>CM057452.1:1860297500-1862797500 GCA_016271365.2 Neoceratodus forsteri | reverse complement strand
CCCGACCTGGCGTGTCTCTCTTGGCGCATCTCCGCATGCATCGACGTGCACCCTGCTCACTGCAGAGGCAAGTTTTATAGCCCTTGTGACCTGGATATGACTTCTGGGGTCGCGCTGTCCCTCGCTAGCAAACTAGCGAATTTTAAAATGAAATTAGCTTAAAAGCAAGCCCCAAGCACATATAGGAGGCCAAAAAGGTGTAGTAATGCAGAATTCAAATAAAGAAACATGTTTTGGCACTTTTGTAGTTCTGACTGCTGCTGTGAAAAAACTACAGTGCCCCCTTCCTACTTCCTGCTAAGTAGGGCTCCAATGTAAAAGATGTACAGCGTGCAATTTTCAATCTGTTACACAGTTAGGCTATATAGCACCCAAGTTAAAACCCTGGACACACACAAAAGGTATATTGCTAGTTATTTTTGTTTTTGCGCAGGCTGCTGAGGTGAGTTTTATAGCCCCTGTGACCCGGATATGACTTCCAGGGTCCCGCTGTCCCTCGCTAGCAAACTAGCAAATTTTAAAATGAAATTAGCTTAAAAGCAAGCCTCAAGCATATATAGGAGGCCAAAAAGGTGTGGTAATGCAGGATTCAATAAAATAAACGTATTTTGGCACTTTTGTCGTTCTGACTGCTGCTGTGAAAAAACTACAGTGCCCCCTTCCTACTTCCTGCTAAGTAGGGCTCCAATGTAAAAGATGTACAGCGTGCAATTTTCAATCTGTTACACAGTTAGGCTATATAGTACCCAAGTTAAAACCCTGGACACACACAAAAGGTATATTGCTAGTTATTTTTGTTTTTGCGCTGGCTGCAGAGGTGAGTTTTATAACCCCTGTGACCCGGATATGACTTCCAGGGTCCCGCTGTCCCTTGCTAGCAAACTAGCGAATTTTAAAACAAAATTAGCTTAAAAGCAAGCCTCAAGCATATATAGGAGGCCAAAAAGGCATAGTAATGCAGGATTCAATAAAAGAAACATGTTTTGGCACTTTTGTAGTTCTGACTGCTGCTGTGAAAAAACTACAATGCCCCTTCCTACTTCCTACTAAGTAGGGCTCCAATGTAAAAGATGTACAGCATGCAATTTTCAATCTGTTACACAGTTAGGCTATATAGTACCCACGTTAAAACCCTGGACACACACAAAAGGTATATTGCTAGTTTTAAATGGGACTGCATTATATTCTGCCAAACACATTGCCAACATTTACATTTTGGTTAGTTCCTTCTAATTTTAAAACTACATTTCCAAATTTAACCAGAGCTGAAAAATTTAAACTACTATACCACATGGTCATTTCTGAAAATGGTCATATTTTCAGCTTTAAATGGGATTAAATGAAAAGTAGTCAAACTTTCATAATATTAAAAATTAATTTTGCAAGAATGTAAACTACAAATTTATAAACCCCTGAAATTTTAATACTAGAAAATGCAATACCATTAAATTTGGCAGATTCATAGACCTTACAAGGGGACTGTGTGTGCCAATTTTATTAATTGCTTGCTGTGAGAAATTGCAAAATAACATCTCTACTTAAAGTCAAATCCCATGAGTCTTTGTGAAAACTGCAGCATTTCATGAAAAATTCCATAAAACTGGGATTTTCTAATTTCACTCAGCCTTATCTGGGGGGTTCTAATTAAAGGATAGGGGTATAAGAGGCAGGTAGTGCAAGGGGTCACCAGGTTGCGGAGTCAGATGCACAGTTTCGCCAAGAAATGGACAACTGAGCTGGGTAGCTCAGAAGTCGTAGACCCCCAGGTTGGAGCAATAAAGCACAGCATGTCAACAATGCCAACCTGAATGCAGGATATTTAAGGATCACATCCAGTAAATTTATGATCCAGGGAGCCTGGTATGCATGCAAGTCTGGGACTTAGAGGTACTCAAAAACATGTAGTAGGGGAAGACAATGTCTTGGGCAGCAGGAAGAAAGAATTGTGGCTATTCCAATAGGGTAGGTTGATAGGAAAGGGAGTTGATGACTCACATTGTATTTATTTTTATTTATTTATTACAATCTAGGATAAACCACTTGAGCTCAAAGCTTTTTACACAGGTTCAATGTCAAGAGCAAGACACAAAACAGGCGGGTGCAAAATTGCACAATGAGAGCAATGATATAGTAAGCAAACAGAAAATTATAGAATGCTATACAATGCGATATGGAGATAGAAAGGTGGAGGTTACACTATACAAACAAGTTACGATGTCCAAATGGTGAAAACCAAACAGTTGTCAGTTGCAGTGGGGCATAGGAGCTATGCTAAGTGCAAGGAGGTGGGGGAGGAGCCCCAAGTACCAGTGCAAAGAGATGCTGTGCTGAGAGTGCTATAAGAGGGGGAGGTATAGGGTGGATGGGTTTGAATGAATGGGGAGGTGGGGAGAGAGGACTAGTCAAGAGAGAGGTGAGGAATGGGGGGAAGGGAAGCAGTTGGAAGTGTGTTAAAGGAGCTAAGAGGTGGAGCTATCATTTGCAGCCACAACTTGCTTCATATAGCATAAGCTCCTTAAGGCAAACTTTGAAAGTATCCAGCGTAGGCAGGCTTGCTATTTTATCCTGAAGGGAGTTGAACCAAAGTGGTGCACAGTGAGCCTTTGTCCTTGAGAAGAGTGACATCTCAGAGTTATGAAGAACTGGTGCACAGAGTTGTGAGTGTGCCGAGTGTTGATGCTGGGCACCAGAAGTTGACAGACCCCAGGTAGGGAGGTACCAAGGCTGATCTTTTTAGCCAGCAGGCAGGTTTGGTATTTTAGCCGGCAATTGAGTGGGAGCCAATGTGTGTTGGTGTACAGATCACAGGTGTGTATAAGACTGTGTGCACCTAAGGTTAGCCAGTAGGCTTTATTTAAGGCAGTTATTAAGTGCTGGAATTCGGTATCAGTAGCGGAGCCATATATGGGCAGGTCATAGTCCACAAGGGAGCCCACTGAGCTATGAACAGCTATTTTAAGGGCTTCAGGGGTAAGACTGTGCTTGTGGTGGTAGAGCAGCCCTATATGTTTGTTGATTGCTTTGGCTGTGTTGTCAGTATGGAGGGTATAGGACAGTGAGTTGTCTAAGGTAATACCTAGGTACTTAAAGTGTTGTATGAGTTCAAGACAGGCACTATCAACATTACGTATTGATAGTGGGTGGTGACGATGCTTATTTAAGGGGCTGGAGAACAGCATGGTTTTTGTCTTTTTGTAATTCATAATCAACTTATGATCCTTGAACCATTTCTCAAGACAGTTGAAATATCTTTGGAGTTCATGTTCCAGAACAGCAGGATCAGGGCCATGGGTAACAATGACTGCATCATCAGCATAAAGGAGAATGTGGTACTGGCTGGCTTGAGGGAGGTTGCTCAGGAATAAACTGAATAGGAGGGGGCTCAGTATAGACCCCTAGGGAACACCCAAGCTAACAGGTTTGCTGTCCGAGAGAGTAGACCCTATCCTGACTTGCTAAGAACAATGGCCTAGGCAACTGCAGAACCACAAGACTGTCTCAGGTGCAAGGTCTATAGCGGCAAGTTGCACAGTAAGGAGGGCATGATTAACCATATCAAATGCCTTTGTCAGGTCGATAAAGATATTCCTGGCAAGTTGTCCACAATCAAGCGAATTGTGGATACAGCCCATGAGTTCCAGAAGAGCTGTGGTGGTGCTATGCCCAGCTTTAAACCCATGCTGCTCTGGGCAGAGGAGTTTGTTCTTGTCAAGGTATTTGACAAGTTGGTCTGCAACTATTCATTCTAGTGCCTTCAAGAGTGGTGGTAATAAAGAGATAGGTCTATAGTTCTCTGTCAAGGCCTGATTCCCGTTCTTATGGACAGGGGTGACTACTGCAGCTTTCCATTTATGTGGGAATACAGTGAGGCGAAGGAATAGATTGAGGATGTGGGTGAGAGGAGACAGGACTTCTTCAAGTGTATGAGAGATTAGTTTCAGGTCAAGGGCGTCTCCACTGTATCTACCCTTACCAAGAACCATCTTAAGACATTTCCTGGCCTCACCAATTGAAATAGTCGTGAGCTAAAAAAGAGGGATGCACAGGGGTCTGTGGGCATGCAACAGGGGTGCTAGAAAGGAAAAAGTCAGAGGGAAGGACATGGCTGAGGTCCGTGAAAGCTAGATTGAAGGTGTCACCTATGGCTTTCAGGTCAAGGATGGGTGAGCCTACAACGCTGATCATGGTAGGGGTGGTTTTAGATTCCCTGCCAGTGACCTCTTAAAGGTTAGCCCAGAATGTTCAACCATCATTCCAGGTCTTGGCCAGGGCTTCCTTGTAGTATAGATTTTTGGCTGTGCAGATGATTTTCATGCAGTAATTTCTTGCTTGCGTCTATAGCAAGGTATCAAACTGCTTTCCTGAGGTTCTAGCTAGGTGCCAGAGATGGTCCCTCTACTTCATAGTTTTAAAGATATCAGGGCTCATCCTGGCATTGAGATGACCCTTAATTGTATGCTTTTTAAAGGGGGGCATGGGTGTTGCAGATAGTGTTGAAAAGGAAGATGAATTGGTCTAATGCTATATCAAAGTCAGAAGCTCCAAACACCATTGACCAGTTAACGTTAAGGTGATCGGCTTTCAAGAGGTCAGCGCAACCAGGCAAGAGGTCCCTGTTTGTAATTGTTCTTGGGGGGGGTTAGCATAATTATTGGACCAAGTGAACATGACTGGGGAGTGGTCACTGATGTCGTCCGGGAGGACAGAGGCATGGGAGGTGTACTCAGGATGGTTAGCGAGTACCCAATCAAGCAGGGCACTCATGCCTGTTCAGTAATTTGTCCGAGTGGGGGCTTCAATAAGTTGTGTGAAATTGACAGCCTGGATAGCATCTTTGAAGTGGTTAGCTTCAGGGGCAAGCCAGTCAATACTGAAGTCCCCCAGTAGTATAACCTTGGAGCTTAAAGTTAGGCTACCTAGGCAATAGATGACAGTTTGGAGACCTTGGGGAGAGTCCTTTGGGGGGATGTAAACAGATAGCAGCATTAGAGACTTGTTATGGGCCTCGAGTAGGACCTTAATGGTAAGGGCCTGAGCAGGGGACCCGAGGCTAGGCAGATTTTGTACTATGCCCTGAAGGCCGTCCCTGAGGTAGAGTGCACAACCACCACCTCTTTTGGACAAGCGATCAAGCCTAAAGGTCTTGTAGCCCAGAAGGCTGATGACCTCATCTGGAATCCTGGGAGTGAGCCAAGTCTCAATGATAGACAGCACATTGGGATTGTGGAGTGCAACCCATGCCTGGAGGTTATCAAATTTTGCTGCTAGACTGTGGATATTTAGTGAAGCAAAGGTAAGTGTGCCAGTTCTCTGTGCACACTTCCCATATTTGTGGGGGAGGGGCCAGGGTTAGGGTGGATGTTGGTCAGTCTAAGCAGGTAACATTTGAGGTGTTTAAGGTTGACATTCCGATGTGTTCTAGTGCATTTTCTCAATTAATTCTTATTCACTAGCAGGATCAGGTTGCGAAGAGATGTGGGAAGGGGAGGCGACGGTCTGGCCCCCTGGAACCAGGACCAGGTGTGCTATGAAGCGTCTAGTGGACTGCATGCAGGGGGCAGGTCAGAGTCAAACACTGATGTATTGGTGCAATAGGCATTGCCTTGGGTGTGTCCCAGGCTGAAGGGGGCTATCCTCACAGGTCCTGCACATATCATCCCTGCAAGAACAAAGAGTGAGGGTAGAAGTGTAAAGAGAGGCATTAGTTTAGCTGGCAAAGGCATTATTGGACAGGGAGGGGGTGAAGCCAAAAACTGTGCCAGTAAAGGAGGTAGTCTAGACATAGATATATAAGGAGGAGTGGGATATAAGAGGATCAGAGTGAGAGAGAAAGAAAATAACACCTGGCACGAGCTGGAGTAGCGAGGGAGCAGAAAGAAGATGTCTTGAACAGAATGTGTTAGCAGAAAGGAGGCCTGCTTACCAAGGCTAGGGAGAGTTGTGGCACACAGCAGAGGAGGGCGACTAGAGGAGGATGATCCTATCGGGCAGCGAGGTGGGAGTGGCTAAATGGTAGGTGGGGAGGATGTGTATTTAATAGCAGTCGGGGTTGGCATAAGTGGGCGTGAAAAATTAATAGAGAGAGAAATTCAAAGCTTAGAGCATAAAGAGCCTCAGAGATCTAGGCTGGAGCCCACTGGAGAGCTAAAGGAGAGCTGTATTAGACTAGCAGCCAATCACAGAGGTCCTGTATTAGAAGCAGTCCAGTTGGCGCTTGGCTGAAAAAAGAAGCAGCCAATCTGGTGAAAAGCCATAAAGTCTGTGTATCTCAGGGACGTACCTTATGTGGAGCTGGGAATTGATGCCTCAAGGGTAGGCAGAAAAGGCATGGACATCAGTCTTAGATTTCAGCGTGGCCCCGTCCGCACAGGCATAACCCTGTTCACGAGCAGGTAGCTGTGGGGGAGAGAGTGAGGGTTAGCAGGGTAAAATTCAATATCAGAGGGTGTGGCACAGGAGAAACCAAAGGCTGAGAGGTGGGGGTGTCAGATGTAACAGGTCACAGACGAGAGGAGGGGGGTGAGCTGAAAGTACTGGTGCCTCAGTAGTTAGACACAATGGAGGGAAACAAGAGGGGAAGCAACAGATTCTGCCAAAAGAGCAAATCAGCCAACAAAATTAGCTGGACAAAGCAGGCTGGGGGGCACGTGAGTGTTAGAAAGGCAGAGTGTGCGTGCTGATAGAATGCAGGGACCCTGATTACCTCAAATCACCAAGCACAGGGTTAAGGAGTGAGGAGTAGATTTGGGGCTTAGGGATGTGGGATGAGAGACAGCAGAGAATCCAGTGTAGGCAGTGAGGTAAGGAGAAGAAGCAAGGAGGGAAATGCAGCTTAAAGTATACAGTATCACATATACAGGCTAAATGAATGCAGTTAAACAGGTTTAACTAAATTACAACTATAAATTGCAGGCTAGAAAGACATTCCAAGACACATTTCAATTACGGCAGTAATTCCATTTACTAGGGGTATTCACCCACACATTCCGGTTAACACAGTTTTGCTAGTTAACAGACAGAAAATTCAAACAGAGACAGAGAAAAATTCAAACAGAGAGAAATTCAAAGCTTAGAGCATAAAGAGCACCAGAGATTGAGCCTGCTGGAGAGCCAAGAAGAGCTCTATTAGACTAGTAGCCAATCGCAGGGGTCGTGTATCAGAAGCAGTCCAATCGGTGTTCGGCTGAAAAAAGAAGCAGCTAATCTTGCAAAAAGCCATAAAGTCTGTGTGTTTCAGGGATGTACCTTATGCAGAGCCAGGAATTGATGCCACAAGGGCGGGCAGGAGAGGTACGGACATTGGCCTTGGATTTCAGCATGGCCCCAGCTGCACAGGCATAGCCCTGTTCATGAGCAGGTAGCTTATGCAGAGCTGGGAAATAATGCCCCAAGGGCGGGCAGGAGAGGCATGGACGTCAGCCTTGGATTTCAGCATGGCCCCAGCCAGACAGGTGTAGCCCTGTTCACAGGCAGGTAGCTTATGTGGAGCTGGGAATTGATGCCCCGAGAGTGGGCAGGAGAGGCATGGATGCTGGCCTTGGATTTCAGCATGGCACCAGCCACACAGGCATAGCCTGTTCATGGTTTTAAGGAGGTTTGTCGCTGTAAAGAACAAAGAGGACATCATTGGGATCAGTAGTTCTACTGAGTCAATCTGACTATGCCAAAAGAGAAGGGGGGGGGATAGTCACCCAGTGAGGAACAGTAGGACTTCAAAAAGCACAGTCCAGCTTATCAACTGAACTAGTGATATGTACATTATTAATGTAAAATTCCACAGAAAAAAAATTCTTGTTGCTTCATCTACAGAATATATTATCGTAAATATGTGAGAAAATGTTACTAATAATTTTTTTTTCAAAATTAAAACTGCTTAACCAATTTATCCAGTTGTGTTAGACACCAGGATACAAGGACTATGGATATGCATGCCAAATGTTAACGCTATGCATGTAAGAGCAGATAAGTTACATTCACATTTTTGATAGCTTTCAGAAAGTTTTTCAAATATTTACATAGTAAAGTTTTGAATCCATGTAATTTAAAAATCTCTTTACCTTCTTCACTCCATATTTAGAGCCTTCTATAAGCATTACACAAAGGTTACCCATACTAATTTACATATGTCTAGTCCAAAGGTGCCTGAGTTATATGTAGATGAAATTTGTTCATGAAATTTCCTGAAAAAAAATTAAATGACACATTTTGAGCACATAAAATTTTGAGACGATGCATCATATTGTCATGTAATCTGGCACATTGTTAGAACACCTGTCATCAAGAAAACATGCCAAATTTAAGATCATGGCCTAATAGATGGTTAAGGTATATGCAGATAAAATATGTTCATGAAATTTCACACAAACAATAAAATAACAACATTCTAGCCCCTATAATGTTGAAACTATCCAATCATTTAATATGATATTTGGCAAGTTTATGGCCATTGTACCAAGGGGTATATATTCCAGACTGCAGACCTCTAACTTGAAAGGTTATTGAGTTATAAGCAAATTACTACTTTTTTAAAATTCTATGAAATTTCACCAAAATTCCACGGCATTTTGCAAAATTTCGCCAAAATTCCACAGATAGTAATTTTCCCTTTCTGCACAGCTCTGCCCAGAGCCTCTGGGATTGGGCTCCTAATTAAATAAAGTATTACTTGCTTACTAAAGGACATAGGCAAAGTTGAGGCAGTCCAGGGGGTTTAGCCGCTGACCAAGATGGCCACTTAGGGCTCTTACTCCATTTCCATCCTGGCACAAATGTAAATCTCTATAAGGTGTCTGCTCATTTGCCCTCATTTAATCACCAACCACTGTTAAGGTATGATACCCATCAGCTAGAGATGTGAAAATCAACATCTCCTTAGCTTTAGGGGACATCATACAACGAGGGATGTAAGCGGTGGTGTGGCTACAAAGTTGCTCACACTACCTTTCCGTTTAGTGCCGATACGGTTGAACAGGTCACTTCAAGAGGGAACTGCAAGGCCAACTATGTTATTCCAGCTATTCTTATTGTGGCTGAATAACTGCTGATCTCAGTCTACCAGTGTTCTCAGCTCCCCTGACCCCTCCCAGGCTGTTTTCTTCTGCACTGGAGCCTTACCTTTGTTTTGGTATTTTTCACTTGTGCAGATGGACCTGCACACTGGAGCTACCCTATTTGGCATGGCAGCATCAGACCCTGGAGCACCCACTGGCTTAACCGCTGATTCCTTAAGTTTCATTACTCAAATGTTGGAAACACTGCTTGCAGACATGGCTACACTTAAATCATCAGTTACTGGCACTGCAGAGGATATTCACAATTTATAGAACAGAATGAACGTTACAGAACAGTGAGTTGATGAGCAGAAGCACCAGTAACATACTGTTCTGAAGCGGCTGGATGAGCATGAACAGAGGCTAGAAAGATCATGGGACAGGGCTGAGAATCAAGAAAACCGGGGATGCCACAATAATATACATATTTTGGGCATCCCTGAGGGTGTGGAAGGCCCTAACACAGAACATTTTCTTAATGAGTTCTTGCCATAACTTATGGGGCCATGCTGGCAAGGAACTGTGGATGTGGAGAGGGCACATCGGAATCGAGGTTCCCCGGCTGCTCCTGGTTCAACTCCCCACCCTGTAATTGCTTACTTGCTGTGCTATTCAGTCAAAGAAAGATTTTTAAGAGTGGCCAGAGAAAAAGGGAAGGTCGTGTGGAATGGGACTCGTATCTCTTTACCAGGACATCTGGACTTCTCTCATGAGGTGGCCATGAAGAGGAAAGCCTTCAACTCCTTGAAAGCAGCCCTTCATGATCTGGTTTTAAGTTTCATTTTAAAGGGTTCAGCAGTTTGGCAGTATCTGAAGACTGTAAAGACTGTTGGCTTTTCTCCAGGAGAGGTGTCTGCCTGGGTACTTCACAACTGGCCAAATGTTAAGCTTGTGACTTCATCTCCCAAGAAGCATCCACATGATCGACCACCAGACAGAGGTAGGAAAAGAGCTGTGGGTCAGAGGTCTGTAAGGAACAGGAAACAGTGTGGCATTCCTGAACCTAATATGGCAACCCCTCCTATGCAGTTAAGAGCCTGCTGCAAGCACCACAAGAAGTAAAGGACTCTGGCAGATGTAACAGGTCTGAGACCCACAGACACCCCCAACCACAACATTCACAGCTCCAGTCCAGAAATTGTTCTTTTAGAGAGCAAAGATCCTCTACTTATTCCTCCTCACCACCAGCGAAGTGTGCCAGGGATGACTCATCGGGCAGTAGTAACTTGTCTCCTCAAAGAGACAGGGAATTTGAACCTGAACCTACAGTGAACTCTGCAAAGCTGTGCTGATGCGGTGAAAGACCTTGACAACATGGACACAACGGAAGTGCCTGAGGAAGCTGTGTAAACTGGGCATTCACTCTTTTGCAGAAGTAACAACTGCAGGCTCAGGTTGCTGGGTTTACTGTTTTTTGCTTATCTCTTGTGGGCGGGGTTGTATTGCAGATGGAGTGATGGTCCATTGTCTGATCCATCTTACTCTATTACTGAGTGGGTACCTGAGAGGGGAGGGGGGGTGGATACACCATGGGGTTATGCCTCCATTTGTATGGTAACTCAGGTGGGTACTGGGAGGTAGTGGATTCACAGTATTTCTATCTGGGACATTCATGGGGCACTGCACTACATCCCACTCCATCTCTGCTGACAGTATTTTGGGCCTTAGCCTTTTTGTTCCAGTTCATGGTGTAGTTTCTGAAGTAGGAAGTTTATGGGAGTGTGACCCCTCTTACTTCTGTCTGGTCAACCATAGGCGGCAAAGTGAATCCTAGTCGGGCCTCTTAAGGGGATGGGCTCACTTTCCTCTGATACAAGTGGGCATTGTCACCCCCCGTGTGGTTACTGTCTGTCATATGTCTACCCTCTGTACCCTCATACCTGGTACGGACTATAAGGGTCTCAGTTGCCTGATGCCCTGCATGTGTCCAACATGAACTATCCTTCAGCAAGGTTCCCTTCATGATTTGATTCCCCCCTTGCTCCTGGGAAACTGGCCTATCCCCCACATTCTGACCCACTATTATCTGCTCTCTGGTACCTGCTTCCCCCTTTACAGTGGAAGTGCACCCCAGGTATGTCAGCCTTGGGGCTGCTCCTAGGCTTCCCACATTGGAGGTGCCCCTTCCCCATACAGTAGGCTAGGAATCTGGAGCACTTGACCAGAGCCTGGGACCTTGCCTTTCAAGTTCGTGCTGGAATGGGTATTCTATGATTATTCGCTAACCTCCCCAATCAGTACTTATGTGGCATAACCAAGTGGTACTTATTTTTATCCCCTATTGTCTCATTCACAGATTTTACACTTGGTAGTTTGGTGTAGTCACAATTTTTATAGACTTTCCTTTTCTTTAATACAGGGCACTGTGCTGTTTTATATTTAAGGGCTCTGATTACTGCTTGTTACTTGTTATACTGTTTTACACTGGAGATTACTGAGTTTTGCTGGTTTCTATTTTTTCTTATTCAATTTACTTGAAAGTGCTCTTGTAAGGAAACCTCTCATACTTATCCCATTTGTTTTTCCCCTTCCTTTTTCTAACATAGGATGCAGTGTATTATTTTTCAAGGAAGTGACTGCAGTTTATTTCACTTCTTTGGTCTCCCACTCCTTTTCTCAGGGACCTACTTACATGTTGGGACCGATGTAGCCAATATTAATCCAAGAGGCAAGAGTGATACAGGTTTCCTATTTGGACACTATGGATACTGATGCGAGGTTAGAGGTTCAGTGCATCTCCTGGAATGTGAAGGGCCTCAATCACCCTGTTAAGCACACTACAGTTTTACAACATTCAAAATCCTTTAAAGCAGACCTTGCCCTACTCCAGGAGGTGCACCTCACAGATAGGACAGTGCAATGGCTTCGTAAAGCCTGGGTGGGTAAAGTCTTACACAGCTCTTCTACCTCAAAATCTAAAGGGGTAGCTATATTGGTTCATAAAGCCCTTCCTTTGGGCAGAGGAATGAATCAAGATGGACAACAAGGCTGGTGGGTGGCTGTACGGTTTACTTTTCCGGGTGGTAAGGCAGTTCTGGTTAACTTATAAGTCCCCAACTGTGAAGATGATTATTTTTTTCAGTTAGATTGGTCAGGCCATCTCTCAAGCCAACTCAAGCCATAGGGGACAAAGCCTCTGTCCCCGTTTTGCATCATATTATTTCTAGTTAAAACACCACATTTTACGATTGCTTACCTTCTCCAAAATTCACTGATGTTGCTGTTTGTTTTGTCTGTCTGCTTGTTTAGTGGAATTGAAATGCATGCACTTTAAGGAATGCCTGCACTAAGGTAATGTGCTCTGCTAAAGCCAAGTTCTTCAAAGCTCAGCTTAATGATTACCATTCCACCCTGGCTGCCTTCTGGAAGACCCTCCACTCCCTACTAGGCTCCCTCCCCAACCAACCTTCAGTCTCATGATATTGCTGGTGGTAAATAAACCACTACTTCACCACCTATACTTTGACTCGGGGCACTCACCCCCCCCTTCCCAAACCCATACCCTTGTAACTCCCCCACCTCCAGCTACACTCCAAGGCAGTCCCCCACCATGCATGCTCTTCTCCCACCTCTCCCTACCAAAACTTCCCCTTTACCTCACTTGAGGTATTCTGTGCCCTCAAATCTCTAAACTCTACCAAACAAAGCCCAGACAGAACCAACCTCAAACTCATGAAGATCTCAGCTCCTGCCATTGTCCCACCTATTACCCATCTTTTTAACCTCTCTGTTGTGTCAGGCTTCCTACCTACAGCCTGGAAGCTAGCCATGGTCATTCCCCTACACAAAATGGGGGATCCCTCTAATCCAGGTAACTACAGACCTATCTCACGCCTCCCTCCTCCCTCCCTCTCCAGATCCTTGAATCCCTCATCTCCAAAAGATTAAATGCCTATCTGTCCTCCAACAACATCTTATCTCCTTACCAATCTGTCTTTTGTCAACACCATTCCAACTCCTCATCCCTTCTCCATCTCACCAACCACATTCACTGAGCAATGGACAGAGGTCACCTGACTTTAGCCATCTTCATAGACTTAGCCAAAGAGTTTGACTCTGTTGCCCATAAACTCCTACAAATGAACTTGCTTCAACTGGCCTCCCTCCCCTTTCCATGGATTGGTTTAAGGTCTACCTCTCCAACAGGTTCCAGTACATGCAGTTGGGGGAAATCAAATCCCCTTTCCTTCCCATCCTAGCCAGAGTTGCACAAGGGTCAGTCCTTCGTCCCTTTCTTTTCTCCATCATCATAAATAATCTGCCGATGGTCTGCCCTTCTTTACATGTTCAAATGCACACCAACGACTCTGTGATATTCGCTTCAGGCCCCTCTCTGAACCAAGTTGAAGCTACCCTTCAAGCCGACTTTGAGAGTATGTTGCACTGGCTGGACACAAAATCTTTCAAGTGTAACAATAAAAAAACAGTCACAATGGCATTTGGCTCTGCTCAGAACCTGGTCAATCTGATCCCCCACCCTCTACACCTTAGATGGATCCAAAATCTCAGCAGTCAACAGGTATAAGTACCTGGGAGTCTAGTGGACTCCAAACTTGATTTCTCCCTACACCTCAACTCAATACATAATAAGCTTCACCCAAAGTTCGGTATATTGCATAGGCACAAACTCTGCCTCTCCCTCCCTGTCAGGAGAGAATTTATAATTAAGCTTATCCTCCCTTCTTTCATACCTTCAACCACACTGGCATGGTTTACCATTCTGCCCCACAGTCCTCCTTAGCCAAGCTTGACCCTCTATTCCTTGCCTTCTGCCATTTCACCACTAATATCCCTTACCACATGCGTCACTGCCACCTATACCACACTGTCTCCCCCCCCCCGCCAGCTAACCATTGGCTAGCACACTCCGCAGCCTTCATTGCAAAATTCTGGTTCAATACTCTCCTCTCCTATCTCTCCTCCCTAATAGGCTCTGCTTCCTGCTCCAGCTATGCACTGCATTCTCATTATCCATGCTTCTTCTCCTTAGCCACCCTGCACTCACTTGTGGGGCAACAATCCCTTGCCCACCAGCTCCCTGCCCTATGGAATGTGCTACCCCTCGCTGTTTGTGGTTTGCCAACTGCTGCTGCCATCAAAAACTATTTCAGGCATCTCCCCCCATGTCTCTGCCATCCCCTCCTTAATCCATTATGCCCATCTCCCTTCCCTCTACCCCACCCCTTCTTCCCCAACCCCAGTCCCTGCACCAACGCCCAGCTCTTATTTCTTCAACTGATATCCAGTATGTAAACACCCTTCCCAAAACCACTATCTATACTGCAGCTGTGCCATTCTTTTCTTCCTCATCTTATAATTTACTGTATATACTATTTGCCTCACATCAATAACCTGTTCCTGTATCTCTCTACCTTGCTCACACCGCTGTATTGACTTTATGTTGCATTTATTTCTGTAATTACAGTGTTCCACTGCTGTATGATTGTACCCTGTATCTATTTATTGTATCCTGTTTCATTTAATGTTGTGCATACTTTCCATTCTTGCTGTTTTACTGATGTATTTATCATACTATGTTCCCTTGCCCCTCCCCGGGTTGTACCTGGAATCGAGCCTCAACCCAGTGTGCTTTTCCCGGTTGTCAAATTTTTAAATAAATAAATGCTAATGTATATTTGTAAACAACTTTGTTTGGTTTCAAATCATGTAACTATTCTTATTGAATACTTCCTAAAAATTAAAAACATCTCTAAACTGTGAAGTCACTCATGGTAGTAGCCTGCTAAACTCCCAGCGCATCATTAGTGGCTAGACTGTGTTGAGGATGTTCCCAAGTCCAAGAAAGATGCAGTGAGAGTTGATCAAGGAATGTAAAAATACCTGTTTCTGTGTGGTTAACACCAGTGTGTTGGCCAGTCTGTTTTTAACTTTTTAAAAGAAACCGAGTCAGAATCAAACTACCAGCTACAGTACATCAGCAATCTTTACAGAATGTTGGCAATCATAAAATGTGTTTTTTAAACTAGGGACACTATGATGCCTAAGGGGGTTGACAGTGTCCCTTTAATCTAGTCTCAGATGTATTTTTTGATAAGTCACGGCCCACCCCAGACTCTCACATTAAAGTGAGGGCAGCTTTGCAAGTTTTGATAGAGGAGTGGGTCTCGATGGACCCATGGTGTTGAGATAATCCCATCGGACGGGATTATACTTTTTATTCAGTGGTGCATGGTATGGACAGCGGCATCGATTTTTGGTTAGTGGATGGGGTGGCTGCCCTGGGTATTTCCAACTCTACAACTGAGCCAATGGTCTTATCAGACCATGTCCCTACAGGCCTTTTTTTCCTTCTTCCAGGGATACAGTCTTCCTCCCCAAGGTGGAGATGCAACCCTTTACTACTGTGGGACCCAGAGTTTTGTTCTTGGATTTGGGCAGAAACTCAAACTTTCTTTAAACTGAATTCTACTGGGAAGACAGCAGCAGGAATGGTTTTGGAGGCTTTTAAAGCCTTGCTATAGGGTTGTATTATTTTACATACTGCAGCTCAGAAAAGAAAGAGGAAGGAAGAGTTGTTCAAGCTCACCCAGAACCAACCTGCTTTAGAGAATCGGTTAAAATCTCTTCAGTCCCCCCTTCTGCTCTTATTTCTTCCATTGTAGGGGTGAAGTACAGGATAAATACTATCCTGCACAGTAAAGCAGAGTGGAAGATGCTCTGGGTGAAACATAGGTTTTGGGACTTTGGGGATGAAGGAGGCAAGCTTCTTGCCTATTATCTTGGAACGCAGAAGGTGAATTCCCAAATCCATGCTCTTAGATTCCCAACAGGTGACATTGTGATGAAGCCCTTGAATGTGAATGAGGTTATGAACCAATTGTATCAGTCTTTATATGCCTCTAAGTTACCTTCTGAGGATACCCTCCTTTGAATCTCTGGTACTGGCCTTTCTGGACAATCTTCCCTTTCCCCAATTGGATCCCTTGCTTAGATGAGAGTTGGAGCAACCTCTTACCATTGAGGAACTCTGAACTGCTCTTAAACAGCTTTCCAAGGGGAAGGCCCCAGAGCAGACTGCATACCAGTTGAGCTCTACCAGCTATTAGCAGAGGGGAGTACACCCCCTTTACTGGTTGCTTTGCAAGAAGCTGTGAAGTTCTTTTTCACCCATGATGAAGGAGGTCATCAATACTGTGCTGCCAAAGAAATCTTCAGACCAGTTGAACTGTGCCAACTTTAGGCCCATCTCCATTATATTGGTGAACGCTAAAGTTGTCTCAAAGGCCTTGGCTAACAGACTGGAAAAGGTCTTTCCATCCCTGAGTCACCCTTCGCAGGCTGGTTTCAGCAAGGGTAGAATTGAGGCGGATAATGTCTGCATGCTCCTGAATCTTAAATGGTTCACTGTGTCATCATCAACCCCACGGCTACCTTAGCAATTGAATTCTGCAAGGCTTTTGATTCTGTGGAGTAGGGGTACTTGCACTCTGTACTGAAGGCATACGATTGTGGGCCCTATTTTCTGGGTTGACTATCCACCCTTTATAAATCCACTAGTGCCGCTATTCTAACTAACTGTAATATCTCCTTGCTCTTTGAACTACACTGGGGGACATGGCAGGGGTGCCCTCCATCCCCACTACTGTTTTTGCTTGCCTTTACTTCCTTGGATCTGCTGACCAGAATGATGGTAGTCTCACAGCAGGTGCAAGGTACAGAGGTTCTGGGGAAGAAGTACCTGGTCCATACCTATGTGGACAATCTCCTCCTCCTCATGGTATCCAATTCAGCTCAGTCTTTAACCCCAATTATGAATATTTTGAAGGAGTTTGCAACTGCCTCTGGCCTGATGGTGAATCTAAAGAAAACTACTATCTCACCACTAAACTTGGCCTGCACCAAGAAAAGCACACGGGGAATACCTATAGTGTGGGTGCCCAAGGGTTTCTCTTATTTAGGGATACAGATTGTGGGCAGTTGGAAAGACCTGGTGGTGACCACCCTTGCTTGCTTGCTTGGGGTCAGAGATTCAGAGGTAGATGAAGCTTCATCTTTCCATAAGGGTTAAGATGGAGGCCCTCCATACATTTGGCTTGCCTAAGGTTGCCTATTTATTTTGTATTTTGCCTATTGATGTCCCCTCTAAAGTATTTCATAGTTGTACAAGTTAGTGGCAGCCCTCTAATGGGAAGGGAGAACCCCGAGGCTGAGCAGGGTAAAGCTCAGGGCCCACTGGAGTGCAAGAGGCCTTGGCCTCCCTTGGTTTTATGGTTATCTTCTAGCTTATAGGGTAGCACAGGCTATCAAATGGGTTCTTCCCACATCAGACATCACCCCAACATAGGTTGTGTTGGAAGCTGACTTGGACAATTCTCCCTAGGTGGGATTGCTACTGGGTGGTAGACCTAATTCTGGTGCCTTAGTGCCCCCGGTGATTTTGGAAACCTGACGGGCATGGCATACCTGTATGAGATTGACAGGGGTCCCTAGAAGCTCTAGGACCCTCCCTGTCAGATATACTTACTTATGGTGGAATACCAACATCTGGGTCAGAGGGATAAGTATTGTATGGCATTCACTGCCACAGTGTAGGGCACTTGAATAAGGTGAGCAACAGGTACAGATCGTATGTTAGGAGACAAAAGCACTTGCTACTTTTGGATCAAGTTTTTTTATTATTTTCTTGTCTTTTGCTCATTTAAAATCCACACAAGAAAAACAATACAAAAATGTACAAAAAAAGTAAGTGCTTTTATCTCCTAATAAACAACCTATGCCTGCTGCTCACCTTATTCTAGTGCCCTGCACTGTGGCAGTTACTGTTATTTAGGTGGGTTTTTGACTAAGCCACCTTATAGGTGTAGCATGCCATTGTTGCAATTTGAGCGCAGGTTTTTTTCATTCTGGAAAAATATTGTATGGCATTCCTGTTTAAGGGTGGGCATTCGAACCATTGCTGACCATACGGCCCCGGACTCAGATGCTTTACTGTCCTTTCAGCAAATTCAGGATCTTTATCCTGTAGTATCAGTAGTGGGTAAGATTATGAAGGTGTTGCTTAAGGAAAGGATTGTGGAAAAATTGTAATCCAGCAGAGTACAGGATCTGAGGCAGCATGGATTCACAGCGGGAAGGTCGTGTCAAACAAATCTGATAGACTTCTTTGACTGGGTGATGAAGGAGGTGGAGCAGGGTGGAGCAGTGGATGTTGCCTACCTTGATTTCAGCAAGGTCTTCAAAACCGTTCCACATAGAAGACTGGTTAACATGTTCGGTAGTCTGGGGGTGGGCCATTAGTAAGGTGGGGAACTGAGTTAGAAATTGGTTGAGTAACAGAAAGCAGAGGGAGGTGGTAAATGGTATCCAATCAGAGGAAAGGGGGTGACCAATGTTGTGCCTCAAGGGTCAGTCCTGGGGCCAGTCCTTTTCAATGTCTTCATCAGTAACATTCTGAAGGGATGGAGGAGAAGATTTGCCTATTTGCAGATGACACCAAGATCTGCAACTGGGTAGACAGACCACAGGGGATCAAGAAAATGAGGACAGACCTAGAAAAACTGAAAAAAAAATGATCCTAAGTGTGACAACTTAAATTTAATTCAAAGAAGTGCAAAAGCATGCACCTGGGACACAGAAACCCGAAGGAGGTTACAGGATGGGGGGTTGCTGACGGTCACCAAGGAAGAGAGGGATTTAGGGATAATCATCTCAGATGACCTAAAGGTGGCCAAACAGTGTACAAAGGTTATGGGGAGGGCAATTGCCAGGTTGGGGTGCCTAGGGAAGGATATCACTAGCAGAAGAAGGAAGGTGGTGATGCCACTGTACAAAACACTGGTGAGACCTCATCTGGAGTAAGGAGTACAGTTCTGGAGGCCGCATCTTCATAAGGACATAGATAGGGTGGATGCAGTTCAGAGAAGGGTAACCAAGATGGTGCAGAGACTGCACCAGAAGACGTATGAGGAGAGATTAAGGGACCTCAATATGTACACCATGGAAGAAAGGAGTACACAGGGAGAGCTGATATAAACCTTCACGTATCTAAAGGGCATAAACAAAGTGCAAGTGGGGGACATCTTATAGTATAGGAGATGTACAAGAACAAGGGGACACAATATGAGATTGGAAGGGCAGGATAAGGGGGAATGTAAGGAAGATTTTCTTCACAGAAAGGGTGGTGGATGCATGGAACAGCCTATCCCAGGAGGTATTGGGAGCTAGTACAGTGGGGGGATTCAAATGTACATGGGATAGGCATGAAGGAACCATAGGGGTGGGAAGGAGATGCTAACAACAATGACCAAGTAGAGTCAGTGGCCACCGATGCAGGTAGGGAATACAGGCAGACAAGGTGGGCCTAATGATCCTTATCTGCCATCAGTTTCTATGTTTCTATGTTTATGGGCTACCCAAGATGGATTTTTGGAGGTTTTTGCAGATAGAGAGTGCATCCTTAGTTTTCGGCAAAATATGAGCATGGTGCCTGAGTGGGGATAGCTGAATCAGTTACATAAGACCGGGCCATGCCAAAGGAATTGCAGGATGGATTTGCCGCCTCTTGTATGATTTGCAACTTAATCCCACTGTCAAATACAGATTATGATGGAGTTGAGAAATTCAATCCGATATTCCCTTTCCTACCTGGAACCTATGCTTAAGAGGGGGTGGCCAACTGGCATATAGAGACGTGAAAAGTCAGCTTATTCAGTTGAAAATATGGAAGTGGTGCTGCTCTCCTGAGTTTTTGCAGAGCAAAGGTCTCCTTCCCCATTCCACCTGTTGGCAATGCCAGGCCCCAGATGCCAACATTTCACACATACTGTGGCGGTGCCGTAGATTGATCCCTTTCTGGTCTGGGGTCTTGGCAGACTGCTCCAGGATTGTTGGCTTCCCAGATTCCATCCCATCCAACATTTTTATTACTTGTGGACAGTTCTCAGCTACCCAACTGCCCCACTCAAATCAAAGTCTGGTTACTGACTGCGCTCTTGGAAGCCTAGCAGGTGGTCTTAATGAGATGGAGGCAGGTTACGCCACCATCCCTCCTTACTTGGCATGCAGCTCTGGCCTGACTGGCTGTCTATGAATGCCTGTCTTTTGACAGTCATAATCAACTATAAAACTACAAGAAATGGGATGTATATCTTCACTTTCGCCTTTGCTTAGTGCTATTCCCCCCCATGAAGAACCCCCCTCTATAAATACTTAATACTATCCATTTTCCCCTTCCCCCTCCACTTTTTTTTTCATGGATTTCTTTCCTCTGGGACTCGGCTTTGTTACATTCTATAGGTTATTATCTAGTATGAGGCTTGCTTTCCTTACCATATGTTGTTTTTTTATGGATTTGGCATGGTCTCTTTACTATACTGATATTGAACTAGACCTCATGGTTGGAGATTGCTCTTACCACACCAGCCGTGGTAAATCCTCCAGTACACCCACACCCTAGAGGGATAAATTATTATTATACAATGGCAAATGTTGTTGCTTTAATGTTTTTTAACTATTTTCTAACTCACTGAGGTCCCTACACTTCGAAAGAGGATGTCATTTTGTAAATAAATTACCGTGGTGTTTTAGTGAAGCGGTGACAGGACAAATCGCGGCAGTTTCATTTGAAGTGAAAGCGAGCGGATTGGCACGATATAAGGTTGGCTGGCACATTCTTCCGTGGGTACACTGAGGATTTTACCACGCTAGAAAGGTACCAGCCAACCAATCAGGTTGCAGGATTTGGCTCATTCGATTTACCACATTGTATAATTACAGATTGTTTATATCGCTGAGTGTACCATGTGTTACTGGTATAGTTCTCAGATATTGGTACCTGTTATTGCTATCTTTTTCAGACTCTACTTTTGTTCTGTTGTATGTATCAGTTTATGAAAAAGTTAATAAAATATTTCCTGTTAAAAAAGAAAGAGCTGAGGCAGTCCATATAATGGCAGTTAAAATGGTGCAGGGTCTGCAAGGGAAGCCCTATGAAAAGAGACTTAGAGATATCAACTTGTACACCCTGGAAGAGAGGAGGGAAAGAGATGACATTATTGAGACCTACAAGTACATCACAGAGAACAGAGCATGGGGGGAAGGGGATCCTGTTCCAAATGTGGACAAGCACCAGGACTAGGAAGCATGCGATGAAGCTGGAAGGGAGGAATAGGAGGCAGTATAGTGCAGTGGTCTAAGGCTCTGAGCTGCAAATTTGGTGATATCCAGCAGACCAGACCTGGGTTTGAATCCCACAGCTTCCACTTGCATACTGTGTAACCCTGAGCAAGTCACTTGTGCTCCCAGGTCGCTCCTGTAAAAATGCTTTCAGCTTAGTGTGCTATACCTGGTTAAACACTAAATAAAATAAAAAAAAAAAAAAAGTTCAGGAGAGATGTGAGGAAATGTTTCTTCACTGAGAAAGTGTGGATGCCTGAAACAGACTGCCCGATGAAGTGGTGAAGTCTAAAATGGTAGCGGGCTTCAAGCATCTATGGGATAAACATAGGGGTATATCAGAGCAGCTCTACAGAGGGGGTGAATCACTGGAGACAATTCAGGGTCTGTAGATATAAAATAGGCAGGGAACACATGGGCACACTGGGTGGGTAAGCTGTCTGTTTCTGCTGACAAATTCTGTGTACATTCATGGTTGGAATTAATTACAAATTTACTGGATACTTTCTATCTGATTCTAGTTTCTTACCCTTCATATAAATGGGATATATGTGACCCTGAGCAAGTTAAGTAACCTTCCCATGCTTAGTTATCTCCCATGTCATACCTGGAAATTAGTTTTGGTCCAGTGTGCTGTTTTGTTCCAGTGTGGCTTTCCTGGCAAAACGTACTAAATAAATAAATCTACTTTGACCACACCACACCACAGTTTTCTCTTGCATCCATCCATCCATCCACCCCTCCCATCAAGAAGACATCAGGATACCATACCCACCCCAGCAATCATCCCACTGTGACAGAGTGCTTGCACTGATATCCTAAGAATCTCCAAGGTGCATTGCTATGGTAGATGATCATACCCAACACACTAGCAGGAGCTCAGTGCTTCTGCTGGTCTATAGCACCATTCTGGGTTCAGGACACAAACACAGATCACTGGTATGACAACTGACTTCCCTACTACTGAAGTAGTAGGCCAGCCCAACCACAGCATGTTTTCTTTACTAAATGTGTTTATTCCCCTTCTTGACAAAAGCCCCTTGGTAAGCCTCCCCCCAGTAACCACCCAGCCCCATTGACTCCCTACCTCATTCCATATGCACCATCACTTGCCTTCACCCTCATGATGGGCCGGACAAGGGACATTCTTGCTCACAGAAAAAAATCTGGCATTGGAGAGAGCAGGAATCACAGGGCCCAAGTGTATTGCAGCATTCATCCTAGCAGTTAGTAATGTGGTTGCATTCTAATCTTAGTCTTTATCCACATTGCACCCTTCTCCCCTGGTGCTTCAGTCATATTAATAATGGGCTTTTGCACTTGCAGCCCTATCTTTGAGAGAGAAAGTTCACCAGCCATCCACGTGGGGTTGCTATGATGGTAGAACTTCGCAGTATCTCTCTCTCCAGGGGCAGAAATGTTATACTATAGGTAGTACTTCCCCAGCACTTGTAGCTGGGGGGGCCGGACTTTCTTTGGGTGCCATTTGGCCTTGTTATGTCTGTAAACATAACTATTGTTTATTCTTCATTGACTTTACAGATGGACAACTGACAACCACGCCACAGTTAAGATATGTACTCTTTATTGTTTTAATGTGTTCCTGCTAACATATCTTAACATTTTTGAATGTGGTAGACATTTTGTTTCAGATGCACATTTGTTAAAGATTTTCCATTGCTTTTCAAAATATGCATCAGAGAATGCTTAATACATCCTTGAGACAGGCTCACTAAGTGGTAAATATGTCAAGTAAACTTATTTCTTATTATTTGCATCCTTTAAGTACCAGAAAGGAGGCAACATTGTGATTTTTTAAACCTGAGTGTTGGTACAGTTGCAATCAATGGGCCCTACGCATAATGGATTTGCGCCATGTGTACACGTGCATAGGGCAGGCATGGAAGTATCACGACACCCTAACTTGCACTTCACCGCACAGCAGCATGCGTGACGGGTGCGTAGCATGCACACCACAGGCAGGTGTAACAATATGCTACCACTGCGCCATGCAAATATGTGGGGGTGGAGCTGCACACACAGGTGCGGAGGCACACATGACACGCATGCATTATGGGCCTCAAAATGGTCTGCCGAGCAGGTGGCGAAGCACAAGATACAAGAGGGGACAATGGCATACCGGGCCGCACAACACAACATGGGAGGCCGCACATGCCAACAGAGTGTGCAGACACCCAGGCACAGAGGTAAAAGCACACCTGCAGCGGTGACACACCGGGAAAACCAAGGCCAGAAGCACAGCACCAGCAGTGGCACACTGCACCATGGGCACAACCGCCACCTGCCAGTGCCAGCAGATGGACACATCACACACAGGGCATGCTGTGCCATCCACATGGCACACCAGTGCCACATAGAGACAGCACACTGGCATGCCCGCACTGGAGTGACACCAGCAGTAATGGAGTGGCACAGCACACAAACACACAGAATGACAGGGAGGCCCAAGGCCATGCCCCACATGCCCTCGGAGCACACCAGACCACCGAAGGTGGAACAGAACAGTGGGGACACCATGTAACACTGCATGGAATGTGCCACAACAGATGCAGCCACCACAGAAGCACAGCTAGGTGGCGGGAGGCAGCACAGAGCGCTGTGCACAAAGTGCACCCGGCACCGGGTACATGACCCAGTGAGGCACACCCCTAGCACCAGACACATGGGCCACATGTGTGAGATTCAGTATGGCTGGCACACACACAGTAGCCTGAGTGAGCCCCCCCCCACCAGCCCCAGGCAGCATGGCAGCCCGGCACCCCCAGTGTCCCATCCCCCGGAGGCAATGAACACACACTGACTGGAAACAGGCGCCTTTATTGCAGGTAGGGGTAACAAAGGCAGGCAAACACCTTAGCAACCCCCATCCCCACACCCATCCGCAGCCACCAACAGCACACAAATGAAGCAATGACACAGTCCTGGATGTACTCTATTGACACTGTATGAACAAACACCAGTCATGGATATCCCCAATTGACTGTGCGGATGTGCTTCACTGGAATCCCCTGGGTCATGCCTGACACCAGTCATTGCAATGGCCAGTGCACGTACCCAGTAAACAAACACCAAACAAATACAATACTGAAACAGGCAACCTACCCACCATGGCTTGCACAAGATACACAGGCAGGTGGAACCACCAGGGCTGCACACAGTCCAGCATACGCATACAGGGGTCCGCCACCTCATCACACCCATACAGTGAGATGTAGGTTCTGAGGGGGTAGGCAGTGCTTATGTCTGTATAGAATACCCAGCCTGGTGTTTACAGCAGTGGTGAGGTGTTTGATATGGGTGTGGTAGGTGAGGGACGTGTCAAGCGTGATACCCAGGTATTTGAAGATGGATACCTGTTCGATGAATTGGCCATGTGAGTTGGAGATGTATAGGGGGGGCAGTACTGTGGGTGCTTTGGCGGTGGACAAAGACCATGAATTTAATTTTGTCGTAGTTAAGTTCTAAGCGATGCTCAGTAAACCAAGATTCAGTTTCTTTAAAGAAACCTTGCAGGGCAGTTTGGAGAGAGTGAGGTTGAGGGTGTTTTCAGAAGACTACTGTGTCATCCGCATAGAGTAAGAGCTTTCTGCTGCAGGATTGAGGGAGAGAGTTCAGGAAAAGAGTAAAAAGAAGTGGCCCTAGTATGGACCCTTGTGGAATGCCCGTTAGGACTGGTTTGGTGGTGGAGAGGGTGGTGTTGATTCTGACCTGGTGGGTCCGGTTGCTGAGATAGTTTTTGAACCAGGATATGGCTTCAGGAAAGAGATAGTAGGAGGAAAGAGAGTGGAGGAGTAGGGCATAATTGACGGTGTTGAACGCTTTTGTTAAGTCGACATAGATAGAACCTGTGACTGACCCCTGTTCCAGTGCCTCATGTATGTAGGATGTTAATTCTAGAAGGGCAGTGGTTGTGTTGTTACCTTTCCTGAAACCGTGTTGTTCTTGGCAGAGAAGATTATGTTTGGCTAAGTAGCTTGCAAGTTGGTCAGATACTATTTTTTCAAGAGCCTTTGAGAGGGGTGGTAGGATCGTAATTGGTCTGTAATTACTAGGAGAGGTGGAGTCATCATTCTTCAGGATTGGTGTTATAATTTCTTTTTTCCATATCATTAGGAATTGGCTAAGGCGTGATGACCAGTTAAGTATTTTGGTAAGATGTGGCAAGGTCACGTCCAGGGTTAGTTGGAGAACTTTTAGGTCAAGGGTATTACTGCTGTAACACGAGTTTGCCAGGGCTTTGGAGAGGTAGCACATGGCCTCCTTGCAGGAGATAATTTGCAGCCGGAAGTGGGAGGGCCTTTATGTCTGAGGGGCCCGAGGGGCAGTTGGGGGCAGGGTCAAAGAAGTTATGTGGATGTATTTGACTGAGATCTGAGAAGGTGTTGTTTAGAGTATTGGAGATCGTAGAGGGGTCCTGTGTTAGGGCTCCCTCAACTTGAAGCTGAGCTGGGGAAGGGGAGGTAGTTTTCCTGCAAAGCTCCTTAATATTATTCCAGAAGTTTTTCCCTGAGCCCCATGTGGTGGTGAGGGATTGTTTATAATAGTTTGTCTTTACTTGCCGGATTGCCCAGGTACATCTGTTTCTGGATGTTCTGTATAGCTCTCTGTCCTGAGGGGACTGGGAGCTAAGTGCCCTGTGCCACAGGTTGTCTCTATGGTGAATTTGGTCAAGCAGGGATTGTGATATCCAAGTATCCAAGTGGTATTCCTATTTTTTATGGTCTGCTTTGTGAAAGGGGCAAATATGTCACAGGCTACATTAAAGGTGGTAATAAAGGAGCTTAGGGCGTCGTCTACCGATTCAGCAATGTGGATAGGAGACCAGTCACATGAAGTGAGGCATGTTTTGAGTCATGAGAGGGCACCTTTTTTGAGACACCTATGGACTGTGATTTTAGGGATGCTGGGTGGGAGTTTGTTGGACCACCAGCAGGTGACAGGGGAGTGGTCACTTGTTTCATCAGGGAGTACTTTAACCTTGGAGAGGTTGTTGGGGCGGTTAGTCAGGATAAGGTCAATAAGTGTTGAGGACCCTGTTCTGGGGTCAAGTCTTGTGGGGGATTGGACAACCTGGGTGAAATCATAAGCAAGGATGACATTTTTGAAGGACATAGATGAGGGTGATAGCCAGTTGACATTGAAATCACCCATTATAATTATTTCGCTCGTAGGCGGGAGATGGGTGATGCTTGACAGTATGGAATTGAAGGCTGGTTTTTGGCTTGTGGGGGGGAGATATACTGACATTATGTAAAGTGTTTTACAAGGATTGCCATGGGTGACCTTGACGGTGGAGGCTTGGGCGCCATGAGCAGGGGAAGGAAGTGGGACTGATATGGCTTGCAGGTGTATTTTGACATAGATGGCACAACCACCACCCCCCCCCCCGCTTGCCTAGTCTGTCTGTTCGGAGGAGAGAGTAGTCATTGAGGGTGACAGAGGAATCAGGGATGTTTTTTAAGAGCCAGGTCTCTGATAAAGTAAGGATGTCTTGGTCGTGTTGTGCGATCCACCCCTGGAGAGGAGTGAATTTCTTGAGTAGGCTACACATATTGAGAGAGGCTAGCAGAAGGCTGTCATGTCTAACCTCCTTGGGGACACCCACTATAGGGGGTCCCGGATTGGGATATATATTACCTGAAAGTAGGAGGAGGAGGAGGGAAAGCCGAAGAAGAGCTATTCGGTGCTGCATGGGTGGAGAGCAATGGACGATGGGAGCAGTGCGTTTTTTGGTGGGCCAGACCAGTATTGGGAGGGTGCAGATAAGTTTGAGTGTGAGAGCTGGAGTTAGAAAGGGGTGAGGTTCCCTTAGAGTGGGGTCTGGAGGTGAGAGAGAGAAGGGTTTCAAGGTGGTCCTAGTAGAGGTGCATCTAATGTGGTGGGTATAGTTGTTGCTGGATTGATCTGGTGTATAGGAGAGAGAGAGAGTATATACTGATGTGGGTACTGCTAGGCGGCCATTTGATGCCATAAAAGTGTGTGTCACATAGTAGGTCTTCCACTGCGAGAGTGGGAGGGAGAAGAGAGGAGAGTGTCAGTAATGAGGTGAATAGGATAAGCACTGATTTGTGGGTTGTCATGGTTTGTTTGTTAGATTACTTAAGACTGTAGGGTGATTTGGTGACCTCTGGTGGTGAATGAATATAAGGTGCTGATGGCAAAGTGGCCTGATAGGTTCTGAAGCGTGAGTGTGATCATGTGATCCTATCGTGGCTATATAAACGAGTGTTGAGCAAGGGTGGTGATGGGGGTGGTGGGGCAGCCGGCATGCAGCACTGGTGAGGTTAAACAGAATGGAGCACCAGAGAGAGTTTCGTTTCATGGCAGCATTCGAGCGGTACCTCAGCCTGGCTCCTCTGGGCTTTGTCTTTCGGTGGATGCGTACCTGCTTGCTTTCAGCTTGGGGAGGGCAGGTTCAACCCCCTCACGACCTTGACTGCAACTGCGGTCCAGCTGTGGACAAAGGACAGGTAGAGAGGGACAGTGTTATGTAGGGTTGGAGAAAGGGGGAGGGCTAACAGTAACAGGGCAGCTTCAGGAGTGCACCAATTGCAGCTGAGGCACCAGGAAATGAAATCGAAGCATACGGAGCACAGCTATGGGCTTGCTGAAACTGCACTGGATTTTAAAATTAAGAGATAGCAATCTATAAAAATCGTAGTGTGTAGAAGGCAGATCTGAGGCTTTGCATTAATTCAAAGGTTGAATGTAACAGACTGCAATCACTAAAAAATCATAGTTTGCAGAAGGCAGATCAGAGGTTTTACATTAAATTAAAGGCAGGTATTCCTGAGGGGTTATATGGCCCATAGGGCAGTTTCACATTGGGTAGTTTTTAGTTTTTTTTAAACAGTGAGATTGGCTCCAAAAGCAAACGGTCTTACAGTCAGTTACAGGTTACTAGATTGAACAGAGTTTTTGGCAAAATAAGTATAAATAAACTATCTCCATAAGTAAGAGGACAGAAAAGAAATCCCCTTTTTTTTGTTTTATAGTCTTAATGTCCAACACTTTACACAGAATTGAGCACCAGGGAGACCTTGATGCCAACAACATGCACCGACAAGAACTGCATGAGGTGCTGGCATGTGATGCGGGGCGGTACCCCACCGTGCTGACACACCCATGCCTGGGTGGGCCAGTGGTGGGTCGACAGTACATCAGGCGGCGTCAGCACATGGGCATTGCTGCACATCCACCTACTGGAGGAGCTAGGAGAACAAAGAAGTGGACAACGATACCAGCCCTGTGTATTTCACACCCATATAGAAGCCTCAACAATGCAGAATACACATTACATCAAGCAGTTCCACCTACCATGGGACACCATCGGCATGTTGTGTGACAGCATCAGTGGGGTGGTGGAACCAGGGACGTGCCGGTCATGCGCCACGATGGTGGAAATGCAGGTGCTGTGCACCCTTGGCTACTATGCCACTGGATCATTCCAGCTCATCACTGGTGACACTGTGGGCATGAGCCAATCCTCTGTCTCCACAGCCATGACATGGGTGATGGACACCCTCCTACAGCATGTGGGGATGCACATCACCTTCCCGCAGATTCCATCAGAGGTTAGGGCAATGAAGGAGGTGTTCTATGCAATGCATGGCATGCCGAACGTATGTGGTGCCATCGATGGATACATGTGGACATCTTCATGTCCACTGCCCAAAAGAAGGCATATAGGAACTGCAAGGGATTCCACAGCATTAACTGCCAGGTGGTCCGCGATGCACACAGCATTTTCATGGACATGTGCTCCAGGTACCCGGCTCTATGCATGATGCCTACATCCTCGATGGCTCGGACATTGGTGCATACCTACACGATGGGTGGCTCGACTGGTGGCTGCTTGGTTAGTCACTGCATCCATGCGGGGCGAGTGTTCGACATGCCACGGGCCTGCCACTGACATCTCTTTCTTCCCCATGCAGGTGACAGTGACTATCCACTGTGGACCACACTGATGATGCCGTACCATGCACCATCCACTCCCGCTGAGGTCGCATACAACACGGCACACAGACAGACACGAGCAGTTGTGGACAGGACCGTCGGTCAGATGAAGATGTGCTTCAGATGCCTTGACCATAAGAGTCGCAGACTCATGCTGAGTCCAGCAAAGGCATGCAAGGTGTTCATGATGTGTGCCATGCTTCACAACATTGCAAAGCGTGTGAATGTGCCAATGTTGGCTGATGCCCTTGATGAACCACTTAGCGATGGGGACGACGTTCCTGGGCCAGCACCCACCCAGGTCCAGGGTATGGCAGGCAGCCGTGCGGCCTGACAGGTGCTCATGCAGGGCACGTTCACATGCTGACACCACACCTTGCATGAGGCGGGTGAGTATTGCCAGTGGCCATGGAACAGGAAACATGCAGGGCAGCACATGGCCACTGCTGACAGGTGCATGGTGCAGTGGACCTGCACAGCATGCTGCAGCAGCCTGACGGTGCATGATGATGAGGACATGCCTGAATGTATCCTGTCGAGAGAGGGTGGGTGAGTGGGCAGGCATTTGTCCACGCAGAGAGAGTTGGGGTTTCATGTCCAGTGGCACACCTGTGCATGGGCCAGACCACCCAGCTCTGTGCCATCTGTGGGGCACTGCACAGTGGATGCCCACAGCTCTGTGAGGTGCGGTGTTGCTAATCTGGCCCTTCGGACCCATGTGGTCCGTGAGCCATGCCAATGCCCTGCTGCCAGGCTGCCATGCAGGTGGGCGTGTATGTTTCCCAGTGCCCCCTCGATGCCCACCTGCATCAGCTGTGCCATGTCCCTGCTGTGGCCTGTGTACCTGTTTGTCCTCACTGCCCATCTGTGCAGTGTGTGCCATGGTTGTCTACGGCCTGTCAGACGTATCTGTAATTGTGCATGGCATGCCATCCCCCGCTGGCCACACGGTGTGCCATCGGGTGCTGGCGCATTGCACTGTGTGGTGCTGTCCATGGCCGCAGGCCATGTGGGTTGACCCTCAGCTGCCCTGCTGTGTGTGTGCTGCAGCATCTCCTGCATGCCCTCCAGTGCAACCGCACACTTGAGAATGGCCATATGGATGCTGTGCTGCACCACGGTCTATGCCTCCATGGTGGTGGTGTTCCTATGTTGTTTCTCCATGCGGTCCCACTTCAGCTGCTGCAGTTTTCGGTACTGCTCCTCCACGTAAGACTGTGGCCGTGGAGGCTGGTGCCGCATACGGGTGCGATCTGAGGGCCCCTCATCCTTGCTGTCACTGTGTGTCGGCACCCATGCACTGTGGCTTGAGGTAGCAGGGGGTCCTGTAGCCTTCCTGCATATTTCTGGGGCTCTGCATGGTGGCAGGTGTGCGTGTGCCACTCCTCACATCCTGGACACTGTGTGCTGTGTTTCTATCCCAACTGCTGTGTCACTGCCGGTCCCACTGTCATCCTCCCGTGGGCTGGTTGTGCTGTCCCTCTCACTGGCCATGCCCTCCTGTGTCTCTGGTTCTGCTCCTGCATGGGTGCAAGGGCTGTAGTTAGATTACTGCACACCGCTGCCCTCTCCTCCCACTCCAGACTGTGCATACATACCCCCTTCTTCCACTGCTCGGTCACCAGAGCTGCCACGGTCGGTGTTGCGGGTGTCCTTTCCTTGCTCAGTGCTGATCCATGTCTCTCTGGTCCAGCACCACCTGTGGGAACATTGCAGGGGGTTACATGGGCTGTGGTGCCACTGAGCTGTACTAGCCAGCAGCATGCGATATGCCTTACCTGTCTGCCATTGTGACCACCCTTTGTGCCACTCCATGGATGGCGATCACCATCAGCGTCTCAGCCACCAGTCACTCCAGGGGTGTCAGCTGGCTGTCCGTACTTGGCAGGCCACCACCCATACCGTTGCATGCCCTCCTGCTGGCAGCTAGCTTATGGTGCTCAACAGCTGTCTGACTGAAATTCAGGCCTGGATGAATGTGAGCTGCTTAAGGTTGAACCCTGAAAAAACTGAGGTGTTGGTTGTGAACCCAGATCGTCATGAGGCGGGTATGTTGGCAGGTTCACCCTTGGGTCTATGGCTCGGAGGTGTTCATCTAGCTACCTCAGACCGGGTGCGGAACCTGGGCGTTATGTTTGACGACTGCTTGACCTGAAATCACAGGTGTCAGCAGTTGTCAAAACTTCTTTTTACCATCTAAGAAATATCGCCCGGGTGAAATATTTGGTTCCTCCCAATGATCTTAAAACATTGGCTCACGCCTTCGTTTCCTCCCATCTTGACTACTGCAATGCCCTTTATCTAGGGCTGCCAGGGGTTAATATCCGCCACTTGCAGCTGGTGCACAGTGCAGCAGCCAGGCTATTGACTGGTGCATCAAGAACCGGTCATATGACTCCTGTGCTCTGCAGTCTGCACTGGCTGCCTATACAGTGGCAGATCACCTTTAATTTTGCTTTGCTAACCTATAAGGCCCTACATGAACAGGGACCGAGTTACTTGAAAGATCTCCTTTGTCCCTACTGTCCCCTCTGTCCTCTCCGATTCTCTGATGAGGGATTGCTAGAGGTTCCCAGGTACTTTGCAAACATCTGGAGCAAGGGCATTTAGTTTTGCTGCCCCTGCCCTGTGGAACTCTCTACCTTATCGGGTTCGAGACTGCCTAACCATCCAGAGTTTTAAAATAGCTTTGAAAACCTTTCTCTTCAGCCTGGCATTTATTGATTGAGGTTTAGTTTGATTTTCTATACTGCTATTATATTGCTGCCTGTTGGAATTATACATTTGTTAGAATAATTTATTTTGTTTTATGTATTTATTGTACAGGTGCCTTGGTACTCAGAAAGGTGTCTTTTTATAAAGAAAATTGATCTGATTTGATTTGATGGTTCACCACCACCCTCAGGTCCCACCATTTGTGCTTGATCACTGCCAGGGTCTGTGCCTCAGACCTGGTGATGTTTACAGCAGCCTGTAGGTCCATCCATAGCCTGGCCTTGACCTCTGCCAGTGTGTTTGGGGTCTCTGCACCATATAGCCTGCTGTAGTGCTGGTGTATGTTGGTGACCATGGTGGCGATCTGTCCACCACTGAAGTTTGTGGTATGGGATCGGCTCCCACCCATTGCCCAGCCAGGTCCCCATTTGGGGGTGCCTCAGACCAGATTTGAAGTGAGAGAGACTTGTGGATGTATGTAGGGGCCCAGGGATTTCATTCAGCCATAGAGGGGCCCTATAGGCAAAAGAACATTGTCTAAGAGCAGTTCTGTGAAATGGTGTGGATAGAGCTCCTCATGTCCAGCCTCGAGTACCATAAGTGGAGACTGCCGGGGATAAGATGCTTGAAACATTGGGTGGTGTTTTCCCCATAAGAGCTTTCTTCCTGAGGAGGCAGGTTTGGAATTTGATTTTGCTCTTTAGTGGCATCCATTTTGTCATTTAGTAAATGGAGCAGATGTGTGCAAGCCAGTCAGCAGCCAGGGTGAGTCTGCATGCTTTGTTGAGGGCTGTGTGTATCCTCTTGAGAGCCATGTCCATGGCCACACCATAGACAACCAGACCATAGTCGATGGTCGAAAGGATGGAGCTGGAGACCAAGAAGTGAAGTACCTCAGAAGTGAGGTCATTTCTATGCCTATAGAGGGCACCCAGCTTCAAGTTAACTGTCTTGACTACTGAGTCAATATGATGGGTGAAGGAGAGGGTGTCATCAAGGGTGACCCCCAGGTACTTGAAAGTGGCTACTTGCTCCAGAGGTGCATTGACTTTGTTAGAGATGGTGAGAGGGGGGAGTTTCTTTTTATAGTGGGAACTGGATATTAGCATTGTCTTGATCTTTTTGTAGTTTAGCAGCAACTCCTGCTTGTAGAACCAGTCTTCCAAATAGTGGAAAGAGCACTGGAGTTCAGTTTGGAGAGTGCCATGGTGTGAGTTGCTGCTTAAGAGTACAGCATTGTCAGCATATAGGATGAGTTTGGTGTTACATTCTTCAGGGAGGTTGTTCAGGAAAAGGCTGAAGAGAAAGGGCCCCAGGATGGACTCTTGGGGGACCCTCTTTGACACTTCTCTGGAGTCAGACATGGTTTGACCAATTCTGACATGTTGGGTTCTGTTGGAAAGGTAGTCCTTAAACCAGGCAACAGTATTCTTTGCAACCCCAGGTTCAGTAGCTGAGCCAGGAGTAAGTGGTGGTTAACAGTGTTGAAGGCTTTAGTTAGGTCTATAAAGACTGACCCCATTAACTTGCCTTCATCAAGTGCTTTGTGAGCATAGTTCATGTACTTAACCAGGGCAGAAGTAGTGCTATGATTTTGCCTGAGGCTGTGTTGGTTTGGACAACGTAGTTAGTATTTGTTGAGGTATTTGGTGAGTTGCTCTGCCATTATCTTTTCCAGTGCCTTGGATAAGGGGGAAAGAATGGAGATTGGTCTGTAGTTGGCTACACACATCCCGTCTCTGTTCTTGTAAACTGGTGTCACTAGGGCTTGTTTCCATATTCCGTGGAATTCGGGCAAGTGTCAGAGATTTATTAAATGGTTTTGTTATTAGCACAATGATAGTGTCAAGTGAGAGGGATAGGAGTTTCCTGTCAGCCCCATCACTGCCTATTCTAGTCCTGCCCAGCATTTTTTTATGTGTTGTAGGCTCTCCCTGACAGTCACTCTTTTGAAGTAGAAGTTTGGTTGGGGGCTCGTGCGAGTCTTGCAGCTGGGTTGGTCTGTACAAGGGAGCAAGTAGTCTGGAGGCAGTACCAAAGTGAAGTCAAAAAAGGCCACGCTGAATGATTCCACGATGAGTGGATCAGTATTGGGGGAAATGTTAATGTTAAGAAAGTTGTGGATGCTGTTTATTATCCTTTCCGAGGAGGCTTTTAACATTCTCCCAGAACCATTTACCATCACCCCATGTATTGCTGAGATGTTCTTTATGGAAGTTGGCTTTGGCCTGCCGAATGAAGAAGGTGCAGTGGTTCCTTGCGGCTCTGTACTACTGGTAATCATGCAAGCTGCAGGAGATCCTGGCTTTTGACCAGAAGTTGCCCCTTTCTTTCATCTTCGTTAGTAGTACCCCCATGATCCACCCATTCTTAACCCCCTAGACTTTCTTTTTCTTCAGGGGCAAGCAGGTCACATATGCTGTTGAATCCATCAGTAAAGTATCTTAGGACTTGGTTGAGGTTTGGTGCCAGGTCAATAGGGGACCAGACATGCGCTGAGAGGACTGATATGAGTGGCCCAAGTTTGCCTTTCTTTAAAACCCTGCTTTCAATTAGGATGGGAAGGGGTTCACTAAATTTGTGGAACCACAAGAGTGAGACTGGGGAATGATCACTTACGGTGTTAGGCAACACCTTGACTTCAGAAATCCTTGATGGTGAGTTAGAGAGAATACAGTCAAGAAGGGTGTCATTGTCTGACTTGTGGTTCCGTCTGGTAGGACTGGTGACCATTTGGGTTAGGTGGGAACTGGTTACCATGTCCTTGCTGGGGAAGATTCGGTGTCAGACCAGTTAATATTGAAATTGCCTGTGATGCTGTGTTCAGGTCCCTTAGGAAGAGTGGCCATTGCTTCCAGGACTTTGGGGAGGCTCTCTCTGACTTTTTTTGTGAGGGAGATACACTGAGGCAATGATGATAGTCTTGCCGTTCTGGCCGATCTGTGCTTTCACTGCCAATAGCTCATGGTCATCTGCCATAGCGGTGATTGGGAGGATGGTGCAATGTAGGTTATCTCTGACATAGAGGAGGCTTCCACCACCTTTCTTCCCCTTCCTATCGATCCTGAAAGCTTGAAACTCATCTAAAGTGATTTTTTGAGCTTTTATCCTGCTTGTCAACCAGGTCTCAGTGAGGCATAGAATATCGGGGTCGTGGTAGGTCATCCAAGCCTGGAGCCATTCAAATTTGGCAGTAATACTGCATATATTCATTGCTGCAATTCTAAGGCCTTTGATCTTATTACCCCCAGTGCCTGGCACAGTTGGTGGCCTTGGATTGGCATGATTGTTTCTAGATAGGAGCAGAAGCATGAACATTACCTTCCTGACTAAGAGGCTTAGGCTTATTGTTGTTCTGATCTTTCACCTTCTGGTTTTTCCAGTCAAGAGCTGTACATCTGATGTCAGCACCAGTACTGCTGAGAGGATTGTTAGAGTGCTTTGGTTAGGGGTGTCAGTGGGTGGTCCCTGGCTTGTTGGTGGAATAGAGGAAATTGGTATGTATGTGGCAGTTGTCTTGGTTGTCTTTAACTAACCAGCAGTTCCTAGGTATGGTTCTGGGGGAGGGGGCTGTGGTCCTAGGTTGTCAAAAGGACCAACTGTGATGAGGTAGGTCAAAGAGAATAGAAGTGGGGTTAAGTCCATTTTAGGGGAGATACAGCTAGCATAGGAAGAACTGATGACAGAATCTGAGGGAGGTGGAGTGAGTGGCTGTACCACTTCAAGGGTCCACAGTCGAAGTAGGGCCAGTTGTGGAGGGAGCTTGGGATAGGTGGAGCCAGAGGGTATTTAAAAGAGGCCGGGGTCAGGGCAGGTGGGACACAATATAGGCTGTAAGCTGTACAGAAGAAGAAGAAATTCAAATTACACTGCAAGCCGAGAGAGCCAGTGGCAGACGGTATCAGCAGTCTATGTTAGTGGCCAATTAGTGCCTCTGTACTATCTCTGATGTCCAATCAGAGTGCTGGGCAGAGAAACCAAACCCAGCAGTGCAAGGAGTCCATGGAAGCTGTACCTGGGTTCTTGCTCCTAGGATGCTGGCGTAGGCTGGGTCAGTAGTAGAGGTTGCAGCCTTCTGGCTTCCTTGGTGTGGCTTTGGGCTACTGGTGTGCCCAAGTTAGGGGTCGCCGCTTGAGGGGGAGTGAAGCATAGATAAGCCTAAGTTAAAGAGGGCTGAATCAGTGGGTGGAGAGGTCCCTTTTAATTTCTGGGACAGAGAACAAAGGAATTGCTAAAGAGCAGGGGCGAGAGCCACCAAGGGTCTGGAAGTAGAGATGGGGGAGCAAGGGTAGAGTCGTGAGTGAGAGACGAGCTTAGAGGAATTGAGTGGGGAGACAGAAACGTAAACAGGAGAGTGCAGTTAAGTTACTCTAAATCAGAACATTTATCTGAAATGGCTGTAATCACTTCAGCAGTTTTGCTGCTCTACTTGATTCTAAGCAGATTTAAACAGCCACAAACAGCAAACTCTTAGCTAATAGAAAGGGGGTGTGGGGATTGAGAGAGCGAGAGATGAGCTTAGAGGAATACAGTGGAGAGAAAGAAATATAAATAGGAAAGTGCAGTTAAACTTCTCTCAGAACATTTATCTGAAATGGCTGTAATCACTTCAGCAGTTTTGCTGCTCTACTTGGTTCTAAGCAGATTTAAACAGGCACAAACAGCAAACTCTTGGCTAACAGAACTACTGCTGAAAATATAGGCTGTACAGAAGAAGAAATTCAAATTACAGTGCGTACCGAGAGGGCCGGTGACAGACAATATCAGCAATCTATGTTAGTGGCCAATCAGTGCCTTTACGCTATCTCTGATGTCCAATCAGAGTGCCGGGCAGAGAAACCAAACCCAGCAGTGTGAGGAGTCTGTGGAAGCCATATCTGGATGTTTGCTCCTGGGACACTGGCGTGTGCTGGGTTGGTGGTAGAGGGCACAGCCTTCCAGCTTCCTTGTTGTGACTTTGGGCTATGGGTGTGCCCAAGTTAGGGGCCACTGCCTGGGTGCTTGCTCATGGGATGCTGGCATGGGCTGGGTCAGTGTTAGAGAATGCAGCCTTCCAGCTTCCTTGGTGTGGCTTTGGGCTATGGGTATGCCCAAGTTAGGGGTCGCCACCTGGGTGCTTGCTCCTGGGATGCTGGTGTGGGCTGGGTTGATGGTAGAGGGTGCAACCTTCAGGCTTCCTTGGTGTGGCTTTGGGCTAAGGGTGTGCCCAAGTTAGGGGATGTCACCTGGGTGTTTGCTCCTGGGACACTGGCTCGGGCTGGGTTGGTGGTAGAAGGTGCAACCTTCCAGCTTCCTTGGTGTGGCCTTGGGCTACGAGTGTGCCCAAGTTAGGGGCCGCCGCCTGGGTGCTTGCTCCTGGGATGCTGGTGCAGTATTCATCTAAAAGAATTAGGTGTTCTGGAAGGCCATAATGAGTGCGTGATAACATGACTAATTAATCTGCATAACGCAGACATTTTATCACAGTGTCAGTCAGTGCTAATCCCAGCAATTGAGATTCATCCAACAGAAACGGCAGATCATTGACATAGACATTAAAGAGAGCTGAACTCAGGCAACATCCCTGTCATACTCCTCATTCCTGAGTAATGGATACTGTTTGCATGTCATTAATCTTAATTTTACATCTTATGGATGAGTACATTACTTTAATGATGTCAAATATTTTGCCTCTAATTCCGACTCTCTCTCTCTCTCTCTCTCTCTCTCTCTCTGTTTCATACACTTGGGTCAGGATTTACAAAGTGAGTGCAAAGTGGCTGCAAAAGTTTGTGCTGCACTTCCTGGCTGCACTAGTGGGCAATGGAGCTATTTGGGCTATCTGACTGTGAATAGGGGCTTGCGGGAGCAGCGTTAGCCCAGGAAAAACAGTGGAATACCCAGTAGCTCTGCCCACACAGCCAGCCAGGAAAATGGGCCACAGTCAATAATGCTCAGGCTGTAAACTGCTATTCACCAATGGAGGCATGCACATGAGCCCATTGGGCATGCAAGGTGCTAGTAGCCATTAGCATGCCCATTATAGGCTTATTTGCATGCCATTAGTGTGGTGGTGCCCAGTCCCCCACCAGCCCAAGCCCCACACAGCCGCATAACCACATAATGTAGTTTGCCCCCCACTTCGATTGTGGACCCAATCGTAAAAATAATACAGTGTCAACCAGCTGGCTTGTAGTGTATACTGTAAGCTGTCATTGACAGGTCAGTTGGCAGGCAGCCATGGAGGTGTGAGGAGGGCTGTGCTGTTCAATGGTCAATGGCCGTGCTGAGGTGGGGGAACCACCACACTTTTTAAGAACAAGTGGGTGATTGGGTAATCGGGGACGGGGAAGGCCACTACACTACAGAAATGATTTTATTTTAAGAATAGGTGGGTGATCGGGCAGTTGGGGACAGGGGTGGCACCACTACACTATGGAAAATAAATATGGTAATTAACGAGTGGCTGTTCAGGTGATCAGGGACAGGGTGGGATCATATACTATGGAAAATAAATACTGTAATTAATGGGTGGGTGTTCGGGTGATCAGAGTTGGAATGGGACAGCTACACTATAGAAAATATGTATTTATAATAACGGGTGGGAACTCATGGGATAGGGGACTCGGGGTGTGTGTGGGGGGGCTGCAGTACCTCTACCAACCACTAGAGTTGTGCAGAATACTGGCAGGTTTTTTTTTCCCAACAATAATTTGCTCCACACAAGAACCTTCACAAAACAATTCCTTTGTGAATGGGATTGAGGGGATATGCAGGTCCCCACCTTCTCATTTGAATAGCGGTCCGCTCACTGCTTTGTCCAGGCTCAAATCCAGTTTGTAGGGCCAAACTGGGTTTTGTTATATTCACAAGGACCAGTTTGCCCCAGACAAACTGAATGTGCATCTGGGCAAAGCTTTGTGAATCTTGCCCTTGATACTGTATTTTCAAAGGGATTTTCCAAAGTATGAGTCAATTCTTTGGTAAAAAAGGACCTTGCTTTGTGCTACTCTGTCTCAAGCTTCCCTTTTACTTCCTTTATCTCACTCTCTTCATTTCTCTTTGTCTCTCCCTCTCTTCTCTGGAGTTCTGTCCCTTTCTATATCTTTCTCATCCTCTCTTTCTATCTCTCCTCTCTCTCTCTCTCTTCACTCACTCTAACCTTTACTGCTAGATTGTTAACTGGAGGCATGGTGAGTGTGTGCAGTAATCATTCACTGCACACATAATGCACCCTATGATGAGTATAACTATCTTCCTGGTTTGGGGCCTGCAGGCCTTCAGTAAGTGATTTCACTTGGAAGACAAATTACAAACAAGCATTTGTCAATGCCGAATGTTTGCTTGCTGGCATTGGCAGTGGTAGTGTAGAAGTTACAGAGCTGCGAAATAGGAATGGCAGTGAAGTATTGAACTGAAGCCAACCCCACCACCACCCTGCAGAGGAAATATGGTGAGATGGGTGCGATATAGGAGAATGGGGTGAACTTTGGGGCCGAAGAGTCCAAGGCATACCTTGATGCCTCTCACTGACTGCAGGGTGTGGAATGGTATGAGCATCACATGCAGGAATCCCAAGTCACACCCCTGATGCCTGTCATTCTCTACAGGGTTGGGCGTTATGGTTGGAAACCCTAATACCTCAGGCATTCGTTGGTATTTTCACTCCAAATTTTCAACATGTTTTTTTTGTGACCCCACCTCATGAACAGGGGGAATATCAGTTTGTTAGCCATAAGCTGCCTATGCACAGTGACTACGGCATTTAGCACCACAGGTGCAAAAACATTCCGAACAGGATGTAAAAAATGACAGCTGTACTGCTCATGGGGAGGTGTAAAAAATGGCAATGTTGCAAATCTGTAGTAAAAATATTTAAAACAAGCATTTGTCAATGCCGAATGTTTGCTTGCTGGCATTGGCAGTGGTAATGTAGAAGTTACAGAGCTGCGTAATAGGAATGGCAGTGAAGTACTGAACTGAACCAACCCCACCACCACCCTGCAGAGTGACAGGCATTGGGGTGTGCATTTGGGTCATCAGGCATAACAGCCTCGCCATTTCACCACACCCCACCCTACAGACACTGACAAGTGTCACGGTGTTCCTTGGGGTCTTTGGCCCTTATGCGCACCCCATTTCATTAGGAAATGAGGTGAGATGGGTGCGATATAGGAGAATGGGGTGAACTTTGGGGCTGAAGAGTCCAAGGCATACCTCAATGCCTCTCACTGGCTGCAGGGTGTGGAATGGTATGAGCATTACAGGCAAGAATCCCTAGTCACACCACTGATGCCTGTCATTCTCTACAGGGTTGGGCGTTATGGTTGGAAACCCTAATACCTCAGGCATTCGTTGGTATTTTCACTCCAAATTTTCAACATGTTTTTTTTGTGACCCCACCTCATGAACAGGGGGAATATCAGTTTGTTAGCCGAAAGCTGCTTATGCACAGCGACTACGGCATTTAGCACCACAGGTGCAAAAACATTCCGAACAGGATGTAAAAAATGACAGCTGTACTGTTCATGGGGAGGTGTAAAAAATGGCAATGTTGCAAATCTGCAGTAAAAATATTTAAAAAAATGGTGAAGTCATGAGCGTACATAGAAACTGTGCAACGCACACCCGTAATATAATTAGGTTGGGGATATTTTACAGCAGATTGTCAACTCAGGCATTTTGGTGCCTCCAATCATGAATAGTGTCACTGTGATTTTCTTTATCTGTGCCGAACAATGATTTCCCACAGCGACCATGCATCTCAGCGCTGAAAGTGTGAAAACACACTTCATCCATGTTGTGAAAAATGACAGCTGTACTGTTCATAAGGAAGTGTGAAAAAATGCCACTGGTGAAAATCTGGACTGAAAAATTACAAAGTCATGAACTTACCAGGGTGCGTGGAAACTGCGATTGCTCACTCGTAAACACAGTCATTTTATGGACTTTTGTCACCAAATTTTCAACATAACCATTTTAAGACCTCTGCTCATGAACAGTGTAACTGTGATTTTCTTAATCTGTCTTAAACATTGCTACTTTCTACATCACCATTGTGCGCTACATGTCGCGAAAACACATTTTCAGGCGACATATGAAAAATGGCAGCTGTACTGTTCATAAGGAAGTGTAATAAAATGGCAATGTTGAAAATCTGGAGTGAAAATATTAAATTTGCAAACTTACGAGCATGCATAGGAACTGCGCAACACACGCTAGTAAAACAGTCATTTTTAGGGATTTTTTCACCAAATTTTCAACATAGCCATTTTAAGACCTCTGCTCATGAACAGTGTCACTGTGATTTTCTTAATGTGTCCCATACAATGATTTGCACATACTGCGCCATTGTGCACTACATGGGCGGAAACACACTTTGGGCAAGATGTGAAAAATGGCAGCTATACTGCTCATAAGGAGGTGTGGTAAAATGGCAATGTTGAAAATCTGGAGTGTAAATATTGAAAATTCGCGAACTTACGAGTGTGCATAGGAACTGCACTAATGCACCCTCGTAAAACAGTAATTTAGAGAATTTTTCACCAAATTTTCAACATAGCCATTTTAAGACCTCTGCTCATGAACAGTGTCACTGTGACTTTTAATTTGTCCCGTACATTGATTTACGCACACCGACTGTGCCATTGTTTACTACATGGCGGAGCTACGTTTTGGGTGAGATGTGAAAATGACAGCTATACTACTCATAAGAAGGTGTGGTAAAATGGCAATGTTGAAAATCTGGGTGAAAATATTGAAATTTCATGAACTTACGAGCCTGCGTAGGAACTGCGCCAATAGCACCCTAAATAAAACAGTCATTTTTGGAATTTTGGCACAAATTTTCAACATGGGGTTTTGGGACCCCTTCTCATGAATGATGTCACTGTCATGGCGGTATTCGGGCCCGAGGGTGATTTCGCAGTCACTGCGAAACACCCGCCAGGACCAAATCACCATGACAATGACATCATTCATGAAAGAGTCCCAAACCCATGTTAATTGATAAATTCCAAAATGCGAGATATGCAATAAAGTTGAAACCCTCTATGTAACCCATTATACAACTGACATTTCCTCAGTTAGCAGTGCGGCTTTGAAGGTGCAGGCGTGTTCCCGGGTCCACCGAATCGTCGCGCGGGGTCAGAAGGTAAAGTGTAGAGTGAGGGGTGTGGGGAGAGCTGGGTGCGCCAGTGGGTGGAGTGCGGGTTGTGGGAGGGTTGGGAGACACGCCGCAGGACAGTTTTATTTTACAGGTTTAAAATAAAAAAGGCGTCATTGGACATTTGCCACGCTGGGGTGGGCTCCCAGCGTGGCACAGGACACAGAGGCGTTCAGCTGACGGGGAGTTGGGCACCTGCCGCCAAGGACTACAGTGCTTGCCACGCTGGGGTGGAGCTCCCAGCATGGCACCTACAACTGGGGGTGGGGACACAGCTCAGCAACTGGGGGACGCAGCTCAGCTGATGGGGATTGGGCTCCCGTGTTGGCTATACAGTATGAGCGCGCACCGTCTGTCTAATGCGTGGGGGGGAGCTGCGCAGCGTGAGCAGCCGATATCTTATCAGTGCTCACTCAGCGTAGCTCCCCTTTCAACTGTATGCCACTGCATTTTGGGCGTGTCATAGACAGCTCCAAAATGCATTGACTTCACAGGCGCGCCTGTAGCCCACTGACTGATTGGAGGAGGTGACACACCTCCGAAATCTCCGATGAAGGCACTATGTTTCTCTGCACATGCGTGCAAGCAAACATAAAAATGGTGAAGTCATGGCGTACATAGAAACCGTACAGCGCACACCCGTAGTATAATTAGGTTGGGGAATTTTTACAGCAGACTGTCAACTCAGGCATTTTGGTGCCTCCGATCATGAACAGTGTCACTGTGATTTTCTTTATCTGTGCCGAACAATGATTTCCCTCAGCGACCACGCATCTCTGAGCTGAAAGTGTGAAAACACACTTCAGCCACGTTGTGAAAAATGACAGCTGTACTGTTCATAATGAAGTGTGGAAAAATGCCACTGGTGAAAATCTGGACTGAAAATATGACAAAGTCATGAACTAACGAGGGTGCGTGGAAACTGCGCATTGCTCACTCGTAACACAGTCATTTTATGGACTTTTGACACCAAATTTTCCACATAGCCATTTTAAGACCTCTGCTCATGAACAGTGTAACTGTGATTTTCTTGATCTGTCCTAAACATTGCTTTCGCACACCAACAGCACCATTGTATGCTACATGTGCAAAAACACATTTTGGGCGCCATATGAAAAATTGCAGCTGTACTGTTCATAAGGAAGTGTAATAAAATGGCAATGTTGAAAATCTGGAGTGAAAATATTACATTTGCAAACTTACGAGCATGCATAGGAACTGTACAGCGCTGCGCTCATGTAACACGTCATTTAGAATTTTTCCACAAATTTTCAACATAGCATTTAAGACCTCTGCTCATGAACAGTGTCACTGTGATTTTCTTAATTTGTCCGTACATTGATTTCACACACCGACTGCGTCATTATGGCTACATGGTGAAACACGTTTTGGGTGAGATGTGAAAATGACAGCTGTACTACTCATAAGAAGGTGTGGTAAAATGGCAATGTTGAAAATCTGGAGTGAAAATATTGAAAATTCACGAACTTACGAGAGTGCGTAGGAACTGTACAACGCACACTCGTACAACAGTCATTTTTTGGAATTTTTTCATCAAATTTTCAACATAGCCATTTTAAGACCTTTGCTCATGAACGGTGTCACTGTGATTTTCTTAATTTATCCCGTACATTGATTTCGCACACCGACTGCGCCATTGTGCGCTACATGGGCGGAAACACGTTTTGGGTGAGATGTGAAAAATGACAGCTGTACTTCTCATAAGAAGGTGTGGCAAAATGGCAATGTTGGAAATCTGGAACTTATGAGCGTGCATAGGAACTGTACAATGCACGTTCGTAAAACAGTCATTTTTTGGAATTTTTTCACCAAATTTTCAACATAGCCATTTTAACACCTCTGCTCATGAACAGTGTCACTGTGATTTTCTTAATTTGTCCTGTACATTGATTTCGCACACCGACTGCGCCATTGTGCGCTACATGGGTGGAAACACATTTTGGGTGAGATGTGAAAAATGACAGCTGTACTACTCATAAGAAGGTGTGGTAAAATGGCAATGTTGAAAATCTGGAGTGAAAATATTGAAAATTCGCGAACTTATGAGTGTGCATAGGAACTGTACAACGCACGCTCGTAAAACAGTCATTTTTTGGAATTTTTTCATTAAATTTTCAACATAGCCATTTTAAGACCTTTGCTCATGAACAGTGTCACTGTGATTTTCTTAATTTGTCCCGTACATTGATGTCGCACTCTGACTGTGCCATTGTGCGGTACATGGGCGGAAACACATTTTGGGTGAGAGGTGAAAAATGACAGCTGTACTTCTCATAAGAAGGTGTGGTAAAATGGCAATGTTGAAAATCTGGAGTGAAAATATTGAAAATTCGTGAACTTACGAGCCTGCGTAGGAACTGCTCAATGCACGCTTGTAAAACAGTCATTTTTTGGAATTTTGGCACCAAATTTTCAACAAGGGGTTTTGGGACCCCTTCTCATCGAATGATATGTCACTGTCATGGCGTTATTCAGACCCAAGGTGATTTCACGCGGTGACTGCGAAATCACCCTTTGGGCCTGAATCTCTACCATGACAGTGACATCATTCATGAAGAGAATCCTCATATTGAAAATTGGTCTCAAAATCCATAAATGCCTGAGATATGCAACAAAGTTGAAACCCCTATCTAGCCCATTATACAGCTTACCGGCATTTCCTCAGTTCGCGGTCAGCTTTAAAGAGTGCAGGCGTGTTCCGGTCCACTGAAGATCATCGTGCTGAGCTCCGGAGGAAGTATAGTATGGGGTGGGTGAGGAGGCAGGGTGCGCGAGTGGGTGGGTGCAGGTTTTGGGAGGGGCCAGGAGACTGTGGGACTGTTTTTCTTTACAGGTAAAAAAAAAAAAAACGAGCGGAACGTTGCCACACTGGGGTGACTCCAGTGTGGCACAAGAGATAGTTGAGGGTCGTTTCAGCCGTGAGATTGGCACCCGTTGGCCAAAGTATGGATTACCATGCTGGGGTGGGGCTCTCAGCGTGGCACGTAGTAGGGGGTGAGGACAGTGGAGCTGATGGGGATTGGGCACCCTCGCGGTCGCTATCATTACTGCCATGCTGGGGGGCACCCAGCGTGGCATTTTCAAGCTTTTGGGGGAGCGGGGGATGCAGCACAGCTGGCGGGGATTGGGCACCCCGTGGCTATTCAGTGTTTGGGGGTGGGGGCACGCTGCCGCATGGCATCTGTGTGTGCGTGTGTGTGTGTGTGGGGGGAGCTGCGCGAGCAGCGATATCTTATCGCTGCTCACTCAAGCATAGCTCCCCCTTTGAACTGTATGCCACTGCATTTTGGAGCTTGTCATAGATAGCTCCAGAATGCATTGGCTTACAGGGGCCGCACCTGCCAACACACTGACTGAATTGGAGGAGGAGGTGACACACCTCCGAAATCTCCAGTGATGGCACTATGTTTCTTGCACATGCGTGCAAGCAAACATAAAAAGGGGAAAGTATTGCACAATAAATCAGAAAGCCTGTGTGTTGGGGAGGGGCCAGTTCCAGGAGAAGTGTAACATCAATTAGATCCCCACTTTTCATTTTAGATGAGGACACACATGTGACGCATAGTGACCAGAAAATACAAATCCTTGGAATCCAGATTAAAGTGTTTCTGCCTGTTGCCTTTCTTTTCATAGCTAGAAAATACAACTTTAAATGATGTTCCCTTTTTGCAGAGATCATGCTGAAGTTCCCAGGAGTGAAATAAAACTTGATATATGACAGACTGTTAGACATTTAGAAAACAGTAGCAACTAACTGCAGATCAACACAGACTGTGAGGTATTTTGGAAATAATGATAAAGTGGGTAGTTAAGAGATTGCAGTTTAATTTAATTGTTTTAATGTATACAGTATTAGGACATTGAAATTAAAATATTGCATTTATTTTTACATTTCTACTTCAATGTATAACCCCTCGGTGGCACTATCCTATGGGCTACTCCCCTTGCCTGTATGGCTATGTACAGGTTAAGGGGCCTGAGTTCAGGGAACGGGTGCCTCCACCCAGAAGAATAGTATTGGGGTAGCCTAAATGCTTTGGTGTAGCCCTCCAGGATGCTATAACCACGCCCCAACCCTTCTAGTGGTCCAAACAGTAACACAAGAAAACATTCAGATTCACTGAATAACAGTAATGATATGCTCACATCCCCCTCACTTACCACTAGGGGTGGATCTGCTGCAATTGCCCTGGAGACCCCCTGGAAAATAATATCAGCTATACAACAATGCAAAATTACCACTGTAACCCAACTAATAATATGCACACAGCCAGGTTAAATGTGAAACAGATGATCAGGTCTATTCAGGGGAAGTGAACAAGGAAGGGGCATAAATTTAGTAGAATGATTTGCACTCTGATTAAATTCAGGCTGATTCAGCATGTACTGCAAGTCCCATTTAACAGTCCCACAACCCTGGGTACTCAGTATCTTGTGCAGGCTAGCCTGAAGTATTGCCCAGGGTGGCCAGCATTACATCTGTTGTTGGGGCCATTAGGAAGGAAAACAGTTACCATGTGTACAACCCAAATAATTGTAATCCCGAACTGGATGGCTCAGTCCATTTGCAATAACCCAGAACAAAAACAATCAGATGGCACACAATGATTTGCAGCTGTTGTTGCAGGGAGCAACCCTGATTGTGATTGGTTGGCATCCATGGCACTCCAGTCATTACCTCATGGGTTATAGCCCACCTGATAGGCTAGTGATGCACATGACCCAGATCAAATTTCTAGCATATCCAGGTCCCAGGAACCCCTGCTCTCCAGTTTCGAATCATGCATCTGATCAGGCAGGAAGCACACCAGGGATCCCTGTCTACTCCTACCAGGTAAGATCCTGTATGGGATATATTTATTTACTTAAACCAATATTCAACCTCACAGGCATGTTATGCAATTACAAAAAAAAAAAATGTATGGGGCTAGCTCAGCCCCAGTACTAGCTAGCCTTGTAGGCACCACGAATGCTATTACTCAGTACCCTAGCAGGCTCCTGTTTTTCCTGTATAGTACTGAGCTCAAGTAGTCAGTAAGTAAAATGCCTGTCTTTCCAGTAATACAAGTTGAGAATTTTATCCAGAGTTCTACTGTGGTGCATCATAACAAGCATGTGTAATTCCTTTGCTCCTCTTGTGGTGTAGCGAACAAACCCCAGAGAATGCCTCCTAAAAAAGTAAAAGGATTGTGGTTCAAACCAGCTTTCCTTACCAGCAGTAGATAAAAATAGTACCGTCTATTTATTGCGAGGGGGCAACGAGTTTTGGGTATCCGCCCTCTCGTAACGCCGCAGGATCAGGCTCCTTAGCTGGTGGGAGGGGGGCCCGCCGTGCTGGCCCCACGCTAGTACCACTGGCGCTCACCTTCCGGCCTCCCCTTTCCTCCTTGTTCACCAAGGCCTTCGTAGCTCCTGCAGCCGCTTCTCTCCCTCACACTGAGCCCCTTTCAGTTCCCCAGACCGCCCGGCTGGTCGGTAAGCCTACCCGCGCGCTGTCGACCGCGTGGTTCCCTGTAGGAGGCGGGGGAGCCGGGCCGTCCGGCTCAGAGCGCTCGGCAGTCTATCTGTCCCTCTCACGCCCATGCGGCTCTGGGAAGCAGTTTCTTCCCCTTCGATCCTCAAGCGCCTTTTCCCCTCCTAGGCAGGTTAGGAGGCGCCCGGCAAATCCAGGCGCCGCTCACGTTGTTTCGCCATGCAGAGGTGGCACAGCTCAGATTGAGCTCCGAGCTGGAACCTGGTGCCCTGGTTCGACTCCTCCTCGAAGGGGCCTCTGAGATCCCGGGCCCTTCCTCGCGTCGGCGCCTCTCAGCGCTCGGCGGCCTTCTAGTAGGCCGCCGGCCGGACCACCTCCTCCAGCTCCCCCTCATCCGAACTGCTCTGGTAGCTGGCGTTCCCCAGGCTAGGCCGCCACTCTGGGGGGGGTGTTTCCTCTCCACGCCACCTGGCTACAGCGGGGGTTTCCACGTCGCAGAAAGGATGAGAGAATCCCTCCGTATAGGCCCAATTCAGCCTGTGTCCCCTCGCGCCTCGGCAGAATCACCCATGGCGGGGGGGCACCAGTGACGTCAGGGACTCGCTTCTTCAGGCGGGACCTCGGCCCCCTGCAGACCCTCAAAAAAAGAAGAAGAAAAAAAAAGAGGAGCCTGCAGGTTAGAGGATCAGGGTGGGATCGAACCCATTTCTTCAGCTGCTCCTGCCCTGACCTCGAGGCTCGCCACCCCCTCCCGGCAAGGAGGCAGTATGGCGCAGTGGTATAGCCTAAGCTGGCGACTTCCAGCAGCCCAGACCTGATCCTAACCCGCTGCTCCTGCTTGCATACGCGTGATCCTGGGATCAGGGGTGATCGAGCTCATCTCTTCAGGTGTTTCTGAGCAAGTTTCTTAATCTGCTTACGCTGGCGGAGGTGGTTATCTGGGCCTCAGCAGATACTGGGGTCCCTCCACCATAGGGTCCCCCACTAGCGTCCTTCGGCGGGATTCCCCAAACAGGTCCACCCTCTCCGCTCCCCGTGCCAGCTTGGTGGTGTGGTTGAAGGACCTACTGCCTGACAAACAAGAGGTTTGCCTCTATCTTACCTCCTACCTCTCCGGTCCCTCCCATAGCGGCCCGAGAAGGTACTCTCTCTCCCGGTTGTCCCACGGCTCCCTCCCATAGCGAGCCCTGGTTTCGAACCATGGACCAAAACCATCTCCCACCCTTGGCCGGGGTTGCGGGGGCCCTCTCATAGCTCCCCCACAACCCGCATTCAGTTCCTCTCCACCCTCAACAGATCTATCAATTTCCTTTGGGAGCCTCCCTTCTTCTTCTTCTTCTTCTTCTTCTCCCTTTGTCCCCTACCACTCCGGTCCCTCCCACAGCGACCCGAGAAGGTACTCTCTCCCCGGTCGTCCCACGGCTCCCTCCCATAGCGAGCCCTGGTCTCGAACCACGGACCCGGTCGTCCCACGGCTCCCTCCCATAGCGAGCCCTGGTTTCGAACCGTGGACCAAAAACCATTTTCTCTACCTTGACCCGGTTTGCGGGGGCCCTCTCTTAGCTCCCCCACAACCTGCAGGCAGTCCCTCTCCCCACACAACAGATCTATCGATTCTTCTTCTCCTTCTCCACTTCTCTTGTCCCCTACCTCTCAGGTCCCTCCACAGCGACCCGAGAAGGTAGTCTCTTTCCAGTGGTCACGGCTCCCTCCCATAGCGAGCCTGGTGTCGAACCTGTGGAGCCATAATCTTCCCTCTCCTTTTATCTTGGTTGTGGGGCTCCCCGCTTAGCTCCTCCACAATCTGTATTCAAAAGGGAGAAGAACTCTGAGGGACAAAGTATTTCCTGGGCTCTTACTCGTTCGACCCGTCCCCCTTCAGACAGGGCGGACCACCCTGAGGACTCTGTCCTACATGTCTCTAACGTCGCACGTACGAGGACATGGAGAACTAGTCTGCCACTTTGCTCAACCCAGGGCCTGTGAAGAGGTTAGGCCTCTACGGCACTCTACCACAAAAAAAAAAGAAAAAAAGAAAGAAATCTCGGACAGGTCGCCCGGGTCCGGGGGGAGAACCCGGCGCAGGGCACTCCCCCCCGGTTGGCCCCAGGCAGCAGCCCTTAGAAAGGACAGGGCTACCATGCTGTTCTTAGCACCATGATGGTGCCATGGCTTAGTTGGGTAAAGCACCTGCCGAGTAAACAGGAGATCCTGAGTTCAGATCTCAGCAGTGCCCTTTTTTTTTTCATTAGTTCTCTCTAAAGCAGATTCTGGTGACTGACTTAAAGACATATGACAAAATTGGGAAATCCTGCACTTGGTACTCTTAAGCAAGAACGCGGCAGCTAAGCAGTCACCAGCCCTAGGACCCTCAGGAACTAGTCCTTGAACCCAGGAGGCGTTACTGCGGGGGCCGTACCTAATCAGCCGAGTCTTCCTGGCTGACTTGGCGGTAGTCACCACGTGTCCACTAGCCAGGGCCACTGACTCCACCCAGCACCATAGCCAAACCAGGGATGCGCCTCTCATCAGCAGACAATGCTCCCGAGGAGAGGATTTGATCCACGTACCGCTCCCTCAGGGCCCTCAGCCCCCTCCCGGAGTCGGGGTTTCCAATCCTGAGGGCGAGTGAGAACTACAGGGGTAGCAGTGCTACTCCTCGCAACACATCAGGTCAATCCAGCCACACAGTTTGGGCATATGACTTGATGTCAAGGGCAGGAAGTAGCGCAGAGTGCGAACCCGCCTCCTTCTCTCGGCTCGGATAAGGAGGTTCAAGTCGCGGTACCAAGGGATACCCCATAAACTGTTCAACACCTAGTCTCTTTCCAGGGTTACCTCAATCCCGAACTGGGAGGAGGACCCTCCGTACCGTTTTATTATGGAACAGACTCTTGGGGCACTTCTATTCTCACCTCGTCTGCAAGAGTCGGAGGGAGGCCCCTGACCTTCACGGGCCCGTAGCTATCTACACCACCACGTGGCAGCGCACCCTGTCAATGACGTACCACCGGGCACATCATACGAGGGCATTGGTAGGGCCTTCCTACCACCGAGAGACCACATGGCCGCTCTCCCCATATCGGGATGCAGTATAGTACAGTGGTCAAAGCCCTGAACTGCAAGCGCGGTGTCCTGGGTTTGATTCCCAGCCTCCATGTGTGTACTGTGCCCCAGAGCAAATTACCTAGTTTGCTATCGCCTTACGGTTACTCTGACAACTCCTACGACTCCAATGGCCTTACACTCACGAGTCTTGTAGCCCACGGCTGGACGGAAAATGGAGAAGAAAGCTCCTCGCTCACAGGTCAAGCAGGGCGAACACCCACAATTCACCAGGGGTCGTGAGTTCAATCGCACAGGGACCTGTCATGGCCCATGGAACGAAGGCCCACCCTGAGCCAGGCGGCCATACGCTCTCTCCAAATCAAGGGACACACAAGCAAATTCACAGCAGCCCAGTGCACCGCACCCCTCAGATTGAGGTGTGACCAGGGAAAACGGACGGTGAAGACCGACTTGATATGGGGACCCCCTCAGGAGACACCGCTCTAACTGCCAGTGCAGCGGACGTAACACTCCTCGGCGGGATAGCTTGCCGGAAGATGCAACACCGCAGGGCCGGTGACCACCAGCAGGGTCAGACTCTACCCGACTGGAGGTGAGAACCGTATTGCTCGCCATAGCACCTACAAAAGTTGTATTCTCCTGGCTAGGTGGTCGTGTCGGCTCCAGGCCCACGCTCGACCTGTCCTAGTCCAGTCGACAATCGAACTATGGTCACTCAACAACTGGGGGGGGGGCATGACTCCAGCTGCCTAGGAGCGGCTCACCTGGCAAGGGAGATCAGGTCAGTGGTCACTTCCTATGCCCCCACATACTCCTCCGCCCTAACCAGGCATGGGAGTCACGGTGCCCAGCCAATAGTGGCACCATACCGGCCACGCAGGCCACGACTCGCAGCGGCCAGGCAGAAGGTCACTGTCAGCTTCAGGATCCCTCCTGAACAGACATACCTCTCAGGGGTCAGGGCTTCACCAACGCCACGGACCCTGAAGCCCACGTCCCGGCTCCAGTGAAGAGGGGTCCGGGGGCAGCAGGTTTATGATGAGACCATCATCACCCACCCCAGTCGGAGGGTCTTGCCCCCCCCCCGCCTAGGGGAGTCTTGGCCCGGTTCCAGCACCGATAACCGGAGCAGGGCGTAGTCCTCGAGCAGGCTGACAGGGCTAACACCCATAGACGAGAGACTAGCACCAATAGACTAGCACCCTCCTCAGGGTGCAGCCACCAGCTGTAGGGGAGACTACACCTCATCGTAGAGACCCTCCGATCGGGGACACGATCGACAACGGATCAGTGGGGTGTTTTCCTCTGGTGCTAGGGTCTCCTGACTGGGCTCCTCGCTAGAGAGTTCTCTAGTGTAGTGGTCATCACGCTTACCTCACACGCGGAAGGCCTGGGTTGAGGCCCCAGTGTAACCAAATTGGAACCACACGTGGAGCGGACCAGTCAGGGTCTTCCTCAAGGCTGGATTGGGGACAATCGGCTCAGCTAGGAGTGCTGGGGGGCTTGGGGCCCTACCCGGCACAGAACCTGCTTGGTGCTCATCCCATCGGGGTCCGCCGGACATCGATTCCAGCTTTCCAGCCAGGGAATCCCCGGTTGTCACAGAGGGCAACTAATTGAACTAACCGTTTGTGAAGGGGCCCAACAGGGCCCCACTGCGCCCCACGTTCCCTGTACGTTGGTCCCCCCCCTCTGGACCCCTGACCGAACCCGAGCTTTCCATAAGACAGAGAGTCTGCCACTCACCTCGCAGTCGGTGGCAGAGCAGAACCACCAAAGTCCCATTGGGGATGACTAAGGAGAATCGCCTGGATAAGGGAGAGTCGCCCAGCATGACGCGCCCAGCCGACTGACTCCACTTCACAGGTTCAGGCTCATCCCCACAGAGCGATCGCCACGCTTTGGTGGAAACGAACTATTGCAGCCCTCGGGGACCTAGGGGCAACTACGCCGGAATCCTTCCTCCACTCTGCCAGGCACCTATTACTCTATCCCTGGCCCAGTCCGGGCCAGAGGCCCACTGCTGCCCAGACCTCCCATGGTGACACCCTCAGCCCTTCACTCTTAGACCACTCGGTTCCCACCCTTGGGTTCTGCATTTTATCTCCCATGAGGTCGACTGGAGTGTCCATGGATGCCAACCAATCACAATGGGTGCTTACACCTGGTAAAGGTGATTGTGTTGGTTGGCATCCATGGCACCCAAGGCCCTCCCATCCAAGTGCTCAGAGTGATCGACTGATCTAGGGGATTCCATAGTAGACCCAACAGGGTCTAAGCGCAAGTTGTCTCGCTCTGGAACTGATTACCAGTCGGGCCTCCGGACCGAGACTAGTCCGTACAGACTAGAGGAATAAGAGTTCAGCTGACCAGTCGGTACCCCTCCGCAGCTCGCATTCTATTTGGCTCTTTGACCCTCTCTCTCTCTTTAATTTTTCAGTTGATTGTGCCTGCACGTTATGATGTTCTTTTACACTAACTAACCTTGATTTCAGCTATGGAAGATTCGAACTGGAGAGCAGGGGTTCCTGGGACCTGGATATGCTAGAAATTTGATCTGGGTCATGTGCATCACTAGCCTATCAGGTGGGCTATAACCCATGAGGTAATGACTGGAGTGCCATGGATGCCAACCAACACAATCACCTTTACCAGGTGAGTAAACACCCATTTGTACTCATGCTACCCAGACCAGGGTGTAGGACAGATGAGATGAAGACATCATGGTGTTGATCTGGTGGGCCAGGGGAGGCAGGGTCTACACGACTCACCTCCAGGTGGTCGCTACCTGTTCGATAGTGTTAAGCAGGGGGCTGAATTTCCAAGCAGGTCTTTCACTGAGATGATCTCTGAACTGGGGGCAGCAGCTTAGACCAAGATGACAAGGCCCAAGCAGGATGAAAAGTTCTGAAAAAGTTTGTGATTGGTTGCAGGAACAGCTTCCAGTGGGCGTAACAGTCGAAATCTATAACTAGAAATATTTTTTTCCCCCGCTAGATTTAACACTTTCTAAAGCACTAGGTGAATTTTAACTAAAGGTATTTTAGGGCAAAATTGATATTTTAGAAAATTAATAGATTTGGAAACTAAAACCCATATAAAAATTTTCGTTACAGGTAAATATGTAGTGAATTCCAAATAATTAATATATTAAAAAGTAATTCATACAGGGGACAAATAATTTCGGCAATAACCAGAGATGGGAATTGAACTCTTGACTAGGACAGTGTGCCTAGGAAGGTAGTTATTCTAACCATTTAGCCACAAGGCTGGGCAAGCAGTGTACTTGTCTTTACTCTAGATTAGTTTAAAAATAGATGGATTCAGGGCAATTAAGGAGGTCATTCAATTATTTAATTAGTTAATTTTGAGCGCTTTAGGAGGGTATTTAAAACCCTGATCAGACCACTTGGCTCCTTTTAGAAGGCAGTCTTTTGCCTGAGATGAGCGGCACAGCGTGGAGCAAGGTAAAAGTTAAGGTTTATTTTAAATTTGTGGCACAGGGATAAATAATGTTTTCAAATACTTATGTCCTCTTTTCTTTCCTGAAGTAAGTTGAAAAAGACGCAAAGACATTAAGCTTTATCTCAGGACGTGGTTCAATGAGTACAATGAGCATTTGAGCTCCATGTAAGAATAGGTATCAGCAGGTAGGGATCACCGCAGTAAAATTTCCAAGTTAACAGAGAAATGAATAATAGAATTAAAGTGTTAAACAACAGTGTCAGAAATTAATCTTTATGTTTGTTTCCTTCCTCATAGCCGCTTTTAAATCATGAGGACAATTGCCAAAGATATACTAGATGTGGTTTTCCCTAGCAGGATTTCGAATAAGTGAATGAAAATTTTGAGAGTGAATTGGCCCATTTTAAAGTGTGACCAGGTGACTGGCAATACGATGTTTAAATAATAACTATACAGGACTTAAAGACATTAACATTTGAAGTAAATATATGCCTTTTTTAATAGATGGTAATATGAATAGGGCTGCAGGGTGCTCGTTTTGAGAATAATATATCAGGACTTCCAGATCAGTGGAGTTCAAATAAATGAAAATTAAGGTATATTTTTTGTACATTTGAAAGTAACACAAAGTTTATACCACGTTGAACTAAAATTTGACTTTAACATGGGGACAGTAATATAAAATGGATTAAGATTTAACTAAGAAAGAGAAGACATTTTATAAATATTTTCTAAATGGATATAAACTTCAATTGAATGTTTGATTTAAGAATTATTGGCAATTTATACCAATATGACATATTAATATGAAAGGAGCAGAACTATAAATACCGTATATCTGAATGGATTTATTTTTTTCAAATTTAGTGTCAACACTGTTCATATACGATTGGCCTGAGGAAGTGACATTAAGCCACAAAACTGTTGCCTCATGTATATGGGTGTGAAGAAAAAGAGTTTAATAAAAATGAGTTTTGATGGACTTTGGATTATATCTTACTTTTTTATAACATTTTTGCACAAGCCTTATTTACCCAGCCCCAGTTCAGACTGATTTCCAAATACAGAATAGGCAGTCTCTTAAGCAGACAGGCACAGAGACTCGCTACAGCACTCTCACACAGGCAAATAGAACTACTGCAGGCAGGACAACAGCCTGACAGTGGGCATTAGGGAGCCCAGGAAGACACTGTAGTAAAACTCAATTGATAGGGGGTTTACATATGCAAGTCCTGAATGCAGAATCCCTCAGACCATAACAACATTTCTATGGATTCACAAAAATCTTATGTGGGCTTTACGCAAGCAATAATACCCAACACAGTGGGCAGTATTGGGCAATACCGGACTGTCCATTGGCGTGATGAGGCCCGACACCACAGGCGGGAGGCCTCATAGCCCCTGAAAGGTCCGGTATTGCCCATACCGCCCACCCTGGAGGGTACTATTGCGCTTAGAAAATGGGCTATCTGTAAAGTTCTTTTTTTTTAATATTCAATAATTATTTTTTTTTTAAAGACTAAAGATTATCATACAGTTGCTTGGTTAGTAAAGTAGTCCCTCTACTGGCATACTTGACAATACTTGCCAGTAGAGGGCAGGGCAGCATTTGACTGCTGTATACAATATCTCCATCTTTGGCAGCTGAACCCCCCCCCCCCCAGCTCACTTGGTTCCATTTTTTGTTGTTTCTTTCCCTCACTGAGAGAAAACACACACAGGTTATCCTCTATTTGTTAATGTTCTAATGGGATCAGGAAGGGCAATGGAGTGCAGGGAGGTACCGTGATTGGAAAGGGACTGGAGCGCAGGAGAGGTACCATTTATTTATTTTTCTTGAAACTGCTTTGTGTAGTGGAGGAGACGTCCTAGAAAATTATTGTTTTCTCTCTCTCTCTAATGTATTAATCAGATTGTGATCTAACTTCCACGGATCTGATTACAGAACCAAGCATGTCATCGTGGAGCGGGAGCTGCTCACTAAGCAACAGAGGGGGGGAAGGGGGCAGCATTTGGAGAATGGGTGCGAGACCAGGGCGAGGAGACAGTACATTTTAAATTAAGTGCAGTTGGGAAAATGCTTATTGTTCTTTCTTCCCGACAGCAGATGAAATACTGGACTATTTTTTTCTTTGCTTTTAAAAATATGCTCCATTTAATGTTACTGAGTTTACTCTAGTAGAGTAGCCTGAGGGAGCTGACTGATCGGCTTTGGGAGCAGTGCTGGTGATCAAGTGTGGTGTGCTGCAGTCAAGCACCATGACTGATTTTTTTAGAAAGACTGTTTTTTTTTTGTCTTGACTTCAGTTAAGCAACTGCCAGCTCTGGCGATGGTGGTAATTGGGGGGCATCACTTAGTTGCTTAATGGTTAAAAAATTGTGGTATTTTGAACTTGTGTGTCCAGTGCTTCAGCCAATGAGGAATCAGGCTGGGCACAAGGATACTTGGCTGGCTGTGAGGCAGGTTTGGGGTGGCACTTTTTATTTTCTGGGCATCTATTGAAAGTTAATGTACCCCACGGCAAGGGTACTAGCCAATCAGAACCCAGCAAATAAAAAGCCCATTTTCTAAAATCTAATGAACAATGCAAAACATTTCTGAGGAATTCTCAATAAATATGAGTTCATGCTACTCTGGTTAATAGGAAATCAGTTAAACTAAACTGAAAAATACCTGAGTCAAGTTTAACGATTTTTAAAGAAACACCCTGTTTCCCAATGGAAATGGCATCCTAGTTATTCTATAAGCCACCATACAAAACCTCATCTGCTGAAATCCATTGAAATGTAGGGGATTTCATATTATTCCTCTGTATAGAGGGCTAGTCCAGGACACTAAAAGGAGAAAATAGTATAAAATGTCAGTTTGTGTTTTATTTTTATGAGATATCAGCAGCATAGCACTCTATCAATAAGCAGAAGAAGCAGACTTGGTTGAATTTACATGCCCTAAATGTACTGAACAGGCTCAACTGCATCAGGACTTGATGGCCCTGAAGGAGAAACTATCTAGTTTAGAACATATTCATGTTTCCCTAGTAAGTACGAACATACGAACATACGAAATTTGCCAGCAGATAAAGGCCTAGAGGTCTATCAAGTCTGCTCGAATGTGCAGCTAGCACCCCTTATTCTGCAGCTGCCCCTCCCTTCCACCCTTCCCCTTCATTAACCCTCCCCCTTGTCCTGTCCCATCCTCGTTTGAAGCAGTCCACTGTTCTACTGCATACCACTTCTGCAGGTAACGCATTCCACCCAGCCACCACCCTCTCTGTAAAAAAGTGTCTCCTCATCTCCCTCCTGAACCTTCCTCGCTCCAGTCTCATATCATGGCCCCTGGTGGCCCTCCCCTTCCTTACTTTGAACAGCCCCTCTGTACCTGTCTTGTTTATTCCTTTCATGTATTTAAAGGTTTCAATCATGTCCCCCCTGTCTCTCCTCTCCTCCAGTGAGTACATGTTCAACTCCTTCAACCTCCCCTCATATGATAAGTCCCCCAGACCCTTGATCATCTTTGTCGCCCTGCGCTGCACTCCCTCCAGTAACTTAATGTCCCTTTTCAGATACGGACGCCAGAACTGCACGCAGTACTCCAGGTGTGGTCTAACTAATGACCTATACAGTGGCAGACTAGTATACCAAATACACCAATAACTCACACAACTAAGACAGACAGAAAAAAAAAAGATATGGGGAGGATAGCATTAACAAGGATAATGAGGCAGAAGGAGATAATAGTGAATCTGTAGATGATGACAGCTGGTACCAGCTTACAAAAAAGATTTACAAAAAGGGGAGGTATGCACTAGGAAGTAACAACATTCCTAGAGCTATTAGGCATTTACCCCTAGCACTTAAAATTGCTCCTCCTGCTGTAGAACATAATTCTATGGATACTGAAGTTGTCAGAGTGCCCAAAGAAGGCAATATAACATCTAAGTTGGGCAGTAGAATATTGGTTATTGGAGACTCAAGTATCAGAAGGTGCGACACCCAGATATGTGAAATGATAAGAATAACAGGACAGTTACTTTCCTATTAACGGTGAGAACTGTAGATATTAAAAACCTCCCAAAACTACTAGACTGCAGTGTAACTAATACCACAGTGGTAGTACACATTTGAATAGAAACACAGAAACATAAAAATTGTTGGCAGATAAGGACTGCTAGGCCCATCCAGTCTGCCTGTATGCCCTATACATTGTATGTGGCCACTGACCCTATGTGATCAATGATTTTTCATCACTCCCTCCCCTTTCAAGCTTCCCTTGCGCCTGTCCCGGGCATGCTTAAACCCCTCCACTCTATTTGCCCCCACTAACACCTGTGGCAGACTATTCCAAGCATTGACTACCCTTTCTGTGTAGAAAAAGTTCCTCACATTACCTCTTAATCTACCCCGATCCAATTTCATATTGTGCCCTCTTGTTCTAGTACTTTTTCTACAACGGAAAAGGTCCCCCACCTGCACCTTGTTTATGCCCTTGAGGTACTTGAAAGTTTCAATCATGTTCCCCTGCTGTTGCCTCTCCTCCAGTGAGTGCATATTGAGGTCCCTTAGTCTCTCCTCATATGTTTTGTGGTGCAAGCCCTGCACCATCTTTGTTGCCCTTCTCTAGATATTCTCCACCTTATATATTTTCTTGTGCAGGTGTGGCCTCCAGAACTGCACACAGTACTCCAGGTGAGGCCTTACCAATGGTTTATACAATGGCATCACCACATCCCACCTCCTGCTAGTGATACCACTGCCTGTGAACCCCAGCATGCCACTGGTTCTCCCTGCTGCCTTTGTGCACTGCTTTGATACCTTAAGGTCATCAGAGATGATAATCCCTAGGTCCCTTTCCTCTTTAGTGACAGTCAGCTCCTCCCCCCAACCTGTAGCTCTCCCCTGGGTTCCCTCTTACCAGGTGCATTATTTTGCACTTATTTGCATTGAACCTCAGTTGCCACATCTCCAACCATCTTTCAAGCTTCTCCAGGTCCCTCTTCATTTTCTGCACCCTTTTTGAAGTAACCATCCTGTTGCAGATCTTGGTGTCATCTGAAAACAGGCAAACCTTTCCTTCCAGCCCCTCTGCAATGTCACTAATGAAGACATTGAACAGGACTGGTCTTAGTACTGATCCATGTGGTACCCCACTGGTCATCCCCCTCTCTCCAGATTGTACCCCATTTATCACCACCCTGTCTGTTAACCAGTTCTTAGCCCAGCTCACCACCTTGTTTCCCATGCCCAGACTACCCATCTTGTTAATCAGCCTTCTATGTGGGACGGTGTTGAAGGCTTTGCTGAAATCTAGATAGGCAACGTCTACTGCCCTTCCCTTATTTATTTCCCTAGTCACCCAATTACAAAAATCTATTAGATTCATTTGACATGACCTTCCTGCTGTGAATCCATGTTACCTCAGATCCTGAGCACCTCTGGATTCCATATGTGCCACTATCCTTTCTTTCAGCAATGTCTCCATGACCTTTCCCACCACTGAGGTGAGGCTGACTGGCCTGTTGTTCCCCGCCTCCTCCCTAATGCCACTTTTGTGCAGTGGGACTATATGTGCTCTCCTCAGATCCTCTGGAATGACACTCGTGTTGAGTGACTCTGTGAACTGGGCCACCATAGGTGCTGCTAGTTCCCTTTGCAGCTCCCTTAATATCCTCGGGTAGATGCCATCTGGCCTTTTGGCCTTATTCACCTTCAGCTTTGTGAGTTCTTCCAGAACTCTCTCCACTGTGAATGGGCTGGTGTCCACTACTGCCCCTGCATTGCCTCTGCAACCAAACTGTGGTCCTTGAAACTCCCCCTCCTTAGTGAATACTGAGCAGAAGAATTTGTTCAGTATTTCTGCCTTGTTCAGATCCCCCTCCTTACATGCTCCCTTTTCCCATTTGAGCCTCACAATCCCCCCCATGTTTCTTTTTTCACTGATGTACCTATAAAATGTCTTATTCCCTTTGTTTACAGACCATGCTAAACCCTCTTCTGTCTGCACCTTTGCCCTCCTAACAGCCTTCCCTGAATATTCGAAGAGACCATGCGAAAGATATAGTTGACAAAATCATGGAAACTGAAAATTTTATTAAACGGGGATGTAGTAGTATTTAGCATTTTGCCAGCATTCAAGTACATTCCTGAAAACACTAAAACTATTCAAAGTGTTAATGCTCAATTACTAAATCGGTGTAAGAAGTTAAAAATTTCCTTCTTAAATTCCTGAGGTATGTTTTATGGAAAGAGGCACCTATTTGCCAAGGATGGGTTACATCTGAACAGTGCAGGCAGTAACATCCTAGGTAGGCTTATTAATGTTATTCAACCAGAGGATAATTTAAACTAATTCAGGAGGGGGTGGGACTGTTCATGAAAATACTGACCTAAGGACCATTTTATCAAATGCTAGGAGTCTTGGAAATAAGAAAGACAAACTAGAAATATTGTAAACTCAGAGAATGTTCACATATGTGCAGTAACAGAGACCTGGTAGAAGGTTGATGACTGAGATAAGGAGATAAAGGGTTATAAAGTTTTTTTTATACTAATCATAGTATCAAATGGAGGGGGGACTAGCTTTATATATAAAGAAAACTGCTGAGGCCAGTGAAATAAAAGTGTTGGGGCTAGGATTCACAAAAAAACATGAAGTGCCACACAAACATTTGCGCAGCACCTTGCAGCAGCACAGAAGGGCAATCGTGCTATTCACAGTCGGATAGTGTAGTGTAGTATCTGACTGTGAATAGGGGCCAGTAGGGGCAAGGCTAACCAAGGAAAAGCAGTGGAATACCCAGCAGTGCTGCCACTCCAGCCACCCAGTAAAATGGCCCTGCAGACAATAGTAATCACGTGCTAAAGTGCTTTTCACAAAAGTAACCATGAAAATGCGCAGATTGGGCATGCAAGGCACTGGTGGCCATTAGCACGCCCATTATGGCTTATTTGAGTGTCATCAGTATGGTGTTGCACGCCCCCCCACCTGCCCAAGCCCATGCAGCCGCATTCCCCTGTAGTCTAGTGGTGCCCTTCCCCACCCGATCGTCAACCTGACATTAATGAAAAATTTTTCCATAGCGTAGTGTCCCTCCCTGGTCCCCAGTCGCCCATCTGACAATAATAAAGAATGTTTCCATAATGGAATGTCTCTCCTCTATCACCCACCCAACAATAATAACAAATTAAATGTTTCCATAGTGTAGCTTCCCTTCCCTCTCCCTGATCGCCCTCTCGATCTGTATAAAGACATTTTTCATAGTGTAGTGACCTTCCCCAGTCCCCGACTGACCACCTAATGTGTCAATACTAGTTTTCATAGTGTAGTGGTCCCTCCCCCTCCCTAGTCACTGCTTGCCATCCCCAAATGTAACACAACCCATTCCCTGGTAGTCTATTGGCCCCCACCACCCCACCTTCCTAGGTAATCAACCCCCCCAGCACAACACTACACTATGGAAAATATGTGTTCATTATCAGGTGGGAGATCGGGGACCAGGAAGGGACACTACACTATGGAATATTTTTTTATTACTGTCAGATGGGAGATCAGACTTGGACCGGGGATGGACACTACACTATGGATTGGCTCTGTGAGTTTTGTGGACTCACTGGTACTGTCATCAGGTGGTTTGAGTCCTATCTCCCAGACAGGGTGCAGTGGGCAGTGATGGGACATTTCTCCTCCTCCCCAATGCCTCTGTCTTGTGGACTTCCACAGGGCTCGATCCTGTCACAGAATTGTTCGCAGTGTATATGCTTCCCCTGGGTGAGATCATTCGACTATGCAGTGTGGAGTTTCACTGCTATGTGATGATACCCAACTGTACTTGTCTTTTGCTCCCAGAATATCGGGAGCTGTGGATGTGCTTAACATCTGTCTGGCTAAAATCAATGACTGGATGGCTTTGAGCTAGCTGAGACTCAACCCTGCTAAGGTGGAGGTGCTGGTGATCGAGCCTGGTCACAGGCATGATGGGTTGCTGTCCAGGGTGCATTCTGGTCTTGTTCTGGGTTCTACTCCATTGACGGCTTTGCTGAGGGTGCGAAATCTGGGCATGATCCTTGACAGCAGGTTGACTTTTGAAGATCAGGTGTCATCTGTTGTCAGCAGTGGCTTTTACCATTTACGGAACATTGCCCAGATTAAGTCCCTCATTCCACGCGAAGACCTGCCAACGCTAGTGCACACCTTTGTTTCCTCCAGACTCGACTACTGTAATGCTCTTTACTTTGGGCTTATGGAAGGGACCCTCTGCAGGCTGCAGCTGTTGTAGAATACAATAGCTCAGATACTGACTGGCCTTTCTAGGTTTAGTCATGTGACCCCTGTTCTGCGTGTCAGGTGGAGGGTCCTTTTCTTTTTTTTTTTACTCCCCCTTCCCTGTGGCCCCCCTCTCTTCGGGAGACACCCAACGGCCTTTTCAGCCCTCGCTCACCTGCCTGTGGACCAGAGCAGTCCATCCCCCATGCAGCCTTGGTTATCCCCCCAGGCGGGGTACGGGGTGGGGGCCCATTCACCCCGAGACACACTGTGCTTCGTCTGAATGCTGTCTCTGGGCAGGCAGGAGCATTGAGGGTCGGGGCCTAGTGCTCCGTCTACCGGGAGGCCGCAAGGTGCTTTTTCCGGTGTTCCTCTTGCGACGTGCCGTGTCCCCTGACGTCAAAGCGCTTAAGCGTACACGTCTGGCATAACGCCTCCCCTTGTCAGTCTTTGGTCTTGTTACACCTCGGGTCTCCACCCGAGTCAGACAAACCCGAGCTCTGGTACCCCCTCCCCGGAGGAGGCGAGGCAGTCCTTAGGGCGCTCAAGCCCCTCCCCGCCCCTGACCCTCCAGCTTCCCGGGCTCGTTCCAACCGGGTCGCTGGCGTCGCAAGCGAAATCCAACCGCTACACCGGCGGGCCGGTGGTGGAGGGTCCTTTTCAAGGTGGGACTCCTCACCTACAAGGCCCTAAATGGACTGGGTCCTGGCTATCTGTTAGAGCTCCTGACACAGGTGACCTCTGCCCGCTCCCTCCGTGCCTCATCGAGGGGCCTCTTGGTCATTCCCAGGGTATGGCTCAAGACTTCTGTAGATCGTGCTTTTAGCATTTCTGGGCAGTCCCTGTGGAAGACATTACCTTCGGTAGTCTGGAGGCCCCCTCGGTAGAGGTCTTTAAGCAGAGGTTGAAGGCACACCTCTTTGGCCTGGCATTTAATGAATTCTGAATTACAACAAACTGCCAAGTCCCTATGTATGATATTTCATCAGTTTTTAGGAGTCTTATATTTTAGTTTTAAATCGTATGATGTTATTTTATACTTTGCATTACTTGTTTATTTTTATTTTCTGTGAGGCACCCAGAGCCTCCAGGAATGGGTGCCATACAAATAAAATTTGCCTTGCTTTGCCATAGGGCTCAGTTTTGGGCCCCATTGTTTTTAATGTCATCTCGGACCTGACATCACCAACTTGATTGTATGACCTTGACATACACTGATGACACAAAACTATGTGCTCCCTGTACAAGTATGGAATATTCTGTAAGGTTACAAAAGGAACTAGATAAAATAGTTCTTTGGACTAATGAATGGGGCATGCTACTTTATATAAATAAATGTAAAGTAATACACTTAGGCAGATCTAACAACAAATATGACTATTACATAGAAGGCCACAGGTTAGATGAGACAGACTGTGAGAAGGACCTGGGTGTATCTATCACGAATAACTTGAGCTCAAAACAACGTGTCACTAAGGCCATAAGTAAAGCCAACAGAGTGGCATGGTCTTTTAAGAAAAACATTACATCTAGATCAAGCAATGTTATGTTTCCCTTATATGGATCATATGTACAGCCTCATCTAGAATACTCTTCCCAGATCTGGAACGCCTTCAAAGTCGGTGATAGAAACAGACTAGAATGAGTACAACACAGGTTCACAAAGATTGTGCAGGATTTCCGTGAAGTATCATATGATAACAGGATCAGTTCACTCAAATTAATGACTTTAAAAACACGTAGGGCCCATGGAGATTTACTCCTGCTGTATGACATATTACAGGATCCTAAGATAATGTGTGAACTTGACATTGACTTTAAAAACAATAAAGTCACTAAAGGACATCCTTTACAAATTCAAGGAGTTTGGTTTAGAACCACTGCTAGGCAATATTTTTATACAGTTAGAATTGTAAATTTATGGAACAGTCTCCCCCAAACATAATTATTGCCCAACGGCGAGCTGAGTTTAAATCCAAACTTGACAGATACATATTAAATCTAGAAGGAACTAGAAGGGGACAGGATCAGATCTGTTAGAGTACAGCAGCGTCTTCTTGTTGTTTTTACATTGTTTCTTGTGGATTCTACTTGGTAGAAGGTTATTTCTTTTCTTTCTTACTACTTCTAAGGGGCTAGCAGGGTATTGTTTGGGTCTGTAGGAATTTTGAAACCTGTTTTGGTAGCTATAAGTGGGTTCATTTGTTTGATGTTTCACTGTGTGCAGGCTACATTTGTAGAGGCCTATTTCTTCTGATTTAAAACCTATTTGGTGTGATTTAACTGGGGCTGTTTCTTTGAATTTGAGACGTATATCTTCAAATTTCAAGCCTATTTTGATGTGTTGTTGGTGAAGCTGTTTGAATTGGAGTCCTGTTTCTTTTGGTAGCAAACCTATTTTGGGGGCTTTGAGTAGAATTGTGATTCATTTTTGCTGGCTTCACTAGCTGAAAAATTTAGTGCATAGTGGGGGAAGGGTGCTAATGGTCTGACCAGGGGTCTCAGCTACCTGATAGTTTCTGGAAGGCTTAGGCTGATCCCACCTCCCAACCCCTCACCCCACCCCAACCCTGGTCCATGATTTCCTTTAGACCAGAGGTTCTGACATCACTTCCTCAAACAGGCAAAGGATATGCACCTGTCATAGCAGAAGCAGACATCCAGGAAAGGAACAGCAGCAAGTGAAGTGGTGACTGCTATCTCAGTGGAAGGGAAGTAACTGCAAATCTAGGAGCTTTCATTGTTACTACTTTTCATTGCTATTGCATTGGGGAAAGGTGGAACAGAGTTTGAAGAAGATTGTGTAATAGCTACTTAAAGTCACTTTTTGAGTGTGGCTAGGAATATAAAAAGCAGTTGCTCAATTTGTCTAAATGTCTACAACAAAGGGGGTAAGAGAAATTAAGAATATAATGTTTTGTACTGATAGAGGGGGAGAGGGGAGACTTGGGAGTGTTTGGTATGTTGCATCTGGAAGGGTGGGGGGTTGCTGGTAGGCAATGACAGCAATGGGTAGGGTGGTAGGCTGCAACAACTACGGTGCACCAGTCTTTCTAAAAATTGCCTGGAGTGTGGGAGGATGTTTAGTGTGCAACCACATAGAGAAACTTTGAAAGGAGATTGAGGGTCTGCAGGAGGAACTAAGACAGGCAAGGCAGATTGGGGTGGGTTTAGCCGAATACTGGAGAGGAGAAGAAGGGAGATGAGGGAGGGTGATTTAAGCCAACAGTGGTGAGGAGAGGTCAGAAGAAGGAAGCAGAGACAAAGGGCCCAGACCAGGAAGAACGATTGCCGAGGAAACCAGGTCAGGAGACAAAAGACAAATGGAAGGAGGAGATAGGGACTTGTGAGGGGAGGCGAAGAAGTGGCAAAAGTCATGGAGTTGAAAGTAGAGAACAGGTTACTATGAAGAGAGAGGGAGCGAGCATTTGTAAAGGGTCTTCAGAAAATAGTTTTGCACTGCTAGAGAGGAAGAAGGTGGAGGAGGGAAATGATGAAATTAGAGGATTAATTGATAAATGACTGGACCAAACCAGAGTGGGGGGAAGTTCTGCTGGGAGAATTGCAACAGGGGCAAAAGGGGGACATAATGTCAGGAGGAAGAAGATGAGCTGGAAATGAGAGAGGGAGATGAATGGAAGCATGCAGGGAGTAAGAGTGGTGGAATCTTAATGCTGGGGGACTCAATACTAAGAGGAGTCAGATGGGGTAGCAAGGGGGAGAGGCATAGTCACATTTGGGTGGAGGCCATGCCAGGAATGACAGCAAAAAGGGTGGGACAATCTGTTCTGAAATATACTAGAAGAGGTAGGGACAAGCTTCATTTAATTATACATCTTCGGACGAATGACCTGGCTGACAAGACAGTGGATATAGTCTAGAGGAGGTTTGAGAAACTAGGACAATTATGTGAGGGGGCAGGAAGTTCAGTAACTTTTTCAGAGATACTTCCAGTTCCCAAGGCAAGCACAACAAGAAAGCTGAGAATAGAGGAATTAATGGATGGCTATGAACCTGGTTTTGTGCTAAAGGGTATGGGCTATTGAGGGGTGTGGGGAAGGACCTGGGAGGACAGTAGTCTCTATGCCAAGGACAGACTACACTTAAGTGAGGAGAGAAAGAAAGTGTTGAAACATAGGATGGAGGAGTACATAGAGGAAGTTGGGAATTTAAACTAGGAGCGGGGGGTGGCAATTGAGCAAGAGACATGCAGAGACCACAGGTTGGGATACCATATGAGCTTACCCCCCATAACAGTGACAAGGGACAAATGGCAAGTACTATTGGTGATGCTAGTAAAGGAGGGCAGGATGGGGGGGAGGGTGGAAGGTGGTTACTCTTAATGCTAGGAGCTTTGGGAGGAAAACTGCAGAGTTACAGGTGCTCATGGCAGAGGGAGAGGTGGACATTGCAGCCATCACAGAAACATGGGCCACCAGTACAGTGACTGGGACCTGTCTGTACCAGGGTACAGGTTATTTCGTAGGGACAGGGTGATTGGGAAAGGAGGGGGTGTGGCACTATATGTGAAAGAAGGACTGAAGTGTGTAAGGGAGGAAGGGGAGGAGGGTAGTATGGAGTCACTTTGGATGCAAATCCAGGATTCCAAGAACAGGATTCTTAGAATGGGAGTGGTGTACAGGCCGCCATCTCAGACGGAGGAGTTAAACAGGGAACTAGCTGGACAGATCAGGAGGACCTGCGAGAAGGGTAGTGTGGTGATTGTGGGGGACTTCAACATGCCAGGAGTGGACTGGAGTACCCCAACAGCCAGGAACAGAAGGGAGCAGGTACTGCTGGATGCCTTCCAGGACAGCTTCCTGCTGCAAATGGTCAGTGAACCAACCAAGTTAGGGAATACCCTTGATCTTGTGCTGGGAAATGGGGACTTTGTGAGAGAACTTACACTGGAGGAACTGCTGTCAGGGAGTGACCACCACTCAGTATGGTTGACATTGGATATGGGCAAGGAAGGAGTGGAATCTGGCACAACAGTGCTGGACTTCCGGAGGGCTGACTTTGGGAGGATGGGGGAAGTGGTAAAAGGGTACCTGACCAGAATTCAGTCTAGTATGGACACTAACCAGAGATGGGAGCTCATAATGCTGGGGATAGTGGAGGCAAACAAAACCTGCTGCAAGGCCCAGAGCAAGAAGGCTAGGGCTAAGAAACTTAGCTGGTTGAGCAAGGAGGTCATGGAAAAGGTAAGGAGGAAAAGAGTTGCCTTTAGGAAGTACAAGAAAACAGGGAATGGAATCGAAGGAGGTGACAAGGGCAGTGAGGGGAGCCAAGGCATCTACGGAACTCAGGCTGGCACAAGGCATTAAGAAGGGGAGAAGGACTTTTTAGGTACATCAGGAGAAAAGGAGCTGTGCAAGATTAGAAGGAGGGGATTGGGTGGAGTAGGAGACGATAAAGCAGAAGCACTAAATGAGTACTTCTGCTCAGTATTTACTAAAGAGAAGGGGGGGTGACACTCAAGGGGGCAGAAATGGTGGAAACGGGGGGAAGGGGTGACAGATGGGGAAATCATGGAGGGCAGAGTTTAGGAGGGTTGAAGGCACTGAGGGTGGACAAGGTGCCAGGCCCAGATTGTATCCACTCCAGGATACTGAAGGAGCTGGCAGAGGTCCTTGCAGTACCTTTGGCAGACCTATTTAATGCCTCACTACATTCAGGGTGTGTACCTCAGGACTGGAGGATGGCTCATGTGGTGCCCCTCCACAAGAGGGGCCCAAGAATGAACTGGGAAACTACAGACCAGTGAGCCTCACATCCATCGTGGGTAAGCTAATGGGGACTATCCTGAAGGAGAGGCTAGTGGCCCTCCTAGAGGCCAAAGGACTACAGGACAGCAGGCAGCATGGCTTCATATGGGGCAGATCCTGCCAAACCAACCTGGTGGAGTTCTATGACTGGGTAACTAGGCAACTGGACAGGGACCATGCAGTGGATGTCCTGTAACTGGACTTCAGTAAGGAATAGACTCGGTGCCACATGGAAGGCTGGGAAGTAAGTTAGTAGGCACGGGGCAGATGAAAAGCTGGTAAGGTGGGTAGGAAACTGGCTTCAGGGAAGGCAACAGAGGGTGGTGGTGGGTGTGGAGCTCTCACACTAAAGATTAGTGACAAGCGGTGTTCCACAGGGCTTGGTGTTGGGACCAGTGTTGTTTGGGATATTCATTGCAGACATATCATTGGACATCAAGAGCAAGATCAGACTGTTTGCTGATGATACCAAGGTAGGAGTGGTGATGGATGACATAGGGGGTTGGCAGGGGTTGCAGGATGATCTGGCAAAGCTTGAAACCTGGTCAGACACCTGGCAACTAGGGTTTAATGCCAAAAAGTGCAAGGTGCTGCATTTTGGGATGAAGAACCCAAGGAGGAGTTACCAGCTGGGGGGAGTGCAGCTAGCCCAGAAAGAGGAAAAGAAGGATCTGGGTGTGCTCATTACAGGATCAATGAACAACTCTGCACAATGTGGGAAGGCAGCTGCAAAGGCCAACAAAATGCTGGGTTGTATTGCAAGGGGTATATCCTTGAGGAGGGAGGAGGTGATTCTGCCACTGTATAGGTACTGGTGCCCGTATCTGAAGAGGGACATTAAGTTACTGGAGGGGGTGCAGCGCAGGGCGACAAAGATGATCAAGGGGCCGGGGACTTATCATACGAGAGGAGGCTGAGGGAGTTGAACATGTACTCACTGGAGGAGAGGAGGGACAGGGGGACATGATTGAAACCTTTAAGTACATGAAAAGAATAAACAAGACAGGTACAGAGGGTCTGTTCAAAGTAAGGGAGGGGAGGGACAACAGGGGCCATGATATGAGACTGGAGGGAGGAAGGTTCAGGAGGGAGTTGAGGAGACACTTTTTTACAGAGAGGGTGGTGGCTGGGTGGAATGCATTACCTGCAGAAGTGGTATCCAGTAGAACAGTGGACTGCTTCAAAAGGGATGGGACAGGACAAGGAGGGTTAATGAAGGCAAAGGGTGGAAGGAGGGGCAGCTGCAGAATAAGGGGTGGTAGCTGCACATTCGAGCAGACTTGATAGACCGCTAGGCCTTTATCTGCTGGAAAATTTTCATATGTTCGTATGTTCATATGTTCATAAATGGTGCAGCCTTAAGGTATTATCAATAAGGATGGAACACTCATGAGCTTCTGCCTTTTTGTTCCTATTTTTACCTTAGTATAAACAGAACTCTATCTCCTATCAGGGGTGGTAGTGAGAGTACCTCCAAGAGTTGGCTTTGAAGTGAATTAATTTCTGCTGTTGCTGGTTGGAGAGGAGCAACATTGGTTTATGATTATATGGACTGGGGAGGATGAGTGCCTTGCTCATCTCAAGACATTTTTCAAAGCCCTGGTGTGCTTTGTAGGCACAGGACACTATCTTTGCACAGATTTTCTTCTTGAACGTTTTGGCACCTAACTTGTTGAGATGTTTTTTTTTTGGGGGGGTGGTTTATTTTGGGTTGGGTTTTTGGCTATAAATGTAGGGGTTAGGGGATAGTTTTTCTTAAGGGAGGGTAGATTGTGTATTTATAGTTTATTCTTTTTTGGGGCTGGCTTTGGGTTGTAAGATAGTATGTGCTGTCAAGGGGCTCTCCCGGTCATGCGCTACTCTTCCTCAGAGCTTCGGGGCCTCTATGCCTTTAATTGTCTGACTCTGCCCACTGAGGTTTATATCCATTGTTGGGCATTGAGGTTAGTGGGTAGGAGGTGTGGAGGGTGGGGTCCCGGACAATGTAAAGGGGAGAGGACTGGAGTGGCTGGATTGGGGTTGTAGAGACAAGGAGACGCCCTGGAGTGAAATGGTACTGGAAAGGGGTCTCCCCTGTCTAGTCCCCATATCCAAGGGCTCCACTTTGGATGGGCAGGTTCCTTAGGTGGCTTCAGAATCCCTTCCTACCTGGGCTGTGTTATGTAATGAAAGGTCCATTAAAACAAGACGGCACTGATTGCCGATATTGTTGCGTCATCGGACCTGGCACGCATCACCCAGATCTGGCTGGACATGAATGCTGGTCCAATTCTTGAGGCAGTGGTGTCAGCTGAGTTCTAAGTGATACATCACCTGAGGCTGGATCATGGGGATGGGGGTGTTACCGTCTGTTTTAGAATGGAGCTGGGCCTGGTAGATGTGCCAGTGGGGGAGACCTGATCCTTTGAGTGTAGACTGGGCGCAGGTGTGGGGTGCAAAATTCTTCTCATTTACCATCCACCCAGGGATGGGAAGCAATTTTTGCAGGAAGTCGTGGACTTCATTGTCGACATGGTGTTGGAGTCACCCAGAGTGATGGTGCTGGGTGACTTCAACACCTGGATTGATGACGAATTTTTGCATTTTGGGCAGGACTTCTTCCAACTCATGTATACGTTGGGCTTCACATAGGTTGTTTCCTCTGTGACCCATATTTCAGGCCACTCACTGGATCTGGTCTTCCTACTGGGAATGGAAAGCACGAACTTGGTGGTGAAACCAGTAGGATGGTCTGACCATCACACTATCAGGTTCAGCTTCCAGGCACCCCCCTATAGGTCTGCCCCTTTGGAGATGATTCAGTACCGCCCATTGAGTAATGTGACCCCAGACAGCCTGGTGGTGGTACTGGACCTATTGAGAAGTACGAGCGCAAGCATCGGTCCAGAGAAACTACTACAAGCCTATAATAAGGCCATGGTGGCAGCTCTGGATTCCATAGCTCCTGTCCAGGTTCACTCTCTCTCCCTTCATCCTCAGTCCCCATGGTTTGATGGGACTTTGAGGGAGATGAGGAGAGTAGGGTGTAGGCTAGAGCGATGCTGGCGGAAATCTGGTCTAGATGGTGACAGGCTTAGATTGACTGCACATTATGCAGATTATCAATTAGTGATCTCCTGTAAAAAGGCAGAATTCCAGTCCAGGGAGATCTCTGCTGCACGGAATCAACCTGCTCAGCTTTTCTGCACTGTGGGCAGACTGTGCGATCCAGCCTGTCTGCAGTTGCGGAGAGCCTTGTCACAAGTTAAATGTGAAGAGTTTGCTCAATTCTTTGCTGATAAGGTTGCTGGCATCAGGACAGAGATCTATTCGGCACACTCTAATGGGGGTTGCAGTGACCATTGGGAGGTTGCAGAACCTCAGTCTGGTTGGTCAGCTTTTGGCCAAGTGGTGATCTTGGATGTCATAAGAATCATCCAAAATATGCGGCCAACCTACTGTAGTTTGGACCTGTTCCAAACCCGCCTCCTTGTGGGGGGTGTGTGGAGGTCATCATCCCAGTCCTGGCTGAGATAGTCTGGTGCTCATTAGAGACTGGGGAATTCCCTGACTTCTTGAAGGAGGCAGTGGTGACTTCCCTTCTTTAGAAATATTTTCTTGACCCAGATTGTCTTGCCAACTACAGGCCCATCTCTAACCTTCTCTTTGTGGGTAAGGTTATTGACAAGGTGGTTGCGCTGCAGCTGGAGGATCATCTTGACATCCATGACATCTATGATCCCTTGCAGTCAGGTTTTAGGAAAAGGCACAGTACTGAGACTGCCCTTGTTCGGGTGCTCAATGACCTCCTTGTTGTGAGAGATCGGAGGAGCCATGATGTCTGGGTCCTCCTTGATCTCTCAGCAGCATTTGACACCATAGACCATGGGGTACTACTCAAGTGCCTCCAGTTGGTCTGTAGACCATCTGGTACAGTCCTCAGATGTTTCCATTCTTTTCTCACTGGCAGGTCTCAGAAAGAAGTGTTAGGGATTTATTCCTCTGATACTTTCTCCCTGCAATATGGGGTTCTACAGGACTCAGTGCTCTCCCCCATGTTGTTCATGGTGTACATGTTGTCATTGGGTGACATTGTAAGGTGGTATGGACTGAGTTTTCACTGTTATGCAGATGATACCCAGCTGTACATGTCCTTTGCACCAGGTTAGGCTGTTGCATTCTCAGTATTTAACAGCTGTCTATCTGAGATTTAAGACTGGATGACTCTGAGTGCCAACTGCTGAAGCTGAATCCTGACAAGACTGAGGTTTTGGTTGTGGGCCCGGGTCGTCGAGTGGAGGGGTCTTCAATAGGGATAGCATCCAGTCTAGTGCTGGGGGTCTGCCAGCTGATGACTTCAGAACAGGTACGTAGTTTGGGTGTTATTCTCAACAAGGGATTGACCCTGAAGTCTCAGGTGTCATCTGTCATCAAGACCTCTTTTTACCATCTGAGGAATATCATCTGAATTAGTCATCTGGTTCTATCTGACGACCTTCCAACTCTGGTCCATGCCTTTGTGACCTCTCACCTGGATTACTGTAATGCCCTTTACCTAGAGCTACCAGGGGTTGATATTCACTGACTGCAGCAAGTGCAGAATTACGCAATCAGATTACTGACTGGGCTTTCTTAATCTTGTCACATTACTCCTGTGTTGTAAGTAGTAGTAGTAGTAGTAGTAGTAGTAGTAGTAGTAGTAGTAGTAGTAGTAGTAGTAGTAGTAGTAGTAAAAATATTTATTTTTAGACAGGATATACAAAACTTTAGGTCCAATGACCTATTTTCAAAGTTGTCCTGTGCATACATTCATACAAGTTACAAGGTAAAACATAATTCATAAATACATTACAAAACATACTATAATCTTTCATAATTCAATACATATAATAAACCCACAAATATAACAATTGGTTTACCTAATATTTATCTAATTAGTACTTCATTCCCTGATTGGGTATCAAACAGTTTACAATCTACCCTCCTTATAATAACATCACTTTAGACAAGTACATTCAGAATAAAATATTTCATCAAGCCCAGATTTGAATTGTGATAATTTTGTCAAATTTCTTATTTGCCGGGGAATTTCATTCCAGACTTTTGCAGCCTGAGACTGTAATGTCATGCAACCATATTTTGACTTAACTATTGGAAAAGTTAAACCCCTGTGTTTTACATCCCTTAAGACATAATTATGGCACTCATACCCAAAGTCTATGTCCATGTTACTCTTTATTAACCCTTTATTAATCTTATAAAGAAATATTGAATATTGTTTCCTATACCGTACCTGTAAACTATCCCATTTTAGATGCTTATACATGGTGCAATGATGGGTTAAATAGCTACACTTGAGAACAAATCTAGCCAGTCGATTATAAGTCCTAACCAGTTTATCCAAGTAATTTTGACCCACAAAAATTATAAACTAAAATACCATATTCCAATATGGGCAATATTAACTGCAAAGCAATTTCACTTCAGGTTTGTTGATTTAATATTCCAGAAGACCTGCGCAGTACCCCAATCCTATTATTAACTTTTTTATTGTATTATTTCTGTGATCTGAAAATGTTAAAGCACTATCTATTACTACTCCTAAATATTTATATTGTTTTGTAATTGTTAATTTTTTCCCATCACTCATTAATATTTCCCTATCATCCATTAATTTTTTTATTACCTTATTTGATTTCTTATCAAAGTACATGAACTGTGTTTTCTTTTGACTTAATACTAGTTTAGAACTTGATAACCAATCTTGTAAAATATCAAAATCCAGTTATACCTTTGCCATCATTTCACCATGTGTTTTAGATGATGCTAATAAAACGGTATCATCCGTATATGATCTTATATGTGTATTTTTTATTCTGGTAGGTAAATTGTTTACGTATATCAGAATCAATAGTGGCCCCAGAATTGATCCCTGGGGCACACCTCTTGTCAATCTATCTTTGTCTGACAATTGACCATCAATTTCCACTTGTTTCCTTTCACCCAAGTAGGATTTAAACCATTGAATAGATCTAGGAGTGATTCCAGTCCTCTCCATCCTCTTGTACAGCAGGTGGTGATGAACCAAATCAAAGGTTTTGGACAGGTCAATGAACACTGCACCCATGGACTCCCCCCATCCCTGTGCCGCACTGGCTGCCAGTGCAATGGTAGATCACCTTTATGGTTGACTTGCTGACCTATAAAGCCCTACACAGACAGGGTCTGAGTTTCCTGCAAGAGCTTCTTTGCCCCTATTGTCCCCTCCATACACTCAATTCCATTGATGAGGGATTGCTAGAGGTTCCCAGGGTTCAACTGAAGACATCTGGTGCTTACTCTTTTGTGTTTGCAGCACCTACCCTGTGGAATTCTCTACCTCATCGGGCTTGAGAGTGTCAGACCATGGAGAGCTTCAGAACAACATTGAAAACCCATTTATTTAATCTTGCTTTTGCTATTACTTCAGACTAATCAGCTGATATGATGTGACAAGATTTTAACTGTTACTGTTTTTAAAGTATTTTTATGTCTTATATTTCTGTAAAGCACATTGATATTTTGAATTGTACTTAAATAAAGTTATTATTATTATTATTTTTAATTTTATTAAAGTTATAGTTATCTAGACCTTCAAGAATGAAAAGGTGAAGTACAACAAAAGGGGTAAAATCCCCATATGGTTTAATAAAACAATCAAAAAAATGATTCGATTCAAGAAAAAGGCATTCGTTTTATACAAAAGGAACCCATCACAAGCAAAGTGGCAAGTTTATAAAACTAGGGTCAAACAGCGTAAACAACACATAAAAAATCTAAGAGGGAGCTATAGCCCCTGGAAGGTCTGGTATTGCCCATACCGCCCACCCTGGAGGGTATTATTGTGCTTAGAAAATTGAATATCTGTGAAGTTTTTTTTTTTTTTAATTCAAGAATTTTTTTTTTTAAAGACTGAAGATTATCCTACATTTGCTTGGTTAGTAAAGTAGTCCCTCTATTGGCATACTTGATAATACTTGCCAGTAGAGGGCAGGACAGCATTTGACTGCTGTATACAATATCTTCCATCTTTGGCAGCTGAACCTCCCCCCCCCCCCACCAGCTCACTTGGCGTTCCATTTTTTTGTTGTTTATTTCCCTCACTGAGAGAGAGAAACACACACAGGTTATCCTCTATTTTGTTAATGTTCCTAATGGGATCAGGAAGGGCAATGGAGTGCAGGGGAGGTACCGTGATTGGAAAGGGGACTGGAGCGCAGGAGAGGTACCATTTATTTATTTTTTTCTTGAAACTGCTTTGTGTAGTGGAGGAGACGTCCTGGAAAATTATTGTTTTTCTCTCTCTCTCTAATGTATTAATCAGATTGTGATCTAACTGCCATGGATCTGATTACAGAACCAAGCATGTCATCGTGGAGCGGGAGCTGCTCACTAAGCAACAGAGGGGGGGAGGGGGGCAGCATTTGGAGAATGGGTGCGAGACCAGGGCGAGGAGACAGTACATTTTAAATTAAGTGCGGTTGGGAAAATGCTTATTGTTCTTTGTTCCTGACCGCAGATGAAATACTGGACTATTTTTTTCTTTGCTTTTAAAATATGCTCCATTTAATGTTACTGAGTTTACTGCTAGTAGAGTAGCCTGAGGGAGCTGACTGATCAGCTTCTGGAGCAGCGCTGATGATCAAGTGTGGTATGCTGCAGTCGAGCACCATGACTGATTTTTTTAGAAAGACTGTTTTTTTATTTTTTGTCTTGACTTCAATTAAGCAACTGCCAACTCTGGTGATGGTGGTAATTGGGGGGCATCACTTAGTTGCTTAGTGGTTAAAAAAATGATATTTTGAACTTGTGTGCCCAGTGCTTCAGAAAATGAGGAAGCAGGCTGGGCACAAGGATACTTGGCTGGTCATGAGGCAGGTTTGGGGTGGCACTTTTTATTTGCTGGGCATCTATTGAAAGTTAATTTAGCCCCCCTGGCAGGGGTTCTAGCCAATCAGAACCCAGCAAATAAAAAGCCCATTTTCTAAAATCTAATGAACACTGCAAAACATTTCTGAGGAATTCTCCATAAATATGAATTCATACTACTCTGGTTACTAGGAAATCAGTTAAATTATACTGAAAAATACCTGAGTCAAGTTTAACAATTTTTAGAGAAACACCCTGTTTCTCAATGGAAATGACATCCTAGTTATTCTATAAGCCACCATACAAAACCTCTTCTGTGGAAATCCATTGAAATGTAGGGGATTTCATATTATTCCTCTGTATAGAGGGCTAGCCCGGGACACTAAAAGGAGAAAATAGTATAAAATGTCAGTTTGTATTTTATTTTTATGAGATAGCAGCAGCATAGCACTCTATCAATAAGTAGAAGAAGCAGACTTGGTTGAATTTACATGCCCTAAATGTATTGACCAGGCCCAACTGCATCGGGACTTGATGGCCCTGAAGGAGAAACTGTCTAGTTTAGAACATAATCAAGTTACCTAGTAAGTATACCAAATACACCAATAACTCACACTACTAAGACAGACAGAAAAAGAAAGATATGGGGAGGATAGCACTAACAAGGATAATGAGGCAGAAGGGGATAATAGTGAATCTGTAGATGATGACTGCTGGTACCAGCTTACAAAAAAGATTTACAAAAAGTGGAGGTATGGACTAGGAAGTAACAACATTCCTAGAGCTATTAGGCATTTACCCCTGGCACTTAAAATTGCTCCTCCTGCTGTAGAACATACTTCTATGGATACTGAAGTTGTCAGAGTGCCCAAAGAAGGCAATATAATGTCTAAGTTGGGCAGTAAAATATTGGTTATTGGAGACTCAAGTATCAGAAGATGTGATACCCAAATATGTGGAATGATAAGAATAACAGGACTGTTACTTTCCTACTAGCGGTGAGAACTGTAGATATTAAAAATCTCCCAAAACTACTAGACTGCAGTGTAACTAATACTACAGCGGTAGTACACATTGGAATAGAAACATAGAAACATAAAAATTGTTGGCAGATAAGGACTGCTAGGCCCATCCAGTCTGCCTGTATGCCCTATACATTGTATGTGGCCACTGACCCTATGTGATCAATGACTTTTCATCACTCCCTCCCCCTCTCAAGCTTCCCTTGCACCTGTCCTGGGCATGCTTAAACCCTTCCACTCTATTTGCCCCACTAACATCTGTGGCAGACTATTCCCAGTGTTGACTACCCTTTCTGTGTAGAAAAAGTTCCTCACATTGCCTCTTAATCTACCCCAATCCAATTTCATATTGTACCCCCTTATTCTAGTACTTTTTCTACAGTGGAAAAGGTCCCCCACCTGCACCTTGTTTATGTCCTTGAGGTACTTGAAAGTTTCAATCATGTCCCCCTGCTGTTGCCTCTCCTCCAGTGAGTGCATATTGAGGTCCCTTAGTCTCTCCTCATGTGTTTTGTGGTGCAAGCCCTGTACCATCTTTGTTGCCCTTCTCTAGACAGTCTCCACCTTATCTACTTTCTTGTGCAGGTGTGGCCTCCAGAACTGCACACAGTACTCCAGGTGAGGCCCTACCAATGGTTTATACAATGGCATCACCACCTCCTGCATCCTGCTATTGATACCAGTGCCTGTGAACCCCAGCATGCCACTGGTTCTCCCTGCTGCCTTTGTGCACTGCTTTGATACCTTAAGGTCATCAGAGATGATAATCCCTAGGTCCCTTTCCTCTTTGGTGAAAGTAAGCTCCTCCCCCCAACCTGTAGCTCTCCCCTGGGTTCCCTCTATCCAAGTGCATTATTCTGCACTTATTTGCATTGAACCTCAGTTGCTACATCTCCAACCATCTTTCAAGCTTCTCCAGGTCCCTCTTCATAATTTTCTGCACTCCTTTTGGAGTATCCGTCCTGTTGCAGATCTTGGTGTCATCTGCAAACAGGCAAACCTTTCCTTCCAGCCCCTCTGCAATGTCACTAATGAAGACATTGAACAGGACTGGTCTTAGTACTGATCCATGTGGTACCCCACTGGTCACCCCCCTCTCTCCAGATTGTACCCCATTTATCACCACCCTGTCTGTTAACCAGTTCTTAGCCTAGCTCATCACCTTGTTTCCCATGCCCAGACTACCCATCTTGTTAATCAGCCTTCTATGTGGGACGGCGTCAAAGGCTTTACTGAAATCTAGAAAGGCAACGTCTACTGCCCGTCCCTTATTTATTTCCCTAGTCACCCAATTACAAAAATCTATTAGATTCATTTGACATGACCTTCCTGCTGTGAATCCTACATGTGCTCTCCTCAGATCCTCTGCAATGACAGTCGTGTTGACTGACTCTGTGAACTGGGCCACTAGAGGTGCTGCTAGTTCCCTTTGCATCTCCCTTAATATCCTCGGGTAGATGCCATCTGGCCTTTTGGCCTTATTCACCTTCAGCTTTGTGAGTTCTTCCAGAACTCTCTCCACTGTGAATGGACTGGTGTCCACTACCCTCCCATTGCCTCTGCAACCAAACTGTGGTCCTTGACCCTCCCTCTCCTTAGTGAATACTGAGCAGAAGTCTTTGTTCAGTATTTCTGCCTTCTCCAGATCCCCCTCCTTACACTCTCCCCTGTGTTTCTTCTTTCACTGATGTACCCATAAAATGTCTTATCCCCTTTGTTTACAGACCATGCTAAACCTGCTTCTGTCTGAACCTTTGCCCTCCTAACAGCCTTCCTTGAATATTAGAAGAGACCATGCGAAAGATATAGTTGACAAGATCATTGAAACTGAAAATTTCATTAAACAATGTAGTAATATTTAGTATTTTGCCAACATTCAAGTACATTCCTGAAAAGACTAAAACTATTCAATGTGTTAATGCTCACCTACTAAATCAGTGTAAGAAGTTAAAAATTTCCTTCTTAAATTCCTGAGATATGTTTTATGGAAAGAGGCACCTATATGCCAAGGATGGGTTACATCTGAACAGTGCAGGCAGTAACATCCTAGGTAGGCTTATTAATGATATTCAACCAAAGGATAATTTAAACTAATTCAGGAGGGGGTGGGACAGTTCATGAAAATACTGTCCTAAAGACCATTTTATTAAATGCTAGGAGTCTTGGAAATAAGAAAAACAAACTAGAAATATTGTTAAACTCAGAGAATGTTCACATATGTGCAGTAACAGAGACCTGGTGGAAGGATGATGACTGAGGTAATGAGATAAAGTGTTATAAAGTTTTTTTTTTTTTATACTGATCATAGTATCAAATGGGAGGGGGGACTAGCTTTATATATAAAGAAAACTGCTGAGGCCAGTGAAATAAAAGTTGTGGGGCTAGGATACACAAAAAAACATGAAGTGCCACACAAACATTTGTGCAGCACCTTGCAGCAGCACAGAAGGGCAATCGTGCTATTCACAGTCGGATAGTGTAGTGTAGTATCTGACTGTGAATAGGGGCCAGTAGGGGCAAGGCTAACCAAGGAAAAGCAGTGGAATACCCAGCAGTGCTGCCACTCCAGCCACCCAGTAAAATGGCCCTGCAGGAAATAGTAATCACGTGTTATTCACAAAAGTAACTATGCAAATGAGCCCATTGGGCATGCAAGGCACTGGTGGCCATTAGCATGCCCATTATGGCTCATTTGAGTGTCATCAGTATGGTGTTGCACGCCCCCTCCCCACAAGCCCAAGCTCCATGCAGCCGCATTCCCCTGTAGTCTAGTGGTGCCCTCCCCCACCCGATCGTCAACCTGACATTAATGAAAAAAATTTCCACAGCGTAGTGTTCCTCCCTGGTCCTCAGTCGCCCTTCTGACAATAATAAAGAATGTTTCTATAATGTAGTGTCCCTTCCCTATCACCCACCCAACAATAATAACAAATCAAATGTTTCCATAGTGTAGCTTCCCTTCCCTCTCCCTGATCGCCCTCTCGATCTGTATAAAGACATTTTCCATAGTGTAGTGTCCCTCCCCATTCCCAGACTGACCACCCAGTGTATCAATACTAGTTCCATAGTGTAGTGGTCCCTCCCCCTCCCCGGTCACTTCTTGCCATCCCAAAATGTAACACAACCCATTCCCTAGTAGTCTATTGGCCCCCACCACCCCACCCTCCCAGGTAATCACCCCCCCAGCACAACACTACACTATGGAAAATATGTTTTCATTATCAGGTGGGAGATCAGGGACCAGGAAGGGACACTAAACTATGGAATATTTTTTTATTACTGTCAAATGGGAGATCAGACGGGGACCTGGGAGGGACACTACACTATGGAAACGTTTTCTTTTACTGTTGGGTAGGAAATCGGGGACCAGGAAGAGGGATGGCTGGGCCACAGTACCTCTGCCAACCACTAGGGTTATGCGGATTAGTACCAGGTTTTTGCCAGTGGTAATTTTTCCACACAAGGGCCTTCATAAATGGCCCTTGTGTGGAGCAAAAACTTTGTGAATGGTTCTGTGGGATATATAGGTTCTCCCTCCTTGATTTACATTGCAGCCCCCTCCCAACTTTGCTTGGGTGCAAACCCAGTTTGCAGGTGAAAACTGGGCTTTGTGAATACCAACTCTGGGCAAAACCCAGTTTGCCCCTGCAAAGTTTGTGAATCTGGCCCTTGTAAGGATATCCTGGGCACATTGAACAGTCATGAGTGCAGTTCAGTTGAATGAATAATGGGAAAATCATAAAGGGTATATGTTACAGAGCTCCAGACTTCACCATTGAGGAAAATAATGCATTTTTGGAGGTACTTCAAAATATAGACCCAGGAAAAAGTACAATTATTATGGGTGACTTCAACCTCCCAAATATAAACTGGAATACCTAGACAGGATCTACGTCACTGGATAAAAAAAATAATTGAAATAATGGCAACACATAATCTTGACCAGTACATTAATCAAAGCACTAGAGGAGCAATACTTTAGTTTTAGTGTTCAGCAAATATGAAAGATGAGATTACTGACAGCAGGGTAAGGGAACCTCTAGGAAGAAGCGACCACAACATGGTATAATTTACCATAAAAGAAGGATGGCAACCACTCATGGGTAAAACAAAGATCAGATGCTACGCTAATGCAAAGTTTAACAATCAGAGAATGTATATCAAACAATGGGACTGGGAAGATTACTCTGTAGACAATTCTTTAGAATAAAAGTGGGAACTGTTGTATTCCAATCTACAACCAATCTACAGATCTACAATCTTAAGAGCAAGATGGTGGCTGTGAGTGAGCTGCCTTGGGTTTAATTCAGCCCTTTTAGTGTTTTTAATTTTTTTTGTCGTTTGCTTTAGTTTTATTTTATAGTTAATAGTTTATGTAGCTTATAGTTGGGTATGTAGGGTAATATAGTGAGGTAGACAGTGAGGTGACTGATATTTTTCAGGGTTTAGTAGATAGGCACCAAGCTAAACAAACCCTAACAGTGTTTGTTTCATTTTTGGACACCAAACTGGTAGCCTTGTCGGCATGGCTAGCATTCATTCTCCAGCTTTAATTGAGTTTGTTATTTTACCCTGTATTGCATTCAGGAGTTGTCTGTCCATTTAAATTTTTTATCACTGCTGTCCATTAGTAGCTATGCCATTAGTGAACTCCGTGGACAAACTCGCATTGCAAATGGAGAGGTGTGGAGATCTTTTCTGTCCTGTTTAAACCATTGGATGTACAAGCTTGGAGTTTGAGTGAGTTTTCAGAGGGAAGAGGACTGTCAGCTACTATGGAGCACCCTGGGATGTGAAGTTTTGAACTTGTCGCCATAACCACTCTGATCTTAGTGATCCACTTATCAACGTGGTGAGAGTGTGACCAGCTTCTGTTGCCAAGTGGACTGACTGGACGTAGCCTGGGCTCATTCCTAAATTCCAGGTACCTACTCCTTGTAGTCCTTGGGGGAATAGCAGGTGGTTTGCAGGTTGGGTTGTGGCTGCAGGGAGGACAGTGGCAGGGGGGTTCAGACTGGGGGGTTGGCTCCCAGTCCACTGTATTGATGGTGGTGATTCCAATGGTCAGCGGACGTCAGAGTCTCCATTGCCCCTCTATTTTTGCTGTCCTGCCTTGGCCTGCAGTTCTACTGGCTGTCGCCTTAGGGCAGGAACAAGGGTAGTGTTTCTTGGGTTCGGGATTGTGGTGCTGTACAGGGGCTGATGCCTAGATAGGCCTGTGTCTAAGTAGGCTTCTGGTGGCACACAGACTGGAGGGTGGTGTGCTTCTTGGGAGCCCTAGCCAGGTCTATACTGTGCTGGGGGCTGGTGGACCTTCTCCCCAGAGACCTTGGATTGTTGGTAATAGGCTATCCAGGTCTCGGCCTACAGGGGGCATGATTTGAAATTACATTGACTGGTGGAATTTGGAACCAGGTAAAGACTGGGAGACAGCTGATTAAGAGTTGGCTCGGTTCACCATTGATTGTGACTATGTTATCAATCTGCCTTATTACCCTCTGACTTTATGCCTTGTGGTCACAACCTGATTTTGACTCCTTGAACAACTATTCTGAGGTTTTATATAGTAAAAGTATAAAGAAAAAGCAAAACAAATGATTATAAGGGGCAGAGCATCATCTGAATCAGCTATACAAATTTCAGAAACTGAAATTCTAGATAAAATTATGAGCCTTATAAAAGAATCCTCCCCCACATCAGACAAAATACCCACTGGTATTCTCCAATTAATGGCTAAACACCTATTACTACCACTTAAAATACTCTTTGAATTGCCTCTCTCCAAATCTGAAGTTCCCAGTGATTGGAAGCTAGCTCATGTAGTCCCAATCTTTAAAAAGGGAGATAGAGAGATTGTGCAAAACTATTGTCCTATTAGTCTTACTTATGTTATCGGGACATTATTGGAGAGTATTATCAAAGATAAAATTCTTTCTTCGATACAGGGTTACGATTCGGTACAACATGGTTTTGTCAAAAGGAGAAGCTGTACAACTAACTTGACCTATAATAACATTAGTAAATATATTGATCATAACATCCCCTGTAATATAATCTATTTGGACTTCTCTAAGGCCTTTGACCTGACTCCACACTGGGCCGTACTGGAGAAAGTGGTAAAACTCAAATAGACATAACTCTGGTCAACTAGGTAGCAGACTGGCTTTCTAACAGATGACAATATGTAACAATCAATGGGTATTTTTCTGGTGAGGGTCCCATTCATAGTGGAGACCTCCTCCAGTTGACACAGTCTCTGGGCCTGTCACAAGCAGTTGCTTCTGTTACCCATCAGTTTGGCCACACACTCGATCTGGTGTTCCAGCTGGGTCTTGAGGTTGATAACCTAAAACACATTAAAACCTCAAGATTGATCAGGTCATTTGGTCTGATCATTACACCATGGAGGTCACATTTGGGAGCCCCCTGAAAGTCCCTCCCCTGTAGAAATGGTCAGCTATCACCCTTTGAGGGGCTTGCACCCAGCGGGACTGTTGGCAGTAGCTGATTTATTTAGGGTTGATGCAGCATGTGCGATTGGCACCAGAGAAGTAGCTGCCGCCTGTAACAGGGTGGTTTCCAAGGCTCTGGATGCCATCACACTAGTTTGTTTATGACCCAGGTCTACTCACGTGAGATCCCCGTGGTTTGATGGGGATCTCAGAGTGATGATGATCAGGGGTTGGAGGTTGGGGCGTTGCTGGTGGAGGACCCGGCTGGAGTCTGACAAGCTGGCCCTGCGTGCCCACCACAGTGAGTACCAAGGGGCAATCTCCCATAAGAAGGCAGAATTCATTTTCAGGAAGATTGCTGCAGGGAGGAACATACCTTCTCAGTGGTTTTGAACTGTAGAAAGGCTTTTACATCCTTCCTGTTTGCAGCTTTTTCATCCACTTTATGTGAAGAGTTTGCTCTGTTCTTCTCCGACAGAGTGTCGGCCATCCGGTCGGGGATTCCACCAGTTGGGCCTTTGCCTAGCAGTGGTCAGACTGGGGGGAATAGAAGCACTCTGCCTATCTGGGAAGAGTTTAGGCCAGTTGAGGTGTCCGATGTGACTAAGGTGATCGTAGAGCTGAAGCACACTTTTCGTGAACTGGACCCAGCACCGACACAATTCTTATTGGGATGTGTCGAGGCTGTTGGCCCAGGGTTCACCAGGATTGTCAGGTGCTCAGTGGCACAGGGGGTTCTCCCAGCTGCCTTGAAAGAGGTACTGATGAGGCCCCTTCTTAAGAAATCTTCCCTCAACCCAGATGTCCTGGAAAATTACCGTCCTGTCTCCAACCTGCCTTTTTTGAGCAAGGTTGTTGAGAAGCTGGTGGTGTAGCAGCTCGAGGATCACCTGGTGTCCTCAGACATTTATGAGCCATTTCAGTTGGGTTTTTGGGCTAGACACAGCACTGAAACAGCTCTAGTGAGGGTGCATAATGATCTGCTCAGAGCTAGAGAAAGAGGAGACAGGTCAGTTCTTGTGCTTCTCGATCTCTCCTCAGCTTTTGACACTGTGGGTCATGTTGTGTTACTGGATTGGCTCTGTGAGTTTTGTGGACTCACTGGTACTGTCATCAGGTGGTTTGAGTCTTATCTCTTGGACAGGGTGCAGTGGGTGGTGATAGGAAATTTCTCCTCCTCCCCAATTCCTCTGTCTTGTGGACTTCCACAGGGCTCAATCCTGTCACAGAGTTGTTCGCTTTGTATATGCTACCCCTCGTTGAGATCATTCGACAATACAATGTGGAGTTTCACTGCTATGCAGATGATACCCAACTGTACTTGTCTTTTGCTCCCAGAACATCAGCAGCTGTGGATGTGCTTAACATCTGTCTGGCTAAAATCAATGACTGGATGGCATTGAGCTGTCTGAGACTCAACCCTGCTAAGACAGAGGTGCTGGTGATCGAGCCTGGTCGCAGGTGTGATGGGTTGCTGTCCGGGGTGCATTCTGGTCCTGTTCTGGGTTCTACTCCATTGATGGCTTTGCTGAGGGTGCAAAATCTGGGCGTGATCCTTGACAGCAGGTTAACTTTTGAAGATTAGGTGTCATCTGTTGTCAGCAGTGGCTTTTACCATTTATGGAACATTGCCCCTCATTCCGCCCGAGGACCTACCAATGCTAGTGCACGCCTTTGTTTCCTCCAGACTTGACTACTGTAATGCTCTTTACTTTGGGGTTATGGAAGGGACCATCTGCAGGCTGAAGCTGGTGCAGAATGCAATAGCTCAGATGCTGACTGGCCTTTCTAGGTTTAGCCATGTGACCCCTGTTCTGTGTGTCAGGTGGAGGGTCCTTTTCAAGTTGGAACTCCTTAACTACAAGACCCTAAATGGACTGGGTCCTGGCTATCTGTTAGAGCTCCTGACACAGGTGACCTCTGCCCGCTCCCTCCATGCCTCATCAAGGGGACTCTTGGTCATTCCCAGGGTATGGCTCAAGACTTCTGGAGATTGTGCTCTTAGCATTTCTGGGCAGTACCTGTGGAACACATTACCATCTGTAGTCTGGAGGCCCCCCCGGGTAGAGGTCTTTAAGCAGAGGTTGAAGTCACACCTCTTTGGCATGGCATTTAATGAATTCTGAATGACAACAAACTGCCAAATCCCTATGTATGATATTTTATCAGTTTTTAGGAGTTTTATATTTTAGTTTTAAATCGTATGATGTTATTTTATACTTTGCATTACTTGTTTATTTTTATTTATCTGTGAGTTGACCGGAGCCTCCAGGAATGGGCGCCATACAAATAAAATTTTCCTTGCCTTGCCATAGGGCTCAGTTTTGGGCCCCATTCTTTTTAATGTCATCTTGGACCTGACATCACAACTTGATTGTATGACCTTGAAATACACTGATGACGCAAAACTATGTGCTCTCTGTACAAGTATGGAAGATTCTGTAAAGGTACAAAAATAACTAGATAAAATAGTTCTTTGGACTAATTAATGGGACATGCTACTTAATATACAGTGGCGTGAAAAAGTATTTGGCCCCTTCCTGATTTTCTCTATTATTGCATATTTGTCACACTGGATGTTTTCAGGTCTTTAGACAAAATATAATATTAGATAAAGGGAACCTGAGTGGAAAAATAACACTTTTTTTTTTTACTTATTTCATTTATTTAATGAAAAAAGTTAACCAACACCAACTGGCACTGTGTGAAAAAGTAATTGCCCCCTAGTTAAATCAACCCAATTAAAGGGATAATTAGAGTCAGCTCTATTTGAATTAGATTGAACACAGCCAGGCTTGATTACAGCCAGCCCTGCTCAATATAAACCTCACTTATTTTGGCCCTTACCATCAGAGTCACATTGCCAGCACAAAGATTCAACAAGCACATTATGCCATGATCAAAGGAAGTTCCTGAAAAGATCAGAAAACATTTTGTTGCCCTCTATCAGTCTGGAAAGGGTTACAAAGCTATTTCTAAGGCTCTGAGACTCCATCAAACCACAGTGAGAGCCATAATCTCAAATGGAGAACACTTGGAACAGTAGTGAACCTTCCAGGAGTGGGCGGCCTGCCAAAATTACTCCAAGGGCAGTGTAAAATCATCCAAGAAGTCTCAAAGGATCCTAAAACAACATCCAAAGAACTGCAGGCTTCTCTTGCCTCAGCTAAGGTCAGTGTTCATGACTCCACAATCAGAAAGAGACTGGGCAAAATGGGCTTCATGTGAGAGTAGCAAAGGAAACCACTGCTAACCAAGAAGAACATAAATGCTCGCTCTCATTTGCCAGGAAGCACCTGGATGATCCACAAGCCTTTTGGGAAAATGTTCTATGGACAGATGAGTCCAAAGTGGAACTTTTTGGACAACATGGATCCCATAATGTCTCGGTAAAGCAAACACAGCATTCCACAGTAAGAACACCTTCACCAACAGTCAAACATGGTGGTGGTAGTGTGATGGTGTGGGGTTGCTTTGCTGCCTAAGGACCTGGATGACTTGCCATAATTAAAGGAACCATGAATTCTGCTCTGTACCAGAAAATTCTTAAGGAGAATGTCCAGTCATCCTTCCGCAGCTGAAGCTGAAGCGTGGTTGGGTCATGCAGCAAGACAATGATCCAAAACACAAAAGCAAGTCCACATCAGAATGGCGAAAAAGAAGTAAAATTAAAGTTTTGGAGTGGCCTAGTCAAAGTCCAGACTTAAACCCAATAGAGATGCTGTGGTAGGACCTGAAACGAGCAGTTCATGCTCGAAAACCTACCAAATGTTACTGAATTAAAGCAGTTCTGCGAGGAAGAGTGGGTTAAAATTCCTCCACAGCGATGTGAAAGACTGATATTGAATTATAGGAAGTGTTTGGTTGCAGTCATTGCAGCTAAATGTGGCGTAACCAGTTATTAAGTGTAAGGGGGCAATTACTTTTTCACACAGTGCCAATTGGTGTTGGTTAACTTTTTTTCATTAAATAAGTGAAATAAAAAAAAAACAAGTGTTATTTGTTCACTCAGGTTCCCTTTATCTAATATTACATTTTGTCTAAAGACCTGAAAACATTCAGTGTGACAAATATGCAATAATAGAGAAAATCAGGAAGGGGGCAAATACTTTTTCACACCACTGTAAATAAATGTAAAGTAATACACTCAGGCAGATCTAACAACAAATATGGCTATTACATAGAAGGCCACAGGTTAGATGAGACAGACTGTGAGATGGACCTGGGTGTATCTATCACGAATAACTTGAGCTCAAAACAACATGTCACTAAGGCCATAAGTAAAGTCAACAGAGTGGCATGGTCTTTTAAGAAAAACATTACATCTTGATCAAGCAATGTTATGATTCCCTTATATGGATCATATGTACAGCCTCATCTGGAATACTCCTCCCAGATCTGGAACGCCTTCAAAGTCGGTGATAGAAACAGACTAGAATGAGTACAACATAGGTTCACAAAGATTGTGAGAATTTCCATGAAGTATTATATGATAAAAGGATCAGTTCACTCAAATTAATGACTTTAAAAACATATAGGGACCATGGAGATTTACTCCTGCTGTATGACATATTACAGGATCCTAAGATAATGTGTGAACTTGACATTGACTTTAAAAACATCAATAAAGTCACTAGAAGACATCCTTTACAAATTCAAGGAGTTTGGTTTAGAACCACTGCTAGACAATATTTTTATACAGTTAGAATTGTAAATTTATGGAACAGTCTCCCCCTAAACATAATTATTGCCCAACCCAGAGCTGAGTTTAAATCCAAACTTGACAAACATATTAAATCTAGAAGGAACTAGAAGGGGACAGGATCAGATCTGTTACAGTACAGTAGCTTTCTCGGGTTGTTTTTATATTGTTTCTTGTGGATTCTACTTGGTAGAAGGTTATTTCTTTTCTTTCTTACTACTTCTAAGGGGCTAGCAGGGTATTGTTTGGGGCTGTTGGAATTTTGAAACCTGTTTTGGTAGCTATAAGTGGGCTCATTTGTTTGATGTTTCACTGTGTAGCAGGCTGCATTTGTAGAGGCCTATTTCTTCTGATTTAAAACCTATTTGGTGTGATTAAACTGGGGCTGTTTCTTTGAATTTGAGACCTATATCTTCTAATTTCAAGCCAATTTTGATGTATTGTTGGTGAAGCTGTTTGAATTGCAGTCCTGTTTCTTTTGGTAGCAAACCTATTTTGGGGGCTTTGACTAGAATTGTGATTCATTTTTGCTGGCTTCACTAGCTGCAAAGTTTAGTGCATAGTGGGGGAAGGGTGCTAATGGTCTGATCAGGGGCCTCAGCTTCCTGATTGTTCCTGGAAGACTTGGGCTGATCCCACCTCCCAAACCCTCACCCCATCCACCCCTGGTCCATGATTTCCTTTATACCAGAGGTTCTGACATCACTTCCTCAAACGGGCAAAGGATATGCACCTGTCATAGCAGAAGCAGACATCCAGGAAAGGAACAGCAGCAAGTGAAGGGGTGACTGCTATCTCAGTGGAAGGGAAGTAACTGCAAATCTAGGAGCTTTCATTGTTACTTCTTTACTTTGCTATTGCATTGGGGAAAGGTGGAGTAGGAGTTTGAAGAAGGTTGTGCAATAGCTACTTAAATCTCTTTTTGAGTGTGGATAGGAATATAAAAAGCAGTTGCTCAATCTATCTAAACATGTACAACAAAGTGGGTCAGGGTAATTAAGAATATAATGTTTTGCACTGATAGAGGGGGGAGAGGGGAAACTTGGGGGAGTGTTTGGTATGTTGCATCTGGAAGGGTGCGGGTTCACTGGTGGGCAATGACAGCAATGGGTAGGATGGTAGGCTACAACTGCTGTGCACAAATCTTTCTAAAAATTGCCTGGAGGGTGGGAGGATGTTTAGTGTGCAACCACATAGAGAAACTTAGAAAGGAGATTGAGGGTCTGCAGGAGGAACTAAGACAGGTAAGGCAGATTGGGGGTGGGTTTAGCTGAATACTGGAGGGAGGAAGAAGGGGAGATGAGGGAGGGCGATTAAGCCAACAGTGGTGAGGAGAGGGTTAGAAGAAGGGAAGCAGAGACAAAGGGGCCAAGGCCAGGAAGAACGATTGGCAGGGAAACTAGGTCAGGAGACAAAAGACAAATGGAAGGAGGAGATAGGGACTTGTGAGGGGAGCCAAATAAGTGGCAAAAGTCATGGAGTGGAAAGGAGAGAACAGGTTACTATGAAGAGAGAGGAAGCGAGCATTTGTGAAGGGTCTTCAGAAAATAGTTTTGCACTGCTAGAGAGGAAGAAGGTGGAGGAGAGAAATGATGAAATTAGAGGAGTAATTGATAAATGCCTAGACCAAACTGGAGTGGAGGGAAGTTCTGCTGGGAGAATTGCAACAGGAGCAAAAGGGGGAAATAATGTGCAGGAGGAAGAAGAAGAGCTGGAAATGAAAGAGGGAGATGAATGGAAGCAAGCAGGGAGTAAGAGTGGTGGAATCTTAGTGCTGGGGGACTCAATACTAAGAGGAGTCAGGTGGGGAAGCAAGGGGGAGAGGCATAGTTGCATTTGGGTGGAGGCCATGCCAGGAATGACAGTGGAAATGGTGGGACAATCTGTTCTGAAATATGCTAGAAAGGGTAAAAACAAGCTTCATTTAAATATACATCTTGGGCCGAATGACCTGGCTGACAAGACAGTAGATATAGTCCAGAGGAGGTTTGAGAAACTAGGACAATTATGAGGGGCAGGAACATCAGTAACTTTTTCAGAGATACTCCAGTTCCCAAGGCAAGCACAACAAGAAAGCTGAGAATAGAGGAATTAACGGATGGCTAAGAACCTGGTGTTGTGCTAAAGGGTATGGGCTGTTGGGGGTGGGAGGACCTGGGAGAACAGTAGTCTCTATGCCAAGGACAGACTACACTTGAGTGAGGAGGGAAAGAAAGTGTTGAAACAGAGGATGGAGGAGTACATAAAGGAAGTTGGGAATTTAAACTAAGAGTGGTGGGTGGCAATTGGGCAAGAGACATGCAGAGACCACAGGTTGGGAAACCATATGAGCTTACCCCCCATAACAATGACAAGGACAAATGGCAAGTACTATTGGTGATGCTAGTAAAGGAGGGCAGGATGGGGGGGGTGGAAGGTGGTTACTCTTAATGCTAGGAGCCTTGGGAGGAAAACTGCAGAGTTACAGGTGCTCATGGCAGAGGGAGAGGTGGACATTGCAGCCATCACAGAAACATGGGCCACCCAATACAATGACTGGGACCTGTCTGTACCAGGGTGCAGGTTATTTCATAGGAACAAGGTGTTTGGGAAAGGAGAGGGTGTGGCACTATATGTGAAGGAAGGACTGAAGTGTGTAAGGGAGGAAGGGGAGGAGGGTAGTACGGAGTCACTTTGGATGCAAATCCAGAATTCCAAGAATAGGATTCTTAGAATGGGAGTGGTGTACAGGCCACCATCTCAGATGGAGGAGTTAGACAGGGAACTAGCTGGACAGATCAGGAGGACCTGCGAGAAGGGTAGTGTGGTGATTGTGGGGGACTTCAACATGCCAGGAGTGGACTGGAGTATCCCAACAACCAGGAACAGAAGGGAGCAGGTACTGCTTGATGCCTTCCAGAACAGCTTCCTGCTGCCAAATGGTCAGTGAACCAACCAGGTTAGGGAATACCCTTGACCTTGTGCTGGAAAATGGGGACTTTGTGAGAGAACTTACACTTGAGGAATCGCTATCAGGGAGTGACCACCACTTAGTGTGGCTCACATTGGATATGGGCAAGGAAGGAGTGGAATCTGGCACAAGAGTGCTCAACTTCTGGAGGGCTGACTTTGGGAGAATGGGGGAAGTGGTAAAAGGGTACCTGGCCAGAATTCAATCTAGTATGGATACTAACCAGAGGTGTGAGCTCATAAAGCTGGGGATAGTGGAGGCAACCAAAACCTGCTGCAAGGCCCAGAGCAAGAAGGCTAGGGCTAAGAAGCCGAGCTGGTTGAGCAAGGAGGTCATGGAAAAGGTAAGGAGGAAAAGAGCTGCCTTTATGAAGTACAAGAAAACAGGGAGGGGGGAGGACAAGGAGGAGTACCTGACGGAATCGAAGGAAGTGACAAGGACAGTAAGGGGAGCCAAGGCATCTACGGAACTCAGGCTGGCACAAAGCATTAAGAAGGGGGAGAAGGGGGTACATCAGGGAGAAAAGGAGCAGTAAGGACCACATAGTAAGGATTAGGAAGAAGGGGGTTGGGTGGAAGCAGGGTGTGATAAGGCAGAAGCACTAAATGAGTACTTCTGCTCAGTATTTACTAAAGGAGAAGAGGGGGTGACACTCAAGGGGGGAGAAATGGCAGAAATGGGGGAAGGGGTGACAGATGGGGAAATCATGGATGGCAGAGTTTGGGAGGGTTGAAGGCACTGAGGGTGGATAAGGCGCCAGGCCCAGATGGCATCCACACCAGGCTACTGAATGAGCTGGCAGAAGTCCTTGCAGGACCTTTGGCAGACCTATTTAATGCCTCACTACATTCAGGGTGTGTACCTCAGGACTGGAGGATGTCTCATGTGGTGCCCCTCCACAAGAGGGGCCCCAAGGATGAACCGGAAAATTACAGACCAGTGAGCCTCACATCCATCATGGGTAAGCTAATGGAGACTATCCTTAAGGAGAGGCTGGCAGCCTTCCTTGAGGCCAAAGGACTACAGGACAGCAGACAGCATGGCTTCATACAGGGCAGATCCTGCCAAACTAACCTGGTGGAGTTCTATGACTGGGTAACTAGGCAGCTGGACAGGGGCCATGCAGTGGATGTCCTGTATCTTGACTTCAGTAAGGCATTCAACTCGGTGCCGCATGGAAGGCTGGGAAGTAAGTTAGTAGGCACAGGGGTGGGTGCAAAGCTGGTGAGATGGGTAGGAAACTGGCTTCAGGGAAGGCAACAGAGGGTGGTGGTGGGTGGGGAGCTCTCACACTCAAGAGTAGTGATGATCGGTGTTCCACAGGGCTCAGTGTTGGGACCAGAGTTGTTTGGGATATTCATTGCAGACATATCATTGGACATCAAGAGCAAGATCAGTCTGTCTGCTGATGATACCAAGGTAGGAGTGGTGATGGATGACCTACGGGGTTGGCAGGGGTTGCAGGATGATCTGGCAAAGCTTGAAACCTGGTCAGACACCTGGCAACTAGGGTTTAATGTGAAAAAGTGCAAGGTGCTGCATTTTGGGATGACGAACCCAAGGAGGAGTTACCAGCTGGGGTGAGTGCAGCTAGCCCAGACAGAGGAGGAGAAGGATCTGGGTGTGCTCATTACAGGGTCAATGAAAAACTCAGCACAATGTAGGAAGGAAGCTGCAAAGGACAACAAAATGCTGGGTTGTATTGAAAGGGGTATATCCTTGAGGAGGGAGGAGGTGATTCTGCCACTGTATAGGTCATTAGTTAGACTGCACCTGGAGTACTGCGTGCATTACTGGTGCCCATATCTGAAGAGGGACATTAAGTTACTGGAGGGGGTGCAGCGCAGGGCAACAAAGATGATCAAGGGGCTGGGGGACTTATCATATAAGAGAAGGCTGAGGGAGTTGAACATGTACTCAGTGGAGGAAAGGATGGATGGGGGGACATGATTGAAACCTTTAAGTACATGAAAAGAATAAACAAGACAGGCACGGGGCATTGTTCAAAGTAAGGGAGGGGAGTGACAACAGGGGCCATGATATGAGACTGGAGGGAGGAAGGTTGAGGAGGGAGATGAGGAGACACTTTTTTACAGAGAGGGTGGTGGCTGGGTGGAATGCATTACCTGCAGAAGTGGTATCCAGTAGAACAGTGGTCTGCTTCAAAAGGGGATGGGACAGGACAAGGGGGAGGGTTAATGAAGGGGAAAGGTGGAAGGGAGGGGCAGCTGCAGAATAAGGGGAGCTAGCTGCACATTCAAGCAGACTTGATAGACCTCTAGGCCTTTATCTGCTGGCGAATTTTGTATGTTTGTATGTTCATAAATGGTGCAGCCTTAAGGTGTTATCAATAAGGATGGAACACTCATGAGCTTCTGCCTCTTTGTTCCTATTTTTACCTTAATATGAACCTTAGCATAAACAGAACTCTGTCTCCTATCAGGGGCGGTAGTGAGAGTACCTCCAAGAGTTGGCTTTGAAGTGAATTAATTTCTGCTGTTGCTGGTTAGACAGGAGCAACATTGGTTTATGATTATATGGACTGGGGAGGATGACAGCCTTGCCCCATCTCAAGACATTTTTCAAAGCCCTGGTGTGCTTTGTAAGCACAGGACACTATCTTTGCACAGATTTTCTTCTTGAACGTTTTGGCACCTAACTTGTTGAGATGTTTTTTTTTTGGGGGGGGGTTGGTTTATTTTGGGTTGGGTTTTTGGCATAAAAGTAGGGGTTAGGGGATAGTTTTTCTTAAGGGAGTGTAGATTGTGGATTTATAGTTTATTCTTTTTTGGGGCTGGCTTTGGGTTGTAAGATAGTATGTGCTGTCAAGGAGCTCTCCCGGTCATGCGCTACTCTTCCTCAGAGCTTCGGGGCCTCTATGCCTTTAATTGTCTGACTCTGTCCACTGAGGTTTATATCCATTGTTGTTCATTGAGGTTAGTGGGTAGGAGGTGTGGAGGGTGGGGTCCCGGACAATGTAAAGGGGAGAGGACTGGAGTGTCTGGATTGGGGTTGTAGAGACAAGGAGACGCCCTGGAATGAAATGGTACTGGAAAGGGGTCTCCCCTGTCTAGTCCCCATATCCAAGTGCTCCACTTTGGATGGGTAGGTTCCTTGGGTGGCCTCAGAATCCCATCCTACCTGGGTGGTGTTATGTAATGAAAGGTCCATTAAAAACAAGACGTCACTGATTGCCGATATTGTTGCGTCATCGGACCTGGCGTGCATCACTGAGATCTGGCTGGACATGAATGCTGGTCCAGTTCTTGAGGCAGCGGTGCCAGCTGAGTTCTCAGTGATACATCACCTGAGGCTGGATCATGGGGGTTGGGGTGTTGCCATCTGTTTTAGAATGGAGCTGGGCCTGGTAGATGTGCCAGTGGGGGAGACCCGATCCTTTGAGTGTAGACTGGGCGCAGGTGTGGGGTGCAAAATTCTTCTCATTTACCATCCACGGAGGGATGGGAAGCAATTTTTGCAGGAAGTTGCTGACTTCACTGTCTACATGGTGTTGGAGTCACCCAGAGTCATGGTGCTGGGTGACTTCAACACCTGGATTGATGACAAACTTTTGCATTTTGGGCAGGACTTCCTCCAACTCATGTATATATTGGGCATCACAAAGGTTGTTTCCTCTGTGACCCATATTTCAGGCCACTCTTTGGATCTTGTCTTCCTACTGGGTATGGAAAGCACGGATTTGCTTGTGAAACCAGTCAGATGGTCTGACTATCACACTATCAGGTTCAGCTTCCAGGCACCCCCCCATAGGTCTGCCCCTTCGGAGGTGATCCAGTACCGCCCATTGAGTGATGTGACCCCAGACAGCCTGGTGGTGGTACTGGACCTATCGGGATGTATGAGTGCAAGCAAAGGTCCAGAGAACCTACTACAAGCCTATAACAAGGCCATGGTGGCAGCTCTGGATTCCATAGCTCCTGTCCAGGTTCGCCCTCTCTCCCTTCATCCTTAGTCCCCATGGTTTGATGGAACTGTGGAGGAGATGAGGAGAGTAGGGCGTAGTCTAGAGTGATGCTGGCGGAAATCTGGTCTAGATGGTGATAGGCTTAGATTGACGGCACATTATGCAGATTATCAGTGATCTCCTGTAAGAAGGCAGAATTCCTATCCAGGGAGATCTCTGCTGCACAGAATCAACCTGCTCAGCTTTTCTACACTGTGGGCAGACTGTGCAATCCAGCCTGTCTGCAGTTGTGGAGAGTCTTGTCACAAGATAAATGTGAAGAGTTTGCTCGATTCTTTGCAGATAAGGTTGTCAGCATCAGGACAGAGATCTGTTCGGCACACAGTAATGGGGGTTGCAGTGACCAGTGGGAGGTTGCAGAACCTCAGTCTGGTTGGTCAGCTTTTGGCCAAGTGGTGATCTTGGAAGTCATAAGGATCATCCAGAATATGTGGCTGACCTACTGTAGTTTGGACCTGTTCTCAACCCACCTCCTTGTGGGTGTGTGGAGGTCATCGTCCCGGTCCTGGCTGAGATAGTCCGGTGCTCGTTAGAAACTAGGAAATTCCCTGACTCCTTGAAGGAGGCAATGGTGACTTCCCTTCTTTAGAAATATTTTCTTGACCCAGATTGTCTTGCCAACTACAGGCCCATCTCTAACCTTCCCTTTGTGGGTAAGGTTATTGACAAGGTGGTTGCGCTGCAACTGGAGGATCTTCTTGCCATCCATGACACCTATGATCCCTTGCAGTCAGGTTTTAGGAAAAGGCACAGTACTGAGACTGCCCTGGTTCTGGTGCTCAATGACCTCCTTGTTGTGAGAGATTGGAGGAGCCATGCTATCTTGGTCCTCCTTGATCTCTCGGCAGCATTTGACACCATAGACCATGGGGTACTACTCAAGTGCCTCCGGTTGGTCTGTAGACCATCTGGTACAGTCCTCAGATGTTTCCATTCTTTTTTCACTGGCAGGTCTCAGAACAAAGTGTTAGGAATTTATTCCTCTGATACTTTCTCCCTGCCATGTGGGGTTCCGCAGGGCTCATTGCTCTCCCCCATGTTGTTCATGGTGTACATGTTGCCATTGGGGGACATTGTAAGGTGGTATGGACTGAGTTTTCACTGTTATGCAGATGATACTCAGCTGTACATGTCCTTTGCACCCGGTCAGGATGTTGCATTCTCAGTATTTAACAGTTGTCTATCTGAGATTTAAGACTGGATGACTCTGAGTGCTTAAGCTGAGTCCTGACAAGACTGAGGTTCTGGTTGTGGACTCAGGTCACCGAGTAGAGGGGTCTTCAACAGGGATAGCATCCAGTCTGGTGCTGGGAGGCTGCCAGCTGATAACTTCAGAACAGATGCGTAATTTGGGTGTTATTCTCGACAAGGGATTGACCCTGAAGTATCAGGTGTCATCTGTCATCAAGACCTCTTTTTACCATCTGAGGAATATCACCCAAATTAGGCATCTGGTTCCACCTGACGACCTTCCAACTCTGGTCCATGCCTTTGTGACCTCTCACTTGGATTACTGTAATGCCCTTTACCTAGAGCTACCAGGGGTTGATATTCACCGACTGCAGCAAGTGCAGAATTACGCAGTCAGATTACTGACTGGGCTTTCTTAATCTTGCCACATTACTCCTGTGTTGCATGTAGTAGTAGTAGTAGTAGTATTAAAAATATTTGTTTTTAGACAGGATATATAAAACTTTAGTTCCAAGAACCTATTTTCAAAATTGTCCTGTGCATACATTCATACAAGTTATAAGGTAAAACATCATTCATAAATACATTACAAAACATACTATAATCTTTCATAATTCAATACATACAATAAACCCACAAATATAACAATTGGTTTCCCTAATATTTATCTAATTAGTACTTCATTCCCTGATTGGGTATCAAACAGTTTACAATCTACCCTCCTTATAATAACATCACTTTAGACAAGTACATTCAGAATAAAATATTTCATCAAGCCCAAATTTGAATTGTGATAATTTTGTCAAATTTCGTATTTGCGGGGGAATTTCATTCCAGACTTTAGCAGCCTGAGCCTGTAATGTCATGCTACCATATTTTGAGTTAACTACTGGAAAAGTTAAACCCCAGTGTTTTACATCCCTTAAGACATAATTATGGCACTCATACCCAAAGTCTATGTCCATGTTACCCTTTATTAACCCTTTATTAATCTTATAAAGAAATACTGAATATTGTTTCCTATGCCATACCTGTAAACTATCCCATTTTAGATTCTTATACATGGTGCAATGATGGGTTAAATAGCTACACCTCAGAACAAATCTAGCCAGTCAATTATAAGTCCTAACCAGTTTATCCAAGTAATTTTAACCCATAGAATTATAAACTAAAATACCATATTCCAATATGGGCAATATTAACTGCAAAGCAATTTCACTCCAGGTTTGTTGATTTAATATTCCAGAAGATCTGCACAGTGCCCCAATCCTATTATTAACTTTTTTATTGTATTATTCATGATATCTGAAAATGTTAAAGCACTATCTATTACTACTCCTAAATATTTATATTGTTTTGTAATTGTTAATTTTTTCTCATCACTCATTAATATTTCCCTATCATCCACTAATTTTTTTATTACCTTATTTGATTTCTTATCAAAGTACATGACCTGTGTTTTCTTTTGACTTAATACTAGTTTAGAACTTGATAACCAATCTTGTAAAATATCAAAATCCAGTTGTAGCTTTGCCATCATTTCACCATGTGCTTTAGATGATGTTAATAAAATGGTATCATCCGCATATGATCTTATATGTATATTTTTTATTCTGGTGGGTAAATTGTTTACGTGTATCAGAATCAATAGTGGCCCCAGAATTGATCCCTGGGGCACACCTCTTGTCAATCTATCTTTGTCTGACAATTGACCATCAATTTCCACTTGTTTCTTTTCACCCAAGTAGGATTTAAACCATTGAATAGATCTAGGAGTGATTCCAGTCCTCTCCATCCTCTTGTACAGCAGGTGGCAATCAACCAAATCAAAGGCTTTGGACAGGTCAATGAACACTGCACCCATGGACTCCCCCCATCCCTGTGCCGCACTGGCTGCCAGTGCAATGGTAGATCACCTTTATGGTTGACTTGCTGACCTATAAAGCCCTACACAGACAGGGTCTGAGTTGCCTGCAAGAGCTCCTTTGCCCCTATTTCCCCCTCCGTACACTCCATTCCATCGATGAAGGATTGCTAGAGGTTCCCAGGGTTCAACTGAAGACATCTGTTGCTTGCTCTTTTGTGTTTGCAGCACCTACCCTGTGGAATTCTCTACCTCATCGGGCTTGAGAGTGTCAGACCATGGAGAGCTTCAGAACGACATTGAAAACCCATTTATTTAATCTTGCTTTTGCTACTACTTCAGACTAATCAGCTGATATGATGTGACAAGATTTTAACTGTTACTGTTTTTAAAGTTTTTTTATGTCTTATATTTCTGTATAGCACTTTGATATTTTGAATTGTACTTAAATAAAGTTATTATTATTATTTTTATTAAAGTTATTGTTATCTAGACCTTCGAGAATGAAAAGGTGAAGTACAACAAAAGGGGTAAAATCCCCATATGGTTTAATAAAACAATCAAAAAAATGATTAGATTCAAGAAAAAGGTATACGTTTTATACAAAAGGAACCCATCACAAGCAAAGTGGCAAGTTTATAAAACTAGGGTGAAACAGTGTAAACAACACATAAAAAATCTAAGAGGGAGCATGAGCTGAGACTGGCCACCAACACTAAGGACAACAAAAAGACTTTCTTTAGTTATATTTATAGTACTAAAAAAGGGCAACCAAAAACAGGGCCAATTAGCATAGGTAGTAAACAAATCAAGGACAGCAAGAGAATGGCTGAAGTATTTAATGCTCATTTTAAAACCTCTATCATACTAAAGAAACTAAGGCCCGGATATTCGGAGCAGTTGTGCCGAGTTGAGCCAGCACAAGTATGGAGATGCGCCACCGAGCAATATTCAGAGGGATCACATGCAGTACAAATCCCATTACAATGTGTAATTATAAAATATACTGCGCAGTGTGGGGGGCGTCCCCATGAATTTGTGGCACAATGGGATATTCAACCGGGATGCTAAGACGCAAGCCCGGAGCAAACATAAGATGCGCTGACCAGACTTGGTCCTATAAAAACAGGACACAAACACACAGACAGTGGTTGCACCAAGGGGGAGAGAGAGAAAGAGATAGAGAGAGACCGACAGACTGACAGACACAAGAACAGACACAGAGGGAGAGAGACAGAGAGGTGGAGTGGAAGAGGAAGTGAGGGGCAGAGAGAGAGAGACACAAGCACACACACACAAACAGTGTACCAGGGTGGCAGACAGATAGGCGTTGAAGAGCCCAGGCGGATACACAGAGTGAAGGAGTGATGGATAGTGCACTGTTCCTGATGGAGGCAGTAATGGGGGTGTGAGGAGGCAGAAGGAACAGCTATGTGGCCAACAAAGGGCCCGTCGGTGGTATGCCTGACACAGGTGGTACTGTGCCCACAGCACCTTTGAGAACTGTAGCAACACCGAGATTGTGTGCTGGTACCACCTGAACAGGGCCATTCTGAGGCAGCTCTGTGAGCTGTGCAGTGAGGAGATGCGGGCACCCACCAGACAGAGCCACGCCATGTCTGTGGAGACCAAGGTGACTACTGTCATGTACCTGCTCACCACAGGCACCTTCCAATGACCAACAGGGGACACCACGGGCATCACCCAGTTGGCCACGTCCTGCCTCCTTACAAAGTTTCTCAATGCTCTGCTGCCACGTGCCTTGGAATTCATACATTTCCCCAGCACACAGGCAGAGCATACAGCAAACATGCAGGACTTCCACAGGGTGGCACACATGCCTGGCATGATTGGAGCCATTGTCTGCACCCACATGGGCATCTGCATGCCACCTGACCCTGAGAGCATGGCATATATATACAGGAAGGGGAGCCCGAGCATCAACTGCCAGGAGGTGTGCGATGCCATGGGGTGCATCATCAATGTTTGTATCACACACCCTGGGAGTGCACATGACACATTCATCTGGCATGGCTCTGCGTCGTGCCACAGGTTTGGACATGGGGACATCCCCACGGGCCACCTTGTGGGTGAGTATGGCAAGGGCAAGGGGCGATGGGCATAACAGACCTGGGGGTGGGGGAGGGCAGGGTGTGCATGGTGGTGTGGGTGCCAGGGACAGGCAAGGAGCACAATACAGTATAGTATAGGGCTAACCATGTCAATCTCTACACAGGTGACAGCACGTACCCGCTGAGACCCTGGCTGCTCACCCCCTACCGGTGACCATCGTCCCCATCAGAGGAATGGTACAAAGAGGCACATGCTAGCACACGCAACATCATCGAGTGCATGTTTGGTATGCTGAAGGCATGATTCCATTGCCTAGACTGGTGAGGCAGTGCCCTACAATACAGCCCCTGGAAAGCATGTAGCCTATTCCTGGCCTGCTACATGCTGCACAACATGGCCATTGACCGTGAGACAGCTGTTGAGCCTGATGAGGGTGACAGTAGCGGGGATGATGGAGACAATGGGCCGAAGGGTGGTAGACAGCAACCCCTGGGTGGTGGGACTCCCGACTCCTGCAGCAGTCATGACGCCACTGCAACACGGTTGTACAGGAACACAATGGTGAATGGAGGTAGGTGGTGTGGTACACTTGTGTGGGCCACACAGACCAGCACACTACACATGCAGGGCCATACACGGTGAAGGGCATGCACAGACAGTGGTGCTAGGCAGGGGTAGGGGAGGCAGTGGCACACAACTACACACAGTAACACACACACATGCTGCACAGGCATGTGCACACACACGCACCCCCACACCCCCCACAGGTGGTGGAATGTGGCATGGATCAGATGCATGGCACCGCGGCACAGGTGCAACTGGTGCTAGACTGCCCTCATCATGCCATGCCACATGGCCCAGCAGCCTAGCATGCACACACAGGCAGTCTGCACCAAGACACGCATGCATGCCACCACAGTTATGGCACACACCGCCCATGTGCACACAGGGCAGCAGCAGCAGACTGCGGGCAGGGCAGCACACAGCTCAGGGCAGCTGTGCGGTACCACAGCTGCCAAAGCCATGGGGGCCACCTCTCTGAGGCTGATCAGCAGCCGCAGGCTGCACATCAGTCACGGGGGGATGTCCAACAGCCCCCCAGGTGTAGCAGTGTGGGACCATGACCATGTCCTCACAGGGGTGTGTAGACAGCCGAACTGGCCAGCCCCGAGCATGCCTTGGATGCCTACATTTGAGCCCGGAGTCCACTGTGTTGGGGTCATCTGATGCTGAGTCCATGTGGTGGACAGGACACTGCAGGGAGTTCCCTGTGCACAGCAACACCCTGTGGCAGCCAGCAATGCAAAGCCATCTGCAACTGATTAATAATCAAATTAACCAGCATGGGACTGGGTCCCAGAGTGGTAGTCTGGGTAAAACATTGGCTGGACAACAGGACACAAAAGGTAATTGTAAATGGAGTCCACTCTGAGGAAAGAGGTGTTATTAGTGAGGTACTGCAGGGTTCATTTCTGGGTCCAGTCCTTTTTAATGTCTTTGTAAGTGACATTGCAGAGGGACTGGAAGGAAAAGTATGCCTCTTTGCAGATGATACAAAGATCTGCAACAGGGTTGATACACAAGGAGGCGTGGAAAGGATGAGAAGGGACTTGGCAAGGTTGGAGGAATGGTCAGAAGTATGGCAGCTTGGAAAGAAGTGCAAGTAATGCACCTGGGAAACAAAACCCAGCAGAAGATTACACAATGTGGGGGTAGTAACAACAACAAAATTGGAAAGGGACCTGGGGTAATCATATCAGATGACCTTAAGGTTAGCAAGCAATGTGAGAAGGCAGTAGGGAGGGCTGGGGGGATACTGGGATGTATAGGGAGAGGCATCACCAGCAGAAAACAGGAAGTTGTTATCCCTCTGTACAGACAGTTGGTGTGACCATATCTGGAGTACTGCATCCAGTTCTGGAGGACCCCATCTCCGCAAGAACATAGACAGGATGGAGGCAGCCCAGAGGAGGGCAGCTAAAATGGTGCAGGGTCTGCAAGAGAAGCCATACGAGGAGAGACTAAAGGAGTTTAATATGTATACCCTTGAGGAAAGGAGGGAGAGGGGAGATATGATAGAAACTTTTAAGTACCTCAGTGGAATCAACAAAGTCCAAGAGGGTAGCATCTTTCAGAAAAAGAGATGTGCAAGAACAAGGGGACACAGTTTGAAGATAGAGGGGGACAGCTCGGGGGCAATGTGAGGAAGTATTTTTTCACAGAGAGGGTGGTGAACGCATGGAACAGACTTCCTGAGGAGGTTGTGGGGTCTAAAACTGCGGGAGAATTCAAGAATGAATGGGACAGACATAAGGCAATTCTTTTGGTGGGTGGGAAGAAATAGGCTGTTGGTTAACTAGGATCTGCAGCTTATCCTGTAGGTAGGGAAGTGGGCAGACTAGGTGGGCCAAGTGGTCCTTATCTGTCATCAAAGTCTATGTTTCTATGTTAACTGCATCGGCAAAGCAATCCATGGCCACAGTCATGGCCTCCTGCATGTGTTGCAGCCCCTCCAGGATCTGCGCAGTGGCCCTGTCCTGCTGCTCGGCTAACTGGTGCACCTCCACCCACAGTGCATGCCCCAGTGGTGCGCTGCACCTGTTGCTGAATGGAAGCCTGCAGCCACCAGGTGTTCTCAGCCAGGCAGTTCGCATCCTGTCGCTCCTGGATGGGATGCCGATCATCAATGGGTGACCTACCATGCTTTCCAGCCCCCCTCTCCAATGGATGCTGCACAGTGGGGTCTACAGGGGGAAGGGGTATGGCAGGCACACTGGTGGTGGACCCTGTGTCCAGCTGCCCAGTAGCACCCGCAGCCTGTTGCTGTCACCTGTCCAGCTGCTCTATGCCACCCTGCATCTGCGCATCCGCACTACCACCTATGCAGGGCATAGCAGTGGCACCACACACCACTGTACATGCAGTGCTGGCAGGCGGCTGTGCTGCCGCTTGCATGGCACTCAGCCCTGACACTGCCTGTGATGCTAGCAGGGGTGACTCCTCCACAATGTCACCCATGCTCACCAGTATCAGTGTGATGTCGTCATCGGAGCTGGACCCCGCCCCAATCTGTGTCTGCGCACAGGACACCAAGGCTGGCATCCTGCAGGAACACATCCAGAGCCTTGTCTAACCCTAGGCCAAGGACACCCACAGGCACCTTGCTGCTCAGCTGTGGCCTATCAGGCCCCCAGATGCCAGTGGACATTGACGGTTCATCCTCAGGAGCCATGCTGCCATCTACAGGGGCCTAGGCCACTGCCGGTATCCCATCCTCTGCATGGAGACATTTTGGTTCTGCAAGAAAAGTAGTGAGTGTCAGTGATGCATTGCCCACATGTGCCCCCCCCATACACTGCTGCCATACGGGTCCAGCAGTGTGGCATGTGCATGGGTGCACATACGTGCATATGGTATGCAGGACAAGTGGCATGCACAACAGCATGCCCATGTACACATCCTTCGGGCCAGTACCTGTGAGTGACTGACATACATACCATGCAGTGTTGGGCTGTCACCCATCTGGAAACCCCCTCCAGGCACACCCTCCACCGAGGTGCGGTGGATGGTGGCCGCCACCAACTCCTCTGTTGGAATCAGTGTGGGTGCATTTGCTGGCCCTCCTCTGGTGGCAGTACTGGACACTCTGATGGCCGCCACCTTCTCCTTTATGTGCAACCTGTCCATCCTGACCTTTTTGCAGCACTCCTGCGTGGACCACTGGTGACTTCCGTGCTGGCTGACATAGGCTGCCACCTCCTCCCATCCGGTGGCCCTGTCCTGTGGTGTGCCCGTGGCACCACTCAGCAGACCCTCACTGTCGAGGCAGGTCTCGAACAGGGCATCCGTCTCTCCCTTAGTGAAGTTGGGCCTGCGCATGACACCCACTCCTTGCCCTGTTCCTGTCCCAATATGTTGCCTCCTGTAAACATGGACAGCACAGTGTGTCAGCGGCAGCATAGCCCTGGGCTGTCCCACCTTGCAGTGCTGGCATCTCCCTGTCTGTTATTGCAGCATCCCCCACTTACCTGTCAAGGTTGCAATACCGGTCCATGGCCTGTGCTGTTCTGTGGTGCTTATGAGGCACGACGTATGCAAATGAGGTTGTGCGCAATGATAATGATATGACAGTGCACCCCACTGTGCCATGCATTGGCTGATGAACTCATTTGCATAGGGCATCTGAATATCGCAGACATGTGCCATGCGCATTGGTGTTGTGCCAGAGCAAGCCCGGGGTGCAATACCTGTGCATGCGTGGTGTGCATGCCTGCAGTGCACATGTGCGCTACACAATCAATGTTCCAATGGCGCAATGCATCGGCACTGCGCATGTAGTACACACGGGGCTCTGCACATGTTCGCGCATATTGCCATGCACCCTATTGTGCTCATATGCAATGCGCATGATGGTCAGTGACCTCTGACCTATGGGTCACCTATGTGACCCCATGACCCCACTGGGCTACACGTAGTGTGCATGCCCATCATTGCACGATGGTCCAGCACTGCGCATCCTGCCGTGCATCCCTGGGATGTGCTACAGTGCTCATCAATAGTCTATCACTCATCCTGCACCTGTGCCATCCATATGCACGTGTCCCCACCATTTTCACTGCCACACCATGTCAGGACCATGGCGCAAGGGAGCAGTCACCGTGCACACAATTGGTCACATGTAGAGGTGATCAACCTTATGGCCTGTGTCCAGCCATATTTGGACCAGCTCTTTGGCCAGGTGCTCCTACAGCAGGCCAGGGGCATGTTGTGGCACACCATAGCTGTAGCACTGGAGAGGAGGACTGGGGTTCCATGGACCATGGAGCAGTGCAGGCACTGGTATGGTGACCTGTGGAGGAGGGACCCTGACCAGCTCCAGAGGCTGCAGGCACATGTCAGGCATGGTGCATTGCCACAGCCAGGTAGGTGTACGCATGTTGCATGTCTGCCCTTGTGCTGTACTGTGGTGGTGGCATCCCTGCCTGATATGCCCTGCAGTAGGGTACACTGTCATCATGCACATCACTGACTGTCATGGCCAACTGCTGCATGTGTTGCGGCTGTGCTGGCGTGCGGGACACATGATGGGCAGGGGCACGCCCTGTGCACAGAGGGCTGTGTGTTGGGGGGGAAATGCTTGTGTGCTCGGGTACTGATGTCCACCTTTCTTCTTTCCATTCCCAGGGCCAGAGGGCCACAGGCAGGACAGGGCAGAGGCAGACCACAACCAGGTGGTGCTCCCTAATCAGGGACAACCAGCATCAGCTGCACCACAGGGGGCAAGTAAGCAATGTCATGGTCATTATCACTGTACATGAGGGGGTGCCAGTGGGGAGTGGGTGTGGCCATGGACACCTGTGCCATGTGCCATGACAGCTATGTGTGTTGCATTGTGCATCATGCATGCCACTGTGGCGCATCCATTGGACATGTGTGCCAGCTGTTGGTGGGGTGGGCATGCACAAAGCTGCCACTGTTGTTGCTGCAGTGCTGCTGGTGCAGTGTGCCATGTGACTGTCACTGTGTGGTCATGTGGCCATTGTGCAGTGGGGGACCTCATCTTTGCAACACTATGGTGTGCCGTGTTGATGGCTGGCATTGGCCCTCCCGTGGGTGTCCGTTCTGGGTTCCCCAGGGTGTGTGCTCCCACTGACTATTGCATACTGTGGGTGGGCATGGTTCCCTGGGCCATTGCACTGATCACCTGTTCTTTCCCTTGACATAGGTGTTAGGCATCCGGCGGCCAGACGTCCAAGGAGGATGCTTTCGGGATTGCTGCATCAACTCCTCCTCATGGTGTCAAGCATTCTGGAGGTGGTAATAGGCCATCAGGTGAATGGTGGCAGTGGACTGGCAAGACTGGAGGCTTGATGGGGCAGCTGGATGGGGCCGCCATTGACTGTTTTGTAGATAGACCCTGTTTTCCCTATTGCACCTTCCCCTACAGTCCCCCCTCCTGCTGTACAGTCCATGTTCCCAGTCCCCTTCCCTTGCTGTACCTGCCCTATCCCTGCCCCTGTTTTCTGTACCTCCTTAATCATTATTTTATAAAGCATTTATCACATACATGCCTGTGTCCATGTCTGCTTTGCAGGTGGTGTGTGGAGCCATGCTGCAGTGGCCCAGTGTCTGTCCATGGTGTGTGCATTGGGGGGGGGGCACATGCTGTGCTACAGTGGTTCCCTGCTGTGTACTGTGGTGTGTCACATTTTGGTGGGGTCCATCTCCCGGTTCGGTGGGAGTGCTTTAAGGTGTACATGGGGCAGCGATCAGGGATGTGTGGCAGGTGTGTGCATGGTGGTGGCACACAGCCATGGCCATTGTTCCAGTCATGTCTGCACACTGGGTTGGGGACCTCTGCTTTATGTTGGACACCCAGTCCTATGTGGTCTGCCATGCTGCCTGTATCCTGGCCCATTCAGTGCCTGGTGTGTGGGCTCCCTGTATGCCTGGGCGGCATGTGTGCTTGGCTCCATGGTCCTGCGGGTGGACTGCCACGGTCACATGGTGGGGGGCACAGCCAGCTGACTGGCTCCTGGGATGGCACCCATGGTAGCCTTGCATTGACAGTTGTCCACTCCTGTATCCTGCTGTCCATGCCACAGTTGTGTTCTGGGGTCCAGTACCTGTGTGCCTGTGTGTGCCCTGCTGGTGGGGGCATCGTGTGGCCACTGTCACTGTGCTTCCCTAGCTGTGTTCCTGATCTATTCTCTGTGCCCTGTCCTCCTCTGTTGCTGTGCTGCTCTGTGCTTCCACGGTTGTGCTAGCGCATCTCTGGTTGTGCCATGGTGCACCTCTGGTTGTGAAATTGGTGCAAGTGTGCCATATTCAGCTGCACTGCGCTGATGCTGTTCAGCCTGTGCAACCTCTGAATATGGCACCCATTGTGCCGTGGCCCATCAGATTTGTGCTACGCCAGACTTGTGCCTGCCTTTGATGCATTTCTGAATATCTGGCCCTTAGTGTCAAAAACTCCTTGTATCTGGAAACAGTAGTACAACTATCAAGGTTATGGACGACATAAAAAAATTATCCAAATTAGACCCTAATAAATCACCTGGGCAGGATGGGATACATCCAAGATTGTTAAAGGATCTTGTAGATGATGTGTCTGAACCTCTAGCTGACATCCTTTTAAACTCTATACTGGAAGGAAGAGTGATAGATGAGTGGAGGGTGGCAGTCATTCCAATTCACAGCAGGCTCTGGTCAAAGCTCATATGGCTGTAGCTGAGAAATTTAGGGTAACAATATTGAAAATGATCAAAATTACAACCCTGCATTAGCAATATTCAATATAGGTTCATAACTTTGTTGTTTTTTACGATCGCTTGCGCGCATGCGTAAGGAACGTCTTGGGACAATAGGACTTTTTGGAGGTGTGACTTTCCTGTGCAATGCAGTGCTCCCTTCAGCAGGCACGGCCTTCCTGCACCAATGGATGCGGGAGCTGTCTATGACAGCAGTGGTCTTCAGTTCAAAGAAAACCACCACTGCAAAATCCCTCCAGCTCCCTCCTCCTGTTGCTGTCCTCCCCATTCTCTTAATGACTGCCTACTCACCATTTCGTTCAGTTGACCGAATCCGAGAAAAGAATAATTGAGTTACAGTGGATTTTTGCAAACACACCTACAGTACACAGTCCAACAGCAATTGGAAGCTGAAGCCTCTTGATGGTTTCGGTTCTGAGAGTCTGAAGCCCCCCTTCCCGTGGGGCCTCTTTTCTATTCCCGAGGAGGGACTGCACTTACATGCTTGTGTGTGCGTGTGTGTTTTTTAATCGGACATTAACCCTGCCTGTATCCATCACTGATACAGCCCAGCTATCGCACTTGGTGATTTACTGTGATTAGATGAGGGCGAGCCCTTAGCGAAAAAGTGTGTTCCGGAATAACTGGCCTACAATGTCTAGCTGAATTACTAAAACATATCAGTGAAATACTTTTTAGGTTGAATTTAACTGTAGAGTTGTTTTTAAGTGAAATTTCCCATAATTTATAAAATGTATGTCCTCCATTTTATTATTCATTTTCCCTTTGAATAGACTGTGGAGTTCAGGTAAAACAACTCACTTCCATATAGCTAATAAGATGATTATAAATATTTCCCGAGATTGTTTTTAGAACATATTCGTCATTGTTGCTATATAGCTAATGCATGTCCCAGTTTCTGTCTGCTTTTATCATACTAACATACTATTTGCCAGCAGATTAGGCCTTACGGTCTATCGAGTCTGCTCGAACCTAGATCCTTAGTTGGATGCCAAGGCCATCCCATCCCTTGTTCTCCAGAAACCCCTATCATCCATCCCACCCCAGGACAGGCCATCATCTGCTACATCCACTTTCTGTGTCTGTCCCACCCTCTCTTGAAGCCCTCCACTGTGGATCTCTGAACCAGCTCACCAGGCAGTGCATTCCAAGGGTCCTCCACCCTCTCGGTGAAAAACCTCCTCCTCTTTTCCCCCCTCACCCTTCCACCTTCCAACTTCAAACCATGCCCTCTGGTGATACCTCCCTGCTTTAGTCTAAAGATCCCCTCCATGTTTACCCTATTTATTCCCTTGAGGTACTTGGAAGACCTCAATCATGTCCCCTGTCTCTGCTCCTCCAATGAAAACAGGCAGAGCTCCTCAAGTCTGTCCTCATAAGTCAAATCCCCTAGCCCTCGTATCATCTTTGTTGCCCTCCTCTGTACCCTCTCCAGGAGCTGTATGTCCCTCTTCAAGTGTGGTCTCCAGTACTGTACACAGTACTCAAGGTGTGGTCTAACCAGTCCATTGTACAGCGGCAGAATCACTTCCTTGCTCCTAGAGGTGATCACCCTTACGATGCATCCCAACATCCTGTTTGCCTTGCTTGCTGCAAATCACTCAAACTCAAACTCCATTCCTTTTATAATTGCAGTTTAGGTTGAACAGCAGATATAATAAAGAAACGCGGAACCCATAGGATCTAGAAAAAAGCCTAAATAGATTAAAATATATTTATTCTGCCTTCATATTAGCTGTACTTTCCTCAAATGTGTTTTAGTGTTAAGGCAGTAAATCCTGCCTTCTCCCCTATTATGCATCCCAGTTACCGGCAATACATTTGCACTGTAATAGAAGTGAGAGGGGAGTTTAATTATATAATCTTGACAATGCCAATATGATTAAAGAGTAATCCTCACTAATAAAGTGGTGTGGGTTAGAAATGAAGTGGAAATTGTCAGGGGTCTCCTGCAGGACCTCCGTTGCCCCAGTTCCTGCAGCTGTCTGCTCAGCCTGTAATTGAATGTCTGAGAGTGATTGAAAAAATGTTATTTCTCTTCTGGATTACATGCTAATGCACAGAGGGCAAAGGGAGACAGCAAAAGAACACATAGATTCTTATTTCATCCATTTGTGGGAGTGAGCTTGGGGAAATCAAGGCTGCTGCCTGCTTGCCCCCCCCCCACTATACAGTGTGTGTGGGGGTGGGTATCGACACAAACAAACACTGCTGCTTTGAAAATGAAACTAATTTGTTGAAATGTACAGCAGTTTGATTTTTAAAGCGGGTCTATAACTTGGAAAAAAGAATTTCAGGTGCAGCTTTTTCTTTTCATACCATTAACAAATTATGTTTGGAATTGGGAGATATTGCTACTGATTTCTGTAGTCATAGATGTGGTTCGATCATATTTTATTTTGCTTTCAGTACCCGTTAAAGACAAATGTTGTTTATGATTGCCTACATGTATTTAACAACTCCAGAAAGTTACTTTACATCAACATGAAAGTTTCACGGCATGTGTATTTTGTGCTTTGTGATTTTTTCAAACAAACAAAAGTCTAAAGAAAATAGGTTTATAATGGAAATCCATAGCCCCCACGGTCTTATTTCCGAATAACTTTTCTTGTGCACATAATCTGTGAAGTACTATAAATCTATGAAGTAGACTCCTACCAATTAAGTCACTTTACTAAGAACCTATAACTATTTTACTCTGCTTTTCCTTTAATGGTACTGCATTAGGTGTTAAAATAAATCCCAATGACGTCTCAACTTAACTAAATCAGTCTGTTTTGTTCAAGCATTAGCATACACTGTTACCATTGCCAATGGGAAGAAACAGGGACCAGGGAAAATGTCATTTAGTTATTCCCAGTATAAATTAATGCTACTGTGATGCAGTAGTTTGCCTTTTTAGGATAGGTATTAAACTGAAGTTCTGAGAAAGCATAGGTACAGTGGACTCTGCCGGAATGCAGCAAATGTCATTGATTCCTGCACGACAAAAGGAATTAACTGTCATTGAAATTGCATTTTTTCCCTAGTAAGGCTGCTGTGGATGTGGCAGGATGCGGAAGAATTAAATTGCATCCTGGCGGGCTCCTCTGTAACTACTATATGCAGTTCAAAATATGTCATGGTTCCAATCAGTTGTTACTGAATTGTTTTTTAATCACCAGAAGCAGTTTTCTTAAACATTTCTGTGAAGATAACTTTCAAATACAATGCAGAATCCCTGTAGATCTGCAAAGGTGAGATGCCAATGGAGAAAACATGTTATATTTCTACAGCATCACAGCAGTCAGCAACCACAGTGTTTTATAGATCTCAAACTAACCATGCTAGCATCTGGGCTTCCACGTTTAAACGCAACTCTTTCAAGGGTCTATAGCATCTGAGACCCTTGGTTATTGGTATAATTGGATAATTAGTTTGTTATGTTATTTATGCATATATAATTCGGTGGACTAAAATTAACAACCATGTACTATACTGGCGCTATTTAAAGAAAAAAGTTTTACTAAATACACATTTAACAGAAGAAAAATGTAAAGTTTATTATTATTAATAATAATAATAATCTTATTTGTAGAAATAAAGGAGTCAGATTAAGCAGTAAAGCCATGTTTTGCCTGATAAAGACTGAGAGGCTCAATTGTTCTTTGATAATCGGTAAAATGGTGCTGTCACCATCAGTTCAAAAACAGCGCACCCTTGCATTAAGCTTGAGCATCATGCTCCATGCTCAGTTTGCTGTTAACAAGCCCTTTATACTAATGCAATTCTATGCAAATGCTTTAAGGTGCCCAATCCTCCGTGGGCTTCACGTCCCCCCTCCCCCCAAAAAAACAAGCTTTCCAGTTGCCACTCTGGGAGCCCACCCCAGTGTGGCAAAAATTGTTATTGACAATGGAGGTGCAGGGCAGCTCGGCAACTGGTAGTACCTCCCTGTAAAAATTAAACACAATGTAGTTAGATGAACACTTTCTCCACTTTTATCAATTCTGCTGGGCACTAAAGCGGACATCCCACTTTACCGCCACCCCTCCCCAAAGCACACACAGAAAAAAATAACATTTTCCCTAAAACATAGACACAAGACAGGACACTTAAAGCAGATTACTTCATGGAACATTTTCATTCAGTACTGTTCAATAGACTTTGACATTTCCGTATCATATGCTGAAATTCGTTCAAAAATGTTGATTATATCCCTTTAAAACATAATAATGAATAAAGTCAGTCCCAGGTTTCACGATTTAAATTTTGAAGAACTAATTAAATTTACAAACAGCAGTTCTTGGTCTCAACCAACCTATCCCGACCCTCTAGACATACCAGCTAGTGATAATTTAATTGAAGTGCCTGGTGATGCTAAGCCCAGCTGGAAGTACGCCTTTGCAGTTTTTTAAGTGCTATCAAGTTAATGGTGTGGTTGTCAGAAGTTAAAAAAATGTGTTGTTGCCTATATAGCTTTAGAGTCCCAAAGTCAAGTCACTGTTTGAGATCTCAGTTTTAATAGCTAACTAGCTAAGGCTGGAAGTGTAAAAACACAAAATGACGTTGTCCGGACTTGGAAAATCATTTGAATTCTTCAACCTACTTAAAGGAAGGGGTTTGCTTATTAATTGAGGCTGTTGTGAAACCTGTATTTAACCTGTCAGCGATTACGAAACAAGGGAACAAACTATACATATTTTGCAAGTCTTTTATCAGCCACACGTTCTCCTTATTTTGTTACTCTTGAGATTATTTTGAAGATCAAATACATAGTAATGGTAAAAAATAGGAGTTTACAGGCAACAGTTTCTTTATTCTTACAGACACACAAAACAAATACAAGCGTGCTTTGCAAGTTTGCAGGACAGGTCATAAAACTTTTAAGTACAGTTTTGTATGTTGCATGGCATCAGCTGTGTATTGTGCTTAGTGCCTGCAAACTCGGGAGTAATCCTGGAAGTCAAACTAGAAATCACTATCGTCTGAACTAATAGTATTCACCTTGCCACCCTTAAAAAGTAATAGCAGCCGCCAAATTAGTAGCAATTTTGCTTTTTGTTTAGATGTATAATAGAAATATTATGCAATAACCCATCTATTGCTAAACGGAGATTTCCTTTGCGGATCGTTTCTCGGCTTCTCTGCCCACTCCTTGTATGAATCAAAAGAAAGACAGTATGATGGAATTTAGCATTTTGCTAAATCTTTAAAGCATGTTTCATATAGTGCCAGGACAGGAGTGAATAACTACAGTAATTAAAGCTGTTCAAAGGCCAGGGTTCCCTGTGGATTTCTGGTTTATGATCATGATGCAGAAGTAATTGACTTTTACTTACAGGGTCATTAGCAGCATAGGCAAGTACTGGAAAAAGTAAAGTGTTCTTCACTCTTTCAGCAACTACCCCCTCCCAGATTATATGGTATACAGTGATCAACATATTAGTGATATGTTTTCTTGTCTTGGGTCTATTCTTACTCTAGGTCAAATGCCAGGCAAATATTCTCATAGTAGTTTCTTCAGAAAAGAAACCCGACAACATTTCATTTTTGGACTTAATTGAACTCTGAGAGTTATAATGGATAGAATTGTAACTGTAACCTCTGTGAGGCAGCAGCACATCGAGTCATTTTAATACACAAATGATGCCATTACACAAATCCAAAGGCAGCATGGGCCTAATAAAAATAAGCCTGGCATGAATAATCATATAATAACTGGTCAGCAGTTTCTCCCAATGTACTGACCAGGTTGATATTTTCCATAACAACTGGCTGGTTGTTATGACATTCATGAGCCATGCCAGTCAAACTATGCTGCTGCCTCATTGGCCAGCATTCTGTATGTGGGTGGGGCCAAACAGTCTCACAAACTGCTAGAGAAAAATTGCTGTCCTGTTATTATAAAAAATAAAAGATGGGGAGGGTGCTTCATATAAGAATTTAATGCACACCCCCATTGTGGGATGCTTTGATAAACCCCTTGGGCTTCGCCCTCGGGGTTTATGTAGCATCCCACAACTCAGGAGTGCATTAAATTCTCATATCAACACCTTCCCCATCCATTATTCTCTATGTTACATCCTACATTATGTATTCTTTTCTCAGTTTTGCACTATTTAAGGCCTATGCCATTTTGTGTTCATTTGCACTGTTCTTGCACTGTATTGCAGTCTGTACCTATTTGCACCTATCGGTATTAATGGTCATGGTTCCCTTCCCCACTCCTACATGAAAAGAAGCCTCAATTCAGTGTGCCTTTCCCAGCCACTAATCTCTAAATGAATAAGTACAGCTTTAATTTTTATCTCTGGCCCTGGTGACATAATACTGGGTTTCACCAGTTTGATGTCATGGGTCAAGGGCCATTACTCAAATATCAGGCATATTTTTCATTAGGCCCATGCCATCCATCCATCCATCCATCCATCTCTCTCCTTCTCTCGCTCTCTCTCTCTCTCTCTCTCTCTGTATCTATATAACTTACTGCATCTCATGATATACAGCACCTGTACAACTGTGAAGAAACTAAACAGTATGTTTTATAAAAGTCAAATCAATGGTTTGAATTGTAAATACCTATGTGTGGCCGTTTTTCCTGCAAATAAATGTCTCTGAATTGAAAGCAATATTCAGAGAGTTTAGACAGCAGATAGGTTAAGTAAAACAATTGTCTCATTATGAAAACAAGCCTCATCTCCAGCAACAGAAGAGGTTATTTTTTTTTTGTTTATTGACAAATGTCACTGAACATTAAACCAGATCTGCTTAGAAGCCAGACCTATTCAACCCGGGTTTATTGGTCATTTGATAAAAGGTCTTACATCTGGTGAATTCCATTGCAATGACCTGCAATAAAATAGAATGGCATCTGCAATGATTGTCTTTGCTAATTGGATAGAGACTGTATGGGTGATGATAAGAAAAGTTGCTCCAAATTCCTTTGTAAGTCCCCAAAGGTAATGGCCAGTATAGTTGAAGAAACAAAAATGTTAAAAATCAGGTCAAATGCTAATAAGGAACAAAGGTTTCACTACAATTTAATTTGCTCAAAATTTAAGAGGTGTCGTGTGTGTGTGTGGGGGGCGGGCCAAACATGCATGTTTGAATTACCAGATTAACTTCTCCAGAATTAACAATATTTCCATGTATTTTTGATGTCCCTATCAATACATGGTGCATTCTTTCTACCAAAAATGTTTACAATGTGCATGAGCTTCAGTGCCATATTGCATGTGAAAATGTTTTGATAGTTGCGTGGCCTACAAAGTAGGAACTGCCTCCTGGTTTATTGTAGTCAAGCAGCTCCCCTTGTACAAAAAAATGTTTTGAGCAGTGTATCTGTAAAATGGCAGTACATACACATACTGTTTTAATGTTATTGCTGTTTAAGATTGTACAAATGGTTTTGTATCACCCTTCGATAGGAGCCTAACAAATAAATTGCCTTGTCTTGTAATGCCACAGCAGTTTGCTAAGCACAAACTAGTTAAATAAGGCATACAATACTTGCATGTTTTGTGTTATGCATTCAGGGGCATTAACTTATTCACCTATAATCGACTATGACGACTTATGTATGTTCATTACCACAGATTAAATGTAATGCCACAGTGCATACTTTAACCCTGCAGGTAATAAGAAAGACATTGTGTGGTGGTTTGCAAGATGTTATTTGCTGATATTAAGGCACAAGTAAAACAGGATTAGTGCAGCAGAATGGTTTAAATTTCTTCACGCTGTGGTCACAAATTAAGAAGCTTTGAGATTATGTTTTAAATTTCCAAATTGTCATTTGTTTAGATAAAGGGAAGTACCCATTCACCTCTGATGTCATTTATAATAATGCATGGCAGTTTGTGGGAAAACATGCAAGTAGGCACATGTTGTCTGGCATGACTCTAGAATTTAAGACACACTGTTCTTCATGAAAATGTTCTTAACCACAACCATGGTTACACAGGCAAGTGCATTACTAAAAAATGTGACTAGCTATCTATGTATGCTATGAATCCACTCACAAAAATAATTCTGAACTCCAACGATCTCTTACTACTCCTCCCTCCCTCAACATCCTATGTCTTTTCAATTTTGTCATTTATTTGATGGTGGTACTGGTATCTTTTTTCCCTATGCAAATAGATCGTTATGTTTGTTGTTGAACAGAGCAGGGTGTTTAATCTGGGCCAAGTGCAATAAAACAGACGATTTCTAAACACAAAGCTTGGTTGCTGAGTACTTGAGAACCCCTGATGTGTACTGACACAGATTGAAACAAAGCCCTCTGCCAACATACATGTTCACAACAAAAAGTTAGTAAACTTGAAAGCTTGCATCTGTCCCAGCCCCCATTCTACCAATGCCATCTTATACTGGACAGGCGTTCACTGGCTGCTTTTACATGACCCAATTATAGTATTCTGAAATATTGCTGGTTGGGAGGCAGCCACTAAAACAGAAACAATTTTAAACCATTGGTGTCAGGGGGAAAATTTCATTTTCTTCATGCAATGAGAAAATGAGGCCTGATGTGGGAGGGATGGGAAACCATTGCAAACAATGAAATAACTAACTTTGCCTCATTGTTGTACCCACAACTTGTTCTTTACCAATCATCCAACTAGGCCTACTGTTTAATGCTGCCTGTTTTAAAGAGGTGACTATGTCAAGATAGCTTAGAGCAAAAAAGTAAGGAGGTTCGATATAAAGTTACCATGGAAAGAGGGGCATTTTAAAAATGTATGTTACTAGCCTAGATTTTCTATGACACCATCAGAGTCCATTATTACACTAACTATATATATATATATATATATATATATATATATATATATATATATATATATATATATATATATATATATATATATATATATATATATAATTACTATTATCAAACACACACACACACACACACACACACACACATATCGCTGACACGTGTGTGTAGGGGTACCAAGGAACTGCTCTTGTCCTCCATAACAGAAGCTAGAATGTTCAAAGCAAAAGAGTTTAACTACATGTGGGTTATAAATTCAGTATTTCTATGAGTGGGAACCGTAAAGTTAGCCCAGCTGTAAATGACTGAAGTTTCGAAGTTCATTTTACTGGCGTACTCTGTAACTACAGGCAGTGAAGAGTTTGGGAACAGATGTTTAAGCGAGGGTTATTCCGAACTACCTGACCACAAATGAGTCCATTGTTTCTGTAAATAAGTACTGGAAGATCTCAATCAACATTTGCTTCACATTATCTACGTCAGTCGCTAGCTGAATTTTCGTTTTCAAAATTTTATACATCAGGATCGAGTGGCGACAAGTTTAAAGACCACCACTGCAACTACTGATATAGATATCTATATTCAATCAGTTGTAAAGCATGATGATGTAATAATGCTGATATCTAGCACCAAAGTTGTCTTCAGATAGGAGAAATGTCTTGACACCGCATTTGAATAAACATTTTATAGGAAAATTAAATGATCTGAAATAGGGGTTAGGTGTCTTATTGAAGGCATGCTGTTATGCATAAGCGATGGATGTTATAAAAATGTTATCACATAAATTGATCGTGCTTTTCATCTTTGGGCACTTTATTAACTTCGTTAAAAAGTGGATTGGCAAAGAAAAAATAATCATATCCACTTGCAATATTTATTTGATGATTTCAAGTGAGCTATATCTAGGGTGTTTTTGATACTGGTTTAAATATGTTTTTATAGATCATATAACTTTACTATAACATTTAGAATACATCGGTTATTGGGTCTGATGCCACAGATGACCTCACTCGACTGCAGTGCTATTTAGGAAAAAGGGCCACTTTACAAAGCAGAAAAGAAAAAGGAACTTGAAAGCCATCAGACAAGTATGCATCTGGAAATGAGCTAAGCTCAGTTTGCCTTTCCTGGCCAAAATTGTAACATAAATAAATATAAAATAACTTCAACAGGAAGCAGAAAACCGCAGCCCTATCATACTGGCCTGCACAGATGCATTGTGTCCTGGGTACTAGCTTTCAGACAATCCCTTCTAGTTAAAAGCTAACTAAATACAATTTAAAAAGAATCAATGTTTTATTTCTAGGATTTGGCAAATTATTTGTACAATGGGGTTCAAAACTGGGGTGTCGGCGTGGCTAAGTAGGTAGCACATCTGCCTCTGCACTACAAAGTCCTGGGTTCTAGTCTCACACCAGGACTGGGCCTTAAAGGCAGGCACCCTAGTGCAACACTAGAGGTTGCTGTACTGTCCTTCATATGAGGTACCTTCAACCCATTTTTGGTGTTGCCCTGGTGGGTGTCCAGGTCTTTCGCAAGAGATGGGGAATTTTCCCCGAGTCCTGGCCACCACTCCCCTTCCCATAACTGTCCAAGGCTGTGTGTGGATGTTGATGTACGAAATGACTGCCACTACACCTTCAGTCACTTCACTACATCTCTAGCATCACTTGTAAAGCACTTTGGGATACAAGGTAAATGAAAAGTGCTATATAAATGCTGATTCTTGGTCTGATTAGTATGAATTAACTGGCTTATATGATCAGAGTAAAGTCTGCATATTGCTATCCTTGCTGCAGTAACTATAATGCCTAGGTAAATAACACTACTATTGTACTACATAAATCATAAAGATAAAATACATGTGTACTGGCACTTGCTCTCTGAACAAAGAGAGACTTTATGCAGCATAGTAACAGATGTGGGTAAGATGACACCAACAGCAAAAACAGCCATTAAGACTGCCGAAAATGCCCCCATTAAAGCTTACCTGAGAGTTATATTAAATTGCAGTAGCACATAATAATGGAATAGGTAACTATTTATAATATGATATACATTCTTAAGGTCTGATAGCCGACTACTACTCTGAGTCTTTAACACACTGCATATGCTATTTGACCCATAGTACACCACCTGCAATTACTTTCTGACTTCCATGTGAAGTGTTTACCGGTCAGAAAGTCTTGTCAAATCTGATACTTGGTGGTATAACATTTGTTTAACTTTCTGAGTCAAACTAAACTGCCTGAAAATGAGGTTGGCACTAATTTTTTCAAAATATGGTTGTTTGTATACTTGTTTCTCTTGTTGGGATTTTCCAGTGAGCTCAATACTGTATGACTACTATTCTGCAACTGCAATTCTAAAGGCATCTCCGAGAATACATGCCATTAATTAATGAAACCATTAGGACCTTCATAAGTTTCTATAAAGTAGCAGCAGCTTAGAATCACACAATGCAGATAAAACTGTTAAGCTTGGGCTCTGTACCTAATTCCGATAACTCGTCCACCGAAGTCAGAGACGCAGCTTTCTCACTGGAACTTGGGACCACAAGTCTGGAACTGAGGTCGGCGGCTTGTGCACACAGGCACGATGTTTGGCATGCTCCCCCAATTCTTACTGCAAATCTTGTGCACTTCTATTAAAAACAAACCAAGGAAGGAGTCCAGGTGAACCGTCTGTGTCTGTAGCACTGAAAGTTGCAGCACTGCATCTAAGATGCTGTCAAACTGATCTTAAAACTTTCCTGAAACCACCTCCTTATTTCAAGCTACTTTCTAGCTGCATGGGCACTGCGTGACAGCTCGATCCCAACTTTTTTGAAGCACTAAGTCAAAAAAGTTAGGCAAGTTAACAAACTCACCTTTAACACATCAACTAAGCATTCTACATCGACCTATGTTTAAAAGGGGGATCGTTTGCAATTTGCGGTTGTGTGCCAAATTAAGTGAAGTACTTCGGAAATGCAGAACAATAGCTTTACGTTAAAGCTACCAGCCAGTACATTTAGAAAAGCTATATTTATTTGGATGTAAAATAAGCATTTTTGAAGCTGAATGTTTCCATAGCAAAGGGTTACCGAACAACGTCTTATTGAATGCTCATTGACCTATCTCTGTGCCTTTTTGTGCCATGGGTTCATTGATTGCATTTGCACATCCATGTACTTAGCTATGGTCCATTATATGACCCTCTGTTGTATTTTAACTGTATGTTTTCTTCTTTGTTCATCTGTCATTTGTATGACTGTGTTAGAACAAGCTTTTAATGTGTATTGCACATATTTTGAAAAATATGGTATAGCCTTGTGACTTGTGCATTGATGAAGTTGCATTTGCCATTGTATTGATGTATGAATGTATATTAAGCATTGAAACTCTCTGCTGCTATGCTGCTGTCCTGCCAGAGTCTCCTTGCAGTTAGAGACGTGTATCTCAATGTATGCATTATCCCTATGAAAATACATTCGAATTCAAAGTGTGTGTGGGGGGGGTTACAGAGAAGGGACTTATCATTTAAAAGTTGAAACTGCAGAAGAACAACAATCAAAGCAAAAAAAAAGAGAAAAAAGAAAAGCAGATGTGATTATTGCTTTTCAAGTTGCCTTTATGGGTGGCACATATTTCCTTGCAGATAATCACATTTTTATATTTTGTTTTCAGCAGAAATTCCTAAAACTGCATTCATATGAAAATATTTTGATATAGACAAACCGTGTTTTCTGATACCAATTACTGAAAGCAATGCTTGAAGGGAAGTGTTTAGGTTAAACGTCAATCCTCTGTTTAGTAAAATCACAATATAAAGAAGTGTTTACATTCAGATGATATGATATAAAAGGTCTTACAGGTGCATGCTAAGTATCTCTGCAAAGGTGTGTGCAAATATTTCTGAAAGAATGTGGTTTAGATAACCGTTGTAATATACAGCAGGCAACGAAAAAATAAATTTGCATAGGATATGTGAGGCTTGGAGAAGTTAGTACTCTTATTATCACTAAAGTGCAACCATGGGTCGGTGCTGAACTGTACCAGTTAACTGTACATGGATAAAACAACATACCAGAGTAGAACTTCAGTTTTCTAAATGTTCAAAATACATCTAAAACTATTGTCGTTCTATTGTGAAAAGCCATTATTTCAACAAAATATGTTTCTAAGAACAACACTGAGTCATTGTCAAGTCTTTCCTGTAACAGGTTTAATTTAGGAAATTTTGGGGGTCACTTTGTCATATGAAATTCCAACATTGTTTCCCTGTATTCTCTTTTTTCGATACCTCTGTCAGGGTGGTGGGCATATGTTCTAACTGCAACTTAGCATTTATATTTCTCAGTTAAATGTACAGAATTTTAGGCAAGCATTTCACGTTTCAAATATTACAAGGGCATGTCTGCCATAGTTAAACCAAGGTTTTCACATTCAGTTTTTGTGAAAACTCCCCTAGGAAGATACAGTAGCCATTCGGAGGTCCTTATGAAGGAATAAACATAATAAATATCCAAGGGTCAGGTGTGCTCGGTAACCTCAGAGATTAAGGCACACACATAACCTTTCAACCCTGCACTACCTGGGGGTCAGTACCATCAGGTCAACACTGTAAGAGGCAGAAGGTGTTTTATAGTTATGTTCAAACAACAGGCAGATGATGTTATGGGAACAGGTATATGATGTATGCACTTTCACGCGATGTCTGTTTCAAATGATGGCAGAATTGGGCACTTAAGAGGATTCACTGTAAAAAGCAATGTTTCAGGAAAACATTTTATTAGCTCTAAAAAGCAACTTCAGTCATTTCCACCTAGCAAATGAAGCTGAATGAATGTGACTTTGTTTCCATCTTAACCACTGCTGTTTTATTATACTAAGATCACATATTTAGCAAGATTATCTTTGATTCAACCAAGACCGACCAGATACAGTGCACCACATATCATTATACATAACGTTTGTGTTCCCCATTCTCCCAGCTGTCCACCACTATGGTCCAACAGCACTGAATTTTTTTTTTATTTTTTTGTGAGTTAAGTTTCCCACTGAATCCGGGGCATCATATGTAAAGCATGGGCAAACCTTGCATCCTTCCACATGCAGCTAATCTCAGCGAATGCCATACTGGGTAAATAGAATGTATGCATACACCAGTGACCCTGTAAATGATATCAAGTCAGTCAAACTGCTGTGTTAGGGACAGAATAGTCTTCACTTGCTACCAGGTCCACCATCCAACTGTACTGGGTGTGGTGGTGGTGGTGGTGTGTGTGTGTGTGTGTGTGTGTGTGTGTGTGTGTGTGTGTGTGTGTGTGTGTGAGGGGGGTCTGTACTTGGAGCTCCCGATCTGGAACAATACTCGCACACACAGCACTACACCAGCTAGTAACTGTCCCACATGACTGAGCGCAGAGAAAAACACACCCTCCCAGACACCTGAGAGCATACTTCTCAGACGTCCCTGATTTGGACTAAAAAATGTCCTCCCTCCATCCTTAATTTCTCATTTTGACAATAAAACGTAGAGATTTGAAGCTTACATTATTGCAGATATTAATGCTACAGTCCAGTTCTCTTTCAGAAAATGTTTTCAGCCAAGCCCAAGCCCTACAATATAACAGGCTTACTGAGCAGATATTTCTTTTTTGTAAACTGTGTTGCTGATTTTGGCCTTTGTCCCTGATTATTTTCCGTCCTGTTCCTGATTTGCAAAAAAGGAGGTTGAGAGGTGTGCCTGAGAGTTACCCTCGTAAGCAAGACAAAAAATCATCAACTTTGTCATGCAGGACAAGACAGTGATTTTGAAACTAGAATTCATAGGGCAGAAAGAAATCGATGGCCGATCTAGCCTCCCTGGTCTGGCACTGCATGTAGTAAACCTCTCGGGAAAGTGTCCATCTCTCAGTTTTCACTGAATCAATTCCCTTGTGATTCTAAACAGTTAGTTTACATCTATAAATTAAAATGAAATAGGCACATAAGGATGCTATCAATCGAATGGGGTGGGGAAAGGGCGACACAGCAAATCGCAAATTGGTACTGCGAGATTCCAGTCAGCCTCCTCATTCCTCTACTGGTTCACCACCCTCAGCTCCCGCTGCTGCTGCGGCAAGCATGAAGAGATCACACCATCTAGGGGACACAGCAGCCTCAGCCAGCCACTGCAAGCACCTGCATCACTTAGAGTCAAGCAACATATACAGTAGCTGATTTGTGCTTTTTCATTGATGCACGTTCAACAAAAAATAGGCCAGCACTCCTCTCCCCTCCACTGAACAGACTTCCCTAATATAAGTTTCCTGTCTCACCTTCATTTTGAAGTTCTACAATACCAGCAAAAGCAGCTTCTCTACTATTGAACTCATACTGTAGCAGCAGAACAGAAATGTTTTGTTATAAACAGAAGTTTGTAATTAGTATAGTATGTAATAAGCTATGCTTGTAATGTTAGTACATATTACATAGGGTTTTCCCTAGGGTCTGATTCTGAGGTGCTGCGCTCTTCATGCCACACTTTAACATTTGGCCTGCCTGCTCTGTTACCCTTTAAGATCCAGGAAAACATAGGTACAGCATTCAGGAAACAATCCAGTTTCCATTTACTTAAATGTATGTATTTCTCGGCCCTCGTTACTGAGGGCATTTTAACATGTACCACAAAAGGTTAGTGGACTCACCTACCAATGGGAGATGAGCCTACAATCCTAGTTGGCAATGGCAGGAGAAACAAAAGCACCCCATGGGTCCTCTCTTGTCTGAGGTGGATTCCCTCTACCCATTATGGAACAGCTACCTCTGGTGCCCAGAGGTATGGGGGGCCCTTCTACAAGGAAACACTTCTTGTTCATCACTATTTCTCAAAACAAATGGTTATGACTACAGCAGAGGAAAAGGGAGTATAAGATGAAGTCTGAGGTGCAAAGATCCTGCTTTAATGTAACTAGTCTCAGTGACATAGACATGCGCAGGGAGTGGCCAGCCATGACCACTCTCTCCCCCCAGTCTCTGAAAGATAAAAATTGAAAAAAAAGCCTTTACGGCAAGGAGATGCTGGTGAGATTGTTGGAGCTCTAAAATGCATGACAGTGTGCCATTTACAATATTTTTCAAGAAACGTTCCTGGGGAAGCAATGCCCCAGGCACAAAGACTCTATCCATTATGGTATTGCCCCCCCCACCATTTATGGACTATCCTCAGGCTTCTACTTAGAAATGGTGAAGGAGACCGATTTTTGGTTTTTACTGGAAAATCTGGTAAATTCCTGAATTTGGTAATTCTATACAGTGGTAAAAATAAAGCATTTCAGGGAATTTGCCTTTTTTTGGTCTGTTGACCAGATCAGTGAATCTTCAGAAAAAGTATTTTCTATAAATTCCTTCCTGTGCTATTTTCATTTTGTTTTATTTAGTTTGATGCACACTTAGCCTTCTTTTATTTGGAATATTTATACACATACCCAAAGAGCAGAAGGATATAATACTGGTAAAAACTGATTTTAGCATTGCAGATACTGGTGACAATACCGTGTTTTGTTTTTTTTTTGCACCTGCAAAATGGAATTTGCTCTTTATCAATCATGGCAAACCACTGTCCCTGCAAAGAATCATGGAGCGTAAATACAGTATACTGCATGGTTATCCCTTACCCACTGGCTTCTACTCTTCAGTCTCAGAGTGCCACTTTTCAGCATCTTTCCTTCTCGGAAGTGTTTGTAGGACATTTGGCTGAAGCAGCTAGCTGAGCATAATATGATGTAAGACTCTGGCACAGTGCTTACATAGTGGGAGAATGGTAAGACCCAAGTGACACCAGATAACTTGTCAGCTTCTATCATTTATTGTGCTGAGGTGGTGTACAGTAAGCTCCCATGACCCAATAGCCCTCACCTGCACCATCTCATCTGAACAACTCAGCCAATAGTAATTCATTCAATTGGTTTTCAAGTTCAGCCATCCTTGTCTCTCAGCTCACCACATCCGCACCACCCTGAGTTATTTGAAACTCCCATGCCATGCAGCTTCTTAGCACCCTCCCCACTCAACACTCAGAGTGGGTATGAGCAGCTAGGAGGATGAGGATTTTAAAACCACATGGATGTGGAAAAGAGAGGATGCTGAACTGAAAGTCAGCTACAAAGTAACCATCATGAATTATGCAGATATTTTCAGATTTAAACTAGGATGTTTAATGATCACCAAAGCCGGGGCCCACATGTCAATTGCAATTTTCATGTTTGCTTGCACGCATGTGCAAGAAACATAGTGCGACAATCCAAAATGCAGTGCCGTACAGTTGAAATGGAGAGCACCGCTTGAGTGAACAGCGCTTCCTCCCCCCACACACACACACACGTGCGCGTGTACATATGCATATTGCATGCTCATGCACTCCTCCACCCCCACACACCAGTGTATGGCCGACGGGGATGCCCAATCCCCTGTTGCCTTGATGCCCCCACAAAAAACAAGTTTCAGTTGCCATGCTGGAAGCCCACCCCAGCATGGCAAAAATTGTTATTGACGACGGGGTGCCTAATCCCCTGTCGGCTCCAGGCCCCCCAAAACAGTTTTCCAGCTGCCATGCTGAGCCCACCCTAGCATGGCAAATGTCCTCTTGCCTCTGGCAAAACCTGAAAACAAGAAAATGGTCACTGTAGTTTCCTGCCCCCACCCGCACTCACCCACTGCACAGCCTGCCTCCCCACACCCTCCCTCATCCCAGTCTTACCTCCGAGTCCAGCATGACAATCTTCGTGGACCGGAACACATCTGCGCTTTCAAAGCCGACCGTGAACTGAGGAAATGTCAGTAAGCTGTATAATGTAATAAATAGGGGTTTTCAACTTTGATGTATATCTCAGGCATTTTTTTGAATTTTAGCACCAAATTTTCAAAATGGGGTGTTTGGGACCCCTCCTCATGATTTCTTGAACTGTCATGGCGTTAATCGGGCCTGAAGGGTGATTTTGCGGTAACTGCGCGAAATAACCTTTCGCGACTGATTAAGGAAACGACTGTGCCAGTGTTCATAAGGTGGGCTCTCAAAAAGTCTGTTGCAAATTTGGTGAAAAAATTCCTAAAAATGACTGTTTTAAGGAGCGTGCATTGCGCAGTTCCTGTGCACGCTCGTAAGTTCATGAATTTTTAATATTTGCACTCCGGATTTTTAACATTGCCATTTTAACACACCTCCTTATGAGCAGTACAGCTGTCATTTTTCACGTCACCTAAAATGTGTTTCCGCACATGTAGCGTACAATGGCGCAGTCAGTGTGCGAAATCAATGTACGGGACAAATTAAGAAAATCACAGTGACACTGTTCATGAGCAGAGGTCTTAAAATGGCTATGTTGAAAATCTGGTGAAAAAATTCCTAAAAATGACTGTTTTACATGTGTGCATTGTGCAGTTCCTATGCACGCTCGTAAGTTCTAAATTTTTTATATTTGTACTCCAGATTTTCAACATTGCCATTTTACTACACCTCCTTATGAGCAGTACAGCTGTCATTTTTCACATTTCGCCCAAAATGTGTTTCTGCACACGTAGCGCACAATGGCTGCAGTCAGTGTGCACAAGCAATGTTTGGGACAGATTAAGAAAATCTTAGTGACACTGGTCATGAGCAGAAGTCTTAAAATGGCTATGTTGAAAATTTGGTGACAAAACTCCATAAAATGGCTGTGTTACGAGTGAACATTTCGCAGTTTCCACACACCCTCGTAAGTTCATGAATTTGTAATATTTTCAGTCCAGATTTTCACTAGTGGCATTTTTCCACACTTCCTTATGAACAGTACAGCTGTCATTTTTCACAACATGGCCGAAATGTATTTTCACACTTTCAGCACAGAAATGCGTGGCCGCTGTGGGAAATCATTGTTCAGGACAGATAAAGAAAATCATAATGACACTGTTTATGACCGGAGGTCCTAAAATGCCTGTGTTGACAATCTGCTGTAAAAAATTCCCAAACTAATTACATTACAGGTGCGCGTTGCACAGCTTCTATGCACGCTTGTGACTTCACCAGTTTTTTTTATATTTTCACTGCAGATTTTCAACATTGCCATTTTTTACACCTCCCCATGAACAGTACCGCTGTCATTTTTCACATCCTGTTCGGAATGTGTTTTTGCACCTGTGGTGACAAATGCTGTAGTCGCTGTGGAAAAGCAGCTTTCAGCTAACAAACTGATATTGCCACTGTTCATGAGGTGGGGGGGTCACAAACAAACATGTTGACAATTTGGAATGAAAATACCAATGAATGCCTGCAGCGTTAGGGTTTCCAACCTATAGAGAATGACAGGCATCAGGGCTGTGACTTGGGCTTGTCGCCTGCAATGCTCATACCATTCCATCCCCACCCTGCAGCCACTGAGAGGCATCGAGGTGTGCCTTGCACTCTTCGGCCCCAAAGTCCACCCCATTCTCCTATACTGCACCCATCTCACTGTATTTCCTGATGGAATGGGGTGAACATAAGGGCCAAAGACCCCAAGGCACACCGTGACACTTGTCAGTGTCTGCAGGGAAGGGTGTGGTGAAATGGCGTGGCCGTTATGCCTGATGACCCAAAGGCACACCCCAATACCTGTCACTATCTGCAGGGTGGTGATGGGGTTGACTTCAGTTCAATACCTCACTGCCATTCCTATTATGCAGCTCTCTAACTCCTGCACTACCAATGCCAATGCCAGCAAGCAAACATTCGGCATTGACAAATGCTTGTTTTTTTAAATATCATAAATCGATATAAATGGTGAAGTCCATGATAAAGTCTGTGTGCGTGCATGTGAACACACCAGGTTAGTATGATACATACATATATTCACACACACACGTACATATATGCTAACCTCGCAACAAATGGCTGCTGTATGAGGCAAGGCAGTGTGAAAATGGGTAAAACCCGAAGTTACCACTACAGCAGATTCAGTTCCTCTCATTTCCATGAGTAGGGCAGGTGGTGTGTGTGTGTGTGTGTGTGTGTGTGTGTGTGTGTGTGTGTGTGTGTGTGTATGTGTGTATGTGTATGTGTATGTATCTGTGCATGTATATATATAATGTATGTATGTGTGTGTATATATATGTGTGTGTGTGTGTGTGTGTGTGTGTGTGTGTGTGTGTATGTATGTATATAGTATATGTATGTGTATGTGTGTGTGTGTATGTGTATGTGTATGTGTGTGTGTGTGTGTGTGTGTACTGTGTATGTGTATATATATAATGTATGTAATTGTGTGTGTGTGTGTGTGTATATATATGTGTGTGTGTGTGTGTGTGTGTGTGTGTGTGTGTGTGTGTGTGTGTGTGTGTGTGTGTATATATGTGTATATATATATATATATATATATATATATGTGTGTATATATATATATATATATATATATATATATATATATATATATATATATATATATATATATAGTATACTATATGTGTGTGCGTGTGTGTGTGTGTGTGTGTGTGTATATAATGTATGTACTGTGTGTGTGTGTGTGTGTGTGTGTGTGTGTGTGTATATATATATATAATGTATGTACTATGTATGTGTGTGTGTATGTATATATATATACAGAGAGTTTGTCTGTCTGACATGGGCAGCCTTTTAAATGTATTCTCTCTATTCTTATGAGCCAGGTGCAGTCAGCTTCAGCACCCCAGCTCAGCTTGTGTCTCCAGTAGTCGTGGTGAAGGGGATCTCATCCATCACATCTTGTGAGCTCCACTTTGAAGTGGATGAAGATGATCCCAGCTTCAAGAAGATTGACCCCGAGGTAGGCAATGACCCCGACCCCCATACATCTCAACTGTGTCTGATTTTCAGGGAACATCTCTGATTTTGCCTCAACATTTTCTTGTGTCCCTCAAAAAATGTGACTGAACAGTGGGAATTGTAAGCACAAAATAGTGTCACACATTGAAGTTACAGATTTCTTCAGAAACTGCATCTTACACTAATCATCTTATTCTAGCAGCTTTATAAGTCAATATAACCAATTTTTAAGATGTGTCCCTTATTTTTGGTCTTTAGCCCTGATTTTTTAAGCCTTGTCCCTGATTTATAAGGCAAGAGATTTGGAGATATACTGACCCCTCCTTCCCTTTTACTAAGAAAAGTAAGCTTAAGATGGCATGCAGGACTTGTCACCCTCCCCCCCAATCATCAACAAACAAACAAGCATAATAGCCTGGCTTTGAAGTGACTGTGGATTCAGACAGCACACACCCCATGCATAGCTTCTGTGGCCAGTTCCTCCTTGTTAATGAATTCTCATAATTAAATCCCACATTTGTTTTTATCAAAGGGCCTATTGGGTCAATTTACTCTAAATATGAAATTGTGAACACTTTCAATATCATCTGGCACCTTCTTCCATGCATTTACCACTACTCCCTCCCCCCTTCCCACCACCTCTGTATGCACTCTTGTCCTTCAGTCCCAAATACACTGTATTGCCCTGATGAAATCAACTCTTCCTTTTTTTTTACTTATATTTTTAATACTCCTCTCTGGTGTACCCAATATCCTCCAGGTCTTGCTTCAATCCCCCAATGCCTAATGCACTTACCCTCTGCCTTTCAACTCTGACCTTTCCTGTGGCAGAGCAGTACAAGCCTGAAAAGCACCTGTAGAAGAGGGACTTGGGGAGGAGGGAGGAGAGAGGGAGGGGGAGGGAGATATTATATATATATATATATATATATATATATATATATATATATATATATATGTATGTATATGTGTATGTATATATATATATATATATATATATATATATATATATATATATATATATATATATATATATATATATATATATATATATATATATATATATATATATGATATGTATATATATGTATATATATATATATATGTATATTCAGGGATGTCCAAGACTTTGCCTTAACATGTTTCTGTCCCTCCTACAATTTCTTTCTGTGACTGAACAGTGGGTAACAGACTTGCCCTTCTGCAGACAAAGTATTTTACACCAATAATGTTATGCTGCCTGCTTCAGGCAATAGAACCACTTGTGAAACTGTCTCCTTCATTTTACTTCTTTGTCATTGATTTTTTTAAGCCATGTCCAAGTGCCAAATACCACTGCAAATACCTGCAAGCGAATGTTCGGCATTGACAAATGCTTGTTAATATTTTTACACCATATTTTCATCATAATAAAATACAAAATCACACATACCCCCACAATGCAAAGCATCATGGGCTGCATATGCAAATCACCACAGAATGTTATACTGGTCCAACTTTAAGCAGAATTGCATGGTGCCGAAAGGCCTTTCACACAGTTTGCAAAGGGTGCTAACAGAAAACATAGACACGTGTTTCGTGCTACCAGGACTCATCGGTATGCCTCGTCTGTTTGACATCCCAGTGGAATGGACCAGTTACCCTTAAGGCAGTGCGCTTTGATATATTGTGGTGAACCCATTAAAATAAAAACTATTTAAAGAAAAAGAACCCTGTGTGCAAACACTGAGGCAAGGGTTACCCCAGCGGGCATTTGGCTGGGAAGCCAAGTTTCAAGAAAATACAAAATCACACATACCCCCACAATGCAAAGCATCACAGGCTGCATATGCAAATCACCACAGAATGTTATACTGGTCCAACTTTAAGCAGAATTGCATGGTGCCAAAAGACCTCTCACACAGTTTGCAAAGGGTGCTAACAGAAGACATAGACATGTTTTCATCCTACCAGGACTCATCAGTATGCCTCATCTGTTTGACACCCCAGTGTAATGGACCAGCTACCCTTAAGGCAGTGTGCCTTGGATATATTGTGGTGAACCCATTAAAATAAAAAACTATTTAAAAGACAAAGAACCTCTGTGCGCAAACACTGAGGCAAGGGTTACCCCAAAGGGCATTTGGCTGGGAAGCCAAGTTTCAAGAAAATACAAAATCACACATACCCCCACAATGCAAAGCATCATGGGCTGCATATGCAAATCACCACAGAATTTTTGTTAAACTGCATGGTGCCCAATCCTGCAGTTCAGGACTCCCGCACTTGTGTCCCAAAAGGTGATTTTGTGGTCTCTGCACAAAATCACCTTTCAAGCAGGAGTTGACAATTTTCTCTGCCCTTGTTCATGAGATGGGGTTATAAGAAGGCTATGATTTTCATCATAGCCTTCTTATGACTCCACCTCATGAATAAGGGCAGAGAAAATTTTCAACTCCTGCCCCAAAAGTGATTTCGCACGGGAACCTCAGAATCACCTTTCAGGATGTATAAAAACATTTTGGGCTGATTTGAAAAATGGCAGCTGTCACATTCATGGAGTGCTGTAAAGATATGGTTATTGTTTTAAATTTGGGGTAAAAATACTGAAAATGACCAAGGTTACGAGGCTGCATTCACAAAATTCAACACAGGCTCATAACTTTGTTGTTTTTTAATATTTTTTACACCAAATGTTAAACATAGCCTTCTTATAACACCACCTCATGAACAAGGGCAGAGAAAATTGTCAACTCCTGCTTGAAAGGTGATTTTGTGCAGAGACCACAAAATCACCTTTTGGGACACAAGTGCGGAGTCCTGAACTGCAGGATTGGGCACCATGCAGTTTAACGAATGGTTGAAAAAATGGTGTGGAGCACAGGGGTTTGGCTTCATTGGGGACTGGGGATCCACCTAGAGGGACACCAGCCTATACTGGGAGGATGGTCTGCATCTGTCCAGGAAGGGAACAAGTCTTTTGTGCAATTGGTTTAAATGCTTCATTGGCAAGCTTTTAAACTAGTCAAGGGGGAGGCACTGAAAAGCAGCAAGAAAATACCAGCCTCCCTTACAAAACAGGGTACTAAATGAGAAAAAGACCAAGGTAGAAAGGTCAGTGGGGATGCTACTACAGAAGGTAAAGCCATCAAAAATGGAGAGCAATGAGTACCAACACCTGTAGTCTGGGTAACAAGCTTCCTGAATTAGTGTTCTTGATGGAGGAGGAACATCTGGATATTGTGGCAGTCACAGAAACATGGTACACACAGAACCATGACTGGGACGAAACATACCAGGATACACTATCTACAGGAGGGACAGGGAAGGTAAAAGAGGAGGAGATAGCTCTCTACATAAGGGAAGGAATCAAAGCAACAGAACAAAAGGGTAAACAGGGAGGAGGAGAAGAAGCACTGTGGGTCAATTTGGAGGCAGGCGATGGCACCACAATCCGCATAGGGGTTGTATACAGACCCCCATCTCAGGGGGAGGAAATGGACAAGGAAATGATAGAAAGTATACTTAGAATGGCAGATAAAGGGGAGATATTGCTGCTGGGTGATCTGAATATGCCAGATGTTAACTGGAGTGCAGTTGCATCAGCCAATTCTAAGAGTGGGGTTATTCTAGATGCTCTACAGGGGGCATGCCTTAGATGACTAGTATAGGAACCCACTTGAGAGGGAGCAGTCTTAGACCTGGTCCTCTCAAATGGAGATGGAGAGAGGATCACAGATGTAGAAGTGGGTAGCCATCTGGGAACTAGCAACCATTGAACAGTATGGTTCACAATAAACACAGTAATAGAGTCAAGCCATACAAAGGCAAAGGTACTGGACTTCAGGAGGGCTGAATTTGCCAGAATGGGTGAGTGCCTAAGGAATGCACTAGCAAATGGGCAGGAAGGAGGGGTGGAAGAACAATGGGGAATAATAAAAACTGCCACCACAGAGGTAACAAGCCTTTATGTGAAGCAAATAAACAAAACAAAATGATGTAAGAAACCACTGTGGTTCTCAAAGGAGGTGGCAGTGAAGGTCCAAGAGAAAAGAAAGCATTCAGAAAGTACAAGGAATCACAGAAGTAGCAGGATAGAGAATTGTATCAGTTAAAGCAAAAGGAAGCTGGGAAGGCAGTCAGAACAGCAAAGGCCCGAACCGAGGAAAAGATAGCCAACTCAGTCAAGAAAGGGATAAAACCTTTTTTAGGTACATCAGGGAGTGAAGGAAGACTAAGAGAGGGATAGTGAGGCTTAATAAAGGGGAGGGGGGTGGGCAGAGGGTGACTGTGAAAAGGCAGACATACTAAACAAATATTTTTGCTCAGTATTTACAAAATGAAGAGGTGGAGGTACTTAAACAAACAATAGAAAAACTCTGGATACAGAAGTTGATACCAGCCCATTTACAGAAGAAAGGGTTCTGAAAGAACTCTTAAAACTGAAGGTGGACAAAGCAATGGGGCCTGATGGGAGTCATCCCAGAATTCTAAAAGAACTAAGGGTAGAACTAGTGACACCACTGACTACTATCTTTAACAAATCATGGGAGGATGGGGTGGTACCTGAGGACTTGAGGAGGGCAGATGTGATTCTCCTTCACAAAAGTGGGAGCAGGGCAGAAGTAGGAAACTACAGACCTGTTAGTTTAACCTCAGTGATAGGGAGAACGATGAAATCACTTCTGAAGGAAAGAATTGTCGAGTACCTAGAGGCCAGAGTGGCACAGGACCCAAGGCAGCATGGATTCACAGCTGGAAGGTCATGCCAGAGGAATCTAATAGATTTCTTTGACTGGGTGACCAGAGTAGTAGATCAGAGAGGGGCTGTGGACATGGCCTACCTAAACTTTAGCAAGGCATTTGACTCAGTCCCACACAAAAGATTAATATACAAGTTAGCCAGCCTGGGAGTGGGTCCCAAGATGATAGCCTGGGTAAAGAATTGGCTGGAAAATAGGACACAGAGGGTAATAGTAAATGGAATCCACTCTGAAGAAAGGAGGGTTACTAGTGGGGTACCACAGGGTTCAGTATTAGGACCGGTCCTCTTCAATGTCTTTATAAGTGACATTGCAGAGGGACTGGAAGGAAAAGTATGTCTCTTTGCAGATGTCACAAAGATTTGCAACAGAGTTGATGCACAAGGTGGGGTGGAAAGGATGAGAAGGGACTTGGAAAGGTTAGAGGAATGGTCAAATGTATGGCAGCTCAGATTCAGTGCTAAGAAGTGCAAGATAAATGCACCTGGAAAACAAAAACCCAGGGGAAGAGTACACAATGGGGGGTGAGATACTAACAACAAAAATGGAAAGGGACCTGGGGATAGTCATATCAGATGACTTAAAGATGGGCAAGCAATGTGAGGGGCAGTAGGAGGGCTGGGGGATACTGGGATGCATGGGAGAGTCATCACCAGTAGAAAACAGGAAGTTGTTATCCTCTGTACAGACAGCTGGTGAGACCCCATCTGAGTACTGTGTGCAGTTCTGGAGACCCACTCTCCGCAAGGACATAGACAAGATGGAAGCTGTCCAGAGAAGGGCAACTAAAATGGTGCAGGGTCTGCACCAGAAGACATATGAAGAGGGACTGAAGGAGCTTAATATGTATAGTCTCGAGGAAAGGAGGGAGAGGGGGGACATGATAAAAACTTTCAAGTACCTCAAGGGAATCAACAAAGTCCAAGAGGGTAGCATCTTTCAAAAAAAGAGGTGTGCAATAAAAAGGGGGCACAATTTGAAGATAGGGGGAGCGGCTCAGAGGTAATGTAAGAAGTATTTTTTCACAGATAGGGTTGTGGATGCATGGAACGGCCTTCTGGAGGAGATGTGGAGTCAAAAACAATGGCTGAATCTAAGCATGCATGGGACAGTCATAAGGCAATTCTAGGGGGTGGGGGTTGAAAGAAGTAGGCTGCTGGTTAACTAGGATCTGCAGCTTATCCATTAGGTGGTGAAATGAGCAGACTGGGTGGGCCAAGCGGTCCTTATCTGCCATCAAATTCTATGTTTCTATGTTACCCCCCAGTGTCACTGAAAGACATTAATGAACTTTTTTTTTTTAAAAGGTAAAAAAGAAGAACAGCCAAGGATTCCTGCACTAGGGGATTGAGCACCCCCAGTGTCACTGTTACATTGTTACATTTCTAGGAAGGGGTGCTGAGAGGGAGGGTCAGGTGGGGGGAGGAAAATCCTTATCGCGACACTGGGGGATTGGCACTCCCAGTGTCACTGTTATGTTTCGGGGGGGGAAGGTCGCTGAGAGGGGGTTGAGTGGGGGAGGAAAAATATCTACAAATAGAAACTTTTGCAGCAGTCATGGCAAAACATGGTACAGTTTGTCATGTCCCATATAGCTGCCAAACTATACTGCATATGCGCAAATAGTCGTGCATGTGCAGTAGAGTTTGGCGCCATCTTGGGCATGGCAGACTGTTCTGTGTTCTGCCGTGACCATGGACTTGAATAAAATAGTGCAGTGCAGTCCTTCAGATGGCAACAAACTAGTGCCAGTGAGAAAACTGCACTGACACAGTGGAGTGCTTCACAGACTGCAGAGGCAACTGTAAAGTAACTCCTACATGTTGTTTGGTCAGAATGTGAGTCCTTATTTCATCAAAAGAGGTCTGCAGGGCTCTGCCCTCTGCAGTCCTAAAAATGGTCCAAGAACAGATTGTGGGAATTATAGACCAGTAAGTCTAGCCTCCATCATAGGGAAAATCATGGAGGAGTTCATTACGGAAGAAACTGAAAAACAATTAATCGAGGAGGGCTCGGTAGACATGCTGCAACAGACCAAATAGGACATGCTTGATTAATTTGTTCTACTTTTCTGAGTGTATAAGTAGAGCACTAGATGTAGGAATTCCAGTTGATGTCCTGTTCCTGAATCTTTAAAGGCTTTTGACATGGTGCCTCATTTAAAATTAATAGAAACACTAGATGAATTAAAATGTGATACAAATTGTATAAATTGGGTTGATTCATGGTTGGAAAGTAGGAGGAAGAGGATGAGTGTAACAGGCCATTTTTCAGATTGGGGGCTTTGACTAGTGGGGTGCCTCAGGGCATGATCTTATAATAATCATCCAGGTGTTGAAGACCCCAGAAGTGTGGTTAGGAGTCCAGATGAAAGTTCAGTGATGAATAGAGTAATTGCTTGCTATCAAAACATGTGAAAACTGCCATAGACCAGTCGTTATAGACCAAGGGAGTGCTGGACTGACCAATTAGAATGTGTTATTTCCGGTGTGTGAGACACTCTTATTTTGTAAAAAAAAAAAGTGTCTCATGTACAGGTGCCCTAGAAATGGACCAATTTAGTGCAGTTCTGTTTGAATCTATAATATATTAAGAAAGATGTTCACATACACAATGCATACGACTGTCAGAGTGGTCTCATATTCCTAGGATACCAGAGCTACTCACCTTTGGTTCACTTAGAAATACAGACTCTGACAGTGGATAAGGGAGGCTTGGCCCACCCACTCTGCCCATTTTTTCTACCTTCATTTTTGCTGCAGACCCACTTGATCTATGGTACTGTCGTCTACACCCCTTACCCCTACAAATCCCTTTTGCCTATCACAGGCATTTTTGAATCTCAACACTCTTTTCACCAACACTGCCTCCACTGGAAGGTGGTTCCAGGAATCCACCACTCTTTCTGTAAAGTAAAACATCCTCACATCTCTCCTGAATCTACTACCTCCAACTTCATAGCATGTCCCCCTGTTCTAGAGCACCTTTTGTTCTGCAGAATGCTCCCCTCCTGTACCTTATTAATCCTCTAAGATATTTAAAGGTTTCTTTTTTTGGTTTTGAAAATTAATATATTTTACTGAGTTTTCAAACTACAACACAATCATCATTACAACGAGACAATAGACAAATAATACAACACTAATCCCCCCAACTCAGAGGCACAACTAGTGGTATAAAAAGTCCACTTTGGTCATCCATGTGATCTGAGACCAAATGCATCAGGATCAGTCCCTTGATGGGGCCAACATAGCCAAAAGTAAAGAAGGCCATTCGTACAATTCTATATTATCTCTTATGTCCCACAAAGACTGCGGACCTTCCAATACCTCATTCTGGTGAGAGTAACTTACAAATATAATGCATGCAGTTTACCCCACTTTCTATTATATACATGTGTTAAGTTATGCTAACTAGTAATCATTTTCTCAAGCCTCAAGTTATGTAACAACTCATTTAATCATTCCGAATAGGGGATTTCCAGCTGGTCCTTCCAATGACGGAGCAGTACAATTTTTAACGACAAAGAGATCATGCTAAATGGAATCTCCTTTCCTTAACCAGGATTCTAGAGTAATCTCATATCAAGCAGATTTCAGGGGTAAAATATTCCTCCAGGCCCAGAAGTGGGTCTAATTTTTGTTTAATCCTCTCACAGAGAGGCTATTTGGGGGCTTTCCCACAAGACGTGCATGAGGGAACCATCCACCTGGCCACATTTTGAGCATAAGGGTGAAAGTAACTTTTGCATCTTGGCCAAGTGGATGTATTTAAAGGTCTTTATCATATACCCCCTCTCCCTCCTCTTCTCCAGGTTGTATATATTGAGCTTATTTAGCTTCTACTCATAGGGATTTTGATGCAGACCCTGCACCACTTTGGTAGCCCTCTTCTGGACCCCTTTCACTCTGTCTATGTCCTTTTTGAGATGTGGTGTCAAGAAGTGGACACAGTACTCAAGGTGGGATCTTACTAGTGATCTATATCAGGGCAATACCACCTCCCTGTTTCTGCTGGTGATACCCCTTCCTATGTACCCCAGCATCCTACTAGCCCTCTCGACTACTCGACACACTGCCTGGTCACTTTTATGTCATCTGAGATGATTACCTCCAGGTCTCTTTCCTGCTTGAATGTTATCAGTATAACTGAACCCATTTTGTTCTCTGCCCCTGGGTTCCTATGTCCTAGGTGCATTATTTTGCACTTTTTTGCATTAAAACCCAGCTGCCATACCCTTGACCACTCCTCCAGTTTTAGTCAGATCTTTGCCTATCCTTTTCACATACCCCTTGAGTATCCACCCTGTTGCAGGTCTTGATGCCATCTGCAAAAAGATAGACCTTTCCTTGCAGCTTCTTTGCTATGTCACTAATAAAGACATTAAAGAGGCCTGGTCTTAGCAGTGAACCCTGAGATACACAAATGGTTTCCCATTCTTCCTCAGAGTAAACTCTATTTATCACTACCCTCTGTCTCCTATCTCTTAACCGATTTGTTACCCAGATTACCACCTTGTTGCTCGCCCCAAGCTACCAAGATTGCTTACCATTCTCCTATGTGGAATGGTGTCGAAAGCCTTACTGAAATCCGGGTAAACCACATCTACTGCTCCACCATGATCTGACTCCTTGGTCACCCAGTCAAAGAAATTTTTCAGATTTGTTTGGCATGACCTCCCCCCCACCATGAATCCATGTTGCCTCAGATCCTGTAATCCATTGGATTCAAAATATTCCACAGCCATTTTCTTTAGAAATGTTTCTAACTTACCCACCACCAATGTCAAGCTGACTGGTCTATAATTGCCCATCTCTTCCCTGCTACCATTTTTGTGAAGTGGGACTACTGTACATCTGCCCTTCTCCAGTCCTCTGAGACAAATCCAGTGTCCAGTGACCTGTCACATAGGTCTGTCAGAGATGCAGCTAGTACTTCCCTGAGCTTCCTCAGCACCAGTGTTGGGTAAGTTATTTTTTCTATTACTTTCTATTTCTTTTGGAAACTTGATCCAGGAAGCTCTGTGTAGTCACTAGCAAGGATGGAGAAGTACTAGAAAAAGTAATACACCTGCCAATTACAGTTACTTCTTTCTTTTTTTACAAACAGTACAAAAATAATAAACTATAACAGATGACATTTATTTTAAAGTAACAGGTTAGTTTCTAGTTACTTTCAAATAAATATAATCAGTTACAGTTATGTGTTACTTTTGTATAAAAAGACATAAGTAATTGTAACTGTAAGGTGTATTACTTATTCCAGTTCTTCTCCACCCTTGCTAGTGACTGTACAGAGTTTTCTGGAACAAGTTTCCAAAAGTAATAGAAAGTAATAGAAAAAGTAACTTACCCAACACTGCTCGGCACCCTTGGATGCACTCCATCTGGCCCTATGGCTTTGTCCACTTTCAGGTTAGTAACTGCTTTATGGGCTCTGTCCTCAGAAAAAAGTACTAGTGTCCATTTCCCTCCCATCAGAGCTCCTGATGCTTTTTTGTAGTCTCTCTCTTTTCTTTCACTGTTAAACATGGAGCAAAAGTATTTGTTCAAAATGTCTGCCATTTCTTGGTCCATTTCCATACAGTACTCCCCTTCACAGTTTTCATACCTTAACAATGTACATGAGACTATGCTTAGAACTCTAAGAGTTTCCTCTCCAGCCATGTTAACATACAGTATGAAACCTGTATGACAGTTAGGAAAACAACTACCTACCGAACTGTTTAAAGCACTAGTGTAAACTGCTATAAAACATACAATTAACAAGCATTTGTCAATGCCGAATGTTTGCTTGCTGGCATCGACAGTGGTAGTGTACAAGTTACAGAGCTGCGTAATAGTAATGGCAGTGAAGTATTGAACTGAAGCCAACCCCACCACCACCCTGCAGAGAGTGACAGGCATTGGGGTGTGCCTTTGGGTCGTCAGCCATAACGGCAACGCCATTTCAGTATACCCCACCCTGCAGACACTGGCAAGTGTCACGGTGTTCCTAGGGGTCTTTGGTCCTATCGCACCCATTCCATTAGGAAATACAGTGGGATGGGTGCGATATGAAAATGGGGTGAACTTTGGTGCCGAAGAGTCCAAGGCATACCTCAATGCTTCTCACTGGCTGCAGGGTGTGGAATGGTATGAGCACTACTGACAAGAATCCCAAGTCACACCCCTGATGCCTGTCATTCTCTACAGGGTTGGACGTTATGGTTGGAAACCCTAATACCTCAGGCATTCATTGGTATTTTCACTCCAAATGTTCAACATGTTTTTTTTTGTGACCTCACCTCATGAACAGGGGGAATATCAGTTTCTTAGTCGAAAGCTGCTTAAGCACAGTGACTACGACATTTAGCACCACAGGTGCAAAAACATTCCAAACAGGATGTCAAAAATGACAGCTGTACTGTTCATGGGAGGTATAAAAAATGGCAAAGTTGTAAATCTGCAGTAAAAATATTTAAAAAAATGGTAAAGTCATGAGCGTACGTAGAAACTGTGCAATGCACACCCATAATATAATTAGGTTGGGGATTTTTTTTACAGCAGATTGTCAACTCAGGCATTTTGGTGCCTCCGATCATGAACAGTGTCACTGTGATTTTCTTTATCTGTCCCAAACAATAATTTCCCACAGCGACCACGCATCTCTGTGCTGAAAGTGTGAAAACACACTTCGGCCATGTTGTGAAAAATGACAGCTGTACTGTAAATAAGGCAGTGTGGAAAAATGCCACTGGTGAAAATCTGGACTTAAAATATTACAAAGTCATGAATTTACGAGGGTGCATGGAAACTGCACAATGCTCACTCATAACACAGTCATTTTATGGACTTTTGTCACCAAATTTTCAACATAGCCATTTTAAGACCTCTGCTCATGAACAGTGTAACTGTGATTTTCTTAATCTGTCCCAAACATTGCTTTCACACACCAACAGCACCATTGTGCGCTACATGTGCGAAAACACATTTTGGGCAGCATATGAAAAATGGCAGCTGTACTGTTCATAAGGAAGTGTAATAAAATGGCAATGTTGAAAATCTGGAGTGAAAATATTAAATTTGCAAACTTATGAGCATGCATAGGAACTGCGCAACGCACACTCGTAAAACAGTCATTTTTAGGAGTGTTTTCACCAAATTTTCAACATAGCCATTTTAAGACCTCTGCTCATGAACAGTGTCACTGTGATTTTCTTAATGTGTCCCATACATTGATTTCGCACATCGACTGTGCCGTTGTGCGCTAATATGGGTGGAAACACATTTTGGGCAAGATGTGATAAATGACAGCTGTACTGCTCATAAGGAGGTGTGGTAAAATGGCAATGTTGAAAATCTGGAATGTAAATATTGAAAGTTCGCGAACTTACGAGCTTACGCAGGAACTGCACAATGCCTTCGTAATACAGTCATTGTTGGAATTTTTCCTCAGATTTTCAACATAGGCATTTTAAGACCTCTGCTCATGAACAGTGTCACTGTGATTTTCTTAATTTGTCCCGTACATTGATTTAGCACACTGACTGCGCCATTGTGTGCTACATGGGCGGAAACACGTTTTGGGTGAGATGTGAAAAATGACAGCTGTACTACTTATAAGAAGGTGTGGTAAAATGTCAATGTTGAAAATCTGGAGTGAAAATATTGAAAATTTGCAAACTTACGAGCGTGCATAGGAACTACACAATGCACGCTGGTAAAACAGTCGTTTTTTGAAATTTTTCCACCAAATTTTCAAAATAGGCTTTTTGAGAGCCCACCTTATGAACATTGGCAGTGTCATTTCATTAATCAGTCCTGAAAGGTGATTTCATGCAGTGACTGCGAAATCACCCTTCGGGCCCGAATAACGCCATGACAGTGACATCATTCATGAGAAGGGGTCCCAAAAACCCCATGTGAAAATTTGGTGCAAAAATTCAAAAAATGCCTGAGATATGCAACAAAGTTGAAAAACCCCTATCTAGCCCATTATACAGCTTACCGGCATTTCCTCAGTTCGAAGTCAGCTTTGAAGAGTGCAGACGTGTTCCCGGTCCACCGAAGATCATTGCGCCGAGGTCCAGAGGTAAGTATGGGATGAGGGGGGGTGTGGGGAGGCAAGATGTGCAGTGGGTGGGTGCGGGTTGTGGGGGGTCAGGGAGACTACGTGGGACTGTTTTTTCTTTACAGGTGTTCTTTTTGTTTCCAATGATGACGCAGGACATTTGCCACACTGGGATGGGCTCCCAGCATGGCACAAGGATGGTTGAGGGGGCATTCAGATGATGGGGGATTGGTCACCCCCATCGCCCAAAGCATCAATTGCCACACAGGGGTGGGCTCCCAGTGTGGCACCCAGTACTAGGGCAGGGTGAGGACAGTGGAGCCAACGGGGGATTGGGCACCCCCCGGCTATATCATGAGTTGCCATGCTGGGGTGGGCACCCAGCTTGGCATTTGGAAGGCTTTGGGGGGGTGGGGTGAGCGCAGCACAGCCGATGGGGGATTGGGCACCCCCGTCGGCTATACAGTGTGTGCATGGCGGGGGGCACACACCTGTGTGTGTGTGTGGGGGCTGCACATGAGCAAGCGATCTTATCGCTGCTCACTGAAGCGTAGCTCCCCCTTTGAACTGTATGCCACTGCATTTTGGAGCTTGTCATAGACAGCTCCATCATACATTGGCTTACAGGGGCTGCGCCTGCCAACACACTGATTGAATTGGAAGAGCGGGTGACACACCTCCGAAATCTCGGATGATGGCACTATGTTTCTTGCACATGTGTGTAAGCAAACATAACAAACATAATAAATGTATCTTAAATTTTGTAGACCGTTTTTTTCTTTTTTGTGCGTGCATATGTGACGTATGAATGAGGGATTCATTCACTGTAGATCAAGGGAGGATGTGAAATGGTGCAGGTACATGGGGTGGTGAACAAAGTGGTAGACAGTAAACCCTACCACAGCTTCAGGCTGATGTAGCACAGCAATACATGGAGGGGGGGGTGAACAAAGTGGTAGACAGTAAGCCCTACCAGAGCTTCAGGCTGATGTAGCACAGCTGGACTAAGGCAAGGGAGGATGTGAAATGGTACAGGTACATGGGGGGTGAACAAAGTGGTAGACAGTAAGCTCTACCTGAGCTTCAGGCTGATGTTGCACAGCTGGATTAAGGCAAGAGCACCCACGGCATGTTCTTATAGTCCCCATGTATATGTCCATTTATGTTCTTACAGCGCTGATTGCCTAACTGAGCCAAGATGTAAAACAGATACTAAAATGTCAGGTTTATTTCAGGTGACCAGGATCATAGTGGGGAGAGGGGGCAAGTGAAACAATGTCCTGAGAATGTGCTTAAACTTATTAACCGTTGCTGTGCCAAGGATTGATACACCGGTCCAGAATCCCTATATGTTTAAATTATGTTTGCAGCCTAAAGGTGCTTAGGTGGATTGGCATTTACATTACTCAGCGGCAAATCTTTTTCATACTTTTTGTGATCATCGGTTAAGATATAACCACTAACTGATGAGACACTTGGGGGCATGAAACTGTACTACCAGCAAAGTTGCATTTGCAAAGCCCTGAATATTTATCTGTTGATAATGAAATGAAAACTGTCAGCTGATAACATTCAGCCACTGTCCATGCACAGAATAGACATCTCATTGATGGATCTAGAGCAAGGACATACTTGCCAATAACACCACTACAACTCCAGACATGGAAGAAAGAAGTTCATGCACTTTCATTGCTGTTAACTTTTTCAGCATTTTAAAACAGTTACTTAGCATCTGCACTAAGATGTTACATGCCGCTGAACTGAATTGTGACACCAGAATCCCTGCGATCAAGATTTGTCAGCAAAAGTGAATTGAAAAAATCAACAGATGTATAAAATGGTAAGTGACATGAGTCAATAACAACATATCTGCATGTAATACTTGGCTTAAAATTTGAGCACCACCATATTCCGCACCACAGCGTCAAACAGGGATGCCATTTATAATTCAGCTAATGTCAAGCAGTTTCAAGCCATAAAAGTATTACTGTATCAGTATGGTGGCAGCAACAGGATCAAAGTATGAAATAAATGCAACAGCACCCCGTCGGCCATATGTTGTTGGGTGGAGGTGCATGAGCACCCAGGGGTGGGCTGTTAGGCGGCTTCAGATTCACCGGAGAAAAGGGTGGATTTGATTGTGAGGTATGGTTGAATTTGTGTTTTCTTTTTCTATACCTAGTTTTCACTATTTTGTTAGGGCACATGTCCAACCCTAAGATGTTTAGGGTCACAAGGTGATGTGACTTCATTGAGAATCTGATTTGAGAAAGAGCTGTGTGATTCTATCTAAATGCCAGCTCGCGGCAATTCAGAGGAAAAAAAAATATTTTGAAGCTGCATTACCAGACTGTGTGCAGTTTAGTGAATTACCACACAGGGGTGTGTATATGACAGCACTAAAAGGCGCATTAAAGTGCTTCAGTCATGAAAACCTCCCCCACTGGCTGCTGCTGCAATGCATAGCAGTATTCTTTGTGCATTCTGGCTGTTCTTTGCTTCAGCTGCAGGTAGTACAGTACGCTCAAGTTCATTTGCATAGGTTTTAGCAGCGAGGAGTTCACATTGACAGAGTCTAGTAAGAGAAAATGCTTGGAATTACACATACAAACAAGTCTGAGTTTTCACATCAAATGCTGAGGTATTTTTTTTCTGGAGGATTAGAACCCATGGAGTCCATGAAGGTGTACTTTGGAGAGCTGGTGTGTGTAAGGACTGTTAGGCACCCACATATTTTGGTGGTCCTGCTTTGGCAGGGAACAGTTTATTAAAGTAATGATGTGTGGCTTGTCTCTCTAAGTTAGACAAGACTACACCATTCTATCAGGCAACTAACACAGTTGATCTGTGTGTGTGGGGGGGGGAGGAGCTGCTCACTGAAGCGTAGCTCCCTCTTTCAATTGTATGCCACTGCATTTTCAACTGCTGTCATAGACCGCTTCAGCAGTGATTGGAGAACTGTGACCATGCCTGCAAACACACTGATTGAACTGGAAGATGCTGACACACCTCTGAAAAACTCAGATGATGGCACTATGTTTCTTGCACATGCGTGCAAGCAAACATAACAAGCATTTGTCAATGCCGAATGTTTGCTTGCTGGCATTGGCAGTGGTAGTGTAGAAGTTACAGAGCTGCGTAATAGGAATGGCAGTGAAGTACTGAACTGAAGCCAACCCCACCACCACCCTGCAGAGAGTGACAGGCATTGGGGTGTGCGTTTGGGTCGTCAGGCATAACGACCACGCCATTTCACCACACCCCACTCTGCAGAGACTGATAAGTGTCATATGTTCCTTGGGGTCTTTGGCCCTTATGCGCACCCCATTTCATTAGGAAATACGGTGAGATGGGTGCGATATAGGAGAATGGGGTGAAGTTTGGGGCCGAAGAGTCCAAGGCATACCTCGATGCCTCTCAGTGACTGCAGGGTGTGGAATGGTATGAGCATCACAGGCAAGAATCCCAAGTCACACCCCTGATTCCTGTCATTCTCTAGAGGGTTGGGTGATTTAGTTGAAAAGCCTAATACCTCAGGCATTCGTTGGTATTTTCACTCCAAATTTTCAACATGGTTGTTTTGTGACCCCACCTCATGAACAGGGGGAATATCAGTTTGGTAGCTGAAAGCTGCTTATGCACAGTGACAACGGCATTTAGCACCACAGGTGCAAAAATATTCCGAACAGGATGTAAAAAATGACAGCTGTACTCTTTCATGGGGAGGTGTAAAAATGGCTATGTTGCAAATGTGTAGTAAAAATATTTAAAAAAATGGTGAAGTCACGAGCGTACATAGAAACTGTGCAACGCACACCCGTAATATAATTAGGTTGGGGATTTTTTATAGCAGATTGTCAACTCAGGCATTTTGGTGCCTCCGATCATGAACAGTGTCACTGTGATTTTCTTTATCTGTGCTGAACAATGATTTCCCACAGTGATCACGCATCTCTGCACTGAAAGTGTGAAAACACACTTCGGCCATGTTGTGAAAAATGGCAGTTGTACTGTTCATAAGGAAGTGTGGAAAAATGCCACTAGTGAAAATCTGGACTGTAAATATTACAAAGTCATGAACTAACGAGGATGAGTGGAAACTGCACAATGCTCACTCGTAACACAGTCATTTTATGGACTTTTGTCACCAAATTTTCAACATAGCCATCCATTTTAAAATCTCTGCTCATGAACAGTGTAACTGTGATTTTCTTAATCTGTCCTAAACATTGCTTTAGCACACCAACGACATATGAAAAATTGCAGCTGTACTGTTCATAAAGAAGTTTAATAAAATGGACATGTTGAAAATCTAGAGTGAAAATATTAAATTTGCAAACTTACGAGCATGCATAGGAACTGTGCAACGCATGCTCGTAAAAGTCATTTTTAGGAATTTTTTCACCAAATTTTCAACATAGCCATTTTAAGACCTCTGCTCATGAACAGTGTTACTGTGGTTTTGTTAATGAGTCCCATACATTGAGTTTGCACACCGACTGCGCCATTGTGCGCTACATGGGCGGAAACACGTTTTGGGTGAGATGTGAAAAATGACAGCTGTACTACTCATAAGAAGGTGTGTGGAAAAATGGCAATGTTGAAAATCTGGAGTGGAAATATTGAAAATTTGCAAACCTACGAGCGTGCATGGGAACTGTGCAACGCACACTAGTAAAACAGTCATTTTTAGGAATTCTTTCACCAAATTTTCAACATTGCCATTTTAAGATCTCTGCTCATGAACAGTGACACTGTGATTTTCTTAATGTGTCCCATACACTGAGTTCGCACAACGACTGCTCCATTGTGCGCTACATGGGCGGAAACACATTTTGGGTGAGATGTGAAAAATGACAGCTGTACTACTCATAAGAAGGTGTGGAAAAATGGCAATGTTGAAAATCTGGAGTGGAAATATTGAAAATTCGCAAACCTATGAGCGTGCGTAGGAACTGCGCAACACACGCTCGTAAAACAGTCATTTTTAGGAATTTTATCACCAAATTTTCAACATAGCCATTTCAAGACCTCTGCTCATGAACAGTGTCACTGTGATTTTCTTAATTTGTCCCGTACATTGATTTAGCACACCGACTGCGCCATTGTGTGCTACGTGGGCTGAAACACATTTTGGGTGAGATGTGAAAAATGACAGCTGTACTACTCATAAGAAGGTGTGCTGAAATGGCAATATTGAAAATCTGGAGTGAAAATATTGAAATTTCGCGAACTTACGAGCCTGCGTAGGAACTGCGCAACGCGCGCTCGTTAAACAGTCATTTTTTTGAATTTTGGCACCAAATTTTCAACAAGGGGGTGTTGGGCCCCCTTCTCATGAATGATGTCACTGTCAGGGTGGTATTCGGGCCCGAAAGGTGATTTTGCAGTCACTGCGCGAAATCACCCGCCGGACCAATGCCATGACAGTGACATCGATGAAGAATCCCAAAACCCATGTTGAAATTTGGTGCAAAATTCAAAAATAGCTGAGATATCTAATAAAGTTGAAACCCTCTATCTAGCCCATTATACAGCTTACGGCATTTTCTCAGTTCGCGGTCGGCTTTAAAGAGTGCAGGCGTGTTCCCAGTCCACGAAGATCGTGGCAGTCCGGTAAGTATGGGAGTGGGGAGTGGGGAGGCTGGGTGCGCAGCGGGTGGGTGCGGTTGTGGAGGGGGTCGGAAATGCACCGCTGGACCGTTTTTGTCTTACAGGTAAAAAAATAAAAATACATTGTGGGACCGTTTGCCACACTGGGGTGGAGCTTCCAGCGTGGCACAAGGACTTTGGGGGCGTTCAGCCGATGGGGGATTAGGCACCCCGTTGGCAAAAATGACTGATTGCCACGCTGGGGTGGGCTCCCAGTGTGGCACCAACTACTGGGAGGGAGGAGATGATGCAGCTCAGCCGGCGGGGATTGGGCACCCTGTCGGCTATACACTGCGTATGGGGCGCAAGACGCTTCAGGGTGGAGCTGTACGTGAGCAGCTTCTTATCGCTGCTCACTCAAGCATAGCTCCCCCTTTCAATTGTATGCCACTGCATTTTGGAGTGTTTCATAGACAGCTCCAAAATGCATTGGCTTACAGGGGCCGCACCTACCAGCACACTGCCTGAATTGGAGGAGGAGGTGACACACCTCCGAAATCTCCGATGATGGCACTATGTTTCTTGCACATGCATGCTAGTAAACATAAAAAGCAGTCATCCAGTTAAAGAGAACTGCTAGCTAACAAAGTACTTAAGAGCAGTATTGGATACTGCTATATAGCAATAAAATAGCATATTATGAAGACTACAATGGGCTCCATGTCATAGCGGTGATCGCAGAAAGGTGATCGCTGTTAGGGTCAGAGTGCATCGCTGAAAATCAATTTTGCAATGTATACTACCGACGCACAGCAAAACAGTAACAGAGACTTACATTTTTATCTGTTTTTGTGGGGTGCTGCACCCCCGCACCCCCCTACTTAAGGATTATCAACTCCAGGAGGGATGCAAAACAAAAACAAAATAAAATCCTGTACCGGTGCACAAAAACAGACCATGCCTAGAAGTGAACCTGGTACCCTCCCAACCCTAGCCTGCCACCAGCCCACCACGCCACATGGCCAGCTTGGCAGGTGACTGCCACACTACACACCACAAACCCTTCCTCCCCTTCCGCCCATCGCATGGTGTGCTCTTTCCCCCTCATGCATGCATGTACATATAGCGACATCCAGTCACTCTATTCACAGACCCCCACATCTGGTCACCCTCCCTGCCCAGTAGCCTTGTGCACAGATGCCGTGATTGAGTTACCATTTTTGAAAGTGCTCAATTGTGGTCGCCATTGTCAGAGGCTACCCTGCAATGGGAACTGCATCCTTAACCTTCTCATTTAAAATTGTCATGTATTTACCAGCCAGAAACAAGGCTAATGTCTATGAAGGCTGAACAATTGCCTATATACTGCAGGTGGACTGCTAGTGATTACAGACTGTTTAAACTATTGTTTTCATTTTAAAATACTGCTAGAAGTGTTAGTGTTAACATACTTCTATTGAAAGGCTTATAAAAAGCTCTTCCGGCTTGATAAGAGTAACTCAGTAATTTAAAGTAAGGAGGGACCTGAGGTCCGTCAGGTCCCTCCTCCTGCAGTAACCACTCCAGATAATAGTAACTTATTAATTTAAAGTGGGAAGAGACTCAAGGTTTTCAGGTCCCCCTACCCTGCATTAACCTCTCTCAATAGTGGGTAAGATCATGGAAACCCTACTGAAGGAAAGAATACTGGAACACCTGGTTGCCAACAGTCTACAAGACCCAAAGCAACATGGTTTTACTGGAGGGAAGTTGTGCCAGACCAACCTCATTGAGTTCTTTCACAGGGTGACAAGGGAGGTGGCTCGTTGGGGGGTGGGCTGGCAGTGGATGCAGCCTACCTGGACTTCAGCAAGGCCTTTGACACTGTGCCACATAGAAGGCTGTTAAACAAGCTGGGGAACATGGGAGTGGGCAAGATGGTGGTAAAATGGGTGGAGAATTGGTTGGATATCAGGACAGAGAGGGTGGTGGTAAACAGCAGTCACTCCACAGAGGAAAAAGAAACTGAGGGTACCATATGGATCAGTGCACCATATGGATCAGTGCTGGGTCCAATCCTCTTCAATATCTTTATCAGCAACATCACAGAAGACCTACAAGGGAAAATGTGTCTCTTTACTGATGACACAAAGCTCTGCAATAGGGTAGTCATGCCAGAAGGTGTGGATAGAATGAGGAAAGATCTGCAGAAGCTTGATGACTGGTCAAGGGATTAGCAGTTGAGATTTAATGCAAAAAACATAGAAACATAGAATTTGACGGCAGATAAGGACCGCTTGGCTCACTCAGTCTGCCCATTTCCCTACCCGATGGATAAGTTGCAGATTCTAGTTAATCAGCAGCTTACTTCCTCCTGCCCCCCACTAGAATTGCCTTATGCCTGTCCCATGCATTCTTGAATTCTCCCACTATTCCTGACTCCACAACCTCCTCAGGAAGGCTGTTCCATGCATCCACAACTCTCTGTGTGAAAAAATACTTTCTAACATTACCTCTGAGCCATCCCCCCCCCCTCTATCTTCAAATTGTGCCCGCTTGTTCTTGCACATCTCTTCTTCTGAAAGATACTGCCCTCTTGTACCTTGTTAATTCCCTTGAGATACTTGAAAGTTTCTATCATGTCCCCCCTCTCCCTCCTTTCCTCAAGGGTGTACATATTAAGCTGCTTTAGTCTCTCCTCATATGTCTTCTGGAGCAGATCATGCACCATTTTGATTGCCCTCCTCTGAACAGCCTCCATTCTGTCTATGTCTTTGCAGAGATGGGGTCTCCAGAATTGCACACAGTACTCCAGATGGGGTCTCACTAACTGTCTGTAGAAAGGAATAACAACTTCCTGTTTTCTACTGTTGATGCCTCTCCCTGTGCATCCCAGTATCCCCCCAGCCCTCCTTAAAGCCTTCTCAACATTGCTTGCCCACCTTTAGGTCATCTGATATAATTACTGCTAGGTTTCTTTCAATTTTGTTGTTGTTTCGATTTTTGTTGTTGTTATTAACTCACCCCCCATTGTGTACTCTTCCCCTGGGTTTTTGTTTCCCAGATGCATTACCTTGCACTTCTTTGCATTGAGGGGAAGGGTGGAAGGGAAGGGCAGCTGCAGAATAAGGGGTGCTAGCTGCACATTCAAGCAGACTTGATAGACCTCTAGGCCTTTATCTGATGGCAAATTTAGTATGTTCATATGAATCTGAACTGCCATGTATTTGACCATTCCTCCAACCTTGCCAAGTCCCTTTTCATTCTTTCCACCCCACCTTGTGTATCAACCCTGTTGCAGATCTTTGTGTCATCTGCAAAGAGGCATATCTTTCCTTGCAGGTGCTCTCCAATGTCACTTATAAAGATATTAAAGAGGACCGGTCCCAGTACCGAACCCTGTGGTACCCCACTAGTTACCCTCCTTTCTTCACTGTGGACTCTGTTTACTATTACCTTTTGTGTCCTGTTGTCCAGTCAGTTTTTTATCTTGGCTACCACCTTGGGACCCTCTCCAAGGCTGGCTAACTTGTATATTAATCTTTTGTGTGAGACTGTGTCGAATGCCTGGCTAAAATATAGGTAGGCCATATCCAGAGCCCCTCCCTGGTCTACTACTAAGAAATCTACTAGGTTCATCTGACATGACCTTCCCGCTGTGAATCCATGCTGGCTTGGATCCTATGCCCCACTGGCCTCTAGGCCCTCAACAATTCTTTCCTTCAGAAGTGATTCCATCATTTTCCCTACCACTGAAGTCAAACTAACTGGTTACATAGAAACAGAAACATAGAATTTGACAGTAGATAAGGACCGCTTGGCTCACCCATTCTGCCCATTTCCCTACCTACTGGATAAGCTGCAGATCCTAGTTAACCAGCAGCCTACTTCTTCCTACTCCCACTCCCTAGAATTGCCTTATGACTGTCCCATGCATGCTTGAATTCCACCACTGATTTTGACTCCACGACCTACTCCGGAAGGCTGTTCCATGCATCCACAACCCTCTCTGTGAAAAAATACTTCCTTACATTACCTCTGAGCCGCCCCCCCTCTGTCTTCAAGTTGTGCTCCCTTGTTCTTGCAGACCTCTTTTTTTGAAAGATGCTACCCTTTTGGACTTTGTTAATTCCCTTGAGGTACTTGAAAGTTTCTACCATGTCCCCCGCCTCCTCCTTTCCTTGAGGCTATACATATTAAGCTCCTTAAGTCTCTCTTCATATGTCTTTTGGTGCAGACCCTGCACCATTTTAGTTGCCCTCCTCTGGACAGCTTCCATCCTGTCTATGTCTTTGCGAAGACTGGGTCTCCAGAACTGCACGCAGTACTCCAGATGGGGTCTGACCAGCTGTCTGTACAGAGGGATAATAACTTCCTGTTTTCTACTGGTGATGCCTCTCCCTATGCATCCCAGTATCCCCCCAGACCTCCTTGCTGCCCTCTCACATTGCCACCTGCCTCTGCTCTGCTCCCACTTTTGTGAAGTGGAATCACATTTGCCCTCCTCCAGTCCTCAGGTACCACTCCATCCTCCCATGATTTGTTAAGCAGAGTAGTCGGTGGTGTTACTAGTTCTACCCTTAATTCTTTTAGTATTCTTGGGTGAATCCCATCAGTCCCCATTGCTTTGTCCACCCTCAGTTTCAAGAGTTCTTTCAAAACCCTTTCTTCTGTGAATGGACTGGTATCTACCCCCCTATTCAGAGTCTCTCCCTTGTTTGGTCTAGGCACCTTCCCCTCCTCATCTGTTGTGAATACTGAGCAGAAATATTCATTCATTATCCCTGGTTTTTCACTCTTACCCTCTGCCCACATTCCCTCCCCTTTATTAAGTCTCTGTATCCTTCCCTTGGTCTTTCTTCGCTCCCTAATGTACCTATAAAAAGTGTTATTCCCCCTTCTTAACAGAGTTGGCTATCTTTTCCTCAGTTTGTGCCTTTGCTATTCTGACTGCCTTCCCTGCCTCCTGCTGCTTTAACTGATAAAGTTCTCTGTCCTGCTCCTTCTGTGTTTCCTTATATTTCCTGAATGCTATCCTTTTTCTCCTTAACTGTCCCTGCCACCTCTTTTGAGAACTACAGTGTTTTTTTCCTTCATTTTGTTTTATTGATTTACTTCACACAAAGGCTTGTTGTCTCTGTGATGGCTGTTTTGATTATTCCCCATTGTATCCCCCAGACCCCTCCTTCTTGCCCATTTGCTAGTGCATTTCTAAGGCACTCTCTCATTTTCCCAAAGTCAGCCTTCCTAAAGTCTAATACTCTTGTTTTTGTATGGCTTGACTCTATGGCTGTGTTTATTGTGAACCACGCTGTTTGGTGGTCACTTGTTTCCAGATGGCTACCCACTTCTAAATCTGAGATCCTTTCTCCTTCCCCATTTGAGAGTACCAGGTCTAAGATTACTCCCTCCCGAGTGGGTTCCAACACTAGCTGTCTGAGGGATGCCCCCTGTAGGGCATCAATTATGACCCTGCTCTTGGATGTGCCTGCAGCAAAGGTACTCCAGTTAACATCTGGCATATTCAAAAAAGTGTAAGATAATGCACATGGGGCACAAAAACCCAGGAACAACTTATCAGCTGGTGGGGAGGTTATAGAATGCTCCAAGCAGGAAAGGGATCTAGGGGTTATCATATCTAATGACCTCAAGGTAGGAAGTCAGTGCAACAAGGCAGCAGATAAAGCAAACAGGATGCTGGGATGCATAGGCAGGGGTATCACCAGCAGGACAAAGGAGGTCATAATTCCACTATACAAGACATTAGTGCATGCTCCCTCTCATTTGATAGGGGCTTATGCTTCCTTTAGAGACCCCCTTCCATCTTACTGCCCTCAGAACTTAGGGATTTGTTAGTGCTCTGGGAGCACAATTTCCGCTTGCTGCCATGTGGTGGCAGCAGAGAGCTGAGTTTAGGGACATATAAATAGACTGGACAGGAAGTCTTTTAGGGAGAGGGTGCTGTAGGAAGAGACCAACGGGCACTGCAGAGCAGTGCAGGATAGGGGTCCCCCCACTTCAGGCAGGCCTGTTTCGACAGTGACGATGCGTCAGGTCCCCCTGGGTGAGCATCTGTGAGAGAGCACAGAGACAGGCAGCTGCGGCCATTATTTGTGGGGTCCTGGTCTCTGGGATGTGGAAGGGAGAGTAGTGGGGGTGCAGAATAGGTGGGCCCAGGGTCCAGATTATGCCCCATTAAATTAGTAGTGGGACCAGGGTTGTCAGGGTTGCAGTAGGTGGTGGCAGGGTCCCTGCAACCTGGTGTAGAATGGTGACCTGGAGTCTCACTGGTGAGGGGGCTTGGGGAAACCTCTACCCTCTATATGGCCTGTTTTGGACAGGGACAGGCCTGGGTGCTGCCAGTCTTTAGCCAAGTGGGGCATGGAGTGCCCTGGAGGTATTTTTCTCCACCAGTGCTGGTTGCACATATCAGGCAGTAGGATGGGTGAAGAAAATGTATGGCTATGCAGGGTTTAGATCATGCACCCTGTCTTATACTTTGATCCAGAGTTCAGAAGGGAGCTAGTAGTGGTCTGGGGAGACCGGACAGACCAGAAAAGCGACCTGGCAGGAGAGAAGGGGGGGGTATGGTGCGATGGGTTTGGCTGGTACCGCACTATCCATATCCCTGGAAGGCCAGAACAGAGAGTCAGGGAACAAATTGGGGAGAAGCTGTATGCCACCCTGATTTTGAGGAAAAAATTAGGACCCCTTTGTAATCAAGTAGGAAGATCTGTTCGGTACTTACCAGTGCTGGTGGAACTGGTGTAGCTTCATGATCCAGCTAGATGGTTGCTGGTCCTTGGAAAATATCAGGTCTGCTGTATTATGAGCCATGTAAAAAATCTTGCTCTGCCTAAAGAACTGCTATATTTTTGTGGCTGTACAAAGCTAGCCCCATGGAGCAGAGGTTTTAATTTAAGTCACGCATGAATCTCTGTAGCCCATCTGAATCACTTGGGCATAGAAGAAATAAAGTGATTGTATTCTAAAAGAACACATTGGAGTCAATTCCATTTGTAAATAGGGAATGCATGAACTTTATATTCTCAAGGTTTATTGTTCTGATGAGTTCTTTTTCCAGTTGGACTTTATTCTAAATACTGCATCTCTGGTCTCGGGGGCAGTGGGGGTCCTGTGACAGAAGAATTAAGATATCTAGAGGCTGAAGATCTTCGCTGGAGTTGGGGTGCCCTTTGTGTTTGTGGACGTAAGTCCTTGAGTTTTCATTCCACCATGAAGTCATCTCCAGGTAGGGCCTTATTTTTTGTCTTTCCATACTTTGAACCTGTGAGATATTTCTGATGAGATTTCTGTGCTGTGCTGTGTGCCCCCTTCCCTGGACCATCAGTTTCCCCCTAGACATAGGGGAGGTGTAGGTCACATTAGTGAGGTCACACCTTGAGTACAATGTCCAGTTCTGGAGGCCTTACTTATGCAAGGACATAGTGTGGATGCAGTCCAGATGAAGGAAGCCAGTATGTGCAGGGTTTACATCACAAACTCTACGAGGATAGGCTGAAGAACCTAAATATATACTCCCTGGAGGAGAGGAGGGAGAGGGGTGATATGATTGAGACATTTAAGTACCTCACAGGGAAGAACAAGGTGCAAGGAAATACAATTTTTCAAAGAAAAAGATGCTCCAGGATAAGGGGACATAAGATGAAACTGGAGGGAGGGAAGTTCAGAGGGAACATGGGGAAGTACTTCTTCACAAAGAGGGTTGTGGATAAATGAAACAGCCTGTCTGAGGAGGCAGAAATGATTACAGGATTTAAGAATGCAAGGAATAGGCACAGGGGGATTCTGGAAGTCATGGAAGGGAAAATAAACTAGTTCCAAGGAAGCTTGAAGAAGCACAGTTACTAGCGTTCAAGGGTAGACTGGGTAAGCCGAATGTCCTTATCTGCTTACAATATCTATGTATCTATGTGTCTAAATAATAGTAACACAGTAATTTAAGGTAGGAAGTGACTGGAAACTCAATTTTCTAAAGAATAACTATGATGCAAGATGCCTGCGACAAACGAATATGACACAAGTGGCACCTTGCATCCTAGTTTGCAGCTATCCTAATTTGCAAATGCTGGCTGTGGCAAAATTGGGATGACATGCAGCAAAGCCCCCTTGCACCAACCTTGCAAAAAAAGCACCTGTGTGCCAGGTTGCAAGGGTGGTTACATCATGGTGAGGCTGCACCATCCCCCTTTTTTCCTATCCCAGAAGCCCTGCCATGGTCGCAAAAAGAGTCTGCCTTAAGACTAGCCAGGACATGGTCTAGGGGCCCTACACTGTTGCCTGGCAGAGTGGCAATTGGTGGGGTACCTGGAAGGAGGGGATAGTGGCTGATGTAGCCCTGGTAATGCCATGGGTGTTTAGGGACATGGTGGCAGTGGGGGGGGGGATATGAGGAGGCACCTGGCAATGGTGCCCTGGAGTTGGCACACAATGGATCAGAACTGGTGGGGGGGCACAGCAGGAACAACATGTCCCAGACCCTAGTGCACAGCAGCCCTGGCACAGGCCCCACAGGTCCCACAGTCCCCTACATGCTGTGGGTGGAAATGAGTGCCACTTGTGGAGTGTGTTTGGTGGCCTAGGGACATGCTCCAAGTACCAGGACTATCTCCTGGTACTGCAACCCCCACATGGAGGCAGGTTGCTGCCCCCCCACTGTGTTAGTTACTAGTGCACATATAGGACAGGTGCCAGGCTGTGGGCAGCAGATGTAGGGCCACAGTCCATCCCTGGTAACCCCCCTCTACTCCGGCCAATCAGCTCACTGAACCTGCATATGGCACCCCCACCAGATGCCATCTCATCACCTGGACATTGCCTTTGTGCCCTCCTTGCTCCCTAGGACACTCTGCTATGCCGTTTCTGTCCCCTCTCCTCTCCTTGTCTACACAGCACCCCCCAAACACACCTTTGAGGCCTCTCTTGAGCTCCACCAGGCAGGGGTGTGACGGATCCCATCATCAAACCCTACAAGTGCGATACATGATTGCTGCAACACTGTGGCTGTGGCAACTTCCAGATCTATGGCACTGGGATCCCCATTTTTACAAAATATGGTACACGGTCCCTAATGCATCCGGAATTCACCGTAGCCCGACATCACCACAAATTGCAGCGATCTAAGGGCTCATTGAAAATTAAACCCTCAAGGTCCAGCAGGTCCCACATCCTGCATTATAGAAACACAGAAACATAGAATTTGATGGCAGATAAGGACCACTTGGCCAACTTAGTCTGCCCATTTCCCTACCTAATGGATAACCTGCAGATCCTAGTTAATGAACAGCCTACTTCCTCCTACCCCCCCACTAAAATTGCCTTATGTCTGTCCCATGCATTCTTGAATTCCCCCACTATTTGTGACTCCAGGACCTACTCGGAAAGGCTGTTCCATGCATCCACAACCCTCTCCGTGAAAAAATGCTTCCTCACATTACCTGTGAGCCATCCTCCCTCTATCTTCAAATTGTGCCCCCTTGTTCTTTCACATCTCTTTTTCTGAAAGATGCTATTCTCTTGGACTTTGTTGATTCCCTTGAGGTACTTGAAAGTTTCTATCATGCCCCCCCTCTCCCTGCTTTCCTCGAGGGTATACATATTAAGCTCCTTTAGTCTCTCTTCATATGTCTTCTGGTGCAGACCCTGCACCATTTTGATTGCCCTGCTCTGGACAGCCTCCACCCTGTCTATGTCTTTGTGGAGATGGGGTCTCCAGAACTGCATACAGTACTCCAGATGGGGTCTCACCAACTGTCTGTACAGAGGAATAATAACTTCCTGTTTTCTACTGGTGATGCCTCTCCTTATACATCCCAGTATCCCCCAGTCCCCCTAACTGCCTTCTTACATTGCTTGCCCACCTTTAGGTCATCTGTTGTAACTATCCCCAGGTCCCTTTTCATTGTTGATGTTGTCAGTATCTCAACCCCTATTGTGTACTCCTCCCCTGGGCTTTTGTTTCCCAGGTGCATTACTTTGCACCTCTTTGCATTGAATCTAAGCTGCCATACATTTGACCATTCCTTCAACCTTGCCAAGTTCCTTCTCATCCTTTCCACCACACCCTGGGTATCCTACCCAGATAACAGTAACATGGTAATTTAAAGTCAGAAAGAACCCAGGGTCCATCAGGTTCCTCACTCATACTAACCAAAGCAGATCATAATTATTTAATATCAGAAGGGACTTGCTGGAGACCAGATTGGGTCTGCAGAGACTGAAAAGGCAGGGATAATCTGGGCAGATTGGGTGGTCCAAGCAGCCCTTTTTCTCCTAACAGTTTCTATGTTTCTAAGTTTGTATAGGTCCATCAGCTCTGGAGAATAACTGTAGATAGCTCAAGTATCCAAATCCAGGCAGACAGACTTGATGACTGATAATTTCTCCAGATAGTCCCAGATAACCTGCATAATTTATTTGGATAATAATCCAAATACCTCATTATCTGCTCTGTGCAAAATGATTCTGGCCTAAAATTCCCATTCCCAAAGAGTATTCTGAAGGTTCCACAGATTATCCAGTGATCTCCAGTAGGACGTGTGGTGGCCAGGCATGAATGCCATAGCATTCAATCTGACATCAATAAAATGTCTAGCGCTGGTTTCAGAAATGCAGTGCCAATAGTTAAAATGTGATTTTTTTTAAAAGAAAGAATAATGAAATACGTATAGTGGTACCATAGTTTATTGTTGAAGACATTTTCAATAAAGGTCATTTAATTTAAATTTTATAATTATTTTTGTAGCCCCTATAGAGTTTAGGCTCCCCTGTAGGCCTACTAAGCCTCTAAGAATTAACTTTAGCAGCCTTGGAATCTTGGTCAGTTGGACTGGCTGGGAGTTCTGGGGGGGGAGCTGCCTGGGACTGAAGAGTCCCTGGGAGTGCTTTTTTTCTTCCCCTTTGATGGTTTTATATCTACAGAGGAGTTTGAGAAGCTGCATGTTCCACTTTGGAAATATGGATTCCTGTTCTGGAAGCAGTGGTGGAAATGGGGAGGGGGGACTGGGGAACCTCAGTTCCAGGAGTGAGATCAAAAGTCTGACTCAGTTCCAGGAGTAAAATGAGGAAGAACTGCTCCTATGTAAAATTTACACCCCCTAAAGGCATTAAATTAATCAAATAAAGTGTAAATATGCAGCATATAACGAGGAAACATGTCCCCCAGGCCCCTGTCAGGTATGTTTTGATCCTACATCACAGGTGGTATTTTCCCCCAGTGAATTTTTTTCCATTTCAGCCAGTGACTGGAAGTGACCCCAGTCATCCTTGGGGACTGTGGTGGGTTAGTGTCATTTGTGCCTACTATGAGATGAGTCCCTACTGCTATGCTGATTCCTGAGGTGGAGCTTATTTTACCACAACAGATAAATTAGCAGTATATATGTGGAAATGTGATACAAATGTACAATGAACTATAATAAGTACCCCTCAGTGCAACCCTCCTTACCAGCTGGGCAGGAGGATTCCCCCAGTCTGGGAAGCTGTGTTATGTGGTTTGACCTGGGATGCTCAGAACTACAGCTTTCATGCCTTGGAGAGGGTGAGAGGCATGATCTGTAATGTCATCCATGGACCAGCACCCCTGATTGGCCCCCTACCTCACAGACAGTAATACTTAGGTCACAGGCACTTATTGTATAAGCATAAGTGTCAGGATCTGAGTTCTCTTATATTTTCTACCAAGAATCATATATATCTGCTGTCATAGTTGTACCACTTGGGAGACGCCTCTGTATACACCATTGTATAATCATTAGTTGGACAATACTGCCATCTTTAGTTCTAGTATAGAACAGCGATTACTTATGTAATTATGTGTACAACCACAAATGGCCTTCACTAATACAGGTCCTTCGTTTAGTTATCTTGTTTTTCTGCTAGCTCAGCATGTTTTCCCATGCTAGTGAGAAGTCAGGTTATTTGCCATTATCCAATGATGAGACTTTTATATATCTTTTTAGTAGTTACTATGGTAATTATCAGGGTATAAGACCCTTTGTATTGCACCTTTTTATCTGAGGAGAAGAAACTTATTACTGCCTATAGGTAAGAAAGATTGGAGGTGTTCTCCCCGGTGTTTATCACTGTGATTTGGTTGTAAGCCTGTTTTATGTACCAGAAATAAATCACTTTATGTGCTGGACACCACTTGTCTGTTGTTTCTTCACTTTTGTGCAGTTCCAACCTGAACCTGAGAAAGGTAATTTCATTACCCAGTTACATTTGGCAACCATGTGAAGGTTGGAATGTACAAAGTGAGGATTCCATTCAAGTTCTTTGAACTGAATGTCGAGTAGCGTGGTGCATTTTTGCCCACCTGGACCTACTCAAGCTTTCTGTGGTTGTTCCTTTACAGACTTGTTCCATCTCAGTTTCAGGTGTGGCAGACCCACACTGAACCACTGGTACACTCCCTTTGTGAGTAGCAGCTTGCCACCTTGGCACCATAGTTTGCCAACAGAGGACCAGAAAGCCAATGGGGAATGGCACCAAGGGTTTTGATTCCAGTCTTTCAATTGTTTTCTGTGTTTGTTTACCCCTTTGTTTGTTATGCCTGAACTGTGCATAGAACTGAGACTTGATATCTCCAACTACCTCATCTCCAGTGAAGGATGGACTGATTTCATGCTGGAAGCAAGATCAGCTGAAGGTCCCTTGCTTGCGATCTCTGAACAATATCTCGAGTCCAAGCAAAAAGACAAGAAATATCACACCAAAGGTCTCTTGGTAGTGGCTTTACATACAGCTGTACAAAGTTTACTAGTACAATGTGCCTCCCTTGAGTTGCAAAATGCTTCTTTAAAAAAAGAGTTGGGCTTGCAGGCATCGGAGTTACTGAAAAGGGAACAAACTCACGGAGGAGACACAGTCACACCGTGGTTATAATAACAGGTTGTTGCACTGCACTGCTCAAGACTGAGCATGAATTGTGTAAGTTAAGGGATGACATTGAGTGGTTAAAATGTGATAAGAAACAGCTATCTTATTTGAATGATATTTTAAGTGATACAAATGAAAGTTTGCGAGAGGATAATGTGGAATTGGAAGAGGAGAATGAAAGGTTGTTGAATGAGCCAGACAAACAGCTTAAGGAAAACGTCAAATTGGGTGCCATGTACAGAGTATTGCAGTGTGAGGTTGGAAATGGTATTGAGCAGAGCACTGCAAGAGTCTGCCACAGAAGATGTAAAACAAAGATGGAGAAATTGTGCCATCAGCTAGAGGTTCTTGCTGGGCATGTTAAATCCATGAAAGGTTTTTCAGTACACACCCACTGACGTTATGTCATCTGTTGATGATGATTCAGATTACAAGGACATTGGATGCCTCATCACATCCAAATTCCCACCCCATAGTGCAGTGGCTTTCAGTAGCCATTCCCAAGATGGTGGCTATGCCACCACATCACCACGTGCATCATCTACTTATGTTGGCACACCCTCTATGCTGCCATGTAACAAAAAACACGGCAGCCTTCATGATATGGGAGGCCGGCCACTACCCTGCAATGTGCTCCCACTGACTCCCATTACCAGGGAAGATGGTGCAGTGGTGAGCAGCATCTTGCAAGAGGTTATTGCCAACCTAGCTACCTCTACCACTTCAGATGAACCATCATCCCTGCATAACCAGACTGAACGCATGATTGAGAATGCAGTCAGCCAGGACAGTGCATTCCGAACAGTCACTTAATGCTGTGGCAGATGCTGCCCTTCATGGTGCTCTAGCCCACACATCAGACACACATGTCCAATCCCTTGCAGATCGCTCACTCCATTCAGCAGATTGCCCAAGGCATCAGACAGATGGGTTCCCTCCGAAAACCTTAGTTGTCACTTGGAGAAGATGCTATCCCTCTGCAAGAAGCTTTCTCTCCAACCAGAGTATCAGGTCCAAGTTCGGAGACTAACCATCGACCCTACACTCTGGGCCAAGCTCCCAGACACTGTCTGCAACTGCAACATGCTCGATTTCAATGATATTGCTCAAGCCCTTTTTTCAGCTAATGCCCCAGGTATCATTGGAGCCTGCTTGGCCTACAAGGTTAAGCAAAATGTGAAGGAAAGCCCAGTGGCTTACCATCAATAGTTGTGGCTCACTTATGAGGCCGGCAAGGCCTTGGCAAATGAGACTACTAAGGACCAAATTGAGTACAAGGATTTGTACATCTGGAATATGACTCCAGTCCTCTGGGAAAAAGCTGAACTCAACATTTACCTGCAGTCCGACACCTTTGTACAGATTCTTACCAAGATGGAGTGGGCCTTTCAGGTCTAGCTCTGCAACCTCGCTTCCGGCAAGAACAACAACAAGGCTGCCACTATCACCCTGATGGCCCAGGTGGACCCAGCCCAAGTTGCTGCAGTCAACCCTGCCCCCATCCACTACACCATGGGAGGGTGGCAATGACCAGCAGAAAGCCTCATCCACTGACCGACAGTCGTAGAAGGGGGGGACCAAAATTATAGGAATAGCAGGAGCAATAACAGAAATTGGCAAAATCAAAATTCCAATATCAAGTGCTGCAATGGGCCTAGCTATCAGGACCTGAAGGATGACAATGAGGCCCTCTGCAAACAGCTGGAGGAAGACTGTACTGGAACAGACATCACGGGGAACCGCACCGTAGCAGCCCTGGCACCACTCAGTGATACAAACCCTTTTTGGACCTTGACTACTGCACAATCAAGTGGTTGAAGGGACAAACCCCTTCATGACATTGGGCACTGGCCAGGCCAATGTGATAATCCAGGAACCGCCGATTGAACAATTTGAAATCTCTGCCCTGATATCAGAGGTACAGTATTCGTGACCTGTGAAGCATTGGGAGGAGGCCCAGCAGCCTTCCGGAACCTCCAGGCCAAAGAGACAGGAGGCGGAGGAGGAAGAGACAGAGAATTGTTCAGATTGACAATTACAGGCCCCAGACCAGACTGTAAGTGACTTGCTTGTTGACACAAAAAGACAGCCCTGTGTAAGGGTCACAGTCAGGTGCCACCAACTGGACATGCTTCTGGATACAGGAGCAGCTATGTCTGTTCTCCATGATGAGAATCCAGATACATCTGCCTGGTGTACTGGCAGGAAGACCAGTGCACAAGGTGTATATGTCACCCAACTGCAAACCTATCGATCTGCCTGTATCACTGCCTGTGCAGGTAGGTCACCTCAAAACAAATTTTGCTTTTGACCTCATGGTATTACGTCATCATCCCAGCATAATGGGAATTGATTTCCTTGCACAGCATGGCTGTGTGGTGGACCTAGCCAACAGGTTATTGCTACAGATCAAAGGACAATGTCATGCTGTCACTATATCAGATTCACATGCAGTGGCAGACATTTCCCATAACAACAAGGAGTATGACATCATGGCTTTATTTAAAAGTCATAAGTTGTTTTCTGAACTGGCACCATTGTTGCAGAAACACATTGATGTGTTTGCTACCAACAAACATGATTGTGGTAGGATGCACACCACCATTGAGATCACAGGACCCAATCCTGTGAGACAGAAGCAGTATCCATTTCCTGCTGAAGCCCTCCCTTCATTAAGGGAAACCATCCAGTCACTGCTGCAACAGGGTATGATCAGGACTTGTGTCTCTATTGTCAACTCATCCATTTGGCCTGTGAAAAAGCCAAATAGAGCTTGGAGACTTACAATAGACTATGGAAAGCTTAACCAAGTTACCCCCAGTTGTGCCCCAACTGTGGCATCAGCTCCTGATGTGCTCAAGTTGCTGACACCTGACAAAAAGTGGTTCTCAGCTCTTGACATCTCTAATGGGTTTTGGTCACTCCCATTAGCAGAAGAAAGCCAGTACAAATTTGTTTTTACCTTCAATGGATTCCAGTACACCTGGACATGTCTGCTCCAGGGCTCCCACAACAGCCCTTCCCTCTTCCATCTCCACATGATGGATGCTATGCAGTGGTTTTCCATGCCCCAGTGTCTCCTGCAGTATGTGGTTGACTTGCTCTTGGCAACGTCCACCAAAGAAGAACACCTAACCCTTTTGGATGAACTATTGACTCTCCTCAGGAGAGCAATGTCTCAAGTGCAACACCTCTAAAGCACAGCTGTGTCAGAAGGAGGTTATGTTCCTTGGCCTATGAATCACAGACCAAGGCCAAAGTTCAGCTGTCAAGAAGATCCAGGTCTTACAAGATCTGCCACTTACCACTAGCGTGGCAACACTGAGATGCTTTTTGGGAATGGTAAACTACTCTAGGGATTTTATCCCTGATTTTGCCTTGAAGACTGCTCCCCATATGAACTGTTGAAAAAGGATGTCCCGTGGACATGGGACCCCATGCACACTGAAGCTGTGGCCCAGCTCAAATAGGCCTTGGCCTCAGTCCCAGCACTGATCAACCCAAATCCAAAACTACCCTTCCATTTGAAAACTGCTACCTCTGATATGGCCATGTCTGCACTGCTGGCACAAAAATACAATGGGTACTACAGGCCCATTGCCTATGCATCTCAAATGCTATCCCAATTGAGAGGAAATACAGTATCTGTGAAAGGACACTCTTGGCGACCTTCTGGGCTGTCAAACACTTTCTCTACATCATTGGTATGCTCCCATTACTTTGTATACCTGTCACACTCCCACTAACTTTTTGCTTTCAAACAAAGTGAAAGATGGATCAGTCTCTAATACCAGACTTACCCATTGGTCTTTGCTTTTGCAGGATAGAGACATCAAGGTACTGCCTGCCAAAAATGCCATCAATCCTGGCCCATGACCTACTGTACACAGGTAAGCCCCATGACTGTGCCCTCCAACCATCTGATCTACCTGATCCATGATACTTCCTGCCAGCCACACCTGAGATCCTGGAAGACAACACAATGTTCTGCATCTTTAAAGATGGTTTCTGCATTCTATATGGCTGAAGAACAGGTAGCATCGCTTGGAGTGCTCATTAGGGATCATGCGAGTGATTTCAGGTGCATTGCTAGGAAGTGCACTGTTATCTCTTCACAGTATGCTGAACTGGCTGCAGTGGCCTGTGCACTGGAGATCATGCCACATGGTGACAAGGATGCCATCATCTTTGTGGACTCCATTTGGGTATGTTCATCCCTAACTGAATTCTTTCCATTCTGGCAAAAGAACAACTTTACCTCATCTGATGGTACTCCTATCAAGTATAGGGGACTGTTTGCGTATATACACACCCTAACACAAATACTCACTCACAAGCTGTACATTCACAAGGTAAGGGCTCACTGCAAGTCTGACCCTTACCATGAATTCAATGAATGAGCGGACTCACTTGCAAAAGCAGGAGCTCGGGGGGGGGGGAGACATGGGAAATGACTCACCCACAGTGCATAGCTGCAATTTTGCAATCTATAATTGCTGCCACTAAGAAACCAGTACCAGAATCTCCACTGGATCTCTCTGCTGCACAGAAAGCAGATCCAGAGATCAGAGATGTGTTCAAGTTCCTAGAACTGAACAACCACTGCCTGTTGGCAGTCCCTACAAAAGGCACTCGGACAACTTACATCTGTCTGGTGATCAGAAACTCATCTGGTATCACAAACAGGATACAGGAGACAAGTTGTGGGTAGCATCACAATCACTGCAAACCAAATTTGTACACATGGTTCATGACACCCTCACTGGTGGACACCAGGGGACAGAAAACACTCTCCAGAGGCTCAAGACAGTCATCTGGTGGCTTGGCATGGCCAAAGATGTGGAACACTATGTGGACAACTGCATAGTGTGTGCTCAGAACAATCCCATTTCAGTAAAGAAAAGTGCCAAATTGTTGACCCAAAGGCAATCTGGACCATAGAATAAGATACAGATTGATTTCATTGGCCCTCTTACCAACTCCAGTAAGAACAACAAGCATGCACTTGTCATCACAAATTTGTTATCTAAGTGGGTAGAAGCATTTCCCACTAAGAACAACACAGCAAAGACAACTGCCAAGATCCTGGTGGATCAATTGTTCTCCAGGTGGGGTTTACTGTTAAAGGTGGACTCAGACCAGGGAACCAGCTTTACAGCTGAACTAATGCAACAGACACTCTAACTCCTTGGAGTTGATCAGAAATTCCACATTCCTTACAATCCTCAGTCATCAGGTGAGGTAGAAAGGGCTAACAGATGCATAAAACAAATGTTATGCAAATTCATTGATGATAATCTGAAGGATTGGGATTCCCTCTTTCCACTACTACTAATGGCAATCAGGGGCACAACTACCACTCAGTGTATACCTTATGAGGTTATGACTGACAGAGCTATGAGACTACCTAAGCACCTGTTAATTGATCTACACACCCCTACTGCAGACAGATTATCTGTAGACAGTATGTGGAAAAGCTTCACGATGACATCATGAAGACACACCTGTTCATTGCCAAGCAAATGGGCAAGGCTCAACAACAAGCTAAAGCTAATTTTGACAAGCATGTAAAAGAAATCAACTGGCAAGTTGGAGATCAAGTAATGCTTCTCCAATACAGACAACCCACACATTCATTTGCCAGTAAATGGGAAGGCCCTTATCCCATTTTCAACAAACTCAGTCCTGCTGTATATCAGGTCAAAGTACAACAGCAGAAAAAGACAGCTGACAAGTGGTTCCATGCTAACTAACTCAAGCTATATAAAGGTGACTAAAAACTTACTTTTCCTAACCCCATAGGGTGAAATAGTACTTACAGCTAACTAATCCTTTTCTGTTTCTTTCAGATATTGGCAAGATAGCTATCTTGCACCCTCTTCTCCTACTGGTGGGGACTACTGCCTCTAACCATTATAGCACTCCCACTTAAACCCCCACAGACTCACAAGGACTGATTGGATTGCTGCTTGGTAAATTGGACCGATCATCACCTCCCATGGGTGATCGCATAAACATTCCAAACAAAAATATTAATGTTACACAAGTCAAAGATGCCTTTCTGGATACTGTAGTTGTTGCCCCAGATAGATCGTCCTTGTCTATTCAATAGCAAACTGATGCTATGGGCTACACACTCCCTGTAGCTCACCTGTCCAAAGGTACATTCCAGGGCTGGCCTAACACTGACATATCCCAATATGGTTCTCTTTCTATTAGACAAACTTCTCCTTGACAAAATGATCAGTATAATCTTACTGCACTTATGGATCCTGCCTTTTGTGATAGACTCCCTTCAGAGGAGGCCATTGATTTCTGTCTACAAAATTATTCTGTCTCCTCTTCTGTCTACTTCTCTGTAGTCCCACCCAGCCAGGAGGAACTACTTTCCTGTCCTCATCAATTTGAGGGTCCTCCTAGTGGTTTGACTGCCACATCACTCCCAGGTGCCCTTATAAACAATGTACAATTTATGCATGTCCCAGTTATTTTCAATTTATCACATTGGAATATGGCTGACTTTGGTTTGTGTCAACAAACTAATACTTCATAGTTTCATAGTATGATGCTTACTGATCTTGTAGCTGCTTACCAAACATGCACAAATGATCCCATTGGTGCACCTCACACCACCAACCATATTGGAGTTTTTAGACCGGACCATAAATATGCAAAACCCAGACCAAAACACACCAAGCGGGACACAGCCTCAGACACTGCTGGTGCAATCGGTTCTGTCTCTAGTATAACCGGTGTAGCCGGCACTGTTACTGGCCTTTTTTGGCTCAGGAATGTCTATTTGGAATAGAGCAGACATTCCCTCCATTAAGGAACAGACACTGAAGTTTGAGCAAACACTTGGCAATAATGTTGTGCCCCCTATCTTGCAAGGTGTACATTCTCTTAGTGAGGAAGAACGTTATACTGTGTACAATATGAAGGAGTTTGCTCAAGGGTTCAGTAATACCAGACAGAAACTTAATTATCCTATTTTTCAGAACAACCGTGAGGTGGACAAGCAACATACTGGGCATGAAATTTTATGTTCTGCTTATGATTCTTATGTTATTTCTATTTTTAACGTTCTATTCAGGGATTTGGAATCAGGTGAAATTCCAGATGTTATTCATGATCTTCAACTGGGTAAATGGTATTGCCCACATTGCACAGCCACTGGTTGCATTTCTATGTGTTTAAAGAATACTCTTAACATTTCTATGTCCACAGTCAGAAATATTGGTTATGTCTTCAGGTTCCCTAACAGGACCCCGTGTTATTTCACAAAGTCTTGATCTGTTAGGGACAACATGTTTGTGACCTTTACTGTCTCCTTACCATGCTTTGATCCAGCTATATCTGTCTTTGAAAAACTAGCAGATATCCATTCCATTGGACATTTGGAGAATGATATCTTCTGTCAATGAACTGAACTTCCCTCCATGCTTGTTTTCCACCCTGTACTGAACTACAGCTTTCATGCCTTGGAGAGGGTGAGAGGCATGATCTGTAATGTCATCCATGGAACAGCACCCCTGATTGGCCCCCTACCTCACAGACAGTAATGCTTAGGGCACAGGCACTTATCGTATAAGCACAAGTGTCAGGATCCGAGTTCCCCTATATATTTTTACCAAGAATCATATATCTATCATAATTGTACCACTTGGGAGATAGCTCTGTATACAGCATTATATAATCATTAGTTGGACAATACTTCCATCTTTAGTTCTAGTACAGAACAGTGATTACTTATGTAATTATTTGTGTAACCACAAATGGCCTTCACTAATACTGGTCCTTTGTTTAGTTATCTTGTCTTTCTGCTAGCTTAGCATGCTTTCCCACGCTAGTGAGAAGTCAGGTTATTTGCCATTATTCAATGATGAGACTTTTATGTATCTTTTTAGTAATTACTATGGTAATTATCAGGGGTATAAGACCATTTGCATTGCACCTCTTTTTCTGAGTAGAAGAAACTTATTGCTGCCTATAGGTAAGAAAGATTGGAGGTGTTCTCCCTGGTGTTCATCACTGTGATTTGGTTGTAAGCCTGTTTTATATACCAGAAATAAATCACTTTATGTGCTGGACACCACTTGTCTGTCATTTCTTCACTTTTGTGCAGTTCCAATCTGAATCTGATAAAGGTAATTTCATTACCCAGTTACAGTAAGAACTAGGACTCTGGGGGTTGGCTGCCTCTCCTAGCCATTCTTAAATTGTGTGATGATCCACAGTTGTCCCATTGAAGTAGGGACATGGGAAGGAACTAATGGGGTATGTAGAGGAATAAAAGGGCCCTGTCCTGCTGTTGTATGTCCACAGAGAGGTGTTATTAAGCCTTTGAGTCACACAGAAACTTTTGGGGACCACCATGGACACTCCCTTGGCAGGCAGGGAGACTGGCGGTATGGTATGGGAGGAAGGTAGGAAAATGTATGAACATATAAGCATTCACACATACAAAAGCTGCTGCCAAGATAATGCTTTGTAGTCTATCAAGTCTGCTCATACTGCAGTCCCCAGCAGTAGCTAAGAACTCTACCAGCCCCTCCCCAGAGGGTACCTCACTTTTCCAAATGTTCACCTTTTGTCCCTGACTATACTTTTTAACCCATCTCATTCCCTTTTGAAGACACCCACTCAGAGGTCAACCTTAACGTTCATTTACTAGCCAGGGTACTAGTGTAGATTGCCATGGGCTACTGCAGAATCTCTGTTACTTGCCCGGCTGAGCTAGTGCAGTTCCTCCTGTGGAAAACTGCAGTTCCATTCTCAACCCAGGCATCAAATAAATAAACAAATAAATACATAAATATAACTGTTATTTAATTTAAAGCTAGGTCCTTTTAATGCAGGTTTAACTATGTGTTGTCTTAGCATTAGTGAAATAAAAAAATTAGATGTCTGTGTGTAGTGCATTTACAAGCTGTTTTTGCTGGTAAAGATCCTTTCTCCATTTCTGTTCCTCATTTAGCTGAGTACTCATGACAGGCAGATTTGTGACTGTGTTCAGAAGCAGCACAGTTCTAGGGTTGCCACCTGTCCAGTTGTAGACCAGATAATCTGGTTTTCAGGGTCCTTATCTGGTCATCCAGTTTTGATTAAATGTAGTCCGGTTTCTGGGCCATTTTGAGTGCTCAGATAGTAGTAAAACTGATTGTATCAAGTCATTCACTGTTGCATACATGCCCAGGTTACAAAAAAAGTTCTGATGTCACTAGTCACATGCCATTGTTTGGTAAACCAGTCTGTCTAGGAGGTGTAAAGTATGGCCATTAAGACCATTAGTAGTAAATCAACCTAATCTTTTCAACTCTGAATTTTAAGTATGGTCATTTACTGCCATGATAGGAAACAGTTTTTACACCTTTATATGCTGTAATGGGTTCCTTTTTATTTTTCCTGTATTCTCATATGTTTTAGACTCACTTTTTTCAAATTAGTTTTCACATTTTATTGCCTTTGTCACTGTGTTGATTATTTCTCTCCTAAATCCTCAGCAGCTGTTGCTCTTATTTTTTATACTACCAACCTGAACATTCCACGAAATCAGCTACATGTTTACAGGCCATTGGAATAAACAGCATAAAATGGTGTGTCTGAAATTGTGGAATGTGATGTCTTAGACATTTGAAAAGAAACAGCAGTAGCTGATGAGGTAAAGGGAACACAATGCAGTACTGAGGATACCACAAGTACTGATGGTTCAATTATCAAAAAATTGACATATCAGAATACATGGCTGTCATGGAAAGGAAAACTGGAGAGATCAACAGGTTGTGAATGGGCTTTGTACATCCAGCAGATCTGGGTTAAAATTCCCACAGCCTCCACTTGCATACGATGAGACCCTAAACAGGTCACTTAACCTCCTTGTGTTCCTGGGCCACCACTGTAAATGGGTCTTGTGCCCAATGGGAGTTACCTGGTTGCCAAACAATAAAAATGAATAAATTATAATATGGGTTGATGCTGTTGAATTTATCCTTACTTTTTTTGGTGAACATTTTTTAATAGAACTGGGACAATCAAGCATTTGTGGGATCTGTGGCCAGGGTGGGAAAAGAAAGGAAAAAGGGAAAAAAAAGACATACACACTTTTCACGACACAACTGTATTAACTACAAAATCTAGAAATGTGGAAATATATTAAAGAAGTCAGTAATCCAGCTGGCATTAATAGAAAGTATGCTGACAAAGACAAACAAATAAAAAATCATGAGTACTAAATGACAAAGCAAAGCAGTCAGTTCCAGCAATGTTGGCTAGAAAAATATGACTGGTTAGGGTATGATGGTGCAAAAGATCTGATGTTCTGCCATTTGTGTATCAAACATGAAATACAGTTGCGTAATGCGGGCAATAACAATAATTTTCATTTCAGTACAGATAACTTCTGGCTTGACTTGGTCTCATCCCAAAATATCAGTGAAGCTCATGCTAGGGCAAAGGAAAAGGAGGATGCCAGCACTGCTACTCCAGGGACAAGTAATGTGGAGGGAATGCTGAAGAACATGAATAAAGCAACGCTTAACATCTGGATAAACTGTTTCGCACATGCCATGCAATTGCTAAGAAAGGATATCCTTTCACAGACTTTGTGTGGATGTGCAGTCTTGATGATATGAAAGGGCTAGTTATTAGTTCAGTGACTTTATCCACTATGTAGCCGAGGTTGAACAAATGGCGCTACAAGAAAAAATTATGGGAACAAAGTTAATTTCAGTCATCAGTGACAGAACCACTGACTCTTCAGTCACAGTAGCTGACATAGTGTTTGTGTGGTTTGCAGTTAAAGACACAGTGCAAAATCAGTTGGTAGGTGTCCAGACTGTTGGCATGACAAATGTGATTTGATTTGCCTTACATTTAACAAATCACTGTTAATCATACTGATTGCGGGCTACTGCAAACTTCTGTGGGCTAGTGCAATCTCTGGTTCACTATCCTGGCTGGCTAGTGCAAAAAAAAGTAAAGGTTGACCCCTGCACCCACTGTTTCAAGTGATATTACTTCCTCCGAGTGTCCATTGCACCCTACCACCACCCTGTCCATGAAGAATTGCCTCCTGGTTTCCCTCTTGAACTCCCATCCCACTAAAGGCAATATCCCCTTGTGTTTTTATCTCCATTGAGCCTGAAGAGGCTATCTTTGTCCACCCTGTTCATGCAGTTCAAATACTTAAAGATCATAGTCATGTTCCCTCTCTCCCTCCTCACCACAAGGGAGTAAGTGTTCATGGCATACAGCACTTCCTTGCGTGGCCTGTCCTGCTGACCCTTAACCATCTTTGTAACCCTCCTCTGGACCACCTCCAGCAGGTTAATATCCTTCTTTAGGTAGGGATGTCAGTATTGTAAACTGTCCTCAAGGTGTGGCCACACCAGTGACCAGTACAATAGCAGTATGACCACCTCCTGCCTACTGCCAATCCCTGTGGCAATACATTCCAACATTCTGTTGGCTTTTGACAGAGCTTTCCTGCACTAGGTGGCATGCTTCCGGTCCCTAGTGATCAACACCCCCAAGTTTTTTTCTTCCTTGAATTTGGTTACCAGAACCTCTCCCAGGCTGTACTCCATCTTTGGGTTCTTGGTCCTATGTGAATAGACTTACACTTTTTTGCATTAATGGCAAGCTGCCAAATTCTGGATCACCTGTCTTGAGTGGCCAGATCTTCTTTAGGCTCCATACCCCTTCTGCAACATTTCCCTTCCCACAGAGCTTGATGTTGCCCGCGATCAAGCAAATCTTGCCCTTTATGCTTTCACTAATGTCATTGATGAAGACATTAAACAATACTGGCCCAAGCACTGAGCCCTGTTGCACACCACTGATAAAATATCTAGCACTCGAGATGTCCCACCACCACCTCCCCCTGGGTCCTGCCTTTCAGCCAGCTAGCTATCAGTCCAGTCAGTTTATCTCCCATCCCCAGATCCTCCATCTTTTTGGTTACTCTCTTATGGTGCACAGAATTTAAGGCCTTTCTAAAGTCCAAGCACTGGATATCCACTGCTTGGCCCTTGTCCACTTTTTTAGTGACCCAGTCAAAAAGTCAATCAGGTTTGTCTAGCATGATCTCCCAGCCATAAACCTCTGTTGCTGCTCATCAAGGAGGCCATTTTCTTCCAGGTATCCCTACCAGTCTCTCTTTCAGAATGGCCTACATGAGTTTGCACATGATTGAGGTCAGGCTGATCAATCTGTGTTCACCAGGGTCATCCCATGGTCTGCTTTTATGGAGCGGCACCACATGTGCCATTCTCTAGTCCAGAGGTACCACCCCCTACTTGAATCAACAGTTGAACAGGTCAGCCAGGGAGCCTGCAATTTCCTCTGCTAGTCCCTCAGCAATTTAGATGGATGCCATCTGGCCCCTGGCATTTGTCTACCCTCAGGGCTAACAAACCTTTCTTTAACCTATCCACCCCTATTATTCCATATTGTGCCCCTTCCCCCTCCTCCCCTCTCCCCACTTGTGACATCAAGTCATCTCTCTCTTTTGTGAAGACCAAAGTAAAGTACTCATTCAATACCTCTGCCTTGTCCCCATTAGCTTCCACTCAACCCTCCCCTTTCTGAGCCTTACTATGCCATATTTCATATTTCTTATGCCTTTTCTTGATAATGTATTTAAAAAAGGTGCTATCTGCAGTTCTTTCTGTGTTTCAACCTGCCACACTACTTTTCCTGCCACTCTAGCTTTCTTCAGATGCTCTGTCCTGTCCTCTTCCTTCTGTGTCCTCCTGAACTTCCTATAGGCAGCCCTTTTATCTCTGACTACCTGGGCCACCTCACAACCAAACCAGATTGGTGCTTTGGTCATTGACATTTTCCCTTTTAGCCTAAAACTATTTTGTGACAGCCGCTATTCCCTACTTAATGATGGACCACATTTAATCCACCCTATCTCCATGCTGATGTGATCCAGGTATCCCCCTTTAGCAGTTCACCATCTTTCTGATGTCTGCCTATCTGAAGTCAAGGAACTTGGTCTTTGTGGCTACCTTGACCCTGCACATGTCCAACCTGAACAGCACTATGCAGTGATCACTCCCTCCCAAGGACTCCTCAACCTGTATGTCTTGGACGTGGTCTCCATTTGCCAGTACCAGATGAAGGATTGACCCTTTTTGGTGGGTATGGTGACATCCTTGGTCAGGAAACCACTCTGCACCACATCCAGGATCACCTGACTCCTGGCACAGGTCATGGCAGGCATCTTCCAATTCTCCTTAGGCAGGTTAATGTTCTCCATAATTACTACCTCTCCACCCCCTCCTTGTCACAGAGCCAAATTCCCTTTCCCTTTCATCCTCCTAGTTAGGCAGTCTGTAAACAACCCAGTCTTACATTCTTCCTCCTCGTGGATTGTAACTACATGCACAGCACCTCTGCCTTCCCCTCGTCTTACTCCTGCTCTATGTACATTATTCTCTGTATGATATATATATAAATATACTGCTAACCCCCTTTTCTACTCCTGTCCCTTTCTTACAGTTCAAACCCAAAGACGGAAAGGTCCCAATAGTGGTTAGGAGTAGCCCAAGTTTCAGTTGCTGCTACAATGTCCACCCTCCTCTCTGCCAACTATGCCTGCAGGTCAAACATCTTGTTTCCAAGGTTTCGTGCATTCCACCAAGAACCGGAACATCTCCCCCCAGTCTGAATGTCCTCCTCATGATTTCCTTCAGCTCCCTCCTCCCACCTTGTGTGCCTCCTTGTACTCTCACTAAACACTTTACTCCCAAATGAACCTTCCTAGATTGGGCTGGAGGCCTACCAGCCTTCTGCTCTGGAGTCTTTGGTTGTGAAGATCCATTTGACCCCCATCAGTTTAAATTAAGGTCCCCAGTTATGCAACCCTCCCAGTCTGTCCCTAAGGAACCTTGAACCCTCTCTACTGGGGTGCAACCTGTCTGGTGTGTATATAGAGATTTGTAGTTTGAGGTCTCCTTCTAGCCACCAATGCAACCATAACAATCCTCTTTGCACCATTCATATAGCCAGCCACCAAACTCCTCTATCCTCTTCATTCTGGCTGTGCTGGCTCTAGCTACTGGCAACACTTCAGAGAAGGTAACCAATGTGGCACCCTCCTACAAATCTTCCCCACTTCCCTGAAACTTTCCTATGCCATCCCCACCTCCACTCCAGCTAAATTGTTTGCTCCTAGATGGATAATCACTTGGGGATCCCCAACTCCCTGTACCAGCTGAACAATGCTTGGGCATAACTGCCCTGCCATAATCTACCGGAATGCATACCAACTTCCTTCCCATGCCTGGATCCTCTTCTCCCCAACATATACCCTTTATTATCTAGTCCCCCAAGATTACAACCTTTCTTCCCCTTCCTCCTTCTTCCTTACTGCCCTGCCCACCGCTCTATCAATCCATTCCTCAAACTCATCCCTGCCTGTCTGGTGCTCCTCAGCCATGCTCTCGAATCCTTCCCTCTGCTTTTTTCTCTCCCTGCCTGATCACTCCTCCTTCTTCCCTCCTCCACTGCTATGCTTGCCTTTCCTCCCTCTGCAGTGACCTGTCCTTTTGGGTATACTGTGATATGGGCAAACAGAACTGAATGACTCAGATATGAGTGACTCAATTTCCGTGCTGTAGGATTAGCTAATGGGTTGGAACAGCAAGGGGAGGGAATAGCAACTGCAGAGTGATGGAATAGTGAGGAAAAATGATGGGGGATATAGAATAGTGTTCTCAGTCAAAGGCAGTAGTGCAGCCTATTGCTGTTGAGTTGGCTTCCTGGTGTAGAGGATGCGGTCAGTGCCTGGAGTGTTGATGGTGCTGGGTTTGGGACTGCCTCCAGGTAATTGGTTTTTGGTGGTGTAATAGTGCTTAGTGCTTAATTTTTTTGTTTGTTTTGCCTCCCATGGTTCCCCTGATTGTGTTGCCCCAGCCATGGTGTCCCCTCACACACTGTAGCTCCCTCCCATGTATTTCCCTTTTCCCCAGTGTCTGACCCTCCCCCCCCCCAAGTTGATTATATTAGTTTGGAAGGTGCAGGGGTCTTGTCTCCACATTAAAAGTGAAGTTTAATTGTACATGTTTTGCACTGTATAGTGCGGTAGCTGTGTTGACATTCGGTGTTGTGGGTGCAGAGCCAATATAGCGTTTGGTGATATGCACTTGCTGTTATGGGAGTCACTGTTTAAAAGTTGGCCTTATGACATGGAACCATCCTTTTGTACCCCTTAACTACCTTTGTCATTGTCTCTCTCCCATTCTTCACTCCTGCCCCCCACACCCTTTTCCTGCACCTGTTCTCCCCCCCAGGCTTTCATCCCCTTCCTAGACTGCTTCCATGGACCCTTCCCCACTTCTTCTGACTAACCTCCTTTCTCTCCCCCCTGACTTGTACCTGACCCCTCTCTCTTTCTACTTCTTTCATTCCCCTTCCCAAATCAGTGGGAGGAACCTATTCCACACTGGCACCTCATTAGGTGCTCCAAATCCAGCCCCCCATAACCCCATTCCTATCACCAACCATTCTCCACCTCTCTTCCCTATAAACTCTCACCCTCTGAGGTAGGGGCCTCAGCATCTCGATTTTCCCTTCCTCAACTCTTCCCTTTCTGCCTTACTCTCTCACCTGGGCTGTACCTACCACCACCCTTATCCCTGCTCTACCCCCCCCCATTGCTCATAAGCTTTCCTAACTCCAATCTAAGCAGCTTCACCTCTGCCATCAGGTTGTCAGGAGGTCTAAACCTCACTTTCAGGTTCTTGGCAATATTGGGAATGGAACTAATCACAGACATGTTGCATTAGAGTAATAAACTTGTTTATTACTACCAAGAAGGATAAAATCACAGTTGCCCTAAGCAGTTCTTACCAATACGAACTGGGAGCCAGTGCTAAGCATTCCCTATACCTCAAGATTTCTCTGTGTCTCTTGGGATGTCTAAGGTACAAGACTGGTGTATCACATTATATACCTATGATAATTACTATGGTTACTGTAAGATAGAAACATTTCTAGTTACAGAGATGAGCCTTATTGGCTAAATTAGAGGTGGCTCCACAGTCCAAGATAACATTATACAATTTTGTAGTAGTCATCAGTTTTGTGAACAAAAGAGTTCTTATACAGAGTCTTATATAACTCAATGCAGTGGTACAAATCACCAAAAGGTGGCAATGTCGACTTACGTATCATAATTACTCCAAGGGCACAGGTGCCTTGGCACCTTACAAGTAAGAAATACACAGAAAATACATAGAAAAATATATGTATTAGCAAGCAAAGTGTATTACAACAATATTCTGACATCTACTCTTGTACGGTAGATGCCCTTAACCCTATATGTTAGTATAACATATGCCTAAGCACTACCTGTCTACGGTGTACCTCTGAGGGTACCAATTAGGGTGTAGGGACCTCGAGTAACAAGGTGATTCAGATTTCTTCAAATTTTACAACTACCCACATCTCATAGTGTGTCCAGGAATACAGCTGCCCTGCACTTTCAGCACACCACACTGCTCCTGTCCTCCTGCTGTCTGTACATACTCCCACCCACCTTCACAGACATGCTAGCGATCATCAGTCCTGTTCTCATCTTGTACAGATATGTTAATTTCTCCCCAAACACCCAAACATCTCTTCCCAGCACACTTTTTTTTTTTTATTTGAAAATTGGTAACCAGGAAAGGCACGCTGACCCAGTGCTCCTTTCCAGGTGTGACACATGGAAAAGAGAAAGGGGTTACAATAAATCAAAAGCAGGAACAGAGAAATATTCCAAAGATAAAGTGCAAACAGTGAACAATTCAAGATGCAAGTGCAAACAATAAACAGTGAACAGAAGATTGTTCTATGAGCAGCAACAATACCCAATTGAAATTACCAAAGCAGGTTGTTACAAGTAAGTGCAGCAGTTGTAGTGACATGAACTGACCACACCTGTGTGGCTTACTCCAGATGTGGATTAGCTGCAAACCCTCTGATTCCTTTGTCAGCTTACCCTATATAGGGTTGAAGTGCAATTCCCCAACTCCTCTGTGTTGTGATCCTACTCCAGATGGTAGTACTCCAGAGGCCTACTCTAAGTAGAAACGTAGAAACATGTTTTTTATACTTCTGCTTAGAGTAGGCACTACCATCTTGAGTAGAATCCACAGCACGGGAAGTGGGGGATTGCAGTTCAACCCCATATAGGGTAAACTGCCAAAGGAATCTGAGGGACTGCAGCTAATCCCTATCTAGGGTAGGCAGACAAAGGAATCAGAAGGGTTGCATCTACAGCCTATCTGGGTAGGCCCACAAAGGTGCAGCCCCTCAGATGCCCTTGTCAGGTTATCCTATATAAGGATGAACTGCAATCTCCTACTCCCCTGTGCTGTGCTCCTGCTCTGGATGGTGGTGCTCTAGTAGCCTATTCTAAGTAGAGTGTTGTTTTACCCCATGTACTTGCCACATAGGTCTACTGCAAATAGGGAGTATCTCCCATTTAGAGATGTGTGAAGTTCAAAAAAACTTAGCTTTGTTAAACTTCGCAACATTCTTTGAAGACACAAAGTCGAATTTTGCAGTCAATATACTACTATGGGAAGTATGTGACTTTGCAAAGTTTGCTCCAGGAGATGTACTCAGATTACATGTGGTACCATGTAAGAAGGTCACATGCTGCTTCTGCAACAGTAAAAACTGTAAGAGCTGTACTCAGTGCAGTTCTAGCCATGTATGTGAGGAAATAGGATCTGTTTGAGAGTCCTCCGAAAGAGACCTTACGTCTTGGTGTTGAAGCCTTAAAAACAAATGTTTTAAAAAATATATATATATAATTCACTTGTCAAGATTCATTTTAAGAATTTTTGAAAAGTTTTTGCTATTTTTTAGTACTTTTACTTGACGTTTTAGTGTGTGCTCTTTCTGTGTTGCTCGTGTAGTCTATACTCACAGCCACTCAGTCTGCAACACATTTGCTACAGCAGGGGAAGGACAATCAGCATTCTTGTTCCAATTTCATTTGCCAATTGACTGTACCTTCAAATCATATCTAATTTTGTGCATTTTAGATTAATCATCAACTGCAGCAGTAGCAGCGGCTGTATCTGTTATTTTGTGAGGCTCAGAACAATGAGCTAATCTTTCTGGAGTCCTGGGTTTAGATCCCACAGCCACTACCTTAATACTGCATGAACTTGAGTAAGCCACTTTGTGTGTATCTTGAAAGGATCCTCTGCTCAGTGTGCTTTTTCTTGCCCCAAAAAATGAAGCCAAATTGTGATTTAATCTTTTCAGAAATAGGCACATGTTTTTTTATTTATTTATTCATTTAAAGACTTGGAAAGACCTTTGAGCCAAGGGCTCTTTTACAGAGGTTCCACGTCAAGTCACCATGCATAACAAATTATAATGGCTTCAGTAAGTAGTACAACATGAGGAAGTATTTACATAAACAAAATAATAATATAGCAAGATAAATATTGTGTCAAGTGCAGCCAGTGGCCTGGTCTGAAGAGGGGTGGAAGGGATTACAAGGAGAGAAGGATAGAGGGTGAATTTTGGTGGGGGGGGGGAGCAAAATAAGAGCAAGGAGGGAGCTGTCACAATGTAGCTTATGTAGGAAAAGACCCACAGGGGGGTAGAGGGAGAGAACAAGGTAAGGAAGCAGAGGGGAGGGGGTTGGGGGAGTGGGAGTGGATGGGTAGAGGAAGGGAGATGAGGTAGGATGAAAAGACAGCAGGGATGGGGACAGGAAAGGGATGAAGGAAGGAAGTGCTGTATGTGGAATAGCACAGCAACAGGGTAGGGCTATATAGGGGCAAATGGTAAAAGAGGGAGGTCCCAGTGCATTTAGCTGTCTGCGAAGATTAGGTGAAGCAGTCACAAAATGCTCTGGAAACTAAGAATTGACACAGCTGCCGCATAAATGGTCCCAAGGTTGCAATCGACGCAATCTCAAGAGGAAGGAAATTAAATAAATTAGCTGCTCTAACTGCAATGGATCACTGTTGGAGCGAGGTTCAACAGTAAGGGATAGTACAAGTTTGGCTCACAGAACTTTGTGTGTTACAAGTGCCTTAGAAGGGACTGAAAAGCTGAAGGTACCTGGTGGTAGGAGACCAAGAGCTGCCTACTTAGCCAGAAGGCAGGTTTGACATTCAGTGCGATCCTGGAGTTGAAGCCAGTTTGCTTGTCCATAAAGGTCACAAGTGTGAGTACGATGCTGCACCAGTTAGTAGATGGTGTGCCTTATTCAGAGCAGTGGTGAGCCGCTGTAGGGTTGTTTTCTGTGGCAGTACCATAAAGGACCAAACCATAGTCAGTAATAGACACAATTGAACTTTGGATAGTCAGTCTGAGGGCTTCGGTAGCAAGGCAGTGTTTGTGTCTGTGTAGAAGGCCTAGGCAAATGTTAACTGCATTGACAACATTCTCAACATGGTGGGAGTAGGAGAGCATACTATCCAGAGTAACTCCTAGGTAATTAAAAGATTGAGTCTGATCAAAGATTACACCTGCACTGTTTTTAATCACCAATTGTTTGGCTTTATGCTTGCTGTGGGTACCATGGAAAAGCATGACCTTTGTTTTTTTTCAGTTAAGCACCAACTTAGGAGAGGTGAAGCTGGACTCAACTTCAGTAAGACATTTCTGAAGTTGGGCCTGAAGGAGGGTAGGGTCAGCAGTCTTTAAGAAAATGACCACATCATCTACGTAGAGGAGTACTGGTTCGGAACAGGATGCCAGAAGATTATTGAGGAAGGTGCTAAATAGAAGGGGTCCCAGGATCGATCCTTGAGGAACCCCAGAGTAGGCAGGCAGTTTAGCAGATAGGGTAGATCCTATTCTCACCTGTTGTGTATGGTTTGCTAGATAGCTGGTGAACCACTTTAGGCCGTCCTAAGATATACCAAGCCCAGCAAGTTGATGTGTCAGCAAATGGTGATTGACAGTGTCAAATGCTTTAGACAGGTCAATAATAATTGAACCAACAAGTTGACCCTGATCAAGAGTATGGTGAATGAAACCTGTGAATTTCACTAAGGTTGTAGATGTGCTGTGCTCTTTCTGAAAACCATGTTGTACACATTGTAGGCTGCATTTTTCCTGATACTCCACAAACTGGTCGGCAACAATCCTTTCAAGTGCTTTGGACAATAGGGGGAAGAACACATATTGGCCTATAATTCCCAGATAGTAATCTGTCCCCAATTTTAAAAACTGGTGTAACCAGAGTGGATTTCCAGATCTGAGGGAATTGTGAAAGTATAAGGGAGCAATTGAGAAGCTTGGTGAGGGGGGATAGGACTTCATCTAGGGTTAGGGTAAGAAGTTTCAGGTTGAGGGAATCCCTGCTTGTCCTAGTTCCTTCTAGAATTTTAAGTAGGTATGTTGTGGCCTCGCTTTCTGAGATAGCTTCAAAGTAGAAACATGGGTGGGTCAAAGCCTGGTGAACGTAGGAGTTGTGCTGGGTGGTTCAAGGAAATTTGGGGGCAGAATTTGGCTAAGGTCTATGAAGGATGAATTAAATGTGTTAGCAATTTACTCGAGGTCATGGATGATAGACCCATCAACATTTAATATAGTTGGAGCCTGCTTGGAGACACTCCCAGTGATTCCCGAAATGTTTTCCCAGAATCTTTTCCCATCTGCCCAGGTCTTGGCAAGGATGTCCTTATAGTACTGTGCTTTGCACTCATGGATAGCCTTAGTACATGTGTTCCTGGCCATCATATAGGCTTGTATGTCAGGTTGCCTGCCAGAGGTCCTGGCCTTATGTCAGAGGTGGTCACAAGCTTTAATTTGAGCCAGAAGGTTAAAAGAGATTTAGGGATTATTAAGTCCCCTGCTCCTATGTGTCCTAAAAGGGGTGTGAATGTCACAGGCTGCACTTAAGCATTCAATGAAGTATTCCAGAGCTGAGTCAATATCAGTGGCAGGTTCAATGTAATGTCTTGTTGCTGGAGGAGAGACTTTAGTGGCTGCAGGTGGCAATGGGAGTGCACTCTACTTCTGATTGTTCTGGCAGGGGACTTGATAAATTTGTTAGTCCAATAAACACAGGGCAGGAGAGTGATTGCTGATAGTGTCAGGCAATACTTCAGATTGGGAGATATGCATTGGATGATTCATTAGGACCCAGTCCAGGAGTGTGCTAGTATTGTGTTTAGCACTGTGTATGCAATATTTCCTTTTCACAGCCATAAAATGTGCAGCAGAGGTGAAGGTAAGTTTTGTAGTGGCAAGGCAGCAGCAGGAACGTGACAAACAGCTGGAAGGCAGCAGGTAGACACATTCCGTGGTGTTGAACAATGACAGCAGATGATGTGGCCATCATTCTTGTTGATACAGAGCTGGGGTGGAGGGAGATAGTCAGACTGGCAGCCAGTAAATTGCTTTGTGCCCCAATTTGCCATTTACTAAGGCACTTGAGAAATCTGAGTCTGAAGAACCAGACAATATAGTGGATGGGGTTGAAGCTTTAGGTGGAAAGGAACTGCAGCCTATGGAAGTAAACACTATAGAAAAAGATGTTTAGGAGCAGAAGGAAGACTGGCAAGAGAAGGAGGGTAGGCAGAAGTGCAGGACTGTGAGGAGGAGGAAGAAGAGGTGCTGGTTGAAGATGAAGGCAATAACAATGGCCTGATAGTTGATCCTTCCTGGGAGCCAGAAAGTAAAAAAAATGTAAGTGGATGATGTTAAAGAAAAATCACAACCATTGGGTGAACCCCCCCCCCAAAAAAAAGACTGTTACTGGAAAATGTGTGCCTGTAAAACCTATATCACTCTCCATGCCCCCACAATCACCTGCAGCATCATTGACATTATCTTCACTTGATTCTTTACATAAAATGTCCCATCCCTCCAAATTCCTGGTTTGGGACTTTTTTTTAATTGTCTCCATGATGAGTCAGTGTAGGGGGCCAGAAGGTTCCCAGTGGAATGGAGGTTTGTGGCTCCCTAACAATTCCAGGATAGGCCAGACAAATCTGGAAGGAGAGGTTGGAAGCTTACTCAGGAACCAAGATGCAAAAAATTTATTTAAAAGGGACAAGAAGAATAACAAAATAACTGTTTCTACAACATTAAAGGATAATAGGATAATCAATAAAACAATATGACTGGGACTAACAATTGGTCAAACCAAGAACAGTGGGTTAACCTCTTTTAGTCAAAGTCCTGTGTGCACTTGACCAAGATGACCAACGGTGGATGAACCAAGCTTCGGCTTTGCAATGAGTCGGCTGATCAGCAGGTAGGCATTGACCCCACAAAGCACTTTTACAAACAGATCATAATGGGGCATCCCACAGATGAACAGAACACAAAGAGGAACACTGCTACCTGGACAATAAAGAACTTGGTGATCCTCTGTGGCTCCAGCAAGAAGCTGAAGATTTCTGATCGGCAGATGGTTTTCTGGCTGATCCACAGCAATGACCATTGGTAGGTGCCTGGCACCCAGGGCACATCTCAACAAGAAGACTGCTGGCGGTATGATCTTTAGGTGTCCTCAACAGAGCACCATGGGTATGCACACACTTACAGATGGCAGGCAAAATAAGAAAAAGGGCATGCACAATACTAACTGTGGTCCCTCCTGCTCAAGCCAGGGTGGCTTCTAAGCTGACTTACTTATGGATAATTTACTAGCTGCTCTCTACAACTTACCATCGCAGGACTGATGTTGGAACACTGTGGTGGAACTTTGAGGCAGGTTGACGTCACTGGAGAAAGTTCTGCTGCAGATGGAGGATGGGCCGGGGACCTCCCTGGGCCAGCGCCAGGCTCTGAAGAAGCTGGTCCAGGTAACCAACACAACACTGGGTGTTAGGTATGCAAGGATGCAAGTCAATAACACAGTTCAGAAGCAAGCTAGCTGAATTTAAAGCAGACAGTTCAGTTCTTGCAAAAGGTGCAGTCTCTAGGGGGACAACAGGCAAGCTGCAGCACAGTTCAGGTCAGGTGGGGCTCAGGACCCCTCCACATAGCTCCGTGGCAACCTAGGTCCATTGGACCACTCCCCTTTCCTTCCTCAAGGGTGCTGTAGCTTTAAGGATCCTTTGTGTTTTGCTATCCCAGATAGGCCAACTCCTACATTAATATTTAGAACCATTTAGAACCACCCTGGTGCCTGGCTGCAGTGTGAAGGGCATTGCCCAGACCTGTCCTCTTGTTATATGCATGAGGGCCAGGACCCTCACAGTTTTCCCCCTCTTTCCAGTAGTTATCCTGGGGACTTGATTTTCTGGCCTGGTTCGCTGGCACAGAATGGTGCCAAAGGATACAAAGAGGTCTACGTCCACCCCTTCCATCCTCTTTTCACCCTTTTGGGGCTCTTAAATCATGGAGCCCCTTTTCTTTCATCTAGGGATGAGATGCTATTTAGCTCAGGCTGCCCTTCCCCTGGAGATGGTTTAAAAATAAAGTTTGCAGGCTTGGCCACACCTGGGACCTTTTCTTTTTCATTGGGCACTCTGCCCACTTCCCCAAATTGTTCTATCTCCTTAGGGCGGGCAGCTCAACCAGGGAACCCACTGTGCCCCCTTCCCTGGTGTTTAATAGGGCTCTGGCCCTTTAATTTTTCCTTTACTTCCCTGCCTCCCCTCCTGGTGCCTGTGGCGCGAGTAAAATACAACATCAGGCTAACAACCCACTCACCACCATAGCCCAGGTCTTTGGCACTGCTGGGGTGTCAGGAAGGGTGGCCTGGGAGCCATGCTCCCACCTAGCTTTCAGTGCTGCTGCAGGAGCTGGGCAGGTGGAACTAAGAGGTCCCGGGCAATCATTTCCATCTGGACTGATTTTACTCTAGTGCACCTGAGTCCATCCCCAAAGACTGTCCAAGTTGCCACCACTGAGGACTGGAGGACCATGCACATCGGGGAGCTGCGCTCCCACCTGACTGCTGCTGCTGCCAAGGGACAATGCTGGAGTGGAGTGACACCGAGGGAGCTACAGACCAACCAAAGATATGTGCTTTACCTCTGTGCTCCCTGTGTCTTCCACCCTACCAGCCAAGCCAACAATGCTTGAGTTGCTTTCCCTACTCCACAGGGCCCAAGAGAGGAGGACAGATTGTGGTGGGGAGCTGCGCTACTACCCAACTGACTGTAATGTGGAGGCTGCCTTTTCCTGGAGGGGAGTGACTCTGGAGGATCCACGGACCACCCTAAGGCATGTTTTCCATGGCTTCCTGCATCCTCCACCCTTCTTACCAAGCTGCTGACTTCCCTCTTTAGCAACTCCCCAGCCCTTTTGTAGGGCAGTGGAGGTCCTGGCTTTTGGCCAGAGGACTGGGCACTATAAGCTCAAAAGGGAGGGTCTCCTACCCACGACCCCCCTTCTCAGTGCCAAACAGTGCAAAAAGTAGGACAAAGGGACTGGGAGAGGGTTGCAGGTGGGGGTGTGTGTGTGGAACGGATGGAACTGGAAGGAAAAAAAAATCCCATGTCAGGAAGGGATCCCCATTTTGTGGTTGTGCCCCCTAACTTTTGGGCACTACATCAGTAGCAATTTGTCAGATATGCCAGGTAAAAGTAAGCTGAGGCAAATGATGATTTTGTTTGGACACTGGTGGGCAACACACACATTTGAAAATAAAGTACCTGGGTAAGTGACAGCAGCATCAGTGTTTAGCAGTGGGTGGAATGGGAGGTAATACCACAGAACCTACACATGGAAAGGAGGAGGTTAATTTAAAGGAGGATGTTTTATTTGAGGAGGATATTAACTGTACACAGGGGCGCTGACAGCGGGAACAGCCAGGACAACTGTCCGGCCCGTGGTTGGGGGGGTCCTCCTGACCATCATTGTTAATTTGGCAACTTTGACAACTTGGTTGAAACTTCATCTTTACGTTACTAAAGAAGCTACGACTGCAACCGCAAGCTTCAAAAGTTAAACCAAGTTACCATACTATCGCTAGCAATTTAAACTGGAGTCGGGTCAGGTGTTTTAATTGTTTTGTTGCTGTTTGACTAAATTAGTTTGCGCTGCCAGACTGTGCCTGCTCTGCCTACTCCTAGAGCCAGCTAGAACTGTTGTTTTAAAATGAATTTGTGACAGTGATCACTAATGATGACTTTCATGGTCCAGACTCAGAGTCACAGAACCAGAGAGGTTGTTTGTTGCTGGCTGTGTGACTCTGCCTGTACGGTACTTGTCTGTCGCCCCCCCCCCCCAATGCTAGCCTGCTAGGTAGGGTTAAAGTGTGCAGTAAGTATTCCTTGCCTTGACCTACCAGTGTCCGGTCCATCTATCCATTATGGATTGTCAATTAAGTTGTCACCTGACCCACTGCCCACCCATCACCTGCCTGGATATCTTACCAGACTCATGGATTGGACTGGACCACGGGCTGGCAGGTGGCAATGGCACCACTGTGGTCTGTGGCTGTGCTGGGCTGGCAGTCAGACTTGGTGGCAGTGGACTAAGGACTCTCTCTGAAGGTGGATACTACCTGGACTCTCCCCCCCAGGTCCGGGCGCCTGATATTTATTTTCAGGCAGGCTGTGGCAGCAACAACAGTCGTCAATCCTGTTGGATGGTCTTGGGCCATGATGACAGCTGGGAGATAAGAGGAGACAGAGGAGGAGAGAGAAACCTGACCCAGCCCAAAAAACTTCCTGCTGGCTGCTGCTCCTCATTGCATAGCTGCTCAGGTCAGGACTTTGGTGGTGGTATGGTACTGGTAACGCATGGTTGTGGGAGGGAGCCTGTATGCCTTTTATTTTATTTATTTATTTTGGGTCAGTCTGTCGGGTGGGGTCACAGACTCTAAGGCCAGCCAGTGTCTACTACACCCTTAACTACAGGGGGGGGGATTTTTTTTCTTTTATTGAAGATAAGAACACACTTTTGTTACATCTTTCCTACCCCTCATTCCAGGGAAATTTTCCCTATAATCAGGTGTAGGAAAGATGTAACAAACATGTGTTCCTAGCTTCAGTAAAAGCCCCAAAACTCACCACAGAGCATCTAACCCCCATAGCGTCTGGGGGCCTGGTGGCCCCCAGACCACCAGCCTTAACTGATTTGGGAGAGTGGGCCCATCTCAAATGGCTTTACCTAGGTCCAGCATTTCTTGTCTGTGGCCTTGGTTGTTATATCCACATAACCACTGACATGTGGAGTAGTGGCCCAACAGCTGCAGTATCATACATGTGTGTAACTGCACACTGGGTGGAACTTCTAGGGGTGAGACATGATTTTTTTATGCAACTTAACAAATTGTATTGGTGGAACTGGCACCAGCACTAGCTGCAGCTGCAGCCAATCTTCTGTGCAGTGTTAGTAATGACATACTTGCCATGAAAGCAAGCATTGTTGTGTCACACCATCCATGCAACATTTTGTCTTCACTTTTAGAGGAGGTAGGTACCTGGCTGTACTACACTCTCACTAAAGACAGAATTTATTGCAAGCAACAGTGGGTCAAATATTGTTAAACCATTAACGATGGTGCTGTTTTCAGAGTGCCTTGTTTGGTACACTGTATTAACCTGGTGGTTAAAAAGTTTGTGTCACGAGCAGATATTAAAGAACTACTGATTGAGTGCAGTCAAATCAGTGCACATTTATCAAGGTTCAGAAAGTCCAGGGACCAACTACAGGCACTATAAATAAACAAGCAATTGTCAATGCCGAATGTTTGCTTGCTGGCATTGGCAGTGATAGTGTAGAAGTTACAGAGCTGCGTAATAGTAATGGCAGTGAAGTACTGAACTGAAGCCAACCCCACCACCACCCTGCAGAGAGTGACAGGCATTGGAGTGTGCCTTTGGGTCATCAGGCATAACGGCCACGCCATTTCAGTACACCCCACCCTGCAGACACTGGCAAGTGTCACGGTGTTCCTTGGGGTCTTTGGTCCTTATGTGCACGCCATTCCATTAGGAAATACAGTGGGATGGGTGCGATATAGGAGAATGGGGTGAACTTTGGGGCTGAAGAGACCAAGGCATACCACAATGCTTCTCACTGGCTGCAAGGTGTGGAATGGCATGAGCATTACAGGCAAGAATCCCAAGTCACACCCCTGATACCTGTCATTCTCTACAGGGTTGGGCGTTATGGTTGGAAACCCTAATACCTCAGGCATTCGTTGGTATTTTCACTCCAAATGTTCAACATGGTTTTTTTGTGACCCCACCTCATGAAGAGGGAATATCAGCTTCTTAGCCGAAAGCTGCTTATGCACAGCGACTACAGCATTTAGCACCACAGGTGCAAAAACATTCCGAACAGGATGTAAAAAATGACAGCTATACTGTTCATGGGGAGGAGTAAAAAATGGCAATGTTGTAAATCTGCAGTAAAAATATTTAAAAAAATGGTGAAGTCATGAGCGTACATAGAAACTGTGCAATGCACACCCGTAATATAATTAGGTTGGGGATTTTTTTACAGCAGATTGTCAGCTCAGGCATTTTGGTGCCTCTGATCATGAACAGTGTCACTGTGATTTTCTTTATCTGTCCCGAATAATAATTTCCCACAGTGACCACGCATCCCTGCACTGAAAGTGTGAAAACACACTTCGGCCATGTTGTGAAAAATGACAGCTGTACTGTAAATAAGGCAGTGTGGAAAAATGCCACTGGTGAAAATCTGGACTTAAAATATTACAAAGTCATGAACTTATGAGGGTGCGTGGAAACTGCTCAATGCTCACTCATAACACAGTCATTTTATGACTTTTGGCACCAATTTTTCAACATAGCCATTTTAAGACCTCTGCTCATGAACAGTGTAACTGTGATTTTCTTAATCTGTCCCAAACATTGCTTTCACACACCAACAGCACCATTGTGTGCTACATGTGCAAAAACACATTTTGGGTGGCATATGAAATACGGCAGCTGTACTGTTCATAAGGAAGTGTAATAAAATGGCAATGTTGAAAATCTGGAGTGAAAATATTAAATTTGCAAACTTATGAGCATGCATAGGAACTGCGCAGCACACGCTTGTAAAACAGTCATTTTTAGGAATGTTTTCACCAAATTTTCAACATAGCCATTTTAAGATCTCTGCTCATGAACAGTGTCACTGTGATTTTCTTAATGTGTCTCATACATTGATTTCACACATCGACTCGCCATTGTGAGCTACATGGGCAGAAACACATTTTGGGCAAGATGTGAAAAATGACAGCTGTACTATTCATAAGGAGGTGTGGTAAAATGGCAATGTTAAAAATCTGGAGTGTAAATATTGAAAATTTTCAAACTTACGAGCGTACGTAGGAACTGCACAACGCACGCTCATAAAACAGTCATTTTTTGGAATTTTTCACCAAGTTTTCAACATAGCCATTTCAAGACCTCTGCTCATAAACAGTGTCACTGTGATTTTCTTAATTTGTCCATTACATTGCTTTAGCACACTGACTGCATCATTGCGTGCTACATGGGCGGAAACACGTTTTGGGTGAGATGTGAAAATGACAGCTGTACTGCTTATAAGAACGTGTGGTAAAATGGCAATGTTGAAAATCTGGAGTGAAAATATTGAAAATTTGTGAACTTATGAGCATGCATAGGAACTGCGCAACGCACACTCCTAAAAAGTCATTTTTTGAAATTTTTCCAACATATTTTCAAAATAGGCTTCTTGAGAGCCCACCTTATGAACACTGGCACTGTCATTTCATTAACAGGTCCCGAAAGGTGATTTCACATAGTGACTGTGAAATCACCCTTCAGGCCCGAATAATGCGATGACAGTGATATCATTCATGAGAAGGGGTCCCAAAAACCCCATGTTGAAAATTTGGTGCAAAAATTCCAAAAAATGCCTGAGATATGCAACAAAGTTGAAACCTCCCTATCTAGCTCATTATACAGCTTACCAGCATTTCCTCAGTTTGTGGTCGGCTTTGAAGAGTGCAGACGTGTTCCCGGTCCACCGAAGATCAACTGCCTTGAGGTCCGGAGGTAAGTATGGGGTGAGGGGTGTGGGGAGGCAGGGTGTGCAGTGGGTGGAGTGCGGGTTGTGGGAGGGCCAGGAGACTACGTGGGGCCATTTTTCTTTACAGGTGTTCTTTTGTTTCCAATGATGGCGTGGGCGTTTGCCATGCTGAGGTGGGCTCCCAGCATGGCACAGAACTCAGTTGGGGGCATTCAGCCGATGGGGATTAGGCACCCCATCGCCCAAAGCATTGACTGCCATGTTGGGTGGGCTCCCAGAGTGGCACCCAGTACTCGGGGGTGAGGACAGTGGACCTGATGGGGATTGGCACCCCCCCTGGCTATATCATGAGTTGCCACACTGGGTGGGCACCCAGCGTGGCATTTGGAAGACTTTGGGGGGTGGGGGGAGCGCAGCACAGCCGATGGGGGATTGGACACCCCCATCGGCTATACAGTGTGTGCATGCGTGTGGGGGAGGCGTGCACGCCTGCGTGTGTGTGTGTGTGTGGGGAGCTGCGCATGAGCAAGCGATATCTTAATGCTGCTCACTGAAGCGTAGCTCCCCCTTTGAACTGTATGCCACTGCATTTTGGAGCTTGTCATAGACAGCTCCATCATGCATTGGTTTACAGGGGCCGCACCTGCCAACACACTGATTGAATCGGAAAAGCAGGTGACACACCTCCGAAAATTCGGATGATGGCACTATGTATCTTGCACGTGCATGCAAGCAAACATAACAAACATAATAAATGTATCTTAATTTTTGAAGACCTTTTTTTTTTTTTTTGTGCGTGCATATGTGACGTATGAATGAGGGATCCACTCACCATAGATCAAGGGAGGATGTGAAATGCTGCAGGTACATGGGGGGGGGAACAAAGTGGTAGACAGTAAGCCCTACCAGAGCTTTAGGCTGATGTAGCACAGCAATATATTGAGGGGGGTGAACAAAGTGGTAGACAGTAAGCCCTATCAGAGCTTCAGGTTGATGTAGCACAGCTGGACTAAGGCAAGGGAGGATGTGAAATGGTACAGATAAATGGGGGGGGTGAACAAAGTGGTAGACAGTAAGCCCTACAGGTAGTACAGTACGCTCAAGTTCGTTTGCATAGGTTTTAGCAGCAGGGAGTTCACATTGACAGAGTCTAGTAAGAGAAAACACTTGGAATTACACATACAACGAAGTCTGAGTTTTCACATCAAATGCTGAGGTATTTTTTTTCTGGAGGATTAGAACCCATGGAGTCCATGAAGGTGTGCTTTGTAGAGCTGGCGTGTGTAAGGACTGTTAGGCACTCACACATTTTGGTGGTCCTGCTTTGGCAGGGAACAGTTTATTAAAGTAATGATGTGTGGCTTGTCTCTAAGCTAGACAAGACTACACCATCCTATCAGGCAACTGACACAGTTGATCTGTGTGTGTGTGGGGTGGGGTGGGGAGCTGCTCACTGAAGCATAGCTCCCTCTTTCAACTGTATGCCACTGCATTTTCAACTGCTGTCATAGACAGCTTCAGCAGTGATTGGAGAACTGTGACCACACCTGCAAACACACTGACTGAATTGGAAGATGCTGACACACCTCTGAAAAACTCAGATGATGGCACTATGTTTCTTGCACATGCGTGCAAGCAAACATAAAAATGGCCTGTCTCAGCACCGGATGAAGCAACAGGTTGTAATGAAGTGGAACTCGACATTATAAGTCTAATTAATTATTTATGAGGTAAAGCAGCTCACTGATTGGCAGCCATGCCGGTCTGAAATCTCCTAGAAATGCCCAGTACGGCAGCCAAACAGCTGCTTGCACACTGTACATTTACAGCAGTGGAGGCAAAACAAAGCCAGTGTTTGCAGCACTGCTGTCAGTGTGGAAGATCAAAAACATGATGTAGTAGCCACCGTGACAGAAAAATAATTCCTGCAATCGCAGACCCAAAATGTCATTTAGCAACCCTTATTTCGACATATTCTGGGGGGCAAATGGTGAACAGTGACTAAGTGATATGGCTCTTCACTTTTCTGAAAACGATAGTGCCAATGCCGTCTCTAGAGATAGACCTCTGTCACCTGAAGTAAACTCAGCAAGCATAGAAACACAGAAGTTGACAGCAGATAAGGACCGCAAGGCCCATCCAGTCTGCCCATTTATTTTTCTACCTTATGAACGTGCCATAGGCCTTTGCTCTGTCAATGGCCTATCTATTCATACTCATCTGTATTGCTCCCTTATGCCTATCCCATGCCTGTTTGAAGCGCTGCTCTGTATTCATATCCACCACTTCCAGAGGTAGGCTGTCCCATGCATCCACCACCCTTTCTGTGAAAAAGAACTTCCTCACATTACCCCTTAATTGGCCTTCCTCTAATCTCATGCTGTGTCCTCTTCTCCTGCTATTTTTATTATATTGAAACATGTTAGATTCTTTCACCTTGTTAATGTCCTTAAGGTATTTGAATGTTTCAATCATATCACCACTCTCCCTCCTTTGCTCTAGGGTATACATATTGAGCTCAGGTAATCTGCCCTCATATGTTTTCAGATGCAGTCCCTGCACCATTTTGATTGCCCTTCTCTGGACTACCTCAATTTGGTTAATGTCCTTGTGAAGGTGTGGCCTCCAGTACTGGATGCAGTACTCCAGATGGGGCCTAACCAGTGTCTTGTAAAGAGGGATTATTTCCTCCCTCTTCTGACTTGTGATACCCTACTAATACACCCCAACATCCCTCTAGCCTTACATACTGCTGTAGAGGTCTACTTGGATGATTTCAGGTCAACGGTGATGATGACGCCCAAGTCTTTTTCTTCCCTTGTGACTGCCAGCAACTCCCCTCCCAGCCTGTAGGAGGCTTCAGGGTTTCTCTTCCCTATCTGCATGATCTTACACTTCTTTGAGTTAAACCCAAGTTGCCACTCTTCTGACCATTTTGCCAGTTTATCCAGATCTCTTCTCATTCTGCCCACCCCATCTGGATCATCTACTCTGTTGCAGATCTTGGTGTCATCTGCAAACAGACAAACTTTACCCTCCAGTCCATCTGCATGTCACTGATGAAGATATTGAAGAGGACTGGCCCCAGAACTGATCCCTGAGTTACCCCACTTGTGACCTACATCTCTTCTGACTGTATATCGTTTACCACCACTCTCTGTTTTCTGCTGTCAACCAGTTTGCCACCCAATTGACCAACGTCTGACCCACCACAAGCCTACCCGGCTTATTAATCAATCTTCTCTGTGGAACAGTATCAGAAGCTTTGCTGAAGTCAAGGTAGGCAACATCAGCTGCTCCCCCTTGGTCCACCACTTTGGTTACCCAATCAAAGAAATCTATGAGATTAGTTTGACAGGGCCTTCCTTTTATAAACCCATGCTGTCTTGGATCCTGTGCTCCTATGGATTCTGGGTGTTGCACTATTCTTTCCATAAGGAGTGTCTCCATTATCTTGTCCACTACTGAGGTAAGACTAACTGGTCTGTAGTTCCCTGTCTCCTCCCTGCTACCACTTTTGTGGAGTGGGATCACATGAGCCCTTCTCCAGCCTTCTGGGACTTCTCCTGTGCTCAGAGGCTCACTAAACAGTTCTGATAATGGCTCTGCTAGTTCCACCCTTAGTTCCTTTAGTATCTTGGGATGAATGCCATCAGGTCCCAATGCCTTGTCCACCCTGAGCTTACTGAGCTCTTGTAGGACCCTTTCTTTTGTGAAGGGACTAGTGCACACCTCCCTCCCCCCTGTGTCCATGGTGCAGAGCTGTGGGCCCTGCCTTACCTTCTGTTCAGTAAATACTGAGCAGAAGTATCTATTTAGGATAGATGCTTTTACATGGTCCTCCTCTTCACACGCCCCATTATCCGCTTTGATCTTAGCAATATCCCCTCTGAACTTTTTCCTTTCACTAATGTATCTGTAGAAAGTCTTGTCACCTCCTTTTACTGTTTGTGCTAGTGTTTCCTCGGTTTGGGCCTTTGTCTGCCTTACTGCCTTCCTTGCTTCCCCTAGGGAAGTTTGGTATGCCTCCCTATCTTCATCCTACTGTGTTCCTTTATATTTCCTGAAGGCCAGCCTTTTGGCTCTTACCTTTTCTGCTACTGTGTTTGAGAACCAAAGTGGTTTCCTTCTTCTTTTGCACTTCCTTTTCTCAATAACAAAATGGGATGTTGCTTCAAGTATTGAATCTTTAATGCTTGTCCATTTTGCCTGTACCCCCTCACCTGTATTTCTTTTTGCCAGTGCTAGCTTAACTCTGTTGGCCATCTTATCAAAGTCAGCTCCTCCAAAGTCCCATATTTTTGCCTTGGAATGGGATGATTTTGTTCTAGTGGCCAAATTGAACCATGCCATGTGATGGTCACTGGCACCCAGGTGACCTTCTACCTGGAGATCTGTGATTATTTCCCTGTTAGTCAGTACTAGATCTAGAGTAGCCCTGTATTTTGTGGGTTGTTGTACCAGTTGATTGAGACCCTCTCCCTGCAGGAAATCCACCATGTGTCTAGTTCTGCCAGAAGTCCCTGCTGGTATTCACCAATTTGTATCTGGCATGTTGAAGTCTCCCATTATCTGAACCTCCCCTTTAGCTGTCATGTTTTGTATAGCTTCTAACAGTAATGTGTCTCTGTCCTCCCCCTGGTCTGGAGGCCTGTATACAACCCAAGTTCATATGGCTGTCCCATTTCCTGTTTCCAGGGTGACCCACAGTTCTTCTGGCTCATTATGTGTATTCTGAATTTCTGTAGCTTTGATATTTTCATTGACATAAAGGGCCACTCCACCTCCCCCCCTTTTTACACCTCAGTCTCTTCAGAACAGTACATAGCCAGGTACTGAAATCTCCCAAGTGTGGTTACTGGTAAACCATGTCTCACTAATGGCTACTATGTCCAGTTTAGCCTCTGTCATTATTGCTTGCAGGTCTGGGATCTTGTTTCCCAGACTGTGAGCATTTGTGTATATGATTTTCCATTGGTCAGATTTCCGTGTGTTAGTTGTTGGGCCAGGTCTGGCATTTCCCCTGTGCATCATGTGAGGAGCCAGACCTTTTTCTTTACCTGGTGATGCAAATGAACTACAAGCATGCTGAACTCCTGTTTGACCACTAGCTAAGGGGGGAGGATGTTCTTCTCATTCGACATATCAGGTGCTGCACCCCCTTCCCATTTGCTAGTTTAAATATTCTGCAAAGGCATCAAACTTCTGCCCCAATGCACTGACTCCCTCCTTAGTCAGATGCAGTCCATCAAATTTAAAGAACTTTCACTCACAAAACTGTTTCCAGTTCCCTACAAATTTGTGTCCTTTTTCCTGGCACTAGCCTTTGAGCCACATGTTTATCTCCCCTATCTCCCCTTCTCTGACCTTCCAGCCATCTGTCCCCCTCTCCCAGACTGGCAGGATCTCAGAGAAGGAGATGCCGGATGAAATGGATGATAGTTTGTCACCCAGCCGGGTCAGGTATTCCTTGGTCTCCACAACTGACTGGCTGGTGAGATCATTAGTCCCTATGTGTACCAGGACATCAACGTTTTCCCCTGCTTCCTGAACAGATTTAGCAATGTGGTCAGTGTCTCTCCACACTGGTGTACCTGGGAAACATCTGACCATTACCCCTGGCTGGAGATACCTATCAACTCCCTGAATCATGGAGTCTCCTATGATCAGAAGTTTTTTGGATTTCCTTTTTGCTTTTTTTGTTTTGGTTCCTGTTTTGGGTGAGTTTTGTTGTGCTAGCTCCTGTGCTGCAGTGTCCTCCTCTGCAGTGTCCTCTGCCCTTTGTTTGATTTCAGAGATAGAGGCAGATACCTGTTTGTAGTTTTTATATGGTTTGTGGAGGTGATATGTTGGAGAGCACCGAGTGATGGGGCACCAAATTTGCCCCTTCAAACCACCTGCCAACCTCCCAGACCAAATACCCTCTTTAGTCGAGGTACTTCTATTGGATGCTGGGGAAATGGTGGGCAGTTCTTATAATATATTTCCTCTTGAATATGCAATTTGAGGCAAGCAATCTCTGCCCGTGCTGCCTGGAGCTGAGCCCTTAGATCTCCAATAGCCCAGCATGTAGGACAGTGTCCTAAATCCTGTAAAACTGCCCTTCTGAAAAGTGTTCCACAGTACCTGCAGTTAATGATATCCATTCCAGGTAAGTTGCTGGGTTTTTTACCTGGTTACAGTAATTAGAAGGAAGAAAATGAAAGCAAAAGTTTGATTTTGTGTTTTTTTTGTTTGTTTTTGTATAACTTGTTATAACAAGTTAAATTACTAGTGCCCCTGTAAATGAGGTCACTGTGAGGATACCCCTCTGATCCACCCCTTCCTGCTTTGCTACAGGAAATGTCACGACTGTGATACCCTATAAAAGGAATGTAGTGTGGGGTGGTTGGGGATGGAGGTGGGTGGCTGGGCCCTTCCCCTGCTGAAAAAGAAGAACCACTGGATGAAAGGAACAAGGAGGTAAGAGCAGAAACAATCAGCCAGCAACAAATGCAGTGGCCCTGAAAGCTTATCCTAATGACAGATAAAACTGTGAAACCTGTAAAGCACCACCTGTAATAATTTCACAGAAGATATACCCTGTAAAAAACACTTTGCTACAGAGAAAAATAAAGCAGTAACAGAAGATATACCTTGCAAAAGAAAATTTGTATCAGAAGATTACAGCAGTAATCTGTAAGCACGCACCTGTAGGCACAACCTGTGATAATGCAGCAGAAGGTATACCCAGCAACAACAATTTGAATCAGAGAAAAATAAAGCAATAAAGCAGTGTGCAGCTATCACAAAATCATCCAGAAGGTCAGGAAGAAACAGAAGTATCAGACGAACACTTTCTACAAATACCACTTGAACCTGTCATAGCCATGACAGATGAGAATACAGCACATAGTGCCAATGAAGAAGTGACACTCTGAAACATCAGCCCTGCACCTGGCAGCAGCTCAACAGTGACAGCTGAGATACAGTTAAATAGCAGCTAAACCAGTGAAAGTACCAACATTCCTCTTGCTTCAACCTCCATGGAACAGGTATGCTGCCATAGCAGACCAAGTATTACCTTACAAAACAGTGTAAGAAAAATGCCTTGTTCCACAAGATACTTCACCTAGATACCATTGATCCAGACAGGTTAAAAATGAATGGAATGAGAAAAGTACCCAGACAGCAACAAAATGGGTAATCAGATTTTTTAAAAGCTGTCTTGCTGACAATGGAAAAAACACTGATTTTGAAAGACTGCCAGCAAGTGAACCGTAAGGTAGTTCTATGCCACGGTCTGAAACACAAATTTATTTTATTTATTTGTACATATCGGAATTACAATCCTTTGAGTCAAAGACTCATTTCCAAAGGCTCCTAGTCGGAGAGTACAGAGACACTAACAGTTACACAGTTCCATGGACAAACTCAGAGTTACAAGATTACAGTGCATAAATTTTTGCATAGTTACATCACAGCAAGTTTGCAAAGGCAGTTACATCAAAGCAAGTTTGCAAAGCCAGGTTGAATTGTCATCAAAATGTTACCAGGGATGGAATCATTGGCTAATGCAGTGCAGTATGCTTGCAAGACAGGTTGTAAAAACACTGAAAACTACATGAGCAACTATCATTGGCCTATACAATGAGTCAGCTAGGCAATAGGGCAACCTGGGAATGGTGAACTGGAGTGATGTGGAGATTAGCAGTCCTGGGGACATTGTCAAGAAAGTTATAAAGTAGCAGTTGTGGCTAACCACGACCTGCAAGTGGTTAGCTGGAGTGATGTGAAATTAGCAGTCCTGGAGACATTGGCAAGAAGGATGTAAATTAGTAGTTGTGACCAACCCTTTATGGGGGGCTGGTATGGGATGGAATTGGGCAAGGTTGAACACACCTACAGCACCGCAAGGTGAATAGGTGGTTCCCGAGAGTGATTTTGCAGGGACCGATTGTGGGGATGTTGGTGACGGTGGTGGGGAGGGAGTTGAATCAGGATGGGGCCCTGTAGCAAAAAGACCTCTGTGCAAGTGATGTCCTGGCTCTTAGCACTAGGAAGGTGGCCTTACAGACCCTACGTGTGGGGATGGTAGTGGTAGCATGGTGGAGGGAGGAGGTCACCCCGGGGGGGGGGCAAGGAGTCTTTTTTTGGTCAACAGACATGTCTGGTGGCGGAGTCTCTACTCAAAGTTAAGCATGTTGGCAGTGGAGTAGAGTGTGCTGTTGTGTATGAGCCTGTCCGCACTGGTCAGGAGCCAGCAGTACTTATTGATGGACAGTTGGATTTTATTAAGTGCAGTCGTGTCTGCAGCTGCATATATAGGGAGGCCATAGTCTACCAGGGACAGAACTGAGGAGGTGATAGCCAGCAGAAGTGCCTCAGGGGGAAGACGGTCCTTGTGGTGGTAAAGTAGGTCAATCCATGAGTTCATGGTGGAGAAGAGGGTGCTAATGTGGGAGTGGAAGGAAAAGTCTACGTCAAAAGTGATACCCAAGTATTTATAAGAGGGCATTTGTTCAAGGGGGTGCTGCGTGCTGGGAAGTATCTGGAGGGGGAGTTTCTGGCTTTGCTCTGGTGATGAGTGACAAGCAAAGCTTTAGTTTTTTTTTAGGTTAATGACCAACCTGTGATCTGTGAACCATTGTTCAATCTGGGTGAAGGCTAACTGGAGAAAGACCTGAAGGGAAGCAGGGTTTTGGTGTGAGGCAAATAGGACTACATCATCAGCTTATAGCAGTACTCTTCCAACACAGGAGCTGGGTAGTGCATTAAGTTAGAGACTAAAGATAAGAGGACCCAGTATAGAGCCCTGGGGCACCCCAGAGTGGACAGGCCAAGTGTTGGACAGGGTGCTGTGGATTTGTACACACTGGGACTTGGAGAACAGGTAGCTGTTAAACCAGGAGAGGGTCCCATGGGAGAGGCCAAGTTTGAGGAGGGAGTCAAGGAAGAGGGGATGGCAGACCATGTCAAAGGCCTTGGAGAGGTCGATGAACACGGCTCCAGCAAGGTTGCTGGAGTCTAATGCAGAGTGTAGGAAATTGGAGAACTCCTAGAGGGCAGTGGTGATGCTGTGTCCTGAATGGAAACCATGCTGCTCATTGCACATAATTTCATGTTTGGCCAGGTATTCAGTGAGCTGATCTGCCACTATTTTTTCTAATGCTTTTGATAGTGGGGGAAGGATGGAGATCGGCCTGTAGTTACTTGGGGAAGAGTAGTCTCCACTTTGGGTATGGGTGTGATGACTGCTGTTTTCCAGGCAAGGGGGAACTGGCCCAGATGCAGAGAATGATTGAGTAAGTCAGTGTGAGGGGGAAGTACTGCATCCAGTACCTGGTGAAGAAGCCTAGTGTCCTATTGACCGTTGTGGGGGTGGGTGCCATTGAGGGCTTTAATTAAATATGACCTGGCTTCTTGTGAGGATATTGTGCAGAGGTAGAACGGTGGTTGGTGGAGGATGGGAAGGAGCGAGGGGGGGATTTGGTCAAAGAAGCTGCTGGGTAGGACTGAGCTGAGGTTAGAGAAAGATGTGTTCAGGCAGTCAGTGATGCTATGTGGATCAGACGTGATGGTGCCATTAACCATGAGTTGGGAGGGGAGGGGAGCGAGACTTGCCAGTCAGATCCTTAATGTCATCCTAGAATTTCCGGGCAGTCCCCCAGGAGGAGGCGAGGGAGGTTCAGTAATATTCAGCCTTTGCCTTGCAAATGGCCCAGGTACATTTATTGTGTTCAGTGTTATATGCTTGTCCATCTGCTGGTTTACTAGATTCAACAGCTCTGTGCTATAGGTTGTCCCTCTGTCTCAACTGCTGAATAAGAGATGAGGTGACCCAAGGAACATTCTGTTTCCTGGTATGGGTATTGGAAAGAGGTGCATAAAGGTCACAGGTTTTATTAAAGGAGCTAGTGAAGAAGTCAAGTGCAAGGTTGATGTTTGGGGTGAGGTTGATTGGTGACCAGTCCATTTGGGTGAGGTACAGCTTGAGCTTATTAAGGCTGCCGGGGCAAAGGCTAATGGCCAACCATACTCAATTCAAATGTTTGTTTCAATAAGATCTGGAATTAAAGGACAGTTAAATGGGCCACCACATAGCTGCAACCTAAATATACAGAAAAACCCAGAATTTATACCATCCAATAATGTGTTTATGGTTCCATGTCATAATAACGATCACAAAACAGCAATCGCTATTATGGTGATTGTATACGCGAAAAACAAATTATGGCGATATACGCCAAAGATGACCTGACTCGGGATTTTTAAAAAGTGTTTTTGTGGGGTTGCACCACTTTGCAACCCCCCCTCATGGGGTGCTTTGCCCTCCACACCCACCAAATTAAGATTCTTAACTCTAGGGGGGTGTATGGCAGGGAGGGGCAAAATATAGATTTTGGCAAAATGTAAGTCCTGCAGGCACAGGCAGCAGCAAAATGTATTCATTCCCGGTCCCAAACCCAGTACCTGCTGTGCCAGAGCTAGCCACCCACAACACCATGCCACACAGCTAACTGGGTGGCAGCAGGTACACCAGTCCCCTAAAACCCCTTCCCTGTCCCTCCCCTTCCACTCACTGTTCCCCTCTTCCGTTCACCCTTCCCCATGGTCGCTGTCCCATACACTCGCTATTGTGCAGGGTACCCCAGAATAATAACACCCAAAATGAATCGCTATTTTTGTAGTCGCTCATTTTGAGTCGTTATTATAACTGGACATCATGTTCATAGCAGTGTTAAAAAATTAAAAAAGGTAGTTCAAGATAAAAAGGTGACACACCCTGCAATTAATGCTCCTGATCTAAAAAAAAAAAGTATGACGCCCTCTAGTCATGGACATAGACACTCCACAGGGACTATTTACCAAAGTATGGTTTGACTTACAGTTATTCTTCAGCAGAAGAGGTAGAGAAGAACTTCAAGAAATGCCACCAGATTCATTTCACATATGAACAGATGAAAATGGAAATGAGTTTGCTACATTGTCATACAATGAAAAAACAAAGAACCACACAGATCCATTGGAGACAAACAGACACATACATAGAGGGGCAATGTACTTAACACCTCAATCTCCACAACGCCCAAATCTGTCAATAAAAAAAGTACTTATCCAAACCTCCACAAGCTCCAAAGAACTTCTACCTAAGGGCTAAAAATAACCACAATGAACAACTGGAAACTGCAGCGTGTTGGTATGACAATGTCACTGTTGGGAAAATATTCGGGGCTCCATGATGAAACAGCTCATTACAAGTGCACAACTCTCCCAGATTTACACAAATCGTTATATTAGGTCTACAATAGTACAAATTTTATCCAAGGCTAGATTGGACAGTCTGGAGATTATGAGTGTAACAGGGCATAAAAATGAAGGGTCATTAAAGAACTACTGGGCACTAACTGTAACCCAAAAGCACAGTTGGAGCACAGTCCTGGTACATGGTTGCACTCAATCCACGGATTCTGCATTCCTGACAATTATTACTTAAAAATACTTGGAGGATACCCCCTGTAAACATTACACCACACCATCCCGAACAATGAAAGCCCCATTACTACAGACAAGAGGTAACAGCACGTGACAGTCTGAGCATGCTCCACAGAGAAAAAAAAAGACACTAAATAGAAAAACATCCCCCCAAAAAGATTTCATTACTGGAATTAGACTTATAATCATAGTAATGACCTCACAGCCATTCATTTCCTGGGGATTAATGACTAGCCGGTGGGTGTTAGCCCTCAGCTGTACCTTGGGCCACCTATCCACCCTAGTTGGTCATTAATCTCCAGGAAATGACCAGCTGTTTGGTCATTATTGCTTAATTATATGTGCTGGAAAGGATGTACAAGCAATATAATGCCTTGTCCAAGTTCATGTTGCCGCATACAAGCAGAGACAGTTCAGGAGCTTCCATGTCATTAACCACCTATCAATAGAGGTTTATGGATGCCTTAATTGTAATATAATGTATGGTCGAATGTTGTAAACCCACAAAATGTATCTGTTCCTAATGTTGTTATACCCTTTATGTGATGTAATGATGTTGTTATATCGTCATGGGTATGTCACATCGATGGTACAACAACAAGTAACATTCTGTGCATAGGCATTCCATAAACCATCGGCCTTACTGAACAAACTGCTGCAGTTACAGCTGGACCCATTTGTTACACGAGGTCCCTGCACCCTAATTGGTACCCTCAGAGGTACACCGTAGACAGCTAGCATTTAGGTGTATGTTATACTAATATTTAGGGCTAAGGGCATCTACCGTATAAGAGTAGATGTCAGGATATGAATGCATATTGTAATACACTTTGCTTGCTAATACATATATTATGCCATGTATTTTCTGTGTATTTCTTACTTGTCAGATGCCAAGACACCTGTATCCTTGAAGTAATTATAATATGTAAGACGGCATTGCCACCTTTTGGTGATTTGTACCACTACACTGAGTTATGTAAGACTCTGTATAAGAACTCTTTTGTTCTCAAACTGATGACTTTACAGAATTTGTATAATGTTATGTTGGACCATGGAGCCACCTCTAATTTAGCTAATAGGGCTCATCTCTGTTACTAGAAATGTTTCTATCTTTTGATAACCATAGTAATTATCATAGGTATACAATGTAATGCACAAGCCTTACACCTCAGAGACCTGAGAGACCCCAAGAGACAACAGAGAAACCTCGAGGTGTAGGGAACGCTTAGCACTGGCTCCCGGTTCATATTGGTAAGAACTGCTTAGGGCAACTGTGATTTATCCCTTGGTAGTAGTAAACTTGTTTATTACTCTAATGCAACGTGTCTCTAATTACTTGCATTCCCAATATCGTCAAGAATCTGAAAGTGAGGTTTAGACCTCCCAACACATTCAACTCATTCGATCATACGACACAGACAGTGAGTGGGGACACTGCCTCCCTAAGCCAGGCCATGCCTCTATTCAATGTGAGACAAACTATTGTGAATGCACAGTGGCAGTTTGAAGTAATTGATGACACATTCAGTTGTTCACTGGTTGAACACTTGCTGGAGATCCTAGACCACAACAAACACTTGAGCAACATACTAGCATCAACGGAGTTCAGCATTGTGACAATGCTAGACTCCTGTACAAATGTGGGTTGCCCTCAGTCATTCATGAGGGACACAACCAAGTGCTATATCTTCAAAAGCTAATCACAAAAAGGCACATGGGATGCATGTTTTGAAAAGGCAGCCTGAGCAGCTTACTCAGAGGAAGGCAGGAGGAGTATCTGGCTTTGGAAAGACAACTGGAATGGAGGGTAAATAATGCAGCAGCACATCTGCTGGATGAAAAGCACATACATCATCCAATCCACTTTGTGCGGTGCTGTCACAAGTAGAGGTTGCTGACCATGAGTCACAGGAGGCTGCTGGTGATGGGGAAAAGGCAGTGGCAAGAGCATTTGAGGGCTACATGGCTGATCAGGTGCATCTCGCTGCTGATAGCGAGCCACTTCTTTAGAGATAGAATAAGGTGAAAGACTGGTCATCACTGGCAGCAGTAGCCTTAAAATTTCTTAGCCGCCTGTCATCTACTGTGAGTGCTGAACATGTTTTCAGCTCTGCAGGGGTCATTATTATGTACTGACACAGCAAAACTTTCCTCCACTAATGTCAGTGTTTTGACATTTATCAAAATGAATCACCATCATATTCCCCCAAGTAGGATAGCATCAGTTTGGGCACTACTCACATGAGGAAATGGAAGCTGAAGACCGGCAAAGGGTATCATCCTCAGCACAAACAGAGGCAGGTAGGCATGGTGGAAATGGTAAAGGACTTCCCCGGAAGAGAAAATTCTGACACTGAAGATACTGAAGGAAAATTCCTTGCATCGCAGCGAGACAGCATTATTGGACATGACTGAGTAAAAGAAACTTAAGCTCCTGTCACATGAAACATTTATTTTTTTTCAGTGCTAGTACTATGCAGTGTGTGGGGGACATATTTGGAAACAGAATATTCTCATTTTCTAACATTTTCTCATTTGGAATAATATTGTCAATGCACCTATACCTGTTCTAATTTTATTAAGCCTTGTCCCTTTGACAGCTATGCCAAACAAGAACTCAACTGTGCTCTGCTGCTGCTGCTGCATGCCTGCACCTGATGTCATCCTATCAATGTTGATGCTGCTGCCTGAAACAAGTACCCGACTGTGCTGCTCTGCTACTGCCAAATGTCACCTGCTCGTCTGTGGTGAATGATGATGCCATAATTTCTGAAATGGGGGTGCCACACTGGTGCTCCACTGGCTTGCTCTTCTACTATGAGCAACAAACTGCAAGACAGAGACACCAGCACAACTATAAAGTAAAATCTGAGGCTGTAGTAATAATTGATATGACTCAACAGGTAGCGTAACTATGCCACCACCAGCAAATGACAGCCCTGCACCTGCACCCTTGCCTGCACCACCCACTGCACCCGCAAGCACCAGGCCCCAACTTAACCTGTGCTGTGCCACACCTTCCCAGACTCTTAGCCCAGCATGAATGCCAGACAGTAGACTAATATGAATCTGCTGCCATGCCTGTCACCACTAATGATGCTCCTCAGTAAGGCCTCCTCCAGTGCTCCTTACACAGGAACAACATGCTCCGCTTCTTCCTCCATTTCATGCCTACAGATAAACCCAGTCTCTTATCCAAGCATAAATGCCAGACCAGGCAACTGTGAACCTGCTGCCATGCCTGTCACCACTGATGATGCCCCTCACTAAGGCCTCCTCCATTCCTCCTCACCCAGGAACTACATGCGCTGCCTCCTTCTCCATCTCATGCCTCCAGATAAACCTGGACTCAGCCCAGCATAAGTGCCAGACAAATTCATTACTGTGTGAACCTGCTTTTGTTGTCCTGCTGCCTCCTCCATCCAGCAAGAAGCCTACTGCTCCTTCTGTCTCAATGGGGCATCATTTTGGTATTACACATCAAGGCCATCAGTAATGTGATGGTAAGTATCATTCCACTGTATTGTTTTTTGTTTTCCTAGTTTCATTTTCCTTTTAGGTATGTAACCCCTAGATGGCGCTATCCCAGGGGCTACTACCCCTGCCTGATTTGCCACTAACAGGTTGAGGGGCCTGGATCTGATGGCGGGTGCCTCCACCCAGAGGTCAGGGTTTGCAATAGTTAAACTAACTTGGTCACAGCCCTCTGGGACACTGCAACCCCCCTTTCTTCCCACTAGTGGCCCACAGTATATCAGAATTACCTTCACAGTATACACTTACCCCCAGGACTGGTTCAGGCACTGGGACCCCTGTAAAATAAGAAGATACAGTGCAACAATCACAGTACAATACTTTAACATAGACAAATACCTCAGGCAGTATAACTTTGCTGAAACAAACAGCTCTGATTTATTTAGGGGAATATAACAAGGACAGGGGGAAATCAGGTTAATTAGCTTATCACTTTACTCATCTACCTATGGCTCTGTGCACAGACCTATCCCTACCAGTTACTGTCCCTGGGTACCCAAGCCCTAGTGGCTAGTCCAAACCGTGGCAGCTGGTTGGGGCCTTTCACACAGAGAAAAGAAAAATTAGTTAAACAGTCAGCAGTACAGTAATTCCATTTGGTTTCAATGTGGCAATTCAACAGGGAGCGACCCTGAATTAGTACTCACAACCTCCAAACAAGATAGGGTCCTTCAACGTCAGCAGGGCTACTCTTGAGATCCACGAGACTCCTCACACATTTATATGACAAACTGCAACAGGCGAAAGTTCTTTAATGGCAGCAGGATTCACTTGAGCTACACAAGCCTCCTCACACATTTATATGGTAAACAGTAACAGGCAAAAGTCCCTGAATAGCAGCAGGATTCACTTGAGGTACATAAGCCTCCTCACACATTTATATGGTAAAAGAAAGTACTATACCAGGCAGGCTGCTTCTCTATCCCGATCGCAATTACTGCACAATACCCGGGAGAACACACAGCAGATTCAGTTCCTGACAGACCGAGTGCAATTCAGCAATTTCTCCAGTCTTCTACAGGGTGAGCCTGGTTTCTACTCTTCAGATATCCTTTGATTCTCTTCACAGGACGGATTCAGTCCTAACAAGCAGTTACACAAGCTGCAGACTGGAACTCGGGGGCCTTACACACGTTTCCCGACTAAAACTGCACACCGAAAAAGCACAGGGCTCCTTCCCTCTTCACTGCCAGAGCTCAACTGAAACTCCAGCAGACAAAACCGGGCACTTCCTTTGAGTTCCTCCCAGTTCTTGGCTGGATTGACTGTCACTCACAATAAACTGCCCCTGTTGGTGCAAAAAGGCACTGAAGTCCAAACTACATCTCCCAGAGTCACTGCCCATACAATCCTCTTGTGGCTGGCTCAGATTACGAGTCCAAGTTCTGATTCATCCAAGGCACCATTTTAGAGCTACCTTAACCCCCACTGATTGGTCCAGTTCAGCAGTTCAAAACTAGAATGAGGAACTAGGCAAACACAGTTCTGACTGCAAAGAAAGCAGGTTAAACAAACTGTATTTTCATTATTACTCTAAATGATTTCTGGCAAACAGTTACATCTTTCAGATAGGTTCCCTTTGCACTCCTAGTGACTGCAAAAATGGAGTGAATTGGCAGCAGCTCGAGTGGTACTCGAGCAGAGAAACACACAGTCCCCCCATACAAACTAATTATGTCTGCAAGCAGACAGCTCTTAAAGAGACAGTACCAGAGGATCTAAAAACACTCACAGATAAATGGCTTAAACGCCAAACACCATTCAGGCTTGGAGCATTCAAGCAAGCTCCTGGAAGTCTTTTGGGAACCCCCATTTGCAGGAGGGTTACAGGTACAAAAGACTGGGAGTGGGCTAAACTTTAAATAATTTCACTCTTGTGTTCGGGGTCTCCTCTTCTACTGTCTCATCCTCAGCAGTCAGCAAACCACCTCCTCATCCTCTGGGCCACCATTGTGCTGTTACACGGCCCAGCCATCAGTAATGTGATGGCAATCATTTGAGTATTTTTTTCTTTTGTCCTTTCAAGTTTTACTTTCATAGATACACTGTGGGCTGCAAACTGAGGACAGCAAAAATAATGTGTCTCTTGCCTTCACAAGTGACAGCTGTGAGTGCACAACAGATATATAGATATTCCATGGTGACAAAGTCAGGATAAATGCTGTTTATATGTTGCTTGCACGCATGTGCAAGAAACATAGTGCCATCATCGGAGATTTCGGAGGTGTGTCACCTCCTCCTCCAGTTCAGGCAGTGTCCTGGCAGGCACGGCCCCTGTAAGTCAATGCATTTTGGAGCTGTCTATGACACGCTCCAAAATGCAGTGGCATACAGTTGAAAGGGGGAGCTACGCTTGAGTGAGCAGCGATAAGAAGCTGCTCACGCGCAGCTCCCACCACACTGACATGCAGCGCCCCGCTCGCACTGTATATCAATGGTGCCCAATCCGGTCAGCTGAGCTCGTCATCTCCCCACCCAGTAGTTTGTGCCAGGCTGGAGCCCACCTCAGCGTGGCAATCATTCCTTGCCTGCACAGTGCCCAATCCCCGTCGCTGATTCTCAAAGTCCTTGTGCCATGCTGGGGCCCACCCCAGCATGGCAAACAATCCACTCACGTCTTTTTTTGTACCTGTAAGACAAAAAGCGGTTCCCTTGGCGTCTCGACCTCCCTCCCACAACCCTTTTGCCACCCACCCACTGCGCACCAACCTCCCACCCCCTCACCCCATACACCTCTGGACTCTGGTGCGCGATCTTGCGTGGACGGGAACACGTCTGCACTCTTCAAAGCCGACCGCGAACTGAGGAAATGCCGGTAAGCTGTATAATGGGCTAGATAGGGGGGTTTCAACTTTATTGCATATCTCAGCCATTTTTGGGAATTTTTGCACCAAATTTTCAACATGGGGTTTTTGGGACCCCTTCTCATGAATGATGTAACTGTCATGGCGTTATTTGGGCCCGAAGGGTGGTTTTGCGCAGTGACTGCACAGTGACTGTGAAATCACCCTGTGGGCCCAAATACCGCCATGACAGTGACATCATTTATGAGAAGGGGGCCCAAAACCCCCATGTTGAAAATTTGGTGCCAAAATTCCAAAAAATGACTGTTTTACGAGTGTGCATTGGCACAGTTCCTCACGCAGGCTCGTAAGTTCACGAAATTTAAATATTTTCATTCCAGATTTTCAACATTGCCATTTTACCACCTTCTTATGAGTAGTACAGCTGTCATTTTCACATCTCACCCAAAATGTGTTTCTGCCCATATGGCTGAGAATGCGCAGTCGGTGTCTTGAAATCAATGTACGGGACAAATTAAGAAAATCACAGTGACACTGTTCATGAGCAGAGGTCTTAAAATGGCTATGTTGAAAATTTGGTGAAAAAATTCCTAGAAATGACTGTTTTACCAGCGTGCGTTGCACAGTTCCTACGCATGCTCGTATGTTTATGAATTTTCAATATTTCCACTCCAGATTTTCAACATTGCCATTTTTCCACACCTTCTTATGAGTAGCACAGCTGTCATTTTTCACATCTCACCCAAAACGTGTTTCTGCCCATGTAGCACACAATGGGGCAGTCGTTGTGCGAACTCAGTGTATGGGACACATTAAGAAAATCACAGTGTCACTGTTCATGAGCAGAGATCTTAAAATGGCAATGTTGAAAATTTGGTGAAAGAATTCCTAAAAATGACTGTTTTACGATTGTGCGTTCCACAGTTCCCACGCACGCTCGTAGGTTTGCGAATTTTCAATATTTCCACTCCAGATTTTCAACATTGCCATTTTACCACACCTCCTTATGAGCAGTACAGCTGTCATTTTTCACATCCTGCCCAAAACATGTTTACGCCCATGTAGCACACAATGGCGCAGTCGGTGTGCAAACTCAATGTATGGGACATATTAACAAAATCACAGTGACACTGTTCATGACCAGAGGTCTTAAAATGGCTATGTTGAAAATTTGGTGAAAAAAATCCTAAAAATGACTTTTACAAGCGTGCGTTTCGCAGTTCCTACGCACACTCGTAAGTTCGCAAATTTTCAATATTTACACTCCAATGACTTCCAAATACCTAAACAGCACATAGAAGCAAGCAACATTCGGCATTGACAAATGCTTGTTTTTCTTCACAGCTCACAGGTATGGAAAGAAGGGGTGTTTGAGTGTGAATCTATTGTGTAACAACAATGGTGGCAAAGTCAGGCTAAATTCTTTTTTTTATTTACAGGTGACGTATAGTTTGACTTGAGGTAGATAATGTATATGCTGTCTGAGTGATCAGTAATCCACAGTTGCTACTTTACTAGTGTCTACCATAATTTTCCCTTGCCTTCACAGGTTTCCTCCTCTCTTGCTCTCTTGGCATCCTGGAAGTAAGACTTCTTCTCCTCTGTCTCCATGTTGTTCCATGTCAAGGCTGTGCCATCACCAATGTGACTGTAGGTATCCTTTCAAAAAGTTATTTTTCCTTTTAATTTTGCAATATTGGTTTCCTTTCAGGTGTACAACAACACACTATAGCACATTCTACGGTCCAAATAATTTCCATCTTGCATTCACATGAGGTCTGTTTACATTCTGCCATCAAGATGAATTCCTCATCCTCCTACAGCAAATCCAGTTGTATACTACATTCATAAAGTACAGCAGCCTATAAGATTTCTGGGAGCTCATCTCATTACTGAGCATCCTGAAAAATTGTCCAGCCATGAGAATTCATTTTTATTTTTCAAGCACTAATGTGCATCTTGACAGTTGCTGTGGAGACTTGCACAGCACAGCAGCACCAGACAGAAGCAGCAGCATATAACAACTCTGGGAGCACATCTCATCTCTGGCTGTTTTCCAAGGAAGCTCAATTCACTTTTATTTTCCAGGCACTAATGTGCATCTTGACAGTTGCTGTGAAGACCCATACAGTACAACAGCAGTACTAGCTAGAAGCAGCAGAGTCATGTAAGATTTCTGGGAGCACATCTCATTTCTGGGTGTCCTGAGAATTTTTCCAGCCATGAGAATTCACTTGTATTTTCCAGACACTAATTTGCATCTTGACAGTTGTTGTGGAGACTTCCACAGCACAGCAGCACATGCTAGCAACAGCAGAAGCTTATATGATCTCTGAGAGCACATCTCAAGTATCATATTGCAGCATGTAGTGACCTGTTAAATTGTTCGGTGTACTCGATAAAAACTCTGGGATTAGATAATTTATGTAAATTGGGATTCAGGCAGTTATCCCTGAATCACAACAACAATGTTGGGGGCAGTAAAAACACACAGCAGTGTATCATGTAGCACTAACTGTAGCAGTCTAACATGTTGAAAAACATAGAAACATAGAAATCTGTTGGCAGAAAAGGACCACTTGGACCATCTAGTCTGCTTGTTTTTCTCCCCATGGCTCTTTTGTCATATTGATCTTTTGTCATATTGATCTTATTCTCTTCCTTCTTTCTTTCCTACCATTGCCTCTCATGTTTAGGTCCATATTGGTATCCCATGCCCCCGCTGAATTCGCCCACCAATTTTGCTCCCACCACCCACTCCGGTAGCCTACTCTAGGGATCTACCAGTGAAGTACTGTCCCCTCACATTTTCTGTGAAGCTGCCTCCCTCCAGTTTTAAGCTGTGCCCCCTTGTTGCCATGCTATCATTCATTTTGAAAATGCTCCCTTCCCTTATTCTTATTCCCTTCAAATATTTAAAAGTTTCTATCATGTTCCCCCTTTCCCTTCTCGTTTCCTGTGCCTACAGGCCAAGCTTATCCATCCGTTCCTCATATGATCTCTTGTGTAGGCCTTGGACCATTTTGGTAGCCCTTCTCTGGACCCACTCCACTCTATTTTTGTTCCCTTGCTGGTGCGGTCTCCAGAACTGTACCCCATATTCCAGGTATGACCTAACCATGGACCTGTACAGTGGCATGATCACCTCCATCCTCTTGCTTGTGATACCCCTCCCTATGCATGTCAGCATGTCAGCATTCCATTTGCCTTCCCCACTGCCTTGTTGCACTGATTTGCCACCTATAAGTTGTCTGAAATGATGATCCCCAGATCTATTTCCTGATTTGTTGTTTCAATTTCCTCTCCTCCCAGCTTGTAGCTTTCCTTCAGATTTTTGTGCCTAGGTGCAAAATATTGTACTTCTTTGCATTAAATTTCATTTGCCACCTCTCTGACCACTCTTCTAGTCTGCCCAGATCCTCCTTCATTTTATCTGCCCCCCCGTGTATCCACCCCATTATGTATCTTTGTGTCATCTGCAAATAGACACACCTTTCCATGCACACCCTCCGTAATATCCCCAATAAAGATGTTAAACAGTACTGGTCCCAATACTGATCCCTGGGGCACCACATTTGTCACTTTTTCCTCCCTGGAATGAGCACCATTGACAACCACCCTTTGAGTTCTGCCCTCTAGCCAATTTTCCACCCAATTTGTTAATTTCCTCCCTACCCCTAGGCTGCCCAGTTTGTTTATTAGCCTCCTGTGAGGGACATTGTTGAAGGCCTTACTGAAGTCCAGATAGGCCACATCTGCCACCCCTCCCTGATTGCAGAGACCTCCTTCACCTCAGCAAAGGACTCAATCAGGTTCATTTGGCATGATCTTCCTCTTGTAAACCCATGCTGGCTGTCGTCCAAGAGCCCTCTGTCCTCCAGAAATTGCACCAGTCTTTCCTTTATAAGTATCTCCATTAGTTTACCTACCACTGAGGTAAGACTGACTGGGCAACAGTTTCCTGGATTCTCCCTCCCTCCACTCTTGTGCAATGGCACCATGTCTGCCTTTTGTTATTTATTGTGGTAGCTGAGAAAAGCTCTGGGAGAACAGAATTTATGTATATTGTGCTCACATTTTTCCCGTAAGGTGTTGTGCTTTTCTCACAATTTCCCTAGAGGTGCATAGCAAGAACTGTGGTGGGGAGGCAGAATCATAGAACTCAGCCTTGCAGCAGGAGGCAGCAGTATGAGATGAGATATTTATTTGGGTAGCTGAGATAACTTCTGGGGGCACAGAATTTATGTAGCTAATTTTTTTCTCACATTTCACCTAAGGTGTTGTGTTTTTCTCACAATCTCCCCACAAGTGCATAATTGGCAGGGGGTAAAGAATCTTAGTGCTCAGTCATGTAGCAGAAAGCAGCAACATGAGATATTTACTCTGGTTATTGAGAAAAATTCTGAGAAGAAGACAGTGATACTGTAAGGAGTACGCTGTTGCTCAAGAAAAAGAGAAAAATATAGAGATGAAATAAGAATTTTTTTTCATTTGTTAAGTAGCAGGAGGAGGAGGAGGATAGTTGACAGAAGATTTTAAATATATTGAAGGAAGGAAACAGTAGCAGAAATCAGGGCAGAGAGAAACTAAAATTATTTTTTTTAATGTTTCTCTTTATTTTTTTGTTTACAATAGGCAAAGATAAGAATAAAGGAGACAGAAAGACAGATAGCGTACTGGAATAACAGACACTAAATCCGTGAAGGCTTACAGAATTAGTCTATGGCCTGGGAGAAGAGGATGCAGTGCCATCATGAAGTTCAGCAAGGCCCTCGAGAATGCTCCATTGGTTTGGAGCAGCATGTCAGTGCTCTATTTTATGGCAGCAACTTCCTGGGACAGTTACCCTATCTCCCCTCCACAACTGCACCACTTCCGGGTGGAGGGACGTAGAGGATGATCTAAGGCCACTATCTTGAGTGATCCCCACAGCACCCAAGTCTGCCAACAGCTCCTTCTCCTACTCCCCTGCATCTCCTCTGTGTCCCTCCCCAGGACCTGTCTGTGACAGGGTGAGCCCTGTCTGGGGTGGATGCCCATGTGTGGGGTGTCTGGGGCTCCCCCATTCCTTTTGCTCTTTGTTTCTGTGGAATGGCCACTGGCACTGGGAATGAAAATGAAATATGTTTGTTGTATGCTTATCTATTTTAGAGTGACACATTTATTGATTTAATGGAAAGAAAAAGAAAAATATATGATGAGTTCTAATGGTTGGCAGGAGAAGGGAGAAGAGGAGTGTGCCCTCATTCTTCCGTTCCCCTTGCAAACTCAGTGGAACCCTCATGGACTTACTATCTTATTAAAACTATCTTTTGAGAGGAAACAAAATGGAAACATAAACCCCCCTTAACCTTAACCAAGAAAAGAGGAGTTGAGTCTAGGCTAGAAAAATTAACATGTATAACATGTATGTCTTTACTGTTTGATGGGGAACTCCTAAGAATAGGAGGTTTATACTGGTTTTAGCAAAAAGGGGTGGATCACCTGATGGTGATGTCATCCATGTAAGGTATAAAAACCAACCACTTGGAGTAACAGAGATAGATAGGGGAATCAGTTGAATACTGACTACCAAGTAAGGAGGACCTCAGAAGTGTGTGCTTGTTTCCACACTGTTCTATTTGCAAAGGCTAAAGCTAGGCCTTAGGAATTTTCAAAATTAGAATGTTTGCTGGATACTGTATGTTTAATAACCTTTTCCTTACTGTATGCTTTTTATTTTTATTTTTTATTTTGTGATTTGAATAAAATAACAACACACTTCTGCATCTTTATGCACCTGACTTCTGGTTTGTTGTGTCTGTTTAATCCCACACCTTCAAAGTGAGATTTCTGATACATCTAGACTGTCTGAGAGATGTTATCAGTGAGTATTGAACCAATACCCAGACAGATGCAAAAAAGACCAGGATGCTGAGGCAAAAACATATCCATTGACTCATGCCATGGTGGAGAACACTGGAGAGAAATCTGGACTCAGGTTGGATCTTGGAGCCAGAAGAAAGACGAAGGATGAGCTTGTGAGTGAGACAGAGGAATAGATGGAGGAGAGAGCCCTGGGGGATCCCAGTGACCTCCTATGATGGCTTTGTATGAAGCAGCTGGAGATGGACTGAGAACAAGTGGAGGACTGACAACAACAGGAAGAGGATAGACAATGGCAGGATGAGAAGTGGGTGGATACCCTGCGAGCAAACCAACTCTTTAACTAAGGTCAGCCAGATCAAAAAAATACCCAGAGACATTAAATTGACTAATTTGACAGAAGCCAATGACATCGAGGCCTATCCAATGACATTTGAGTGGATTGCCCAAACAGGTGCCTGGCCCAAGGATCAATGAGTCATTAGACTGGTTCCTTATTTATCTGGATTGGCTCAACTAGTCTACAGCTGCATAAGTGTACAGGATGCAAACACTTATGACTGGGTTAAGGAGGAGATTCTAAGGCGGTATGACATAAATACTGTGACCTACTGGCAGAGGTTTCACTCGCAGAAAATGACTGGCCAGGACACCCCCAGAGAGACCTATGCCCGACTTAAAGATTTCTGTTGTAAATGGTTGCAACCCACAACAAAGACTTTAGAACAGATTATGCACTTATAATTATTGAACTGTTTATACAGGTTCTTCCCCAAGATGTCCCGGTATGGGTGAAGGAGCATAAACCTGATTCAGCAGAGCACAACATCACTCCAGTGAAGGACTACCTGGCAGCTAGACCATCCAAGCTCAGAGGATATGAAGGCTCTTCACCCCAACCACCTAATCTGGTAAGAACTTCTGAATATTCTCCCCCAATAAACCCTGACTATGCAGGGAATAATTGGAGAAATGAAAGAGGGGAAAGGAACTGTTAAGCTGATGTGGTTTGCCACAGTTGCCTAGGGAAGGAACATATCGACAGAAACTGCTCAAATAAAAAAAGGGAGCCTGCTCATTAAGTTTTAGCTAATGGTGGATATGGTACCACTGTAGAGATTGGAAAAGAACAAATGCTGGGGTTATTACAGTCAGGGAGTCGACAGACATTGGTCAGGGCAGACCTGATGAAGGAACTGGACACTTTTGGGAATAATGCCACAGTTATTTGTATTCATGGGGACATCCATTAGTACCCTACTGCATTCATCATGATGACAGTTGAAAACAGGATCAAGCTATGACTGTTGGCTTGGTACCCAGATCTCTGTACCCAATATTATAGGCCAAGACTTCCCAAATTTTGACCAGTTGATGAAAAACCAACAGACTTTCAGAAATCTGGTCACTGTAACAACTAGGGCCCAGCAAAGTTAGAACAATTGCAGCATGTATTCCCTTTTGAAGAAGTACTATTATACAGCCCAGGGAAGAGGGGACAGACCAGAAAGAAAAAAAAAAGACTTTGACAAGACTTTGGAGAGAGACACACCAGGATGTCATACCTGAGTTGGGAACAAGTCTGCAAGGGTTTATTATTAAATGAGAACAAGTGCAGAACATTAATATTAACCCCATTTTTTTCCCAGGTGGATCAAGTGGTTGTGGAGGGACAACCACAATATGTGATTAAAAATGACATTTTATATTGAGTATGTACCCAGCTAAATACTAATGAATGTATAGATCAACTGATGGTGCCCCAGATATACAGGGAGAGGTTGATTCATCTGGCCCATAACCTGCCCATTGCTGGCCATGAAAGGAGAGACCATACCCTTAGCAGCTTGCTGACTAGATTATTTTGGCCTAACATTCACGATAATGTGGCTGAGTATTGCCATATTTATCCAGAGTGCCAGTTGGTAGCACACGGGGGGGAAAAGGGATAAAGTACCACTCCAGCCTATACCAAATGTCATGGCTCCATTTGCTAGGGTAGCAATGTATGTAGTGGGCCCCTTATCCAAAAATTCAAAAGGGATACGGTTCATTTTGGTGGTTTGTGACTATGCCACCAAGTACCCTGAGGCAATACCCCTTCATACTGTTATTGGCCCTCATACAGCCAAGGAGTTGGCCAAAATCTTTAGTAGAATGGGTATACCCCAAGAAATCTTAACCAATCAGGGTAGCAATTTCACCTCCTCCATCTTGAAAGAACTATATCGACTACTAGGTGTGTCAGCAGTTAAAATATCTCCCTATCATCCCCAGACTGATGGCCTGATGGAACAGTTTAATAAGACCCTTAAACAAATGTTGAAGAAGTACATGCAGGAGGAAGGCTGAGATTGGGACAAGTATCTACCCTACCTTCTATTTGCTTATAGGGAGGTGCCCCAAGCCACCACAGGGTTTTTCCCCTTCTTGCAGTTGTATGAGAGGAATCCCAGGGCCCCCCAGATGTAGTAAAGGAATATTGGGAAGAAGGAAAAACATGTGTCACACTAATATTGACGATTACATGACAAATTTATGACAACAATTGATTAAATATTTGGAACTGGCCCATTGAAATGTGTCCCAGAGGCAGGTAGAACGAAAAGAAACATATGATCTGGGGCTTAAAGGAAAATCTTTCCAACCTGGGGACAAAGTATTATTGTTGTTGCCATCCTCTGAGAATAATCTCATGAAATGGCAGGGCCCCTATAACATTCTTCGGCAGACAGGAGTAGTCAACTATGAACTGGAGATATCAGGACGAAGACCCATAAAAAAGTGTACCATGCTAATCTCTTACATAAATGGTACAAGAAACCTATCATTATGCCTGTCACAAACTCACTCAGCCGGTCAACCCTCTACTCCCAAAGTGCCAACCTCTGAGGGTATGATTTGCGTAAAGTGAACAGACAAGGTAACCCTCTTGTCTGTTTTGTGGGTTCAAGTCACCTTAGTCTCAAGCTCTGAAGGGACTCAAACTGATAATCTCTTGTTAGCGTACCCAATTATCAGGCTCAGATAATTCTGTCTTCAGGGGGGCCAGATATCTTTGCCTACGGCCACCCAAACAGGTCTTTCACTGCACAGTGCTTCCTTCAGTTTGGTGAAGGCTTCCTCACAGGCTGGACCTCAGGTAATTTTCCTTGGCATTTTTTTCTTTGTCAGGTCAGATAGGGGAGCAGCCAGGGCACTGTAATTTGGTACAAATTTTCTGTAGTACCCTGCTGTCCTGAGAAAACTCCTGACCTGCTTTTGAGTTTCTGGTCTGGGCCATGCCTGTATTACTTCTATTTCTATCTGGTTAGGATGGAGCTGTCCCTAGCCTACCTCATGCCCGAGGTATACCACTTCTCCCATGGCCAACTGGCACTTCTCGGCTTTAACAGTGAGCCCAGCCCTCTGTATTCTGCCCAGCACTTCCCTAAGGTGTGACAGGTGTTCCTCCCAGCTGGTACTGAAGATGGCAATGTCATCCAGGTATGCTATGATGTACTCCTCAGCACCATTTAACACCTGGTTCACCAACCTTTGGAAAGTGGCCGGTGCGTTCTTCATTCTGAAAGGCATTACTTTGAACTCACATAAGCCTATCCCAGTGATGAAGGCTGAATGCTCCCTAGCTCTGTCCATCAATTCTACCTGCCAATATCCCTTGGTCAGGTCAATGGTCGTAAGGTAGGTCGCCCCCCAACTTGTCCAGGAGTTCATCAGTCCGGGGCATCGGGTGGGCATCTGACTTCATGACTGCATTCAGTCAACGATATTCTACACAGAAATGAGATGAGCCATCTGGCACTACTGGTAAGGCCCAGGGACTGTGGGATCTCTGGATTACCCTTAAATCCAGCATCTCCTCCACTTCCCTCCTAATGTCCTTTTGGACAGCCTCTGGCACCCGATATGCTGTCCACCATATGGGTATCTGTGTCCCTGTCTCCACATCATGTGTAGCTAAGGGGGTTAGTCCAGGCTTGGTGCTAAACAAGGGGGCAAAGTCTGCTAAAACCTCCCTCACTTTCTGGATCTTGCCCAGGATCAGCTGGGGAGACAATTTTACTGCCTCCACAGAGGACTCCCACTTCCTCTCTTCCAGCAAGTCCAGAAGGGGTCTCCTTCGTCCATCCCCTCCCCATGACTACACACTGCGAACACCATGTCAGCCCTATTTGCATATGGCTTCATCATGTTGATATGGTACATCCTTGCTGTCTGTCTACAGTCAGGTAACTCCACAATGTAGTTTACATCATTTATCTTCCTAACCACTTTGAACAGTCTTGCTCACTCAGCTTGCAGCTTGTCTTTCCAGACCGGAATAAGGACTATGACTTCCTGACCCACCATGTACGAACGAGCTCTTGCTCTGCGGTCGTACCATACCTTTTGTTCTGTTGGGCAGCTGCCAGATTCCTCTGGGCTGTCCCCATAAGCTCCTTCAGCCTTTCCCTAAACCTTAGGACGTAATCCGCAATGGGAGTTCCCTGGATGGCATGCTTGCCTTCCCAGTCCTCCCGGATCAAGTCTAGGGGCCCACGTAGCCGGCGTCCATACAAGAGTTCGAAGGGGGAAAATCCTGTCGACTCTTGGGGCACCTCCCTGTATACAAACAACAGGCGGGGAAGGTATTTCTCCCAGTCCCTCCCATGCTGTTCAGCAAATACCCAGAGCATTGAGTTTAGGGTACCATTGAAGCATTCCTCAAGCCCATTGGCTTGTGGGTGATACAGTGTCATGCATCTCTGCCCCACCCCACACTTCTTCCATAGACATTTCATTAGGTCCGACATGAAGGAACTCCCTCGATCAGTGATTACCTCCTGTGGAAACCCAACACGGGAGAAAATCCCAAGCAAGGCATCTGCCACTTTGTCCGTCCTCAGTGAGGAAAGGGCGACTGCCTCTGGGTACTGGGTGGCATAATCCACCACAGTCAGGATGAACCTTTTCTCTGAGGAGCTGGGGGTATTTAAAAGCCCCACAATATCCATTCCCACCCTCTGGAATGGTTTCTTCACTACGGACAATGGAATTAGGGCGGCTTGGGTTTTCTGGCCCACCTTCCCTATTTCTTGGCACTGGTGACAAGACCTGCAATACTCCTTCACCTGCTGGGTGAAGTTAGGTCAGTAGAAATCCTGGGCCAACTGCTGCATAGTTTGTGCAATTCCCAGATGACCAGATAAGGGAATATCATGGGCAACCTTGAGCAACTGCTCACGATATCTCTGGGGAATGACAAGCTGCCTGCCTAGCATCCCTCCCTCTGTCTGTACTGCCTGTGTATACATAAGTCCATTTTCCAAATAAACCCTGTGTTTGCCGTCACCTCCCTGTGCACCATCCAAGTCTGCCCAATCCCTCAACTTCTCTAAACTAGAGTCACTTTTTCTGAGAAGCTGCAAACCCTTCACACCTTCCCAAGGCATGGGACAGGTCCCCTTTAGTCACTAAACTAGGGTCCCTAGCACTAGCGTCAGGGCCCTCAGAATCACTGTCAATCCCTACCCTCTCACAAGGGGTCACCCCTCCCTCTTCAGAGTAACCCTCTGTAGCTATGGGGTTACTTGCTACTGGGGAAATTTCTACCCTCTTTTTATCAGTCTCCCCCTCTGGAGACACAGGCTGGGGAACCAGCCTCTCAGTATCTTCCCCAATGGCTTCTGGGGGCTCAGAGAACTACAATTTTCCATGACCGCCTGGCTACGGGTAACTGCACATACTGCCCCCTGCTGGAGATTGTTACCCAGGATCACATCCACTGCTAATGTGTTAGCTACAGCCACCTGTTGCACAGTTCCCCCGTTTTACCCCAGTCCAGGAGAACACTGACCAAGGGCAATGTTTTCTCTACACCTGCAAAGTCATGTACAGTCACGTATTTATTGGATATAAGCTGACCAGGCTGTACCAGATCCCCTTTTACCAATGTCAGGGATGCCCCTGTGTCCCTTAACCCCTGAGTCTGTATGCCATTTACCGACTATTGACTGGGTGCATGTGTTCTCTCATGTTTACTGGCATGCTTCCAGGGACACACAGACAACCAAATTCCTTTCCAGTACTACTTTGCATATTATTGTTCGCCCTTCTTGGACACTGTCTTGCAATGTGTCCAGTTTCTTTACATAACCAACAAACATTTCTTACTTCAGAGAAATGTTTTTCTTTGAAACCTGGGGCTAACTGGTTTCGGTGGAGGCAGTGAGGGTTTTAGCTGCCCTGAAGGCACACTTTTCCCTTTCTGCACTGCCACACTAGCCCCATTCACTCTCAGAGCAGGTCTGCTCTTGGCATAGGGGTCCGAGAGTTCAGCAGCCTCTTACACTGTTTTTGGATCTTGGTCCTCAAGCCAGGTTTCTAACTCTGTTGGGCATGCCCAATAAAACTGTTCTAATAAAAATCACAATTTCAATTTTATCAACAGTGTTTGCCTCAATTCCTTCCCACCAACATTTTAAAAACTGACGTTGTTTCATGGCTAGCTCCTCATAGCTCATATCAGGGCTTCTCCTGAGCTTATGGAATTTAGCTCTGTATGATTCAGCAGTTAATTCAAACTTTTTTAGTAGTGCTGCTTTTAACTTGCTGTAATCATCACTGTCTTTATTGTCCATGTGACCCAATGCATCCCAAGCTTTTCCGGTAAGTAGCGGGGATAGCTGGAAGCTCCAGTACTCTCTAGGAATTTTAGCCTGAATACAAACTTTTTCAAAAGAATTTAAAAAGGTGTCTATGTCCTCCCCATCTTTAAACTCAGCTATTAATTTAGAATTCAATTTATAACCCAGTCCTGCAGTCCCAGTTAAACCCAAGCCACTTACCTGCCCTGGTGCCGCTGGTTGGAGTCATAGCTTCTCCAGTTTGTGTTGCCACTGGCACTCTTCTCTCATCTCCTCTGCAGCTCTGTGTTCTCGCTCTCTTTTCTCCCCTGCCTCTCGTTGGTGCTCACATTCCTCACAGTCCGCCTCCCTCTGTTGTCACTCTGCCTCATGGTCTGCCTCCCTCTGTTGTCACTCTGCCTCCAGTTCTATCCTCCGCAATTCAATTTGCAACTTGAGCACCTCTGGATTCAGGATATTGGTGACTGTTCCCTACTGCTGTGGCCCTTCATTGACAGTGGCCCTGCTGTGCACCTCATCGGCTTGGGACCTCTCACTGGCCACCAGTTCTGCCACACTTGAGGGCTGGTCCCTTTCAGTCATGGTTGGTGACTCGCTGCCCTGGGTATCTGCTACCATCAGGGCCTCTATGAGGTTCGGCTTACTGGCTTTCACCCCAAATTGGACTCCCCTGTCCCCGCACAACTGCTTTAAGAAATCTACAGTGTGCTTGCTGTAGTTGGAAGACATTTTCTTCTTCTCTCACTACTAATACTATACCAACTGGTACTTCAGAAAAAAAAATAAAATGAGTGGGAACTTAACTATAAGACAAGGGATATAGTTCTGTTTCCTTTTGAAATAAAACACTGCCCTTCTTTTTCTCCAAGTGATCTTAATGGTTTCAAGCTGACATACTGAACAATGATGCTTATACCACCAAACTTTTATGCCACAGCTGTCAACCAATCTGTCACAAACTCGCTCAACTGGTCAACCCTCTACTCCCAAAATGGCAACCTCTGAGCATATGATTTGTGTACAGTGAACAGACAAGGTAACCCGCTTGTCTGTTTTGTGGGTTCAAGTCACCTTAGTCTCAAGCTCTGAAGGGATTCAAACTGATAACCTCTTGTTAGCGTACCCAATTATCAGGCTCAGATAATTCTGTCTTCAGGGGGCCAGATATCTTTGCCTACTGGCACCCAACCAGGTCTTTCAAATGAACCCTTAGAACTCAATGCAAGACTTTAGAGAACTCTGTTCATTTCCCAATTCGGTATACAATAAGCCCATACACAGTGTACTTATAACCTTTAAAAGCTCCACTTAAAATAAAAAGAATTGTCAAGGCACTCCAGCAGTTTCATTTGTAAAAAAATATCTTTACTTTAAAAATATCAAAACAGAACAATAATTACAGAACACAATATATATATCCCAACACATACAGCCTTAAAACAAACAGGAAAAATATAGTTCCTACAATACATACATTTAGACTGGTCTAATCTTACTCTTTTTCAGTGCTGTGATGATTCTCCCTCAGTCAGATATATTTTCTTGTGTCAGTCAGAAATATTTTCTTGTGTCCCTCTGTCAGGTTCTTTCAGCACTTAAACACACTTCTGAGCCAGCCTTCTCATGAGGTCACTAACTCCGCCTTGGTGAATCAAACTCTGTATTTTACAGTACAGAGTCTCCAAATAAACTATTGAAAAAACATATGACATGACCTTACTGACTTTCCTGTCCCAGATTAACTGGTCAGAAAAACTGGTTTGTGCTCTGCTACACACACACACACACATAAACAGTCTTTTGATGTAAGTCTCTGTATTCAAATCAGAAGTGTATTTGACTCCTAAACCTCGTCTGGGCCCCAGGTATCTACACATCAAAGGGTATTCATGTAATTCAAGGGTTCTCTGGAAATATATATTGGACCTTCCAGAATCATCTGGGTCCTCCCTGGCTCAGACACCAAACCTCTTCAATGTCCATTCTGGCCTCTCTTTGACACCCCTCCCCACAAGTCCTTCCCTGGCAACTATGCAAGTCAAAGGATCTCCCTGAGGGCATTATGAATGGCTAATCTTATTTCCTGGGATGAAAGCAAATTGACAAGGTAATTGCACTCCAGATCCTCCTGCAGTTTAAAATACCTCCTGTCCTTTGAACTTATCCCTGGGGGGGGTCTTGATGTGTCAGTTCCAGTAAGACAGCCTTTTCCTTGAACTGACCCTTCCCTTCACATATTTTATATGTAATAACAAAAATTAATACAGCACTTGAGCACTCAGAGCTGGCTGTCTACATCACAATGCCCACCATATTTGTACATCCAGAGCAAGTTGACAATGAGTTGGAGATTGCTTATAGAAAACTAGAACAAGAAAAGAGGAAATGGCAGAGGTCCAAGTTAATCCTGAGCTAGACGTAGGGCAGAAGAAAGAGGTACAACAGCTATTACATCAGTTCAGAACAACTTTTACCAACACGCCAGGGAGAGCCAAAAGGGTAGTACATACTATCAAAGTAAACCAAGAAAAACTTATACACCAGAAACTGTATAGGTTGCCCAAAAAGGTCAGGCAGGAGGTTATTGAAGAGGTCCGCAAAATCGAACAGTTAGGAATTATTGTTCCCTCTCATAGTGCCTGGTCCTCACCTGTGGTGGTGGTGATAGATAAAAAGGTGGGAGGTATCTGTCTCTGTCTGGATGTTCTAAAGATTAATGCAATATCCACCTTTGATGGTTACACCATGACTTAATGACCTCTAGAACAAAATAGGGAGCGCACAGTACATTAGCACCTTAGATCTTACTAAGGAATATTGGCAGATCCCTTTGGCACTACACGCATAGAAAATAACAGCTTTTAGTACACAATAGGGCTCTACCAATTTACCACCATGCTATTTGGCCTCCATGACACCCCTGTGACTTTGCAGCGCTATATGGATCAAATACTTAGACCTCATACACAGTACTGTGCCCCTTATTTGGATGACATAGTCATCTATAGTGCAGATTGGAAAACACACTTAGAACACCTTAGGGCAGAGATACAATCCATCAAAGATGCAGGCATGACTATAAACCCCACTAAATGTGCAGTGGCCTGAACTGAAACTAAGTATTTGGGAATTGTTATAGGTAAAGTTATGGTTAAGCCAGAAGTAGGTAAAGTGGAGGCCATAGCTAACAGTCCCATTCCCAGTAAAAAGAAATATGTACGTTCCTTCCTTGGCCTGGCCAGTTACTATAGGAGATTCATACAAAATATTGCCACCATAGCCACACCCCCTACTGACCTGACTAAGAACAAATGCCTGAACAAGCTCCAATGGACCCCACAATGTGATGAGGCATTCAGGAACATTAGGACTATTCTATGTTCCTTCCCAGTTTTAGTCAGTCCAGATTTTCAGACCCCTTTTGAGGTACACACTGATGCTTCAGACACAGGAATAGGGGCTATCTTATTACAACAGAGCAGGGATGAGGAGCACCCAGTGATATTCATCAGCAGATAACTCCATGAGAGGGAGCAAAAATACTCCACAATAGAGAAGTGCTTGGCCATGAAATGGGCATTTGAGGCCCTTAAGTATTATCTGTGGGGTACAGAATTTACCGTGCTAACTGACCATAATCCATTGCAATTGCTCCAACAGATGAAGGATAAAAACCTCAGGATTATGTGTTGGTATTTAGCACTACAGCCCTACTGATTTTCTGTGAATCATAGGGCAGGGTCCCAACACCAGAATGCTGACTTTCTGTCTTGTTATAGGGCAAATGCTGATGATAAATAAATTATAAACATGTGTCTAACATGAATGAAAATAAATGTTTAGACGTGTAGATGAAAGATGATGTCTGTACAGGTATTTCAAAACCTGTGTGGAAAGCCTCAGGGAATTTAATGGTATCTGTTGATGTTAGCATATCAGGATTCAGATGACATTTTGATTTGTAGGATCCCTGAGGCAAAGCTTCTAGTGTGGGTGAGTGGAAGTTCCAACCCTTCCAGGGTTCTGGTGTGGTCATTGCCAACAGTAAGGAATGTTGCCTCTTGTGTAGGGTGTGTGTGTGACAGGGTGATCCTTGTCTGGGGTGGATGCCCATGTGTAAGGTGGCCGGGCCTCCACCATTTCTTTCACTCTTTGTTTCTGTGGGACGTCCACTTGCGCTGTGAATGAAAATGAAATACGTTTGCTGTATGCTTGTCTATTTTAGGGTGTCACATTTAATGATTTACTGGAAATAAAAAGAAAAAGATATGATGAGTTCCAAGGGTTAGCAGGAGAAGGGAGAAAAAGAGTGTGCCATCGTTTTCCTGTTCACCTTGCAAACCCAGTGGAACCCTGATGGACTTACTATTTTATTAAAACTATTTTTTGAGGTGAAACAAAAAAAAAAAAAACCTTAACATGAAACCCACTTAACACAAAATCCCCTTAACCAAGAAAAGAGGAGTTTATGAGTCTAGGCTAGAAAAATTAACATGTATGAACATGTATGTCTTTACTGTTTGATGGGGAACTTCTGAGAATAAAAAGTTTATACTGGTTTTAACAAAAATGAGTGGATCACCTGATGGTGATGTCATCCATGAAAGGTAGAAAACCCCATCACCTGGAGTAACATATATAGATAGGGAATCTATTGAATACTGACTACCAAGTGAGGAGGACCTCTGAAGTGTGTGCTTGTTTTCACACTGTTCTATTTCCAAAGACTGACGCTAAGCCTCAAGAATTTTTGAAATTAGAGAGTTTGCTGGATACTGGACATTGAATAACCTTTCGCTTTCTGTATGTTTATTATGTTTATTTTTTATTTTCTGATTTGAGTAAAATAATGCACATTTGCATTTTTATGCACCTGATTTCTGGTTTGTTGTGTTTGTTTTATCCCACACCTTCATACTGTCCAATGCATGATGACCCATCAAGACACCTCTTTTTCTGATGACCATGCCGTGCAGAAGGAGCAGTAGGTGTGCCACCCCTGCACCACTTTCAGCTGTCTCACTGTTTCTATGAATCCTCAGATGCTCCTCCCACTCCTTGCAGTGCCTCACCTTAATATGGGTGTGCTGATCACTTATACCAAAATGGCTGCCCTGTTTCCCACACCAAACAACTCTGTCATATAATTTGCATCTCGTCACACTCTTGTCAGTGCAGTCACTTATGAAAAAGTCTCAAACAAGGGACTTTTGATTTGGCTGCTGCTGAGTGGAGGAGGGTGGGAATCTTCCTCCTCCTCACGGGGCTCAGGTGGTGGCACAACCACAGAGGGGGCTCAGAGGCAGATGCTACACCATGTACAGGATCTACAGGAACAGAGTCAGTTGGTGGTGGTTGTACCACCATTGCATGCTGCTCCTGGTGCTGTGCTCTGTGTGTGTGTGGGGGGAGTTCCAATTCCCAGTGCTCCTGGTAGAAATAATAGTCTCCTCAGGAGAATGGGACAGCATGCCCCATCCATTGACTCCATCCCATTCTGCTTGCTCGGATGGCATCCGGTACCAGGCCTCTAAGTGTCCACCTCGCCAGTCCCACCAATTTTAAGTAACAAAAAAAAAACATAGTAAAAAGAAAGAAAAATAGAACAAGTAAAAGTAGGGACTATAAAGAAAAATTTACCTAAACAATGAACAAGTAAGTCCTCACAGGCAGATAAGTAAAAATAAAATGATAAACAAACCAAAAAAGCTCTAGAAGTTATGTTTTATTTTGGGGGGGGAGAGTGTTGAAGGCTCTAAAAGCAGCAGATATGACCTCTCCAACTAATTCACTCACTGCAAAATGAAAGTAAGGATCACTCTGTACATAAAGAAGTAGCATGTGACCTGCAAGAGCAGTTTCCATATGACCTACAGACACTTGTTTATCAAAAGCCTTGATTTGAGCAAAATTAGCCCAATGCACCACAATGGCAAAGTTAGAGACGAAGTTAGAGTCAGAGATGCCAGGCAAAGCTGTCAAAGGCAACTGTTCAAATAAATGGATAGAATTCGTGAATTATTTCACAAAGGTAAATTGGCAAATTCGCCTTAACTTTGTATGTGAATTTAAACTTTGCAGCATCTCTGCTCCTATTCCACTGTCATTGATCTCTAAAATCCTTTTCAGTAGTACTCTGTCCCTCACTCCTTCCTTACTCTTCCTGGTCTCCTCCAAGCAGTGCTGCCTGCAGACTGCGGTCATCCCTGCAGATATCCTGTGGACACTTCTCGATGCCAGTTAGTTGAATGCCACAATCCTGCTTCATGGCATTTATGCTTCTGGGTCCACCTCTGCAAGGCCAAATGCTCCAATGTTCCTACCACATGCCATAACTTGAGAAATGTAAGAAACAAGGAACTTTGCTCTGACACAATCTACATTAGTGCTGGTTCCTTTTATAATCTGGGCAATGAAAGCCCATACTGGCTGATGTAAAGCCTAATCTTATCCTGAGACTTTTGTACCCTGGGTTCTTTGCAGCCCCAAAAGTAACAAACACTTTGATCCTGCTAGGACAACATCTCCCACACTATCTATGGACCTTAACATCTTGAAACTCCTGCACTGTTATTAGTATATGTTTAAAATAAAAGGTCCGCCACAAGACCGATAAAACAAACACAGCATGGTCAGTAAGAGCCCACACAAAATGCAGACACCAAAAAATGCACTTGAACAAATACAGGGAAAAGTAATGATAGCATGGCGATTTATGATTTTAACTTGGGGGGGAGAGGCTACTCGGGGGAGGGGTGCGATCTATGATTACATCTCGAAGGGAGGCAACTGGGGGGGGGGTGATTTATGATTCCCAACTCCAGGAGGGAGAATGTCAGGTGTGGGGAACATATGTTTTGAGTCATGTGCTACAGTTTAACATCTCCATGCTGTTCTGTAATGTAGCTGTTTTCACTCATGCTATATTTCATGGCACACACATCACTGTGCTGTTATTCAAATGCTGTTTTGATGATATACCACAAATAATAAGCTTATGCGCTTTCATTTACTAAATGGATTCTGACTGGATTTTAATCAAGTTTTGGACATTCACTTATTGTTGAAGACTGCTTGCTTGCTAAACCCCCCCCCCCTTTTGGAACCTTGCATCAACCTCGAGAGCATACAATCACCTGGGAGGTCATCCAAGGCCCTGAAGGTCAAACAAGTGGTTTACAGCATAAGAACCCTTCCCTGAAAATAAATATGCCATCTTTACCCCTAGACAGGGCAGGAGGCTACATTAGCATATCCAGAAATAGTTCCAACAATATGTGGCAAATTAGTACATCCTCATGGATCCATGGTGTGACATCCATAGCGCTATGCATTTCCCACATTACTCTCTTCTGGGGAGCACACAGAATGTCCCTGGCATAGGATTGTCTGGGACAATTTCTTTTAAATGTTCCTGGATGTTACTAGGAAAAGATCTGATCGTATGTTAAAGGTTTTTTTATATATGTTGTTGTGTGGGCTTGTGTGAGCTGTCTGTTATAAGTTTCATTCAATTACTGTATGCTACTGTAATGTGATCCTCTGTGTCCAGAACTACTGTACTTCTGGACCTCCTCTCTCAACTGGTTTTATAGCAATTTGGGACTTGGTCTTCAGTGACTGTTTTGCTCTTTTTTCCACTGGTGAGAGATAGTACCATAGTTTTTGTAGTTTGTGGAGGATCTGGGTGATTACATTTTGATGGATATAGTCGATATAAGCATTGAATCTGGGATTGCATCCACTTGGAGGGGTCCAATAAGATAATCTTTCTTGTACTGTCAAGCTGTGATATTTGTGTTGTTTTATTGTCAAAAAAAAAATAACTTTGTGGAATTGTCTGAAGTAACTCTCCATATCACCACAGAACTTGGTGCTGTCAAATTCTTGTGTGATGTGGAATGCTGTTCTTTTCATAACACTGATGTCTCTGATGACGTTAGTTCTAGCATGAAGAACTCCTCAATCTTGTACATACTGTAACCTTGTGAATATGTTAATACATTCTGCAAGACCACACTTACAGTTGTAGAGTGGCCTCATGAACATTTTTAGGATAGGAGGACCATGAGCCAAAGAGGTGCAGTCCGGTTACCCAAGGAATGCAAGTGAGAGCACTCTTACAAAAGCAAGAGTGGCCTTGGTGGCTACATTAATATATTGTTAATTAAGTTAAATCAATAATACATTAAAAGAAATTACAAAAAGTCTTCTGACTATTTTCAGGGCATTTGAGCAAGGGACATACTTCATAGAATAAGGACATGTCACGCACAAGGGGTAGAAGCACTCTGATTTGTCAGGAGTGCTCATTTGATCTATAAGTAGCAGTAAAAGTAATGTAGACATTTTAAATTTGTTCATATTGTTATTGTTTAACTCTGCTGCTCTACTTGACCTCCTCCCCCCAACCATCTGGGAAACTAGGTCTTTCATGTAAATAAAAATGTTTGAAGTGCTCAAATTCTAAATATATAGAAATAAAAAACATAAAATAAATAAACATAACACTTTAGCAGTATGACAAATACATATTTAGGATCTCTGTGAAAAGGTACAACATAAGATCAAAGATATAGACCAATAATGTAATCCATCCTGCAAGTTTGCATGCAGTTGTGAGGCGGCAGCTTGCATCTGTTTTCATAGTACTGTACATTTTTCTAGAGTTATTTTCTAACTAGGTAACTATGTGAAGCTTCAAGTGAGGCTGACTTTCTCATATCAACTGCTAGGGCTGTAACTTTATCAAGGAAGCCATGGATGTGACTGATTCAATAATTATTTCCTGTTTTTATGAAACTCTTTGATTTTTGGCATTTTCCATGACAACTCCATAATTTTTAGCATTTTCCATGAAAATGCAATAGTTTTTGGAATTTGAAAATGATCAGCACATCATTTTGTGCCGCACCACAACAATGAGCTTGGTTCCCAGTCAGCACCAATGTGGGATTTGGAGACTTGCGTGCAGGTCCCATCTCTCAGACAGCAGCACAATGTGCTGCCTCATGCTATTGGACCAGCCCAACAATGCTTTTTTTATACATATAAATCTTTGCTGATGTACTTGTATCAAAAATATGTCAAAGCAAAGATTAATCGTTTAACACACAATAGATCCTTGACTTTTTGTAACTAGTGTGATTTGTCATTTTCAAATTCAATTCAATTCAGTTCAATTCAATTTTTAATTTTATACTGGAAAGTATGTGAGCAAAAATGCTTGTTTACACAAATTTCCAGTGGTACAGAAAATTAATAATACAGAGATCATGGCAATGCCGCGATTTTCTCTCAGATGTTCCATGACAAAAATACAACCCTATCCATTGGTGTTTACTTTCCTGTTACCAGTTTTCGAGGACCGAAAAGAGTCCCATAAGCTCCAGCTGGCTGATTGCAGTTTGAAGGACTTTTACAGCTGCTCTCTTTCCTACTAAATGTGGCCAATTAAAAAAAAAACAGCATTGGTGATGGTTCTGAAAATGCAGTTGTACACTCCACTGAGGAATTGCTGCTGGCTGTTCTGAGAGCTTGCCTGAAGCAATAAGGTGAAAGGACATTTTTGGTGGTGGCCCCAGGGGTTCAGAACTCGCTGCTTTACCATCTTAGGAGTTCATCCTCAGAGGAGGCATTTAAGAAGGGGCTCAAATGTTATTTTCTCTCGCCACCAGCACAGTTCGATAATTTGTAATTGTACCTCAGCTCTACATCATGTTTGTTTAGTATACTGCAGTTCTGCTTTACCTATTTTAACAGATTATAGGTTTTTATTGTGACGTACGCTAAGCCCCAGGGATAGGGTGCAGTATAGAATAAATTGCATTCCCTAATGAGTGAGAAGGAGTCCCAAAAATTACACAGATGGTAGCCTTTAAAAATTATACTATTTTAAGTGCCACAAAATATGTGGAAAAAATCTGTTAGGCCTAAAAATAAAGAAAAAGACAACGTTTTCAGCATTTTAGTGCAGTTTCACTTTGTGATGGAATGGATTCTTTGAAATAGTCAACCCTTGAAAGTTTGCTTTGGATAATATATGATATCACATGGATAGATAATATTTGTCAGCAAGTAATTACTCCATTAAAGAGTAAGGCAGAAGGGTAGCAGCTACATTTTGTTGTAACAGTTGTAGACCTAGTAGACATTGGACATGATTGCATCATCTGCTGGTCAAGACAACTGCTTCTCATTACACAAACACACACACACAAACACACGTGCCCACAATCTCACACACACACACACACACACACACACACACACACACACACACAGATTCTAAGCTGGGCAAGGACTCAACGCCCTGCACAGGCAGATGCAGCCACCAGATGTAACCAAGCCACTGCACATGTTGTCCTCCTATGATTACCTGCAGATGACAGTACAGTAGAGGCTCCCACCCGTGTTACCCAGCAGTGATCATTTTCTGGAGTTGCTCAGTGCTTCTGCTCATCTGTCACAGTATTCTCGGCTTGAAACACAAGCCTGGAATGCCTGAGTGGCAAGTGGCTCACCTAGGCACTATGCTTTCAGGCTTGACTGATGGGTGCAAGTTTTATGAAAGAATAATGATCAACAAATGTAATGATTAGCAAGATACTTTCATATATTATTAACATGTCTAATTTTAAACTTACAGAGTAAAAGAGAAATGTAATGGGAAAACATCAGACAGCAGTCATTTAAAAAGATCATGTCTTACTGTCTTAAACAGCTTTGTAGCAACTTGTACAAATCACTAACTGTACTGTGTTGGAACGCAAGATAAAATAATAGGAATATGCTGTGCTGAGCCAAGCAGGTTTGCATAGCAGCCACTATCACATACTGTACATGTGCCATCATGATTGCAGTTTCACTTATAGCCAATTTAGCTATGTAATAAAAACCTGCAAGCACAGCGTGCTGTATTGCCCAGCTTTCATGGCTGAATGCCAAGCACTTTTCCAAAGTTCTTCAAGCAAGCATTTATGAGTTAATGCTCAGCTTTAGTCATTCTGCCTCAAACAGACAACTTTACATTGTATTGCTACAAAGAAAGTATGATTAATGGGTTGGGTGCTAGATTTTTAAAACTAGATTTGTAGACTGTGAGACCTGCAAATCTAGGGCCTGATTCACAGTTGCAGGGGTACTGTTACTAAGTAATTGCAAGGCCACTCATCATCAGTCTTGACTTTGGGATCCCATTATTAAGTCATGCAAAATAGAGGTCATAGTCCTTTCTCTATGTGGTCCCAAAACACACTGTGACTATGCAGGGAACAGGGTAGAGGGGTCACCATGCATATGGTCCACAGAGTCATGTTCAAAGGCATGGGGTCATAATGTCACAAGACATTATGCCATAGCAATATACCGCACTGCCAATACAGCACAATATATTGCAAACAGCAAAATTCTTATTTTTGCAGGGGGCTCCGCCCCATCCCCCCATTATGGAGGGCTGAGCCCCCAACCCCCCCAACTAATATAACTAACTCTGGTAGGGGGCGTTAACACTTAATATTGCACAAAGTGCAAAAAAAAGAAAAAAATCCAGGAGTCTGGGATCAGAAATCGAAACCCAGTCCCAAACTCACTGCTTACCTCCCTTGTTGCCAGTGGTTCATCCCTTTGAGCCATGGCAGCTGCTCGGTGAACCCCTGTCCCAGCAGGATTCTTACCCTGCACTGGGAGGAGTGAGAGGGTGGACTACCGCGCATATTTCCTTTCACAGTTTTGCACACTTCTCGCTCTTACCTACCACACTGTTCCTACCTCACGGTCATGTTGTGCTCTGTAGAGCATGCAACATTTTGACCCAGTAGGATGCTGGCAGCAAGGAAACCTAACAAACCCACTCATGAACTTAAGCAACCCTCCATGCCTGTAGAACTTTTACAGACAGATGGTGGGGGGCAGTGTTGGAATTACAGGGGTGCTTGCTAGAGCTTGGCCCTGGTAGCTTTGAAATGAGCCCCGGTAGCTCTCATATCACTGCCATTGACTTATAATGGGAAGGGAGGCTCAATATAAAGATAGGATCCTTATGGGACCCCTAGCTCCCAAAGTTCATAAAGTATAATTCCAGCACTGGTTGGGGGGTGTCGCTATGGTACAACTGGGTGAAGGAGAGCTGGAGCAGAGAGCATCATGGGACACTAAAAGAAAGACCATGTTGTGGGAAAAGAGGCAAGGCAGGGGGACCCACTGGATGCCAGGGCATGTTTCATGGATGGAGAGCGAATGAGGGCCACTGGACTAACAGAGACTGTTGGAGAACTGAAAGTTAATTATGGTGGACTTCTGACCCAGAATCAGGCTTGAAAGGAGGGTGGGTGGAGGGACACCTCTGCTTGCTGCATCAGTCTGCCTGATCTTTCAGCATGACATAGTACTATGTAATTGGTACTATACCATGTTGCCACTCCATCATAGTTGCTAGCCAGCACATTATCCCCATCTGTACACATGAACATCTGCACATTAAATATGCATTACAGCTAAGAATATCTTCTGTGTATAGCCCCAAAGTGTAGAGGTGAAACAGGGCAGTATATACCCAATGTTGTACTTCTACACTTTGTTACTGAGAATGAGGCTCCTCAGATTATGTGCTGGTCACAAATCAGTTTCATATTTTACCTAAAATGTTTTCAGCCTCAGAATATTAGCTTATTGAGACCTTTTTTATTTATTTATGTACTTGATCTGGTTGCTGGGTTGGTACACTGAGCCACTGGCCTGTGTACAGGCATGATCCAAGTGTGTTTACACAATGCGTAACTTTGCACGTTTTATTAAAATTTGCTAATTGACTAAACCCAAGGGCATGAAATACCCATTTTCAAAGGGGACCCAAGCACAATAAATACAACAAAAACAATATACATAAACATGTACAACTGTAACACAAATCACATAAACAATTTTACACTGATTTATCCACACAATGCTTTTGCAATAAAGTTCTAAAAATGGAATGTCAATCAATATTTAGAAAACGGAATGATAAATTATTCCAGAACTTATTGTCTCAACACAAAAAAAAAAAGAATGCTGACCCTGCATTTTCTTACAAGGTTGTAACCTAAAAATAACATTCTTGAGATGATCTTGTGACATGAGACATAGTACCCAAAGAAAGAAGTTAAGTCAGTTTTGTTTATGTGGCATTCAATCCGGATGACTCTCAGCACCTTACAATCAACAGGCAAAACAATGTCAAGCAACAAGTTAAATTTAGCATAAAAGAGTTAAAAGGCCAGTCCAAAACAGAAATTAAAATAATGTGGTTTCTGTGGCGATTTAAAAACAGTCAGTGGGGGAGCCCTCCTCACTTCAACAAAAGTATTAAAAGTTAATTGAACTGAACTAAACTAAAATCATCTAAAACAAATCAGAGTACATTAGATACAACGATACTCAAAAGATAACTACTGTACACTGTGTTTACAGTGGTGCAGTTGCCATGGACTAGAGGTTAGAAACTGGTAAACTGAGTTATACAAAACTCAGACTCTGTAATGATGACTCACGTGCTTAGGTATGAAGAGAAATGCCACAGTCTGAGGGGTGATAATTGTGACTGGGCCAGTAAATATTTAATATTTGAAAACAAACAACCATGTATTTGGTAAAACAATCCCAAATGAAAGTGATCAGATTTGATTAGGGTGTCAACGTGAATATTGTAAGATGTTTGATCAATAATAAAACCCAGATATTTAAACTCTTTGACCTGCTATACTCCAATTCCATGAGTGTCCATGGTTTAGACAGTAGAAAAAGTAGTATGCAGTTTTGATCTGGAGAAAAAATTCATTAATTTAGTTTTGGTTACCTTTAGTAACCAGCCATGTTTTTTAATCATTCCTGTATATCTCTAAAGTCCATTGCAAGGAAAACCAAATCCAATCTTGTATATAAAATAATCAAACATACAAAATGCAGAACATTATGCAAAATTAACAGTAGAGAAAAGAACTAAAATATGAATTTAAAACCTTTACAACCTACCAGAGTAAACAAATGTTGTTCCACATGATTCTTAAAAGTGCTATATATGCAGCCTCTTTCATAAATGGAGGTATACTGTTCCATAATTGGGGTACCATGTAAGGATATTCAGATACACAAACCATGAAGTTCCAGCTACTAAAGCCACCACCGTGACAGTTTTACATTCATCATTAAACTTTTGGTTGTATAATGCACATAAAGAAGCTGTGAGGAAACCCTTGACAACTGAAGAAAATAAGTTTTTTTTTTCTGATTAGTCAACCTCTACTCTGTCTCTGCTCTCTGTTCATCAATCTCTCTTATATATTGTATATTATTATGGTTAGGGATTATTGTGTATGGAAAGCAGCCCCTTCAGAAACATTGTTGTTGTTAAACCATATACCCATTCTGGATATATCCCTTGTTCTGCTACCACAATTGGCACTATGCCTTGCTCTATTAATGTCTTGCATGCACTCAGCATAACCCTTCATGAGGGGAAAAACTCCCATGGTCCACCATGAAGAGCCATGTAGGCTGTAGGTTCACGAGTCTAGTCCTAAGCCATGTTCAAACATTGTAACCAAAATAATATTATTCTTATTGTTTATTACAAAAGTGAAACATTGATTTAGTTGATTTAGAAAATTATCTTCAAGTTCATTGTCATTTTCATCAAGTGTGCATACCATGATAATTGCTGTGGAGATTCTTCTGCCAAACATTATCCTCAAGCTGCAGTGTAGTATATTACCATGGTGAGAAATGTAGACTCAGCACTTACAGCCCTTGTTACAAGGGATCTAAGCAGGCTATGCTCTCCAGTGCTAATAATGCCAATCTAAATGTGTTTATCCAGAAAAGGAAACCTCAAGAGGTGAGATCATGTGTGGGAAGGATGAAAAAAATAGACTTTGAAGGTAAACCAGATTCCATCCTCTACCTTATGACATCTCACTTAATTTTTCTGTGAGATATTTTTTTTACTCATTTAAAAACTAAATGTGTGTGTGTGTGTGTGTGTGTGTGTGTCTAAACTTTTACACAAGAAAATTACCAACAGATAGTGTTCTGTGCAATTTATTTTCAGTTCCTTTAAAGCAGGTACCTATTTTGGGGATACCTTTTTCCAGTAAATCACAATGAACCTTTCCATACTGCTGTATAAAGATGAACATTGTTACCACAAAAGCAATAATACCTGACAGGGTGGGCAATATTGGGCAACACTGGACTGCCCAGGGTCATAATGAGGCCCAGCACTGCAGGCAAAGGGCCTGCCCCAATGTTGGTAGCTGGGTGACTTCACAACAGGGCCCTGAGGTGAATACCAAGGGATCCCCACTTCTTTTGATATTTAATTAGTAAGTAACCAATCCAGGCATGACAATATTTATTGTTACATTTTTTCTAAACTTTGGGTTTTGAAATTAAACTAGTAAGTAACAAATCTAGGTTGATCAATGTTCATTGTTACATTTACCCAAGTAATTTTATCTTTTTATTTGGGGGGGGGTGCACTGACTTTTTTCTTTCATTGATGTTGGCCATATGCACAGCACCCCACTAGAAGCCCTCTTAATTCTGTGAATGAGCAAGGGTGAAGCAGCTAATTAGCCTTGGAGGAATATGGCTTTCCCATTTAGCTAGCTCCCCAACAGTTACCTGCACATTTGTCTGTGAACCACACCTTAATTAAGCCAACTGCAGCCTGATGCACTCTATATAAAGGAAGCTACTTGAAGCAGAGGCATTTTTAGTTAGGGACCCAGCTGAGAGTGGTCTACCTTGATGTTGGTAGCTGGGTGACTTCACAACAAAGCCCTGAGGTGAATACCAAGAGACACACACTTTTTTTGATATTTAATTAGTAAGTAGCCAATCCAGGCATGACAATATTTATTGGTACATTTTTTTTGTAAACTTTGGGTTTTGAATTTAAACTAGTAAGTAGCCAATCTAGGCTGATCAATGTTCATTGTTACATTTGCCAAAATGTTTATATCTTTTTTTTGGGGGGGTGCACTGTCATTTTTCTTTCACATAGGGCTTACAGCCCCTGCAAGGTCTGATACTGCCTAATACCACCCACCCTGGAGAGTATTAATGCACTTGGAAAATGGAAAATGTCTGAAAAAAATTATGATTACATATTAACACACATTTATTTTGTATAAAATAGTTCCTCCACCTGCATTAGATGGTTGTGGGTTGGTTTTCTTTTAGCTAGGGACTTCTGATGTAGAGTAGCCCCGTAATTATGGCTTGGAGTTGGTTGTTATGGTAACCCCACCACACACACACACACACACACACACACACACACACACAGGCACAGATCATTTGTTAGACTTGCTTTGTTTGTGAAAGTTTACTTTCTCCCACAACCCACCCCCTGTTATGTTATGTTCTTAACTTTTAGAATGACTGAGACCACATGCTGGGTTAACTTCTAATAGCTTCTAGCTGCTTCATTTATTAACTGCATCACACAGGACTCCATACAACACAACATGTCCACCCCACACTTAGACTTCCCCTAGTCACATGATCCTGGCTTTGTACTTTGTAAATCTTAAAGGTACAGTAGCATATACTACACCCCCCAACATACAGGCTCTGATCCATTTGTTTTGTTTTCACTGTTTACTGATGCCCACCCCCCAACATGTGTTTCTATGCAATGGCAACAATGCAGGAATGTCGTAGAGAAGAGGTACCTATTAATTTCTTCAAGAAAAAAAAGTAAAGCCACTATGTTTTTCCCCATTTCATTTTCTGTACCAGGAGGGAAAACAGCAAGGAAAAGCTGAGAACAGTGGGAGGCAAATCCCATGAGTAAAAGATGAGTATGCTGATGATTTGGTTTAGAGATGGAAAAAAAAAAGATTTCTTTGTTCATTTTCTTGTATTTTTACAGCTTAAATGGATGTTTGGTGTTTGTGTTTACTGGTGCAATTTGGGTCATGTGATGCTGGCTGGTGAGGTCAATCCCACTAAGGGAGAAAGAAAAAATATGGTGGCTGGGGAGTTTGAAAATTCAGGGTGGCCCAAGGATACCCTAAGCAATGGGTCACCATGAACTGGCACTCGTTATTTGCCAAGCTCTATTCAAAAATAAATGTATGCCTGGAAATGGCTTACAATCAATCAGGATACTTTATTTTCAAGACTATTTTCTAAAATAGAAATAATTCCATTCCCTGTAATTATTTCTATAAGGTTCCTTTTTTTGTTTATTTTTCTTGCATTTCTATGACTACCAAGGAACTTCTCTGCATGGACAACTTTTTTTTTGCACCATTCATGTCTGACACTCCCTTTTTATGTTTGCTTCCATGTGCATGCACAAAGTGAACATGCTGGGCCTGATTCTCAAAGCTCCCAGCATGGTGCAAGGGGCTTGCACGCAAGGAATGGTGCAAAGTGCTTCTTGTGCCAAAAGATTCGCTAGCAGTGATTCTCAAATGCAGCCTGCATCAACCACAGGTTGCCGGCACCAAAGGGGGCATGCATCGTCCATGCACCACAAAATGGGCTATGGCATGGCACTAGGGGCTTGTGCAGATGCAGGCTGACAAATCCCCTACATTGGGATTATCAAAACTCTCCCTGAGGACTGACTTCTAAGTACCATTAGACCAGCCAGAGCTTGTCCAAGGGTATTTAGATATATGCCCTCTGGGACAGTTGAACAACATGTGGCAATATGCCATGGTCCCCCCTCCCCAGCAACAATCCCCAATGTATAAATTGCAACAATTCCCTTGTGGTCTAGCGGATCCCCTGACCCCTGCAGTTAGCTCTCACCACCCTGTTCCACCCATCCCAAATATGAGCCAGTGACCGGCAGAGCCCTACTCTCACCACTATGGCCAGCCACTGACTGAACTGTCAAGGAGCATGTACTCTATAAGGACACGCTCACTGATTGACAGTTCACTTGAGCAGTCAATTAATGAGTACATACTGGCCCAGATATTCAAAAGGGTTGCGCATGGTGCAACAGTGTTGCACCATGCACAGCCCACTGATGCCTTGGTGCAGATATTCAAAAGGAAAAGTGCGGCACAAATCCCTATGCACCAGGCGAATCAGTAATGTATGCAGGCGCGGGTAGAGTGTGCCCATGCACCCCTGCACAGCCGATATTCAGCCCAGGATGTGCAGAGCCATGCATCGCAACCTACCTGCGCCAGCACAAAGTTGATCAAAAAAGAACAACTGATGGCCACCCACGGGTGATCTGCCACATTGCAGGGTGCAACACGGCAGCTGCCACCTGTGGGTGGCCGCAGCTCAGGCTGCACCTGGCGGGGCCCCCCATGCCCGATTGTGGGCATTTGTAAAAAAAAAATGACTGCTGTCCAATATCCCTGGTGGTCCAGTGGACCGCTGTCTGCCCAATCGTGGGCATTTGTATTATAATAAAGATTAATCTGTCCAATATCCCTGGTGGTCCAGTGGACCACTATCTGCCTGATCATGGGCATTTGTATTATAATAATAAGTAATCTGTCCAATATCCCTGGTGGTCCAGTGGACCACTGCCATCCCTGATCGCGGGCTAAGTAATACAATGATAGCCCAATATCCCTGGTGGTCAGTGGACCCCCCACCCCACCCACCACTGAACCCCACCGCCTCCCCGGTCAACCAGTGGTGGAGTCCCCACCCACCTGCCGCCCGCCGCCCGCTGACTGACACTGTTGGTAGGGCTGTCGCCCAGTGGTTCACAGTGTGAGCCAGTAGGCGTGCAGCCTGTACTACACATTCAGAGTGAGATGAATCATTCACATATCTGGAATGTGGCTCTGACCTAGGCTATCACATTGGCTCATGCTGGAGACAATGGGCGCCACCGACAGTGTCCATCCAGCAGCGCGAGGCGAAGCAGTACGGCGCCCCGCCCACCCGGCGGCTGACCAGGGAGAACAGGGGGTGAGTTCAGTGGGTGGAGTAGTGAAATCCTGAACACAGGAATGGGCATCATTGTATTACCAACCCCTCGATCGGGCAGGTCCACTGAACCACCAGGGATATTAAGCATTTTCTAGTTGGACAGTTGCAACAGCAAAATGAAAAGTCATGAAACGGAGACTTAAAGGAGAAAGACAAAGATAGGCAGATGGAAGTGCCAAGGTAAGAGAGGACCAAAGTTTAGGAAGGTGATATGAGGAAGCAGACTGACCAATAGTTGATTTTGTAGAAGGAATAGTGAGGGAATGGGAGGTATTATTCTGTAGAGTGTAGGAGGAAGCTGAGGGAGGGGATAAGAGTGATGTAAGGTTGGAGGGAAGGGAACCAAACCTGAATTTAGATGTAAAGGAGGAACAGCAAAAAAAGGCACCAGGCATCAAGAGAGGGTAGTGAAAGGGCAGAGTAGAGTGAGTAATGGTGAGTACAAGATGAACAATCTAAAGCACAGTGATACATATAGTAAAATAGGTGGTCCGATCTGGCAAGGGAGGATTTGGGAGGTCCACTATAGACTAGGCCACTGTGACGGGAAATGTGACTGAGTTAATTTACTCCCTTTTTTCTGTTAAATATTCTTCTATTATAAGTTCTGTTTGTGATGGACACCAAAATGACTTTCTGGTCACATGCTTAGGCAGCCCTCATGAGTGCTGATTGCTTATTGTGAAAACGTGAATTTTTCCATGGGATTATTCAGCAGCAGATCCTGGCAACTGTGAAACTTTTAGTTTTGACACAAGGAACACCCCCTGCACATCCTGCAAAACAAGGTAATGAAAGCTGGAAGAAGGGTGCATGCATGAGGTGTGAAAGATGCCAGTTGACTTGGATGATGTCATGTAGACACACACACACACACACACCCCTTGGTTGGGGAACTGTCACTCAAGGGAGAGGTTACTCCCCACAGCCCTGTGCACATAAACTGAGAAGTTGGATACTCTGGGTTGGGTTTTCAAAAGGTGATGCAAGGCTTGCATCCTGCCCTGCACCATGACAGTTAGGCTTTGGCAGTGCGCCAACCCTTTCACCACAACTGTGCCTGATTTTACAATCTCTGGCACAGTTGAGAAAGTTTCTGTGCTTTAAGGCAGCTTGCACTACATATCTGGTGCAAACTCCATGAGTAGGGTCCTCTGGATTGCCGCAAGCTAGACCACAAAAAGTTGGCCTAGCTTGAGGCAATTGCCACATAGGATAGAAAATCCTGATTGCTGGTGGGTGAATGCTGCAAGTTCCATGTGCTGTATATATGGTGCATCCAGGGCTTGTGGCATTCACAATCATTGGAAAATACAGCCCCAACACTCTCTCTCTCTCTCTCTCTCTGGCCTTTTACATCAGGTGAATAAGGCGAGAGCCCTGGTAAGATAGCTAACTTGTCCATTTGAGGAAAGTGCAGTGTAAGGGAGTGCCTTTTTTAGGTTAGCTGGCAGGATCATGCCTGAAAAAAGACAGTTTCTGTCTAGTGCACCCACCCAGTTAACAAAAACTAAATAAATAAATAAAGTTAGATGCTAGGAAAGACTAGGTTTTGAGATTTTTCAAGCAATCATCTGTCTGTGTACTTGATAATATTTCTCTTTCCCAGTAAACATGTAAACATTTTGCCTTACTATATATATATCTATCTATATATATACCCTACTTAGTTGTTAATACCTGTAGTAATTACTAGTAATGACTCTGTCTAAAATGCACTCTACTTAACATTATTGTGTTTAGTCTTCCTGACCTTGAGCAACAGGGCATTTTCCTGATATGATCATGTGGTGGCAGTCCAGTGAACCAGTATACCCAGACAACTGCCCTGTAAGCAGGTATGGCCCAAGGGGTAGGTTGTCACAGTCATTATAATCAAAAATAGGGAGAATCATCTTTATAACAATTTCACAGTAAACAGGAAGTGGGATACTCACTTTGTTCCTGTACAATGCACTAAAACTGGGATTTAGCTTCTATTATGTGGCATCAATATGAACTGAGAAATCAGAATGACAGTCTTGTCAGATCTTGAGGTACTTAAAAGAGGAAGCATCCTCAATAATAGCACCATCAAGAGTGTAAAAAGGTGGGAGATGAGAGAGTCTGGAAAGCCTCTTATGGGTGCCAAAAGTCATGAACACTGTTTTTTTTTGGCATTGAGTGATAGCTGGTTAGGCTGACGCCAATGCTGAATATTGTCAAAATCCAGCTGAAGCTGTGAGGTAAGAGCATGGAAAGAGGAGCCAGATGCAAAAATAATTGTATCAACAGAGAACATATGAATGGATGCAAAGGAACAGACAGAGAGGACATCATTTAAGAATATGGAAAAGTGAACAGGACCCAGGAAGACCCTTGGGGGATACCTAGGCAGATAGGGAGAGGTGATGAAATTGAGCTACCTGTCTGAGCAGCTTGTGACCTACCTCCAAGGTAAGAGCAAAACCAGCTGACTGCAGCATCAGAAAGATCCACTGCTTTAAACTTATCCAGAAGGAGATGTGCTACTGTGGCTAAAGCTTTAGCAAGATCAACAATAATGGCTGATGTGATCAGGCCCTGATCCATACCTGTGAGGATGGAATCAATAAGCCATAGTAGAGAAGTGGGGGTGGAGTTGGATTCCTAAAACCAGACTGAAAGGGGGTGGGGGCCACTGTGGAACCCAAGCAACATGGCGGCTTGATTAAATGTTCTGCTTATTGGATACTGGCAAGCAGTTTTAAAGCCTCAATTCTGGACCAGCTTCAACCTTTTCCAGCTGGAAATTGGTGTGGGAACCTTCCAGCTCCAACATGGGTAATCTACACAAAGATAAACAGCAAACTCATGGAGATAAAGGCAATTCTTTTCCAGACTGGCCAACCATATAGTCTGCTCTCAGTCAGGCTATGACCAAGCCACCTGCAGAAAATGAAGAGACACTGCATAGTCTTGGGTTGCAAATCACCAATCTAATTCGAACAGTTTTGGGGCTAGCTGAAAAATTTGATTCTATGACAAATAATCAGTTCTCTTGAGCTGGATGTGATGATTCTTAAAACAGGGATGATCAATAGCAAGAAATGTTCTGAGGCAGCCCTTGACGTCACAGCAAATCTGGTCAAAGAAACTTCACATTTAAAAATAACTGTCTTGAATCATTGGAGAACCAGGCCAGATCATCTCATATTCGTGTGGTGGGTTTACCGTAATGCTGTGAAGGACACCATCTCCTACTATTCTTAAAGGATTGGCTGGAACAACAACTGGGAGAACTTCTTATGACCAGAAGGTTTCACATTCAGAAAGCCAACAGGGTGGAGGCCTGAGGTAGACCTGACAACCCAGAGGTGCACAGAGCTATTGTGATGGTACTTGATGGAATGGGTTCCAGGGCCTTTGTGCTAGGACTTGCAAGGCATAAAAAAAACCTCTGCTCTGTGAGGGACAGCAAGTCCGTTTATACCCTGATCGCAGTTATGCCACCAGGATGAAGAAGACTGAGAGGGGGTGAAGAAGGGGAAGAAGTCAAATTAGCTAGAGAGCTGAGGTAGTACAAGGTGTTTTCTGTAAACTAGCTAGAGTAGGACGAAGAGAGATAGGATGGTAGTTACAATCAGTTCAAGGTTTATGCATAATATTTCTATTTTTCCAGATTTTGACTCCAAATTTTCAGCATTACCTTTTTTTATCCCATCTCATGAAAAAGGCAGTTATAATTTTTCAAATCCCCTCCAAAACCTGATTTCACAGTCTCACCGACAAATTATCTTTCTGACACGATTTAAAACATTTCCCTTATGTTAATAAGGTGTGGTAATAAAAAGACTATGTTGAACATTTGGAGTCAAAATCTCAAGAAATGACAAAGTTATGAAGAAATGTTGAAATTCTTCTGTGCTATTTTACCAGATATTGAACCCACATTTTCAACATAAATATTTTTGTACCCAACCTTGTGAACATCATGTGTCATTTTTTAAATCTTGTCCAAAATATCTTTTCACACTTGTGCCACAAAATAACATTTTGAACAGTATTTCATTATTGAGACCTATCAAGTTGATAAAGTGGTGTAATAAAAGACTATAGTGTACGGTTAGGGCTTACTGTGCACGAAATTCAAGCAGCTCAAAAACCTTGTTATGCATGTTAAAGTTGTTGTGCATGTTCTAAAGTTGTGCACATTCTGAAAACCTTATTGTGCATGTTCCATCTTTAACTGCAGCTGCAATTCCCTCACGCTGACTCCCACTGCTTGGTTTCACTTTTCTACTCACTAAAATTCAGTGTTATAACCATGGTTAAAAAAAAAACACATCAGTCACTTTTTTTTTTTTAACCATGCAGTAAAAAGTACAATATGAGTGACAATACATAACTCACCTTGTGTTTCCATCTTAGGGTTGAGACACCAGCATGGACCTCTCAAGCTTCACTCTTAAGGTCCATACACTGGTATCTCAACCCCTCAATGGAAACATAGGCTCATTGTTTATGGGTACCCATACATTATTCCTTATATGCTGAACATTTGACATCAATATTCATCTATACATGTGTAAGCATATGTTATGGTTAAAAGTAAACTGCTGCATATCCACATATACTGAAGTATATCAATGCATGGAAAGTGTATCAACAGGGTAAACTATGCTGACATCACTCAAATGTTTTATTTAAAATAGAACAGACTTCCAAGCTCTAATGGAGCCAAAGGAAGTTTTTCCCATTGTGTGTGTAGTTTATGTGATCTTCTCACTCACCCAGAGCATGCCACTTTTTTTAAGCTTTCAATGGTCAGGCTTTGGAGGTAGGGAGGTAGACACTAGTCCTTTTCTGGTGGAGAGAGTCCTAAAAGGACTTGCTAATCTAAAGGTGAACAAAGCAAGGGGACTAGATGCGCTGCATCCAAGGGTACTGAGGGAACTCAGGGAGGTACTGGCTGCACATCTGACCATCCTATTTAACAGCTACTGGAAACAGGAGTGGTTCTGGAGGAATGGAGGAGGGCAGATGTAGCTCCACTACACAAAAGTGGTAGCAGTGAGGAGGCTGGCAGTTATAGGAAGGTCAGGTTGACATGGTGGTGGGAAAGTTAATGAATTCACTGCTGAAGGAAAGGATTATGGAATATTTTGAATCCAGTGGGTTACAAAGACCTGAGGTACCATGGGTTCCCGGGGGGAGGTCATGTCTAATAAATCTAATGGATTTCTTTGGCTGGGTGACAAAGGAATTAGATCAGGGTGGAGTGGTGAACCTGACCTACCTAGATTTCTGTAAGGCTTTTGATACTGTTTCACTTAGCAGGCAAGTAAGTAAAAGCTGGGTAGCTTAGGAGTGGGTCCAGAGGTGATAAACCAGATAAGAAGTTGGTTTAGGTGATAGGCAACAGAGTGTGACTCAGGGATCAGTGCTGGGACTGGTCCTCTTTAATGTCTTCATAAGTGACATTGCAGAGGAGGTAGAAGGGAAGGTCTTCCTCTTTGCAGATGACACCAACATCTGTAATAGGGTGGACACTCCAGGAGGGTGGAAAGGATGAATAGAGACCTGAGAAAACTAGAGGAGTGGTCAAGGGTATGGCAGGTGAGTTTCAATGTGAATAAGTGCAAAATAATGCACTTAGGGCACAGAAACCCACAAGTGGAGTACAAAATGGATGGAGTTGTATTGAAGACTACCAAGCATGAAAGAGACTTGTGGGTAATCATATCTGATGACCTTAAGGTGGGCAGGCAGTGCAATAAGACAGTAGGGAGGTCTAGTAGGATGCTGGCATGCACAGAAGGGGTATCACCAGCAGAAAGTGGGAGGCGGTGCCGTTCTAAAGAGCACATCTCTGGAAGGACATAGACAGAGTGGAGGTGATCCAGAGGAGGGCAACTAGAATGGTGCATGGTCTGCATCAGAAGCCCCATAAGGAGATACTAAAGGACATTAATATGCACACACTGGAAGACTGGAGGGAGAGGGGGAGACTACAGTGAAAGTACAGTTGCATAAGAACTTACCATAACAGTAGATCTTTGAGAGAATCTCTTGCAGCAGGTCATAACATGTAAGAATATCCAGCTGCAGGTGTCATTTTCTCTGGAAGATTTCTCAGCAGTCGACCTGGGACTTCCCCCTAACGATACCATGTGTTGCATCCCGGCACATATAAAAGGGAGAGGTCCCAGACACTCCTCAGTTCTTTTCCATCTCAGTGACTGGAATTAGAAGTCAATCTATCTGTCCTCTGAAGGGAACCAAGGAGAAAAAAGGGAGCTTCCCAAATATTTTGTAGAATTTTTCAGAGCAAGATGCCCTTCTGAAGCATTAAGCAAGGGGGAAGGCGGGAGGGGCAGCATGACCTGCTGCAAGAGATTCTTTCAAAGATCTACTGTTACGATAAGTTCTTATGCAACTATAAAACCCTCTTCGAGGAAATCTCTTGCAGCAGGTCATAACATGTAGGAAAAGTCCCTAGCAGTTGGGATGCATAGGGGTGGAGGAAGCAAAAACAGGAATTTAAAACAATAGGCCTTGGAGGATGGCCCATCCAAATTTAGTTCACTTCTTGGAAGCAATGTCCAGACTGTAATGCTTTGTAAAGGTGTGTACAATAGATCAAGTAGCCACTTCAGAAATGTCAATAGCTGAAACACTGCAAAAACAAGCTGCAGTTGCAGCCATACCCTTTGTGGAGTGAGGTTTGATCACTTCAGGGAGTAGTTTGTTGTATTTGGTATAAACAAAAGTAATGCAGTTGGCCAACCAAGTGGACAAGCACTGCTTGGAAACCCGAATGCCCTCTTTCCTTGGGGTGAATGATACAAAAAGTTGCATGGATTTGTGCAACGGTTTAGAGCGGAGAAGATAATATCTCAATGTTCTATGCACATCGAGAGTTTAGAGCAGGGCTTTTCCTGGATTAGCCGGCACCACAAAATACACAGGTAAGTGTACAGTTTGATTCAAAGTAAATTCTGACACTACTTTTGGCAGAAACTTAGGATTGGGACGAAATGAGACCCTATCCTTATGAAACTGCAGGTATGGCTCCTTGCACATTATTGCATGTAACTCTGAAATACATCTACCCGATGTAATGGCAACCAACAATAGAGTTTTCCAGGAAAGATAATGAAGCTCACATGAGGCTGCAGGCTCAGAAGGACTTAACGTCAGTTTTTCATGCACAAAATTCAAATCCCAGGAGGGGACAGGGTCCCGAATAGGGGGATGAAGATAAAGAATACATTTTAAGAAGGTTCTCATAACAGTAAGCTGGGACAATGGTTTGTTGTCCACAGGCAAATGAAAGGTTGAAATAGCTGAAAGGTGTACTTTCACAGAAGAATATTTCAATCCACCTTCCAATAGGGAGAGTAAATAATCCAAACTGCTCTGAACAGGACACTCATAGGGGTCTAAATCATGAGCAGAAGCCCATATGGAGAATCTCCTCCATTTCATAGCATATGATAATCATGTAGACAGTCTGCATGCAGCATTTAACACTTCTGCCACATGAGGGGAGACCTGGAAACGGGAGAGGACTACGTCCTCAGGAGCCAGGCATGTAAGTTTAGGGAGCAAAGGTTGAGGTAAAGCAACAAGCTCTGCATCTGAGACAGAAGTGTCAGTGGCTCAGTAGGTAGCACACTCACCTCTGAGGCCGGGAGATCAGAAGGCTGTGGGTTCAGTTCTCACATCTGCCATTTGAGTTAATATCCCAGTACTGACACTGCAGTGCAGCATGAGAGGGGTGCTGCACTTCTGAGGTGCCGTCTTTCGGATGAGACGTTAAACCGAGGTCCCATCTGCCTGGATTGGTGGTAGTTCAGGTGGATGTTAAAGATCCTATGGCACTTATCAAAAACAGCAGGGGAATTTCCCCGGTGTCCTGGCCAAATTTCCCTCATTCACTAAAAATACCACCAACAGCTTAATCTGGTTCAAGGTCAGTTGGCATTCATCTGTATCCCCCTCCCCTGGGTCATGCCTGAAAATAGGCAGGACTTGTCTAGTGCACATACCTGGTCAACAAAAACTAAATAAATAAATAAAGAAGAGCTCAGCAAATTGGCAGAGGAAGAGTGTCCTGGAGGGATATCTGCAGAAGCAAGGGGAATCAAACCTGCTGTGGCCACAGAGGCACAATGAGGATCATGGTTGGCCTGTCCCTGACCAGTTTGAGTAGAACTCTCTGAATGAGAGGGAAGGGCAGGAAAGTGTAAAGAAATCTTCCTGCCCAGGAATGAGATAATGCATCCAGCCATAAAGTTTGAGGAACTGACATGAGAGACCAGTAGAGATGCAGTTTTGCATTTTGCGGAGAGGCAAACAGATCCAACTACAGGCTGTCCTATCATAGGAAGACATCATTTAGAACATCCTGAAGGAGTTCTCATTTGTGTTTTTGGGAAGTAGTCCTGCTTAGAGGTGAACCCTTGGGACATGGACTGCAAGGAGATGAATGCCCTTCTGGATTGCCCAGTACCATACTCTCATGGATTCCCTGCACAAGGGATAGCAACAGGTTCCTCCCTGTTTGTTCAGCTAGTTGACTACCATGGAGCTGTCGGATTGGATTTGAAGACAGTCTGGAGGAAGGAGGGTCTCGAAAGCCTCTAGGGCATATAGTACTGCCCTCATCTCTAGGACATTGATGTGAAGGTGTGCTTCCATGACTGTCCAGGTACCCTGGAAGTGGACATACAGAAGATGAGCACCCCAGCCTAGAGAGGAGATGTCAGTTGTCAAAGTCAGATAAGGGTTGGGGACTGGAAAGGTACCCCTGACAATAGATTGTTCAGGTTTGTCCACCACTGTATTTCCCTTAGGGACAGAGAGGAGATGAGGACTAGTGCCTCAAAATCATTATGTCTTTGGCCCCACTGGATCCTCAGTGTCCATTGAAGAACCTGCATGTAAATGGAGGGCATTAGGGACTGTGGAAATGGTTGCCACCATATGGCCCAGGAACCGAAGGTAAGAGCGGGCTGAGGCAAACTGAGTGGCACTGAATTGAAGTACCAGATTGATCAATGTGTCCGCCCCATCTCTGGGAAGATATGCCTTGCCTTCGAAGGTGTTTAGGATGGTGTACCAACTGAAGGTCGAAACCCCTACATTGAAATCCCCCACAGTGACAATTTTGACAGGTTTCAAAATTGTCGCTCTGGGGGACCTGCGGGAGAAATTTCACCCTTTCTCCATGGGTGTCCCCCTTCAAATGAACTCTGACTCAGAGTTGATAATCATTTAGAGGGGGAGGCATGGGGTGCAGACCCCAGCATGTGAGTTTCGCGGAGCACTGCCCCCCAAAGAGAAACATCCCAATGTTGGACAGGCGAAATTTCACCTGTCAACATTGGGGATCTTGCTATGCCGAACGTTGACAACGATGTTGTCAAGTCGGCATAGGTAAACCATTTAGAACAGCTCCAATGTATTGGAGACTGTGAGTGTGATCCAGTTTGGATTTCGGAATATTGACTGTTATTCCCACAGAGAAGAACTTCTGAAGAGTGTGTGACAGAGTAATTACCAATTGAGGACAGGATGGAGCCTTAACCAACCAATTGTCCAGGTATGGAATGACATATAGGCCTTCCCTGCATAAAGCTGCAGCTACTACTGCCAGGCATTTCATGAATACTCGCAGGGTCAAGGACAGGCCAAAAGGAAGGGCCCTGAACTGATAGTGAAGACCCTGAGAATGAAAATGAAGAAACATTCTGTGTGCAGGATACATCAAAATATGAAGGTAAGCATCTTTCATAACCAGGGAGCACAGCCAATCTCCCTTGTTAAAGAAGGGCCAGAAGGTTTGGAAGTGACACCATTCTGAAAGTCTTGTATTCAGTGTAGAGATTGAGGAGATCCAAAATGGGTCGTAAGCCTCTCGTTCATTTGGGGACCATTAAAAATTGGAATTGAAGTCATGGCGGGGTATGGGCTCAATGGCCTGCTTTTTGAATAGAGCATTTACTTCACTTTCGAGAGCAGATTCCTGGTTGGGGGGGTAATGAGAGGCCCTGAGAGCACTGGAGGAGGGACTTCCAGGAAATCTAAAGTGTGACCTGTCTGAATCAATTGGAGGACTATAGAATCTGAGGTAATCTCCTGATACCCCTGAAGGTGCAGAGAAAACCCTCCCCTGACAGTCATGAGACAGGCCTCCACACCCACGACTAAGGGGGGCCCTCAGGCCGAGGGCTTCCCATGCTGGGGAGCAGCAGGGATGTACCGGGCTTTGGGGGCAGCATGGGGGCCAGGGAGAGAAACCTGAGCCTTCTGTTTGTTATTAAGCTGTTGTTGGGACACAGGGCACCATCTATTGGTGGGTCTGTGGAAGTAGCCTCTAAAAGCAGGCTTGGCTTGAGTACAGTACATAGTATGAACTGACTGTAAGGTATGACCCGAGTTCTGTAGAGAAGTCAGAATGTCTTGGGTGTGGGGATCAAAGAGTCTGACCCTTTTGAAAGGTGCATTAAGTATTGAATGCTGAATATCTGGGGCAAATCCTGATACCTGGAGCCAAGCATGGCGTCTTAGGCAAATTCCAGCCAATGAAGCCATACCAAGGAATCCACGGAATCATAAGTGACTCTTAATAAATGTTGGCAAACAGCAGATGCTGTAGACAATTTGGTGGTAAGATCTTCCTGAGGAGCCCCTGCAGGGAGATTCTGGACCACAGACTGGTAGGCCTTCAGGATCTCCTCCTGATACTTCAGAAGGTGACCCATGTAATTAAGAATTTGAAGAGTCATCATAGAGGATGCACACATCTGCTTCCCCATGACATCCAATTTCTTGGATTCTTTGTCAGGAGGCTGGGCACTCAAATGTTTGGGTCTGGCAGACCTGTCATGGGCCACCTTGATTACTACTGAATCATCCTGAGGGGGGGAAGTAAAGTATTGGTGATCCACTGGGCCTTACGGGGATTAGAAGTTATCAAAAAGATAGCCTCCTCGAAAGCCTCAATCAAAGGAGGAACAACTAAGGTTGGGTACATGGAAGGCTGAGACAATCAGCCAATTTTCTGCATGAGGCATTTTGCTCAGTTTCCTGAAACCCAAAAGTTTTTTGGAGATGGAGCATGATGTCCGAAAAACTGGGATCATCGGGGGAAGGACATGATAATTCTCAGGCAGGTTTCTCTTGTAAGGAGGAAGCAGATGAGAGAGAGAGAGATAGAGGGAATACAGGTTCCTGATCCATATCATCTTCTTCCTTTTTTGTTTCCCCAATTCTGTTTCTTCTCCTACCTCATCGGGGCATCTCTTGAGCTTCCACACTCAGCAGAGGTGCCGTACCACCCGCCTGAACCGATCCCCGACTGCTGCATCGGTATCAGGACTCTGGGTTCTCCTGCCTCCTTGGAGAGGCCCCAGAGTCCCCAGGGGGAAGAGTCGGGGATGCTGTCGACACTGGGGCCCCTGGTGGTTGCCGTCACCTCACCTGGGAGATAGGGGCATTCATGCTTTTTCTCCCCAACCCCTCCCTCCCTCTCTGGATCTTGGACATTCAATGATATCCCTATATCTGCAGAGCTCCACCCCTAGCCATGCGGCAGCATCGTTGGATCTGTGGCTATCCCTGACTGTCACCAGAGTTAGCTCAGGAGCAACACAAGTCCCTACTTTCATCCTGGGAAGGGAGAACTGCCCTCTGGACGCTTAATTCCTACCCATCCCTGCTGACCCCCGACAGCCCAAGCTCGTTCCCAAGCCTGGGTCACCAGCATAGCATGAGGTGAGGCATCTAGTGCCTTAACCTTCAGCACCACCAGGCTGGCTATCATCTTCATCCTGATCAACAAGATCCCATTTATGCATGAAGGGGTCCTCCATTTCAATGTCAGTCTAAAGGGAGGCCAATGAAGCTGGGGAGGAACTAGCAGTCCTGGATACTAAAGAATGTCTCAAGGAGGCCTAAATGGGGATCACTGCCTCACCACCATGATGAGGGGTAGACTTCGTGAGGTCCAAAATGGTATGCACTGAGGCCTGGATGTCAACCATGGCCAATTGACCAGAGGACGTGGTGGTCGGGGTTGAATGCACTGACTGAATTGGTACCACAGAGGATACTGGGGATGGTGATGGCATGAAATGGCTTGTCATCAATGAAGGGTGGACAAAAGTCCCCAAGATTGTCAAGAGGGGAGTAGCAATAGGGGGAGGTGGGCTGGGCTGATGCCATCCCTTGCCTTGTTGATTAGTGGATATTAGGCTGAGTTTGTTCTCATTTTCCTGTAAAAGAGTCATTTCATAAGACCCCACCCCCTCTAATATGACCCTTTGAATTCCAGTTTTTAATCAAATATGCACCATGGCATACATTGTACAATGCCACATGTATTGGAACTTCTCTTGTTATACACTCGTGTAATGTCTTGCATAATTCCTTGTTTTGTTTGTTCTCCGTCTCATACTTTCCCAATATGTATTGTTCTTCTGACATGGAACCTATGAAATGAGCTTGTTCTCAAAGGTGTTATCCGAAATTTCAATTAATAAATAAAAAATAAAGTCAACCGCATAGAAAAGACAGGTCAAAGACAGAACAGTCAACAGTCCAGAAGCCATAATCAACAGACAATGCATGGATACTATCGATGGGGGAGGCAGCAGTGGAAGCTGCAACTTAACCCCCAAAGTGGTCATCAATGGAGGAGCCATCGACGAGTGTGAAGAAACACCAGTGGTCATCGACGGAGTAAAGGATGACTTGGCCATGGCCTCAGAAAGAGCCTCAAGGACTACCTTTGCCTTCAGCAGACCAATTTCCCTTGAGTGGGAAGTAGTAGGTACACTTTTTGTTGACAAAGAGGATGTAGTGGGGGAAACATATTAAGTTTTGCTGGTATGTTTTCTTGCCTGCTCCTGCTCAGTCAACAAGGAGAAACCACAGGTGGACCAATGAGACACAGAGGAGGACATGGAAGACTCCCTGGGCTTCGAGCATTGTTCCTTCTCCAGGAGGGCAACCTTCTGCTCCATCAGAAATTCATGAAGCTGTTGAAGCCTTTTACGTTTGGTGGCCTTGTTGAATTGCTTGCAGAGGACACAAACAGGAATATTGTGTTCAGGACTGAGGCACTGAACGCAGACATCGTGCAGGTCTTCAGTCATGATAAGCTGGCCACAAGAACACTTTTGGAATAAAGGATACGAAGACATCGGTGATGAAACACGACAAACTAGGGAACACCACAGAGGAACAAATGGTAGAACTCTTCATCAATGACTGGAAGCAATATTCCATGCGGAGAACATGTAGCATGCAGATAATGGTTGGAAAAGAACTGAGGAGCATCTAGGACCTCCCCCTTTTATACGTGTCAGGATACAAGACGTAGTCTCATCAGAAGGAGGATCCAGGTTGACTGCTGAGAAATCTTCCTGAGGAAATGACGCCTACGGCTGGACATTTCTACATGTTATGACATGTTGCAAGAGATTTCCTCGAAGAAAATCTATAAATACCTCACTGTTGTAAAGAAGATACAGGATGGAAGTATTTTTCAAAAAATAAAAAAGGTATTCAAGGATAAAGGGGCATGATAAGAAGCTAGATGGGGGAGATTCAGGAGATATGTGAAGAAGTACTTCACAGAAAGAGATGTGGATTCCCGGAACAGTCTTCCAATGGAGGTGGTAGGGGTGCAAACATTGGGAGGGGGTCAAGAATGCATTGGACAGGCACAAGGGAATCATAGTGGAAAGGAAGGGGGAAGGGCTAAGTGCTGTAGATCAAGCTCGGCCTGTGGTGATAATGTAAGTAGGGAAAAATGGGCAGACTGGATGGCCAAATGGTCCTTATCTGCTGTCATGTTCTATGTTTCTATGTCTGAGCGCCATATACAACTCCAAGGGTAAATATATTCTGTAAAATAACCCTAGTTTATAATTGACTTTTATCTTCATTTTTAAAATGTATATTATTAAAATCTTTAACATTGCTCACATTTTCAACTTAGCCTTTTTGTCATCCCACATCATAAAACATGATAGGTGTAATTTTTCAAATCCTGCTCAAAATGACTTTTCATGCTTGTGCCACAGAATGACATTTTGGCCACTGTTTCATAACAAACACCTGTAATGTTCATAAAGTGGTGTAATGAAGAGAATAGATTGAAAATTTGGAGTCAAAAGTTCAAAAAACAAAGTTATGAACAAGCTAACATTTTTCAATATTTACTCATAACATTGCAATATTTTTACATTTTGAACTCACATTTTCAACATACTCACATTTATTTACCCCCATCTAATGAACACGGCAGGTGTCATTAACAAATCCTCTTCCACAGCCTGTTTTTGTGGTTGTTCCACAAAACAACAATATGGGTTACTTTTTATAAATGACACCTGTCATGTTCATATGCTGACATAATAAAAACTAGTTTTTGAAAATTCAAGATCACAATCTAAGAAAACAATAGCAGTAGGTGTAAACCTCTTCATTTCCCAGTAATGACAGTTTCGAGTACTACAACTTGTGTTATTAATTTTGTTAAATTTAGCCTCTGTGCTAATCAATGCCCAACAACTTGACAGCAAATACAAGCAAGCAAACATTCCACATTGAAAAATGTTTGTTTTTACGGGGGTGGTTTGGCCTAATGTTTAAAGCACATAGCTGTGAACCTGGAACTCTGGGTTTCTCTCCCCAAACTGTCACTTAAAGGAGCACTACAGTCAAAATTTGCAAAAACATATGTTGTGCAGAGTGTTTTAATTTCTGATTTTAATCCTGGTGTGTCCTTCCTTTTATTTGCTATTAGTTTTTTCCTCGGTTTGCCTACTAGTTTATGGACTATGTGGATCTCCACATTACCATGGTTTATTGCTCTTCTTTTTCCTACAGTGTCTCCTGTCCCACATGACAGTACTGTGTCTGGGAACAAAGATTCATATGACTATATGGAAAAAGCCAGCAGAAGAAGACCATTTGGTCTGTCTAGTCTGCTCATATTGCACAGTCCCCAGCTTGAGCTACTGTCCCTGCCCCCCACTCTTCCCATACTCCCTACCCCTGATCCTTACTTCCCCCTATGCCTATGCCTATCCCAGCCTTTCTTGAAGCTGCCCACTGTCTTCAATGAGATCACCTCTTCTAGAAGTGCATTCCAAGTGTCCACCACCATCTCTGTGAAGATGTGCTTCCTGACCTCCTCCTAAACCTCCTCCCTCCCTCCCTCCAGCTTAAGACTGTGCTCCCTCATATTATGGTTGGCACTCAGCCTAATGAGGCCCTCCTTATCCACCTTAATTATCCCTTTCATGTACCTGAAGGTCCCAATCATGTCCCCCCTCTCTCTCTCTCTCTTCTTTCCTCCAGTGAGTACATGTTGAGTGCCCTCAATCTCTTCTTGTATGCCTTACCCTGATGACCCACTATCATCTTTGTAGCCCTCCTCTGGACCTTATTCAGCAGGTTAATGTCCTTTTTGAGGTGTGGGCATCAGTACTGAACTCCATACTCTAGATGTGGCCTCATCAGTGACCTGTACAAAGGTAGTATAACCTTCTATCTCCTACTACTGATCCCCCTATCTATGCATCTCAGCATCTTTTTTGCCCTTGCCACTGCTTTCTTGTACTGCATGGAGTGCTTCAGGTCACTAGCGATCATCACTCCCAGGTCCTTCTCCTCCTCTGGTACAGATACCTGGGCACCTGCCAGGTCATATTCTGTCCTGGGATTCTTGACTCCAATGTGCATAACTTTGCATTTCTTGGCATTGTAGCCAATCTGCCAGATCCCAGACCACCTCCCCAGCTTTTCCAGATCATCCTGTAGGTCCTGTATCCCTTCAGCTTTGTCCACTCTCCCAAAGAGCTTGGTGTCATCCATGAATAAACATATGTTGCCCTTAACGCCATCCCCAATGTCATTGATGAAGATATTGAACAACACCAGTGCCAGCACCACGCCATGTGGGACCCCACTGGTGACCTCTGTGGTGCCAGATAACTCTCCCCCCCACAACAACCCCCTGGGTTCTGTTCCTCAGCCAGTTTTCCACCCATCTGGGCATCTTATGCCCAACCCCAAGATCCACTAACTTCCTGATCAACCTTTTCTGGGGCACAGAGTCAAAGGTCTTGTTGAAATCCAGATAAAGGATGTCCACTGCTTGGCCCCTGTCTGCTGTCTCAGTGGCTCAGTCAAAGAAGTCAATCAGACTCATTTGACACAATCTCCCCCCCCCCATGAACCCATGCTGCCTCACATCCTGGAGACCATGCTCCTCTAGATATTCTACCAACCTTTCCTTAAGTATGCTCTCCATGAGCTTACACACTATTGAGGTCAGACTGACTGGTCTCTAATTCCCTGGGTCATCCCTGGGAACGTTTTGTGGAGGGGCACCACATGTGCTGTTCTCCAATCCTGCACTACCATGCCTGACTCTAGTGAACTATTAAATAGACCTGGCAGTGGCCCTGCCATTTCCTTGGCCAGTTCCCTTCATACCCTATGGTGTGCTCTGTCCAGACCTTGTGATTTGTCCACCTTCAATGTTAGCAGCCTTTCCCTCACTCTATCCTCCTCTATCACTACATCTGTCTTCTCCTCCCCCCGTTCCTCTTCTCCCTCCTGAAGGCACTGGTCCATCCATCTCCCAGGTGATTCATGAAGTATTAGTTTACAGTCAATGTTACAGCAGTACAGCTGTGATTGTAAGTCACTTTTCTTATCCAGTGGGCACTGAAGGCTACATTTGCAGCTTAGCAATCACTTGAGGTCTAAACTAAGTGGGTATTCTATAAGAAAACAGCTAGATTCTTTATTAATTATAGTATTAATGAACTAGGGTGATTTGTGTGCTTTTTATGGCTGGGTGTAGTTTGATGAAAAATTGAAAACTTTAAAAGCAGAACATTTACTCCTGCTAGGTAGACCTAGACAAACATATAGAAAACAAAAATATTGAAATTATTTAGTTGTGGCTAGAACATCAGGCTTCTATCATCAGATTACTGCTGCGCTACTTTCCCTCACTGACTCAGTAATCCTAAACTTATCACTGTCACATGAGACAGGAGGCATTGTAGGACAAAGAAGATCAATAAACCATTCTAACATGGAGATCCCCAGAGGTCATAAAACTAGTAGGCAAATTCAGAAAAAAATTCCTAATAGCAGACAAAGGGAAGGGCACACCAGGGCTAAACACACAAATCAAAATTCTCTGCACTATATATATATATATATATATATATATTTATACAATGTATGTTTTGGGATAAATGTCAGCATAAAATATAGTATCTCAGCCAGGTCGTGGAGATATCACTGATATATCCATGTTCCTATACATCATTCTAATGAAAGTGAAAGTCTTTCACTTTCCATTCTGTGACTGTCTCTCTTTACGAGCAGGACCCCCCCCCCCCCAAGCACACATGTATTGCTTACATTTCCTTGATCCTCCCCATACCATTAAACATATAAATATTTAAAAAGCATATCTGGTTGATCCTGCTGCTCCTACGTCTTTCTTTTATCCAGTTCCACCTGGAACATAACGTGACAAAACAGCCTTCCCCAGAAATGTAGCGTCACCGAGCGCTATGAACATTGAAATGTAAGGCACTGTCAGACTTTTAGAAAAACAGAATCGGTACTGAAACACCAAGGAAAGTGTGCCTTTTTGTTAATTTTAGGTTTATTTTCTCAAAAGAAGCTGCCGATAGTACTAAGTGAACATTGAGAGAGTCAGTAGCTTCAGAACACCAGAAGGAAGCTCGAGCGTCTGTTGCCATAGCAATACATGCTAGCGCTTTTGTCTGATATTCTGAAGCTGCCAACTCTCTCAATGTCCTCTCAGTACTGTCGGTAGCTTCTTTAGAGAAAATAAACCAAAAATTAACAAAAAGGCACACTTTCCTTGGTGTTTCAGTACCGATTACATTTTTCTAAAAGTCTGACAGTGCCTACATTTCAATGTTTATGTTTCTCGTGACGCCACATTTTCTGGGGATAGCTGTTTGGTCACACTAGTTTCAGGTGGAAGCGGGTAAAAGAAAATTTCACAATCAATCAGGTATGTTTCTAAACGTTATTTGTTTAAAGATACACACAGGATCAACCAAATGTGTGTGTTTTATTAAATACTGTAATCAGATTTTTTTTTTAAATATATGTAATTTGTTGAGTTGTGTGTGTGGGGGGGGTGGTCAACCACAATCCAGACAAGTTTTTTTGGTTTATCATAATTTCAAAGTGGCAGGCTCAAACATATATATATTTCTTTTCAATAACATATGCCATGTGTTGGGAGAGATATGTACAGCTGAGTTGCAACAACCATCACCTCTATGTGAGTGACTGTATTGAGGGGCCATTTGTGGGTTGTGTTGAGTGGGACCCAAAACATACATAGTATAAACAGAACATGACATGGCCCGACTGAAGATATCATATTTATCTTCACTCGAGGCCAATGACATCATGATATCATTGGCCTCTCGTGAAGATAAATATGATATCTTCAGTCGGGCCATGTCATATCCCCTATATACACAATGGGAGTAAGAGCTATTCCAGTGGAATAAATGGAGATATTCTCATTGCAGTGAGATAAATGCTGATGACATCAGTGGAGTGAGATATATTCTGTTTATCCATACTCTGTTGATGTCACCACTCAGGCAGTCACTCACTCACTCACTTACTGACTGACTCACTCACTCACTCACTCAAGCTAGCATTCTAAATGAAATTGCTTCAGAAATCAGTTTCTGTTTCTCACTGAAGCATGCAATTTATTCAATTAGCTTTGCAAAACACATTTACCTGTGCCCCATAGTTTCTAACACTCCTAGCCCATTACTGTACTAATCCCAGCTTCAAAACAACCTGAACTCTAAAGGGAACTCCTTTACAAAGCAGTTTCTCTTTTTCAGTGCAAGCTGTAACTAACTCAATTAGCAAATCAAAAGGCAATCACCTGTTTCCCATAGTGTTTCTAACAATTCCAGCCCATTCAGAAACACTCACACATAAACAGTGCAGTCAGTATAGTCATGAGGTTAGAGTGATGAGCTCTAAACAAGCTTGGTACATTCAGCAGACTAAACCTGGATTTGATTCTCACAGCCTCTCCTTACACACTGTGTGGCTCTGAACAAGTCACTTAACTGCCCAGTGCTCCTATGTCACTCCTAAAAACTTTGTTAGTTACCAAAGAATAATTAAAAAAATAAACACATAGAAACAGGAAAAAGACACAGCATAACAACACTTCTTAAGCTTCTACCCTCATTGTATAAAGAGTACATGTTATGTGTTATGGGAAATATTCTCACTCCTGCAGAGAGAGCTCTGTATTTTTGCTCAGCACTCATGAGAATACAGAGCTCACTCTGCAGGAGCGAGAATATTCCCCATCACACTCCTGCCCATCATGTATCCCCTATTGTGTATATATATATATATATATATATATATATATATATATATATATATATATTTATTTGCAAATTTTGAATATAGTACTCCTTTAAACTCTCTCTCGTCTATTTCTGTACTGTTTGTGTCACTTATTTATTATTTATTTAGTTTTTGTTGACTGGGTAGGTGCTTAGTGCAAGGAAAAAGCACCATTCTTTCCCCGTCCATCTATTGGATTCTAAAGTACTTCAGGAAACAATTTGTATGAACACCATTATATAAAACCAAATTCCTTTCCTAAACATTATAATTGTCTATTTTCAGTCATGACCTGGGAGGTTATAATGTGGTACTGTAAAAGGTGTGGATGAGTTACAGCATAAACAAGCAAGTGGAGAATTTTAACAATGATTGCAAAGTTACAAAAAACTAATACATGAGAACAGCGGCATACAAATTCTGGGTATGACCAGAATACATAGTGTTAGGTCCACAGAACAATTTGAACATGATAAACAGATAAGGCCATAGGTAGGTTTGTACAAGAGCAGGAGTTTTACAGTGATAAATATTTCCTAAACTCAGTCTTGAAAAGTTGATGGGTAAGGGCACTATGAAGTCTGAGCAGAAGAGAGTTTCAATGTGGAAATGCAAAGAAGGTGAAAGTAAGTTCTCTCATTATGTTTCTTGCACGCATGTGCAAGAAACAAAGTGCCATCATCGGAGATTTCGGAGGTATGTCACCTCCTCCTCCAGTTCAGTCAGTGTGCTGGCAGGCACGGCCCCTGTAAGCCAATGCATTTTGGAGCTGTCTATGACACACTCAAAATGCAGTAACACTCTGATTGAAAGGGGAGCTAAGCTTCGGTGAGCACCCGATAAGATGCTCTGACTGCTCATCGCGCTACCCCACAGACACAGCAGGCGTGCAGCCAGCACGCACTGTATAGCCGACGGGGTGCCCAACTCGGCCGGCTGAGCTGCGCCCCCAGTAGTCGGTGCCACGCATGGGAGCCCACCCCACATGGCACTCTTTGGTCGATGGGGTGCCCAATCCCCCATCAGCTGAATCCACCCCCAACATCCTTGTGCCATGCTGGGAGCCCACCCCAGTGTGGCAAGCGTCCGACGTCTTTTTTTTTAACCTGTAAAACAAAAACGGTCCCGCGGCGTGTCTCCCAACCCCCCTCCCACAACCCGCACCCACCCACTGCGCACCCAGCCTCCCCACACCCCTCACCCCATACTTACCTCCGGACTCCGGCGCGACGATCTTCGGTGGACCGGGAACACGTCTGCACTCTTCAAAGCCGACTGCGAACTGAGAAATGCTGGTAAGCTGTATAATGGGCTAAATAGGGGTTTCAACTTGTTGCATATCTCAGGCATTTTAGAATTTTGCACAAATTTTCAACATGGGGTTTTGGGACCCCTTCTCATGAATGATGTCACTGTCATGGCATTATTCAGGCCCAAAAGGTGATTTGGCGGACTGACTGCGCGGTGACTGTGAAATCACCCTTCGGGTCTGAATGCCACCACCATAACTGTGACATCATTCACGGAAGAAGATCCCAAAACCCAGTTGAAAATCTGGTGCCAAAATTCCTAAAATGACTGTTTTACGAGCGTGCGTTGCGCAGTTCCTACGCACGCTCGTAAGGTCGCGAATTTTCAATATTTTCACTCCAGATTTCCAACATTGCCATTTTATCACACCTTCTTATGAGTAGTACAGCTGCCATTTTTCACATCTCACCCAAAACGTGTTTCTGCCCATGTAGCACACAATGGCGCAGTCGTTGTGCGAGATCAATGTACGGGACAAATTAAGAAAATCACAGTGACACTGTTCATGAGCTCAGGTGTTAAAATGGCTATGTTGAAAATCTGGTGAAAAAATTCCAAAATATGACTGTTGTATGAGCGTGCGTTGTACAGTTCCTATGCACTCTCGTAAGTTCGCAAATTTTCAATATTTTCACTCCAGATTTCCAACATTGCCATTTTGCTACACCTTCTTATAAATAGTATAGCTGTCATTTTTCACATCTCACCCAAAACGTGTTTCCACCCATGTAGCACACAATGGCACAGTCGGTGTGTGAAATCAATGTACGGGATAAATTAAGAAAATCACAGTGACATTGTTCATGAGCAAAGGTCTTAAAATGACTATGTTGAAAATTTGGTGAAAAAATTCCAAAAAATGACTGTTTTACGAGGCGTCGTTGTGCAGTTCTCATAGCTCGTAAGTTTATGTTTCAATATTTTCCTCCAGGTTTCAACATTGCCATTTACCACACCTTCTTATGAGTAGTATAGCTGTCATTTTTCACATCTCACCCAAAATGTGTTTCCACCCATGTAGCGCACAATGGCGCAGTCGGTGTGCAAAATCAATGCACGGGACAAATTAAGCAAATCACAGTGACACTGTTCATGAGCAGAGGTCTTAAAATGGCTATGTTGAAAATCTGGTGAAAAATTCCTTCAGATGTTCTGCAATGTTACTAATGAAGACATTGAACAGAACTGGCCCCAGGACCGATCCTGCAGCACCCACTAGTCGCCCTCTCCCTAGACTGCATACCATTTACCACCACTCTGCCTCCTGTCTGTTAGCCAGTTTCTAACCCAGTTTACCACCCTTTTCCCCATGCCCAGCCTACCCAGTTAGTTTATCAGCCTCCTATATGGGATGGTGGTCAAAGGCTTTGCTGAAATCAAGTTACGCGTTGTCCGCTGCCCCACCCTGATTCACTTCCTTTGTCACCCAGTCAAATAAATCACCCAGATTTATCTGACATGATGTCCCCACTGTGAATCCATGTTGTCTATGGTCCTGGGTTCCGTTGGCATCTAGATGTCCCACTATCCTTTCTTTAAGCAATGTCTCCATGATCTTCCCCACTACTGAGATGAGGCTGAATGGCCTATTGTTCCCTGCCTCCTCCCTGCTGCCGGACTTGTGTAGAGGGACCACATGTGCCCTCCTCCAATTCACTCATGTTGAATGACTCAGTGAACATGGCTGCCAGAGGTACTGCTATCTCCCTTCGCAGTTCTGTTAATATCCTTGGGCGTATGCCATCTGGTTCCATCGCTTTGTCTACCTTCAATTTAGTGAGCTCCTGCAGGACTCTTTTGTCCACCTTTTCACCCCCCTTGGCAACTGCTGTACTGCTGTGGCCCTTGCCCCTCCCACTCTTCTGTGAATACTGAATGGAAAAACACAGTGGATGTCTTGGGAGGAAGGCATGAAACTGTCACTTCCAAATACCTAAACAGCACATACAAGCAAGCAACATTCAGCATCGACAAATGCTTGTTTTTGTATGGCGTTTTTGAGAATGACAATACAACTTGCTCTAAGAACCTAACTATATAGGCAAGAAAGTTTGATAAGGAGTGTGCCTAGGGAGGAACCGGTCTGATGGTGCTGAATTTTATTAATTAAACATCCAATATTAAAGATGTACAGTGCAGCAGAGGTCAGCCAACTTAGTTCCGACTAGAGTAAACAATGTGTTAGGCAGGTGGCAGCTAGAACAAAGTGGCAAATATTATAATACATTATATCTCATCCTTTCAAGATGGATTTGGATGTGTTGGAGTAGACTAAATCTTCATAGTTTAATCTGGACAGTAGGAGGCCTTGTGCAATCATCACATGAGCCTGGTGGGGGGGCAAATTATGTCTCATTCTGTTTGCAAGGCCCAGCCTGGAATTCATAGATTTACACACCATATTTTCATGAAGTGTGAAATCAAGAGTGGAGTCAAAGGTAATGCCTAAATATTTAAAAGATTCTACCAACTCAGTGTTGGTAGACTAATTATTTGTGAAAATATTCTAAATATCTGAATGTTTTTTAATGCCTACTACTACAGCAATGAACAAGAAATTTGATATGCATATCCAGTGTCATTTGATACTGAAATCTAACAAGGCTTGAGAAATATGATTCAAATTTACAGTACAAATATGACAAATTACTAATTGGCAACATTTTCTCAAAAATTTGTTGTAGTGTATAAGGCAATGTCACCAGAATTGTACATGTGGAATTTATCTTTTGTAAAGCACTTACCACCAGGGCATCAGATAAGTAGATCCCAGCTGTTTCAAATTCTATAGTTCCTTCTGGATGGCTATTTTGCACCCTTTTCTCTTAGGTTGTCCAGATGGACTAAGTGAAACTGCTCCCCAATATCATCTCTGTACTTCACAGCAACATACTGCCTAAAAAGAGAGCCACCTACTCCTTTTTCTGCCAGAACTATCCCATCTGAATAGCTGGAAGCCCACCTTCTTGCTGCCCAGTTCATTCTCCCACTAGGTCTCTTTGACTGTCTCTAACTCTTAGACTTCCAAGTACATCACGCTCTCAAGCTAGTCAGTTTTGTTGAGTGTGAGTCTTATATGACTTGCTTTCAAATCAAAATTGATTTTCCTCTTTGTTTTCTTATATCAACCAGCAGTCTACTGTTCTTGTGCTACCCAGCTCAGTTGCCCTTTCCTTGTGAACACATGCATCTCAGCCCTGCCACTGGTGACCCTCTGCACTAGCTGTTTCCCCAGACACTATCTGATACTTCAAACCCCCTGACTGCCTTGCTCTTGACATGACCAGTACCATCTCCCTCTAGGCATAACTGCAGTACATCCTAAGCATGCATACATTCCTTGCCCCAGAATACCCTCTAGCTGGCCAGAAAAAAAAACTTTTTTCAACAGAATCTTTGCAAACATTAGCTTGTCTAATTTATGTCACAGTTATTCCTCACAGGCCCCAGAACAATGAAGAACTTGGAGAAGATCCCGATGGATAGCCTTCCTCTTTGGAACATCCACAGTTCAGTGATTGATTTCCTTATGTCCTCAGAACTTGTACTCCCCATCACAATGTGGACAACAGTCAGCTGTTCCCTGTAACTGCAGTGCTTGGCTATATGTCATACTTACCTGTCAGGCAGGCAGAAAAATCCCCTTATCTGCACTAGCATCATGGTCCTGCAATGTTTCTTCAACTCTACTGATACAGTACTGTAACAATGGAATCTTATATGAATCTAGCCTTATTTCCATTCTACCCAGCAATTTCTTTCTCCTCCATGGCAGGTCAGATATATGGCTGGGCAAATGATATGGATTTGGTTTCTACAGAATGATCCTTAAATCCCACAGTTTTCACAAAAGCTCATGAAATTTAAGTGTTGATTTTAGTCTGCAAATTTTGGCTGCCTATAACATGGATATCTTTTAAGCATGATATAAAAATGTTGGCACATACAATACATACAGACTGCTTTTTGAGTCTAAAAACCTGCAAAACTGTGACATTGTTTTCTCCATTTTTAAACTTAAAGGGCTTATAATTTTTCAGTTTACATATCTGCAAAATTTAATTAAAGACTTTGTGAATGTTTGGTTCCCCATTTCAAAGGCAAAGTTCTGAAACTTGGCACACATACATATGTAATATGGAACTGCAAACATACTGACTTTTGATCAGTATTTTTTTTCATATGGCTTTTTCACCCTGGCCATACTCCATTGTGGGGACATGTATACCATTGCCACAGTGATGGAAACACAGTGAAGACCATCCCAGCATCAGAATTCGCTGTTCGCTGTGATGGTCCATGGATTTTCAACACTGCTATCTCTGGAGAGTTCACCCTCTCCCCGAAACAACTCTGACTTGGAGTTGATCATTTATGGGATGTGGGGAGGCAGAGCCCCTTGCATGAGGGGTGCAGGGGTGAAGAGCCCCGCAAAAAACACTTATTTCCACTGATGGCACACTGCCAGCTGTCGGCATTGTGCCTTCACTGTAATGCCAATAGACAGAATTCCTGTTGATGTGGCTTGGTGGAACTGTGGGGACATACCCTAGTCCAAGGGATATATCCCGATCATGCCAGCACCTCCAGTGTTCCTACGTGGTTCTGCCCTAGTCTGACATCCCCTAAAGCTTTCTATCCTCAACTGGGGCTCCAGGGAGTAGGCGATCCTCCACCTCAGGCAGTGTACTGTGTAGGAACTAGTATCCAGTGGCAGCCAATGCTACAACCCAGAGGATCTGATGATCCAGACCATCATATAGATGGAGTGCAGGTTTTTCTCCCTGTATGCCTATCCCTTCATCCTCCCCTGGTATACTATAGGAGATTCTTCTGTCACCTCGGCTGCATGTAGTGATGTCCTGCAGAGGGAGCAAGCTTCTTTGGCCCATCACAGGGGTTACTGAAGTACTAGTTGCCTGATGCCATCATGTCTAACTGCAGCACACTACAGAGCAGCATATTTTGCAGTCTGGCCTGTCTCCTGATGCGGTGTCCTGTGCTTACTCATGAATTTGGTCCACTTGCATAGTAGCATGACTGCTAACAGTAGGACATCGAAGTGGCATGGATCAGAGGTTTCAAAATCAAATCAAAATAACAGAAAATTACATTTTGACAAAATCTTTGTGGAAATTCCATAACTTTCTGCAGAAGCAGAATCACAATTTGACTTGAAGCCCTAAAATTAGAAACAGCCCTTAAAGAAAAGGAAGGCCTCTATATGAAAGGTCCATCAAAACTAAAAGGTCATTGTCTGTTAATGGAAATCACCAAGCTTAGAATGCAACTCAATTCACTAATGGCCAGCAAAGCTGAGTTGGCCATTATTCAAACCATCACAGATATTGGGATAGTGGGAAAAAAGCCACTCTGCTTATTCAGGGGCAGCGACAGGGGTGAACAGCTGGAACAACTGTCCCAGACCTGGTGCCTCAGTTAGACCTGTCCTTCTGACCATCATCATCAATTTTGGCAATTTTGGCAACTTTGGCAACTTGGTTGGAACGTCATCTTCAAGTCACCAAAGAAGCCGCAACCATGACGGTGAGCTTCAAAAGTTAAACCAAGTTACCATACTACTGCTGGTAATTTAAATCAGAGTTAAGTCAGGTGTTTTAATTGTTTTGTTGTTGTTTGACTTAGTCAGTCTGTGCTGTCAGACTGTGCATGCCCTGTCTACTCCTAAAGCTGGCTATAACTTTTGTTTTAAATTGAATTTGTGACAGTGATCACTAGGGATGTAAGTTTGTCATGGCAGTCATACAACGTCATTGATTCCATGACGTTTGATCTTTATTCAGGACTTCCATGACTTTCACTAGTGTCATCAGAATGTAGCAATGATGACAGTGCCGCAGCATTTACTACTGTTTACTAATGATTTCATGAACAAACAATGAGTCATTAAAACCTCATCCATGACAAACTTACATCCCTAATGATCACTGATAATGACAGTCACAGTCCAGACTCACAGTCATAGAGTCAGAGAGGTTGTTTGTTGCTGGCTATGTGACTGAGCCTGTGCGGTGCCTGCCCCCCCCCATGCTAGCCTGCTAGATAGGGTTAGGGTATGCAACAAGTTATACCTCGCCTCAACCCACTGGTGTCCGGTCCGTCTGTCCATCACGGATTGTCAGTTAAGTTGTCACCCAGTCCACTGCACACTCATCACCTGCTTGGTTACCTTACCAGACTCACAGATTGGACTGGACTGTGGGCTGGCAGGTGGCAATGGCACCACTGTGGGCTGTGGCAGTGCTGGGCTGGTGGTTGGACTTGGTGGACTAAGGACTCTGTCACGGTGGACAATGCCTGGACTCTCTCTCTCACCCTCCCTGGGCCCCCAATATTTATTTTTAAGGTAGAGTGAGGCAGCAACAACAACCGTTGATTCTGTCGGACAGTCACGGGCCATGATGACTGCCGGCCAGAAGAGGAGACAGAGGAGGAGAAAGACACCTGGTCTGACCCTCTGCTGGCTGCTGCACCTCATTGCATTGCTACTCAGGTCAGGACTTTGGTGGTGGTATGGTACTGGTAATGGACTGTTGTGGGAGGGAGCCTGTGTGCCTCTTATTTTGTTTATTTGTGTTTGGTTAGTCTGCCAGGTGGGGTTGCAGACTCTGTGGCCAGCTAGAGTCTACTACACCACTATCTACATGGGGGAATAATATTTTTTTTCCTTTTATTGAAGATGAGAACACACTTTTGTTACATCTTCTCAACCCCTCATTCCAGGGAAATATATACTGGACTACAATACCCATATGCATAAACTACAACTCTAATCCACTTCCTACCATACATATCCGTGTATATACTACACTCCTCCCCCTTAGACAGAAACTTGTCTAAAATACTTCAGCAGTAACATTTCCTAACTTCTGGGCCAACATAGACTGTTCGGTACCCAGAAACAAGTTCAGGGGATTATTCTTCCTCTTGAGTAGAACTTGTCACTAAGTAACAGTACAAGTAAGAGCTTAGTTACACAGAGGTACAGGTACAGCACATGACTTTAAAGGTCAAGTGATTGTGGAGGTCTTTGATGTCTCAGGGGATATCTGCTGGCTGGAGTAACAACTGCTGGTGGAACAGGTGTTTCGTTATTATTTGGCACTGGCTCCAGGGGAACTTCATGGGCAGGAGCAAAGTCTTCTGTGTCACTGTCCTCAGCTGAAGTGACATCTTCTGCTGCATTTGCTGGTACCTTGGAATGCCGCAGGTGATCCACATGTACATGAAAAAGTCACTGTCCCATGCAAACTGTATAAGTCAAAGGTCCACATGTTTCAATCACCATCCCAGGAATCCAAGAACTCTTCAGATGTCTACAGTCTTGAACTATCACCCTCTCCCCAAGATAAAAAATCCATACTGGCTTGGCTGACTTGTCATGCCCCTTTTGCTGTTGTAATTGATGTTTTGTGGCAGTATCAGCCAAGTCTGGCTTGAGCAATGACAAACGGGTAAGAGGCTGGCATTTTAGGAACAGTTCAGCAGGTGTTCACTCTGTGACTGTGTGAGGAGTGTTTCTGTTGGTAAAAAGGAAATAAGCCAACCTTTGAGCGGTAGGTACTTGCTATGAATGTAGTTTATCCCAAGCTTTTTTGAATGTCTATACAGCTCTTTTGGCTATGTCCTTTGGTGCTAGATGGTAAGGTGGAGTCAAAATATGTGGAACACCATTCTACTTTAACAACAGTTTGAAGTCATGGGAAGAAAACTAAGGACCATTGTCCGACACTAACTCCTGTGGTAGGCCATAAGAGGTGAAAAGTTGTCTCAAAAGGTCTATAATCTTTTTAGTAGTTGTGACTTGTGTGGGCAACACTTACAGCCATTTGGAGTGGACGTCAATTACTACCAAGAAGTGTTGTTTGTCCACCTCAGTGTAGTCAACATGGATGCGGTCCCATGGTGTGGTAGCACAGGACCAAGGATGCAGGGGTGCAGTAGCAGGTTGGTTGCAGACTGGCGCACATTGATTGACAAGATGTTGGAGATCTTGATCAAGTCCTGGCCACCAAAGGTATCCTCTGGCCAATGCCTTCATTCAAGAGAGTCTGGGATGACTGTCATGTAAGTCAGAAAGTAACCTCTTATGGAACTTTGGAGGTATCACAACTCAAGCTCCCCACAGAATGCAGCCTTGCTCTGTGAACAACTGGTCCTGCTTGTCTAAGAAAGGTCAGAGGGTTGGGTCTCTCATGAAGTTAGGCCAACCATTTATGGGGAAATCTAGGACTTTAGAGAGGACAGGATCTCACTGTGTCTCTGCTGCGACATCCTTTGAAGCAATGGGTAAGTCCTCAAGATTTTAAAGATGGAATACTGTTGTATCGTCTTCCTTCACAGTAACATCCTTGCATGGCAGTCTCGATAATGCATCTGCATTTGTGTGATCTTGAGAATGTCTGTATTTGATGTCATAGTCGTATGCCAACAAAATCAGGGACCTTCGCTGCATCCGAAGTGCTGCAAGAGTTGGTATTGCAGCCTTTAGGCCAAGAATTGCCAGTAGAGGCTTGTGATCAATTAGCAGAGTGAATTTCCATCTGCACAAGTACTTATGGAACTTCTTGACACCAAAAATTATGCTCTTGGCTTCTTTCTAAATTTGAGCATAATTTCTTTCACTTGGGGACAAGGTCGGGGAAGCAAAAGTGATCGGGTGTTCCTCTCCAGAAGGTAACAACTGAAAGATGACAGCCTCCACTCCATATGGTGACACATCATATGCCAGCCTCAGAGGTTTGGCTGGGTCATAGTGCGACAACCATTTGCTGCCTGTAAGACATTTCTTTTAAGCCTGGAATTGCTTCCTCACACCATGGTGACCAATTCCATTGAGCTTCTTTCTGTAGCAAGTCATGTAGTGGTTGCAACAATGTGGAAAGATGAGCTAGAAACTGTCCATAGTAGTTAAAGAGGTCTAAGAATGAGTTTAATGCTGTCACATTTGTTGGTGCAGGTGCCTTAACTATAGCATCCACCTTGCTGTGTGTTGGGCATAGGCCTTGGGCGTTGACCTGATGACCTAGGTACTCAATAGAATTTTGCAGAAATTGGCATTTGGCTAACTTTACTCTCAGTTGATACCATTGCAGTCTGGTTAGAACTTGGTCTAGGACTGTCAGATGCTCTTCCACTGTGGGTGCTGTTACCAAGAAATCACCCATAAAGCATACTACATGTTCCAGTCCATACAGTATCTGGTCCTTTGTATTCTGGAAAATTGCTGGCACTGTGGAAACTCCATATGCCAAGCGATAGTACGTGTAAAGTCCCCTGTGAGTGTTGATGGTCAGAAATGGTTCCAACTCTGGTTCCAGTTCCAGTTGCTGGTATGCAAAAGATAAGTCCAACATGCTAATAAACTTGCCCCCTGAGAGTGTACAAAACAAGTCTTCTGCATTGAGTAATGGATATAGACCTTGCTGTATAGAATGGTTCACTGTAACCTTGTAGTCACCACACAACCTCACTGCTTTGTCTCATTTTGATACCACAATGATAGGGGAGTCCATTTGCTCTTCTCTACTCATGAGATGATATCATGGCATTCAAGATGGTCTATTTCTTTCTATACTGCTTCCCTTTAAGCATACCGTACTGGTTGAGGCTTGTGGAAAATTGAAGTGTCTCCCAGTTGAGCTCGGATCTTTGCCTTGAAATCCTGGATCATGCCATAACCATCCTGGAAAATAGGACCATGTTTGTCCAATACTTTCTTTAGTGCATCTTGTGGTGCTTTGGTCACTGTATTTAAGCTGAAGATCTTTTCCAAGTTCAATTTGATCTGCATGAGCCAGTCTCTGCCTAGTAATGCAGGTTTTTCTCCTTGTACCACCACTATAGGCAAGGTCCACGTTCCTCCCTCATAGGTGACTGGCACTTGGATTTCCCCTAGTACTGGGATTTGCTCTCCCATGTAAGTCAAGAGCTGAATATGTGATGGTTGCAATGGGCACTGCTGAAACTTCTGTCTGAAGATGTTCTCTGGCACAAGAGATACTGATGCTCCGGTGTCTAGCTACATGCGCACTGGGTTTCCTGCTGGCTCAAGCTGGATTAAAGTTCTGCTGCTTGTTCCCATGTTGCATAAACCATGAACAGGCCCAATGCCTCATCTTCTGTTTCAGTGGTTGCAGTGGCATCTGTGACATACCATGCAGTAGCAGTCTGTGATGTACTTTTGCACACCCATTTTATGTGACCCACTTTTCCACATCTGTGGCATTTCTCATGTCGAAATCAGCTTGTGCTTTGATGGTGGTTACCTCTATGTCAGTAACATGATTTTGACTTTGTGGAAGTGCCCTGTAGTGCTGGCTTCCTAAATGTTTGTGGTTGCTGACAAAAGGGTGATGGACCACTGCATGGTGTGGAATGTCCCTTTTGTTCTCTAGGTATGGGTAACCTTATTAATTCCACTTCTCTGGGGTTCAGAATAACCTGCCAGTGCTTGAGAGCTTTTCTGAACAAGCTCCACAGTGATTGCAATTTCAAAAGCTGTTGAGAGGTCTAGTATTTGTTCTTGCAAAAGCCTTTTCTTGTAAGCTTCACCTCACAGACAGCAGACAAAGCAATCCCGGAGGGCATCATCTAGGGACTGGCCAAACTCTAAATTGCGTGCTAGATGCCTTAATGTGATGATGTAATCTGCAATAGGTTCCTCTTCCTTTTGGTTGTGATGATAAAACGTGTACCATTCAGCAATTAGAATGGGCTGGGGTTTGAAATGCTATGCAAGTGCCTCAGTGGCTATATGTCAGGGTCAGGATGTCAGCTGGGGCCATTCAAATCAGTAGAAGGGCATAAATCTGTGGTGGCAAAACTGCTAAGACATCTACTTGTTCATCTTCTGCTATTTTGTTTGCCTTAAGCCAGTGTCGGAAATGCTCTAGATATAAATCAAATGTTGCCTTGGATTCATCAAATTCAGGTACTCTGCCAAATGCAGCAATTTTCTTGGTAGATTGTGCTGCAGCTGTAATGCCCATGCCACAAGACACTTCTGCTGCTGCCTGTGTGGGCTGTGGTCAGTGTTACTAGGCAGATCAGTTGAGAGGGAGATAATTTATGGAGCCTCTCCGAGCAGGTTTCTTTCTTTTTCAACACATCAAGTTTGCTAAACAGTGCACACTTGCCCTTCTGTTTTTGTTTGTTTTTGTTTTATCTTTGTTTAGATAAATCTGTAGCCAGAGTGTGCAGCTGTTCAGCCAATCACTGGAAACAGTGGAGGTACCCAAAGACTGGAGGACAGCAGATGTAGTCCCCTTATACAAAAGTGGGAACAAAGAGGAAGCAGGGAACTACAGACCAGTCAGCCTCACCTCGGTAGTGGGAAAGATCATGGAAGCACTACTGAAGGAGAGATTGGTGGAACATCTGGTTGTCAATGGACTACAGGACCCAAGGCAGCATGGTTTCACCAGGGGGAGGTCATGTCAGACCAACCTCATTGAATTTTTTGACTGGGTGACTAGGGAGGTGGATCAGGGGAGGGCAGTGGACATGGCCTATCTGGACTTCAGCAAGGCCTTTGACACTGTGCCACATAGAAGACTATTACACAAACTGGGGAATATGGGTGTGGGCAGGACAGTAGTGTGGTGGGTAGGTAACTGGCTGGGTGGCAGGACACAGAGGGTGGTGGTAAATGGCTGTCACTCCACAGAGGGAAGAGTAACCAGTGGGCACCACAGGGATCAGTGCTGGGACCGGTCCTATTCAACATCTTCATCAGTGACATTGCACAGGATCTAGAAGGCAAATTTCACTGTTCGCTGATGACACAAAGCTCTGAACAGAGTAGACACACCAGAGGTGTAGACAGAATGAGAAGGACCTGCAGAAACTTGAAGAATGGTCAAGGGTTTGGCAGTTGAAATTCAATGCAAAGAAGTGCAAGATAATGCATATGGAGCACAAAAACCCTGGCACAATATATATCAGTTGGGGTGAGGATATAGCATGCACCAAGCAGGAAAGAGATCTTGGGGTTGTCATCTCTGATGACCTCAAAGTAGGGAAACAGTGTGACAAGGCATCAGGTAAAGCAAATAGGATGCTGGGATGTATAGGCAGGGGCATCACCAGCAGGAAAAGGGAGGTCATAATTCCGCTATACAAGACACTAGTGAGGCCCCACCTGGAGTACAGTGTACAGTTCTGGAGACCATACCTACGTAAGGACATAGACAGGGTAGAGAAGGTTCAGAGGAGGGCAACAAAGATGGTGCATGGGTTGCATCACAAGTCCTATGAAGACAGCTTGAAGGAACTGAACATGTACTCCCTGGAGGAGAGGAGGGAGAGAGGGGATATGATAGAGACATACAAGTATCTTACAGGGAGGAACAGGGTGCAGGAAAACTATTTTTAAGCAAAAAAGATGTTTCAGGACTAGAGGGCATGGGATGAAGTTGGAGGGAGGACGATTCAGAGGAAACATGAGAAAGAATTTCTTCACAGAACGGGTGGTGGACAAGTGGAACACCCTGCCAGAGGAAGTGGTGGGGGCTGAAACAATCACGGGATTTAAGAATGCATGGGATAGACATAAAGGAATTCTAGAGGGCAGGGGTAAGGGGAAACAGACTTCTAGGAAAACAAACTGAACTTACAAGCTCAAATGGGCAGACTAGGTGGGCCATAGGCCCTTATCTGCCGACACTGTCTATGTATCTATGTATCTGTGCAATTTATGGTGTTTTCAGTAGTCAGCCAGAGAGGGACAACTAAGCAGCCCATTGAGAAGAGAATAAACGCAAGGTACCTTGAAAGATTGACATTGCAGTTTAAAAAAAACATGCATTTGTTTACATGATCCTTCTTTTGCACTTGCAGGAGTTTTTTCTATGGAGCCTCGTCTCCAACTGTGATATATTTAGCCAGTGCAGGAAGAGACTCATACACAGTGTGTCAGTTCAGTGGACATCTTTATTCTACTCAGAGATAGTGGTCTTGTATCACTGGACATACACAAAGAAAAGCCTACTGGGCATGTCTGGAACTTACATATATATTGAACAACAATATCCCTATGCATAAACTAAAATTCAACTTCCTACTGCTTAGTTCCATGTATATGCTACCATACATATCCATGTAAATACTATGCACAGTAAAACCCAGGCATCACTGGAAAGTTGGAGGGTGGAACTTCACATGGTTGTATGCTTACTGTTTAGCATTTAGAGTGACCCAAAACACCCAGTGATTTTTACCACATCAGACTCTATATCAGTATGTGGCTCAATAGAAATAGATATACTGGGGGAATCTCTTTAGCAGTTTATGTGTATACCATGTTTCCAACTCACCATAGGGTAAAGACCACAATTTTCATTTGTATTTGCACTTGGAAAAAGCTTACTAGACTCACAAAATTAAAACACTGCAGTGACATGAGCTCCTTTATGGAATAACATAATTTGCTTTATTGACAGATCAATTAATTGCCCCTCTTGGGCATCTAAGGGTATATATACAGTTGCACACTTGCCTGTACCTGGCCCACATCACCTAGACTCCTTTGAGGGTTTAAAGCACAATTCTCATTGCCACAGCAAAACGTCTGGTGATACCTCCACATTTGTAACCTAGCTATTACGCAGCTCAGAGGTAGAGATGTTGCGAGATGCAATTTCGCTGGCAAAATCTCGGCAAAATCATCAATTTTGCTCAACTAAATATTTCACATAATTACATGCTTATGGCAAAATTTTGCCAATTAATTTCACTGTAAATATTACCTTGCATTAATATTAGGCGAAAGTAGGGGAAATTGGGCTTGTCACATGACCTATTGTCTGCAGGTCACACGGGTGACTGTATACAGGCAGGAAGTGAGTGATTAATTTTCTTTGTAGGAGTGTAAACCTGGAGGAGAGAAGCGGACAGCCAGCAGCAGACTAGTGATTGCAAATACTGTACTGTGCTGTGCTGTGTGTGCTACTGTTTGTGTGTTTACCCACTTTATTTAGTTTATAGTTAGAGCCTGTATTTGTGTTTCTGGTGTGTGCTGATAATTTTTGTTCCGTTGTGTCTGTAGATTGAGTGTGAGTGAGTGTGTGTGTGTGTGTGTGCGTAACTCCCTCACTCTCTCCCTTTCTTTCTTTTTTTATTTTTTTAAATAAAGAGGAGGATGGGAAAGGTAGGAACAAGGGGACTTGGAAGAAGGCAGCAGGACCCCCATCCAGTGTTCAGCTTGACAGGTGGGCCTTTAGGTCTGAGCCCCCCCCCCACCAGCAGGAGCATGTGCTCCCCACCCAACAGCTGGAGACTGTGGCCCCCACTCCCCAGGAGCAGCATGATCCCATTGTCCCCCCAGCAGCATGATACCCAGCAGCAGCATGATCCTGTTGTCCCCAGCAGCAGCAGGAGCATGGCCCCCCAGCTGGAGACTGTGGCCCCACTCCCCAGGAGCAGCATGATCCCATTGTTCCCCCAGCAGCATGATACCCAGCAGCAGCATGATCCTGTTGTCCCCCACCAACAGCAACAGGAGCATGTGGCCCCACCCCAGCCAGCAGAAGCAGACAGATACCAATGCCCCCCAGTTGGAGCATGTGCCCCTGCCTCCCCAGCAGGAGCATGATGTAGCCCCATCCTGGGAAACCAGCTGGTGGTGGCCCCCCCTACCAGAAAGTGTCAGCTATGTGGTGTTTTTCTACCAAAAACACCAACATTAATAGTGTCATGATCTGCAACCTGTGTGGCAGATCTATGAGAAGGGGCATGAAAGGGGGCATTTTGGTACTGGTGGCCAAAGGAGCTATCTGCAGCACCACCACCCTGCAGAGTGGCTCCAAAAACAAAAAGTGGTGGCAGCAGCAGGTAGAGGGGCCCAGGGCAAGCTGTCAGAAGCAGAAATGGGCCAGCAGGAGGAAGGTGCCAGGGGTCAGTGGAGGTGCTGCACGAGAAGGCAGCAGCAGCACCCCAATCACCCTCACCCCACAGACACTGGTGGTGCTGGATTCATGCTGGCGAACTCACACAGCCTACAGCAGCTCCAGATGCTCATGTTCCAGCAGTGAGCCAAGAGGACCTGGCGACTGTGCGCAGAGAGGTGGGAGCTCTGCACTGTGAGTTGAATGAGTTCCGCCAGAAGGTCGGGGGGACCTCAGGAAACTCCTTGAGGATCAACTGCAAATGTTGGAACTCTTGGCGGAGTTGCATTGTGGGGGGTGTGGTGGTGGTGGTGGTGGTGGTGGTGGCAGGGCAGAATTGGTACCTGGCGCTAGTGCTGTATTATTATGGTCCAGAAATTATAATGGGCAGCGCAGCACTGGTAACCAAATTTTCTTTTCTTTTCCTTTTCCTGTCCTTCCTTTCTTACTGTCACTCTTCCCTCATCCACATCCCCTAAAAATAACATAAATAAAGTAAAAAAAAAAACAATATTTTCTGTCCTCTTCCTTGTCTATATCCTCTTGTTTCTTTTTCTTGTCCAGCATTTTGTGTGTTATGTAATGTTTATGCTACCCCCCTTTCCCTTCTCATATGAATACCCTTGCCCTGACTCTGCATGTCCCCCATGTCGTGTGTTACTGTCAGTTACTTTTAGTCTGTACCCATGAACACTATCTTTCTTCTTGTTTTCTGTTAGTCCTTCGGTATATAATTCCTTCTATCCACAAATGTCAAGTATTGTAATATGTTCCTATGAACCAACATTTTTTCCCAAACCTACGTGATGTTGTGGCAGTTGTTTTGTCTCTGTGCAGGATCAGTCTGAATACGTACACAACAATCACAAGCAGTTTTATTGCAAAGTTAAATATAATTTAAATAAGTTTTTTGTGCTTAACAACACGCGTCCCCTGGGCTTGCCACAAACGTTAACTTGGTGTTCCTCCCCTCCAGGTATGATGATGTTTTATAGTGCCACACCCCATCACCACCACCCGGTCCAAAATGTGCACTTGGGCCACAGTTTAATACGGCCTCTTGCTGCCATGCTGTGCAGAGGAGGCATGTTAAGATGATAAATGTAATCAGAAAACAGTAGGATGACACTGAGACATGAATCTGCTCTCAGTCATGATGTTACATAGCACCCAGCCAACACCAGGACTTAAAATGCTGCTTTGTCAGGGGATTTTAGACTGAATCTTGTTGCTGCTAGTGCAGAACAGGCCATGTAAGTCCAGAAATGTTACAAGAAAAATGTTTGATAAAATTCAGACATAAATCTGATCTCAGTCGTGATCTTATATGGTGCCCCCCATCCACCAGGATCAAAACATTGTGTTTGGGCCACTGTTTACAAAGGATTTTAGGCTGAATCTTGTTGCTGCTAATGCAGAACAGGCTGTATAAGTCCAGAAATGTAACATGAAAAATATTTGATAAAATTCTGACAGAAATCTGGTCTTAGTCATGATGTTATATGGTGCACCCCCACCTCCCGGAACAAAAAACACTGGCCCATTGTTTACAAAGCATTTCAGGCTGACTCTTATTGTTGCTAGTGCAGAACAGGCCATACATGTCCAGAAATGTTACATGAAAAATGTTACATAAAATTCAGACAGAAATCTGGTCTCAGTCATGATGTTATATGGCTCATCCTCACCTCCCAGATCAAAAAATGTGCTTGGGCCACTGTTTTCAAAGGATTTCAGGTTGAATCTTGTTGCTGTTAGTGCAGAACAGGCTATACAAGTCCAGAAATATTACACAAAATTCAGACAGAAATCTGCTCTTAGTCATGATGTTATATAGCACCCTGCCACCACCCAGACTTAAAATGTGGCTTTGTCCACTCTTTACAAAGGATTTCAGGCTGAATCTTGTTGCTGCTGGCTGCTGTAGTGTGCAGAACAGGCCTTTTTCAATAAGTCCAGAACAACCTCATGGCAAAATTGTGAGAGAAGGGAAATACAATTATTGTGAGAATTATGAAATAGCCAAAAGTGGTGCCACACTGAGAAAATTCATTCCTCCTGCAAAATGGCCCTCCTTCTTGCACTTGCTTTCTCCTGCTGCTGGTTTCTCAGTTGATTGAGAAAAAATGTTGAATTATCATTTCCCAAAGCTGCTATCTTGTTTGACTGTGTTGCCTCTGTGGTTGTAACTAGTACAGTGTAGAAGGAATGAGATTGTGGGGTGCTGCTGCAGCTTGCTGCCTGCTGCTCTGACTAGTTGCCAACTTGCCATGAGATTGAAGTAAGGTTTTGGCTGGTTGATGGTCTGGATCATCTTCAGAGTCCATACTGCTGCTGCTGCACACGTAAGTATCTGTCTGTATTTTTTTTTTCTGTTCCAGAGAAGGGTGTTGGTGGGTTGGTATTGTGACATCTTGAGTTCTAATATGTTTGTACTGCTTTTGTATCATTTTTCAGTTTGCTGAGGATTACATCATCATTGCCAGGCTGGGAGGGATTTGGATCTGGGATGTTGGAATGCACCACATTTCAAAAACACAGACAGTAAGTATTTATTTTTTCGTTACTGGGGTAGGTTACTGCAGTCCGGATGTCTGAGTTTGACAGTAATTGCATTCTTTTTGCTTTTGTCAACATTCAGGAATTCCGGTGATGTACACTACCTCCCACTCCTGCTGCTGCTGAAGATGTGGGTGATCCATTTTACCTATGCAATTGTTCTTGTTTCACAGATAGTTCCTGAGGTAAGTATTTCTTCATTTTCAACAGTCTTTGGTGGGAGTAGAGGGATTTGAGGTGGGGAAGTGGATGGGGGCCAGGGTGGGGTGGGACTTTTAACAAACAATCCTCAAAATGTGTTCTACTTTTTATCTAATTTCCAGGTATGCATTACTGTTAGGGGAAGAGGAATGTGGAATCTGGATGTCTGCTGCTGTGCTTCATGTACACCACCCCACATGCTCCTTCTGGGCCTGGGGCAATTTCCACAGTTTAATTACATTCATGGGGTATGGTAAGTATATATTTTTTTTCTCTGCTTCTAATTTGCTTGCTAACACCAGGTATTATGCAGATGGATGAGTATTTGTCATGTTTCCTGTCATTGTTCCTGATTAGGTCATTTTCCACTGGTGACTTTTCATCCCATGTCTGTGTGATGATGACTACACCCAGGCCCTGCAGGAGCTGGTGTGTGGAAGACAGAGCGGGTTGCTTGAACTGTGATGTAGGCCACTGGTTTCATTAACGAGTAAACAGCACATCCAGGGAGGAAGTATATGTGGAAATGAATGGTGGAGATGGTGTTTAGTAATTAGGTGGAGGGGGCTAATGTCTTGTCTAATCATTTGAGGTGGCAGTGCTGCAGTACTTAGGAAAATTTAGAAACCAAACTGTGGGCAGCAAATACCTCCCCCTATAGGGACCATCACAGTTTCTGAACAAGTACTATCATACTACTTATAATTAACCTTTTGGGGGGTATTGGATGTTGTTAAGCCTTTTTTATGATGATTGCTTTTTAATTAATGACGCGCATCTTTAAAGATGGCCACCATTCACCACTTTGCAAAATCTGTTCAACAGGTGTTAATAGTTGAATGAGCATGTTACATAATACTCTACTTGTACTAGGAGAGTTCTTCAACATGTCATGGGTAGTAAGCGGCAGAAAATATTTATTTTTCGCATGGCGTGCATGGTCATGTCGAGTGGCTGGCAGGAGGGGAGGGCCAGGTGTTGCATGTGCCAGGCTCCAGTATGGGCACTTTTAAAGATGTCAAGACAACATATCTTTCTTTAAGATGGGTTTTTTGGCAGTGAAACATTATAACTATAATCATGCAAAATGTTTATGGATCATGGTAATTTGACTGCTGCTGCTTTATATAGGGTGGGGACGAAACAACAGTTTAGGGCAAGGGTAATCAAATGACACTGAATAACACTGCAGCAGATAACACAACCATGAAAAAATCCAATGACAGATCACAATAATTTATAACACTATACTCAGCTGAAATTGGTTGGGTGCGGGGGGAGGGACTTCGAGTAAATTCAGCCTTGTTCCATTTCCACATCCTCCAAGAAGCAGCCCTCACAGTTTTCAAGACTGGAGTTGTCACCAGGTGGAAATACTGACAGCTTTGCTGCTTCATCCTCCTCGCTGCTGGTGGATGCTTTACTAGAGGGATTGTCATTATCCTCATCACTGAGACACAGTTCATGTGGCAACACCATTGACATCACTGTGTTATGCAGAATGTGCCTTTCATTCATTTTGATGAATTTTGAAGAATGTTAGTATGAATACATTCTTAGGTGACAAATTGGTCCTAGGGTCACGCACAATGGCCCCAGTGGAACTAAACACTAGTTCCACAATGACACTGGTTGGTGGGCAGCTCAGATATTTCAAAGCAGCTGATGTTAGTGCTGGCCAATCAGTCACTTTGCTGCTCGAGTACAGCAGTGGTTCATCGGTAATGGCAAGGTGCTTTGGGTCCACCATGTAGGCCTCCATAATTTGTTCTGCTGCCCTGAATCCAGCTGCCTCATCTGTCTCCTCCTCCTTTTCCTCCATATCTTCCACTCCCACCTGATAGAGAACATCCCAAATGGGATTGCTAGCCGTTTTCTTCTGTACCTTGCCCATTTTCCCAGATTGGGCTACCTGTGAGCTGCTGGTGATGGTAGCAACACCCGTTTCCTGTGTAGTGCTTGGCTTATGTGTCTTTTTCATCTATGCAGCAGATACCCATCTAATGAGGTTCTCTGTCAACTTTTGCACTCACTAACAACTTACTTCAATTATAGAAGGCAGGCCACATTTCTAGCGTGAATCAAGCATGGTAGCAATTGCAAATTCATCCAACTGTACAGTGCCAGATATGTGGGTATTCATGTCCAGCACATGGAGTATGTGATCCATTAGATCACAACTTCTATAATCCCCACTTGCCTCCATCTGGTGTCAGACATTAACCAGTGTCTGCCTCAGCACACATATGAGGATTATGGACTGACTTATACAAGCAGAGTCCCCACTCACTGCCTGTGTGGCATGCTCGAATGGATGGAGAATGTGTATTAGCCCATCCATTTGGTGCCACTGCTCTGTTGTTAGAGTGATGGATACTCCAGCACTGTCACAGATGGTGTGCTCCACTGGATAATCTGAAACAGCATTATACTGTTCATACAGTCGGTCAATCACATACAGCATGGAGTTCCACCTGGTCACAACATCAAGCTTCATACGGTGCTGAAGAAGATGGTTATTGCGCTGTTGCTCAAGCAGATGGTAAAGGACCTTTGTAGAATGGGTGAAGTGTACACAGATGCGACGGGTGACATTCACTGTTTCCTTAATGTCTGCATGGTTTAGAAACTGTTACACAACGAGATTAAGGCAGTGTGTCAGGCAGGGCACCCTGAAAATACCACCATCACTAATGCACTTCACTACATTGGAGCCATTATCACTTGCGATGAATCCTGCTGTAGGTGACTGTATGTATAGCCACTTATCAATCTCGTCCAGCAGAACATTAAGCATTTTCACGCCCATTTGAGAACCAGTAACACTTTGCATAATCAGGGTTGCATTCTGCCGAATTCCAAGGGTGTTGCTACCAGCACAATTTGGCTTCGGGCAGGTTTTGCCAGGCCCAAAATCAACTACCAACCCAGGTGCCAGTGCCCTGTGTGCCATTATGCATAGATACAAGCTTGCTGCGGTTTGTCCACTGGTCCACATATTCATGCTAACTTGGATATATTTTGATGCACTATGCTTCATTGCATGTCTTATGGAATCAGCAACTCTACCATACAGCTGTGACATGGCATGCTTAGAGAACTAGGTTCATGATGGAACCTGCCATTTGGGACAGGCACAGGCCATCAACCTGCAGAACCCAGCATTCTCCACAAACGAGAATGGCAACAGATCGATAGCCAGCATTTCAGTGGTGGCAGCATTTGACTTGCATGCAGCAGCGTGATTGGTGGGGGGGGTACGTTGTGTGCCGCTCAAGGATGTTTTTCAGAGTGGGCTGCATCTTTGGGGCTGTTCAACCAGAATGCTCTACTTGTCACACCAATGTTGCTCTTTTAGTGGTAGCAGTTGACTCTTGGGCTATGCAAATGCAGACCACATGAAACCAGTTATTTTGGTTGATTTTGGGTGTGGTGGTGTACTTTTCTGAGTCAAGGGACTGGGAATAGCACCTCCACTGCTATGCCCACTACTCGAGAGACCAAAGGATTGCTCCTCCTCCTTCTCCTCCTCCACTGACCCACTCTTCTCTCCCTCCTCCCACTGTATTGAACTGCTCTCAGTTACATTTAACTTAAAAGGGAGATCCCACCAACAGCTCTGGCATCCTTCTGGTGTTACTGCCATTGCAGCGGGTGCTTGTTTTTCAGGTGGGCATGTTGGCCACCAGTGCCTATGTGGCTTCCCTTTTTTCCCCAGACTACCACAAACTTGACACACTTGACATATCGCTATGGTCTCATCAGCTAGATCAAGCACATAAAAGTCCCAAACTGGGGACTTTTGGCCTCCAGACTTAACATGCTGCTGGTGGGAATGGGAGAGCTGAGAAGCAGGTGTGGAAGTTTTTGCTTTTTGTGCCACTTTCATCATTTCCATAAGACTACTTGTGGGGGGTGGTGACTGGACTGCTTGGGGGATTGCTAATGGGCTTGGTGGCAGCCCGACCCATGGGATCTGCATGTAAATGGCCTTGGCCTACACCACCCTTCATCCTTTTAAACTCAATCCCCCATGAGGGATCATCCCAGTACATCATCATCAGCACCAATGCTGATGATGTCCTTGTCCTCCTTCTCCTCCTCCCTATCACTTAGGTTGATGGACCATTATGGTATCTATCAATCAGCAATCACCCATAAGAAGGCAGAATTCCTGTCCAGGGAGATTGCTGCTGTGTGGAACCGACCAGCTCAACTCTTTCGGACTGTCGACAGACTGTGCAATCCACTCTGTCTACAGTCTGGAAGAGATTTTTCACAAATAAAGTGTGATGAGCTTGCTCGGTTCTTCACAGATAAGATTGCCAGCAGTAGATCAGGCATCAGCCAGGCTCCCTCTTTAAGGGTTTGCAGCAATCGGCGAGAGGAAACAAACAACTATGTTACCTGGTCTGACTTTGGTAAGCCGGAGTTCATGGATATTGTGAGGATTGTCCAGACTGTACGACCAACCAGCTGTAGTTTGGATCCGGGCCCTACATCACTATTATTAGGATGCGTAGACACTATCTGTCCGATCCTTGCTGAAATCATCTGGAAATCTTTGGGGCAGGGGGTCTTTCCTGATCCCATAAAGGAGGCCATCATTCTACCACTCCTTAAAAAGCCTTCATTGAATCCAGATTGTTTAGTTAACTACAGACCTGTCTCTAACCTGCCTTTTGTGGGTAAGGTTATTGAAAAGGTGGTTGCGCTACAACTGGATGACCATCTTATAAATCACAATGTCTATGATACTCTTCAATCAAGGTTTAGGAAAAGACATAGCACTGAGACCGCCCTTGCCTGGGTTCTAAATGATCTCCTGATTGCGAGAGATCGAAAAGGCTCGTACTATTCTAGTCCTTCTTGATCTCTCCACAGCATTTGATACTGTTGACCATGGTGTGCTTTTGGAGCACCTGCAGCTTTACTGTGGACTGTCTGGTACAGTTCTGCATTGGTTTCGATCCTTCCTCATGGGTCGGAGACAGAGGGTTGTCACTGGAATTTATTCCTCTAACGCCATCTCCATGTCCTGTGGGGTGCCGCAGGGCTCCATTTTAGCACCCATGTTGTTCGCTGTTTATATGCTGCCATTGGGAGACATTATTAGGTGATACAGTTTGGGTTTTCACTGCTATGCAGATGATACCCAGCTGTATCTGTCCTTTAGTCCTGGGCAGGAAGATGCGGTCTCTATGCTTAATAGCTGTCTATCCGAAATCAAAGATTGGATGAGTGCCAGCTGGCTGAGGTTAAACCCCGGATAAGACTGAGGTGTTGGCTGTGGACCCAGGTCACCCTGAGGTGGGTTGTAGGGCTGGGGCTCCATCAGGCATATGGCTTGATGGTGTTCAGCTTCCAACCTCAGACCAGGTACGTAATCTGGGTGTTATTATAGACGATGGCCTGATCCTAAAATCACAGGTGTCGGCCGTTGTCAAATCTTCCATTTACCATCTTAGGAATATCGCCCGGGTGAAACACCTGGTTCCTCTGGCTGATCTTTCTATCTTGGTCCATGCCTTTGTGACCACTTGCCTTGATTACTGCAATGCCCTGTACCTAGGGCTACCGGGGATTGATATCCGCCGCTTGCAGCTGGTGCAGAAACGCGCAGCCAGGCTTTAACTGGGACATCTAGAAGTAGCCATATTACTAAAGCAGCGGACTGCACTGGCTGCCAGTTCAGTGGCGGATCACCTTCAAGGTCGGGTTACTGGCCTACAAAGCCCTACACGAACAGGGACCGCGGTATCTACAAGATCTTCTTACTCCCTACTGTCCCTCTCATTCACTCCGATCTGCCGATGAGGGATTGCTAGAGATTCCCAGGGTTCGTTTAAAGACATCTGGGGCACATGCATTTTCTTATGCTGCCCCCACTCTGTGGAATTCTCGACCTCATCGGATACGAGGCTGCCTGACCGTCGAGAGTTTTAAATCAGAGCTAGAAACTTTTTTGTTTGTGAAAGCACTTGGACAATGATTTTATTGTTGTTATTGTTAATAATATGCTTGTAATTTAAATGTTGCTCATTTGTACAGCGCTTTGGATTTCTGAAAAGCGCTTAAAAAATAAAATTTTACTTACTTACTTACACTGTCTTCTTGCATGGCACCTTTTTTTTTCCTCTACAACCATCTCCTCAGGGCCAGGGATCTGACTATCCATATCTCCTGCATTATCAGACTCCAGCTGAACACTATCACCACCACCAACTCAAACAGGGATAGGCCTTGGGACAGTCACAATGACAGACTTATCACTCTCCTCCTGGACCACTGTTCCTGCGCTGGTGTCCATGTGTCCCTTCTTCTCACTATCATCATCCCCCACCAGCATGGATGCAACAGTTGTGGCCTTAAAAAACTGAGACACAGGTATGCCAGTACTTCAAACAACTCCTTTGCTGGTACCTGCCACACCACCAGAGCCAACAGAAGACACTGATGCAGACATACATGTGCTTTCACTGTTTTGGGGAACTGGAACTGAAGTTATACTCTCCTCAACAGAGTAAAAACATAAAGATAACTTTTTTCTTTCCCCAAACAGGAAGGAATTAAAGCAACACAGGGAAAAGGGGCATGGGTGATCTACTTTAAATGCAGATCACCTGTGTCAACTTAAGTACTGTAATATGTTAGCACTTACTACTACATTTTTTTTATATAAGGGCAGAAACAACCATATAATATCAACAAAACAAAGGCGCCTACAATGGTACGGAAGGGATCAGCAATCTCTTGACAAGTGCTATATTAATACGTATTTTGTTTTGTTTTGCGTGGGTCAGGTACTAAACAATGCTGTATCAGGGAAAGGGTAACCAAAGTCAATAAAAGAGGAACACTGCAATGCAGAGGCAAGCTCCAGCAATAAAATACAGGGGAGTAATTCACCAAAGCAGTGAAACTGTATGGACAAGTTAAGGTGATCCACTAAAACTACTTAAGTTTCCATACAAAAATATAGAATTGTCGCTTTTCACAGTTTAAGTGACACACACACAACTTAACAGCAAACAGAACTGACCACAAACAAAAAAATAAAATAAAATAAGGAATCAGCACTGTGTGTTCAATTCAAAACTTAAGAATTCACAACTAAAAGCAGAAGAATGATATATAACATGGGCTAATAGGAGCAGGAACTCTCAGACAAGAGTAAATTTTCTGAGACAAAAAAATACTTGTCAAGATATAAGAAAATGAATACAAATAAGTAGAACACCAACAAAAATATAAAGGCTTAAAAGAAGTAACAGTAAATCACTCACAATTTGTGAGAAATCTGTTTGTAAAAGGCTAGAAATATCCTGCACTGGTTTTACACACATACCCTACCCCACTCAACTCCTTCACAGACACAGACAGAACTAAAAACTAATTAAACTAAGTATTATGCAAAAATTCACAAAATCAGAAAATGTTCCCTAGCAACACTAAGAACAAAATGTATACCTGGGAGTAATTAGCTTTCAAAAACAAGTTTTAAAGAGGTTTTAAGAGGATTCATTGGCTGTGATGCACCACAACAGACTGCTCTCTGACTCAACGCAATAGACTGTGCTGTAAACATCCTGTACATGATATTTGCCAATTTACCCACAATGCATTGCACATTTCACCTTCGGAGCATAATTTTGCTGGCGAAGTCAAAAGTAACACTTTCGAAATTTTCACCATGAGGCGAAATTTAAGCATGGATGGGCGAAATTTGTCGGTCAAAGCATTCTATGCGAAATTTCACAAATTACATGAAACCAAAATACCAGGTGAAATGACATTTTGCCTTGGCAAATAATTTTATGTAACTGTGGAAATTAAACAAAATATTTTCAATTTCGCACAACACTACTTAGAGGGGCGCAGTCTCACGCTGATGATCAAACATTTCCAAATAATGATTCATGTCAATCACAGCTCTTGTCCTAGCGTAAGCTGAAGGAAGGCAGAGCTGGGGCCATATACAGTACAAGTTGTTCAGAGATGCCATACCTGGCCCTACTGTTAAAGCTTGACAAAAAATGGCAATCCTCCTTGCAAGCGCAAGTCTCAGAGGAAGACTGATCCAAGTGCTGGAAACAGGTGTATGAGAGTTGCCTGGGCAGTCACAGTCTTCTGATTCAAAAAAATCCTTTACTAGTAGTACCACACATCTACGCAACTAAGGTCCTTAATGTTCCTCCCTAACAATACATGCTGTGGATATGAAGCCTCAGAGGCACACCTTCTTCACTTTCTATAAAGTTGTCATCTCCTTTAACAATTCTGGACTGTCATTTATCAGCTATGTTCTAGAATTTTCAAACTTCAACTCGCTTTTTTTGCCCTTTTGCTTATCTAGGACTTTCAGGACAGGGGTACTAGCTAAAACCCATATCCTTACAATGGCTCTTGGAAGTTGGACTGGACGCTAAATGCCTTATACTTCAAAGGCAGTGCTCTGCAGATGTTCCACTGTTCACAGAATAGTCAGAAGCCATCCAACCTCTGACCTTAATATATCATGAAATCTGGAGCCCCCTTTATTACTGGGAATGGCAGCCAGGCCCTTACACAACTTCCAGGGAAAGGACCCTTTCTAAAATAGCTTTCCTACTATTATCCACAGTTATAAATTGCCGAATCATCCACTTTCTCCATACCCCCCATTTTCAGAGCTTTTCCCCCATTAACAAACCACATGGAAGTGAAGGCTGCCCCCCCTCGAGAAGTCTCGACCCCACCCCCTTGGGTGGTATCTGTGTAGTTTGAGCTATTGGGAGGTCCCTGGCCAGCTTCCAGATTTCCCCTCCTCCATGGTTCCATATTGCTCCCCCCATTTTATGACTCTTTCTTAATCTCTTTTCCTGCCACTCACACTTAAGATGGAGGGGGTAGCCATTATGACAGGCAGATAGGAAAGTATGCATTGTATTGTAATACATGGGTTTTCATTTGTTCCATAGTGAAAGAGTGATGTTAAAAACCCATAATACATTGATTCTAAAATTCTTTTTTCATAATGCCATCGATCTGACATTAGAGCAATAGTATTATGAAAATTAATGCATGTCAGTGAAGCACGAGTACAGCATGACAGTGACTTATTACGAAAATGAATGTTTGTCAGTGAAGTGTAAGTACAGCTTGACAGCAACTTTCTTCCTCCTAGACTGCAGTGGTCAGCCTAATCTGCTCTCTTTCTTGAAATCAGAACAGGGCCAGGCTCTAGCTGGAAAATCACCTCAAAAGTCTGCCCTTCACTCTCGAGGTTTATGATGTTATAGAATCCCTCAGTGGTGTCACAGCACCGTAACAGATAGAGTCCCATATGTTATTATATTTATGTCTCATATTCACATGTGATTAGTCATAAGGGTATAGTGTTTTGTTTGTTTTGCCTTCTGACTACCTTAAGTATAACCTATTATAATTTGTCTGTGGACACATATGAACTGTAAACAAAATAATTTTGCAGTAAAACAATCCTTGTAAATCCTACCAAATGACTGCTATATCTGTAGATGTAGCGTTATTTCAATGATGTATGAATAATGTTTGTTAATGCATTATTTGTGTGATTATGTTGGAGTAAAATAAAAACAACTAAAAAAAAACCAAAACTAATGGAATATTGCCTAGAAATAGGATATGTGTTCCCTAGGCTAACTGCTCCTATTGCTTATTTGCATGTGAAGTAACAATTCTCTGCTTGTGGCATCATAATCACTTCCTCAACAACAGATTGTGATGTCATAAACAGGAGGTTATGGCTTCACTCATAGACAAGCTGCAAGAACATATTGGGCTTGATTCTCAAAGCTCCTGGCATGGCGCAAGGGGCTTTCACCACACAGAATGATGCAAAGTGCCGCTTGCGCTAAATAATACATCAGGACTAATTCACAAATGCAGCCTGCACCAACTGCAGGCTGCATGCACTAAAGGGGGCCTGCACTACCCATGCACCATAAAACTGGCTGTGGCATGGCACTAGAGGGTATACGGCAGACACAAGCTGCTACATCCCCTAAATCGGGATTCTTAAAACTGTCCCAGAGGGCAAATTTCTATGTACTGTTAGAAAACCAGGGATCTTGTGTTTAACCATAATGGGGGATCAGGGCTGGGAGGGACTGCTAGACCACCAGGGATGAGAATTACTTATTTAAAATGGAGATTAGGGATGTGGGGACTGTGAGCCACCAGGGACAGGATTTAATAAACTATAAAAGGGATCGGAGATGTGGGAACTCTAGACCACCAGGTATGGGAATTATTGATTTAGAATGGGGATCGGGGATCGGGGGACCATTAGACCACCAGGTATGGGAATTACTGATTTAAAATTGGGATCGGGAATGGGGGAACCTTCAATCACCAGGGACGAGATTTAACTTATTATAAAGGGGATCTGGGATGGGGGGAGGGATGGCTAGATCACCAGGTATGGGTATTACTGATTTAGAATAGGGATTGAGGATGAGGGGACTGCTAGCCACCAGGGATGGGATTTAATTTATTATAAAATGGCTCATGGCTCAGGAAGGTGCTAGACCACCAAAGGTTCTATAACATACACATAACATAACATACACAGGTCTAACTGCCACCTCACCATGCCAGCAGCTTGCAGCAAACCTCTCGGGTGTGCCCTCTCTTTGGTGCACTGCCATCTTTGCTGCAAGCTGATGGACTTTGTCACCAGGATCCTACCTGATAGAGAATTGGCCACAGGGTCCTGGTGCACTGGGCTTTGACGTAAGCTGCCTTTTGCCACAGCTTGCGTCAATCTAAGAGCCCTTTGAGAACCGAGCCAATTATGTCTAAGGTAAAAGGAGGTAGCTTGTGAACATAGCTAGGATAGATCAGCCACCCAAATCATGGCACATACAGTCTGCTGACTGGCTTGAGGGAGAATGCGGCTTATGTCAGAATGTGGCACAACCACAACAGTACATGATGGGCAATGGTCCTGTGAGCACTTTGCATGATAGCCCTGTGCTTGTCTGACAGTTGTGGCAGTACAGCGACTGTGCACAATAGTGACTGTGCATAATAGCGACTGCAGAAATAGTGAATATTTGCAAGCGTGTGCACACCACAAGCCACAGCAGTGCCCAGCACATGCCAAGGGCAGACAATGGACAGCAGCTGGCCACAGGGTGGCCACTGCAATGGGGAGCCCATCTGAGGGTGCCACCTAGCACACTGCCTGGACCCCGAGCCCCACCGTGTACCACAAGAGGCACCCAGCACACATCCTCCCCCAACAGTGCGACAACAGTGACAACAGCAGGCCCCCCTCCACCCATGTGCAGCAGCTATGGCAGGCAGGCAACAAAGGAAGCAGAGCTGACTCCACCTCCCAACATGTCATTGTAGCACACGCTGTTAGTCAGACAGAGCATTACATCACTGGGCTGGACCATACGGGTTTGAATCCCCGATATGGCACAACCACCCAGCCGACAGGTACAGGACAACATAGTGAGAAAGAATGGCACAGGGTGCCATGACATGGTGGGGAGGAGGGCAGCAAGCAATGGGAATGCACATGAAACTCACCCGGCTCCATCGTCCAGGCAGGCCACCACACCGGCACCAGTGGGACATCGCGGCGGCAATGCCAACAGTAGGTTGCAGAGCCATTGCAGCCATGGTTCATGCCTGCAAGGACACACAATTTTATTACAGGCCCACTGTGCACATGGGCCAGGCCACGCACATGGCCCACCCACACTGCACTACGAATGGAGCACATCACAGAACGGAAGCTGTCAGTGAAAATGGCTACAAAACCATGGAGCCAGAGACGCCGACCTTCTTTAGAAGCCAAAAGGAAAACCCTTATTGACACTCTCGGGCTATGCCTATCACCGGAACAAGGAAGTCCACAGGAAAGTATATTGGCGCTGTGCACAGTGCCACAGGTTTGAGTGCCCCACACGTGTACGTACAGTGGGTGACTGCGTCATCCACCATGGGCGCCCCCACAACCATGTACCAGATGCTGGTGACACTGGCGTCAGGATGGTGGTGGGCGAGATCAGGGACAGTGCATCACAGGTGGTTGTGCAGTGCACCTCAGGGGTGCTAGATGCCATTGCTGGCCAGCTACTGGGCATGCCACTCCTCAAGCACACTGTGAAGCATGCCAGGCAGGTGGCAAGGTGATGTCCATCCCTGCTACCCAGCATGGAGGCACTCACAATCCCTCCGAAGTATGCCACCACTGGGCAGGGACAGCTGTTCCTCCAGCACAACAGTGGGCAGACCACCAACAGGATGCTGATATTTGTGACCCAATGACCCCTGTGCTTCTGGGGGACAGCAGAGACTGGTTCCTTGACGGGACATTCCACACGGTACCACCACTGTTCATGCAGCTGTACACGGTTCACGGGGTCCAGTCCAATGCAGTTGTGCCCACGGTCTATATCCTCATGTGCTCCTGCAGGGAGCAGAGCTATATCCATGCCTTCACCGTGGTCCGGCAGCTGTTGGGCGATGCACAGCCATGGATGGCACTCCTCGACTTTGAGAGGGCAGCATGGCAGGCACTGAGTGCGGTGTTCCCCGGGGTGGCTATCCGTGGCTGCTTTTTCTATTTCTGTCATGTGGTGTGGCACAGGGTACAGCAGTGCCCAGCTCTCCTTGGTCGCTATGCAGCAGAGGAGGAGATGGCCCTCCAGGTGCGGATGCTCCTGTCTCTTGCATTCGTCCCTGTGCCCGATGTCCTCTCTGCCTACAAGGCATTGCGGGAGAGTGCCTTCTACAGGGACAATGATGCCCTGCTGCAGTCTATACTTGACTATGTGGAAGACACATGGGTCAGCAGGCCCATTGGCCGATCGGGCAGGTGAAGACCTACTTTCATGCTGGAGGCATGCAATATGTAAGAGGTCACGCGTGCCGGCCTTGCCAGAACAAACAATGTGGTGGAGGGGTGGCACAGGGGCTTTGGTGCATGGTTGGGTGCCTGCCACCCCTCTGTGTGGCAGTTCCTTGATTGCCTCTGAGAGGAATAGCACCTGAGTGAACTGTGGATGGAGCAGCTTGTCTCCAGGGCATTCCGCAGTGGGCAAGTACAAGCATTACCGTGACCTTATGCTTCGCTTTGAGGCAATTGTTGGGGAGTACGGCCACTGCAGCACAGATGACTACCTTCGTGGCCTGGCATATAATTTCCAGTTACAGGTGTAGCCTGCTGTGCATCCCCCCATGCCTCCCTCTGTAACACTGCTTGTTCCCTGCCACTGTTGCCTGTGCCTACCTCAGTTGCGTATGCTGCCATCATGTTGCCCCCATTGTCACTGCCATGGTCCCACCCAGTGGCACCTGCATGTGCACCCATTCCCATGCTGCACAGTGCACTTCCTGCTACTGCTGGTCCGTGACTCCCTGGTCACAGCTGCACACCTGCACCATTGTGGTGTCCCTATCTGCCATGTCTCCACCCCCACCCGGCATGTGCCCTTGCCTCACCCTCCTGCTCCCTGTTGCTGCCTGCTGTGTGCACGGTGTCTCCTCCCCCTTCCTGGTTCCTAAGGCTGTTGTGTATTGTGCCCCTCTGCCCTTCATGCTCTATGCCCCACCTCACATCCGCAGGCTCTGCTCCCTCCTGTCTTCTGCACCGGGTCCCCTCCCATTTGTTTGTGTTTCCATAGGTGGTGGTGTCATTGCATTTGTTTTTGGTTTTACACTCCTGCAGTCGCTATTGTGATGCTCCCTGTGCTGCGTCGGTAGCCGACTGTGCAGTCGCCATGTTGCCCATGCCATATTGAGGGTCACTCTTCCACTATTGCTGTCCTCACATGGAACTGTAAAAGGGTACCGTTTTTATGCAAAGAATAAAGGGAACTGAAAAACAGAAAATATATGGAATTTACTAACAGTATCAGAGGCCATTTGAAGACTTATTTTTTTTAGATGTAGGGTATTCGGTATTTTAATAAGAAGTATACTTAGGTTTTGGTTTCAACTATAGTACAGAACCAGTTTAGTGGAACATTCCAGATTGCCACTTGTATGCTAAAAGGCAGGGCCCAATGTAGTCATAAGTGACTGTCACAATATTGTTGCACCAATGATACTGTGGTACTCACTTGTCTGCAATCCCTCTCAAGAGCTATCCTCAAGGGACCTGCAGTCCTTGTTGTGGTAACAAACTGCACCACAACCACAGGGAGGAAAGAGTGAGGGCCAGGTCTCCCCCACAAATCATGGCAAACATCGCAATGTGTGGTCATATCATTAGTGACACCCCCAGTATATAACTGTCACAGTTTGTTGGGGTGTTACTAAAGAGCAGCTACCGTGCACAGAACTGATGGTGTGATGGAGATTGTTGAAGGATTGAGTACACAGAGTCAGCACATTGAGGAAAAGAATTGGGAAAGGGGGTCCACTGGATGCCAAGGACGTGTGCTTGGGCTGTGGCTAGAGAGGGGGGGATGCTAGACCACAAGGGACCAGCAAGATGGCCAATAGATATTGTCCCTCAAGCAAGCATGCAGGAATGGGTCAGGTAGGTGCGAGAGACAGCTAGGGTGGTAGCACCTTTGCACAATATTCTGTGCAAGGAACAGTGTCATGGCCTGCATCAACATTCATCTGGGTTAACAAATTGTGTCTGTTAGTAAGCACAAATGCAGTCTGCACCCAGTGACATCTGTCATCCCTCATTTGCTTTGCACCTTAGTCACAGGTGGTGAACACTGGCAAGAATGGGACTACAAAAGAAATAACTATACATTCAGCTCTACTCAAATAGTATACAACTGAAAAAATATCAATCACAGTACTGTACACTAGTCCATGGAAACAAGAATTACAAGTATACCAATACAATGACTAAGACAAACTCCTTTACACAATGATTCTCATATATTTTTAGGTGGAAACCCCAAAATGCAAAGAGGGGTCTAACCACCAACAAAATTAAGTTGCTGCTTAGCATCAGCAAAATTCAACAGCACTACATCCCCGGCACATTTCATTTTCTAGCCATTCCATTCCTTTTTTTACTAATAGTATTTACATGAAACCAAAGCTTTTGCCTTGACAGTTCATGGTTCCACCAAGTCCTATCGACAGTAAATCTGTCGAAATCCATCACAGCGATGGCACAATGCCGACACTTGGCATTGTGCTGTCAGAAGAACAATGTGTTTTCTTGCAGGGGGCCCATGCAGGGGGTCTTTGCCCACCATGCACCCTCCGCATTTTACTATAACCAACTCCAGGTCGGAGTTGTTTCGGGGAGGTGGTGCAACTCCAGGAGAAGCAATGTTGAGGTACCGCAGACCATTACTGCAAACTGCTGATTTTGTCACTGTAATGGTCCTTCATGGTTTTAGTTTTGCTGTTCTGTGTGCCACTGACAGTTAATCTAGAACAGACTTCCTCTGAAGTCATAATGCTCTAATTCTGACGTCATGATAATTTCCTCAGCAACGTACTGTGATGTTACAAGCGAGTATGACTTATAACTCCACAATAAGCCTCAGCTGTACAATCTGATCTGAAAGGGACACAGGTCTAATTTCCATATAGATGCTGCAAATAATAAAGAACAGAAGGACTTGAAATTAATTGTTGTTAGAGTATTATGTAACTGAGTTCTGCTGATTCAAACTGTGATTTTATTATTTTGCTAGGGGAATGGATCCCCCTTAACTCTGGGGCTCCGACTCAGTGGGGGGATTTGTGGTGGGCTGATTGTGGTCCGGCTCTGGTAGTAGGTCTTTGGCTGGACTGATTCTATATGGTTGCTATGGATTATTTGCCCCCCCCCCTGAAATGAAGGAGACTATGCTGGGATAACAAGACTAAAGTGGTGGAACTCTGTAGTGATTTGTGGGTCTAGCTGGTATTTGGTTGCTGTACTGGTGAGGTGGTGAGAAGGCCTCTGGATTTTTATTCTTTCATTTTCTCATATTTCTGCTATGGTGAGAGAACAGCAATTGGACTTTATGTTTTTGAGTGGGGGTGAGAGCCCCACTTTCTCAAATTTGGTACTATATGATTGTTTTTTACAGAATTGCACCTAATGCTGACCCACATCACTATCTATTTGATAGTGTTGTTATTTTATTGTTTCATTCATAGTTAGGGGTATATGATTTGTAATTTATATAGTTATTGATTTTTGTTATTGTTATGTATTTGTGTTAAACTTAGATAGCATTTTGATTTGGGTGGGATTAAGTTATATAGTGTGTGCTTGTTATTTTTAAAATGTGCTGGGGAGGCCAAATGACGGTCAGGCAGTATTCCCCCACCAGACTCAGGGAACTGCATCCTTTTGACTGCCCCTATCTTCCAGTGGAGGTTTCTAAATGCTGTCAGTCCATAGGGATTTCTAGGAGGTGCAGGAAGGGGCAGGGAACTGGACCTGGTGGAGGAATGGAAGGGGGGTAACGAATTGAGGTGGTAGGGACCAGGTGATGCCCTGAGGCAATATGGTGCTAAGACAAGGGTAAACCCTATCTTGTTCCCATACCAAAGGGTCCAGCAATTAATGCTGGTTAGGAGTTGAGGTCTTCCTCAGCATCTCATCCAACCCAGGCGGTGTTTTGTAACACCAGATCCATCAATAACAAGACAGCTATTATAGCTGATCGTGTTGAAACAGTGGATCTGACATGTATCACTGAGACCTGGCTGGATGAAAATGCAGGCCCAATTCTGGCTTATGCATTTCCATCTGGGTTCTTAGTGATTCACCACCCAAGACTGGATAGTAGGGGTGGGGGCGTAGCCATCTTTTTTAAGACCAAACTGGGCCTTATGAAGGTTCCAGTGGGAATCACCAGATCCTTTGAGTGTATCATGGGAGAGGGTGTAGGTTGCAGGATACTCCTCATTTACTATCCACCAGGTGATGGGGGCTTATTCCTGCAGGAGATTGCAGACTTCATTGTCGACATGGTGTTGGAGTCTCCCAGATGGATTATTCTGGAGGACTTTAAAGTCTGGGTCAACAATGAACTCTCGCAATTTGGTCAGAATCTCCTCCTGCTAATGACAATGCTGGGCCTCACACAGGTTGTTACCTTCTCTACCCATGTAGGAAGTCACTCATTGGATCTGCTGTTTCTTTTGGGGATGGAGGTCTTTGACTTGGGGGTGGAACCAGTTAGTTGGTCTGACCATCACACCATAGGGTTCAGTTTTGGGGCCCCCCTAAATGGACCTACCCCTTCGGAGATGGTTCAGTACTGTCCTTTATGGGGAGTTACCCCAGATGGTCTATCGGCTGTTCTGGACCTATCGGGATTGCAGAGTGAAAGCACAGGTCCAGGGGATCTAGTACTAGCCTATAATAAGGCAGTGGGAGATGCCTTGGACTTGATTGCTCCTATTCATTTTCGACCACTCAATCTTCACCCAAGGTCACCTTGGTATGATGGGTCCTTGAAGGAGTTGAGACGGGTTGGTCGAAGACTGGAGAGAGCATGGCAGAAGTCTGGCCTTGATGCTGACAGGCTTAGATTGATGGAACACTATGAGGGCTATCAATCAGAAGTCACACGTAGAAGGCAGAGTTCCTCTTCAGAGAGATTTCTGCTGTGCAGAATCATCCGGGTCAACTCTTCTGAACCATTGGCAGACTGTGCAATTTGGTCTGTCTCCAGTCTGGAAGAGCTTTTTCACAAATTAATTATGATGAGCTAGCTCGGTTCTTCACAGATAAGGTTGTCAACATCAGTGCCAGAATCGGCCTAGCTCCCTCCATAAGGGGTTGTGGAGGTTGATGGGATGTAGTGAGCACACAGTCTATCTGGATGGATTTCAGCCGACCATAATTCATGGACATTGTGAAGATTGTCCAGACTCTGCGCCCAACCTGTTGTAGTTTGGATCCGGGCCCTTCTCCCCTATTAGTGGGATGTGTAGATGTTATCTGCCCGATCCTAGCTGAAATTATATGGAGATCCTTGGAGAGGGGAGCCTTTCCAGGCCCCCTAAAGGAGGTGATCATTCAACCACTCCTTAAAAAACCCTCCTTGGATCCCGATGATCCAGCTAACTACTGACCTGTCTCTAACCTTCCTTTTGTAGGGAAGGTTATTGAGAAGGTGATTGCGTTGCAACTGGATGATCACCTTGTAACTCACAATGTCTATGAAGCTCTTCAGTCTAGTTTTAGGAAAAGGTGTCGCACAGAGACTGCCCTTGTTCAGGTACTAAATGACCTCCTGATGGCAAGAGATTGAAAGGTTCGAACCATCTTGGTCCTTCTTGATCTCTCAGCAGCCTCTGACACTGTGGACCATGATGTGCTGTTGGAGACCCTGCGGTTCCTTTGTAGACTGTTGGGTACAGTCCTCAAATGGTTTCGATCTTTCCACGTAGGCAGATCTCAGAAGGTGGTCACTGAAATTTATTCCTCTGATGCCCTCACCCTGTCCTGCGGGGTACCGCAGGGCTCCATATTGGTGTCCATGTTGTTTGCAGTGTATATGCTGTCATTGGAAAATACCATTAGATGATATGGCTTGAGTTTTCACTGCTATGCAGATAATACTCAGCTGTATATGTCCTTTATGCCCGGACAGGTTGATGCGATCTCGGTTCTAAATAGCTGGCTCTCCGAGATCAAAGAATGGATGAGCTTGAGTTGGCTGAGACTGAATCTGGATAAGACTGAAGTGTTGGTCTTGGATTCGGGTCACCCGGTGGTGGGTTTTGGGGCTGGGCACATGTTGGGCCTATGGCTTGATGGTGTCCAGCTCACTACCTCAGACCGGGTGCATAACCTGAACGTTGTTTTTGACGATGGCTTGACGCTAAAAACTCAGGTGTTAGCTGTGGTTAAATCCTCATTTTACCATCTGAGGAATATCACCCAGGTGAAACACCTGATTCCACCAGATGACCTTCCAACATCGGTCCATGCCTTCATTACTACCTGTCTTAATTACTGCAATGCCCTCTACCTAGGGTTATCTGGGGTTGATATCCACCGCCTGCAACTAGTGCAAAACGCTGTGGCCAGGCTGTTGACTTGTACTTCTTGGACCAATCACATTACGCCTGTGCTGGGTGAGCTGCACTGGCTGCCAGTTCAGTGGCGGATCACCTATAAGGTAGGCTTGCTTACCTTTAAAGCCCTACATGAACAGGGACCAGACTATTTGAAAGATCTCTTGACTTCCTACTCCACCAATTGTCCTCTCCGATCCATCAATGAGGGATTGCTAGAGATTCCCACAGTTCGCTTAAAAACATCTGGAGCTTGTACTTTTTCATTTGCAGCACCAACCCTGTGGAATTTTCTGCCTTATCAGTTAAGAGAATGCCTGACCATCAGTAGTTTTAAAACTATGTTAAAAACCTATTTATTTTCTCAAGCTTTCCCAGACTAATTTTAAATAATTTATACTGCTGCTTTTTTTATATACTGTGGCTTTTGTCTGCTTTTGCCTTGATTTTGAAAGGTGCTCTAAAAATAAAGTTGGATTGGATTGGATTAACCTTAAAAACACCAGGTGAAGACAGTACTTCCACCAGAAAATAATCACAGGCATGTTATGAAGCATAAGAGCAGGCTGCCCTTTCATTATTTGTTATCAATATTTGTATTTATTTTACAAGGAAAAAAAGCTCCATTGAGCAATGCTCATTTACAAGGATGTCCTGGTTAGAACAGGTAACAATACAAAAGATGAAATTATAGTATACATGTAAGCCCCCCTTAAAAGAGGTGCCTATGCTCCCATTTAGGCATCCCTTTCCCCCTCCTAACCCCCCCCCCATGAGCTAGGGAAGTTTTAGCGCTCTGGGGGATATTGCTGCTGGACACTTCAGGAGGCAGCAGAGATTAGGTTTAAGGAGTACATAAGGGAGCAGACAGGAAGATTCGGGGCCTTTCCAGCCCGGGCATTAGACCAGAGCTGGAGGGGGGTGGCTGGAGGAGGAGAGATAGGTGGACAAGTAAGGGAGTTTGGCAGTCCGGGTGGGCCAGTGGGGCGACCCCCCCCCCAAAGTGTAGACAGGATGGCTATCACAATGTCATGGTGATGAGGAGTTGGGGGAATGGAGCTGCTTGGGGGAAGTATGGTTAGCCAGGTCCTGTGTCATTGTGAGCAGGGAATGTAGGTGGCCATATAGGGCCAGGAAAAGAAAGAGCCTTTAGAGACCTCTGTAAAGTGAGATTCCTGGGCCACCAGGGCTGTGTGGGAAGTGGCAGGGTACACACAGGAGGGAAGCCAGTGGCAGCTGTTCTCCCTCATACTCAGTGTGGCAGGGCGGCCTGGGTGTGCAGAGGGAGCCGGGGGGCCCTTCACCCAAATATGGGGCCTGCTTGGAGGGTAGGTCCTGGGGTGCCAGTATATGGAGGCCCGGCAGGTCACAGGCCATAACTGGCAGACCTTGGAGGGTGGCCCTCAGCTGGAGCATGATGCAGTCCCAGGAGATGCTGAAGGGGATGTGGACCTGGCAGAGATTCCCCGTAGATGAACAGCAGGAATCAGAGCAGCTTTTGGCCACTAGTTGGTGAAGCAGGCTGTTCGGAGGGACCTAAGCAGTGGCAGTGCCCAGAAAGCTCCCCAGTGGCAGGACAGCCTGTAGCACAGAGATAGGGTACTGGAGCAGGGCCGGGTTTTGAGGCCACTGCACCAGAGGAGCCGTTAAGACAAGAGGCTGAAGAGCTGGCCCGGTGGCGCTGAGGGTTGAGGCCCCTGGACATCACACCTCACGCCACACCGGCAACCCAGGTTCGGGAGTGAGCCTGGGTTGTTGGGGGTTGGCAGGGGAGGGAGAGAATTGAGCATCCGGAGGACAGCTCTCCTATCCCGGAGAGGGACAGGGGTCCCGATCAGTGCTCTGCTGATCTCTGGCGGAGGCTGGACATACAGCAGGCACTGTGAAGAGAGAACAGGAGTGGGGGAGAGTGGCAGACATCAGATACTCCTTGATGTCAGGGCACCAGACACTCCACAGGGGAAAACAGGAAAATGCCTCTCGGCTCCGGCGGAGATGGAGTGCCAGGAGCTTGCCCCTGATTTATGGCCGCCTACCCGGCATCCGACTGACCGACGTTACTGCTATGTCGGGGCGTTGGGACCCACCCCATACCCACCTGGGGGGTATAACCGAGGCTCTGTGGGTGACGGAGGATGGCCGGGTAGGATGTGTGTTGTAAGGGGATGACTCCTTGTGCTCCCGATGAAGTCCAGAGCCGAGGGGGGTGAGTAGGAGGCAAAAATAGAAAATAATAATAAAAAAAAAAGATAAGAGGCTGAGTGAAATGAGGGGAGCAGGTGCTGAAGTAGCACCAGCACAGAGCCAGGCTTGAGTGGGTTATGAGGCCTCGGTCATAAGGAAAAACCCTGGCACTCCTTGTGGCATGGGCCAGCGCCCAGGGATCCAGGTGGTGGAAGCAGACCACTTTCCCACGCCAGAGTTTGGGGGACAGCCAGTGCCATTGATAGTGGTTAACCTGGCAGTAGAGAAAAAATGGATTTGGCTTACCAGATCCAGAGAGCCAGGAGAATGAAGGGATCTCAGTTCAAGAGGTCTTGGGTAAAGCATTTGAGAGAGAGAGAGAGAGTAGAACAATCCTTGCTTGTTACTGCCTTAAAATCCATCATTTTTGCTGCTCTAAATGGCCAGCCAGTTTGTCTGTAAAAAGTTCAATTAGCCCTATGGAGCTGCTTTATTTATTTGAATGAAGTATGTGACCCCTGCATTTCTGGCAATCATTTGCCTTGCAGGAGCTAAATAAAAAAGCTAGTTGGGAGAAGAATAGCAGTGATGTGCTTTATTTAAACTGAAGGTGGAGGCTAATGAAATGAAATCCTTTTTCCCTTTTCCTCTTGTTCTTTGAAGCTAAATTAATTTCTCATAAGTTTGATTCCAGATGACATTTTCACCATGCCCTTAGTGGAGCCGAGGGGTTCTGGGGGCTCAAGAGATGGTAGATGTGCAGTGTGGAGTTCCTGGTCTGATGTGCCAGCATTCGGGGAGAATCCCGATTCTGTGGGTGAAGGTGAGAGTGTACAGGTGATTGAAGATGCCAGAAAGGTAGGCCAACTTTTTTCCTGGTTTGTATGGGAGTGCATTTGTCTCTGTGGTTTAGTGCTTGTGGTAACCCCCACCTATATGCCCCCAGACCATCTGCGAAAGAATGTATGCCCCTAGACGGGGGTGGGGAGGATACAGTGTGGGGGCTCACCCAGGATGTTCCCTGAACTCTGAAACACCACTGGACCCTTAGCTTTGTGGTCCAGTGTATTGCCATGCTTCCTGGCACGGTTGGGCCCTGTTGTACAGCAAAAAATAGCTGTGTGAATAGGCCTGGAGAAGGCATTGGCCTCAGTCTGGTGGTGTGGTGTGTGCGCGTGACCCGCTGTTCACGTGACCCTCAGGCAGGGTTCCAGTTGGAAGATGGCTGAGAAGGAGGTACAAAAGTTGCAACCACATGCACCATATTAGGTGAGTCAGAGAGAGTGGAGCTGAGAGAGTGAGGTGACCAGAAGCAGGAGAACAAAGCCAGTGAGAGAAAAGGGAAAGAGAAACTATTTTTCCTTGACACATCCACCATCAGGCAAGTGAACTGGGCTGCCACATAAAGCAAACGGACAATTGAACCATCTGTTTAAGTGACTTTTTTCTGTGGGTACTGGGAGGGTTAGAGAGTCTTAAAGCAGGCATCCACCATGGATTGGTGGCAAGTTGTGGCTGGCGAGAATCAAGAAGGATCAGAAGTGACCCCCCAGGAAGAACCTCTGGCCACGGTTCCTGCCTCATTACTCTCCTGGTTCTGGAAAGCTGGTGGAAAAGAAAGAGAAAATTAAATTTGTGTGGTGTGGGTTTATGGGGGTAGGAGATGCCAGGTTGCCTGTATGACCATAATTTATAGGCATGCTGCCAGTTCCAGATTTGGGGATGTTCCCTCCCAGTTCCACTGACAGCTCTTTTGTGACATGGTCACCAGCCAGTAAGGATTCAGAAGGGTTTGAGGGACTCTCCCTGGGAGAAAGCACTCATGCCCAGGTGGATAAAACCAGAAGTGAATTCCCAGATGTAACTATGGAGGCTGTAGAGGAGGAGGGTGCAGGAGCACAAGTTTAATGGAAATCTGATGGGGAGTACAGCCGTCTGCCCCACTCCCCGCTGCCAGCTGCAGGCTATCCCAGTGGCAGAGGGAGGGGCACCAGACAACTGGTTGGAGATCCTCCAGGGCCCGGGGAATCTTTGTCATGCCCCTGTCTGGTGGTAGCCCAGAGGCCCTGTTGACCAAGTCAGAGCCTACCTGGGGATCCAGGCTTAGAATCAAGCCTACTGAGAATGGCACTGAGCTTGGTCCTGCACCAGCAGAACAAAAGAGAGCACGGGTGATCAAAAGGAGTCAGAGGAGCAGAATGAATAGAAATATGTTGGCAGCACTGTTCAGTTTCAGGACTATCAGGTAGCTAGGGCCTTACCATCACCCTGTGATCTCCCTAGCAGACAACACCCTACAGCTCCCAGTCTGGGATAAGACTCTCTGGACCCAGATGGATGGGTTGAATCCTAGTGACCCATTAACCTTGAAGTATCAATGGGTGATACTCCTTCCAATGAAACAAGCCAGGAGGATCAGTGTGAGAGATCTGCCTGAGTGGAACCAGGCCAAATGGTGGGTCTGCAGGAGGCTACGAGTAGAGTATCCTCATATGAACTATCCCTATGTACCTGAATGGATTTGGGACATCATTGAGGAGATGAGGGAGGAATGGATCTTTAAGGAACAGATGGCAGGCTTAAAGAATCATCACGGTAGAGGAAGTGCCCCATCTCAGTAATTGATTCAGCAGGCACAGTCTATGTGTTGCCCAGGGACCTGGTCTGGCCTAACGTTATTCAAACATTTTGCCTTGGTCCAGGGCTTGGCTGGGACTCGGACTAAATATCACGCTCTGGACAAGGATTCATTAAGGGGTGTAACCACCAAGCCAAATGCAGAATATTATTTCCCTCCTGGTGGGGGACCTGCAATCTAGGCCTTCTGGAGTCTGGACTTATGAACTGCGCTAGGACCACTGGTCTACAGAGCAGAGGTACAATGACTGTATACAGTTCTTCCTCTTAAAATCAGAAAATTCTTGAATTTAAAAATGATAATGTGTTGTTGATGAACTGTTTTATAAATCATTATAAAAATGTTTGGAAAACTGGTAAGCGGTTGTGAGTGAATGGTTTGGGGACTATACACAATGAAACTTGTTTTAAAACTGGTGGGAGATATTTGGGGTATAGCTTAACTGTTAGAAAACTACCTCATTCCTGTTGTTTGCAAATGTTGAATGTGGAAGTTTAACCATTATGAAAAATGATTGAGATTGTCTTTTTGATAAAAGAAACAAAGAAGGTTGTTTCTAACCATTTAAATTATCTCCTGGTGCAGGCAGGTTTTAGAGTTTTTAGAAGTGCATTGGGCTAGGGAGGCAGGTTGGCTGGTGCTAGTGGCCAGGCATGGTGTGTCTGTTGCCAGAAGGTTGGGGTGTGCGCATACCTACTCATATAGGAGGAGACCATCACTGGGCCCTTGCCATAATTTCCAGGAGGGAATGATTTCCTGGGTGGGGGAAGAATGTAAGACCCCCTTAAAAGAGGGGCTTATGCTCCCAATTAGGCATCCCTTTCCCCCTCCTAACCCCTCCCCCCAGAACTAGGGCATTTTTAGTGCTCTGGATGATATTGGCTGATGGACGCTTTAAGGTGGCAGCAGAGAGTAGGTTTAGGGAGTATATAAGGGAGCAGACAGGAAGTTTTGGGGCCTTTCCAGCCCGGGCATTAGGACAGGGCTGCGGGGGAGGCTGGAGGAGGAGGAGAGTTAGGTGGTCAAGAAAGAGAGCTTAGTGGTCTGGGTGTGCTAGTGGGGGACCCCACAAATGTGTAGACAGGATGGCTATCACAGCATTGTGGCGACAAGGAGTTGGGGAAATGGAGCTGCGATGGGGAAGTATGGTTAGCCAGGTCCTGCGTCATTGGGGGCAGGGAATGTAGATGGGCATGTGGGGCCAGGAAAGGTAGAAGCCCTTTGAGACCCCTGTAAAGTGAGATTCCTGGGTTGCCAGGGCTGAGGGGGCAGTGGCAGGGTCCCCACAGGATGGAAACTGGTGGGAGTTGCTCTCCCTCGTACCCAGTGTGGCAGGGCGGACTTCATATGCAGAGGGAGCCTGGGGGCCCTTCGCCCAAATATGGGGCCTGCTTGGAGGGGCAGGTCCTGGGACACCAGTACATGGAGGCTGGATGGGTCACAGGCTGTAATTGGCAGGCCTTGGAGGGTGGCCCTCAGCTGGAGCTTAACGCAAGCCCAGGAGTTGCTGAAGGGGATGTGGGCCTGGCAAGGATTCACCGTAGATGAACCACAGGAATTAGAGCAGCTTTGGGCCACTAGTTGGTAAAGACAGGCTGTTCAGGGGGAACTGAGCAGTGCCAGTGCCCAGGAGCTCCCCAGTCAAAGGACAGCCTGTAGCATGGGGCTAGAGTACTGGAGCAGGGCTGTGTTTTGGGGCCGCTGCACCAGTGGAGCCGTTAAGACAAGAAGCTAAGTGAAATGATGGGGCAGGTGCTGAAGTATCACCGGCACAGAGCCATTCTTGAGTGGGTTATGTGGCCTGGGTTGTAAGGAAAATTCATGGCACCCCTTGTGGCATTGGCCAGCACCCAGGGGTCCAGGTGGGGGAAGCAGCCTGCTTTCCCATGCCAGAGTTTGGGGGACGACCAGCCCTGTTGAGAGTGGGTAACCCGGCAGTACAGAAAAAACAGGTTTGGCTTACCAGATCCAGAGAGACAAAAGATTGATTGGATCAGGGTTTGAGAGGTCTTGGGTAAAGCATGAGAGACAGAGGGGAGAGAGAGAGAGAGAGAGAGGGAGAGAGAGACAAAATAAAAAATCCTTGCTTGTTACTGCCTTAACATCCATCGTTTCTGCTGCTCTAAATATCCAGCCAGTATGTCTGCAAAAAGTTCAATTAGCCCCATACAGCTGCTTTATTTATTTGAATAACGTATGTGACCCCTGCATTGCTGGGAATCATTTGCTGTGCAGGAGCTAAATAAAGAAGCTATTTGGGAGAAGAACTGCATTGATGTGCTTTATTTAAACCGAAGGGGGAAGCTAAGGAAATGAACCCCTTTTCCTCTTTTCCCCTTTTCTTTGTAGCTAAATTAATTTCTCATAAGTTTGATTCCAGATGACATTTTCACCCCACTCTTAGCAGGAACAAGGAGCTCTTGGGGCTCGAGGAGATAGTAGATGTCCAGTGTGGAGTTCCTGGTCTGGTGTGCCAGTATTTGGGGAGAATCCAGATTCTATGGGTGAAGGTGAGAGTGCACAGGTGATTGAAGATGCCAGAAAGGTGGGCCACCTTTTTCCCTGCTTTGTATGTGCGTGCATTTGTCTCTGTGTTTTAGCGTTTGAGGTAACCCCCTCCTATATGCCTCCAGACCATCTGCGAAAGAATGTATGCCCCTAGAAGGTGGGTTGAGGGGGGTTACACTGTGGGGGCTCACCCAAGATGTTCCTTTGACCCTGAAATGCCACCGGACCCCAAGCCTTGTGGTCTGGAGTGTTGCCAGGCTTCTCGACCTGGATGTGCCCTGTTACACAGCAAAAAAAAAAGCTGTGGGAGTAAGTATGGAGAAGGCATAGGCCTCAGCCTGCTGATGTGGTGTGTGCGCGTGTCCTGCTGGTCACGTGACCCTCAGGCAGGGTTCTGATTGGAGGATGGCTAAGAAGGAGCTACAGCAACTGTAACCAGAAGCACCATTTTAGGTGAATTGGAGAAAGTGGAGCTGAGGGAGTGAGGTGACCAGACGCAGGAGAACAAAGCCAGTGAGAGAAAAGGGAAAGAGAAATTATTTTTTCTGAGCACATCCACCATCAGGCATGTTAACTGGGCTGCCAGATAAAGCAAACAGACAATTGAACCATCTGTTTAAGCCATTCTTAGCTGTTCATACTGGGACGGTTAGAGAGACTTGAATCAGGCAGCCACCATGGATTGGCGGTATGTTGTGGCTGGTGGGAATGAAGAAGGACCCAAAGTGAGCTCTCAGAAGGAACCTCTGGCCACAGTTCCTGCCTCACTACTCTGCTGGCTCTGGAAAGCTGGGGGAAAAGGAAGAGAAAACGAATGTTGTGTGAGGTGTGGGTTTATGGGGGAAGGAGTTGCCAGGTTGCCTGTATGCCCATACAGTATAGGCATGCCGCAAGTTACAAGTTTGGGGATGTTCCCTCCCAGTTCCACCACCAGCTCTTTTGTGCCATGGTCACTGGCCAGTGGGGATCAGGAGGGTTTGAGAGACTTTTTCTGAGTGAAACCACTCATGCCCAGGTGGATGAAGCCAGAAGTTTTTTTTTTCCTTTTAACCAGAAGAGATACACTAAGCTGAAGGTGTGATTTGGGAGCACAAGAAAGTTAAGTGACTTGCTCAGGGTCACACAGTATGCAAGTGGAGCTGTAGGATTCAAACCCAGGTCTTCAGGTTTTCAGCTCAGAGCCTTAAATCACTGTGCTATACTGCCTCCTCAGAGTGAATCCCCAGATGTGATTGTGGAGGCTGCAGCGGAGGAGGGTGCAGGATCACAAGTTAAAGAAAAAGGTGATGGGGAGCACAGCCATCTGCCCCACTCCCCACCACCAGCTGTTGGCTATCCCAGTGGCAAAGGGAGGGGCAGGGACCACAAACAACTGGTCGGAGATCCTCCAGGGCCCAGGGGATCTTCGCCACAACCCCTGTCCGGCATTAGCCCACAGGCCCTGTCAATCAAGTCAGAGCCTACCTTGGGAGCCATACTTAAAATCAAGCCTACTTGGAGTGGCTCCGAGCCTGGTCCTGCACCAGCAGCAACAAGACAGAGCATGTGTGATTAAAAGCAGTTAGAGGAGCTGAATGAAGAGAAATATGTTGGCAGCAATTTTCACTTCCAGGATTATCAGGTGGCTAGGGCAATTCCCAACCCTTACCATCACCCTGTGATCACCCTAGCAGACAACACCCCACAGATCCCTGTCTGGGCTAAGACTCTCCAGACCTAGATGGATGGGTTGAATCATAGTGACCCGTTAACCTTGAAGTATTGATGGGTAATATTCCTACCAATGAAAGAAGCCAGGAGAACCAGTGTGAGAGCCCTGCCTGAGTGGAACTAGGACAAAAGGTGGGTCCGCAGGAGGCTACGGGTAGAGTATCCTCATATGAACTATCCCAATGTGATGGAACAAGTTTGGGACATCATCGCAGAGATGAGGGAGGAATGGATCTTTAAGGAACAGTGGAAGAGTGGTAGCAGGGAGGAGGCAGGGAACTACAGACCAGTCAGTCTTACCTCAGTAGTGGGCAAGATTCTAGAGACACTCCTTAAGGAAAGGATAGTGCAACACCTGGAATCCATAGGGGCACTGGATCCAAGACAGCATGGGTTTACAAAAGGAAGGTCCTGTCAAACTAATCTCATAGATTTCTTTGACTGGGTAACCAGAGTGGTGAACCAAGGTGGGGAGCAGTTGATGTCGCCTACCTTGACTTCAGCAAAGCTTTCAACACTGTTCTACATAGAAGATTGATAAATAAGCTAGGTAGGCTCGGGGTGGGTCAGAAGTTGGTCAACTGGGTGACAAACTGGTTGACGGGCAGAAAACAGAGAGTGCTGGTAAATGGTATACAGTCAGAAGAGATGCAAGTCACAAGTGGTGTACCTCAGGGATCAGTCCTGGGGCCAGTCCTCTTCAATATCTTCATCGGTGACATTACAGATGGACTGGAAGGTAAGGTTTGTCTGTTTGCAGATGACACCAAGATCTGCAACAGAGTAGATGATCCAGATGGGGTGGGCAGAATGAGAAGAGATCTGGATAAACTAGCAAAATGGTCAGAAGAGTGGCAAATGGGATTTAATGCAAAGAAGTGCAAGATCATGCACATAGGGAAGAGGAACCCTGAAGCCACCTACAGGCTGGGAGGGGAGTTGCTGGCAGTCACAAAGGAAGAAAGAGACTTGGGCATCATCATCACCGATGACCTGAAATCATCCAAGCAGACCTCTAAAGCAGTAGGTAAGGCTATGGGGATGTTAGGGTGTATTAGTATGGGTATCACAAATCGTAAGAGGGAGGTAATAATCCCTCTTTACAAGACACTGGTTAGGCCTCATCTGGAGTACTGCGTGCAGTACTGGAGGCCACACCTTCATAAGGACATTAACCAAATTGAAGCAGTCCAGAGAAGGGCAACCAAAATGGTGTATGGACTGCATCAGAAGACATATGAGGACAGATTAATGGAGCTCAATATGTATACCTTTGAGCAAAGGAGGGAGAGAGGTGATATGATCGAAACATTCAAACACCTTAAGGGCATTAACAAGGTGAAAGAGTCTAACATGTTTAAATATAAGAAAAATATCAGGACAAGAGGACATAGCATGAGACTAGAAGGAGGCCGATTAAGGGGGAATGTGAGGAAATCCTTTTTCACAGAAAGGGTGGTGGATGCATGGAACAGCCTACCTCAGGAAGTGGTGGCTATGAATACAGTGCAGGGCTTCAAACAGGCATGGGATAGGCATAAGGGAGCAATATGGATGAGTATGAATAGATAGGCCACTGACAGAGCAAAGGCCGATGGCACATTTATAAGGTAGAAAAAGAAATGGGCAGACTGGATGGGCCTTGCGGTCCTTATCTGCCATCAACTTCTATGTTTCTATGTTTCTATGAATGCTTAAAGAATCATCACGGTGGAGGAAGTGCCCCATCTTAGCAATTAGTTCAGCAGGCACAGTCGATGTGTTACCCAGGGATCTGGTCTGATCTAATGTTATTCAAACATTTCGTCTTGGTCCAGGACTTGGCTGGGACTCGGACCAAATATTACCTTCTGGACAAGGATTCATTCAGGGATGTAACCACCAAGTCAAATGCAGAATATTATTTCCCTCCAGGTGGGAGGCCTGCAACCTAGGCCTTCAGGAGTCTGGACTAGTGAATTGCGCCTGGACCATTGCTCTACAGAGCAGAGTTACGGTGACTATATACAGTTCTTCCTCTTAAAATCAGAACATTCTTGGATTTAAAAATGATAATGTGTTATTGATGAACCGTTTTATAAATCATGATAAAAATGTTTGGAAAACTGGTAAGAGGTTGTGTGAGTGAAAGGTTTGGGGACTATACACAGTGAAACTTGTTTTAAAACTGGTGGGAGGTATTTGAGGTACAGTTAAACTGTTAGAATACTACCTCATTACTGTTATTTGCAAATGTTTAATGCAGAAGTTTAATCACTATGAAAAATGATTGAGATTGTCTTTTTGATAAAAGAAACAATGAAGGTTGTTCCTAACCATTTAAATTATCTCCTGGTGCAGGTATGTTTTAGAGTTTTTAGAAGTGCATTGGGCTAGGGAGGCAGGTTGGATGGTGCCTGTGGCCAGGCATGGTGTGTCTGTTGCCAGAAAGCTGGGGAGGGCACATACCTAGTCTGATGGGAGGAGACCATCACTAGGCCCTTGCCATCATTCCCATGAGGGAATGATTTCCTGGAGTGAGGGAATAGTGTAAGCCCCTTAAAGGAGCCTATGTCTCAATTAGGCATCCTTTCCCCTTCTAACTACCCCCGAGCTAGGGAATTTTTAGTACCTGGGGATATTGGCTGCTGGATGCCTCAAGGTGGCAGCAGAGAGTAGGTTTAGGGAGTACATAAGGGATCAGACAGGAAGTTTCAGGGCCTTTTCAGACCAGGCATTAGGCTGGGGCTAGAGGGGGTTGGCTAGAGGAGCAGAGATAGGTGGTCAAGTAAGGGAGCTCCTCGGTCTGTGTGGGCCAGTGGGGGGACACCCCCAAAGTGTAGACAGGATGGCTATCACAGTGTCATGGCAGAGGGGGAGGTCACAGGCTATAATTGGTAGGCCATGGAGGGTGGCCCTCGGTTGGACCTTAACGCAAGCCCAGGAGGTGCTGAAGGGAATGTAGACCTGGCAGAGATTCCCCGTAGATGAACAGCAGGAATCGGAACAGCTTTGGGCCACTAGGTGGTAAAGGCAGGCTGTTCGGAAGGACCTGAGCGGTGGCAGTGCCCAGAAGCTCCCCAGTAGCAGGACAGCCTGTAGCAAGAGGCTAGAGTACTGGAGCAGGGCTGGGTTTTGGGGCTGCTGCACCAGTGAAGCCGTTAAGACAAGAGGCTGAGTGAAATGAGAGGAGAGGTGTTGAAGTATCACCAGCACAGAGCCACTCTTGAGTGGGTTACAGGGCCTGGGTCAGAAGGAAAAATCCTGGCACCCCTTGTGGCATGGGCCACCACCCGGGGTCCAGGTAGGGTAGGCAGCCCGCTTTCCCTCACCAGAGTTTGGAGGATGACCAGTGCCATTGAGAGTGGGTAATCCAGCAGTAGAGAAAAAACAGGTTTGGCTTACCAGATCCAGAGAGCCAGGAGATTGATGGGATATGAGTTTGAAAGGTCTTGGGTAAAGCATCTGAGAGAGAGAGAAATAGAGAAAGAAAGAGCGAGCGAGTGAGAGAGAGAGTAGAACAATCCTTGCTTGTTACTGCCTTAAAATCCATCATTTTTGCTGCTCTAAATGGCCAGCCAGTTTGTCTGTAAAAAGTTCAATTAGCCCCATGGAGCTGCTTTATTTATTTGAATAAAGTATGTGACCCCTGCATTGCTTGGAATCATTTGCTGTGCAGGAGCTAAATAAAGAAGCTAGTTGGGAGAAGAATAGCAGTGATGCGCTTTATTTAAATCGAAGGGTGAAGTTAATGACATGAAATCCTTTTTTCCTTTTTCCCCCTTTTTTTGGAGCCAAATTAATTCTCAAAAGTTTGATTCCAGATGGAAATTTTCACCCCTCCCTTAGCGGGGATGAGGTGCTCTCGGGGCTCAAGAGATGGTAGATGTGCAGTGTGGAGTTCCTGGTCCGGTATACCAGCATTTGGGGAGAATCCAGATTCTATGGGCGAAGGTGACAGTGCACAGTGATTGAAGGTGCCAGAAAGGTTTGCTGCCTTGTATGGGCTTGCATTTGTCTCAGTGGTTTAGAGCTTGAGGTAACCCCTTACTATATGCCCCTGGACCATCTGCAAAAGAATGTATGCCCCTAGATGGAGGGCCGGAGGGAGGTGTTACATTCAAGATGAAGTACACATACTGCAGAACAGGTTATATTTGATGTAAAATAATTGTAGCTATATTTGCTTACGTGATAACTGCACTACAATAAATGGTGCTAACTGGCCCAAACTGCACATTTTATTTTGGAAGTTAAAAGATTTGTGTTGTAAAACTGCACATTTCAATGGGCATAAATTAGGAGCTAATTGTAAAGTGTGAAATTAAATTTGTGCAATTGTGGGTGATTAGTGCCATGCGCTAAATATAACTTGTGTAAGAATAAACAGTTCTACAGCAATATAGAGTTAAATTAGTTCATAATACAGGTCAGCCGGTATACTCTAATACAAAGACTAGCACAACAGGAGCCACTGGACATAGGTTTTGCAGCAGAGAAAATAGAATAACAAACACATTTGTCAACACAAAATTGAACAAGGAAGGTCTGATAATAAAATGGGCTAACTAGTGAATTCAGTTTTAGTGATTCCTGAAGGGTACTCCAAGCCATGGGGACAGCCCAGCAAAAGGCCATCTTACCATATTTTGAAAAGTGCCTAGGGACATCAAACAGGATAGCACTGTGCTTTCTTAGGTTGTATAACCCCATAGATCTGTGAAGGAGGTGAGGAATTCTGCATCGCTTTAAAAGACCAGTAATTTAGATTCCTGAGCCTTCTGATTTCAAGTGAAGACCATCCCACTCCCTTCTATAGAAGACAATGATGGGTTTTGGCCTGTAAAACAGTAATGAATTGGAATGCCCTGTGGTAGAAAGGCCCTTGGTTCCATTAGCTGAAGAATCCACTGGTCTGGGAACCTGAGACAGAGACACAGTTAATATAAAGTCAGGAATATAAAAAAGTCAGGAATTAATGCACAAGGGCAATCTGCCACTTGAAAACCAAATTCCACTGGGAAGAACTTACAAATTCCTGTGGGGACAGTAAGAATTTCTGGAACAACATTAAAGATGCAACTGGCAAAGTATCAAAAATCTCACCCTCAATGCTAAATATTGATGGTACCCCTACTTTGGACCCACTTGCCATAGCAAATATCTAATTTTTTTGAAGATTCCACCCCTCCCTTACACACAGTACTAAGGAGAGGACAATAATTTCTCCCCTCTTTTACTTTAGGAAGGTGTCTTTGTTAACAGCCAGGAAATACCTGTGCAAAGTGTTTGGGAAGACTAGATACAGTGGCGAATCGCTGGATCTTAAAATCATTGCTCTCACACTAGATGAGCTACTGAATCCCTTAACTAAGATTCTTAACCTTTCGCTGAAGCTGTCCCAATTCCCAAAAATATGGAAATCTGCCCTAGTGACACCCATACACAAGAGCGGAGACTGGGCCCTACATGCAAATTATAGGCCCATATCTATACTCCCACCATTATCCAAGGTGCTCAAGTGCATAGTTGCAGACCAATTAATGGATTACCTTGAAAAATACTCAATCCAATGCCTGCAGCAACATGGATTCCATAAAGGTCATAGCACCACAATGGCCCTATTGGAATTCACTGGCTACATCAATCAATCTCTCGACAAAGGCAATTTAGTGGGAGAAGCCTTCATAAACCTTACAAATGCCTTTGACACTGTTCACCACACTTCTTCTTCAGCAACTAGCCTCCATAGGTCTCACTTCTGACACGTTAGATTGGTTCAAGAGTTAACTGGATGGCCGATCCCAATAGATGAAAATTGCAAATGTTACCTTGGTCAAACTGCCTGTCTGCTCAGGTGTATTGCAGAGCTCTATTTTAGGGCCTTTGCTTTTCAGCATCTTCCTGAACAACCTACCGCAGGCCTGCCACCAACAGATGCTACTGTATGCGGATGATGCTGTTATCTTTATTAGTAACCTAACCCACAGCAACTGGAACGTCAACTACAGCATAGTTTTGTAGAAGCTGGGGACTGGTTCAATGCTCACAAATTGATGCTGAACTACAAAAAAAACTAAAGTTATGCTGTTCAGTTGCACCCTTATCAAGCACAAATCTCAAACACTTACAATCCAGAACTGCTTGGGAGTTCCTCTGGAACAAATCTTACACTTTAAGTATCTGGGAGGAACCCTGGACAGCTCACTTTCTTATGCTTAGCACATCGACAACTTTGCCCAGGCTGTCAACATCAAGACTGGTCTGCTCTACAAACATACACACTGCTTGACACCCAAAGCCCTCAAACCTGCAATTATCAGCTCTGTCTTACCTACTGTCGACTATGGCTTGGTTATCTATGGTGCCGCTACTACTTCTGCACTCCGTAGACTATTCATTGCACTAATTAAGGCATGCAGACTCCTCACCGATGCTGCATGCCTCACCCACACATTCGACCTTTACGCCCAATCTGGGTGGCTTCAACTAAGTGGAAGTACCAAACATACCTGTTAGCTAAAAAAGTACTTCTCAGCCTTTTGGCCCCTGGAACTGCAAACCTCCTTAGCCCTCACTCCAGTTCCCAGCACACTCGAAGCGCAGGCCATCAATCTCTGAAGATTCCTAAGTGCAGGACATCTCAAGGGCAGTAGTCATTCACTTACAGAGCCCCACTTGGGTTCAATGCACTTCCCAATGAAATCCTATCCATACCAAGATTAGGTCCTTCAAGCACAGGCTCAATCAGCATCTTACGACAAATAGTTCCTGTGACTGCTTCACGTAATGATATTACCACCTGTGCACACTCCAGTTCCCTCTTTTCCACACCAAAGCTTTACCTTTCCAACCCTTGCTATATCCTCCTACCCCCCACTCTCCCACCCCCACCACCTCCCCTCCTACCTACCTACTACTAGTGGTGGGCAAAGTGGACTCAATCCGCTCTGCGAAGCATTTCGCGGAGCAAAGGCGGATTCGCGGAGTGCTCCAAAATGCGAAGCGGAGTACTTTGCGTTACAATGAGGAATGCAAAGTGCATTAGAAACAGCAACTTCATGTTACTCCGCCTCCACTGGTCACTACTCTTTAAATTTTTAAGGCGAAGTACATTGGTGGCAGTTCGCTTCGCCTCACTTCACCTTGTTTTTGAGCTCCGAAGGCAGATTTTGCAGTGATTCATGGGAGTTCAAGTCACATGGGCTCTATATTGAGCTGCACAGCCTCAGTTCAGGGTAGTATGAGTATGAAGGAGTAGGAGACAGTGTGCTCTGATAGCTCTCTGTAGGAATCTTGTAAAAGCTGTTGAAAAAGCATTTTTGCTTTTATTTTTGGGGATCCAACTGTAGTTCGTCAATTGTAGGAAACCCTCCTGTGCTCACATCATCAAGTGTTTTTGTTTGTGTGTGAATTTTGAATGTTAATTTACAACATTGAGTGTGTGTGGTGAAAGACAGTGAAAGTGTACTGTGTGGGGGAGGGGCATATCTGTGTGTAGGTAGATTTAAGTTGGAGAACTAGATATTTCTTTGTGTTTTGGTTATATTTTTGTTATATAACTGACTGTGTTAATGTACACATAGTACAATTCTCAGTAATAGTAGAAATGTTCTTGCTGTTTGTTGTGTGTATGTGGTGCAGTATTTCATAAGGTCACGTTGTTTAAATTAGAAATTTACATTACATGGCAGTACACTGAACTTTTGCATCTGCGTCGCATTCCTCACTGAGCATTGTACACAAACTGTTCTGTGTTGTGTGTGCAGTGTTGCGTGCATCAAATATAATACACCTTTTAAAATTTGTGACACAGACTAGTGTAAGTGCAACTAAGTTCAGCAGTGTGAACCTGCTATCCACTTCAGCTGCCTGATTTTGTACTGCGATCGTGTTCTCTGTTTTTAGTTCTACTGTTTGTATTGTAGTGCCATAAAAATCAGCACTGTCTGTATTCAGTGACCCCCACCCCACATTCAAAAGTTTTTTTTACCAGACTGGATTGTTTTTGTGAGTTTGTGATTTGTGACCCCATCAGCATCACTGGTTACTGAGGTTGTTTTAATTCTGAGACAATGTCACTGTAGTCTCTTATCTGTTGCTGAAGCCACAGTTCTTTAGTTTGCTTCACATCCAGCCAGTGTCCCTTCAGTCAGAAAGTGAACGTATCAAAATATGAATTTGGTAATAATATTTGTGGTTGATCCACCAAAATGTCTGCAAAGAGACGTGCAAGCAAAGCTGTTTCTGGCCATGGCAATGTTGGCAGTAAGAGGGTGTGTGGGCGTGGTAGTAGTACGCAAATGGAGAAGTGCATTGCTGATGTGAGAAAAGGTATTTCTCCTGCAATGTTTTTTACAGCCCAATCAGTAGCTTCACTCATAGTTGGAGGAGATGATGTTTTCCCAGCCGGTGGTGTTAGCGTTACTGGTGTTAGCGGTGGTGGAGGTAGTATTAGCATTCTTGCATCAAGTTCTAATTCCAACCAGTGTACCGTATCCAAACATATTGAGTGTGAAGCAGTGCAAGTGAGTGATGACAGTGTAGCTGATGTCATACTTCCTGGTAACATCCCATTAACTGAACCTGAGAATTCTGATGATCATGTCAACGATAGCAAATGTGATATTTCGTCCACCGTGGCACTTAACGTCGCACATTTTCTATGCAGTGATTCACAGTGTGGTGAAAAAATATCAGGTGATGGTGGTGTAGATGCTGATGATGAATGTGATGATGCTGATGATGATGATGTTGCTGTTGTTGCAACATGCAGTCCATGTGCTAGCATCCAAGCAGAAAATATGGATGTGTGTGAGAGTGACACTGATGAATATGATGATGATGTAATTGACTCCAGTTGGGAACTGGAAAAAAATAAATTAAAAGTGGCTGTGTCTGAGTCTGTTTACAAGAATCCCCCCCTGTAAAAACTTGTGATATACCAGTTTTAGTTGATGATGATGATGATGATGATGACCCAGTAATCAGTATGATAGGTAGTCGTGGTGGTCAGTTGCAGTCCCAGTGTGCAGTGCCCAAATCATCACGTGCCCCCCCACTTCAGTGCTTAAAATAACAGACTTAAATAAGCCACATCATCATGAACATGTTAAAAGCAGAGCATCACACTCCCTTGTTTGGAATTTCTTTGTTCAAGATGCAAATGATGATTCAGTTGCAATCTGCCAGGTTTGCCGTGTGCGTGTGAGTTGAGGTAAAAAGGGGAGCCATCTTGGGACAGGAGGACAGCATACACATCTTAAGAATAGGCACTTGGATCTGTGGACCCAGCACAAGCTGGCAGCTAATACCACAGTGGGGCATTCACCTACATCACCAGCAACCATAGCCAGTATGCTATCCCCTTCCATGACTGTTAAGCCCAGAAGGAAATTAAACGTGTGCAGTAGTGCGGTAATAACAACAGAGGATTACTTCAGGCATGATGAGGTGGAGGACCATAAAGATTTTGAAATGTTGTTCAGTGCTGGTGAGAGTAGCAGTTTTTGTGGTGGTGGTGGTGAATGCAGCACATCTAGTGCAAGTGGTACATCAACCCCAGTTGGCAAATCTTGCAAAATAACAGCATTTCTGGGTTTGTCATCATCACCTGTGCAACCGACTTTATCAAATGTCCACACTCCACCCCCTGCCAATGCCATTCATCACAGAGCACAACCATTTGTGAGCAACAACATAGGCCATGCAAAATGTTTAAGTCAGCCCATGTTACAGAGTGTTTTTGCGAATAAGCTGAAGTACCCCAATCATACAGTGTCACGTGAAATTAATGCTGCTGTAGTGGAAATGCTGGCAACTGATTTTTTGCCCTTCTCCTTTGTGGAGAATTCTGGGTTCCGGCGGTTTGCTGCACGTGCCTGTCCAAAATGGAAAGTTCCATCTAGGATATACTTTTCTACCCGTGCTGTTCTCGAATTGTTCTGCACTGTCTCTGACTCAGTAAGACATGCCCTTCAACATTCCTCCTCTCCATTTGTCCATTTGCGTATGGATATGTGGACATGGCAAAGCAGTGGGGAGTTCATATCTGTGTATAACTGCACACTGGGCACAGGTGCTGGGAGTTGTTTGTGATGTTGGTAGTGTGAATAATCAGTGCAGTAAGGTGGATTGTCGTGGTAGCAATCTTCCTGGAATTCGCCAGCATGCAACAATTTTTATGCACAGTGTGACCTGTTCACACACTGGTGAGAACATGTTGGACATGGTACTGACTGAAATTGACAGATGGCTAAACCCTCTGTCCCTGAGAGCTGGGTTCATAGCAAGTGACAATGGGTCAAATGTGGTGAAATGCATCACGAATGGTGGTTTTCATATTCCATGCATGGCCCACTGTTTAAATCTTGTGGTTCAGGAGTTTCTGCAGCACCCTGACATAAAGCAAATGCTGACCATTGCACAACGTATCTGCTCTCACTTTTCAAGATCTGGAAAGGCCCGTAACCAACTGCAGCAGCTTCAGATACAAAACAGCCTGCCTCAGCACCGCTTGAAGCTGGAAGCTGTCACCCGATGGAACTCCATGTTATACATGGCAGAGAGGTTGTATGAACAATACAAAGCCATCTCAAAATATCTTGTTATGCACACTAGCCGTGACAGTTCCGGGGCCTCCATGTTTATGACGACTGAACAGTGGCGCCTCATGGACTCTGTAATAACAATTTTGTGGCCTTTTGAACATGCCACACAGGCAGTGAGTGGCAAGTCTGCCTCCATTAGACAATCAATTCCACTGCTGCGGGTGCTGAGGCAGACATTGGTGAGTGTACAGCATAGCCTTGATATTGCTGGAGACAGTGGTAGCAGTATGTTGCTGCAACACATGCTGACAGTATTCAACCAGAATCGTCACATTGTGAGCATTCAGCATAGTGACAGCTTTGCCATGGCAACAATGCTAGACCCACGAAACAAACATGGAATTGCATCAGTACTGGAGGGAGGGCCTGAACAGGTAACAAATATCAGTGGTCAACTGGTGCGTTTGGTTCATGGGGCAAAGAAGTCAAGTGCCAAGGTAAGCAAACCTCAGCAGCATAATCCAGCTGAAGGTGTAGCTGGAGGACCATCAAGCAAATCATGCAAGGGTAAGGAGACTGTAGTTCCAGGAGGTCTGTCTTCCAAAGTGGGTGGCGTCAACCCACTTTGGGAGGCTTTGTCCCAAGTGGGTATTTGTGAAATAAATGATTCTGGAGAACAGGCTGATGCATTAACAATTGGACTTAGTGCGGCACAGAGAATGGTTGAGTCATATTTGTCTGAAAACAGGCATCTGACAATAAGTGAAGTTCCTTTTTTGTACTGGAGTGGAAAGGTCAGTGAATGACCAGAGCTGACTGCAGTGGCACTGAAGTACCTCACATGCCCACCCTCCAATGTAAGTGTTGAGAGGGTATTCAGCTCTGCAGGTGCAATAGTAAGGGATCGTTGGACAAACCTGTCTCCTGCAAATGTTAGTTTGCTAACATTCATTAAAATGAATGAGAGGCACATACCAGCATAGACTGCAACCTCGGTATTCGTACCCTGGAGTAGTCATGGTGGTCTTGCTGATGTGGAAATGGAGCATCATGGTGGCACTGGCAGTGGCTGCCTGAAACGGCCCACCACTGACGTAGATGACGACACAATGGAGAAAGAATTTCCCAGTGGTCAGACTACAGACAACGATGACTGTGAGGGCAGTTTTCTTTATGAGGATGATGATGTAGAAACATAGAAACATAGAATTTGACGGCAGATAAGGACCGCTTGGCCCACCCAGTCTGCCCATTTCCCTATCTACTGGATAAGCTGCAGATCCTAGTTAACCAACAGCCTACTTCTTCCTACCCCCACCCCCCAGAATTGCCTTATGACTATCCCATGCATGCTTGAATTCCACCACTGATTTTGACTCCACAACCTCCTCCGGAAGGCCGTTCCATGCATCCACAACCCTCTCTGTGAAAAATACTTCCTTAAATTACCTCTGAGCCATGCCCCCTCTATCTTCAAATTGTGCCCTCTTGTTCTTGCACACCTCTTTTTTTGAAAGATGCTACCCTCTTGGACTTTGTTGATTCCCTTGAGGTACTTGAAAGTTTCTATCATGTCCCCCTCTCCCTCCTTTCCTCGAGGCTATACATATTAAGCTCCTTAAGTCTCTCTTCATATGTCTTCCGTGCAGACCCTGTACCATTTTAGTTGCCATCCTCTGGACAGCTTCCATCCTGTCTATGTCTTTGCAGAGATTGGGTCTCAGAACTGCACACAGTACTCCAGATGAGGTCTCACCAGCTGTCTGTACAGAGGGATAATAACTTCCTGTTTTCTACTGGTGATGCCTCCTTGCATCCCAGTATCCCCAACCCTCCTTGCTGCCCTCTCACATTGCTTGCCCATCTTTAGGTCATCTGATATGACTACCCCCAGGTCCCTTTCCATTTTTGTTGTTGTTAGTATCTCACCCCCCATTGTGTACTCTTCCCCTGGGTTTTTGTTTCCCAGGTGCATTACCTTGCACTTCTTAGCATTGAATCTAAGCTGCCATACATTTGACCATTCCTCTAACCTTGCCAAGTCCCTTCTCATCCTTTCCACCCCACTGTGCATCAACTCTGTTGCAGATCTTAGTGTCATCTGCAAAGAGACATACTTTCCTTCAGTCCTTCTGCAATGTAAGCTTATAAAGACATTGAGAGGACGGTCCTAATACTGAACCCTGCGGTACCCCACTAGTAACCCTCCTTTCTTCTGAGTGGACTCCATTTACTATTACTCTCTGTGTCCTATTCTCCAGTCAATTCTTTACCCAGGCTGTCATCTTGGGACCCACTCCCAGGCTGGCTAACTTGTATATTAATCTTTTGTGTGGGACTGTGTCAAATGCCTTGCTAAAGTCTAGGTAGGCCATGTCCACAGCCCCTCCCTGATCTACTACTTTGGTCACCCAGTCAAAGAAATCTATCAGATTCGTCTGGCATGACCTTCCTGCTGTGAATCCATGCTGTCTAGGGTCCTGTGCCCCTCTGGCCTCTAGATACCGACAATTCTTTCCTTTAGAGTGATTCCATCATTTTCCCTATCACTGAGGTTAAACTAACAGGTCTATAGTTTCCTGCTTCTGCCTTGCTCTCACTTTTGTGAAGGGAATCACATCTGCCTTCCTCCAGTCCTCGGTACCACCCCATCCTCCATGATTTGTTAAAAGGGTAGTCAGTGGTGTCACAAGTTCTACCCTTAGTTCTTTTAGAATTCTGGGATGAATCCCATCAGGCCCCATTGCTTTGCCCACCTTCAGTTTTAAGAGTTCTTTCGAACCCTTTCTTCTGTAAATGGGCGGTATCAACTTCTGTATCCAGAGTGTTACTACTGTTTGTTTTATGTACCTCCTTCTTCCTTTGTAAATACTGAGCAAAAATATTTGTTTAGTATCTCTGCCTTTTCACAGTCTCACTCTGCCCACCCTCCCTCCCTTCATTAATCCTCACTATCCCTCCCTTGGTCTTCCTTCGCTCCTGATGTACCTATAAAGGTTTTATCCCCTTCTTAACTGAGTTGGCTATCTTTTCCTCGGTTTGGGCCTTTGCTGTTCTGACTGCCTTCCCAGCCTCCTTTTGCTTTAACTGATACAGTTCTTTGTCCTGCTCCTTCTGCGATTTCTTGTACTTCCTGAATGCTTTCTTTTTCTCTTGAACCTTCACTGCCACTTCCTTTGAGAACCATAGTGGTTTCTTACATCTTCTTGTTTTGTTTATTTGCTTCACACAAACGCTCGTTACCTCTGTGATGGCAGTTTTTATTATTCCCCATTGTTCTTCCACCCCTCCTTCCTGCCCATTTGCTAGTGCGTTCCTTAGGCACTCACCCATTTTGGCAAAGTCAGCCATCCTAAAGTCCAGTACTTTTGTCTTTGTATGGCTTGACTTTATTGCTGTGTTTATTGTGAACCATACTGTTCAATGGTCACTAGTTCCCAGATGGCTACCCACTTACATCTGTGATCTCTCTCCATCTCCATTTGAGAGTATCAAGTCTAATATTGCTCCCTCTCGAGTGGGCTCCAGTACTAGTTGTCTAATGCATGCCCCCTGTAGGGCATCTAGAATAACTGCACTCTTGAAGTGGCAGCTGCAACTGCACTCCAGTTAACATCTGGCATATTCAGATCACCCATCAGCAATATCTCCCCTTTTTCTGCCATTCTAAGTATACTTTCTATCATTTCCTTGTCCATTTCCTCCCCTGAGAAGGGGGTCTGTATCAAACCCTGTGCGGATTGTGGTGCCATTGCCTGTCTCCAAATTTACCCACAGTGCTTCTTCTCCTCCCTGTTTACCCTTTTGTTCTGTTGCTTTTATTCCTTCCCTTATGTAAAGAACTACTCCTCCTCCTCTTTTGCCCTCCCTGTCCCTCCTGTAGATAGTGTATCCTGGTATGTTTACGTCCCAGTCATGGTTTTGTGTGTACCATGTTTCTGTGACTGCCATGATATCCAGATGTTCCTCCTCCATCAAGGCCACTAATTCAGGAAGCTTGTTACCTAGACTATGGGCATTGGTACTCATTGCTCTCCATTTTTTGATGGCTTTACCTTCTGTTGCAGCATCCCCCGCTGACTGTTCTACCTTGGTCTTTTTCTTATTTAGTACCCTGTTTTGTAGGGAGAGGCTGGGATTTTTCTGCTGCTTGTCAGTGCCTCCCCAACAACAGTTTTATGTTTGACTAGTTTAAAAGTTTGCCAATGAAGCATTTAAACCGATTGCTCAAAAGACTCGTTCCCTTCCTGGACAGATGCAGACCATCCTGCCAGTATAGGCTGGTGTCCCTCCAGGTGGAACCCCAGTCCCCAATGAAGCCAAACCCCTGTGCTCCGCACCATTTTTCAACCATTCATTAAACTGCATGGTGCCAATTACCCTCGCCTCACCCATGCCTTTGACAGGCAGCACCTCTGAGAAGGATACTGTGTGTGCTACTTGCCTTAGGACCCTCCCCAACTCTGCAATGTCCTCCTGCACTGCTCTAACCTCATGATGAACCAAGTCATTTGTCCCTAGGTGGACAATTACGTCCAGCTCAGAATCCCTTGCAGCTGTTGTCGTGATCCTGAGGATGTGCTTCCTGTCCCTCCAAGCCATGGCACCAGGCAGGCACCTTACTTCAGTTTTCCTAGCTCCTCCCAGTTCTATCCCCCTAATAATTGAGTACCCACCAGGAGCTGCTTCCTTTCCTTGTGGTGTCCTCTGCCTCCTTCCTGTGGGCCTCCCTTGTGACAGCTGTCCTCAGCCTCCTTAGTCTCCTCTGTGGATGCATCCATGGGGGCTATGCTCCCAGAATGGTGTATGGATTGTGGAGTGGAACAACTGACTGGGTGTGCCTCTGTTCCACCATCCTCACCTCTCCTGAGCCACTGTGGTCCAACTGCTGTGTTTTCTTCGCAATCTCTGAGGTAGTGGTGGTGGCTGTGGTGCTCCCTGGATGGGGGAGGTTTCCTTCCTACTGTCCAGTGTGGCCTGCGGGAAGGTCCCCTTACTACTGTCAAGTGTGGCCTGAAGACGGGCAACTTCCTCCCTCAGGGCAGAGAGTTGTCTGCAAATAGGGCAGCATCTCAGCCTCCAGAAAGACTCCCAGAAGACTGCTGCCCCACAGCCATTACATTGCACTACTCCCCACATTTTTTTTTTTTTTTGTGTGTGATTGGTTTGTAATATAGAAATATATATTTATAATATACAATGTGTATGCTTATATTGTGGTTAATGTTGGCAGGTTTTAAGTGCAGTATTTAAATGGCGGTGTGCAAACCCCCACCCACCTCGGACCACCACCACCACCTCCATGACTGATGTTATCCAAGTCTGCCACCACGAGTCTGTATGCCCCCTGGACCACCACTACTGGGACTGATGTTATCCAAGTCTGCCACCATGAGTCTGTATGCCCCCTGGACACCACCACCAGGACTGATGTTAGCCATTCCACCACTGAGCCCAAGTTTGTATGCCACCTGGACCACCACCACCAGGACTGATGTTATCCAAATCTTCCACCATGAGTCTGTATGCCCCCTGGACCACCACCACCAGGACTGATGTTAGCCACTGCCACCACTGAGCTTGAGTCTGCGTGCCCCCTGGACCACCACCACCAGGACCGATGTTATCCAAGTCTGCCATCATGAGTCTGTATGCCCCCTGGACCACTACCACCAGGACTGATGTTATCCAAGTCTGCTACCACGAGTCTGTATGCCCCCCACGGACCACCACCACCACTGGGACTGATGTTATCCAAGTCTGCCACCACGAGTCTGTATGCCCCCCACAGACCACCACCACCACCACCAGGACTGATGTTAGCCACTGCCACCACTGAGCCCAAGTCTGTATGCCCCCTGGACCACCACCACCAGGAATGTTAGCCACTGCCACCACTGAGCCTGAGTCTGTTCGGGCCACCACATCCATCAGCCACAGACACAAAGCTTCTTAATATTTAAACCATAACATGAGTATGTGTACTCAGTCATGTTTGTTATGCTATTTCACTTCCTTTAGTTTTATGTTTTTCTTTTCTGTGGCTTTTCAGAGCCACAATGGTAAAACACATACGGTGCACTTATTTTGTTTCATTTACAGGGTAACCAAAAAAAGCTCCATCGATAAAAGACATTGGGATGGGAATGGTACTGTAGCTGTGCCGTACAAAGAGGAAGCAATGTAACATCCATGTGAAATCCATTCTGGTAAGTATGAACATTTTATTTCATCCGTTTCATTGTGTTGTGAAGACTGCAGGAAATATTGCACACAGGTTGTGAGAACCAGGGAGGGACACATAACAATTAAGTTGTAAGAAGTCATTCATTTCTTTTTTTAGGAAACTTCAAGATGCTTTGGTGTTCTGTCAAAGTGGTCTTATCTCAAAAAGTTCTTTAAAATCAGGCACTCCCTTCCCCCGAGCTTGGGCACAATATCAACACGCGGAAGTCATTTCAATACATGACCATCATAACACCTGGACTCCAGAAGGATGCTGATGAAATCTGTGAAGTAACAAAATAAGAAACCATTAGATACAAACCTGCAAATATGATTCCCCTCCACAGAAAAAAAAATACTTACCTTCATGTGCTTGAGAGTTATCCGTTTCCAATTTCAGAGCAAAAAATTCTTATTGAGCACTTGAATGTGCACACCAACAGTTTCTGTGTGACCTGTGATGGAGAACAATACCATGAGTACATGTCCATGATTATCAACCCCTTTCCCCACCTAGAAAATTCACAACCATATACAGTATCTATATATATGTATGTTTATTTATTTAGCTTTTGTTAACCAGGTAGGTACACTAGACAAGACAATTGCCTATTTTCAGGTACGACCCGGGAGAGTACAGGAATAATAGATTTAGGTACATACAATGACATTGTACAAATTAGACATGTTACAGTTCATGTGAGGATACAGATTTAACACAGCATACGAAACATGGCATGCGTATATATGTGTGTATATATATATATATATATATATAGATATATACACTTACCAAGGCTACTATTGGTGTACAGCCAAAGGGCACCCTTCAATCCAGCTGAGATGATCACATTGCATTTGCTCGAATCGTCTGTCAGGACACATTGGACCAGCAACATAATACTCACAGTCATCATTTTATACTGGTGTATGTGTTGAAACACTCCCATTTCACTGTGTAACCAAATGTCAATTTTCAGCAGACAAGCAGGATGCATTTTGGGCCGGCAGAAAAAATCTGGGGACTCTGTGCCACTTATGTGCGCATGACTGAGTGCGCCATTAATTCTGGGGGACTTTGCATGTGTTGAAACACTCCCATTTCACAGTGTAACCACTTGTCAATTTTCTGCAGACAAGCAGGATGCATTTTGGGCCTGCTGAAAAAATCTGGGGACTCTGTGCCACTTTTGTGCATTCTGTGATTGTTGCTGTGAGCTCACGATGCCATGCTGACATTTTCACAATTAAAGCAGCAGTGCAAGAATGTCCTCACAGTTTTGAACTGTACGTTTTTATGCCACTTTACACTGCCACCACTAGTTACCTCTGAGCCATGACTTGAATGACACGCTTCTTTTCACAATTTATGTCTGCTTTCCTTACTTGATGACTTTTTTTCATGTATGAAAAAAAAGAGGACACCTTTCAGTATTGTTCTCACCAGGTTTGTGTTTTTTTGCAGCTGCTTTTCAATATTGTTCCATGCTGTCATAAAACACTGACTGCTGCATAATTATTAATTTACAACAGAAGTGATATATAACAACTAACTGATGCAATGGAGAAAAACAGAGGAAAACAATAACAAACACCTGGTCAGAAGTTGAACCAATTTAAAAGGAATGCTATTTTCATTATTTTACACATGAAAAAAGGTAGTACAGCACACTCAACTACTGCAAATTCTCATATCATTCCAGTCTGTCAGGATGTAAGTAGAGGAACTTGTAACATAGCATTAAAAAATATAGGTCAGAGTTGTCAACAGATTGTTGCACTGCTGCTTTACAGAGATTCACCACGTTACATAGTAATGGTAATGCACACAACTTAATATGTGGGGGCCTTACTTCCACTGGAATATTTCTTGCTCCACAGAGTGCAATATATGTCTGGGAAAACCACCCATAATTTCATTACAGTGTGTCACATGATGGAAGAATTCCCATTCAGAAAAGCTGCCCACATTCTGCCCCCCTTTCTCAGAAACATTAGGACATGATGCCAGGCGGAGCGCAGGTGCATGCTCCACTATAGTGAATGTCCGGCAGCTATCCCAATATTTCGTTATGTTATAAGGTTCACTTTGTGGTGAAATGTGGGAACATTTCCACTAACAAAGCTTTTCTTACAGGAAACGTGCCCACACATTTCAAAACAAACTGACCATTATAACATAAAGAAAAATTCGGAAAGTTGCAGGACAATCGGACATTCACTGTAATGGAGCACGCACATACGCTCTCCCTGGCATCATGTCCTAATGTTGCTGAGAAGAGGTGTAGAATGTGGGTGGCTTTTCAGAATGGGAATTCCTCTGTCATTTGACACACTGTAATGAAATTAGGGGCGGTTTTACACAAAAATGTATTGATTATGTGGAGCAAGAAAGATTGCCCTAGAAGGGAAAATGTGGATTACTAAACAACAATAAAGAAAAAGCACACAAAAAGAGTACAACACAACAGTGGGATGGGGGGGCCGAAAACAATATCTTATTGTGGCCGTGGGATGCTGTGGTGGTCCAGCAGCAAGTGCAGCATTGTTATTATCTTTTGCTGCTGTGCTTTGATGGTGTCAACATGCTGCTGCAAAGCACCCACCCTCGCACTGTTCTCCTCCAGGGCTGCCCACACCAAGGTGAGGTCTGACTGTGTTACAGGGACTGTGGCAGGGTCCACTGCAGGAGGAAATCCAGGGAGTGGTGGTGGCTGTGGTGGTGGGGGAGGTGGTGCAGCTGCTCCACTGGCAGCGGCAAGGCACATGTTGTTCATCAGCAGCACCCTCTGCCACTGCCACAGAAGGGCCAGCAGATGGACATCTGACCCCTTCCATGGCAGCCTGCCACTCCACCCTGTGGTGATTCAACATGTGGGTGCGCTGTCCCCTGGTCCCCATATGTGTCCCCCAGGGGCCACGGCTCACCGTCAAAGCACAGAGGTGGCACACCACCACTGTGCTGTCCCCCCAACACAGTCAAAAAACTCCCACACTGGGGAGCTGCGGATGGGACCAGACACATTCCTTGAACCACCAGGATTTTTCAAGGCCACCTCCTGTGGCTGTGGAGGTGGTGGAGGGGGTGCTGCTGGAGCCCCTACATCTACCAGCAGTGGTGGTGGTGTTAGGGGCACACAAGGTGCATTGACAGCAGCCACTGGTGGCACTGGTGCTGCTGCTTCAGCACGGGGGGGAACCCCAGAAGTCGGGAGCCATCCAGTCTGACACGACCACCCCATGTCCACACTCCCCTCCTCAGACGACCACACCCACGGGCCACCGACTCTCCTTCCAAAGGCTCCATCTCAACTCTTCTGAGTCCTGACAGTCCGACACACACACACAGTCACACACGCACAAAATAAAACTTCTAAAAAAAAATTCACTAACAAAAAAAATCACAAGCACGACACTAAAATTAAACAAAGATATAGCTTTTAAAAAAGCTGTTGTGGCTGCAGTAAAGAACTAAAGCGTCAGATCTCTCCTTCTCTCTCCACAGAGCTTTCTCACTCTACAAATGCAAAGGAGAAAGTGAAACTGCTTCTCTGACTCACTTCCTTCCTATCTGGCTAAACCATGTGACTTACAGTTCTGTAAGCCATGTGATGTGTGGGGGGCTGCCTATTTACATGGCACTTCGCCTTACTTCGCCTTAAGGCATTATTGGCAAAGCGAAGTGGTAATGATAACGCGAAGTGAGCACTTTGCATTGGTCACATCGAGTTGTGCTCCACCAACGCGAAGTGGTCACTTCGCATCCACTTCTCTGGTGGAATTTAAATTCGCTGCATCTCTACCTACTACACGCACCCACCACTCTTTCTACTCCTACTGAGAAGGCCTTCTGGCTGCTTGCCACTCTTCTTCTTCTTCTTATTCTTCTCTCTTATTACCCACCCCCACACTCCTTTCTTCTCCACTACTAAAGTTATTAATTCTAGATAATTGAAGTATGTACTTTATTGTTTTTTAAACCTTGTTTTTGTATTACCGCCTCTGCATGTTTGTTCACCCTCCCCACTGACGTGGAACCTTTGTAAATGAGCACCTTGCACTCAAAGGTATTGTAATCCGAGATTGAATAAATAATAATAAAATAATAAATAGAGACTGTAAAGATACTGGGTGTATTTATGTGTGAGTCCAGAATATAACAACTGAATAAAATAGGTTTCTCTTTCTTCAATGACCAAGATCATATCTATTCAGCTGAGGTAACTAATGGAATCCCTATACATGTACATGTCTACAAATCATATTTGGTCATTCCTGCATATAAAGCAGGAGGGGGGGAGAATGATGGACCTAGCATCCCTTAAGACATTCAGTTTATATGTTACTATTAAACACAGTTCTTAGTCCCACAGATAAATCCCAGAATTAACCCTCTGTGTAGTGGGATAAAATCTATGGTTTAAAGCTATGATGGTCTTTTGAGGCACATTATGTTAACCAGAGGCATTGCTAGCATAAAATAGTATTCAGAGCCCAGGACCTAAAACAGTATGGTTTTGTGTTCTCTTTTTGTTCCCTCGTCTGCCCAGCTGACCAGTGAGCATAGTTTGTCAATGGCATTGCATTCATACACCCATGAGTGGAGCATGGCAATAGGCACTGGCAATAAATCAGTGATTTATTAATCACAAGTGGTAAAACTACTCACTGCTGTGCTCTGTGTCTCTCCTTCTCTTGTCACAGCAGCTTTACCTGTCCCCCTACATGCACACACACACACACATTGGCAGCACAAATCAAAGCCCATCAGGCTCAGCACAAGACAACCTGCAACAGTCAACAAGCTAACCTGTGCTTGTGTTGAGTGAAATTACAATTCATCCAGCTCTTTGCTCCCCAACCGACCTCTCTTCCTACCTACCTGACCTCTTGCCGTTTCAGTCCTCCTCTTCAGTCAGTCACAAAACACAAGACTTTGTCCATACAGATTTAGTCTTTGCCGTATTGGTCCTTGTAAGAACAGAGAAGACTTTGTCCAGTAAGATGCATGACAACAATTTCTTCATACCGAACACATGGCAACAGCTCGCCCGTGAACATGCATGTAACTTGGAAGTAGAACATTAAATTGAGTTGCTACTTAAACCAAAATCAAGTTATATCAATAAACAGTGCTCATGTGCAGGCAACTTTAGGTGCTAGGCCTGTGCCACTCATAGCCTCTGTAAACATATGTGCTCTCCATGAATGCAGTTCAGTTATCAGCTTCAAGCGAGAAGATATGTAATCATGCTTCAAAAATTCAAATGCTTCTTATGTAAGATATCATGCAATCTTGAAGTCTTCTACTTAGGACAACCCCATCACCCCCCCTAACAACAACTGGGTAAAAAACAAAAAACAAAGACGGCCTGACTGCCATCAACAAATCCTGTGCAGCACTAAATGTTTAACTCAACAATTCCCTTTGGACAATCAAGAGGATTGTGGTAGCCATGTTAGGCCAGTCAAAAATGTAGAGAAAAAAACAAAAACAAATATGTTGCAGGTGATGCCTTTTAATGGATTAACAAAATTATTTCTGAAACTATCTTTCGAGAGATAATACTCTCTTCTTCAGGTCAGATCAGTGAAAACAGAGCTGAATAGCATGACACTGTAAAAGAAATCTTGTGTGACCAATATCGAGTGCAAAAAATAGACTTGAGCAAATAATTCCCACTGTAGTGTGATAAAAACTTAAAACAACTAACTGTCCTGAGGTCCTAAACTCCACATAGGACACTGTGAGGTTTGCTTGCTTTGTTTGTTTTGTTGTTTTTGACTGGCAAGAGCAGGGGTGTGTATGAAGGAAAACCTGTAGATAAAAACAGTGGGACAAAAGAAATAGAACATGGAAGTGGGATACTGTGCATGTGTGGGAGGGGGTGTAGGGCTATAAAATGTTAGAGGAGAAAGATGACTTGTAGGCTATGGGGGAGATTAAATTTGTGGAAGGATACTATGTGTGGAAGAAAGAAAAACATGGGATGTCATATGAGCAAGGTAGAACTCTCTGGAAATAAGTGCATGTATGCTCAAAAAGTTTCAGCAACAGGATTAATATGAATTTCTGCTTTAAACTAGCATTGTGCAATGTGGGACAGCACTTTCAATGTGGGGCAGAGGGACACTGAGTGGCAAAATATGTAATGGGTTTCCTAATTTGGGACAGTTAAAAGAAAATTTGAGAGTCACCCTGTACATTCTTGGCCCTAACACTTTTCAGAATCTTCTGGCACCCATGGTTTCAGAAGTTAAAAAAATCTGTAAGTTGTTGTATTGGAAATATTATTTAGTGATAAGTGCCTCTCCTATAAGTAGGTTTAGCTTGGTTGGCGAATGCCTCTTGGCAGACATGAGATTCACACCCTTAAAGACTATTCTGATTGAAGAACATGATATAAATATTGTTTGTTGGGTTCTTATATTTCGTAACCAAACATAATGATATGGTTGCACAAACGTTAACATCCAAAATGTCATTCTTACTTAGTCATAGATCTTCCCTTAATAAGCAGACCTGTAATTATCTGGTGCCAGTGACTGCGCTGTCACATAATAATTATGCTGGCATTGCAGGTGTTGTTAGAACTGGGCCTCGGGGGCTTGGGCCCTGAAGGTTTTGTCTTAGGCCCTGAACATTGTCCTCTGCAGCACTGCTCAGTTTTATATTTCTGTTTGAAAAAAAGCAAAGTTCCATTCTGAACATACCATTCCCAGTCTGGCAGTGGCAGGCAATAAGAGGATCTAGCCAGTGCAAGTGGAGGAGGTATGTCTATATGCTCCACCTCCAGCCAGCCCAGCCAGTCACAAGCACAAACAACAGATAACATCCTGTCTGTTTAAGTCTGTCACCACTCATGTCAGTTACAGTACATGAGTAAATTGGTATCCAGCGATAATAGCACCAGAATATGGGTGACCGGTAAAATGGTGACTCATATTCAACGCTTTTATCACAGGGGGACCGCAAGGGTAGCAACCCACTGCAACGGAGAAGGAAGGAGAGAGTGACCAGAAAGGGAGGTTAGCGAGGGGAAGGGTAGGGATAGGGAAGTGGTTTATCAACATGTACTGGGCCTGCTGCCACCAAGCCAGCCGTGTGGTGTGGTGGTGAGGGAGGCTGACCCTGGCATAGCAGGTCCTGGGTTCAGGGCTGGTGCCAGGAGGAGTATCATTTTGCTGGTGCCTGCAGCTGCTGGACTTTGCTTTTATTTTGCGGGTCTGGACTGTGCCCCCACCCTTGACATGCACCCCCCCCTGGAGTTGCCCCCCATGAGGGGGGGCGAGGGGCACAGCCCCCCTGCAAAAACACTTCTCATAATGCCAGATGTCTGGTCACCTACAAGTGCATATCATCAATTTGGTTTTCAGCAATATGCACTCACTATAATAGCAATCGCCATTCAGCGATTGCTATTATAGAAACATAGAAGTTGACGGCAGATAAGGACTGCAAGGCCCATCCAGTCTGCCCATATTTTCAACCTTATGAATGTGCCATAGGCCTGTACTCTGTCAATGACCTATTTATTCATACTCATCTGTATTGCTCCCTTATGCCTATCCTGTGCCTGTTTGAAACATGGTATGGTATGGTAATGCATTTGTCGAATATTTAGTGACATTAACCCAGAAAATGTTACAATTTAATTATTTTGTTTTTGATAAACAGTTTTATTTGCAGATTAAAGGGACAGCCATGGGGGCATCCTTTCACCAAATTATATCAATATATATTTGGCACATTGGGACAAAGAATGTGTGATGTCTGATAAAAATCCATTCAGACAGCACTTGCGCTGATACAAGCGCTTTATTGATGATATTTTTTTGGTGTGGGGGGCCCATTTGCTCTCCTGGATTTTGTTTCTTTTTCAGAGTCTACAAATGTGACTTTAAAGTTCACAATAAAAGCTGATGTGAACCAAATTGAATTTTTGGATTTGAGGATTAAGAAAACTGAGAGAGGGAGAATAATCACTGAACTTTTCAGGAAAGAAATTGCCAAGAATGCTCTGTTACGTTGTGACAGTTGTCATCCAAAACACATGACAGAGAGCATTCCTAAAGGACAATTTCTTCAGTTAAAACATAATACTAGTAATTTGGATAGCTACATTGAACAAGTGGAGGATCTTTCACAAAGATTTTATGCCAGAGGGTATAACTGTAATTGTGTTCAGAAAGCTAAGAATGATGTTTACAATTTAGACAGAAATGAAATGTTAAGCGAAAAAGCTAGAGTGGATTCTAAAAAGGATGTTTCCGTGAATTTTATTTCAGAATATAATCCACAACGTTACAAGATTAGAGAGATTGTAATGAAAAACTGGAGCTTGCTACAACTGGAACCCAGATTGAACAATATAACTCAGAAGCCACCCCGAATGGTTTATAAAAAGGGGCCTAACATTCGACATCTGGTCACTCATAGCTTGTACATGAAGCCTGAAGATGAAGAGAGACTGAAATTGCCAGGTGGTGCCTTCAAGTGTAAAAACTGTCCACAATGCAGACATCTGAAAACAGGTACTGTTTTTGTACATCTGATTTCAAAGGTGGAATAATAAATCAAGCATTTTATAAATTGTTCCACCACTGATGTGGTTTATCTGGCTACCTGCTGTTGTCAAGATTTATATGCAGGAAAGACGAACAGACCATTAAAACATAGAATAGTGGAACATTTGAGAAGCATTGATAAACAAGATAAATGCTTTAACCCTACACATTTTGATGAAGTGCAGTGGTCATGAATTTGTTTTCCAAGGATTGGAAAGGATACATATGAACATTCGTGGAGGGTACTCTGACAACAGACTACTGCAGACTGAGAGCCGGTGGCAATATATATTGAGGGCCCATGGGCCCAAGAGTCTGAATTCAAGCTTCAGTATTAAACCTTTTTTGAAATACAAATAAGTTATAACTCTTTCTGAAGTGTAGACTGAGATTATAGTATATAATTCTCTCAGGCTATATTTACCCCACCACCACCACCACCCCCTTTTTCCCCTCCCTCCCTCTCCTTTTTCCTTTTTTCTTTTTCCTCTCTCCCCCCCATTACTACACTCCCTCCCCAATTTATCCAAAATATTCCAAAATAATTTATTATGTGACACATATTGTCGTTTTTATGCATTATGAAGGATTGTTTATATTGCACAAGTTGGACTTGTTTGTCTTTATCTGTTTCCAGGTTTATGGGTATATTTACACATATATACTCATATATTCGTGTCTATATACATATATACCTATTAAGTGTTTATTTGTCTATATGTTGCTTCAACAAAAAAATTTCTAAATAATTCGAACTAATATTAGTATTTCATGTGTAGGTGGGATGACTGCTTTTTTTAGCCTTTTTCGGTTGTATTTAATAGTTACTGAGCACTATTGTGTAACTGATTGGTGTATGTACATATTTATAATGTTGGATTAGACAGGATATGTATAATGTTCAATTAGATAGGATCTATAATTGACTAGTGTATATGTCTTTTAGATGCACCTTTTAAATAGGAATGATGGTGCTTGTGTGGCCCTGCCCTTGATAAAGCGTAAGCGATACGTGAAACATTGGTGGAGGGGGTGCTGTATGTCCTGTTCAGCTTTTTCATCATTAAAAGTAATCTTCAACTTTACCTAGTTTTAGGTTTCTTATGTTGTCAGTTTCTGACTTGCTCCGCTTTTTGTTTTCCTTAATAAAAAAAAAATGTTTGAATTGTCGAAGTCCTTTAACAATACTGTACTATACTGCAGTTTGAGACCAGCATGGCTAATCTGGATCTTTAGCACCACCTACAAAAACCCATTTTAATGGCACATAGTAGCAAAGAGGCTACAGTGCTACAGACAGGCTTACAATGCCATCAGGGCAGCAGTGGCCTTTAGATCATATTTGTTTAATCTGTAGGCAATTATATATGTTTTGGAGATATATACAGGCAATATTATCCTCATTATGTATAATTGCCTGCAAAGTAAAAAACAAATAGTATCTGAAGGCTACCACTAACCCTGACCATTATAAGTGGAGGCAAGATGACGGCGGAGTTGTACTTCCCATTTGCAGCTCCCTAATCTGAGAGCACTCCTCTGTGTTTCTCCTGTACTATTTTTGGAGGTTTTAACATAAAATTGTATAGCAAAGCAAAAAGGTCATTTGGCCAAGCTCGATCTCTGGTTCACTGTTTGACCGGAGATCGAAGAAACTTTTCTGTTAGTAGGTTAGCTTAGGGCTACTAGCGTGATGCAAGGCGGAGAAGTGACTTAGTTTTAGGAGCTAGCTTTTTTTTTTTCCTTTAATTGTTTTCCCCAGATCCCTACCTGTCAGAGCAGTGTTGGCGGTGTTCCAAAATCTTCGAGCTGCTGCAGGACTTCAGCTCTTGTGCCTTGGGCTGTAGTTCTGTGGACTTTGGGACCATCGGTGGCTGGCGGCAACTTAGACTTTAGTTGCACAAGTGAACATGAGTGCTCTTTAGTGCGAAGAGGCTGGCATTTGGGATTGCCCAGGACCATGTGCTGTTCTTGCTGTGGCAATAATTTCTGCACAGCATGGCTCATTGGTCTATGGCAGAGCCCTGCTTACCACGAAACATAGTGGCTTCCATGAGCATGCTGGGCTTTACTGTGTTACTGACCTTCCCAGGGGAGCGTGGGTGTGGATGGTATCCCCGTGCTCATTTTCCTAGGAGAAGATCGGTACTTATTTGCATTTGTGGCCTAAATATCCAACGCCTGATTCCTGGATTAATCGGTGCCTGGTGCCATCTGTCATGCGGCACTTATGCAGTGTTTCTTTTGGTCTTCCTTGCCCCTGTTGGATTATCATAAAGGGGGACTTGGACTGTGGACTTTTGCAGTTCTTGTGGGCTTCCTTTCTCCCCCCCCCAAGATTATTGTAAAGAGGGGACTGGATGGTGTGGACTATCAAAGTTGAACCTGTTGAAACTCTGAGGACTGCTGGACTGCAGCTGTTCTGGTGACTTTTTTCTATTGTCTATGGGGGTTCTCCCCTTTTAAGTAAAAACTGCTTTGTTTTGGTCAAGAACTATCAAGCTAAATGGGATCAGGGAATATACTGCTTTTTTTAAAAGTATTTTAAGGCCTTCTCCTTACTTTTCCCTTTTCTTTGTTGGTTGGGTTGGGTGAGTTTGGATATTGGATTTATTATTTTATGTTTGTGTGAATGATGTGTGAGTGGTTAAGATTACTATTTGTATTAGCGGTGTGACTGGGTTCAAGCGAGTGGATAAATTAGTTGTCAGGGGCCCTTTCTGGTTGGACTCTATGTGTCTGGGAGGACTGGGGGACCTGGGGCAGGCCCAAATAGTGTAAGGGGATCCCAGCTGCTAGTTTTGTCACCTTTCACCGACTTTTCAGTTTCTATCACTACAGCACGTTGCTGTCAAGAGGTCGGGATTAAGAATAGGTGCACTGATCACTTTTTGTTTCCCAGGTGCATTATTTTGCACTTTTTTGCATTGAATCTAAGCTGCCATATTTTTGACCATTCCTCTAATCTTGTCAAGTCCCTTCTCATCCTTTGCACCTCTTCTTGTGTATCAACCCTGTTGCAGATCTTTGTGTCATTTGCAAAGAGGCATACTTTTCCTTCCAGCCCCGCTGCAATGTTACCTATAAAGACATTAAAGAGGACCAGTCAGAATACTGAACCCTGTGTTACCCCACTAGTACCCCCCTTTCTTCAGCGTGTACTCCATTTACTATTACCCTCTGGGTCCTGTTGTCCAACCAGCTGGTTACCCAGGCTACCACCCTGGGACCCACTCCCAGGCTGGCCAACTAGTTTATTAATCTTTTGTGTGGGACTGTGTCAAATGCCTTACTAAAGTCTAGGTAGGCCATATCCACAGACCCTCCCTGGTCTAGTACTTTGGTTACCCAGTCAAAGAAATCTATTAGATTCATCTGACATGACCTTCCTGCTGTGAATCCATGATGCCTTGGGTCCAGTGCCCCACTGGCCTCTAGGTACTTAACAATTCTTTCTTTCAGAAGTGATTCCATCATTTTTCATACCACTGAGGTCAAGCTAACAGGTCTGTAGTTTCCTGCCTCTGTCTTGCTCCCACATTTGTGAACAGGAATCACATCTGCCCTCTTCCAGTACTACACCATCCTCCCACGATTTGTTAAAAAGGGCAGTCAGTGTTGTCACTAGTTCTTCCATTAGTTCTTTCAGAATTCTGGGATGAATCCCATCAGGGCCCCATTGCTTTGTCCACTTTGAGCTTTAGGAGTTCCTTTATGACCCTTTCTTCTGTGAATGGACTGCTATCAACCCCCCCTATCCTGAGTGCTTTTATTGTTTGGTTTAGGTACCTACCCCTCTTCTTCCTTTTTGAATACTGAGCCCAAATATTCGTTCAGTATCTTTGCCTTTTCAATCACCCTCTGCTCACCCCTTTTTTAAGCCTCACTATTCCTCCCTTGGTCTTCCTTCACTCCCTGATGCACCTATAAAAGGTTTTATCTCCCTTCTTAACTGAGTTGGCTATCTTTTCCTCTGACTGCCTTCCCTGCTTCCTTCTGCTTTAACTGATACAGTTATGTGTCCTGCTCCTTCTGTGACTCCTTGTACTTCCTGAATGGTATATTTTTCTCCCTAACCTTCCCTGCCACCTCCTTTGAGAACCATAGTGGGTTTTTTTTACTTCATTTTGTTTTGTTTATTTGCTTCACACAAAGGCTTGTTGCCTTTGTGATGGTAGTTTTAATTATTCCCATTGTTCTTCCACCGCTCCTTCCTGCCCATTTCCTAGTGCATTCCTTAGGCAATCACAAATTTTGGCAAAGTCAGCCATCCTAAAGTCCAGGACCTTTGATTTGTATGGCTCGATTCTACTGCTGTGTTTATGGTGAACCATACAGTTTGGTGATCGCTAGCCCCCAGATGGCTACCCACTTCTACATCTGTGATCCTCCCTCCGTCTACATTTGAAAGCACCAGGTCTAATACTGCTCCCTCTCAAGTGGGTTCCAATACTAGTTGTCTAAGGCATGCCTCCTGCAGGGCATCAAAAATGACCCCACTCTTGGATGCGGCTGCAACAAAGGTGCTCCAGTTAACATCTGGCATATTCAGGTCCCCCGTCAACAGTATCACCCATTTTTCTGCCATTCTAAGGACACCTTCTGTCATTTCCTTGTCCATTTCCTCCCCCTGAGTTGGGGGTCTGTATGCAACCCCCATGCAGATTGTGGTGCCATTGTCTGTCTCCAAGTTGACCCACAGTGCCTCCTCACTTCCCCATTTTCCCTTTAGTTCTGTTGCTTTGATTCCTTCCCTTATGTAGAGAGCTACTCCTCCTCCTCCTCTTTTACCCTCCCTGTCCCTCCTGTATGTTTACATCCCAGTCATAGTTCTGTGTGTACCATATTTCTGTGACCACCATGATATCCAGATGTTCTTCCTCCATCAAGGCCACTAGTTCAGGAAGTTTGTTACACAGACTGCAGGCATTAGTACTCATTATTCTCCATTTATTTATGTCTTTAATTCTTGTAGCCCCATCCCTGCCCTTACTTACTTTGTCTTCCCATTAACCCCTGTCCTGCTCTCTACTGACCTTTCTACCTTGGTGTTTACCTCTCTAACTACCCTGTTTTGTGGAGGGAGGCTGGGAATTCCCTGCTTCTTATTGGTGCCTCCCCCTTGGCTAGTTTAAAAGCTTGCCAATTAAGCATTTAAATCAATCATCCAGGAGACTGGTTCTCTTCCCGGACAGATGCAGACCATCGAGCAAGTATAGGTGGATATTCCTCCGTGTAGAACCCCAGTCTCCAATGAAGCCCAAACCCAGTGCTCTGCACCAGTTTTTCAACCATTCATTAAACTGCATGGTGCAGAGTACCCTCGCCTCACCCATGCCATTGACAGGCAGCACCTCCGAGAAGGATACTGTGTGTGCTACTTGTCCAAGGCCCCTCCTCAACTCCACAAACTCCTCCTGCACTGCTCTAATTCCATGCCCAGCCAAGTCATTTGTCCATAGGTGGACAATGATGTCCTGCTCCATCTTTCATACAGCTGCTCTTGTGATCTTGAGGATTTGTTTCCTGTCCCTCTAAGCCATGGCACCAGGCAAGCACCTTACTTTGCTTTTCCCTGCCCTCCCAGTTCTATCCCCCTAATAACTGAGTCCCCCACCAGAAGTTGCTTCCTTTCCCTGTGGTGTCCTATGCCACCTTCCTGTGGGCCTCCCTTGTGATGGTTGCCAGCAACCTCCTTGGTCTTTACTGTCAGTGCCTCCATAGGGGAACTATGCTCCGCCAGAATGGCATATGGATTATGGAGCAGTACAACTGAAGGGATGTGCCTCTGTTCCACTACTCTCACTGTCCCTGAGACCACTGTGATCCGATCACTGCTCTTTCTTGGCAACCTCTGAGGCAGCAGTGGTGGCCCTGGTGTTCCCTGGGTGGGGGAGGTTCCCCTACTCCTGTTCAGTTTGGCCTGGAAATGGGCAACCTCCTCCCTCAGAGCAGAGAGTTGCCTGCAAATAGGGCAACATCTCAGCCCCAGAAAGTCTTCTGGAAGACTGCTGCCCCACAATCAGTGCATTCTACTACTCCCCACATGTCTGTCGTCTTTCCTGTTTATCCTGTATATGATTCATTTTTATGTTTGCTTGCACGCATGTGCAAGAAACATAGTGCCATCATCGGAGATTTCGGAGGTGTGTCACCTCCTCCTCCAATTCAGGCAGTGTGCTGGCAGGCGCGGCCCCTGTAAGCCAATGCATTTTGGAGCTGTCTATGACACGCTCCAAAATGCAGTGGCATACAGTTGAAAGGAGGAGCTACACTTGAGTGAGCAGCGATAAGAAGCTGCTCACATGCAGCTCCCCCCCCAGCCGCAGGCTTGCACGCCCCCGCACGCAGTGTATAGCTGACAGGGTGCCCAATCCCGTCGGCTGAGCTGCATCGTCTCCTTCCCCCCCCCAGTAGTTGGTGCCAAGCTGGGAGCCCACCCCAGCGTGGCAATCAGTCATTGTGCTGATGGGGGTGCCCAATCCCCCATTGGCTGAAAGGCCCCCCCAAAGTCCTTGTGCCACGCTGGGAGCCCACCCCAGCGTGGCAAACGGTCCCACAAGGTTTTTGTTTTGTTTTTTATCTCCTTGTGCCGACGGGGTGCCCAATCCCCTGTCGGCTGAACGCTCTGGGGGTAGCCCCAAAGCACGCTGGGAGCCCAACCCAGCGCGGCAAACGTCCCACGGCGCCTTTTTAATTTTTTTACCTGTAAGCCAAAACGGTCCAGCGGTGCATCTCCGACCCCCTCCCACAACCCGCACCACCCACTGCGCACCAGCCTCCCACACCCCCATCCCATACTTACCTCCGCACTCTGGCGCGACGATCTTCGGTGGACCGGGAACACGCTCTGCACTCTTCAAAGCCGACCGCGAACTGAGGAAATGCCGGTAAGCTGTATAATGGGCTAGATGGGGGGTTCAACTTTTGCATATCTCAGCCATTTTGGAATTTTGCAAATTTTCAACATGGGGTTTTGGGACCCTTCTCATGAATGATGTCACTGTCATGGTGTTATTCGGGCCCGAGGGTGATTCCGCACAGTGACAGCGCAGTGACTGCAAAATCACCCTTCGGGCCCGAATACCACCATGACAGTGACATTATTCAGAGAAGGGGGGCCAAAACCCCCATGTTGAAAATTTGGTGCCAAAATTCCAAAAAATGACTGTTTAACGAGCATGCGTTGTACAGTTCCTACGCAGGCTCGTAAGTTCGTGAAATTTCAATATTTTCACTCCAGATTTTCAACATTGCCATTTCACCACACCTTCTTATGAGTAGTACAGCTGTCATTTTTCACATCTCACCCAAAATGTGTTTCCGCCCATGTAGCGCAGAATGGCGCAGTCAGTGTGCGAAATCAATGTACGAGACAAATTAAGAAAATCACAGTGACACTGTTCATGAGCAGAGGTCTTGAAATGGCTATGTTGAAAATTTGGTGAAACAATTCCTAAAAAGGACTGTTTTACGGACGTGCGTTGCGCGGTTCCTCGCCTGCTCATAGGTTTGCGAATTTTCAATATTTCCACTCCAGATTTTCAACATTGCCATTTTTTCACACCTTCTTATGAGTAGTACAGCTGTCATTTTCACATCTCATCAAAACATGTTTCCCCATGTAGCGCACAATGGTGCGAGTCGTTTATGCGAACTCAGTATATGGGACACATTAAGAAAATCACAGTGTCACTGTTCATGAGCAGAGATCTTAAAATGGCAATGTTGAAAATTTGGTGAAAGAATTCCTAAAAAATGACTGTTTTACTAGTGTCGTTGCACAGTTCCAACACACGCTCGTAGGTTTGCGAATTTTCAATATTTCCACCAGATTTTCAACATTGCCATTTTCCACACCTTCTATGAGCAGTACAGCTGTCATTTTTCACATCCTGCCCACAACGTGTTTCCGCCCATGTAGCGCACAATGGCACAGTCGGTGTGCAAACTCAAAGTATGGGACACATTAACAAAACCACAGTGACACTGTTCATGAGCAGAGGTCTTAAAATGGCTATGTTGAAAATTTGGTGACAAAAATCCATAGAATGACTGTGTTATGAGTGAGCATTGTGCAGTTTCCACGCATCCTCGTTAGTTCATGACTTTGTAATATTTTCAGTCCAGATTTTAACTAGTGGCATTTTTCCACACTTCCTTATGAACAGTACAGCTGCCATTTTTCACAACATGGTCGAAGTGTGTTTTCACACTTTCATTGCAGAGATGCGTGGTCGCTGTGGGAAATCATTGTTCGGCACAGATAAAGAAAATCACAGTGACACTGTTCATGATCGGAGGCACCAAAATGCCTGAGTTGACAATCTGCTATAAAAAATCCCCAACCTAATTATATTATGGTGTGTATTGTACAGTTTCTATGTACGCTCGTGACTTCACCATTTTTTAAATATTTTACTACACATTTGCAACATAGCCATTTTACACCTCCCCATGAAAGAGTACAGCTGTCATTTTTACATCCTGTTCGAATATTTTGCACCTGTGGTGCTAAATGCCGTAGTCACTGTGCATAAGCAGCTTTAGATACCAAACTGATATTCCCCCTGTTCATGAGGTGTCGCCACAAACAAACATGTTGAAAATTTGAGTGAAAATACCAACGAATGCCTGAGGTATTAGGCTTTTCAACTAAATCGCCCAACCCTCTAGAGAATGACAGGAATCAGGGGTGTGACTTGGGATTCTTGCCTGTGATGCTCATACCATTCCACACCCTGCAGTCACTGAGAGGCATCGAGGTATGCCTTGGACTCTTCGCCCCAAACTTCACCCCATTCTCCTATATCGCACCCATCTCACCGTATTTCCTAATGAAATGGGTGCGAGACAAGGGCCAAAACCCTGTATGAACACGTGACATTCTGTCAGTCTCTGCAGAGTGGGGTGTGGTGAAATGGCTTGGCCGTTATGCCTGACGACCCAAACTCACACCCAAATGCCTGTCACTCTCTGCAGGGTGGTGGTGGGGTTGGCTTCAGTTCAATACTTCACTGCCATTCCTATTACGCAGCTCTGTAACTTCGACACTACCACTACCAATGCCAACAAGCAAACATTCGGCATTGACAAATGCTTGTTTATATATATTTAGTGTGTGCGCTTTTACAGTCAGTGCAGTATGCTGTGCTGGTAAGGCTATGACAGTTGTATGCCCCTTGCCGTCTTGAGGAATTGATGTCAGAACCCCTTGTATAAAGGAAATGACACCCAGCGGGGTGGGGCAGGGGGGGTTGGGGCTAAGTGGTGCTCTCTGGAAAGAATCAGCTACAAGCTCTGGCCCACCACTACAATGAGTGTTGATCTTGCTTTCAGCAAGACAACCTGTGCAACAATTTAACAGAGAAAATACCCAGCAAAACAAACAATCAGAGAAAAATCAAGCAGTTAAGCCCAACACAGGTAAGCCTCCCCTAACCCAATGCAACCTGATGTTGTATGCTCTGAAAGCAATCAGGGAAACACAGTTTCCACCACCTGAGGCTCTGTCTTGGTTCAAATACAAAAAACTACAGGCTTTGCTATGACAACTCCTCAGCCACCAGTAAATTATTTAAAAATAGTTTGATGCAAACTGTTACAAAATACTAGTAGACAATCCAGCTACCCACAAGGGAAAACCAAATATGCAGTATTACAATCCTTCTGAAGTTACTCACAAGATAAGCAGTTTTGCAGACCCCCTTCTTGATTAAAAACTAAATAAATAAACACAAAGCATAACCAAGTGTAAGAGTTAAAATAAGGTACACCTCGCTCAGATCTGAGCAAGAGTGAGCTTTGTTGCAGATTTCTAGTTCAGTATACTGTCTCCCACACAGCTCTCAGTTGTTTCAAAGCAGTCTGTTCCAACTTCAAGAAGATGGGCCTTCTGTCAGTGGACCTTCTGTCAGATGCCTTGAAGGAGGCACTGGTTCATCCCCTCCTGAAAAAAAACATCATTAGATCCTGACATCAAGGTGAACAACCATCCAATCTCCAACCTCCCATTTTTGGGAAAAGTTGTTGAAAAGGTTGTGGTGCAACAAACTGAGGAGCACCTCATGGCCTTCGATCTCTATGAGTCATTCCAGTCTGGTTTTCATGCGAGGCATAGTACAGAAACCACATTGCTTTGGGTGCATAATGACCTCCTCAGGGCTAGAGATCAGGGGTAGGGGACAATTCTAACCCTTCTTGATCTCTCCTCAGCCTTTGACACGGTAGACCATTGTGTGTTGCTCGACCACCTGAGGGAATTTGATGGGCTCACCGGCTTTGTCATCTGCTGGTTTGAGTCATACCTCACGAACAGGAGACAATGAGTAGTGATGGGGAATTTCTCCTCCTCCTCCAGCCTCCTGTTGTGTGGAGTACCTCAGGGTTTGGTCTTATCACCAATGTTGTTTGCCATGTACATGCTGCCCCTGGGTGAGCTCATTAAGAAGTACGGCTTGGGTTTTAATTGCTATGCCGATGATATCCAGCTATGTTTTCTTTGCCCTGGGAATTTCTAGTGCAGTGGAAATACTAAACAGCTGCCTTGTGGAGATAAATTACTGGATGTTCTCCAGCTGATTGCAACTGAACCTCGACAAGATGGAGATACTGATGTTGGAGTCAAACAGAAGACAGAACAGGTTGCCCTCTGGCACCAAAACTGGCTAATTCCTGGGATCTGTGACATTGAGGAATTCCTCTAGGGTGCAAAACCTTGGCATGACCTTTGACAGCAGATTGTCATTTGATTTTCAGGTGTCATCCATTGTCCGGATGAGCTTTTACCATCTTAAGAATATCACCATGGTCAAGTTTCTAGTTCCAGCTATGGATCTCCCTACCTTGTTGCATGCCTTTGTGACATCCAGACTTGATTACTGTAATGCACCTTACCTCTGGGTCTCTGGGGGTAACCTCCACTGGCTGCAGCTAATGCAGAAGATGGCCGCTAGGCTGCTAACTTGGCAGCCAAAATTTTCTTATATCACCCTGGTTTTGCGTGATCTGTACCAGCTGCCAGTAAGATACAGGATTCTCTTTAAGGTGGGCTTGTTCACCTTTAAGACCCTATGCAGGCAGGGTCCTGGTTACCTGTCAGATCTTCTTACACCTGCTGTCCAGGTCCACTCCCTCCTGTCCTCCTCTAGGGGCCTCCTGGTGATTCCCAGGACGAGGCTTAAAACCGCCGGCGACAGAGCATTTAGTGTCACTGGCTCCATCTTGTGGAATTCACTTCCTCCATCAATTCAGGATGCCTCTTTGGTTTAGGTTTTTAAGGCCCACTTCAAGGCCTTCTTGTTTAATCAAGCCTTCCTGGACCGTAGGTATTAGTCCTCTCTGGGTACCCTGCTTTTCTGTTTGAGTTTCAGCTTTCATAGATATATTTATTAATTATATTTATTTATGCTGATATTTTATTGTTTTTAAATTGATTTGTACTATTGTATTGATAGTATGCTTTCATTTTTCAGCACCCAGAGCCTCCGGGATTGGGCACCAGAAAAATAAAATTTAACTTGCCTTGCCTATCTTTCTATAGCAGTACAACACCTTTACTATGTGGTTTTGTGGGTGGGCTGGGGCTGTATCAGGAAGTAAGAGTGTACTTGCAGTAAGTTAAGTAGCGTAAGAAAGGTGGCAATCATGTATGCTGACAGCAATCTTGCATACACAGTGACCCCTTGATTATCCACCAAATGTTTGGACAAAATAATAGCTATTCCATTGCCCCTTATTATCTCACACCCTTGGTTATCATCCACTTAATTTTGCTTGTACAAATGGGCAGATAGTCAAGGGCATACTGCAGATTATCAGACAAACCAAACCGCATCAGTCACTTGGGGGAAAAGGGAGAGGAAAGAATGATGTGCACTGTACCTAGTATAATTTTGAGAGAGGGTAACAGAAGGGTAGGAATTTTGATTTGTATTCTGTTGCCCGTATCTCATTACATACAAACTTTATCCTAACATAGGTGGAAGACTACGTTTGCTGGCCAAGGCACCTAGCTTCACCTGAGCATTTTCCTTCTAGGTTGCTTGAAAGGACAGAGCAAAGAACCTTACCAGACCATGGGAAAGGATTAAGACTTCTTTTGGCTAGGCAGATTTACTGTGTGTTGTTAGTTTTTATTTTGTATTCACAGGGATTGTTACTGTTTGTTGCTAACATTTTATTGCTTTATTTTTCTCTGATTCAAATTGTTGTTGCTGAGTATACCTTCTGTTGCATTATTACAAGGTGTGCCTGCAGGTGTGTGCTAACAGATCACTGCTGTAATCTTCTGACTCAAAATGTCTTTTGCAAGGTATATCTTCTGTTACTGCTTTATTTTCTCTGTAGCAAAGTGTTTCTTACAGGGTATATCTTCTGTGAAATTATTACAGGTGGTGCTTTACAGGTTATACAGTTTATCATTAGAATAAGCTTTCAGGATTACTGCATTCATTGCTGACTGATTGTTTCTGCTCTTACCTCCTTGTTTCTTTCATCTGCAGTTCTTATTTTTCAGCAGGGGAAGGGCCCAGTCACCCAACCCCATCCCCAACCACCCCACATTACACTCCTTTTATAGGGTAGCACAGTCGTGATGTTTCCTGTGGCAAAGCAGGAAGGGGCAGATCAGTGGAGTATCCACACGGTGACCTCATTTACAGAGGCACTAGTAATTTAACTTGTTATAACAAGTTATACAAAAACAAACAAAACACAAAATCAAACTTTTGCTTTCATTTTATTCCTTCTAATTACTCTGACCAGGTTATAAACCCAGCAACTTATCTGGAACGGATATCATTAACTGCAGGTACTGCAGAATACTTTTTAGAAGGACATTTTTACAGGATTTAGGACACTGTCCTACATGCTGGGCCATTGGAGATCTTAGGGCTCAGCTCCAGACTGCATGGGCAGAGATTGCGTACCTCAAATTCCATATTCAAGAGGAAATATATCATAAGAAACACCTGCCATTTCCCCAACATCCAACAGAAGCACTTCAACCGCAGAGGGAAGTTAGTCCAGGAGGTTGGCAGGTGGTTAGGAGGGGCAAATCGGGTGCCCCACCACTCGGTGCTCTCCAACATATTACCTCCACCAACATATAAAAACTACAAACAGGTATCTGCCTCTATCTCCAAAATCAAATAAAGGGGCAGAGGACACTGCAGAGCAGGACACTGCAGCACAGGAGGTAGCACAACAAAACTCACCCAAAACAGGAACAAAAACAAAAAAAGCAAAAAGGAAATAAAAAAAAAACTTCTGATCATAGGAGACTCCATAATTCAGGGAGATGATACCTATCTCCAGCCAGGGGTAATGGTCAGATGTCTCCCAGGTACATCAGCATGGAGAGACACTGGCCGCATTGCTAAAATTGTTCAGGAAGCAGGAGAAAACATTGATGTCCTGGTACACATAGGGACTAATGATCTCGACAGCCAGTCAGTTGTGGAGACCAAGGAATACCTGACCAGGCTGGGTGACAAACTATCATCCATTTTGTCTGGCATCTCCTTCTCTGAGATCCTGCCAGTCTGGGAGAAGATGGCAGATGGTCAGAAGGTCAGAGAAGGAGAGATAGGGGAGCTAAACATGTGGCTCAAGTGCTGGTGCCAGGAAAAAGGACACAAATTTGTAGTGAACTGGCAACAGTTTTGGAAGTGAAAGTTCTTTAAATTTGATGGACTGCATTTGACTAAGGAGGGAGTCAGTGCATTGGGGCAAAAGTTTGATGTCTTTGCAGAATATTTAAACTAGCAAATGGGGAGAGGGGTGCAGCAGCTCATACATTGAATGGGAAGAACACCCCTTCCCCTCAGCTAGTGGTCAAACAGGAGTTCAGCATGTTTGCAGTTCATTTGCATCACCAGGTAAGCAAAAAGGTCCAGCTCCCCATACGACACACAGGAAAAATGCCAGACCTCAACCAACAACTAACACACTGAAATCTGGCCAATGGAAAATCATATACACAAATGTTCGCAGTCTGGGAAACAAGATCCCAGACCTGCAGGCAATAATGACAGAGGTTAAACTGGACATAGTAGCAATTAGCGAGACGTGGTTTACCAGTAACCACACTTGGGAGACTTTAGTACCAGGCTATGTACTGTTCAGAAGAGGCTAAGGTGCAAAAAGGGGGGGTGGAGTGGCCTTGTATGTCAATGAAAATATCAAAGCTAGAGAAATTCAGAATACACATAAGGAGCCAGAAGAACTGTGGGTCACCCTGGAAAGAGGAAATGGGACAGCCATAAGAACTGGGGTTGTGTACAGGCCCCCAGACCAGGGGGAGGACATAGACACATTACTGTCAGAAGATATGCAAAACATGGCAGCTAAAGGGGAGGTTCTGATAATGGGAGACTTCAACATGCCAGATACAGATTGGTCAATACCAGCAGTAACATTTGCCAGAACTAGACACATGGTGGATTCCCTGCCGGTGGGGGGGGTTCTCAAATAACTGGTACAACAACCCACAAGAGACAGGGCTATCCTAGATCTAGTACTGACTAACAGGGAAAGAACCACAGATCTCCAGGTAGAAGGTCACCTGGGGGCCAGTGACCATCCCATGGTATGGTTCAATTTGGCCACTACAACTAAATCATCCATTCCAAGGCAAAACTATGGGACTTCAGAGGAGCTGACTTTGATAAGATGGCCAACAGAGATAAACTAGCACTGGCAAACAGAAATACAGGTGAGGGGGTACAGACAAAGGGGGCAAGCATTAAGGATGCAATACTTGAAGCAACATCCCATTGTGTTAGAGAGAAAAGGAAGTGCAAAGAAGAAGGAAACCACTTTGGTTCTCAAAAACAGTAGCAGAAAAGGTCAGAGCCAAAAGGCTGGCCTTCAGGAAATATAGGGGAACACAGCAGGATGAACATAGAGTGGCGTACCACACTTCCTGCAGTAAGGCAGGCAAAGGCCTAAACCAAGGAAACACTAGCACAAACAGTAAAAGAAGGTGACAAGACTTTTTATAGATGCATTAGTGAATTGAGAAAGTCCAAAGGGCATATTGCTAAGATCAAAGGGGATAAGGGGGCATGTGAAGAGGAGGAGGACCATGTAAAAGCATCTATCCTAAATAGATACTTCTGCTCATTATTTACTAAAGAGAAGGTAGGGCAGAGCCCACAGCTCAGCGCCATGGACACAGAGGGGAGGGAGGTGTGCACTAGTCCCTTCGCAAAAGAAAGGGTCCTACAAGAGCTTGAGAAGCTCAGGGTGGACAAGGCAATGGGACCTGATGGCATACATCCCAGGGTACTAAAGAAGCTAAGGGTGGAACTACCAGAGCCATTATCAGAACTGTTTAATGAGTCTCTGAGCACAGGAGAGGTCCCAGAAGACTGGAAAAGGGCTCATGTGATCCCGCTTCAAAAGAGTGGTAGCAGGGAGGAGGCAAGGAACTACAGACCAGTCAGTCTTACCTCAGTAGTGGGCAAGATTATGGAAGCATTCCTTAAGGAAAGGATAGTGTAACACCTGGAATCCATAGGAGTACAGGATCCCAGACAGCATGGGTTTACAAAAGGAAGGTCCTGTCAAACTAATCTCATAGATTTCTTTGTCTGGGTAACCAGACTGGCGGACCAAGGGGGAGCAGTTGATGTCATCTACTTTGACTTCAGCAAAGCTTTTGATACTGTTCCACATAGAAGATTGATTAATAAGCTGGGAAGGCTCGGGGTGAGTCAGAAGTTGGTCAACTGGGTGGCAAACTGATTGATGGGCAGAAAACAGAGAGTGGTGGTAAATGGTATACAGTCAGAAGAGATGCAAGTCACAAGCAGTGTACCTCAGGGATCAGTCCTGGGGCCAGTCCTCTTCAATATCTTCATCGGTGACATTACAGATGGACTGGAAGGTAAGGTTTGTCTGTTTGCAGAAGACACCAAGATCTGCAACAGAGCAGATGATCCAGATGGGGTAGACAGAATAAGAAGAGATCTGGATAAACTAGGAAAATGGTTGGAACAGTGGCAACTGGGGTTTAATGCAAAGAAGTGCAAGATCATGCACATAGGGAAGAGAAACCCTGAAGCCACCTACAGGTTGGAAGGGGAATTGCTGGCAGTCACAAGGGAAGAAAGAGACTTGGGTATCATCAGCACCGATGACCTGAAATCATCTAAGCAGACCACTAAAGCAGTAGGTAAGGCTAGGGGGATGTTAGGGTGTATTAGGAGGGGTATCACAAGTCAGAAGAGGAAGGTAATAATCCCTTTTTACAAGACACTGGTTAGGTGCCATCTAGAGTACTGCGTGCTGTACTGGAGGCCACACCTTCACAAGGAAATTAACCAAATTGAGGCAGTCCAGAGAAGGGCAACCAAAATGGTGGAGGGACTGCATCAGAAAACATATGAGGACAGATTAACGGAGCTCAATATGTATACCCTAGAGCAAAGGAGGGAGAGAGGTGATATAATCAAAACATTTAAACACCTTAAGGGCATTAACAAGGTGAAAGAGTCTAATGTTTCAATATAAGAAAAATATCAGGACAAGAGGACACAGCATGAGATTAGAGGGAGGCCGATTAAGGGGTAATGTGAAGAAGTTCTTTTTCACAGAAAGGGTGGTGGATGCATGGAACAGCCTACATCAGGAAGTGGTGGATATGAATAGAGTGCAGGGCTTCAAACAGGTATGGGATAGGCATAAGGGAGCAATACAGATGAATATGAATAGATAGGCCATTGACAGAGCAAAGGTCGATGGCACATTTATAAAGTAGAAAAAGAAATGGGCAGACTGGATAGGCCTTGCGGTCCTTATCTGCCATCGACTTCTATGTTTCTATGTATGTAAATGGATTCCCAAGGTGCCTTACAGTCTGTGACAGGGTCTCTTTGTGGCAAAGGGGCATGGTTATGATGAGAGGGGGCCCCAGATTTCTCTTGGATCTAGAGCCCCAAGTTACCTTAATCTGGCCCTGGTCACAGTTTTTTCCTACCCTTGCAGTCGCCCTATGATAAAAGCATTGAATATGAGTCACCATTTTTGTGGTCACCCATATTCTGGCGCTATTATCACTGGATACCAATTTACTCATATACTGTAACTGACATGAGTGGTGACAGGCTTATACAGACAGGATGCTATGTGTTGTTTGTGTGTGTTACTGGCTGGGGTGGCCGGAGATGGAGCATATAGACATACCTCCTCCACTTGCACTGGCTAGATCCCCTTAATGCCTGCCACTGCCAGACAGGGAATGGTAAGTTCAGAATGGAACTTTGCTTTTTTTTCAAACAGAAATATAAAACTGAGCAGTGCTGCAGAGGACAATGTTCAGGGCCTAAGACAAAACCTTCAGGGCCCAAGCCCCCGAAGCCCAGTCCTAACAATACCTGTAATGCCAGCATAATTATTATGTGACAGCGCAGTCACTGGCACCAGATAATTACAGGTCTGCTTATTAAGGGAAGATCTATGACTAAGTAAGTATGACATTTTGGACTCTAACTTTTATGCAACCATATCATTAGTTTGGTTGCAAAATATAAGAACCCAGCAAATAAACAAAATAATTATACCATGTTCTTCAATCAGAATAGGCTTTAAGGGTGTGAATCTCATGTCTGCCAAAAGGAATTCACCAACCAAGCTAAACCTGCTTATAGGAGAGGCACTTATTACTGAATATTATATCCAATACAACAATTTAAAGATTTTTTAACTTCTGAAACAATGGGTGCCAGAATATTGTGAAAAGTGTTAGGGCCAAGAATGTACAGGGTGATTCCCAAATTTTCTTTTAACTGTCCCAAATTAGGAAACCCGTGACATATTTTACCACTCAGTGTCCCTCTACCCCACATTGAAAGTGTTGTCCCACATTGCACAATGCTAATTTAAAGCAGAAATTCATATTAATCCTGTTGCATAAACTTTATGAGCATACATGCATTTATTTCCATACAGTTCCACCTTGCCCCTATGACATCCCATGTTTTTCTTTCTTCCTTCCACACATAGTATCCTCCCACATTTTATTTCCTTCTCCCTCACGATATTCTCCCCATAGCCTACAAGTCATCCTTCTCCTCTAACATTTTATACCAATACACCCCCATACACAGTATCCCACTTCCATGTTCTATTTCTTTTGTCCCACTGTTTTTACCTACAGGTTTTCCTTCATACACACCCCTGCTCTTGCCAGTCAAAAACAACAAAACAAACAAAGCAAGCAAACCTCATAGTGTCCTATGTGGAGTTTAGAACCTCAGGACAGTTAGTTGTTTTAAGTTTTCATCACACTACAATGGGAATTATTCACTCAAGTCTAAAAAAACATTTTTGTTATTTTTTGCACTCAGTGTTAGTCACACAGGATTTCTGCTACTGTGGATATTTATGCCTGCTTTGTTCTTGTTGACACATTTATTATAAGCTTCATTATAAGCTATGCATTACAATCATAGTCACCAATATATCTAGCAGCGCAACTGTTAGTATCTACAAGAAGCACAGCTGACACACATAAGCTACAGTGCTATAAGGTAGCAGCAAAGTGTAATATAAACAGTGCAGCCAGAGCTATTGCAAAGAGCTGTCTAATCGAACAAACTCCGATCAGAACCAAAACTGATGCTAAAGCATAAACCTGATGTTGTATATAGCTACTGTACAAATGCTTACATTATACTGGTACCTCATTCCATTTCCAGTTCATCCTGTCCTCACATGTATACCATGAAACATTTACTACCTCTCACATCTCCTGCCCCTCTCTCCATTATCTACCCCCCAGTACCAGCTCCCTTACCTCCACCTTTGCCATCAGGTCTCCAACCCCTCCATCCCTTGACTTGCTTGCCACAAACATCTCCTGCCCCACACTCAATGATCTGTCTCTTCCCAGTACCAACTCGCTTGCCCTTTGTTTCCTGACAGCTACCCTGTCCCTCCTTTGCCCTTTAGCATGCCTCCCACCCCACCAATACAGTTTTACTGTACCTGTCTTTTGTCTCTATTTCAAGTTTACCTGTCAACCTTCCCAAGATCACCCACACATTGTAACCACCACATCACCTGCTCTTGGGTCCTCTTTTCTGCCCCCACTGCAGCCATCTCTTTGGTTTAATTTGCCTGCATCTGCAGGATCTTGATCTTGTGCAAAACCACAGGTCAGGAAGAGGGAAGCACAGAAACACAAAAGTTGACAGAAGAATAAGACCCTCGGTCCATTTAGTCTGCCCTTAAGCAGAAAATACTTTGAACATGATTTGTGTGACTTCTACATAGACTTACAAAGACATCAGGACCTGGAAACAGGTAAGCAAACATTTACAAGGCCTCTTCATGGGAAAATACCTGGTACCGCGATAACTTCCACTAGCAAAGGAAAACAAGAGGACTGTGCACTCAGTAGCTCAGTCACTGTAGTTTATAAGAACACTTTTATTGCGGCATGGAAGAAGTGAGTGCAGATGAAACAAATACTTCTGCGCTCACTTGTTCCATGTGCAATAGAAAGTGTGGCCATAAACCACAGTGATTGAACTTCTGTGTACTCGGTTATCTTGTTTTTTTTAGGACCAGGAAACAGCTGATATTTTTTTTATCAACATTATTTCCATTTTGCCTCTCTCAATAGTGCCATACCCCAGCACATTTTCAGAGTCTTCTCCTCATTGCTGGGGCACCTCCTTCAGCCGCTCCTCCTTGCTCACTGGCTTACTTGTTTTCAGCAGCCTCTCTTTTGGTGTACTCTGGGATGGAATACAGGATTACTGAGCCATGGATGATTGGAGGACTGCTCTTTATAGTTCATACTAAGGTAGGTGAGGAGCAAGAAGGCAGGTTATGCCCATAACCACTCCTGTAATATTAGGTCACTTAGTACTGCAATTTCTCCCCTGTAAGTATGACATTATCCAAACATTTTGTTTGTAAATTCATCCTTAGTTTTGCTAATTATTATTTCCTTTGGTAACTTGTTTCAAGGATTCACAACTCTGAGGGTATAAAAATGCTTTCTCTTTATATAATTAAACTATTTACCAGTTATTTGTGATGGGTGATCTCTAGTATTATGAGCATTATTTTTAAATTCAAGCCAAAGTTCGGTCATTAAGTAAGGGTGATGAATAATATCAAAAAGTAGTAATAAATCCCCCCTCAAGCGGCGTATTTCTAATGACATCAAATTCAAAAACTGTAGTCTGTATTCATATGGCCAATCATACAAGCCATATATATGTTTGGTGAAGTTCCACTGCACTCTTTTCAGTTGTCCGCTGTCTGATTTTTTGTAAGGACACCATAATTGTGAGCCATACTCCAGATGCACTCTAGCAAAGGATCTAAATAGTGGCATAAGGACCCTCGTGTCCCTGGATTGTATATTATGTCTAATAGACCAGATGACTTTATTTTTTTTTTTTATAACCTCATTAATTTGTTTGGTGTTTTCAAAGTCTCTAATAATAATCCCCAAATCATTTTCATCAATCGATGCTAATGGAGAACCCCTAAGATATATAAGATGTTAGAGTTTTGGCCACCCCAGTGGCACTGAGGGTTGAGGCGCTGGATGCCACACTTCGCGCCACGCTGGTGACCCAGGTTCGGGAATGGACTCAGGCCACCGGGTGCTGGCAGGGAAGAGGTTGGATTGAGCATCCCAGGACTGCTCTCCTTCCTCTGGGGTGGGCTCGTGGGGTTGCATCATACTTGGGTGGCCCCTGGTGAAGACGGGAAGAAGCATAAGGTGCGGTGCCAGCAGGGGGAGGAGTTCGGCAAGATGCTTGCATATGTGCAGTGAGTCATTGCACTGCCAGCTCCAGGGACAAAATTAAGGTGGAAAACAGGGCTGGGCGTGACCGAACAGCTTGATAGCTGTGCACCCGCTGACCTGGAGGTCTGTCATGGAATCGCATCCGGGGGTCTGGTAACGGCCATGCTGGGACCCTCGCCTACTAGTGAGCCTGCTGCCCTCTGGGTTGGTGGGGGCCGACGGCTGGATGCCTCCACCGGTGCACTGCAGAGGTGCAAAAATCGAAGGGAAAAAAAAAGATGTTAGGGTTTTGCCTACCTGAGTGCATGACTTTACATTTACTTACGCTGAGCCTCATACCCCATTTAATGACCCATTCAGATATTTTGTCCAGATCTCTTTGAAGAACTTTAGCCTGTGCTATATTTGAGCACAGTCCTCCTATTTTTCATGTCGTCTGTATATTTCACTGTAGCAGATAGGGTATTTGAGGTCAAATCTGCTATAAAATCTTGAAAAAGGGTGGGATCCAAAACTGAGCCCTGTGGGACCCCACTAGTGACATTACCTACCCCAGACAGTTCACCATTAATTACGACCCTTTGTGTTCTACCTGATAATCAGTTGTCTATTCAGTTTCTAATGTCTCTATTAATCTCTTATTTGGTTAACTTTTCAATCAGTGCCCAGTGAGGCATAACATTGAAGCCCTTACTGAAATCAACAAACACATCACCGGGGATTCTTCTGTCTAACAGGGCCTTTATGTTTTCATAGAAATGTATCAAATTAGACAGACAACCTCTGCCTTGTTTGAAGCCGTGTTGCTCTAGATCATTACTATTTAAAACAGGAGAGATTATGTATTTAATAAGGCTTTCTAATATTTCACAAACAGATGAGGTGAGACTAATAGGTCTATAATTCTCCCAAATAGTTCTTGGACCTTTTTATGTTGGCTTGCATGCATGTGCAATCAACATTTTGCAGCAATAGCACTGCACTAGCACTTTCAAAGGTGTGTCAGTGTAATGCTTTAGCTGATATGTCCCTCAGCCGCCAACCAGTGAGCATGCTGCCGATGACAGCAGTTTCAGAGAGTGCCACCAACTTGAAAGAAATCCATCACTGCAATGAGAGACAGGCTCATCATTGCAGCGGCAGATCTGACATGCCTCCATTACATGCCACTCCTGGTGAAACATTTCAATAAACATGACGGTGTCCCCCACCGTCTGCCTCTCGCAATCCCTAGAAAGCCAACTTCGGGGGTACCCAATCCACCTGTCAGCATGCCCCCTCCCAAGTTCAATTTGTTTGCTGGTAGGGGTGCCCAATCTCCATTGGCATAATGCCCCCCCTGTTTTATTTGTCTGCCGATGAGGGGTGCCCAATCCCCCTTGGCATCAAGCCCCACCAACACAGACATAATTTATTTGCTGATGGGGTGCCCAGTCCCCATCGGCTCCAGTATCCCCCCAAAAAAAGAGCAGGTGGCACACTGGGAGCCCACTCCTGTGTGCCCAAATGTCTTGGTATCACCTGTAAAAACAAAAACCTTCTCCCAAAGTTTTTTTTTTGTTTTTCCCTGCAAAACAAAAAAACTGTCCCTCATTGTCCATGGCACCCCCTCTCCCAACCCTCACCCACCCTCTGCACACCCCACCTTCCAACACCCTCCCACCCCATACTTACCTCCGGAGGTCGGCGCAGCGATCTTCGGTGGAGCGGGACCACGTCTGCACTCTTCAAAGCCGTCCGCGAACTGAAGAAATGCTGGTAAGCTGTATAATGGCATAAATGGGGGTTCAACTTAGATGGATATCACAACCATTTGTTTTACTTTTGGCTCCAAATTTTAAACATTGGGTTCTTGGGACTCCACCTCATGAAATCAGTCACTGTCATTTCGTTTTTCAGTCCCAAAAGGTGATTTCATGGTCATGTCATGGAATCACCTTTTGGGACTGATTAATGAAATGACAGTGCCACTGTTCATGAGGAGGGCTCCAAAAAGCCTATGTTGCAAATTTGGTGAAAAAATTCCCAAAAATGACTGTTACGAGTATGCATTGTGCAGTTTCCATGCACGCTCATCACTTCAAGAATTTTTAATATTTTCAATCCAGATTTTCAACATTGCCATTTTTTCACACCTCCTTATGAACAGTACAGCTGTCATTTTTCACATCCTGCCCAAAATGTGTTTTCACACATGTGGCGCACAATGGCGCGATCGCTGTTGGAAATCAACGTTCGGGACAGATTAAGAAAATCACAGTGACACTGTTCATGAGTGGAGGTCTCAAAATGCCTATGTTGAAAATTTGGTGGAAAAATTAAAAAAAATTACCATGTCACAAGTGTGCATTGCGCAGTTTCCACGCACACTCGTAACTTCGAGAATTTTTAATATTTTCACTCCAGATTTTCAACTTTGCCATTTTTGCACACCTCCTTATGAACAGTGCAGCTGTCATTTTTCACATCCTGCCTTAAACATGTTTTCACACCTGTAGCTCACAATGGGCGCGGTTGCTGTGCAAAATCAACTTTTGGGACAGAATAACAAAATCACAGTGCCACTGTTCATGTGGAGAGGTCCTAAAATGCCCATGCTGAAATTCTGGCAAAAGAAAATCCCCAAAATGATGGCTCTATGGGCGTGTATTGCGCAATATCTATGCATGCTCATAAGTTTGCAAATGTTTCATATTTTTTCTCCAGATTTTTAACATTGCCATTTTTTTACACCTCGTCATGAACAGTACAGCTGTCATTTTTCGCATCCTGCTCAAAAAGTGTTTCTGCACCTGTGGCTCCCAGTGGTGCAGTTGCTGTGCAAAATCATCTTTCAGGATTGAGTAACAAAACGATAGTGCCTCTGTTCATGAGGTGGGGTCCCAAAAAGCCACTGTTGAAAATTTGGAGTGAAAATACCAACAAACACCTGGGGTATTAAGGTTTCCAACCATACACCCACCCTGTAGTGACTGACAGGTGTTGGGGACATAACTTGAGTTCATCGGCCATAATGTTCACAGAATTCTACCCCCACCCCCCCATCCTACAGCCACTGGAAGGCCTTGAGGTGTGCCTTGGGTCCCATCACCCTAACATTCACCGCATTCTCCTATATTGGAATGGGGTGAGCATAAAAGCCGAAGACTCCAATGCACACCCCGACACCTGTTGCTCTCTGCAGGTGGAGTGAGGTGGAATGGCATCAGGGTTATGGCAACCCAAAGCCAGACTTCCAATTTTTTTGCCTTTTATTCTCTGAGGGGCAGGGGTTGGTGTTACTTCAATATTTCACTGCCATTCCTATTTTGCATTTCTAACTCCTGTACTACCAATGCCAATGCCAACAAGCCAAAATTTGGCATTGACAAATGCTTGTTTATGAATAGGAATGTCATATGCAGTTTTCCATTCAGTGGGTACAAAATTGCTAGATAAACATCTCTCATATATAAGTTTCAGTGGGAGGGCTAGGTAGTCAGCCAATAAATACAGCACAGTGGCCAGAAATGTTATCAGGGCCAGGGGATGTTTTACCCTTTTGGACTAATAGCTTTTTAAGAATCTGGTCTTCTGTGAAAGTAAGATGATTTTCACCTCTCTAAAGCATTGAATGTGCTTTATGATTTTGTGAGCCAAAGATTTCACAAAATGTATTATTAAATATATTTGCCATGTGCAAATGATCATAAATTAATTCCCCCTCAAGTGATATAGGCCCAACCTGACTAACTGGCTTCTTTAAAGAATTGACATAAGAGAAGAAATATTTACTATTATTTTTGTTAGAATTTTCTGCCAGATGATGCTACCACCTCTTTTTTGCTTTTCTAATATATAACTTACACTTTTTTTTAATTTCCGAAAAGCAAACCAGTTGTCATTTGATTTATTTTTTAAGAAGTTACAGTATTTGTTATTTTTCTGTTTTGTTAGTTGATTAATTGTTTTATCTAATCATCTAGGGCAATGTTTATTTTTTATTATTGTATTTAAATTTAGAGGGAATGTATTTATCCCTCAAGTGTGTAATTACGTGTCTGAAATAACTCTAACATTCGGAAATTGGACAGTTTTGAAATTCCATATTCCAATTAATTTTCAATAGATGATTTTTCATTTTCTTCTTATTTGCTTTCTTGTGAACATATATATTAGTTTTGCCAGTATTATAAAGTAAGTCTCTGGTGAATGAACTGAGTAGTATTGTGATCACTAGTACCTGTTGGAGATGTGGTAATTCAGTAGTTAATTAATAAATGATCCAAACATAACACTAAGTCTAACATTTTATCCTGTTGGATATGATTGGAAAGAGGCCCTTCTCTTATTCTACCCCCAATGGTGACCCCCACCCCTCGATTTTGTCCTAACCGGTCTACTTTTTCTAAAATGTGTTGTTTTCTCTGTTAGTAGAATTAATATATAGTGTCAGCTTCCATGGTTCCTGAGCATCTCACCATATTGTTAATCATTTATTCAGAAGATCCCTGTCCCCCACATCCTCTGAACAATTTCTGTTTGACAGCATTTTGCCATAATGCAATGTGAAGCTACTGAGTAGACTTCATTATACTAGGAAGATTTAAATGTCATCTGTGCAGCTGACCACAGCAGTGAAAGGATGGCCTGTGGTAGTTACTGTTCCTCTGTTCACAACAGTGTTTGCGTCCTTTTGTTTTTTGGCATGGGTTTGGTGAGTTGGGTGTTGAGTGAGTGGTGGGGGTATTTATTATTGTGCTTTTTACCTGGGGCTGGTGTGCTGGGGGTGAGGTGGCATTTGGTGTTGTTAGGTGGGTGAGAAAAGGGATGTTTCATTGATTCTTTTTCTAAGGCTGGTGGGTGAGACTAGATGCTGCTGAGTGGGTGGGGAGGAAGGTTCATTAGGATACTGGTTGAAGCTGGAGAGGAGGATGGGATAAGGTGACAAGAGAAGAGATGGGGAGCTTACTATTCTAAGACTTGTTAAGCATTTTTTTTTAATCTTACTTTGCAATGCAAATTGTTGGAGAAGTGCATGGGTAGCACTATGTTTAGCACTTTGCAAACTGTTTTTTTCTGGCAGAGTCAAACTTCACAACACTTATTGCTGCAAGTATTCCCCTACTTAACTGCTGAAGTTCTTTTTCAGGCTTTTCAGACTTGAAGTGTCCAGAAGCAGTTCTGAGTAAAATGAATCAGGAACCGAGTCCAAGAAGAATCTTTCTGTTTCAGCTCAGAAATGGCTGAGAGCTTTTTCTGAAAAAAAAAAAACTTAACCCCCACCCACCCACCTCACCTGCCTGTGTCTTTTGGATCAAAACCCTTGAAGAATATTTGCCCACCCCGATCAACAATAGTTGATTGGGGGTGCTGATGAGTAGCAAGTTCTGTAGTCCTTTACATTTTTCCAGGCCAACTCAGTCACCCCAATTTCCCCTGCAGCATGCTATGTCAGTTTTCAAGTGGCATGCTGAGTAGGTCTGCTTTGTACAAATACCTTCATGTAGACAGTAATAAGCAATTACAGCTTACATATCTCCTTCTCAATGAACTCCTTGTTTTGCTTATTACTGTCTTATAATAACTGGCTCTCATTTCTTCCCATTGGGAAACCAGGTTGTAATTTTATTGTTATAACCAGCTGATCATAATGATAAACACGTGCCTGGCTTCCCTAGTTCAGCGCATGTACTAGCTGCGAACTTCCTCTGCTCCACATGTCCCCTACCATCCCGCTCCTCAATGCTCTGCAGTTCGTCAACAGTAGGAGTCAGTGGTAAGTTGTTCTACTTTATTAAATATATGCTGGGCACATATTGTTTTTTCAGTTAGAAATAAACAAGCATTTGTCAATGCCGAATGTTTGCTTGCTGGCATTGGCAGTGGTAGTGTAGAAGTTACAGAGCTGCGTAATAGGAATGGCAGTGAAGTATTGAACTGAAGCCAACCCCACCACCACACTGCAGAGAGTGACAGGCATTGGGGTGTGCGTTTGGGTCATCAGGCATAACGGCCATGCCATTTCACCACACCCCACTCTGCAGAGACTGACAAGTGTCACGTGTTCCTTGGGGTCTTTGGCCCTTATGCGCACCCCATTTCATTAGGAAATACAGTGAGATGGGTGCAATATAGGAGAATGGGGTGAAGTTTGGGGCCAAAGAGTCCAAGGCATACCTCGATGCCTCTCAGTGACTGCAGGTGTGGAATGGTATGAGCATCACAGGCAAGAATCCCAAGTCACACCCTGATTCCTGTCATTCTCTAGAGGGTTGGGTGATTTGTTGAAAAGCCTAATACCTCAGGCATTCGTTGGTATTTTAACTCCAAATTTTCAACATGTTTGTTTTGTGACCCCACCTCATGAGCAGGGTATCAGTTTGGTAGCGAAAGCTGCTTATGCACAGTGACTACGGCATTTAGCACCACAGGTGCAAAATATTCGAACAGGATGTAAAAATGACAGCTGTACTCTTTCATGGGAGGTGTAAAATAGGCTATGTTGCAAATGTGTAGTAAAAATATTTAAAAATGGTGAAGTCACGGCGTACATAGAAACTGTGCAGCTACACCATAATATAATTAGGTTGGGGATTTTATAGCAGATTGTCAACTCAGGCATTTTGGTGCCTCCGATCATGAACAGTGTCACTGTGATTTTCTTTATCTGTGCCGAACAATGATTTCCCACAGTGACCATGCATCTCTGCACTGAAAGTGTGAAAACACACTTCGGCCATGTTGTGAAAAATGGCGGCTGTACTGTTCATAAGGAAGTGTTGAAAAATGTCACTAGTGAAAATCTGGACTGAAAATATTACAAAGTCATGAACTAACGAGGATGCGTGGAAACTGCACAATGCTCACTTGTAACACAGTCATTTATGGACTTTGTCACCAAATTTTCAACATAGCCATTTTAAGACCTCTGCTCATGAACAGTGTAACTGTGATTTTCTTAATCTGTCCTAAACATTGCCCGCACCAACAGCACCATTGTTAGCTACATGTTGCGATAACACATTTTGGGTGACATATGAAAATTGCAGCTGTACTGTTCATAAGGAAGTTTAATAAAATGGACATGTTGAAAATCTAAAGTGAAAATATTAAATTTGCAAACTTACGATCTTGCATAGGAACTGTACAGCATGCGCTCGTAAAAGTCATTTTAAGAATTTTTCACCAAATTTTCAACATAGCCATTTAAGACCTCTGCTTGTGAACAGTGTCACTGTGGTTTTGTTAATGTGTCCCATACATTGAGTTTGCACACTGACTGCGCTAATGCGCTCATATGCAGGAATCATGTTTTGGGCAGGATGTGAAAAATGACAGCTGTGCTGCTCATAAGGAGGTGTGGAAAAATGGCAATGTTGGAAATCTGGAGTGGAAATATTGAAATTTACAAACCCACAAGGCTGGGAACTGTGCAATGCACACTCGTAAAAACAGTCATTTTAGGAATTCTGTCACCAAATTTTCAACATTGCCATTTTAAGATCTCTGCTCATGAACAGTGACACTGTGATTTTCTTAATGTGTCCCATATGAGTTCGCACAATGACTGTCATTAGTAAGCTACATGGGCGGAAACACGTTTTGGGTGAGATGTGAAAAATGACAGCTGTACTACTCATAAGAAGGTGTGGAAAAATGGCAATGTTGAAAATCTGGAGTCGAAATATTGAAAATTCGCAAACCTATGAGCGTGCGTAGGAACTGTGCAACGCACGCTCGTAAAACAGTCATTTTTAGGAATTTTTTCACCAAATTTTCAACATAGCCATTTCAAGACCTCTGCTCATGAACAGTGTCACTGTGATTTTCTTAATTTGTCCTGTACATTGATTTCGCACACTGACTGCGCCATTCTGCGCTACATGGCTGGAAACACATTTTGGGTGAGATGTGAAAAATGACAGCTGTACTACTCATAAGAAGGTGTGGTGAAATGGCAATGTTGAAAATCTGGAGTGAAAATATTGAAATTTCGCGAACTTACGAGCCTCGCGTGGAACAGCGCAGCAGACGCCTCGTTAAACAGTCATTTTGTGAATTTTGGCCAAATTTTCAACATGGGGATTTGGCCTTCTCATGAATGATGTCACTGTCATGGCGGTATTCAGGCCCAAAGGGTGATTTCGCAGTCACTGCAGAAATCACCTTCCAGCCTGAATAACGCCATGACAATGACATCATTCATGAGAAGGGTCCAAACCCATGTTGAAATGGTAAAAAACTCAAAAATAACTGAGATATCTAATAAAGTTGAAACCCCCTATCTAACCCATTATACAGCTTACTGGCATTTTCTCAGTTCAGCGGTCGGCTTTGAAGAGTGCAGGCGTGTTCCCTGTCCACGCAAGATCATGCGCGGAGTCAGAGGTAAGTATGGGGTGGGGGTGTGGGGAGGCTGGGTGCGCAGTGGGTGGGTGCGGGTTGTGGGAGGGGTCGAGGCGCACTGCTGAACCGTTTTTTTCTTACAGGTAAAAAAAGGCGTCATGGGACCGTTGCCACGCTGGGGTGGGCTCCCAGCATGGCACAATGACTTTAGGGGCGTTCAGCCAACGGGATTGGCACCTGTCGGCAAAATAAATTTAAAAACCTCAGGACCATTTGCCAAGCTGGGGTGGGCTCCCAGCATGGCACAAGGACTTGGGGTGGGGCGTTCAGCCGACAGGGATTGGGCACCCCCATCGGCAAAAAAAACCATCGCGGGACCGTTTGCCACGCTGGGTGGGCTCCCAGCGTGCACAAGACACTGAGGAGCGTTCAGCCGACTGGGGATTGGGCACCCCCATCGGCAAAATGACTGATTGCCACGCTGGGTGGGCTCCCAGCATGGCATCAACTACTGGGGAGGAGACAGATGCAGTTCAGCCGATGGGGATTGGCCACCCGTCGGCTATACACTGCGCGCAGGGGGCGCGCACGCCTGCAGCGGGGGAGCTGCGCATGAGCAGCTTCTTATCGCTGCTCACTCAAGCGTAGCTCCCCCTTTCAACTGTATGCCACTGCATTTTGGAGCGTGTCATACACAGCTCCAAAATGCATTGGCTTACAGGGGCCGCGCCTGCCAGCACACTGCCTGAATTGGAGGAGGAGGTGACACACCTCCGAAATCTCCGATGATGGCACTATGTTTCTTGCACATGCGTGCAAGCAAACATAAAAAGGTAAAAGTGCTTTACATCAGGAGCTGAGCCACTATGGACCACGTTGAAACCCCAGTGGTCCATGGCTCGGCTCCATAGAGATATACATTTATTTTGTATAATTGCTGTGGCAAAAAATGATCCCCAGCAATTATACAAAATAAAGGATGGGTAGGTGTGTAAAACTCGGAATTTACACTCACCCTCAGTGTGGGATGCCTTAATAAACCCCTTGAGCTTCACTCTTGGGGTTTATGCAGCATCCCACCCTCGGGGGGGTGTAAAATCTCCATTATAACTGCCTACCCATCCATTATTCTCTATATTATGCTTATTATGTTTGCTTGCACGCATGTGCAAGAAACATAGTGCCATCATTTGAGTTTTTCAGAGGTGTGTCAGTATCTTCCAATTCAGTCAGTGTGTTTGCAGGCGTGGTCACAGTTCTCCAATCACTGCTGGAGCAGTCTATGACAGCAGTTGAAAATGCAGTAGCATACAGTTGAAAGAGGGAGCTACACTTCAGTGAGCAGCTCCTCCCCCCCCCACACACACAGATCAACTGTGTTGGTTACCTGATAGATTGCTGTAGTCTTGTCTAGCTTAGAGAGACAAGCCACACATCATTACTTTAATAAACTGTTCATTGCCACAGCAGGACCACCAAAATGTGTGGGTGCCTAACAGTCCTTACTCACACCAGCTCTCCAAAGCACACCTTCATGGACTCTATGGGTTCTAATCCTCCAGAAAAAAAAATACCTCAGCATTTGATGTGAAAACTCAGACTTTGTTGTATGTGTAATTCCAAGTATTTTCTCTTACTAGACTCTGTCAATGTGAACTCCCCACTGCTAAAACCTATGCAAACGAACTTGAGCGTACTGTATTACCTGCAGCTGAAGCAAAGAACAGCCAGAATGCACAAAGGAGAACATACTGCTATGCATTTCAGCAGCAGCCAGTGGGGGAGGTTTTCATGGCTGAAGCACTTTAATGCACCTTTTAGTGCTGTCATATACACACCCTTGTGTGGTAATTCACTGAACTGCTTACTTAGTCTGGTAATGCGCTTCAAAATTTTTTTTTTCTCTGAATTGCCATGAGCTGGCATTTTTATGTGACTGCAGAAACAAGATGCTGTATGTCAGCCATGTGTTTGCATTCCCACACTCATCCCCCTCACAACTCTCAAACAAAGCCAATGGTGCTTACTGTATTGAGAAGAGTTACATGGATTTCAGAAGTTGTGCCAGATACACTGCACATTGCCTCATCCACTCTCTGTTTCAACCCTCCACCTCCACTTCTCTTGGGCAAAGCATGAAGGCTAGTTCACACTAGCACATTCAGATACTTAATAATTCATACTTCCTTTCAAATCAGGGAATGGCATGTTGTTGGTCTATTACACTATGAAAACAAGCATTTGTCAATGCCGAACACTCGCTTGCAGGTATTTGCATTGGTATTTGGCACTTGGACATGGCTTAAAAAAATCAGTGACAAAGAAGTACAAGCATTTGTCAATGCTGAATGTTGCTTGCTTCTATGTGCTGTTTAGGTATTTGGAAGTCATTGGAGTGCAAATATTGAAAATTCGCGAACTTACGAGCGTGCGTAGGAACTGCACAATGCACACTCGTAAAACAGTCATTTTTAGGAATTTTTTCACCAAATTTTCAACATAACCATTTTAAGACCTCTGCTCATGAACAGTGTCACTGTGATTTTCTTAATGTGTCCCATACATTGAGTTCGCACACCGACTGCGCCATTGTGCGCTACATGGGTGGAAACAAGTTTGGGCAGGATGTGAAAAATGACAGCTATACTGCTCCTGAGGAGGTGTGGTAAAATGGCAATGTTGAAAATCTGGAGTGAAAATATTGAAAATTCACAAACTTACGAGCCTGCGTAGGAACTGTGCAATGCAGGCTCGTAAAACAGTCATTTTTAGGAATTTTTTCACCACATTTTCAACATAGCCATTTTAAGACCTCTGCTCATGAACAGTGTCACTGTGATTTTCTTAATGTGTCCCATACATTGATTTTGCACACCGACTGTGCCATTGTGCGCTACATGGGTGGAAACATGTTTTGGGTGAGATGTGAAAAATGACAGCTATACTACTCATAAGGAGGTGTAATAAAATGGCAATGTTGAAAATCTGGAGTAAAATATTGAAAATTCGTGAACTTACGAGCCTGTGTAGGAACTGTGCAATGCTGCAGCTCATAAAGCGGTCATTTTTAGGAATTTTTCCACCAAATTTTCAAAATAGGCTTTGAGAGCCCACCTTATGAACGTTAGCACTGTTGTTTCATTAATTGGGCCCAAAGGTGATTTCATGCAGTGACTGCGAAATCACCCTTGAACCAATCTTTACATGACAGTGACAGAATTCATGAGAAGGGGTCCCAAAAACCCCATGTTGGAAATTTGGTGCAAAAATGCCAAAAAATGCCGAAGATATGCAACAAAGTTGAAAAAACCCCATCTAGCCCATTATACAGCTTACCGGCATTTCCTCAGTTAGCGGTCGGCTTTGAAGAGTGCAGACGTGTTCCCGGTCCAGCGATGATCGTAGTGCCAAGCTTTGGAGGTAAGTATGGGGTGAAGGGGGGTGTGGGGAGGCAGGATGCGCAGTGGGTGGGTGCGGGTTGTGAGAGGAGGGCAGGGAGACTGCGTGGGACCGTTTTTAATTTACAGGTTTTCTTTTTTCTATAATAGACGACACGGGACATTTGCCATGCTGGGGTGGGCTCCCAGCGTGGCAGAAGAATGGCTGTAGGGGCTGTGGAGCTAACGAGGATTGGGCACCCCGTCGCGGAGACGATCGCGAGACGTTTGCCATGCTGGGGTGGGCTCCCAAGCGTGGCAGCAGAGAAAAGCTGTTTGGGGAGGTGGAGCCGACGAGGATTGGGCACCCCCATCGGCAGATGATGCAGGATGTTTGCCATGCTGGGGTGGGCTCCCAGCATAGCAGCAAAGATTTTGGGGGGGCGTGATGTGCTGAAAGCACACAGCAGTGGTTTTCTTTGAAGAGAAGACCACCACTGTCATACACAGCACCGCAGCGATTGGTACAGGACCGCCATGCTTGCTCAACAGAGCAGGGTATTGCACAAGGCAGGCACACCTCCAAAGTGTCCTATTCTCCCAAGACGTTCCTTGCTCATGCGCACAAGCGAACGTAAAAACCAAAAACAAATGATGGACTTTAGAGGACATAGTAGCAGTGCTATCACATTGATTTTGCATTTTCCTGTAACTCTAGTGCAAATTCCCCCCCTCCCGTACATTTCATTATTTCACATGAAGCAGAATTGCTTTGATGCCCCTGAAGCAAATGATTGTTTACCTTTTAATGGACCAACATAGATGCAACAACAAGAACAAAGTGCTCTAGCTTTCGGACCAACCAGTCCTTCTTCAGAAGCTCATGGCAGTTGTTTAGAAAATACAATACTTATAACAGCTAGATAATGCAGAGAAAAACAGAAAAACATCCCCATTGGTTTAAAATACTCATTTAAAAAAAAACAAAAAAAACAGAAGATGATGTCAAAGAAGTTTAACAGTACTATACTGCCTTCAGCCAGAAGCAACCTCGGGTTAAACGTGCTTGGTGGAACACACATACAAAGAATCCTACTGCATATAAATTTAATTGACATAAGATAACACTGCTGAAGCAGATAACTCCTAAATCAAGCTGTGAGTGTCACAGTTAGTATAAGGATGTGATTACTGAAAGGCAACCCCACCCAGATTAAAGACAAACTAAGATTGTTATAGGGCTCATGAAGTTTCAATGTCTGCATTATAGACAAGAATTTACCAGTAAAGTTGCCTTAAAGACATAAGTGCACATTGTGTGATGTGTAAAACCTAGCTGGACCTGTCACCCAGCTGTACTCTCCAGCTAGATATAAGGCCCAAGAAATTTCAAAAACCTCAGGACTATATAAATGATAATTTAAATATCAATTGATAATATTAGTGTCAAACAAAAAACTCTAGTCGAGGAACCTCAAGGAATTAAGACCACATAGCCTGATATGTACTGATGTCAATATACACTGAGAATGTAACAACTTGATGTACCACACGTGTCTAAGGAATCTGAAAAAGAGATAAAAATGTAATTTCTCTCCTCCTTTTCATACAAACAATACACCCTAACCCAACCCACATCACCATAATGTGGGTGGGGGAGATACATAGCTTTAAGGAGATGTTGTCTCTCTCTCTCTCTCTCTCTCTCACCCCCCCTTTTTCCCTTCTCTCTCTCTCTCTCTCTCTCTCTCCCTCTCTCTCTCCCACAGACACACACACACACACACACACACACACACACACGCACACACACACTCACTCTCTCCTAGTGAACCTATATCCACTTCAATCACTGCAATTGTTCCCCAAAAGAATTCAACTTGTCATGAAATCCTGAGTAAAGGGCTGTCTGATGCCCTGTAACCAATGCAAGTCAATGGGAACAATTTCCTGTAAATGACTCCCTATAGATCTGGGAGCCCTGCTGTATGTAGTCTGCAGGGTCTTACAATATAATTCTTATTTTAATGCAGTGCATTCAAAAAATTATACTGAAGCAAATGGTTTGTTGCCTTTTACTGAACCAACATACATGGATGTTACAAAAAGAACAAAGTGTCTAATTGTTTGGCCCAAGAAGGTCTTCTTCTGAAGCTTACATGAGTAAACTTACAAGGGATGCTCTAGCCTGTGTGACAATGGTTTCAACTATGCCACTGAACTTGAAAAAAACAGCAATTAAATAACTTAGGATAATGTAGGATATATAAATGAAATCAGAGCTCACATGTGAAGGCATTGTTGTCATGTCAAAAGACAGCAACAGTACAGCAGCTACCTGAATTCACCTGCTTTTAATTGCTGTTTTAAAAGGGGATTTTTTTAAAATATCCTGTAAATAGTTTCACAATAATTCCCCTCATACCTTTTTACCAAGTGTCTGCTCTACATAATTCAATGGTTGGTAGCTCCTCCACAGCACACAAATGAACAGAGACTATTTTAGTTGTCATTTTTCATATCTCACCCAAAATGTGTTTCTGCGCATGTAGCACACAATGGCGCAGTTGGTGTGCGAAATCAATGTTTGGGACAGATTAAGAAAATCACAGTAACACTGTTCATGAGCAGAGGTATTAAAATGGCTATGTTAAAAATTTGGTGACAAAAGTTCATAAAATTACTGTATTACGAGTGAGCATTGCGCAGTTTCCACGCACCCTCATAAGTTCATGAATCTGTAATATTTTCAGTCCATATTTCCACCACTGGCATTTTTCCACATTCCTTTATGAACAGTACAGCTGTCATTTTTCACACCATGGCCAAAATGTGTTTTCGCACTTCCAGCGAAGAAATGCGTGGTTACTGTGGGAAATCACTGTTTGGGACAGATTAAGAAAATCACCATGACACTTGTCATGAGTGGAGGCCCAAAATGCCTATGTTAACAATCTGCTATAAAAAATCCCCAAACTAATTACATTACGGGTGTGCGTTGTGCAGTTTCTATGCTCACTCATGACTTCACCAGTTTTTCTGATATTTTAACTCCAGATTTTCAATATTGCCATTTTTTACACCTCCCCATGAACAGTACAGCTGTCATTTTTCATCCTGTTCAAAACGTGTTTTCTAACTGTGGCTTCAAATGGGCGTAGTCACTGTGCAAAATCAGCTTTCAGCTAACAAACTAATATTGCCACTGTTCATAAGGTGGGGGTCACAAAACAACAATGTTGAAAATTTGGAGCGAAAATACCAATGAACGTCTGCAGCATTCCCTGTAGAGACTGACAGGCCTCAGGGGTGTGACTTGGGATTGTCACCTGTAATGCTCATACCATTCCACCCCCACCCACACCCTGCAGCTAGTGAGAGGCATCGAGTTGTGCCTTGGACTCTTCGGCCTCAAAGTTCACCCCATTCTCCTATACTGCAACCATCTCACCATATTTCCTAATAGAATGGGGTCAACATAAGGGCCAAAGACCCCAAGGCACACCGTGATACCTGTCGGTGTCTGCAGGGTAGGGTGTGGTGAAATGCCATAGCCATTATGCCTGATGACCCAAAGGCACACCCCAATGCCTGTGTAGTATCTGCAGGGTGGTGGTGGGGTTGGCTTCAGTTCAATACTTCACTGCCATTCCTATTATGCAGCTCTGTAACTCCTACACTACCAGTGCCAATGCCAGCAAGCAAACATTCGGCATTGACAAATGCTTGTTTTGCTTATTACTGTCTTTCAGAATGCATGCATGTAGTGTGGAACTCCTCAGCGTGCTGCTCAACCATTAACTTTGTGGAAAGCTGCAAGGGAAATTGGGAAACTGATCTGGAATTAATGGTCTGCAAGACTTTTTTCTGCTGACAACTTTTGTGTTTCAATGTTTCAGGCCCTGAAAAAAAAGTAAAGGACTACAGAGCATGCTGCCCATCTGGCCCTCCCCCGATATGTGCTGTACTATGTCTTATCAAGCAAGTAGGGGGTGAAGATGCCTTAGGGGCTCTTTCCCCAAAAGGTTCAGAGATGTAGGATGGTGGGAGTAAGAGGGGATTGGAAAGTGTGTCAGCAGGGAGGAGAACTGGCAGATTGCCAATGATACATCTTACTTGTGGGGGAGGAGTTGCCCAGTAAAGGCAGATTGGTCTAGTGGTTAAAATACAGCTAGAATTTCAGAGACCAGATTTGAATCCCAGCTGTGTCACTTGCTGTGTGGCTCTCGACAACTAATTTAACTGCCCTTTGCATGGCTTCTCTGTAATCTAGCTGTTGTTTGAATCTTATACACCTAATGACAGCAATATTCTGTACCCTACATCCCCAGGATTGTAAAGCATTCTGGGGTAAGGTATGTAAGAAATACTCTATATAAAACTAAATTGTATTTGATTCAACATTTTCTGCATACCAGTATCCTACATATTGATTTGTAAAGCACTTTGGGAGATAATGTGTACAGTATGAAAGGTGTTGTAAAGTGACTTTCATCTTCCTTTAGGGAAGAGGTTAGAGAGGTGGACTATTATTATTAAATTATTAAATTGGTTGAGTGGGAGAGAAAGGAGACTGTCAGGAAGCCTGATATGCTATTGGAGACTCAGGGAAGACCTTTCACATGGGGCTTCAACCCCGTAAAGGTAAAGGCTTGGTTACCATTAGTGAGGGGAGATTATTCCTACAAATAAGTATCAGGGGAAAGGGAGATTGTCTTGAATCCAAAAAAACACAAGACCCTCCTTTACTCCAGACTTATTAGTATTGTTAATCAAGCAGTGTCAGTGACTCAGCAGGTTGCACACATGCTTCTGAAGCAAAAGATTTGAAAGTCATGGGTTCTAGCCCCACACTGGAAACCTGTGGTAAATCCATAAGTAATGCTGTGTAATGTAAATGTTGTGCAGCATGAGGGGGATGCTGCAGTCGTCAGGTACTGTCTTTTGGATGAGGTGGTAAACTGCGGTCCTGTTCTAGTGGATGTTAAAACATTTCATGGCACTTCTCAAAAAAGAGGAGGTGAATTTTTTTTTATATAAATCAAACAATACAATAACAAATATGTCAGGAAAGAAATATACCATTAAGTAGTATACAATGCATGCAAACTAAAATTCTTTTTCCTACTGGTCTCTGCACACCTGGGTCGAAGATACTGCAAGTCAATGTATGTTAAGATAGTAACTATAGAGAAACAGAAGGAGCTGAACCAGCTAAAGAAAACTATACAGTTATGTATGGGATATTTCTCCAAGTGTGCCTCAAGTCCTTTATGTGCATCTGTGCTGTATCATGCTTATGTATTCTTTGTAACTCTTGGTGTAATTGTAGTTATTTATCATCTGAAATTACTTTGCATTCATGCTCTAGCATACTTATATATTCTTTGTAACTCTTTGTGTAAACTAATAAAAAGATTAAGCAAAAAAAAGTAACTTGGTGTAATTGCATTTATATTTGGTCTGTGGTTACTGTGCATCCGTGCTGTATCATACTTATATATTCATTGTAACTGTTGGTGCATTTGTACTTATTCATTGCAAAAAATGTCATTAATGCATCAGTTAGGGTTGTCACTAAAGCCACAAAAGCAGGCAAATGTGGTGATAGGGTTTCCAACCCTAACACCTCACCCCCACCCTGCAGATACTGACAGGCGTTGGGGGTGTGCCTTGGGGTCGTCAGCCCTAATGACAGTGTTCACCCCATTCCATAAGTAAACAAGCTGAGATGGGCATTGTATAGGAGAATGGGGTGAGCATTAGGGCTTACAACTCCAAGACCTTGACATCCTCCAGTATAGCAGAGTTCCACTCAATCTCTACCTCTTTTCCAAAAGTCTCAATGGCATGATCTCTTACTACTTATAATAATTCTTTGTTAGTGGTTACTAATCTACCATCTGATTTCCTGTACAATCCTGACATAATTCTATGATGTACTCTTCTATGGCATCCTGCAAATCTGCAAATCTATCCATATGCTTGAACTTCCCTTGTGTACCAAATTTCAGTTCCCGGTTGTTGTTTTTTTTTTTGCCCCTCCTTCAACTCACCTGCCCACCTCTCCTTCAGGCCAGCCTAGGCCCCGCTGGCACACTCACCCCATTCCCTCCACCTCAGATTGCAGCTGCCCCAGGGGTAGTCCATGTCACCCTTCACCGGAAGGGTCCTTCTCCTGTGAGGGAGAAGACGCCAGGGGGGCAACCAGCTCACTCTTGTTCAGACCCTGGGTGCTGCTGAGATGGTGCTGGAGACCAGGGCTTCCATGGTGGTGGGGGCTGGCAACCATCATCCATATGGTCAGGAAGCTGCTTTCCCATTTTTCTCTCGGGGGGGCATGGCATGCCACAGATGTCAAGGTGAAAGCCGTCATCCACCACACTCCCTGCATTCAGCGAGCTTGCTGAAATGCTGTGCTCCTGGCCTCCACCAGGAGTCAGCACCCACCGAGCCACATCTCCACCCTCCCCCCGAGAGGAGGCGAGCAGTCGTCAGATGCTCAAACCTTCTCACCTCTGCCAGACCTCCAGTGAACCAGGTCCATTCCCAGGTGGATATCCAATTGCTGTGCCGTTGGGCAGGCTCTCAGTTCTTGTTTGAGGGATGTGGCTCTATTATAGTGGTACGATCTCATTTCATCTTCAATATAATTAATTTGTTCAGAAAGAACTATGTTGTATTCCTACATCCTAGAAATAAGGTCATGCAATTTAGTTCTCAACTTTAAATAGGGGAAATACTTATTACTGTTTGTTCTACCCACAGATTTAAAGAATGATTTAAGATCTCTCTCTTAGTGTCTTCCCACCATTCTTCCACACTGTCATAGGCAGGTAATACTGTACATAGAGCTCTAAGAGGTTCAAGCCATTTATTCTGTATCTCTGGTTGGTGCAGTATGGCATTATTGTGTCTGCCTAGGAGGGGGTGTTCAAATGGCAATGAACTACCACAGCTTTGTGGTCTGATGTTTGTACAGTGATAGTCCTTGCAGAACTCATATTCAAGTCTGTAAATGCAAACAAAAAGTAAATTATCATATGTAGGGTCTCTTTTGAAAAACTGGTTACCACAGCAGATTTATAAGCTGCAATACCATCTTTCAGACCTGAAGTGGTTATCATGTATTTCAGATCTATTGAATCACTGTAGCTCTATATTGTGCACCCCCCATATTTTAGAAATAACCTTGAGTTAAAGTCCTCTGCAAAGCGACCAATTTTTTTGTATGAAGATATGGGTATAATGCTTCAAACAAGTATACTCTTGCTGCTTTAGTCTGAGGGGCATTGATGTTTATAAGGCACAAATGCTGCCTCCCCTGTATCAAATCTAACAAAAGGGTTCTGCCTGGCTCAATTTCCACCAAGCGTATAACTCTGAATATGTCACCTGTAAACAGGATACCCACCCCTTTACACTTGTCAGTACCTTGTGACCAAAAGGATGCTCTGTGTAGCCAGAACTTTTTTATAGCTGAAATTTCAAAACAGATTTTAATCTGAGTATCCTGTAAAAACAAAATATTACTCGGATATCATTGTCCGCCTAGGGACAAATTACCTGGTGTGGATAGGGAAGAGTTAGGCAGAATACAGGTGGAGTCCAAGGAGCTGGGGAGAGGCCTGAAGCAGATAGCAAGCTCCTTGTCCTTCTCGGAGATACTACCTGTCCACAGTGAGGGGGAGGCTAGGACACTACACATCCAGAAGTTCAACTCATTGTTGTATGAATGGTGTTGAGAGGAGGGGGTTTGGCTTCATGGGGGACTAGGCTTCACCTGGAGGGATGTGAGCCTGTACAAAGTGACAGCCTACATCCATCCAGGGAGGGGACCATGGTCCTTAATGAAAAGTTTAAGTGCTTCATTGACAAGCATTTAAACTAACCAAGGGCGGGGGAGGGGGGTGGAGAAAGAATACGGGACAAAATATGACTCTCCCTGAGAGAACAGGAACTACAGGGGAACTCGAGGAAAAAATACCCTGTAGACCTACAGAAGGCTCAGGTCAGCACAAAGAAACACATTGGGAGGGATTTAATTGAATGTATAGTTACTATTGCCTGGTTGGCCTGCATCCAAACAGACATGGTAGTAGAAAGCTCAGAATTAGGTTAAGAAACACATTGATGGATTTTTAAACTGAACTCTAAGCAGAGATATAATAAATTACATCAACATAAATTGTCAGTGGTTAACAGACTTACTAATACTACTGTTCAGGGAAACAAGAAGAATCTTAAAGTGGTAACCCTAAATGCTAGAAGTTTTTATATATTAAAAATATCAGAATTGCAGGGTATTCTTTACAATGAAAGTATAGGCATTGTTTTTGGTATGCGAAACCTGGTGGAATGAAACAATGGATTGGGTTACAAATATCTCAGGTTACCAATTATTTTATAAAGATAGACAAGATAAGAAAGGGGGTGGTATAGCATTTTTTATCAGAGATGGAATAGAAAGTACTATTTTTGACCTTGTTATTGCCAGTTGTCAGTCATTTTACTCACTTTGGGTTAGAATATGTGGGAGACATATGAAAAAACTGAATATGGCCACATATTATACACCTCCAAATACTACTATGTGCACAGATACTAAAATAAGAGAAGAATTAATTAATATGACCACATTAGGTGATACAGTAATTATGGGAGAGTTTAACTTCCCATACATTAACTGGGGTAACATTGAGACTAAATCCAATGGTGGCAAATGCTTTGTTGATCTAGTATTAGAATTGGGATTGGAACAGTTGATCAATGAACCAACCAGGGGTCATAATACTCTGGACTTGGTTCTAACTAATGTTACACATATTGATCACATATGATAAAAGAAATTATTGTTAGGGAAACTTTAAGTAATTCAGATCACTGTATGGTACAATTTGCTGTAATTTTTGGCACTAGGAAGAACCGAGGAAAAACATTTATTAGAAACTACAACAGGGCAAACTTTCTATAAATTAAGGAAGCATTGTCAAGGTGGGATTGGAGAAGGGATTTTCATAACACGATAACAGAGGAAAAGTGGGTCATATTAAAAACAAAGTTATTTGACCTGGATCATAAGTATTTTCCAGTTAGGCATTTGTACAATGAAAAAGGTAAAATGCTGGCTTGGTGTACTAAAAAAGTATTAAATCAGATAAAAATAAACAGCAGACTTATAGGAAAATGAAAATGGAGCCAGATGATCATAGTGTTTCTTCCTATAAGGCAGAACTAAGAAAACGTAAAAGAATAATTAAATCAGAAAGGCAACAACTGGAAATTTAGATTGGCCCATGTTAAAGATAACAACAAGACATTCTGTTCCTATATAAATAGCTAAAAATCTTCTGATAACTGAATGGGACTGGTATTTTCACGGGGAGTAGAATTAACAGACTCACAGGAAATGTCTAACACATTTAACAATTTCTTCTGTGATGTTTTCAATAAAGAACTGCTGATTTACTTAAGAGAATCAAATCAACATGATTCAATATCTGATGAATACTTCATAATTTAAGATGTATTGAATTTACTTGATGAACTTAAACTGAGCAAATCATTTGGTTCTGACCTACTTCACCCAATGATGTTATGAGAACTTAAAGCATTCATAGTAGAGCCTCTGACGTGCACTTAAAACAGCTCTTTCACAAGGGGAGACATTCCAACTGATAGGAGGAAGACAACAGTAATGCCATTGTTCAAAAAGGGGGCTAGAAAGTCAATGGCAAATTATAGACCCATTAGTCTAACTGCAATATTATGTAAAGTTGTGGAAAAACTTATCAAAAACAAACTTGAACAGGATTTGTTAAATTTAAACATTAATGATGTATCCCAACATGGATTCAAAAGGAATGGGGCTAGTGTAACCAACATGCTATGCTTTTATGAAAAGATAAATAAATGTATTAATGAAGGAAGCCCTGTAGCTGTGAGGCACGGGGTCATAATGTCTCAAGGCATTATGCCGCATGGCTAAATCTTGCCACCAATACAGCGCAATTTATGGCATACGGCATACGTCTTTTTTTCTGTGGTGGGCTTTGTCCCCCCACACCCCCGTTGTGCTCCCCAGACCCCCCCACTAAAGATTCTTAACTCCAGGGGGGTCCAACTTGGGGAGCGCACGAAGTCTTTAAAAAAATAAAATTTCTGGGACCGGGAATCAAACCCCATCCCAGACACAGTACCTGGGTTCCTGCTGCTGTAGCTCTGTCCAGTGAGCCACAGCAGCTGCTCAGCAGAACCCACTCCCAGAAGAAGTCTTATCCTCTGCCTGGGAGTGTGTGACTGGTGCAATACCATGTACAGCAGTATACACAGTATTGTACCATTCGCTGTCCTAGACAGCGATATTTCAGGTTAGCTATAATGTCGTAGGCTATTAAGCGTACAACATTATGGCCTGGTATGTCAATGTGATATTTTTGGACTTTTTAAAAACCTGCGACATGGTTTCCCATTCGGTTCTGGTGCAGAAGATGGAAAGGATGGGATTAGATACTAGAATTATTACTTGGGTCAACAATTGGCTAAGTGGAAGAACACAAGCAGTGCAGATTAAGGGTGTCATTTTGATGAGTGCGCAGTTACAAGTGGAGTCCCTCATGGATCAGTTCTGGGCCCCATTTCATTTTCACTATTCATTAGTGACATTGACAGCAGTGTCAATAGTTATATAGTGAAATTTGCTGACTATTAAAATTGGATGACCAGTTGCAACAACAGAGGATAAATATAAACTGGCACAGGATCTGTTCAAAATTCAACAATGGGCAGTTCATAACAAAATGGCCTTTGGTATAGAAAAATGTTCAGTTATTCACATGGGTAAGAATAACCAAAATCATACATCATATATATTGTTTGCATAATATACAAATTAAGCAGATAGAAACAGAAAGGGATCTTGGTGTATTAGTAGGCAAGGACCTGATGTTTAGCACACACTGTGCTAAATTAGTTTACAGAACCAGTTATTTAGTCCAGTGTTTAAAAATATCCTTCCTGGCTGGCCTACCGATGCAGCTGTAGTACTACCGCTAGTGACATCAGCGACCTGGGTTCAAGAGCTGGAGGGTCAGCTGGGGAGGGGAAGCTTGAGGGATGGGGTAGCAGGCTGGTGCTGGTCTGAACTCTGGTAGAGGCCAGAGGAACAGCAGTCCATTGCCACACATGGGGGGAGTGTGATACAACGTTGGTGTATGCGCCTTGACATCATGGTGTAACCACGACTCCAGGGAGAAAAATTGGGAAAAATGGAGCCGACTGAAGCTCCTCCAGCAGAGGTGGTGCCCTTCACCACTTAACTTGCGAGGCCACAATGGGAAGCATGATGAGAAAATGAAGAATTTGGGGGTCCCTCCATTCCAAACCCACCTGGGGGGTATGACCAAGTCTACATGGGAGTACCTGACCAGTGGAATGCATCTGAGGTGGGTCGGGGGAAGCCGGTCAGATCCAGGGGGTAAAATGCAAGTTTAAAAAAAAAAAATCCTTCCTGACCAGGAACAGGCAGTGTATCATTCTGGTCTATCAAACATATATAAGGCCACACCTGGACTATTGTACTCAGTTGTGGAGCCCACATCTTAGAAAAGATGTCAATAGAATTGAAAGGGCAGAGAGACAAATAACAACAAGCATTTGTCAATGCGGAATGTTTACTTGCTGGCATTAGCATTGGAGGTGCAAGAGTTAGACAGATGCAGAATAGGAATGGCAATGAAGTATTGAACTTCACGCCAACCCCACCTCCACCCTGCAGAGATGGATAGGCATTGGCTTATGCCTATGGGTTGTCACACATAATGATCATGCCATTTCACCTCACCCTATTCTGTGGACACCTACAAGTGTTGAGGTGTGCCTTGGGCTGTTCAGGTTTACAGTCACCCCATTCCATAAGGACATATGCTGAAATGAGTGCAGTACAGGAGAATGGGGTGAACTCTGGGGCCAAAGAGTCCAAGGCACACCTCGATGCCTGTCACCGGCTGCAGGATGGGCATGGAATGGCATGAGCATTGCAGCCAGCAATCCAAAGGCACACCCCTGACACCTGTCAGTCTGTACAGAGCAGGATGTTATGGTTAGAAACCGTAATGTCCCGGGCATTTGTTGGTATTTGCACTACAGTTTTTCAACATGGCCTTTTTGTGACCCCCACCTCATGAAAGTATTTGGTACATCTGCTCATGAACAGCGGTACTGCAATTTTATTAATCTGTCTCGAATGTGGATTTGCTACAGCGACCGCGCCATTCTGAGCCAGATGTTGTGAAAACACAGTTTGGGCAGGATGTCAAAAATGGCAGCTATCCTGTTCATTAGGAGGTGTGAAAAAATGCCAATGTTAAAAATCTGGAATGAAAATATTACAAATTTGCAAAGTTACAAGGGTGTGTAGAAACTGCTCAATGCACGCTCGAAACACAATAATTTTATGGACTTTTGTCACCAGATTTTCAACATAGGCATTTTAGGACCTCTGCTCATGAACAGTATCACTGTAATTTTCTTAATGTGTCCCAAACACTGATTTCCCCCAGCAACCACCCTATTCTGCTCTGGAAGTGCGAAAACACATTTCAGCCAAGATGTGAAAAATGACAACTGTACTGTTCATAAGGAGGTGTCAAAAAATGCCAATGATGAAAATCTGGAGTAAAAATATTACAAATTCGTGAAGTTATGAGTGTGCGTGGAAACTATGCAATGAATGCTCATAACACAGTCATTTTTTAGAATGTTTCCACCAAACTTGCAAAATAGGCTTTTTGGGAGTCCACCTCATGAACACTGACACTGTCATTTCGTTAGTCGGTCCCAAAAGGTGATTCCACGCAGTGACCTTGAAATCACCTTTTGGGACCAAATAACAAAATGACAGTGACTGAATTCACGAGCTGGGGTCCCAAGAATCCCATGTTGAAAATCTGGAGCAAAAATTCACAAAAATGGCCAATATATCCACCTAAGTTGAAAAAAAAAGTATTTATGCCATTATACATCTTACCGGCATTTCTTCAGTTCTTGGTAGGCTTTGAAGAGTGCAGACGTGTTTCCAGTCCATTGAAGATCACTGCACCAGGCTCCAGAGGTAAGTATGGGGTGAAGTGGGTGTGGTGATGCAGGGTGTGTAGTGGGTGGGTCCGGGCTGGGGGAAGGGACACAATGGCGAGGGACCATTTCCTTTGATTCAGGCAAAAAAATGTAAACACATTCACCACGAACCATTTTCCATTTTTTTACAGGTTTTGGCCACACTGGGGTAGGCTCCCAGTGTGGCACATTTGTTTGGGGTGGTCATGTTAGCCACACTGGGGTGGGATCCCAGTGTGGCACACAATCAGGTGGGGTCAGCACCAGGAAAATGGGGGGTTAACATGCCTACAGGGGGACTGGGCACCCCATCAACATGCACGTCTGTGTATGGGGCATGATACCAAGGGAGTTTGGGCACCCTCTTGGCAGACCACAGCAGTAACGGGGGCACATATGCTGACAGGGGGATTGGACACCCCTGAAGTTGGCTTCCTAGGGACTGTGAGTAGGTGGTGGGCAGCAAGCCACCGCCCGCCATGTTTATTGAAATTTTACACCAGGCAAGGCATGCCCTGCAATGATGGGTCACTTCCTTATTGAAGCGGCCAATTCATTTCAACCTGGTGGCATGCTTGCTGAACTAGTGTCAGTAGCAGCATGCCGCCACACTGGAGAAACATGGCCAAGCCTCAAAATGCAGTGGGGGCATTGGCCACTACAGTGCCGCACCTCCGAAACCTCACTTCTCTCCTAAGCTGTCATAGAATGTTTCTTGTGCATGCACTCAAGCAAACATAAAAATGGTCTCCTGTATGTAGCATATGTCCTATGAAGATAGGCTTGAGAGTTTGGGATTATATTCATTAGAGCAAAGGCATGTATGAGGCGATTGCCATATGATGTACAAAATCCTACATGACAGGGAATTAATGGAAGAAATGGGGATTGAAATACAATCAAAACCAGCTGGCCTGAAAACACATAAAATGCAAATACAATTAGAAATTCCTAGGAAAAAGGGACAATTTTTGTCTTTTATCCTGAGGACAGGTAGAGTGTGGAATACCCTACCAGAAACCATGGTCCAGAGTTGTAACATGGCTGCATTTAAAAAGAGACTGGATGACTACTTACTTTCTAGAGGGGGAAATTGTTCCCACTAATGTGGGTGGACAGACTCAATGGGCACTTTTGGCCACCTTCCGTCAACTACTCCTATTATGAAACCTAGTATAAGACAGGGGAAAGGAAGGGTCTGACAAGGATCGTGATCAGAAAAGGCAGAGGCATAAGACAGCAAAGCACAGAAGGAACATCACACCTTGGAGAGCCATATGTGCAAATGCCAAAAGTCTGAGTAACAAAATAGGTGACCTCAAGGCTACCAATGCAGAATCTGGCCTTGACATTGTGGCCAGCATGGAGACCTGGTGCAATGAAAACCAGAGCCTGGAAGTGGCTGTACTGGGGTATAATCTTTTCAGGAGGGACAAAGTGGGAGGAAGTGGGTAGGAGTGGCTCTTTATGTGAAAGCAAACATAAAGGCCACAGAAATTTAAAGGGAACTGGGAGGAGTGGTGATACTGTAGGTTACACTAGAACGGAATAAGGAGACATCCATCTGCACAGGGGTAATATACAGACCACCAGCTCAGGGGAGGAGTTAGATAAGAAGATGATGCTAGCGATCCAAAGGATGGTGCGCAAGGGAAAGATGTTGCTGGTCAGTGATTCCAATCTACTGGATGAGGATTGGAGCCTCCCTGCAGCAGCAATAGCTAGGAGCAGGAACATCCTGGACTCCCTACAGGGGACATTCCTTAAACAGCTGGTCACGGAACCCACACAAGAGACAGCACTACTGGACCTGGTGCTCACAAGTGGGGACATTGTCACCGGGGTTACAGTATGGGAACACCTGGGGAACAGTGATCATTAAACAGTGTTTTTTTAAATAACTGAGAGGCCACAACAAAACCATACAAGGACAAGAATCCTAGATTTTAACAGGGCAGATTGCAACAGGATGGGAAAATGCCTAGGTCAGAGTAGGGGAGCAGAAGGAGGTAGAAGAACAGTGGGCGACGATCAAAACAGGGATTGCAATGGTGACACAACTCTGTGTCAAATAGATCTGCAAGGTGAAGAGAAAGAAGAGAACACTATGGTTTTCTAAGGAGGTAGCAGATAGGATTAAAGCAAAAAAAAAAAAACAAGATCTAGCCACAGCCAATATTTAGTTTAGTTTAGTTAGTTTTTGTTGACCGGGTAAGTGCACTAGACAAATTCTGCTTATTTTCAGGCATGACCTGGGGAAGGGGGATGCAGATGAATGCCAACTGATCTTGAACCAGATGAAGCTGTTGGTGGTATTTTTAGTAAATGGGGTGAAATTTGACCAGAGCACTGGGGAACATCCCCTACTGCATTGCTGCCAGTGGGGGGGGGGGGGGCATTGTCCCACTTGGCTGTTTGCCAAGAAGGTGGGACAGGGAGCAGAGTGGTGATGATGTGGCAGAAGAGCTGATGGAGTCAGAGAACCCTAAAGAAACTGAAAATACTACACTACAAATGGAAAAACCTGACAAGATCCCTAATATTGCTACAAAGATGGCTGTCGGATCTGGAAAGGACAAAGAAGTAACTAAAAGTCCAAGTGTCAAGGTAATTCCTGATCTTCCTAGTGACAGTGGTTCAGAACAAGAAATTGACTTAACAAGACAGTGAAATACATTCTAAAGAAACAGAAGCAGAAATGCAGTTAAAAAAACAGTTTGAAATAAAGGAGAGACAATATTTTCAACAGAAAGCATAGTTGGAAACTTAAAAATGGCAAAGGGCAGAGGCCTGTCAACCTGTACAAGCTGGACGCTGATGACACAGCATCATCAAAGGGAAGGCCGCTAAGCTGGGCTGCACAAGTGGAAAATGCTGAAAACTTGGAGACGATTGCAACGAAGCATACTGCTGAAAAATCTCAAGAAATCACAATATAATGCATCAGGAATGGCACACACGAGTTATGAACAGCTCGGCCTAAGACACCCAGTGGTTTTAGAACAAAATTTAAATACAGAACAAACTTGGTTGGTAGAAAAAGCTCTGAAATCTGCAGGATGGCAACAGAATGTTGAAACAGGTCAGTGGTTCTCTGGAGATACTCCTATTATTACGCCTGTTCTTGATGATAAACAAAACAAGCATTTGTCAATGCCGAATGTTGCTTGCTTCTATGTGCTGTTTAGGTATTTGGAAGTCATTGGAGTGCAAATATTGAAAATTTGCGAACTTACGAGCGTGCGTAGGAACTGCGCAACGCACGCTCATAAAACAGTCATTTTAGGAATTTTTCACCAAATTTTCAACATAGCCATTTTAAGACCTCTGCTCATGAACAGTGTCACTGTGATTTTGTTAATGTGTCCCATACATTGAGTTTGCACACTGACTGCGCCATTATCGCTACATGGCGAACACGTTTTGGGCAGGATGTGAAAAATGACAGCTATACTGCTCATAAGGAGGTGTGGTAAAATGGCAATGTTGAAAATCTGGAGTGAAAATATTGAAAATTTGTGAACTTACGAGCCTGCGTAGGAACTGCGCAATGCACGCTCGTAAAACAGTCATTTTTTGGAATTTTGGCACCAAATTTTCAACATGGGGTTTTTGGGACCCCTTCTCATGAATGATGTCACTGACATGGTGGTATTCAGGCCCTAAGTGTGATTTCGCAGTCACTGCGTGAAATCATCCTTCGGGCCCGAATAACGCCATGACAGTGACATCATTCATGAGAAGGGGTCCCAAAAACCCCATGTTGAAAATTTGTTGCAAAAATTCCAAAAATGCCTGAGATATGCAACAAAGTTGACCCCCCCATCTAGCCTATTATACAGCTTACCGGCATTTCCTCAGTTCGTGGTCAGCTTTGAAGAGTGCAGACGTGTTCCGGTCCACTGAAGATCGTCGGCGCTGGAGTCTGGAGGTAAGTATGGGTGAGGGGTTGTGGGAAACTGGGTGTGCAGTTGGTGGGTGCGGGTTGTGGGAGGGGGTCGGGAGACACGCCCAGCAGACGTTCGTTTTCGGGTAAAATTAAAAAAGACATCATTGGGACCATTTGCCATGCTGGGGTGGGCTCCCAGCATGGCACAAGGTGGGTGGGGGCGTTCAGCCGACGGGGATTAGGCACCCCATCAGCCAAGGACTGATTGCCATGCTGGGGTGGGCTCCCAGCGTGGCACCTACAACTGGGGGGGCGCAGCTCAGCCGATGGGGATTGGGCACCCCATCGGCTACACAACAAGTCTTGGAGGCGCATGCGCCTGCATGTGGGGGTGAGCTCGCTTCTTATCTCTGCTCACTGAGCGTAGCTCCCCTTTCAACTGTATGCCACTGCATTTTGGAGCGTGTCATAGACGGCTCAAAATGCGACCAGCACCAGAACACGCCTGCCAGCTCACTGACTGAATTGGAGGGGGAGGTGACACACCTCCGAAATCTCCAATGATGGCACTATGTTTCTTGCACATGCGTGCAAGCAACATAAAAATGCTCCACCAGAAAAAAGCTCTAATGATACAGATGCTAACTTAGAACTTCCAACAGACTTAGAGCTTACACTGAACCCAGTTTTTAAATTGATTAATGAAATGAATGATAACCAGGCTCCTGGGCGACTCCCCAGAGAGTCTTCTTCTCAACCTGAGAGGCCTCTAAATCGAATATACAACAGTGCTCCTAAAACGTTTGCATCACTCTTCAAAACTCCCATATATCCTGCCAAAAGGCATAATGCAGTACGCCTTACATATACAGGAGGCATGCCCCCACCCCCAATAGACTATTTGTTGCAAAAAATCTTCTGAAGGACTCCATGAAATTTATGGCAACAGACATATATACCCTCATACACATTTCAGGAGACACAATTTTTGACATCAGCTTTAAAACCATGCATGGATTGGAGCGATTCTGGACAAAATGCAATGCCGTAAAAAAGTCCTTATTGTGGTTCCCTTTTCTGTCAACATTATTGACAAGACCCACCCACAAAACCATAACTGTCCTCTTTAGAAATGAAGGAGTGAGCATGCACAATGTGATTCTATGGCTGAAACAGAGATACACAATTGTTGAAGATCCAGAAGCAATCCTGGGCTCTGAAAATATATGGATGGGGTGTGGAAGGTGAAAGTAATGTTAAAAACATTGGAAACTGGGGTAATTCATCTTCCGAATTCCTTTTTTTTAGGCAGAGATAGGGGTATATTATTTTATGCAGGCCAGCCCAGAATGTGCTACAAAGGCGGATCTTTAGATCCTATAAGTAATATATGTGATCAGTCGACACAGTTTGTGGTGACCATGGCCATTTGGGGGCAGACTGTGTTAATGAGTGTAAATGCAATTTATGTGGGGCTCAAGGGCATACATTTCAAAATTGCAAGAAAACTGCACATAACACCACAGGGCAGGCAGATGGTGAAGAACAAAGATTGCTGGTAGCTGTAGCATAAAGAAATAACCTAGGAAGTGTGGATCAGAAGATGAGACACACTAATTGTAAGAAATCAGTCAGAATCCCCGCACCAATTCTAAAGAAAGGAGCAAGTCACAAAAACTGTTTTAGAAAAGAAAACAGGCAGGCCCACTAAATACAGATGATTATTCTACTAGTGCAAGCATGTTAGCTGCATCCATCCCCCCTTTACCTTAAATGGCTCCAGAAGTTAGGCACACCAGGCAGAGATCTAAGGAAGTTCAGGACTGCCAGATAGAAGAACAAATCATGATTCCTACCACAAATAAATACGATATTTTACACTCAGAATATTCAGGAGAAGAATCAGACTACTCTTCAGTGGATTCCTCAGTCTCGGAGGGAACCACAGACAGAGAAGGAAAAACTCAGGTGAAAGGGCAAACAGAAAAGAAAAGCAAAAGTAACATTAAAAAATGTGGATAAACAAAGCTGGAAATGGAGTTATAAGTGAGAAATAACAAATGACAGAGCCTTTTTCCTTCCACACCATCAATGTTAACAGTATTAAGAGAGTAAAAACAAAGACAAACAGTTTTCTCCATTCTCACTTATTTGCACATAGGAGTAATTCTCCTGCAAGATATGAGATTGCACACCTTACAATAAATACAACAAGCCTCCAACTTATGGTTTATGGGCCCATCATTCTGGTCTTTAGGGAAGGAACCATGCTCTGGTCTAGGTATACTTTTTATGTTTGCTTGCACGCATGTGCAAGAAACATAGTGCCATCATTTGAGTTTTTCAGAGGTGTGTCAGCATCTTCCAATTCAGTCAGTGTGTTTGCAGGCATGGTCACAGTTCTCCAATCATTGCTGAAGCTGTCTATGACAGCAGTTGAAAATGCAGTGGCATACAGTTGAAAGAGGGAGCTACGCTTCATTGAGCAGCTCCTCCCCCCCCACATACACACAGATCAACTGTGTCGGTTGCCTGATAGGATGGTGTAGTCTTGTCTAGCTTAGAGAGACAAGCCACACATCATTACTTTAATAAACTGTTCATTGCCACAGCAGGACCACCAAAATGTGTGGGTGCCTAACAGTCCTTACACACGCCAGCTGTCCAAAGCACACCTTCATGGACTCCATGGGTTCTAATCCTCCAGAAAAAAATACCTCAGCATTTGATGTGAAAACTCATACTTCGTTGTATGTGTAATTCCAAGCGTTTTCTCTTACTAGACTCTGTCAATGTGAACTCCTAGCTGCTAAAATCTATGCAAATGAACTTGAGCGTACTGTACTACCTGCAGCTGAAGCAAAGAACAGCCAGAATGCACAAAGCAGAACATACTGCTATGCATTTCAGCAGCAGCCAGTGGGGAGGTTTTCATGACTGAAGCACTTTAATGCACCTTTTAGTGCTGTCATATACACACCCCTGTGTGGTAATTCACAAAACTGCACACTTAGTCTGGCAATGCAGCTTCAAAATACTTTTTTTTTCTCTGAATTGCCGTGAGCTGGCATTTAGATAGAATAACACAGCTCTTTCTCAAATCAGATGCTCAATGAAGTCACATCACCTTGTGACCCCAAACATCTTAGGGTTGGACATGTGCCCTAACAAAACAGCGAAAACTAGGTATAGAAAAAGAAAACACAAATTCAACCGTAGCTCACAATCGAATCCACCCTTTTCTCCGGTGAATCTGAAGCCGCCTAACAGCCCACCCCTGGGTGCTCATGTACTCCCTCCACCCACACAACATATGGTTGACGGTGGTGCTGAAAGTGCATGAACTTCTTTCTTCCGTGTCTGGAGCTGTAGTGGTGCTATTGGCAAGTGTATGTCCCTTTGCTCCAGATCTATCAGTGAGATGTCTATTCTGTGCAATGGACAGTGGCTGAATGTTATCAGCTGACAGTTTTCATTTCATTATCAACAAATAAATATTCAGGGCTTTGCAAATGCAACTTTGCTGGTAGCACAGTTTCATGCCCCCAAGTGTCTCATCAGTTAGTGGTTATATCTTAACCAATGATCACAAAAAGTATAAAAAAGATTTGCTGCTGGGTAATGTAAATGCCAATCCACCTAAGCACCTTTAGGCTGCAAACATAATTTGAACGTATAGGGATTCTGGACCGGTGTATCACTCCTTGGCACAGCAACGGTTAATAATTTTAAGCACATTCTCAGGACATTGTTTCACTTGCCCCCTCTCCCCACTACTATCCTGGTCACCTGAAATAAACTTGACATTTTAGTATCTGTTTTACATCTTGGCTCAGTTAGGCAATCAATGCTGTAAGAACATAAACGGACATAGAAATGGAGACTATAAGAACATGGTCACCTGAAATAAACCTGACATTTTAGTATCTGTTTTACATCTTGGCTCAGTTAGGCAATCAGCGCTGTAAGAACATAAATGGACATATAAATGGGGACTATAAGAACATGCCGTGGGTGCTTGTGCCTTAGTCCAGCTGTGCTACATCAGCCTGAAGCTCTGGTAGGGCTTACTGTCTACCACTTTATTCACCCCCATGTACCTGCACCATTTCACATCCTCTCTTGATCTACAGTGAGTGCATCCCTCATTCATACGTCACATACAGTATGCACACACAAAAAAAAAAAAAAAGTGTTCAAAAATTAAGATACATTTATCATGTTTGTTATGTTTGCTTGCACGCATGTGCAAGAAAGATAGTGCCATCATCTGGGATTTCGGAGATGTGTCACCCGCTCTTCCAATTCAATCAGTGTGTTGGCAGGTAGCGACCTGTAAGCCAATGCATGATGGAGCTGTCTATGACAAGCTCAAAATGCAGTGGCATACAGTTCAAAGGGGGAGCTACGCTTCAGTGAGCAGTGATAAGATATCGCTTGCTCATGCGCAGCTCCCCCACACCTGTCTACGCAGGCGTCGCCACCCCGCATGCTGCGCATACACTGTATAGCCGATGGGGTGCCCAATCCCTGTCGGCTGTACTGTCTCCCCCCCCCAAAAGCCTTCCAAATGCCACATTGGGTGCCCACCCCAGCATGGCAACTCATGATATAGGCCGGGGGTGCCCAATCCACCATCGGCTCCACTGTCCTCACCCCCCCCCGAGTACTGGGTGCCACGCTGGGAGCCCACCCCGGCATGGCAATCGATGCTTTGAGCGATGTGGGTGCCCAATCCCCCAATTGCTGAATGCCCCCCAACCGTCCTTGTGCCACGCTGGGAGCCCACCTCAGTGTGGCAAACGTCCCGCGTCGTCATTGGAAACAAAAAGAACACCTGTAAAGAAAAAACAGTCCCACGTAGTCTCCCTGGCCCCCATCCCACAACCCGCACCCACCCACTGTGCACCCTCCCCACCCCCACCCCATACTTCCCTCCGGACCTCAGCGCGATGATCTTCGGTGGACCGGGAACACGTCTGCACTCTTCAAAGCCGACCGCAAACTGAGGAAATGCCGGTAAGCTGTATAATGGGCTAGATAGGGGTTTTCAACTTTGTTGCATATCTCAGGCATTTTTTGGAATTTTTGCACCAAATTTTCAACATGGGGTTTTTGGGACCCCTTCTCATGAATGATGTCACTGTCATGGCATTATTCAGGCGAAGGGTGATTTCGCAGTCACTGCGAAATCACCTTTTGGGACTGATTAACAAAATGACACTGCCAGTGTTCATAACGTGGGCTCTCAAGAAGCCTATTTTGAAAATTTGGTGGAAAAATTTCAAAAAACGACTGTTTTACAAGCATGCATTGCGCAGTTCCTACACACATTCGTAAGTTCACAAATTTTCTATATTTTCACTCCAGATTTTCAACATTGCTATTTTACCACACCTTCTTATAAGTAGTACAGCTGTCATTTTTCACATCTCACCCAAAATGTGTTTCCGTCCATGTAGCGCACAATGGCGCAGTCGGTGTGCTAAATCAATGTACAGGACAAATTAAGAAAATCACAGTGACACTGTTCATGAGCAGAGGTCTTAAAATGGCTATGTTGAAAATTTGGTGAAAAATTCCAAAAATTACTGTTTTACGGAAGGCGCATGCGCAGTTCCTATGCATGCTCATAAGTTTGCAAATTTAATATTTTCACTCTAGATTTTCAACATTACCATTTTATTACACTTCCTTATGAACAGTACTGCTGCCATTTTTCATATGCCGCCCAAAATGTGTTTTTGCACATGTAGCGCACAATGGTGCTGTTGGTGTGTGAAAGCAATGTTTGGGACAGATTAAGAAAATCACAGTTACACTGTTCATGAGCAGAGGTCTTAAAATGGCTATGTTGAAAATTTGGTGAAAAAATTCCATAAAATGACTGTGTTACGAGTGAGCATTGCGCAGTTTCCACGCACCCTCGTAAGTTCATGACTTCGTAATATTTTAAGTCCAGATTTTCACCAGTGGCATTTTTCCACACTGCCTTATTTACAATACAGCTGTCATTTTTCACAACATGGCCGAAGTGTGTTTTCACACTTTCAACTCAGAGATGCGTGGTCACTGTGGGAAATTATTGTTCGGGACAGATAAAGAAAATAACAGTGACACTGTTCATGATCGGAGGCACCAAAATGCCTGAGTTGACAATCTGCTGTAAAAAAATCCCCAACCTAATTATATTACAGGTGTGCGTTGCACAGTTTCTATGTATGCTCATGACTTCACCATTTTTTTAAATATTTTTACTGCAGATTTACAACATTGCCATTTTTTACACCTTCCCATGAACAGTACAGCTGTCATTTTTTACATCCTGTTCGGAATGTTTTTGCACCTGTGGTGCTAAATGCCGTAGTCGCTGTGCATAAGCAGCTTTCGGCTAAGAAACTGATATTCCCCCTGTTCATGAGGTGGGGTCACACAAAAACCATGTTGAACATTTGGAGTGAAAATACCAACGAATGCCTGAGGAGTTAGGGTTTCCAACCATAACGCCCAACCCTGTAGAGAATGACAGGCATCAGGGGTGTGACTTGGGATTCTTGCCTGTAATGCTCATACCATTCCACACCCTGCAGCCAGTGAGAAGCATTGAGGTATGCCTTGGACTCTTCGGCCCCAAAGTTCACTCCACTTTCCTATATCGCACCCATCCCACTGTATTTCCTAATGGAATGGGGTGCGCATAAGGACCAAAGACCCCAAGGAACACCGTGACACTTGCCAGTGTCTGCAGGGTGGGGTGTACTGAAATGGAGTGGCCATTATGCCTGATGACCCAAAGGCACACCCCAATGCCTGTCACTCTTTGCAGGGTGGTGGTGGGGTTGGCTTCAGTTCAATACTTCACTGCCATTACTATTACACAGCTCTGTAACTTCTTACACTACCACTGCCAATGCCAACAAGCAAACATTCAGCATTGACAAATGCTTGTTAAATACCCTGAAGCTAAGCTTCTAAAATTGTATGATTTGGTACCTGGGAGACTTAATTTTAGATGCACTAATACAAAATTCAACTTACCACCTAATAAACATTTATGCTTCACAATCGAAGGCACTAAGATGTGATTTATTTAGACTAATTCAACCATGTCTTCAGACAACACTTATAATTATACTAACTGGAGATTTTAATTGCCCTGTAAAAGCTAGAACTGCAAGACAATGCTGCGAGTTTAATTTATTAGCATGAATAGTGTACTCAGCTAAATTAAAGCTTGCAGTGTATCATCACTTAAACGAGAAGAACCCACTTTTCAGAAAAGGAAAACTGGTTCCAGAATTGATTATATTTTTACTTCTGAACAAAGAGAAATTCATAATGCTAAAATTCAGGTTGCTGAGTTCTTGGACCACTGCATAGTTTCAATAGCAGTAGATAAAGAACACAGGGAAAGAAGAGGTCCTGGTTATTGGAAATTGAACACTTCATTATTATCTGATAGTTCTGTATTAACTGTACTACAAAATTTTATGAAGGCTAGAACGTTTGTATTTATATTATTTGAAGATCCAGTCCAGTGGTGGGAAGACACAAAGAGGGAATTTAGGAAGCTATGTAAACATATTGTTAAAAATAATAACAAAAAAAAGAGTATCTATTATATTTACAACAAAGACGAAAGTTATAGCAATTGCTATCCTTTACTTACAAAACAGGACAAAATGTGTCAGCACAAATCTCAAAATTAAAGCAGGAAATGATGATTTTTCATAATAAAAAAGCAAAATCTTTAGACTACAAACATACATTTGCTACTCAAGGAAATAAAGAAACATTATGTCCTAATGAGCACTATCAGAACCAGGCAAAAAAAAGGATATACTGTATCTAAAATAAAAGATAGTAAGGGGATAATTTATACAGAGCAAAGGAAAATTAGAGAGTAAGTCTCAGATTACACAATAAAAATGTATGCACATTTAGACACTAACCTTGAGGGTTTACCGGAATTTTTAAAAGATTTGATAATACTGGATTTGCATGACAATATGGCAACAGAACTGATAGAACTCATTAAAGAATTAGAAGTGATAATGGTCATTTCCTCTTTACTTGGAAAAAAATCTCCTGGACCGGATGGGCTCTCCAATGAGCGGAATAAGCTCATAGTGAAATATTGATTAAAAGAACTCACTATGGTATTTAATAAAATTCTATCCACAGGACATATGCCCTTATTCATGAATATGGGGTGTTTATATATATATATATATATATATATATATATATATATATATATATATATATATATGAAAGGAGAAAAGGCAGATATAGGAAATTGGTGTCCTAGTACCTTACTAAATTCAGATTTTAAATTAACAACAATCTTAGCAAGCAGATTATCCAAAATAGCAGACGCCCTAATATCCCCAGCTCAGTCTTATGCAGTCTCAGGGTGACAGATATACAACGACCTGTATCTAATAAGAGAGCTAATAGAACAAGGGAAAATAGGCAACATAGATGGACTTTTAAGCAGTCTGGAGCTGCAAGGATCATGACAGCCAGTGGGCGGTCACCCTCCCCTGAAGTCACAAACAAAGGAATCTGAAGCAGTCCAGAGCTGCAAGGGTCGTGAGGGCCAGTGGAGCAGTCACCTCCCCGGAAGCCGCAAACAAAGAAATCAGGTACTGCCATGCCACGCACAGGAGCTCAATCGTTGGAGCAGCTCTCCAGGAGTTCTTTGTGATGCCTTTTTTGAATTTCAACCCGACCTGGTGCTGGCATCACATGAACTTTAACTTGTAACTAAAAGTACCTTTAAGTGTAATTTTCTGTCGGTAGACATGTGCTGATAGTTTTTTTCTTTCAGTTTTCTACTTGGGAACCCAGTTTCTGAAACCAACAGGACGGTTCATTAATTTGTACTGCTGGGGGCTGAACTACATCACTTGAATATCTTAAAGCTAAATGGTATTATCCATTTATATTTTCTGTACAAATTTCAACCTGAGAACCATGATCTCTGTACCGAGGTAAGGGTTTCATTAGCTTGAACTGCAGGGGACTAAATTACATCAGTAGCACCTCCAAAAGTTAATTTGTGTAATCAAGGGGAGGGTTTCATTAGTTTAAACTGCTGTGGACTGAACTTCATCACTTGCACGTCTATAAGTTAATTTAAATTTCAGCAGACCAGCCCAGAGAGTTAAACCATTACTTGATGGATTAGCCCAGACAGTTTATGCTTAAATTGTTATTACACAGTGCCCTGAGATGTAGAAGCTTACTTGATCCTTCTTAGCAAATGTAAGAAATCCTTCCCCCACTACGCAGCAGCAGTCTGGTCTATGAGACAGCCCCTCTGCCCCCTAAAAATAACTATAAATTCTTACCAGACTCTCCCTTCTTCCACAGAAGCAGCCTGGAGCTGCAAGGGTTGTGAGGGACAGTGGAATGGTCATCCTCCCCCCCTGAAGCCACAAAGGAAAGGAATCAGGTACTGCCATGCCACGCACAGGAGCTCAATCATTGGAGCAGCTCTCCAGAAGTTGACCCCGCCAATGCTGTGCGTCGACTTCCCGCCACCCACACCACCACTCTTGGTTGACTTTCCCTTATATAGAGGAGAATGCATGGCTCTAAACCAATCAGCCCACTTCCCTATCTGCAGTTTATACATACTCACCAGTAGGAGCAGACTTCTACGCTGCACACCTCCCCTTACTGGATGCACTCTGATCCACCTCCCAAATCTAGCTTAAGAATGTTCCACTCAATCTTCCCTGTACTCACCCTGCTTTTCCCAGTGCTGATTCCTCCCCCTTCAATCTTTCCAGTTAATCTCCCTAGATATGCCACTGTTGACTCGCTGCCCAAATATCTGACACTACCTGCTAACTATCCAACCGCACCTATTGAGAACACCTGCACTAAAGCTAATCTAGTGATCTACTATGCTGGAAACCTCCTCCCTCCCTACCTGGCCACCACAATAACAGTGTGCCTGAATATCAGCTCCACCCTGACGCCCCTATCTCTTCCCCTGGACCTGACACCCCCCAATTCTCTACAAGGTCCTATCCATGCACCCCCCTACATCCTTACCCTCCCCATACCTATGCATATGGCCACCGGAAGGTCCATAGCTCTCAAGCTGTATTGCAACAAAAAGCTAACCTGGAATCCCATCATCAGGTCTCTCCTCCTTCTACTAATAATGACAAGTAATATTCACCCAAACCCAGGGCCCGTCATCACCCTCACACCACGTCAAACCCCTGCAGGTGGACTATGTATAGCCTCCCTAAACATATGCAGCCTGCTAAGAAAATGGGACTCCTTCCAGGGATGGGTCCTGCAGCATCAACCAGACATCATAGCAATAGGTAAAACTTGGCTCTCCTCCCATATCCCAGACTCCTCGGTCTCCCTCCCTCCCTGGGTACAATGTCTTCCTGGCTGCCAGATGGGGTAAGGGGGAGCTGCGCATTATATACCAAGGACACTCTAAAGGTACGCATCTTCCCCCCTCCGCAACTCCTCCCAGGACCATAGAATCTTAATCTCAAACTAACCGTAGGAAGTTCCCAAACCCCCTACTCATCATGGCAATATACATTCCCCCAAGGGATCAAAAAGCAGCCTTCCATTCCCTTCTGTCTTATCTTGACACCCTGCCCTCTCAAAATGAAAAAAATTATAATGGGGGATTGCAATGTCAACTGGCTTTCCAAAGTGGCCATCCCTTACATCGACGCAGCCTCTGCCCATGACTTCACCCAAATAGTCCACTCTCCCAGTAGACTACACCAATGCACTGGATCATCCTCTCTGCTTGATCTAATTTTCGCAAACCGCCCTCATCAAATCTTCAACACTACTGTTCTCCCCGATGCAATCAGTGACCACTCCCCAGTCCTCTGCTCATGGACTTGGAAGACACCCAAATCTCCACTGAAACTGATCCACAGATGCAAACTTGGGCCAGGAAAACTCTCTCGCCTGAAAGCCCATCATAGTGCAATGGACTGGTCATTTATAACTAACACTCTTAACCCGGATAGAGCCCTCAACCTTTTCATTCACACCTACAACACTGCCTGTGATATGTTTGCCCCTCTGGAAAGGGAAAGGGGAAAGGGAAAATTGTTTAACCAGGAAAGACACACTAAAGCTGAAGCTTGTTTCCAGGTGCAACCTGGGAGCACAAGGAAGTTAAGTGACTTGCTCAGGGTCACACAGTATGCAAGTGGGGGCTGTGGGATTCAAACCCAGGTCTCCAGGTTTGCAGCTTAGAGCCCTAAACCTCTGCACTATACTGCCTCCTACTAAAAGGATGGTCAAAGGCAACCCGGCGCCATGGATAACAGATCACATATCGGCCCTGATGCAGTCCAGGGATTCTCTATGGCATCTCACCAATGAGACTGGCCAGCCTACTGACAGACAGAAGTACCTTGCAGCCCGTAACCAATGTACATGGGCAATATGTAAATCCAAAGTCGAGTTCTACAAATCAGCCCTTACCGTTACCTGGGGTGAGGGTCGCAAATTCTAGGACAATATAAAGGACATCTGCAGAAAAACCAACAATCCTGTCCCCACCCAAATCCTGGTAGAGGAGGGACTTACTTCTGATACCACCCAGATAGTCTCTGCATTTAACCATGCCTTCACTGACCTCAGTCATGTCCCTCCCCCCACTTCTTTGACACAAACACAGCCTGCACCACCCCTACCTCTTACTCCTCCCCCACCCACCCTCCTTTTCACCTACATTACATCTCCCCTAAGTTGGCAGAGTCCTATCTCAGAAAGGCCATTAGCCTCTCCAGTTACAGCAGTGACTTCTTAGACCTGAGACTTCTTCATCTCGCCCTTAACGAGGTGCTCAATCCCCCCCTTACTCATATTATTAACTGATCCCTATGTCTCAGGAAATTCTCCTCACGCTGGAAAACTGCCTCCGTCACACCCTTATTTAAAAACAGTGACTGTACTTCCACCAACAATTATCGCCCAATATCTATCCTCCCACCCCTATTTAAGACCCTAGAGCATATTGTCTCTGATCAGCTCACCGACCACCTCAACAAACACAAGTTACTTTGCCACCAACAACATGGCTTCCGCAAGGGACACAGCATGACCACCGCCCCTCTAGAGTTCACCACCCACCTCCACACGGCCATCGACAGAGGTCAACACTCTGGTGCAGTCTTTCTGGACCTCACAAAAGCATTTGACACTGTCAACCACTCCCTCCTAGTAACTACCCTTTCCAAGCTTGGTCTCTCTCTAGATGCTCTCAGCTGGTTCATGGACTATCTGGCCAACCGCTCACAGCAAGTAAAAATTGGAACCACCTTATCCGGAAAACTGCTTGTCCACCATGGTGTCCCGCAGGGGTCTATCCTCGGACCTTTATTATTCAGCCTCATTCTCAACTCCCTCCCCCAGTCCTGTTCAGGTAAGATCCTACTCTATGCAGACAATGCTGTCCTGTACTCCTCCAACTAAGAGCCCTCTCCACTCCACCTCTCCCTCCAATCCTCTTTCAGTGACACTGAAAAGTAGTTCACCTCACAGCTCCTCATTCTAAACTATAAAAATACTAAAGTTATGTACTTCTCACACCCTCAAAGTTCCAAGAAGGGCCAATGTCCACCTCTACTAACAGCCAACCAAACCCCACTTGAACAAGTGGATTCCTTTAAATACCTCGGCATTACTCTAGACGCTGCCCTCAGTTTCAACCCCCACATTCACCTATTGTCTATGGCCCTCAACATCTGGCTTGGCATGCTCTATCGGTTTAAACACTGTCTCACTCTGGATGCCATTCACCTAGCAATCTCCTCCTCAGTCCTCTCCCTTCTTGACTATGGCATTCTTATCTACAGTGCTGGGACCCCCACAGCATTATCCAGACTTCAGATTTCCCTCAACAAAGCCTTCCGACTCACCCTGGGCTGTGATTGTCTAACCTACACATGTTCCCTGTACAGTGCTACAAACTGGCTTAACCTAGAAAACAGAATCAGGTTTTGCACCTGGCCAAATGACCAAAAAGATTTCCCTTGGTCTTACCCCTAGTGGTCTCTCCCCCATACTACAACAGGCCACTCCCCAATAGAACACCTGTAGTACTAGCAAACAACTCCTCATAGTTCCCTGATGCTGCACCTCACAATTAGAAAGATCCTTCAGTTACTGAGCCCCATCCTGGGTCAACAGCCTGCCTAATGCCCTCACTAACCTGAATAGACTTGGCCCCTACAAAACCCACCTTAGATACCACCTACAATCTATGAATTTCTGTGACTGCCACCTAACCAGTCATACTCCCATTCATCACTGACTGGACATAAGCTATCACACAAATTTCAGGATCCCTCATTGGTAGCCCCACACTGGAGTTTTCAAATGCTCGCTAGACTTAGTGGCTAGCACATAGGATCTCAGGGATCTAAATATCTACTGATTTAATGTACTACAGTATACTACTTTACTATTTGTATTGCTACTTCTGCAAATGTACTGAATCTGTGACTAGTAAATTTAATACTAGGATCTAAATGTCGGATGTTCTAATGTATGTATAGTAACAGTGCTTTCTTGTTAGTGTCTCTGCTTTCGATTTTGATCTGTACTGTTTCTCCTACTGTATCTACCTGTACTGATGTGGAACCTTTGAAAAAGAATCTTTGACTCAAAGGTACTTTCCGAATACTCAATAAAATAAAAAAATAAATAAATAAATATTGCTAGATCAGTGTAAAGCCTTTGATCAGGTAAACCATAACTTTCTCTGGCCGATATTAACATATTACAAAATACCCCCTGACATTTATCACATGGCTTAAAATTCTATGCAAAACAGCAGCAATCAAGGTAATTATACAAGGTTGGTTTGGTCCAATTGTACACTTGAAAAGAGGGGTGAGATGGGGTGCCCCCTAAGCCCCATCCTGTATGCTTTTTTCATAGATTCGTTACTATGAAAAATAAATACCTCCAACTTAAATCAGGTGGTCTCCATAGGGCCACAAGAATTTCCATTTTCGAATCTTAGCATATGCAGATGATATTAATGTTATAGCTAATAATGAAACATCTGTTCATCATGCTTTGATTATATGCCAAACCTTTGGACATATTTCAGGGGCAGCTTTAAATCTAGATAATGTATAGGGCAAAAACTTGATTGTTCCAGGAACTACAAGGGAGGTATAGAAGGAATTATAATTACCTGTGAGCCAATAACAATTTTGGGTATTCTTTTTGGCAATTTTGCTATGGATATAGTTAATTGGGACAGGAAAATCAGAATCTGAAAAATGAAAGTAGGAATGCGAAACAGATGATAATTTAGCCAAAAAAGCAGATCTATTTAATTAAATCATTTATAATACCGATTTTTTTATTCTTAAGTTATAGTTTCCCACCTCCTAAAATATTAGAGACCACATTGTTAAGCATTTTTTTTTCAAGCCTTCTGGGGGAGCAGTCTAAACCCCGTAAAAAGAGAAGTTTTATACCTTGAAAAAAAGGAGAGGGGCTTGGCTTGCCAAATCCCATTTTGTTTTTTAATAGCTTCCTTCTTCAAAACACAATGAAACCTTTGATAATAGGTAAACACCATGGATGGGAATCCCTTTTGATACCTAAATATGCACATTGGCCATCATTATGGGAAACAAATACATTAAAATCACTTAAGAAAACTAACATGATTTCTGAATACATAACAGAAACATTTTTAAGAATTAAGCAGTGGAACTTAATGAAAACTCAAGTAACGAGTCTTCATAGAAAACAACTATATTTTTATGTTAGCTCATGCTTGCGTGCCAGCCAACATATTGCATTAGTAGCAGATTTGGAGGCACAGTCACTGTTGGGCAAATGCAGGGTATGCATCAGTAGGTGCATCCCTCATTCCCCAATAAACCAGAATGCAGGTGCCACATAAGGAATACATAATGTGGTGAGCACATCTAAGGAAAGGTCCACTGCAATGAGAGCAAAGCTCATCATATGCAGCGGCACCTCCCAACGTGCTTTCCCTGGTGAAATATTAGATTAAACATGGCGGCACACTGCCTGCCACAATTCCAACTTTGGAGGTGCCCAAGCCCCCTGTCGGCATGCCCTGACCCAATTTATGTGCTGACACAGGATCCCACTCCCTGTTGGCATAATGCACCCCCCTCATTTGTTATGTGCCGAGGGGGGGTGCCCAATCCCCCTCTGCTCTTGACCCCCTTCAGTATGTGCTGATGGGGGTGCCCAATCCCCCATTGGCTAGCCCCCCCCAAACACTCAGTTGGCATACTGGGAGCCCATCCCAGCATGCCAAATTCCCCTGTAAGAATAAAAACTGCCCCACAATGTGTTTTTTTTAACTTGTAAAAGAAGAAAGTGGTCCCTCGTGGTCTGTCTAGCTCCCTGCCCCAACCCACACCCTGCCTCTCCATACCCCCCTCACCCAATACTTACCCCAGGAGCCTGGTGTGATGATCTTTGGTGGACCGGAAAAACGTCTGCACCCTTCAAAGCTGACCACGAACTGAAGAAATGCTGGTAAGCTGTATAATGGCATAAATAGGGTTCTTTCAACTTTGGTGCATATCTTGGGCATATTTTGGAATTTTCACACCATATTTTCAACATGGGGTTATTGGGAGCCCCTCCTCATGAATTCTGTCACTCTCAAGGCATTATTCAGTCCCGAAAGGTGATTTCATGGTCACTGCGTGGAATCACCTTTTAGGACCGAATAATGAAACAACAGTGCCACTGTTCATGAGGGGGGCTCTCAAAAAGCCTATGTTGCAAATTTGGTGAAAAAAATCTAAAAAATGGCTGTTTTACGAGCATGCGTTGCACTGTTTCCACGCACACTCATAACTTCATGAATTTGTAATGTTTTCACTCCAGATTTTCAAAATTGCCAATTTTCCACACCTCCTTATGAAAAGCACAGCTGTCATTCTACATATCCTGGCCGAAATGTGTTTTCACACATCTGATGCAGAATAGCATGGTCGCTGTGCAAAATCAGTTTTTGGGACAGTTAAAGAAAATGACGGTGGTAATGTTCATGAGCAGAGGTCCTAAAATGCCTATGCTGAAAATTTGGTGATGAAAGTACATAAAATGACTATGTTACAAGCGTGCATTGCACAGTTTCCAAGCACCCTTGTAACTTCACAAATTTGCAGTATTTTCATGCCAGATTTTCAACACTACCATTTTTTCACACCTCCTTATGAACAGTACAGCTGTCATTTTTCACAGCCTGCCCAAAATGTGTCTCCACACCTGTGGTGCACAATGGCGTGGTCGATGAAGGAAATCAACTTTTGGGACATATTAACAAAATCACAGCACCACTGTTCATGAGGGGAGGTCTCAAAATGCCTATGTTGAAAATGTGGCTAAAAAAAAATCACCAAAATAATTGGGTTACAGACGTGTGTATGCATGCCCATGACTTCACCAATTTTTCATATTTTCACTCCAGATTTGCAACGTTGACATTTTTTTACATCTCCTCATGAACAATACAGTTGTCATGTTCCATATCCTGCTCAAAATGTGTTTTCGTCCCTGTGCCACCAAATGGCATAGCCGCTGTGCAAAACCACCTTTCAGCTAACAAACTGATTGTGCCGATCTTCATAAGGTGGGGTCACAAAAAGCCTATGCTGAAAATTTGGAGTGAAAATACCAACAAACACCTATAACGTTAGGGTTTCCAACACTAACACCCCACCCTGTAGAGACTGCCAGCATCAGGGGTGTGATTTGAGATCATTGGCTGTAATGCTCATGCCATTCCACCCTCACCCCCACCCTGCAGCCAGTGACAGGCATCGAGGTGTGCCTTGGAGTGTTCGGCCCTAAAGTTCACCCCATTCTCCTATTCTGCACCCATCTCAGCATATTAGCAGTGTCAGTGGCTCAGTAGGTAGCACACTCTCCTCTGAGGCCGGAAGATCAGAGGGCTGTGGGTTCAGTTCCCACATCTGGCACTTGGGTTAATATCCCAGTACTGACGCTGTAGTGCAGCATGAGAGGGGTGCTGCACTTCTGAGGTGCCGTCTTTCGGATGAGACGTTAAACCGAGGTCCCATCTGCCTGGATTGGTGGTAGTTCAGGTGGATGTTAAAGATCCCATGGCACTTATCGAAAAGAGTAGGGGAGTTTTTATTGTATTATTAAACATAATTAGAACAACTCAGTGTAATCAATTATACAAAGTAAGAGCCAAAAACTTAATCTAACAAACTTATACAATAATCAGAGTAATTATCAGATTATTTTTATACATTATTTGAACTTAATAAAATGAAAAAACCCTTTCCACATTTTTAGTAACTGAGTCTGTACTGTCCTTCGAGCATCCTGAGCGTAAATCCTCGAGAGTTCCTGTGAAACCAAAATGCTAAAACAAAAAATAAGGCATTTTCTTTGATATATTACCCACTGACACCTTGCCTGCCATAAATAATAACATAAACATCCAAAAATAATGACAGTGTTTCTTCATGAAAATCAGAAAGAGTCTCTGGATAAACCCCTAAAACCAAGATTTGATATGTAAGAAAAATTCAGCCACTTAAAACCCCAAAGTGCCGCAAATAAACCCACAAACCCTTTGCATAGGAACAGTGAAAAAGAAAATGCTCCATCGATTCCTCAGTATTTATACAATCCAAGTAAGGACACTTCCTTTCTTCAATGGCTTTAGTACTTGGCATTACCCCTAACATTTAAACGGCCATAGAATATTAGCCACTGTGTTTCCCATTGCATTTGAGGCAATCTCGACAGTTAAGTTGGGCCAATACTTTAGGATTCAAAGAAGAAGGCAATTCTTAAAACATGGCTCTAAAGGAAGTAAATTTGCCATTACCACCTGATAAAATTCTTTCATGCTATTACTCAGAATTGTCTCTTTCTCTATTTTCCATTTATATAATTTTTGTGCAGCTGGTCTAAAATACTGTGGAATATAAATGTGAGGATTTATTTTTGGAGCCAAAGAAAGCCAATTTCTAAAGTATTTGTCCAATGATCTGGAAATCCATTTATCCCCACTCCCTGCTTCTAATCGTAAGCCACTTTTCACTGAACACATAATGAATAAAGAGTGAGCAAAAATCACTGGATCCACCATCCCAAGACCTCCTTGTTTTTTATTTAAATATGTATAGCTTCTTTTAATGGGGTTTAATCTATTACCCCAAACCATTTGAAAGAATAAACCATACAGTTTAGTTTCTAGATGCACTGGGAGTGGAAAAATCATAGCTACATACTGAACACATTGTAAAAGAAACTGTTTGATAACATGTATGCGTTTCAGTTTGGACAATTTCCACTTTTTCCATCTATTGACTTTATTCTCCACTGTTTGTAGGGCTATATCCCAATTTTCAACTGGTATGTTCTGGGGGCCAAAATGTATGCCCAAAACTTTAAGGGGAGTTCTGGAAAAATGGATACCGCCCTGCACCGCTTCCTTATGACCTGTTGCTCCGATAAATAAACCTTTTGATTTGTGCACATTTATTTTTGCATTGAAACTTTAAAAAGCCTCAAATGAGTGAAAAAAAAATGTGCACATATGAATGATCTGTGAAATATACAATCAAATCATCTGCATAGGCCTGTGCCAGAAGATGTTTGTCCTTAACCGTACCATCAGAAATACCTGGCCACAATGGAACAGTAGTTAATTTTTGTAGTAGGGGATCCAAAGAAAAGATATAGAGTAGGGGGCTAAGAGGGCAACCTTGACGAACTCCAGTATGTAACTGAAAACATTTTGCCGTCTGACCTTGCACGAAGGGGAACACAATATTATGTTCATATAATTTTTTAATTATATTAACAATGTGCAATGGAACTCCATAATGTATTAACGTTAGAAATAAAAAGGCAAATATACCTATCAAAGCCTTTTCCAAATCAGCGACCATCATACAATTCGTGACTCCTCATCGAAAGATGTTCAATAACTTCTCGTATGATCATTAAGGCTGTCTGAATTTGCCTATTAGGTATCCACTAAACTGGTAAGGAGAAATTACCCATCTGGCGTAATTTTTAACCGATTATTCAAAATACTGGTGAAGATTTTATAATCTGAATTTAAGAGGGTAATTGGTCGCCAATTTTAATATTTTGTCTGTCTCCAGATTTGAATAAGTAAATCAGCAATCCCTCAGAAAAGAGGAAAGAAAACAGCAGTTTCCATAAAATACTGGAATAAAATATACAAGCATTGACTCAATTCCTTTGAAAAACTTTATACAGATTATTCGAAAGGCCATCCTTACCGGTGAAATGTTTAATTTCAAATTCTAATTACTTTTATTATTTCTTCTTGTGTAATTGGATCCAATAATGTTGAGATTTCTGCTAACCTGGGGGCTTAGATGTTTTAAGATATGAAAGCATTTCTGCCTCTGTAATAAGAGAGGGGGGGTCTAGAGTTCGAAAATGCCCAATAATTGTTTCTCTGAGCTGAGCAACCGTGGTGGCCAAAGAGCCATCAGGTTTTTGCAAAGAATCAATATTAGAAGAAGCCTTCAGATTTTTACAGGTTTCAAAAGGGTCCCCAATGGGGGAATTTTTTATGCTATTAGAAAAAATAGCCTGTAGGGTTTTTGCTCTATCATATTGGAAATTCCTCATTTCCTCCTTTATTTTACTAATTTGGTCTGAATAGTCTAAGTGAGAGACATATGCAATTGTCATAAGTTTCTGCAGTTGTTGCCTAAGGGACAAATATCTCAAAAACTTAAAATTTTTTGTTTTTGCCCCTTGCCTTTTAAACCAATTACATAATTCGAACTTAGTTGTTAACCACCAATCTCCTAAATCCTCATAAAAAAAAGCCACTGACAACCTGGCTGCTAGAATATGTTTCACCCCGGACTGTATATATGGTATATCTAACATAGTGTTATTCAGTTTCCACCTGAGCTGCCTCGTTCAGGGAACCTGAGATAATGAACTACAAGAAAGTAATAAATGATCAGAAAATTCACAGTGGATCATCTTAAAGGAATCCAGTTGTACATTATGAGAGACAAACATGTAGTCTATTAGGAAAACAATTTCCCTTTTGTAAATGAATACCTTGGCCCTTGAGAGGAAAGGAGATACAGTTAAATAAACCTGCTATTTTAACTGTATTAGCTAGCATGTGAGAATCACAATAAATTTCTTTTCTTCTGATTAGGTGAGTCAGAAATTGTGCAATTAAAGTCACCTCCCAAAGCACCTTAACTGATGTCACCAAGTAGGGTTGAACAGCTTTTAAACAAGAAACTCTACCAGCTTTTGTCTGTGGATTGTAGATGTTAATAAATCGATAGCATATATCATGCCATTTCCCATCTAATATCAAGACTCTCCCTGGAATAAGATCTACTAAATTATGAAGTTTAAAGGAATAAGTATTGAATAAAATCCAATACCATCTGCTCTATCAGTTCCAAAGGACCAATAGGAAGGGCCCCACACCCAATCCCGTTTGAAAGTAGTGAGTTGTTCTGCTGAGTACATCCAGGTTTCCTGTAAAAAACATACTGATAAATTTTGGTTTTTTATATAGTGAAAAAGGGCTTGCCTCTTAACTATATTAAGCAAACTATGAGTGTTCAAAGAGCCCCATGACCACTGCATTAAGCTTTATAAAAAAAGAACTACTTTATCATTTTTTTCTCTTTTTTTTTTCTTTTCTTTATAGTTATCCACTGGCTGAGATCGAGTGGAAGATTTTTGGGAGTCTGAATCTCCTAATTCCATCTCTGTATCTCCCCAAGGAGTAAACAATGCAGCATAAGAGTTGCTAGTCTCTATGGGAGGAGTAAGGGGGTTTGGGATGCAAATGCCTAGATGATCTGCGTTGGGGTAGTGAAGGCCTAATATTTAAAGCCTTAGATGCTTCCTCAGAAGTCTCCACCGAAACCTCAGAGTAACACACAGGGGGGAAATCCAAAAGCTCAGGTGGGCCCATACTTGATTTTTAATGACTTCCATAACCAAAACAGTTTGTTCCACCTTGTCTGCTATTCCTAAGGATTTGTCAATGGGGGTACTACACCAAGGGTCTGAACTTTGGTTTGAGAAGAAGAAACAGGTAGAGGGGTTGTGAGCTAGGAGGGAAATTGTGCAGCATCCTGAGCTTGCTGAATTAAAAGCTCTGAATTTATACAGGATGTTTTATTTTTGCAGCCCAAGGGCAAACCCGAAAAAAGTGGCCAGATTCTTCACAAAGCTCACATTTGAGCTGATTGTGACAATACATAGTTGTGTGTCCAACCTCCCCACAGTTGTCACAACGTGGTTGGTCTAAACACTTGAGAGGTGTGTTTAGCCCCACATCTGTAGCAAGCCGGGGTTGTCCACTATAAAACAAACCCCTCTGTCTTTTCCTAATAGAAAGGAATTGGGAATATGGACTACCCCTGTCTCAGATTGCCTCAGTTTAGTTTTGTATTTCCATCCTCAGTCCAAAACTGTTCAGAATCTAGGATAGGTTCGCCCACTTAAAATTTCACACTAAGGGACAACCAAAATGATATATCTTCCACATGAACCCCTCGTTTCTAAACATGACCGTAACATGTTTTATCAGGGTTTAGTTAAAGGAATCACTAAGAAGGGGTCCATAGAGGAGAATTTAACCTGGTTGTACCTATCCCAGAATAAGTCCAATGCATGTGGTGTCCTAAAACTGATGTCAAAATTATCCTCTCCAGAGATATTAATAAATGCATACACATCTTTTGGGGTAAAATGCAAGGACTCTTTAATAAGGTTTTCCACGTAGTGTCTATCTGGTCGATCCTCCAAACCCCTTTATAACGAATACGAACTGCATTCCGGCAGTGCTGCTTCTTTTTAGTGTTAGAAAATAATTCAGACATAAGTGGTTTCTGAGGAAGGATTCCGTTGGAGAGGCGTGTGAGAAGAAGCAATAGGCTCCTGCAGGGTGTTACCAAATCTGTATTCAATGAGGAAGGTAAAGATATCTGTGACCCAGGGATGTAGCTCTCAGTGGAAGTTTTCTACCTCTAAACAGTTTTATTGTCCTGCAAATCTTGTCCAGCTTTTGCTGTTGTAAGTCCGGTTTCCACTCTGGTGAATGCTGTGAGAGGGTATAATCAGAGTCCCAAGTAGGATCAGGCTTCCATATGCCTGCTGCATTTTGCTTCCAACCTGCTCCTTTGAGTGCTTTATCAGGGGACCAGAGCTCTGAAACATTATGTGTTTGTAGACCAGATTTTATAAGAGGTATTTCTTTTTTTTGGAAAGAAGAATTCAGTAACTCCAGTTTGGGAAACAGCTGAGGACTGATAAACTACATTATGCTGAGCCCCATGCTTTTTAAAAACGAATCCAGCTGATTTGTCTAACCATGCAGACTCAGACTGCTTTAGCTCTGATGCAGACAAAGTCTGTTGTACTTCCTTTGGGGACTCTGTTTTCGGCTTTTCAATTGTTAGGGCAGTCGGAGCTATAGCGGGCTGAATGCACTCACTAACCTCTATAGTACTGTTAGCAGCTTTACTAACAGTCAATTTTACTTCAGGAACTTCCCACGTAGCTGCTGGGCTATAAAGAGAGTGGTCTCGCCCTGCCAGGACTCCCGACTGAACCGAGTCAGCCATATTATTATTAGGAGCAACGCTGCAGCTGTCAAGCCCCGATTCTACCTGCTGCAGAGTTAACAACTCAGGCTGAGCGGCTGAACGCCGAATTGCAAAGTCCATAGAGTGCTCAACTGCTTGCTTCTCCCTTACTCCCGTAACACACTGATTGTGTAGCGAGAGGGAATCACTTCTGTACATTTTTAAAGCGGGTAAAGCAGATTGTAAAAGCAGTTGTCTGTTTCAGTAGTGGCTTCGAAATAATAAAAAATGTTGCAAAGACTCACCATGCTCCACGAGCTTTCTTTTAAGTGCAGTCCTGTATTTTTCTCAGTTTTAAACACCTCGGTTTCAGGGAGAGCAATATTGCAGGTATTAAGTGCATCCATGTCGTCAGGTTCCAAGCTGGATTTGAACCTTGCATCCAAAGATTCCTTTTCAAGCATTTCCTTTCTCCCAGTCCTTTGAGAATTTTTTCTTAAATCAACTGCTGTATCCTCCCAAAGAACCACTGCATCATGAAACTCCATATCAGAATCCATATCTTGAGTATTCAAGGGTCAGCCTCCACATTGCACACTGTGGGAGCAGAGGCCAGCCTCCCACCAAGCAGACATCCTCCTCCTCCGCCATCTTGGTCCCACCAGAAAATGGGTCCCCCCTGCTCACAGGAAACAGGAAGTAGGGGAATTTCCCCGGTGTCCTGGCCAAATTTCCCTCATTCACTAAAAATACCACCAACAGCTCAATCTGGTTCAAGGTCAGTTGGCATTCATCTGTATCCCCCTCCCCCCGGGTCGTGCCTGAAAATAGGCAGGATTTGTCTAGTGTACTTACCCGGTCAACAAAAGCTAAATAAATAAATATTTCCATATGGAATGGGTAAGTATAAGGCCCAAAGACCCCAAAGCACACCATGGTATTTGTTAGTGTCTACAGGGTAGGGTGAGGCCCATTCTCCTATACTGCATCCGTAGCAGTGTATTTCCTTATTGACTGGGGCAAGTGTAAGGCCCAAAGACCTTATGCACACCACAACACTTGTCAGTGTCTACAGGGTAGGGTGAAGTGAAATGGCATGACTGTTATAGCTGATGCTCTAAAGGCATACCCCAGTGCCTGTCAGTCTCTGCAGGGTGGGGGTGGGGTTGGTGTCAGTTCCATACTTCACTGCCATTCCTATTACGCATCTCTAACTCCTGCACTACCAATGCCAATGCCAGCTAGACAACATTTGGCATTGACAAATGCTTGTTTTTTACTAGAGTCGCTATATCCTGTAGAAAATGTGTTTGCAAAATGTCCTGAGCTTTATGGACAAATATGGATTACATTTTTAAATAATAAAAGGATACCAGAATATTTATGGGACTTTCACTGGTAAGCCTGCCATGAGAAAATTAATGCTAAAGCCAATCAAAAACATAAATCACAGCAAGAGAGATACTGTTTTAGACTTATGTGTATTCAAGAAGAAGAAACTATACCTTATCTATTTTTTTAATGCATATTTATCAAAGATTTTTGGACATATGTACTGTAGCACATCAAGGGGTAAACCAATTATTCGTACAGTAACCTATGGGAATTTAATGTATGGGGTATGTGATACAGCTTGGCTCCAGTGGCACAAGAATACTTTGCAAGTATTAATGGTGCTGTTATGTAGAATATCTGGCTTGCAAGATGTAACTGTGTGTTGCAACAAAAAGAAGGAAATCATAAAGAAATATTAAATAAAGTAGTAGTAGTAGAAATGCAGAAAAAATAGCATATAGAAAAGATAACTAAGTCTGCAGACACTAATGGAGTTATGGGTAGGATTTCCATGGATAACAGATAATGACTTTTCAGTAACTTGAATGACTCACAGTATAAGGGGATTTGGGGAAAGGTAGGAAGTAAAATAATGAAGACATCTCTGAAAGAAAGAATAAGTTATATGATGGGAAGGATATATAATAAGATTTGTTTGAGTTATATATAATTTTTCTTTTCTTGTTAAGAAAAAAGGGATGAAAAAGAAAATTGTATCTATTCTTGGTTATATTTTCCTTTTCAGCTTTGTGAAATTGTGATTTATTGTGATGTCTATATGTTTGTTTTTTCAATAAAAAATTCCCCTGTTCTTTTCAAGAAGTGCCATGGGATCTTTAACATCCACCTGAACTACCACCAGATGGGACCTCGGTTTAAAGTTTCATCCAAAAGACGGCACCTCAGGAGTGCAGCACCCCCCTCATGCAGCACTACAATGTCAGTTTTGGAATTTAACCCAAGTGCCTGGTGTGGAAATAAAACCCACAGCCTTATCTCCCTGCCTCAGAAGTGAGTGTGCTACCTGCTGAGCCATTGACACTGACATGACGTGACAATGACACTGATATGGCTGAAGTGAGCTTGAAGAAGCTCCAAGTAATGAGTACCATGAGCGCCGCTGAATGCCATCCCACATACACCAAGCAAGGAAACCTTCAACATTGACTAATGTTTGTTTTCTTGTTATCTTTGCACGGCTTCCAGCAGTCTAACTGAGATGAAGACATAGGGCCCGATTCTAGAAAGAGAAATACGCCAGATGTAAGAAATGCAGTTGCATAAGATATGCAATAGCAACTGTGATATGCCAGATACGTGCAATTCTAGAACCCGCAAGAATACACCAAACATAATCGCATAAGTTGCTACACGCACTATACACCATATAAATGTGTGCAACATGCAGCAGCAGCCCAACATACACCAGCAGATATGCTACAGCAATGGCACAAGCTGTAGTGGAATGGCAGAGAAGGAAGAGGAACTTTCGCCATGAGGAGGTTAACACCCTGGTGGAGCAGATAGATCACCACCATGCACTCCTCATGGGCCGCGGAGGGGATGCCAAGAAGAGGGAGAAACGGAAGAGGGCATGGGACAGGGTGGCACGCAGGGTCAATGCCCTCGCTGCAGAGCGCAGGACAGTCAGAGTTGTAAAGAAAAAATGGAATGACCTGAAGCACCTGGTGAAGTGCAAGGTGGTGTAGAATAGGTGTAGTGCACAGGGCACAGGGGGCGGACCCACCCTGCAGCAGCCACTTAGCGCCACTGAGAGGAGGATAGCGGCACACCTCAGCCAGCAAATCATCGCTGGTGTCATACAGCTGGACACATACAGACAGCTGACGGCCGCAGGTAGGGAAAAACAACCAGCAATGTATGGGACAGGCCAGACAGGGAAACAGCACCCAAGCCAATGGCAAAGATGGGGTGAGTGGGTTGACAATGTGTAGGCAGCTGCACCGGTGGGGAGGCATGCCACAGGACTGTAACATGGCTACAGCCAGCCACAGAGTGGGCCAAGGGAACAAGAAAATGGTGAAGGGCAGGACAGGGACAGGCTGCAACTGACATGTGCAGCAGTGCAAAGGAACTACCCATGATCAACTGCGGAGGGGCTGGCACAGGTCCAAGAACCAGGAAAGGGGGGGGCATGCTGAGGGTTGGGCTTGGTTGCACTGTGTGTTGCTATGTCCTGCACTGTGAACTGTTGGGGGGGGCATGCTGAGTGATGGGCTGGGCTGCACTGTGTGTTGCTGTGTCCTGCACTGTGAACTGTTGGGGGAGGCATGCTGAGGGATGGCTGGGCTGCACAGGTGTAGCTATGTCCTGCACTGTGAACTGTTGAGGGGGGCATGCTGAGGACGGGCTGGGACGACCTGTGTGTTGCTGTGTCTTGCACTGTGAACTGTTGGGGAGCATGCAAAAGAATGGGCTGGGCTGCACTGTGAATTGCTGTGTTCTGCACTGTAAACTGTTGAGGGGGCATGCTGAGGGACGGGCTGAGCACACTCTGTGATGCTGTGTCCTGCACTGTGAACTGTTGAGGGGGGGGCATGCTGAGAGATAGGCTGAGCAGCACCATGTGTTGCTGAGTCTTGCACTGTGAACTGTTGAGGGGGGTCATGCTGAGGGATGGGCTGGGCTGCGCTGTGCGTTGCTGTGTCCTGCAGTGTGAACTGTTTGGGGGACATACTGAGGGATGAGCTGGGCTGCACTGTGTGTTGCTGTGTCTTGCACTGTGAACTGTTGAGGGGGAGCATGCCGAGGGATGGGCTGGGCTGCACTGTGCGTTGCTGTGTCCTGCAGTGTGAACTGTTTGGGGGACATGCAGAGGGATGAGCTGGGCTGCACTGTGTGTTGCTGTGTCCTGCACTGTGAACTGTTGAGGGGGGTCATGCTGAGAGATGGGCTGGGCTGTGCTGTGTGTTGCTGTGTCCTGCAGTGTGAACTGTTGAGGGGTGGCATGCTGAGGGCTGGGCCGGGCTGCACTGTGTGTTGCTGTGTCCTGCAGTGTGGACTGTTGGGGGAATGCTGAGGGATGGGCTGGGCTGCACTGCGTGTTGCTGTGTCCTGCACTGTGAACTGTTGGGGGCATGCTGAGTGACAGGCTGGGCAGCAACGTGTGTTGCTGTGTCCTGCACTGTGAACTGTTGAGGGGGCATGCTGAGGGGTGGGCTGGGCTGCACTGTGTGTTGCTGTGTCCTGCACTGTGAACTGTTGAGGGGGGCATGCTGAGGGATGGGCTGGGCTGCACTGTGTGTTGCTGTGTCCTGCACTGTGAACTGTTGAGGGGGCATGCTGAGGGATGGGCTGCGCTGCACTGTGTGTTGCTGTGTTGCACTGTGAACTGTTGGGGGGGAATGCTGAGGGATGGGCTGCACTGTGTGTTGCGGTGTCCTGTGCTATGAACTGTTGGGGTGGGCATGCTGAGGGGTGGGCTGGGCTGCACTGTGTGTTGCTGTGTCCTGCACTGTGAACTGTTGAGGGGAGCATGCCGAGGGATGGGCTAGGATGCACTGTGTGTTGATGTGTCCTGCAGTGTGAACTGTTGAGGAGGGCATGCTGAGGGATGGGCTGGGCTGCACTGTGTGTTGCTGTGTCCTGCACTGTGAACTGTTGGGGGCATGCTGAGGGGTGGGCTGGGCTGCACTGTGTGTTGCTGTGTCCTGCACTGTGAACTGTTGGGGGGGCATGCTGAGGGGTGGGCTGGGCTGCACTGTGTGTTGCTGTGTCTTGCACTGTGAACTGTTGGGGGGGAATGCTGAAGGATGGGCTGCACGGTGTGTTGCTGTGTCCTGCGCTGTGAACTGTTGAGGGGTGGGCTGGGCTGCACCGTGTGTTGCTGAGTCTTGCACTGTGATCTGTTGAGGGGGGGCATGCTGAGGGATAGGCTGAGCAGCACCATGTGTTGCAGTGTCTTGCACTGTGAACTGTTGGGAGGAATGCGGAGGGATGGGCTGGGCTGCACTGTGTGTTGATGTGTCCTGCAGTGTGAACTGTTGAGGGGGGGCATTCTGAGGGATGGGCTGGGCTGCAATGTGTGTTGCTGTGTCCTGCACTACGAACTGTTGGGGGGGAGCGTGCTGAGGGATGGGCTGGGCTGCACTGTGTTCTGCTGTGTCCTGCACTGTGAACTGTTGGGCGGGGCATGCTGAGGGGTGGGCTGGGCTACACTGTGTGTTGCTGTGTACTGTAGTGTGAACTATTGGGAGGCATGATGAACATGGCTGGGCTGCACGTGGGCTGCTGTGTCCTGCAGTGTGAACTGTTGGAGGGGCATGCTGGGGATGGGCTGGGCTGCTTTGTGTGTTGCTGTGTCCTGCACTGCGAACTGTTGGGGAATGCTGAGGAATGGGCTGCACTGTGTGTGCGGTGTCCCTGCGCTGTGAACTGTTGAGGGGAGCATGCCGAGGGATGGGCTGGGCTGCACTGTGTGTTGCTGTGTCCTGCACTGCGAACTGTTGGGGGGGTCATGCTGAGGGGTGGGCTGGGCTGCACCGTGTATTGCTGTGTCTTGCACTGTGAACTGTTGAGGGGGGGCATGCTGAGGGATAGGCTGAGCAGCACCATGTGTTGCAGTGTCTTGCACTGTGCACTGTTGGGAGGAATGCGGAGGGATGGGCGGGGCTGCACTGTGTGTTGCTGTGTACTGTAGTGTGAACTATTGGGAGAGGCATGATGACGGCTTGGCTGGGCTGCACCGTGGGCTGCTGTGTCCTGCACTGTGAACTGTTGAGGGGGGGGCATGCCGAGGGATGGGCTGGGCTGCATTGTGTGTTGCTGTGTCCTGCACTGCGAACTGTTGGGGGGGAATGCTGAGGGATGGGCTGGGCTGCACTGTGTGTTGCTTTGTCCTGCACTGTGAACTGTTGAGGGGGTGATGCTGAGGGCTGGGCTGGGCTGTACTGTGTGTTGCTCTGTCCTGCAGTGTGGACTGTTGGGGGGGCATGCTGAGGGCTGGTCTGCACTGTGTGTTGCTGTGTCCTGCACTGTGAACTGTTGAGGGCTGGTCTGCACTGTTTGTTGCAGTGTCCTGCACTGTGAACTGTTGAGGGGGGGCATGCTGACGGATGGGCTGGGCTGCACTGTGTGTCTTGCACTGTGAACTGTTGAGGGGGGGCATGCTGAGGGCTGGGCTGGGCTGCACTGTGTGTTGCTGTGTCCTGCAGTGTGAATTTTTGGGAGGAGGCATGATGAGGGATTGGCTGGGCTGCACCGTGTGTTGCTGGGTACAGCACTGTGAACTACTGAGGGGAATGCTGAGGGATGGGCTGGGCTGCACTGTGTGTGTTCGCGGTGTCCTGCGCTGTGAACTGTTGAGGGGGGGCATGCTGAGGGATGAGCTGGGCTGTACCATGTGTTGCTGTGGTCTGCAGTGTGAACTGTTGGGGGAGCATGCTGAGGGATGGGCTGCACTGTGTGTTGCTGTGTCCTCGCACTGTGAACTGTTGAGGGGGCATGCTGAGGGATAGGCTGAGCAGCACTGTGTGTTGCAGTGTCCTGCACTGTAAACTGTTGGGGGGAATGCTGAGGGATGGTGGGCTGCACTTTGTGTTGCTGTGTCTCTGCACTGGAAACTGTTGAGTGAGGATGCATGCTGAGGGAGGGCTGGGCTGTACCAGTAGTGTTGCTGTGTCTTTCACTGTGAATTGTGGGGGGGGCATTCCGAGGGATGGGCTGGGGTGCACTGTGTGTTGCTGTGTCCTGCACTGTGAACTGTTGAGGGGGGGCATGCCGAGGGATGGGCTGGGCTGCACTGTGTGTTGCTGTGTCCTGCACTGTAAACTGTTGGGGGGAATGCTGAGGGATGGGCTGGGCTGCACTTTGTGTTGCTGTATCCTGCACTGTAAACTGTTGAGTTGGAGGCATGCTGAGGGATGGGCTGGGCTGCACCATGTGTTGCCGTGTTTTGCACTGTGATCTGTACGGTGGGGACATGCTGAGGGATGGGCTGGGTCGCACTGTGTGTTGCTGTGTCCTGCGCTGTGAACTGTTGAGGGGGGGGCATGCTGAGGGATAGGCTGGACTGCTCTTTGTGTTGCTGTGTACGGCAGGTGTGAACTGTTGGGGGAATGCTGAGGGATGGGCTGCACTGTGTGTTGCTGTGTCCTGCGCTGTGAACTGTTGAGGGTGGGCTGGCGGCTGCACCGTGTGTTGCTGAGTCTTGCACTGTGAACTGTTGAGGGAATGCTGAGGATGGGCTGGGCTGCACCATGTGTTGCTGTATCCTGCACTGTAAACTGTTGAGTTGGAGGCATGCTGAGGATGGGCTGGGCTGCACCATGTGTTTTACATCAGTAACTGTTGTGGTGGCATGCTGAGGGATGGGCTGGCTGCACTGTGTGTTGCTGTGTCTGCAGCTGTGAACTGTTGGGGGGGCAAGCTGAGGATGGGCTGGGCCCACTGTGTGTTGCTGTGTCTTGCACTGTGAACTGTTGAGGGGGCATGCTGAGGGATGGTCTGGGCTGCACTGTGCGTTGCTGTGTCTTGCACTGTGAGCTTTTGAGGGGGGGCATGCTAAGGAAAGGGCTGGGCTGCACCGTGTGTTACTGTGTCTTGCAATGTGAGCTGTTGAGGGGGTGCATGCTAAGGGAAGGGCTGGGCACCACACTGCGGTGTTTAATGTCTTACACTGTGAACTGTTGAGGGAGGCATGCTGAGGGATGGGCTGGGCTGCACCATGTGTTGCAGTGTTTTGCACTGTGATCTGTACGGTGGGGACATGCTGAGGGATGGGCTGGGTCGCACTGTGTGTTGCTGTGTCTTGCACTGTGAACTGTTGGGGGGGCATGTTGAGGGATGGGCTGGGCTGCACTGTGCTTTGCTGTGTCTTGCACTGTGAGCTGTTGAGGGGGGACATGCTAAGGGAAGGTGTGGGCTGCATCGCGTGTTACTGTGTCTTGCACTGTAAACTTTTGAGAGGGGGCATGCTAAGGGAAGGGCTGGGCTGCACCGTTTGTTACTTTGTCTTGTGATGTGAGCTGTTGAGAGGGTGCATGCTAAGGGAAGGGCTGGTCTGCACCGTGTGTTACTGTGTCTTGCACTGTGAACTGTTGAGGGGAGTCATGCTGAGGGATGGGCTGGGCTGCACCATGTGTTGCCGTGTTTTGCTCTGTGATCTGTACGGTGGGGACATGCTGAGGGATGGGCTGGGTCGCACTGTGTGTTGCTGTGTCCTGCACTGTGAACTGTTGGGGGGAATGCTGAGGGATGGGCTGGGCTACACTTTGTGTTGCTGCATCCTGCACTGTAAATTGTTGAGTGGGAGGCATGCTGAGGGATGGGCTGGGCTGCACCATGTGTTGCCGTGTTTTGCACTGTGATCTGTACGGTAGGGACATGCTGAGGAATGGGCTGGGTCGCACTGTGTGTTGCGGTGTCCTGCGATGTGAACTGTTGAGGGGGGGCATGCTGAGGGATGAGCTGGGCTGCACTGTGAGTTGCTGTGTCTTGCACTGTGAACTGTTGAGGGGGTGCATGCTGAGGGATGGGCTGGGCTGCACTGTGTGTTGCTGTGTCCTGCACTGTGAACTGTTGGGGGGATGCTGAGGGATGGGCTGGGCCGCATTGTGTGTTGCGGTGTCCTGCATTGTGAACTGTTGAGGGGGGCATGCTGAGGGATGGCTGGGCTGCTCTGTGAATTGCTGTGTCCTACACTGCATGACCTGTTGGGGGGCATGCTGAGGGTTAGGCAGGACCGCACTGTGTGTTGCTGTGTCCTGCACTGTGAATTGTTGGGGGCATGCTAAGGGATAAGGCTGCCCTGTGCATTGCTGTTTCTTGCACTGTTTACTGTTGAGGGGGGCTTGCTGGGGGATGGGCTGGGATGCACCATGTGTTGCTGTCTCTTGCACTGTGAACTTTTGAGGGGAGGCATGCTAATGGAAGGGCTGGGCTGGGCTGCACTGTGTGTTACTGTGTCTTGCACTGTGAACTGTTGGGGGAGGCATGCTGACGGATGGCCTGGGTTGCACCCTGTGTTGCTGTGTCTTGCACTGTGATCTGTACGGTGGGGACATGCTGAGGGATGGGCTGGGTCACACTGTGTGTTGCTGTGTCCTGCACTGTGAACTGTTGGGGGGAATGCTGAGGGATGGACTGGGCTGCACTTCATGTTGCTGTATCCTGCACTGTGAACTGTTGGGGGGGGGCATGCTGAGGAATGGGCTGGACAGCACTGTGTGTTGCTGTGTCCTGCACTTTGAACTGTTGAGGGGGGAGCCTGCTGAGGGATGGGCTTGGCTGCACTGTGTGTTGCTGTGTCTTGCACTGTGAACTGTTGAGCGGGGTCATGCTGAGGGACGGGCTGTGCTGCACTGTGTGTTGCATTGTCCTGTACTGTGAACTGTTGAGGTGGGGCATGCTGAGAAATGGGCTGGGCTGCATGTGAATTGCTGTGTCCTGCACTGTGACCTGCGGGGGGGGCATGCTGAACGATGGGCAGGGCCGCACTGTGTGTTGCTGTACTGCAGTGTGAACTGTTGGGGGGCACGCTGAGGCTGGAGCTGCACTGTGCGTTGCTGTGACCTGTAGTGTGGACTGTTGGGGGGTGCATGCTGAGGGATGGGTTGGGCTGCACTGTGTGTTGTGCAGTACCTGCACTCATGAACTCTTGAGGGGAGCATGCTGAGGGTTGTGCTGGGCTGCACTGTGTGTTGCTGTGTCCTGCACTCGTGAACTGTTGAGGGGGGCATGCTGAGGGATGGGCTGGGCTGCGCTGTGTGTTGCTGTGTCCTGCAGTGTGAACTGTTGAGGGGGGGCATGCTGAGGGATGGGTTGGGCTGCACTGTGTGTTGCAGTGTCCTGCAGTGTGAACTGTTGAGGTGGGGCATGCTGAGGGTTGGGCTGGGTTGTACTGTGTGTTGCTGTGTCCTGCACTGTGAACTATTGAGGGGGGGCATACTGAGGGATGGGCTGCACTGTGCGTTGCTGTGTCTTGCACTGTGAACTTTTGAGGAGGGGCATGCTAAGGGAATGGCTGGACTGCACCGTGTGTTACTGTGTCTTGCACTGTGAACTGTAGGGGGAGGCATGCTGATGGATGGGCTGGGCTGCACCCTGTGTTGCTGTGTCTTGCACTGTGATCTGTACGGTGGGGACATGCTGAGGGATGGGCTGGGCTGCACTGTGTGTTGCTGTGTCTTGCACTGTGAACTGTTGGGAGGGAATGCTGAGGGATGGGCTGAATTCCTCCGTGCGTTAGCGGTGTCCTGTGCTGTAAACCGTTGGGGGGCATGTATTGGCGGGCTGACTGCACTTGTGTTGCTGCGTCCTGCACTGTGAACTGGGGGGGGCATGCTGAGGTGTGGGCTGGGCTGCACTGTGTGTTGCTGTGTCCTGCACTGTGAACTGTTGGGGGGCATGCTGAGGGGTGGGCTGGGCTGCACTGTGTGTTGCTGTGTCCTGCACTGTGAACTGTTGGGGAATGCTGAGGGATGGGCTGCACGGTTTGTTGCTGTGTCCTGCGCTGTGAACTGTTGAGGTGGGCTGGGCTGCTCCAGTGTTGCTGAGTCTTGCACTGTGAACTTTTGAGGGGGGGGCATGAGGAGGGATGCGAGCAGCACCATATGTTTGCAGTGTCTTGCACTGTGAACTGTTGGGAGGAATCGCGGAGGGATGGGCTGGGCTGCACTGTGTGTTGCTGTGTCCTGCAGTGTGAACTGTTGGGGGGCATGCTGAGGGATGGAGCTGGGCTGCACTGTGTGTTGATGTACTGCAGAGTGAACTGTTGAGGGGGGGCATGCTGAGGGTGAACTGGGCTGCACCGTGTGTTGCTGTGTCCTGCACTGTGAACTGTTGGGCGGGGCATGCTGAGGGGTGGCTGGGCTGACTGTGAACTGTTGGGGGGCATGCTGAGGGGTGGGCTGGGCTACACTGTGTGTTATCTGTACTGTAGTGTGAACTATTGGGGAGGCATGATGAGGGATTGGCTGTGCTGCACCGTGGGCTGCTGTGTCCTGCAGTGTGAACTGTTGAGGGGGCATGCTGAGAAGGGCTGGGCTGCACTGTGTGTTATGATTTCACCAGTGTGAACTGTTGAGGCATGCCGAGGGATGGGCTGGCTGCACTGTGGTGTTGCTGGTGTCCTGCACTGCGAATCGTTGGGGAATGCTGAGGGATGGGCTTCACTGTGTTGCGGTGTCCCGCACCGGGAACTGTTGGTGGGGGGGCATGCTGAAATTGGCTGGGCTTACCGTGTGTTGCTGTGTCTTGCACTGTGAACTGTTGAGGGGGCATGCTGAGGGATAGGCTGACAGCACCATGTGTTGCAGTGTCTTGCACTGTGCACTGTTGGGAGGAATACGGAGGGATGGGAGGGCTGCACGTGTTGCTGTGTCCCCCAGTGTGAACTGTTGAGGGGGGCATACCAGCGAGCGAGGGCTGGGCTGCACTGTGTGTTGCTCTGTCCTGCAGTGTGGACTGTTGAGGGGGCATGCTGAGGAGCTGGGCTGGGCTGCACTGTGTCTTGCTCTGTCCTGCAGTGTGGACTGTTGGGGGGGCATGCTGAGGGCTGGTCTGCACTGTGTGTTGCTGTGTCCTGCACTGTGAACTTTTGAGGGGGTCATGCTGAGGGATGGGCTGGGCTGCACTGTGCGTTGCTGTGACCTGCAATGTGGACTGTTGGGTGGTGCATGCTGAGGGATGGGCTGGGCTGCACTGTGTGTTGCTTTGTCCTGCAGTGTGAACTGTTGAGGGGGGCATTCTGAGGGTTGGGCTGGGCTGCACTGTGTGTTGCAGTGTCCTGCACTGTGAACTGTTGAGGGGGGGCATGCTGAGGGATGGGCTGGGCTGCGCTCTGTGTTGCTGTGTCCTGCAGTGTGAACTGTTGAGGGGGGCATTCTGAGGGTTGGGCTGGGCTGCACTGTGTGTTTCAGTGTCCTGCATTGTGAACTGCTGAGGGGGGAATGCTGAGGGATGGGCTGGGCTGCACTGTGTGTTGCTGTGTCTTGCACTGTGAACTGTTGAGTGGGGATCATGCTGAGGGGAGGGCTGGGCTGTACCATGTGTTGCTATGTCTTGCACTGTGAATTGTGGGGGGGAGCATGCCGAGGGATGGGCTGGGGTGCAATGTGTTGCTGTGTCCTGCACTGTGAAGGGTTGAGGGGGCATTCTGAGGGTTGGGCTGGGCTACACATGTGTGCTGCAGTGTCCTGCACTGTGAACTGTTGAGGGGGCATGCTGAGGAGGATGGGCTGGGCTGTGCTGTGTGCTGTGTCCCTGCACTGTGAACTGTTGAGGGGGGGCATTCTGAGGGTTGGGCTGGGCTGCACTGTGTGTTGCTGTGTCCTACACTGTGAACTGTTGGGGGGAATGCTGAGGGATGGGCTGGGCTGCACTTTGTGTTGCTGTATCCTGCACTGTAAACTGTTGAGTTGGAGGCATGCTGAGGGATGGGCTGGGCTGCACCATGTGTTGCCGTGTTTTGCACTGTGATCTGTACGGTGGGGACATGCTGAGGGATGGGCTGGGTCGCACTGTGTGTTGCGGTGTCCTGCGCTGTGAACTGTTGAGGGGGGTCATGCTGAGGGATGAGCTGGGCTGCACTGTGAGTTGCTGTGTCTTGCACTGTGAACTGTTTGGGGGGCATGCTGAGGGATGGGCTGGGCTGCACTGTGTGTTGCTGTTTCCTGCAGCGTGAACTGTTGATGGGGAGAGATGTGAGGGGATGGACTGGGCTGCACTGTGTTGCTGTGTCCTGCACTGTAAACTGTTGGGGGGATGCTGAGGGATGGGCTGGGCCGCATTGTGTGTTGCGGTGTCCTGCATTGTGAACTTTGAGGGGGGCATGCTGAGGGATGGCTGGGCTGCACTGTGAAGTGCTGTGTCCTGCACTGTGACCGGTTTGGGGGGCATGCTGAGGGTTGGGCAGGGCCGCACTGTGTGTTGCTGTGTCCTGCAGTGTGAACTGTCGAGGGGGTAGCATTCCGAGGGATTGGCTGGGTCGCACTGTGTGTTGCTGTGTCCTGCACTGTGAACTGTTGGGGGGATTGCTGAGGGGTGGACTGGGCTGCACCCTGTGTTGCTGTATCCACTATTGAGGGGCATGCTGAGGGATCGCTAGGCTGCCTGTGTGTTGCTGTGTCTTGCACCATGAACTGTTGGGGTGCATGCTGAGATGGGCTGGGCTGCACTGTGATGCTGTGTCCTGCACTGTGACCTGTTGGGGGTGCATGCTGAACGATGGGCAGGGCCGCACTGTGTGTTGCTGTGTCTTGCAGTGTGAACTGTTGGGGAGCATGCCGAGTTGGCTGGGCAGCATATGTTGCTGTGTCCTACTGTGATGTTGGAAGCATGCTGAGGATAGGCTGCCTGTGCGTTCTGTCTTGCACTGTTTACTGTTGAGGGGCATGCTGCAGGATGGGCTGGGCTGCACCATGTGTTGTATGTCTTGCACTGTGAACTTTGAGGGGCATGCTAATGGAAGGGCTGGGCTAGGCTGCACTGTGTGTTACTATGTGTCTTACTGTGAACTGTAGGAGGAAAGCGGCGGACGGATGGCCTGGATTTTCCCTGTGTTGTGTCTTACTGTGATCTGCAATGGGGACATGCTGAGGGATGGGCTGGGCCGCATTGTGTATTACTATGTCCTGCATTGTGAACTGTTGGTGGAATGCTAAGAGGATGGACTGGGCTGCCGTGCTGTATCTACACATGAACTATTGAGGGTGGGGGCATGCTGAGGAATGGGCTGGACAGACACTGTGTTGCTGTGTCCTGCACTTTGAACTGGTGAGAGCCTGCTGAGGACAGGCTGGGCTGCACTGTGTTGCTGTGTCTCACTGTGAACTGTTGAGCAGGGTCATGCTGAGGTATGGGCTGGGCCATGCTGTGTGTTGCTGTGTCCTGCATTGTGAACTGTTGAGGGGGGCATGCTGAGGGTTGGGCTGAGCTGCACTGTGTTGCTTTGTGCTGCAGTTGAACTGTTGAGGGGGGCGCTGAGGGACTTGGCTGGGCAGCGCTGTGTGTTGCTGTGTCCTGCACTGTGAACTGTTGGGGGGGGCACGCTGAGTGACGGGCTGGGCTGCAACGTGTGTTGCTGTGTCTTTCACTGTGAACTTTTGAGGAGGGGCATGCTAAGGGAATGGCTGGACTGCACCGTTTGTTACTGTGTCTTGCGCTGTGAACTGTTGGGGGAGGCATGCTGACGGATGGCCTGGGTTGCACCCTGTGTTGCTGTGTCTTGCACTGTGATTTGTACGGTGGGGACATGCTGAGGGATGGGCTGGGCTGCATTGTGTGTTGCTGTGTCTTGCACTGTGAACTTTTGGGGGGAATACTGAGGGATGGGCTGGGCTGCACTGTGTGTTGCTGTGTCCTGCAGTGTGAACTGTTTGGGGGGGGCATGTGAGGAATGGGTTGGGCTGCACTGTCTGTTGCTGTGCCTTGCACTGTGAACTGTTGAGGGGCATGCTGAGGGTTGGGCTGGGCTCAACATGTGCATTGCTGTGTCCAGTAGTGTGAACTGTTGAGGGGGGGGCATGCTGAGGTATCGGCTGGGCTGCACTTTGTGTTGCTGTGTCCTGCAGTGTGAACTGTTTGGGGGGCGACATGCTGAGGAATGGGTTGGGCTCACTGTCTGTTGCTGTGCCTTGCACTGTGAACTGTTGAAGAGGGCATGCTGAGGGATGGGCTGGGCTGCACTGTGTATTGCTGTGTTCTGCACTGTGACCTGTTGGGGGGGCATGCTGAGGGATGGCCTGGGCTGCACTAGGGGATGCTGTGACTTGCATCGTGTGCTTGGGAGGGAGGTCCGTGGACAGGCATGTGCTGTGCAATAGGGAGGGGGCATGGGTCACCGTCCCAGTGCCTGCTGAGTGCAGGTAAGGGCCACAGGATCTGTGCATGGCTGGCATGGAAACCGTAAGCACCCAGTGGTGCAGTGTAGCCCCCTGCAGCACAGTGAGGCCCCATGGGTGTGCTCATTCATGGTGCCACTGTGTAGTGGGGAGCCATATAGGGCAGCTGTGGGACAGCCAGAGTCACTTTACCTGGATCGACAGCACAGCAAGGTCAGCAATGGTGAGGGTCCACGCCATCAGTGCAGGATGCACGTACAGTGGAGGCATACACCAGGTGATACATCACAGGGGTGTGGTTGGTGCAATGCCAGAGCACCATGCCAAAGCAGACCTCTGAGGGAAATACTGATCAGTCAGGTGAGGGTCCACTGTGATGCGGGAACACACTAACACATTTCCCATCCAACGGGTGCTGTGGTAGCTGGCACAGGTGGCCCCTGCAGAGCAGGAGGGTGGGAGCAGCAGCGGCAGGGCTGGGAAGATACCAACATGGCCCAGGCCACCGGCTTGGTGTTGGCTGATGATGGCAGCCCAACGGACACTGGAGGAAACCCTGCCACCAGCACACATGTGGCAGGAACACTGGAGCCAATGTCTGAGTTGGAGGGGAGTGGGGATGGCGACAGCCCTATGGCAGAAGAGGCGGTGGACAGCAGTGAGGTGGACGTAGCTGGACCACCACAGGAACAGCCGGGGACCACTGAGGACACCACCAGCAGTGCCGCCACAGCTATGGAGGTGGTGCAGATGCCTGTGGTTGAGTGGGAGGCATCGGACCCAAACCTGCCGGTGGCTAAGGACATTGGCATAGGGCTGCTCAGCCCACTGAGTGCATGTGGACTTGAGGACAAGTTCGATGAGGCTGTCTGGGTACTGCAGGACCAGCTGTCCCCACTGGCCTACATCGGGGACTACTGCCAGTTGGTGCTGGCCGGCCAGGTGGACTGCAGGCAGGAGGTAGTAAACATACAACAGGGTATGCAGGAGCACCACACCTGCATGGAGCTGCAGCTAACCAGCATTGCCAGCACCCTGCAGACATTCACAAGAGGCACAGCGGCATGCATGGATGGCCTGGAGGATGCCATTCAGGGCATCCAGCACTGTGCCGAATGCCAGATGGTCATCATGAACCACCTAAGCAAAGGCCTGGAGAACATGCTGACACACCAGCAGTGGCAGGATACAGCCATGGCCATGGCCATGCAGGCCATAGGGTGTGCACTGCTGCCGCTGCAGCACCTGCAAGGCCTGGCCCATAAAATGGCACCCCCGGCCACCGCTCAGTCCAGCACCCAGACACAGCCATCAGAGACAGTGGAACCCCTTCCCATACCCCCGGCCCAGGAGTCAGTACCTGCCCACCCGCCAGTTATGCTGCCTGAGTGGCACGCCCAGCTCATCACCACTCACACTGACCCGGGCGCAGGACAGTGCCAGGTTGCGACAATGGTGGCGCACACAGGCATGCCCATAACACAGGCACAGGCCGGGCCAAACACCACACACATTCCCACAGGTACAGGGTCAGTCACGGGGCACACACAGGGTAGTGGGAACACCGAGGAGGGTGTCCCGCAGGCTCCACAGGGCCTGAGGCACTCAGCAAGGGACGGGAGGACACACAATGCAGTCCCGGCAGGCTGCTGCTACACGTGGCACAGAGGCAAGTAGGTTTGCGTGGGCGGAGGCACAGCAGCCCACCTGTGGGGGCACACACAGGCCCATAGGATGTGATGCCAGCAGAGGTCTGCCAGAGCACCACACAGCCCACCAGATGGGCAGGGTCCCTCACAGCCCAGCACCTGGCACCGGAGGGGTCGGGCAAGGACAGCCCGCGCATGGCAGATGGCTGTGAGTCTCCCAGGTAACCTGTGCAGTAGGGAACTGCTGGGTGGGGCTTCAGTGGGGTGAGGGCCACATGCCATGGCAGGGGCACATGTCCATGAGGGGGCATTGTGCAGTTACATGGGTGTATGTGTGTGTGTGTGTGTATATATGCATGTCTGTGTGCATGGGTGTGTGTGGGGCACGTGTGTTGGGTGGAACTGGGGTGCACTGTGCAATGGGCACATGTGTGTAATGATCACCGCGTAATTAAACATGTTTGTACCTAAACCCTATGGTGTGTTGTCAATTTGTCATTGCATTTCTAGGGACTTACTGGGACCATGTTGTGTAGGGTGTGACCCCTAGGTGCAACATTACTCTTTGTGTGCCACAGCCAATGGGCAACTGCCTGCCAGCCCACGCCGCTGCACACACGACACACACACACACACACACACACACACACACACACACACACACACACAGGGAGCCCTGCAGGCATGGGTACCACACATGCAGGCCACCCACACCCATTCCACAACTGCATTGTAGGCCACAGGAACACACATATAAATGACAACAATTGAGGCCACATCCACATATACGCCAGATGCCATACCCCGCTGGCGGCACGTACAGATACAGTTGCTGTCACATGCTGCGTGTGATCCGCTGGGTGCAACATGGAAAGCACATGGGGCACATGCGGTTGCGATTCGATAGGCCCAGGCACTGTGTAGTGGTACAGGGATTGCAGACCTGGGAGTTGGAGAGAGCTTCATATGAACAGTGCCAGCAAGACTGGGACAGGGACAGAGCCTCAGCAGACTGGTGAGTACTGGGCTACAGCAGGCTCCCCCTTTCATAACCTTATTACCTCTGTTACTGCCTTGAGGGACTGGGACAGGCATGCATACCTCTGAGCCATTTGTTACCCATGTGTTGTACAATGCCTGTCACACTGTGGAACCCATGGCCTGCATGTGAAGAACTGCAACAGACAACACCTAGGGGTACAGACCAATGTTGTACTGTAGCAGTCATATACAAGGGTCTAGACAGTCATCCACACTGTACACAGTCGTGTACAGATATGTGGAGTGCCTGTCATGTTACATATGCTGTTCACATCACATTAGCACTCTGATCTGTAGCATATGTGTTCCTGTAGGCCACTGATGGGTGTCACTGTAAATACATCTGTTGTGTAGGAGGGGGTTACATGTATGACCACTGTAGGGTGTAGAGGGGACATCTAACATCAGTCATACATGATTGGAAGAGGGGAGCATTTGGAGGGGATGTGCACTGTTATAGATGTGGGGGACATGGTGTTTGCTTGTACAATATGGAACTGTCTGGCTACACCCCTGTACATGTTCCACATGCTTGTCTCAGGGTGACTGTCATAGTGACAGGCAGTATGTCCAATGGAGTGATGCTCCCGTAGGCCAACAATGTATGCAGCACAGGTGTCTGCAGTGTGGCACAGGTGGACCCTGTGTGGTGCAACGGGGAACAGTCCCCGTACTGTGGTATGGGCGGGTAGTGTGCAGGCATGTCCCTCCCAAAGGCGGATGGTCAGGGATCCGATATGTAATGTGCAATGGCTGTGGATGGTACCAGGGGCTGTGTTGTGGGATGGTGGGCAGGGATATGAGGGGCATGTTACGGCTACAGACCACTGTGTCATGGGCGGTGTACTGGACCTACACATGTGGGTGATAACCTGTTGCCTGTGTAGTCCATCACTCACCCATGAAGGTAGGCCAGGCAAGCCCTCCCGCATGTCAGCCAGGGCCCAGACTGTGCAAGGCAGGGCCTACACAGGACATTGCCTGTGCTGTTTGCACAGGGCACTGCTGCCTGCCCAGTTGGCTGGGTGGCACTGTCCCTGTACCATGCCCTCGAAGTTACACCTGTCAGGTCCGCACTTGACCACATCCACCCTGTGCATGGGCAGTCATGGCAATGTGTCCTGGGGGCTGTCCTGGGCCATGTGAGGGTACATACCTGTGGGATAGAGACAGTGGGGGGGGGGAGCGGCACCTAGAGGCTGCTGGCCATGGAGGCACATCCAGCTGTGTACTAACCCATGTCCATTCCCTCCCTAGCTCCACGATGGAAAAATATGGGACTTTGGTGAGTATATGACATTGTTCGATGTGCACATTCCCAATGCCTGTCCAGCACTGTGTACGTGACATTGTTGCTCTCTGTCCCCTGTGTAGGATTCAGCACCACTGCACAGGTCCAGGTAGGTACACACTGCCACACCGCAGCAGCCCCAGAGTCCCCTACTGTGCCACAGGCTTATGTTGCCCTGCTCCTTCCCCAGCCAGGTGTGATCCATATCAGACAGTGCCACCCACTCCAGACTCCACAATGCACATCACAGGTAAGTAACTGTCTGTCTTCATGCCGGCACCCATGGTTGTCATTGTGTCAGCCCTTTGTCCACCTGGTGGGTGTGTCTGCATGCAGCTCCACATGGGGGTGCTGGTGTGGACATGTAGCAGGGCTGCATGTGGCGCTCCATGCCCACACTGTGCAGGGTCATACTGCTTGGCATTTACACACAGCAAGTTGTATGCGACTTTAGCTCAGGGGTGCCACATGGGGTGATGGGCCACACTTGCAGGCCTGTGGCCCGTCACCAACCCAGTTCCCATGGCCAGTGTCCAGTGTTGCACATGGTGGGTGGGGGTGGTCTGCACGGCCACGATGGACATTTGTAGTGATGCATGTGTCATTCCTTCCCCAGTTACATGTGCCATGCAGAAGACAAGCTGTGATGTCCTCTGGCTCTTCCCTAAGCCTCAGCGGCCAGGTGCCCAACTTTATGCCACACAAGATGGCACTCCTTGTGAATTATGTGCAGCAGTGGGGCTGGATGCTGCTGCCACCTGGATGCCACTGGAGCAGTGCTGCAGAATGTGAGCGGACATGGACAGCCATCTCCACCTGCATGGTGGCAGCAACAGGGATACGGTGCACCATCCGCCAGCTTACCCACCACTGGCAGGACCTGACATGCATGGAGGCTGGAGTCCTGCAGCATTTGATCAGCATGGCCTGCCACAAGGATGCAGAGATGCGGACAGGGCAGGATCCTACAGCTGTTCATCTGTTGCTGCAGTGCTGGCATGGTGGCCATGGCATGTGGTGCCTCCAACACACTCACCTGTCCCTTCACCCCACAGGTTCCACTGGTGTATCGCATGCCATGCAGCAAGGATGCCTCACCAGCCTCAGACAGGAGGCGCGTCAGTGGAGGTCAGTTAAGTACATTCCATGGACCCCTTGGGCCGTGGTCTTGGCTGGCGGACACTTTGTGGCCATACTGCACCCTCACATTGCTTGCCTATTTGTGTGTGCCCCCCTGTCTGGGCCCAGCACTGACTGCATCCTTTACATCCCTACAGGTGTCCATAGCAGGCTGCCACAGCAGCAGAGGGCCCTGCTGCAGGTGATGGCTGCTGTCAAGGCCGAATGACATGGAGAAGTACCGGATGCACATCCGGTGCTGGCAGCAGAGGGCCAGGGTGCTGCTACCATCTTCATCTTCCTCCTCCTCCACCTCTCTCACAGTGGCAGCTGAGGATGGGGACCAGGCACCATTAGAGGCACAGCTGGATCAGGGGGACCCTACTGATGGTGGGCAACAGGAGCCGGATGACCCACAGCCACTTAGCCTGGAGAGGGTGTGCAGTGACACAGCAGATGGAGATGGGGCCTTGGCTGCACTACCGACTGGGCCCGCAGTTGAGGATGTCACATCAGGGCCAACCATGGATGCACCACCAACAGCCACCATGCCATGCGCCACTGTCCCTGCAGCTGGGGACTCTGGACTGTGGCTGGAGGTGGCCATCCCAGTGTTGCAGCGGGAGGAGCTGTTGCCCTTGGTGGCTGAGGGGCCTGCCAACGAACATGTGCAGGGTGGGGTCCCGGACTGGGACTGCCTAGTCATTCTGGTGACTGCCATCCTAGAGGACATTGGATGCCTACATGGGTCTGTGGTTGCCCTCCTTTGTGAACTATGGCGCACATAGTCTCCATGTCTGCCACAGCCGGTCATGGGTTGGGTTATCTGTGTGGGTGGACATGTATATAGGGGTGGTTGTCTTTGCTGGGTCTGTTTGTGTGGGTGTTGTGGGTGTACATTGGGTGACTTGGGTTTGCTTATTGGTGTTTGTTTGTGGGTGGGAATGTTATTTGATTGGTGGGCCTGTGCTGGGGTGTACGTGGGTGTGGGTTGGTGTTTGGGGGTGTTGTGGGTGGCTGTTTGGGTTTGGGTTTACTGTGCTGTTTAAGTTTGTTATTGTTGTCTGTTGTTCATCCCCATCCCCCTCCCATTGTTACCCTGTATCCCTGTCCCATTTTGATCATTAAATAGTTTGCCATCTACACTGTCTCTGTGTCTGTTACTGGTATGCTTGGCTGTGTGTGAGTATGTGTCTGTCACTATGCACAGGGGTGCACACCGGTCTTGGTGTCTGCTTTGCCCAGTGTTCCTTCCCTGTGCATCAGGTTGGTGTGCCATTTGTGCTGCTCATAGCATAGGCCACTGTCCCTAGGCCACATCTGTGTAGTGTCCTGTGTGCTGCAGGTCACCTTGCATGCTATGGTGTCCTTGCCACCTCACATTGTACCTCCCAGCTGTGTGGTGGCACAGTGCCTGTGCTGTGCCTTTCCGCCTCGGGGTGCCATTGTTCCCTGCAGGTGGCACTACTGTCACAGACATTGGTGTGTCTCACTACTGACTATCCACTGGTCTGTGCCACCCAGTGCTGTGTCCCTGTTGTGGTTGCACTGTTTACATGTATCAGTGGCCATGGCAGGGGCGTTGTGCCTGGTGGCACCATCATCCCAGCATTGTGCCTGTGGCCTCTGTGCTCCCTTTGTACCCTGTGCCACACTGTCCCTGTGTGCCTGCCTTCCTTGGACACTCTCTATCCTATCTCATATGTGTTGCTGTGTGTCTGGCCTGTTTAACCCTGCTCCTTTCTTTGTTGTGTATGTTACACCTGCTCCCACCTGGTTTATGTTGCACCATCTGGTCTTGGTGTATGTTGTGGCACTGCTGCTTCTAGTATCCCGCCCTGGCGTTTCTGTGCCATTTCCTTGGTATATGTTCAGTTGTGCATTTGCATACCTGCGGGTTTGTCACTACTGCGGTGTAAGTTGCCATTGGTATGCTGCATTGCATCAATGAACATCTCGCAATGTAGAATTGTGTTTGGCGTATTTGCTGGATGTACTTGCGGCTTACACCATTGCCATTGGAGCATTTGCGTTACACATTGGCATATGCTTTCTAGAATCGGGCCCATAATCTTTGATTGTACACTGCAGTCATTAAACATTTTAGCATAATTCATCTTGCTCTGTGCTGTATATTAAAATGTAATCCAGTCTATAGTTTTAATTTCTGACATGACCATGCTTACCCTTTGTACAAACCTGTCATAGTAGAAAAATAACTTAATAGCTGTTTTAACTAATAGCATCTTCAGCAATAACAGTAGCAGGTCCAAATCTCGCATCTGAAGTAAGAAAATGTAGTGATATCAACATACGAACATACAACTATGCCAGCAGATACAGGCCAATTGGTCTATCACATCTGCTCAGTCATGCAGCACACAGGTTAGACTCCTGCTTCTGCCCCCCCCACCCCTTGCTTCCTTCTCTTCCCCCCTCAACTTCCCAATGACTAGTATCTTGTCTTTGACCCTATTCCACCCCTTTTGAAGCTCTCCACTGTTTTAAAAGATACCACTTCCTCAGGAAGTGTGTTCGACTCCCCTACTACCCTCTCCATGAAGTAATGTCTCCTCACCTCTCTCCTGAAACCACCCCCACCACCTTCAGGCTGTGCCCCCTAGTACTGTAATTCCTTCTCCCTTTAATTGAAACATGCCCTCCGTACTAACCCTGTTGATGCCCTTTAAGTACTTGAAGGTTTTGATCATATCATCCCTCCCCCTTCTCTCTTCCAATGAGTACATGTTGAGGTCCCTCAACCTATCTTCATAAGGTGATCTGAAATGTGTCATAGAAAACATGACAGTAAAATGTGGTACATCAGAGTTATGGCACAGCAGAAAACAGTATTCTGCAGTCTTACATTTACAAAGTTGTTACCTGGCTTGAGATAAATGAATCACCTGCTTTAAATCCCACCAGAGCCACTTACATGTGATGACCCAGGAGCACTGGTGTTAGATAAAGGCTACTTTCATCATGTTCGTGGCTACTGTTGCAAAATAGAATCTTTGCACACATATTTGTTTTTTTAAATCTGAGTTGAATACATTTTGGTGTAGAATGCATGTCCATTTCCCTGTTTTAGCAACGTTAAACTGGTTACAAGGAGATACATTACATAAACTGACAGTAAATGCACACAGATGGAATAACGGAACAGAATTTGAAGAATATGAAAACCCTATCTTTGTGCCTAAAATTCCAGTTAAAATGGATCCCGGAGTGAAGCAGAATAGAGTGTCCAATTACAGAATGTGCCTCCTTAGCATGGAATTAGTTTAACCTTCTGCAACAGGCAAATGGACACACATTGCTAACATTGTTTTAGTACTGACATTTGGAGCTGCATGGCATAGCAGAGCATTCATTTATCAAACAGGTCTTACACACTTATAAACGGATACTTATTTTGGACCAGTAATAGAAAACAAACAAAAAGAAACAAAAAAAACTATTCAATTCATTATACCCTCTGTATGAGTGGTTTTGTTTTGTAGTTCTAATTTTTTTTTAACTATATAACTTAGACATGTGAGAGTGTTGACAGCAGTAGATGGTAGACATTCCTACATAATGACTCTCAACTTAAAGGCTGGGATTCTGGGGGGGGGGGGTGATCGAGTCTACTTCTTACATTGCTCTATCTCCAACATAACACATGTGCCTAATTAGCAATGTGCTACTGGGTCAGTATTCAGTCAAAGTAAGGAGATAATGAGTTAACCCCTAGGCTGCTGAAAGAACTGGAATAAATCTATTTGACTTAAGCTGGACAGATACTCATTCTGCAGCCCTGCAAGGGCTAAATGACAGCAGCTTCAAAAGTTTTTTTTTTTTTTTGTTTATATCCTGAAAAGTTGGGAGGCACAGTAGCATCCCCCCTGCCTTTAAGGTAGAGGAGCCAATAGCAAAAATCTGAGGGGGCTCGCACTATTTTGCAGTTGATGGAAGGATACACTGAAAACTCCTAAAAGATGTGTTCCACAGAAACTTGTTTTTTTCAAGTGAAAGCAGGATGGCTGTAGGCTCCACCCACAACCATAAAAATAACATTATTTAAGCAATACAAAAGACACAGGAAGAGGGGGACAGGGAGCGGTACCAGGAAAAACAAAGGGAGGCAGGGAAAGCAGTTAGTGTGCCAAGGCACGACGGGAGTAACATATAACAAACTTGGTGGTTAGGGGGACAAACCTTTTGGAGGTATATCAGTGAAAATAGAAAGGCAAGGGAAGAGAGTGTAAGACTGAAAGGAGAGGCTGGGGGTAGTGTAGAGGATGACCATCAGAAAGCAGATATACTGAACAAATACTGCTGTTCAGTTTTTACAAATTAGGGGGCAGGAAATGGGCCAGCAATAAGTGATAAGGGCAGGAAGGGCACATAAATGGACACAGGTCCTTTTCCAAAGGAAAAAATTCTCAATGGAACTGGTGGAAATAAGAGCTGATAAGACTATGGGACCAGATGTGGTACACCCCAGAATACTAAAGGAGCTAAAAGAAGTCTTGGCAGAACCTCTAACTACCCTGTTCAACCTGTCATTGGAAACAGGGGAGATACCCAAGGACTGGAGGAGAGTTGATGTAGTCTCTCTATTCAAAAGTGGAAATAGGGAGTAAGCAGGGAACTACATACTAGTCAGCCTGACCTCAATACTGGGAAAGGTCATGGAAACACAACTAAAGGCAAAAACAGTGGAACACCTGGATGTCAGCAGTCTACAGGACCAAAGGTAGCAAGGGTTTATGGGAGGGAGGTTGTGCCAGACTAACCTCATTGAATTCTTCGACTGGGTAAACAAGGTGGTGGACCAGGGTGGGGGGGGGCAGTAGATGTGGCCTACATGGATTTCAGCAAGGCCTTTGACACCATGCCACATAGAAGGCTGTCAAACAAGCTGGCGAACACAGGGGTGGGAAAGAAGGTAATGAAATGGGTGGAGAGTTGACTGGATAATAAGACCCAGGGAATGGTAGTAAATGGCATTCACTCTGCAGAGGATAAAGTGAACAGTGGGGTACCACAAGGATCAGTGCTGGGTCCAGTCCTCTTCAATGTCTTTATCAGTGACATTGCAGAGGGTCTAGAAAGGAAAATTTGCATGTTCACTGATGACGCTAAACTCTGCAACAGGGTGGACTCACCAGGGGGGGTGGATAGAATGAGGGGAGATCTAAAGAAGCTAGAGGATTGGTCAAGGGATTGTCAGCTGGGTTTCAACACAAAAAAGGGCAGGATAATTCATATAGGGCACAAAAACCCAGGAGCAACATATCAACTGGGGGAGGGGAAGAAATAGCTCCAAAAAGGAAAGAGACCTGGGGTGACCATCTCGAAAGACCTCAGTGTAGGTTGGCAGTGTGACAAGGCAGCAGGAAAGGCTAACAGGATACTGTGAGGATAGGCAGGGGAATCACCAGCAGAAAAAGGGAGGTAATAATTCCACTATACAGGACACTAATGAGGCCACACCTTGAGTACTGTGTCCAGTTCTGGAGGCCTCATCTATGTAAGGACATAGACAGGGTGTAGGTGGTTCAGAGGAGGGCAACCACAATGGCACAGGGACTACATTACAAACCCTATGGGGACAGGCTACAGCAACTAAATATGTACTCCCTGGAGAAGTGGAGGGTGAGGGGGCATATGTTTGAGACATTTAAGTACCTCACAAGGAAGAATAGGGTACAGGAGAATAATATTTTTCAAAGAAAAAGATGCTTAAGAATGAGAGGACACAAAATGAAACTGGAGGGAGGGAGGTTCAAAGAGAACATGAGGAAGTACTTCTTCACAGAGACCCTCTGGACAGAAGGAACATCCTGCCAGCAAAGGTGGTAGGGGCAGAAATGATTACAGGTTTTAAAAATGCTTCGGATAGCCATAGAGGATTATTGGTAGTTGGGGGAAGGGAACAAACTAATTCCAGCAGTACATGAAAGAGCGCAGTTGTTAGGGGTAATGGGGCAGACTAGGTGGGCCGAAGGCCCTTATCTGAAGACATTTTCATTTTTCTATGTTTCTATGTAATGCCTCCAAAAGAGACATTGTGGACCCCGGTTTCTTGTAGGTTTTTATACTATTAACATTTAAAGTTATAGTGGTTATGGTGGGACCAATACACATATTAAAACTGTAGGTGAGGATTCTCAAAGCGTCTGCTCTTTCTTGAGACCTTGTCCTTCTCTGACATTTTTTTTTAGCAGCTGAGATCTCAAGGGTTGATTCATCCCAATCAGAGGAAGGATCCCTTACAGAGGAGATCCTCGAGGAAGCCTCTGAATTATCTTGTTCTTCCTCCATGTCTCCCCACTGCCTTGTGATGGAGAGGTCTGAGTATTTAACTGGCTTTGATACTTGGGGTTTTGTACTCTTCTGCCCCACCTTCCTGGAGGACACCAGTTCCAGTTCCATCTTTTCTGGGGGGAGGGGGTATTTTGGACAGTATTATAGCTGTCTCGCTCTGTACTGGTCCAGGGGTCTCTACATTCATCTGAGGCTCTGAGCGTGCCACTTCCTCAAGGGTTCCCATATCCACAGAAACTGTAAGGTCAGACTGTGGCACTATTGTCTGGGGTGCTTCAAGACTTTTTATTGGTTGGGGGGGGTCAGAAACACCTGACTGTCCTGCCTGGGGAATATTATCAAATTGTTATGCTGAGGCTTTTGCTGATCCCTGAGTTTGACCTTTTTTTATTAGGTCTTCTTGGTTCATCCTTGCAAGCCTATTATGCAATGCCCAGGGGCACAGTCTATAGGAGTGCCCTTCTTCTTCACACAGATTACACTTGAGAGGGTTCAGACAATTGCAACTAGTGTGTCCATATTCAAGATGCAGGTTACGATGTTCAGCTTTACAAGTCACTCAAGTGGCTACAGACCCACACTTTTGACATGTGCAAGGCTGTTCTGTGCAAAAACACATGCCTCTGTCCCTTTCCAAATAAAAACTCTCAGGAAGGTGTCATACTCCCGGCTGGTGGCATGACCCTGTGTTTGTCTGTTTAAGCTTCACTTTAAACTTCCATCCCCCTTTCCACACCTGTTCTGTATCTATGATAAGTACTGGTTGCTCCAAAACTTCACACCTTTGTTTCAACCAATAAAGATTAGAATATCAGTAATACTGACTCACTCATTCCTGAACAAAATTATTATGGTTTTAATAGCAAGCTTGGACAGGGGAATAACAGTAAATGAAAACCAGAAAGCTGTATCTTTGAGTTTATCATACTTTAGTCAAAACATGTCCATTGATTTAAGAGTTTTGAAACTAATGTCATATGTTTTTTGCCCAGAAACATGAATGACAGCATATGCTTCAGCAACAAAGAAACCCGTAAAATCCTATAGTAAGTTTCTGATTATGTAGACTCTACCCAGAGGGAGTTTAAGCCTCCCCTTCCCACTTTACTTAAGGTGCACAGTGTTCCTACATTGTGTTTGCACTCCCAGTGCAGCAAACAATTCTGCTATTCATTAAGTCTGTTTTGGAGTTTCTGCTGGAAGATCATTTTGAGCTGTTCCACCTCAGTCAATGGGAACCTCAGTCTCTGAGTTACCTTGTGAGCATGTATTATCTGTTGGGAAAGCTAACCTTTCATCTTGATCTGGATTTATGATCAGTCTTGGGGAGGGAATCAGAGGAGCTGAAATCCACATTTTCAGAGGATTGTGCAGGATTAGTCATGCTTTCCACATTCATTACAGTTACTACTGTGTTCCCCCTCCCAACGTTTTCTGAAATATTAGGTAATGCATTGCCCATGCTCGGCACAAGGTCATAATACCGCACCTGAAATAGTTCAAGAAACAATGCTGCAGGCAAAATGGTGTGCATTGAAATAAGGTTGGGAAACACAGCAACCAAACCACAAACAGCGCACACCATTATAATCAATGGTGCTTTTTTTTTTTTTGCAGGGGGCTCCATTCCACTCACCACTGACATGGGGGCATCCCCTCCACACCCCCAGAATAATTATAACTAACTCCAAGAGGGTGTAGACTTCAGGGATGAGGCAAAATACTGGAGGTGGAAAAATTCAATTTTTTAAGAAAAAAAGCTGCAACACTATGGGACCTGGGGGGAAATGAACCACAGCCCGAGCTCCCCATATGCTGCTGCCCTAGCCACTCCACCACAGAAGCAGCTTGACCAGGCACTGCACTGGTGGTATCTTTCACACTCCCCCATTAGACCATACAGTGACAAGGGTAGTGGTTATTCCCGATCACTGAAAAACCTGTCGCTGTACCAACTTTAGCTCTTTCTTCAGAGCAGTAAATAACTCGCTGCTTCAGCAGCACTACGTTGACCCGATACCCCCATGTTCCCAGAGCACATTAATGAGGTTTGCATTCCCTGTGTTTCATCCCCTACTTCTGCAGCTGTCTCACATTCCCCAGTACTTATAGCAATGTTTGGTGATATATTTGGAGACTGTTGTTCAGTGTCTCCTGGGAGCCATCTTTTTCCATCCAGAGATTGCACCTAACCTGCAGCCATTAGGGCTTTATCTACTGACCATTCCTCATTTCTCCTGCTCTGTACATAAACCATTCTTTTCCTGTGCAGGGTGTCACTGTTCAGTGTCTTACCCATTTTGGTCTTACATGATGGGTTAGAATGCTCTGTTCCTCCATAATGTTCCAGCTGCTTTCCTGAAATGTGGTGAGTTGGTTGCATGCCACACAGAATTTCCTGTGGTTTCTGTTTGTAGTCTGCTGGTAGAGGAGTGATCATGTGTCAGCCTGTACTCAGGCCTTCCTCTGAAAGGCTCCTTTCCTGTGGCAGAAGGCACTGAGGTCTCACGGCTGTGGATTTGGCACCTCCCACTACAGTCCACAGCCTAATCTGGCCCTGACTTGCAAAGGTTTCTCCCGATTCTGTAGGATTGATCTTGTGTCATGTTATTTTCTCTCTAAAGGTCTGCTGACAGCATGTCACGCAAGAAAAAAAACAAACCAATTCCTATATATAAAATTTAAAGGAAAAACCTGATCCTGTTCAATGTCAGGTGGGCAGGACTGTACATTCTTCCAAAACAAATTAATTTCTTTTGAAGAATACTTTAGGTAAATCTTCGGTATATACAGTATATCCTTCTGACCTCTTTTAAAAAAAATTCCCTATCAACCGTAGTACAGAAACTACCTGTTGCTGTAGTACAAACTTGTATCTGACATTCAACATACAGTAGAAGTTGCTTAATTGGGATGCCCCGGTGGCAGGCTTTTTGTCCCGATTAAGCAGCCATCTCGTATATCAAAAGGCTATTTTAAAATGTTTTATTTTTTTGCTGTTTAACAAGGTTCCACAGTTAGGTTACCAACCCTTCCTCTGTCACTAAACATATTTCCGTTGTTCAGTGCTGTACACCTCCAGTGTACACTGTTAGATTCTGGCAGTAGTGTATTGTGTACACAGAAACAGACACAAAGCTGCATGTAAGTTTGATGTGGCGCAACAAGCGGTGCATAGAACATTTTTAACAGTGTTCCTACCAGTCCTTCACAGATGCTTGATGCCTTCCTCAATGGATGTGTCAGATGGACAGTGACTGTGAGCCATGAAGGATAAAACCCCAGGAATAAAACAAAGGCAAACTGTCTTTCACTCTCGTTGCCCACTTGCCCTCTGCCTTACAGTGTGGTGTGGCTCACAAATAGCAGAGATAGTTGATGTGAATAAAAAAAAAAAATGAGTCCGATCACAAATTACAAAACATTTCTCAGCAACCAGACAGAGAGAGAGCAGTGTCAGAGTCTAGGCAGGCACTAACAAAGGTATGAGCTGGGAAAAGCAGGAAGGGGAGGTGCTCAAACAAGACCAGGGACAAACAGGAAGTGAGTGATTATCACTGACAGAGTGGGCAATCAGCACCTAATCATGGTCCAGTCACTTACGCCCCATCCACACTACACCTGAAAGTGCCGTAATGGTCTGAAAATGGTACAGACTGAAAACATTATAGTGTATCCGCACTATACTGTATGTGAAAACGCTTCCAAAACGGTACAGCCTGTCCACACTGCTACTGGATCTAAAACTGTTTCCAACCTGTGTAGAGCTGGGCACATCCCATGATGCAGCAGTGTGCAGAGTACCATTCCCATCCCCAGAATGTCCTCCCCAGCACAATATCATTACCGAGATCCAAGCATGTGAATGCCACAGTGCCATGTTGCGGTACTGGGTACAGCAGCTGCAGTGAAATGCCCGAGCAGCAGAACGTCCAGCACATCGGGTCAGTGGGCTGCTTGGGGCACTGCTCCCCCATGTCAGGCACCACTACGTGCTGTCACTGGATGTCTTGTAGATAGGGTATAATCCGTAAGTGCAGGCAATGAACAGTATGGTGCTCTTATGTAGTGTGGGGCAAAGCTGCACGTTACTGCAGTAGCTCCTCTGCCACAGGCCCTGATACTAGTCATGCTCCACACTGCTCCATGCACCCATGAGCCTGTGGCAGTGGAGCAGCAGCAGAAATGTGCAGAAGTGCCCCACACCACATAAGGGCACTGGACTGTGTATTGCCTGCACCTACTAATACAGACTGATCTGCAAGATGTCCCATGGCAGCATTGGGTCCATGACACATCACAGATGTCTAGTCACTCCCCGAGGACCCACTCCCAGTAATTTACTCCAGCACTACCTCACTCCGGTACTGTACATGCTGGTCAGTATGCTCCTGCAAGATATGTGGTGCAGAGACATACATATCATAATGGGCTTGGCGTCCAGTGGAGCACTGTGCATGCTGTGTGTCCAGTTCCCATTCCACCCCCGCTGGCCCCTGCCTACCCTCACTCTGCCCCCAGCCCACCCTGTCCTTGGCCACACTGCTGCATACCCTGCCTGCCCCCTTACCTTCCAACAGTGTCAGCCATCTCAGGCCCTGATAGGTGGAAACAAGCATGTATGCTCAGTATGTCCTGCAATGTGCGACTACATACAGTTGCCCACTGGAGTGAGTGCAGTGACACAGGGGTGTGGATCGTAGCTGTGTAGTTATCCTCGTGTACCAATCCCCCAAGATCAGCGGCTGTGTCACAGTGTCGAACCGCACCTGTGAGGGACATATGCATGGTGGCAGAGGGTCTCGGCTCCTCATCTGTGAAGTTTTGGGGACATCACTTTGTCCTTTGTATACATGGCTGTTATGAGCACCACTACCAGTAAACACAGACGTGCATACTGTGACAAACGAAGGTCATTACAGCCTGGGAGAGCGAGGGTTGTTAGGGAGCAGCAGATGGCTGTCTTTCCTATGTGATACGGATGTTATCTGTTATATATTTTTGTCACTGGGGCCGCAGTAGTACCGGGGACAGGGACAGATTCATGGGGTGTCTTGACAGGGAGTGGATTGTCTGAGGATTGTAATGCTGTGGGCGTGCATTGTCGGGAGTGGATTGCTGTGTGCCCTTCTGTAGTTGCCTCCTGTGCTGGGCTCTGGGTGCTGGCGTCATGGAGCCGCTGCAAGGCATTACGGTATACTGGTGGACAGGTAGGGACTGGAGGCTACTCAGGTGTCTATTTACATGGTGCTCTGTAATGTTACAGCACAGCAAACATTACAGAAACTGTTGTTGAAACCACCTACCAACAGGTTTCCACAACAGTTTCAGAAACGCCTTCTGTAACATTACCAGTGTAAACGTTAGCCATTACGGTACTGTTATAGGCACTCTGTAATGTTACACAGGGTGTTTTTCGGTGTAGTATGGACATGGCCTTAATGTGGGACACAATCATTCCAATTAACCAGAAGACTTTTCTCATTTAACATGATCCTTTCTCCACTAAAAATAATGGCCACTTAATCGATTCCAGGTGGGACATCCCAAAAAAGCAAATGTCCCGATAATCTGTGTCCCAATTAAGTGGTTTCTTCTGTACACTGTTCTTCACAGACCAGCAACACTTATAGAAAGATAGAGTTTGATGGCAGATAAGGACAGCTTGGCACATACAATCTGCCCATTTCTCCAAAACTACACTATTACATCACTCCATACCTGAGCAACAGCTCTCTTTCCCTCCCCCTTTCTTTCCACTATGATTCCTTTATGCTTATGCCATGCATTCTTGAACCTCACCACTGTTTTTGCCCCAATCACCTCCACTGGAAGGCTGATCCTGGAATCCACCACTCTTTCTGTGAAGAAGTACTTCTTCACATCTCGCCTGAATCTAACCCCACTCCACCTTAGCAAGTCCCCTTGTTCTTGAGCGTCTTTTGTTATGAAAAATGACTCCCTCCTGTACCTTATTAACCCGTGAGGTATTTAAAGGTCTCTGTCATGTCTCCCCCCTCCTTCACTCCTCTATTCCAGGGTGTACATATTGAGGTCTTTAGTCTCTCCTCATAGGGCTTTTGATGCAGTCCCTGCACCATTTTTAGCTGCCCTCCACTGGACAGCCTCCACTCTGTCTATGTACTTCCAGAGATGTGATCTCCAGAGCTGGACACAGAACTCTAAATGGGATCTTATCAGCGATCTATACAAAGGCAACATCAGCTCCCTCTTTCTTCTTGTGATATCCCGTCCTATGCACCCCAACTCCCCACTCGCTTTCCCTGCTGCCTTACCACACTTCCTGGCCACCTTTAAGTCATCTGATATGATTACCCCCAGGTTGCTTTCCTGCTTGGTGGTCATCAATACCACTCCACCTATTTTGTACTCTGCCCCTTGGTTTCTGTGCCCCAAGTGCATTATTCAGTAGTTTTTTGCACTGAAATACAGCTGCATAACCTTGACCACTCCACTAGTTTTCTCAGATCTCTGCTCATCCCCCCCACACACACACACACACACACACACACACACACACACACATATGGTGTGTCCACCCTATTGCAGATTTTGGTGTCATCCGCAAAGAGGCAGACCTCCCCTTCCAGCATCTTTACAGTTTCACTTATAAAAACATTAAAGAGGACCAGTCCCAGCACTAATTCCTGAGGCACCCTGCTGGTCAACCTCAATTCCTTGGCATGAACTCCATTTACCACCACCCTCTGTCACATATCCCCTAACCAATTTCTTATCCAGTTTACCATCTTTGGACCCACTCCTGAGCTACCCAGTTTGCTTTCTAGTCGCCTATGTGGAATGGTGTTGAACTCCTTACTTAAATCTAGGTAGTCCATTTCAACTGCTCCACCCGGATCTAACTCCTAAGTCAACCAGTCAAAGAAATCTATCAGATTCATTTGACATGACCTACCCACTCTGAAACTATGCTGCCTTGGGTCTTGTAAGTAGTAGAAGTAGTACTGAAAAATTTATTTTAAACAGGAATCATGTCTTTAGGATATATATCCTGTTTTCAAGACAATCCTGTGAGGATACCTTCATTGCAAACATACAAATAATAAAATAACAGCATTTACACAACATAACATACAGACTTATACAAATAAGCACTAGTAAGCATAGCACAGTAGTAACAACAAATCAATTAAAACTTTTACAAGTATGTACAACAGCTTTCTTAATAACTTTAGAAAAATGAGAGCATTCTGAGATCGCTCATACCGATGAATGAAATAAATTCCATACTGCCGCTGCCCTAATTAAAATTGTCCTATCACCAAATCTATATAAGCATTTACTCTGCAAAATGTTATTCAAATGAACTGATCTATTTAGAGTCTTCCTATTTGGTCCCACAATAAAAACTAAACTTTGAGATATTGGATAATCAGAAGATATTAACTTATTCAGTAGTAATAACCAGGTTCTGTTGTGTCCTGCCTCTAATGCCTGCCAATCAAGCCTGCTCAATAGTAAACAGTGATGAGTGTAAAAACTACATATTAGAACATATCTATCGAGCCTATAATGAGTCCTATCATAGATACATAGATACATAGATACATAGATACAAAGATACATAGACAGTGTCGGCAGATAAGGGCCTATGGCCCACCCAGTCTGCCCATTTGAGCTTGTAAGTTCAGTTTGTTTTCCTAGAAGTCTGTTGCCCCTTACCCCTGACCTCCAGAATTCCTTTATGTCTATCCCATGCATTCTTAAATCCCATGATTGTTTCAGCCCCCACCACTTCCTCTGGCAGGGTGTTCCACTTGTCCACCACCCGTTCTGTGAAGAAATTCTTTCTCATGTTTCCTCTGAATCGTCCTCCCTCCAACTTCATCCCATGCCCTCTAGACCTGGAACATCTTTTCGCTTAAAAATAGTGTTTTCTCACCCTGTTCCTCCCTGAAAGATACTTGTATGTCTCTATCATATCCCTCTCCCTCCTCTCCTCCAGGGAGTACATGTTCAGTTCCTTCAACCTGTCTTCATAGGATTTGTGATGCAATCCATGCACCATCTTTGTTGCCCTCCTCTGAACCTTCTCTACCCTGTCTATGTCCTTACGTAGGTATGGTCTCCAGAACTGTACACTGTACTCCAGGTGGGGCCTCACTAGTGTCTTGTATAGTGGAATTATGACCTCCCTTTTCCTGCTGGTGATGCCCCTGCCTATGCATCCCAGCATCCTATTTGCTTTACCTGCTGCCTTGTCACACTGTTTCCCTACCTTGAGGTCATCAGAGATGACAACCCCAAGATCCCTTTCCTGCTTGGTGCATGCTATATCCTCACCCCCCAACTGATATATTGTGCCAGGGTTTTTGTGCCCCATATGCATTATCTTGCACTTCTTTGCATTGAATTTCAACTGCCAAACCCCTGAACATTCTTCAAGATGCCCCAACAATGATTTGTTTGCTACCCTATGAATAAAATGACCATGAGTTAAGGTTGACAGAACAATTGGTTCTACAATCCTCTTTCTGTCAGAAAGACCCAAAAAACTCCTATTTTTTTGGTTTACCCTCCCTATTGTATTTATTATATGATTTTTAAAAGTCATATCAGAATCAAATGTAACCCCTAAATAACAATAACAGTCTACCAATCCAAATGTAGTTAAAATTTGAGTTTGTATCTTAAGTTTAGCTGTCTTTTTATTCCCAGCATCCTTATTAGGGGAAAAATACATCACTTTGGTCTTTTTTACATTCCTAAGCAACCTTGACTTGGTGATCTACCCCTCAATATTGGAAAAATCAGACTGCAAGTTTAGTTGAAGTTCCTCCATATTTCTACCTGAGGCCACTATGGCAGAGTCACCTACGTACAGCACAATGGCTGTACAAGTCACTACATTTGGTAAATCATTGTTAAATATAAGAAATAGTAGGGGTCCAAGAATTGACCCCTGGGGAACACCTCTGGTCACTTTCTGTAACCTAGAGGTTGTTCCAACAATTTCCACAATCTGAGAATGCCCCTCAAAGCATAACCATAGTCAATCTAAAGTGCCCTCAGTGAATTCCATACACTGCAGTCTGGTCACCAACAGGGGGTGGTCCACCAGGTTGAAGGCCTTAGAGAGATCCACATAGGCTACAGATGTCTCCATACGTGAGCCCAGTGACCCATTTAATAAGTCACTGAACTCCAGTAGGGCAGTAGAGGTTGAATAACCCTTTCAGAAGCCAGACTGATGAGAGTTTATCAGATTCTATTTATTTAAATAATCAAACATTTGAACATACACCAATTTTCCATGTATTTTGATAAAATTGAGAGCAAAGCTACAGGTCTATAATTATTAACCTGGGATGGGTCTCCCCCCTTGAAAATGGGTCTGATCTTATCAGCCTTCCAAGAAGAATAGAAGTTACCCAGTCAAAGGCTCCAGTTTAATATGCATGACACTGTAGGAGCAATAAATGGGGCAGCCAATTTAAAAAATGTATCTTCTAGTCCATCCACACCTGAAGATTTATGAATATTTATATTCAAAAGTGACATTTTTACTTCTGAAATTGTTAAATATTTAAATCTAAATGGGGGATGTTCAAAGGAAGCAGTTCCCGAGAATGCCAAACTTTCAGCACTATTTGAAGTACAGTAGGAGAAATCATATAGTTGGACAAATTTATAAAGAAATCATTTAATAAATTAACATTTTCCTCTAAATCACTTATTAAAGTGGTTTCCTTTCTAAATTGCAAGTTAGGCTGGGATGATTTATCCCCTGAATTCATTAGTTGGTTTATCATACCCTAACATTTTGGGGGGTCAGTATTACAATCTATTTTATGTCTGTAAAACCTAGCCTTTGCTTCCTTAATCAATTTTTTAATTACGTTCCTCATTTTTTAAAATCAAATCCAGTCATCTACAGATTTAGATTTAATTGCTTTCTTCCATATTCTGTTTTTTATTCAAATCTGCTTCAATTATTTATCATTTATCCAAGGAACTTTAATCTGATTTTTTGTTTTACTACATGAACATGTTTATCACATATTTTACTAAATGCTTTAGTAAAATAATCAATGGTTGTATCAATGTCTGGAATCAAATGACACCTGTTCTAGTTCTCCAGAGAGATACTGTGCAAACATTCAGCATCAGAAAATTTACAAAAATTCCTGACCCAACTTTGGCTAGGGGAAGAAAATCTCAGAGAGAACTGGGATAGTGGCACCATTAACCAGACTGGGTTATGATCACTCAAATATGGTGGTAAAATTCCTGAAGCTTCCACCTTAATCTCTGTAGTCACAAAAATCAGATCAAGAACTGACCTATTAGTTGGATTTCCTGTGTAATGAGCAGGAAATATTATATGTTGTTTTAGCCCTAATGGAGTCACAACTTATTTCAGTAATTTAACCCTCTGATTAGGCCAGTCACATTTTAAGTCCCCAATAAAAATGATCAGTTTCTTTCCCCCACTATCAACTATTTTATTAATTACTTCTTCTAAATCCTTTAAACTAGTTCTAGGGGGGAAGTAAACCACTGCTACAAATAGATTCAAATTAACTAATAGAATAGCCAAATACTCAATTCCCCTGTCACTACTCCTCAATATAACCTCAGAATGACCTAAACTACTTTTTCAATACATCATTCATTACCCCCTCACTGTTCATACTTCTATCCGATCTATGTAATAACTACCCTGGTATGCTAAGTTCAGTATCACTGTGTTTTCTGGTTAACCAAGTCTCACTTAATCTAAATATACTTGGATCCTGTTCCTGAATCATAGAAGCCAATAATTCTGTTTTATGCTTACGCTGCGTGCATTGTCATGTAAAATCTTTAGTTCAGTGAAAACACTAGGACCTGGGTTCAACTCCATATCTCTTCCCAGAATCAACATCATACAACATGCCCCTTGAAAATTAGTGATTTGCCTCTGAAAGGAGAATGGAGAATTTACCCATGGACCTCTTTTTGCATTATAAATATACCAATTTGATGAGAAAAAATTTCTCCTGTTTTTTAGAACTTGAGGCCTCTTTGCAGAGGCATGCAAAGGTAACTATTGTGTCCCTTGTTCTTCGCTCCTGATGTCACATTTTGCAAATACCATCAAGAGAGAACTCAGAATGACATATTTCCACACATTAACACAAAAACTTAAAAAATTAAATTGAGGATTTTCTAAAACAGGATACTTCTAAATTTCCACTATACCTTTCAACACTATATGTTTAAAACAACCAACAGGATTGAAGATATTCCACAATCCTTTGCTTCAGCAGTGATTCTATTAACTTTCACACCACCGATGTCAAGCAGACTGGGCTATAATTGCCAGCCTCCTCCCTAGTATCACTTTTGTGTAGTGGGACTACATCTGCCCTCCTCTGGTCCTTCAGAATCACTCCTGTTACTAGTGAGCTATTAAAAGAAACTGTCAGAGGTGCAGACAGGCCTTAGGTTGATCACCCATTATTTGGACAATCAATCAGAAATCTCCCATAAGAAGGCAGAGTTCCTGTCCAGGGAGATTACTGCAGCAAGAAATCGACCTGCTCAGCTCTTTTGGACTGTGGACAGACTGTGCAATCCAGTCTGTATATGGGGCCGGAGAGCCTTTTCACCAGCTGTGTGAGGAGTTTGCTTGACTTATTGCAGATAAGGTGTTGTCCATCAGGTCAGAGATCTGTTCAACTCATTCAAATGAGTACAGTGGAGGTCGATGTTAGGGCACAGACACCCGGTCTGTCTGGACAGATTTTAACTGGCCAGAGATCATGGATATCATAAAGATTGTTCTGGGCTTGTGACTGACTTACTGTAGTTTAGATCCCAGTCCAACGTGCCTCCTTGTGGGGTGTATAGATGTCATTGGACCAATCCTGGTGGAGATAGTCTGGTGTTCGCTGGATCAAGGGGTGTTCCCTGATCTGTTGAAGGAGGTGGTGGTGACTCCCCTGTTAAAGAAACCATCCAGCAACCCAGACTGTCTTGTGAACTACAGACCAGTCTCTAACCTACCCTTTTTGGGTAATGTTATTGAGAAGGTAGTCACGTTGCAGCTTGAGAACTTTCTTACCACCCATGAAGTCTATGATCCTCTCCAGTCAGGTTTCAAGAATAGTACTGAGACAGGATTAGTTTGGGTGATGAATGATCTCCTAATAGCGAGGGATTGGAGGAGTTGTTCAATCTTGGTTCTTCTTGATCTCTCTGCAACATTTGACACAGTGGATCATGGGGTGCTGTCGGAACACCAGTGGCTAATCTGTGGCCTATTGGGGACAGTCATCAGATGGTTCCATCCTTTTCTCATGGGCAGATCTCAGAGGGTGATGTTTTTTTCTCGCCCCCTTTGCCCTACCTTGTGGGGTCCCACAATGTTCTGTACTGTCCCCCATGTTGTTCACAGTGTATATGCTGCCATTGGGAGATATTATAAGGTGCTATGCAGGTGACACTCAGCTCTACATGTCTTTAGAACCCAAACAGAGTAGTGATGTCTCAGTATTTAACAACTGCCTCACTGAGATTCAAAATTGGATGAGTGCTAGCTGGTTGAAACTAAATCTGGATAAGACTGAGGTGTTGATGATGGATTCAGGTCACCTGGTAGAGGAGTTGACTCCTGGGCAACCGTCTGACTTAGTGCTGGGGGGTGACCAGTTGAGACCTTCTGAATGGGTACAGAATCTGGGGGTTCTGCTTTACAATAAACTTGACACTTAAAGCACAGGTGTCAGCAGATGTCAAGTCCTTGTTTTTCCATCTAAGGAACATCACCCGGATAAAGCACCTTGTTCTTCCCGATGACCTTTCTGTTTTAGTTGATGCCTTTGTGTCCTCTCGTCTTGACTACTGCAATGCTCTATACCTAGAGTTACTGGGGGTGGATATCCATCGCCTACAGCTAGTGCAAAATGCAGCAGCAAGGCTGTTGACTGGGCAGTCCAGACCTTGCCATGTCATGCCTGTGCTGCGCGAATTGCACTGGCTGCTGGTGTGGTGGAGGATCACCTTCAAGGTCATGTTGATGACCTATAAGACCCTTCACGGACAGGGACCAGGTTACTTGCAAGACCTCCTTCAGCCTTACTGCTCCTGTTGTCTCCATTCTGCTGATAAGGGATTACTAGAGGTTCCCAGGGTTCGTCTGCAGACATCAGGTGCAAAAGCATTTACTTTAGTAGCCCCAAACCTGAGAAATTCTCTACCTCATCAGATTAGAGAGTGCCCATCCACCGAGACTTTTAAATCCTCTTTGAAAACTTATTTATCTTTCTTAGCATTTGGGGAGGATATCTAGTCATATCTGCTGCCTTTTAATTTGTGTATTTTAACATTTATTTGTTGTTTTAACATTGTGTAAGAACTTTGATGTTTGAAAAGCACTTTATAAATAAAATATGATTTGATTTGATATTTCCCTGAGCTCCCCTAATAACCTTGGATGCATCACATTTGGCCCATTTGCTTTGCCCACCTTCAGATTAGCAAATCCTTTAAGCTCTTGCCTCCTAAAAAGGACTAGTGTCCATCTCCCTCCCTACAAAGCTTGTGTTACTTTTTTGTGTCCCCTCCCCTTCTCCTTCATCTGTAAACACTGAACAAAAGTATTTGTTTGGAATGCCTACCTTTTCCTGGTCTCCCTCTGCACTTCCCCCCCTTCCCTTTTTAACGTTACAATCCCACCTCTGGTCTTCCTCTTGTCACATACATATCTAAAAAAATCTATTTTCCACTTTCGTTACCACCTGGGCTGTACTCTCTTCAGTTTGTGCCTTTGCACTCCTTACTGCTTTCCCTGCTTTCCTCTGTTTCCCCCAATACACCTCCCTACCCTCTTCCCTCTGTGTCTCCTTATACCTTCTGAATACTACCCTTTTACCTTTTCAGCCACCTCTTTTGAGAACCATAGCAGCTTCTTTTTCCTCTTCCTTTTGCTCACTTTTTGATGCATATCTGGAATGTGTAGTATGGTAGGGGCTGCACGCCCATTGGCTCATGCTGTGAACCAATGGGCATGCAGCCCTACCAAGGTGTCAGTTGGCAGGTGGCAGGGCTGCAGGTGGGTGGGGTGCTGCTTCCTGCTAGCTGACTGGGGGATGGGGTGGTGGGACTCAGTGGGTGGGTAGGGAGGGGTACCCTAAACCACCAGGGTAATAAGACGTTTTCTGTAATACAGATGCCCGCGATCGGGCAGCATTAGGTTCACTGGACCACCAGGGATATTGGAAGGGGGGGTTTCATTTAAACAGATGCCTGCAATCAGGCAGCGTTCGGTCTACTGGACCACCAGGGATTTTGGACAGGGGGGTTATTATAACGGATGCCCGCATTCGGGCACATAGCGATTCATTGGACCACCAGGGATATTGGACGGGGACTTTTTTTAAACATATGCACATGATCAGGAATGGGGGGGCCACATGGTGCAGCCAGAACTCGGGTGGCCACCCACAGGTGGCAGCTACTGTGTTGCGCCCTACAATGTGGCAGCTCCCCTGTGGATGGCCATCAGTTCCTTTTTTTTTTGGCTTAACCTTGTGCTGGCACAGGTAGGGGTTGCGAATGCATGGCTCTGCACATCCCAGGCTGAATATTGGGCTGTGCAGGTTATGCATGGAAATGCCTCCCTACCTGTGCCTGCATACATTACTGATGCGCTCCGGCACATCGGGATTTGTGCGGCACACTTTTCCCATTTGAATACTGCACCGGGGCGCATCAGTGGGTTGTGCATGGTGCAACCCTTTTGAATATCTGGGCCAATGTATATAAGTCAAAACTTTCCATTTCTGTGGAATAATCCCTAAAAAGGAATTTCTGGTGCCAGTATTGTAAAGGGAAAATTTTCCCAATTTTTGTATGCACATGTCCAAAACTGTAAAATGTATGGACATTCAAAAAATAAATGTTCCATTGTTTCCATCTGTACTTTACAAAATTCCAATCTAGGGCAAACCCTCTCACTCTGTTCCTTGTGTTAAATATTTCCTTTAACATTTAATTTTTTATGTGTGCACAACCATAGTATGTCCCACATGTGCACCGGTGTTCTGTGCTGTAGCAACATCTTTTCTATATGAAACATTTGTGTCTGAGTTTTGTTATAAAAAGAAGGGTTCCCAGAAAAAATTCCAGAAGGATCTGTTGGTATAATTCTTTTTGGGATAGTGTAATACACATAGATTTCTTTCAACCACAGAGTTTCATTTTGACAAAACAATTCTGCATATAAGAGGAAAGGCCTATTAAAGACTTTTGTTTTGGGATTGCTTTATTCTAGTCCCGTGACTGTAACCATGGGCCAATCTGGTCTCATACCCATATACTCCAAATACCCTCAATACCTCGTACATAGGTTCAATATTTTTGTAAAAGAACTTCCAAAAACAGAATAATATTGGATTTATCATCCCTATACTACCCTTTTTAATTGGTAAATATGTTATCCCTCTTTTTATTGGATTAAGGCGGCTGCCCCAAATCTCCTGAAAAGAAAACACTCTAAACCCTTGTCTCTGGCTGTTTCAAAAGCATATAAACAGTAATCAGATGCAGAAACATACTTAATAAAAATGTTTTCAACATAAACACCCTCTTTTTTTTTATAGAAACCATCTGTTCCATTTAGTTACCTTATTTTGAGCTTCTGTTATGATAATTTCCCAGTTAAAAAAAATTCTGATCTCCTGGACCAAAGTATATTCCCAGTATTTTTGTATGGCACATTAGAAATAGGCATCCCTATTATCTCCTGAACTGTTGTAGATATATTCCCTATAGGAAGACACTTACTTTTTTCCAGGTTAATCCGGGTTCCTGTTCCTTCAGTGAAGTCACTCAACACCGCTTCTAGCACTTCACCAGAGGACAGGTCAGCTAGAACCAAACATTAATCATTCGCTTAAGCAATATACAGTATTTAATCTCTTTATCTGCACTATCAATTGATAATCCATTAATATTTAAATTTGATGAAACCATTTGTAATAATGGTTCTAATGACAAAAGATGAAGAGGGGGGCTTAGGGGGCAACCCTGACAAACCCCTCTGGTAATTTAACAAGCTTTTCCCACCCAACCATTTACTAAAGTAGCTGTATGTGCTGTCATATAATACAACTGTATCCACTGTATAAAAGGTAAAGGAAATGTAAACTTTTGTAAACATTTCCACAAATAAGAGTGTGCCGCCCTATTGAATGCTTTTGTTTGATCCAAACTAAGCAAAATTCCTGTTACTTCTGCATTATTTCCTTTTTCCATTTGTTTGCCTCCGAGACTGATTTAAAACCCTCAAGTACTTCTGGGATCTCTAAGAGGGACACATTTAATTTCTCAAATCCTGGTCCTTTTGATGTATCCTGAACATTTGAAATTTGAATAGTTAACATTCCATGGTCTGAAGTGACCACTGGTTGAACCTTTGTGTCTCTAAATTGTAACATGGGGGTTAAAAAGAAATAATCTATTCTTGTTTGTTTTTTACCTTGAAGAAAGTAGGAAGGATTTTTTGATTCGGATGTGTAAAGGAATCTCTAAATCCTGTATTATGTGATAAATCATTTAATAATTTTGCATCAGAATAAGTTTTATTTGTGGCCAAACCGTTGTCAATAAGTAGCCTACTTATATTAAAGTCACCCCCCAAAATTATGTTTTTACTAGTATATAAACAGAGCTGAATTAATTTTAAAAGTCTTATCCTTGCAACCTTACCTTGCTGTGCATAAACATTAATCAGCCTAAAATTCACCCCTTGTATTAAAATATTTAATAGTAAAGCTCTTCCTGGTGTAATATACACTAGATGAACCAATTTAAAGTCTGACGTAATGAAACAGATTCACAAATGACAACACTTATTTATTATTTATTTATTAAATTTTGGTGACCAGGTTAGCCCACTAAGCCCTGGAGGTCCTTTTTTCAGGGGCGACCCAGGAATTACATAAAGCAAGAAGCAAATACAGCGTTAGTTCGGGTTACAGGGATCACAACAATACAGTTAAGATGTATAAGTAGTATAGTAGTACAAATGAAAAAAATAGGTTGCTCAACAGTGATAACATTGTGCTACTATTAGCAGTTTGAAATATAGTTAGAACAGTGGTAGAGGATAGGAACCGGATACATAGGAACATAGATCTCAACCCCATGACCAATATTTTGGACCCCAAATCCATGAGGTTGAGGCTGTGTTAAAATCATTTAAATCATACAACTGAGTATCTTGGAAGAAAACAATTAAGCAATAATGCACAACAGGGTGTGGTATATCATTAGATATCATCATGCCTTGGGTGGTGAGGCATGAGGCTGCAGGCCGAGTGCGTCCAACGACCTGAGAAGTGACGATATCCCATGATATACCACACCCTGAAGTGCATTATTGCTATTATGAAGTTGGTTTAAATATTTTTTAAAGTAAAAAAAAATGGAAACATTTTAAAAATGTGTTTTGGGGGTGCTGGAGGAATATCTTTAAATAAAATAGTTCCTGGAGGGCTCTGGGCAGCAGGTGGTGCTGTTGGTCATGGTAGAGGAAATGGAGCTCTTGTTACTGGGTGACCCGCTCCTTACCATTGCAGTTTTCTTTTTTAAAAGTGTTCTCTGTTCACAGTGTACTTTATTTTTATTATTTTTGTTCTGGGAATTGGATGCTGAGGACTGGTAAGCTGAGAGAGAAGCTGAAGAGGTGAGCCAATGATGAATGAATGAGAAAAAGTCTTGGTGCGATTCATTCGGGACTGTTATTGTAAGAGCTTCTATTAGAATCATTAGGAATGCCTGGGACAAGACTGGCAGTTTTTTCTATGCGGCTGGGACGTAGCTTTCTTTTTGTGGGGGAGCGGCGGTTTGTGTGAGAATGACTACAATGCACAGGTCTGTCGTTTTGTCCTTTTTAGAGAAAAAAAAATATTCATCCATTGCTGCCACTCGCATGCTGCTGGATATGTTGCTTTTGAAAGTATTGCTCCCAGCAGCTTCCATTGTGCTGAATTCTGTTGTGTGTTCAGCTGGTGGGAGTTCATTTTTTTTTTTTTTTTTAAATAGCAGCCAACTGGAAGTCTGACTCACTGCGGACTGCTGGAGATGAAGAAGACTGCACGGTCAGGGAGGAGGCTTGTGGCCAGAGGTTTTCTGAAGCCGTGATGATGTAGCCCAATATCATCATGGCTTCAAAAACCTCTTGGCCAATCAGCTTCCCATATTTACGATCTCCAGTTCATAATATCCATTTTACAATCTGAGAATAAAGCATAGGTAGCTAACTGTATTTTTTTTTTGATCTAATACCATTGACATTTAAACTGGTTAGTTAGATCATATTTAGAAATATTTTGTTGCCCAGTAGTTTAAGTTACTTGAGCTTTTTTCGGGCACTTTTTCTTATCCCTAACCATAGTCCCATCCTTGTTTTCTGTTTTGGTGCTTTGACCTCTTCAGGGGTGTTATCCTGTTCTGAGATTAACTCCTTCTGTGAAGATATGTAGGATAGGTCATCTGAATCTCTCCCTTCTTCCATTTGTTCTTGCTGTAGTATCTCATATTGATTTGAAAGTGGAATTTCTTCAGTAATGGGGTTTTGTTCTGTCTCATCGATTCACTCTTTCCCTTTTACTGGGATTTGTTGAAACTCAGGTTCTGGAACTGGTGGTGGGGGCATTACAGAACTGCTTGCCACCTGTGGGATTGAGGCAGTCTGAGGGAGATCTCCTGCTGTGGCTGGGGGAGCATTATCTTTCCTCTGATGTGGTGTTTATAATCTAGGAGGGCGAGAAGGTTTGTTCTTTTGTGCAGCTTGTGCATAGGTACTTCTGGAAGCTGGGGGGAGGATTGGTTTGCAGTACTAGGCCCTGTATTATTTTGTTTGTAGAAAACCCCTGTAGGTTCTCTGGATGTTTCAGAAATAAAAAACATATATGTCATAATCAGCAACATCTGTATTATGTGCTGCTTTTGGACAGTCTGTAAAGTTATGTCCCAAGTCCCCACACAAATTACATGTGGGGATTTTATCACAATAGTAGCTTGTGTGTCCCAATTACCCACAATTTGCACACTGAATCTCATCACAAGAATTTCTCATATGTCTACTAGAACCACACTTGTATCATTTCCTTGGTTGGCCCCGATAGAATATAAAGCCTTTATCTCTCCCAAGAAAGAACAAATTACAGTAGGTAGGTGTTGAAAATCAGTTTGTAGTTGAAAGAGTTTCACTTTTATATGACAGCCCCCATTCCAAAAACCTTCACAGTCGTAAATAGGTTCTGGTACCCCTTCTACTTCGCAGTGCCTTTCCAGCCAAAAAAAGCATATCTACTGTGTTCACCCCTTCATTTCTGAGCAGAACTGTAATAAAACATGCCACCTTTTTAGTTAGGGGAATCACTTGAAAAGGTGCTCCTAAGGGGATTGTTTTTCATAGAGTAAATCAGGCTCAGAATCTTTCCAGTAAATCAGGGGTTCAAAAACTCACATTGAAGGAATGCTCTCCTATGATATGGATCAAAGCGTACACATCTCATGGGGTAAATCCTAGGGATTGTTTCAACAATATTTGCCCCACATATTGCCTATCCGGGGGGATCCTCCAACTCACTGATGTATTTTGTTCTTATGGCATTCCTTCTTTTAGCAAGTTCAATTGGTTTGGCAAACCTATTAGAATTCTGGGCCATAGGACGGGGACGTTCTTCATCCTCATTGTTGTTTGGGTTTTGAATCTGTTCAATCACTTTATTAGTTTGTTCAGGCCGACCCAAATGAGTTTTCTCAGTCATATTATCCCCAGGGGTTGTGTCAAAAAAAAGTTCAAGCAGAGACCCCAATGGTGAAAAGGAGATGTTACCTGCTTCTTGCTGTGTCATGATGTCTTTTGCATTCTTCTGTATCTGTGCCATTGAGTTAGTTCTCTCCTTTGGTACTGTGGTTGGCGGTGCAGCTGCCTCAGATTCAGGATCCACAACCCATTGTTCTGATGTAAGCTACTTCCAACCTGCATTTTGTAGTGCTACTGCTATTGTTCTTTACTCCACCCTTTCCGTTGCTGCAATACTTGACTTCCCAACTGGCTCCTGTACTCCTGGGCTATTCATTGACTACATGTCAAAACTGAAGATCTGCTGAGTAGAATTTGGCAGTTGCTAGGTACACTCCGATGCACTTTCTGTTTCTCTTCATCTTCTTTTTGTTGTTGGTCAAGCTTTTTTAATTCCGCTTCCAGTATGGCTTTCTTTTCTGATAAACAAAGATTTGAAACCATGTATTTTGCCATGTTCTGGTTCTCCTGGGATTTCTTGCTTGCTAAGACTCTAGTGTTACTGCCAATCTTATTTTCATTTGAAATTATGTTGGTGCCAACCATACCTGGTAGAGTAGGCTGACTTCCTACTCCTTCACTGTCCATCATAAGACTGACAGCCTCCATTCCGACACACAGAGCTTCAGTGCCCTTCGCCAAAAAGGAGGGGTGTTTTATTAGAAAAAGAACATATACAATAACATTTGTACAAGCAAACCAAATAATAGAACAAATCAAGAAAGAATGTCAATATCAAAAAAACAGTGAAATCATGCAGCTCCGCAAATAGCTTGCTACATAAGCAAGAAATTCAAGTTATACATTAGTTATAGTTGCCAAAAGTTTTGTAGACATTTAACCTTCTTATTTATACTTAATGAAGTGTAAAAATCCTTTCCACCATTTTCGTAAAGTCCCCGAATTGACCCTTAAAGCATCTAAAGCATACATTTTTTCCAATTCTTTTATGATTAAGCTGCACACACAAGAATAAGGAATTTTCTTTTGATACAACACCCATTGGATTCTTGCTTGCCATAAATAGTACCTCAGGCAACCTAAAAAGAGAGTTAAAGTCTCTACATGAAAACCCGTTGATATAAGGGTACTTTTCCCAAAAATTAAAAACTCATGTGACATCTTATGCATCCATCTATAACCCCATAAGTTAGCTAAGTAATTCCACAAACCCTTAGCATAAGAACAGTCAATAAAAAATGCTCCACTGTTTCCTCAGTGTTTATACAATCCAAATAGGGACAGAGCCTTTTCATGTAATGCCTTATATTTTGCATTCCTCTGACATTTAATTTTCCATAGAAAATTAATCATTATGTTCCCACTGATTCTTAGGCATCCTAGGGTTGTTTAATTGTGCAAGTGCAAGGGATTAGCAGAAGGACAATTCTTAAATCCTCCTCTTGAGGGTATAAGTTGGTCATCAAGAGCTGATACAACCCCTTGGTATTATGAGTCAGTACTGATTGTTTCTGCAATTTCCACTTATATATTTTCTGTGCTGCAGGCCTAAAATACTCAGGGATATGCACATGATGGTTAAGTTTAGGAGGTAACAAATGCCAACTCCTATAGTATTTGCCCATTATTGTTAAATTCCATGTTACTTCAGCTCTTGATTCTTCTTTCAAACCCTCTTTTATTGTGTTTGTAATGAAAAAAACATGTGCATAAACTACTGGGTCTATCATCCCTAACCCCCCTTGAGTCTTTCTTAAATAAGTAAAACTCCCTTTAACTGGGTTTAGGCGATTCCCCCAAAGCATCTGAAAAAATAAACTATAAACTTTAGTTTCAAATGCTGCTGGTAGAGGAAATATCATTGCTACGAACTGTATTATGGGTAAAAGAAATTGTTTGATTATGTGCACTCTTTTTAATTTGGGTAATCTCCATTGTTTCCATCTTTTGGCCTTACTTTCGAGTTTTTCAAGCACTCCTTCCCAATTTTCCTTGGGTATATTTTGAGAACCAAATTTAATCCCTAGAATTTTTATTGAAGTCCTGGATAAGTGAATTCCCTCCTGCCATGTTTCCTCAAGTCCACTAGCCCCTATAAATAAGCCCTGTGTTTTCTTTATATTCAATTTTGCATTTGAGACTTTGGCAAAATCTTTAAAAGCAACCATAAAGTGGGAAATCATAGCTGAATCATTGAAGTATAGTACCAGGTCATCTGCGTAAACCTGTACTTTTAACTGTAAAAGACTATCATCCTTGAACACAATGCCCTCCCAATTCTGTGCTACCCATACCTTATTTAAAAAAGGATCCAGAGCGAAGGTGTATAGAAGGGGACTAAGCGGGCATCCCTGTCGTACCCCTGTGGTTATAATTAAACCGTCTGCTATACAATCTTTCACAAAAGGAAATGCAACCACTTTTTGTATATTTTCTCAATTAAATTAATTAATTGATGTGGAATCCCATAGTGCCTCAAAGTCAAGAACAGAAATGGTAAGTGTACCCTATCAAAGGCTTTGTCTAAATCTGCTGCAACCAGACATCCAGTAATACCCCTATCTGAGAGATGATCAATCACATCTCTAATCAGCATAAGGGCCGACTGAATCCTTCTATCAGGCAATCCACAATATTGAAAAGGTGAGATGACTTTACCAGCATATTTAAGTAATCGTTTATTCAAAATGCTAGCAAAAATTTTGTAGTCAGAATTTAGGAGCGTAATTGGCCTCCAATTGGCTACATTATGTTTATCACCAACTTTAAATATATATGTCAATAATCCTTCCGTAAATGATGGAAAAATTATATCTTTGTCAATAAAAAACTGAAACAAAAGTTCCAAACATAGGCTAAATTCTTCTGGAAAGCTTTTGTATAGATCATTAGTAAGGCCGTCTATTCCTGGTGAAATGTTTGATTTCAAAGATTTGATAGTATTTAAAATTTCTGTGTGTGTAATGGGGACCCAGTTGTCTGGCCTATTTACCACAGTACTCAGAACAGGTATCTGGTTTAAATAGTCAACTATATCTTCCGTTTTGATTCCTTCAGATGGATTTAAAGCATGGAAATGATCTACTATTACTGTACGTAATTCCTCTACCGTAGTAGCTATACTCCCATCTGATCTTCTCAACTCTTCCATTCTCATTGACTCCGTAACTTTTCTTTTCGAAGGATCTCCTATTGGTGACTTTTTAACCCCATTAATTAAAATAACCTGCATTGTTTTGCTTCTATTATATTGGTACTCTCTCATCTTTCTTTCAGCACAGCAATTTGAGCTGAATAATCCCATTTTGATGAGTAAGCTATTGTTAATAGTCCCTGTAATTGCTGCCTTAGATCCAAATAGTGCAGAAAATTATCATTTTTAATTTTACGTCCTTTAGTTTTAAACCAATTTCTTAAGTCAGTTTTAGTCCCTTGCCACCATTCTCCTATATCAGAATTTAAAAAAACTACAGATAATCTGGCCTTCAGTAGATTTTGAACACCTAGTCGTATAAAAGGAACCTCTAAAGAGGAATTATTCAGTTTCCATCTTAGATGCCTTGTTTCTAGACTGTCTGAAAAACTGTACATACTTACTAAAAGGGAATGATCTGAAAATTCACATGGGAATATTTTAAATGATAACATGTGTATGTTTGGTGAAACAAGCATGTGGTCTATCAACAAGAAGGATTTGCCTTTCTGAAATGAAAAACTATTTTCTTTGTTTGTAGAGTCATTACAAATTATCAAACCGGCCGCTTTAATTATTTTTTTTGAGACAATTAGAATCACAGTATATTTTCTTGTTATTGTTTTTATAATGAACACCTGGAATTGGGCAGTTAAAGTCTCCACCCCATAAAATTCTAGCCGTTGTTAATAAAAAGGGCTGTATCATATTGAGACAGTGTACTCTACCTGATTTGGTTTGAGGATTATAAATGTTTATGAAACGGAAACTTAGACCTAACCATTTCCCATCCACAATTAAAACTCTACCAGGAATTAGGTCTATTAAATTTTGTAACTGAAAAGAAAAAGAATTAAACAAAATCCCTACCCCATCTGCAGAGTCCTCCCCGAAAGACCAAAAGGAAGGGGCCCCAAACCCACTCTCTTTTGAATGCTACCAGTTGTTCAATAGTGTACATCCAAGTTTCCTGTAAGAAACAGACTGAAAATGGATAATCATGAATAAAGTGAAAAAGTGATTGTCTCTTAGCTTTATTCAATAAGCTGTGAGCATTTAAAGATCCCCAAGTCAGCATCATGTCCTTTTAAAATGCTCAACCTCTTATTTTTTTCTCTTTTTCTTTCTTTTCCCTTGTAATTATTTAACGTCTGCGACCTGGTTGATAAAGAAGATTTTTGAGAATCAGAATCTTCTACCTCTGCTTCCATATTTCCCCATGAGGAAAATAGGGCAGTGTAAGAGTTACTGGTCTCAATGTGCATTGCTGGGGAGGTTTGGGTTGTAAGTTCCTGGATGATCTTCTTTGTGGCAAAGCTATCAAAGGCTCTTTTACTACGTTTGTGCTATCTACCTTTTCAGTAACAGCCTCAGAAAAACAAACTGGGGGAATACTTAAAATGTTAGGCAATTCTACCGTGGTATTTGACACGCTCCTCACTGTGGAGTGCTGCCCTTGTTTTTCTACCTTGCTGTCTGACAATGGTTTACTTTTGCTGTCGTCCACATTTTTAACCTTTCCTTTTAAATCCACTGAGTCCTTAACAGCAGCTAAATTCATATGAGTGGTACTTGGGGTAGGGTGACACATTTGTGTAGGAAAAACCTGAGTTGAGGCTTCCTGTGCTTTCTGAATAAACACCTCAGAGCCAGAATTAGATGTTGAGTTGTGAGCAGCCCAAGGGCAGACTTTAAAAACATGGCCTTTTGAATCACATAAGTCACAGCATGATTGATTATTGCAAAACATTGTTAAGTGACCCACCTCCCCCACAATTATCACATCTGGGCTTGTCGCACATGCTAGAAAGATGAGTCCTTGCTCCACACTTATAGCATGCACGAGGTTGTCCACTGTAAAAACACACACCTCTATCTCTCCCCAATAAAAAGGAATTTGGTATGTGTGCTATCCCAGCCTCAGTTTGTCTAAGCTTAATTTTATATTTCCAACCGCCGGTCCAAAACTGCTCTGAATCAAGAATGTGTTCTGGTTCACTTAAAACATCACACCTTTTCTTCAGCCAAAAAGTAATATCTTCTACCCACACCCCCTCATTTCGAAACATAACAGTGATGAATTTAATTAAAGGTTTAGATAAGGGAATGACAATAAAAGGAGTCCAAAGAGGAGAAAACTTAACTTGACCATATCTTATCCAAAACATATCCAAAGCATGCTGTGTACGAAAACTTATATCAAAATTGTCCTCCCCCCGAAATATTTATAAAGGCGTAAACATCTTGAGGAGAAAAATGCAAGGAATCCTTTAATAATGTTTTTCCTACGTAATACCTATCAGGCCTAACCTCTAACCCACCTTTGTATCTTAATCTAACTGCATTCCATCTGGGGCCTGCCTCTCTGTGCGAATTTGTAAATAGTTCAGACATTAAGGGTTTCTGAGCTGAAGGTGAAGTGGGGGTACAGGAAGCACTAATGGGGATTTTAAAGATGAAGCTTGTTGATGGGGTTCCTTTAGTGGAGCCAAAGAGGGTTTTAACAATTCAGCAGAACTAACCTGAGGTTCCAACATATCAATTTCAATATTATTATTTCCCCCAATACTACTTTCTATAGGTTGCACCACAGGAGCCCACTCTGGGGAATGCTGAGACAGTGACAATTGTGAATTCCAACTTGGATCAGGCTTCCATATACCCATCGTCTATCTGCCGCCAACCTGCCTCATTTAATGCTTTACTTGGTGACCATGAAACCTCCTCACCATCTTCTCTTAAAAGGGAGGATTTATTTATGGTCTGTAATGCATTTGGTTTAGAAGTAAGAGTATTCCCTCTACTATCAACCGGGAAAAAGAACTCAGTGACCCCTGTTTGCAAACCCTCGGTTGTTTGATAAGTCACTACTGGAGCAGGAGACGATTCTTTCTGCAGTAAATGTTTCAGAACAAAACCTGATGCCTTAGGTAAGGTAGCAGTGTCAGTAGTACCAAAAGCTGAAGAAGCAGCAGTTGCAGTCATAATCGGGTTCACGTACTGTTCAGACGAAGTTAATTCAGGCTGAAGGCACTCGCTGAGATTTGCGACAAGACTGCCAGCCTGTTGTAAGTTAGAAGTGGAGAGTTCAGCAGCTACAGTACTGTTATAGCGTTTCACATCGGAGCTCCGTTCAGAGAGACTAATGTCCCGCCTGCAGACCACCGGTAAGATCGCTGCCGAACTGCAGACATTCTCTTTCAGTTTGCAGTCAATCTGGCCGGTTTCTATTAGCTGAGCTGCATGCTGCCAAGGGGGCGCTTCAACAGCCGCCGCTCCATCCGCTTGTTTTCCTTTAATATCATTTTGTAAGGTAATTGACACCGTACCTGAAGTAGTATTGCAGACCTCATCACAAGAAGGTACACAGGTCGTGGTTTGCATTCTCTTCGTCATACCAGTCCCAAATTGCTCTCCAGTGTCTCGCTCCTCCGATCTTTTCAAAGTCGCAAAGTCAGTCTGCATATTGTAACCTACAGACCGCATATCTCTGGAATCCGAACCGCGATGTGACCGGAAAAGGTTTCCTTTTTCTGTACCCACTAAGGATACCATTCTCGTTTGCTCCGTCACCTTTTGTAAAATAAGTTGATTTTGTGAGGTGTCTGTAGACTTTTCACCAGCTTTCTCTATCTGCTCCCATTTAGGTATATTCTCCGGTAACGCCGTCTCAGCATCCACTTCAGACTTTGCCAAGACTGAAGCCTCTAGTTCTCTGTGAGTGGGAGTCGAGGCCATCTCTCCCACTCCGTCCCCCTCCTTCTCCTTCCAGGTAGAACTTCAAGTGGCCATCTTGAAAATGGCCAGTCCCCCTACAGGTAGCAGACCGCAGCCGAGTAGGGGAATTCCCCTGGTGTCCTGGCCTAATTCTCCCATTCACTAAAAATACCACTGATAGCTTAACCTGATTCAGTATGTCAGTATGCATCTATATATGCCACTCCTTTTGGGACAAGGCTGAAAAATATCAGAATTGCCAAGTCCTCCTTTCATAGAAACATGGAATATGATGGCAGATAAGGACCAACTGGTCCACCTAGTCTGCCCATTTCCCTACTTGGTTTGGCAATCCTTACCCTTATCTGGACTGTCGTTCCCCAACGTTGCTGCACAGCAGGGTGCCTTTATGCTTATCCCATGCACTTTTCCCAGTCAATAAAAACTAAATGAATAAATAAGTAAGTAAATACCTGGTAAGTCAAAATGGAATTCCTCAAGTCACTTTGGGGAAAAAAAGCATTGGTATGCTTTAACCATACAGTATTTAAAACTGAGTTATTGTATGTGTCAAGCTGTCATTCTATACGCATGGCTGTAAAACCCAAATGGGAGAGAAACAAAAAAAGAATATTTTTGCTAGGTAAAGATTATAAAGACTAATGAAAAATTATAGATATTGGGGCCCATTCTCAAAAGAGCAGTTACACCAGACATAACATACGCCAAGGCGCAAAATGTGCCAAAAAACTTGCGACTTGTGCCATATTCCAGAACAAATGCAACTTAAGCCAAGAAAAATCACAAATTTCACAGGCAGTGACTTGTGTCATATAAAAGCACACAAGTCACAGAAAGGACATTGTTACCACATAGTTGGAAATGGTGGAAGACAGAGTCACAAGGTGCAAAAAGACAATGGCATAGGCAGCAAGTGATTGGCAAAGGAGGAAGAAATACTTTAGTTCTGATCCTAGAACTCTGAGCTGAGTGGCTATGTTTGAGAAGAGCTCCCAAAGCTAAGTGCTTTTTGATATAATTCTCAGTTTAAAAATTGTTTTGTTTTATGTAAATTTAGGTGATTGTGAAAGACAACCCTGTAGGCTCCAGGAAGATATAAAATTTGTGCGGTAGATATTCTTTGGAAGTCAGAAGGATCAACACATTTATTTAGTGTGATCTTTCTACTCTGATGTGGTTAATTTTAATACTATTTTAATACTATAGTTCAAACCCTTTCTGAATGTGCCTTTGGTGATGTCTGATATTGAGAACCTAAGTGTCATTTGTGGGTATCCTGTCTGTTTTGGTAGGTACTTTATTTTCTCTGTTAAACAGCTGAGTATACCTATTGCCTAATACTTTATAGTACATTGTATCTTGTTGCTCAGTCTCTAATTTTTCTGTTCTTTTCCAATGTTTTAGAACTGTTTAGTTGTTGTGGCAGAGGTGTGGTACTGTGTTCTTTCTTGTAGTTCAAGGTGCTTTTGGAACTGCTGATTTCTATTGGTTTAAACAATAAAATTTTTCTTTTCTATTTTAAAAAAAGCTACATCAGCTTGGTATGTTGTCACCTGTTTGTTGTTGCTAAGTAGCAGATGTTTTTGCATTGTGCTCTGATTCTGTGATAGAATCTGTATTAGTAGAAGGCAGATTATTGTGATTGTAGTTACCTTTTGATTGTAAGGATAAAGAGCTTAGATAGAAGTGTATGTATTTTCAAATATTATAGGGGAACAGTGGAAGGATTTTTAGGACAGTAAATTAATACTACTACTACTACTACTACTACTACTACTACTACTACTACTACTACTACTACTACTACTAGTAAATTAATAAAAAGGGAACTAGGAGAGCTTCAGTAGCAGACAAGTAGTGGAATTGCAGTATAATGTGGGGAGTGGTGCAATGCAGTGGCTGTGGGGCAGCCATATTCAGGCAGACCTTCTGGACACGGAGGTGCTGCCCTATCTGCATGCATCTATCTGGACTGCGGGATGAGGTAGCCAGACTCAGAGTGGAAGTAAACTGGATCAGGAGTACCATCACCCCTATCCAGGGACCACCCAGTCCAATGCAACTGCCTCAAAGGATGCTGAGAACGAGGAGCACTTGGATGACAGTGGGCTCAGGGAGGATTAGAGCAGTCAGGCAGAGGCACATCCCAGATCCTATTCCACTCAAGAACTCATATGCCACACTGGCAAATGAGGACAACCAAATACAGGTACCCAGAGAACTGGAAGGAAAGGATGTGGAGGTTAGCCAAGCAGGTGACCTCGGCGGGGAAAGCAGTGGACCCCAGTGGAGGAGGAAGTGAATCCTGGTGGGGGACTCCATCATAAGAGAGATCCAGCTAGGAACACAGGAGGGGGAGGACAGGGAGGTGAGGTGCCTACCAGGTGCCACGACAAGGAGGGATGGAAGGAAGATCCTGGGGATCACTGAGAAGGCAAGATGGGAGGGTGAGCTGGATATCATTATCCACCTAGGTACTAATGACCTGGCAAATGGGGAGCCAAAGGAAGTTCAGGAAGCGTTTAGGAAACTGGGGAGGGGTCTCAAGCAAGTAGCTACTTCTGTCACTTTCAGAAGTACTACCTGTGAGAGCAAGGAGACATAGGAGTGCATGCACCAGGAACTTTAACTCATGGTTGAAGAACTGGTGCTGTGAGGAAGGGTTTGGATTCATTGGTGACTGGGGACCCACCTGGAGGGAAGGAGGTTTGTTCAAGCCTGACGGCCTGCATCCATCCTGAGGGAATCAAGCACTCAATGATAAGTTTAAATGCTACACTGACAAGCATTTAAACTAGCAAAGGGGGGTGGCAGGCCAGCAAGGAGCGTACCTACTTGCTCACTCCCCAAAGCTAGCAGTGGAACCAGTGAACCAGAGGAGTGGCTATCTCTGCAAAGCAGTGTGCAAAAGATGGAGATTAGTGCCCAAGAGGTGAATAAGCAGAAAAGGGGCAAAATTCAGCAGACGGGCAGACATCAAGGAGAACCAGGGATAAATGACAACCAAGGAAGGGGCTGGAGTAGAACAGTGAGACAGTCTAGGGAGGTCAAATCATGGAAAGCCATGTGTGCAAATGCCAGGAGCCTTAGCAACAAGATGGAAGATCTGGAGGCTGACATGGTGCAGTCAGACCTGGACATTGTGGCCATCACTGAAACCTGGTGTAATGACAACCATGACTGGGAGATGGCCATACCTCGCTACAACATAGTCAGAAGAGACAGAGCAGGCAGGAAGGGAGGAGGAGTGGCACTCTATGTGAAAAATGACATAAGGGCCACAGAGATCCAGGAGGAACAAAATGGGGGAGAGATATTGTGGGTTAAGCTGGAAAGGAAAATGGGGACAGCCATCCGCACAGGTGTGGTCTATAGACCACCAGCCCAGGAGGAAGAAACAGATAGGAGTTGATGCTAGCCATCCAGGGATGGCAGACAAGGGTGAGGTAGTACTGGTTGGAGACTTCAATATTCCAGGCGTGGACTGGAGCATCCCAGCAGCAGCATCAACTAGGAGCAGATTTATCCTGGACTCCTTCAGGGTGCCTTCCTCAAGCAACTGGTCATGGAACCAACTTGGCAGAAGGCAATACTGGACCTTGTGCTACAAACAGGGACAGTGTGATGGGGTAACAGTGGGGAGCACCTGGGAAACAGTGACCACCAGTCATTGTGGTTTGAAATCACAGAAAAGCAGAACCAAACCACACAAAACACGATCCTGGATTTTAGGGGGGCAGACTTTGGGAAAATGGGAGATACTTGAAAGGCATTAAGGGAATGGGACAGGAATCAGGGGTTGAGGAACAGTGGGCAGTATTTAAAATGGGGATTACAAGAACAACAGAATTATGTATTAAGCAGGTTAGCAAGAGGAAAAGGAAGAGGAGACCATTATGGTTTTCCAAAGAGGTAGCAAAGAAAGTGAAAGCCAAAAAGATTGCATTCAGGCAATACAAAAAGACACAGGCAGAAGGGGATAGGGAGAAGTACCAGGAGAAGCAAAGGGAGGCAGGGAGGTCAGTAAGGGAAGCCAAAGCTCAGACAGAAGAACACATTGCAAAATCAGTGGGTAGAGGGGACAAAACCTTTTACAGGTACATAAGTGAAAAAAGAAAGACAAAGGGAGGGATAGTGAGACTGAAGGGGGAGGATGGGGCCGCGTGGAGGATGACAACAGTAAAGCTGACATACTGAACAGGTATTTCTGCTCAGTCTTTACTGAGGAAGAGGAGGGTAATGGGTCTGAAGGGAGTACAAGGGGTGAGAATGGTGCAGAAATGGACACAAGTCCCTTTACACGAGAAAGGGTCCTGAAGAACTGGAAGTAATAAGTTGATAAAGCAATGGGGCCAGATGGATGTAAACCCCAGGGTCCTTAAAGAACTAAGAGAGGTGGTGGCTGAACCTCTGGCTATCCTGTTTAGCCGATCACTGGAAACAGGGGAGGTACCCAAAGACTGGAGGACAGCAGATGTAGTCCCCTTATACAAAAGTGGGAACAAAGAGGAAGCAGGGAACTACAGACCAGTCAGCCTCACCTCGGTAGTGGGGAAGATCATGGAAGCACTACTGAAGGAGAGATTGGTGGAACATCTGGTTGTCAATGGACTACAGGACCCAAGGCAGCATGGTTTCACCAGGGGGAGGTCATGTCAGACCAACCTCATTGAATTTTTTGACTGGGTGACTAGGGAGGTGGATCAGGGAGGGCAGTGGACATGGCCTATCTGGACTTCAGCAAGGCCTTTGACACTGTGCCACACAGAAGACTATTACACAAACTGGGGAATATGGGTGTGGGCAGGACAGTAGTGTGGTGGGTAGGTAACTGGCTGGGTGGCAGGACACAGAGGGTGGTGGTAAATGGCTGTCACTCCACAGAGGGAAGAGTGACCAGTGGGGTACCACAGGGATCAGTGCTGGGACCGGTCCTATTCAACATCCTCATCAGTGACATGGCGCAGGACCTAGAAGGCAGAATTTCACTGTTCGCTGATGACACAGAGCTCTGTAACAGAGTAGACACACCAGAGGGTGTAGACAAAATGAGAAGCGACCTGCTGAAACTTGAAGAATGGTCAGGGGTTTGGCAGTTGAAATTCAATGCAAAGAAGTGCAAGATAATGCATATGGGGCACAAAAACCCTGGCACAATATATCAGTTGGGGGGTGAGGATATAGCGTGCACCAAGCAGGAAAGGGATCTTGGGGTTATCATCTCTGATGACCTCAAGGTAGGGAAACAGTGTGACAAGACATCAGGTAAAGCAAATAGGATGCTGGGATGTATAAGCAGGGGCATTACCAGCAGGAAAAGGGAGGTCATAATTCCGCTATACAAGATACTAGTGAGGCCCCACCTGGAGTACAGTGTACAGTTCTGGAGACCATACCTACGTAAGGACATAGACAGGGTAGAGAAGGTTCAGAGGAGGGCAACAAAGATGGTGCATGGATTGCATCACAAGTCCTATGAAGACAGGTTGAAGGAACTGAACATGTACTCCCTAGAGGAGAGGAGGAGAGGGATATGATAGAGACATACAAGTATCTTACAGGGAGGAACAGGGTGCAGGAAACACTATTTTTAAGCGAAAAGATGTTCCAGGACTAGAGAGCATGGGATGAAGTTGGAGGGAGGACGATTCGGAGGAAACATGAGAAAGAATTTCTTCACAGAACGGGTGGTGGACAAGTGGAACACCCTGCCAGAGGAAGTGGTGGGGGCTGAAACAATCACGGGATTTAAGAATGCATGGGATAGACATAAAGGAATTCTGGAGGTCAGGGGTAAGGGGCAACAGACTTCTAGGAAAACAAACTGAACTTACAAGCTCAAATGGGCAGACTGGGTGGGCCATAGGCCCTTATTTGCCGACACTGTCTATGTATCTATGTATCTAGTTATGAGGTAACAGACATCCTCATAAGCAAAACAGATGCACATGCTGGGTTACTGCTCACCAGGGGTAGTGAAAAGGCTAAATGGTCCAGCGGAAGAAGGCATAGGAGGAGGTAGCCACGAAGGTCAATGCTGTGGCCACTCTGAAGCACACCATAAGAAACCTTCAAAAAAATATAATGACATGAAGAGGTGGTGCAAGCAGAAGCTGGCACACAACCGGTGGTGTGTCCAGACCACTGGATGAGGTAGCAGCCAGATACAGACCCTAACCTCCCATAAGCCGCAGACAGCAGCACACCTCAGTGGCCATACCATAAGTGGGGACATGGACCTCAATACCTTCAGGCTTTATTTTATTGTAGTCTTTGGTAATCAGGTAAGGCCCACTAGGCAAAAGTGCCTGTTTTCAGGGGCGACCTGGGAGCACTGGGTGGTTAAGTGACTTGCTCAGTCTCACAGTATGCAAGTGGAGATTGTGAGAATCAAACTCAGGTCTGGTCTGCTGGATGTACCAAGCTCATTCACAGCTCATTACTCTAACCTCTAGGCTATACTGCCAGCCCAAAACAGCACAAGTACATGGATTGGGGGGGTCAACACTGCAAACATGTCTGTGTGTGGATAAAGGTGTGTGTGATAGTGTCTGTGTGACAGAGTGTGTGTCCATATGGGTGAATACAGATGTGTGTGTGTGTGTGTGTGTGTGTGTGTGTGTGTGTATACCCCTTCAGGATACAGGAACCCATAGGCACGAGCAAGAGGGCTACAGGGCAATGTCACCGTAGGTACCAGGGAGGTGAGGCCTGTCACACAATAAACATGCAGACAGCCAGGCACAGTTATAGCCATGACCCTGCATGGCTGTCAAACACAGGCATACTCAGTGTGTGAATATGCCACAGTGGAATGGCTGTCCCAGCAATGTGGAGCATGGTGGGGTGGAGGAAGGGGCGCTCGGTCCCTGCAATGATTCCCATGCAACATGGCAGGTGAGAGGTGTGACACGATGTGCCCAGAGAGTGCAGCAGGATGAAATGTAGGCCAGTCCCCGGTCAGCACCACATGTGTTAGGCCAGAAGGTGTGTACCGCCACAAACATGGCACAAGGCTGTAACACCAAGTACAGCAATACCCTCATGAAAGGGGAGGAACAACCATGCTCCAGTAGGTAAACACGGTAGGTGCCGTATGATAATGTTTGGGATTGCCGTGGCCCCACAGTGGCCATCCACACTGATGGGTAGAGGGAAGACACTTAAGCAGTCATCCAGCATGGCCCAGCCAACAGGGTAGAAATGGTCCCCTGAGCTGTGAGCCCACCAGGCTGTAGAAGTATGTATAGTTGTTCGATGGGTATGGGTATAAGAGAGGGATGTGAGCAGCAACAAATGACACCCTTTCTAACCCAAAGGGACCACAACAGTGTCTGGGGACAGGAGACCTGGTGGTAAAAATGGCACAGGTAGCCAGCAGGCCAGCCATGCAGTTGTGGACAGTGATGGGACAGCAGCACAATGACCACCACAACTGTCATGTCCAATGAACATTGGAGAGATGGAGGAGGAGGAGGATGATGATGGTAATGAGGTGGAAGAAAAGGAAGGGGATGAATAGGACCAACAGAGCACACAAGTGGAGGTGGACATGGGTGAGGAGGGCCACAGCCAGATGGCAGCCACAGAGGACCTGACAGAGGGACATCAAACCCTAGTGGACAGTGTGCACCCCAAGTCTACATGGAAATGTGGCAAATGAACTTAGCCCAATAAGCATCACAGAGCTTGAGGCCAGCCTGGATGAGGGTGTCGGGGACCTCAAGGAGCAGGACACAACACCAGCATATATCAGCAACTATTGCCAATCAATGGTGGTGGGTCAGGGGCAGCAGACACAGGAGTTTGCCACCCTACAGAGTAGTGTGGAAGAACATCACCAGAGACTGGAGGGACAGCTTACAGGCATCACAAGTGCCATATAGGCAGGCACATGGGACACAACTACAGTCCTGTTTGACATAGTGCTGGCCCTTCATAGTCTGCAGAAGTGTGCCCAGTGGCAGTTGGAGGCCATGGAATGCAGCATCATGGTCATGGAGCTCTCAGTAGTGCAACAGCAGAGGCAGCAGAGGCAGACAGACCACCACCCTGCTGGCAATTGCTGATGCACTGCTGGTAAGGCAACAGCACCCAACCATGCAGCACTGGGGGGCCCCAAAAACACTGCCAACCCAACACCAGCAGACCCGTGCAACCTGTGCCCACCAGCCACAATGCCCAGCACCACCAACTGCACAAGCAGACCACAGCATGCCCCCACAGGAGCTGTCCCTGTGCAGCCACATCAACCATGTGTCAGACAATGCCACCAAAGTCCCTGCCACAGCACACATTGTGATGTCCCCCAAGGGACCAGCAGGAACCACTACAACCACCAATCCCTCCCCCAACCCCAACAACACCACCATCCAAGGACCAGGCCCAATACAGGCACAGGACCCCACATCAACTGAATGCCAGCCAACCGACACTGGACTGGTGTCCGTGCATGGTCCACAGGATGTGGCCAACCAGACCATAGGGGAGGTCCAACCAGCACCAGCCAGTGACAGACAATCAAAGAAAAGGGGCTGTAAGAGGCATAATATGCCCATGGAAGATGCAGACACAGGAATGCAGGACAGGGGACATGAGTCACAGGGACACAGGAACGCAACCACATGAGGGACCATCTGCCCAGCATAGTAGTGTATGTACCTGATGCCACCTCACAAACACACAGTGACACAAAATTTCATGTGCGACAGAGAGAAGTATGGTGGTTCATCACTGATAGGGGAATAAGGACACATGTGGACGGTATTGTCACAACAGGGTATGAATGGGGCAGACACACACATGGCATGTACAGTGTATTGGGGACTGTAGAGGGTAGTGAATGGTGTAGTGGGAGCAGGGAATGGGTATGCTGCATGTAGAGTGAGATGGGCACATCACACCACAGTGTGTGCCTCAGTGTGGTGATCGAAACGTGCTACTGCTGGCACCATGTCACACAATAAAATGTGCCAAGCCACACATTGTTGTCAGTGTTGTTCTTCTGCAGACATCAATAGTACAGGCAGGCAACACCAGCCTGCAGGGTTCATAGTGAGGTGGCATGGGTGTTATTGGGGGGTGAGGTTGGGAACTTGTACAGTGGTGGATGGATGTGAGACAGAACAGTGGCCTGACACATCCCACAGGGAACAACTGTGATGTGTATATGACCCCCTTTGTTGTCTGTGCCAAAACTGGCCACAGCATCACAGGGTCCACATTGAAACACATCTACAATAACCACAACCCATCACTCCACTAATGCATGTGCCCATGTGGGACACAGCACCATAGGGACCACAGTGTTTGTGGATAAGGCAACCTTTGCCCACTGGACTACAGTGCACTGCTACAGACACCACATTGCTGCCAGGGCCACAACCATGCACATAGGACACATTGACAATGGTGTGAACGCCAAACAGGAAACAAGTTTAATGTGAAGGAACATGAAAAATAACAGTATACACATAAACAATACACCCACAGTGACATCTGTGAAGTGCCCCCCCCCACCCAAGGTCCACAACAGTAAAACATAGAAACATAGTCAAAACGCCCCCTCCCCAACCCATGGCCCAATTCCACTAACACAGAAAAATATCAACAGTGCCCCCACCCAGTGCCCACAACACCAAACATATAAACATAAGCAAAGTGACCCACACCCAAGGCCCACCACCACACCCACAGAAACATAGCAATAGAGCCCCCCCCAACCAACGCTCACAGCAACATGCATAAGAACATATATACAGTTTATAAGGTTTTGGCACATCCTGGTATGGCATGTGTCCATTTTAGGCAAACACCACTCCTGCAGCACCACCATGAAGGCATGCTGTGACCACTGCAGGCATGATAAGTCTGACAGCATGTTACTTACCCATCCCACCATCTACTGTGCCCTCTCCCTGAATGGCATAGGGACAGGGGCATCATGCACAGTTCCCCTACCTGCTGCTCCTGGACAGACATGACTGCATCAACCTCTGTGGCCACAACACTGTCATCCTCTGTGGTGTCACACTCCCGTGGCTGATCAACCAGATTGTTGACCAACTCCACCATACCTGCAACTGTTGCGGCCCACCTCCATGGCTGTCCCCAAAACAGACTCCTGGCCGTCAATGTCCATCATGTTGTTGTGGCCAACATCCTCTTCAGCACCCAGAACCTCATCCTTCTGGGTGTGCTGGTCATCCAGAGGTTCCACCTTGTGTTCCTGTGGCACAGTACTGTCCCGTTCCTGTCACTGGGTGCTGTCATCACTGGTGTCAGACTGCAGCTGGTGGGCTGGCCTCATGTAGCGTGTTGTCCATTCTTGGGCATCCCTGTCTTTTTGGCACCACATGGCCCATATCAGTTCCCTATATCAGGGGCAGTCCCTTGTCGGTCCACTACCCCCACATTGAGCATCACCTGTGACATGAAATGTGAAAACATATCAGTGACTCATACAGTTGGTGACGCACACAGCAGTGTGGTGTTTTTTTTAACTTTCTTCTTTTTATTGAAGAATTTTCACAATAACAATAGTCAAAACCTCAAATCAGGAACATGGATAAAACTACGACACAACAATAAATTACATATTCCTATAACTTCTCCCATAACTCCCCACTAATACATTCAATTAAAGAAGTTCTATTATATGTCAATCTGGCATAAAAAACTAAAAACCTAATGTGGATAATATTTAATATATAATATATATTTAATGTCTAATGCTCAATATATGCAATAGGCCTATAAAGTCTTTAGATTAATTCAGTCTGTTGAATCCCTTCTCATATTAAAACAGATTTGAGGAAGCCTCAGAATCCATCAGGTCTTAAAAAAAAAAAAAAACAAGAACCAACAATTATAGGATAAGATTATAGTAATAAGTTGTAAAACTTCCCCATCTTTGTTGAAATAGAGTAATTATTAAATAGATAAATTAACCTGGTGATTTGTAAATTGAATATAATATGTGTTAACCATTCTTTGAATGTTAAATTTTCTTTATCTAGCCAATGCCTTATTATTAACTGTTTTGTTGGAATGGCTATTAAATTCATAATTGATATGTCAGCGGAACCCTGTAGCATAACAAGGTTGTCTAAAACACACAACTCATTTTTATTTTATTTATTTAGTTTTTGTTTACTGGCTAAGTGCACTAGCCATGAAATTACTATTTTCAGGCACGACCCAGGAGAGTACAACAATCATAAACAAATACATAGTATGAGTAAAAGAAAATGACATATAGTACAGGTCAAATAGTCAGTAAAAATGATGCATTTGACCAAATAACATAACACGACACCAAAATTCATATAAAGTCAGGGTAAATAATTTGTACAATAACCCAACAAGACAATAAGGAATATTGGTTAAAACTGGTCACAATATTGAAGACATTCATGAATTAGCACATCTGCGCAAAGGCAAGTTCCTGGCTGGGCAGGATGCACCATCATGACTTACAAGTCAAGACTCCTTATTAAGAGCGGAGGCAAGACTAGCCCATTAAGGAGATAGGAAGGTTCTGGGGTCCAGTGTCTGGGTGCCTGTGTGTGCTCTGCTGTGCCCTGCTGGTGGAGGCCTCCTGTGGCCTCTGTCACTGTGCTTCCATGGGTCTGTCCCTTGGTCTCTTCTCTGTGCCCCACCCCCCTCTTTTACTGTGCTGCTCTGCGCTGCCACGATTACACTGGAGCATCTCTGTTTGCGCCATGGCACAACTCCGCCATATTCAGCCACATTGCACTGGCACTGTTCGGCCTGCGCAGCCTCTGAATATGGCTCCAGTTGCACCGTGGTGCATCAGATTTGCACTGTGGCAGATTAGTGCCAGCCTTTGGCACATTTCTGAATAGCTGGGCCTATATATATTGATTGTTCTTGGTGTTTCAATCTGTTTGCCAGAAGTTTACTAGGTTCATCTCCTAATTCAATATATTCAGCTTTAGTTTTCAAAATTAAAAATTCAGCTTTTTTCTTAGTTAATGAAAACAATTCATTTTTATATTTGTGTAAATCAGACATTTCTTATTCCGAAAGAGTTATGATCTTTACTTTCCAATGACTAATTTTGAAGTGAGGAGATCAGTTTTGGCTGAGATTTGCTTCTATTGTTTTGAAGCAAATCTAATGAAATAGCATTTACAAGCTGCCCATGTTGCATCAGTTTTCTCCACAGTTATAACTCTCTTTCCAAAAGTTTTTATGTCAAAGAATTATGTAATTAACAATGTATTCTTGCCTTAGGAGTGTGTTATTTAATCTCCAAATAGATTGTCTTGGGTGGGACAATAGTAGTTTAAGTTTTAAATCAATCAAAGAGTGATCTGATCAAGATCAAGGTAATATTTTAGAATCTAAAATATTCTTAATCCAAGGTTTAGAAATTAAGAAAAAGTCTATGCATGAAAGAGTTCTGGACTGGGGAATATTAAGAAAATGTTCTGCTCTGTGGGTTTAGGGTTCTCTATGGATCTGCTAGATCACATACATTCCTAAGATCATTCAACGCTTTGATAGCTATCTGCAAGGTTTCATTAGTAGGGTTTGATCTATCTAGAATAGGGTCGAGAGGTAGATTCCAGTTTCTCTCCCAGTTAAATATGATATTTTGCAAGTGGAGAGAGAATAGCCATAGCTTCATTAGGAATAAAGGGGCTTTAGTATTTGGTCTGTAAATGGATCCTAATACAGTGTCTGTCTGGTTGAGCTTCCCTAGCACAATAATATGCCTGCCCTCAGGATCTTGAATTGTTTATGAGGGAATAAAGTTTAAGAATTTACTTAACAAAATGGCTACACCCCTTTTTGAGGTATAGCACACCACCTCAAAAATCTGGCTATAACCACATTTTTAAGAAGATCCAGTTCTGAAGACAGTAAATGCGTTTCCTGAAAAGTGGTGATCATACCTCCTCTGATAACTACAGGCCCATCTCCATACTGCCCACAGTCTCAAAGACAATAAAGAAAATCGTATCCGATTAACTCACTGACTACCTATCTAAGCACAATCTCCTATGCCCCAAGCAGCATGGCTTTAGGAGGGGCCATAGCACCACCACTGCCCTCCTAGAATACACCTCCTACAATAACCAGGCCCTAGACCATGGGCATGTCATCGGCTCTATCTATATTGACCTCACAATGGCATTCGACATGGTCAGTCATGCCTTGCTCCTACACTACCTACTTGCTCTGTGCCTCTCCCAAGAGATAATATCCTGGCTCACAGATTACCTCACAGGTAGAACCCAATGAGTCAAAATTGGTTCCACTTTGTCTGACTGCTGTCCTGTCCTCTGTGGAGTCCCGCAAGGCTCCATACTTGGCCCCTCTTCTTAGCCTTTTCCTTAACTCAGTTCCCAAAGCCTGCTCCAGTAAAATTCTATTATACACAGACAATACTGTCATTCATATTGGTTGCCAATACTCCCTCACCCTCCAGAATAACTTCTCTGAAGCCGAATCCTGGTTTGGGGACCGTAGGCTCATACTTAACCACAAAAAAAAAAAACAGTGATCATCACCTACCACAAGAGTCCTCACTCTGGTACACACCTTAACATCCTCAACTCATTGGGAGACCCACTAGAGCAGGTTACCATATTTAAATACTTGGGGATAATCTTAGACATATCCCTTTCCTTCCACACACATATTCAGCTCCTATCCACCTCTCTCAACACCCGGCTAGGTCTCTTCTACCACCTCAAACACTACTTCCCCACAGAAACCATCCATCTGGCAGTATCCTCCTCAGTACTTGCCCTAATGGACTATGCCATTGTACTATATGGCTCTGCGGACCCAACTACCCTAAGCCATATCAAAATCACCCTAAACAAAGCATGCCATCTGATCACTTGTGACCTATATAGGCTTACTCAATGGCTAAACTTAGATGGAAGATTTAAATATCACACCTGTCTCCTAGCCAAGAAAATCCTACTCAGCTTTGCCCCAAAATACACAGAAGCCTGTGTGCATACATGGAATGAGCGGGTGCTCCATTCAACCAGCAGAATGCAAAAAACACAGGTAGTAAAGCACTCAAATCAGCCAAAAATAAAACATGCAAACTTCACGGCACTGTAGTAAATAAGAGATGCAGCACACTACCCCAGCGTTTCGAGTCCATTCCGGGACGCTTCATCAGGAGGCAGGGATCTGGTGTTTTGGGTCTTCCTTTTATTCAAGACTGACCATTAAAGTGATAATGCACCAATCAAAGATTTAAAATAAAATATTTTACAATCAATCCAAAAATCCCTCATATTGCAGACACCTTTAGTGTAAATATAAAAAATAATTAAATGATTAAATGATAACAAGGCTTTCCTTAGTAAAAAATAGTTAACACAGCAAAAACGGTGGGGGGTCGAATTGTTATAATACTGGACAAATTAGCCACAAATCAATTATGCTAATGAAATAGTAGATGTTTCAAAACCCTGATGGTTTAAACAGGGGTCAACCTTAACTTTTCTTTGCACTAGCCAGCAGCACAAGTTGAGTCAAAATTGCACTAGCCCGCAGATGGTTACACTAGCCCGCAATTTTAATTGTAAATGTTGATCACTTATACAGGAAAAGATGCAAGCCAAGAAAATACTCCAATTATTGCACATGTATCCTGCTCTTCGTGGCCCCAGATGAAAAAAAGACTGCAGAGCCATCACACACAGTGTGCCCCCACCCCCCATTATTTTGTACCTTGCCCTTCTATCTTCTTTCTGCACCCCCTGAATCAGAGGATATCACAGCAACAAATGTTCAGTCAGGTAAATCTTGCTCTGCGCACACAATAGCTGGCATCATGATGCATCTCACCAGACTCTCACCACAACCCAGATTGTAATAAATAGAGACTCAGGTAGAGAAAGACACTCTCAGACCCCACCTTGTAATCAACTAGAGCCCAGCACTTTTGAAGTTTTCATACCATGTCAAGTGAGCCAGGAGCACATCTAGGATTTCTTTGGGGAGGGGACTACACAAGCTGATGGGGATTGGGAAACAGAAAACTTTTATGACATTTATATTTAAAAGTATTGATTTTAACATCCTCTGCCCCAACTGTAACATTTTTAAAATTCTCCTTTCATCAGGCCAGGGTAAGCAGTACACAGGGATGATACTGTACTACCCCATTTCAATATAGGATGGTCTATGTGCCCCAGGAAAGCTTATTTTAACTTTTCAAATTGTGTGTTTTATTAAGGTATTTTGTACCATACATGCTCCAAAGCTTTGTGTTTAGGATGAAGGGACATGCTGAGGAGAATATGGGTGGAACTATATGGATTGTTATGGCTGGCATGGCCCATTTGAAGAGCCGGACCCTACTTTGCCAGTAATGCCAGCTATGGGTACAATGATAGTCATTTAGAGTATGGGTCTGCAGGGGTTGCCCAGGAAGGTACAGAGTTGGAGAGATATGGAAGGCAGCAGGTATATTAAGGCTGGGATAAACCCACCACCTGCAGAGCAGATCCTGTATGCCTCTTAGCATTTTGTCACTGAAATATTTATTTATTAATTTCAATAGTAGATTAAAACCTTTGAGCCAGACATAAGTCAATTGTAGTTGGGGGGGGGGTTGCAGGAAGTAGGCTGTTGGTTAACTAGAATCTACAGCTTATCCAATAGGTAGGGAAATGGGCAGACTGGGTGGGCCAAGTGGTCCTTATCTGCCATCAAAGTCTATGTTTCTATGAGCCAGGATGACTCTTTTACAAAGGTTTCTTGTCAAAATAAATGCAAGACACAGTCAACACAAAACATCAATTTGAAGATACTCTTAAACATAATAAATATAGACTAAATTACAGGGACAGACATTAGTGATGTATGCCTAATGGTAAGTGCAGGGCATCAAAAGTTAGCTGCCAAAAAGGACTTTGTAAATGGGATAGAGGTGAGGGGACTGTGGGGATGGGAATTAGAGCATGATCCGGGTAATGAGGAGAAGGGATCCAAGTGGGCTCTGGCAAGGAGTGTTTCATCAGAGAGGAGGGTAGATAGAAAAGGAGGAGGAGGTTGAGGGATGGGGAAGAGGACATAAGGTTCTGTAAAGGGGTGACCAAAGGTCAGGAATAACAGACACAAAGGAGTTCTTGGGCCAGGTGGGTTTGCAGGGCATTTTTATGAGGGCCAATTTTTTGTGTGCTCAGGAGTGGAGTGGGAAGGTCAATATTCGATATAGACTCTCAAAATGTAGTAAAAAGAAGAGCAAGTACAGGGTTGAGAGCTCTGAATGGGAGATGGAGCACATATGGTGAGACTGGGATAAAATCCACCACCTGCAGAGCAGACCTTGTATGCCTTCTAGCATTTTCTCACTGAAATGTTGGATACAGATACTCAAAATGTAGGGAAATGAGGAGCACTGGTCTTAATAATGTGTGATAAATTGTCAGATAGATACATTCAGAAAACTGAAAACTATTAACAGCTTCTGTTCTAGATCACACCCTGGACACTAGCTTAAAGTTCTAACAGTGGAATGGTAAGTACTCACATTGAGCCTTTTGTGGGATCCCCTTATTGAACTACCAGATAACTGCAGCTCTTAATGAGGTGTTAATCACACCAGATAGATTAGCATGATGACTAGAGCCTGCTAAAGTGTGGACATTTTTAACTTGATTAACAGCTTATGGAAAACCTGCACTAACCAAGACAGATGAGTAGAGAGGTTAAGTGCACTAGCCCTGGTCAATTTTCACTAGGTTTGGGGCAAGTAAAACAATGTTAAGGTCGAACCCTGGGCTTAAATAATAAAGATATATAACAACCAATGCATTTAGCTGTACCCCAGAATACATCATTGGTATTTCATTACTATAAGAGTTATCTCCAAATTCAAGCAAAAACAGCATTGTGAGGATTAAAATGAAGTACAGAGAACAAAGATGAATTATATGGTGGAGGAAGGAGAAGCATATTTTTACCTTGTCAAAGGTAGTCTAGAGAGAGTATGTAATCTATTTCAAAAATACAAATAGTTATTACCATCAAGGAACAACATTTTCAGAACACATGTTCTAATCCCACCAGAGCCACTTAATAATGGCTTAAGGTATAGTTACTTAATCAGGGGTAGCAAATTAAAATAAATATAAGATATTTTCTGAAAGAGTATTACCTACATTCTAGTCCCATCAAAGCCACTTGACATGGGGACATTTTATACATATGAAATTTAGAGCCTTCCACCACCATTACACAGTAACAAATATTTATAGCCAAATAGTATAGGAGTTTGAAATAATATCCAGATAGGATAAAACAGTATCTCAAAAACTTAGTCCATAAATATATATACAGTACAGACTTTCAAGTGATTTTTTTTTATAGAGAACATATATTTTAGTTTCACCACAGCCAATAAAATAATGGCAATTCTTACACACAATCCTATAGAACCCCTATTTTTGAGCATTTTTTCTTTGAGATTTATTTACCTATTCTTCAAATTGTTTTTGGCATATTATTAAAAGGAATAACATTTTATTTTTTACCTTTCACCCCTTATCCTCAATTAAACCAAAGATTATTTTCCATCCTCTTTATGCAAAGAAGTCCTAAGCTGTATAGGCATGTGAATTCAAGGAAAGGAATAATATCCAAACAATCATTTAGCCCCTGAGGGGTTAATGTTTTTAATGTATAAATCCATCTAGATTCTTTTTGTAATAAACATTTAAGTATATCACCTCCCCTCTTTAGAGGTTTCACATGTTCCAATCCCATAAAGGCAAAGTCAATAGGATCACTATGATGTTTTTGTGCAGAATGAATCCCAATTGGTGTATCTGGTTCTGTTTTTAGAATTGCTCAAATGTGCTCCTGCATACGCTCCTTCAAAGATCTCTTTGTATGTCCGACTTAGAGTTTTGGGCAAGTGCATTGAACCACATATAAAACATGATTGGTTATACATGTCATAAATTCCCTGATCAAGATATTCTTATCAAAATTTTGATGTTGAAATTTATTTTCCTGTATACAGTAACAACAGATGTTGCATTTCCCACATTGGAAATTACCTACAGGGACTTATTACCTATACTATTTGGCTATAAATATTTGTTACTGTGTAATGGTGGTGGAAGGCTCTAAATATCATGGCCCAGATATTCAAAAGGGTTGCGCATGGCGCAACAGTGTTGCACCATGCACAACCCACTGATGTGCCCTGGTGCAATATTCAAAAGGGAAAAGTGCGCCACACAAATCCCGATGTGCCAGAGCTCATCAGTAATGTATGCAGGCACAGGTAGATGGGGCGTTCCCATGCATAACCTGCACAGCCCGGTATTCAGCCCAGGATGGGCAGAGCAATGCATGCGCAACCCCTACTTGCACCAGCACAAAGTTAAGCCAAAAAAAAAAGGAAAAATTGATGGCCACCAACGGGTGAGCTGCTGCATTGCAGGGCACAACACTGCAGCTGCCACCTGTGGGTGGCCACCAGTGTTCCGGATGCACCTGGCAGCGCCCCCCCATGCCCGATCATGGGCATATGTTTAAAAATAAAGTCCCCATCCAATATCCCTGGTGGTTCAGTGGACTGATTGCTGCTTGATCGTGGGCATCTGTTTAACAGAAAATGTCCTATTACCCTGGTGGTCTAGGGTACCCCCCTTCCCACCTGCCCACTGAGTCCCACTGCCTTGTTCCGCCCCCAGTCAGCCGGCAGATGGCAGCACCCAACCTGCCTGCCACCCCGCCGCCCGCTGACTGACAGCTCGGTAGGGTTGTACGCCCATTGGTCATAGCGTAAGCTAACGGGCGTGCAGCCCCTACCTGATTCATTCACATATCTGGAATGTGTAGTACGGTAGGGGCTGCATGCCCATTGGCTCACGCTGTGAACCAATGGGCATGCAGGCCTACTGAGCTGTCAGTGGGCGGCAGGCAGTTGGGGTGCTGCTGGCTGCCCAGGAGGGAGCGGGGTGGTGGGGCTCAGTGGGCTGGTGGGGAAGGGGGTACCCTAGACCACCAGGGTAATAGGAAATTTTCTGTTAAACAGATGCCCGCGATCGGGCAGCATTCAGTCCACTGGACCACCAGGGATATTGGATGGGGGGAGGTTTATTTTAACAGATGCCCGCGATCGGGGAGCAATCAGTCCACTGGACCACCAGGGATATTGGATGAGGGCGGGGTTTTTTGTTTAAACAGATGCCTACGATCGGGCTGCAGGGGGCATTGGGCCTTATGGCTGCTGCCTGGCAGGGTGCCAGGCGCAAGTCGTCGGGGATCGGCCCACCTGCATGCAAATGGGATGCTAATGGGGCCATAATGACATGCAAATGGCCCCATGTGCATCTTGCATAAATTATGGCCCATTTGCATGTCACCTTTTGAATATCACAGGTGCTGTGAATGGCGCAATGGCACTTGTGCTAGCGCATCTCCATGCTCCACTCTGGCCACTTGTGCTGGTGCAATGCCACTGCGCCATGCACAGTGGGTGTGGCTAGGGTGTGATATTCAAAGCTGCTGAGCCATGGTGCAGCTCCTTTGAATATCACCCAGGCCACACCCCTGCTCAGCTAAGTTGAACTGCACCCAAGCTTGCGCCACAGCCTGGTGCGGTTTGAATATCCAGGCCCATATTTATAAAATTTCCCCATGTAAAGTAGCTTTGATGGGACTAGAACATAGGTAATACTCTTTCAGAAAATATCTTATATTTATTTTAATTTGCTGTCCCTGGTTAAGTAACGATACCTTAAGCCGTTATTAAGTGGCTACGGTTGGATTAGAACATGTGTTCTGAAAATGTTGTTCCTTGATGGCAATACCTATTTGCATTTTTGAAATAGATTACATACTCTTCCTAGACTACCTTTGAAGAGCTAAAACTATACTTCTCCTTCCTCCACTTTATAATTCATCTTTGTTCTCTATACTTCGATTTTAATCCTCACAGTGCTGTTTTTGCTTGAATTTGGAGACAACTCTTATAATAATGAAATACCAACGATGTATTCTGGGGTACAGCTAAATGCATTGGTTGTTATATATCTTTATTATTTAAACCCTCAGGGCTTTGAAACATCTACTATTGTATTAGCATAATTAATTTGTGGCTAATTTGTCCTGCATTATAACAATTCGACCCCCTCCGGTTTTGCTGTGTTAACTATTTTTTACCAAGGAAAGCCTTGTTATAATTTAATTATTTATTTATTGTTTATATTTACACTAAAGGTGTCTGCAATATGAGGGATTTTTGGATTGTTCATAAAATATTTTATTTTAAGTCTTTGATTGGTGCATTGTCACTTTAATGGTCAGTCTTGAATAAAAGGAAGACCCAAAACACCAGATCCCGCCTCCTGACAAACTGTCTCGGAGCGGACTCGAAGCACTGGGGTAGTGTGCTGCGGTTCTTATTTGCTACACTGCTGTGAAGTTTGCGTGTTTTATTTTTGGCTGATTTGAGTGCTTTACTACTTGTGTTTCTTGCATTCAACTTTGCCCCACCAGGGCTTCACCCACTTGTCCAACAGCCCCCTCAAACAGGCCCACCAGAAGTAATGCTAAGACCCTCATAGCAGTCCCCCACTGCAGGACCTCCCTGTGCCAAAGAGCTTTTCTATATTGGGTCCCTAAATGGCTCAATTAACTTTTCACCTCCACCTCACTTGAACCCAAGCTAGACCCCTTCACAACCAGCCTGAAAAAACAGCTCCTTAAGTACTCATCCTGTGACTGTTTCTAGTCTCCCCTACCCCCACCTCCTACTCTACTCGCCACCTCCAAGCTGAGACCCTCTGGGGTCCCTCCTTGTCCTTCAGTGTGCTGATCACACTGCACGTAACGTTGGGTCAGACTATCTCACCCTAAACATTTTGCAGTTTTGTAGCTCTGTAGCTCTGTGACGCTGGGCATGTTTTGCCCTATACTGTGTCTTTAGTTGACTCACTACTATGTGCTTGTGTTATCCTATCTCTGACGTGGAACCTTCGCAAAGGAGCCCTTGACTCAAAGGTGTATTTCCAATTGTTGTAATAAATAACGAGTATATGTAATGTAAAATTTGTATTCTTTTGGTTCTGAGGTGTAATCCTTTAATGTTCCATGAGGCAACTTTAATTGTACTTAATATGTATCCAGTTAGTTAAGATTGAGACTTCAGTGGAAAAAAGCTTTTCCCTGTGTTTTATAGGCCTTCATTTTGTTAAAAATGATATACCAGAAAGTTATCCAAACGTTTCTAATTATTAAATCCCCAACTAAAATAAAACAATTCCATACAAATCTAATATTTAACATATTAACAACTACTACCCCCAGTCCCTGAGAATGAACTCCATAAAATATTTGAACGGAGACAGCCACAAAACTCGCCTCCTGGTGCCCCTAGACAATATTAAAGTGAAGGCTGCATACTAGGTAAGCAATAAGGCACAAAGGGGTGTGTGTAAACAGCATGGCCAAGGGTGTAGTAAGGCATGAGACTGAATGCAAAGTGTCTTCAGCTGCTGGTCATGCTGTAAAATATGGTTTGCACACACCCAAGTGGTGCCTTATGGTACTTATACAATTGACTTCTTTTTAACTTTTTACTATTGGGAAAAGCATGTTTATATGTAGAAAAAATAGATTTACTTATATGCATTTGTGATAAAATAGTCCTTCCGCCCACTGCAAATGATGTCATTGATGATGTAATTGTATTATTGCCTACTTTCTTCTTCCTGTTTTTTTCTCTGTTGTTCTCCACATTCAAGATATGGAATGTTTATCATGGAATGTTTACCCTGGAATACATAGATTTAAAATTCTGCTAAGTTCCATTGGCAGAATGTTTCTCTCCTAACACGCTGTACACACAGACAACAAAGGCCTTTGTTACAGCCAGTGACTCAGTTATCTCACTGTCAGGGTAAGAATAAGAGTGTTCCCTGATAAGCAGTTAAAGATAGAAGGGAGATTTTTCACTGTCAGCAAAGAAACAGTTGTAGTGAAAACTATAAACAATACTTATTGTTTCTAATTTATGTATGTAAGGATAGTGTGATGATCAGGGAAACAGCATTTAATTCATTTGTTTTATTTTTTATTTAAGATAGTTTTATTTTTAGGGCCCAGTTGAAGTTTTTTTTACAGTGTAAAGGTAGCAGCCATGTTTGTGGCGGAAGATCAGTTCTGGCAGTAGAGGGCTAACTGAAATGCCTGTGTTCCAAATGCCCATTGATCTGTGTTGCAGACTCTTCACTGCTGAGCAGTCCTTTTTTTTAACCATGCGTAAACTATATTTTACACATAAATAAGAGCCAATCAGATTACATGGTTTTACCCTGCCATTTTATAAATCTAATTAAAGTTATCTCTAATTGCTTACTAGATATAATAAACGAAGTGGTAAAGACCATTGAAAAAGCTTGAGAGAGACTATTTAAAACTATGTTTGAGACTATGTCTGCTCCACAGTACATTAACTTTAGAAGAGATGAAGCAGCATCACTTAAGAGCCTGGAAGAGAATAAGAACATAATGATCAAACCTGCAGATAAGGGAGGGTCCATAGTGGTAATATCCACTGATAAATATGTCAGGGAGATAGAAAGACAATTAAGTGACAACTCTTTTTATAAGAGACTCAAGGGGGATCCAACTAATGATTTCAAGAAGGAGATTGATGGTTTCTCACATGATGCTAGTTTGTCAGGGTGTATTACAGCAGATGAAATGAATTATATGACTGTAAAAAGTCCAGTAAGTGCCTGCATATATGTACTCCCTAAAATTCATAAAGACTTGTACAACCTACCAGGATGCCCAAATGTGGTGGGAATAGGTTCACTGACTGAACCACTGTCAAAGTATGTGGATGCCCACATCAAGGGTTATGTTACAGGTCTGCCAGCCAATATCAGGGACACCACCCAGATGTTGGGTGTTTTGGATAATATGCAAACTGAAGAAGATTGGTACTTGGTGTCAATGGATGTTACTGCACTATACACTAATATACCCCATGAAGGGGGGCTGGAGGCCTTAGAGGCCTGGTTTGATCTAGATACCACCTTGGAAATGACAAAAAAAAAAAAAAACTCATGGAATGCGCAGAACATGAGTTAAAGAAAAACAGTTTCATGTTTAAACACTATTTACAACTCAAGGGATGGCAATGGGAGCTACATTTGCCCCAAACTATGCCAGCCTCTGTTTGGACATGTGGGTAAGAGTATATGTATATGGCAACCAGAACAATCCTTTTTATGTTTGCTTGCATGCATGTGCAAGAAACATAGTGCCAACATCTGAATTTTTGGAGGTGTGGCAGCCCTCTTCAAATTCAGTCAGTGTGTTTGCAGGTGCGGCCGCAGTTCTCCAATGGCTACTGGAGCTGTCTATGACAGCAGTCAAAAATGCAGTGGAGTACTGTTGAAAGGGGGAGCTATGTTTCAGTGAGCAGTGATAAGATATCATCTGCTCATGCGTGCTCCCCCTACACACACACACACACACACACACACACGCATACTGCATGCTCAACCCCCCATGCACACACTGTATAGCCGATGGGGGTGCCCAATCCCCCATCGGCTGTGCTGCGCTCCCCTCCCAAACAGAGTTCCACATGCCGTGCTGGGTGCCCACCCCAGCGTGGCTACACATCGTACAGCCGATGGGGGTGCCTAGTCCCCCGTCGGCTCCACTGTCCCCCCCCCAAGAGTACAGGGTGCCACGCTGGGAGCCCACCCTAGCATGGCAACAGATGCTATCACTGATGAGGGTGCCCAATCCCCCATCGGCTCCACGCCCCCCCAAACAGCCGTCCTTGTACCACGCTGGGAGCCCACCCTAGCATGGCAAACATCCCGTGTCGTTGTCCTTTTTTTAAAAAAAAACCTGAAACACAAAAACAGTCCCTCGCTGTCTCTGCCCCCACCCACACCCACCAACTGTGCACCCTGCCTCACCACACCCCCCTCACACCATTCTTAGCTCCAGACTCCGGCGACACAATCTTCAGTGGACCGTGAACACATCTGCACTCTTCAAAGCTGACTGCAAACTGAGGAAATGCTGGTAAGCTGTATAATGGGATAGATTGGGTTTTTTCAACTTTGCTGCATATCTCAGGCATGTTTTGGAATTTCTGGACCACATTTTCAACATGGGGTTTTGGGACCCCTTCTCATGAATGCTCTCACTGTCATGGTGTTAATCGGGCCTGAAGGGTGATTTCACAGTCACTGTGCGATATCACCTTTTGGGACTGAGTAATGAAATGACACTGCCACTGTTCTTAAGGTGGGCTCTCAAAAAGCCTATGTTGAAATTTTGGTGGAAAAATTCCTAAAAACGACTTTTTTACGAGCGTGCATTGCGCAGTTCCTACATACACTCGTAAGTTCACGAATTTTCAATATTTACACTCCAGATTTCAACATTGCCATTTTACCACACCTCCTTATGAGCAGTGCAGCTGTCATTTTTCACTTCTTGCCCAAAACGTGTTTCCGCCCATGTAGCGCACAATGGCACAGTTGGTGTGCGAAATCAATGTATGGGACACATTAAGAAAATCATAGTGACACTGTTAATGAGCAGAGGTCTTAAAATGGCTATGTTGAAAATTTGGTGAAATAATTCCTAAAAATTACTGTTTTACAAGCGTGTGTTGCGCAGCTCCTATGCACGCTCATAAGTTCGCAAATTTTCAATATTTTCACTCCAGATTTTCAACATTGCCATTTTATTACACTTCCTCATGAGCAGTGCAGCTGTCATTTTTCACATCTTGCCCAAAACATTTTTCCACCCATGTAGCGCACAATGGCGCAGTCGGTGTCCGAAATCGATGTTTGGGACAGATTAAGAAAATCACAGTTACACTGTTCATGAGCAGAGGTCTTAAAATGGCTATGTTGAAAATTTGGTGACAAAAGTCCATAAAATGACTGTGTTATGAGTGAGCATTGTGCAGTTTCCACACACCCTTGTAAGTTCATGCCTTTGTAATATTTTCAGTCCAGATTTTCACTAGTGGCATTTTTCCACACTTCCTTATGAACAGTACAGCTGTCATTTTTCACAACATGGCTAAAATGTGTTTTCACACTTTCAGCGCAGAGATGCATGGTCGCTGTGGGAAATCATTGTTTGGGACAAATAAAGAAAATCACAGTGACACTGTTCATGCTCAGAGGTCCCAAAATGCCTGTGTTGACAATCTGCTGTAAAAAATCCCCCAAACTAATTACATTGCGGGTGTGCGTTGTACAGTTTCTGTGCACACTCGTGATTTCACCAGTTTTTTTAATATTTTTACTGCAGATTTGCAACATTGCCATTTTTTACATCTCCCCATGAACTGTACAGCTGTCATTTTTCACATCCTGTTCAGAATGTGTTTTTGCACCTGTGGTGCTAAATACCATAGTCGCTGTGCATAAGCAGCTTTCAGCTAACAAACTGATATTGCCACTGTTCATGAGGTGGGGGTCACAAAAAAACCATGTTGAAAATTTGGAGTGAAAATACCAACGAATGCCTGAGGTGTTAGGGTTTCCAACCATAACGCCCCACCCTGTAGAGAATGACAGGCATCAAAGGGTGTGACTTGGGATTCTTGCCTGTAATGCTCATACCATTCCACACTCTGCAGCCAGTGAGAGGCATCGAGATATGGCTTGGACTCTTCATCCCCAAAGTTCACCCCATTGTCCTATACCGCACCCATCTCACCGTATTTCCTGATGGAGTGGGGTGCACATAAGGGCCAAAGACCCCAAGGCACACTGTGACACTTGTCAGTGTCTGCAGGGTAGGGTGTGGTGAAATGGTGTGGCTGTTATGCTTGACGACCCAAAGGCACACCCCAATGCCTGTCACTCTCTGCAGGGTGGTGGTGGGGTTGGCTTCAGTTCAATACTTCACTGCCATTCCTATTATGCAACTCTGTAACTTCTACACTACCAATGCCAATGCCAGCAAGCAAATATTCGGTATTGACAAATGCTTGTTACAATAGGATTGATATCTGGTGTCACTTTATTGAGGACATCTTCATGGTCTGGAGGGGCACACTGGAAGAATAAAAGGAATTAGTTAAATATCTTGAGGGGGATAAACCTGAATCTGAAATTCATTGTACAAAGTGACAAACATACCTTGTCTTTCTTAGATTTACAAATTGTGAGGTTACCAGGGGGCACCCTAGAAACAAATTTGTTCAGGAAGGCAGTGCATAGAAATTCCCTTTTACTTTCTTCCAGCTGCCACCCCAGGCAAATGAGTAATAACATACCCAAAGCCTAAATGTTAAGGGTTCGTAGAAATTGCACCCAAGAGATTGACTATTTGATACAAGGGGCTGACTTGTGTGGCAGGTTCATCGACCGGGGGTATAACAATGGGTTGGTGGTGACTGCATATACAGATGCACTAGAAATCCCCAGGGACAGATTGCTGGAAGAGACCTCCCCCCCTGCGGATAGCCCAAAACAGGACTAACTTTGTTACTAATTACAGCAGACACTGTAGTGCTACACCGGCAATCCTGAATGCTAACTGGCACATCTTGGAGAATGAGCTGCTACTTGGTGAAGTGGTAAAGGAGAAACCCCAGATGGTATACAGATGGGGCAAAAACCTTAAAGATCCTCTGTTACATAGTTACCAACCTGAACAGGTAGGGGAGAGTGATGGACAGGGCACATGGTTACCACCACTGCCAAAAGGTAATTGTTCATGTGGCAAGTATAAATTCTGCCCCAACATCTTTAAAACAAATACATTGACAACATGTAATAATAATACCAAGATGTTCAAATTTAAGGATTTTCACACTTGCAACACTGAGAATGTAATGTATCTGGCCACATGCACATGTGGGGCATTTTATGTGGGCCAAACGACCCACCTACTTAAAATTAGGATAGGAGAACATCTATGTACAATAATGGGGGGGCTAAAAATGCTCTTGCTGTCCATATCAGGAGAAATGGAAATGTCACACATCAGTTAAAATTCTGTGCAATAGACAAAGTTACATTGGGACCCAGGGGGTCAGCATTGATAACATTCTACTAAATAGGGAATCCTACTGGATATTGACCTTAGAAGCAACAATAACACCAGGCTTGAATGAAAGAACTGAGCTGGTGCCTTGCATCAAAAAGATCATCAAGCAATGCTTTCAATCAATGTTTTATTTATAAAGTGCCTTTTGAGATCAAGGTGCTGTACACAACATAGGCACAAATTAAAAACGAGCAGCAGAATAAAATTATTTAAAATTGGTCTGGAACAGCCAGAAAAAATAAATAAGTTTTCAACACAGTTTTAAAACTACTGACGGTCAGGCATTCTCTTAACCGGTGAGGTAGAGAATTCCACTGGGTTGGTGTTGCAAATGAAAAAGCGCAAGCTCCAGAAGTTTTTAAATGAACCCTGGGAATCTCTAGCAATCCCTCATCAGCGGATCGGAGAGGACGATTGGGGGAGTGGGAAGTCGGAAGATGTTTCAGGTAGTTGGGTCCCTGTTCGTGTAGCGCTTTAAAGGTAAGCAAGCCTACCTTGTAGGTGATCCACCACTGAACTGGCAGCCAGTACAGCTCATGCAGCACAGGCGTAATGTGACTGACCCTAGAAGTACCAGTCAGCAACCTGGCCGCAGCATTCTGCACTAGCTGCAAAAGAGAAAATAATTTAGGGTAGGCCCTTTTTGGTCTCATCGTATATGCAGTTTAAATGGTACAAGTACCTTGATGGTTGCTTCACTAAACATTTAGCCCTTATGGTTATGTTAATGTGTATATTCATTGTTCTTCTTTAGAGTGCTCTGGAATATGTATACCTGGGGATGCCTCCTGCATGATGAGATTCGAGATAGAGAACTGACACAACTCACTACATAAATGGGTTTGACATTCTCTTTTTCATGTAGAGCAGTTATGAGGTGTTACCTCACTTGCCTATATATTCAAGCAGTTTTCTTCATTTATGCCACTAGATACTCAACATATATCTTTGTACTGAATGAATGGGATTAGTGATTTAAAAATGGATTTGAAAATGTAACTATCTATTTGGTTATAGATTGGGATATGCAGTGCTTTATTGCTCTTTTAGCAGTTTTAAACTGTATTATATATATATATATATATATATATATATATATATATATATATATATATATATATATGTATAGTCCTAATAGTTTTAAATATGCAGTTTTGCACAGATTCACTTATTTATATATGTTTGCATTATTAGAGCTGCATTTGCACTATAATATGTTATGGATATATTCAACAGTCACTTTAAATTTCTCAGTACTTAAGAAATAGGAAGGAAGTTTACTGGTGTCACCTCCTGAAGATCAAAACTGGTAGAGGGTGCTTTGCCTGCACTTTGTACAGTACGTATCTGTGGCATTTTTTACTTATACTTTTTGAATAAAGCTGGATTTCTTGTATTTGTGCCTGGGCTGTACTGGTTTTTGCAGCTTGTTCCATATAATAAAGATATTAACATGGGGGTAGAAACAATGCCTGTCCACACTATATTGTTAAACATGTTTACCTGAACAGCCTCAATTATTTAAATGAAGTCATGTGAGGCTGTGACCCTCATTTAAACTCATGCCTACATGATGTATGAAATTTCAAAGGCTAACAAAACATATAGACAAACACTTACAACTCCTCTTAATAATAATAAGCCCAATAGATTTCTGAGTAGTCATGTACATGACAGATCCTATACATGGTACCTATGTCAGAAAAGCATCAGTTACCTAAACAGAATAACACCTAAAAAGGTGTCTTAGCCTCTGGGTCAAAGGTCTAAAATTAGTATTTAATCCTCAAAGAGAAATAATAATTGAGCAGGCTAACATCAGGTTATCCTTGCAGACCTGATTACCAGATCTCTAAAGTCAATTCAGGTAAGATGGTTGAATCTTTAAACTGACCACATCATTTGTAATATAAATAAAACTGAAATCAAAATAGAATTTAATAACCCAGATCATGAAAAGATCTGATGATTTAAAAATTATTGAAGAACATAGAGACACTTTCCCATGTACTGTATTTCAAAGTAAAACAGTATAGTAAACTATAACCCCTCCCAATGTTAGTATTTAACCAGTTCTCTAGAGCAGTGTACACCCTCCATTTTCCCATAGAGTACGTCCTTCTTTGAAGTTGTGACTCGCTGATGTAATGTCATAATGTAATTAAATTGCCAATGACTCTCTAAGTTTTCAAACATTCCCGAATTAACCTTATTTCCCGGTATGGCCGTCGGATGAGTAATTATAATAAAGTGGAACACTAAGGAGCTCGGATTAAAAAAAAGATTGAAAATATCTTGACCCAAGTCTGAAACATAGAAGTGCAAAAGGGAAAAGGATTAAGGGAGGTGACCCATCAGCAATACCTTACTGCACAAGTGTGTGAATCTTCCCTGTTGTGCAGAACAAATTTCAGGAACATGTGGTGGAGCTGTGGTTTGATAAAACCCAGTAAGGAAGTATTACTGATACAAGATCTCAGTTCAAGACATTCTCTCTGGTGAAAACAAAATCTCCCAGCCCTGCATTAAAAAAGGGGAATGTGGTTACATTACATACATTCGACCCCAACAGAATCAAAATAGTCTTTCCATTATATCCAAACGGTCTGCATAAGTAAATTAAAGTGACAAGCAAGCTGTAGCTATTTTTCCCCATGAGAACTGAGACATCAGACCCAAAAAATGCAGGGTAACTCTGAATCATGTCCCACACTTTTCTTATACAAATAATACAGCTATAGCCCTTTAAAATGAACTGTGAAAATAAGGGCGTAGTCAGGGCATCGATACTATCGGCTTCATTCTATATCTTCATTCATATCTGTTGAAGAACCTCTGTGCCATTGAATTTCCAAATTAGAGTAGGTTGGTTACCTCTAAAATAGTGATCCCTTTAGGCATTAGACTGAAGAAAGCTGATTGAAGTGTAGTTTGTAAACTCAAGCAATTTCAAGTTGATGAAGCATCAATTCAATTAAATCAACTTGTGCTCACTTAAAGCCGTTACTTTCAAATCCGTTGCTTCAGTTAGAAATAATGAAAATCAGCATGTCAGCCTGATTTAAAAAGATCTGGGTAGATCTTAGCCAGTTGGGACTTTGCTGGATCTGGGGAGTCAACATAGTGTGAGTTATCATCTTTTATCACTGACAGATGTGCAGGATACTGCATTTTGAATTTGTTTCCATCTGCAATCAGCTTGGCAATAACGGGTGAGAAGTCTTTCCTTCTTTGTCGTGCTGCTGAAGGCAGATCCTGGGAGATATAGATTTTATTATTATTCCACATCAGCGATAATGCTTTTTTTGCACAGTTAAATACATGGGTTTTATCCAAATAATTAAGAAATTTAACAATAATAGGTCTGGGGGGCTCCGAGTTTAATGACATCGGGGGTAGTGCTCTATGTGTCCTTTCAATATTGTAATTAGGGTTGTTTGGTGATTTCCCTGCTACATTTTCATAGATTACTTGTGCTAAGTGAATGGAGTTAGTGCCTTCAGGTAGTTCGAGAATTGCATAAATTACTATGTTATTCCATCTTGACAGACCCTCTAAGTCTTCCAATTTTGATTCCATTCTAACTAATTTTTGACAGAGTGAGGGGGTCTCTGAGCTTATTCTATCTCTCCAGTCTTCAGCTGATGAGACTCTGTTTTCCATTTCCACAAGTCACCTGCTGATTCCTTCAATTGTGCTTTGCATGAGTTTCGATTCCTCCACTAAGCTTAAAATAGCTTCTTTTAAAGGTCTAATTTCTGAAAGAAATGTTGCTTCTATTAGGTAAGTGTTTCTAGAAGCCACCAGTGGATTCTTTGGGGGAATCTGTTTTGTGTGTTTTGAGCCTCCTGTTCTTTCTGGTGTAGGTGGAGGGGTATGTTTGATTGGAGGATTCTTCATATCTATGTCCATTTTGGATCTGTCCAGCTGTTCTGTAAGTTAATACCCAAATCTTCTTTCAAATAAATATTCCTGAAAGTGGTAGTTTGAGTTGTAAGCAACCAAAAAAGGAGTTTAAATGGAAGGTGTGTTAGGAGCCATTATCGAGAGCTGCAAGCTCATTCGGGTCATCACCAGAAGACCAGTGTGGTGTTTTAGCACATGGCAGGTGGCATGTGACACACCTTAACTTCATGTTGGACATGCAAGGTGACAATAAAAATCCTGTCAAAGTGTATGCACATGTCCCACCACTGTGCCATTCCCCCCCCCACCCCCATCATGCAATGTACCAGTACCCAGCCATCGATGCCTCTGGGGCTCAAAAAACTTGCAAAATTTGTACACCCTTGTCACCATTGTCATACCCTAATTGACACAATCATGTTGTGATGGAGTAACACATGTGGTTCGCCATGTATCCCATATAGGACCATGCACAGAGTGATTGCCACCATGAATGCAGGCCACCCCTGCACCGTACACAACAGGGCCACATGCCTTCTCAGGTGATAAAACTAACAGTGCTGCGCAAAATGTGATGTGGCCCCAACAATGTCTTGAGCAGGGACACAGTTATGCCCATCCACACAATGGTGATGGCTCCTACCCTGCAGCAGGTCATATGCCAGGCCTTTCTCCATGACACAACACAGGCCTGCACACCATCATCCATGACACCCCAACACCCACACCCCCCCCCACCAGCCATGGGGACAACACTCAGGCCATATCTTAGTCCTGTGTGACATTTGACAATGTGAGATAAATCGCATGATACCAATGTGTGCAGCTGGATGGGGCATTGGGCACCTTGCCACAGAAAGCATATGACCAAGAACCAGTGTGCAAACAGTGCCCCTGACAGGACCAGCAATGGGCCAGCCTCCACACACTGCCCACATGTACACACCCACACCTGTCCCATACACCAGGAGGCCTATATAATCCACACATGCTACAATGAGGCCCCATCAGGGTACAATGCACACCCGCTGACCACGGGACATCATGTGACTGTGTTAAGGGGGGGCGGTGGGCGTCACCTACCCCAAATGTCAGCAAAGCCGTCGACACCATCCCACAGACATGGCTTGTGCACACTATGGTTAGTCTAGGCATGGGTACAAGGTAGTACAAAGGGTTAGATACTGCCTGACAGCCAGACTGCAGAGGGTGGTGGAATATGGGATTCAATCTGTGTAGAGGGTGGTGACCAGTGGGGTACCACAGGGATCAAGTCTCGGGCCAGTCCTATATAATGTCCTCATCATTGACATTGAGGAAGGGCTGGAGAATAAGGTCAGCCTGTTTGCAGATGACAACATCTGCAACAGGGAGGAGACACCAGAAGGGTTGGAGAGGGTGATGAGGGACCTGAGGAAGCATGTACAATGGTTTGAGGAGTGGTAACGAAGGTTCACTGCAGATAACTGCACAAAAATGCACCTGGGGTAAGGGAACCCAGGGAAGAGCTAGAGAATGGGGGTGGAGTTGATTGCAGCCACCAATGAGTAAAGGAACATGTCGGTTATCATTTCAGATGACGTGAAAGTGTCTGCACAGTGTACAAAGGCTGCAGCTAGGGCCACTGGCATGCTGTGATGCATTGACAGAGGTATCACAAGTAGGAGGCGGGTGGTGGTGATGCCAACGTATACAACACTGCTGAGTCCTTGTCTAGACTACTGTGTGCAATTGTGGTGGTCGCACTTTTGTATAGATGTTGACAGGGGGGAAGTGGTCCAAGGAGAGCCACTGACATGGTACAGGGCATGCACGTGGATATATATGGAAGTCTTTCAAAGGGTTCAATATATACTCACTGGAGCAGAGGAGGGATTGGGTGGACATGATAGACACATGCAAATACCTTAAAGGGACACTGTCAACACCCTTAGGCCTCAAGGTGTCCCTGGTTTAACAATAAATTGTGATGATTGGTACCATTCTGTAGAGACTGTTACTGCAGCTGGTAGTTTCATTCAGATCCTCTGTTTTTCTATTACAGTGAAACTAAATGACTGGCAAGCATAATGGTGTTACCACACCAAAACAAGTTTGTTTACATATCCTAACCAGTTTCCACTGCATTTTCCCTAGACTCAGGAACAGCCACAACACATTGTAGCCACTCATCATGCAGTGGGGGTAGGGGTGACTATTATATCATGAGGACTGCACTGTTTGAGGGTGTTCCCAATGTTCAGGTAGTATGCACTATGGGTTATTCAATGTATAGGGGCACAGCAAAGCAGGGCATAACCATACATTACCATACATTCCGGTTCTGATAAGCAATGAGACAGATAAAACAACCAGCAACATTAATGACTTGTAGATAAAGTAAGCTATCCGAATATGTGGGGTTTTAGTTATGAATTATATGATGCAAAAAAAGTTGACAGTGTCTCTAGAAGGGCATAAACAAGATGGAGGGGGAAGACGTCATCCAGCATAGGAGTTGTAGAAGACTGAGGGGGCCTGTTATGACAAAGGAAGGTCGCAGTGTACAGGAACATGTGGGGAGGGGAGTCCTTCAATACAGAGAGGGTGGTGGACCCATGGAATAGTTTGCCACAAGAAGTGGTGGGAGCAAGCACAATGAAGGGATATACAAATGCCAGGGATACGCATAAGAGAACCTTGTGGATGGGAATGCATGCAGCCCTGTATGACTATGGGGGATTGTGGCATGCAATGGGGAAGTCATTTGGACCCTATTGCCTATAGTATCTACCTTGCCCTTCCCAGTGTTGTTGCTGTTCTCATTCCACTCTCTCCTCTGACATCCTCTGCCCAGCATCCCTAGCAGCCACTGCCTCCATTCCACGGTTGTGTCCTGTGGGAATATGATGGTTAAACATGTTTCAGTTTCATGTGCACATTATAGAAGTAATAAACCCCTGCCCATCACTAAGACGGTTCAGTCTACCTTCAGCTGGACCCTGGCCAGTCCTCATGGCCACATCCGATGATGAGGCTATATTGATCAGCCTCCTGAGTATGTTGGGGTCACACCTGGCCATGTCCTGCCAGTGGTGTTTTAACTGGTGTGGTATCCTCCTGACACCTGATACTCTCTCTAAGCATTCCCCAATCTGGCGCCACACCCTGTTCTTGACTGCAGGTGTGTGACTCCTGCATCCAGGTGGAGGCAGTGTTCTCCTCCGCTGCTGCACCAGGTTTATAAATTGGGTTGTCTCCTCAGGGGAGACACCTTGTGCCCTGCCACTGAGATTGCTCGTACCTTAAGTTTTTATAGTGCACAGGCTGTTCTGCACCTCAGCGTTCTGCTGTGCTGTGGTCCTATTGACCTCTAGTGTCATGTGTTTGAGAAATGCATTGGCTAGCCATGTACAAACCGAAGGCAATATTAAAGGTCCACACAATTTTAAATTCTGTGCAATTGACAAAGTTAAAGTGGGCCCAAGGGGTGGCAATCTGAATGAAAAATTGCTACGGTGGGAATCCTTTTGGATTTTTACTCTGGAAGCTTTGGAGCCACCAGGGCTGAATGACCGCATAGAACTCATGCCATGTCTGCATAAACAATAGATGCAACACAGTGCTATTGTTTTGGGGAAATAATGCTGTGTCCTCATGTTTTTCTTATTCACTATTTGTTTTTTCTTTTTTTAGGGTTGTTTAATGTTACGTGATGGATTACTGGTCTATGTACTGGATAAGCCTACATTTTGGAATTTGGATGTACATTCCAATCCTATGTGATGATAAATGAACCATTATCAGGTTTTCTTGTTAATTAACAACCCTGTTTTTTGTTTTGTTACCCTATGTCATGATTGAGTGGTTTGAAATCAGTTTTTCTAAGACCTTTTGCTAAAAAGATATGTATATATATATATTTTAAAAAATACTTAAAATATTTAAAAGTACAATACTTTATATAAATATTAAAATTGCACATATAATTCATATTGTGTATAGTTAGATTTGCTATATCTGGATTGGTGATTTTTATAGTGAATTTTTATGGTGGATTGATATGACTGCACTTAATATTAAGTTAATACTGTCACTTTATATTAAATGTGTGCTCTGTGTATTTAAGGGTCTTTCATTACATGCAAAGTTAGCCTCCTGATGACGCATATCTTGCGAAACCAGTAGAGGTTCAGTGGAACAGGTGCTGTTTGTGATGTTTGGCGTTTTTTACATTGTTTCTACAAATAAATGTTGCATATTGGTCCAGTGCTGTGTGGTGCGGATATTTGTTTGCTACATGTGTTTCCATCTACACTTGCTGTCCGCATTTTCCACGTGCATAGACACACAAAGTGCATGTGTGGCATTTTTTTTTACGCACAATGCGTATGTGGTGAAAACTACTGCTGCAACATGCATATGCGTTGGGTTGAAAAGCAAAAGTCGGTGATGTGTTTCTCATTGCATGTGCCCTATGCAGTGTCATGTGATATCCATCATATTGTGCAGCACTGTGCAGTGCTGGGGGGGGGCTGCATGCCCCACAACATCCATGAGTCACTGAGACATGATGCAGACTGTGTTAGTCATGTTATGGGCACATGGGTCAGTATGTCATGGCACCAGTACATATGCCCATCCCTGAGGGCCACCAATGCAAGATACACCTGATCTAATTGCATTTCCCCCATGCCCACTACATTTGGTATGTCGACTCAACATTCCACTGAGTGACACCTCCGACAGTTGCTTTGGACACCAGGTGCTACTCACCAGCCATGTCTACTAGATGATGTGTACATTGCTGCCATGTCAGGTGGGCAACACTGGGCAGCATAACTGCAGGGTATGATGTTGTCTGTAGGCATTTTGCCTACTGCTGCTGGTGCCACCTGTTGGCTGATATTGTCCCTCAGGTGAAGTTGTGTTATATTAGGTCTCATCTGGCACGTTGCTCTGCCTTACACAGTGCAACATGTCCCTGTGGCTGTCCTACATGTGCATCCACTTGGTCTTCATTGTCATCCCCCTCATCCTCTTCCTCGGCCAGGTCTAGTAGTGGCACATGGTTTCTCAGTGCCAGATTGTGTAGCATGCAGCATGCCAGGAAGATCTTGCAGACTATATCAGGGCTGTATTGCAAGACTCCTCCTGAGTGCTCCAGGCACCAGAATCTTGACTTCAGAATGCTATATGTTGTTTCTATCACAGACCTAATGGAGGCATGGGCCTCATTATAACTCTTCTCTGCCTTAGTCTGTGGGTGCCATAGTGGCGTCTTGACCAATGGCAGCTGTGGATATCCACTGTCACCTGTGGGGTAGACATGGCACATTTTGAATGTACAAAGCACATGTAACACACACCAACTTGTTGCATCTGCAGGCCAGGGGTGCTCCATTCTGTGCTAGTTACACCTACCAATGAGCCATCCACCTGTGATCCCTCCCCTCTCAAACGCCTCTTGTAGGCCGCAGTTGTGTAGGATGTATGAGTCATGGCAGAAACCAGGGTATTGGGCTACCACATCCAGTATGTGGCACTGGCTATCACATACCACCTGCATATTCATGGAGTGGAAGCCCTTTCGGTTGACATACACTTCTGCCTCTCCTGGTGGTGCCCTAATGGCTACATGTGTGCAGTCAGTGGCTCCTAGGACATGGGGAACTCTGCCACATCATAGTATGCCTGGTTTACCACCAGCTGCTGTGGTGCATCCCATAGGAATGAAATGTACCTGTCTATCTGGAGCAGCAGCGCATCCAAGACCTGCCTGAGGTACTTTGACATGGCTGGCTGTGCTATCCCCACAGTTTCACTGGTGGGGGTTTGGAATGTCCCTGTGGCTCGAGAGCACAATGCTGTGCTCACCTTCACCTCCACAGGTAGAGCATACCCCCTACAGGTGGCACTTTGTAGTTCTTTCCGCAACTCATTACATAGCTCAGCTATGGTGGTCTTGGTTAGGCAGTAGCATACTATGCACTGCTCCTCCATGAGGTTCAGGTATGACTTCCTGGCTCTGTACAAACATGGCGCATGGTGTCTGGCTGGTATGTGCTGCACTGGATGCTGCCTGTTCCCCTGGTTCCTGCCATCATGCTGCCTGCGGTGCCTACACCACCTCTCCACTGATAGCATTATGCCCAATAAAGATACCAGTGCTGCCATCATGCTGTCACTCTCAACAGAAGTGTGTGTGCACTGCTTGCTCCACAGTGACTTTGATGTGTCTGTCTCACTGGGCCCCCTTATATACTCTGGTGCACTTACACCTGCTCTCCCTCGGTGTAATTTGCACTTTTTTGGAATGGTGCATCTTGCCCTTCCATAACTTCTAGGATCCCAAAAAAGGGGATGCTGCTGCTTTTTTTATGGCACAAGTCACAGTACACCATTGCACATCTCAGGATTTGGTGCAAATACAGAGTAAGTCATCTTTGGCATAGTATGTTTACACACTGATGCAGATCACATTTGAGAATCACACTTGACGCAAATTATGGCGCATCTCACCATTTGTGCCATTCTCCTTGGATGCAAGTGTGTTACGTTTGCCGTATCCTTTTGAGAATAGCCCCCATAAGCTTTTGATGTCTACAGTACTTCCTCCTCTACTGATATATTACAAACTGTAGGTTGAAGCACCTTGTGTAGACATATAATTTCTTTTAGAATTCAAGTAAACACTGCAGAGTTTTGAGTAAAATCTGGGGTGCTGAACAATATCAGAGCAGTACCTATAAAGTTACTACATCCAAGCTGTTGTCACAATAAAAAAAAGGCAAGTGACTTTTAGAAATGCAGGTAGAGGCTGCAGAGAATTAGAGGAAGGAGATGTTTTAGCCAATGTTGGCCGAAACACTAGGGACAGCAACTCCAGCCAGGATGCACGCAGCAGTGATGCAGTATATCACAAAATGCTGCAATGTGCTGCAGAGAACAATGTAATTTAATGATAATTGAGCCCTTTTTTACCGCAATATTTTGTGACATGTCATTTACTACAAGTTGCTGTGTTGCATTGTGGCCGACTCCACTGTACATGAAATGGGCTAAGCAGAAGGTGTTATGAAACTATTTACATTTAGGCTTTTGTTATGGAGCAGTCCTGTATTGCTGTTTGTGTAACAAAAAGGGACATATTCTTCTGTGCTATGTTTAAAAGCTGTTGTATTAAGTAGTGGGACATGAAGCCTCTGCCTTTATTGAGGCCAGATTCCTGGGTGTTAAAAGTCTGTTTAACTTTGAACTCTGTGGCCCATCTCACCATCTGTGTTCTAAAGTTGCCTTTCAGGACTGCCACTTACATGTCCCCCAAACCATGTTCCAAACTGGAGAAATGCTCACCACTGGTGTATCCATGATCTGGGGTTTGATACTGTAATAGTGCAGGTTCATTAGTTTCCTAAGAGGCTGTCCTGTTTCCCCCACATAAACATTTGTGTCTGAGCACATGATCATGTACACAATATTAGTGGAGCAGCAATTGAATGATCCCTTGATGTTGCAGTCTTGTGTCTTGTGCGGTATGGGGATTGTATCTGTTGTAATGATGTGAGTGCATGTTTGGCATCTTCTCTGTTGGCAGAAGAATGTCCCTGATACATTCTTATCTGATGTATATTGCTTCAGATAGTAAGTTGCCACAGATAGTGAGATTGCCTATATGCCAAAAGTGGGAGCTGTAGGACAGCTCACAGTCTTTCATCCTCTTGTTAGATAGTATTGAAATCTTTAATGATCTTGCACAGGTGTTCAGTGTGAGGGCAGTATGTGACAACCAATGGAGTGCAGTGATGTTTCCGTTTTCCTTATATTCCATTGTATTTTTTCTGGGTACTCTTGGTGCCCTGTCGATTTTGGTTTTGAAATCTTCCTTAAGATCAGATCTGCCTTAAGCAAAATCTGCCTATATTTGCAAAAGGAATGACAAAAAAAGGCTTGCTTTCTTGAAGACAACATAGGTGAGGTAATTTGTGGTAAAACTTGGTTGAACTAGTTTATTTCTTATTGACTGAAAGATAAATTTGAGAGCAGCCAGAGTCACTACATTTAGGGGCCATATTATAAGACCTGTGTCTAGCCCTGTAGTTTGGGGGAAGGGTGCTGATTATCTGGCCTGGGGCCTCAGCTACTTGATAACTGACCTCTGACAGCTGACCTCCCACAGCCAATAGCATGCCACCAGGAAGAGAGCAAGTTCTGCATAAGAAATACAAAACCACATATTCCCCATAATGCAAAGCATCATGGGCTATATATGCAAATCACCACAAAATATTCTGCTGCTTCAACTTTAAGCAGTATCGCATGGTGCCAAAAGGCCTCTGACATAGTGTGCAAAGGGTGTCAACAGAAGACACAGACATGTGTTTCATCATAGTAGGACTCATCAGTGTGCCTCATCTGTATGATACCCCAGTGGAATGAACCAACTACCCAAAGTTGGTCTATCTGGGTTGGATTGTGGTGAGTCCAATAAAAACAAAAAACAAGCTAATAGACAAAGAACCTTAGTGCACAAGCACTGAGGCAAGGGTTGCACACTAAAGTTCTTCATAAAAGCAGTCATTTCTAACACGTCCCACAAGTTCATGTCCCAGCAAATGAGTGAAACAGTGAAGGAGTGGAACAGGCTACTAGCATTGTAGGTGTCAGTAGGCATCAACAGAAGCCAGCAGAGAAGTGGGAGACTCTGCTGATCAACTAGGGCAAGGTGCCTGTTCACTTCTGTGTAATACTCACTGCTGAGAAGGGTGGAAGGTCAAAGGTAGGCCAAAACTGGGAATAGGAGCAGCACCCTATCTAGGGTAGTAATATATAAATATTTAAACAAGGCACTGGGAAGCACAACTAGAAATAAACAAGGCAAAACTAGAAACACCATACCAGGAGTAACAGTACAAAAGTATCTTCAGGTAACACAGGGAGTATATAGGCTGAAAATACTGGGAGTGGTGCAGGGCAGTGACTCTGGAGCCGTAGTTTTCAAAGAGACCTTCTGGAGACTGCAGTGCTGCCCCATCTGCACACACCTGTCTGGATTGAGGAAAGAGGTCATTATACTCCAGGCTGAGTTGACTAGAATTCCGGCAACATCTCCCCCCATCCAGAGACCATCTGCCACTGTTATCTCAGAGGATGCTAGGGAGGAAGAATGGGTGGACTGTGATGGGCTCTGGGAGAGTGAGGGTGGTGAGACAGAGGCACATTCTTCAACTGGTCCCGCTACAAAATTCATATGCCACTCTGGCAGGACATGACTGCCAGGAGGAAGCACTAACAGTAGTGACCAAGGGGAATGTGGGGGCCCTTATAGTGGAGACCCCAAGCATGGTGGCAGAGGACCCCCAAGCAGAGTAAGCAACTTCTGTGGGGGACTCATTTGTGAGAGGAATAGATTTGGGAATAGGAAAGGGGGAGAGGCAGGTTAGGTACCAACCAGGTGCCACTGCCAGAGGGATAGGAAGTGAATCCTGTGGATTGCTAGAACAGCAGGACAGGAGGGAGAGCTGGATGTCATTGCCCTCCCAGGGACTAATGACCTGACTAAGAATGGGGCCCAGATAGTGGAGGGGGGGGGGTTTAGGGATTGAAGAAGGGGTCTTAGACATGTAGCTCACTCAGTGGCATTCTATGAGGTGCTGCCTGTCTATGACAGGGGACACAAGAGGGAACTTAGCACCAGGAGCTTCAACTCATGGCTGAAGGAATGATGCAGACAGGGAAGGGTTCAGCTACATTGGAGATTGGGGACCCACCTGGGAGGATAAGGGCCTATACAGGGGCGATGGCCTGCTTCCATCCAGGAGAGAAACTGCAGTCCTCAGTGGATGGTTTAAATGTTACTTCAGTTGTTAACATTTAAACTAGCCATGGGGGGAGGCAGAAGGAATCAGGGAGTCAGAAACTGACTCCCCCCACAGGCTGAAGTAGAGACAAAGGAGAACCCGAGGGGAGAGGAATCCACCAGGGCGCAAATTAATAAAGGGAGCAGGGTAGTAGAGATAAAGGGGAAAGAAACAGGAGCATTAGAAAGAGATGGGAAGGAGGGAATGCAAAAAGGAAAAAAGGGGGTCAACAAGCAGAGTGGAATCAAAACCTGGAAGGTCTTGTGTGCGAATGCTTGAAGTCTAGGAAATAAGATTCCAGATCTACAGGCCATCATGGCAGAGGTTGACCTCAATATTGTGGCCATTATTGAGTCATGGTGCACTGAAATCCATGACTGGGACATGGTCATACCAGGCTATACTTTGTTCAGGAAGGACCGGATGGGAAGAAAGGGAGGGTGTGGTGATTTATGTGAGGGAATGCATAAAAGCCACAGAGATACAGGGAATACAGGGGGAGGCAGAGGACTGTGTGTCTCTCTGGAGATGGGGAATGGAGCTGCTATTCACACTAGAGTTGTCTACAGACCTCTAGCACAGAGGGAGGAATTAGATAAGGTACTGGTGGAAGCCACTGGCAAGATGGCAGAAGAGAGGAGGTGCTTCAGATGGGGGATTTCAACCTGCCAGGTGTGGATTGCAGCCTCCCAGCAGTGGCTTCAGCTAGAAGCAGAGACATCCTGGAATCTCTGCAGGGGGCATTCCTCAGACAACTAATCAGTGAACCCACTCATGATGGGGCAATACTGGACCTGGTAATCACTAACAGGGACAGTGTTGCAGACGTCAAAGTGGGAGACCACTTGTGGACTAGTGATCACCGTATGATGTGGTGCAATATAAGGATGGCTGCAGAATTGAACCACAGTAGAGTGAGGGCCCTGGAATCCAGGAGGGCAGATTTTAAAAAGACGGGTGAATGCCTCTGGGATGACCTAGCAGAGGTGGGTGACCTGGGTGGGGTGGAGGAACAGTGGGCGAAGATAAAAGGAAGCATAGTAAAGGCAACAAACCTCTGCATCAAACAAGTGAGCAAAAGCAAGAGGAAAATTAGACCACTATGGTTCTCAAAAGAGGTGGCTGAAAAGATAAAAGCGTGGCATTCAGAAGGTATTAGGAGATACAGAGGGATGAGGATAGGGAGGTATATCAGAGGAAGCAGATGGAAGCAGGGAAAGCAGTGAGGAGTGCAAAGGCACAAACTGAAGTGAGGACAGCCCAGGAGGTAATGAAAGTGGAAAATAAATGTTTTAGATATGTAAGTGACAAGAGAAAACCAGGGATGGGATTGTAAGGTTAAAACTGGAAGGGGGGACTGTTCAGTGTTCACAGAGGAAGGAGAAGTTTCTGAACCTCTGACAGTTCTGTTTCACAGTTCACTAGAAACAGGACTGGTTCCAGAGGACTGGAGGAAGGTAGATGTAGTCTCACTACATAAAAGTGGTAGCAGGGAGGAGGCTGGCAGTTAGAAGCCAGTCAGCCTGATATCGGTGCTGTGAAAGGTAATGGAATCACTGCTGAAGGAAACGATTGTGGAATATCTTGAATCCAGTGGTTTACAAAACCCAAGGCAGCATGGTTTCACAAGGGGAAGGTTATGTCAAATGAATCTGATAGATTTATTTTACTGGGTGACCAAGGAACTCGATCAGGGTGGATTGATGGATGTAGCCTACCTAGATTTCACTAAGGTGCTTGACACCATTTCACATAGATGGCTACTGGCTGAGTAGCTTAGGAGTGGGTCCACAGGTGATAAACTGAATAAGAAATTGGTTAGTGAATAGGTGACAGAGGGTGGTGAAAAATGGAGTTAATTCCAAGGAAGGGAAGGTGACCATTGAAGTGCATCAGCGATCAGTGTTAGGACCAGTCCTCTCTAATGTCTTTATAAGAGACATTGCTGAGGAGCTGGGAAGGAAGGTTTGCCTCTTTGTGGATGACACAAAAGTCTGCAATAGAGTGGACACTCCAGGGTAAGTGTGGAAAGGATGACTAGAGACCTGAGAAAACTAGAGGAGTCATCAATGGTATGACATCTGGGTTTCAATGTGAAAAAGTGTAAAATAATGCACTTAGGTCACAGAAACCCAGGGTCAGAGTACAAAATGGGTGGAGTGGTATTGATGACCACCAAGCAGGAAAGAGACCTGGAGGTAATCATCTCAGGTCACCTAAAGATGGCCAGACAGCATGACAAGGCAGTAGGGAGGGCAAGTGGGCTGCTGAGGTGCAAAGGGAGGGGTATCATCAGCAGACAGAGGGAGGTGCTGTTGCCTCTCCATAGATCACTGGTAAGACCCCACCTGGAGAACAGTGTCCTGTTCTGGAGACCACCTCTCCGGAAGGACATAGAGTGGAGTAGGTCCAGAGGAAGATAACTAAAATGGTGCAGGGTCTGCATCCAAAGCCCTATGATGAGAAACTAAAGGATGTGTTTGTCACTGTCTGCTGTGTCAGAACATATTCAACAGTACTCTATGTAGGTGACAGAATGTTTTGTTTGCTTGGTGTGAAAGCTCTTATTATGCAGGTAGTTGAATTAATCAGTGGGTTTGAGGTAAATGGATGCCTGCATTTTCCCATCTTTCATGATAACATTGGTATCCAGAAAGCCAAACTGTGTGGAGGAGTAACTGAGTTTAAATGTTATTGTAGAGTGGAACAAATTGAAGTTTTGGTGGAATTGCATGAGGTCCTGCTCACTGGTGGTCCAGGAAAGAAATAAATCATCAATGTATGGCAAATATATAAGGGTTTCATGTGAAAAGTAGGGCTCCTTCAGCTTAACCATGAATAGGTTGGCATACTAAGGTGTCATTCTTGTGCCCATTGATATGCCCATGGTTTGCAGGTATGTATCATTTCCAAATATGAAGTAGTTGTGTGTGAGTATAAATTGAATATGCTCAATTTACTGCTTTTGTCAGCACAGTCTCTTGTTTCAGATATTGTTTGCATGCTATTTGTCCATCACTGTGGGGGATATTAGTGTTTATGGTCTTAACATCCATGGTTGCTAGAAACGTTCCCTCTGGTAGAGGACCAAGAGTGCTGAATTTGTTAAGTTGGTCTGTGGCATCCTGTATGTAGCTGGGTGTGCTCTTTACTAGTGGCTTAAAGTGATGCTGTCAGCTCTTTACTTAGTTTTACTGCAGTTATTCCTAAACATGCCTGCATTGCATGCAGCATTCCTTGAAGCAATGCAATATCCATAGGAGCAATTAATTTGTGCTGAAAATACTGTTAATATTTTTATGTCAAAGCAAACTCCTCTCAGTCTGCTCCTATTTACCATGCCCAATGCCAAAGCATGGTCACATTTATGAACGACACTGAAGTGCCTGAAGGATGATGCAGTCATCATGCAGTCAACATTAAATCCAAGTGTAGCTAAACACAGTTTTTAGAAGTATAAAGAAAGCTGAACTTGAGAAAGTGTCTGTTGTTTAGAATGTGTGCTAAAATTTAGGGAAATCACGGTCTGAAAGTTGAGCTGTGATACTGGGCATGCACCTCACCATGGGCCCTATTCATAAACGGGCCGGGGTGACAATGCGCCACATAACTTGGGTGGGTAGCCACCTTGCATCTGTTCATGCCCACTGTGCCCCCACGGAGGCATGCAGAAAACATGTATGCCCCCCCTGTGCACCGGATCCCCAGCCGAGCATGGGGTCTCCACCGAGGGGGGGGCAGCATGCTAGCACTCCACACCATTTATGAAAGTGTGGAGTGCCATACATGAGGACCAGTGCCTACATGTCTGAAAGGCAGCCATAACAGATGCGCACTCCCTCCAGATGCCCCCACTAGACCTGTTAGTGCAGGTGGGGGAGTCATCAAATCCACACAGAATGGTGCCTCTGGTGTCAGGGGACAGTGGTCAGGCCAGGGACGGGTAGCCAGCAAATTCCCCCACCAACAGCATGACTGATGCTCTGCACACCCCCTGCAGCACGGTGCCATACCGGCACAAGTGATCCTCTGTGAACCCATGAAGGGCAGCTGATTGGCTCTGTACTGGGAGGGGTGGGGATGTGGAAGGGAGCCGAGCATGGACTGCTGCTTCATGAATGCGGTCCCCATGTGGATATCCCAGGGGTGCGGAGCGGCACGTGGATTTACACACCAGCTCCATACATCGTAGTGAATAGGCCCCATTTGTTTTTGTGCATGCCAAGTATCATGGCTTGACATTCAAACCATGACTTCTCAGACTTTTAGCTCTGATTTCAAAATGGCACTTTCCCAAATTCAACTTTCTTTATACTATTAAAAACTGTATTTTGCTGTACTTGGGTATAATTATAAGTGCACAAGCTTTTTGGCTCTTTAGCGCCATTTAGAAATGTGACCACGCTTTGGCACTGGTGTGGTAAGTAAAGCATGCATTGGTAGTTTTTGCATTGAGCTCACTACCCAGGATACATCACTGTGAGGTACTCTCTGAACTGAACTGTGAGGTATTCTCTGAACTGAACTGGCCTACTCTGGAATACTGACTCACTCAACCTCTCCTCTGCCTCACCTTCAAGCTCATCAAGATCTATTCCTCTCTACACCTGCAGAGTCTGTTGGCCCCAAAACCCAGGAGGCATGTCCTCTGCTCATCAGACACCAGCATGCTAGAGATCCCTAGGGTAAGGACTAACCTAGGAAAAAGGTCTTTTGCTTACTCTTCCCCCACCACTGGAACTCCTTTCCAGAAAATTTAAGTAAAGTCAATTCTTTAGAAGGGTTCAAGGCTGGTCTAAAGGTCTACTCCCTGGAACGCTGTCTTTGTAGTTGCTACCTCTAAAGCTGAGCCCCAATGGGGATTGCTATGATAGGTTAAAGGTGCACCTATGGCTGGTTTGTTAGCGCATGAGCCTCACCTATCCTGCTGCTGCTAATGTGTATCTGACATATGTAACTAACTTCCCTGTGCATAAGCGTGTTTCTCTGTATGATGTCCTTCATGTATTCTTTTCTGATTCATGTAGTTCTGTAATGTCTTTCACTAACTGTAATTAATTCCAGGTCACCCCGGAAAAAGGGACTGCTGGTCTCAGTGGACTCACCCGGTTATCAAAATGTCATAAATAAATAAATAGCGTGGCCCTAAAGCACCACAAACATAAAAGCAGAGAACTGGGAGGGATCTGCTCCACAATACCTCAGAGCATAAAGTACCACACAGTGGACAGTAATGACCCAGTGACCTGTAGATTTGTTTAGTAAATGATTTATTCACACCATTTGTCTTATAAACAAAGCATTGACAAAGTCTGCGTTTTGTGGTTGAATCTAACCTTTTCTTCAGGAAAAACACCTACTGCTTGACTGTATGCAAAAAAAAAAACCCACCAGAGGCAGTTTACAAGTGGGGACAGAGAATAAAAGAATGAAAGTGGCTGAGGCTGCTAAATATGTATAGAACACTAAAGAAGAGTTCTAGAAACCATAGGTAATTTTTCCTGACGAAGCGGTTCGGTTTAAATACGAGAATGTTGACTTTGTCAATGCCTTGTTTATAAGACTGGTGGTGTAAATAAATCATTTACTAAACAAATCTACCAGTGAGTGAGCATTACTCTCCACTTTGTGCTACTTTAAGGATGCTTCCTACCAAGCCAGGATATTCTCAGTAAGTGTTTCGGTTCTTGAGATAACCGGGTGGCCTGGGTGTTGCTCTAAAAAACAAAGGTTAACTCCTGTTTCTGTAGACATAATAAACCATGACAGCAAAGCACAACCAACCTTTATTTTGTACAATATAAGAGCAATCACATTTTGGGTTTGTCAAAGATGAATATATGTATTTTTATTTTAGTAGAATATTATGTGGCTTAATCCACCATTGTTTACCTCAGACATTTGTGGAGTCACATATGCTACAGTTAATTTGGTAGAAAAAAACAGCAGTTTTAGAGGTGACAGGCAAGGTTTATATAGGTAATCATTATAGTGTATGGTGGAACGTCAATCTCCACTGAAATCCATCGTTGTCAAAACCTTGTAGTCACACACTAGTGACGTCTGCAGTGCAGCAGAACGTTTTTTTCTACTGTACTGTGAACATCACACTGTGTCCTCAAGCAGCATTTGACAGTTAGGGCTCACTCAATAGACAGGACACATAGTGAAAGCAGCAATGTCGGCGGCAGTACTAATGTTTAGCATTAAAACATTCAAAATGTAAAGTTATTAAACATTTAAAATGTCAAGCGTGAAAACGTTCACAATGTGAAGTTCTTTTTTTCCTTCTAGTAACTCAGTAAAAATGTTTTGAAGCAGAAACATGCTGTAGTGATTTCCCCCCCCAAAAAAAACGACGTTCCACCATACACTATAAAGAAAAGTGCATGGGGAACAGTTGACAACATGGCATCTTTCACCTCGTTGGCACTATGACAATGGATTACCTCTCGAGCTGCACTCATGAGGTAATCCATTGTCATAGTGCCAACTCGGTGAAAGAATAGCCCTGTTGTCAACTGTTCCCCATGCACCATCCTATATGTTGTCAGGACAATTAGGTAAGTCCATGCTAATGTAGTGTCACATAAGTCAGAGTGCAGAAAAAAACAAGCAGCATTCTGGGAAAAGTAGTTTTCTGCCCACTACTATGCCATCCATTGCAAAGGGAAAATTACTGTACAGTTCTCAGCAGCATTTGTTTCAGCAAATATTGTAAAACTCAAATTGTTTGCTTTAAAAATTGTATTCACTATGTTCACTGGTTAGGTGTGATCTGCACACATTGGTTTACAACTTCAAATTTTTTATACAGTATGTTCATATCTTCCATTAATAAACATGTCCACCAAACATACACTGTAGAGTCTTTATTTACTGTTTGCATATGTGGCAGATATTACTGTAGTTAAAAACTGTAAAATGGTAAAAAAATGTTCTAGTAGAATTCATACATGATCCATTTAATTAAAAAATTCTGCTCTAAATGGTGTCGTTTGGGCTGTGGTGTTCACAAAGCACTGTTTGCATGCTGATTCCGTTCTTGTAGTGACCTATACTGCCAGCAAGTGAAATCTATAAGGCATGAAATCTTCCTGTCAGTACCTGTCTGCATCATATCAACACAGAGAAATGCAGCATTTTGCGGTTGTATGTGTCAGGCTTACTTTACAGTTGGATGTTCTGTTGTCTGGCTCTCAGCAACCTGGCTTGTAGAATCCCCTTAGACAGTCATCTAGCCTCTGCTGTAATCTCTCAAAACATGCCACAAGCCACTGGGCATGTTTTACTTTAATGGTGGTCATTCTTAAATCCACATTAATTTTGATTTGCATGGGCAAACTCTTTGTCAGTTGCTCTGCTATCAGCTCAGCATACCTGTTAGTAAATTTCATTTTCATTTTGTCTTTCAGCAGTTCATTAATGCTGACATTGAAGGGCTGTAATAAATCTGTAGATGCTGGCAGTATAAAAAAACACTATAATATTGTGTTCTTCAAAGTGTTTTATTACTGCTCCTGTTGTGTGGGCATGAAACAAATCAAGAATAAGAAAAGCCCATTGTTCTTTAGGCAGTCCATTTTTCTGACTGACAAATTCCATATAGGAAACCAAAACTTTCTCTGTGCATCTTATCAGCATGTCCGCATTGGCCCAGTGATTATTGGATTGAGTAATGTCCCACTCTGAAGGGAAAGTAAAAACAGGGTGAGAGGCACTTGTCCAGCCCTTGTATATCACCTGATGGGGCTAAATAAATCACAGGCAGCAGTACATGAGAGCATCATGGATACCTGTTATTTATCTCCTAACCCTGCCACACCTGCCTGCTTGGATTCTGTCTCCTTCATAGTTTACTCTGACACTGGGACTAAACTGATTCCAGTTTCAGTTTAACGATTAATTCAGGTGGTATCAACTCCTGAACAACTGCATTTTGTACACGTTCAAGAAACATTGTTTTTAGGTCATCAAAGTGTATTGGTGGCTTTTGAGTAGTTTTAGTCCCTTTCCTCTTTGAAAAGCCCATGTGGTTTTAACAGCAACCATGCACACTGATGAGAAAAACTTAAATTGCCCCCATTCTTACTTAGCAGCTGTGCATTGTTGGTTTTCTTCATGCCAGTTGCTATGGCCACAACCACCCTGGCATTCATTACTGCCCCCTTCTGTCTCCAACTTCAGATATTTTTTTAATTGTTCTTCGACATCCTGCATCAGCAATGGAGGTCTGCCCCTCAGTTTTGTTGCCACTTCAGGAATTTGCTCAATGGGACCAGCAATAAGTTTGAGACACTAATGTAATCTTTTATAAATTACAAACAGTGCTTTTGTTTCTATCATTTTGGTACTTACTCTGATAGTAACAGACATATTTCATGACTCCACTGTCTGCTGCATACTGTCACAACTCATAATGTACCTGGGGTGACTATGTAGTGTATTCAGTCCGTCTCTTCTTGAATGGTGGGGGAGTCACTAGCTGCAACTCGGAAACAACATTCTCTTCTACAGCAATTTTAACACCAGCACTCTGATAAATTGGTAGGGCTTATTTCATTTAAAAATGCAAAGTTGTGGTTTCCCTTGCCTTGACTTTGACTGAGCCACTTGAAAGTAGACATTTCCAAAGGGGCAGGGGAGGCGTGAGGCATTGTTATTCACAGCATGCAGCACTTCTAAAGGCTTTCTCTGACAGTGCCTTAAGTAGCCATTCTAATGAGCATCTAACTACATGTAATTACTTGTAATTGTTCACATCAGGCACACTAATCACGTAACTACCTGCTAAGCCACCCACTGAAATTAATTTGTGTGCAAGCAGCTGACTCTGGTGATCCACTAAATAAAGTTCATGTGGCACTTACTAGTTTCACAGTAATTCCTACACTTTCTGCTGTGCAATGCTTATATCCCTACACCATCTATAGCTTTGCACAATATCTGCACATAGGTCACTTCCTGCTTAGTTCCTATCTACTGGAGGAAGCAAAAAAGGGCAATTCACCTTTTCCTGTTTTTTCCACACCCACCAGTCTGCAAACAGGAAGTCTGCTTTTAGCTTCGCTAAGCAGCCTTAAAAACTTAATTTCAGCAGCATACTCAGTACATTCATAGCAGCTCAACCAAACAGCTTTCCAAACAACAAATGCAGACTACATTACATTGCTCAATGCAAATGCAGATCAACTTTTGAGGAGAGACTTATTAAAAAAAACTTACAGTCCTCTCCATTTTCTTTTCAGCAAGTTCATAGCATTTCAACAAATAGGAAGTGGTGATCACATGTGTGTGGGTGGGGGGAATCAAGCTGTACAGAAAACCTATAGCTGGGACTGGAAATAGCAGCAATGCTTAAACAATAGCTCCCTCTGAAGTATGCAGACACTGTTTAAAGGATACCTGAAACATTTAATTTCTTCTGCATTTAATAAATATGGATTTACAGACCTTTATAGTACAGGTTGTTTTTACTTTGATGTGGAAGCTATATTTATTTAAAACTAAATTAAAAAAAAATCCTGTTTTAGAGATCTACTTTAAGAATAATAAAGTAACAGCAAGTGTGAAGTAACTGGAAAAACAAAGTTCCATCAGCATATGGTAAATATTATTTATTACACCACTATTATTTTTGCTTTGCAATACATTTACACAGGATAGCCCAGTTGAGATGCAACATACAGAATAATGTATGGGCAACCATACACAGCAAGGCTGTGTTTCCATTAGGGGGTTCAGATGACAGCGTGCAAAGCTCGAGAGGTCCATGCTGTCATCTCAGCCCAAAGATGGAAACACATGTTGAGTTGTGTGTGGTTGCCCATATTTTATTTTATATAGAATATGTTTTTTTTTTGCTGTGCAGGAGTAATAGAAGTGTTCCTCCCCCAAAGTAAATACAAAATAAAAAAATGACATTTATTTGTTCTGTTCTATAATTGAAATTAAATTTATTGATGCTTAGAAGCTACTGCAAAAGGTACAAGTTTGGGCACAGGGTGTTTAGTAAGCAGCTGGGTGTGGGATGAATGAGGAATTTAAAATGTTATGACCTTGGAACTGTGCTGAGCAACTATTTTGAATGTGTACAGCACTTTGGAATATGCACAATGGTTTAGAATATGCACAACAAGGATTCTGAGCAGGCTATTTTTTATACACAGCAAAGGCTAACCATATACAATATCTCCTTTCCAGTGGAGTTCTGCTTCTGTGCTACTCATTTCTGCAGCTGAATAAATTGCAGCACGGTGAGAGTATGTGACCTGCCCAAGGTCACAGAGCAAGTATTTGATTCCAGCAGGGTTTGAACCTGATTCTCAAGACAGTACATTAATGACTAAACCAAGCTGTCCCATTTGTGAACAGATTAAGGGAAGGGGAAGAGACAATGTTCTAGGGCCATGGTTCCCGGGGGGGGGGGGTTAGAGCACAAGTTTTCACTTACAAAATGAAGCTCCTAATTTAGAAAAATCCCTTAAAGAAAAAGAAACCCAATACTATAAATTAAATAAACCCAATCATAATTCACAGCTTCATCTGGAAATTCTACAATTAAGAATTAAAATTAACGAGTTGATATCCAGGAAAGCTGAACTTGCCCTTTTTAGGATTAAACACGGTTATTGGGAACAAGGGGATAAATGCGGAAAGTTGCTCTCTTACCAGCTAAAAACTCAACAGATGCAGAGACATATAGCAGGTCTAAAAGATCCATCAGGTCCAGACACACACAGACAACCTTTCAATCAATCGTATTATGCAATCCTTTTACCATCAACTATACTGCAAACCTAATACTACAAATCCCAACCTAATACAACATTTTCTGGAAAAATTGAATCTACCCCACCTATCCCTCAGGACAAAGCTGTGCTTGATAAACCAATCACTTTACAGGAAATCCAAACTGCTTTATCATCATTAAAAAACGGTAAAGCACCTGGCAGTGATGGGTTCCCTATTGATTTTTATAAATCCTATCTGACACTCTTTGTCCTGTATTAGTCAATGTATTCCAAGAAGCAACCTTAATAAAGAAACTCCCATGCACAATGACTGAAGCCATCATAACAGTCTTACCAAAGAAAGACAAAGACCCTTTACTTCCTTCAAACTATAGACCGATCTCACTTCTTAATACTGATGGAAAAATCTTTGCAAAATTATTAACTCTTCAGCTTAGAATCTTTAATGACTAAACTCATCCATACTTCTCAATCAGGATTTATCAAAAATAGAAACAGTTCGATCATCTTGCTCATTACTCAGTTTAATTCACAAAGCAAAACTCTTAAAACCCTGCAGCTGCAATAGCCATTGACTTTGAGAAAGCATTTGACTCTCTCAATTGGGAATATCTATATCAGGTGCTATCTCATTTTGGCTTTACAAATAATTTTTGTGCTTGGATTCAATTATTGTATACCTCCCCTTCAGCTCGAGTTCTCACAAACTCTGTTTTGTCCCCCTCCTTTTACTTAGCAAGAGGCACCAGACAAGGATGCCCCTTATTGCCTTCATTGTTTATACTTGCCATGGAACCTCTTTCTGCATCCCTACGTCAATCCAGTACAATTAAAGGCATTACTATTGGTAACTCTCACTATACTTCACTCTCATATGCAGATGATCTCCTTATCTTACTTGAAAACCTTGAAAGTTCTGGGCAACCTTTAGTTAAACTACTGAATGACTTCACCTCCCACTCCGGACTAGCTCTAAATCTTAACAAATCTGAAACGCTACCACTGAATACCTTTGTAGTCCCTCATGAACAACTCATTAGGCTTTCATTGGGCCCCCAATATATCTTATCTTGGCATTCGGATCACCCTACATTGAATAAATTATGGGATGCTAATCTTTCCCTCTGTTAACCAGTATCCAAACAACACTTGATAGATGGAAGCTACTTAAACTTTCTTTTAATGGTAAAATTTCCGCCATTAAAATGTCAATAACTCTAAAATATTATACCTATTTTCCAATATCCCTTTGATACTTCCTCTAGTTTTCTTACCAAAATAGACAAAATTATTGGCAGCTTCATTTGGGAAGGCAAAATACCTAGATTTAGTCAGTAATAAACTTAGATCCCATTGGTCAAAAGGTGGCTTTGGCCTTCCTTGGTTCCAAGCCTACTTATGGGCTTTCCGTAACACCTCAAACAATTAAATGGTTTAACAAACCCAACATCCAGTCTCCTTTATGGGTCAATATGGAAACATCCTTATGTCCTGGTAATGTGGCGACTTCTTTCCTTTATAACACCCTTACCTCTTCTTTAAAGTCTCACCCTACCATAGCTGCTTCTATATTCTATTGGAAAATCATTCACAAGCATATTAAATCTAACCCCAAACCCTTAGCTTACACCCCCATCTGGGGTAACCACCATATATCTCTTGATAATCACCCCATTTTTTGTTGTACCTGGAAAAATAAAGGTATTCTCTTTTTGCAGGATATACTTGAACCCAAGTCATTAAAGTTAAAATCTTACACCGACCTACGAGGCATATGGAATCTTCCCCATCAGGATTTTTGGAAATATCTACAGCTTCGTACCGCATGCAACTCTTACCTCACACCCTTCTCTATCAATTCTCTGTATGATAAGCACATCTCTAAATGGATAAAAACAACATCCAATTTAAATAGCACTGTTTACAAAGATATTTGTGATATCCTTCCTGACTACTCTGTCAATGCTAAAAACAGATGGAGTACTTTGCTACAATATAATATCACCAATGCACAATGGTCCAGATGTTGGCTCTCCTGTCACAAATCTTTTAATGATAAACGCAGTTCCCTCATTCAAACCAAGATCCTTCATTTGTGGTACAGAACTCCTGTTGTATTACAAAAAATGGGTTTATTGAGCAATAACAATTGCTGGTGCTGCAGTTCCCCCAATGGGGATTTATTGCATATCTTATGGCACTGTCCCCTCATACAAAAGATTTGGCACTGTACTCACAGATTTGCAATGAAAGTGGTAGGTCAACCTTTTACACTAGACCCTAAACATTGCATTCTTGGTATTTTTAATCACCGTTCTTATAACATTTCATATTCGCGGAGCAGATGGTTAAATATACTCTTCCTTCAAGTTAAATGCACAATCCTCATGCATTGGAGATCCAACATAATCCCTACCCTTCCCGGTATCATTAACCAACTATTGCAATATGCCTCTCTGGACCGTATGACATATATCTTGTCTGACCGACTCATGTTATATAACAATTGTTGGCAGGGCTTTTTTAATTTTTTGGAATCATCTAAATCTTCCAACACCAATGTATGGACTTAATATATATGGATTTTCCCCTTTTACTGATACAGCATTGTAGTCTCACTTTTTTCTCCTTTTTTTATAGTTTCTCTCTCTCTTCTTAACTTTCTTATATATCTTTTCTTTCCTATACTCTGTTCTCAATCATTCTTTATTACTCCACAATCCTTTTACGAATGTACTTTTTCCCTTTTGCAGCATCATATATAATTATGTAACATTTTAATATAAACCGTATCTAATCATACTATCCGCTTTAAGTTCACTACAAATGTCAAGTATATGCTAATTACATGACCTGTATTGTTTACTATATTTTAAACCAAAAGCTCCTTGTATTATTGTAGCAATGTTCTTATTATATGCTGCCTCAATTTCTTTAAAAAAAATCCTCACATTGTACTGTACTGTAAGAGGTTTGTCTGTATATCTTGTGAAAAATTAATAAAAAAGTTTAACTACAAAATGAAGCTCCATGCCTTTATTGTGAAGCTCTGTTGCTTGGAAGACCTTTCTGTGTATTCCAAAATGTTGTACACATTACAAACAGTTGCTTAGCACAATTTGTGAACATAGTAAAAAAAAAACAGAAGAAAGGTGAAATATGGAAAAAAACATATTCACTATCTCATTAAATATGTGCTGAGATTGTTTGACTCTGGTGTGTGTGTCTGATTCTGCTACTACTTAGAGTTGCAGAAATTTCCTCAAACTTTCTGGAAATCCTTGCAAAAAATACTGTGTGATTGTGTGTGGTCAACAGGACCATATAATTTTATATGGTCTTAAGGCGAAGGGTTAGCCAGCTACACCAAGGTCAGTGTAAATATGCATTCTGATACCCTTGTCAATGTCATCAATTCAGATGGACTCTTGTCATCCTCATCATAAAAATCTATTTGGGATGGAAGGAGCCGAACCTCAGTTGCCTTTAGTTTTAGAATTTCTTTTGGCTGGGAAAGGCACACTGAGCAGAAGTTCATTTCCAGATGCATCCCAGAAGCACAGAGCACTCTATAGGTTACTCAGTGTCCCCAAGTAAAGCTTATGTCGGATAATAGACTTGCTTGCTCCTAGACTAGAAAAGGCTGAAACCCTAATCCTGGGGGACTTCAAAATTTTGTTTTCCATAGAGATTTTTCTTGAGTGTCCACATCCGTCAATCAGAGATGTACCCTGGTACCAGGATGTAAACTTTTCAGGCCTGTGTCTACCAACACCTCACCTCAGCAGTACTCTGGCTACCACCACGACTCTGTCTTCTGTGGCATGGGCTCTGGGGGAGTGCTGTCCTTCTCCTCCAAGGTAATCCACCATGTGGATCATTATCCAGTGATAGTAGGCATTAGGACCCAGGGGAGCCAAGAGACCAGGCCGTCACTCAAACTGGCATGGGATTTTCTTGCTTTTCTTGTCACTACTACCTCCTTGACATGAGTGGAGGATGTTATCAGCCACACTTTCACACAGCACATCTCCTATGGTGGTAATAAGCTCCCTGGCTCAGCCTCAGAGGTCCTTGCAGTGCCGGAGCTCAGCATCAACTCTCCCCAGTACAGGCACACTGTCATGTGGTAGCTTCCTCATCCTTGCCTGCCTCCCAATGTAACCACCCGGGTTCACTTCTGAACCAAGATTGTCTACAGGGCTGTGTGTTGTGAGGCCACTGGGCAATTGGAGTGACCCGAGACTTCAACATTAACTGGATTATCAGGTGAGACTTCAATATAATGGACTTAATGGCTGAGCACTGCTTAACCCAATTCACCTCACAATAGATCCACTTCAATTGCAAGTTTCAAACTAGTGGTATCTGTATTGACTGGATTCTTACAGGCCATACAACACATTCAGCTCTGGAACCTATGCTGACTCCAAGAGTGGCCACAGTCTTACCTAGTGAACATGAAGATGCAGGAACACCAAACCTTCTCCCCACTTTTTAAAATCAGATTACAAATCCGTTGATGTAAACCAGCGCTGAGACAAATTTGAAAGCCTGAACTGGAAGGAATTATGTTCCTTCTGGATATAGACTGTGTTGTCCTAGTTCAACTTGAAAACTTAAAACCATATGTGATAAAGACTGCTCCCAATGAAGACAGTAAGAGGTCAGGAAGGGCAAGAACTGGTTTATGCAGGACTTTCTGGATTGTTATCATCAGCTTGGCAGAGCTTGGATCATATTCAAAGCTACCATCAATGTCGGGGATTGGTGAATCCTACTAGCACCTCAGGAACCAAGCTCTAACTTTGACTAGATGTATCAAAAACTCTTGCTACTTCAGATTTAAGGAACATAATTACAAGCCATAGCATCTCTTATTTGGCAGTATAAAATGGCATGGAATTTGTTTCTGACTTCTGATTGGCTAAAGACCATTCTTAATGGTGATGGCATCACAGTACAAAATCACACTTCATAAATGTCCCTGGCCATTAGCCTTTTCACCCTCATAAAAACAATAAGTCTTGTCAGACAGAGTTTTCCATCACAAATATGGTTCAATGTTTGGGGAACAGCAATTGGGTATACAGTGCTTGTGTAACTTGTAGTACTTTTTGTAGCTTAACTGAATTCCCACGCTTGAGTAGTAGGTATGTAGGTAGTGGTATGTAGGGAATAGAAGGCCCAGGAACAAGGGTGAGAAGAGCAACGGAGAAGGAGGAGGAGGGGATGGAGGTGAATGAAAAACACTCCCTAAGCAAGGGAGGTGCATATAGTGGAGGACTTATGTACAGGTTGTGGGAGAAGCTATTCCCCACATTGAACCATGGGCAAATCCCTCCCATTCAATGTCTGGAGAATAGCAATGGGATATATAGTGCTTGTGTAACTTGTAGTACTTTTTGTGGCTTAACTCTATTCCCACCCTTGAGTAGTAGTTATGTAGGTAGTGATTTGTAGGAAGTAGAATGCCCATAAAGATACATCCTCCAAATCACAGAGAATATGATCCCCTGGCACTCAGGAGAGGAAAAAAAGCCCAGGTGGAGAAAACATCTGAGGACCCATGGCCAGAGGTCTGCCCATCCTCTGGGCATATTAAAAGAAGAAGGACCTAGTCTCTAGTAACCATAGCTAATTTGAGGGTGGAGAGCTTCTTGGAGAGACAATAATCCATCCTCGATCCATGGATGATTGTGTGGTTGAAGAGCAGGTCTTTTCTGAAGGGGTGATGGAATCTGAAGTGTGAAGTAGATCCAGGTGAAGGAGGGCAAAGGAAGTTCAAGTTTCCAAGATGATGAATGATGCCTGTCCCAAGGAATTGTAAGGGTGTAATGAGCAGAGGGAGCATGACTTAGATTGATAATTTAATAGATGAGGAATGGTAGAAATGCTTTGTTACAAGATGTCATTGGTGAATGATCCAACTTGTGAAAGGTTTGAATGTCAAGCTATGGTCTGGAGGCAAGGAATTCAGTAATGAATGAGGAGTCACCAAGGAAGTATCCAAGGAGTAGAAATGAGTAGAAGAGAGTCATTGAGTGCATTGGGGATGATGGTTCATTCTAGATCCAAGGACAATGCAGACTGAATGATGATCCTGAGGTTGACAGGTACCTATTTTTGTAGGGATGGTAGAATCCTATGCGTGGAACAGATCCAGCTGAAGAAGGGATAATTTATTTCATATTTCTAAGGTGACAAAAGATGCCTGTCCAAAGGGATTGAAAGAGAGGAATGAGTCAGGAGAGCATAATTTAATCGATATGAAACCAGGCAGTACATTGTGGGATTTGCGATGAATTGTTAAATAATGGGTGACTGATCCAATTCATGTAAGGTTTGATGTTCAAGGTAGTCTGGAGGTAAAGAATCAATTATTGAATGATAAGTCACTAGGTAAGCATCACAGAGTAAAATGAGTAGAGAAGAGTTTGAGTAACTGATGAGAGTAATGCCATGAGTGATCAGTAAATGAGTAGAAGAAGATTTGGAGAAACGGTCCAAATGGAAGCCTAATGTATATGGGGAATGATTGGAAATTCAGTATAAGGGATGGATGGCTTCTTTGGTCATGATGTTCGAGACTTTCTATGTAAATACTCTGCTAGTACATTGCCTGAAGTAAGTGATGGTGTTTCTGTGGTATGATCATCTAGGTGATGCACTGTGGTTGCATATGGTCGGTTAAGTTTACCGGTAATCCTGATGCCAGATAGTACTTCAGAGAAGCTTGGAGGCGGATACAAGGAAGAGTCTGTAGGCCGAATTGGTAGTGAGATCAATTAATGTAGGATGCCAAAGGATCTTAGTGCTATGGCTGATTAAGACCGATAGGGAGGCAAGACTGAGTTGGTGAATTTGTCTTGTCTGGTACGGATTGACGAATAGAATTCAAGAGAGCCAGTTCTCAGTTATCATCTTTACTGCAGAGATTAACAAGGTAATTCGAGAAGAAGAGGCTGAAAGGTCCATTGGAAGGGTGGTTAACCCAACTGCAGGTACTCGGTGAAAAGGTATGGATGGTTGTATGAAGAATGGTGATGTTCAGAGGGAAAGCGATGTTTTGGATGGCGTGGAGTTAGTAATCAGCTATGTGGTGGAGATCCCATGATGAATATCTGGAAGATGTCTGTGAAATTCATAAAACGAGCAATGGCTTTTGAGGATTAGGAGTCAAGTAACATGGTCAACAGAGTCAGTGGTAGTAGGAGAGGCTGCAGAAGGTAAGACAGATGAAGTTTATAGTTGAATGACTTATCTTGTGATTCCCGGTATCCATAGAAGGGATACTAATTACAAAGTTGAAGCATAGCAGAAGGATTTATGTCTTTTCCTTGGAGGAGGATTGCCAGTCAGACACAGTAGACAGGGAAATCATGGTAATGGAATAAACAGGAGTCTGAGGGTATATCCATTACAGACTTAAGATCTTCCTATGTCCAGATGAATGGGATTTCATGAATGATCCTGAGGAGCTGATTGGGTAGCATATAAAATTCTATGATGCTGAAAGAGTCTGTGAGGCATGACTGCCAAGGGATATGTGCTGGCAGTAGTATTTCTCTAGAGTAATGAACAAGTGATCCAATGAGAAGTGGCAGGGTACTGTTAGAATGGCCAGGGTAGGAGTATGAAAGGAATAATATGGAAGAGCAGTTGACCTGATAGTCACATTGGTCAGAGATAAGGTAGTATGCCCAAAAGAGCCACAGCAAACAGCACAAGCCCCGAGCCTGCAAGGCAGAGCTCAGAGGTAGCCAGTCAGATGGGAAGGAAGTCTAGATCAAATCCTGAGGAACAGGAGGAACTATCCAGGGAAGATGATGCGCTAAACGAAGCCAGATGACAAACCGTGCAGGAAGGAACAGAATCAGGTCAAACCTCAGGGAATAGCAGCAAGATGTAGGAATGTTTACTTATTTAGTTTTTGTTTACCGGGTAAGTGCACTAGCCAAACAGTATGACTATTTACAGGCACAACCCGGGAGAGTACATGACATAATGAATAAGTATTGGAATATTTCAATAAGGTACATAGGTGAACATACAATTTACATAGTAGCAGCATTGTACAGTGATGCAGTAATCAGTAGATAGAAATAGGAACAAGACAGAAACAATTACCTATTTGTAAAACAATTAACAAATGGCAAAAGCGTATTGAACCAGGAAAAAACAACAGTAAAATAGCAGAATCAAACAATTATAACAACTACAACAAGTGGCAAGTGTAATAAGGATAATCACTGCATCAGTCCATCAGGTAGGGTCAAAACAAGTGCAGGGGCCAGCACCCAATAGATATCGACATTGATTCTTCTTGAAACACTGGTGGGATCCAGTCAACCTCAGTTCAAGGGGAAGTGTATTCCAAAGCTGGGGCACCGCATGCCTGATTGCACCAGTGCCTTTCACGGTATAACACCTGGGGATGTTTAATAAAGATTTGTCAGCAGACCCTAACCCATGACAGTCAGTAAGAGGAATTAGAAGCTTGGCTAGTGATATTGGGGTTTGGGCGTCACAATAGAGTCAGTAAGGGAGCCAATATAATATTGCCTAGCAGCAGAGAGGGAGAGCCATCCCAAGTCATCATAAAGCTGACAGTGGTGCTTTAGCCTGGAGGAGGAGGATACATATCAACATATGTTATTATAAGTGACATCCCAGTTATGAAGGGTGGTTTTCTGAGCTCCAGCAAGAATGGGGGCACAATAGGTTAAGAAGGGGAACAGTATTCCTCTAGCAATGGCCAGTTTGGCAGATGGAGTTAGCATGTAACTAATCTTGTAGGCAGCACCCAGTGTGCAGCTGACTGATTACAGGTGGATTGAATGTGAAGGTTGAGATCCAGGGATTGATCTAGCAAACTCTGAGATAATTAAAGGATGTGACCGTGTCAAGTTTAGACTCATCCATGTCATTTACTACTAGGGACAGAGGACAGTTTCTAAGTTTAGGAGCTGAACCAAAGAGCATGACCTTAGTTTTTTTAGCTTTTAGAACCAATTTATGGTCAAAGAGCTATTTCTGGACATTTGTGAAATCAGCTGAAAGGGAAGAGTTTAAGTTTTCAACTTTGTTATCACTGGCATAGACAACAAGATGTCAGCATGTAATAGAGAAGAACAGTTATGCAGGGCACTGGGAACATTATTCACAAAGAGTGAGAAGAGGAGTGGCCCCAGGATAGAGCCTTATGGCACACCAACATTTATAGGTGCAGAAACAGATATAACTGAGTAGAACTTAACAACTTGCAGACTGTTTGATAGATTGCTGTTAAACCAGCAAACAACCGGAGAAGAGAAACCAAGGGTGTCAAGGCTGGATAGAAGTAGTCAGTGGTCCACAAGGTCAAAAGCCTTAGTAAGGTCAATGAAAACCACTCCAGTTAGTCTGCCAGAATCCATACTAGACAGAATATCCAAGGTGAGTTTTAGCAGAGCAGTAGTCGTGCTATGATTTTTTCTGAATCCATGCCAAGCATTAGTGAGAATATCAAATTTCGTAAGGAATTCCAGTGTTTGTGTGGTGGCAAGTTTCTCAAGTATTTTGGACAAGACCGATAAGATATCTATAGGCTGGTAGTTATGGATATCTTTTTTGTTCCCTTTTTTGAAGATTGGAGTTATTCAAGCTGTTTTCCAGAGTTCAGGAACAGTGCCACAAGACAGGGATAATGTATATATTTTTGCCAGTGGAGTGGCTATAAAGGAGGCTGCAAGTTTGAGAAGGCACGGTTCCAGGTAGTCCGACCCCACACTGTATTGTCGGACATAGATGTAAGGTGCTTAAAGACTTCATGCACGGTTATGGCCTTAAAGTAGAAACACGGAGTGTGTGGAGGCACTTGGGATATAGATGAGCCAGGTGCATTGATAAACCCTGGGGTCTGAATGTGGGTGTCCCGTGCCGGGAAGGCAGAGGTATATTGGGACAGATCTGAGAACATATGGTTAAAGGCATTGGCAACTATATTTGGGTCATTACAGTGAATTCCATTTAGAAACATATCCGTTGATGTGTTAGATTGGGAGGACCCTAGGAAGGTCTTGACATGAGCCTAGAATTTTCTCAAGTCAGCTGTAGAACTATTAAGCAGGTTCTTGCAGTACTTACTTTTGGCTGCATGTATTTTCTTTTTGAAGAGATTTCTATGAGCCCTATAGGTGTTAAAATCAGTTAGCTGTCCCGTTAGCTTGAAACACTTCCACAGTTTATCCCTCGTACGAAGCTCAGACAGTAGGTCCTTGTGTAACCATCTAGTTTGCTTACGTCTAACTCTCCTGGTAACTTTCGGGGCATGCATAGACTGGATGGCAGTAAATTTATTGAGAAAAACATTTATAGCCACTTCTACACTGTTTGTGTAATAGAATGCAGACCAGTCAACACACGATACGTCCTGCAGAAAGGTATTTTCATCCACGTTACCAAAATTCATGAAGATCATGTACCAAGGTGGTGGAGATGGTGGGGCACCTGAGGTCCACAGACAAAAAATTGGAGCATGGTCAGTTAAAGCATCCACAAGGATCCTGGTTGAGGGCACATGTTCAGGTCGATCTGTAAGTATCCAGTCAATCAGGGTACCAGTTTTTGCTGGATTGGGAGTCCTAATGGGCTCTGTTATCAACTGATGCAGGTCAAAGCTGCTGGTCACAGAAACCAAATAGCTATGCGCAGGACCCAACCAATTTAGATTAAAGTCCCCCGGTATTATGGCCTCATTGAGATTGCCATTACTGAATGTAACATCAAGTAGATCCTGTAGCCCAGCCAAGCTACTGGGGGGGGGGTTACAGAAACAGACAATATGGAGTTTCTTTGTACCCAGTGTAACAGCAACATGTAAGTTTTCACATAACATGTCAGACGCCTGGATAATCGTTAGGTTGAGATGATCTTTGTGATAGATGACAACACCACCACCACGTTTGTTCATTGACCTATCCCTATGGATGAAGGAGTAATTGGCTATAGAGCAGTGTGAGTCAGGTATACTGGGTTTTAGCCATGTTTCCGTAAGGCAAAGAATGTCTGGGTTGTTTTCTTTTACCCATGCCTCAAGCACATCTGGGTGACATATTAGGCTTCCAATATTCATGTGAACAATAAGGATCCCTTTTCTATACAGTCCAGCTATGTCGTCCACAGAGAATAGGTCAGAGGGGTCAGGATTAGGTTCAATGTCACCCACTAGGAGTATAACAAATACTAGAAAACAGAGCCAAACCAAGAGGGAGACTGGAAATGGGACAGCTCTACTACTCCACTTATCCAGTACTAGAAGCATATAATAAATACAGCCTTTTGTATACAGGATAAGCTGCTTGGAGCTCATTGGCCAGAGCTTGGAGATAATGATATTGGAGAAGCAAAAATCTCCTGTATCTGATACCCTTCTCAGGTAGTCACAGGGGATCAAGAGCGACGACAAACTCATACAGAGTAGAGCTGAGAGGATGAGGGTCACCACCCCCAGACAGTAGCTAATCATAATTTAAGAATCTTGTTGTAGCAGTCACTAAAAGACAATCCATGGAGGTCAAAAGTGAAGCACAGTACTCAGATCATCTGGGTTGAGGTACAGTAGTCCTACATCTGATGATGGTTTCCACTAACTAGAGAGGTGACAAAAGGAGTTGGAGCAAAGAAGGATAAAGGTCCCACATCTGAAAAAGAAATGAAACTTGGCCATCAACTGGAAAGGTAACCTTCAGCAAGAAAGTCCCAGAGGCATCAAAGCAGAGAGATCCTGTGATTGGAGGGAAGCAGCAAACTGGCAGGATGGAGGCAAATAAATCGATGAGGTCCAGGTACAGAAGGGAAGCAGCAATCAATCATGAGTCAGGGGATACAGTAAAGAGTGGATCCATGAACAGGCTACCATGCCTGGTAGATGGGGAGAAGGCCTATGGACTATGTCATCAGGCAGATCTGAGAGGTAGAAGGCAGGTGGAGTGGAAAGGCCCCATTCACAAAGGGAAGCAGTGACCTGCATTGGGTAGAGGAAGCTGACAGTGAACACAGTGATGTGAATTCAGGCTAAGGACCAGACAAGATAGTGCGGTGAGGCTGGGATAAGGCTGCAGGCAAGGAAAAATGGAGACCACTAGCAGTAGGAGGTCCAAGTCCAGAAGGTTTGTGGCATCAGATAGCAGGAGAAGAATGCACATGTGTGAAGCAGTACAATGGAAGGGACATATGTCCAAACGGGACGTTCGAAGCAAGATGATCCTGACTGGATGCAGCTATTGAAGGGAGGATGATGAGAGGACATGGTGAAGAAGTTCCATTCCTGAATGGACGTGGCAATCCACATCGAGTTTAGGATGCAAACAGCGGAAACAGACAAATTCAGAGTCAAGCTCCCAGCCATGGAAGTCAGTGGCTAGGACGATGAATCGAGGCTACAGAGAAGGCAAGATGGAGAAGGCAAGTTGGGCAAAGTCATATTCCTGAAGGGAAGCAGCATTTGGGTACCAGGTGAAGAATGCAGAAGTTGAAGCAGTAGACTGTAGACCCAGGTACCTGACAGGGATGGCTGAGGTGGGTGATGATGACTTGAGACAGCCAGGTAGAGTTAGAATGATGAGGTCACATGGGGCATAGGAGTTTCTTTCCCAAAGGCAAGCATCAACTGATATGTGGAAGAAGAGGTATGGCAAAAGTCTGTAGATTGTAGACATGGCTCCCATCCCTGGTAGTCGAGGCAGACTAACCTTCACTCAATACTGTCTAGCAGAGTTGGGAACAGAGGATGTCAGGTCAGTAAATAGCAGGAGGTAGCAAGTGTAACAGAATCCCATCCCTGGTAGACGGGGAAGCCTACCATCACTCACGCAACTCGGAAGGCACGAGTTAGGGACAGAATCTGGAGTATTGCTGGTATGGGCTTGGAAAGTGCAAACACTACTGAAGAAAGAATAGATGTAGGAGGCAAACTGAGATAGAATGAGGAGTCAGTACATGGCATGGGCAGAAGATAGGAGAATGGTAGGGATAGTAAAGACAGGGACAAAACATTGAGGTAAGGGAGAGGCAAAGAGCATGACAATAATGAGGGAAAGCAGTATGAAGCAAGTGAGATTGAAAGAAGTGGGAAAGGAGTCAGTGGGGAAGTAGAGTCAGTGGAGCTGGATAAGTTGGGTATGCCCCTTTCTTGCATCCTGAATGGGAGTAGCAAAGTTGAGCATTGGGGGGCCAAGGTGAGGAGCATCCTTGAGTATGAAATGTGTAAGAAAATAGAAATGAAAAGGTGGGGCTGAATGATAAGGCATCACATGCCATGTTGTTATGCCAAGTCCCATGGAAAGACTTGCCTGGCCAAACAGGTAACCCCCCCCCCATATCACAATAATCCATGTGGTGGTGTCAGAGCAGAGTTCTAGCTGCTGCTAAACTGCAGAAACTGTACCGTTATGTATATGGCCATTCCTGTAACAGCAGTGAGAAATAAATTTGTAGGACATGGGAACTTACTGCGCGTGGGTTCGAGCAAGACCCCTGACTTTTGCCTACATCACTTCTGCATGGCTGATGCATTGAGTAGCGGACTAGGTGTTCACAGTGATAAGCAAGAAACAGCGTACTGCCGTGGAATCAAAGAAGGTGAAAGTGTAGTGAGCTGTTGCAGACAGATCAACTGTTTTGTAGCAGGGCAACACTACCGAGACAGGAGTTTATAGGTACAGAGAGTCATGGGAGTGTAGGGAGAAAATAAGGATGGACAGACAGATGCTTGGTTGCAGAAGAACCCAGAAATGAAGGGGACTGTGGTGAAGGAGTACAGATGCCCGGAAGGTGGGCATAGAGATGGGGAGAAGCCCAAAAAAAAAACTAGAGCAGGGAGAACCCCAGCACAGCTGGGGAAGAAGGGGTATGGAGAACGGGAGTCGGAAAGGCCACAGAGCAGGAGACAAAGATGGGACAAGGGAGGTACAAACGCCGAGGAGAACAAAAACAAGGAAAGGGGGAGGAACAGAGAAAGGGGAAGGAAGGAACAGAAAACACAAACAATCAGCAAAGCACAAGGAGGCACTGCCACATGAACCATGCAGGGAGGCCGGGAAAAACACTACCTAAGGAAGGGAGGTGCGTATAGTGGAGGACTTATGTAGAGGTTGTGGGAGGAGCTATTCCCCACCTTGAACCATGGGCAAAGCCCTCCCATTGCCAACTTTACTCACTAAAAATCTTCAACTAGCCATAAAAAAAAAACTGCCTTATTTTTTTTTTATTTAATGTTATTTGCCCTCATAATTTTCTTTGTACACACACACATACATAAATTTTGAAATCACACCGCTGGACTGTTCTCACAGCTTCCTCTGGCTGCATTTGCTCCCACATGATATGGTGTTTCAAGGAATGTCACGGTCTGAATTTTACAAGTCCTGTTGATCTCCTTTCCTTCTATTGTCAGTACTTTTGTGATGCTACTGTGTATTTGGTAAATTGTGTACACTGTCATTATCCATTTATCACTGTGGTTGCTCTCATAACCATGTGACATAATTTACATCTCTGTATAACTTGTATATTGCTTATGTGGTCTAATCAGTTGTATAGTTACATGCTAATACTGTAATTCTTATCATGCATGTGCCGTTACTGTTCATTTTTTATATCATCTTCATGACCCAGGTCTCACCGGAAAATGGTCCCTGGGACCAGTGCACTCTAACAAATTAAATTATAAAAGGAAGTACAACAGCACTTAGTTTTTAGGGCTACAGTGGGAGTAGCCCTGCAGACCTTTTAGGGTGAGTAAAGATGTGCATAAATTTCCTAAGTTTCCACCCACTCTTCCACCCACTGTGCCTGACTGCCTTGCTTGAAATGCAACTCTTTTCCCATTCATTTCAATTGGCACTGAATAAGTGTAAAGGGGAAAAAAAACAGAATCAAGTCCTGTTTCTTTGAAGTAACTCCTCCAATATGTATACTGATCATAAAACAACTGCTGTGAATGCATTTGTGATGTGTGTGTGTGGGGGGGGTGGTGGGAGGTTGCATTATCAGCAGTAGCTTGGTTTAGGGGTTGACCATTGAAGTTGCAGATTGAAGAACTAAAGAGATAACATCAGCATGAGCTGACCTCTGTCCTGAAATGATTTATAGTCCTCAATTAGTTTTCTCCCAAATACTCTTATGAACATACAAACAAGACAGCAGAATAAGGTCATTTGGTCTATCAAGTCTGCTTGTATTGCAGGGTCCACAGCTTGAGCTAATGTCCCTGCCCTCCCTCCCTGCTCCTCCCATCCTCCCTACCCATGATTCTTATCTTCCCCCATGCCTACCAAGCCTCTCTTAAAGCTGCTCACTGTCTTCAATGAGATAACCTCTTTTGGCAGCGCATTCCAAGTGTCTACCACCCTCTCTGTGAAGAAGAGCTTCCTGACCTTCCTTCTAAACCTCACATCCTCCAGCTTAAGACTGTTCCCCCTGATGATATGGTTGCCACTCAGCTTAAAGAGACTTTCCTTATCAATATTATTTATCCCTTTCAAGTACTTGAATGTCTCAATCATGTCCCCTCTCTCTCTTATGTCTTCCAGGGAGTACATGTTCAGTGCCCTCAACCTCTTCTCATATGCCTTGCCCTGCTGACTGGCTATCATCTTTGTAGCCCTCCTCTGTACCTTCTCCAGCAGGTTAATGTCCTTTTTGAGGTGTGGGCACCAGTACTGAACTCCATACTCTAGATGCAGTCTTACCAGTGACCTGTACAAGGGCAGTATAACCTCCTCTCTCCTACCACTGATCCTCCTAGATATGTATCCCAGCATCTTGTTTGCTTTTGCTACTGCTTTCTTGCACTGTGTGGAGTGCTTCAGATCACTAGTGATCATCACTCCCAGGTCCTTCTCTTCCTCTGATGCAGCTACTCGGACTCCACCCAGGTAATACTCTGTCCTGGGATTCTTGGCTCCAATATGCATAAGTTTGCATTTTTTGGCATTAAACTTGGCATTTCTTCCAAAATAAGACACACTGTATGATGATAATGCATCCCACATCATTGCACTTAATCAAGGCACAGTAAATTGGGTTCATTTCTTGTCTGTTTTTTTTTTCCCCTTTTTTTGCTTTACTGGTTTTTGTTTGTCTCACTCTGGTGGTTAGATCAAACAGAATCTGGTGCCAGTTGTAGAAATACTAGTAAGAGACAGCAGCAGAAAAACAGGCTGGCTAGGAGGACCCTGCCTTAATAATCTTACAACAAATACAGGGCTGAAACTGATCTGACTTATTATTAGAAAGGAGTGGTCCTTATTTGTACTCTTCAGTCTTAAAAATCCTCAAATCCTCCCACCCACTCAGTACCGTCATCCCCCTCCCCAAATCATCCTGTGTTGGACAGCCAGACAACAGCAGCCCTGGTGTTTTATTACCTGGCTGCCTTGCTTGAAATCTGACTTTTTCCCATTCATTTCAATAGGAAAGATCAATAAAATTCTAAGTCCAAATAATTGTTCATTTCTGAACATTCATTATATTTTTGCACTTTTTATATATATTACTATCACATTTATTTCCTCTTGAGTGCTTTTTCCTTTTCTCACTCACACCCTATGGGTATTAACTTTCAGATTGACACTGAAATGAGAGTTTACCATATATTGTATATACTGCGAATACACATTTTGGGATGATTTGAAAGCTGAAACCCATATACAGTGGATTTATGTGACAACAGCAATCACAGAATAGTGATCGCTGTTAAGGCAAATGCACATTGCCCCAAAAAAATTTGGTGATGTAGTCCCCGGAGCACAGCAAAAGGGCACCGGGAACTTACAATTCTAATGTTAATGTGGGAGGGCTACACTCCCACACCTCCCTACTGAAGGATTTGCAACTCCAGGGGGGTGCATGTCAGGAGGGGGCAAAATATGAAAAAGAAAAATAGTTTGGGCTGGGTGCAATGAAAGGTACCTTTGTCTGGCCCCGAACCTGGCACCCTGTGTAGCGCAACCCTCCTGCACCCTCCCGCCACACCAAGGGAGCAGCTTGGCAGCTCCCAAAAGCACCACCCCTCACAATCTCTCTCTTCTCTCCCACCCCTCACTGTGCGTGCTCCCTCCTCCCCCGAGCGCATATATACGTAGCGACAGGATGTCGCTATATTTGTGCACCCCACAACTGTTCACTGCAATGCGAGGCACCACGATTGAGTTGCCATTTCGGTAGGCACCCAATCGCGGTCGCTGAATGGGTTACCGTATACAGTTTGTAAGGTAGGGAACACTCAACAAGAAATAAAAATGAAGTAAACATGTTAAAAAACATAAATGTTATGAATGATAAAAAAAAATCACCTTTTTGGACTTTTACTTCACGTTCCCACTGAATTAATGGGAAAGACACATTTCAAGTCAGGCAGGAAAAAAATCATGTTAGAGTTCAAGATACATGCCTGATAACTGATTTATAAAGTTGTTTAAAAATGCAGACAGCCAATCAAATTAATGAATCAGTGTTTATGCTCAAAGTTAACTATCTTTGTAAAGTAAAATTCCACAGTTGAAGAATAGGCAGGGAAAAATCCTATGGTCTGTTGTACATTTTTCTAAAGTAGATATTTACTGGTCTAGAGGGGTGAGGTATCAATGTACATAAAAGGTGTAGAGAGAAAAAAACAAGTATTTTTAGACTCACTTTGTAAGATGTCAGTACACTGTATCATGCATTGTAGAGAATGCCACAGCTGATATTTAGGAAAGCTGGTTACAGCACAATGAAATATGATTTACTACAGCTTGCAAATTATAGAGCCATATTAAAACAGAACTAAATCTGGCTGGCCAGGTGGCACTGAGGGCTAAGGCGCTGGACACCGTACCTTATGCCATGCCGATGACCTGTGTTTGGGAATGAGCACGGACCATCGGAGGTCTGTGGGGGCTGCAGAGCTGGATGGAGCTGCTGAAAGGCTGCTCTGCTCTCCTCTCCTCTCCTCTCCTCTCTGAGGGTGGGGATAGGTGGTATCCCTTGGCTCTTGACTGCCTCATGGTAGATACTGGGGGCAGCACAGGCCAGAGAGAGTGCCTGGCACCAGGCTGATGAGTGGGAGGATGGGGCCATCACTAGGGCTTTAGTACGCATGCACACCTCCATGTGCATGCATCTGTACTCCTGGAGCCCTGGGGTAAAAGTGGAAGAACTTCAGAAAAACAAAAAAATCACAGTGCTGGCAGCAGGATGATACCCAACCTGCCAGAGGCTCCACTCTCAGGCTGGGCGTAAGGTAAGCCCTGGTATTTCTGGGATGTCAGGGCTGGGGGGGGGGGATGGTCTGGCTGATAGGGACAGTCAGTGCAGGAGCTAAATAATCACAAAAAAGCAGCTAATTCAATTAAAGGGAGCATACACATCAACTATCATTAGTATGACTAGAATTTTGACATTGATATAGGCAAGAGATTTATCACATTATTAAAAAAACTTGCAGAATAGCAACACTGATGTATTGAATCACATAATGATGTTTTTAAAAGCATTCAAAACCCCACAGTGCTCCATCAACCCAGCTGTGGAAATGGATTAAAGCAGAACCTCCCCAGGAAATGAGATGTGGCTTCTCAGATGGACTATGTTGGGTAAAACAATGTAAAAAATAAGCATGTTTTATCTATTGTTTTTTTGGTTTTACAACTTTCTTTCTACTCCATCACTGGAGAACTCCTACTGCCACAGGCTCTACCTCCCACCGTGATCTCCTTCACCTCCTCGCCCAACACAATGAACCCCCCCGGCTCTGAGCCCCTCAGAGGCAGGGCCGCCCTGTCCTCCTAGGGTGCTCTATCTAAGTCTAGAGAGCCGAGCTGGGCAATCAGGGATGGAGGGGAGGCGTGTGGCCTGTGTTGGACGGAGGTGCCATTGCCTATCTCTGGGATGGCGATTTTCTCTTTTTTCTTGCCCCCCCCCATGTACAGCCATGCAATGATGTCAGCATGTGGCTGCTCTGAAGATATCCACCGCACTTGCCCCTATTCTGTTCCTGCACAAGTAGTACCTCCGGTCACCACTGGGCATCTCTACTGCTCCAAGGAGAGGGGAACTGTCCTATGGATGCTTGATCCTTTTCCCTACCCTGCCGACCCCCAGCACCTGGGCTAGTTCCCGAACCATGGTCTCTGGCATGGCACGAGGTGTGGTGTCTACCACCTCAACCCTCAGTGTCACCAGGCCGGCTGCTTTATCTGTTCTTAATGATAAACTGTTTAACTGTGCCGGCTTTTAAAATAAAAATTACAACATGTTAGAGTTCAAGACCTGTGCCTGATATTTGATTTATTAAGATGTTTAACAATGCAGACAGCCAATCAAATAAATCACTGTTTATGCCCAAAGTTAACTATCTCTACAAAGTATAATTCCAGTTATAGAACAGGCAGGGAAAAATCCAATGGTCTGTTGTACATTTTCTCCATCATAGAGATTTAGTTGTTTATTTACTTATTTATTTATTTGCTTTAGAATGGTTCCATCACAGTGAAGTGCTGAAATTATCAGAGAGCAGAATTTGCTTAATAACCACATGCAACAATGCAGCCAACAGCTGAAATCAAAGAGAAACAGTTAAATCATCATACAAACAAAAGATTTAAATGTATTCTAAACCCCACACTGCTCCATCAATTCAGCTGTGGAAATGGATAAAAGCTGAACCCCCTCGAAATGAGATGCTGCTTCTCAGCTGGGATATGCTAGGTTAAAAAAAAAAGTTTAAAAAAGCATGTTTTATCTGTGCTTGATACATTGTTTAACCATGTCTCATTTAAAAATAAAACGTACTACATGATACTGTTTGCTGTAGCATAGAAGATTGTATCAAACTAATTTTCTTTAGTTCTATGCTGGCATCCTCTGTTACTACAAATTCCAGAATCCCCTGCACATGACATCAGAACAGTAGACAGCAGTGGGAGATCCAATAGCCCATAGTGCATGATAGAGCCTTTGTTTAATCTCCAATAAGATCAGTCCTGTGGGATTGTACATGACCCAGGAAGGATGGCAGGATTGGCAAACAAAAGATCAGAACTTAGAAAAACTGTTAACATACAATGCAGGCTACTGAATCTCTCACTGCTGCATACTGTTCTAAGGTCAGCTGCAGGAGATTCTGGGATTTGCCATGACAGAAGATGTAAGCTTTTGTAACCCCTTTTGTTCTGATAGTGAGTGCTATGATTGACTACAGCCTGCAAATTACAGAATCACATTAAAACAGAGCTAATTTAAAGTAAAAATACACACCAAATATCACTAGTTTTTTCTTGTTATTGACAACAAAGGAACATAACGTTGATGATAGGAGTATATCAAATGATTTTCATCTTTTGCAATTACCTTCAGTCTGCCATTTGTGCCATTTGTACTGGTTCCTGATCAGCTAGAGTTCCAGCCTTTGGGTCTCTCTGACAAGGTCCTCCATGATGTAGAGGCCTCTCAAAAGGAGTCAACTTGTCAATGCTATGCCTTCAAATGGGAGCAATTTTTCCATCTGGTGCCAGGGCAGGCAGCTCAACAACCTGCCTTGCCCTGTGGCTAGCATCCTGGATTACTTGTGGTCCATTTCTCAATGGAGCCTAAGGTTTATGATCCTCAAGGTGCACCTAGCATGCTAGCCCAGTGGCATGGAGGGCTGAGCCAATGGGCACCTTCCTCCTGCCATACCAGGGACCCAGGGTTGGGAATGGACTCAGGTTGCTCGGGGGCTGGCAGGGTGAGGAAGAATCGAAGATCCATGTACAAGAAGCTTGCAGTAAGTAGCCACCACCTACTAACCTGTAACCACCACCAGCTTCCATCCAGTGAGATACCTCCAGCAGCCCAGAGTCTGGTGCCTGCATTTAATCTTTTGTGGGAGTTACCACCTCTAGTGGTTGAGGGGTCATTCTTACTCAGTAAAAATTCACTGTTTTGGTGCTGTCAATCTGGTCTTTCATAGACATAGCATTTACAATAAAAATCAAGTAAATACACATTTTAGACACTTACTAATTTGAGGCAGAGTCAAATCATAGCTCTGAAAACCCAGTGCCAAAACTTGATGCCTCCATTGTCCAATTTTCTTTCATGGCTATGATTAAGACCCTTAATGGAGGAACAATGAAACTGCTTTTTTGCAACTTGAATTTGTTTCTTGCTCTGGAGTGAATGGTTAGTAGTCATTACTCTCACCTATGCAGAGATAATGAACACTGGCTTTGGATTAGTGAAAGGGATGAGCCTTGAGGGGCCATCCAATCTTCATCAGTACCCAATTCTTTTTTTCTGTGAACATGTTAGATATTTAGTGTTATTGGGCCCTAGGCTGGAACGAATGTGTTGCCTGTGCACCATGGATCCGAGGCACATAGGCAACTGCATGGGTGAATGCTGCACAGCAGGGGCCCTGTGGACCCCCAGTGGCATTCACCAAGGGAGCATATGTGCAGTGCAAGGCACTTGCACGGCTGTCTCCAAAGCCCCTCAGCGATGTCTGCGCAGGGGGCATGTCAGGAATATGCCTGCACTATGGAGCATTCACTAAGCCACATAGTGCCAGGCAGAGGGGGGTCCATAACCCGGTATGCACCCTGTGTTCTCCAGACGCCAGTTGCGGCAGCACCACAGAGTGGACCTCTGTGTTGCCCCAGCCCACTGGGCTTCAGGGGAGGGCTGGGGCAGCAGCTCGGGTGACTACCCGTAGGATGTACAGCAATGCCACTATATGTGGCTCTTCACCACCCAACTGCACCCTCCTCAAGGGCACAAGGGATCCACTCAGGGGTGCGGTATGGGCATCCAATTGGATGCCCACCCAGGTCCATGACTCTGCCCCTGACTGCCCATGTGACCATGCACACTGTGTGGGCGTGGCCACAGACAGGCATCCCATGGGTGCTAGCAGTAGTGCATAACGCATACCCTGCGACTGTCTGGGGCTGCATAGGTACGCAGGTGGAGTACGCTCCACAGGTGTGTATTACCCATCCTTTGGAGCAAAGGGCCCAGTGACTCAATAGGTTGCATGCTTGCCTCTGGGGCCAGAAGGCCAGAAGGACATAGGCTGGTGCCCCACACCAGGAAATGTTGCTAATACCCAGTATTGATACTGTAGTGTAGCACCTGGGTATGGGATGTACTACACTGATGCTGAGGTGCTAGTCTTTGTATGAGATGTTAAATCAAGGTCCCTTCTGTTCAGCTTTTCTGGTTGTCCAGGTGGAAGTTAAAGATCCCATGGAACTTAATGCAAAAGTCAAAGAACTTTTTATTTTAAAATCAGTTAGCAAATTATAATACAATATTCATATATATATAATGTCATTATTCGCACCACTTGGACCCACCACCCTTAATATATGCACTTCTTTTACACAATTTCTGCTACACAGTATTTCTAGTGGCATCATTATGTGGGTATCAAAAGGTTTTCCCATTAGTTACGGAAAGCTTCAGTCTCCATTATTAGCAATTCCTCCTAATGTAGCAACCTAATTAAGACATAAAATTGTCCAACCATAATTTCAGGTGCCACCTCCTGGTTAGTATGAGACACACTTGTCACTGTGCTTGCTATAGAAAATATTTGAAGATGATGAACACCAACTGCTGCATTCCCACCTCACACTTGCCTTGTGGAAGGGAGTTTAGGCTGTAAATAATCCATCCATCCTGAGGACTGCACAAAAGAGGCTCCCTTAAGACCCTTAAAAACAGCCCCAAAATTGTGAGTAAAATAGCAAGATAGGAATAAGACCTTTATTATTTTGCTTTGCTTTACAAAGGAGGCTCTTGGATAGTACTGTTTAATCAGGTTTTTATGAATTAAGTTTGCTTTCAGCTGTAGTCACACAAGCAGACTTAACCATGTGATTGCATTTTACTTTTTTATCAGAATCCTTGCATTTTGCATATCACAAGTGCCACACTTTAAACACAGAAATTTATGGCAGATAAGGACTGCTAGGCCCACCCAGTCTGCCCATTTTCTCTACCTGCTGCAGAAACTACAGACCTTACTTGATCTCTGGCTTTGTTCTCTTTCCTATCACTTGGGTTTGGCAACTTGCTTGTTGTGGTGCTTCACAAGGGGCTCCCATCCTACACTGGAACCAGTCTGGCCCATATTCCTCACCTGCAGCCCTATTGGCTCTGGCCAGAGTTTGTTAATACCTGGTGTTTCTCTGCTGACCATGACAAATCCTACTCATACGCTTGCCTGCCTACCAAGGAAATCTCTGCTGTTTAACCTGCTACATATAAAACAGAAGCTCTGATTCCATCTAAGGCTTTCTATTTCATGTGATTATGTCTGTGAACATTCTTCCAGTAGAACTGAGCAGAGATTTGTATTATTTTATTCCATTCACAGTAAAGATTCAATCTATTGAGTTTGTATGTGGAACAGAGGAAAAATAAAACACTGTGGGAAAAGGTAGGAATGGTATAAAAAAGGAGGTAAGGTGAAGAAATGGGTAATTAGGCGTAGCTTGGGGGAAAAAAAGAGTTTTCAGGACTAATTTAAAAAGTGTATTATGTTGTACGTAATATTTGAAACTGAGATGCATGCCACAGTTGGGATGCACTGGGCCTATTTTGTTAAGGTGAATAAATCTCCCTCTCTCTCTTCTCTCTCTCTCTCTCTCTCTCTCTCTCTCTATATATATATATATATATTAAACATTAACATGTTTACCATTATTTTATTTTTGTACATTGTTTTTCATTTGTTTCTACCCCCCCAAAAAAATGCTTAGACTCATTTTATAATTGCATTAAGACACTCCAGGGTGTGCTATGAAATGGGACAATGGAACTTCTAGAGTGCTTAAAGGCACTCGCCAATGCCTCGTATCTCACAACACACCTGAGGTCTGCTGTTATCAACACACCTCTCAACCTGCCAGGCACCAGATGAGAACCACTGCCCATTAAAATCAGGGACAAATGCACAACATCAGGGACACCATTTTTTGCCTGACGCATAGCACAGTGCCACGATCTTTGTACCTATTTAAATGCATGAAATTAATAGAATTCTTGAATATTTTATAATGTAGTAAATAACATAACCTAACACATGGCATCATTCATTGGAACCTTTATTTGTGGTATTTACAATTCTATTTTGTGTGTATTCAATTACAAATTGACACAGATAGACAGACAAAAATAAGAAACTATGTACACATACAAATTCTATTATGTACTAAAAGAAACTCTTCATTATGAATATACCATGAAATGAAGAACTGGATACTTGACCATTTTTCTTTTTGGCACAAGACCAAAAACAACAGCCATCTTTTGGCTGGTTTTACAGTAACCTTTTAAATGTCTTTTACCTCATGTTAAGGTGATCCCTGTTGTATGACACAGCTGCTTTACTTGCAGCTTCTAGGATATCCTTTAGGTGACTTACATCAAAGTGATTTCTGTCTTCATTCTTTTTTATTGTGATCAAAGAGTTCAAGGTCTTTGAATTTAATGATCGACTCAAGTACAGGTTTATCTTTTTTTCTATTTTTGGCAATTTCTCCCCCTGGCCCCTGGTTGGCTCTTCTTACCTGGCATCCATATTCCTCTGGCCTCCATCCATCCCACACCATCCTCCACACTTTGGACCATCACCACTCTACCCCTATGGCTTACCCCCCATGGTGGGGAGCCCCTCAACCTCCCCACCAGGATTGGATCCAGTGTTGGTGGTGATGCCCTCTGGAGGTGGCATGTTCCAACTGATGGCCATCAAGTTGCTCAACCAGGGCTGGCATTCTTGCTTTTTCTGTCAGTGGCAGAGTGTGCAATGCTGACAGTGGGTGGGCCCTGTGTGCTTCCACACACTGCATGCCCACCAGTGGCTCTGCCTCCGTGCCCCATGCACAGGGCCAGGAGTGCCAACACCTAACCTCTGCTAGGTGTCAGGAAATCGCTAGCCTCTCTTCCCCACCCTTCCTTGGAGAGGGGAGCTATCCTCTGGGTGCTTGATCCTCTCCCACCCCAGCCAGCCCCCAATGACCCATTTGTACCACAACAAGGGTCACCAGTATTGCAGGAGATAAGGCATCGCTGCCTCAGTCCTCCACGCCACTGAGCCAGCCAGGTTTATCTTTTATGACTATGCTACAGGCCTGTTCTGGTTCAGCATCTGAGTGCAGTAGGCATAATATGGTCTCCATTAGTCACCTGAATTTGAGCAGATCTCTGACACTGGGGCATAGCTGGGAAAGCACCATGCTTCAGTACTTTAGAATATATCAGTTTGTTGCAAAGGACTGTGCTGCAGATGATCCATTTTCAGCAAACTGGTATGTGCAAAATTCATACTGTAGTTTTTCATATTTCACATTTGTATTGCACACAATAGGTGCAATGCTTGCCTGTGGGCAAGGGGTGGTGGACAGCAGCCCCTGCACTTTTGCCTATACATATTTAAAGTGCTCTTTAATTCATACAAGGTCAGAAGGAAAACAGTCATGGTCTGTTTTGTATTTATTACAGTCCCCCACATTTCCCTATGTTCCAGCATCCATGTGCACACACCAAGCTGCTTGTCCAGGCTCATTACAGTACTACCAGACATCTTCAGCTTTAATGACAGATTCAGTAGTGTTACCACATGTTTCAGAATGTTGTTTTTTAGAGGGAATTTTAACAGCATTTTTTGTAAAACAGCACAGTAAAATGCCTTTGTGTTCTTGAAAATGTTAACTTCCACTAGTGTTCAAGTAATATCCTCTTTGGCTGCCAAGTAGTCATGCACTTCTGGGTCAACAAGTATCTCTTTTAATGACAGAAAATTGCCCTCTTTGAAATCCATAAGATCATTTTCTTTGTACAAATTGGTGGCAGACTCACGTTGTAAAAGTTGACTTGCATACAGCTGTATTAATTTGGATATTCCCCCGAAGAGTCATCAGCTGACATGCTTCACTTTAAAGTTTTCTGTTAAACTGACATAGTGGGTTCAAGTGCATTTTTTTTTAAAGAGAATGATCATTCTTACTTCCTGACAGATCAGACAATCAGCTTGGTTAACTTTGACACCTCTGGGTTCAACAGACATGAAGTAAGAAAGCAGAGCTGGCCACATCTCAATCAACAACTTTGATTAACTCAGCCATCTTGTTGGTGCATGTTTTATAAATTTTAATGGCACAATGTCCACAAAGAGAGCAAACTCCAACTGCTGCTGGCATAGAGAGCTTGAGGAACAATGGCAGTAAACATCTGAAATTAGTTCTTCAACAGGTGAGGTTAATGCATTGACCCCTGGTTTTCAGCAAATGTCTGACATATGGCAGAGACATCTCATATTTATTATGTTGGGGTTCACTTATTTTAGTCTTGAAAAAAACAAAGTTATGTTTTCCAATCATGACAGATGCATTATCAGATGAAAATGCAGCCAAATTTGTCACAAGGATGTCCAGCCATTCAACAGTATTCATTATGCAGTCAAACATTGCTTGTCCAGTCCCAGAAGTGCATTGTGGCATATCAAGAAAGTAAATGACATCAGTTCCCTTCTGAATATCATAGGAACCAGCAAGGATGACAAGTAGTTTCTCATCACTCATGTCACTGCTTTGGTCAATATAGATGCAAAATGGTACCCGACAACAAAGGGAAGCTGCATTCTCTTGCTAGCTTGGACTCAGGACATCTCTAGCAATGCATGTGGATTTTTTTTGCCCTTTAGCTCATCTTCTTCACCACCTCTTTATCTGTGCAGTGCTTCTTGATGAATTTCAAAATGTGGTCTGCACAAGAACATGAGAGGTTGATCTCTGTTAACATGTTCACAAATGCTGCCTCAGCCTCTACAACTGTGAATATTCTCTGTACCTGGAAAAATGGGCCAGTTTCTTCCCTTCATCATGCTTCCAACTATGTTAATGCTTTTGAGAAGATTTGTGTCTCTGCAGGTCATGTCTCTAGCCATGGCTGATGCGGATGTTACATCAGCAAATTTTACAGAAAGCATACGGGGGTCTTATCTTGTTGGCTGCTACCCACTCAAATGACATCTTCCATGCACTTTAGAATACAGAATTCCTCTTCATTTTCTTTGTTGTGCTGCATTACCATGGTGTTGTGCTGCTTCATTTTCTGAGAAAACACTGTTGCTGTACATTTCCTATTGGGAAAGGAAGGAAGGAAGGAAGGAAGGAAGGAAGGAAGGAAGGAAGGAAGGAAGGAAGGAAGGAAGGAAGGAAGGAAGGAAGGAAGGAAGGAAACCATTTGACTTCAGGATGGATCAAAGTGGCATTTCTTTAACAGGAGGAAAAATATCAAGCAACACTGTCACTAAAAAGAAGTCCAGACCAGCTTAACATCTTCACCAGGTGTGAGAGTGAGATTCATCTACCAGGTGCACCTAAACAGCTGCTAATGATACAAAGTAGTCTACATTTTCACCTGTTGTCCTAGGCCTTCTATTAGATATACACAAAGAGCAGCTAGTGAGCTGGCTGTATTGGCTGAATCACACATTTTGTCATACATTTGAAAAGGTGCTCCAGGTCTGAAAGTTGGAATCTTTAACCCACAGTCAACCAGAGAATGAGAGAGAGAGAGGAAAATCCTCATATTGATTTGCATATCATACAGTGAAACTTCCAAATCTATGGGTGGCCACCTGATGGATAAGCCAAGCTGGCACCGGCCCCCTGGAAACAAGCATCAGGGGTCCTTGTAGCCCACTGGGCTACCTACTGCCATCCACGGTTCACCACCTGCATGCCTGGATACCACTCTGTGCCTCTCTCGGCACTAAGGAACCTGCTGCCCCCGGCCCCCAGGAAACAAGTATCAGGCATTCATGTAGCCCACTGGGCTATCTACCGCCTTTCGCAGTTCACCTCCTGCATGCCTGGAGACCACTCTGCGCCTCTCTCAGTGCTAAGGAGCCTGCTGTCACCAGCCCCCTGGAAACAAGCATCAGGCGTCCTTGTTTCCCATTGGGCTACCTACCGCCATCCACAGTTCACCTCCTGCATGTCTGGACACCACTCTGTGCCTCTTTTGTTGCTAAGGAGCCTGCTGCTACCAGCCTCCTGGAAACATGCATCAGGCGTCCTTGTAGCCCACTGGGTTACCTACTGCCATCCACGGTTCACCTCCTGCATGCCTGGATACCACTCTGTGCCTCTCTCAGCACTAAGGAGCCTGCTGCCAATGGACCCATGGAAACAAGCATCAGGCATCCTTGTAGCCCACTGGGCTACCTATCACCATCCACGATTCACATTCTGCGTGCCTGGACATCACTCTGTGCCTCTCTCAGTGCTAATGAGCCTGCTGACACCCGGCCCCCTGGAAACAAGCATCAGGTATGGCCTATACACAGCCCCTGCCTCCATGGCTGTTGCTTCTGCTGCCAAATTTTTCGAAAATCACCTTTCCCTGGAAAATTCCTCACTGGTTGCTCCTGAGCAGCAGCGTCCTGATTAGCTGCCCGATGGACTGGCTTTTTGCTCTCTCGATACAGGACTCAGCTCTTAGATATTAAGCCAGTAAATTAATTTGGGCTGCCTCCATTCTGGAACTGGCAAATAAATATATTTGTTTTTTATTCTCCCTCCTACAGTGCAGCTGAAATCCTGCACTTACGCGGATCCTGTCTCCCTGCAAGAGCAGATTTTCAGTTTCAGTGTGCCAAGTTGTGCAACACAGCTTCCCTTCTGCAGATTTTCCCTGTGCTACTCCTGACAGTCATTTTTATGTTGCTTGCACGCATGTGCAAGAAACATAGTGCCACCATCGGAGATTTCGGAGGTGTGTCACCTCCTCCTCCTCCAATTCAGTCAGTGAGCTGGCAGGCACGGCCCCTGTAAGCCAATGCATTTTGGAGCTGTCTATGACACGCAAAATGCAGTGGCTATGGTCAAAGAGGCTATGCTTCAGTGAGCACCACGATAAAGCGTAGCTCCCCACACACACAGGCGTGCATGCCCCGCATGTACTGTGTAGCTGACGGTGCCCAATCCCCGCCGGCTGAGCTGCGTCGTCCCCATAGTTGGTGCCACGCTGGGAGCCCACCCCAGCATGGCAATCAGTCCTTGGCCGACAGGGGTGCCCAATCTGCCGTCAGCTGAATGGCCCCCGATCAGCTGCCGCCATGCTGGAGCCCACCCCAGCATGGCAAGCAATCCTGACGTCTTTTTTTTTTAAACCTGTAAAACAAAAACGGTCCCGGGCGCATCTCCCGACCCCCACAACCCACACCCACCCACTGCGCACCCAGCCTCCCACACCCCCTCACCCCATACTTACCTCTGACTCGGACGCGGCGATCTTGAGTGGACCGGGGAACCGTCTGTACTCTTCAAAGCCGACCACGAACTGAGAAATGCGGTAAGCTGTATAATGGGCTAGATGGGGGTTCAACTTGCTTGCATATCTCAGGCATTTTATGAATTTTGCACCAAATTTTCAACATGGGTTTTAGGACCCCTTCTCATGAATGATGTCACTATCATGGCGTTATCCGGGCCGAAGGGTGATTTGGCGCAGTGACTGCGGAAATCACCCTTCAGGCCGGGCTCTACGCCATGACAGTGACATCATTCATGAAAGAATCACTTCATGTTGAAATGATCAAAATTCAAAAAAAAATGACTTTTTCTAACTTGCATTCGCGGTTCCTCGCGAGCTCGTAAGTTCATGAAATTTCAATATTTTCACTCCAGATTTTCAACATTGCCATTTTACCACACCTTCATGAGCAGTACAGCTGTCATTTTCACATCTCACCCAAAATGTGTTTCCGCTTGTAGCGCAGAATGGCGAATCCGTGCAAACTCAATGTATGGGACACATTAACAAAATCACACTGACACTGTTCATGAGCAGAGGTCTTAAAATGGCTATGTTGAACATTTCGTGAAAAATTTCCTAACAATGACTGTTTTACGAGCGTGTGTTGCGCAGTTCCTACGCACGCTGGTAAGTTCGCAAATTTTCAATATTTGCACTCCAATGACTTCCAAATACCTAAACAGCACATAGAAGCAAGCAACATTCGGCATTGACAAATGCTTGTTTGTATTGTGTTAAACCTGCTACCTTACTCACTGTGTCTAAGTTTATTACAGTACAGGATTTAGAGTTCAGAATTTCTTTGCTGAAAGTCTCCATAGCCTGCTGATTTGTTGCATTTTAATCCAGTGCAGCTACCAATTTAATTTCACCCTTTGTTTCACCTCCCAACTGTGACCCCTTGTTTTACAAATCCCAGTTACAGAGCCGGTGCCTAGCTGTCTGCTTCCCATCCCCCGATTTGGCCCTTTTAGTACATTGCAGCTCTTTTGTCTGTGTGCTAATTTTATTTTCACTCCCACCACTTTGGAGTGCTATTAATCCCTGTCCTGTCCTTCTTTCAACAGGCGTCCTTGTAGCCCACTGGGCTACATACCACCATCCGCAGTTAATCTCCTGCACACTTGGACACCACTCTGCGCCTCTCTCGGTGCTAAGAAGCCTGCTGCCACCGGCCCCCAGGAAGCAAACATCAGGTATGACCTATACACCTCCCTGGGGCTCCATGGCTGCTGCTTCTGCTGCCAAATTGTTTGCCCACCCCCTCCCCCTCCTAGGCCACCTTTAAATACACTTAATCTCCTCCCTCCCCTACTCCATCCTGCCCCCATTGGCTCCCAGTACTAGAGCACTGGAGCTTAAAGCTATCCGTCTCCCCACTCCCTTTGTTGATCTCCCTCCCTCTCTCTCTTTTAAAGCTTCCTCACCTGTCTGCTGTTCTCACCCAGCACTGCTCTCACAAAAGTGTCCTAGACCTGCATTTTGGACACCAAATTTTTCACCTCCTCACTACCAATATCTGCTATCACCATGAACCTTCCTCAGTTCACACTGTTTGTGATCTCCCTAGCATGTGCCCTGGTGCTGACTGTATGTACCTCAGCACTGGCCCAGGACCAAATGTACCTTGTCTACCTCTTGGAATCCCGCTCCATCCTGGTACACCCTACACTCCTCCCCTCATGGGAACTCTCCTACCCAGGTCATGTTACCCTCTTCTTCCTCTTAAACATGGACCATATCTTACTTGGTCACTACCTGGCCTCCATATCCTGCTCTATTGTCATTCCCTCCTGCACCTGCATCCCATTCCAATCCCTCCTACTCCATGCAGGAGACATTAAGAGCAACCCCGGCCCCCCTAATTCCCACATAGCCCCCTCCAACAGCACCTAGACAAATGCCCAGTGCTAAAAATCGCCCATATAAATGTATGCAGTCTCCCCTCCAAATACCAGGACCTGGAAGCGTGGGTTGAGCTATACAATTCCCATGTAATGGGACACTCTGAGAAATGGCTAAAACCTCACATTACTGATGCCACCTACCAACTACCTGGGTACTCCTCCCACCGCCTGGATAAACCTGACAAAAAAAAGGGGGGTGGAGTAGCAGTGTTTGTCAAGGAACCCCTATCAGCCAACATAGTTCTCCACTCTGACCCAACCTCTCCCAGTCAATGGCTCCTCACCAAACTCACCCTGGGAACTAGCAAAAAACTCTACATTGGGTGCTGCTACAATCCCTTTTGCTACAATAGTGTCAATGGCTCAGCAGGTAGTACACTCACCTCTGAGGCCAGGAGATCAGAAGGCTGTGAGTTCTGTCCCCACACCAGGCACTTAAGTTACTATCCCAATACTGACACTGTAGTGCAGCATGGGGGGTGCTGCACTCCTGAGGGGCCGTCTTTCGGATAAGACGTTAAACCAAGGTCCCGTCTGCCTGTTCTGGTGGTTGTTCAGGTAGATGTTAAAGATCCCATGGCACTTCTCAAAAAAGAGTGGGGGAAATTTCCCCAGTGTCCTGGCTAAATTTCTTCCATTCACTAGAAATACCACAAACAGCTTAATCTGGTTTCAGTTGGTTACCATCTGTATCCCCACCCCCAGGTCGCCCCTGAGAAAGGGACTTCTAGTCTCAGTGGGCTTACCCGGTCAACAAAATTCAATAAATAAATAAACAAATAAATACCCCTACAGCCAGAACCGAGGGTCAAAACAGCTTCCTCTCTGGCCTGGGCTCCATATCCCCATACAGAGACTCAATCCTCTTAGGTGATCTCAATCTAAACTGGCTCCATTCCCACCAGCCTGACTATGCCTCCCTCCTAAAATAATACAACCTGGCCCAAACTATCAATCTTACCACAAGGCAGAGCCCTTACAAGGGCACACAGACAGTCTTGGATTGGATTGCAACTAACCGGGAGGACTGTATCCTGCATGCAGGTACCAAGGCCGACTCCATTAACGATCACTCCCCTACGTACCTTCTATGGTCATCCGAACTTTTAAATGGGCCCCACCCAAATACCTGTCTTTCCATAATTTCAGAAGCCCAAACACCCCCATCCTTCTCTCTGAGGCACGAACACTGGACTGGTCTGCCATTTTCTCAGAATCAAATGCAACCCAGGCAGCATCCATGCTCACTCAAGCTCTCCTGACTCTACAGGACAAGCATTTTCCAGTCACCACCAGAATGATGAGGGGTGGCTACTCGCAATGGGTCACGAAAGACCTCCTTACCCTCATGAAAGACAGGGACTGTGCCTGGTCAACCAATAAAGAATCCCCATCTCCTACCCTACGGGATGATTACAGACATTGGAGGAACCTTTGCAAACACCTGGCCAAAGCCCTCATACGTGCACATTTTTGCAATCTCCAGCAAACTAACCTCGGGGACCCTAAACAATTCTTGGCATACATTGACTTGATACTAACCCCCCCCAAGTAAGCCTGTCCCACAGCTACACAGTAATGCTGACCTCATTACCGATCCCTAAGAAGTGGCCAAGGCTTTCAACAACAAATTCTCTGACCTCACTATGTACCTGAGCAAACTCCAAAACAACCTGCAAAAAAACCCTGTCCCCTGCATGCCCCCACAATATCACCCACCGGGCCTACCTCTCAGCCTCCACTTCCCCCCTTTTTCTTCAAAACACTCTCACAAGCTGAAATAGCTAAACTCCTAAAGAGCCTCCCAAACCACGGCTCCCCTGAAGCAGATGGATTATCCCCTGTCTTCTGTAGACTTATCTCCCCTGCCATCACCTCCCCCCTAATGTTCATCTTCAACCTCGCCCTGACCACTTTCTCCATGCCCGAAACATGAAAAACCATGAAGGTCATTCCCATTCATAAAGCTGGGGACCCACAATCCACAGATGACTATTGCCCAATCTCCATCCTTCCTCACCTAAGCAGGCTACTAGAAAAAGCTGTCCACCACCAACTTGCTGACTACATAGGTAAATATGACCTACTATGTAGCCAGCAACACAGCTTCCACAAGAATCACTCCATCACCACTGTCCTCACACACCTAACTGACAACATCCTCACAAACATGGACCATGGAAATGCAACTAGCATAGTCTTTGTTGACCTCTCCATAGCCTTCGACCTGGTCAATCACTCACTCCTCCTCTCCAAATTGCATCACGATGACTGCTTTCCAGAGGTCACCGCCTGGTTCGGAAGCTACCTTGCAGGGCACTCCCAGTTTGTGTGCATTGGCCCATCCCAATCGCCCACTCTACATGTCTCTACTGGGGTCCCCCAAGGCTCTATCCTGGGATCCCTCCTTTTCTCCTTATTCATTAACTCCCTTCCCGTGGATAGTCTCCACTGTCACTCAATCCTTTACACCGATGACCACGTGCTCTTCTCCAGCAGAAAGTCTCCCACCCTCATCTCTGTAGCCCTCTCACAAAACTACACCACAGCACACAACTGGTTCTATGACGACCTCCTTCTGGTCAATGCCAAAAAAACAAAAACAATATTGTTCTGATCTAAGCCCTTCCTAATAAAATGCAAATCTAACCCATCCCTAATCATCATGTCCCCTGATAGCCATGCCATAGAGGATGTTAAACATTTCAAATATCTAGGAGTTGTGCTTGACCCATCCCTTTCCTTTACAGAGCACATAAACTCCCTGGTTCTAAGATTTCACCAAAAGCTAGGGGCTGCCTACAGATACCGGCAATACCTCACCCCTGAGGCCCATGCCATCATCCAGGTAAACCTGCAACCTATCCTGGACTACTGCTCTCCCATCTACTCCAGGACCTCTTCATCCATCATGGCAAAACTAGCAGTAGCATACAACAGTGCCTGCTGCTTCTCCCTGCTGGTCCCTTTCTCCACACACCCCTGTACACTCTACACTTCACTGGGGTGGCTCCCACTACAAGTCTGCTTTGACCTTGCACTGTACAGTTTTATTGATACTGCCATCTGTATTGGCCAAAAATCCCCTCTTGCTCCCCTTCTCACCATCCAAACCTCACACCGCTGCCTACACTCCTCCAGTATCCCCTCCTGAAAATACTCAGGGTAGCCACAAACATGGACGCTAGAGCCCTGTCTGTAGCAGCCCCCACACTATGGAACAAGCTGCCCACTGAACTGTGCACCATAAACACTGACTGCCAATTCAAGACTCACCTCAAAGACTGGTTCCTGTTGGTATTCACCTGCCACTGTTTTATGGACTAGCCACCCCCCAATAGGTTCCAGGGACAGGGCCAAATAGGTTCTCTTATTTACTGAAACTGTACCACCATGAGCCTTACTTTGCTTTGTTATTTGTTGTCCCTCAACTCCTGCCACCATGTATTGCCAAATGTAACAACTATCACCTTTCACTATGTATTTCCTGCTCTTGTTATCTTCTTGTTATTCTGATGTTTCTACTCTGTGCTGCCTTACATGGCCTGGGTCATGCCTGAAAATAGTCCCTGGGATGAGTGCACCTATCCAGTTAACAGTCATAAATAAATAAATAAAAAATTAACCTGTTTTCTTGAATTATCAGTCCCTCTCTCCCTCAGGAGGTTGACCCTTTGCATGCCGTCCACTCTGGCTAACACTTTATTCAGGCACACATGATTCTTACCCCTGTTATTGAACCTTTTTTTTCAGAGATCCCACATGCTTATTATATTCTTGTTCAGAATTACAATTCCTTTTCAACCTGATAAATTGTCACACTGGTATATTCTCAACTAAGTGTCTCAGGTGACAACAGCATGGAATTTCTGTTTGTACTTTTACAGAATAAACATGTGCTGATGCCCCTTCCATCATTCCTTTCTTTAGCAGTACTTAAATCCAAGAAATCAATTGCTTCTTGGCTCACTGTAAAAGGAAATTTCAAGTTTTCATTTGTAGCCTCCAAAAAATTAACAAAACTAAACAATTCCGGTGTTGAACCGTTCCATATTAATAGGAGGTCATTAATTTATCTCCTATAGAGACCAATTTTTCCTCCCAAATGGGCTGTGCACTAAAGAGTATACATACCCCTTTTCCCAGTGGGCTAAATAAATGTTTGCATATGTTGAAGCAAATGTGGCACCCATTACAGTCCCTTTTACCTGTAAATAGAACTGTTCAGAGAACAGAAAAGCATTACAAGTCAATACTTTTTCTATGAGGGTCAAAATAAATTCAATATGGGAGGTACTGTAATTTGTATATTCCAGTAACGTATCCCTAAGTGCATCTACCCCCCCATGTGGAATATTACTATGTAAAGCAGATACATCCAAAGAGACTAACCCCCACTCTGGCTCAACACATAGCTCCTCTCGAGTCTATAAAATATGTGTGGTGTCATGGATGTAACTGGGGCCAGATGCTTGATTTGCTGCCCAGATGGGTAAAATAACAGTAAAGATCACAGCCATTTTAACAGTATATACATATGAAACAAATGTATATAATCATATTTTTGAGCTGACCATTTACTATACTGTATCCCCCCTATACAATTAACCCAATAATAAAACTAGTGATCCATTGATATTGGATATGAAAAGGCAGTAATAGTACAATGAATATAACTCCTGGCCCCCACCCCACACATACACCTTAAGAAAAACATTAAATAATGTAAAAGAATCAGTGGCTCTGAATTTAACTAGGTAGTTACATTTTACAATGGGTACCTAGCTGATCGGTAGTCTACCTTGACATTTGGTACCTAGACAACTTCACAGCAGGCAGACCCCTAATGTGAACACAAAGAGACCCCCATTCATATTGGAGATAAAATAAGTGGCTAATTCAGGCGGAAAGAATATTATATTTGTAAGACTTGCCGGGGGTACTGAATTATGCAGTTTAACTACATTTAAGCAGATCAGAAGTCTAGATTCTGAAGTGGGTTTATTTGCTCAATTCAGCAACCAACAGCATCCTTTCTGCAAAAGGCCACTCACTATTTATTAACACCAAAACCAAAACCAGAGACTCAGGGTAGGCTCCCTACAAAGCTACACAGATGCATGCATTTCTCCAAGTATCATTGCAGTATCAAAACAGCCCAGGAGACATCTCTTTATATTCCGTATGTTTTAACTGTGTCTTCATGTCACAGATCATTGCACAGATCTTTGGATTTGGCATAATACAACGTGGTCTAGTTGTGCTGGCATTTGTCATACACTTGATGCAAAAGCAAACATGAAGAGATATAACCTAGACTACCTAGATACCACATCAATGTGCCTTGGAGAAATGCATGCATCTATTCAAATCCACAGGGAACCTACTTTGTGTGTTCTCCAGTTTTGTTTCTGATGCTGTTAATATTATTTGAGGCTTAGCTGGCCCCAGACGTAGCACAGTCTCTGTACTGTAGGACACAAGCGCTTGCCTTTTTGAACTGCAGCACAATTTATGTATTACCTTTTCATCAACTAAACAATAATAATTTTTCCTTGACATCTCGCATCCATCCACCAGGACAGACACTCTTGGGCCACACACCAGCTTCACAGGGGACTGCAGGCATGCCTATCCTGGTCACAACATGGTAAACAGACAACAACAGCTGAAGAAGACCAGTTGTGTGCCTCCAGTCTGCTGGAATTCCCTGTTTAGCTCTAAATACTAATAAAATGTTCCCTCCCCTAATGCTGTGGTGGGGTGGACCACTGGCTACATTTTTAATTGATCTGGTGGTATTTTTATATTTTTTGTTCACAGTCCCCCACTCCAAGCCCCCCCCCCGCAAAAAAAAGCATGCATAAAAGTCAAGTCAGATCAAGTCAACTTTTAATTATAAAGGGCGTTTTCCCAAAGCCAAAGCGCCTGTACAATATACCGTTAAAAGCTCTTCGGGTTAAAATCCTAAATCATAAAAATTCCACATTCATGTTAAAGTCAAGTCAGGTCAGGAAATGCTAATTCAAATAAAGGGATCTTCAATGCAGACTTAAAGGACTCAGTGGACAAGCACTCTCTCACCCGATGAGGTAGAGTTCCACAGGGTCTGGGCCATAAAGGCAAATGCTCTGGCCCCCAAGGTCTTCAAACGGACCCTGGGGAACCTCCAGCAATCCCTCATCAGCAGAACGGAGCAGGCAGAGGGGGCAGTAGGGACAGAGGAGGTCTTGCAAGTAATGTAGTCTCTGTTGAAGTAGAGCCTTATAGGTCAGTAATGCAACCTTGAAGGGGATTCTCCACCACACCAGCAGCCAGTGCAGTTCACGGAGCACAGGTGTAATATGACTGGCTCTTGATGAGCCAGTCAACAGCCTGGCAGCTGCATTCTGCACAAGCTGTAGGCAGTGGATATGCACCTCCAGAAGCCCTAGGTATAGAGCATTACAATAGTCAAGGCGGGTGGACACAAAAGCATGGACCAACATTGGAAGGTCCTCAGGCAGACCAAGGTGTTTCACCCGGGCGATGTTCCTCAGATGATAAAATTAGGTCTTGACAATGGCCTACACCTGAGCCTTAAGCGTCAGTTTGCTTTCAAGTACAACACCCAGGTTATGCACCCACTCAGAGGCCCTCAACTGGTTGTCTTCCAGTATAATACTGGACAGCCGACCAGGAGGTGGCCCCTATACCCAATGACCTGAGTCCACTACCAACACCTCAGTCTTCTCCAGGTTTAATCTCAACCAGCTGGCACTCATCCAATCCTGAATCTCAGTGAGGCAGTTGTTAAAGACTAAGATAGCATCATCTTACTCGGGCACGAAGGACATGTACAGCTAAGAATCATCTGCATAGCAGTGAAAACTCAGCCCGTACTTCCTTATAATGTCTCCCAATGGCAGCACATACACTGCGAACAACATGGGAGGCAAAACAGAGCCCTGCAGTACCCTACATGACAGGGGAAGAGGGGCCGAGGAAAAAATTCCCGACACCTGTCTTTGAGATATGCCTGTGAGGAATGAATGGAACTAACTGAGGACTGTTTCCAACTGTCTGCAGATCAACCGCAGGTGTTCCAGTAATACCCCATGGTCCACAGTGTCAAATGCCACCGAGAGATCAAGGAGAACCAAGATCAAATGGCTCTTCCAATCTGTCACCATCAAGAGATTATTAAGTACCTGCACAAGGGCCGTCTCGCTACTATGCCTCTTCCAGGAGCCAGACTGGAGAAGATCATAGACCTCGTGGGTGGTAAGATAGTCCTCAAGCTGCAGCGTGACTATCTTCTCAAAAACCTTGCCCAGAAAGGGCAGGCTAGAGACTGATCTGTAGTTTGCGAGACAGTCTGGGTCGAGGGAGGAGTACTTCAAAAGGGGTGTTACCACCACCTCCTTCAAGGGGTCTGGGAACACACCCTTCTCCAATGAACACCAGACAATCTCAGCCAGGAGCCAGTCCGATGACATCCAAATACTCCACAAGGAGGCGGGTTGGACCCGGATCCAAACTACAGCAAGTCGGCTGCAAGCCCCAGACCATCTTCACAATATCAGTGATCGCCGGCTGGCCAAAAGTCACCCCGACTGACCGAGTGCCTGTGCCCTCCCACCAAACAGTCACAACACTCAACAGAACAGGATAGCTGGATATCAGACCTAATGGCAGCAACCTTATCTGTAAACAATCGAGTAAACTCCTCACACTTCAACTGTGAAAAAGCTCTCCCATTCTGCAGACAGGCTGGATTGCACAACCTATCCACAGTACGGAAGAGCTGAGCTGGTAGATTTCTTGTTGCAGAAATCTCTCTGTACAGGAATTCTGACTTCATACGAGAGATTTCTGACTGATAGTCCAGATAATGGGCCATCAATCTAAGCTTGTCACCTTCCAGGCTGGATCTCCGCCAGCATCGTTCCAACCTTTAGCCCACTCACCTCAACTCCTTCAGGTCCCCCTTAAACCATGGGGACCGAGGACGAAGAGTGAGTGGGTGAACATGAAGAGGTGCTATGGAATCCTGGGCTCCCAACACTGCACTATTATAGTACTGTACCAGTTCCCCTGGATCCATGCATTCCTTCGGCCTACTCAATAGGTCCAGCACCACCATCAGACCCTCTGGGGTCACACCCCTTAAAGGGCAGTACTGAATCATCTCCAAAGGGGCAGGTCTATTGGGGGGAGCTATGAAACTGAACCCTATGGTGTGATGGTCGGACAACCTGACCTGTTCCACCACCATATCAGAGACCTCCATCCCCAGGAGGAACACCAGATCCAAGGAGTGACCCTGATTATGGATTGCAGTGGTAGCAACCTGTGTGAAGCCCAGTGAGATCATCAGTTGGAGGAAGTCCTGTCCAAATTGCAAGAGTTCATCATCAACCCAGGCATTGAAATCCCTCAGGACCAGCCACCAGGGGGGACTCCAACGCCATGTCGATCATGATGTCCGTGACTTCCTGCAGGAATACTTTCCCATCTCTGTGTGGATGGTAGATGAGAAGTATCCAACAACCCACACCTGCACCCATGATACTCTCAAAGGATATGGTGGCCCCCACTGGTACCTCCATAAGGTCCAGTTTCATCTTAAAACAGATGGCTACACCCCCGCCCCCATGATCCAATTTCAGGTGGTGTATCACCGAATACACCACTGGAACTGATGATTCTAATACAGGACCAGCATTTTCATCCAGCCAGGTGACCCTTAAAGAAAACCATCTATTGTTTCCTCCACCCCCCCATGCCCCCAACACCCCACTCAGCACCCACCTCCCCTCACCCCCACACCCTTCACTCACCTAGATTTGCTCCAGCTTCATAGATCCAGTCTCTGACCCAAAACACGTCCTCCTTCTCCTGGAAAGAGATGGCATAGATATCTCTTCTCAGATTAATGCATTAGCAGCCATGTTGGCTCTGACCAGAGTTTGTTACTTTAAGGCATTTATAAGAAAATGACAATGAAATGTAGACATTAAAATCAGTTCACCTCAGTAAAAGTTGTTGCCACACAAAGGAATCTGTAAAAAGAGGTCACTGCCAGGGTCAGTCCTCCAGGCACTTTATTCTATCTGCTTGCTTTTTGCTCAGTTAGACTCAGTTTCATCCAGTCAGCTCCAGCAATAATAATTTATAACAGCTCTTTTAGTTAAATAAAAGTGAAGCTGCTGCTGGCAGGATGGTTTCTGGACACTGAGATGCTGCTGCACTCTCTGCTGTCTGACTGTTCAGGTCAGGTCGAGGTGAGCAGTCTCTCTCTATATTTCTCTCATTTGTCCTCTTTGGCAGATCATGGTCCCAGCCTCAAACTGAAAACTCACACCAGTGCTATAGAAGTGTCATTGGGTGATTAGCTGGAAAAGGTGAGGCTTGTCCCTGGAGGTCATCTCCATTTATGTCATGGATACAGACATGATGGGGAGCCTGTTATTAAGTGTTGGAGACAGTGTTCATGGAGGTGGGGCTGTTGGGCTATTCTGAGACCTGAGTTGTTGTTTTTTTATTTAGCATGCCAGTGTGGGAAATGAGTCTGTGACCCAACAATCTCACTTGGAAGGACCTGATTGACTGTCAGTGCAAGCTGTATATGTCAGACATCAATATGCACCTAGGCCCAGCAAGTCATACTTAAAGCTATTGCTTGAGCACAGTGGCGGACTCCACACTGCATGCTGCCTGCAAAATGAATGGTGTGTTCCACTGCGGTGTGCTGGCTGAATGAAATCTGGGACTAACTGCAGGTGAGTTGGGACATCAGGACAGACTTGGCAAAATTAGGAAATCCAAGTGAGCTGACAAGTATGGTTATCACACCACAATGTACACTGTTGTGTTTTATTGCTTAATTAACTCCATATTTGTTAACGTTAGCTGAGCTAGCAAGCAATCTCTCATCTGGTCAGCGATGGCACCTATGTAGTTTGGAACTCTCCAGTAGCTGACACTAAAAAACAGAATTTCACCTACTTTTATCTTCCTGCACCAATTATGCCTCAGTCCACCTGCCAGAATTCTAAATCTCTAAGCAATGACTCTAGCAAACAAATACATTAAAACAAGCATCTCTAACCTTCAGTTTTAAGATTAAATATTGTGACATCCTGCAGCTAAAGACCTGAATTGCACAAAAAGTGCTGGCTCTGATATCTACTCATATCTGCTGGAAATCATTGCACAGCAGCTGGCAGCTTCTATCACTACCCTATTTAACCTCTCTTCTGCACTGGTCAGATCCCAGCTTTTTGGAAAGTTGCTTTAGTAATCTCAGTACTCAAATATGGTCAACCATCAGATCCAAATAATTATCAACCAGTCTCTTTGTTGTCAGTGCTCAATAAGGTTCTGGAAAAATGAGTGCATAGGCAGCCTATGAATTACATCCTCTATAATAACATACCCACTGAATCACAGACAGGCTTCTACCCACAGCCTTCAATCTTCGCCGTCTAGTCAGTGGTGACAAGTGACCTCTGTTTTGCCCTTGGTGCAAGTAACTACATAAGAGCAATCTTTATAAACCTGACAAATACCTTTGGTAGTGTAAACCATACTGTCCTTCTATACAAGTTAGGTTACATAGGGCTTTTTGTTGAGTCACTAAGTTGGTTCAAGGACTTTCTGGCCAACAGATCACAATTGGCCAAAATCATTGTGAAAACTCACCCCTCAAAACAATCAACTTATACATACCACAAGGTTCCATCCATCATGTCCCCTGCTATTTAGCCTATTCTTCAATGACATCCTATCAATCTGCACCAACTGGTGTCAGCCTGACTCAGGTGGCAACACATTTACTTCTGTGCAATAAGGTCACATATTCTCATCCCACACTAAGACTGAACTAAATCATAAACACTGGCACCTGAGTGCAGTACTGTGGGGAGCAGTACTGTCAAGGTGTGCCATCCTTCAGATGAGATGTTAAACCAAGGTCCCTTCTACCTATCACTGGTGCTATCCTGCCAGGTGTCCAGGTGGAAGTAGAAGAAATCAAGGCATTTTTCACAAGTGTGGGGGTATTTCTATTAAAAAATCAAAACTCAACAGAACTAGCAAACCAAATCATAACAAAAATGATATAATCCATTATACAACTGATCAGTATTTGAACAAAGATACTTAAATATCATGGAAAAGAATCACAACAATAAAATAGGAAAAAATAACTATTTCTAAACAATCCACTATCCTTTTATGCCTAAGTCCTGTTCAGTATACCAAAAATAATGTTATGTTTTTCAAATTTGTTTGGAATTGCTTAAGTGTAGCTTTCCTAATTTCTTGATTGCAGAGTTTCTTAATTTCATCATGAATAATATATACTAGTTCAACTTGAGAAACATATTGTTATTGCAACACAAGTCTGCAATATATTTGCCATATCCAGTATTTTCCATGTAGACGATAACAAAACCCAACACTGCTTAATATATGGGCAGTAAAAATATAAATGTTCCATGCTTTCCAGAACAGCTGTACAGTTTGGTCTAGGACAACATCATTCTTGCAGTTCTTGGTGTTTCATGTTTGACGTTTAATCTGTAATGGCAGCATAACCATACAGTGCCCCACATGTTCACTGGAATAAGAGGATCTGTCAGAGTTTTTAGTTATCAGATACATTTGGTCCAAAGTCTCTGTAAAAATGTGGGTGTTCATAACATTTCCTGGTTACAATATCATTATACAATGCTTTTCCTGTACTTGTCAGTATCTGCTGTTGTGAGATATCACATTGTTTTACCTTGAAAAAACAATTCTTCATATAATATGATACTTTCTGAGGCCTCTTATTTTGGGGGCAAAATCTCCCTGTGCCCCACTTCTCTAATATACTGCTGATATGGTGTGATACCCAAGACACCCACAAATATGTGGAACCTCTCAACACTGGGACTAAGCTGGCATACATAAAAATAACAGCAACAAAAAAATCCAGCACTCACCGCCTTCACATAGAATAAATGCTGCTCTCAAATTCTGAAAATTAAGCGCCAAAGCTTTATTGCAGGTGGCAGGATAAAAAATGTGCACACCTTGATGCGTTTCGGAGGTGACTCCTTTATCAAAAGATCTGACCCACAGACAAACAGATATCTTTGTATATTAAAATTACAAAATCAGTTAAGGACAGTTGCAAATGATGTCATAGTCAATAATAACAATAAAACACATTACAAAAATAACACCATCCTAATTACATACTACCTAAATACATATCAAAACATGCAAGAAAAAATCCAGATTACCACATATGCAAATAAATAGTTTTGATAACAAAATTATTTGATGAAAGATTAATTTTTTTGCTGGCCAATACAGAAGCAAATTCAATTCCCGGTGCAGACTCAAATCTAAAGTTCAAATTCTGCACTAGGAATTTAATTTTCTCCTCCAGTGGTGACCAAAAAATGAATTTTTCATCAAATAATTTTTTTACCAAAACTATTTATTTGTACATGTAGTAATTTGGATTTATTTATTGCATGTTTTGACATGTATATTATTTGGATTGTATGCAACTAGGATGGTGTTATTTATATAATGTTTTTATTATTATTGACTGTGACATCATTTGCAACTGTCCATGACTGATGACATCATTTTAAGTAAATAACAAGATCTGTTTGTCTGTGGGAAACATGTTTTGATAAAGGAATCACCTCTGAAATGCACCAAGGTGTGCTTGTTTTCATCCTGTCACCTGCAATACAGCTCTGGCATTTAATTTTCAGCATTTGAGAGCAGCATTTTTGCTTTGTGAAGGTGGTGAGTGCTGGATTGTTTTGTTGCTGTTATATCATGATTATCAATAGCACCCCATCCCAGTGCAGCATTCTTTTGTGCATTGTCATACATAAAAATACTATAAAAGAAAATTAAGGGGTTAGGCATATGTAAACCCTCAGATTTTATATCTAAGTATGTAATCTCACATTTTAATGGGTTCAATTTACTCCCTAAGAGACACTGGAAAAAAAAACTATATAAACTAGCTTCTAAAGCTTTTTTTTGGGGGGGGGGGATAAATGTGACTGACATTGAGAAAAGTCAGTAATATAAACATTTTAATAATATGAACTCTTTTTTTTTTCTTGCTCATTGGCCATTTTTCAGTTGCTCAATTTTATTCATGCCAATTTTCAAAGTGTCCCCAATTAATGTGAGCCATATCCCCTAGGCTGAAAAAAATACCTAAAATCTTACATGGAAGGGTTGTAATTTTTATCCCTGCAATTTCAGTAGGTGTCATATTGTCTTGTGCACAGAACCATAAGCCAGAACATTTCTGAAAATGTATTTGTGCACCAGTGATTGATGAAAATCTTTCTAAAAGTAGTTTTGCCTTCTCACCTGATTGCTTACAGTATCATCCACTATAAGACACATATCATCTGTATTTATGTGACAAGCTGGCCTATGGTAGATGGAGAGGCAACATGCTGGGTTCAAAGATCACAGAAGAAAATGTACTTTTATTACTCCAAATGCAAGTTATTGCTCCAGAAAAGCACAAATAGTTCAACTTCTCCAGCCTGGTCAGGCAACATACAGGTTAACACAAAACAGTTCTTTCAGGCTAACTTGACAAAAGGAATCTTTGAATCACCTATGTGGGGCAACAGTTTTTTCAATATACAGTCTCAAACAAAACAAATGGTTTGTGGGCCAACAGTTTTGAATGCACAGTCTCAAATAAAACACAAACAGTTTTTCCTTGTAGCCTTATTTGCAGGCTATTATCAGCAGTACATTCCACTCACTATTTTTGACTCAGCTGGCTAGGCTGATCCTTTACCTCAGGACTCTCTACTCTAGAAATGGTCTCTTTCTCAGCAGCAGGTTTCAACTTCTTCCCAAAGGCTCTCTCCAACAATTAACCATTTTCCTTGGCTTTCTGCTCTGGTTCCTATCTTACATTCCACCCTCCATCTTGCAGGGTACTCTGCCTAGGAGTATCTCCTCCCTGCAGCAGTTTCCAGCTTCCAACTGACTCTTTGCTTGTCTCTCCCTGCCTTTCAACAAACCCTCTAATCAGTAACACCTGGGGAGGCACCTGCCCCCTTGCCTGTTCATGTTGTATTCCCTGCATTTCCTCATCCTCAGCCAAGGTGTTAACCTCTTGTTTCCCAGGGTAGTGTTTTCACTGTTGCATACCTCCCTCCTTTGTGCAAAGGCACAGTTGGTCAGCCCCTGACCATTCCCCTCCTGGGACAGGAAGTCTGCATTTCCATTTTGGGTCCCAGCCCGGTGGTGCACTGTAAAGGAAATGGTTGGAGGGGCAAGTACCACCGGATGATGAAGGGGTTGTCATCCTTCATCACCTGTAGCCACCTCAGAGGGGCATTATCTGTGACCAGAATAAACTGCCAGCCATGCAGGTAGTAGCAGAGGCCATCCACAGCCCACTTGACTGTGAGACACTCTTCCTCTATCACTGCATAGTTTTTCTCCTGGGGAAAGAGTTTCCGACTGAGGTAGAGGATAGGATGTTCCTCCCTCTCAAACTCCTGGGAGAGCACAGCTCCTAGCCCAACTTCAGAGGCATCCATCTGCAGGATAAAGGTCCTGTTGAAGTCAGGACTGCATAACACTGGCTCTCTGCACAGTATCCCTTTGAGTTGTGTGAAGGCCTGGTCATGCTCCTCTGACCATTGGACCTTACTGGGGGTGGATTTCTGGGTGAGGTCTGTAAGGGGGTTGGCAAGGGTGGAGAAGTACAGTATGAACCTGTGGTAATTGCCTACCAGTCCTATGAAGGCCCTCTCCTGGGTTTTTGTGGTGAGTACTGGGCACATGGCTATGGCTTTGACCTTACTGACCAAGGGTTTAATCTGTCCATTGCCTATACAGTACCCTAAGTACTTCATTTCAGCTTTGGCCAAAGCACACTTCACTGGATTGGCTGTCAGCCCTGCTTCTCATAAGGACTGTACTACTGCTGCCACCTTGGATACATGGGACTCTCAATCAGTGCTGTGGATAACCACGTCATCTAGGTAAGCAGCTGCACAGTGAGCATGGGGTTGCAGCAAGCAATTCATGAGACTTTGAAAGGTTGCAGGTGCCTCATGTGAGCCAAAAGGCATGGTACAGAACTGGTATAGCCCAAAGGGGGGAAGCAAATGCTGTCTTTTCCCAAGACTCCAGGGTCAAAGGGATTTGCCAGCACCCTTTCATTAGGTCCAAAGTCGTGATGTACTTGGCTTCCCCTAGTCTATCCAGCAGTCATCTACCCGGGGCATGGGGTAGGCATCGAACTTTGAGAGGGCATTGACCCTGCAAAAATTAATACAGAAGCAGGTAGCCCCACCTTCTTTTGGTACTAACACTATGAGGCTACACCAATCACTGCTGGATTCCTCAATCACCCCCAACTCTAGCATGTCCTGTAACTCCTTCTTAACGGTGTCTCATACGGCTTCTGGCAAGTGATATGATCACTGCCGTACCTACTCCCTGGCTCTGTTTCTGTATGATAAGCTATCATATGGGTTGTCCCTAGGAGGAAGGAGAAAACATCCAAAAACTGGCTTACCAAATCTAGTTGCTGTTTCTGTTTGTGAGACAGCTGTTCTCCTGTTGGGACTTGTATCCCTGGATTCTCATCTGGCACTTGGGGTCCCAGAACCACAATGTCTATTTCAAGGGAAATCAATAGGCTATCCCTCTGGTTCCAGAATTTCAGCAAATTGACATGGTAGATCTGGGTCTCTTTTTGCCTCTCTGGCTGACAAACTTCATAGTCAACTGGGCCCACCCTCTGGGTAACTTTGTAAGGACCCTTCCATTTGGCTAGAAGCTTATTCTGGATGCCCAGCAACAAAACCAGTATCTGATCCCCTGGATTATATTCCCTCAACCAGGCTCCCTGATTATAGTAGTACTTTTGTCTTTGTTGAGCCTTCACCTGATTCTCTCGGGCAAATTTCCCCACCTGATCTAATCTTTCCCTTAATTGCAGGACATATTGAACCACATTTTCAGTCTTGGGATTGGGTTTCTCCCATATCTCCTTTACTACATCAAGAACACCTCGTGGGCAGCACCCATAGAGGAGTTCAAAAGGGGAAAACCCTGTAGAAGCTTGAGGGACCTCCCACATTGTGAACATCAGTAAGGGAAGTAACTTGTCTCAGTCCCTGACCTCAGTGGTTATGAACTTTCGAAGCATCGTTTTAAGAGTTTTGTTGAATCACTTCATGAGGCCATCTGTCTGAGGATGGTAGATAGAGGTCGTTATGGAGCTTATTCCCAATAAAGTACAAACCTCCTGAGTTAGGCGGGACATGAAGTTAGTTCCCTGGTCAGTCAATATTTCCTTCGGTAGTCCCATATGCCTAAAGACCTTTAATAGTTCACCAGCTACAATTTTGGCTGAAATGATTCATAACGGGATGGCCTCAGGGTATCGGGTAGCATAGTCTACAATCACCAGACTGTATTGGTACCTCCCTGCACTTTTTTCAAGGGGTCCCACTATATCAACCCCAATCTAGTCAAATGGTGCTTCCATAACAGGTAAGGGCACTAAAGGGGCCCTTGGACTGTTCTTTGGAGCTACTAACTGGCACTCAGGACAAGACGCACAATAATCTTTAACATGTTGATAGATGCCCGGCCAAAAAAATCGGGGTAACAGTCAGACTAGTGTACTCCCTACCCTACAGTGCCCTGCCACAGGAATAGAGTGGATGAGGCATAGTAATTCCCCCTGAAAGACTTAAGGGATTAGCAACTGATGCCTGGTATCCCCCATCTGGGCCTCCTTACTAACTTGATAGAGGATACCCCCTTGTAACTCAAAATGAGGATAGCATGCTGCCCTATTCTCATCTACCACCTCCCCTTCCCTGACAGCCAACTGGGTGTATACCCGGCTGAGTATACCATTGGCCTGCTGTTCTTTGGCAATGTCTTGGCAGTGCTTTAACACATCTTGCTCTGATAAAGATGGTCCTCTGGGACTTTGGTTAGGTGGGTCAGTGTTAGGGTCAGCCTGTGGGTCTGGACCCACTTTTACTTTTGCTTCACCTCCCTCCTGTGCACCTGCCCCTTTGGGACCCCTTTTCTTTACTGCCCTACATTCTCACTTAGATGTGTGGGTTCTCATCTGGGAGTTAAAAATCCCTGGGTCTGGAAAGGGAAACACTTCTCCCAGCTTCAGGTCACTGGCCCCCCTTCCTTCACAGCCCTGAGATCAGGTAATTACCAAAGATAACTCTGCTTTTCATAAGTCATCAAACCATTTCCAGTCTCTCTCCAGTAACACTGGCTAGGGTAACCCCAGGGCAACCCCCACCTTTATAGTCTCTGTTCAGCCCCCCCAGAGTAAGTATAACCATAGCACCAGAGTAAGCCTTTACATCCCCATGCACACATCGGATAGGGACGGGGTTCTGGTACTGCCAGGGTCAGAGTTTCACAAGGTCTGCCCTGACTAGGATCTGGCAGCTTCCTGAGTCCACCAGAGCCTCCATCTCTATCCCTTCTACCTTGATAGTGACCACAAAATCTCTGGATTGAGAGCCCCCACTCCCACTGTACAGTGAATACACATCTGTAAATGTGCAGTCTATGAAGGTACAGTCCATATGGGAGCAGTTCTTCGCAAAGTTATCCTTCTGTCCAGATGAGAAACATGCCCCTGTGTCTCGGATATGGGGTGAGACTCCAGGTGTAGGCATCAGACCCTCAGGAAATGTCTCCCTGGGCTGCTGAGTTGTCATCTTTCCCAGAATCTGACCCTTATTTGGCCCATAACCTTCCCCCCACATGCCCAAGGTCCCTTCACAATTCCAGCCAATATTCCTTCAGTCTGGCTCCCGAGATGATTCCCCATCTTCCCTGGTGGCCTTGTAAGATGGGTCATGGGGTGGGAGGAGAGTTCAGCATCCAACACTTGTTCTCAGATCAGCATGGCCTCTGCTAGTATGGCAATCTTCTGCTTCTGGACCCAGCTCAGAATTCCCAAAGGCAGAATGTTCAGATATTGTTCCAAGATGATTAACTTAGCCACCTCGAGGCTACTGTGTCCTTTGGGTTTGAGCCAACACCAACATAGGTCCCATAATTGTTGTCCCACTGCTCTAGGCCATGCACCTGCTACAAATATGATGCTTTGGAACCTCCATCAGTAACTTTATGAGTTGATGCCTAGGCAGTCCAGGATTGCTGCTTTCACCTCTGTGTACTCCCCAGTTATGGTACTGTCCATAGCTTGATAGGCCACTTGGGCTTTCTGGTCAGACAAGGGGCAATATGGACAGCCCATTGGGGTCTGGGCCATCCAGCAGCTTCCACCACTAGCTTGAACGTTACCAGGAAGGCCTCAGTATAATCCTCAGACATAATTTTGGTCAGTATGGTGTTCATCCTAGGAACCCCTGGCCCCACGATAGCCAGACCAGCCTCACCAGTAGGATCTTGTTGCAGCTGTTGCACCAGGGACTGCAGCAGCTGCTGTTGTTGTTGCCCCAGCTGTATGAGAAATTGCTGTTGTGCTTGTTGCACCTGCTGTTGCACCTCCTGCTGCTGCTGCTGAGCCAGCTGGGTGAGAACCTGTTGTTGCTGAGACTGTTGTGTTTGTTGTACATGCAGTAGTGCCTTCTGCTGCTGCTGTGCCAGCTGCCTGAAAGCCTGTTGTTGTTCAGTGAGGAACTCCAGCAATTTCTCCATATCCATTTTTCCAGAATGTAACTTGTCCTGCTCACTCCAGCAGGGGTTCAAATCCTACTTCTACCACCACGTGTGACAAGCTGGCCTATGTTAGATGGAGAGGCAATGAGCTGGGTTTAAAGTTCACAGAAGAAAATGTACTTTTATTACTCCAGATGCAAGTTATTGCTCCAGAAAAGCACATATAGTCAGTTCAACTTCTCCAGCCTGGTCAGGCAACATAAAGGTTAACACAAAAGAGTTCTTTCAGGCTGACTTGACAAAAGAAATTTTTGAACCACCTATGTGGGCCAGCAGTTTTTTCAATATACAATCTCAAACAAAACATATGGTTTGTGGGCCAGCAGTTTTGAATGCACAGTCTCAAATAAAACACAAACAGTTTTCCCTTTAAGCCTTATTTGTAGGCTGTTATCAGCAGTACATTCCACTCACTGTTTTTGGCCCAGCTGGCTAGGCTGATCCTTTAGCTCAGGACTCTCTGTTCTCAAAATGGTCTCTTTCTCAGCAGCAGGTTTCAACTTCTCCCCAAAGGCTCTCTCCATCAATTAACCATTTTCCTTGGCTTTCTGCTCTGGTTCCTGTCTTACATTCCACCCTCCATCTTGCAGGGTTCTCTGCCTAGGAGTATCTCCTCCCTGCAGCAGTTTCCAGCTTCCCACTGACTCCTTGCTGGATTCTCCCTGCCTTTCAACAACCCCTCTAATCAGCAGCACCTGGGGAGGCACCCCCCCCTTGCCTGTTCATGTTGCATTCACTGCATTTCCTCATCCTCAGCCAAGGTGTTATCCTCTTGTTTCCCAGGGTAGTGTTTACACTGTCATAATATGCTAGAGTCTTTACTGGAGGGATTTTATTCATAATGGACCTGCCTCATATATCTACTGTATTAACAATTAAACATATCAGGGGGTCTAAACAGATGATATATAGAAGGGGCTAAGAGGGCACCCCGCCTCCCTTTTCTCTTAACCAGTCTCTCAACACCTGGCCATGGATTTAATAGGGGCATTGAAGTAGCTTGAACATAGCACATTTTAATCCACAAAATAAATTTATGAGGCCCCCCATACTTCAGTAACATTTTCCATAAAAATTTATGTACAACTTTATCAAAAGCTTTTTCTTGATCAAGCATAAGTAAAAAGCCTTTCAGTCTCCCTTCATTACTATTTTCAACAATTTCTCTCAGTAATAACAAAGTATCACTAATTTTCCTGCCTGGGGCCATTCAAGACTTAGCAGGGTGAAATGTATACTCGATGGCCACAGCAATTCTCTGACTAAGGATCTTAGTTAGAATCTCAAAGTCTGTACTTAACAACGTAATCTGTCTCCAGTTACCAATTTCTATTTTCTATCATATTAAATAAAAAATAATAAATAATACTCCTTTATATAATTCTGCTGGTAATATAGTCTGATGCAAAAAAGTTATTCTGTGGCACCAGTTCTTTTGGTGATAGTTTCCCTTATCAGTTACTGTCTTCTCACCATGATATTGCTGAGCCATGCAGACAGAATACTGATTTACTGGCCAGCCCGGTGGCATTGAGGGTTGAGGCACTGGATGCCACACCTCGTGCAACGCCAGTGACCCAGGTTCAGGAGTGAACTTGGGGTGCCAGAGTTCAGCAGGGGAGGGTTGAGGATGAATGCCCTTGTGGTGCTCTCCTCTCTGGGGAAGTAGGGTGAGGATGATCTGGCATGCCAGTGGCCCCAAGTGGAGACCAGGGGCACTGCAGCAAACTGGGTGGCATGTAATTACCGTGGCTGATGCTGGCAGGGTTGCCATGTACCAGAGCATCAGGGATGTACCACGCATGGGGGAGAGCACAGAACAGGGAAAATACTGGCTTGTGGGACAGGTGATGGCACCTGTCCTCCATGCCCAACACCAGGCTCACTCCGACTGGCCTTCCAGGTCCTCCACCTGGGCCCCTACCTACAGCCAGAGTTTGATGTGGAAGAGTGCCCAAGAGGAGGGGTAGCCCACCCCGGGTGGGTTAAACTGGGGGTGCTGGCTACAGGGAAGGGGGATAGAGGAGGCACAGACTGGAGTGGCCTCAGGTGGGCAGGAAATGGACAGGATGCCCAAGAGAAGGTTCCACAAGCCATGACCAAAGGGAAAAACAATAAACAAAAAGAATACTGATTTACATGCTTCTACTAAGTATTTCAATTTCCAAAGTATGTGGGGGTTTTCTAATAAAGAGGACTTTAACTTCCAAAAACCCTTCCCAAGTGTATGGTCAAGCAAATCTGAAATGCATATTCTTAATAATCTCTGATCTGTGGTTTCAACCAGTTGCATTACAGTTTTGGAAAGTGGAAGAGAGTCTGAAAGAATCCAAAATTCAATTCAGGTAGACAGAGATCCATGAAAGTATGTACTGTTTTGGAGGATTCACGATGGGAAGGCCATGTCAGACAAATCTAATAGACTTCTTTGACTGGGTGACCAAAGTAGTAGACCAGGGAGTGGCTGTGGACATGGCCTACCTGGATTTTAGCAAGGCATTTGATACAGTCCCACACAAAAGATTAATACACAAGTTAGCCAGCCTTGGAGTGGGTCCCAAGGTGGTAACCTGGTTATAAAATTGGCTAGACAACAGGACTCAAAGTGTAGTAGTAAATGGAGACCACAGTGAAGAAAGGAGGGTTACTAGTGGGGTACCACAGGGTTCAGTACTGGGACTGGTCCTTTTTAATGTCTTTATAAGTGACATTGCAAAGGAACTGGAAGGAAAAGTATGTCTCTTCACAGACGACACAAAGATCTGCAACAGGGTTGACACACAAGATGGAGTGGAAAGGATGAGAAGGGACTTGGCAAGGTTGGAGGAATGGTCAAATGTATGGCAGCTCAAATTCAATGCAAAGAAGTGCAAGGTAATGCACCTGGGAAACAAAAACCCAAGGGAAGAGTACACAATGGGGGGTGAGATACTGACAATAGTAAAAATAGAAAGGGACCTGGGGGTAATTATATCAGATGACCTAAAGGTGGGCAAGCAATGTGACAAGGCAGTAAGGAAGGCTGGGGGATACTGGGTTGCATAGGAGAGGCATCAATAGTAGAAAACAGGAAGTTGTTATCCTCTGTACAGACAGTTGATGAGACCCCATCTGGAGTACTGTGTGCAGTTCTGGAACCCACCTCCATAAAGACATAGACAGAGTGGAGGCTGTCCAGAGGAGGGCAACCAAAATGGTGCAGAGTCTGCACCAGAAGACATATGAAGAAAGACTAAAGGAGCTTAATATGTATACCCTTGAGGAAAGAAGGGAGAGAGGAAACATGACAGAAACTTTCAAGTACCTCAAGGGATCAACAAAGTCCAAGAGCGTAGCATCTTTCAGAAAAAGAGATGTGCAAGAACAAGGGGGCACAATTTGAAGATAGAGGGGGGATGGCTCAGAGGTAGTGTGAGGAAGTATTTTTTCACAGAGAGGGTTGTGGATGCATGGAACAGCCTCCCTGAGGAGGTCGTGGAGTCAAGAACAGTGGGGGAATTCAAGAATGCATGGGACAGACATAAGGCAGTCCTAGTGGGGGGTAGGAGGAAGTAAGCTGTTGGTTAACTAGGATCTGCAGCTTATCTGTTAGGTAGGAAAATGGGCAGACTAGGTAGGCCAAGCGATCCTTATCTGTCGTCAAATTCTATGTTTCTATGTTTCTATTATCTAAGGGACCAATTAAACCTGTTCGTTGGCACATCTGCTTCACAAAATTTGAATGACAAAAAAGTTTGCTGGTCTTTGCCTCCCCGCTCTACAGAAGCTGCAGTAAAACCTCCCCAAAAAAAGAATATTCCTTGAAGTAAACAGGTGGGGTTGTATTAAGTTAAACAGATCAGTTCTTGTGACTTTGGTTTGAGGAGCATAAATATTTATTAGTCTAAATCTATGAGTATGTAAATCAACATCTAGCAGAAGTGCCCTTCCTGAGGAGATATCGACTTATCATGTAACTGTAATATTTGTGTGTTTAAAACAGATTCCTATACCAGAACATGTTTCTTCCCCAACAGACCAGAATGAATACCCAATGTCCATGCTTTTCGTGCATCCTGGATGTCTAAAGTAGATCAGAGCCTGGTATCCTATAGGAAAAAACTTCATAATTGTTTTGACTCAGAATAGAAAAAGTAGTCGTTCTTCTTTTCAAATTCATGATACTGTTGACATTAAGGGAAGCACATGCTAGTTGTAGGTGAGATGCCACAGTCAATGGCTATAGAAGTGCTGAAAACAATACCCCATTAGGATTTCTTCTTCCTGGTGTGAGCTCTTGTTTTGCACTTTTTCCACTTTGTGCTGGTGTCTGGGAACCTACTTCCTTAGTCACAGAGGACAGCCCCATTTGTGAATAAATAATTGAACATGCAATAGAAGAAGTGTTGGAGTCTTCTTGCCCCTCTGTATCCCCCCCTCCCACTGTCACTCTTACTACAAGGATGAAATGCATTCTTCAAAAGTACTCCTCTGTATGAGGGGATTCACTTTATTTCTGTTATTTCATGGGGGCAGGTTGAAAGTTGTCTTTTGGAGGATTGGGGGGCACTTCAGAACTATCACCCTCTATTTTCCTCAGCATGCAGTTCTGCAGAGGCAGTGTCCTCTATATGTTGTTCTTGCACTACTTACCATTCTGTTTTGTCCCCCTGAGAAGGAATTGTAGATGGAGTTTTGTCTGATGCAGTGATTGAGGTTTGTTCAAGTCTGCTGGCTGCCAGTGTCCTGGGGAAGCCTCATAACTGATGGTTCTGATTTTTGTAAATCTGTATTGTGTGGGACAACTTCCTGAAGTGAAGGAGGATATTGCTGACCCAATTATTTCTGTTTTTGAACTTCCATCAAATAGTAATCTTGTTCCAAGAAATTCAAGTTGTTAAAAGCAGCTGCACAAGGGCAGGAACAGAAAATATATCCTTCCTCCTAACAGAGGTTGCAGAGGAGGATTATTTGTGCAGTATAAACTGGAATGTCTGAGCTCTCCATAAAGTTCACATTTTGTGTGCTCACAGGCTTTGCTGAGATGTTGTAAGGAGCCACACATATAGCAAGACATAGGTTGGCCTTGATAAAAATAAAATACCTCTGTCACACATGAGAAAGAAACTGATTGGACGATGCTGAATCCCAGTATCAGTTTGCTGTAATTTTATTCTGAATTTCTCCCTGTCCTAAAATTCTCAGTGTCCATAACTGGTTCTGGAATATCTTGGATGTCACATCATTCTTCCAGCCAATAAACAATATCTGTTACATTTACTCCTTCATTTCTGAAAAGTACGATGACATCCTGAAAAGCAGACTTGGTAAAGGGGGTAGCAATAAATGGTGTCCATACAGGAATATCTTTAAGTAGGTGGTATTGGTTCCAGAAACATTCAAGGGATTTAGCAGTTTTAAAACTGACATCAATGTGCTATCTCCAGGAGTATGTATGAGTGCCTAAACTTCAGAAGCAAAATATTTCACAGTCTACATAATTAGTACATTTCCTACATATAGTTTGTCTGGTGGTTCAGCAAGCCCTTCTTTGTATTTTATATGAACCACATTCTTACATTTGGCAGGTTCTACAGGATGATGAAAAAGACTTGCATAACTGGAAGGGCCAGGTTTCTGTAAAGGTTCTCTTCTCCAACTAGAACCCTTGCCTCCCCCCCCCCACCACACACACACACACTTGCTGTGGAAGAAGTATTTGTATGGACAAAGAAGGGCTTTGTCGACAAAACTCTATGATGCTCTGATGTATGAGCAATATCTGGAGTACATTCTTCACTATTACTAGAGTGGGCAGCCAGAATATCTTTTCCACTTGTACTGTAGGTGCATGTGTTGTATTGGATCCCAGCTGTTTGACTTTATCAGTTACCATTTGCTCCATTTCCCCCCCCCCTCCATTTCAGAAAAAAAATCCTGTATAAATACAAGTAGAGGGGATTTTCTCCAGTTTCCTGGCCAACGGTCCCCTTCCCATAAAACTGGTTCATGCAATTGTTCAAGGTTATGTGTGGGTGTTGATGTATGTGTGTGAAATGGCTGCCACTAGACAGACAGTCACTTCACCCACCAGTCTGCGATTGGTTGTAAAGTGCTTTTGGGATGCAGCATATATGAAAAAGTGCTACATAAATGGTGATTCTTCTTTCTCAACTCAGATGCCCGAACCCATCTTTATACAGGTGAAAGTATTATACATGCCAAGTCTACAACTGTCAGTGACCTCTGTGAAATGTTTTAATCTGTTTTCCCCAAAACAAATAAGATGAATACAAATAATTGCCTATCTATGATTGTCACTGATTTACTAAGCATAGAATAGACAACACCAACTATGTGTGCCACTGCCACCTCAGTAACATTCTCCCCACTCTCCAAGCATTTGAGTACACAGAATATTTGGTTTACATCCAACACTGAATCTTTTGCATTTTTGTTTTGCCATTTCTCCCAGGAGACTTATAGGGAGTGAGAATATAGCTACGTGTTTTAAACATATTCTGTATACAGTTGTGTGCTATGTGTTTAAGAAGTAGAACAGACTGCACTTCCAGATAACTGTTTCAGATTAGAGGTGTTTGTATAGCTGGGGTTATACTATAGTTAATGAACTCTAAAGCAACATTCAAGGAAAAGGCACAAATGACAGGAAACAATAGATAAAACAGGTTCACCTGGAAAATGTCAAAAACTACTGTATCTCAAAAACCAGTGGAGTTAAGATAACCAAAAGACAGCTGAAAACAATGTGCAGATATTTCCATGAGATCTTTATGAGCTATTTAAACTAAGGGGGTGGGGTGAAGAAAACATGTATAAGTCAAAATGCTGACTGATAATTATGGCTTGCAAAAAAAAAACGATGAAAAATTCCTTTTTTTTTTTTAATTTAATGTGAACGTGTGACCTGATTTTTCTGCTGCCACATTATAACCCATAGGTGCAGTGGGCCATCCATGGTACTGTCACCATCTTGACTTATTTAAGGTTGTCTTACATCCCTTTTCACCCACCCCCATACTGGGTGGGTACACATGAATGCTATGCATGGCTAACTTCCCAACCAGATAGATGTGGGAAGCTGTGTGTGAGATAAGGCACTGTACCAGACCGCCTCTGGAGACAACAAGAATTGAGAGACTGACAACTTTGAAGGATTACTTGGACACTCTTTGAAAGCAAATAAAGATAAACATTTTAATGGGCCGTGCTGCCCATGTGACAGACACAGCATGTATATAAATAGCAGTAATAACTTTAGCAATAATCACTTAAATTGACTATATCTTATACTCTAAGCAGTGTCAGTGGCTCGGCAGGCTGCACACTCATCTCTGAGACCAGAAGATCAAAAGGCTGTGGGTTCCATCTCCACAACAGGTACTTAGATTAAATCCCAATACTAACACTAGTGCAGCATGAGGAGGGGGATGCATTCCTGATGTGGCATCTTTTCAATGAAACATTAATCTGAGGTCCCATCTGCCTGTTCTGGTGGTTGTTCAGGTGGATGTTAAAGATCTCATGGCACTTCCTGAAAAAAGAAGAGGGATTTTCCTGACAAACCAAACCATACAGAGAAAATAATAACAATTACATTAGATCAACATCATGTCAAACATGAAGGCATTGTGCTCAGGAACAGAGTTAAGAACTAAAAATTATGTGAAAACCTTTCCATAATTTCTTGAAACTACAATGCAGTAATTTTAGCATTTCTTGCCAGTACAATTTCTGCATACATTTATGTACAGTAGTAGCCACAGACACTGCCAGCTATTTCCTGAAATTTCTGTAATATTTCTAGAGAAATCTCCTGCTTTTTGCATTTCCACTGTAGGGGCAGCAGAGAGAAACTCTTTAGAAATTTCACGAAATAGCTGCCAATGTCTGTGGCTTCTACTTTGCCATGCCAACCATCACATGTGGAGAGGTGTCTTTCTGCTGCAACATAAAAGCACAATGTGCCTGCCATAAATAATATTTACAAACTGCAAAACATATTTGTAATGTGCTTTCATTGAATATTCTTCATTCAGGTGGGTATATCCCTATTACTGCTATTTGATAATTCCCCATAGCAAACAACTGAAAGTTCCATGCTTCACTTAATTGTATGCAGAATAGGCTATTATTTGGGCATTCAACTAAAAAATGAGTCCGTGTTTCCAAAATACATTTGTATTCTGGAAGTAAACATACTCTTTCATCTATTGCATTATGTTTCATGGAATCTTTGACTGCTAATTTCCCATATATACTTCACCAGAAAATGTCCCACCTGTACACTGGTATTTTACTATTAGTCACTTGGGATATACTGTAGCTACTTTCATACTCTGGGATGAAAAGTTCTTAATTTCAAAATGTGGGGAAAAATTCCTTTCTATAATAATCATACTGTATATATAATTTCTTCCTCTCAGTTCAAGTAAGTTCAACTTTAGATAAGTTCCATTTTTGTATTTTTCAATATGTCGAGTAATAGGAGGGAACTACATGGTCATATTTACAACCAAGCAACGTTATGCTGCCCCTACTCAAATCTAACAGAAAAGATACAATCCAATGCTTGGCCATTGAAATCCATCATTTTTGTACCCCTCTCAACACTGGTGCTAAATTACTACATATGAAAACACTGTAATAGAAGGTTATAGGGTTTACTGTATCTATTACTCCCTTTATCTTCTTTTGGTAAGTAATATCTCTCCTTATTGGGTTGAGTCTGTATCCCCAAAGCCTCTTGAAAGAACAAACTGTAAAGCCGTGTTTTGAATTCCACTGGGGGTGGAAAAGTAAAACTTAAATAAATGAAATGGGAGTAATAATGTTTTGATCAAATACACTCTTTTTCGTTTGGACATGTTTCTATTTTTCCACATGGTTAATTTCATTTCTGCCTTTTGTAGATAGTCTAGCCAGTTACATGATGCTGCATTGTGATGTTCAAAATACATTTCCAATAGATTAACCAGATTACTACTTAGAACTATACCCAAAATGTCATTACTATCTATTGGTGAAGGATTTCCCACTTGTATGACAATATTTTTTATATGATTTTAGTTGTGATCCAGACATTTCCAAAACTGTCTTATATTGTACTTTTAATTCCTCTACTGAAACCTGATCATGTAGGATAATACATAAATTACTGATATAAGCCAAAATCTTAAATTCATCAGTATCTGGTGTAAATTGTATATAATGTATCCTCTTGTTTATTTGTATTATTGTAAGTAGAGAATGTACCAAGAAAATATAGAGTAGTGGGCTTAATAGACAACCCTGTCATACACCCCTTTTCCTTTTGATAGGGAGTCCTAAACAGGAACTAATATTTGGGATCATAACTGCTTTGCTATATAATATTTCAAAACAATTCAAAAATCCAGTCAGTATTCCATACCATCTTAATACTTTGAATAAGTAATATTGGTTAACTTGATCAAATGCTTTCTCTTGATCCAAAGAAAGTATTTAGCCTGTTCACCTGCCTTGTTTTCCTCTCTCAAATAATTATCTTAAAATGATTAGATTATCTTGTATCTGTCAGTATGGAATTGCACAATGTTTTGACTTTGAAATTACAATATTCCTGCCTTAGTTAATCTTTTTGCCAGGAATTTCGCTAATATTTTATAATCAATATTTAGGAGGCACAAAGACCTCCAGTTATCCAATAATGTTTTATCCCCATTCTTATAGAAGAAAAGTACAGCTTTTGTTAGGGAGCACAATAAAACCTCAGTTATTAGTATCTGATTGTATAATACCTGTAATGTTGAGGCTAAATGGTTAGAAAATACTTTATAAAATTCAGATGATAAACTATCTGAGCCTGGAGATGTGTTATTATTGAGACTTTCAATGGCTTCTATAACTTCATCCAACTGACTAGACTGTGTCAGATGCAGCTTTATATGATTTGGTATTTCTGGAATCCCTAAATCTGAGGGTGACAAGGTATCAAATCTCGAGGTACATTCCTTACAAATATTTTTTTCCACTTATCTATGTACTATATTCGTGATACCACTTATATCCTTTACTAACTGGTCTCCTTCTGTCGCCCTTACCTCCTTCATTATAATTTCCTATTTCTTATCCTGACAAGCTTTGAAACAATCCATAGATTTATTCTTTCCTTGTGTCCCCAACTTCACTTTCTTGTTCTAAGGATGTTGCCCTATTGTACTGGTATTCTTTCATATTAAGCTTAATGTTTTCCATCTGTTCAGTAGGATCCATACCACTTTCATACATTTTGGATATTAATTTATGAAAATATGTTCTCAAGTGATAGATACTGTATGTATTTATCGTTTCCCAATTTTCATGCTATTCTCTGAAATACATTTTTGAAATCCTGTTTTGAGTCCTCCCACTAGTCCCCCAAATCATCATATGCACTTAAAATTGTCCATTGAGCAAAAACATACCATTTTCCACTGTATCATAGTTGTCTAAGAGTGTGCTATTTAATCTCCATGGTTTGTTTTTTTTTTTGAACAAGGGGGCGATATTACACCTATTATACAATTACAATAAATGATCTGAAATTTCCACCACAAAAGGTTCAGCACTCCTAATTTGAAACAACTGGGGAAAAAATTAATCAATTCTTGTAACTAATGATCCTTTCATAAAGGTGACTTTAGAGGTGTTGTGTTGTACCTGCTGACCATCTTGTAAATTTACTGTTTATATCTTGTCTTGTAAATAAACCAAATCACAAAATAATATTTTGGTCTGTCCTCCCCATTGCTAATATTTAATATGCAATTAAAGTCCCCTCCAAGTGCTACTAATTTCCTAGTATATAGACATTGTCATACTGCCTGAAACAATTTTACTCGCTCAGACTTAGATTGAGGTGAGTATCTATCACCCTCAGTTGATGCTGCCTATATGACATATCCAATAATAAAGCCCTCCCATGTACAATGTCCACAAGAGTCTGAAGTTTTAACTCAGATCCTCTAACAAGTATTCCAACAATACTGCAATTGTCTAACACTTGTGATCAGAAGGGCAACCCCTTTCTCCATGCATTTTGCACAGCTGATAATTCATAAGTTTAACCTAGATTCTTGTAAAAGAATTACAGTATGTCCCCTGGAAAAGTATCTAATACTGATAAGATTGTTAATCTTTTCCTATATGACTTTACACTACTCACATTTTAAATAATGAAGAAGATTTGTTGACCTATAGTTGCTTACAATCATGTAGGAAGGGCTCCACCCCTTATGGTCTGAAAGTTAGTTCTGCCTGTGACTCTTTATGCTTACTGTTCTCCCTGCAAATCCTCAAGGTCAGAAGAAAGATCTTTTTTGTGAAGATGTTAAGGATGTCTTCAAATCTCCCTCTTCCTCCTCAGCATCTCCACACTGTGTTTCTTAGGCTAACTAATGCAGTATATCTGCTCTTTAAGGGAATTTCTGACTGTTTATTTGGTTTTCAGTTTGTTCTCTGCTGTCTTCCTCATTTCTTTGCAGTCATTGTATTATTTTTTATCTCTGTTTTAGGGGGGTTGGGGGCATGATATCCCCATGCTCAGGGTCTAGGTCTGTAAGTGGGACTATGTCAGAGGCGATGTATAAAACAAATACCCTATTAACTGTATTACAATTATCAGTGACATTATCTTTGTCCAGTAATGAGGGCACTTCTTCAGATGAAAGTTGAATTCATGAATGTATTGTAATGTCCTGAGCTGGTTTGCTTTGTAGAGTCTCTTTTACTTTCCCTGATGCCACCTTAGTTTTCTGTATTCTTGCTATAGCTTCCCCCCGTGCTTGATCTTTCGTGATTAGTTCATCCTGATTTAGACCATCCCATCTGTTGTGCGCGGCCCATGGACACTGTCAAAATGAATGATCCTGGTTCTCACATAAATTACATTTGAAAGGGTTTGGACAATTCTGACTAGAGTGCCCATATTCTAAACAGCTGTTACATTTTTCAGCATCAAAGCCTGAGCTTAGATGAGTATGGGCACCAAACTTATGACATGTTCTAGGTGGGCCCAGATAGAAATAAATTCCTCTATCTCTCTTAATAAAAAAGCTCCCTGGAAAATGTCATATGCTGGTGTTTGTCTGTTGCAGCTTCACTTTAAATTTTCATGCCCCTCTCCAGATCTGTTCACTATCTATTACAGAAACTGGTATATCGATTACCTCACACCACTGTTTCAGCCAGTGAAGAATATCTAACCCATTAAAACCACATTACGGAATAATACAGTGACTGTCTTAATTGCAGGTTTGGACAAGGGGATGACCCAAAATGGGGACCACAAAACAAAATCTTTCACTTTGTCATATTTAAGCCAAAAACATTCTAAGGTTTTCAGGGTTCTGAAACTAACATTGAATATGTTATCTCCACAAGTCAGACTATGGTGGTGACATTAAGCTGGGAGCCTGTCAGCACAGCAGGCCAAAGCCTTGTTGGTGCAGAGCCCCATTAGAGCCACTGGTCAGGTATTGAGGCTGTGATATGCCCAGCAAGGGATTTAATAAATAAAACAAAGAAAAATATCAGATAGCATACAGTAATTAAGGAATCCTGTATTCAGTTTAGGGGGTTTACATATAGCTTGGGAGAACCATTCTCAGGCTTCCAATTAAAGATCAGCCAGCTTCCACAGCTGAGATAGGTGTTTCTGCCCCAGTTGACCAGGATGCAGGCAGGAAAAGGTGGGAACACTCACAGGGTCTATATTGGCAGCAGTAGCAGTGGGGAGCTAGCATCAATATGAAGGGCAGAAGCCAGATGAAAAGGCTTGGATCCTATTTAACCACTAATCACATGGCTTCACCACATAAAAATACCAGTGGCTACTCACTCCCCATACCAGTTAGTTACTGGCTCCAGCAGTAGTGCAACCCACATCCTACTCAAATAAATAAATGAATAAATAAAATCAATAAATAAATAACTGAATATATAAATCCCTAAAGAAAGCTACTCCTATCTGGCCTCAAGGGGAAACTGGGTGTGGGTCCCCCAGCAGTTACCTCACTGTAAAAACTCCAGTAGATGGCAGTCCACCAAGTAGTGGTGTGAGTCAAGGGCTGCTTGCATTTTCAGCCCACCTCAGCGCTACCACCCACTTACTAGCAGACCATCAGAGTGTGGATCTCCTGGTCACCAGCACCCCAGCTGTCAGATCTGACAGGCTCAGCCTCTCCAGCTGTAGACCTGCCTGAAATGGACCACCAGGTGGTGCACCCACAGACAAAGTCTTTAATGGTGTGAAGTTGGTGCAGAAGGCTTGGGGACTAATTGCCACCATAGAGGAAGGCCCATCTGAATAAGAGATGGGTGGACCAGGAGTCAGCAGACAGGGGTCAAGGCAGCACTACTGCAGATCTGATCCTGAAAGACATCAGTAAACACAAGACTACACAGAAGCACATATACGCAAGCATGGTGGTCCTGCTGGATGCTCACTTGACATATGAAGTGTGAAATTAGACTTAAAATAGGGAATTTGTAGACATATTCTCCCTCCATCATAGAAAGATGGACAACAAACTGAAGGTGAATAAAGCAATGGGTCCTTATGGGATTCACCCCAAAATTCTAAAAGAACTAAGGGAAGAACTAGTAACACCACTTACTACCCTTTTTAATAAATCCTGGGAGGATGGTGTGGTACCTGAGGACTGGAGAAGGGCAGATGTGATTCCCATTCACAAAAGTGGGAGCAAGAAAGAGGCAGGAAACTATAGACCTGTCAGTTTGACCCCAGTGGTAGGGAAAATGATGAAATCACTTCTGAAGCAAAGAATTGTTGAGTACCTAGAGGCCAGTGGGGCAAGGCAACCCAAGGCAGCATGGATTCACAGAGGGAAGGTCATGTAATTGATTTCTTTGACTGGGTGACCCAAGCAGTAGATCAGGGAGGGGCTGTGGACATAGCCTACCTAGACTTTAGCAAGGCGTTTGACACAGTCCAGCACAAAAGATTAATAAACAAATTAGCCAGCCTGGGAATGGGGCCCAGAGTGGTAGCCTGGGTAAAACACTCGCTGGACAACAGGACATAGAGGGTAATAGTAAATGCAGTCTACAGTGAAGAAAGAGGGGGTTACTAGTGGGGTACCACAGGGTTCAGTACTGGGGTCAGTCCTTTTTAATGTCTATATGAGTGACATTGCAGAGGGACTGGAAGGAAAAGTATGTCTCTCTGCAGATGACACAAAGATCTGCAACAGGGTTGATACACAAGGTGGGGTGGAAAGGATGAAAAATGACTTGGCATGGTTGGAGGAATGGTCAAATGTATGGTAGCTTAGATTAAATGCAAATAAGTGCAAAGTAATGCACCTGGGAAACAAAATACCCAGGGGAAGAGTACACAATGGGGTGTGTGATACTGATAACAACAAAAATGGAAAGGGACCTGGGGGTAGTCATATCAGATGACCTAAAGGTGGGCAAGCAATGTGAGAAGGCAGTAAGGAGGGCTGGGGGGATACTGGGTTGCATAGGGAGAGGCATCACCAGTAGAAAACAAGAAGTTGCTGTCCTTCTGTACAGACAGGTGGTAAGACCACATCTGGAGTATTGTGTACAGTTCTGGAGACCCCATCTCCGCAAAGACATAGACAGGGTGGAGGCTGTCCAGAGGAGGGCAACCAAAATGGTGCAGGGTCTGCACCAGAAGACATATGAAAAAAGACTAAAGGAGCTTAGGATGTATAGCCTTGAGGAAAGGAAGGAGAGGAGGGACATGGTAGAAACTTTCAAATACCTCAAAGGAATCAACAAAGTCCAAGAGGGAAGCATATTTCAGAAAAAGAGATGTGCAAGAACAAGGGGGTATAATTTTAAGAGAGAAGGGGGAACAGCTGAGAGGTAATGTGAGGAAGTATTTCTTCACACAGAGGGTTGTAGATGCATGGAACAGCCTCCCTGAGGAAGTCATAGAGTCAAAAACAGTGGGAGATTTCAAGAATGCATGGGACAGACATAATGCAATTCTAGTGGGGGGTAGGAGGAAGTAGGCTGCTGGTTAACTAGAATCCACAGCTTATCCATTAGGTAGGGAAATGGGCAGACTAGATGGGCCAAGCAGTCCTTATCTGCCATCAGATTCTATGTTTCTATGTTTCTAACAAAGAAGGGGACAAGAAAATTGACAAAGTGGAAATGAAGAAGAAGCCCAAGAGTGAACAGTTTTTTGTAAACTGGACCTCGGTCTTCATGATCTTCACCTTTGTGATCCTTGAACATGATTCCAAACAGTGTAGGGGCCTGTTTCTGCACTGGAGCACAGTATTGAAGTCCTACCTTGTGGCAGGGAGGAAGTTCATGACTTCAGTACGACAAAGTCTTCCATCAGCCTCAGCAGTCATAGCCGACAGGGAATGGAGGAAGTTCGACATGCCATTGTGGGTGGAGATCCACATGCCAAAACTTCAAGTGCAGCACACCAACAGTGGGCTACCACTTTCAATAGCATGCTTAAGAGCAGGCAGGTCCAAGACAGGGAGAAACAGAGCAGATTGTGCTATCAGTACAACAAGGGCTCCTGCATGATGGTCAGTTGGTGCAAGCACCAGTGCTTTTGCGACAAGGATCACCCACTTGTTAACTGCACTGGAGTAAGGACAGGCCTACTTATAACAGGATCCAGCTGAAAGACCAGAAAGAGTCCCGGCACTGATAGGAGCTACTGAAATTTCTTCTTGGGTGCAGCCATTCTGGGGACAGTGGGTATCAGGGATAACGTGTTTTTTTTTTGTTTTGTTTTTGTTTTTAAATAGGGTTTAGAATATCATATCAAAGGGAGGCAGATAACCAGAGACTAGCTGGCCAGATCAGAAATGATGTGTATTAATCCCCAAGAGGAGGTTGCCACCAGGACACAAGCATGCCCATTCCCAACCAGGCCCCATGTTCTGATTGCAGGTGTCCTCTATTGGCCTGATACCAATGTCAGCTCACCCGAGCTTTTCTCAGGCTGATTTCACACTTTTGTTTTACTTGAAATTGTTATTCATTTTCAAAAGTAAATGAGAGAAGTAGGAATACAAGAGCACAGTACATTTACACAAAGGAAGAAAACATTATTCCTTAATAGATTTAGTTACAGTACTTTGACACAGTGAATTAACCTGCTAAGCTAGAGATTGTATAGGCAATAATGTACTGCAGAAGGAGAAAAAGGGGTAGTACTATTTCTGGTAAGCAGGATTGTCATCCTACTAGTGAAGGTGATTAGCGTAGTAAATTAAAGAAGCGAAGAATAGAGAAAGAGAGGAGGAGAAAGAGACAAATGAGTGTTGTGGGGAGTCATGGTACAAAATCAATTAGTGCTTGTTACGTGATCCATCTTCTCCATCTGTTTTCAAAAATCAGAAGTGTATTGTGAAGCGAGAATGTTATTCTTTCTAAATAATAACGTTCCAGGACAATTGTCCTCCAGCCTTCCAATGAAGACATCTTAGTAGTGAGCCAGTAACATGCAATAGGCTTTTTAACAGCCAATGTTGGGGTCAAGAGCAGTTTCAGTGTCTAGGCACAGAAAGAGCCCCTATTGGGGGCAATGGACTGAAGGATTAAGGAAGGAGTGATTGTCCCTGGAGTATTAAACATGTCCTCCAGCTCTCTGATTACATCCTGCCAATAGTGCAGTAAGTAGGGATCAATGATAGAAAAAATGAGAGTGAGTAGTCAGGAAGATTCCATAGTTCTTCCAGCAGGAAGCCCTGTATAGGCTAGCAGATTTAGCTAATATATCAGATATTCAGGAAAATCTATACCACATGCACTTCCAGGTGAATTCGCACCAGGTGATAGCTGAGATCACTCAGTAGGCTGGGAGCGAGTACTTGTGCCATAGTTCTAGTGGACAGTGCACATGAAGTTCAGCGTTTCACCTCTGCAAAATATGGTCCATGGATTCTGAATGGGTCTCCTGTTGTGCTTTAACTAATTGACCAATATGGTGATCGGTGGAATTGTCTTCCAGGTGCACCCGTAGCAGTTGCACCAGTAACGGTAGCCTTTCTGGGATGCTAGAAAATAAACCACCATGAAACTGAATATATGTACGAAGTTGTAAATACAGGTAATAGTCCATTTTAGGGAGATGGCATGTTGCTTGCATTGTTGCAAAAGGTAGGACTTCTGTTGGGACAATAAACTAAAAAAAACCAAAACGGAGGCCCAACTGACTCCAGTGTCACATGGTGAGGTCCATGCAATTTTGGGGTAGGTCTGATCATAGGCCAGTGCCCGTAATTGAAACAGCTATTCTGGCATTACAAGCCTAGAGAAAAGGATAGACCATTGTTTGAAAACTCTGCAGTAAATTGGTTCAATTTTGAAGTGATTTTATATTGAAGGGGGTGAAAAAATAGTAATCTAGATTGAAAAGATCATTAATGGTGAATTCTATATGCCTCTAGTATGGTTGCTGTGTGTCCGACAGCCAGATACACAGTATTCTTATGAAGCAGATTGAGGGTACCATCATAAATTAGGAATGTTCACCCCACCATGGTCAAATAGCAGGTATAGGAAGGAAAGGTGCATTCGAGGTGGTGCTCCATGCCATACAAAGCAAGAGAAATTGTGTTCCATGATGTAAAATAAAAAGGAGACGGCATCAGTAGCAATGTTTGTAAGTAATAGAGGAGCCAAGGAAAGACATGTTACCAGATGACTTCTATTCTATGGAAGAAGCACAGACGTGACTGGAACATTTGCACAGGTCTGTAGTGATTTACTGATTTAAGTGTTCAAAATTAAGACACTCCAAGGGTGAAAGATTTTTAGTGAGTTTTATCCCAGGGTAATGTATGGCACCTATATTCTAGCGAAATGAAAATCCACTTTTTAAAGCCACCGAGTGGGAGAAGTTATAAAAAGAACCCATGTTTTTTGTGTATTTAATTTATAGCCCTCAATTTCTCTGAAGCAGCTAAGCATATCCCAAACTACAGGGATGAATTCTTCAGGTGAGGTTAAGGTTAGAAACTGGTCATCTACAAATAAGGAGAGTTTAATGTCTCTCTCTCTGTCCCACTGATAACCCATGAATAATAGGGTCTGCTCAGACAGTGATCTCTAACAGTTCCAGATAGAGAGAAAACAATAGTGGAGATAAGGGGCAACCTGATGCATCCCTCAGCTTAGAGGGAAAGGGGCTGTGAGGGTGCTGTTAACTCATAAATATGCTTGAGGAGCAGCGTAGATTCTATGCAGCATCTGGGTCACCTGGTCTGGTATTCCAAAGCCTGACAGGGCAGACCAGAGGAAGGTTCAGTCCACCCTGTCAAATGCCTTCTCCATGTCCAGGCTTAACAGGTTCAAAGGAATCTGCTGAGCCATAGCATGTTCTATCAGTAGACAGCTGCAGTGGACATTACCATGAGCTTGACACCACCTAATGAACCCCATCTGGTCTTTATCAATGATTTTTGGGAGCAGGGACTCTTGACAGTGAGCCAATATTGCCATAAAGAGTTTTCAATCAGAATTTAAAATCAATTATGGGCGGTATCAGGTTGGGTATTGGGGGTCTTTGTCTGACTTCAGAATGGCAGAAATAATTGCATTGTTCCAGGAAGGTGGGCAAATACTCTCCTTCTGCACTGCACGGAAAGCTGTCACGAGATGAGGGAGAAGTGTGTCATGAAGTGTTTTCTAAAACCACCAGAAAGTCATCAGACTCTGGACATTTTGGGGTTTTGGTGTCTTGAAGTACTGTTTAGATTTCAGCAGCTGTAATGGGAAGCAGAAGCTATTGTGCTACTTCTAGTCAAAGCTTTGGGAGGGGTAATTGGACTAAGTAGTCCCAGATGGCTGCTGTGGAGGATAGGATTTCTGATGTACTGTATATAGAGATTGACAGTAAGAGGTAAGTATGCCATGGATCTCGAATGGATGCCCTGTAAGGGACTGGGTTTGTGGACTGAAAAGTTAAAGAATGCACGAGTGTGCACAATGAGCATGTAGACATCTGGCAAGGATGCCGGCTCCTCTAGAGCCTCCATCAAAATAACATTGTTTTAAATAGAACAGGGCATCCATACATTTTTGTGTGTCACGTTTGACCTGTAGTAGCCAGTGTTTAACTGTCGTAGCTGGGGTTTAACCGTGTTGTCCCACTGCTGAATTAATGACTGGAGATTGTGTAAAGTGTTCTGGAGCTCTGCGTAATGAGCATCTCAGAGCCACTTCCGTCTGAAACAGTAATCTATAAGCTTGCCTCAAATGACTCCTTTTAGTATGTCCCACACAATAGGAGCTGGGATGTCTGTACTGGAGTTCTCCCGTATGATTTGCAGGATACTTTCAGATAAAATGGTCATTAGTTGGGGGTCCTTGAACAGTGATGAATTAAGTCACCAGTAGGTGGTTCGGGGTGGCTTTCCTAAGGCAAATTTAGCAGTAACCGGGGAGTGATAGAACAATATTGTAGCATCTTGGCTGATGTCGTGCATGGAGTCCAGATGTTCTGCAGTAGTGATGATATAATTTAGCCTAGTGAAGTTTTGTGCTGTCAGAGAACAGTGAGTGTAAGAGTGGCCTGAGGGAAATGTAAGCCTCCACACATCAATCAGCTCTAGATACGTGAAGATGTGACAAAGGTACTTTTGTTAAGGTGTCGTTCTAAACAGTCGTGGGCCTATTGAGTCAAGTGTTAGATTAAAGGTGACATTAAGATTGCCCCCAAATATAAACTGATCTTGGAGGACTGGCAGCAGCTTATTAAAGAATATTTGAGCTACTGATTTGTGAGAGCCAGGCAAGAAATAGATGCTGGCTATGGTAAGTGTGGTGTCATAGAGTGTACCAGTGGCTATGATGCTTCTGCCATCTAGGTCTACAGTCTGGTCCTGGATATGGAATGGTACACACTGTGATATCATGGTCAGAACACCTTGGCATCATCCAGACTTGTGAGAGGAGACCAGCACTGTAGAAAAACTCCTAGTTTTACATTTCTTGTGTTCAGACATTGTAAAATGAGTCTCTTGGGGCAAAATAATTGCTAGACGCTCCCTCCCATTTAAAATACTGGAGAAGATGGGCCCATTTGGTTGGGCTAGAAATATCATTTACATTGAAGGTGAGAATTTTAATAGTATTACCCATGAAGACTGACTTGGCAGTATAGTCCTAGGCTGTGGATTGCCCTACCCTATGAAAGAGCAAGTGAGATGTAAGGAAGGAAACAGAGAAAGAGAACAGAAAGAGAGGAAAGATAAGAATAGAACAAGTGTAGAGAAGGCAAGGAGAGACAGCTGAGTAGCAAAACTATGTAAAATTACAATTCAACTTGCAAATGGAGAAACAACATCCAAGTACATATCTGCAAAAAAGAGAACCAAGATAACTGTGATGACCGACTGGGTCCAATCATTTGTGAAAAATTGAAGTAAACACAATAAAATTGGCACTTCTTAGGAAGGGAGAACACTAAATGCCTTCTTTTATAGGACAGCTGGTATATTCCAAGAGGGAAAATTGTGTACCAAAGGTCACGGAATCTCTCAACAGGGTATCTCTTGAATCTACAGAGGTGTTACCAATGGAAACACTGAGGTGCACCTCTATAAAGTTTGAACAGCACCAACTTAGGGTAATCTACATCATGATGACCTTCCAAGATGGCAGCCACACTGAGCTGCCATCTGTAAGGGCTCCATTTTGAGGTCACTTCTTTCTACTCCTTTGTTTATTTTTTATGTTTTAGGAGACTCCTGAAGCTTTGTGATTACTTGCTGTATCCAGAAGAGTTTTAATTTAATTTTGAAAAGTAATTTAACCTTAGTTAGAAGTAAGGAGTACGGTAAGGCTGTTAGTTAGGGTTGATAGTGAGCTAGCATTTTTGTTTTTAGTGAGGTCCCATTTGTGCTGCATTGTGCTGTCGAGAAATTGTGAAGGGAGATTTCCAGCTACCAGACATCAAACCTTCTTACCTTCTGTTGTGGTTGGGAGAAGTCTCGGCTGAAGATTTGAGGAGATTTGAGGAGTGCAGCATGTCACTAGAGTATCCTGAGTGTCTGGAGGTAAGCTGCTGAAAAGATCGGGTCGGTAGTCATTGCAGCGGTGTGGGGAATAGTCGGAGCAGCCTGAAAGATGCCATGGTGAAACCCAAAATTTTTCAGCTGCTGTTTTGACTGCTTATTGGCCACTCATTGGAATCATGGAGTAGACGATTTATCATTCTGTTGGATTATCCTGCTGTGGTTGGAGCTGGGTGATTTGCAACAAATTGTGGCTTCATTGGTGGGCACTTGGACAGCTATCTCAGGTTGGGGAATCTTGTGTCTGCACAACTACTTGTGGTAAGTTCAATCTGAGCACCAGTGAGAGCTGTGTAGCTGTTGACTGGAGAAAATTGACTAGTGGACAACAGAGGGTGACAGTATCCTGGTTTGAATTTCTGTTGCAGTTTTTGTCTATCAGTACTAGTGAGAGAAGTACCAGGACTAAGGTGTTTAGTTGATTTACTTACATCTCCTTTTCACATATTTGGTCTCAGCAATCTAAATCTGCTATTATCCAGAAAAGCAGTGGTGTGAGTATCACTCTTTCTCCTTCTTTGGGTCTTTTCATGGAATGTGATTTGAACTGAAAAATTGACTGTTTATTGCTGGACTAGTGAGAGTTTTTTCAGAACTTTAATATTCTTCTGAAACAATTATTTTGACATTTTTAGCTCTATATAGGAGCAGGAACTCTTTCCACAGCATACCTGGACTAATATTGGATTTTCTTTCTATATTTATTATTTTTATGATTTTATGTTATTTTTGGTCTGTCTTCATATTTGATTTTATTATCTTGTGGGGGGAGGTTTGTGGTAGGGGGAGCTGAGTTTTGGGAGGGTGGAGTTTTGTGGGGGGGAGTTGTATATCTGAAGAGTGGGAGTTTTGTGGGTGGGAAATTGTTATCTGACTAGGTGAGTGTGATTGCTGGTTAGTGCAGGATGTGCTGGGGCCGGGGACCATCACAAACTACCTATGATGCATCCTAGCTGTGCGACCTTCATCCCTTTGCCAACCTCCATGTGTCAGCTATGACAGCGAGGTGCTGTTGGGAGGTTGGCATTAGGGAGCTTAGGGGTTGGTGTTAGCGGGGTGCTGTAGGCATAGCGGAGGCGAGAGGTATCGAGGTGGTCAGGTGCAGGAAGCACCCTGGGTTTAGATGAATCCAAGAGAGAGCGGACAGATGTGTTTGATTCTGTCCTGTGTTCCCGTTGGACCAAGTTGACAGGTAGCCAGTGGGGCTGCATCATCTACTAGTCCCTTTCGGTTGGTACTGTGCAATGCCAGATTGATGAGGAACAAGACCACAATTATGGTGGACTTGATTTCCTTTGTCAATCTGGCTTGCATCAGGGAAACTTAGTTGGGCAATGATGCTGGTCTGGTTCTGGAGGCAGCTGTCCCTGCTGGGTACTCCATGGTGCATTACCTGAGGCTGAAACACAGGGGCAGGGAAGTAGCCATCTGTTTTAGAACCGACTTGGGCTTCATCGTTCTTCCAGTGGGAACTACCGGGTCCTTTGAGTGTGTGGCAGTGCGTGGGGGCCCAGGTGCAGGAAGCAGTATTCTCCCTATTTACCGCCCTCCTGAGGTGGGGAGAGATTCCTGCTGGAGGTTGCAGACTTCGTCAGTGGCGAGGTGTTGGAGTTCCACAGATGTTTAGTTCTGGGGGACTTCAACGCTTGGGTCAATGATGTATCCTCGCAGTTTGGATCCAGCCTACTCCAGCTTGATGTCATTATTGGGCCTGACACATGAAGTTACTTCCGTGACCCACCACCATGGCTACATGTTGGACCTGGTGTTCTCACTGAGATTTGAGGTAACTCACCTCAGTTGTGATCAGGTCAAGTGGTCTGATTATTGCATGGTGAAGTTCTTGTTTGGCCCCCCTCCCCCCGAGAGTCCCCCCCATTGAGATGGTCAGCTATTGCACTTTAAGGGGACTGTCACTGGAGAGACTACTGGTGGTAGCTAATCTATCTAGTGTAGACACTGCATGTGCAATGGGTAAGTGGGAAGCGGCTGCCACATACAATAGGGTAGTTTCTAGGGCTCTCGATACCCTCGCGCCAGTCCGTGTATAACCCAGATTTTCTCTATTGAGGTTTCTATGGTTTGTTGGTGACCTAAAGGTGATGAAGATCAGGGGTCAGAAGATGGAGCAGTGTTGGGGGAAGTCCCAGTCGGATGCAGACAAAATGGTCCTGTGTGCTCACTGTGTTGAGTACCAGGGAGCAATCAACCATAAGAAAGCAGAGTTCCTGTCCAGGGAGATTGCTGCAGGGAAGAACTGACCTTCTTAGCTTTTTCAAACTGCAGACAGACTTCTTCATCTGGCTTGTTTGCAGTCAAAAAAAACTTTACAATCACTTTAAATGATGAATTTGTTCAGTTCTTCACTGACAGTGTGTCCTCTATCCAGCAGGGGATCCTCTCATCCCCTCAATGAGACGTGTTGTCACTTGCAGTGATCAGCTTGGGGGTCACGGAAGTACTCCGCCTCTCTGGGAAGAGTTTAAGTCAGTGGAGGTGCCCGAGGTCATTGAGATTATCTCAAAGCTGAAGCACATATGAGCTGGACCTGGCTACAATATGTTTTTTAATGAGATGTGTTGGTTCTGTCGGCCCGGTATTCGCCATGATTGTCCGGTGCTCATTGTTGGAGGAGGTTTTTCCTGAGTCCTTGAAAGACACTCTGGTGAGGTCCCTTCTGAAGAAGTCATCTCTCAACCCGGATGTATTGGCAATTTACCATCCTATCTCCAATCTTCCCTTTTTGGCTAAGGTTGTTGAGAAGATTGTGGTGCAACAGCTTGAGGAGCACCCCATGGCCTTTGATATCTATGAGCTACTACAGTCAGGTTTCAGAGCCAGATAAGCACCAAAATGGCATTAGTCAGGGTGCACAATGACTTCCTCACAGCTAGGGATAGAGGAGATAGGTCAGTTCTTGTCCCCCTTGATCTTCCTTCAGCTTTTGACACTGTAGATCACATGGTGCTTCTTGATCCCCTCAGAGAGTATTGTGGACTCACTGGCACTGTCACCAGCAGGTTTGAGTCCTATCTCACTGGCAGGAAGTGCAGGTAGTGATGGGGAATTTCTCATCCTCCCCGAAGCTCCTACCTTGAGAAGTACATCAAAGGTCGATCTTGTCGTCGATGCTATTTGCAGTGTGTACAGTATATGCTGCTCCTGGAGAGCTCATTAGGTGATACAATGTGGGTTTTCACTGCTATGCAGATGATGCCCAATTGTATTTGTCCTGTGCCCCTGGAACATTGGATTCTGTGGAAGTGCTTAACATCTGCCTGGCCAAGATCAATGACTGGATGTCCTCCACTTGGTTGCGACTGAACCCTGGTAAGACAGGGGTGCTGGTGGTTGAGTCGGGTCAAGGACATGATGGGAGTGCTTCTGTTGGGGCCTCAGGTCTTTTCCTGGGACCTACACCATTGATAGCCTCCTCTAGGGTGCGAGATCCTGGCATGATCCTGGATGATAGGTTGACATTTGAAGCTCAGGTGTCATCTGTTGTGCAGAAGGGATTTCACCACTTGAGGAATATCACCAAGATCAAACCTCTAGTTCTACCTGAAGATTTGCCCACACTAGTTCATGCTTTTGTGATGTCCAGGCTTGATTACTGTAAAGCTCTTTACTTCAGGGTCTCTGGAGGTACCCTCCACCAGCTGCAGCTGGTGCAGAATGCTGCTACCAGGTTACTGACTGGCCTTTCTAGGTCCAGTCACGTGACCCCAGTTCAGTGGGCTCTGCAGTGCCTGCTGGTCAGGTGGATAGTTATCTTCAAGGTGAGTTTACTTGCTTACATAGCAGTACATGGACTTGGCCCTGGGTGTCTGGCTGACCTTCTGACACCGGCTGTCTCAGTCAGATCCCTCTGCTTCATGACCAGGGGCTTTCTTGAAGTTCCCAGGACCCGACTTAAAATTGCCAGTGACTGGGATTTTACCATTGCTGGTCTGTTCCTGTGGAACACTCTTCCACCCTACATTAGGGAGGCCACATCAGTCGATTGTTTCAAAAGCAGTCTGAAGGCCCATTTATTTTCATTGGTCTTCCCAGATGATGTGATTTAACCAGATTTTAGATCTGATTTTAACTATATCCACTGTTTTAATGGCTTTTACCGATATTTTCTTTTTTTATTGGATTGTGTATTGGTTTTATTTTACCTGTCTTTTTGTGCATTAGGTGCCCAGAGCCTCCAGGATTGGGCGTTCTACAAATAAACTTTGCCTTGCCTTGCCTGTTATCTGAATCATGCACCACTGATGGGGTGGTATCAGATTTGAACTCTGGGGATGAAATGAAGCAGTTTCCTCCAGAGCTAAAGAGGGTGAAGAGAGGGGATCATCAAGGGGTGGAGGTGAGATTCTATGTTGTTGATCGGCTCAAAATAGGATGGCCTTAGCCCCCACACACCTCAGCCCCACACAAGGGAGAGCACGTCTATCTGGTGGAGCCACCCACAGGACAGGTCACGGGGCCCCCAGCAACAGTCCTGATCCCCCCCACATAAAGGTCTTCCTGCCTCCCACCAGCCACAAAAATGTAAGTGCCGTACCTGAGTCCAATATCCCCCAGACCTCATGGCAGATGGTCGTATACAGCAAGCTGTGGATAGCTGTATAGGTATGAGGCTGGTGGGGGGGGGGTTCTCATGTTTGATATCATCATTATAGTACTGTGCAGCCCAGGAAGTTGGCTAATGCAGGTGGAACCAAGGGCTCTGGGCAGCATTTCTCAGCCACTTTAGGAAACAACTGCAAGTGGCATGGCTGCCCTCATCTTTTGTGACTCACAGTTCTTTCTCTCTCTCTTTCTCTCTCGGTCATGTTCTCTCTACCGAGCAGGCACCATAGCTGGCATGGCATCGGTTTGAGATCTGTAGACATCCAGACAGCTGTTGGGCAGGGGACAGGCCTCGGAGCCAAACCAGGGCCGAGGACCCAGCAGTGGGATGACAACATTACACTTGCCCTGATCATTCATGCTACAGTGTCAACAATGGGAGGGCACCTGGAGTGATCAGGTGATGGAGAACATTGCTAGAGGGTCAAAAATGAAATAAGAATATTTGGATTAACAGTAGGGCAGCAGTAGGAGGCACCAGGGGGCATTACACATGACACCCAAGGTTTTTTTTCTTTCAGACAGGACACACCTAGCAAGTGTTGGGGGGGTTAGCCTACCTCTTGACCAGCTCGAAAGTGGGGGTGCATAGCATGTCATGCTGGGTGGTCAAAACTGACAGAAGAGCCTATTCCATGGCAGACAAGGAGTCTATGTTGAGGGAGTGTCATGTATGGAGTTGGAAAGCCTGAGCATTTGCTGGAAGGGTAGGGACATTGCCTGACATGGCATGCTTCAGGACCATGGTGAAGGAGGGAGGGGACATCACTTTACTGGACCCACCATGTTGATCTGGGACTCCTCACCACTCTGGAAGTTCTCTGGGGCTGCTGTTGGCTCTGCTTTCCCTACCAGTGTTAGGGGGAGCAACTCAGCAATACCCATTAGGAAGGGTCCCCTGCTGAAATGCCCCACTTCTGGTGGGGTTTTCTTTCCCAGACTCCCCACAGAGCATGAAACATGCATGTGTACTGCATTTATGTCTTCAATAAACATATGGTTATAGACATTAACCCATCTGATGGTGTGATCGTAGTCTTGGAGGGAAATGGGAATAGGCTCTTAACCAGCTAACTGTTTTTCCTGGAGGATTTAAATTGGAAGAATTTTTGGCTGTTGAAGCCCCCTGTTCCCTCAGCTTGGCAGGAAGCTCCCTTCCGCCCTCCCTTCCACATTCCTGGCCAAAATGACAGATGCCTAAATGGGCCTCAGCTGGGGGGAGAGGTGAAGGATCAGCTGGCTCTGGCCAGCCCGGGGGGGCAATGATGACCGGGCTAGTGATTTACAGGCAAGGGATCCAATCAGGAAAAGTTTACAGGACAGGATTCCAGGTAAGAGGATGGCTGTACAAGGGGAAGATAAACCCTGGTATCTCAGGAACTCAGCCTTCCTGCCTGGGATTGTGAGGAGCCTGAGGCACCCACCCACATTGAAAAAGGAGAAGGAAGGGTGGACTAGACGGATAAGTGACCAAGGTGGGTGACGGTAGAGTGAGATTAACATGGATGCAGCGTTGCTCATAAGGATTGGTGCAGTGCTCATGAGAGAACTTTTCCCAGTGTTTCCACCTTTAACAGGGTTTTTCTGACTTTTAACCCTCATCAGGGCTGGGTCCAGGGAACTTAGATTAGAGTGGTAGGAGGTAGGAACCAGTCATAGTAGTGTCAGTGGCTCAGTAGGTAGCATACTCATCTCTGAGGTCGGGACATCAGAGGGCTGTGGGTTCAGTTCCCACATCTGGCACTTGGGTTAATATCCCAATACTGACACTGTGGTGCAGCGTGAGAGGGGTGCTGCACTTCTGAGGTGGCGTCTTTCCGATGAGAAGTTAAACCGAGGTCCCATCTGCCTGAATTGGTGGTAGTTCAGGTGGATGTTAAAAATCCCATGGCACTTATCGAAAAGAGTAAGGGAATTTCCCCAGTGTCCTGGCCAAGTTTCCCTGATTCCCTAAAATTACCACCAACAGTTTAATCTGGTTCAAGGTCAGTTGGCATTCATCTGTATCCCCCTTCCCTGGGTAGTGCCTGAAAACAGGCAGGATTTGTCTAGTGCACTTACCCGGTCAACAAAACTAAAATTAAAAAAAAAAAGCCATTGTAAGAGGACAGAGAGTCTGGACTGCAGGGGTGTCACATGTGGAGTAGGACATCTGAGCTGGTGCTGGATGGGTAGGGGCATCATCCAGATGGTATGCTCCAGAATCATGTTGGAGGAGAGAGAGGATGTCACTGTGCTGCACCCAGTATGGTGAACTGTGACTCCTCCCTATTCCTGGAGACCTCTTGGGCAGCTCTTGCCACTGCTTTCCCTACCAGTGGTAGGGGGAGGAAATGGGTGACCCCCTCATTAGGAGGTAGTCCCCCTGTTGAAATGCCCCACCTATGGTGGGAATTCCTTTGACAGACTCCCTGCAGTGCACAAAATGTGCATATGCACTGCCCTTATGTCCTTAATAAACATATGACTAGAGCCATTTACACAGATACAGATACACAGAAATGTGACAGCAGAGAAAGGCACCACTGCCCACCTAGTCGGCCCAACACCCTACCTCCCCCCTTCTGTTATGCTTCCACCCTCTTTTCCCAAGCCTTTAAATCTATCCCAAACCCTCTTGAACCCCTCCACCATTTCAGCTGCCACTACCTCCTCTGGCAGCTTGTTCCAGGCCTCCACCACCCTCTCTGTGAAAAACTGCCCCCTGACATTACCTCTGTATTGCCCATCTTCCAGTTTGAGGCTATGTCCCCTCGTGTTCACTCCCTTCTTCAATTTGAACAAGCTGTTACCCTCTACCTTATTTATTCCCTTCAGATACTTAAAGGTCTCAATCATGTTCCCCTCTCCCTCCTAGTCTCCAGATGGTACAAATTCAGCCCTTTCAATCTTCTCTTATAGTGTACATTCTGCATCTCTCGTACCATTTTGGTTGCCCTTCTCTGCACCCTCTCCATTAGCTCAACATCTCTTCATAGGTGAGGCCTCCAGAACTGCACCCCATACTCCTCATGCTGCCTAACCATGGTTCTGTATAGTGGCATTAGCACCTCCCTCTTCCTGCTATTAAAACCCCTCACAATGCAGGCCAACATTCCATTTGCCTTTCCCACCGCCCTGCTACACTGGCTGCCCACCTTGAGGTCATGCGATACCATAATCCCCAGGTCCCTTTCTGTTTCTTTCTCCTTAATCTCCAACCCCCAAGGAAGTAAGTTTCCCTCCTATTCTTCCTCCCCAGGTGCATCAGTGAGCATTTTTGTGTATTAAACTTCAAGACCACCTCTCCAGCCTCTCCAGGCCCCGCCTCATGGCTTGCACCCCACTAGGTGAATCCACCCTATTGCAGACTTTTGTATCATCTGCGAACAGGCACACCCGTCCCTCCAGACCCTCTGCTAGGTCACTAACATAGATGTTAAAGAGTATTGATCCTAGCACTGACCCCTGAGGCACCCCACTGGTCACCGCCCGTCCCCTGGGATGTGTCCCATTTACCACCATTGTCTGACTCCTTCCCTTCAACCAGTTTTCCACCCACCTGGTGATCCTGTTGTCCACCCCTAGTCTGTCCAGCTTATGTACCATTCCACCATACAGAATGGTGTCGAAGGCCTTATTGAAATCCAGATAGGCCACGTCCACTGCTCCTCCCAGGTCCACTATCTGTGTCACCCCATCGAAAAACTGTATCCGGTTAGTCTGACAGGATCTTTCCTTGGTGAAGTCATGCTGCCTGTCATCCTGCATGCCATTCATCGACAAAGTATTCTATCAACCTGATCTTAAGTAGTGTTTCCATTACCTTCCCCACCACCGAGGTAAGACTAATAGGATGGTAGTTTTTGACCTCTTCCTTCTGCCCCCCCTTATGTAGTGTGACCACCTCTGCCCTCTTCCAGTCCATGGCACCACCCCTATGACCAAGGACAAGTTAAACAGCCTCACTAGATGCGGTGCCAGTTCATTCTTCACCTCCTTGAGAACCCTTGGGTGTATTCCATCAGGCCCCATTGCCTTGTCTACCCTAAGACTACCCAGCTCTTCCCTTACTCCTTCAGCAGTGAATTCTGCCACAGCCACCTGCCTGTGGCTGTCACCTTTCCCACCACTTCCTGGTTCCCTACCCTCCCTTGAGGCAAAATAGCTGTTTAACGCCTCTGCTTTTTTGAAGTCCCGTTCCAGTATTGTTCCACTTCCCCCCCTTATCCTTCCAATCCCATGATGTGCCCTCCTCCTTTCTCCAACATACCTATAGAAGGTTTTGTCCCCCCTCCTTGCCTGCTTCGCTATCCTCTCCTCAGTGGCCTCCTTAGCCCTCCTTATCTTTTGCCCAGCCTCCTTTCCTTTTTCCATGTAGGTTTCCATGTCCTCATCCTTTTGTGTCTTTCTGTACCTCTTGAATGCTCTAGCCTTCTCCTTGACCCATAATGCCACCTCTCTAGTGAACCACAGAGGACATTTCTGTCTTCTATTCTTTTTTACCCTTTATATACATGAGTCCATGGCTTTAAATACCCCTCTCTTGATGGCTGCTCATAATTCCTCCAACCCCTGCACATCTCCTATCCTCAACATTTCTTCCCCAACTACCTTTCTCATTCCATGAAAGTCAGCCTTTCTGAAGTCCATTACCTTGGTTCTTGTCCTAACCCTCTCCCTGCCCACTCTCACCCTAAACCTGACAGCACTGTGGTCACTGGTGCCAAGCTCTTCCCCCACCTCCACCTCCTCCACACTGTCCCATTTGTGAGGACCACATCCAACAGGTTCACACCCCTAGTGGGCTCACTGACCCTTTGTTGCAGGAATATGCCCTGAAGAGCCTCTAAGATGCCCCTGCTCCTTGCGGAGATTGCTGTCTGGGCTTCCCAGTTGATATCCGGAAGGTTAAGTCCCAACTAGTACAAATTCCCCTTTCCATGCCATCCTCGCTACTGATTCTACAAAGTGCCTATCTCCTTCCTCCCCCTGCATAGGAGGCCTATAGACTACCCCAGCATACAGGTTTTCCCCCTGTCCCCTGTCTAGGGTAACCCACATTATCTCTGTTTCCCCCTCCTCATCCTGTCCTTCCATGGCCCCAATCCCTTCTCTGATATATAATGACACCCCTCCCCCCTCTTCCCCTCTCAATCTTTCCTAAACAACCGATACCCTGGGATCACCGTCTCCCAGGTGTAGTGCTCATTCCACCGAGTCTCACTCACTGCAACAATGTCTAGGTTCTCCTACATCATGGTGGCATTCAGTTCTCCCATTTTGTTCCCCAGGCTCCTGGCATTTGCAACCAAAGCCCTCCAACATGTACCCCATCCCATCCTTCCCTGCTGCTAAGTGTTCCCTTGATGAGTGTTGTGACTTGGAGGGGAGGCTGATAGCCTCTCTGCTCTGCCTCATGTAAGGCTGGCCCTGTCCTTAGCCACCCCCCCTTATTTAGCTTAAATTGAACTTCCTTGCTATGAAGTCCAGTTTACTTTTTAGTGCAGCTTCCCCTGAAGAGCTCAGGTGCAGCCTGTCTTGGGCATACAGCCCCTCCTCCTCCCATGTAGAGCCCCAGTCACCTATCCAGCTGAACCCCATCCGATTGCACCAGCCTTGTAGTCAATTGTTAAATGCCCTTATATTCTCCTTTCTGGGTGTGCTCATGCTTGGTACTGGCAACACCTCAGAGCAGGAAATGGAAAGAAAAACAGTTTTGCTCCTACAGAACCTAGCAAGTTCCTTAAACCTTGCCTGTACCTCCATCAGACTGTTCCCTTCCAAGTCATTTGTGCCCAGGTGAAACACCAGATGTGTCCTTTCATCCTGCTGCTTACCCCAGGAAGGAGTATGATGCCTTACCTCCAGCACCATCATCCTTGGCATGCACTGTACCCATACTGAATTGTTTTTTGCTCCCTTCCTTCCCCATTTTAGCCACTTAATTATTGAGTCCCCCAAGAGTGCCACTCTACTGCCCCCTGTTTTCTGAGTGTCCTTTTGGACTCTAGCTTTGTGTCATGGGGTTTGGCTCCCTTTGGACTCCTCCTCCTCATGTTCCATCCTGACTTGGTTTCTGCCCCTGCTAATCTTTTGTTCCCCATCACCTAGCCTATCCTGATTTCTACCCACACCCAGCATCTGTACCTCTTCTCCCTCTCCCTTTAGCCTTTCATCAGACTCCCCCCTCCTGTACCTCTTCATCCCTTGTACTTCTGCCTGGCTTCCTTCATTCCTGCAGACCCCTCCTGCTTCACTGCTCGAGCATGATCCAATTTCACCTGACCCCCCCAACTGCTCCTGGCCTTCCCTCATCTGCATCACTGTGCGAGATTGTGCCAACTGTGCTTGATCCCCCTCCAACTCTTCTTGTCCTGCCCATCTTTGCAGAAGGTTTTGAGCACTGTACCCCACATGGGGAAGTCTTCCTCCTTACCACCTGCCCTGTCTGCATATTTCCCCTCTCCTGCACCCTGCCCAGCACATGACCCAGGCTCCTACTGCAGCTCCTACCCTGCAGGGTTTCCTCCAGTTCATTTTCAGCCTCCCAGGAGCTAAAGTTCAGCTCTTCCAGTGCCTCCTTCCTTTCCCTTTTCTTATGCCACAGTTCCCCTAGTGCCACCTTTTGGTGTGTCCCTAATGTGCCCCTCCCCTCCTCCGCCCCTTCTTCTGCATGCAATGTGCCTGTCCCCTCCTTTCCCCCTTCCACTGCACCTGAGCTCTTTCCCCCCCGTCCCCCAGCCGCTCTGCACCCCCCCTTCTCTGATGGCCCCTGCCGGACCCCTTCCTCTCCAATGTCCTAGACTAGAATACCTAGGAGGGCAAAACTATTTGTTACTTCCACACTCTGGCCCATTTCACCTATGCCTGCATTATCTTTATACTGGGCATCTGTCTGCCTTTTCCTGAGCCTACTGTCTTTCATTCCTCCTGAGCCCTGACTGACCCCTTTTCTCTATCTACAGACATCATTTTTGTGCCTCTAGGCTTCCTGCTGTCAGTTCCCACTGACCCCTTTCCTCCTGTCTCAGGTGTTACTGTCCCAAATCTGGACTTGTTTCCACCTCTGGTCTATCCCCCTCTGGATCCCCTTTCATCCTCTCCCTCCCAAGCCTTTGACTTCTGGAACAGTGTATCTGATCCTCCAGTGAATCCACTCAGCCCTTCCCACTCCTTCCTTGGCTTATACCATCCTGGTCTCTCTACCCCCTTTCCCCAGCATCCCCGCCATTTAACCCCCCACCTTAGCCCCGCCACTTCCTCTCTCAGCTGAGTGAGCTGCTTACACATCATATGACCCCCCATCCTCCAAACCCAATTTAGGATCATAGCCATTCCACAGCCACTGCACCCCACCACTCTGCCAAAGATCCCCCTCCTTTGGTCACCCCTCCCTCTGTGCTGCCCTACCATTTCTTCCGTGATACTTAGATACAGTCCTAAAATCAACCTTATGTATTTTTTGGGCCCCCAACCCTCACCCCCTCCTCAACCCCAACCCACAGTCAAGACTTTTTAGAAATAATAAAGCATGTGCAAACCATAGGCATCAAGAATTGATAACCATAGCCACGACGTCCAAGTCCAAGTCATCAAGTTCAAGTCCAAATCCCCAGCACCCCCAGTGTCAGAAGTCCAAGATCAAGTTCCCAGCACCTCCAGTGTCAGTAGCCTCGACCCAGTTCATTTCACCTCAATTTCAGCTCTTTTCTGAAGGATTTCTTAGTGTGTGTGTCAATTTCCCATATCCACTGGGGTTGAAGTCCAAGTCCCCTGTGGAGAAATGCAGAACCTAGTTCCTTTGCTACAAAAAAGCTCCTCGCAGTGATTTCTTTAGCTCAGGATGCTCCTTGCTCCCACTTTTAGTCCTTCTATCGGTCTGGCTGGCTATTTTTTAAAGCCTACCACCTTGGCACCTCTCTCCCTGATTGGCCTGATCCTATACCACTATCTGAGGTTGGCCAGCCATCCATTCCTGCTTCAGTCACTGGACTGCCACCTGTGCCTCTTGCTAGTTCAGCTCCAAACAGCTCAGCTCTCCTTCCTCTGATTACCAACCTTGATCCCGCTGCCGACTGCAGCAACAGCTCCACACAGCTCTCCACTCTCCTTTCTCTGGTCGCCGATTGACCAAGTGATTATTGTATCTGGGGTAAAGGGGACTGGGCAGTTAACCAGCTGACTAGGTGAGTGGATTCATGGATGGGTGGGGGCATCACTCAAAATGTTATGCTCCAGAATCATGGTGGAGGAGGGAAAGGATGTCTGTATGTGCTACACCCAGCATTGTGAACCGTGACTCCTCCCTATTCCTGGAGTCCTCTTAAGCAGCTCTTGCTGCTGCTTTCCCTACCAGTGGTAGGAGAGGAAATGGGTGACCCCTCATTGGGAGGTGGTTCCCCCATTGAAACGCCCTACCTATGGTGGGAATTCCTTTACAAGACTCCCTGCAGTGCACAAAGTGTGCATGTGTACTGACCTTATGTCTTCAATAAATGTATGGCTTGGGCCATTTAACCCAACTGACCATGTGGCTATTGTCCCTGGGGGAAAGGGGAATGGGCAGTTAACCAGCTGATATGGTGAGTGGATTCAAGGACATTGAGCCATTACATTACAAATTTTACTGAACAAAACAATTAAAAAATACTCTGTACAGCATTTGTGAACCTAATAGAAAATTCAGAGATGTCTTTTTCTATACAGTAAGCTTTTTGTTTAAAAAATAGAAGTAAGAGTAGATTCTGTTCTTCACTTTCATAAAGTTTTTGAGTTGTAAAAACCATCTTTACATCTTGTCAAAAATTAGTAATTTTTTATATATTTATTTGAAAATTGGTGACCGGGAAACATATTTTGAGCTGAAGCTCATTTCCAGGTGTAACCCAGGGTAGAGGGAAACTGGAGGAATAACAAACAAATTGCTATGCAATTCAAGATGCAGAAGTAAAGTGCAGACACAAACTACAAGTATCTAAATAAAATTCACAAGTAAGTCTTGGAGCAGTTTAAAGTGTGAGTATGCATACCCATGCTATGCCGAGTGCACAGGAGAAAGTACGTCAAAACTATGCCATAGCAACGTTAGCAAGACAGAAACAGGAAGTGCCTGTGGCACCAAATTTGGATAAGACAAAGCAGAACCCAAGTTGCTGCTAACATAAGACAGGGTGGTACCTTTTAAGGGAAGAATGAGCAAGGCGGGGATGTAAGGAGTTTCAGCTGGTGCCTGAAAGAGCCTGTGGTTGCATTGTGGTGGAGGCAAGAAGGAATCAGGTTCCAGAGAGTTGGAAGGCAATAAGAGAAGGCAGATTGCCCAGTAGAAGAACAAGGATGAGGCATGGAGAAGGTCTGCTGGTCCCTGGAGCAGAGAGATCATGGGACAGGCACGACAGGGAAAAGAAGTAACGAGAGCTAGGATGGAAAGGAACCAAATCAGTAACTGGAGATGAATAGAGAATTAATAATGCCAGGAAAAATCAAAACATGTCTTTACATTCACATTAGATATGAAAGTCATGGGGTTTTCTGCTGCTAATTAGAATTGCTGAAATTTCCTCAAACATTTCTGGACATTTTTGCAAAATACTCTTACACAAGAGACAAAGGAGGATGAGACATAATCATTCAAGTATTCCATTTATGGTAAAGAATTAGAATTTTAAACTCAGCATTTCAGGCTCACAGCTGAACAATCTGGCTGCAAACTATATGTATTTATTATCCCATGACAGGGTATAGGTGTATAAGGTTTTAATGCATGCCCCTAGTGGCTGTGAGGCACAAGGTCAAAGACAGAGTGCCCTTACAACCATCTGTGTTGTGCATCAATGCCTGACAAACCCATGCCCTGCTGTGGTTTAATGCACTTAGAAAATGATGGACAGCAGTACAGCCTGGATGTTAGAGGAATGAGCATGGTACATAAAGCAGACCTGGGATGATTCCCACAACATCCACTTGCATACTGTGTGACTCTAAGCAAGTCATTAACCACCTCAATGCTCCTGGAGCACCCTGAAAACTGGCATGTGTGCCTAGTGGTCCTTATCTTGTTACCAAAGAAAAGAATTAAAAAAATAATAATTGCTAAAATAAATGCATAAATGAAAGTGTTATGAGTCTGGGCAGACTAGATGAACCTTTGGTCTTTTTCTGCTGTCATTATCTATGTTTCTGTGTTTTTACATTGAAGAAAAGAAAAATATGTTTGTGTGCATTTCACTTTAATAGATCAGTAAAGTAAGTAATTACTGTATAGCATGGTAACTACTTGATTTGGGCAAGAATATATTAAAGTAAGTAAAAGTTGCTGTAGTGAAAAGTAATAATTTCTGTTGCTTTTGCTTTTAATAATAAACTGCAGTGTCTGACTTTTAGTTTGATGTGCTTTATCAGTTTCAAAATGCTTTTGATTTTTGTCAGAATAGCAATGACATCATCAAAACAGCAATCAAGCCAGTTACTTCCTGTGAGATGACCAAACATTGCCAAATTGAGTTTCAGTACATCACTCATTTTTATGGTTTGCCAAAGCAGTTTCTTCTGTGCTTCTTAGAAGTCAAGACAAACAATGACTTTCTTGTTTCAGTTTTATAGGTGGGTGTATTGATCTATTGTATGTACAAAGGTCTTTTTTCTAAGATTGACCGCAGTTCATCAGAGGTGTGTGGGGCTGTGTTGCATTAGTCAGTGGTAAAGTGATGCTTTTAAGTACCTGCTTTATAAATACATTTAAATGTCTGAGTCTGGAAAGAATGCTTTATTTAAATGTTTGAGCCTGGAAAGAACGCTTAGCAAAGGTGCATTTCTAGATGCGACTTTGGGGGTTACACATGGGTTAAGGGAAGGTGAAATATAAAAAAAAATACTAATGGAGGGAATGTGGTTTATTAATTAAAGCTCCAGCTAGGGAATCAAGAGATTTTTTAGGATTGCTCCAGAGCTAAATATTCAGGATCATAACTATGTTTCTATAAAAATGAAAAAGACAAAGAGGTTGCACATGGAAAACAGGTGCAGGGATAACCAAGTAACAGCAAAAAAAGTCTAAATCCCACACTCTGCTAAATCAAATAAAGGACTTTTGAATTAAATGGTGAGCAGTCCTTTATTTGATTTAGCAGAGTGTGGGAATTAGACCCTTGTTAACTATTTTTCTATATTTTAATCCAATTCCAAAAATCCATTCAGTGTTCCATACCATCTTAATACTTTGAATAAGTAGTATTGGTTAACTTGATCAAACGCTTTCTCTTGATTTAAAGAAAGTATGTAGCCTGTGCACCTGTCTTGTTTTCTCCTCTCAAATAATTCTCTTAAAAGGATTAGATTATCTTGTATCTGTCAGTCTGGAATTGCACAACTTTGTGACTTTAAAATTATAATACTTGCTGCCTTAGTTAATCTTTTTGCCAGTAATTTCACTAATATTGTATAATTAATATTTAGGAGGCACAATGACCTCCACTTATCCAGTAATGTTCTATCCCCCTTTTATAGAAGAAAATAAGTACAGCTTTTGTTAGGGAGCATGGTAAAACCCCAGTTAATAGTATCTGATTGTATAATATGCGCAATGTTGAGGCTAAATGATCAGACAATACTTTATAAATTTAGATGATTTGTTAAACCATCTGAGCCTGGAGCTGTGTTATTATTGAGACTTTCTATGTCTTCTTTAATTTCATCCAACTGAATAGACTGTGTCAGATGCAACTTTATATGATTCGGTATTTCTGGAATCCCTAAATCTGATGGTGACAAGTTGTCAAATCTCAAGGTACATTCCTTATTAATTTTTTTCCCATATATCTGTGTACTATATCCATGATACCAGTTATAGCCTTTACTAACTGGTCTCCTTCTGTCTCCCTTATCTCCACCATTTTTATTTTCTGTATCCTATCCCAACAAGGTTTGAAACAATCCGTAGATTGATTCTTTTCCTTGTGTCCCAATTTTACTTTCTTGTTCTAAGGGTGCCGCACTGTTGTACTGGTATTTTTTCATATTATGTTTAATGTTTTCTATCTGTTCAGTAGAATCCATACCACTTTTGTACATTCTGGATATTAATTTATGTAAATGTGTTCTTAGTGTTAGATACTGCATGAATTTATTGTTTCCCAATTTTCATGTTATTCTCTGAAATATATTTTTGAATTCCTGTTTTGAGTCCTCCCACTATTCCCCAAATTATCATATGCACTTAAAAGTTTCCATTGAGCAAAAACATCATACCATTTGTCCGCTGTATCATGGTTGTGTAGGAATGTACTATTTAATCTCCATGGTTTGTTTTTTGAACAAGGGGGTGATATTGCAGCTATTGTACAATTACAATATACCGCTAAATGAGCTAAAGTTTTCACTACAAAAGTTTCAGCACTCCTAATTTGAAACAACTGAGAAAAAAAAATCAATTCTTGTAGTTAATGATCCTTTCATAAAGGTGACTTCAGTGGTGTTGTATTCTATCTTCCAACCATCTTGTAAATCTACTGTTCATATCATGTCTTGTAAATAAACCAAATCACAAAATAGTTTTTGGTCTGTCCTCCCCATTACTAATATTTAATATGCAATTAATGTCCCCTCCAAACACTACTAATTTGCTAGTATGTAGGTGTAGTCAAACTGCCTGAAACAATTTTACTCGCTCAGACTTAGACTGAGGAGTGTATCTATTTATCACCCTCAGCTGATGCTGCCCATATGAGATATCCAATAATAAAGCCCTCCCAGGTACAATGTCCACAAGAGTCTGAAGTTTTAACTCAGATCCTCTAAAAAGTATTCCAGCAATACTGCAATTGTCTAACATGTGTGGCCAAAAGGATGGCCCCTTTCTCCATGCCTATTGTACAGCTGATAATTCATATGTTTAACTTAGTGTCTAGTAAAATAATTATGTACCTTGATAAAGTATTTAATACTGATAAGGTTGTTAATCTTTCCTTATATGACTTTATACTATTCACATTCAAAATAATGAAGATTTGTTGACCTACAGTCATTTAAAATCATGTAGGAAGGGCTCCACCCTTTCTGGACTGAGAGTTACAGTAGTTCTGCCTCTGGCTCTTTTTGCTTATTGTTCTCCCTGTAAATCCTCAAGGTGAGAAGAAATATCTTTTTGTGAAGATGTTAAGCATGTCTTCAAATCTTCCTTTTCCTCCTCAGCAGCTCCTCACTGTGTATTTTAGGCTAACTAATGGATCTATTCTTTAAGGGAATTGCTGACTGCTTATTTGGTTTTGGGTTTGTTCTCTGCTGTCTTCCTCATTTCATAGCAGTCACTGTATTCACTTTTGTCTCTGTTGTATGGGGTGGGGAGCATGATATCCCCACTCTCAGGGTCTGGGTCTGTAGGTGGGACTATGTCTGAAACAAGTACCCTATCAATTGTATTGCAATTATCAATGACATTGTCTGGTAATGAGGGTACTTCTTCAGATGAAAGAGGGAATTCATGGATGTATTGGTATGTCCTGAGCTGGTTTGCTTTGTAGAGTCTCTTTTTCTTTCCCTGATGCCACCTTAGTTTTCTGTATTCTTGCTTCAGCTGCCCTTGTGCATGCCCTTTTGTGATTAGTTCTTCCTGATTCAGACCATCCTCTGTTATGCGAGGCCTATGGTCATTGTTGAAACGAACGTTCCTGGTCCTCACATTTTATTTATTTATTTATTGAGTTCTCAGATTACAACCTTTGAGCTACAAGCTCATTTACAAAGGTTCCACGTCAGGAAAATAAGACTTACATACAATAGTAATCACAGAGATGCAAAGAAGTATACATTTAACAATGGTAAAAAGACAGTAAAGATCTTGGGTTAGGGGTAGAGCCTTAGTAGACAGTCAAAGATAGAACAGCAGGAGTAGTTGCCAGGGAGAGTGGGGGGAGGAGGAGGGTGAGAAGGATTTAAAGGAGAGGGGGTGGAAGAGGGGGAAAGTTGTCTTGTAGTAACCCAGGTTAGGGGTCACCATGTCTGAGAGAGAGATTGGGATAGGGGGAGGATGGGGTTGCGAGTGTGGAGTGGAATGGAGCCCAGGGGACAGGAGGTAAGATCAGTGATGGGCAGGGGTCTGTGGGCCAGGGGTTGGGAGGAGGAAGAAGGGAGAGGGAGGTAGCAAGTTAGGTGCTCATGAAGTGTGAATAGGTAGGGTAGTCAGGATTTTTAAACAGGAGAGTTGGTCAGGTAGGACAGGTGCATTTCCCATGTGAGGAAAGGTGGGACCTAAGTGCAGATTTGAATGGGTAAATTTTGCTAATTGTGGCTAGTTCTGTTGGAAGACAGGAGAGCCATAGTGAGGCCTGGTCTTCGAAGGAACGCTGACCTTGGGCAGTGCAATGATAGAAAATATTGATTGAGATCTTATTGGATGTCCTTGTGGTCCTAGTTGGAGCAACCTGGTGTATAAGGGAGCTGGGCCCAGGGGGTAGTAGGCCCAGGGTTGCTTTTTTGGCAAGTAGGCAGGTTTGATAGTGGGCCCTATCAAACAGATTTAGCCAATCAGTTTCCTGGTAGAGGTGGCAGGTATGAGTCAGGTGAGGGGCTCCAAGTGTGAGTCTGCAGGCTTTATTGGGTGTAGAGGAGAGTCACCTCAGTGTGCTGTCCGAGGCTGCACAGTAGATGGCAAGGCCATAATCAATGGTTGAGAAGACCGAGCTGGTTATGAAGAACTGGAGAGCTTTGGGAGTGAGGCAGCTACTGTGCTTATATAGCAGGCCAAGCTTCCTGTTAGCTGCAGTGGCCACCTGGTCAATGTGTGCAGCATATGAGAGGTAGCTGTCAAGGGTGAGGCCCAGGTATTTGGAATTGGTGACTGTTTCAATGGTGATCTTATGTAGATTCTGTATGTTGAGGGTTGCGGCCTTATGGTGGCTGTGCGCTGAGGCAAAGAGCATGGTCTTCGTCTTTTTGTGGTTGACTAGAAGTTTAGCTTTGTAAAACCAGGCTTCAGTGTTGTTGAAGTCCTGTTGGAGATGCTGTTCCAGAATGGTAGGGTCAGAATGACTGAAGTAGATCACTGCATCGTCAGCGTAGAGAAGGATATTTTGTCGGCAGGTTAGTGGTAGGTTATTTAGAAAGAGGCTAAAGAGGAGAGGGCCAAGGATGGAGCCTTGGGGGACTCCCAGGGACATTTGAAGGGGATCAGAGAGTACATTGCTTATTTTTACCTGCTGAACACGCCCTGAGAGGTAGCTCCGGAACCAGCACAGGGAGTCAGAGGAGAGTCCTATAACCTCTAGTTGTGCCAGGAGGAGGTCATGGTTGACCATATCAAAGGCCTTGGTGAGGTCTATAAAGGTTGCTCCCACCAAGTGCCCCCTGGTCAAAGGCACTATGACTGTAGCCCGTGAACTCGAGAAGTGCAGTGGTTGTACTGTGGCATTGATGGAAGCCGTTCTGCTGCTGGCATTGTAGTTGGTATTTATCAAGGTGTGCTGTCAGCTGGTCATAGACTATTCACTTGAGGGCTTTTGAGATAGGTGGAAGGATTGAAATTGGGTGATAGTTGGCGTGGTCCAACTTACTACCAGCTTTGTGGACAGGGGATACTATGACAACTTTTTAGAGGCTTGGGAAGGTACCTGTGGTGAGGTCAAATTACATTTGAAAGGGTTTGGACAATTCTGAATAGAGTGCCCATATTCTAAACAGCTGTTACATTTTTCAGCATCAAAGCCTGAGCTTAGATGAGTATGGGCTCCACATTTATGATATGTTCTAGGTTGGCCGAGATAGAAACAAACTCCTCTATATCTCTCAATAAAAAACCTCCCTAGTAAATGACATATGCCAGCGTTTGTCTGATGCAGCTTCACTTTAAATTTCCATGCCCCTGTCCAAATCTGTTCACTATCTATTACAGGAACTGGTATATTGATTACCTCACACCACTGTTTCAGCCAGTAAAGAATATTTGACTCATTAAAACCTCATTATAGAATAATGCAGTGATTTTCTTAATTGCAGGTTTGGACAAAAGGATGGCCAAAAATGGAGGCCACAAAACAGAATCTTTCACTTTGTCATATTTGAGCTAAAAATGGTCTAAAGTTCTCAGGGTTCTGAAACTAACATTGAATATGTTATTTCCTCAAGTCAGACTGTGGTGGTGACATTGAACTGGGAGCCTGTCAGCATAGCAGGCCAAAGCCTTGTTGGTGCAGAGCCCCACTCAAGCCACTGGCCAGGCATCAAGGCTTGGAAACACCCGGCAAGGGATTTATTATATAAAAGAAAGAAACACATCAGATAGCACACAGTAATTAAGGAATCCAGTATTCAGTGGAGGGGTTCAGATACAGCTTGTTGGATGTGGAGGGAGGAGCTGAGAGCTGAGTGCTGAGCTGCCGCATGCTGCTGCACTGTGGAGGAGTGCGGAAAGCAGGAGCTGTATAAAGCCTATTTTTATTTATAAAAAGTATGCCACTGTTGTCATTCCATACCATATAATTTTACAGCTCTTTCCAGTTTTACTTGTTGTATCCTGCTATCTGTAGTTCTCTTTGCTGCTGCCATTTCTATCTCCCCACAGGAACCATGAGCTGGTAGTCTAGTCAGTGGTGGAGCCTACTCACTTTGAAGGAGAATGGTTGGGTCCTGCAGAGGATGGAAGGCCAAATGAATGTACAGCGGGGAGTGGAGGCTCCCAAAGAAAGTTATTTGTAAAGCACTGAAACACTAATGCAGAACATTATATCCTAGTTTTGGAATTGCTTGGAGTTTTTTTTGGATTATCACCTGCACTATACTCTGAATAAGTTTCTGGCTAAGTGTTGGAACTGTTGGAATTACTGGAGCTCTCAGAAGATCATTGGCTTTACCTCCAAACTAAATCTACATTATTTTCTTTTCCTGTTTGATAATGTGGTTATTGATAACATGGCTATTTAATATAGTTTTTTTCCTTTTAACTCCTGACCAAGAAAGGAAAACAGAAAAAAAAAGATATCCATAGCAGTTTACTCTGTTCGGCTGTAGACTCCCCACTCTGCTTCCAATGCGGAGTGCATTTTAAGATTTATTACTAGAAAGTCTTAAGATTTTTAAGATATTCTGAGGGAAGTACAATTTTTAGTAAGGGGCAACACAATTCTTAATTTTATCCTAGCTATCTAAAATTAAAAATATAGATCACTAAACTTACTTCCTGGTCACATGATCATCATACATGCCGTTTGAATCAAGTATAGGATATAAAGGCACATGCACCAAGGTTATTTGAGGACAGACACCGTTTTGGAGACTACAGAACTCACCACTAGCAGTTCCATGCCCGATTCTTATCATTATAGAAAAGGCTGTAAGTTGATAATTTTTCTGCCACTTTGTCCCATTTTGATAAAAATTGCAACCATAATTTGTTTACCCCCAGCTATTTTTTGTTTTTGTTTCTTTATAGTGAATAACCTGTAGTAACTGATCCAGTGGGTGTTTTACTCTCACTCACTATTGCTTTATATCACTGAATATCGGAATAAGAGAGTGCAGCTGGAGGCCCTTGTTATAGCTCTGATACATCAAGAACATTTTAAGAAAAACATGGAGTAAATTAGTTTTACTTGCTCAGTGTACCCTCGGCATTTATTTAAAAAAATACACTTTTCAATGGCATAGCAATTACCTTGATATAGAATTAAGATATCAACTTTAGACTTTATAGCACCATTTATACTTGGATATCTTTTTATTGTATTGTATTCTTAGGCTTATGTAGACCTTATTCAGTGGGATTTTTGTCGATCTTTACATGTTTAATCAGAGGCAAGATTTGCACAAAGGAACTTTTGACTGTAAGAACTTTAGAACACCAGGAGACTGGCTGCCAAGAGGCCGAATTGAATTTTTGGACAAGTATGAACTGATATAAGAGTCTATATACTGAATATAGGATGTGAGCAAAGGACCATTGTTTGTTTTAAGTGTGTATATTCTTACTCTGTTGTGTATATGTATAATTTCTAGTGTTTTGGGGAAAATGAACACCAGGCAAATGAGGAAAAAGGGAAATGTTATGATTAAAAATGAAAAAGGAAAAGATTGAAAACTCAAAGAAAACAAAGATAAAAAGGTAGCCAATTCAGAAAAACAAATTACAAGCTATATACTAGCACCAGGAACCCAAATAGATTTAGTGAGAAAAAAGAGGTGCTAAGAATTCAAAGTGCCTCTCTACCCCCATTAAGTTCCTCCACAATTAAATCCATTACTGAAGTTCCCTAAACTGAAGAGCACCCACTAATGAAATCAATTAGGAATCTAGAAAATGATAATCTTGATGAAGCAGATAATTTAGAAGAGGAGAAAAACTAAGAGAAAACAGGTCATTTAGAAGTAAAAGTCCAAGTTAACAAAGCCAAAAAGGAAAGTGGGAGAAGGGGACTGGAAAGGCAGATGCCAATCAAGATGAGGGATAACTTAGCAAAGAAAACAGATGAAAATCTTCTAAAAAGCAATATTGTGGGAGTGGAAAAACAAATAGATGTAGAAGGAAATGGCTACAAAGATAAATCCCATCAGTGTCCAAGTCGATCTTTTATTAGAGATTTTGAAGCCTTTCTGACCCCATGTACAGTATATTGAGACTCAGATTGGACCCTCCCTCACAATGTCCACCTGATATTCCACATGTAGTGGAAAACACCTGTAAACAGGGAAGAAACAAGTAATAAAGATGAGTCTGGATGAAAAAATATGACTAATCTAGCTGAAATATAAATACAAACACTCTTAAAAGACAATAAGAGATGCCATTGTACTAAATGATGAACTATTAATACATGTTACTACCCTTCTAGGTGTGAATATGAACAAGGAAGTTATAATTGAACCTACAATAGTAACAAAATAAATGAAACCCAAGGAGAAAAATTAGATAAAATAATTAGTGGAAAAGAAAAAGATCAAAATACTGTTAAACTAACAACAGATAAGACAGGAGAAAGAGAACTCAGAGACAGAAAAACTAATCCAGGATTTCTGAAAAATTAAAGAAAAAAGTAATAAGGACAAGGAAAAATGAAACCCCCAAAATAGGGACACATCCTGAGCCCAGAAAGGGAAAAAGAATAGTGTAAAAGGGAAAAGGGAATATTATATAGGAAAGATCTTAGAAATAGAAGAGGATGGCATTGTAAGAAAGTATAAAGTGATAGAAGAGGTTTCTATAAAGGACAATCAGAGAAATGAAGACTTTAACAAGGTGACAAAAGGAAAATAACATCTTATGATTGCAGAAAGGAGGAGGAAAGACAAAGGTAATATATTACCAACTGTCTTTCTTAAAGGGATACCTCAATGGAAAAATGAGAACCAGAGGATCCTTAAATTAGCAGTGTATAACATCTGTAAGGGAATTATGGGGAGTAAGTTTGCATGGAATGATACTGGTTCTATATACAGATATCACAGCGGTAAAGAGAAAGGGTGGCTCTGTTTGGTTCTAAAAAAACAAAAATATCAGAAAGAGGCTATTAGAAGAAAAGGATCAGTGGCTGGATCAAGGAATTACAGTAGAAAGAACTATCATCATAGATAGAAATAAAGAAGGGATGGCAAGCCCAGGAAAAGAAATAACAAACGGGGTTGAAAGAATACAGTCAGAACAAATCAACCAAAGGAATGGGAAAAATTCAACAGAAAATCTCAAAATATGCAAGGTCTCTAGAAAAATAATTCTCCCTTGTGGGGGATGATGTTCTACCAGAAAATGGAAATATGAAAACAATAAGAGGTAGACTATGAAGGGGACCAAGAATAAATAATAATGTTGTTTTAGAAACCTCAGAAATGTCTGTACATTCCCTGGGGAAAGAGGAAAGTGAACTTATTGAAAGTGGACACAGTAATATAGAAAGTAACCAGTTTTATGGGTTAGATGATACTTCAAAAGAGTGTTGACTAACAACAAAAAGAAAAGACAGGCAAAATCATTTCAGCCTAATATCCTGCAATATAGCTGGTGCTGCAAGTAAGTTAAGAAAGATAGGATCCTTAAAACTTTTGACAGATGCATATATAATTATGTAACAGGAAACTTGGATATGTTCAGCTTAGGACTGTTTCTTAGAAGGATATCAAAGTTGGCATATACCTGCAAGGAAAAATTCTATCTATGGGAGAGCATCTGGTGGAATATGCATTTTTCTGAAAACATGTTCAGAATTAGGTGCTAAATATATTTGGAAGGATGAGGTGGATTATATTCTGGCCTTGGAAGTTTCACTGGGAAATAAAGTGCAGTGCATATTAATGAATATGTACTTTCCCCCTGGTAAGTCTAGATCCGTCTTTTCAGGATGCCTTAATAAATTTAAAGGTAAAGTAAAACATGTGCAAAACCATTATACTGGGACAATGTTTCTAATCGTAGGTGACTTTAATGTAAGTGTGGGAAATAAACTTGAAAATGAGGAAATGAATGGAATTTGGATGATGCATTACAAATACCTAGAAGATCATCCATGGATAGTAAATTCAATGGATATGGAAAACAACTCTAAAGTATTCTGAATAATTTAAATCTCCGCATCCTGAATGGTTGCTGTCAGGGGGACAGATCTGTAATTAGCACATATGTACACAAAAAATGGATTAAGTGTACTGGACTATATTATTGTGGCTATCTACTGTTATGAGCAAATACTGAGTCTTGAAATATTGAATAATTGGGACAGTGATCATCACCCATAGAAACATAAAAACATAGAAACATAGACGTTGATGGCCAATAAGGACCGCAAGACCCACCCAGTCTGCCCATTTCTTTTTCTGCCTTATAAATGTGCCATCGGCCTTTGCTCTGTCAATGGCCAATATATCCATACTCACCTGTATTGCTCCCTTATGCCTATCCCATGCCTGTTTGAAGCCCTGCACTCTATTCATATCCACCACTTCCTGAAGTAGGCCATTCCATGCATCCACCACCCTTTCTGTGAAAAAGAACATCTTCACGTTACTCCTTAATTGGTCTCCCTCTAATCTCATGCTGTGTCCTCTTGTCCTACTATTTTTCTTATATTGAAACATGTTAGACTCTTTCACCTTGTTAATGCCCTTAAGGTGTTTGAATGTTCCAAACATATCACCTCTCTCCCTCCTTTGCTCTAGGGTATACATATTGAGCTCCATAAATCTGTCCTCATATGTTTTCTGATGCAGTCCCTACACCATTTTGGTTGCCCTTCTCTGGACTGCCTCAATTTAGTTAATGTTCTTGTGAAGGTATGGCCTCCAGTACTGCAGGCAATACTCCAGATGGGGCCTAACATGTGTCTTGTAAAGATGGATTATAACCTCCCTCTTCTGATTTGTGATGCCCCTACTAATTCACTCTAACATCCCCCTAGCATTACCTACTGCTTTAGTGGTCTGCTTGGATGATTTCAGGTCATCGGTGATGATGATGCCCAAGTCTCTTTCTTTCCTTGTGACTGCCAGCAACTCCCCTTCCAGCCTATAGGTGGCTTCAGGGTTTCTCCTCCCTACGTGCATGATCTTGCACTTCTTTGCATTAAACCCCAGTTGACACTCTTCCAACCATTTTGCTAGTTTATCCAGATCTCTTCTCATTATGCCCACCCCATCTGGATCATCTACTCTGTTGCAGATCTTGGTGTCATCTGCAAACAGACAAACCTTACCCTCCAGTCCATCTGCAATGTCTCTGATGAAGGATATTGAAGAGGACTGGCCCAGGACTGATCCCTGAGGTACCCCACTTGTGATTTGCATCTTTTCTAACTGCATACCATTTACCAGCACTCTCTGTTTTCTGCCCGTCAACCAATTTTGCCACCCAGGTAACCAACTTCTGACCCACCCTGAGCCTACCCATGCCCTTAAGGTGTTTGACTGTTTTGGTCATATCACCTCTTTCCCTCCTTTGCTCTAGGATATACATATTGATCTCCATTAATCTGTCCTCATAAAATTGAATTTAAAAGCTACTATGTGGGAGTACAGGAAGAATATGGTACACAGAGAGATAGCAGAGAATAGCATGCTTATACTAAGGAATAAAAGGAATAAAAATATTAAATGGGGAACTATAGAGGCACCCAAAATACAAAATATATATTAGAGATGGAAAATATCAGGGAAGCTAAAATAACATCTATGAAAGCTTTAACATCAAATCTGGAAAGACCTATGCTATGTTTCAAACTGAGGAATGTTTTGAGAACTATCAAAAGATTGAACATTTAGTTCTGAACAAACTAGAGAAACAAATGGTAAATGGAAAAAAGATTACTAGGATTAGAGCAAAATGGTTTGATCAAGAGTGCCTAAACAAACAGAAACTTATCTGAAAAATAGGAAAAAGAGTAACAAAATATAATACGTATGATGACCGCGTGGGACTCAAAAATTTTAAATAAGAGTATTGAACTCTTATCAATATAAAGAAAAATGAATTTTACTAAGATCTCTGGGGGAAACTACAACTGGCAATACAGGAAACAAATGCTTGCTCTTTCTGGAATCTAATGGTCCACGGGTAATCAGAAATTAGATTTAATATTACTGCAGTTTTAGCACCAGAAACATGGAAAAACTATTTTGAGAAAATGTTTACAAGGTCAATGAGACCTCAGAAGGAGAGAACCTGCAGGATTCTATATCCAATGTACAAGTGAATAATGTAGAAGAACAATGGTTACAAATTACAAAAGAAGATGTGATACAGGCAATTTCAGCACAAAAAAGAAACAAGGTGGGATGAATTAATAGAAAATGGGCTGAGTTATATCAGGCAGACATAGAATGGTGGGCCAAATATTGATTCTCTTATTTGAAAATATAATAAGATACAAAATACTGCCCAAAAACTGGGATATTGAGGTAGTGGTTCCACTTGATAAAAAAGGTTGCATAATGTCTCCTGAAAATTATAGACCGATATCTTTGCTAAATATAAATCAGAAGATTTTTGCCTGATTAATTATTGATATAGTTCTTTTTTGGTTAGAAGATAATAAAACGCTGTCACCATATCAAGCAGGATTTTGAAAAGGAATATCAACAATTGATCAAATTTTTATATTAAGATACATTCTGGAGAAATTCGTGCTGATCAAGAAAAAGAAAATTTATACCGCCTTTCAAGACATTAAGGGGGCTTTTAATTCAATGTTTGGTCACAGAAAGAGCCCCTATTGGGGGTAATGGACTGAAGGATTAAGGAAGGAGTGATTGCACCTGGAGTATTAAACATGTCCTCCAGCTCTCTGATTACATCCTGCCAATAGTGGAGTAAGTAGGGAGCAATGATAGAAAATCTGAGAATGAGTAGCCAGGAAGATTCCCCAGTCCTTCCAGCAGGAAGGCCTGTGGAGGTCAACATATTTAGCTACAATATCAAATGTTCAAGAGAATCTGCAACACGTGCACTTCCAGGTGAATTCAAACCAGGTGGTAGCTGAGATCACTCAGTAGGCTGGGAGCGAGTATTTGTACCATAGATCTAGTACACTTGAAGTTCAGTGTTTCACCTCTGTAAAATATGGTCCAAGGATTCTGGATGGGTCTTCTGTTGTACTTTAACTAACTGACCAATATGGGGTTCAGTGGAATTGCCTTCCAAGTGCAGCTGCAGCAGTTGCACCAGCAGAGGCAGCCTTTCTGGGATGCTAAAAAATGAACCACCATGACACTGAATATATGTACGAAGCTGTAAATACAGGGTTCTCAACATCCTGAAGGGAGAAATCAGGAAATGGCTACCCCTTGTCCTCATATTCAGTTCTTGCCTCCTCCCCCCACTCTTCCCCACCTGCACTTCTGGGTCACCAGTGTGCACAACCTAACCCCATCCTTTTTACTCCAAGAGCACTTGCGTACTACCTTGAGCCTGCTCCTGGTACACTCATGCACTATAAATGGTTCTATAGGTTTTGTACATTCATATGTTCTTTTGTATGATTTTGGACATGTATTGTAATTTACCCAATGTTCCTCTACTGTTTATTGTACAATACCTTGTGTTTCAACTGTTGCACAATCTTACACTTTTGTATTGTTTGTACTACCCACATACTATTGTAACTGATCATCCTTCACAACCCTATGTAACCCCTCCCCCAACTCGCACCATGAGACAAGCAACTTGTTGTTCAGTGTGCCCTCTTGGTGAAACATTTCAATAAATAAAATAAATAAATAAATAAGTAATGGTCCATTTTAGGGAGTAGGTAAGTTGCTTGTATTGTTGCAAAAGGTACGACTCTTGTTGTGGCAATAAGCTATAAATAAAATGGAGGCCCAACTGACTCCAGTGTTGCATGATGAGGTAAATGCAATTTGGGGGTAGGTTTGATCATAGGCCAGTGCTCATCACTGAAACAGCTGTTCTGATATTATGAGCTTAGAGGTGAGAACAGACCATTGTTTGAAAATCTCTGCAGTAAATTAATTACATTTTGAAGTTATTTTATATTGAAGGGGTGACCAAATAGATAGTATTCTAGACTGAAAAGATCATTAATGTTGAATTCTATATGCTTCCAGTATGGTTGCTGTATGTCCATCAGCCAGATACACAGTATTCTTATAAAAGCAGCTGGAGCGTACCATCATAAATTAGAGACATTCATCTCTCCATGGTCACATGGCAGGTATAGAATGGAAAGACGCAATCGAGGTGGTGCCCCATGCAATATAAAGCGAGATAAATTGTGTTCCATGATGTAAAATAAAAGGCAGATGGCATCAATAGCAATGTTTGAAAGTAGGGTTACCACCTTTTAAGAAGCCCAAAGTGGGACATTTCTTACTGAAACTGGATTTTTTGCAGGACAATATGTCATCCTGACCAATGCAGCAGACATGTTTTCTATAAATAATCAGAATTAAGACTAAGTGTTGTAGTTTTTTAGTTGTTTCTTGTGTTTTCTATTATTTTAAGGTATCTTGGTTAAGGTATTATAGTTTTTTGCAACATTTAGAGGAAAATCAGAAAATATTTTCTCTACTGTAATGTCAGGACATTTAGTATTTTTCATGTTTTTCTGCAGGACACAGCTGCCCAAATCAGGACTGTCCTGCTAAAATAGGGACAGGTGGTAACCCTATTTGAAAGTAATACAGGAGTCGAGGAAAGACATGTTGTTAGATGATTTCTATTCTGTGGAAGATGCAGTGACGTGGTTGGGACCATTTGGACAGGTCCGTAGTGATTTACTGAGTTAAGTACTCAGAATTAAGAAGCTCTAAGTGTGAGAGATTTTTAGTGAGTTTGATCACAGGGTAATGGATGGCACATATATTCCAGCGGAATGTGAATCCACTTTTTAAAGCCACTGAGAGGGAGACGTTATAAAAAGAACTCATGTTTTTTTGTGTATTTAATGTATAGCCCTCAATTTCTCTGAAGCAGCTGAGCATATCCCAAACTGCAGGGATGAATTCTTCAGGTGAGGTTAAGGTTAGAAACTGGTCATCTGCAAATAGAAAGAGTTTAATGTCTCTCTCTCTCTCCCACTGGTAACCCCTGACTCATAGGGTCTGCTCAGACAGTGATCACTAACAGTTCCAGATAGAGAGCAAACAATAGTGGAGACAAGGGGCAACCTGACACATTCCTCAGCTCAGAGGGAAAGGTGCTGTGAGGGTGCTGTTAACTCATAAATATGCTTGAGGAGCAGCGTAGATCCCATGCAGCATCTGGGTCCCTTGTCTGGGATTCCAAAGCCTGACAGGGCAGACCAGAGGATGGTTCAGTCCACCCTGATGAATACCTCCTCCATGTCCAGGCTTAACAGGTTCAAGGGAATCTGCTGAGTTATGGCATGTTGGGACAGTCATAATGCAATTCTAGGGCATGGGGGTAGAAAGAAGTAGGCTGCTGGTTAACTAGGATCTGCAGCTTATCCATTAGGTAGGGAAATGGGCAGACTGGGTGGGCCAAGCGGTCCTTATCTGCTGTCAAATTCTATGTTTCTATGTTCTATCAGTAGACAGGTGCGGTGGACAATATTGAGAGCTTGACACCACCTAATGAACTCCACCTGGTCTATATCAATGATGTCTGCTAGCAGGGACTCTTAAAAGTGAGCCAATATTGCCATGAAGAGCTTTCAGTCACAATTTAAAATCAATATTGCCCAGTATGAGGTTGGGTATCAGGGCTCTTTGTCTGACTTAAGAATGGCAGAAATAACTGCATAGTTCCAGGAAGGTGGGTGAATACTCCACTTCTTCACTGTATGAAAAGCTGTTAGGAGACGGGAGAAGTGTTCCATGAAATTTGTTGTAAAACTGCACCAGAAAGCAGTCACACCCTGGACATTTTGGGGTATTGGTGTCTTGATGTACCATTTGGATTTCAGCAACTGTAATGGGGAGCAGTAGCCATTGTGCTACTTCTAGTTATAGCTTTGGGAGGGTAATTGGACTAAGTAGTCACAGATGGCTGCTGGGGAGGCTAAGGTCTCCGATGTATATAGAGATTGACAGTAAGAGGTAAGTATGCCATGGATCTTAGATGGGCACCCTGTGAGGGACTGGGTTTGTGGATTAAAAAGTTGAAGAATTTATGCATGTGCACAAGGAGTACACATGCATCTGGCAAGGGTGCTGTCTCCTCTAGAGAATACCTCAAAATGACATTGTTTTAAATAGAAAGGGCCTGTTTAAATCTAGCATCCATAAGTTTTGCTATGTCGTGTTTGAATTGTAGTAGCTGGTGTTTAACTGTAGTAGCTGGGATTTAACAGTGTTGTCCCCTTGCTGAATTAATGACAGGAAATTGTGTAATGTGTGCTGGAGCTCCGCACAATGAGCATCCCAGAGCCACTTCTGCCTGAAACAGTAATCTACAGTATAAGCTTGCCACAAATGTTTCCTTTTAGCATGTCCCACACAATGGGAGCCAGGACAGCTGTACTGGAGTTCTCCCATATGATTTACTGGATACAGTCAGATAAAATGGTCGTTAGTTGGGTGTCCTTGAACACTGATGGATTAAGTCACCAGTGGGTGATTTGAGGTGTCTTTCCTGAGGCAAATTTAGCAATAACTGAGGAGTGATAGGACAATAGTGTAGCACTTGGCTGATGTCATGGATGGAGTCCAGATGTTCTGCAGTAGTGATGAGATAATCCAGCCTGGTGAAAGACTGTGTTCTCAGAGCATAGAGTATAGGAGTGGCCTCTGGGAAAAGTATGCATCCACACATCAATCAGCCCTAGATGTGCGAAGATGTGAGAAAGGTACTTTTTTAAAGGTGTTGTTCTAAACAGTTGTGGGCCTTTTGAGACAAGTGTCAGATTAAGGGTAGCATTAAGATCACCCCTTAATATAAGATGATCTTGGAGGACTGGCAGCAGCTTATTAAAGAATGTTTGAGCTACTGATTTGTGGGAGCCAGACAAGAAATAGACATTGGCTATGGTAAGGGGGTATCGTAGAGTGCCCCAGTGGCTATCATGCATCTGCAATCTGAGTCTACAGTCTGGTCCTGGATATGGAATGGTGCACACTGTGATATCATGGTCAGAACACCTTGACATCACCCAGACTTGTGAGAGGAGGGAAGCACTATAGAAAAGCTCCTAATTTTACATTTCTTGTGTTCTGACATTGGGAACTGAGTCTCTTGGAGCATAATAACTTGTAGACACTCCCATTTAATATACTGGAGAAGTAGCCAGCCCGGTGGTGCTGAGGGCTGAGGTGCTGGATGCCACACATTACGCCATGCTGGCGATCTGGGTTCGGGAACGGATCCAGGCTGCAGGGGGTTGGCAGGGGAGAGGAAGGATCGAGCGTCTGATGACTTCTCTCCTCTCCTCTCTCTGGGGTGGGTAATGGAACTTACATCACTCTGTAGCAGTGACTGGTGGAGGCCAGCCACACTACAGTAGCCTGAAAATTAGGGGAGGAGAGCGAGGCAGGCGTCAGCACTACATGCTCGGACACCATCGCACTGCTGGCATTCCATAAGAGAGGAAAGAGGAAAATGTGGAGGGTGATAATCGCAGCTGATGGTCACGCTGTTGCACCCCAAATAGTGACCTGAGATGGGCATGTACCCAATGTGGCATGAGAGTGATAATGGACGGTCCATTAGTACAGGGTTTGTGTGTGTGGGCTGTGTACATGGACCGGGCCTGGGGGTGTAGGGGACGGTGGCCTGAGATCATGGGAGCCATTCTAACAGGGGAGAAGAGATAAATAAATAAAATACTGGAGAAGACAGGCACATTTGATTTGGCTGGAAATGCCATTTACTTTGAAAGTGAGAATTTTAGTAGTATTAGCCACGAAGACTGAGGTGTCAGTATAGTCCTAGGATGTGGGTTTTGCTCAACTACAAGAGAGCAAGTGAGAAGTAAGGAAGGAAACAGAGAGAGAGAACAGAAAAAGAGGAAAGATAAGAATAGGACAAGTGCAAAGAAGGCAAGGAGAGACATCTGAGTAGCAAAACTATGTAAACAGTACAATTCAACTTGGAAATGGAGAAATAACATCCAAGTACATACAGTACAAACAGAGGTGAGAAAGAAGTAAGTGTCTCAGCTGGGACTTGAACCCAGGCCACCCGGAATTCTGTTCCAATTGCACTAACCAGCTGTGCCACTGAGACAACTGGAACCTGGGCTGTCCCTGAACACATTACTCTTTCTCACATGCACAACCCAATGGTAACACAAATATTTACTTGTACTAATCACACAGTGTTAGTGGGAGCAACTCAGTGATGCCCATTAGGAAGGGTCCCCTACTGGAATGCCCAGCTTCTGGTGGGGGGTTCTTTCCCAGACTCCTCACTGAGCATGAAACACGCATGTGTACTGTGTTTATTTCTTCAGAAAACATATGGTTATGGCCATTTAACCCATTTGATTGTCTGATCATGGTCTCTGAGGGAAACAGGAATAGGATCTTAACCAGCTAATGGTTTTTCCCCATAGAATTTGAACTGCATGAATTTTTGGCTGTTAGATCCCCCTGCTTGACTGGATGCTCCCTTCCCCCTCCCTTCCACATTCTTGACCAAATTGACAGGATTCCAGGGAAGAGGAGAGCTGTACAAGGGGAAGATAAACTCTGGTATATCAGGAACTCAGCCTTTTCTGTCTGGGAAGGTGAGGAGATACCCACTCACCCACACTGAAAAGGGAACAGAAGGGTGGATTAGACTGGATAAGTGACCTAGGTGGGTGAAGATAGAGGGAGAGAAACATGGATGCAGCCTTACTCACAAGGATCACTGCAGTGCTCTTGAGGGAACTTTTTCCAGTTTTCCAACCTTTAACAGGTTTTTTTCTTGAGTATTAACCCGCATCAGGGCTGGGTCCAGGGAGCTCAGGTCAGAAGTAGGAACTGGTCATAGCCATTGTAAGTGGACAGGGAGTCTGGGTTCTAGGGGTATCACATGTGGAGCAGAACATCACAGCTGGTGCCAAATGGGTAGTGGCATCCCTAGGGAGGTCAAATCATGGAAAGCCATGTGTGCAAATGTCAGGAGCCTTAGCAACAAGATGGAAGATCTGGAGGCTGTCATTGTGCAGTCAGACCTGGACATTGTGGCCATCACTGAAACCTGGTGTAATGATAACCATGATTGGGAGATGACCATACCTGGCTACAACATATTCAGAAGAGACAGAGCCGGCAGGAAGGGAGGAAGAGTGGCACTGTATGTGAAAAATGACATAAGGGCCACAGAGATCCAGGAGGAACAAAATGGGGAAGAGATACTGTGGGTTAAGCTGGAAAGGAAAATGGGAACAGCCATCCGCACAGGTGTGGTCTATAGACCACCAGCCCAGGAGGAGAAAACAGATAGGGAGCTGATGCTAGCCATCCAAAGGATGGCAGACAAGGGTGAGATAGTGCTGGTTGGAGACTTCAATGTTCCAGACATGGACTGGAGCATCCCAGCAGCAGCATCAACTAGGAGCAGATTTATCCTGGACTCCCTTCAGGGTGCCTTCCTCAGGCAACTAGTCATGGAACCAACTCGGCAGGCAGAAGGCAATACTGGACCTTGTGCTCACAAACAGGGACAGTGTGATGGGGGTAACAGTGGGGGAGCACCTGGGGAACAGTGATCACCAGTCATTGTGGTTTGAAATCACAGAAAGAGCAGAACCAAACCACACAAAAACCCGTATCCTGGATTTTAGTGGGGCAGACTTTGGGAAAATGGGGAAATACTTGAAAGAGGCATTAAGGGGAATGGGACAGGAATCAGGGGTTGAGGAACAGTGGGCAGTATTTAAAATGGGGATTACAAGAACAACAGAATTATGCATTAAGCAGGTTAGCAAGAGGAAAAGGAAGAGGAGACCATTATGGTTTTCCAAAGAGGTAGCAAAGAAAGTAAAAGCCAAAAAGATTGCATTCAGGCAATACAAAAAGACACAGGCAGAAGGGGATAGGGAGAAGCACCAGGAGAAGCAAAGGGAGGCAGGGAGGTCAGTAAGGGAAGCCAAAGTTCAGACAGAAGAACACATTACAAAATCAGTGGGTAGAGGGGACAACATATTTTACAGGTACATAAGTGAAAAAAGAAAGACAAAGGGAGGGATAGTGAGACTGAAGGGGGAGGATGGGGGCCGCGTGGAGGATGACAACAGTAAAGCTGACATACTGAACAGGTATTTATGCTCAGTCTTTACTGAGGAAGAAGAGGGTAATGGGTCTGAAGGGAGTACAAGGGGTGAGAATGGTACAGAAATGCACACAAGTCCCTTTACACGAGAAAGGGTCCTGAAGGAACTGGAAGTAATAAGAGTCGATAAAGCGATGGGGCCAGATGGGTGCACCCCTAGGTCCTTAAAGAACTAAGAGAGGTGGTGGCTGAACCTCTGGCTATCCTGTTTAGCCGATCACTGGAAACAGGGCAGGTACCCAAAGAATGGAGGACAGCAGATGTAGTCCTTATACAAAAGCGGGAACAAAGAGGAAGCAGGGAACTACAGACCAGTCAGCCTCACCTCAGTAGTGGGAAGATCAATGGAAGCACTACTGAAGAGATTGGTGGAACATCTGGTTGTCAATGGACTACAGGACCCAAGGCAGCATGGTTTCACCAGGGAGGTCATGTCAGACCAACCTCGTTGAATTTTTGACTGGGTGACTAGGAGGTGGATCAGGGGGCAGGACATGGCCTTCTGGACTTCAGTAAGGCCTTGACACTGTGCCATAGAAGACTACTACACAAACTGGGGAATATGGGTGTAGGCAGGACACTAGTGTGGTGGGTAGGAACTGGCTGGGTGGCAGGACACAGAGGGTGGTGGTAAATGGCTGTCACTCCACAGAGGGAAGAGTGACCAGTGGGTACCACAGGGATCAGTGCTGGGACCGTCCTATTCAACATCTTCATCAGTGACATTGCACAGAACCTAGAAGGCAGAATTTCACTGTTAGCTGATGACACAAAGCTCTGTAACAGAGAGACACACCAGAGGTGTAGACAGAATGAGAAGGACCTGCAGAAACGAGAAGAATGGTCAGGGATTTGGCAGTTGAAATTCAATGCAAAGAAGTGCAAGATAATGCATATGGGCACAAAACCTTGCACAATGTATATTAGTTGGGAGGTGAGGATATAGCATGCACCAAGCAGGAAAGGGATCTGGGGTTATCATTTCTGAGTGACCTCAAGGTAGGGAAACAGTGTGACAAGGCAGCAGGTAAAGCAATAGGATGCTGGGATGTATAGGCAGGGCATCACCAGCAGGAAAAGGGAGGTCATAATTCCTATACAAGACACTAGTGAGGCCCCCACCTGAGTACAGTGTACAGTTCTGGAGACCATACCCACGTGTAAGGACATAGACAGGGTAGAGAAGGTTCAGAGGAGGGCAACAAAGATGGTGCATGGATTACATCACAAATCCTATGAAGACAGGTTGAAGGAACTGAACATGTACTCCCTGGAGGAGAGGAGGGAGAGGATATGATAGAGACATACAAGTATCTCACAGGAGGAACAGGGTGCAGGAATACACTATTTTTAAGCAAAAAGATGTTCCAGGACTAGAGGACATGGGATGAAGTTGGAGGGAGGACGATCAGAGGAAACATGAGGAAGAATTTCTTCACAGAACGGGTGGTGGACAAGTGGAACACCCTGCCAGAGGAAGTGGTGGGGGCTGAAACAATCACGGTATTTAGAATGCATGGGATAGACATAAAGGAATCTCTGAGGTCAGGGGTAAGCAACAGACTTCTAGGAAAACATAAACTGAACTTACAAGCTCAAATGGGCAGACTGGGTGGGCCATAGACCCTCATCTGCCGACACTGTCTATGTATCTATGTATCCCCCAGAATTATATGCTTCAGAATCATGGTAGAGAATGGAGAGGATGTAACTACACTGCACCCACATGGTGAAACATGACCCCTCTATTCCTGGATACTTCTTGGGCAGCTCTTGCCCCTGCCTTCCCTACCAGTGGTAGGGGGTGGAAATGGGTGACCGCACATTGGGAGAGGGCCCCCCCCCATTGAAATGACCCACTTATTGTGGGAATTCCTTTGCCAGTCTCAAGGGATAGGTAAGTGATTCTGCCACTCTACAACAGCCTGGTTAGACCACATCTTGTGTACTACGTGCAGTACTGGAGGCCCCACTTAAAAAGGGTCATCCAACTCCTGGAGAGGGTTCAGAGGAGAGCAACCAAAATGATAACGGGGCCTGGGGGATATGACCTATGAGGAGAGACTGGTGGAGTAGGGTCTGTTCTTGCTGAAGAAGAGGATGGTCTGGGGGAACATGATTGAGGTCTACAAGTACCTCAAGGGAATCAATAGAGTAAACAGAGATGGGATCTTTCAACTGAAGGAGGAGGAATCACAGGAGGACAAGCTGGAAGCTTGGGGGGGTGTTAGGAGGAAAGAAGGAAATGATACTTCACTGAGAGGGTGGTGGAACTGTGGAATACTTTTCCCAGAGATTTGATGCAGGTCTCTAAAGTGGAGGGGTTCAAGAGAGGTGAGATAGGTATAGGCAAGGGGTAAAGCAGGGGATGGCTCCTATGGGGGGGCAGGTTCAGGGGTGGAAAAATTGGGATAGGAACCAGGGCAACGGCAATGGTACCCAGTAAAGGTACTGAAGCATGGGCGGTTTCAATAAACCATGAGGGCTATTCCGCTGGCATCTAGTTCCCTGCAGTGGATGAAGCATGCATCTCTACTGCTCTTATGTCTTCAATAAACATATGGCTAGGGCCATTTAACCCAATTGACCAAGTGGTTATTGTCTCTGGGGGAAAGGGGAATGAGCCCTTAACCAGCTGACTAGGTGAATGGATTCAAAGGTGGGTGGGGGGATATCACTCAAAATGGTATGCTCCAGAATCATGGTGGAGGAGGGAGAGGATGTCACTATGCTATACCCAGCATGGTGAACCGTGACTCCTCCCTATTCCTGGAGTCCTCTTGAGAAGCTCTTGCTGTTGCCTTCCCTACCAGTGGTAGGGGGAGGAAATGGGTGACCCCTCATTGGGAGGTGGTTCCCCCCCATTGAAATGCCCTACCTATGGTGGGAATTCCTTTACAAGACTCCTTGCAGTGCACAAAGTGTGCATGTGTACTGTCCTTATGTCTTCGATAAACATATGTCTAGGTCCATTTAACCCAACTGACCATGTGGTTGCTCTCTCTGGGTGAAAGTGGAATGGGCAGTTAACCAGCTGATTGGGTGAGTGGATTCAAGGACATTGAGCAATTATATTACTAAATTTACTGAACAAAACAATCCTGCAGAAGAACTGTCAATGTTGATCCACACTTTCGTTACCTCCTGCCTTGACTATTGCAACTCCCTGTACCTAGGGCTATCAGGGATTGAACTTCGCCATCTGCAGCTAGTGCAGAATGCGGCAGCCAGGTTGTTGACTGGATCTTCCAGATCCAGCCATACAATGCCTGTGCTCCGCGGACTGCACTGGCTGCCAGTGTTTTGGCGAATCACCTTCAAAGTCAGTTTGCTGACCTATGAAGCCCTACACGATCAGGGACCTACTTACCTGAAAGAGCTCCTGTGCCCCTACTGTCCTTCCCACCCCCTCCGATCCACTGACGAGGGATTGCTAGAGATTCCCAAGGTTCGTTTGAAAACTTCAGAGGCTAAATTAATCATTTAGTTTTATGGATCCGACCCTGTGGAATTCTCTACCTCGTCAGATGTGAAATTGCCCGACTGTCCTAAGCTTTAAATTAGTTTTGAAGACACACCTTTTTAGTATAGCTTTTAATGATTTATGTTAGTTTTAAACTTGGTTTATTTATTGTTTTATGAAATTGTACAGGTGCTTTGGTTTTGAGAAGAGCGCCTTTTTAAAAATAAAGATTGATTGATCAAAAAAATACTTTGTACTGCATTTGGGAACCTAATAGAAAATTCAGAGATGTCTTTTTCTATACTGTAAGCTTTTTGTTTAAAAAAGTAGAAGTAGGAGGAGATTCTGTTCTTCACCTTCATAAAGTTTTTGAATTATGAAAAGCATCTTTATATCTTGTCCAAAATTAGTAATTTTAATTTATTTATTTGAAAATTGGTGCCCGGGGAACTTACTTTGAGCCGGAGCTCATTTCCAGGTGTGACCCAGGGGAGAGGGAAACTGGAGGAACAACAAACAAATTGCTATGCAATTCAAGATACAGAAATAAAGTGCAGACGCAAACTACATGCATATAAATAAAAAACACAAGTCAGTCTTGGAGCAGTTAAAAGTGCAAGTATGCATACCTGTGCTATGCCAACTGCACAGGAGAAAATACATCAAAACTATGCCATAGCAATGTTAGCAAGACAGAAACAGGCAGTGCCTGTGGCAACAAGTTTAGATAAGAGAAAGCAGAACTCAAGTTGCTGCTAGCATAAGACAGGGTGGATCCTTTTATGGAAAGCAGGAGCAAGGCGGGGATGTAAGGAGTTTCAGCTGATGCCTGAAAGAGCCTGTGGTTGCATCATGGTGGAGGGAAGAGGGGATCTGGTTCCAGAGAGTTGGAAGGCAATAACAGATGGCAGGTTGAACAATAGAAGAACAAGGATGAGGCATGGAGAAGGTTTGCTGGTCCCTGGAGCAGAGAGAGCATGGGACAGGCACGACAGGGAAAAGAAGTGATGAGAGCTAGGATGGAAAGGAACCAAATCAGTAAATGGAGATGAATAGAGAAGTAATAATGCCAGGAAAAGTCAGAACATGTCTTTACTTTAACATTAGATATGCAAGTCATGGGGTTTCCTGCTGCTAATTAGAATTGCAGAAATTTCCTCAAACATTTCTGAACACTTTTGCTAAATACCCTTACACAAGAGACAAAGGAAGAGGATATAATCATTCAAGTATTCAATTTCTGGTAAATTTTGGCTGGCAGTATAGCATGGATGTTAGAGGAATGAGTTTGGTACATATAGCAGACCTGGGTTAGATTCCCTCAACCTCCACTTGCATACTGTGTGACTCTGAACAAGTCATTAACCACAATGCTCCTGGGTCACCCCTGAAAACAGGCACTTATGTTACCAAAGAATAAAACAAAATAAAAAAATTAATGAATAATTGCGTAAATACATACATAAATGAAAGTGTTATGACTCTGGGCAGACTAGATGAACCTTTGGTCTTTTTCTGCTGTCATTATCTATGTTTCTGTGTTTCTACACTGAAGAAAAGAAAAATATGTTAGTGAGCATTTCACTTTACTAGATTAGTAAAATAGGTAATTACAGTACAGCATGGTAACTGCTTGATTTGTGCAAGAATATATTAAAGTAAGTAAAAGTTGCTGTAGTGAAAAGTAATAATTTCTGATGCTTTTGCTTTTAATAATAAACTGCAGTGTCTGACTTTTAATTTGATGTGCTTTATCAGTTTCAAAACGCTTTTGATTTTTGTCAGAATGGCAATGACATCATCAAAACAGCAATCAAGCCAGTCACTTCCTGTGAGATGACCAAACATTGCCAAATTGAGTTTCAGTATATCACACATTTTGATGGTTTGCCAAAACAGTTTCGTCTGTGTGTCTTAGAAGTCATGACAAACATTTTTAGAAGTCATGGCAAATAATGACGGTCTTGTTTCAATTTTATATGTGGGGTATATTGATCAATTGTATGTATAAAGGCTTTTTTTCTAAGGTTGGCTGGAGTTCAGCAGGGTAGTGTGGGGTTGTGTTGCATCAATCAGTGGTAAGGTGATGCTATTACATACCTGTTTTATAAATACATTTAAACGTTTGAGTCTGGAAAGAAAGCTTAGCAAAGGTACATTTCAAGATGTGACTGGGGGGTTAGACAAGGGTTAAGAGAATGTGAAATACAAAAAAAAATACAACTGGAGAGAATGTGGTTTATTGATTAAAGCCCCAGCTAGGGAATCAAGAGATTTTCTAGGTTCACACCAAAGCCAAATATTTATTGTAAGGTCTTGGACATGTCACTTAATCTCTCAGTGCTCCAGTTCACTCAGCTGTGGAAATAAGTAGAAACAGGACCCCACTGTAAACAAGATGTTGCATATGAGCTGTGCTATTCCTGGATAAATAAATATGTATTGCAATATTTGCTATAAAGGCAGTACATTATAATAAGAGAAGAAAAACAACCAGTCAGATACAAGTTTTAAAAGCAAACCATGCAATTTTCAATGAGGACAACAGTGCTAGAGGACTCTTAGGTTTGCAGATGACCAAGAGTCCAAAGGTCAAGAGATAAGCATAGAAATAGGGAAGCAAGGTGAAAGGAAGGGCTAATTGCAGGAATAGGAGTGAGACATGGTCTCTGAGAGCTGCCCTTTAAGAAACTGAGGTAAGGAGGACAGTTGAATGGGTGGGGAGGTTATTTAACACGTTAGGACATAAGGAGCAAAAGGCAGCCTGTCCAGCTAAAGACTTGCAGTGGGCTGTAAGGAAGTGTGTGTGTGTGGGGGGAATATCTGAAGGAGAAGGAGAAGGGAGTGGCTAAAGAAAGGAGTGAAGACATTTAACAGGGGAGGAAGCAAATCAATAAAGGTGGCAGGCAGGGCAGTTTAATGCAAACCAGAAGAAAGAACTGAAAAGGGCCAGTCTGGTCAGGGTAAACTTGGGGGCAACTACTGACCTGTTTGTATATGTCTACGGCCATATGAATCTAAACTACATAACATACTGCAAACTAGCACAGAAACATTTGTTCTACACTCAGAAAAGTATAATAAGAAAGGTAGGGTCCCCAAATGGTTATCTAACAAAATTAAAAGATTGATAAATAAGAAAGAAAAGGCTTACAACAAATTAAAAAAAAAACTCTACCCATTAGGATGGAGAAGAATAAAAGGCATATATGGCAATGTTAACAGGCCATTAGAAGGGCAAAGACAAATGCAGAACTAGGACTTATCACAATAAGTAAAGATAATGGAAAAACATTTTATAACTATGTGGGAAGTTTAAGACAAGAGAAGAGACAAATACAGACTTCGAAGGAGGGGAATGTAGAAATAAAAGGAGAAGAAATCATGGCTAGTGCATTCAACAAACATTTTCTGAGTATATATAAGAAGGATTGCTGTAAATATCAAATTGAAGAGGACAGAGTCGGGGAGGCAGGAGAAAATACAAGAAATAACAGCTAAGCAAGTTGAGGAAAAGCTAAAGAAACTAAATAAATATAAATCAGGGGGACCAGACAGATACCATACAAGATTTCTGACAGAACTGGCAGAGGAGTTGTCAGTGCCCTTGGCAATGTTGTTTAACAAATCCCTAAAGGAAGCATAGGTACTGGACACATGGAGAATGACTCACATAATGCCTATACATAAAGCAGATGATATTAATAGTGTGAGCAATTAGTGGCTAATCAGTATAACATACAAAACTGGAAAAATTATGGAAAGTTTTGTGAATGAATTTCTAGAAAATAATATGAAAAAGTGAAACCATATAGGTATCACACAACATGGTCTGAAACCGGTAAATCATGTTTGAGTAATCTTATGAGTTTCTTTGGACAAGTGAGTGAGGCATTAGATGTGGGATTGCCAGTGGATGTGGTATACTTGGATTTTAGTGGAGCCTTTGACTCTGTGTAACATGGCATTTTGCTGGATAAATTGCAGAAAGAAGGAAAAGAAGTATATTTAGTTAGATGGATTACTTCGTGGCTTGCTAACAGACATCAAAAAGTCCAGATAAGAGGTTTCCTGTCAAGTGAAGGAATGGTTGCTAGTGGAGTGCCCCAGGGTTCTATATTGGGCCTTAAGTTATTTCGTATTATGATAGCCTCTAGGCAGGTATCAAATGGGGTCTGGATCTACAAATATGCAGATGACTCCAAAGTTGGAGCAGTTATGAACTTCCAGAAACGATTATATATGTTGCGGGGGAGGGGGGCTGCTGTAGAAAATAAACTAGAATTCAATATTGACAAATGTAAGCTGATGCACTTTGGTACAAAAATAAACAGGCACAATATAAACTGAACAATAAGTTTTTACTAGATATAGAACAGAAAAAGGACCTAGGAGTTTTTATATCTAGTGACCTTACTTTTGTAAATCATAACCATGAAATGGTGAAGGGAGCAAACAGAGTCACATGGAATATACTGAGGAAGATCAGGAGTAGGAAGAGGGAGGTGCTGGTTCCCCTGTGCAGGTGCTTAATCAGACCATGTTTAGAATAAGGTGCACCATTTACTGCACCTCCTAGGACCTAGTAAAAAGGTGGAACAAGTTTAGCATAAGCTGACAAGATGGATACATTCTGTAAAAGATATGGAATATACAAATAGATTGAAGTCATTAAGGCTATACTCCATGTCATATAGAAGATTTAGAGGGGATCTATGCTATGTGTACAAAGCCACAACAAATGGACTGTGATAGAAATCAGCCAGTTTGTGCTGGAAAGTAAGAACTGGTATGAAAACTAGGGGCAGTGTGAAGCAACAGAAGGGGAATAAGTATAAAACCGCCAAGAGAGGGAGGTGGTTCGGTCAACAGGTGGTCAACACCTGGAATGCACTCCCGTCAGAGGTGGTGTGTATGAATAGATTATCGGCTTTCAAGATTGTGCTGGATAGGCACATGGAAGAGAAAAAATGGAAATCTGACCACTGAAGAGTGGCAGGACCATAAATGGCTCTCGAAGTTAAGGGACCTGATGTTCTACCTATGAACCTATGAGTCTATATGTGATCACTTAAGAGTTTGCTGAGAAAATGTATGTCTTATTACGGCTGGCATCATACGTGTAGCTAAAAATTTCCTTTCAACTCTACAAGCTTCATTGGCTTGCACACTGATATGTCATTTTCAAAGTAAAACCCTTATGCAACTAATTATGGCAAAATAGGATTAACATATTTTTCATGGACAATTTGTTCAAAAATACAGGGCACGAAACAGGCCAAGAAAGAATTAATAAATCCAAAAGTAGCTTGCATGTTTATAGTTTTGTACTGAGCAGCATGGAAAAGGTAGCATGGATAACCAATAGTGTACTGTACATGTCAAGTCATGCTTATTCAGTCACATGATGTATAAAATATTAGTTTATACCAGCTAGGTCTCAGGTAGGGTGGTTTAGGCAAACCTGAAGAAGGAATGGAAAAGAGGTCCAGTTAGGCCTTGGCAAACTTGATGGCAACTACTGTCCTTTTTGCTTATGTCTACTAGCACATGCATCTTAATATGTGATGACTAAGAGTCTGCTGGAAAAAATGTACACTTTATTCAGGCTGGCAACACATCCATAGCTAACAATTTACTTCCAGACATACAAGCTTTATTGACTGGCACATGAATGTGTAATTTGCTAAATAACACACATATGTATCTAATTAGAGCAAACATATTTTTCAGGGACAGTTTGTTAAAAACTCAGGGTAAGAAAGACTTTATAAATCCAAAAACAGGTTGCATGTTTATGGTTAAGTGCTAAACAACATGAAAAAGGTAGCATGGATAACCAATGCAGTACATGTCAAATCTTGCTTTTTCAGTGACTTGATATGTAAAATGTTAGTGTACACCAGCTGGGTCTCCATACTATCTTTCTTGAGCTGTTTGTCACATTTTGCACATAAATAAAGGCTATTTTTTGAATACTGTTTTTGTGCTTCTAGTGCCTTTATATGTGTTTGCTAAGTGCCAGTAATTCTTGTTTTGTTTGCTATTCAACTTGGTACCTGTTGCACCAATATTCCTTTAAAGCATACTCCTTTTTTTCAGAAATTACTCATAACACTGCCCCCCTTTAAGTCTGCATTATGACCGCATTCGGAGAGCTATGCTGACTTAGTACTTTTACATAGAGAAGGGGACACTGTGAATGAAGAACATAATTGCAGTAATGCTCGCTCCATGCAGTGGACTTAAAGTGCAGTCATTCTTCTCTCCCTGTCTCTGTGTTCCTCCCCCTGCTTCTTCTCTCTGTCACCCTGTTTTTCATGTACCCCACCCGCTCCTCACAGCAATGGAGATGTTCTCATCACCAGCCCCTCCACATAACAAGGGAGTCTGGCTCATAGCTAGATCTTCTTCCACTCACCCACCCCGTTCTTTCTTTGCCCAAGTGTGCAGTCTCTTTCTCTCTCCCTTTGCTGAGTTTCATAATGGACACTTACATTCCCATTCTATTGGCCATATTCACAAAATAGTTCCTCCTATTCTGAGCTTTAGCAAAACATCTTTTGTGAATATGGCTCTAAACATGTGGTCTATTCTAAAAATAAATTGTTCATTGGTACCCTTTGCTGTCTGCTGCAGGAGGCAGTTCAAATTCATGGAAGTGCACTTTTCCTGGTGCATTTCTCAATGAAATTGATACATTTTTTGTCTAGTTTTTCAATTAATCAAAATAAATTAAATCGTTGCTTAGAAGCCTGAACATGTATTAGTCCGGGTTCTCGGCACTTGCGCTAGTGTTGTTATATATGGATAAGAAGTAATCAGCTATAAGATTTTGCAAAAAATAGAGCTCAGAGAAAAATAAATGGTTCATATACTGAGAATATTAGTTATAGGACCTTGTAGTGATATAAAATGTTTAAAATCTACTTTGCAATCAAGGTAGTAAGTGGTTGTTGCAGGACTAGAACCACTCATACAAATATTAGCCTGGAATTAGGCATTTTGAAATACGAAGTTTGTAGATTGCATAAATGGAATCTTACAATTTATTTCTACTTGAAATTAAACTTGAACCTAAATATGGGCAAGACAATTTTTTTGGACAGCCATTCACCAAGCCTAAATTATAGAGACCATGTATGAAAAAAAAAAAAAGAGAAATATTCCTGTTTTTTCATCACTGGACATGCGCACCTACCAAACAACTCGGCTACCCTGACAACAGATTTTGACATGAATGTATTGCCCCAAAAGAAATGCTTTGGAATGTAAGTCAGTCATCTGAATGCGCTCATCTGTGACATACAGCAAAGGTTGAAATTTAGAAATGTGTGGATTATCCTGTAGGCTTCCTTCCTTCACAAAAAATTAAAGAATTATTTGTGAACTGAAGTTCATGTTGGCTCATTGAAAAGCCTGCAGGGCAACCAACCCATTTGTAAATCTCAGCTACAATGACCTTTGGACTTGCACAAAAATTCATACATAACTACTAGGCAGATAAGTTAGTCAGACGCAGTGGCAGGACATGAAGCTGCAAATCTAGAGAAGACAGATCATAGGACAGTAAAAATAGACTGTCATAAAATATATTGAAGAACTTTGAAAGAGAATAGGAAGGAAACTATTATATTAAAGCTTCAGCCTCAACAGGGAATATAATAGTTTTGGTTCTCAGCATTGGTACTAGTTCTGCTGCATATGAATAAGAACTAATCAGCCATAAGAAATGCTTCATAGAGTCACAATACTAGTTATAGGAGCTTGTAGTAATACAAAATGTTTAAAATCCAATCACTCCATTCTCTGTCTCTGTGTTCCTCCCCCTCTTTCTTCAGACTGTCATCCTCTCGTTCAACTCCCTCACCCCTCCCCACAGCAACTGAGCCACATTCATTGCTGGCCCACTCCCACAGCAAGGGAGCCTGGCTCATCGCCAGTATTTTCTCACTCAATAACATCATTTTGCAGCAATATTGGCTCTGGACAGAGTTTGTTCTGTCTTCTGTCTTACTAGCACAACCATCAAAGAAACTTGCCTCATGAGAGCATGGTGTCATGCAAAAGTAGACACAAGGTTATAAGTTTCTTCCCTAAGGGTCAGTTTGTAGTAAAGTGTCCGAAATACTATATTGTCATAAAGACACCTTCAAACATAATATTTAAATTTTTTTAGTAAAGAATCTTAGTAAAGTAACATAAAGTTCAATTAAAACACATTATGCCACTTTTATAATATGCTCAGTCTGTTTTAAAAAGGTTGTAAATAAGATAAATGGTCATTATATCTGTCACCGTGAAGTGGGATAAAAATAAAAACATTTTATTTTAGAGTAAAGAAAAATGTTGTGAAATCCACTTAATACAAAGATGTCTAAATACAATGCCCACAAGATAAAAAGAGAGATATACAAATATTATGAAAGTTAAGAAAAGGTGACAGAAAGTATTAAAATAATAAACAGTATAGTGTAATTTATAAACATTACTATTGACTGTTTTAAAATGCTGTTTCTCCGTCATTAATATATATTTTTTAACCCTTGTTGTGCTGTGGACAGATATATCTGTCCAGATTTCTTACATGTTCTAAATCTATCGATAGTCTAAGGGTTAAAATTGTTGCACTATTTATGTGCACTGACAGCATTTTTGTTTTACTTCAGGTATACCCCTTAAAATACCATAAAAGATGTAAATGAGAAAATACTTATATTAGAAATTGTGAGATGCTGAAGTTATTTTAAGTAAAGTGATGAATTAATGCCTCCTGTGGACTTAAATCTTGAATAGTAAGTTTATAGCAACTTCTAGCAGTTTTTCAAAATAGTAGAGATCTCCAATGTTTTTTCTTCGTTGTCCCCTTTTCTATTCAGTCTAAAAATGCTTGATTTAAAATAAAAGGTATTTTTTCTAAAAGTCTGGAGTCTTTTCGCAGCAGGTCTTCAACATTCTTCAGCTGTGGCAGTTTGTGTAGTTCAGTTCTTCTTGATGTGTTTAGCTAGCTGTCACTCTGAAGTCAAGGAGAGACAGCTGAATAGCAAACCTATGTAAACAGTACAATTCAACTTGCAAATGGAGAAATAACATCCAAGTACATACAGTATCTGCAAAAAATGTGAACCAAGATGACTGTGGTGACTGACTGGGTCCACCCATTGGTGAAAAACTGAAGTAAACACAGTAAAAGTGACACTTCCAAGAAAGGGAGCACACTGAAAGTCTCATTTTATAGGACAGCTTGTGTATACCAAGAGGGAGAATCGTGTACCAAAGGTCATGGAATCTCTCAACAGGGTCTCTCTCAAATCTACAGAGGTGTTGCCAGTGGAAATACTGAGGTGCACCTCTATAAAATTTACATACAAACAGAGGTGAGAAAGAAGTAAGTGTCTCAGCTGGGACTTGAACCCAGGCCACCCGAAATACTGTTCCGATTGTGCTAACGAGCTGTGCCACTGAGACAACTGGAACCTGGGCTGTCCCCAAACACATTACTCTTTCTCACACGCAGAACCCAATGGCAACACAAATATTTACTTGTAACAATCACACAGGAGTGTGGTGTGTATATTTATGGAACACATACCAACAGAGGCGAGAAAGAACTAAGTGCTTCAGCCCGGACTTGAACCCATGCCACTAGGAATACTGTTCTAATTGTACTAACCAGCTGCATCACTGAGTCAACTGGAACCTGGGCTGACCCCGAGCACATTACTCTTTTATTTAATTTTTTTGTTTTTATTGAGGTCCCGTTTGTGCTGCATGGTGGTGTGGAGAAATTGTGAAGTGAGTTTTCCAGCTACCACACATCTCACCTTCTTACCATCTGTTGTGGTCAGAAGAAGTGTTGGCTAAAAATCTGAGGAGATTTGAGAAGTGTTGAATGTCTCTAGAGTATCCTGAGTGCCTGGAGGTGAGCTGTTGAAAAATGCAGGTCGGCCGTCATTGCAGCAATGTGGGGAATAGCCGGGGTAGTCTGAAAGGTGTGCTCATGAGAGGACCATGCCTGTCTCTGGCAAACCCTGAATTTTTCAACTACTGTTTTGACTGCTTATTGGCCATTTATTGGGATCATGGAATAGATGAGCTCTCATTCTGTTGAATTATCCTGCTACATTTGGATCTGGGTGATTTGCAGTGAATTGTGGCTTCACTGCTGAGCGCTTGGATAGCTATCCCATGTCGGGGTATCATGTATCTGCCCAGCTCTTTGTGGCAAGTTTGATCTGAGCACCAGTCAGATTGGTGTAGGTGTTGGCTGGAGAAAATTTGGTGTTGAACAACAGAGGGTGAGAGTATCCTGGTTTGAATTTCTGCTGCAATTTTTGTCTGTTGGTACTAGTGAGAGATGTACCGGGACTAAAGGTGTTTCGCTGATTTACTTATATCTCCCTTTCACATATTTTGTGTCAGCAATTTAAATCTGCTATTATCCAGAAGTGCAGTAGTGTGAGAGTCACTCTTTCTCCTTCATCAGGTCTTTTCATGGAATGTGATTTGAACTGAAGAATTGGTTGTTTATTGCTGAACTAGTGAGAGTTTTTTCAGAGCTTTAATAGTCTTCTGAGACAATTGACATTTTTAACTCTATATAGGAGCAAGAACTCTTTGCACAGCATACCTGCACTAATATTAGATTCTCCTTCTATATTTATTATTTTTATGATTTTATGTTATTTTTGTTCTGTCTTAATATTTGATTTTATTATCTTGTAAGATGGGAGGTTTGTGGTGGGGGGAGTTGTGTATTGGGAGTGTGAGAGTTTTGGGGGGAGTTGTATATCTACAGAGTGAGAATTTTGTGGGTGGGGAATTGTTATCTGACTAGGTGAGGGTGATTGCTGATTTGTGTGGGATGAGCTTCGGCCTGGGACCCTCGTGAACTACCTGTGATGCATCCCAGCTGTGTGACCTCCATCCCTTTGCTGGCCTCCCTGTGTCAGCTAAGACAGCAAGGCACTGTCAGAAGGTCAGCATTTTGAGGAAGCTGAGGAGTTGGCACTAGTGGGGTACTGTAGATATAATGGATGTGACAGGTATCGTTTGTGGTCAGGTGCAGAAGGCTCCCAGGGTTTAGACAGATCCGAGAGAGAGGCCTGATGTGTTTGGTTTCTGTCCCCAGGGTTCCCACCAGACAAAGTGGGCAGGTAGCCAAAGGGGCTACAATGTCTATGAGCCCCCTTCAGGTGGTGTTGTGCAATGTCAAATCAATGAGGAACAAGACCGCAATTATGGTGGACTTGATATCCTCACTTGATCTTGCTTGCGTCAAGGAGACCTGGTCGGGGGATGATACAGGTCTGGTTCTGGAGGCAGCCATCCCTGCTGGGTACTCTTTGGTGCACTGCCTGAGGTGGGAATGCAGAGGAAGGGGAGTAACCATCTCTTTTAGACCAGACTTGGTATTCACCGACTACTGGGTCCTTTGAGTCTGTGGCAGTGCAAGGGGGTCCAGTGCAGGGTGCAGTATTCTTCTTATTTACCACCCTCCTGGGGTGGGGGGAGATTTCCTGCTGGAGTTTGCAAACTTCATCATTAGCGAGGTGTTGGAGTCCCCCAGATGTTTAGTTCTGGGGGACTTCAATGCCTGGGTTGATGATGAATGATCAGTTTTGGTCCAGCTTTCTCCAGTTGATGTCAGCACTGGGCCTGACACAAGAAGTTACTTCCTTGACCCACTACCACAGCCACATGTTGGACCTGGTGTTCTCACTCAGTTTTGAGGTAACTAATCTCAAGTTTGATCAGGTTTCGTAGTCTGATCATTGCACAACGAAGTTCTCATTCAACCCCCGCCATTAGGATGGTCAGCTATCCCCCTTTAAGGGGACTGTCACCAGAGGGTCTAATGGTGGTAGCTTATGTATCTAGTACAGACACTGTATGTGCTATGGGTAAATGTGAAGCAATTGCCACGTACAATAGGGTGGTTACCAGGGCTCTCGAAACCATCGCACCGGTCTGTGTATGGCCCAGATCTTCTCACTTGAGGTCTCCATGGTTTGTTGGTGACCTCAAGGTAATGAAGATCAGGATTCAGAAGCTGGAGTGTTGTAAGTAGAGGTCTAGGTCAGATTGCAGACAACATGGCCCTGCATGCTCACTATGTTGAGTACCAGGGAGCAATCAACCATAAGAAGACAGAGTTTCTGTCCAGGTAGTTTTCCACAGGGAAAAATTAGCCATCTCAACTTTTTCAAACTGTAGACAGACTTATTCATTAGGCTGATCTGCAGCAAAAAAAAAGTTTCAGTCACTTTAAGTGATGAATTTGCTTAGTTCGTCACAGACAGGGTGTCCTCTACCCGGCTGAGTATCCCCTTAATGAGTTGTGTTGTGACTCGCAGTGATTGGCTTAGGGGTCACAGAGGCACTTCACCTGTCTGGGGTAAGTTTAAGTCAGTGGAGGTAGCTGAGGTCATTGAGGTTATCTTAAAGCTGAAGCACACATATTGTGAGCTGGACGCTGCTCGAACATGTTTTTTGATGAGATGTGTTGGTTCTGTTGGCCCGGTGTTCACCATGATTGACCAGTGGTCTTTGTCAGAGGGTTTTTGTCTAGATTCCTTGAAAGAAGCTCTGGTGAGGCCCCTTCAGAAGAAATCATCTCTCGACCAGAATATCTTGGTGATTTATCATCAAATCTCCAACCTTCCCTTTTTGGCTAAGACTGTTGAGAAGATTGTTTCCCAACAGCTTGAGGAGCGCCTCATGGAATTTGATATCTATGCACCACTACAGCTGGGTGTCAGCGTCAGGCACAGCACTGAAATGGCAATAGTCAGGGTGCACAATGACCTCCTCAGGGCTTGGGATAGAGGAGACAGTTCTTGTTCTCCTTGATCTCGCTTTAGCTTTTGACACTGCAGATCACATGATGCTTCTTGATCTCTTCAGAGAGTATTGTGGAGTCACGGGCACTGTCATCAGTTGGTCTGAGTCCTATCTCACTGGCAGGAAGCAGCAGGTAGTGATGGGGAATTTCTCCTCCTCCATGAGGCTCCTGACTTGTGGAGTACCTCGAGGGTAGATCTTGTTACTAATGCAATTTGAAGTGTGTATGCTTCCCCGAGAGAGCTCATTAGGTGATATAATGTGGGTTTTCACTGCTATGCAGATGATACCCAATTGTATTAGTCCTTTGTCTTTGGAACATTGGAGTCTGAGGAAGCGCTTAACATCTGCCTGACCAAGATCAAGTACAGCTGGTTGTGACTGAACCCTGATCAGTTGGAGGTGCCAGTGGCTGATCCAGGTCAAGGGCATGAAGGGAGTGCTTCCGGTGGGGCCTCACATCTTTTCCTGGAATCTATGCCATTGATAGCCTCCTCTAGGGTGTGAGATCTTGGCTTGATCCTTGACGACAGGTTGACATTTGAAGCTCAAGTGTCATCTGTAGTCCGAAGTGGCTTTTACCACTCGAGGAATATCACCAGGATCAAACCCCTAGTTCTGCTTGAAGACCTGCCCACACTAGTTCATGCCTTTGTGATATCCAGGCTTGATTACAGTAATGTTCTTTATTTTGGGGTCTCTGTAGGTACCCTTTGTCAACTGCAGCTGATGCAGAATGCTGCTACCAGATTTCTGACTGTCCTTTCTAGGTCCTGTCACATGACCTGGTTCTGCGGGCTCTTCACTGGCTTCTGGTCAGGTGGAGGGTTATCATCAAGGTGAGTTTATTCACCTACAAGGCCCTACAAGGACTAGGCCCTGGCTATCTGGCTGACATTCTGACACTGGCTGTCTCAGTCAGATCCCTCTGCTTCATGACCAGTGGCCTCCTTGAGCTTTCCAGGATCTGACTTAAAACTACTGACAACCAGGCTTTTAGCATTGCTGGTCTGGTCCTGTGGAATGCTCTTCCACCCTACATTAAGGAGGCCCCTTCGGTCGAGTGTTTCAAGAGCAGTCGTAAGACCCATTTATTTTTACTGGCCTTCCCAGATGATGTGAATTAATCAAATTTTAGATCTGATTTTAACTGTATCCACTGTTTAATGGTTTCTACTGATATATTTTTTTTTGTATTGTGTCTTGGTTCTATTTTACCTGTCATTTTGTGTGTTAGGCACTGAGAGCCTCCAGGATAGGGTGCCCTACAAATAAACTTTGCCTTGCCTTGCTGATCATCTGAATCATGCACCATTGATGGGGGTGGCATCAGACCTGACCTCTGGGGGATGAAACAAAGCAGTGTCCTCCAATGTAAATGGAGGAAAAGATAGGTGATCATCAAGGGGTTGAGGTGATATTCTATGGGGTTGATCAGCTCAAAATAGGATGGCCTTAGCCCCCAATGAACTGGAAGCATTAAGCCCAGTGGTCTCATACCACACACCTCAGCCCACTATGAAGAGAGGGTCCACTGGTGCAGCGACCCACAGGTCAGACCACGGGGCTCCCTATGGCAGGCCCAACCCCCCTCACAGAATGGACTCCCTACCACCCACCAGCCACAGAAATGTAAGTGCCATACTTGAGTCCAATGTCCCCTTGACCTCAAGAGAGACGGTCAAGCACAGCGAGCTGTGGATAGCTGTATAGGTATGAAGCTGGGGGGTCCCATGTTTGATGGCACCATAACAGTACTGTGCAGCCCAGGAGGTTGGCCAATGCAGGTGGAGCCAAGGGCTCTGGGGCACATTCCTCAGCCACTTCAGGAAACAACTGCAAGCTGTATGTCCACCCTCATTTCTTGCGCCTCACAGTTCTTTTCTCTTTCTCTCTCGGTCATGCTCTCTCTACTAAGAAGGCTGCACAGCTGGCATGGCATAGGTTTGAGATCTGTAGACATCCAGACAGCTTTGGGGCAGGGGACAGGTCTCTGTACCAAACCAGGGCCATGGACCCAGCAGTGGGATGACAACATTACACTTGCCCTGTCCACTGATGCTACAGTGCCAACTATGGGAGTGCATCTGGAGTGATCAGATGATGGAGAACATGGCTGCAGGGTCAATGAGGAAATAAGAACATTTTGGATATACAGAGGGGAGGCAGTAGCAGGCACCAGAAGGCATTACACAGGACAACTAAGGGTTTTTTCCTCTCAGACAGGACACACCTCGCAAGGGTAGTGGGGGTTTAGTCTACCTCTTGAACAGTTCCAAAAGTGGAGGGGCAAAGAGTGTCATGTTGGTGTGGTTGAGACTGACAGAAGGGCCTGTCTTGTGGCAGACAGGGAGTCTGGTTTGTGGGGGTATCACATGTGGAGTGAGAAAGCCCAAATAGGTGCTGGAAGGGAAGGGACATTGCCTGACATGGTATGCTCCAAGACCATGGTGAAGGAGGGAGGGGACATCACTGTGCTGCACCCATTATAATGATCTGTGATTACTCACCACTCTGGGAGTTCTCTGGGGCTGCTGTTGGCTCTGCTTTCCCTTCCAGTGTTAGTGGGAGCAACTCAGTGATGCCCATTAGGAAGATTCCCCTACTGGAATGCCCAACTTCTGGTGGGGGGTTCTTTCCAAGACTCCTCACTGAGCATGAAACACTCATGTGTACTGTGTTTATCTCTTCAGAAAACATATGGTTATGGCCATTTAACCCATTTGATGGTGTGATCATGGTCTCTGAGGGAAATGGGAATAGGATCTTAATCAGCTAATGGTTTTACCCCAGGCAATTTGAACTGCATGAATTTTTGGCTGTTGGATCCCCCTACTACCCCAGCTTTGCAGGAAGCTCCCTTTCCCCTCCCTTCCACATTCTTTGCCAAATTGTCAGATGTCCAAATCAGCCTCAGTGGGAGGTGAAGGGTCAGCTGGCTATGGCCAACCGAGGGGGGCTATGATGACAAGAGCTAGTGATTTATGGGGCAATGGAGCCAATCAAGAACAGTTAACAGGACAGGATTCTAGGGAAGAGGAGGGCTGTACAAGGGGAAGATAAACTCTGGTATATCAGGAACTCAGCCTTTATGTCTGGGAAGGTGAGGAGATGCCCACTCACCCAAACTGAAAAGGGAACAGAAGGGTGGATTAGACTGGATAAGTGACCTAGGCAGGTGAAGATAGAGGGAGAGAAACATGGATGCAACCTTACTCACAAGGATCACTGCAGTGCTCTTGAGGGATATTTTTCCAGTTTTTCCACCTTTAACTGGTTTTTTTCTTGAGTATTAACCCGCATCAGGGCTGGGTCCAGGGAGCTCAGGTCAAAGGTAGGAACCAGTCATAGCCATTGTAAGTGGACAGGGAGTCTGGGTTGTAGGGGTATCCCATGTGGAGCTGGATGTCAGAGCTGGTGCCAAATGGGTTGGGGCATTTCCCAGAATTGTATGCTTCAGAATCATGGTAGAGAATGGAGAGCATATAACTACACTGCACCCAGCATGGTGAACCATGACTCCTCACCATTCCAGGAGACCTCTTGGGCAGCTCTTGCCTCTGCCTTCCCTACCAGTGGCAGAGGGAGGAAATGGGTGACCCCACATTGGGAGAGGGCCCCCCATTGAAATGCCCCAGTAATTGTGGGAATTCCTTTGCCGGACTCAAGGGACAGGTAAGTGATTCTGCCACTCTACAACAGCCTGGTTAGACCACATCTTGAGTACTGTGTGCATTACTGGAGGCCCCACTTAAAGAGGGACATCCAACTCCTGGAGAGGGCTCAGAGGATAGCAACCAAAATGATACGGGCCTGGGGGATATGACCTATGAGGAGTGACTGGTGGAGCTGGGTCTGTTCTTGCTGAAGGAGAGGAGGGATTGGGGGAACATGATTGAGGTCTACAAGTACCTCAAGGGAATCAATAGAGTAAATAGAGATAGGATATTTAATCTGAAGGAGGGTGGATCACAAGAGGAAAAGTTGGAAGCTTGAAGGGGAGTTGGGGGAAAGGAGGAAATAATACTTCACTGAGAGGGTGGTGGAACTATGGAATACTTTTCCCAGGGAGTTGATGCAGGCCTCTAGAGTGGAGGGATTCAAGAGAGGGTGGGATAGGTATAGTCAAGGGATAAAGCAGGGGATGGCTGCCAAGGAGGGGCATATTCAGGGGTGAAAAAATTGGGATAGGAACCAGGGCAATGGCGATGGTACCCAGTAAAGGTACTGAAACATGGGCAGATTCAGTAGGCCACTAAGCCTATTCTGCTGGCATCTAGTTCCCTGCAGTGGACGAAACATGCATCTGTATTGCTCTTATGTCTTCAATAAACATTGGCTAGGGCCATTTAACCCAATTGACCATGTGATTATTGTCTCTGGGGGAAAGGGGAATGGGCGCTTAAGCAGCTGACTAGGTGAGTGGATTCAAAGGTGGGTAGGGGTATCACTCAAAATGGTATGCTCCAGAATCATGATGAAGGAGGGAGAGGATGTCACTATGCTACACCCAGCATGGTGAACTGTGACTCCTTCCTATTTTTGGAGTACTCTTGAGAAGCTCTTGCTGCTGACTTCCCAACCAGTGGTAGGGGGAGGAAATGGGTGACCCCTCATTGGGAGGTGGTTCCCCTCCACTGAAATGCCTTACCTATGGTGGGAATTCCTTTGCAAGACTCCCTGCAGTGCACAGAGTGTGCATGTGTACTGCCCTTAAGTCTTCAGTAAACATATGTCTAGGTCAATTTAACCCAACTGACCATGTGGTTATTGACCCTGAGGGAAAGTGAAATGGGCAGTTAACCAGCTGATTGGGTGAGTGGATTCAAGGACATTGAGCCATTACATTACTAATTTTACTGAACAAAACAATAAAAAATACTTTGTACAGCATTTGGGAACCTAATAGAAAATTCAGAGATGTCTTTTTCTATACTGTAAGCTTTTTGTTTAAAAAAAGTAGCAGTAGGACTTCCGGTGACATCACGGAGATGGCCGCAAGCTAACTTCAGCAGCTCCGCTCCCGTTGTCTTAAAAGAGACTCTCCCAAACGAGTCATGACTCCTGTAAGCTAAAAACGATCGATCCTCAAGGGAAAGAGGATGGCAGGCAAGCAGCAGAGAAGCAAAAGTGCTAAATCGGCCAGTAGCCTGCAGAAATTGAAACAGCTTGTGCTAGATGAGGACATGGAGGGATTCGCGGCCCAGTCATGCCATAGACGCACAGCCTCCGAGTCCTCTGGGGAGCCAGATTTTGCTGAAAGCACCGACTCGGAAACGACGCAGGGGACTTTGCAGCAAATACTTTCCACAGTCACAAGAATCGACCTATCTCTATCAGACCTTAAAAAAGAGGTGCAAACTTTAAATAAAAAAGTAACTACTAATGCATCTAACCTTACATTGATCTCAGAAACACAAGAGAGATCAGATAGGCTCCTTTTGCTGTTATTACAGAGGGACAGAGGAAACCCAACACAAACTGGAGGATCTGGAAAACAGATCACACAGAAATAATTTTCGAATACACGGAGTGCCAGAGGACGCAGAGGCAGGATTCCCCTCAACAGCAGACATGGTACTGCATTTATTACGGTAGTGCTCTCGCCTCAGATATCAAAATGGACATTGATCGGCTCACAGATCTCTAGTTGCTAAACCCCAAGACCCTGCTGCAAGACCGCGTCTATTATTGTCAGGATGGTCTTTTTCCAAAGTAAAGATTGGATTCTACAGGAGGCGTGGAGACAAAGAGACCTCAAATATGAAGGTGCTCAAATCTTTTTTGACCAAGACTTTTCATCAGCACTACAGTTAGAGAGACAAAAGGTCAGGGGGGTTACCAGAGAGTTAAAACTCAAGAAAGACATAAGGGCCCAAATGCTATTCCCAGCCAGAATCAAAATACATCTAGAGAGTGGGGTCAAAGTCTTTTCAGATTTGGTGGAACGGCACAAGTTCTCCAAAGTTTAGAAACACGCGTCCCTGACCTAGATATGCAGAGGCTGGAGGAATTGAAAGCAGAAATGTGGACTAGAGTCTCAAATCTCAGAGGAAGAAAGAGGGCTAACCCAGGTTCTTACCCAGCACGAAGCTGTCTCGGATATCCAGGGCTTGATAATCAAAATAAAATCTCAAGCTTACAAGGAAGCAAAGGACCGGCCATAGTAGGAAAAAAATGGGCAAGATAAAGGACTGGACTGAAGAGTTTGGAACCATCATAGACTTACTGAAGAAATAAACTCTTTAAATTACGGGACCTAGGGAATGAGGGTTCGCTGCATATAAACTTGGAGACTTTTAAGGTCTACCTAATGGCAGATCCCCTTCGAAATGGAAAAGACATTTGAGAATGATAGAAATAAACAAGAGTTCTCATTATTATAAAATGACCGCTGGTGGAGATGGGTCCCTGGACGACATTGAAGAGCCCCTTTCAGGTAAAAATGGAACACAGTAAGAGCAGAAGAAAACTGAGACAAAAGAGATTTAGTTAAGGTTGTGGGTAGAAGATGGGGAAGGGGAAGGGGGGGGACAAAATATTAGGAAAAAGGAAAAGGATTCAGCAATGGTGAAAGGAAAATATAGATACATAGAGGTGGTTATATGCAAGTAAAAGCAAGGAGAGAAGTTGGGGGGAGGGGGTGGACACACTAAGAAATAAGTTAATGGGAGGGCAAATAGGAGGGACAATCTTAACCAAAGGGGCAAAATATACAGAATTATCTTTACTAGGGGTGGGGTAAAGGGCAACCCACAAGATGAATACCAGATATTGACATAGTAGTTAAGATAGAAAGATGGATAAAGACAACTAAATTTAAAGGGTAAAAGGAAAGGACCTAGCTCCATTAGGGTGGGAGGGGGAAGGAAGCAAGGATAACCTACAGAATGAAAAACCCGAGATGGTTGAAGAACTGAGGTATAAAGAAGAGGGAGGGACAGGAGGGAAGAAGTCTCTCTGCCTCACTGGGGAAACTATCCTCTAATGGGGGTAAGAGAGGTCCTAGAAGAGAAAGGGATAAGTGATAAAGAAGGAAAGGGCTATAAGCTAATAGTAACCCAAGAAGGTCTAGATGTAGAAGTGGGGACAGATAAGAAACTTAATATAATGTCAGACTTGGTAGGGATGAAACAATTTAGAGACAATGTAGAAATTAAGGGGAAGAAGACAGGGATAAGTACATGGAGTCTTAAGAGGTAACAACAAGGTTAGGGAGAAAGACAGAGTTAAAGAGAGAAGGGGGGGAAAGATGGTGGAGCGAGCAGAGAAATGGGAGTTGGTCATTTACATCGCCTGATCTCGGAGTGACAGGCCTAAGGGGTGGTAGGCGCCCCTGACAGGGAACTCACTTAGACCTCCTGCCCCAATCTTAGAGGGCACCATTTGGGTCGAAAAGACCCCCCACGGGTCTTTGCCGTGGGTTTCACATGGAAGCCATCGAGAACAACACCAATATAATGTATATAGTTTTAAGATTATCTGTTTTAATAGTACCGGAATTAGGTACCAAGTTGTATCACAACTTTTTATGTTTTAAAGTCTTGAAATTTTTGGGGTTTAATTTTGGGCTTTTGCAGGCTGGACTGAGGACTCATGGACTGCATAGGGCTGGCTACTGGTGCATAAAGATAAACCTCCAGATATCAAATGCCTCGGTTGAATATAATCTCATACAATGTAAAATGAGTTAATTCTCCAGTGAAAAGAGCTAGGTTATTGTCAGAACTTCAGCTCTTGGGTTGTGATGTGGCTCTCTACAGAGACACACCTCTCACAGATGGAGCACCTTAAGCTCAGGAGGAGATTGGTGAATCAGGTGGTGGCAGCCTCACACCCTAAAAGAAAAAAAGGCAGGGGTGGCGATACTTATTAGACGTGACAGCCCCTTGAAGGTTGACTCAACAGAAGAAGGGCTCAGGGAAGGTTTGTTAGGGCGACCTGTTCAATGTACAACAAACTAATACACCTAGTTAATATATATGCTCCAAATGTAGGAACTGAAAGATTTCGGAGAAGTTTTTAGCAAAGTGGCTAGCCTACCTCAAGGACTAATACTGATGGGGTGATTTTACTACAGTAATCCTCACCACACCCTAGACCGCCCATCAGGCAACCAGAACACTAACAAAATGGCAAGCAGAGAGCTTAAAGCCCTGATGTCGGAATCAGGTCTGATAGATGTATGGAGAGAACAACACACAGGGAAAGAGATTATACTTTACTCAAAGGAAAAACTCATACTCACGAATAGACCTTTTCCTAATGCCAAAACAGAGTTACACACAGTTGAACAATCTAAGATACATACCATCACCCTTTTCGGATCATAGCCCAATTTCAGTAAACTTACCCTTGGGCAAGAGGAAAACTCCCTTTGGAGGCTAAACGTAGCTCTTGTTAAATGATGAATCTTTTAAAAACTTATTGACAAGACACTTCCAACTTGGAACAGGACTCACCTGTAGGAGAATGTTCACCCATGCTGTGGTGGACACCCTTAAGGCAGTGGTAGTAAACAATGATTAGCTATGCTCGCAAAGAAAAAACAGATGAAAAATAATGAAAACCTTAAGAGAAAAAATTTCAAACTTAGAAGCAAGACATAAAGAAAACACAGGGTCAAAAAGATTCTAAAAGATTTAAATCAGGCCAGACAAGAGCACATGATCTGGAGTGTAGGAAGGCCGAGGGCCTCATTAGGTTCTGTAATCAAAAGTATCACAAATGGGTGGAGGCCCTAGACTATTAGCCTTTCGGCTTAAGAAGAGACAAGCTGAGAGACATGTCTCAATGATAAGGGACAGTGTGAATATGGATAAAATTTGGGTCAAGCCACCAGAAATTGCCTCACAGTTCAGAGCATTCTACAAAGAACTTTACACAGAGAGTAGGGGGGAAACAAGAGTTAGATCGGAGACCTCGGCCTTTCTGGACTCCATAAAATTACCTGTCCTTCCGGCAAAGATACAGGAGGCACTTTCAGCCACAATCACAGAGCAAGAAATTTATATAGCTATTAAAAGCCTTCCGACAGGTAAGACGCCAGGGACTGACGCTTGCCACAGCAGAATGGTACAAATCATTCAGTAAGTTATTAGTACCCAAATTGGTGCGGATCTATAATGCTAGTTTGGAAGAGGGTCACCCCAAAATCATGGCAAGAAGCTTTGTCTACAGTTATCCCAAAACCTGGTAAGCTCAGATCTCAGTGCTCATCCTATAGGCCCATCTCTCTCCTCAACCAAGACTTAAAAATCCTAACCCGAATATTGGCCTCTAGACTGCAGCAATGTATAGGGTTCATAGTTCATTCAGACCAAACAGGATTTATACCAGACAGGCATTTGCAAGACAATATCAGGAAACTCCTGAATATGGTCTCATACAAATACACCAGCAATACAAACCCAGTGGCAATTTTTCTTGACACCGAAAAACGCTTTGACAGAGCGAACTGGGTGTATATGCAGGAGGTGATGTCAAGAATGGGGGTGGGGGGAAATTTTCTTAAGTGGGTGAACATGTGTTACCAGAACCCAACTGCCCAGGTCAGGGTTAATGGCTTGTGCTCAGAGAGATTCGATATAAAACGGGGAACAAGACAGGGGTGTCCTTTGTCCCCCCTACTGTTTGCACTGACTATGGAACCACTGGCACAGGCTATTCGCCAAAGCCCAGATATAAAGGGGATACTAATAAACAATATTGAAAATAAGATCTCGTTATATGCAGATGATACAGTGCTGTATTTGGGGGACCCAGTTAGTTCTGTGCCAGCGGTGCTCCAATTGTTGGGTAGATTTGGCCAAATTTCAGGTTTTAAGGTGAACATAGAAAAAACGGAGAGTTTGAGTCTGGGTGGACCGCCAGATACAGAGCTAAAGAATATAGTACCCTTTAAGTGGCAGTTAAGGACAAAATTAAATATTTGGGAGTGACGATTCCATTAGACATCAACAAATTATATTCTTATAACCACCAGATACTAAAAGAAAGAATATTTGAAGACTTGCAGAGGTGGCAGAGCATCTCTTAGCTTCATGAACAGAGTGGAAGCTATCAGGATGAACATTCTACCTAGATTTGTGTTCCTATTCTCAACATTACCTATTCTTATCGATAAGGGGGTATGGCAAGAACTAAAGAAAAAGCTGTCCAGATTTATTTGGGCAGGACGTCGTCCACACAAGAAGTGGAGCATACTAACGGAGATGAAAGAAAAGGGGGGAATGGGAGTGCCAGACTTGTTAAAATATTATTTAGTGGCCCAGACAATTCCTATACTAAAAATGCTGTCGCCTAAGAACGGAGAAGGATGGTACGGAATGGAGGAAGGAGCACACCCCCCGGGTCCCCCTGAGGTACCTGCCATGGGTAATTAGAGCTGCAGACCTTAAAAATTTAAGTAACATTTGGACTAGAAACACCTTGAAAATTTGGCTTAGAGTTAGACAGTGGTGGGATATTTTACTCTTGGAAGTATATCCCACTGAAATACTTGCCACAATTCCAGCAACACAAGCTGATGCTTGCTGGAAAAGATGGTCAGACAGAGGACTTCAATATCTGTGCCAGATAGTGTGTGTGGAGGGTTAAAACATTTCGCAGCTCCAAGAGGAATTTGAACTACCCCAAAAGATTTTTTTAGATACCTTCAGTGTAGACACTATCAATAACACTGTTGGGATAAGTGCTATACAAAACAGCCCCGCCCACCGCTAAAATGCATGCACCTGAGAAGCCAAAAGGAGACTCCAAAAACTTGTTTCATATCTACAGCAGACTCTGCAGGAGGGCTCAGGATACTCCAGGTTCAAGCTGTAGAAATAAATGGGAGGCAGAATTTGAGGGCCAAATATCAGACAAGGACTGGTCACTTATATGGCAAGGAGTACATAAAACCACCAATTCACCAGTATGGAGAGAGTTTAGATGGAAAATCTCAGTTAGATACTTTATAACTCCAGAGATCTCCGCCAAATTTGACACCTCCCGAAATGATAAATGTTGGAGGGTGCACGGAGAAAGGGTCTCAACATCATATTTTTGGAGTTGTCGGAAGCTGGCGGAGTACTGGGAAGAGGTAACCCTAACCATAAAAGAAATACTGCAGTTAAAAGATAAGCCAGACTTTCCTCATGTGGTATTGGGGCTCTCCCCCGAGGTTAAAACTAAAGCCCAAAGATACTTGTTCTTTATACTAATAGCAGTTGCTACCAAAGCTATCACACAAAGATGGCTTTCAAGGCAAAAAGTGACATATTCAAAATGGTGGTCTAATGTGATTAATATTAAGAAAATGGAAGCCCTCACAGCTATACTGAGGTTGCAAACAGATAAATTTAACTCAAGATGGCTCTCATTCTATGAATATGTGGAGAACAAAAGTGGCACTCCGGTGCTCGACCAGTTCCTGACAAAATGAGCTGGATAAATAAACTAGATAGATATCCGGGTAGAAGGCCTAGAAATGTCATTAAACTACAGATGCCTGCTCTTAACCAATCAATTCTGACAACAGAGGTAAACTGTCCGTGATTAGCTTTTTTTTTTTTTTCTAGTATACCTTAGACCGGCACACAAGGCCCATTTTTTCCCTCTATAAATTAAAATGAGGGTTGGGGGGAGGGTATTTTTTTTTTTTTTTTTTCTCTTTCTCGTCCCCTACCTTAGAATATCTTCTGGGGAGGAGAAGGGCAATAGGAAATGGAAGGGTTGCAGTCAGTTAATAAGACAAAGAAGGACACCACAGTTTTATTACTTTGTATGAGAATGAATCGGATGGGATAAGGGAGAGAAGTTATTAGATGAGCAGAGAAAAGAAGACTGAGAGAACTATAGACTTGGTTCGATATGAGAAAATGGGGGGTCACCCTCTCCACCTTGAGTGAGGACTCCCACTACTCAGTCCAGCCTGCAAAAATGTATAAGAGGATGCTCCCATACCCAAGAAGAAATATAATGGTAATTTATGTCATTTGCTTTTATGTATTGTCCTGTCAAAATGATTTTAACTTCAAGACGAATGGAATTCTGTAATGTTTACCCTGTAAAGAGAATCAAATGTAAATGGTCTAATAATGAAAAATTAATAAAAATCTAAGTTCAAAAAAAAAAAAAGTAGCAGTAAGAGGAGATCTGTTCTTCACTTTCATAAAGTTTTTGAATTATGAAAAACATCTTTATATCTTGTCCAAAATAAGTAATTTTTTATTTATTTATTTGAAAATTGGTGACTGGGAAAGTTACTTTGAGCCGGAGCTCATTTTCAGGTGTGACCCGGGGAGAGGGAAAGTGGAGGAATAACAAACAAATTGCTATGCAATTCAAGATACAGAAATAAAGTGCAGATGCAAACTACACGTATATAAATAAAATTCACAAGTCAGTCTTGGAGCAGTTAAAAGTGCAAGTATGCACACCAGTGCTATGCCGAGTGCACAGCAGAAAATACATCAAAACTATGCCATAGCAATGTTAACAAGACAGAAACAGGCAGTGTCTGTGGCAAAATGTTTAGATAAGACAAAGCAGAACCCAAGTTGCTGCTAGCATAAGACAGGGTGGAAACTTTTAGGGGAAGCAGGAGCAAGGTGGGGATGTAAGGAGTTTCAGCTGTGCCTGAAAGAGCCCGTGGTTGCATCATGGTGGAGAGAAGAGTGGATCTGGTTTCAGAGAGTTGGAAGGTAATAAGAGAAGGCAGATTGCCCAGTAGAAGAACAAAGATGAGGAATGGAGAAGGTTTGCTGGTCCCTGGAGCAGAAAGCGCATGGAACAGGCACGACAGGGAAAAGAAGTGATGAGAGCTAGGATGGAAAGGAACCAAATCAGTAACTGGAGATGAATTGAGAAGTAATAATGCCAGGAAAAGCAAAAACATGTCTTTACTTTAACATTAGATATGCAAGTCATGAGTGTTTCTGCTGCTAATTAGAATTGCAGAAATTTCCTCAAACATTTCTGAACATTTTTGCTAAATACCCTTACACAAGAGACAAAGGAAGATGATATAATCATTCAAGTATTCCATTTCTGGTAAATATTGGCTGGTAGTATAGCATGGATGTTAGAGGAAAGAGTTTGGTACATACAGCAGACCTGGGAAAAATCCCCACAACCTCCACTTGCATACTGTGTGACTCTGAACAAGTCATTAACCACAATGCTCCTGGGTCACCCCTGAAAACAGGCACTTGTGTTATCAAAGAATAAAACAAAATAAAAAATTAAATTAATAATTGCGCAAATAAATACATAAATGAAAGTGTTATGACTCTGGGCAGACTAGATGAACCTTTCGTCTTTTCTGCTGTCATTATCTATGTTTCTGTGTTTCTACACTGAAGAAAAGAAAAAATCTGTTAGTGTGCATTTCACTTCACTAGATCAGTAAAGTAGGTAATTACAGTATAGCATGGTAACTACTTGATTTGTGCAAGAATATATTAAAGTAAGTAAAAGTTTCTGTAGAGAAAAGCAATAATTTCTGTTGCTTTTGCTTTTAATAATAAACTGCAGTGTCTGACCTTTAGTTTGATGTGCTGTATCAGTTTCAAAATGCTTTTGATTTTTGTCAGAATGACAATGACATCATCAAATTTGCAATCAAGCCAGTCACTTCCTGTGAGATGACCAAACATTGCCAAATTGAGTTTCAGTATATTACGCATTTTGATGGTTTGCCAAAACAGTTTCATCTGAGTTTCTTTGAAGTCATGACAGACATTCTTAGAAGTCATGACAAATAATGACTGTCTTGTTTCAGTTTTATATATGGGGTGTATTGATCTATTGTATGTACAAAGGCTTTTTTTCTAAGGTTGGCTGGCGTTCAGCAGGGTAGTGTGGGGTTGTGTTGCATTAATCAGTGGTAAGGTGATGCTTTTACGTACCTGTTTTATAAATACATTTAAATGTTTGAGTCTGGAAAGAATGCTTAGCAAAGGTACATTTCAAGATGTGACTGGGGGGTTAGACAAGGGTTAAGGGAATGTGAAATACAAAAAAAAAAATACTACTGGAGAGAATGTGGTTTATTGATTAAAGCCCCAGCTAGGGAATCAAGAGATTTTTTAGGTTCACACCAAAGCCAAATATTTACTGTATGGCCTTGGGCATGTCACTTAATCTCTCAGTGCTCCAGTTCACTCAGCTGTGGAAACAAGTAGAAACAGGACCCCGCTGTAAACAAGATGTTGCATCTGAGCTGTGCTATTCCTGGATAAAAAAATATGTATTGCAACATTTGCTATAAAGGCAGCACTTTATAATAAGAAGTAAAATAAGAGAAGAAAAACAACCAGTCAGATACAAGTTTTAAAAGCAAACCATGCAACTTTCCACGAGGAACAACAGTGCTAGGGCACTCTGGGGTTTGCAGATGACCAAGAGTCCAAAGGTCAAGAGATAAGCATAGGAATAGGGAAGCAAGGTGAAAGGAAGGGCTAAGTGCAGGAATAGGAGTGAGACATGGTCTCAGAGAGCTGCCCTTTAAGAAACTGAGGTAAGGAGGACAGATGGGGAGGTTATTTCACAGGTTAGGACATGAGAAGCAAAAGGCAGCCTGTGCAGCTAAAGACTTGCAGGGGACTGTAAGGAAGTGTGGGGGGTTGGATGCAAAACATCTGAAGGAGTAGGAGGAGGGAGTGGCTGAAGAAAGGAGTGAAGACATGTAAGGGGGTTGGGGGAATCAATAAAGGTGGCAGGCAGGGCAGTTTAAGGCAAAACAGAAGAAGGAAATGTAAAGGGCCAGTCTGGTCAGGGTAAACTTGGGGGCAACTACTGACCTTTTTGTATATGTCTACGGCCATATGAATCTGAACTACATAACATACTGCAAACATGCATAGAAACATTTGCTCTACACTCAGAAAAGTATATTAAGAAAGGTAGGGTCCCCAGATGGTTCTCCAACAAAATTAAAAGATTGATAAATAAGAAAGTAAAGGTTTACAACAAATAAAAAAAATTTCTACCCCATTAGGATGGAGAAGTATAAAAGGCATATATGGCAATGTTAAAAGGCCATTAGAAGGGCAAAGACAAATGCAGAACTAGGACTTGCCACAATGACTAAAGATAATGGAAAAACATTGTATTACTGTGCGGGAAGTTTAAAACAAGGGAAGAGACAAATACAGACTTCGAAGGGGGGGATGAAGAAATAAAAGGAGATGAATACATGGCTAGAGCATTCAACAAACATTTTCCGAGTATATATAAGAAGGATTGCTGTAAATATCCAATTGAAGAGGACAGCGTCAGGGGAGGGGCAAGAGAAAATATCAGAAATAACATCTAAGCAAGTTTAGGAAAAGCTAAAGAAACTAAATAAATATAAATCAGGGGGACCAGACAGACACCATACAAGATTTCTGACAGAACTGGCAGAGGAGTTCTCAGTGCCCTTGGCAATGTTGTTTAACAAATCCCTAAAGGAAGCATAGGTACTGGACACATGGAGAATGACTCACAGAATGCCAATACATAAAGCAGGTGATATTAATAATGTGAGCAATTAGTGGCTAATCAGTATAACATCCTTAAATGGAAAAATTATGGAAAGTTTTGTGAATGAATTTCCAGAAAATAATATGAAAAAGTGAAACCATATAGATATCACACAACGAGGGTTTGAAACCGGTAAATCATGATTGAGTAATCTTATGAGTTTCTTTGAACCGGTGAGTGAGGCATTAGATGTGGGATTGCCAGTGGATGTGGTATACTTGGATTTTAGTGGAGCCTTTGATTCTGTGTCACATGACAATTTGCTGGATACATTGCAGAAAGTGGGAATAGAAATATATTTAGTTAGATGGATTACTTCGTGGCTTGCTAACAGACACCAAAGAGTCCAGATAAGAGGTTTCCTGTCAAGTGAAGGAATGTTTACTAGTGGAGTGCTCCAGGGTTTTATATTGGGCCTTAAGTTATTTTGTATTATGATAGCCTCTAGGCAGGTATCAAATGGGCTCTGGATCTACAAATATGCAGATGACTCCAAAGTTGGAGCAGTTTTGAACGATATGGAGTCTATAAGAAACTTCCCAAAACAATTAGATAGGTTGGGGAGAGTGCTGTAGAAAATAAACTAGAATTCAATAATGACAAATGTAAGGTAATTCACTTTGGTACAAAAATAAACAGGTGCAATATAAACTGAACAATAAGTTTTTACTAGATATAGAACAGAAAAAGGACCTAGGAGTCTTTATATCTAGTGACCTTACTTTTGTAAATCATAACCATGAAATGGTGAAGGGAGCAAACAGAGTCACATGGAATATACTGAGGGACATCAGGAGTAGGAAGAGGGAGGTGCTGGTTCCCCTGTGCAGGTGCTTAATCAGACCAGGTTTAGAATAAGGTGCACCGTTTACTGCACCTCAGGAAATAGGACCTAGTAAAAAGGTGAAACAAGTTTAGCATAAGCTGACAAGAAGGATACATTCTGTAAAAGATATGGAATATACAAATAGATTGACGTCATTAGGACTATACTCCATGTCATATAGAAGATTTAGAGGGGATCTATGCTATGTGTACAAAGCCACAACAAATGGACTGTTATAGGAATCAGCCAGTTTGTGCTAGAAAGTAAGAACTGGTATGAAAACTAGGGGCAGTGTGATGCAACGGAAGGGGAATAAGTATAAAACTGCCAAGAGAGGGAGGTGGTTTGGTCAACGGGTGGTCAACACCTGGAATGCACTCCCATCAGAGGTGGTGTGTATGAATAGTTTATCAGCTTTCAAGATTACACTGGATAGGCACATTGAAGAGAAAAAAATGGAAATCTGACCACTGAAGAGTGGCAGGACCATAAATGGCTGTCAAAGTTATTGGACCTGATATTTTACCTATGAATCTATGAATCTATATAATAATAATAATAATAATAATTTTATTTTTAAACTGCATTTCAATGTATCAAGGCGCTGAACATATCAAAACCACAACATACAGAACCAATTAATGAAGCATATAAATAAAATGATTTCATAACAGCATCACATATTAAAATCAAACAATAAAATAGCCCATAAAATCAAAACACAGTATTTACATTCAAATTACATTAATCCTCCAAGAAGGCCATTTGCCACAGGTAGGTTTTTAAGTTTTTCTTGAATACCTCCACGGAGGTGCACTCCCTTAACCGGCATGTTAGAGAATTCCAAAGAGTGGGTACAGCACAAGAAATGCTCTACTGCTGGAAGATTTTAAACTCACTCTTGGAATCTCTAACAACCCCTTGTTGGCCAAGCAGAGTGATCGGCCGGGGCAGTAGGGCACCAGAAGTTCTTTCAGATAGGTCAGACCCTGATCATGAAGGACTTTGAAAGTCAATAAAATGACTTTAAAGGTGATCCGCCACTGTATAGGAAGCCAGTGTAGGTCGCGCATTACCGGGGTAAAATGACTGGATCTCCTTGTCCCAGTCAAAACCCGGGCTGCAGCATTCTGCACCAGCTCTAGGAGACGGATTTCAACCCCAGAAAGCCCAAAGTAAAGGGCGTTGCAGTAGTCCAAGTGTGAGGACACAAATGCGTGGACCAACATTGGCAAAGAGTCAGACGGAACAAGGTGGCGCAGCCTGGCAATATTCCTAAGATGGTAAAATGAAGTCCTGACAACAGCCGGCACTTGAGATTGAAGGGTCATCCTATCATCTAGGACAATCCCAAGGTTGAGCACCCGTTCAGAGGTCAGAAGTGACACACCGCCAAGAAAAATTCCAGAGGGCGTGCCATCATGCGACCTCTCTATCTGACTACCCGGGTCCACCACCAAAACCTCTGTCTTCTCTGAGTTCAACTTTAGCCAACTTGAATCCATCCAACCTTATATTTCTTCCAGACAGCAATTAAACACCGAGAGAGCTCCATCCTGGTCAGGTGCGAAAGACAAGTATAGCTGGGTATCATCTGTGTAACAGTGAAACCTCAGCCCATACCATCTTATAATGTCTCCGAGGGGCAGCATATACACTGCAAATAACATGGGTGACAGCACTGAACCCTGAGGCACCCCACACAACAAAGAAGTTGGGCCGGAGGAATAAACCCCCGACACAACTCTTTGTGATCTTCCAATGAGGAATGAAGTGAACCATTTTAAAACAGTTCCCAACCTTCCACAAATTAGCCTCAGCCATGCTAAAAACACCAGGTGATCCACAGTGTCAAAAGCTGATGAGAGATCCAGGAGAAGTAGAATGGAACATCTCTTCTGATCCCTCACACTCAGAAGATCATTAAGCACCCAAACCAGTGCAGTCGTGGTGCTGTGTCTTTTAAGAAAACCAGATTGGAAGGATTCATAGACATTATGGATGGTTAAATGGTCTTCCAATTGGGCTGCCACTACCTTCTCAATAACCTTCCCAATAAAGGGAAGGTTAGAGATAGGTCTGTAGTTTGAGAAACAGTCTGGGTCCAAAGTAGCTTTCTTCAAAAGAGGTGTCACCACGGCCTCTTTCAGGGAGTTAGGAAACTCACCTTACTCTAAGGAGCACCAGACTATTTGCACCAGGACTGGACTGATGATCTCAGAACAGCCCAAAATTAGGGAAGTCGGTCCAGGGTCCAAACCACAGCTTGTAGGCCGCACACTATGGATGGTCCTCATAATATTCACGAACTCAGGTCGGCAAAAGGAACTCCAAGAGAACTGAGGTATTGTGAACTCACACTGTTCCACAACATCACCCTTAGAGATTGCCGGATGCAAGTCCACCCTGAAGTCAGCCACCTTAGTTGCAAAGAAACGAGCAAGCTCCTCGCACTTTAATTGCAAAAAAGCTTTTCGAACTTGCAGACAGGCTGGGTTGCACAGTCCTGTCTACAGTCCAAAACAACTGAGCTGGTTGATTCTGTGCAATTGCAATCTCCCTGGACAGGAATTCTGCCTTCTTATGGGTGATTGCAAATTGATAGAATAATGTTCCATCAATCTAAGGTAGTCGGCATCAAGGGCGGACTTGCTCCAACAACACTCTAACCTTCGCCCCTGTCTCCGCAACTCCCTCAGTGTCCCATCAAACCAAGGGGACCTGGAGTGAAGGGATAGGGGGTGCTCACAAACAGGAGCAATAAGATCCAGAGCCACTGTAACGGCCATGTTATAGGCCGACACCAGTGCTCTGGATTACTGCTAGCCAACATGGGGGATGATAGGTCAAGGACCACCGCAAGGCCTTGGGAAGTAATATTCCGTAATGGGTGGTACCAGACCATCTCCACAGGGGAAGGCCTTCTCAGGGGGGTGAAAAAATTGAACATCACGGTGTAGTGGTCAGACCAGGAGACTGGTTTCACCCCACGTCGGATGAATCAATTCCTAAGAGGAAGACTAAGTCCAGAAAGTGCCCATATTTATGTGTAGCAGTGGAAACTACCTGTGGAAGCCCCAAAGAAGACATAAATTTGAGGAAGTGATTACCAAATTGTGAGAGTTCATCATCAACCCAGGCGTTAAAGTCACCCAGAACCATCAATCCGGGTGACTCAAACATATCAACGAGGAAGTCTGCTACTTCCTGTAAGAAGCGTTTCCCATCTCTGGGTGGACGGTAGATGAGAATGATTCAAACACCTACACCTGCTACAACTGTGCACTCAAAGGATTCAGCCTCACCTACTACTACATTCGTGAAGCGCAAGTTAGTCTTAAAACAGACTGCAACCCCCCCCCTTCCCCTGCGGTCCAATCTCGGGTGGAGTATCACCGAATACCCAGCTGGAGTCATGGCCTCCAATATGGGGTCTGAATTTTTGTACAGCCAGGTCTCGGTGATGCAAGCCAGGTCATCAGAACTAACTGGATCGGCAATAATGGCAGTCTTATTCCTAACAGACTTGGCATTGCATAACACCGCCCAAGTTGGAAAAACCTTGGAGGCTGTCTGGCCTATCTGCCCACCAAATTCAGTAGTGCCCTTTGGTATGGGCACCAGATTTTGGAGACCCTGGTCTAGATTGCATTTCACCCCAGGGCACCTTCTGGACTTAGTAACCCTGATACAGTGGCCCTGCTCTTTCATCCTCTCCTGTTCGCACACCCCCGCCCTCCTCACTCTCCTACGAACAATCCCCAGTGCTCTACAGTGTTGGTAAGTCTCAAATATGTGATCACTTAAGAGTTTGCTGTGAAAATGTATGCCTTATTCCATCTGGCATCATACGTGTAGCTAACACTTTCCTTCCAACTCTAAAAGCTTCATTGGCTTCCACATGGATATGTCATTTTCAAAGTAACACCCATATGCAACTAATTATGTCAAAATAGGATTAGCATATTTTTCATGGCCAATTTGTTCAAAAATACAGGGCATGAAACAGGCCAAGAAAGACTTTATAAATCCAAAAGTAGCTTGCATGTTTATAGTTATGTACTCAACAGCATGGAAAAGGTAGCACGGATAACCAACACTGTACTGTACATGTCAAGTCATGCTTACTCAGTCACATGATATATAAATTGTTAGTTTACACCAGTTATGTCTCAGGTAGGGTGGTTTTAGGCAAACCTGAAGAAGGAAAGGAAGAGTGGTCCAGTTAGGCCAGGGTAAACTTGATGGCAACTACTTTCCTTTTTGCTTATGTCTACTGGCACATGCATCTAAATATGTGATGACTAAGAGTCTGCTGGAAAAAATGTACACTTTATTCAGGCTGGCATCACATCCATAGCTAACAATTTACTTCCAACCATACAAGCTTTATTGACGGGCACATGAATGTATAATTTGCTAAATAACACACATATGCATCTAGTTGGAGCAAATACATTTTTCTGGGACAGTTTGTTAAAAACACAGAGTAAGAAAGACTTTATAAATCCAAAAACAGGTTGCATGTTTATGGTTAAGTGCTAAACAACATGGAAAAGGTAGCATGGATAACCAATGCAGTACATGTCAAGTCTTGCTTTTTCAGTGACATGATATGTAAAATGTTAGTTTACACCAGCTGAGTCTCTGTACTATCTTTCTTGTGCTGTTTGTCACATTTTGCACATAAATAAAGGCTATGTTTTGTATATTGTTTTTGTGCTTCTAGTGCTTTATATGTGTTTGCTGAGTGCCAGTAATTCTTGTTTTGTTTGCTACTCAACTTGGTACCTGTTGCACCGATATTCCTTTAAAGTACACTCCCTTGTTTTTCAGAAATTACTCATAACACTGCCCCTCTTTTATGTTTGCATTATGTCTGCATATGGAGAGCTATGCTGACATAGTGCTATTACATAGAGAAGGGGACTCTGTGAATGAAGCACATAATTGCAGTAATGCTTGTTTCATGCAGTGGAGTTGTAGCGCAATCATTCTTCTCACCCAGTCTCTGTATACCTCCCCCTGTTTCTTCTCTCTCTCACCCTGTTTTTAATGTACCCCACCTGCTCCCCACAGCAATGAAGCTGCTCTCATCACCAGCCCCTCCACACAACAAGGGAGTCTGGCTCATAGCTAGAACTTCTTCCACTCACCCACCCCTTCTTTCTTTGCCCAAGTGTGCAGTCTCTCTCTCTCCCTTTGCTAAGTTTCATAATAGACACTTGCAGACCCATTCTTTTGGCCATATTCACAAAATAGTTCCTCCTGTTCTGTGCTTTAGCAAAAAATCTTTTGTGAATATGGCTATAAACATGTGGTCTATTCAAGAAATAAATTTTTCATCTGTACACTTTGCTGTCTGCTGCAGGAGGCAGTTCAAATTCATGGGAGTGCATCTTTTCCTGGAGTGTTTCTCATTGAAATTGATACATTTTTATCTAGTTTTTCAATTAATAAAAATAAATTAAATCCTCACTTAGAAGCCTGAACATGTATTAGTCTTGGATCTCGGCACTGGCGCTAGTGTTGTTGTATATGGATAAGAAGTAATCAGCTATAAGGTTGTGCAAAAATAGAGCTCAGAGAAAAATAAATGGTTAATGTACTGAGAGTATTAATTATAGCACCTTGTAGTAATGAAAAATGTTTAAAATCTACTTTGCAATCAAGGTGGTAAGTGGTTGTTGCAGGACTAGAACCACTCATACAAATAATAGCCTGGAGTTAGGCATTTAGAAATAGGAAGTTTGTAGATTGCATAAACAGAATCTTTTAATGTATTCCTACCTGAAATTAAACTTGACCCTAAATATGGGCAAGACAATTTTCTTGGACAGCCATTCTCCAAGCCCATAAAAAAAAAGAGAAATAGTCCTGTTTTTTGGTCACTGGACATGCGCACCTACCAAGCAACTTGGCTACCCTGACAACAGATTTTGACATGAATGTATTGCCCCAAAAGAAATGTTGTGGAATGTAAGTCAGTCATCTGACTGCACTCATCAGTGGCATACAGAAAAGGATGAAATTTAGAAATGTGTGGATTGGCCTGCAGGCTTCCTTCCTTCACAAAAAAATTAAGAATTGTTTGTGAACTTAAGTTCATGTTGGCTCATTGAAAAGCCTGCAGGGCAACCAACCCATTTGTAAATCTCAGCTACAGTGACCTTTGGACTTGCACAAAAATTCATATATAACTACTAGGCAGATCAGTTAGTTGGATGCAGTGGCAGGACATGAACCTGCAAATCTAGAGAAGACAGATTATAGGACAGTTAAAATAGACTGTCATAAAATATATTGTAGAACTTTGAAAGAGAGTAGGAAGGAACCTATTATACTAAAGCTTCAGCCTCAACATGGTATATAATAGTCTTGGTTCTCAGCATAGGTACTAGTCCTGCTGCATATGAATAAGAACTAATCAGCCATAAGAAATGCTTCATAGCATCACAATACTAATTATAGGAGCTTGTAGTAATACAAAATGTTTAAACTCCAATCACTCCATTCTCTGTCTCTGTGTTCCTCCCCCTCTTTCTTCAGTTTGTCACCCTGTCTTTCAATTCCCGCACCCCTTCCCACAGCAACTGAGCCACATTCATTGCTGGCCCACTCCCACAGCAAGGGGAGCCGGGCTAAACGCCAGCATTTTTCTTCTCAATAACATCATTTTGCAGCCATATTGGCTTTGGCCAGAGTTTGTCCTGTCTTCTGTCTTACTAGCACAACCATCAAAGAAACTTGCCCCATGAGATCCTGGTGTCATCCAAAAGTAGGCATAAGGTTATAAGTTTCTTCCTTCAGGGTCAATTTGCAGTGCAGTGTCCCAAATACTATATTGTCATAAAGACACCTTAAACCATAATATTTCAATTTTTGTAAAGAACCTTAGTAAAGTAACTTAAAGTTCAATTAAAACACATTACGCCACTTTCATAACATTCTCAGTCTGTTTTAAAAAGGTTCTAAATAAGACAAATGGTCACTATATCTGTCACCAAGAAGTGGTACAAAAATGAAAACATTTTATTTTAGAGTAAAGAAACATGTTGTGAAATCCATTTAATACAAATATGTCTAAATACAATGCCCACAAGATAAAAAGTGGTATATACAAATATTATGAAAGTTAAGATAAGGTGACACAAAGTATTAAAATAATAAACTGTATAGTGTAATTCATTAACATTACTATTGATTGTTTTAAAATGTTGTTTCCATGTCATTAATATGCATTTTTTAACCCTTGCTGTGCTGTGGACAGATATATCTGTCCAGATTTCCTACATGTTTTAAATCTGTCGATAGTCTAAGGGTTAAAATTGTTGCACTATTCATGTACATGGACAGCATTTGTGTTTTACTTTAGGTAAACCCCTTAAAATACCATAGAAGATGAAAATGATAAATTACTTATATTAGAAATTGTGAGATGCTGACGTTATTTTAAGTAAAGTGATGAATTAATGCATGCCTCCTGTGGACTTAAATCTTGAATAGTAAGTTTGTAGTAACTTCTAGCAGTTTTTCAAAATTGTAGAGAACTCCAATGTTTTTTCCTTTTTGTACCCTTTTCTATTCAGGCTAAAAATGATTTAAAATAAAAGGTATTTTTTCTAAAAGTCTGGAGTCTTTTCACAACAGATCTTCAACATTCTTCTGCTGTGGCAGTTTGTGTAGTTCAGTTCTTCTTGATGTGTTCAGCTAGCTGTCACTCTGAAGTCCCATCAAGTCCTGTTGAAATTCCTTTACACTTGTATTTTGACTAAGTTTATGTGTTTTGTTGGATAAATTCAGTTGCTAACAGCTTTATCTTAATATTTTTTAGAATCATCTTCCTAATAAATATGTTTAATAATAGTTGTGCTCATAATGGCCAATACTTATACAGACCATGCTGTTTTTCATCACTGACAGTTGCACTTTTCTGAAATTTCCATGTCTGCTAATCAATTATTTTGTTTCTTTTTTTTTTATTATTATTATTATTTTGGGCCAGGAAAGGCATGGAGCGAAAGTATGATTATTATTCAGATTATTTCAAGCAGTGATTCTAATGAACATAATGATTTTTGGATTATGCAATGTAAGTTCTGCATTGTGAGTCTCAATTGAATATTTTTTAGAAAAGCTGATAATTTACCTCAGTAATGCCCAAAGCTCCTGCTATGTACATCGTGTAAACCTAAGAATGCAGTAGACTTGTTTGATATAGAATTGAGTGCTTGACAAATTGACCATAATCATCCATATACTCCGAATCACCAATGAAAACAGGCACTTGTTTTCTAGTGGTCCTTATCTTGTTACCAAAGAATAAAATAAAAGAAAAAACAAAATTAATAATTGCTCAAATAAATAAATAAATGTAAGTGTTATAAGTCTGGGCAGACTAGATGAATCTTTGGTCTTTTTCTGTTGTCATTATCAACTTTTCTGTGTTACTACACTGAAGAAAAGAAAAATATGTTAGTGTGCATTTCACTTTACTAGATCAGTAAAGTAGGTAATTATAGTACAGCATGGTAACTACTTGATTTGTGCAGGAATATATTAAATAAAGTAAGTAATAGTTGCTGTAGTGAAAAGTAATAATTTCTGTTGCTTTTGCTTTTAATAATAAACTGCAGTGTCTGACTTCTAGTTTGATGTGCTTTATCAGCGTCAAAATGCTTTTGATTTTTGTAAAAATGCCAATGCCATCATCAAAACAGCAATTAAGCCAGACACTTTCTATGAGATGTCCAAACATTGCCAAATTGAGTTTCGTTATATCACACATTTTGATGGTTTGAAGAAACTGTTTCTGCTGTGCTTCTTAGAAGTCATGACAAACAATGACTGTCTTGTTTCAGGTTTATAGGTGGGTGTATTGATCTAACGTATGTACAAAGGCTTTTTTTCTAAGATTGACTTTAGTTTAGCAGGGTAGCTTGGGGATGTGTTGCATTAATCAGTGGTAAGATGATGCTTTTACACAACTGCTTTATAAATATATTTAAATGTTTGAGCCTGGAAAGAATGCCTTATTTAAATGTGTGGGCCTGGAAAGAACACTTAGCAATGGTACATTTCAAGATGTGACTTTGGTGGGGGAGGGGTTCACAGGGGTTAAGGGAAGGTGAAATACAAAACAAATACCACTGGAGGGAATGTGGTTTTTTAATTAAAGCCCCAGTTAGGGAATCAAGTGATATTTTTAGGTTCACACCAGAGCCAAATATTTACTGTAAGGCCTTGGGTATGTCACTTAACCTCTCAATTCTCCAGTTCACTCAGCTGTGTAAACAATTAGAAACAGGACCTCACTGTAAACAAAATGTTGCAGCTGAGCTGTGCTATTCCTGGATAAACAATTCTGTATTGTAATATTTGCTATAAAGGCAGTACATTATAATAGGAAGTAAAATAAGAGAAGAAAAACAACCAGTCATATACAAGTTTTAAATGCAAACCATGCAACTTTCAGTGAGGAACAACAGTGTTAGGGGACTCTGGAGTTTGCAGAAGAGCAAGAATTCAAAGGTCAACAGATAAGCAAAGAGATAGGGGAAGCAAGGTGAAAGGAAGGGCTAATTGCAGGAATAGGAGTGAAACATGGTCTCAGAGAGATGCCCTTTAAGAAACTGAGGTAAGGAGGACAGTTGAATGGTTGGGGAGGTTATTCCACAGGTTAGGGCATGGGAAGCAAAAGGCAACCTGTCCAGCTAAAGACTTGCAGTGGGCTGTAAGACACTGGGGGGGGGGCAAAATATTTGAAGGAGTAGGAGGAGGGAGTGGCTGAAGAAATGAGTGAAGACAGGTAACAAATGAGGGAGCAAATCAATGAAGGTGGCATGTAGGGTAGTTTAAAGCAAATCAGTAGAAAGAATGGAAAAGGGCCTTTCTGGCCAGGGTAAACTTGGTGACAACTACTGACCTTTTTGTGTATGTCTGCTGGCATATGCATCTAAATAAGTTATCACTTAAGAGTTTTGCTGGCAAAATGTATGCTTTATTCAGGCTGGTATCACATGTTTAACTATTTACTTCCAACTGTGCAAGCTTTATTGGCTTGCACATGGATATGTAATTTTCAAAGTAACACCCATATGCATCTTATTATGGCAAAATAGGATTAGCATATTTTTCATGGACAGTTTGTTCAAAAAAGCTGGACAAGAAACAGGCCAAGAAAGACTTCATAAATCCAAAAGTATGTTGCATGTTTACGGTTATTTGCTGAGTAGCATGGAAAAGGTACAGTAGCATGGATAACCAACACTGTACTGTACATATCAAATAATGCTTTTTCAGTGACCTGATATACGAAATGTTAGTTTACACCAGCTGTGTCTCAGGTAGGGGGGTTTAGGAAAACATGAAGAAGGAATGGAAAAGAGGTCCAGTTAGGCCAGGATAATCATGTGGGCAACTACTGTCCTTTTTGCCTATGTCTACTAGCACATGCACCTAAATATGTGATGAGTAAGAGTCTGCTGGAAAAAATGTACACTTTATTCAGGTTAGCATCACATGTGTAGCTAATAATTTACTTCCAACCATACAAGCTTTATTGACTGGCACTTGAATGTGTAATTTGCTAAATAACACACATATGCATCTAGTTAAAACAAATACGTTTTTCAGGGACAGTTTGTTAAAAACACAGAGTAAGAAAGACTTTATAGATCCAAAAATAGGTTGCATGTTAATGGCTAAGAACTAAACAGCAGGGAAAAGGTAGCATGGATAACCAACACAGTACATGTCAAGTCTTGCTTTTTCAGTGACTTGATATGTAAAATGTTAGTTTACACCAGCTGGGTTTCTGTACCATCTTTCTTGTCCTGTTTGTCACATTTTGCACATAAGTAAAGGCTATTTTTTCATACTGTTTTTGTGCTTCTAGTGCCTTTATATGTGTTTGCTGAGTGCCAGTAATTCTTGCTTTTTTTGCTATTCAACTTGATACCTGTTGCACCAATATTCCTTTAAAGCACACTCCCTTTTCTCAGAAATTACTCATAACACTGACCCCTTTTAAGTCTGCATTAAGACTGCATACGGAGAGCTATGCTGACATTGTACTATTAGACAGAGAAGGGAACTCTGTGAACGAAGCACATAATTGCAGTAATGCTCACTCCATGCAGTGGTGTTGAAGCGCTATCATTCTTCTCTCCCTGTCTCTATGTTACTCCCCCTGCTTCTTCTCTTTGTCACCCTGTTTTTCACGTATCCCACCTGCTCCCCACAGCAATGTAGCTGCTCTCATCACTAGGCCCTCCACACAACAAGGGAGTCTGGCTCATAGCAAAAACTTCTTCCACTCACCCACCCCCCCTTCATTCTTTCTCCAAGTGTGCAGTCTCTCTTTCTTCCTTTGTTGAGTTTCAAAATGGACACTTGCAGTCCCATTCTATTGGCCATATTCACAAAATAGTTCCGCCTATTCTGTGCTTTAGCAAAAAATCTTTTGAGAATATGGCTCTAAACATGTGGTCTATTCTAAAAAGAAATTGTTCATTGGTACACTTTGCTGTCTGCTGCAGGAGGCAGTTCAAATTCATGGGAGTGCATCTTTTCCTGGTGCCTAATTGAAATTGATTGATTTTTTCTCTAGTGTTTCAATTAATAAAAATAAATTAAATCCTCACCTAGAAGCCAGAACATATATTAGTTCTGGTTCTCGGCATTGGCGCTAGTGTTGTTATACATGAATAAGAAGTAATCAGCTATAAGACTATGCAGAAAATAGAGCTCAGCGAAAAAAAAAATGGTTCATATACTGAGAGTATTAATTATAGGAGCTTGTAGTAATAAAAAATGTTTAAAATCTACTTTGCAATCAAGGTAGTAAGTGGCTGTTGCAAGACTAGAACCACTCATACAAACAGTAGCCTGAAATTAGGCATTTTGAAATACTATGTTTGTAGATTGCATAAACAAAATCTTACAATGTATTCCTACCTAAAATTAAACTTGAACCTAAATATGAGCAAGACAATTTTATTAGACATTGATTCACCAAGCCTAAATTATAGACCCCATGTGTAAAAAAAAAAAAAAAAGAGAAATAGTCCTGTTGTTTCATCATTGGACATGCGCACCAACCAAGCAACTCGGCTACCTTGACAACAGATTTTGACATAAATGTATTGCCCCAAAAGAAATGTTGTGGAACGTAAGTCAGTCATCTGACTGCGCTCATCTGTGGCATACAGCAAAGACTGAAATTTAGAAATGTGTGGTTTGGCCTGTAGGCTTTCTTCCTTCACAAAATATTAAAGAATTATTTGTGAAGTGAAGTCCATGTTGGCTCATTGAAAAGCCTGCAGGGCAACCAACCCATTTGTAAATCTCAGCTACAGTGACCTTTGGACTTGCACAAAAATTCATATATAACTACTAGGCAGATCAGTTAGTCAGATGCAGTGGAAGTACATGAACCTGTAAATCTAGAGAAGACAGGTTATAGGACAGTAAAAATAGACTGTCATAAAATATATTGAAAAACTTTGAAAGAGAATAGGAAGGAATCTATTATATTAAAGCTTTAGCCTCAACATGGAATTTAATAGTCTTGGTTCTCAGCATTGGTGCTAGTTCTGCTGCATATGAATAAGAATTAATCAGCCATAAAAAATGCTTCATAGAGTCACAATACTAATTATAGAAGCTTGTAGTAATACAAAATGTTTAAAATCCAATCACTCCATTCTCTGTCTCTGTGTTCTTCACCCTCTTTCTTCAGTCTGTCAGCCTCTCTTTCAACTCCTGCACCCCTCCCCACAGCAACTGAGCCACATTCATTGCTGGCCCACTCCCACAGCAAGGAAGCCGGGCTCATCACCAGCATTTTCTACTCAATAACATCATTTTGCAGCAATATTGGCTCTGGCCAGAGTTTGTTCTGTCTTCTGTCTTACTAGCACAACCATCAAAGAAACTTGCCTCAAGAGAGCATGGTGTCATCCAAAAGTAGGCACAAGGTTATAAGTTTCTTCCTTCAGGGCCAGTTTGCAGTACGGTGTCCCAAATACAATATTGTCATAAAGAAGCCTTCAACCATAATATTTACATTTTTGTTAAGAACCTTAGTAAAGTAACTTAAAGTTCAATTAAAACACATTATGCCACTTTCATAACATGCTCAGTCTGTTTTAAAAAGGTTGTAAATAAGATAAATGGTCATTATATCTGTCACAGTGAAGTGGTATAAAAATAAAAACATTTTATTTTAGAGTAAAGAAAAATGTTGTGAAATCCCCTTAATACAAAGATGTCTAAATATAATGCCCACAAGATAAAAAGAGGTATATACAAATATTATCAAAGTTAAGAAAGATGACAGAAAGAATTAAAATAATAAACTGTATAGTGTAATTCATTAACGTTACTATTGATTGTTTTAAAATGTTGTTTCCTGTCATCAATATATATTTTTTAACCCTTGCTGCACTGCGGACGGATATATCTGTCCAGATTTCCTACATGTTCTAAATCTGTCGATAGTCTAAGGGTTAAAATTGTTGCACTATTTATGTGCACTGACAGCATTTTTGTTTTACTTCAGGTAAACCCCTTAAAATGCCATAAAAGATGAAAATGATTAATTACTTATATTAGAAATTGTGAGATGCTGGAGTTATTTTAAGTAAAGTGATGAATTAATGCATGCCTCCCGTGGACTTAAATCTATAATAGTAAGTCTGTAGTAACTTCTAGCAGTTTTTTAAAATAGTAGAGAACTCCAGTGTTTTTTCTTCTTTGTCCCCTTTTCTATTCAGGCTAACAATGTGTGATTTAAAATAAAAGGTATTTTTTCTAAAAGTCTGGAGTCTTTTCACAGCAGATCTTCAACATTCTTCAGCAATGGCAGTTTGTGTAGTTCATTTCTTCTAGTTGTGTTCAGCTAGCTGTCACTCTGAAGTCAAGGAGAGACAGCTGAGTAGCAAAACTATGTAAACAGTACAATTCAACTTGCAAATGGAGAAATAACATCCAAGAACATACAGTATCTGCAAAAAAAGTGAACCAAGATGACTGTGGTGACCGACTGGGTCCACCCATTGGTGAAAAATTAAAGTAAACACAGTAAAAGTGACACTTCCTAGAAAGAGAGAACACTAAAAGTCTTCTTTTATAGGACAGCTTGAATATTCCTAGAGGGAGAATCATGTACCAAAGGTCATTGATCCTCTCAACAGGGTCTCTCTCAAATCTACAGAGGCGTTGCCAGTGGAAATACTGAGGTGCACCTCTATAAAGTTTACATACAAACAGAGGTGAGAAAGAAGTAAGTGTCTCAGCTGGGACTTGAACCCAGGCCACTAGAAATACTGTTCTGATTGCGCTAACCAGCTGCGCCACTGAGACAACTGGAACCTGGGCTGTCCCCGAACACATTACTCTTTCTCACATGCACAACCCAATGGCAACACAAATATTTTCTTGTAACAATCACACAGGAGTGTGGTGTGTATATTTATGGAACACATACCAACAGAGGCGAGAAAGAACTAAATGCCTCAGCTGGGACTTGAACCCAGGCCACTAGGAATACCGTTCTAATTGTACTAACCAGCTGCATCACTGAGACAACTGGAACCTGGGCTTATCCTGAGCACATTGCTCTGTTATTTAATGGTTTTGTTTTTATTGAGGTCCCGTTTGTGCTGCATGGTGCTGTGGAGAAATTGTGAAGTGAATTTTCAAGCTACCACACATCTCACCTTCTTACCATCTGTTGTGGTTAGAAGAAGTGTTGGCTGAAAATCTGAGGAGATTTGAGAAGTGTTGAATGTTTCTAGAGTATCCTGAGTGCCTAGATGTAAGCTGCTGAAAAATGCAGGTCGGCCATCATTGCAACAACGTGGGGAATAGTCGGGGCAGTCTGAAAGGTGTGGTGGTGAGAGGACCGTGCCTGTCTCAGACAAACCCTGAATTTTTCAACTGCTGTTTTGACTGCTTATTGACTGTTTATTGGGATCATGGAGTAGATGAGCTCTCATTTTGTTGGATTATGCTGCTACATGTGGATCTGGGTGACTTGCAGTGAATTGTGGCTTCACTGGTGAGCACTTGGGTAGCTATCCCATGTCAGGGTATCATGTATCTGCACAACTTCTTGTGGGAAGTTTAATCTGAGCACTGGTCAGATTGGTGTAGCTGTTGACTGGGGAAAATTGACTGGAGGACAACAGAGGGTGAGAGTATCCTGGTTTGAATTTCTGCTGCAATTTTTGTCTACTGGTACTAGTGAGAGATGTACTGGGAATAAAGGTGTTTTGCTAATTTACTTATATTTCCCTTTCACATATTTTGTGTCAGCAATTTAAATCTGCTATTATCCAGGAGTGCAGTGGTGTGAGAGTCACTCTTTCTCCTTCATCAGGTCTTTTCGTGTAACATGATTTGAACTGAAGAACTGATCGTTTATTGCTGAACTAGTGAGAGTTTTTTCAGAACTGTAATATTCTTCTGAGGCAATTATTTTGACATTTTTTCACTCTATATAGGAGCAAGAACTCTTTGTACAGCATGCCTGCACTAATATTAGATTCTCCTTCTATGTTTATTATTTTCATGATTTTATGTTATTTTTGGTCTGTCTTACTATTTGTTTTTATTATCTTTTAAGATGGAAGGTTTGCGTTGGGGGGAGTTGTGTATTGGGAGTGTGGGAGTTTTGGGGGGAGTTGTATGTCTGGAGAGTGGGAGTTTTGTGTGTGGGGAATTGTTATCTGACTAGGTGAGGGTGATTGCTGATTTGTGTGGGATGTGCTGGGGCCGGGAACCCTCGCAAACTACCTGTAATGCATCCAGGCTGTGCGACCTCCATCCCTTTGCTGGCTTCCCTGTGTCAGCTAAGACAGCAAGACACTGTCGGAAGGTCAGCATTTTGAGGAAGCTGAAGGGTTGGCACTGGTGAGGTACTGTAGGTATAATGGATGTGAGAGGTATCATAGTGGTCAGGTGCAGACAACTCCCTGGGTTTAGACAGATGCAAGAGAGAGGCCAGATGTGTTTGGTTTCTGTCCCCATGGTTCCCACCAGACCAAGTTGGCAGCTAGCCAGAGGGGCCACAGCATCTACCAGTCCCCTTCAAGTGGTGCTGTGCAATGCCAAATCGATGATGAACAAGACCGCAATTATGGTGGACTTGATTTCCTCACTTGATCTTGCTTGCATCATGGAGATCTGGTTGGGGAATGATACAGGTCTGGTTCTGGAAGAAGTTATCCTTGCTGGGTACTCTTTGGTGCACTGCCTAAGGTGGGAATGCAGGGACAGGTGAGTAGCCATCTCTTTTAGACCTGACTTATGATTCACCGACCAATGAGTCCTTTGTGTCTGTGGTGGTGCATGGGGGTCCAGGTGCAGGGTGCAGTATTCTCCTTATTTACCACCTTCCTTTGGCGGGAGGAGATTTCCTGCAGGAGTTTGCAAATATAATCATTAGCAAGGTGTTGGAGTCCCCCAGATGTTTAGTTCTGGGGGACTTCAATGCCTGGGTTGATGACAAATCATCAGTTTGGGTACAGCTTCTTCCAGTTGATGTCATCACTGGGCCTAACAGAAGAAGTTACTTCCGTGACCCACTACCACAACCACATGTTGGACCTGGTGTTCTCATTCAGGTTTGAGGTAACTAATTTCAAGTTTGATCAGGTTTCATAGTCTGATAATTGTACAACAAAGTTCTGATTCAACCCCCCCCCGCGCCATTAAGATGGTCAGCTATTGCCCTTTAAGGGGACTGCCACTGGAGGGACTATTGGCGGTAGCTTATCGATTAGTATAGACACTGTATGTGTGATGGGTAAGTGTGAAGCAGTTGCCACATACAATAGGGTGGTTTCCAGGGCTCCCGATACCATCGCACCAGTCTGTGTATGGCCCAGATCTTCTCACCTGCAGTCTCCATGGTTTGATGGTGACCTCAAAGTAATGAAGATCAGGGGTCGGAAGTTGGAGCATTGTAAGCAGAGGTTCAGGTCAGATTGCAGAAGAAATGGTCTTGCATGCTCACTATGTTGAGTACCAGGGAGCAATCAACCCTAAGAAGGCAGAGTTCCTGTTAAGGTAGTTTGCCACAGGGAAAAACCGACCATCTCAGCTTTTTCAAATTGTAGACAGACTTCTTCATTAGGCCGGTCTGCAGCCAAAAAAAACTTTTCAGTCATTTTAAGTGATGAATTTGCTTAGTTCTTCACAGACAGGGTGTTGTAAACCCAGCTGAGTAGCCACTCAATAAGTCGTGTTGCGACTCGCTGTGATGGGCTTGGGGGTCACAGAGGCACTTCACCTCTCTGGGGTAAGTTTAAGCCAGTGGAGGTAGCTGAGGTCCTTGAGCTTATCTTAAAGCTGAAGCACACATATTGTGAGCTGGACCCTGCTCGAACATGTTTTTTAATGAGATGTGTTGGTTCCGTTGGCCCGGTGTTCACCATGATTGACCAGTGCTCTTTGTCAGAGGGTTTTTGTCTGGATTCCTTGAAAGAGACTCTGGTGAGGCCCCTTCATAAGAAGCCATCTCTCGACCAGAATATCTTGGTGATTTATCATCAAATCTCCAACCTTCCCTTTTTGTCTAAGATTATTGAGACTATTGTGGCCCAACAGCTTGAGGAGCACCTGATGGCCTTTGATATCTATGCACCTCTACAGCTGGGTGTCAGAGTCAGGCACAACACTGAAATGGCTATAGTCAGGGTGCACAATGACCTCCTCAGGGCTAGGGATAGAGGAGACAGGTCAGTTCTTGTTCTCCTTGATCTCGCTTTAGCTTTTGACACTGTAGATCACATGATGCTTCTTGATCTCCTCATAGAGTATTGTGGACTCACTGGCACTGTCATCAGTTGGTCTGAGTCCTATCTCACTGGCAGGAAGCAGCAGGTAGTGATGGGGAATTTCTCCTCTTCCATGAGGCTCCTGACTTGTGCAGTACCTCAAGAGTCGATCTTGTTGCTAATGTTATTTGCAGTGTGTATGCTGCCTCCAGGAGATCTAATTAGGTGATATAATGTGGGTTTTCCCTGCTATGCAGATGATACCCAATTGTATTTGTCCTCTGCCCTGGATCATTGGAGTCTGAGGAAGCGCTTAACATCTGCCTGGCCAAGATCAATTACAGCTGGTTGCAACAGAACCCTGATAAGATGGAGGTGCCTGTGATTGATCCTGGTCAAGGGTGTGAAGGAGTGCTTCCAGTGGGGCCTTGTGTATTTTCTTGGAATCTACGCCAATGATAGCCTCCTCTAGGGTGCGAGATCTTGGCATGATCCTGGATGACAGGTTGACATTTGAAGCTCAGGTGTCATCTGTAGTCCAAAGTTGTTTTTACCACTTGAGGAATATCACCAGGATCAAACCTCTTATTCTGCCTGAAGACCTGCCCACACTATTTCATGCCTTTGTGATATCCAGGTTTGATTACTGTAATGCTCTTTATTTTGGGATCTCTGGAGGTACCCACCGTCGGCTGCAACTGATGCAGAATGTTGCTGCCAGATTACTGACTGGCCTGTCTAGGTCCTGTCACATGACCTGGTTCTGCAGCTCTACACTGGCTGCTGGTCAGGTGGAGGGATGTCATCAAGGTGAGTTTACTCACCTACAAGGCCCTGCATTTGACTAGTCCCTGGCTATCTGGCTGACCTTCTGACATTGGCTGTCTCAGTCTGATCCCTTTGCTTCATGACCTGGGGCCTCCTTGAGCATCCTAGGACCTGACTTATAACTGCCAACAACCAGGCTTTTAGCATCGCTGGCCCAGTCCTGTGGAACGCTCTTCCACCCTACATTAGGGAGGCCCCTTCAGTCGAGTGTTTCAAGAGCGGTCATAAGGCCCATTTATTTTCACTGGCCTTCCCAGGTGATGTGAATTAATCAGATTTTAGATCTGATTTGAATTGTATCCACTGTTTAATGGTTTTTAATTATATATTTATTTCTTGTATTGTGTGGTTTTTTTTTTTATTTTACCTGTTTTTTTGTGTGTTAGGCACCCAGAGCCTCCAGGATAGGGTGCCCTACAAATAAACTTTGCCTTGCCTTGCGAGTCATCTGAATCCTGCACCATTGACAGGGGGTGGCATCAGATCTGAACTCTGGGGAATGAAACAAAGCAGCATCCTCCAAAGTTAAGGGAGGTAAAGATAGGTGATCCGCAAGGGGTTGAGGTGATATTCTATGTGGTTGATCAGCTCAAAATAGGATGGCATTAGCCCCCAATGCACTGGAAGCATTAAGCCCAGTGGTCTCATCCTTCACACCTCAGCCCACCATGAAGAGAGGGTCCACTGATTCAGTGACAAACAGGTCAGGCCACGGGGCCCCTTGTGGCAGGCCCAACCCCCTCACAGAATGGTCTCCCTGCCACCCACCGGCCACAGAAATTTAAGTGTCATACTTGAGTGCAATGTCCCCTGAACCTCAAGAGAGACGGTCAAGTACAGCGAGCTATGGATAGCTGTATACAGTAGGTATGAAGTTGGGGGGGTCCCATGTTTGATGGCACCATTACAGTACTGTGCAGCCCAGGAGGTTGGCCAATGCAGGTGGAGCCAAGGGCTCTGGGCCACATTCCTCAGCTACTTCAGGAAACAGCTGCAAGTGGTATGCCCACCCTCATTTCTAGTGCCTCACAGTTCTTTTCTCTTTCTCTCTCAGTCATGCTTTCTCTAGCTAGAAGGCTCCACAGCTGGCATGGCATAGGTTTGAGATCTGTAGACATAACAGACCACTCTGGGGCAGGGGACAGGTCTCTGTACCAAACCAGGGCCATGGACCCAGCAGTGGTATGACAACATTACACTTGCCTTGTCCACTGATGCTACAGTGCCAACAATGAGATGGCATCTTGAGTGATCAGGTGATGGAGAACATTGCTGGAGGGTCAATGAGGAAATAAGAACATTCTGAATGTACAGAGGGGTGGCAGTAGCAGGCAACAGAAGGCATTACACTTGACAATGAAGGGATTTTTCCTCTCAGACAGGACACACATAGCGAGTATGGAGGGGGGTTAGCCTACCTCTTGAACAGCTCCAAAAGTGGGGGGTGCAAGGAGTGTCATGTTGGAGGGGTTAAGACTGACAGAAGATCCTGTCATGTGGCAGACAGGGAGTCTGGTTTGAGGGGGTGTCACATGTGGAGCAGGACATTGGAGCTGGTGCCAAATGGATAGGGGCATCCCTTAGAATTGTATGCTTCAGAATCATGGTAGAGAATGGAGAGGATGCAACTATACTGCACCCAGCATGGTGAACCATGACTCCTCCTTATTCCTAGAGACCTCTTGGGCAGCTCTTGCCTCTGCCTTCCCTACTAGTGGCAGGGGAAGAAAATGGGTGACCCAACATTGGGAGAGGGCCCCCCCATTGAAATGCCCAACTTATTGTGGGAATTCCTTTGCCAGACTCAAGGGACTTGTAAGTGATTCTGCCACTCTACAACAGCCTGGTTAGACCACATCTTGAGTACTGTGTACAGTACTAGAGGCCCCACTTAAAGAGGGACATCCAACTCCTGGAGAGGGTTCAGAGGAGAGCAACCAAAATGATACAGGGCCTGAGGGACATGACCTATGAGGAAAGACTGGTGGAGCTGGGTCTGTTCTTGCTGAAGGAGAGAAGGGACCAGGAGAACATGATTGAGGTCTACAAGTACCTCAAGGGAATCAATTGAGTAAACAGAGATGGGATCTTTAATCTGAAGAAGGTGGGATCACAAGAGGACAAGTTGGAAGCTTGGGGGGGAGTTAAGGAGAAAGGAGGAAATAATACTTCACCAAGAGGGTGGTGGAACTGTGGAATACTTTTCCCAGGGAGTTGATGCAGGCCTCTACAGTGGAGGGGTTGAAGAGATGGTGGGATAGGTATAGGCAAGGGGTAAAGCAGTGGATGTCTCCCATGGAGGGGCAGGTTCAGGGGTGGAGAAATTGTGATAGGAACCAGGGCGATGGTGATGGTACCCATTAAAGGTACTGAAGCACGAGCAGATTAACTAGACCATGAGGCCTATTCTGCTGGCATCAAGTTCCCTGCAGTGGATGAAGCATGCATCTGTACTGCTTTTATGTCTTCAATAAACATATGGCTAGGACCATTTAACCCAATTGACCAAGTGGTTATTGTCTCTAAGGGAAAGGGGAATGAGCACTTAACCAGCTGACTATGTGAGTGGATTCAAAGGTGGGTGGAGGCATCACTCAAAATGATATGCTCCATAATCATGGTGGAGAAGGGAAAGGATGTCACTGTGCTACACCCAGCATGGTGAACCATGACTCCTCCCTATTCCTGGAGTCCTCTTGAGAAGCTCTAGCTGCTGCCTTCCCTACCAGTGGTAGGGGGAGGAAATGGGTGACCCCTCATTGGGAGGTGGTTCCCCCCCATTGAAATGCCCTACCTATGGTGGGAATTCCTTTGCAAGACTCCCTGCAGTGCACAAAGTGTGCATGTGTACTGTCCTTATGTCTTCAATAAACATATGTCTAAGTCCATTTAACCCAACTGACCATGTGGTTATTGTCCCTGGGGGAAAATGGAGTGGGCAGTTAACCAGCTGATTGGGTGAGTGGATTCAAGGACATTGAGCCATTACATTACTAATTGTGCTGAATAAAACAATTAAATAAAGCTATGTACTGCATTTGGGAACCTAATAGAAAATTGAGAGATATCTTTTTCTATACTGTAAGCTTTTTGTTTCAACAAGTAGAAGTAAGAGGAGATTCTGTTCTTCACTTTCATAAAGTTTTTGAATTACAAAAAAAAATCTTTATATTTTGTCCAAAATTAGTCATTATTTATTTATGTAATTATTTATTTATTTGAAAATTGGTGACCAGGAAAGTTACTTTGAGCCAGAGCTAATTTCCAGATGTGACCCCAGGGAGAGAGAAACTGGAAGAATAACAAACAATTGCTTTGCAATTCAAGATACAAAATAAAGTGCAGATGCAAACTACACGTATATAAATAAAATTACAAGTCAGTCTTGGAGCAGTTAAAGTGCAAGTATGCACACCAGTGCTATGCCGAGTGCACAGGAGAAAATATACAAAAACTATGCCATAGTAATGTTAGCAAGACAGAAACAGGCAGTGCCTGTGACAACAAGTTTAGATAAGACAAAGCAGAACCCAAGTTGCTGCTAGCATAACACAGGGTGGAACCTTTAGGGGAACCAGGAGCAAAGCGTGGATGTAAGGAGTTTCAGCTGATGCACAAATAGCCTGTGGTTGTATCGTGGTGGAGGCAAGAGGGATCTGGTTCCAGAGGTTGGAAGGCAATAAGAGAAGGCAGATTGCCCAGTAGTAAAACAACGATGAGGAATGGAGAAGGTTTGCTGTCCCTGAAGCAGAGAGGAGCATGGGACAGGCACAACAGGAAAATAAGTGATGAGAGATAGGATGGAAAGGAACCAAATCAGTAACTGGAGATGAATAGAGAAGTAATAATGCCAGAAAAGTCAAAACATGTCTTTACTTCAACATTAGATATGAAAGTCATGGGTTTTCTGCTGCTAATTTGAATTGCAGAAATTTCTCAAACATTTCTGAACATTTTGCTAAATGCCCTTACACAAGAGACAAAGGAAGATGAGACATAATCAATCAAGTATTCCCTTTCTGGCAAATTTTGGCTGGCAGAATATCCTGGATGTTAGAGGAATGAGTTTTGTACATACAGCAGACCTGAGTTAGATTCCCACAACCTCCACTTGCATACTGTGTGACTCTGAACAAGTCAATAACCACAATGCTTCCTGGTCACCCCAGAAAACAGGCACTTGCGTTACTAAAGAATAAAACAAAATAAAATATTAAATGAATAATTGCGTAAATAAATACACAAATGAAAATTTTATGACTCTGGGCAGACTAGATGAACCTTTGGTCTTTTTCTGCTGTCATTATCTATGTTTCTGTGTTTCAATACTAAAAAAAAGAAAGATGTGTTAGTGTGTATTTTGCTTTACTAGATCAGTAAAGTAGGTAGTCACCGTATAGCATGGTAACTACTTGATTTGTGCAAGAATAAATTAAAGTAAGTAAAAGTTGCTGTAGTGAAAAGTAATTATTTCTGTTGCTTTTACTTTTAATAATAAACTGCAGTGTCTGACTTTTAGTTTGATATGCTTTATCAGTTTCAAAACGTTTTTTATTTTTGTCAGAATGGCAATGACATCACCAAAACAGCAATCAAGCCAGTCACTTCCTGTGATATGACCAAACATTGCCAAATTGAGTTTCAGTATATCAGGCATTTTGATGGTTTGCCAAAACAATTTTGTCTGTGTTCTTAGAAGTGATGACAAACATTCTTATAAGTCATGACAAATAATGACTGTCTTGTTTCAGTTTTATATGGGGGTGTATTGATCTATTGTATGTATAAAGGCTTTTTTAAGGTTGGCTGGAGACCAGTAGGGTAGGTGGGGTTGTGTTGCATTAATCAGTGATAAGGCGATGCTTTATGTAACTGTTTTATAAATACATTTAAATGTTTGAGTCTTTGGAAAGAATGCTTAGCAAAGATACATTTCAAGATGTGACTGGGGGTTAGACAAGGGTTAAGGAAAGGTGAAATACAAAAAAATATACTACTGGAGAGAATGTGGTTTATTGATTAAAATCCCAGCTAGGGAATCAAGAGATTTTTCAGGTTCACACCAAAGCCAAATATTTACTGTAAGGCCTTGGGCATGTCATTTAATCTCTCAGTGCTCCAGTTCACTCAGCTGTGGAAACAAGTAGAAACAGGACCCCACTGTAAACAAGATGTTGCATCTGAGCTGTGCTATTCTTAGATAAATAAATATGTATTGCAATATTTGCTATAAAGGCAGTACATTACAATAACAAGCAAAATAAGACAAGAAAAACAACCAGTCAGATACAAGTTTTAAAAAGCAATCCAAGCAACTTTCAGTGAGGAACAACAGCGCTTAGGGACTCTGGGGTTTGTAGATGACCAAGAGTCCAAAGTTCAAGAGATAAGCATAGGAACAGGGAAGCAAGGTGAAAGGAAGGGTTAATTTAAGGAAAGGAGTGAGACATGGTCTCAGAGAGCTGCCTTAAGAAACTGGAGGTAAGGAGGACAGTTGAATGGATGGGGAGGTTATTTCACAGGTTAGGACATGAGAAGCAAATGGCAGCCTGTCCAGCTAAAGACTTGCAGTGGGCTGTAAGGAGGTATGTGTGTGTGTGTGTGTGTGTGTGTGTGTGTGTGTAGGGTGGCAAAATATCTGAAGGAGTAGCAGGAGGAGTGGCTGAAGAAAGGAGTGAGGCAGTAACAGGAGGAGAGAAAATCAATAAGGTGGCAGGCTGGGCAGTTTAAGGCAAACCAGAAGAAGGAATTGAAAAGGGCCAGTCTGGTCAGGGTAAACTTGGGGCAACTACTGACCTTTTTGTATATGTCTAACGACTCATATGCATCTAAACTTCATAACATACTGCAAACATGCATGAAACATTTGTTCTACACTCAGAAAAGTATAATAAGAAAGGTTGGGTCCCAAATGGTTCTCTAACAAAATTAAAAGATTGATAAATAAGAAAGTAAAGGCTTACAATAAATAAAAAAAAAATCACTTACCCCATTGGGATGGAGAAGTATAAAGGCATGTGTGGCAATATGAAAAGGCCATTAGATGGCAAAGACAAATGCAGAACTAGGACCCGCCACAATGACTAAAGATAATGGAAAACATTTTATAACTATGGTAAGTTTAAGACAAGGAAGAGACAAATACAGACTTCAAGGAGGGGATGTAGAAATAAAAGGAGAAGAAAACATGGCTAGTGCATTCACCAAACATTTTCTGAGTATATATAAGAAGGACTGCTGTAAATATCAAATTGAAGAGGACAGAGTCAGGAGGGGCAGGAGAAAAAAACAGAAATAACGCTAAGCTAGTTGAGAAAAAGCTAAAGAAACTAAATAAATATAAATCAGGGGAACCAGACAGATACCATAAAAGATTTTTGATAGAACTGGCAGAGGAGTTGTCAGTGCCCTTGGCAATGTTGTTTAACAAATCCCTAAAGGAAGCATAGGTACTGGACACATGGAGAATGGCTCACATAATGACTATACATAAAGCAGGTGATTTTAATAATGTGAGCATTTAGTGGCTAATCAGTATAACTACATAATTGGAAAAATTATGGAAAGTTTTGTGAATGAATTTCTAGAAAATAATTTGAAAAGTGAAACTGTATAGATATCACACCCCAAGGGTTGAAACTGGTAAATCATGTTTGAATAATCTTATGAGTTTCTTTGAACCAGTGAGTGAGGCATTAGATGGGATTGCCAGGAATGCAGTATACTTGCATTTTAGGGAGCTTCTTTGACTCTGTGTCCATGACATTTTGCTGGATACATTGCAGAAAGTGGGAATAGAGTATATTTAGTTAGATGGATTACTTTGTGGCTTGCTAACAGACATCAAAAGTCCAGATAAGAGGTTTCTGTCAAGTGAAGGAATGGCTACTAGCGGAGTGCTCCAGAGTTCTTTACTGGGCCTTAAGTTATTTCATATTATGTTAGCTTCTATGCAGGTATCAAATGGGGTCTGGATCTACAAATATGCAGATGACTCCAAAGTTGGAGCAGTTATGAACTATGGGGTCTATAAGAAACTTCCAGAAACAATTAGATAGGTGGGTGGTGCTGTAGAAAATAAACTAGAATTCAATATTGATAAATGTAAGGTAATGCACTTTGGTACAAGTAATAAGCAGGCACAATATAAACTGAACAGTAAGTTTTTACTAGATATAGAACATGAAAAGGACCTAGGAGTCTTTATATCTAGTGACCTTACTTTTGTAAATCATAACCATGAAATGGGAAGAGAGCAAACAGAGTCACATGGAATATATTGAGGAACATCTGGAGTAGGAAGAGGGAGTTGCTGATTCCCCTGTACAGGTGCTTAATCAGACCAGGTTTAGAATAAGGTGACCATTTACTGCACTCTCAGGAAACAGGACCTAGTAAAAGGTAAAACAAGTTTAGCATAAGCTAAAGAAGGATATATTCTGTAAAAGATATGGAATATACAGTACAAATAGACTGAATGCATTAGTACTATATTCCATGTCATACAGAAGATTTATAGAGGTTCTATGCTATGTGTACAAAGCCACAACAAATGGACTGTTAAAGGAATCAGCCAGTTTGTGCTGGAAAGTAAGAACTGGTATGAAAACTAGGGGCAGTTTGATGCAACAGAAGGGGAATAGTATAATGTCCTTATGTCTTCAATAAACATATGTCTAAGTCCATTTAACCCAACTGACCATGTGGTTATTGTCCTTGGGGGAAAATGGAGTGGGCAGTTAACCAGCTGATTGGGTGAGTGGATTCAAGGACATTGAGCCATTACATTACTAATTGTGCTGAATAAAACAATTAAATAAAGCTATGTACTGCATTTGGGAACCTAATAGAAAATTGAGAGATATCTTTTTCTATACTGTAAGCTTTTTGTTTCAACAAGTAGAAGTAAGAGGAGATTCTGTTCTTCACTTTCATAAGTTTTGAATTACAAAAAAATCTTTATATTTTGTCCAAAATTAGTCATTATTTATTTATGTAATTATTTATTTATTTGAAAATTGGTGACCAGGAAAGTTACTTTGAGCCAGAGCTAATTTCCAGATGTGACCCCAGGGAGAGAGAAACTGGAAGAATAACAAACAATTGCTTTGCAATTCAAGATACAAAAATAAAGTGCAGATGCAAACTACACGTATATAAATAAAATTCACAAGTCAGTCTTGGAGCAGTTAAAAGTGCAAGTATGCACACCAGTGCTATGCCGAGTGCACAGGAGAAAATACGTCAAAACTATGCCATAGTAATGTTAGCAAGACAGAAACAGGCAGTGCCTGTGACAACAAGTTTAGATAAGACAAAGCAGAACCCAAGTTGCTGCTAGCATAACACAGGGTGGAACCTTTTAGGGGAACCAGGAGCAAAGCGTGGATGTAAGGAGTTTCAGCTGATGCCTGAAATAGCCTGTGGTTGTATCGTGGTGGAGGCAAGAGGGGATCTGGTTCCAGAGAGTTGGAAGGCAATAAGAGAAGGCAGATTGCCCAGTAGTAAAACAACGATGAGGAATGGAGAAGGTTTGCCTGTCCCTGAAGCAGAGAGAGCATGGGACAGGCACAACAGGGAAAATAAGTGATGAGAGATAGGATGGAAAGGAACCAAATCAGTAACTGGAGATGAATAGAGAAGTAATAATGCCAGAAAAAGTCAAAACATGTCTTTACTTCAACATTAGATATGCAAGTCATGGGTTTTTCTGCTGCTAATTTGAATTGCAGAAATTTCCTCAAACATTTCTGAACATTTTTGCTAAATGCCCTTACACAAGAGACAAAGGAAGATGAGACATAATCAATCAAGTATTCCCTTTCTGGCAAATTTTGGCTGGCAGAATATCCTGGATGTTAGAGGAATGAGTTTTGTACATACAGCAGACCTGAGTTAGATTCCCACAACCTCCACTTGCATACTGTGTGACTCTGAACAAGTCAATAACCACAATGCTTCCTGGTCACCCCAGAAAACAGGCACTTGCATGCTACTAAAGAATAAAACAAAATAAAATATTAAATGAATAATTGCGCAAATAAATACACAAATGAAAATTTTATGACTCTGGGCAGACTAGATGAACCTTTGGTCTTTTTCTGCTGTCATTATCTATGTTTCTGTGTTTCAATACTAAAAAAAGAAAGATGTGTTAGTGTGTATTTTGCTTTACTAGATCAGTAAAGTAGGTAGTCACCGTATAGCATGGTAACTACTTGATTTGCAAAGAATAAATTAAAGTAAGTAAAAGTTGCTGTAGTGAAAAGTAATTATTTCTGTTGCTTTTACTTTTAATAATAAACTGCAGTGTCTGACTTTTAGTTTGATATGCTTTATCAGTTTCAAAACGTTTTTATTTTGTCAGAATGGCAATGACATCACCAAAACAGCAATCAAGCCAGTCACTTCCTGTGATATGACCAAACATTGCCAAATTGAGTTTCAGTATATCAGGCATTTTGATGGTTTGCCAAAACAATTTTGTCTGTGTTTTCTTAGAAGTGATGACAAACATTCTTATAAGTCATGACAAATAATGACTGTCTTGTTTCAGTTTTATATGTGGGGTGTATTGATCTATTGTATGTATAAAGGCTTTTTTTCTAAGGTTGGCTGGAGACCAGTAGGGTAGGTGGGGTTGTGTTGCATTAATCAGTGATAAGGCGATGCTTTATGTACCTGTTTTATAAATACAGTTAATTGTTTGTGACTGGAAAGAACACTTAGCAAAGATACAGTTCAAGATGTGACTGGGGGGGGTTAGACAAGGGTTAAGGAAAGGTGAAATACAAAAAAATATACTACTGGAGAGAATGTGGTTTATTGATTAAAATCCCAGCTAGGGAATCAAGAGATTTTTCAGGTTCACACCAAAGCTAAATATTTACTGTAAGGCCTTGGGCATGTCATTTAATCTCTCAGTGCTCCAGTTCACTCAGCTGTGGAAACAAGTAGAAACAGGACCCCACTGTAAACAAGATGTTGCATCTGAGCTGTGCTATTCTTAGATAAATAAATATGTATTGCAATATTTGCTATAAAGGCAGTACATTACAATAACAAGCAAAATAAGACAAGAAAAACAACCAGTCAGATACAAGTTTTAAAAGCAATCCAAGCAACTTTCAGTGAGGAACAACAGCGCTAGGGGACTCTGGGGTTTGTAGATGACCAAGAGTCCAAAGTTCAAGAGATAAGCATAGGAACAGGGAAGCAAGGTGAAAGGAAGGGTTAATTTAAGGAAAAGGAGTGAGACATGGTCTCAGAGAGCTGCCCTTTAAGAAACTGAGGTAAGGAGGACAGTTGAATGGATGGGGAGGTTATTTCACAGGTTAGGACATGAGAAGCAAATGGCAGCCTGTCCAGCTAAAGACTTGCAGTGGGCTGTAAGGAGGTATATGTGTGTGTGTGTGTGTGTGTGTGTGTGTGTGTGTGTAGGGTGGCAAAATATCTGAAGGAGTAGCAGGAGGGAGTGGCTGAAGAAAGGAGTGAGGGCATGTAACAGGGGAGGGAGAAAATCAATAAAGGTGGCAGGCTGGGCAGTTTAAGGCAAACCAGAAGAAGGAATTGAAAAGGGCCAGTCTGGTCAGGGTAAACTTGGGGGCAACTACTGACCTTTTTGTATATGTCTATGACCATATGCATCTAAACTTCATAACATACTGCAAACATGCATAGAAACATTTGTTCTACACTCAGAAAAGTATAATAAGAAAGGTTGGGTCCCCAAATGGTTCTCTAACAAAATTAAAAGATTGATAAATAAGAAAGTAAAGGCTTACAATAAATAAAAAAAAAAAATCTCTACCCCATTAGGATGGAGAAGTATAAAAGGCATGTGTGGCAATATGAAAAGGCCATTAGATGGGCAAAGACAAATGCAGAACTAGGACCTGCCACAATGACTAAAGATAATGGAAAAACATTTTATAACTATGTAGGAAGTTTAAGACAAGGGAAGAGACAAATACAGACTTCGAAGGAGGGGGATGTAGAAATAAAAGGAGAAGAAAACATGGCTAGTGCATTCACCAAACATTTTCTGAGTATATATAAGAAGGACTGCTGTAAATATCAAATTGAAGAGGACAGAGTCAGGGAGGGGCAGGAGAAAAAAACAGAAATAACGCTAAGCTAGTTGAGAAAAAGCTAAAGAAACTAAATAAATATAAATCAGGGGAACCAGACAGATACCATAAAAGATTTTTGATAGAACTGACAGATACCATAAAAGATTTTTGATAGAACTTGCAGAGGAGTTGTCAGTGCCCTTGGCAATGTTGTTTAACAAATCCCTAAAGGAAGCATAGGTACTGGACACATGGAGAATGGCTCACATAATGACTATACATAAAGCAGGTGATTTTAATAATGTGAGCATTTAGTGGCTAATCAGTATAACTATATAATTGGAAAAATTATGGAAAGTTTTGTGAATGAATTTCTAGAAAATAATTTGAAAAAGTGAAACTGTATAGATATCACACCCCAAGGGTTTGAAACTGGTAAATCATGTTTGAATAATCTTATGAGTTTCTTTGAACCAGTGAGTGAGGCATTAGATGTGGGATTGCCAGGGAATGCAGTATACTTGCATTTTAGGGGAGCCTTTGACTCTGTGTCGCATGACATTTTGCTGGATACATTGCAGAAAGTGGGAATAGAAGTATATTTAGTTAGATGGATTACTTTGTGGCTTGCTAACAGACATCAAAAAGTCCAGATAAGAGGTTTCCTGTCAAGTGAAGGAATGGCTACTAGCGGAGTGCTCCAGAGTTCTTTACTGGGCCTTAAGTTATTTCATATTATGATAGCTTCTATGCAGGTATCAAATGGGGTCTGGATCTACAAATATGCAGATGACTCCAAAGTTGGAGCAGTTATGAACGATATGGGGTCTATAAGAAACTTCCAGAAACAATTAGATAGGTGGGGTGGTGCTGTAGAAAATAAACTAGAATTCAATATTGACAAATGTAAGGTAATGCACTTTGGTACAAGTAATAAGCAGGCACAATATAAACTGAACAGTAAGTTTTTACTAGATATAGAACATGAAAAGGACCTAGGAGTCTTTATATCTAGTGACCTTACTTTTGTAAATCATAACCATGAAATGGGAAGAGAGCAAACAGAGTCACATGGAATATATTGAGGAACATCTGGAGTAGGAAGAGGGAGTTGCTGATTCCCCTGTACAGGTGCTTAATCAGACCAGGTTTAGAATAAGGTGCACCATTTACTGCACCTCAGGAAACAGGACCTAGTAAAAAGGTAAAACAAGTTTAGCATAAGCTTACAAGAAGGATATATTCTGTAAAAGATATGGAATATACAGTACAAATAGACTGAATGCATTAGCACTATATTCCATGTCATACAGAAGATTTATAGAGGTTCTATGCTATGTGTACAAAGCCACAACAAATGGACTGTTAAAGGAATCAGCCAGTTTGTGCTGGAAAGTAAGAACTGGTATGAAAACTAGGGGCAGTTTGATGCAACAGAAGGGGAATAGGTATAAAACCACCAAGAGAGGGAGATGGTTCGGTCAACAGGTGGTCAACACCTGGAATGCACTCCTGGCGGAGGTGGTGTGTATGAATAGTTTATCAGCATTCAAGATTGCACTTGATGGGCACGTGGAAGAGAAAAAATGGAAATCTGACCACTGAAAAGTGGCAGGACCATAAATGGCTCTCGAAGTTAATGGACCTGATATTTTACCTATGAACCAATGAATCTATATGTGATCACTTAAGAGTTTGCTGAGAAAATGTATGCCTTATTCCGGCTGGCATCATATGTGTAACTAACAATTTCCTTCCAACTCTACAAGCTTCATTGGCTTGCACATGGATATGTAATTTCCAAAGTAACACCCATATGCAACTAAAAAATAGGATTAACATATTTTTCATGGACAATTTGATCAAAAATTCAGGGCACGAAACAGGCCAAGAAAGACTTTATAAATCCAAAAGTAGCTTGCATGTTTATAGTTTTGTACTGAGCAGCATGAAAAAGGTAGCACGGATAACCAATACTGTACTGTACATGTCAAGTCATGCTTATTCAGTCACATGATGTATAAAATGTTAGTTTATACCAGCTAGGTCTCAGGTAAGGTGGTTTAGGCCAATCTGAGGAAGGAATGGAAAAGAGATCCAGTTAGACCAGGGCAAACTTGATGGCAACTACTGTCCTTTTTGCTTATGTCTACTAGCACATGCATCTAAATATGTGATGACTAAGAGTCTGCTGGAAAAAATGTACACTTTATTCAGGCTGGCATCACATCCATAGCTAACAATTTACTTCCAACCATACAAGCTTTATTGACTGGCACATGAATGTGTAATTTGCCAAATAACACACATATGCATCTGGTTAGAGCAAATACATTTTCAGGGACAGTTTGTTAAAAACACAGGGTAAGAAAGACTTTATAAATCCAAAAACAGGTTGCATGTTTATGGTTAAGTGCTAAACAGCATGGAAAAGGTAGCATGGATAACCAACGCAGCACATGTCAAGTCTTGCTTTTTCAGTGACTTGATATGTAAAATGTTACTTTACACCAGCTGGGTCTCTGTATTATCTTTCTTGAGCTGTTTGTCACATTTTGCAAATAAATAAAGGCTATTTTGTATATACTGTACTGTTTTAGTGCTTCTAGTGCCTTTATATGTGTTTTCTGAGTGCCAGTAATTCTTGTTTTGTTTGCTATTCAACTTGGTACCTGTTGCACCGATATTCCTTTAAAGCACACTCACTTGTTTTTCAGAAATTATTCATAACACTGCCCCCCCTTTTAAGTCTGCATTATGACTGCATATGGAGAGCTATGTGGACATAGTACTATTACATAGATAAGGGGACTCTATGAACAAAGCACATAATTGCAGTAATGCTCACTCCATGCAGTGGACTTTGAGCGCAATCATTCTTCTCTCCCTGTCTCTGTGTTCCTCCCCCTACTTCTTCTCTCTGTCACAAGGGAGTCTGGCTCATAGCTAGAACTTCTTCCACTCACCCATCCCCCTTCTTTCTTTTCCCAAGTGTGCAGTCTCTCTCTCACTTTGCTGAGTTTCATAATGGACACTTGCAGTCCCATTCTATTGGCCATATTCACAAAATAGTTCATCCTATTCTGTGTTTTAGCAAAAAATCTTTTGTGAATATGGTTCTAAACAAGTGGTCTATTCTAAAAAGAAATTGTTCATCGGTACACTTTGCTGTCTGCTGCAGGAGGCATTTCAAATTCATGGGACTGCATCTTTTCCTGGTGCGTTTCTCATTGAAATTGATTAATTATTTGTCTAGTTTTTTCAATTAATAAAAATAAATTAAATCCTATCTTTGAAGCCTGAACATGTATTAGTCATGGTTCTCAGCTCTGGCGCTAGTGTTATATATGGATAAGAAGTAATCGGCTATAAGATTGTGCAAAAAATAGAGCTCAGAGAAAAATAAATGGTTCATATACTCAGAGTATTAATTATAGGACCTTGTAGTAATAAAAAATGTTTAAAATCTACTTTGCAATTAAGGTAGTAAGTGGTTGTTGCAGGACTAGAACCACTCATACAAATAGTAGCCTGGAATTAGGCATTTTGAAATATGAAGTTTGCAGATTGCATAAACAGAATCTTATAATGTATTCCTATCTGAAATTAAACTTGAACCTAAATATGGACAAGACAGTTTTCTTGGACAGCCATTCACCAAGCCTAAATTATAGAGCCCATGTATGAAAAAAAGAGAAATAGCCCTGTTTTTTCATCATTGGACATGCGCACCTACCAAGCAACTCGGCTACCCTGACAACACATTTTGACATGAATGTATTGCCCCAAAAGAAATGTTGTGGAATGCAAGTCAGTCATCTGACTGAGCTCATTTGAGGCATACAGCAAAGGTTGAAATTTAGAAATGAGTGGATTGGCCTGTAAGCTTCCTTCCATCACAAAAAATGTAAGAATTATTTGTGAACTGAAGTTCATGTTGGCTCATTGAAAAGCCTGCAGGGCAATCAACCCATTTGTAAATCTCAGCTACAGCGACCTTTTGACTTGCACAAAAATTCATATATAACTACTAGGCGGATCAATTAGTCAGGCACAGTGGCAGGACATGAACCTGCAAATCTAGAGAAGACAGATTATAGGACAGTAAAAATAAACTGTCATAAAATATATTGAAGAACTTTGAAAGAGAATAGGAAGGAACCTATTATATTAAAGCTTCGGCCTCAACATGGAATATAATAGTCTTGTTTCTCAGCATTGGTGCTAGTCCTGCTGCATATGAATAAGAATCAATCAGCCATAAGAAATGCATCATCGAGTCACAATACTAATTATAGGAGCTTGTAGTAATACAAAATGTTTAAAATCCAATCACTCCAATCTCCGTCTCTGTGTTCCTCCCCCTCTTTCTTCAGTCTGTCAGCCTCTCTTTCAACTCCCACACCCCTCCCCACAGCAACTGAGCCACATTTATTGCTGGCTACTCCAAGAGCAAGGGATCTGGGCTCATCGCCAGCATTTTTCTACTCAATAACATCATTTTGCAGCCATATTTGCTCTGGCCAGAGTTTGTTCTGTCTTCTGTCTTACTAGCACAACCATCAAAGAAACTTGCCTCATGAGAGCATGGTGTCATCCAAAAGTAGGCACAAGGTTATAAGTTTCTTCTTTCAGGGTCACTTTGCAGTACAGTGTCTGAAATACTATACTATCATAAAGAAGCCTTCAACCATAATGTTTAAATTATTGTAAAGAACCGTAGTAAAGTAACTAAAAGTTCAATTAAAACACATTATGCTGCTTTTATAACATGCTCAGTCTGTTTTAAAAAGGTTGTAAATAAGATAAATGGTCATTATATCTGTCACCGTGAAGTGGTATAAAAATAAATACATTTTATTTTAGAGTAAAGAAAAATGTTGTGAAATCCACTTAATACAAAGATGTCTAAATACAATGCCCACAAGATAAAAAGAGGTATATACAAATATTATGGAAGTTAAGAAAACGTGACAGAAAGAATTAAAATAATAAACAGTATAGTGTAATTCATAATCATTACTATAGACTGTTTTAAAATGTTGTTTCCTGTCATTAATATACATTTTTTTAACCCTTGCTGTGCTGCGGATGGATATATCTGTCCAGATTTCCTACATGTTCTAAATCTGTCAATAGGCTAAGGGTAAATATTGTTGTAGTATTTATGTGCACTGACAGCATTTTTGTTTTACTTCAGGTAAACCCCTTAACATACCATAAACGATGAAAATGATAAATTACTTAGAAATTGTGAGATGCTGAAGTTATTTTAAGTAAAGTGATGAATTAATGCATGCCTCCTGTGGACTTAAATCTTAAATAGTAAGTTTGTAGTAACTTCTATCAGTTTTTCAATATAGTAGAGAACTCCAATGTTTTTTCTTCTTTGTCCCCTTTTCAATTCAGGCTAAAAATGTTTGATTTAAAATAAAAGGTATTTTTTCTAAAAGTCTGGAGTCTTTTCACAGCAGATCTTCAACATTCTTCAGCTGTGGAAGTTTGTGTAGTTCAGTTCTTCTTGATGTGTTTAACTAGCAGTCACTCTAAAGTCAAGGAGAGACATCTGAGTAGCAAAACCATGTAAACAGTAAAATTCAACTTGCAAATGGAGAAATGACATCCAAGTACATACAGTATCTGCAAAAAAAAGTGAACCAAGATGACTGTGGTGACCGACTGGGTCCACCCACTGGTGGAAAAACTGATGTAAACACAGTAAAGTGACACTTCCTAGAAATGGAGAACACTAAAAGTCTCCTTTTATAGGACAGCTTGTATATTCCAAGAGGGAGAATCATGTACCAAAGGTCATGGAACCTCTCAATAGGGGGTCTCTCTCAAATCTACAGAGGTGTTGCCAATGGAAATACTGAGGTGCACCTCTATAAAGTTTACATACAAACAGAGGTGAGAAAGAAGTAAGTGTCTCAGCTGGGACTTGAACCCAGGCCGCCCGGAATACTGTTCAGATTGTGCTAACCTGCTGTGCCACTGAGACAATTGGAACCTCGGCTGCCCCAGAACACATTACTCTCTCTCACATGCACAACTCAATGGCAACCCAAATATTTACTTGTAACAATCACAGGAGTGTGGTGTGCATATTTATGGAACACATACCAATAGAGGTGAGAAAGAACTAAGTGCCTCAGCTGGGACTTGAACCCAGGCCACTAGGAATACCGTTCTTATTGTACCCTTGAGGAAAGAAGGGAGAGGGGGGACATGATAGAAACTTTTAAGTACCTCAGTGGAATCAACAAAGTCCAAGAGGGTAGCATCTTTCAGAAAAAGAGACTTACAAGAACAAGGGGACACAATTTAAAGAAAGAAGGAGGGCAGTGCAGGGGCAATGTGAGGAAATATTATTTCACAGAGAGGGTAGTGGATGCATGGAACAGCCTTCCTGAGGAGGTTGTGGGGTCTAAAACTGTGGGAGATTTCAAGAATGCATTGGACAGACATAAGGCAATTCTTGTGGGGGGTAGGAAGAAATAGGCTGTTAGTTAACTAGGATCTGCGGCCTATCCTGTAGGTAGGGAAATGGGCAGACTAGATGGGTCTAGCAGTCCTTATCTGCCGTCAAAGTCTATGTTTCTATGTTACTAACAAGCTGTGTCACTGAGACAACTGGAACCTGGGCTGACCCCAAGCACATTACTCTTTTATTTAACATTTTTGTTTTTATTGAGGTCCCATTTGTGCTGCATGGTGCTGTGGAGAAATTGTGAAGTGAATTTTCCAGCTACCACACATCTCACCTTCTTACCATCTGTAGTGGTCAAAAGAAGTGTCAGCTGAAAATTTGAGGAGATTTGAGAAGTGTTGTCTGCCTCTAGAGTATCCTGAGTGCCTGGAGGTAAGCTGCTGAAAAATGCAGGTCGGCCACCATTGCAGCAATGTGGGGAATAGTCGGGGCAGTCTGAAAGGCGTGGTGGTGAGAGGACCGTGCCTGTCTCAGGCAAACTCTGAATTTTTCAACTGCTGTTTTGACTGCTTATTGGCTGTTTATTTGGATCATGGAGTAGATGAGCTCTCATTCTGTTGGATTATCCTGCTACATTTGGATCTGGGTGATTTGCAGTGAATTGTGGCTTCACTGGTGAGCACTTGGATAGCTACCCCATGTCGGGGTATCATGTATCTGCACAACTCCTTGTGGGAAGTTTGATCTGAGCACTGGTCAGATTGGTGTAGCTGTTGGCTGGAGAAAATTGACTGGTGGACAACAGAGGGTGAGAGTACGCTGGTTTGAATTTCTGCTGCAATTTTTGTCTATTGGTACTAGTGAGAGATGTACCGGGACTAAAGGTGTTTCACTGATTTTACTTACATCTCCCTTTCACATATTTTGTGTCAGTAATTTAAATCTGCTATTATCCAGAAGTGCAGTGGTGTGAACGTCACTCTTTCTCCTTCATCAAGTCTTTTCATGGAACATGATTTGAACTGAAGAATTGGTTGTTTATTGCTGAACTAGTGAGAGTTTTTCAGAACTTTAATATTCTTCTGAGACAATTATTTTGACATTTATAACTCTATATAGGAGCAAGAACTCCTTGCACAGCATACCTGCACTAATATTAGATTCTCCTTCTATATTTATTATTTTTATGATTTTATGTTATTTTTGTTCTGTCTTAATATTTGATTTTATAATCTCATAAGATGGGAGGTTTGTGGTGGGGGAGTTGTATATTGGGAGTGTGGGAGTTTTGGGGGGAGTTGTTTATCTGAAGAGTGGGAATTTTGTGTATGGGGAATTATCTGACTAGGTGAGGGTGACTGCTAATTTGTGTGGGATGTTCTGGGGCCCAGGACCCTAGCGAACTGCCTGTGATGCATCACAGCTGTGCGACCTCCAACCTTTCGCTGGCCTCCCTGTGTCAGCTAAGACAGCAAGGCACTGTCAGAAGGTCAGCATTTTGAGGAAGCTGAGGGGTTGGCATTGGTGGGGTACTGTAGGCAATCAACCATAAGAAGGCAGAGTTCCTGTCCAGGTAGTTTGCCACAGGGAAGAACCGACCATCTCAACTTTTTTAAACTGTAGACGGAATTCTTCATTAGGCTGGTCTGCAGCCAAAAAAAAACTTTTCAGTCACTTTAAGTGATGAATTTTCTTAATTCTTCACAGACAGGGTGTCCTCTACCTGACTGAGTATCCCCTCAATGAGTCGTGTTTCGACTCGCAGTGATTGGCTTGGGGGTCACAGAGGTGCTTCACCTCTCTGGGGTAAGTTTAAGCCAGTGGAGGTAGCTGAGGTCATTGTGGTTATCTTAAAGCTGAAGCACACATATTGTGAGCTGGACCTTGCTCAAACATGTTTTTTAATGAGATGTGTTGGTTCCGTTGGCCCGGTGTTCACCATGATTGATGGTGTTCTTTGTCAGAGGGTTTTTGTCCGGATTCTTTGAAAGAGGCTCTGGTGAGACCCCTTCAGAAGAAGTCATCTCTCGACCATGATATCTTGGTGATTTATCATCAGATCTCCAACCTTCCCTTTTTGGCTTAGATTGTTGAGAAGATTGTGGCCCAACAGCTTGAGGAGCACCTGATGGCCTTTGATATCTATGCACCACTACAACTGGGTGTCAGAGTCAGGCACAGCACTGAAATGGGCATAGTCAGGGTGCACAATGACCTCCTCAGGGCTAGGGATAGAGGAGACAGGTCAGTTCTTGTTCTCCTTGATCTCGCTTTAGCTTTTGACACTGTAGATCACATAATGCTCCTTGATCTCTTCAGAGAGTATTGTGGACTCACGGGCACTGTCATCAGTTGGTCTGAGTCCTATCTCACTGGCAGGAAGCAGTGGGTAGTGATGGGTAATTTGTCCACCTCCATGAGGCTCCTGACTTGTGGAGTACGTCAAGGGTTGATCTTGTTGCTAATGCTATTTGCAGTGTATATGCTGCCCCTGGGAGCGCTCATTACGTGATATAATGTGCATTTTCACTGCTATGCAGGTGATGCCCAATTGTATTTGTCCTTTGCCCCTGGAACACTGGAGACTGAGGAAGCACTTAACATCTGCCTGGCCAAGATCAATTACAGCTGGTTGTGACTGAACCCTGATAAGATGGAGGTGCCAGTGGTTGATCCTGGTCTAAGGCGTGATGGGACTGCTTCCAGTGGGCCTCACGTCTTTTCCTGGAATCTATGCCATTGATAGCCTCCTCTAGGGTGTGAGATCTTGGCATGATCCTGGATGACAGGTTGACATTTGAAGCTCAGATGTCATCTGTAGTCCAAAGTGGTTTTTACCACTTGAGGAATATCACCTGGATCAAATCCCAGTTCTGCTTGAAGACCTGCCCACACTAATTCATGCCTTTGTGATATCCAGGCTTGATTACTGTAATGCTCTTTGTTTTGGGGTCTCTGGACATACCCTCCATTGGCTGCAGCTGGTGCAGAATGCTGCTGCCAGATTACTGACTGGCCTTTCTAGGTCCAGTCACATGACCTGGTTCTGCGGGCTCTACACTGACTGCTGGTTAGGTGGAGGGCTGTCATCAAGGTGAGTTTACTCACCTACAAGGCCCTACATGGACTAGGCCCTGGCTATCTGGCTGACTTTCTGACATTGGCTGTCTCAGTCTGGTCCCTCTGCTTCATGACCAGGGGCCTCCTTGAGCATCCCCGGACCTGACTTAAAACTGCCGACAACCAGGCTTTTAGCATCGCTGGCCCGGTCCTGTGGAACACTCTTCCACATTACATTAGGGAGGCTCCTTCGGTCGAGTGTTTCAAGAGCAGTCATAAGGCCCATTTATTTTCACTGGCCTTCCCAGATGATGTGAACTAATCAGATTTTAGATCTCATTTTAACTGTATCGACTGTTTAATGGTTTTTACTGATATTTTTTTCTTGTTTTTTTTTTTGTGTTGGTTTTATTTTACCTGTCTTTTTTGTGTGTTAGGCACCCAGAGCCTCAAGGATAGGATGCCCTACGAATAAACTTTGCCTTGCCAGTCATCTGAATACTGCACCATTGACAGGGGGTGGCATCAGACCTGAACTCTGGGGGATGAAACAAAGCAGTGTCCTCCAAAGTTAAGGGAGGTAAAGATAGGTGATCAGCAAGGGGTTGAGGTGATATTTTATGTGGCTGATCAGCTCAAAATAGGATGGCCTTAGCCCTCCATACACTGGAAGCATTACGCCCAGTGGTCTCATCCCACACACCTCAGCCCACCATGAAGAGAGGGTCCACTAGTACAGTGACCCACAGGTCAGGCCACAGGGCCCCTTGTGGCAGACCCAACCCCCTCACAGAATGGTCACCATGCCACCCACCAGCCATGGAAATGTGAGTGCCATACTTGAGTCCAATGTCCCCTGGACATCAAGAGAGACGGTCAAGCACAGCGAGCTGTTTATAGCTGTATAGGTATGAAGCTGGAGGGGTCCCATGTTTGACTGCAGCATTACAGTACTGTGCAGCCCAGGAGGTTGGCCAATGCAGGTGGAGCCAAGGGCTCTGGGGCACATTCCTCAGCCACTTATTTATTTATTTATTTTGCTTTTGTTGACCGGGTAAGTGCACTAGGCAAACAATGCCTATTTTCAGGCACGACCCAGGAGAAAACAGTTTACAGACATAACAATTAACATGTGACGCAGCACATGAAACAGTACAATGGGTAAAAACAGTGTATAGTATATACAGTGACATACTGATTGGTGAGGGATAAGATACCATGAAAACAGAAGGAGGAAACAGGATTGGTATCAAACAAAACAACGTGGAAGGTAGTATGTTAAAGTGCAGTAAGTGCCGTAAGTGGTAGAGAGGGAGTGAGAAGAAGGAAAGAGGGGATGAAAGAGCATGGCAGATAAGGATCATAAGTAGAGGAAGGAAAAAGGGGGGTAGATAGGATGAAGATAAGGGGGAGAGCAAGCATTAGTAGGGATTCAAGGTGGGTTAAAACAAGTGCAGGGATGCAGAGTGTGAAGGTGTTCACGATGTAGATTCTTGAAGATAGCATGGGTGTTTGTTTGACGGATGGAGAGAGGTAAAGAGTTCCAGTATTTCGGGGCAGTGTAGGAAAACGCACGAGTGCCCATTTTTGTTCTACATCTTGGCACACGCAGAAGGGCTTTATCAGTGGATCGTAATTCATGAGTAGAAGGTTGGGTTTCCAGTGCAGAAGAAAGGGATAGGGGGAGACCTGTTCTGATGACAGAGTCAATTAATGATCCAAAGGTCTGAGGATGATAGGCGGATGGGCTAAGCATTTTAGGTCCCTAAAGGTGGCAGTGGTGCTTGAAGCGTGTTGAGGCTGCATAGCGACAAATGTTATTGTAGTGATGTCCCATTTATGAAGGGCAGATTTAGATGCCGAAAGGAAGATCGGGAGCCATATACTAGAGCCGGTAGAAGGAAACCTTGAGCCACTGCTAGTCTGGCTTTGAGGGGTAAGGCGTAGGCTGGTACGATAGGCACTTCCTAGCTTAGCATTGACTGACTTACAAATAGTAGCAATATGAAGGTCAAGGTCAAGTGATTCGTGCCAGGGTGACACCAAGATATTTGAAAGAATTGGTAGAGGGTGGAGGAGAGTTGTCCGCACAGGAGATGTTAAGGGGATAAGATTAGTTTGAGTCTGGCCTGGGAGCCAAACACCATTGAGTAAGATTTGCTAGAGTTTAGGACAAGTTTATTATGAGTAAGCCAGGTTTGGATACTTTCTAAATCCGATGCAAGAGGATGATGTAGGAGATTGAAGTTTTGTGACTATGATAGATAACCAAATCATCCGCAGAGAGCAAAGACGAACAATTGTGCGACTGAAGGGATGTCATTAATAAATATTGTAAAGAGTAATGGACCAAGAATAGAGCCTGTGGCACTCCAACGTGGATAGGTGCAAGATTCGAAATAGCAGAGTTAAAAGACCACGTCTGTTGCCTATCGGTCAGATAGCTCTCAAACCAAGTTATGGTATCTGGGGAGAAACCAAAGGACCGTAGTCTTGATAGAAGGAGCGAGTGGTTTACCAGGTCAAAAGCTTTAGTTAGGTCAATAAAGACTGCACCAGTCAGGAGGCCTAGGTCCATGGCTGAGTTAATGTCACTGGTCAGCTTTAGCAGGGCAGAGGTGGTACTATGGCCTTCACAAGCCATGTTGGGAACTGAGAGGAGGTTATATTTTGAAGGTATTCGATTGTTTGTGTGGCGACTAGTTTTTCCAGAATTTTGCATAAGGTAGAGAGTATAGCAATGGGACGATAGTTCTTTATTTCCTTTGGTCTCCTTTCTTTGGAATAGGAGTGATTTTAGCAATTTCCATATAGTTGGTACTATACCACGGCAAAGGGACATATTAAAAATTGTGGTTACTGGGGAGGCTATAAAGGGGCTGCTTTTTCAGCAACCTTGGTTCAAGACCATCAGACCCTGGACTATTGTTGTCATTGATAGTGAGAAGTAGCTTTTCAACTTCTTTTATGAATGATCCGGAACCTAAAAGGGGTTTGAGGGAAGTGGTTTAATGTCACGAGAGGGCAGCACAGTGCTAGCATTTTGAAGGTGGACAGGTAGCTAGATAAATATGAGAAAAGGTTATTAAAGGTATTGGCTATGGTTAACGGGTTATTGCAGTGTATACCATAAGTAACATACTGTTAGTGTGGGACTTTGATTAGGGCTGATGATAGTTTTATGGTATTCCAGAATTTCTAGAATCACCAGAGGCGTTTATTAGCAGGTTCCTACAAGGTACTTTTGGATAGGCGGATGTAGTTTTTGCAGGAATTCCTCAGTGAACGGTAATGGCAATAGTCAGATTCCAACTTTGTGGACTTAAAAAGACTCCAGGCTTTGTCTCTGGCCCTAATCCGGGTTAGTAGCTCTTTAGTAAGCCATTTTGTCTGAGTGCCACGAAAGCGCCTGGTGATCCATGGAGCATGGATATCTTGGAGCCGCTGGAAAATTGTGATGAAGCTATCTAGGGCAGACTGAGCATCTGATGCATTATGAATGGAGGACCAGTCAATCATAGAAAGGTCATTAATAAAGTGAAAAGGGTTGAAATTGGCACAATTGTGAAAAGTTACAAGTCTTGGGGCAGTGATGGTTTTTGTATGAACTCCATGTGCAATATATCGGGGAGTGATCACTGATTGCATCTGGTAAAGTGCCTGCACAGCTAATGCTATCAGGGCAATTAGTAAGGATCCAGTCTATAAGCGTGTTAGACTGCGAGGGGGCCCTAATTCTGGTAGGGTCATAGATCAACTGCTGAAAATTATGACTTTGCACTAGGGTATGGAGGGCTTGAGACGCTTTACTAGCCCAGTTGAGGTTTAGATCACCTAATACAAGGACTTCGTTATGACCAGTGGTACTATCAATGTGTTGGAGACAACTGCAAGCTGTATGTCCACCCTCATTTCTTGCACCTCACAGTTCTTTTCTCTTTCTCTCTCAGTCATGCTCTCTCTACTAAGAAGGCTGCACAGCTGGCATGGCATAGGTTTGAGATATGTAGACATCCAGACAGCTTTGGGGCAGGGGACAGGTCTCTGTACCAAACCAGGGCCGTGGACCCAGCAGTGGGATGACAACATTACACTTGCCCTATCCACTGATGCTACAGTGCCAACAATGGGAGTGCATCTGGAGTGATCAGGTGATGGAGAACACTGCTGCAGGGTCAAAGAGGAAATAAGAACATTTTGGATATACAGAGGGGAGGCAGTAGCAGGCACCAGAAGGCATTACATTTGACAACTAAGGGTTTTTTCCTCTCAGACAGGACACACCTCACAAGTGTGGGTGGGGGGGCTAGCCTACCTCTTGAACAGTTCCAAAAGTGGGGGAACAAAGAGTGTCATGTTGGTGTGGTTGAGACTGACAGAAGGGCCCATCTTGTGGCAGACAGGGAGTCTGGTTTGTGGGGGTACCACATGTGGAGTGGGAAAGCCCAAATAGGTGCCAGAAGGGAAGGGACATTGCCTGACATGGTATGCTCCAAGACCATGGTGAAGGAGGGAGAGGACATCACTGTGCTGCACCCATTATAATGATCTGTGATTACTCACCACTCTGGGAGTTCTCTGGGGCTGCTGTTGGCTCTGCTTTCCCGTCCAGTGTTAGTGAGAGCAATTGAGTGATGCCCATTAGGAAGGGTCCCCTACTGGAATGCCCAACTTCTGGTGGGGGGTTCTTTCCAAGACTCCTCACTGAGCATGACACACTCTTGTGTACTGTGTTTATCTCTTCAGAAAACATATGGTTATGGCCACTTAACTCATTTGATGTTGTGATCATGGTCTCTGAGGGAAATGAGAATAGGATCTTAACCAGCTAATGGTTATTCTCCAGAGAATTTGAACTGCAATAAATTTTGGCTGTTGGAGCCCCCTGCTCCACCAGCTTGGCTTGAAGCTCCCTTCCTCCTCCCTTCCACATTCTTGACCAAATTATCAGATGTCCAAATGAGCCTCAGCGGGGGGGTGAAGGGTCAGCTGGGTCTGGCCATCCAAGGGGGGGCTATGATGACAAGAGCTAGTGATTTATGGGGTAATGGAGCCAATCAAGAACAGTTAGCAGGACAGGATTCTAGGGAAGAGGAGGATTGTGCAAGGGGAAAATAAACTCCGCTATATCAGGAACTCAGCCTTTCTATCTGAGAAGGTGAGGAGATGCCCACTCACCCACACTGAAAAGGGAATGGAAGGGTGGATTAGACTGGATAAGTGACCTTGGTGGGTGAAGATGGAGAGAAACATGGATGCAGCCTTACTCACAAGGATCACTGCAGTGCCCTTGAAGGAACTTTATCCAGTTTTTCCACCTTTAACAGGGTTTTTTCTTGAGTATTAACCCGCTTCAGGGCTGGGTCCATGGAGCTCATTTCAGAGGTAGGAATCAGTCATAGCCATTGTAAGTGGATAGGGAGTCTGGGTTGTAGGGGTATCACATGTGGAGCAGGACATCAGAGCTGGTGCCAAATGGGTAGGGGCATCCCCCAGAATTGTATGCTTCAGAATCATGGTAGTGAACAGAGAGAATGTAACTACACTGCACCCAGCATGATGAACCATGACTCCTATCTATTTCTGGAGACCTCTTGGGCAGCTCTTGCCTCTGCCTTCCCTACCAGTAGTAGGAGGAGGAAATTGGTGACCACACATTGGGAGAGGACTCCCCATTGAAATGCCCCACTTATTGTGGGAATTCCTTTGCCAGACTCAAGGGACTTGTACATCATTCTGCCACTCTACAACAGCCTGGTTAGACCACATCTTGAGTACTGTGTGCAGTACTGGAGGTCCCATTTAAAGAGGGACATCCAACTCCTGGAGAGGGTTCAGAGGAGAGCAACCAAAATGATACGGGGCCTGGGGGATATGACCTATTAGGAAAGACTGGTGGAGCTGGGGCTGTTCTTGCTGAAGGAGAGGAGGGACCGGGGGAACATGATTGAGGTCTACAAGTACCTCAAATGAATCAATAGAGTAAATAGAGATGGGATCTTTCATCTGAAGGGGGGGATCACAAAAGGACAAGTTGGAAGCTTGGGGGGAGTTAGGGGGAAAGGAGGAATTGATTCTTCACCAAGAGAGTGGTGGAACTGTGGAACACTTTTCCCAGGGAGTTGATGCAGGCCTCTACAGTGGAAGGGTTCAAGAGAGGGTGAGATAGGTATAGGCAAGGGGTAAAGCAGGGGATGGCTCCCATGTGGGGGCAGGTTCAGGGGTGGAAAAATTGGGATAGGAACTAGGGCAATGGTGATGGTACCCAGTAAAGATACTGAAGCACAGGCAGATTCAATAGACCACGAGGCCTATTCTGCTGGCATTTAGTTCCCTGCACTTGACGAAGTATGCATCTGTTATGCTCTTATGTCTTCAATAAACTTATGGCTAGGGCCATTTAACCCAATTGACCATGTGGTTATTGTCTCTGGGGGAAAGAGGAATGGGTGCTTAACCAACTGACTAGGTGAGTGGATTCAAAGGTGTGTGGGGGCATCACTCAAAATGGTATGCTCCAGAATCATGATGGAGGAGGGAGAGGATGTCACTATGCTACACCCAGCATGGTGAACCATGACTCCTCCCTATTCCTGGAGTCCTCTTGAGAAGCTCTAGCTGCTGCCTTCCCTACCAGTGGTAGGGGGAGGAAATGGGTGACCCCTCATTGAGAGGTGGTTCCCCCGATTGAAATGCCCTACCTGTGGTGGGAATTCCTTTGCAAGACTCCCTGCAGTGCACAAAGTGTGCATGTGTACTGTCCTTATGTCCTCAATAAACATATGTCTAGGTCCATTTAACCCAACTGACCATGTGGTTATTGTCCCTGGGGAAAAGTGGAATGGGCACTTAACCAGCTGATTGGGTGAGTGTATTCAAGGACATTGAGCCATTACATTACTAATTTTTCTGAAAAAAAACAATTAAAAAATGCTTTGTACTGCATTTGGGAACCTATTAGAAAATTCAGAGATGTATTTTTCTACACTGTAAGCTTTTTGTTTAAAAAAGTAGAAGTAAGAGGAGATTCTGTTCTTCACTTTCATAAAGTTGTTGAATTATAAAAAACATCTTTATATCTTGTCCAAAATAAGTAATTTTGTATTTATTTATTTGAAAATTGGTGACAGTGAAAGTTATTTTGAGCCGGAGCTCATTTCCAGGTGTGACCCAGGGGAGAGGGAAACTGGAGGAATAACAAACAAATTGCTATGCAATTCAAGATACAGAAATAAAATGCAGATGCAAACTACATAGAGGATAATGGCTGGGGATCGGGTGATAACCATGCTGTAATCACCTTGAATGGTTGCTAGCCCTAGCAACCACGAGAGGTGATTTCAGCGTGGTTGTCACCTGATCCTCAGCCATCATCTTTCATAGTGTATGGTCAAAAAACACTGTTTGCATTCTATGTGTGAGAATTATGGAACTCTGGTGCATTCTTTATTTGTTATGCCACTGTTTGGAAGTTCTGAGATGTGGTTAACAACTTTTAAAATTCTAAACAGTGCATAACAAAGCTGTGTGACTGCTGATTATGGTGGTTAATAGGCATTTACCATACATTATACGTATATAAATAAAATTCACAAGTCAGTCTTGGAGCAGTTAAAAGTGCAAGTATGCATACCAGTGCTATGCTGAGTGCACAGGAGAAAATACGTCAAAACTATGCCATAGCAATGTTAGCAAGACAGAAACAGGCAGTGCCTGTGACAACAAGCTTAGATAACACAAAGCAGAACCCAAGTTGCATCTAGCATAAGACAGGGTGGAACCTTTTAGGGGAAGAAGGAGAAAGGCGGGGATGTAAGGAGTTTCAGCTGATGCCTGAAAGAGCCTGTGGTTTCATCGTGGTGGAGGGAAGAGGGGATCTGGTTCCAGAGAGTTGGAAGGCAGTAAGACAAGGCAGATTGCCCAGTAGAAGAACAAAGATGAGGAATGGAGAAGGTTTGCAGGTCCCTGCAGCAGAGAGAGCACACGACAGGCATGACAGGGAAACGAAGTGATGAGAGCTAGGATGGAAAGGAACCAAATCAGTAACTGGAGATGAATAGAGAAGTATTAATGGCAGGAAAAGTCAAAACGTGTTTTTACTTTAACATTAGATATGAAAGTCATGGGATTTTCTGCTGCTAATTGGAATTGCAGAAATTTCCTCAAACATTTCTGAACATTTTTGCTAAATACCCTTACACAAGAGACAAAGGAAGATGAGACATAATCATTCAAGCATTCCATTTCTGATAAATTTTGGCCGGCAGTATAGCCTGGATGTTAGAGGAATGAGTTTGGTACAAAGAGCAGACCTGGGTCAGATTCCCACAACCTCCACTTGCATACTGTGTGACTGTGAACAAGTCATTAACCACAATGCTCCTGGATCACCCCTGAAAACGGGCACGTGTGTTACCAAAGAATAAAACAAAATAAAAAATTTAATTAATAATTGCACAAATAAATACATAAATGAAGGTGTTATGACTCTGGGCAGACTAGATGAACCTTTGGTCTTTTTCTGCTGTTATTATCTATGTTTCTGTGTTACTACACTGAAGAAAAGAAAAATACGTTAGTGTGCATTTCAATTTATTAGATCAGTAAAGTATGTAATTACAGTATAGCATGGTAACTACTTGATTTGTGCAACAATATATTAAAGTATGTAAAAGTTGCTGAAGTGAAAAGTAAGAATTTCTGTTGTTTTTGCTTTTAATAATAAACTGCAGTGTCTGACTTTTAGTTTGATATGCTTTATCAGTTTCAAAATGTTTTTGATTTTTGTCAGAATGGCAATGACATCATCAAAACAGCAATCAAGCCAGTCACTTCCTGGGATATGACCAAACATTGCCAAATTGAGTTTCAGTATATCACGCATTTTGATGGTTTGCCAAACCAGTTTTGTCTGTGTTTCTTAGAAGTCATGACAAACATTATTAAAAGTCATGACAAATAAAGACTGTCCTGTTCAGTTTTATATGTGGGGTGTATTGATCTATTGTATGTACAAAAGCTTTTTTTCTAAGGTTGGCTGGAGTTCAGCAGGGTAGTGTGGGGTTGTGTTGCATTAATCAGTGGTAAGGTGATGCTTTTACGTACCTGTTTTATAAATACATTTAAATGTTTGAGTCTGGAAAGAACACTTAGCAAAGGTACATTTCAAGATGTGACTTGGGGGGGTTAGGCAAGGGTGAAGGGAATGTGAAATATAAAAAAATAAAATACTGGAGAGAATTTGGTTTATTGATTAAAGCCCCAGCTAGGGAATCATGAGATTTTTCAGGTTCACTCCAAAGCCAAATATTTACTGTAAGGCCTTGGGCATGTCACTTAATCTCTCAGTGCTCCAGTTCACTCAGCTGTGGAAACAAGTAGAAACAGGACCCCACTGTAAACAAGATATTGTGTCTGAGCTGTGCTATTCTTGGATAAATAAATATGTATTGCAATATTTGCTATAACAGCAGTACATTATAATAGGAAGTAAAATAAGAGAAGTAAAACAAGCAGTCAGAAACAAGTTTTAAAAGCAAACCATGCAACTTTCAGTGAGGAACAACAGTGCTAGGGGACTCTGGGGTTTGCAGATGACCAAGAGTCCAAAGTTCAAGAGATAAGCATAGGAATAGGGAAGCAAGGTGAAAGGAAGGGCTAAGTGCAGGAATAGGAGTGAGACATGGTCTCAGAGAGCTGCCCTTTAAGAAACTGAGGTAAGGAGGACAGTTGCATGGGTGGGGAGTTTATTTCCCAGGTTAGGACATGAGAAGCAAATGGCAGCCTGTCTGGCTAAAGACTTGCAGTGGGCTGTAAGGAAGTGTGTGTGCGGTGTGGGGTGGCAAAATATCTGAAGGAGTAGCAGGAGAGAGTGGCTGAAGAAAGGAGTGAAGACATAACAGGGGAAGGAGCAAATCAATAAAGGTGGCAGGCAGGGCAGTTTAAGGCAAACCAGAAGAAGGAATTGAAAAGGGCCAGTCTGGTCAGGGTAAACCTTGGGGCAACTACTGACCTTTTTGTATATGTCTATGGCCATATGCATCTAAACTTCATAACATACTGCAAACATGCATAGAAACATTTGTTCTACACTCAGAAAAGTATAATAAGAAAGGTAGGGTCACCAAATGGTTCTCTAACAAAATTAAAAGATGGATAAATAAGAAAGTAAAGGCTTTCAATAAATAAAAAAAAATCTCTACCACATTAGGATGGAGAAGTATAAAAGGCATATATGGCAATGTTAAAAGGCCATTAGAAGGGCAAAGAGAAATGCAGAACTAGGACTTGCCACAATGACTAAAGATAATGGTAAACATTATATAACTGTGTGGGAAGTTTAAGACAAGGGAAGAGACAAATACAGACTGCGAAGGAGGGGGATGTAGAAATAAAAGGAGAAGAAAACATGGCTAGTGCATTCACCAAACATTTTCTAAGAAAATGTAAGAAGGATTGCTGTAAATATCAAATTGAAGAGGACAGAGTCGGGGGGGGGGGCAGGAGAAAATATCAGAAATAACAGCTAAGCAAATTGAGGAAAAGCTAAAGAAACTAAATAAATATAAATCATGGGGACCAGGCAGATACCATAGAAGATTTCTGACAGAACTGGCAGAGGAGTTGTCAGTGCCCTTGGCAATGTTGTTTAACAACTCCCTAAAGGAAGCATAGGTACTGGACACATGGAGAATGACTCACATAATGCCTATACATAAAGCAGGTGATTTTAATAATGTGAGCAATTAGTGTCTAATCAGTATAACATCCATAATTGGAAAAATTATGGAAAGTTTTGTGAATGAATTTCTAGAAAATAATATCAAAAAGTGAAACCATATAGATATCACACAACATGGGTTTGAAATCAGTAAATCATGTTTGAGTAATCTTATGAGTTTCTTTGAACCAGTGAGTGAAACATTAGATGTGGGATTGCCAGTGGATGTGCTATTCTTGGATTTTAGTGGAGCCTTTGACTCGGTGTCGCATGACATTTTGCTGGATACATTGCAGAAAGTGGGAATAGAAGTATATTTAGTTAGATGGATTACTTCGTGGCTTGCTAACAGACATCAAAAAGTCCAGATAAGAGGTTTCCTGTCAAGCGAAGGAATGGTTACTAGTGGAGTGCCCCAGGGTTCTATATTGGGCCTTAAGTTATTTCATATTATGATAGCCTCTATGCAGGTATCAAATGGGGTCTGGATCTACAAATATGCAGATGACTCCAAAGTTGGAGCAGTTATGAACGATATGGAGTCTATAAGAAACTTCCAGAAACAATTAGATAGGTTTGGGGGGTGCTGTAGAAAATAAACTAGAATTCAATATTGACAAATGTAAAGTAATGCACTTTGGTACAAATAATAAATAGGCACAATATAAACTGAACAATAAGTTTTTACTAGATATAGAACACAAAAAGGACCAAGGAGTTGTTATATCTAGTTACCTTACTTTTGTAAATCATAACCATGAAATGGTGAAGAGAGCAAACAGTCACATGGAATATACTGAGGGACATCAGGAGTAGGAAGAGGGAGGTGCTGGTTCCCTTGTACAGGTGCTTAATCAGACCAGGTTTAGAATAAGGTGCACCATTTACTGCACCTCAGGAAATAGGATCTAGTAAAAAGGTGAAACAATTTTAACATAAGCTGACAAGAAGGATACATTCTGTAAAAGATATAGAATATACAAATAGATTGACGTCATTAGGACTATACTCCATGTCATATAGAAGATTTAGAGGGGATCTATGCTATGTGTACAAAGCCACAACAAATGGACTGTTATAGGAATCAGCCAGTTTGTGCTGGAAAGTAAGAACTGGTATGAAAACTAGGGGCAGTGTGATGCAACAGAAGGGGAATAAGTATAAAACCTCCAAGAGAGGGAAGTGGTTCAGTTGACGAGTGGTCAACACCTGGAATACACTCCCATCGGAGGTGGTGTGTATGAATAGTTTATCGGCTTTCCAGATTGCACTGGATAGGCACATGGAAGAGAAAAAATGGAAATCTGACCACTGAAAGTGGCAGGACCATAAATGACTCTTGAAGTTAATGGACCTGAAATTTTACCTATGAATCTATATGTGATCACTTAAGAGTTTGCTGAGAAAATGTATGCCTTATTCCAGCTGGCATCATACGTGTAGCTAACAATTTCCTTCCAACTCTACAAGCATCATTGGCTTGCACATGGATATATCATTTTCGAAGTAACACCCATATGCAACTAATTATGGCAAAATAGGATTAACATATTTTTCATGGACAATTTGTTCAAACATACAGGGCACGAAACAGGCCAAGAAAGACTTTACAAATCCAAAAGTAGCTTGAATGTTGTTAGTTATGTACTGAGCAGCATGGAAAAGGTAGCAAGCATAACCAACACTGTACTGTACATGTCAAGTCATGCTTATTCAGTCACATGATATATAAATTGTTAGTTTACACCTGCTAGGTCTCAGGTAGGGTGGTTTTAGGCAAACCTGAAGAAGGAATGGAAAAGAGGTCCAGTTAGGCCAGGGTAAATTTGACGGCAACTACTGTTCTTTTTGCTTATGTCTACTGGCACATGTATCTAAATATGTGATGACTAAGAGTCTGCTGGAAAAAATGTACACTTTATTCAGGCTGGCATCACATCCTTAGCTAACAATTTACTTCTAACCATACAAGCTTTATTGACTGGCACATGAATGTGTAATTTGCTAAATAACACACATATGTATCTAGTTAGAGCAAATACATTTTTCAGGGACAGTTTGCTAAAAACACAGGGTAAGAAAGACTTTATAAATCCAAAAACAGGTTGCATGTTTATGGTTAAGTGCTAAACAGCATGGAAAATGTAGCATGGATAACCAACGGAGTACATGTCAAGTCTTGCTTTTTCAGTGACTTGATATGTAAAATGTTAGTTTACACCAGCTGGGTCTCTGTACTGTCTTTCTTGTACTGTTTGTCACATCTTGCCCATAAATAAAGACTATTTTTTGTACACTGTTTTTGTGCTTCTAGTGCCTTTATATGTGTTTGCTGAGTGCCAGTAATTCTTGGTTTGTTTGCTATTCACCTTGGTACCTGTTGCACCGATATTCCTTTAAAGCACACTCCATTTTTTCAGAAATTACTCATAACACTGCCCTCCTTTTAAGTCTGCATTATGACTGCATACGGAGAGCTATGCTGACATAGTACTATTACATAGAGAAGGGGACTCTGTGAAGGAAGCTCATAATTGCAGTAATGCTCACTCCATGCAGTGGAGTTGAAGTGCAATCATTCTTCTCTCCCTGTCTCTGTGTTCCTCCCCCTGCTTCTTCTTTCTGTCACCCTGTTTTTCATGTACCCCACCCGCTCCCCACAGCAATGGAGCTGCTCTCATCACCAGCCCCTCCACACAACAAGGGAGTCTGGTTCATAGCTAGAACTTCTTCCACTCACCCACCCCCTTCTTTCTTTGCCCAAGTGTGCAGTCTCTCTCTCTCCCTTTGCTGAGTTTCATAACGGACACTTGCAGTCCCATTCTATTGGCCATATTCACAAAATAGTTCTGCCTATTCTGTGCTTTAGCAAAAAATCTTTTGTGATTATGGCTCTAAAAATGTGGTCTACTCTAAAAAGAAATTGTTCATCGGTACACTTTGCTGTCTGCTGCAGGAGGCAGTTCAAATTCATGGGAGTGCATCTTTTTCCTGGTGCATTTCTCATTGGAATTGATTAATTTTTTTGTCTAGTTTTTTAATTAATAAAGTTAAATTAAATCCTTGCTTAGAAGCTTGAACATGTATTAGTCCTGGTACTCAGCACTGGCGCTAGTGTTGTTGTATATGGATAAGAAGTAATCAGCTATAAGATTGTGCAAAAACAGAGCTCAGAGAAAAATAAATGGTTCATATACTGAGAATATTAATTATAGGACCTTGTAGTAATAGAAAATGTTTAAAATCTACTTTGCAATAAAGGTGGTAAGTGGTTGTTGCAGGACTAGAACCACTCATACAAATAATAGCCTGGAATTAGGCATTTTGAAAAGTTTGTAGATTGCATAAACAGAATCTTACAATGTATTCCTACCTGAAATTAAACTTGGACCTAAATATGGGCAAGGCAATTTTCTTGGACAGCCATTCACCAAGCCTAAATTATAGAGCCCATGTATAAAAAAAGAGAAATAGTCCTGTTTTTTCTTCACTGGACATGCGCACCTACCAAGCAACTCGGCTACCCTGACAACAGATTTTGACATGAATGTATTGCCCCAAAAGAAAAGTTGTGGAATGTAAGTCAGTCATCTGACTGCACTCATCTGTGGAATACAGCAAAGGTTGAAAATTAGAAATGTGTGGATTGGCATGTAGGCTTCCTTCCTTCACAAAAAATTTAAGAATGGTTTGTGAACTGAAGTTCATGTTGGCTCATTGAAAAGCCTGCAGGGCAACCAACGGCATTTGTAAATCTCAGCTACAGCTACCATTGGACATGCACAAAAAATCATATATAACTACTAGGCAGATCAGTTAGTCAGATGCAGTGGCAGGACATGAACCTGCAAATCTAGAGAAGACAGGTTATAGGACAGTAAAAATAGACTGTCATAAAATATATTGAAGAACTTTGAAAGAGAGTAGGTAGGAACCTATTATATTAAAGCTTCAGCCTCAACATGGAAAATAATAGTCTTGGTTCTCAGCATTGGTGCTAGTCCTGCTTCATATGAATAAGAATTAATCAGCCAAAAAAAATGCTTCATAGAGTCACAGTACTAATTATAGAAGCTTGTAGTAATACAAAATGTTTAAAATCCAATCACTCCATTCTCTGTCTCTGTGTTCCTCCCCCTCTTTCTTCAGTCTGTCAGCCTCACTTTCAACTCATGCACCCCTCCCCACAGCAACTAAGCCACATTCATTGCTGGCCCACTCCCACAGCAAGGGGAGCCAGGCTCATCGCCAGCATTTTTCCACTCGATAACATCATTTTGCAGCCATATTGGCTCTGGCCAGAGTTTGTTCTGTCTTCTGTCTTACTAGCACAACCATCAAATAAACTTGCCTCATGACAGTCTGGTGTCATACAAAAGTAGACACAAGGTTTTAGGTTTCTTCCTTCATTGTCAGTTTGCAGTACAGTGTCCCAAATACTATATTTTCATAAAGACACCTTCAACCATAATATTTAAATTTTTGTAAAGAACCTTAGTAAAGTAACTTAAAGTTCAATTAAAACACATTATGCCACTTTTATAACATGCTCAGTCTGTTTTAAAAATGTTTTAAATGAGATAAATGGCCATTATATCTGTCACCATGAAGTGGTATAAAAATAAAAACATTTTATTTTAGAGTAAAGAAAAATGTTGTGAAATCCACTTAATACAAAGATGTCTAAATATAATTCCCACAAGATAAAAAGAGGTATATACAAATATTATAAAAGTTAAGAAAAGATGGCAGAAAAAATTAAAATAATAAACAGTATAGTGTAATTCATTAGCATTACTATTGATTGTTTTAAAATGTTGTTTCCCCATCATTAATATACATTTTTTAACTCTTGCTGTGCTACGGGCAGATATATCTGTCCAAATTTCCTACATGTTCTAAATCTGTCGATAGTCTAAGGGTTAAAACTGTTACACTATTTATGTACACGGACAGCATTTTTGTTTTACTTTAGGTAAACCCCTTAAAATACCATAAAAGATGAAAATGATAAATTACTTATATTAGAAATTGTGAGATGCTGAAGTTATTTTAAGTAAAGTGATAATTAATGCCTGCCTCCTGTAGACTTAAATCTTGAATAGTAAGTTTGCAGTAACTTCTAGCAGTTTTTCAAAATTGTAGAGAACTCCAATGTTTTTTCTTCTTTGTCACCTTTTCTATTCAGGCTAAAAATGTTTGATTTAAAATAAAAGGTATTTTTTTCTAAACTTCTTGAGTCCTTTCACAACAGATCTTCAACATTCTTCTGCTCTGGCTGTTTGGGTAGTTCAGTTCCTCTTGATGTGTTCAGCTAGCTGTCACTCTGAATTCCCATCAAGTCCTGTTGAAATTCCTTTACACTTGTATTTTGACTTAGTTTATGTGTTTTGTTGGATAAATGCAGTTGCTAACTGTTTTATCTTAATATTTTTTAGAATCATCTTCCTAATAATTATGTCTAATAAGAGTTGTGCTCATAATGAGCAATACTAATATAGACCATGCTGTTATTCATCACTGACAGTTGCACCTTTCTGAAAGTTCCATGTCTGGTAATCCATTATTTTTTTTTTCTTATTGTTATTATTATTTTGGGCCAGGAAAGGCATGGAGTGGAAATATGTTTATTATTCCGATATTTCAAGCAGTGATTCTAATGAACATAATGATTTTTGGATTATACACTGTAAATTCTGCAGTGTGAGTCTCAGCAAAATATTTTTTTGAAAAGCTGATAATTGACCTCATTAATGCCCAACACTCCTGCTATGTACATCATGTAAACCTAAGAGTGCAGTAGACTTGTTAGATATAGAATTGAGTGCTTGACAGATTGGCCATAATCATCCATATACTCCCGAATCACCCATAAAAACAGACACTTGTGTCTAGTGTTCCTTATCCTGTTACCAAAGAATTAAATAAAATAAAAAATTAAATTAATAATTGCTCAAATAAATAAATAAATAAATGTAAGTGATATAAGTCTGGGCAGACTAGATGAACCTTTGGTCTTTTTCTGTTGTCATTATCTACGTTCCTGTGTTACTACACTGAAGAAAAGAAAAATATGTTAGTGTGCATTTCACTTTACTAGATCAGTAAAGTAGGTAATTACAGTATAGCAAGGTAACTACTTTATATGTGCAAGAATATATTAAAAAAAAGTAAATAAAACTTGCTGTAGTGAAAAGTATTAATTTCTGTTGCTTTTGCTTTTAATAATAAACTGCAGTGTCTGACTTTTAGTTTGATGTGGTTTATCAGTTTCAAAATGCTTTTGATTTTTGTCAGAATGCCAATGCCATCATCAAAACAGCAATCAAGCCAGTCACTTACTGTGAGCTGACCAAACATTGCCAAATTGAGTTTCATTATAGCACACATTTTGATGGTTTCAAGAAACTGTTTCTGCTGTGCTTCTTAGAAGTCATGACAAACAGTGACTGTCTTGTTTCAGGTTTATAGGTGGGTGTATTGATCTAATGTATGTACAAAGGCTTTTTTTCTAAGATTGACTTTAGTTTAGCAGGGTAGCTTGGGGATGTGTTGCATTAATCAGTGGTAAGATGATGCTTTTACACAACTGCTTTATAAATATATTTAAATGTTTGAGCCTGGAAAGAATGCTTTATTTAAATGTGTGGGCCTGGAAAGAACACTTAGCAAAGGTACATTTCAAGATGTCACTTTGGTGGGGAAGGGTACACAGGGGTTAAGGGAAGGTGAAATACAAAACAAATACCATTGGAGAGAATGTGGTTTATTAATTAAAGCCCCAGTTAGGGAATCAGGTGATTTTTTTTAGGTTCACACCAGAGCCAAATATTTACTGTTAGGCCTTGGGTATGTCACTTAACCTCTCAGTGCTCTGGTTGACTCAACTGTGGAAACAAGTAGAAACAGGACCCACTGTAAACAAAATGTTGCAGCTGAGCTGTGCTATTCCTGGATAAACAAATCTGTATTGCAATATTTGCTATAAAGGCAGTACATTATAATAGGAAGTAAAATAACAGAAGAAAAACAACCTGTCAGATACAAGTTTTAAAAGCAAACCATGCAACTTTCAGTGAGGAACAATAGTGCTAGGGGACTCTGGAGTTTGCAGATGACCAAGAGTTCAAAGGTCAAGAGATAAGCAAAGGGATAGGGGAAGCAAGGTGAAAGGAAGGGCTAATTGCAGGACTAGGATTGAAACATGGTCTCAGAGAGATGCCCTTTAAAAAAGTAAGGTAAGGAGGACAGTTGAATGGGTGGGGAGGTTATTCCACAGGTTAGGGCATGGGAAGCAAAAGGCAGCCTGTCCAGCTAAAGACTTGCAGTGGGCTGTAAGACACTGGGGGGGGGGAAGAATATTTGAAGTAGTAGGAGGGGGGAGTGGCTGAAGAAATGAGTGAAGACGGGTAACAAGGGAGGGAGCAAATCAATGAAGGTGGCAGGCAGGGTAGCTTAAAGCAAATCAGAAGAAGGAATGGAAAAGGGCCTGTCTGGCCAGGGTAAACTTGATGGCACTTACTGACCTTTTTGTATATGTCTGCTGGCATATGTATCTAAATAAATGATCACTTAAGAGTTTTGCTGGCAAAATGTATGCATTATTCAGGCTGGTATCACATGTTTAACTATTTACTTCCAACTGTGCAAGCTTTATTGGCTTGCACATGGATATGTAACTTTCAAAGTAACACTCATATGCATCTAATTATGGCAAAATAGGATTAGCATATTTTTCATGGACAGTTTGTTCAAAAATGCTGGGCAAGAAACAGGCCAAGAAAGACTTCATAAATCCAAAAGTATGTTGCATGTTTACTGTTATTTGCTGAGCAGCATGGAAAAGGTACAGTAGCATGGATAACCAACACTGTACTGTACATGTCAAATAATGCTTTTTCAGTGACCTGATATATAAAATGTTAGTTTACACCAGCTGGGTCTCAGGTAGGGGGGTTTAGGAAAACATGAAGAAGGAATGGAAAAGAGGTCCAGTTAGGCCAGGCTAATCATGTGGGCAACTACTGTCCTTTTTGCCTATGTCTTCTGGCACAAGCATCTAAATATGTGAGGACTATGAGTCTGCTGGAAAAAATGTACACTTTATTCAGGCTGGCATCACATGTGTAGCTGATAATTTGCTTCTAACCATACAAGCTTTATTGACTGGCACGTGAATGTGTAATTTGCTAAGTACCACCAATATGTATCTAGTCAGAGCAAATGCATTTTTCAGGGACAGTTTGTTAAAAAACACATGGTAAGAAAGACTTAATAAATCCAAAAGTAGGTTGCATATTTATGGTTAAGTGCTAAACAGGATGGAAAAGGTAGCATGGATAACCAACGCAGTACATGTCAAGTCTTGCTTTTTCAGTGACTTGATATGCAAAGTGTTAGTTTACACCAGCTGGGTCTTTGTACTATCTTTCTTGTGCTGTTTGTCACATTTTGCACATAAATAAAGGCTATTTTTGCATACTGTTTTTGTGCTTCTAGTTCCTTTATATGTGTTTGCTGAGTACCAGTAATTCTTGTTTTTTTTTCAGCTCACCTTGGTACCTGTTGCACCGGTATTCCTTTAAAGCACACTCCCTTATTTTTCAGAAATTACTCATAACACTCCCACCCCTTTTATGTCTGCATACTGAAAGCTATGCTGACATAGTGCTATTACATAGAGAATGGGTCTCTGTGAACGAAGCACATAATTGCAGTAATGCTTGCTTCATGCAGTGGAGTTGAAGAACAATCACTCTGCTCTCCCTGTCTCTCTGTTCCTCCCCCTGCTTCTTCTGCTTGGCCCCCTGTTTTTCATGTCTCCCTCCTGCTCCCCACAGCAATGCAGCTACTCTCATCACCAGCCCCTCCACACAACAAGGGGATCTGGCTCATAGCCAGCACTTCTTCCACTCACCCACCCCACTTCTTTCTTTGCCCAAGTGTGCAGTCTCTCTCTGTCCCTTTGCTGATCTTCATTATGGACACATACAGTCCTGTTCTATGGGCCATATTCACAAACGTTTCTCCTATTCTGTGCTTCAGAAAAAGTCTTTTGTGAATATTGCTCTAAACATGTGTTCGATTCTAGGAAAAAGCTGTTCATCAGCAGAGTTTGCTGTCCACTGCAGGAAGCAGTTCAAATAATGGGAGCGCATCTTTTCCCAGTGTGGTTCTCATTGGAATTGATTAATTTTTGTCAAGTTTTCAATTAAAAAGCATAAACTACATCCTCACCTAGAAGCCCGAACATGTAATAGTCCTGGTTCTCAGCACTGGCAATTGCATTGTTATATATGAATAAAAAGTTATTAGGCATAAGGTTGTGCAAAGAATGGATCTCAGAGAAAATAAATAGTTTATATACTGAGTGTATTAATTATAGGACTTTGTAGCAATAACAAATGTTTACAATTTACATGGCAATCAAGGTAGTAAGTGGTTTTCACAGGACTTGAACCACTCATATAAATAGTAACCTGGAGTTAGACATTTTGAAATATGATGTTTGTAGATTGCATAAGCAGAATCTTACAATGTATTCCTACCAGAAATTAAACTTGAACCTAAATATGGGCTAGACAGTTTTCTTGGACATTGATTCACCAAGCCTAAATTATAGAGCCCATGTATAAAACAAAAGAAATAGTCCTGTTTTTTCATCACTGGGCATGTGTACCTACCTAGCAACTCAGCTACCCTGACAACAGATTTTGACATGAATGCAGCGCCCCGAAAGAAATGTTGTGGAGTACAAGTCAGCCATCTGACTGTGATCATCTGTGGCACTCTGTACAGCAAAGGTTGAAATTTAGAAATGTGTGGATTGGCCTGTAGGCTTCCTTCTTTCACAAACAAATAAAGAATTATTTGGGAACTGAAGTTCATGTTGGCTCACTGAAAAGTCTGCAGGGCAACCAAAACATTTGTAAATCCCAGTTACAGTGACCTTTGGACTTGTATAAAAATTCATATATAACTACTAGGCAGATCAGTTAGTCAGATGCAGTGGCAGGACTTGAACCTGCAAATCTAAAGACAGATTATAGGATGGTAAAAATAGACTGCTATAAAATATACTGAAGAACTTTGAAAGGAATAGAATAGGAAGGAACCTATTATATTAAAGCTTCAGCTTCACTTACGAGCCTGAACATGGAATATAATAGTCTTGGTTCTCGGCATTGGTGCTAGTCCTGCTACATATTAATAAGAATTAATTGGCCTTAAAAAATGCTTCATATAGTCACAATACTAATTATAGGAGCTTGTAGTAATACAAAATGTTTAAAATCCAATCACTCCATTCTCTGTCTCTGTGTTCCTCCCCCTCTTTCTTCAGTCTGTCAGCCTCTCTTTCAACTCCTGCACCTCTCCCCACAACAGCTGAGCCACACTCATTGCTGGCCCACTCCCACAGCAAAGGGGCCAGGCTCCTCGCCAGCATTTCTTCCATTCAACATCATCAGTTTGCAGCCATACTGGCTCTGGTCAGAGTTTGTTCTGTCTTCTGTCTTACTTGCACAGTCATCAAAGAAACTTGCCTCAATGAGAGCCTGGTGCCATCCAAAAGTAGGCACAAGGTAATAAGTTTCTTCCTTCAGGGTCAGTTTGCAGTACAGTGTCCCAAATACTATATTGTCATAAAGAAGCCTTCGACTATAATATTTCAATTTTTGTAATGAACCTTATTAAAGTAACTTAAAGTTCAATTAAAGCACATTATGCCACTTTTATAACATTCTCAGTCTGTTCTAAAAAGATTCTAAATATAATAAATGGTCATTATATCAGTCACCAAGAAGTGGTATGAAAAGAAATATTTTATTTTAGAGTAAAGAAAAATGTTGTGAAATGCACTTAATACGAAGATGTTTAAATATAATTCACACAAGATAAAAAGAGGTATATACAAATATGATGAAAGTTAAGAAAAGGTGACAGAAAGAATTAAAATAATATACAGTATAGTGTAATTCATAAACATTACTATTGACTGTTTTAAAATGTTGTTTACCCATCATTAATATATTTTTTTAACCCTTGCTGTGTTGCAGATGGATATATCTGTCCAGATTTACTACATAGTCTAATTCTGTCAATAGTCTAAGGGTTAAAATTGTTGCACTATTTATGTGTACTGACAGCATTTTTGTTTTACTTCAGGTAAACCCCCCAAAATCCCATAAAAGATGAAAATGATCAATTAGTTATATTAGAAATTATGTGATATTGAAGTTATTTCAAGTCAAGTGATGAAATAATGCATGCCTCCTGTAGACTGAAATCCTGAATATTAGATTTGCAGTAATTTCTAGTAGTTTTTCAAAATTGTAGAGAATGCTTTTTTTTGTTTTGTTTTGTTTTGTCTATACCCTTTTCCTATTCAGGCTAAAAATGTTTGGTTTAAAATGAAAAGTATTTTTTTCTAAAAGTCTGGAGTCTTTTCACAGCAGATCTTCAACATTCTTCAGCTGTAGCTGTTTGTGTAGTTCTGTTCTCCTTGATGTGTTCTGCTAGCTGTCACTCTGAAGTCCCATCAAGTCCTGTTGAAATTTCTTTACACTTGTAGTTTGACTTGATTTATGTCTTTTGTTGGAAAAATTCAGTTGCTAGCTGTTTTATCTTAATATTTTTTAGAATCATCTTCCTAATAATTATGTCTAATAAGAGTTGTGCTCTTAATGGCTAATACTAATACAGACCATGCTGTTATTCATCACTGACAGTTGCACCTTTCAGAAATGTCCATGTCTTGTAATCCATTATTTTGTTTCTTATTTATTATTCTTATTGTTTTATTATTATTATTTTGGGTCAGGAAAGGCATGGAGCCAAAGTGTGTTTATTATTCAGATTATTATTTCAAGCAGTGATTCTAATGAACATAATGATGTTTGGATTATACACTGTAAATTCTGCATTGTGAGTCTAAACAAAGATTTTTTTTTTAGAAAAGCTGATAATTGGCTTCATTAATGTCCAAAACTCCTGCTATGCACATCATGTAAACCTTAGAGTGCAGTAGACTTGTTAGATAATAGAACTGAGTGCTTGACAAATTGACCATAATCATCCATATACTCCCGAATCACCCATGAAACCAGGCACTTGTGTCTAGTGTTCCTTATCTTGTTGCCAAAGAATAAAATTAAATTAAATTAATAATTGCTGAAATAAAAACATAAATGAAAGTGTTATGAGTCTGAGCAGACTAGAGGAACCTGTGGTCTTTTTCTGCTATCATTATATATGTTTCCGTGTTTCTACACTGAAGAAAAGAAAAATATGTTAGTGTGCATTTCACTTAATGACCAATGCTAATACAAACCTAGGTGCCCTCATTAGTCTGCACCCATAGCTTTAGTCTGCCTCAGCACTTTCAACTCCTTACCCAAGTTAAGTCTTTGCCCAAGCACTTGCCTCCTACCCCCTTTTGTGCTAGCACTTGCCTCCCACCCCACCACTTGTTTCTTTTCTTTCCCTCTGCCCTTCCTATCCCAGCTCCCACTGCCCCTCCCAACCTCACCTTAACAGTCTGCTCTACCTCTCTCTGTTCTGCAGGATGCTGGCATACCATGTACTATGCCTTAGCACAATTTGTGTAACTGCTTGTCATTGCAACCCATGTACTGTTCATTTTTTTTTTGTACTCTGTTGGCCAGATATTCAAAGGGTTTGTACCAACAGAACCCCAGAAATGTGCCCTCAGGCAATATTCAAAGGAGGCACTTGCGCAGTACAAGTACCTATGCCCTGGGACACAAAGATAATGTATCCGGCACATCTCCAGGGGGCATGCACATGCATATGTGGCACATCCTGATATTCAGCCCGGGATGTGCAGCGCATATGCCTGTACAACCCTGGGAGCAATGTGGCAACCCCCCACCTACACATGACCCCCTGCCCACCCAGCACGCATACCTGGGCTCAAAATTGAGCCTGCAAAAAATGGCTCAAATGGTGGTCACCCACAGGCAAGCTCCTTTACTGCAAGATGTAACACAGCAGCCGCCAGCCATGGGTGGCCACCCATCCACCCAGCACACTGTGCAGAAGCACCAATATCTGCCCTGGTGGTCTAGTTGACCACCTCCTTCCCCATAGCCCCAATGGCTGAAAATAAATCATTTATATAGTCCTGATATTCTAGTGGTACCCCCTCTGTCCCTGTAGCCGAATCACCATACAATAACATTTCATTATACACTGGTAGTCTAGTGGTCCATCCACCCCACCCGTTGCTGTGATCCCTATAAAATAATATTTATCATTCCCTGGTAGTCTAGTGGTAACCTCACCCTGCTCATATCCCCGATTGCCCATAAGAGCAATGTAAATATTTCCCTCATGGTCCAGTGGCACCCCCCCCACCTACACATGACCCCCTGCCCACACAGCTCCCCCCATCATCAGTGGGCAGCAGCAAACCCACCTGCATACCTGTGCAGGTGCCCGCCAAATGACAGCTTACAGTATCAGCTTTAAGCCCATTGGTCCACACTGTGGACCAATGGGTTAGCAGTGCATACTGTAATAGTCTCCAATATTTGTGAATGACTATTACAAGATGCAATATCAGGGCCTGTACGTATACTTTGCTGTAACTATATTGTGTCTTCTTGTGTAAATGTATCTGTCGTGGAACCTCTCAATGAGCATCCACTCACAGGTGTTTTCCAAGATTTCAATAAATAAAAAAATAAATAAAAGATCTTTCTGTTATTTGTCACTGACAGTTGCACCTTTCTGAAATGTCCATGTCTTGTAATCTATTATTTTGTTTTCTTATTTATTATTAATATTTTGGACAAGGAAAGGAATGGAGCCAAAGTGTGTTTATTATTCAGATTATTATTTCAAGCAGCGATTCTCATGAGTATAATGATTTTTGGATTATGCAGTTGTAAATTCTGCATTGTGAGTCTAAACAAAATATTTTTTTAGAAAAACTGATAATTGACGTCATTAATGCCCAAAACTCCTGCTATGCACATCAAGTAGTCATAAGAGCGCAGTAAACTTGTTAGATCTATAACTGCGTGCTTGAGAAATTGACCATAATCATCCATATACAGTAGTGGTTTCTCAAGAAAAAGCTTCAAAATGAAGTTCAGATGGCAGTTTTCAAAGTAGGCTAATACAATGTTTTTCTTTCCTTTTAATTATTGCAAAAGAATGCAGTCAGAGGGTGTCGGCTTATCTCATCTTGTAAAAAAGGTTGAGACTGCACCCCTGAATTCTTGTAGTTTCTGTGTAGCATGAAAGCTGCTAGTCTGGCTTTGGTATATTCAGAAGTAGCTGTTTGCACAGCATAGCACAGTGTTGCTTGTAGTTGTTAAGGAGGCATATTCCTACAGGCAGCACGCCTTGTCTGGCACAAGCTGCCTGTATGAATAGAGAGCTGTGGTAACACTGTGCAAAGTGTGGGTGTGCAGTGTACCACAGCCCTCAGCTGGTAATGGGCCCCCAGGAGCAGAGGGATTGCATGTCTCAAATGGGTTAGCACCTTTGCTCCTGGGTGCCATATTTAGAGGCTAGCATGCATGGCATGCAAGATTCTGTGGGCCTTTTTCATGCCATTCTGTGAAAATACAGAGGCTGCCCAAGCATTGTAGCAGCTGACCTTTTGTCTAGGGGGTCCCTTCCTCCACTGGCCAAGTAGTGGTAACAGGAAGCCTGCCAGGGGTGTGGCCAGCAGTCCCTGGACTTATCCTGGGATAGGGCATCACCAGTCCCTCCGGGGGGGGGTTGGAGTGGGGAGGAGTTGGGAGACTAACTGGACTGCTGCCCAGAGTGCAGTCCTCTGTCTCCTCTCTACTTTGAATCAACAACAAGCAGCCCAGGAACACAGCTCGAGGTGAGGTAGCTGGGGCCTGGGGAGAGCAGAGCAACTGCTTGTGGGCTGAGGATCTGCCTGATCCTCAGTTTAGGCTGACTGCTTGTATTAGCCTGCGGGTTTCTTTGTCATGCTGCCAGTTTTCAGTCCTGTGGGCCAACGGGCCCAGAGGGGAGATTTGCCCTGCTGGCAGCACAGTCTGTGTCACTGTGGGCCCCTATTAGGGATGAGGCCTACAATGCATGCCACTTGCAGACAGGAGCAGGGACTAGCTCCTTCACAGAATGAGCATCACCCTGCACCAATCAGTTCATCCAGAAAGGGAAATTAAATTTGAAATTAAAAAAAAAGAAGATGCAGCTCATCCCCTTCCCCATTTTCCTTCCCGTCGACAGCCTTTACCTGGTACACTGGTGCGCTGAAAGGCAATCATGTCTCCTTCAGGAGGGTGGCTCCCCAAAGGCATTGGGCTGCAAGATTGGAGGCAGTGGAAAGCAGCAATAAGGCCATGCAGTTTGGCCTGGTCAGCCACAAACTCCTGCAGGGCATCTCCACATGGGGCTGGCTTTTCAAGCACCCGGTTCCTGCCATGTAGCCATTTTTTGGCTCGCCAGCTGGGGTTCTGCACATGGGTGGGGTGTGAGTTAATGCCCAAGTCAGCTCTCCATGGATCCAGTTGGCGACTGATTGCAGGTCGCGAGGGAAGTGGCCATCTTGATGCTGGCAAGTTACACTCCATATGGGAGGGTGAGATCTTGCAAGAGCAGCAACTTTGGTGGCCATCTTTGGAGGAGTAAGGGAAGATCCTCTTCTCTAAGTGGCGGCAGCCTCAGTGATCAGAAGCCAGGAGGAATACTTATGCTGCTAGTATATATTATGTACAGTTTACACACTCCTGCTATTACTGCACATAATTATAGTGTAGGTAGCATCAATAAACATGACAGCTGGTAGGCATAATGCTGAGGCTGCCACTTACAGAACATATTTAAGCAATAAGCCACGAGGGAGTGTGGGTTATCGGGGGATTTACCACGGCTGGAGTGGTTTGCCCACGAGGCGTACCAGCTGTGGTAAATCCCCCGATAACCCACATCTCCTGAGTGGCTTATTGCGATTATACCAGGTGTAAATGATTAAAATATAGAAAGAATTAGTAAAAATAAATTTATTTTTCTTTTTTTATATATTTTTGTACACATATCATTCCACCCTACATCAAGTAGCCCTTTGTTGCTGGGTACAATATGAGAGTAAGTGCTGCTGACAGAGAAGAAGGAGTGTAGTGAACAACTGAAATGTGGTCTGTTTTTTTTTTAAATATAGTTTTTGGTGCCAGGTTCAGAAATGTGTTTCAGCGAGATGAGTGGAAGACAGAAGGAGAGAGAGAGAGAGAGAGTGGTTTGCGACTACACAACTGGTAGGCACCAACAGTATGTACTGAGAGTGCAGCAGAGCAATGCTGTGCACGAGCTTCCAACTGAGGATGTGAGGACCAAGTCTCAGAGGTGTAAGTAAACTGCCTCTAGTCGCAGAAAAAGTGAATATTAGAGTTGCTTCTTTCTATGGATCGTGTCACGGTTACTCTGACTGTTCAGCTTTACAGAGGCAGTTTACTTTTTGTTTGCACTGCTGGCATGCAACCAGTTTGGAGGTTACGATCGGGGTTTATCAGCGGCTTTGAATTTCACGCTAAACTGTATTTTTCTGTTGTGGATGAGCAGTTGACAATGGTGAGGTGGGTGTGACTTGCGAGGTATGAAGAAAGGTTTTCTTTATGTGACACACTTATTTTGAATGAGCAGTTCCAAATTCTGGTTTAAAACTCTTAGTTTACCATCTCAGTTAGCAGGGAGACAATATGGTAGATTTTGGGTTTGTGTTCAAGGGTTGGAGTGTTTTTGTACTGTACGTGTGTGGCTGGCTGGCACCTTTTGCGTGGGTTATCAGGGGATTTACCATGGCAGAAATGTGCCAGCTAGCCAATCAGAATACAGGATTTTGTGTTTCCATGGTATAATACTGTTTACACCACGGCTGCCCTTCCAGGTTGGGATCCTCTATAAAATAGCCTGCTAGCTATATGCCATGTAGACTACTGTCTAAAATAAATTATCAGTAGAAACTGTGGGTAGCAGACTGTTGGATGGTCTTGCAGGCTAACAATGCTTACGCTAATTAGGTCACTATAGTCAATACTGAATAGCGGCTGGCTGTGTAGCCTAGCGGTTAGAGTAGCGAGCTGTGCATGGGCTTGGTGCATACAGCAGACATGGGTTTGATTCCTACAACCTCCACTTGCATGCTGTGTGACTCTGAGTAAGTCTCTTGCTGCATCACTGGTACTCAATTATGACTCTATTTATTGCCCTTGTAGTCCCTGTCCACTGTGATTCCTCACCTAAGTTTAATATCTTCACTGTTTCGACAATGGGTTGCTTCCCAACGGGTGTTGCTACTATGGCAAACAGCATTTGGCTAGCAAGTTTCCTGCAGACTGGTCTCACGGGGGGGGGGGTGCTTCTACCCTTTCCTAAGCATTTCTCTGGCAACATCTCTCAGGGATTTAAGGCCAGGGGGGACAGCATGGTGTGAGATCACTCTACCTAACAATTACTAAGAAAATTTGTTGGATGGGCCTTAAGGCTATCGGTGGGGTCATATGGTAAGGAAGGTACTAACGATATTTGGGGGGAGCATTAAGTTCTCATTACAGCATGCCATCGAGAAAGCGGAACCTATCATCCAAGGCACTGGCTGCAGTAGAGCAAAAACTTTGCACCTTACACAGGAGGAATGGAACTGTGTCACTGGACTTGTGCCTGGAAGGGTTGGCTGAGTCAGCAACACCCCCCAGGAAGAAGAGAATAGGAGGACAGAAACCAATACCACCAACAAAGGACCCCTGGGCTGCAGGTAAGGAGCATCCTGATGGGTCACAGGTGGGGGGACAGTCAGGTACATCATGTTTTGGGGGCAGTTAGGGGAGAGACCTCCAACAGCGACTTGGAAGGACTGTTAGAGGCTGGTGAAGTTGAGGTGGATGGGGACAAGCCTCCAGGGGCTCCAGACTCATCAGAGGATGAGGGAGCAGATAGCGAGTAGCCCAGGGCAGACGCCATCCTGTGGGCAGTGACTGATGAACAATTAAAACAGTTAGCTGTGGTGGTGGCAGACTTGGTGGCAGAAATTAAGAATAAATCACTGCCAGGTCCATCAAGGGGGGCTGGCACAGGGACAAACAGGCAGGCACCAGAAGAGCCAATATCACCACCACTGGAGAACCCTTAAGCAGGGCTCGACTCCCTCGTGGGTACTCACTTGATGGACAAGATCAGGCAGCAGATTAAAAATCAGGAGTACATGGATATCTTCTCCTTCCCCAACTGGTCCATGGAGCACATAGACAGCAAGAAGGTGAAGGATAAAGGGCACGTCCTGGAGCACAAGAAGGTCAAGGTCCCACGCATGTATGACAACTGGGTGGTGGCTTTTCTAATCTATGCCACTGTCTTGTTGCAAGCGGACGACAAACAAGGGGTAGAAATACTCAATTATATGCATAGAATTTCTCTGATGCATCGTAAGAAAGGGGGCACCTCTTGGCTGGACTATGATGAAGAGTGTCATTGCAGATGGCACATGGACACAGCTTTGAGCTGGGGCAAATTAGATATGCCTCTGATGGTGGATGTGATACCAGGCGGTGGAGTGCAGTACACAGAGAGTGGGCTGCCCATCCAGGCTCCAGTGCAGTGAGCTGCAGACAGCCCATCCTATCAGCTGTGCTATGCTTATAATCAAATGGCCTGCACACACACCAGCTGCTGGTTCAAGCATGCATGTTTGGCCTGTGGGAGGCAACATCCCTTTCTGCAGTGCCCCTCAGTGTGAGGGGGGACAGGGATGGGGAGGGGAACATGATGCAGGTTTGGGAAGCCTCAAGGTGGGAAGTCTCCTCAGCCCAGTTCAGATAAGGAAGATTAAACCATGATTGGAACAGCACCCGGACAGAGCAGCCGCCAACTTGTTGGAGAGGGAATTTTCAGTTAATTCCAGGATCCCATATTCCAGTCCCCGGAGACCGTACGAGGTGGAGAACCTGAGGTCCGCTAGGGATCAGCTACAAGTCATCTGGGAAAATGGGAAAAAGAAAAGTGGCTGGGGCAAGTTTTCAGCCATTTCTCAAGGCCACCATTAGCGAATCTTAGGGTGTCACCTGTTGGCTTAGTGCCCAAAAAGACACCAGGAAAATTTTGTATGATTAATCATTTGTCATACCCAGAGAAGGACTCAGTGAATGATCATATCAATAATCAACACACTTTGGTGCATTATCAGTCCTTTGACAGGGCCATAGAGGTGGTGCAATCAGCAGGTCCCAGTGCTCTTATGGCAAAGGCAGACATCGAGTCAGCATTTCATTTGCTGCCAGTGCACCAGAAGGACAAGGTGTTGTTGGGCATGAAGTTTGAGGATGGGTATTGTGTGGACAACTGAATGCTGATGGGCTGCTCGGTGGCCTGTGTGGTTTCTGAGAAGTTTAGCACCTTCTTGCATTGGGTCACAGCTCAGGCAATGGGCAGTGTTAAAATAGTGCACTACCTTGATGGCTTCCTGTGTGTGGGTCCAGCAGGTTCTCCGTCTTGCACTGGGTTAGTAACGGCCTTCAAACAGGTGTGCAGGGATTTTGGAGTTCCTTTAGCTATGGGAAAATCCGAGCCTCTGGGGATGGCCCTCACCTTCTTGGGTATCAAAACTGATTCTGAGCACAGACTCTGTCGTTTGCCACAGGACAAGTTGGTTACCCTTCGGAACCTCCTATGCAAGGTCTTGGGGAGTAAGAAAATTACTCTCTGGGAGTTGCAACAGTTGATGGCTCACCTCAGTTTCATATGTCAGGTTATAGCTGTGGGCTGAACTTTCATGCACTGGTTAGCCAAAAGGACCACAGGGTGTATGAAACCTCTTCACGGGATAAGAGTCACTAAGTAGTTCAGGAAAGATTTATAGGTATGGCAGGTGTTTCTGGATCACTTCAATGGGGTGGCCTTGTAGAAGGCGCTATGGGGGGGGCACCTTTGGAGTTGTATACCGATGCTCCTGGAGGACTGGGGTTTGGGACCTATTTCCAAGGACAATGGTGTGCAAGGCAGTGGCCAGATGTCTGGCTGGCAGTCGGGTTAGGAAGGCAGATCACACTGCTGCAGTTCTTTCCGGTAGTGGTCGCCCTATGTATCTGGGTTCCTAAATTAAAAGACAAGATAATACATTTCAGGTCAGAAAACATGGGTGTAGTACACACGATTAATCAGCAGTTAGGACACTTGAGACCATTGGGGGATTTGATGCGGGTATTCATTTTGAAATGTATGCTGTTCAACATTACATTCAGGGCAGTACATGTTCCTGGGGTTGATAACAGAATTGCCGATGCTTTATCTCATTCACAGTGGCAGCAATTCTTCAAGCTGGCACCAGCAGCAGACAAGCAGCCATGAAAGGTACCTCCTGTCCTGTGGGAGGTGGTGACTGAGAGACTTGGAGATGCATAGGTAACTCCATTGCACCCAGGGCAAAAGAAGCATATTACTGGGGGGTGGAACACTACATTGCCATGCAGGAAGCTGAGGGTGGCCGGATGTTTGGCCCATTCTCGCAGACCAGTTATGCAGTTATGTTATAATTAGCAAATCTGCGGGCCATTCACCTGGAGTGATGGGCTGGCACCTACCAGGTTTGATGTGGTTGTTTAGAGCCATGGAGATGGCAGATACCATGAGAACCTTCAGGGTGTGGACATTGTTGGAGGGCTGGCACAAAGAGGTGTCCTCCCCTCCAGATGTCCGATGGCCCATCACTCCAGCTATGTTGGAGACTATTTGGGGGGGTCCTGGCCATGGTTTGCAGGGATGAGTTTGAAACCCAATTGTTTAGGACAATGCTTTTGGTAGCTTTTTGTGGGGCTTTTAGGGTATCAGAGCTGATGCAACTTTCAAAGGAAAAAGGCACCCCAAGCCTTCTGATGCAGGACGTGGTGTCAGTTGGGAGCAGGGCCTACCTGCATCTCCACAGGTCGAAGACGGATCAACAAGGGGCAGGGCACTGGTATGAAGTGAAGGCACTATCAGGGGTCACTTGGTCAGTGGCCTGCATCATAGCGGACTATCAAGAACTTTGTGCCTAGCGGAGGGGGTACCTTTTTGCGTCACCAGGAAGGTAGGCCGGTGACAGCTTATCAATTCAGGTTTATCCTATGGAAAGCTATTCAGGAGCTGGGGTTACATGCCAGGAAGTATGGCACCCATTCTTTCTGAATTGGGGCAGTAATGAATGCCAGGAGCTGGGGCCTATTGGACTTGGAGATTCAGGCCTTGGGATGGTGGAAGTCTCAGGCGTTCTTGCGTTATGTGAGACCACACTTGCAGTAACTGTTTCTTGTCTCTTGCAGGCCCCGGGGAGGATATTAAGAACAAATGGATATGTGGACACCCCTTCATCTGGTGGGCAGTAAAGAGGGCGGCCAATCAGCTGGGGGAAGCAACCTGTGTCTGCCACAACATGCAGCCTGGATCAGGGGTCAAGGGAATGCGTCGGGAAGGGTTGTTCTGAGGTTGCGAGGAGAGGCTGACTGGGGGATGACACCAGATATTTTATTGATTCACTTGGGAGGAGAAGACCTGGGCTACAGGAAGACAGTGAATCTGCTGCTGATGATGAAGGATGATTTATGTTCCATTAAGTCCTGGTGGCCCCACATTACTCTCACCTGGTCTTACATGTTGATGAGGGAGCATTGGCCTCATGCAAAGGTGGCTGCTGCATTGAACAGAGCTTGCATGAGGATTAACAGGGATTTGAGAGTTTTTGCGGAGTCCTTGGGGGGCACTGTACTGAGGCATGATAACATTTACCGTACCCACCAGGGCTCAGCGATGGGTGCGGAGGGGCAGTTGCAATTGGAAGTTTTGGACTGCATAATACAGACTTTTCAAAACATCTTGGAAGACAAGTTTGAGCAGGTGGCATGGGGGGTCGGACCTGGTCCTGCCTGTGGCAGCACGGGAGAAGTGCATGAGGAAGGTAGCGGGAAAGTAGGGGACGATGCCAGTTCTCCCAAAGGTGTCAGGGTCCCTGGTCAGCATGAGGATGGGTATCAAAGACCTGTACCTACATGGGGGTCTAGATCCAGCCTCAGCAGTGTATTCTAGAGGGTTGGCGCCTCCAGATGGGGGGTTGCTGCCAGAACCTTGGTCGTGTGACCTATCTTTCTACCGCTGAGGGATATTTCGACCCACACCGGAAGGGATTTCCCAGGTTGATGGGTGGTGCTGGGGCCTGAGGTATGGCCTCCCAGCAGCACCCACTGCTCAATGGTAAAAAGGTTATGAAGTATTAATCTAGAATATTAATATTACAATGTGAATTATGATATTCAATAAAGGTTAATATTAAGATTAGGATATTAAATAAAGGCATGGCTGTGGCCATTTTTCTCCAAGATCTGTGTGGTGTTTTTCTTAGTGGGGGAATGGGGACCTACCAAACAATACAGATGCTGCCCAAGCATTGCAGCAGCCTGCCTTTTGTCCGGGGGTCCCTCCCCACACTGGCCAAATAGTGGTAACAGGATGCCTGCTGGGGGTGTAGCCGGCAGTCCCTGGACACATCCTGGAATAGGGCATCACCAGCCCCTCCAGGAGGGGGGGGGAGTTAGAGTGGGGAGGAGTTGGGAGGATAACTGGACTGCTGCCCAGAGTCCAGTCCTCTATCTCCTCTCTACTTCAGATCACCCACACACGTGGCCCTCGAGATTCAGGGACAGGGGTAGGCCAGGAAGGGCCCCCTTTTTGACCCATTATGGTTGACTGCACTAGGGGTTGGGTAGTGACATTTTCCGGTTTTCCTCTATTGAACTTTTTCTGGGGATTTCACCTCCTCCATAAAGGGATGTAATGAGTAAGAAGAAAAAAAAATGTTTCTTTATAATAATAAATTCTGTAATCAATAGTAACATATTGAACTAGTTAAGATATACCGAACATAATCATCAATCTAATAACAGGGTAAAAGGAAGTAGGTATTAACAATACTAGGGCTCTGCACAAGTATCTAGGTTTGATAGGGTATTGCAAACTGTCACAGCAAGGTGGCAGGGTGGCACGGGAGGAGCACATGAGGAAGGTAGCGGGAAAGTAGGGGACGATGCCAGTTCTCCCGAAGGTGTCGGGGCCCCTGGTTGGTGTGTGGATGAGGGATCACAAGACCTGTTCCTACACGGGGGGGTCTAGGTCCAAATTCAGCAGTGTATACTGCAAGTTTGGTGCCACCAGTCGGGAGGCGGCTGCCAGGACCTTGGCCATGTGACCTACCTTGCTACTGCTGAGAGATACTTTGGCCTGCACCGGAAGGGATTTCTCAGGTTGAGGGGCAGTGCTGGGACCTGAGGTATAGAGCATCCTTCAGGCAGCGCCCACTGCTCAATGGTAAAAAGGTTACGAGGTACTAATCTAGAACATTAATATTATAATGTGAATTATGATACTCAATAAAGATTAATATTAAGATTTGGATATTAAATAAATGCATGGTGTCTTTCTTGGCAAGGGCGGGAATTGGGGGTCTACAGGACAATTAGCAGCTCTGCACAGTACCTCCACCCATTTGTATAAATCATTGGCCACTGGACACCCTTACTTGATTGTCACTGTATTCATAAGTGCATCCCTAGTAATCCAGTGGTACTCATTTCACACCCTGATCCCCAGTGTCATTATGGTACTTCCCCAGGCAGTCTAGTGGTAACCCCCTTTAACCTTTAAAAAGGTTTAAAAGACAAGGAGCTATAATGTCCATCTTGAACTTCTAAAGGTCAACTGGGTGTCCATCCCCCTCTGGGGCTTTACCAGTGTTTAGAGTCTAAAGTGCTTGACTGCTTTCCTCTAAAGTTATGGAGGCTTTCAAACTTGTTCTGTCCTCTAAGCCAATTTGAAGAAGCAGACTATCTTCTAGGAAGTCTTGGAAAGTTAGTGGGGTATTCTCTTGTTATAAGTATAGAGGAAGCTATTACATGCATTTTCTAGTAACACTAGCTGTGGTGCGTATTGTACTTTCATTGTTCTATAAGGTTGATGCTTACACCCTTTGTTTTCTGAGGTGACATTCCAACAATCTTCTACTTTTTTTCCTCTGACTCTCAGAACTGATGTTTAGTTCTATAAACCATCAAACCTATTTTGCTATAAAGAAATGTTTTAATGTTATATTTAAGGCTTAGGATTTGAGCTCTGCATTCTGCTTTTTTTAATTTAAATTATCTCTGTTTTATATTCCCTTTCCAGTGAGCTTAGAGTTACCTTTACATTTCTTTCATTCTCCCTGTCTCTGCATGGAGCAGAAGCACAACCAAATAAGCTTTCCTCTCACATAGGCCTTTGAAGTCTTACATATCATGTCTGTTGCCACATCACGGGTTATGTTAATGGCAAAATGATATGCAGCCTCCCCCTTGTCCCATGCCTGGAATTCTGCATAGTCTGCAAGAGAGTCTTCTTTGGAGGGAGCTATCCTACACCCACATGAGTTCTAGAATGAGGGAACTGGGTGTGTGTGTCAGATATAACTACATAGTGTATGGTGACACATTATTCTATGCAGAAATCTATCCCCAGGATAATGTTGTTGTGCTGCAGAAGCTACATTAGTTTGCTGTTGTGCTGCACTAGATATGCTGCTACTGCAGCACAACATGGAATGCATTCTTGCACCATACTGGCTCAAGCCACAGCTGCAATCACTAGCACTGTGAGAGTGAAACTGACAGTTTTATGGCTCACACAGCACTATCAGATCTTACAAGGGCAGCTGTTATGTTCTTGAAGTGACTAAATGGACATGAATGAGACTTGAGTAACACATTTTTCAGTGGGATACTTTTTAATGTTTCACCATTTCAAGCTTGTGAACTGTTTTGTTTCAAGTGCACCACAGGTTAGCGACAGTGAGAATGAAATGTGATATCAATTTTGTGCTTAACAACAAATAAAATGAAATGTTTTAAACATATCTAGACTCATGTTTGTTGTGAGGTAGTCCATACACTATAAAAGACAATATGAGAGCTACTATACATAGAAAGCCTGAGTAGCCATCTTGAGGTTGCCATGACAGTCAATTAAACCTATTGAGCTTTGCTCTTGAGGTTTAGTAGGTTGCCATGGCAACTTCAAGATGGCTTCACAGGATTGTTGTGTATAGCAGCCCAAACATTATCCTTTATTTTGTCATTTGGCATATCCAGTATTCCTGTAGCAGCATCATGGCTGGCAATGACAAAAAAAAAAAATCAGTCCAACTAAATAATACATGAACATATAAGAATTAGCCAGCAGAAGGAGGTCTTGTGGTCTATCAAGTTTGCTCAGTTGTGGAGCCCCTAATTCAGAGATTACAGTGTGCCCCCCCACCTCCACCTCCCCTCAAATACCGACCCTCTTTATCACCCTGTCCCACTCTCCACTGAATTGTTCACTGTCTTCTGAGTGACAACCTTATCTGGGAGTTCATTCCATCCTGACACCACTCTCTCTGAAAAGAAGTACCTTTCAATTTCATTCTTAAAGCTTCCCCCATCCAGCTTATAACAGTGACCCCTGGTGATTTTGTAATCACCGAGACAAAAAAAAGGTCCCTGATATTCACCTTTTCATACCTCTTAAGGATTTGAAGGTCTCAGGAGGAGGGAAGGGGGATAGACTACAAGGCCTTTATCTGCTATCAATTTCATATGTTCTTATGTTCATAGTCATGTGTCGTTGGGGCTGGACTGAGGTTAGAGTAACGAGCTATGAATGAGCTTGCTACATCCAGCAGACCTGAATTTGATTCCCACAACCTCCACTTGCATACTGTGTGACTCTGAGCAATTCACTTAACCACCCCAGTGCTACCTGGTTGCCCCTGAAAACAATCACATGTGCCTAGTGGGCCTTACCTGGTTACCAAAAGAATAAAAAAATAAATAAAACAATGTACACTCTCTCCCTCCTCTCTTCCAGTGAGTACACGTTAAGCTCCTTCAGTCTGTCCTCATATGCCCTGCCCTGCTGACACTGAACCATCTTTGTTACCCTCCTGTGAACTGCCTCAGGCTGGCTGATATCATTTTTGAGGAAGGATTTCCAGTATCGCACACCATACTCCAGGTGAGATTGTACCAAGAATCTGTAAAGCGGCAGTATAACTTCCTCCCTTCTTCTCATGAACCCTCTACAAGTACATCCCAGCATTCTATTTGCCTTCACTGCTGCTTTCTTACACTGCATAGCTTGATTAAAGAGCAACTGATGCCTTCAGGAGAACGTTAACAAAACATAACATTTAGACACAGTTTGGCTTGTATTTATTTATTTAAAGTTCGTAACCGGTAAAAGCACACTGACCCGGAGCTCGTTTCCAGGTGCGACCCAGGGGAGCAGGGTACATACAGGAGGATAAATTTCACATTAGTTCTGTATTCCTCCTCCTCATTATTTATTACTGAGGTAATCTGCATGAAAACAGGATCTTTGCTCCTGAAGAGTTTATCTATATCTGTTGCTTTCTCCCTGCCTGAAGTCATAAAGCACTTCTTGTGACCTCGCAGTTACTCCGATGGCACGTGCTCATTTATTGAAGCACTCATTCGGACTGCCAGCCATAGAGGTGAGTGGAGGGCTGTGCCAGTGGCCCACTCGGGGTACTGGGGGGGGGCACTATCTGATAACAGGGTGGGGGGTGGGGTTTCACTAGACACCAGGGAGTCGGAAATGTGAATTTTTTTTTTATTTTTAGACAGATTTGGGGATGGGGAAATTAATGTTATCTCTGCAAGGGGGTCTTTCTACAATTTGGGTGGGGGTGGTCAGAGGGACCAGTTGACACCAGGGATTAGGAATTTTTCTCAATTTGAGCTGGTGATTAGCTGGGGGGGTCCACTAGACACCAAGGAATCGGAAATTCTAACGTTTTTTATTATTTTTACATAAATTTGGGGATGAGGAAATTAATGTTAATCTCAGCGGGATATGGGGGCTTTCTACAATTTGGGCCAGTGATCGGCCAGGGAGGGACCACTGGACACCAGGGATTGGGGATTTTTCTCAGTTTGGGCAGTGATCTGCCGGGGGGGTCCATTAGACTCCAGGGAGCCTTTTTGTTGCTGACAAAAATTGTGTATTTTCACCAAGCGGTGAATTTTGACGTTTCATTGGTGAAATATTTGCACTCTGCAGGTGAAATTTTGCATTTTGCACCTGCGAAATATTTTGTGAAATACACAAACTTCACAAAATATTTCACGAAGTGTAATTTTTCAATTTTGTGCAACACTACTCTAAAGTTACTGGTGATGGCTATCCTTAAATCTCTTTCCTCCTCAGATTCAATGATCTTTAAACCCCTAAATGTACTCGGTCCTCAGGTTCTTTCTTCCTATATGCATAACCTTGCACGTCCTTGCATTAAACCTGAGTTGCCACATGCCTGCCTCTTTTCCAGATTTATGAACATACGAATGTGCCAACAGAAACAGACCATCCGGTCTATCTAAGTCTGCTCAGGTATGCAGCTGACACCCCTAGTTTGCTGTTGCCCCATCCCCCTTCCCTTTGTCATCCCACTGCCACCCCCCACCTTTCCCACCCTCACTCTCCCCTGTTCCCTGTCCCATGCCCTTTTGAAGCTGTTCACAGATTTACATGATACCACCCATTCTGGTAGTGTGTTCCATTTTGCTACCACATTCTCTGTGAAATAGTGTCTCCTCATTTCCCTCCTAAATCTTCACCCCTCTATTCTGAGCCCATGCCCCCTGGTGTCTCTCACCCTCCTTAGCTGAAAGACCCCATTTGCCCCATCCTTATTGATTCCCCCTCAGATACTTGAATGTCTCTATCATGTCCCCCTGTCCCTTCTATCTGGCAGGTCTTCCTTTAGGTCCTGCACTCCTTCAGCTGTCCACCCTCCCACAGTGCTTGGCATTATAGGCAAACAAGCAGATATTGCCTTAATTAATATGTCACCTGATAATTTATTGTCCAAGGTCCTCTCTATTCATTGCATAGGTAGGCACCTATGAACTTATGAATGGTCTACTCTGTATGTCTCTAATATATTGTATCCACTTTAACTCATTGTATGTAAAGCGCTTTACTTTGTATGTTCTGACATATTGTATCCTCTTTAGCTCATTGTATGTAAAGGACTTATAAATTGTTATCCTGTTAAGTTTCTTCATGTCTGTACTCTCCCGGGTCGTGCCTGAAAATAGTCATTTTATGGCTAGTGCACTTACCCAGTTAACAAAAGCTAAATAAAATAAATGCCTTCACCAATGTAATTTATTTTTTTTTTACTCTCTTTTCATCCCCACCACCTTATCTCCACTCAATCAGAGCCCTCCATGCCTCAAGTGCGCCAACCTACCCGACTCAGGGTTTACCCCTAGAGTGCTCCAGCTTGACTCCCCTAAGTCCTTGATCTCCCAGATTACCCCTGGGCAGGGTGAGGAGAGGTCCCCCTTACCTTCTCCCCTGAATGTTCAGGGAGAGAGCTTGCACAATGGAGTCTGCCCTGATGTTGTCGGTGGTGGTGGCGTGCATGCTGCTGGAGAGGTCGTCACCTAGGAGAGGTGAAGGATTTTTCCTCCTCCGATCCCTCTGTTACCCAACCCTCTGAGACGCTGGCATGTAGGATGTAAGTCCAGAGAGTCAACGTGCTGACGCACACTCCTCTCAAGTGCCTAACAGCGTTCCCCCCTCCCTGGCTCCAGTAAGCAAAACCGCCATTCCCCTCAAGAGCAATGCACCCACAGGCTCTCTTAGAACATCAGGCACTTTATAGCACCTCCGGTATCCCACCCTGAGGGAAGAGAGCATCCACTGGGATGCTCCATCCTCCCTCATCCGACTGACCCCCGGCGACCCGAGTTCATTCCCAACCCTCAGTGCCACCGGACCGGTGCACCAGTGTCATTTATGAATGTATTTAACAACACTGGACCTAACAGTGACCCCTGTGGGACTTCACTGTTGACTTATCTCATACTTCACACTGTAGCTCTCCCCCACCACTACTTATCAAGCCATAAACCACACCTCGTCATGTCTTATTCCTTACATATTTGACAGATTTCTCACAAATTGTAAGTGAGTTTTGTTATTTCATTTTAAGTCTTAGTATTTGTGTTTGTGTGCTACTTATTTGTAAAATTTTTCTTACATATTGATCCCTTTTTAAGTAACTGTATCTGAAGAGTTACTCATTCGGAGTCGTTCTGTTCCTGTTTTGTTGAATCACTTTTCTGCTTTATTGTTGTATTGGAAACCAGCTCTAAGAAGTAACACACACCACAAATAATAAGGGACTAAGGTGTTTATTAAGGGAGGGGTACACCGGCATGGTACAGATTAAGTATAACAAATGACAGGCAAGATCAGGAGGACAAGGTAATACAACAACGAGAGGGGAGAAGTAACAGAGAGAGAACAAGAAAAGGGACTGAATTATATAGGGTGCATGAGACAATAACAAACACAACAGCAATGGCAAAACACATTATTTTACATACAAAATAAAGAAGCAAGAGGGCTTAAAGATGTAGATTAAAGAATACAATTTAAAGATGGGGGGCAGTTCAGGGGCAATGTGAGGAAGTATTATTTCACAGAGAGGGTAGTGGATGCATGGAACAGCCTTCCTGAGGAGGTTGTGGGGTCTAAAACTGTGGGAGAATTCAAGAATGCATGGGACAGACATAAAGCAATTCTTGTGGGGGGTAGGAAGAAATAGGCTGTTGGTTAACTAGGATCTGCGGCCTATCCTGTAGGTAGGGAAATGGGCAGACTAGATGGGCCAAGCTGTCCTTATCTGCTGTCAAAGTCTATGTTTCTATGTTTCTAGTACAGAACAGATTTTTTTTTTGTTGTTTTTATTTTTATTTAGGGGGAACATACAGACAACAGAATAGAGGATAGAAAAATGAAAACAAAAAAGACAAATTCATTTGTGCTGCCACATTACCTGCCAGTGGGGACGCCATGCAGTTCAGATAGGATGCCCATGATTCTGTCGACATCACCCTGGAGTTTAACAATCTCCCCCTGGGCATCATTAAATTTCTGTCTGAAATCATTTAACTCTTGTTGAAGCTGGTGGACTTTTTTTTTTTTACCAGGAGGGACGCACTAAGCTGAATGCTTGTTTACAGTTGCAACCTGGGAGCACAAGGAAGTTAACTGACTTGCTCAGAGTCACACAGTATTGAAGTGGGAGCTGTGGGATTCAAGCCCAGGTCTCCAGGTTTGCAGCTCAGAGCCTTAAACCACTGTGCCATACTGCCTCAATACTGAATGCTGAAGCTGGTGGACTTCTGACAGGACAGCTGATAAGCCCATGTGTCACTGCTAGTGGAGCAGGAGCTGCCTGTGCTGCTGCTGGCTCTGGATGGGGGGACAGCCCCTGGTGGGGTCTTGATGCTACTGCAGACTGCTGCTGTTGTCTGGTCCAGCAAGCCCAGTGAGAACACTTAACAGGTCCAGAAATGCCTCCTCCTGCTCACCCCCTTCAGTGCTCACACCAGCACTGCTCCCCACAGCTGCAGTTGATGCTGCCACCACCTTCTGCAGTTTAAGGTCCCATTGAAGTGGATGGTGGTGCAGCATGTGGCTCCGCCGGCCACTTGTCCTGAAGTGGGAACCAGACTTACTGCGCTACACTTCCTGCTTGCATAGATTGCAGGTGACCACTGGGTCACCTGCTGAAATTGCATAAAAAAGCTCCCAGGTAGGAGAACTTTAGGGATGATAGGGCCATGGTGGGGGTGGCAGATGATGCCCTAGGCATGGACTTTTCCTGCTGCTCAGGAGGGGGCAAGGTCTCCTGCTACCGTGGGTGGAGGAACAGTATCCTGGTGCTGGAAGGGGGCACTGTCTCCTGCTGCTGCTGCTGCAGTGGAGGGACCATGGTTGCCTCCTGGTGCCAGGGAGGGGGCACTGTCTCCTGCTGCTGCAGTGGAAGAGTCACAGTCACCTCTTGCTGCTGGGGAGGGGGCACAGTTGTTTGCTGCTGGGTGCTGGGACCAACAGCCTCCTGCCACTGTAGCATTTCAATTTTAATGGACAACGGAAATGCGCACCTGTCAAGGTGGCGTACAGGTGCCCCACTGCCTCTGTCCTTTTCCATTATGCATATCATCACCAACAATTCAAACAAACCAAAAAAAAAACAATAGAAACAGAGATAGAGACTCTGAGAGAGACAGCGGAGGAAGGGGGGAATCACACACACAAACACACACACACAAATCCACAGGTACTAAAATATGAAATAGGACAAAGACAAACAAGAAAAGGTTAGAAAATATAGCACAAATTAAGTAGTTTAAGTATCAAAGTGCACTCTGCAGTCACAGAGCACTGAGTCTAGATGCTGCTTGCTTTCTCAAGATATGTAGCACAGGAAATAAACCACTCACTTCTTGCCTGTTTAGATATAACCATGTGACCACCAGCAGAGAAAAGCCCAATTTCACCTAATTTCACCTTATAGAAGTGTAAGGTGAAATTCAAGGTGAAATCGGACAGTGAAATTTCACCGAAAGGCCTTAATTATGCTAAATGTTTCGCTGGGCAGAATTGGCAGTGAAATAAAATGTTGCTGCATCTCTACACAGGAATAGAGATACTGTAGGCACATAAGGTTTTTGCCCATGTAATAGGTAAACAGTATAGGCGAGTTTATTTTGTTTTTCATTCATTTTAGAAAGTAAACAGATGTGACTCCAGGGATGAGAAGCAATTGATTTCAATTTTTGGTAGAGGCGGAATTAACAACACCCAGGGAACAAGCAAGGCGGAAGTAGCAACAAGAGAAAGCAGAACATGAAACTTTAGACTGGCGCAAATATGTTTTGGTTAACATCCATCTAAGCCTTTGGTTTGGTTTGTTTATTTAAAAACTGGTAAGACCATGAGCAGAACTGCCTGTTTTCATGGGCAACCAGGTACAAAAATCATTAAATAAGAAACAAAATAAAAACATAATAACATACATTACTTATTACAAACACACTCCAGTCATAAAATACAACTTATGAGCACTTACACAAAAAAACAGGCCTAATGCTCAACTGCCTCAAATCACTAATAATTAGTTAATGGTCAATTATTCCTCAGTTTTGCTTTGGTTGATTTTTTCACATGCAAATGAGTTAGTGGCTAACTCCTCCTAGATCAGCCTACTGCTAACTAATTCTTAACATTTTCAGTAGTTAGTCATTGACCTATTTCCTAATTAAGAATTAACTAATCCCCATGAATTGAGTATTAGTTTGGCATTCATTAATTACCAGCTGATCTTATATAATAAATAATTTCCAATCAATACTCAATTTGTTGAGCATTAGCTGATAATTAACTTTACACCACATAGTAAGCATAGTTATTAGTTAAGAATAACTAAATCTTAACCAGCTCAGTGCTGCTATAAACTGTCCAGCTAGGAGTCCAGGCAAGCTGCAGGAGAACATCCACCCCTCACTGAAGGTGTCACCCATCTGACTGAGGCACCATGTGGTACTCCTCCATCCCCCCATGCCAGAAACTAGCCTTCATCTGGGGTAGTGCCCCATCCTGCAGGTACAGCCTTTGGGGTAGGCCCAAGTATCAAACAGGAGGAAGAGGTAAGTCCCAAATAGCTATCTGAAATAAATTGCATTTATGCAGGCAAAAGACTCCCTTACCCAACTGGAGTCACTTGTTTGTAGAAACAGAAACAGAAACTGATGGCAGATAAGGACCATTTGGCCCACCTAGTCTTCCCATTATCCCTATCTGTGATACCGCAGTTCTTACTTGGTCTCCAGATTTACCCTCCCTTTCCTAACCGATAAGTTTCCCTTATGCTTATCCTATGCCTGCTTGAATCCTATTAGTTTTTGCCCCAACCACCTCCGCTGAAAGACTTTTCCAGGTATTCACCACTTTCTGTAAAGAAGTACTTTCCCACATTTCACCTGAATCTACCCCTCCTCCAGCATCACCCTTTTCTTAGCATCTTTTTTCTGAAAAATGCTTCCCTCTTGTACCATTTTTATACCTGTGAGGTATTTGAAAGTCTCCAGGGTATACATATTGCGGTCCTTTAGACACTCCTCATAGGGCTTCTGATGCAGGCCCTGCACAATTTCAGTTGCCCTCCTCTGGACTGCCTCCACTCTGTTTATGGACTTCTGGAGGCATTGTCTCCAGAACTAGACATAGCACACTTGAGGTCTCACCAATGATTTATACTGCAGTATCACCAGCTCCCTCTTTCTGCTGGTGAAACCCTTCCCTATGCACCCTGACATCCCACAAGTAATAATAATTTTTTAGTCACCTACTAGCACATAGATTGGGTACATGCTCCAAATGTGCCACTAAAAATTTGAGCAACTTTATGGTAACTACCAAGCAATCAACTGATAACTGCTGAGTAAATTGGGAGCGTGTTCCAAAAATGCTAATTAAGTGCCTTATAGTTATTCCTGATACACCTGCAATGGAGTACCCTCTCAGTTGGCACACTCCTGCATTATTTCAGAAAAGCACCCGTAGAGTGTGTTCCAAAAATGCTACTCAAAGTGCCATGGAATTACAGTACATACACTTCAAATTGGGTACCCATCCTCTGCAAATGCAACTAAAATGCAATTTAAGTACCTTCTTGAGTAAACTTCAGTCTTTCAGTGTAAAATATCCTCACAGTTATGGCACAATTGTAAATTAAAACTTCTGGAAGAGTCCATGTGCCACAATGGGGTGGTGGGTCCCTCCCATGTAGTGCCCTCCCAGATAACTGAACTAGGCAAATCTGATACTCCGAACATGCTCTTGCCCTCATGTCAGCTTCTCAGTCTCTGACTTGACCAGCCACACAAATCTGCAAGCAGAGCAGGATTAAGAAAGGGAATGGGGTGTGCATTTTATTTTTTTTTCAAATAAGGGTTAGGGAGTCCTAGAAGCCATCACATAGGGGTGTGCAAGTACCTTTTAATATCACTGGCAAATATTTTTGCACCCCAGATACTCTGCTATTCATTAATCACTATCATATTCCTTGTCAAGCTGCCCCCCCTCCCCGGTCAGCAGCATTGTGCCAAATAGTGTTTTATCACATAATGACTATGAATACCCCAGCTGAGATGTAATATTTCAGTGGGGTCCATCTTCATATAATTTTACATCTAGGAGCTGAAGCTCAATGGACAGCAAGGTCACTTTCTCTGGGTCACACAGTGAGTCAGAGGCTATGGCTGGGCTTGAACATGGATATCCTGCTTCACAGTTTCAGAGACAATATTATGATGGAAGGAAGGTCCAACTAACCACAGTTCAACACTAAACCCCTCCCCCACCAACACACACACATTTCTTAGGGCATTTACTTACTGGTGGTGGAGATTTCTTCAGGAGGCCACTGGTGTACTTTCATTTCTGCTCACTGAATTAAAGACAGTGAAGTCTTCATCTTTCTCAAACATCAAACAATTTTCTATAATATCTTGAAAGTTAAATCTTTAATGTGTTCAGAAAAGAAAGGTAAAGGTCATATACACTGTTTAGAAATGGAATTGAAGCCCATATTACACCACATTTTTCTATCATGAAGTTCAAGGGACACTTTTCTCAACTCGCTTTGCCTCTTTCTAGAAATTGTGAATACCCCCAATACAGCCTAGATGCAGTGCAGGTGGAAGGAGAGTAGATTATTGTATCATGAGTAAACGGACTCATTGGGGGTGTTCCTAATGTCCAGGAAGCATGCAACAAGAGTAGAGCAATGATCTGAAACAAAATGTTGGGAATTCACACACTATCTGCATGCATTTCAGTCAAGCTAAAAAAACGCACAGCGGTTAAAACAACTAACAACTTCAATGAATTGTAGAGAAGATAAGCAATCATTAAACATATATTTTCAATTGTGTAAGTAATATAATGCAAAAAGGATTGACAACTGCCCCTTTAACACTAACTCTGTACCAAAATGTGTATGTGATGGTCAAACAACAAAATGTTTTAAAAGTAATTTTACTGTAAACAACATTTTTTTTCAGTTAGTCTTATTTCTCCTCCATGCACTGGCAGCCTCCATTATACCTTCCACCCCAGCCCCATCACCCCAACATCCCCCAGGACTTACTATCCCTCAGAGGCAGCATGGTTAGGCGCAGGGCATGTAGGAAGCTGGAGTCATCCTGCAGCAGGAGCACAACTTTTTCTAGTACTCCCCTTAATGTGCAGCATGCCCCCATGTGCTGTACACCTGACATCTGTCCCTACTCTTTCCAACTCTGGTAGTTTCAGCCCGCTTATCCTCAGCCACTGCTAGGATCTGGCAAGCACCGAAGTCTACCCCACCCCACCTGGAGATGAGCAATGCAGCAAGAATGCAATCTTTCTCCCTCTTGCTGACCCTCCAACTCCCAAGCTAACACTCGACACTTGGGTCATCGGCACCACAAGTGGTAGCAGCATCACTGCAATGGTGGGCCTGCAAAAATCTAAGATCTGTGAAATGTAATTGGTCTGCACATCCACATGTGTAGATGTAGGTTCTGTCATCTTATTTTTTGTGGCTATTTCTGCCCTAGTAAATATAGAATCTGTCAGCAGACAAGGATCGTACGGCCCACTTAGTCTTCCCATTTGTCTACTCACTGCTGCAGCCCCAGATCCTAACTGGTGCATTTTTGTAACTTGGTAGTTATTGCCCAAGAACCCTCTTAGTTATTAAATGACTCCTAAAAACACCACAATGATGACATTTGGTAAGGAATGGGGCTGCAGGTGCTCTATGGGCATTGCAGTAGGATGGGGGGGCACCTCAATATACTTGGATCATCTTTGCAGACAGGTATACATGTATGGGGATATTTGCCTAACGTAATCATTATGCTGTTTTAGGGCTGCAGTGCTCAGTGGCCACTTGACTCGCACAAAGAAATTATAAACCAGGCTTTATGGACTAAACTCTTTATGCAAGCAAAGAAATTTAATATATAGCTAAAATAGCTTCTGCAATAGACAACATCATGTTATGAGTTGCCTGCCTGGAACTAGCAGTCATGTTATTTGCTGTTAAAAATGCGGGCCCTTCCATTTGCATGCAGAAAACAGCAAGCTGGAACATGCAGATGAAGCTGCAATAGAAGCAGATGCTTGGTTGGATACCATATGGGGTTCAACAGGCCTGGTCACAGGTGGATTAAGAGCAAGGCTAAGCATACAGCAGTAGTGATACAGTGTATAGTAGAGCATTGTTCTACATAGAAATTCATAGTTTTCAAAATGCTGTTATACCACAGTTCAAAGGTCATGGAATGTGATTGTACCCTGCTGTGGAAGAACAGCATTCTAAAACCTCTAGAGACGTGAACAAGTTAATTTCACTATGAAAGAGAAAGGTAAAATAATGCACAGAGAAGTGTGGTTTATAGGGATATAATTAATAGGTTCTGTTTTTTACAATGGAAAAAAAAGTGTGTTAAATACCGTTAACACCTGAGTAGGTGTTACGGCATTCACGTGGCTTCTTCCAATAGCAATATGCTCGAAACAGAAACAGAAAGTGAGCGGGAATATCAGTGTTTGTTTTCTGAAACAAATAACTCACCTCCTCAGTTGCATTCACTCTGCACGAAACTGTCTCTGCCACGGGCAAATAACCTAATCTTCATTCTGATTAACAGTTCAATAATAAAATGTTAATGTTCAAGCACAGTTCTCTTTTTCTCAGACACATAAAAAAGCGTTCATCTCCACAAGGTAATATTCCAGTTATTTTTTAAAGTCAAATCTCAACAGAAAAAAAAAGTCACCCTTCAATTATATAAAACAAAATATGGGGTGCAGTGTGTTTCACTCAAATTTAACAGAAACCCTCATTCTTGGATGGCTATCATAAACCCCTTGGGCTTCGCCCTCGAGGTTTATGTGCCATCCAACAACTCGGGTGTGTGATAAAGTCTCATAACACACTGCACCCCATACTTAATCCTATATTTTATGCACCCAGAGGTGTGTGTTGCCCCATGAAGTCTAAGGGTTTTATATGGGCATAACACACCCCGAGGTGGTGAACAAAATCCCCATAGAACCACACTTCTCCATGTTTTATTTTTTCATTTTTTTGGTTTAAATTGTCTTTGATGCTTTGTGAGAGTAACTGTTACTGCTGACAAGCATCTCTCACACTGAGTGACTAACTGTGTAGTGCTTGTGAACATCCAGTACAAGACAGCTTGTTTGGCGGTTTTTCAGGTGATGCTGCAGTACTGTTCTGCCCCGTGGTTTATGGAGCTCCATAGACATACAGTATGTGGTTTACAAAGCTGTTGGGCACTCACTGGCAGTAGTTTATAACTGGGCTGGAAAGTAAGATTTTTTTGTTCCCCCTCATAATATGAATTGGTTGCTGTATGCTTCACGATTGTTTTTCTTTTCTTTCACCCTATATGCATTTCCTAGCAGTTATTGTTATCTTATGGTATGTCACAGCTGCTTACCCAGAAACCAGATTCTGATCTGTTTTATTATTGTTTCTACTGACCATATATGCACTTTTTTTTACCAATTATTGTACCTGTATGCTATGTCATCACTTCTACTGTACACTGTTTAAAGTTGCCCTTGCAGGACCTCTTTGAAAATAAGCATGCTTAATGGAATCTTCCTGCCAATAAACATAACTTATAACCACTAACCAGTAAATATAAAAACAACAACGCACATATTTCACATAATATACAATGTACAAACACAGGATGAGCAACTTTATGTATAACCAGTGTGTTGTGCCACCTCAGGGTTCTGATTCCCACAGACCTCTTGAGCTTCATCCTTGAAGTCAGAGAGAATCACATGCCCTCTGTGGCAAAACACACTGGTTATGCATAGTTACCCATTCAGTATTTTCAAAATAGTGTATGGTGGAATGTGGTTGTGTGTGAAAATCCATACACTGCAAAAAGTCATTCTGCTTCAGTAGTGATGTCCTCGCTAATGCAGAATGACTTTTTGTTCTGCATTAGTGAGGATGTCACAATGCAATTACCCCCACCAGTGCCATTCACAGGAAGGGACAGTTGGTAACTCCTGTATGCGAGCAAGCAGGTGGGCTAGAGAGACCAGGAGTGAGGGTTTCCAGTGAGGAATGATGGTCAAAAAACAGAAATGATCCTGTATTTTGGGGCACCATACACTATATAGAACAGTGTATGGTCTCCCAAACAACTCGGCAGCTCCTCCCCCTCATGTTTTCTATGACAGCAGAGGGACCTCTTGAGCTTCGCTCTCGAGGTCATCAGCCATCATAGAAAACACTCAGGTGAAGAATTGCCTTGTTGTGTATGGGTGGCCCTACACTATCCTATATATGCTGAAGGTTGCCCAGTTTTGATTGCATATCAATATGTAAGTTTTGTTTTGGGCATCATTTTCAAACCACTAGCAAGCTGGGAAGCGCTTTGTTGTGGAATTTTGGCATGGGCATCACTGCAAACAACCCCCCCCCCCAGTTTGGGCAGTCTTTCCTTGTCCAAGACTGATGCCTCATCCTCCCCCTGCTGTAACAGGCTTTCCCTGCTGTACAGTGGAACCCTCTTTTCATCCATCCTATATGGATCATTCCCCATTTTCTAGTGGCACCTTCTTCCCACCACATGCAAAGTTTTCTGTTGTCTAGTGGCATTTGTCTGCCTTTCCCAGTATTGTGCCATTCCCTGGTGTTCGGTGGCTCCAACCTCCATCTCTATGATAAACACTATATAGTGTATTGTAGAACGTCATTTGTATGGAGAGCGATACACTGCGGTATATTCTGGCATGGAGACAGGGACTCAGTTAAGCCACACAAGGGCAAAACTATTAGATAGCAGAAGGACAGCTTTAAATGAAATGTGAAGATGTTTAAGAGCAGCCCTGGAGATAGAGGAAATAGAGGGGCAGAGAAACAGTGGGGGGAGGAGACTCTAAGGAGCCACTATGGAGGTAACTAACCAATGCATTAGGATAGTGGCCAAAGAGAAAAGAAATAAACGACTATGGTTCTCTAAAGAGGTGGGAGACTAAGTAAGGGCTAAAAGAGTAAGTTTCAGAAAGCGTAAGGGAGGAGGACAGGGAGGTGTACCATGAACGTCTAAGAGAAGCAGGGAAGGCTGTTAGGAGGGTTTCACACGAACTGTGAAAAAAAGGGGATAAGACATTCTACAGGTACATAAAAAAACTGGGGGAGATTGTTAGGCTCAAATGGGAAGATATAGAGTGTAGGGGGGTTATTTAGACAAGGCAGAAATACTTAACAAATATTTCTGTTCAGTAATCACTGAGAAGGGAGAGGGTAAAGAACCACAGCTGGGGAGAAGAGGCAATCGGGGGGAGAAGTGCACACCAGTCCATTCACAGTGGAGAGAGTTCTGGAGAAACTCCAAAGCTGAAAGTGGATAAAGCCATGAAGTCAGATGACAATACACTTGAGGATATCAAAGGAGTTGCAGAGGGCAATAGTAGCACCTCTGGGCACCCTTTCCACAGAGTTACTCAACACAGGTGTGGTTCCAGAGGGCTGGAGGAGGGTGCAAGTAGTTTCACTGCACAAAAGTGGCTAGCATTAGTGTGGAAGTGGGGAACTATAGGCTAGCCAGCCTCACCTCAGTGGTGGGGAAGAGCACGGAGTCACTGCTGAAAGAAAGGATACCCTTACAAAAAAGTGGTATACTGAAGTATACCATAAATACAGTAGTAGCCACAGACATTGCCAGCTATTTCCGAAAATTTCTGTGATATTTCTATATAAATCTCCTTCTTTCTGCATTTCCACAGTAGGGACAGCAGACAGAAACTCTTTAGACATTTTGCGAAATATCTGGAAATAGCTGGCAATGTCTGTGGCTACTATTGTATGCTTAATGTATACTGATGTACTTGAGTAATACTTTATATATAGGATAATGCAGTATACTTATGTACTTTTGTACTGTCTTGTATAAGAAATACATTTGAAATATACGGAGTTGCTTAACACATACTTTCTATATACTTAAGCCAAGTATACTTGCACCTTTTTATACTTCAATTTTGTTTCTGTACTTCTGCAAACTATACTTTCAGTATACTGATTGTTGGCCTATGACCAGTACATGGAGTTCATGAGTGCATTTCCATTTTAAAGTGACTCAGTGCCTTTTGAATATTTTGTCACTCTAAACCTTCTTAAACCAGATGTTTTCTAATCATAAAAAGGCTGTCACAAAGGCTTCAATTTGATTGGATGTTTTGTAGACTTCCATATCATGTCACCATCCTGCATGATTTTTTCCTAGGTTGGAATGATGCATTCTAACATACCAACATACTAAAATGCCAGCAGAATAGACCTACTGGTCTTTCGCATCTGCTGGTTTGGTCAGCCCCACCCTGGGAGCTGGACCTTGCTGCCTCGCCTTCTCTGGCTTCTCCTTCCCAGTTCTGGATATTCTCGCTGCATTGGATTTTGCTTCCAGAACCCTTCCCCTGTACTTGTCCCACCCCTCTTGAACTCCTCCACCGTCTCTGCCTCCACAGACCCTAGGCAGCGCATTCCATGGCTCCACCACCCTTTCAGTGAAGTAGCACCTCCTCCTTTCTCCCCTGAATCTTCCCCCCTCCAGCTTCCACCCATGCCCTCTAGTGGCCCCCTCCTCCTTCTTTCAAAGCACCCTGACTGTTCCTCCCCTATTTACCCCCTTCATGTACCTGAAGACCTCTATCATGTCTCCCCAGTCCCTCCTCTCTTCCAATGTGTACATATTTAGCTCTTCGAGCCTCTCCTCATAGGTCCTGTCCCTCAAGCCCCAAATCATTTTGGTTGCCCTCCTCTGGACCCTCTCCAAGAGTTTAATGTCCCTCTTTAAGTGTGGCCTCCAAAACTGCATGCAGTACTCGAGGTGCGGCCTCACCAAGCAGTTATACAGAGGGAGTATCACTTCCCTCCTTCTGGAGGTGATCCCCCTAGCGATGCATCCCAGTATCCTGTTGGCCTTGGCTGCTGCCCTCCTACAAGTCTCTGAGTTGTCCATCTTGACATCCACCACCACCCCCAGGTCCCTCTCAGCCATCGAGACTTGTAGCATTCCCCACCCCAGGGTGTACACTTGGCCCGGGTTTCTGGCCCCCAGGTGCAGTATCTTGCATTTCCCTGCATTGAACCTCAGCTTCCACTTTCTAGACCATCTTTCCAGAGCCTCCAGGTCCCCTGGTAGGGCCACCCTCCCCTTCTTCCCATCCACCACAACCTCCAGTTTTGAGTCATCTGCAAAGAGACTCATCTCACTCCTGATTCTGATTCAGAACCTGTTTTGTTAAACAGTTGCTGCTTGAACTATTTAAATAGAAATGTCTATCTGAATAAGAAAAACGTAAAACATTACAATTCTAACACTTTTCATTTGGAATAATTATGTTTCTTATTTATAATAACTGTTTCCCTTTTTTCCATAGGGAAACCTCTTCTTAATTTGTCAAGCGGCTGTCTACAACTGAATTATTGCATTAAGTTTTTCTGACAACCCACCTTCACACTAATTGGCACTACTTGTATCATGCAGCTTGAAAGTGAAATAGCTGCATTTTATACTTTCAGCTATATGGAGCTCAGGCTGTGACCTGCTGCATGGGGTGGGAGATGGGGCCTCAATTCAAGGTGTTTTCCAGAATTATGAACAAGTTCTTGTTGCCCCCTACCCCAGTTTCTCCAGAGTCAGAACCAACAGCAACCAAACAGTGGCCAGCAAGCCATCATCATCTTCTCTGCTCTCCTCTCCTCTCCTAAGGGGGTCCAGTACCCAGTGTATACGGATCTCTAGCACTGGGTGGAGGGTACAGCAGCCTGGGAATGTGCTGTGTTCCCATCATATCGAGGACTTGCGGACCTCTGCACGTTGGGGGCAGAAATGTGCCAGATTGTGTGCTGAGGTCATTGCAGTTCTGGCCTCACTTCAATGAGGGTGAGTGCACAAGGCAAAAACACTTTGGTGTGCCCATCCGTTGGCACAAAAGTAGGATTTTTGCCCGCGATGCTGGTGGCCTAGGTTCAAATACACACTCGGGCCATCAGAGGGTCTGCTGGTTGGGGCAGGACTGAGCAGCCCATGGACTGCTTGCCTCTTCCAGGGGGAAGGTGATTGAGTATAGAGCACAAAAGTGTGGACCCCTGGCAGAAGCTGGGGGATCTGATGCAATTGATGCCTGATATGTGTGGAGGTGGGATGGACACCGGGTTCATCCCACTGACATCATTGCACATCTCACCTGCTGAGGGGATTAGCATCCACAAAAGATGCTGCCTGTGCCAGGGATGATGTCACCTCCTGAAGCCATGGCCCTCCCCAAGTACCCACCCCGACTGGTACGGTGTCTCTCTGGATGACCCACCCCCATGGCCCTACCCACTTGGGGTAAGCTTAGTGAGCCCTGCCAATGATGTAGCTGGAAATCTGGACCTGTCTCTGTGGGGTGGGGTCTACTCAGTGGCCACACCTTGGGGGGTAAGCCAGGGTGAACTGGGGATCAGTTGGGGTGGTGGATCCAGGAGGTAGGGCTGATAATATGGGACAGGTGACAGAAAAAGGAAAAAAAAACACATTGGTGTGAGCACCATGATGCCAGGGATCCCAGCAAGTGCCAGGACCTAGCAGATATGGTTTGTCCTCCCCTGGCAGTGACAGAAACCAAAAATACAAACATAAACAAACTAGAAAAAGAATAATGTTTAGTAATGTACTCAGAGTTGTTAGCTAATAGTTACTCCCTAATATGGTAGTGAGGTTCATGCAGTGCCACACATGCCCCTAGGTGGACATTGTTAGACTGCTAATGTAATACCATCCGTAAACATTCATGGCTTTTGTAATCAATAAATTAAAAATATTCATATTAGTTTTTATTCTTCATAGTGTAGTTAGCGACGCAGATATCAGATCATTAGCTGTGATCTGCCGTACTGGAAGCATGAGCATCCTCTTTGCTTGTTGTCAAACAGTTTGCTATGGCACTGGTGGTGTCCTGTGGGCTTTGTTACACATATGCCAATAACACAGCATTCACAGCTCCGTAACTTGATTAACGAAAGACAGGTATAAAACCTCTGTCTGGCTAAACATGCATTTGTGTGTCCCATGCAGTCTGCCTGCGGAGCACAAGGATCCTTGCCAACTAGTTGTATGTGCAGGTTATATGCGTTTCTGAACCCTTAGCCATGAAAGACTGTATTACTATGTTGTTTCAACGTTAAACTGATAAGTTTCACCCTGAATTAAAATGGCTGGTAGCTGAAAGGTTCTTTAGTCTGTTTACACAAATAATTTCTAAAAATTTGCATTGATTCAAAGAGTACAGTTTTGTTGAAGTGTTCATGTTTTTAAAAATATGTGCAACAACCATACTGTGTTATGTAATACAAACATAAAAAATACTTCACATGTGCAAGTTCAAACATATTTTATCTCATGAAATAAACAGGCAACACATTGCACAAGACTGACTGTAGTAAAGAGAATTTTTACTGACATCACTGCAACCTGTTAAAGGAAATTTCAGACATTCCAGATGGCAGCTACCACTCACAGTAGTGCGGTATCTGCCCTTGGTGAAAGCCATTGTAGCCAGGATTTCATCCATTTCTTGAAGCCCTGTTTTAATAAAATCACCCGTAAATACAGGTTACTCACCTGTAACAGGAGTTCTAGGAATGGTATATGTTGTTCATCCACACTTATTGGCAGGTCCCTTGCCGCTTTAAATCTTGCCGGAAGGTCTTCAAGCTGGCTCCTCCCACCCACCCAGGTGGTAAAACTCTCAGCTCCCGCCCCATGATGCCAGATCTAGCCTCAGAAGCCAGGTCCTGCGTCAAGCCGGGAGGTTGGTGGTCGTAGGATGAATATACCATTCCTAGAACTTGTTACAGGTGAGTAACCTGTATTCTAGGGACATGGATATGTTGTTCATCCACACTTATTGGCAGACTCCTAGCAGTTCTCTGGGAGGAGGGAGGCAAGGCGCATACCCCTACTTAGGTAGAAAGACTGGAGAACCGAGGCCCCGACCAGCACCCCGGCGCGACCCAAGGTCGATGTGGAAGGGGAACAGTAAAGCCTGCTTCCGGGCAGAAGCCCTGCAGATATCCTGGACCAGAGGGTCCTTGGAAGCAGCCACCGATGCAGCGGAAGGACGGGTTAAAAAGAGCACTTATCCCTCTGGGAGGCTCCATGCCCGCCCGCCTAAAGTGGAGACCTTGCAGGAGTGACCTGCCCACTCGTCTTCCACTGGGCTGCAATCTGCCAGATGCAGCTTCAGTGAAGGTGATGAACAGCTGGCGAACCTCTCCCGAACTTTAGCTCTATGCTCCCACGAGGTGAGCGTTAAACACGGTTCCCATGGAACCTGAATACGGCCTCCGAGGTGTGAATGGGGATAAACCCCGGCAGAGGCAACACCCTTGAAGGAAAGACTCCACCACCGCCTCCGGAGGAACTTCGAGTGGGGCACAGGACAACCTAGTCCCTGTGGAAGACCAGATAGGGAGGTTAAAGGAGCTCCTGGAACTCTCCCAACCTTCTGGATGGCGGAATGGCCCCAAGAAGGTGTTCTTCCACAACAGGTGGGGGAAAACGCACCTGTGCAAAGGTTCAGATGGCTTGCTCATGAGCTAAGCCCATACCAGCAAGGATCCCACAGAAACAGGGATACTCTCCCAAATGGAGAGGCATGATCGAGGCCTAGAAGTGCCAGACCACCTTCTCCGTACCACCAGCTACCCTCCGGCCCACGCCCGGAAGACAGTGGTGACCGCAGAAGCACCCAGAGGGTCGTCGACCGAAGCCCTGGTCTAAGGATGGACCGCAAATGGTCCGGAATGCTATGCCCAGGGACGGGGAAGGGTACCACCCTATCCCATCATCGGAAGAAGGAAACCTTCTCCCAAAGGACAAGCATCTTGACCGACTTCTTAGCAGGACGCCTCGAAGGTCGAGGACCTTGCCGAAAGACCCTAGGTCTGGCCCCTAGCCGCACAGGGGACGGCCAACAGGTGCAGGGATTGAAGGTCCAGATGGATAATCTTCCCCTGAAAAGGAAAGACAGGACCGGCGGACTAGAGACCGTCTCGGGAGCCTGGGGCTAAGACTGAGGAGAGCTGGATACCAGCACTGGCAATCCAGTCTGGGGCTACCAGCATCACCTGCGCCAAATCCCTCCTCGCCTTGCCCGTAGGTCAAGGGAAATGGGGGAGAGGCACAGAGGGGCCCGGGGTCCGTGGCCCCGATGGCATCCCCTACAGCAAGCCTTGCTGAGGGGCGGGCAAAAAAAAACAGTCTCGGCCAAGTATTCTCCCCAGAGGAAAAGGAGAAGATCCTGTGCTACCCCCGGCAGGGGAGACACTCATGAGGTGCAGCCTATGCCCGGCTCAGGGCTGCAGCCAGGGAACTGGGCTTCTGCCAAGAAATGGCTAGGAAGCCTCGACTGCGCAACCACCCAATGCGGAGAACCTCCTTGCACCGAGACAAGGGGATAGACCGAACCTGGCAGAGTAGGTAGCACATGGTCTTGGAATAGTCCAACTTGGACTTAGACCACTAGACCCCATACAAGTGGAGCAAGCGGTGCCGGATAATTGGACCGTCTGTCTCCAGCGAGCAGGAAAAACATCGGGACTCACAAGAGGACCAAAGGCGGCGCACTCTGTATTCCCCAAGATAGGCACCCCACCCATCCGAGAAGCATCGGTCGGAGAAGACCGGCAACTCAGGGCGAACAAGCAGAATAGTCTCCTGCCGAAGTTAGAACAGTCCAAGGGAGCGTTCTCCTAACTCCTGGGCTGTAAGTCATGAATTGGTCCACAGGACACAGCGTTGTGACCTCTGGCTGGCCCCTCCCACTAAGGGAAGGCCGCCCTGAGGCCCAGGAGGAGCAGGAGGTCCTGGCAGGACGTAATTTCCCAGCCAACCCGACCGGCAAAGGATGAAGAACCTCGCCCTGTTCGCCCAGAGCTGAGCTCGGACTCAAAGTCAAGCTTAGTCCCGAAGAAGCTTCACCGCTAAGATACGAGTTCTCACTTGGCTCCTGAAAACGGGAGACCAGTCTGCCTTCCGGGTGGGGTGACATCCAGACCCTTCCATGCCGCAGAGACTGCTGAGCAAGGAAGTGTTAGGAACTCGTAAGCAGCTCCCCCAAAAATGGACGGAATGAGGAGTAGGTACATCCTGGAGACCAGGAAACAGCTACACACCACATCCTGAGGATGGAATGTCTGCAGAAGAGAGACCATCCAGGCGTGTGGGAGGATGGGCGCAAGCCCCCGTCCGTAAGACACCAGGAATACCTGGACACAAACCCAGGGTTGAATGGGGGATCCATGGCCTTCCTGATCATCTCTAACTAGAGAGCCAGGCATGTCAGACGACCGACACAGGGGCAGTGAACTCAAATTCCACGTGGGGGAACGGCTCAAAGGGGATCCGCTCGCAACTTGCGACAGGATCCACCCTAAATACCTCCAGAATGAGGTGCGGAGCCGTCCCCCCACGGGAAAACCCGGGCTGGGACGACGGAGCTGGAGCAATGTCCCTTGGCCCGTCACTGAGCAGGCTTAGATGGGGAAGGAGCCGAGGAGCCCCTCAGTTTCCTGCCTCTCCGCTTCCTTTTGGAGGAAGACGCTGGTTTGGCAACAGGCCACCCAGCGCATGCCTGCTGGCCCTCATGCTGGGCCAGGGGGGCCCCAGGGCTCAGGGGGGCAAAGGGCTACACTTAAAGGCTGACGGCTGCCCTTGACCCGTTGTGAGAGTGACCGAGTCGGAGTGGCCCGGACTTCTCGGCCCATGGATGTATCCCTCCTCCCAGGGCCAAAAGGTCAGTCCCAGGAAGGGATGTCCGCCAACTCGTGCTGGGTTTCCAAGGAGAAGGATGTTAACCTCAGCCACGCCCTGACGCCATATGGCACTAAGGGCCGCCACCGATCTGGCACAGGAGTCACCTAGATCCAGAGCCGTCTGGAGCTGCTGCTTCACCACCGCCCTACCCTAGTCCCGCACCTGTCGAACCGTGGTCCGCAGGTCACCTGGGAGATGAGGGAGAACCTTGTCCAGGGAGCCCAAAAGGGTGTGGAGAAAAATGCCATCAGTGCTACCGAGCTGGCCTGATGGAGGCCTAGGGAGGATGCAGCGTAAACCTTATGCCCGACATAGTCCATCCTTCTGGACTCCTTGTCGGGGGGTCTGTCCACATCCCAGCATTTCCAAGACATTGGAAAACGTCGTTGGTAATTACCCCTTCAGCCGAGGGGTGCTCCGAGAAACCGGGCAGAGAACCGACCGGGATAGGATACCTCCGAGCTACCCTGGCCGAAGGCACAGGGCAAGAAGTAGGGCCACTGCCATAGCTCCAAGGCTGGGCCCACGATAGCCTCAGCCACTGGGAAGGCCTCCGTGGAAGAACCCCTTCGATCCAGAATCTCCAGAAGGGGGTAAGGAGCCCGATCGGAGACGGGCTTAAGCTGCATTCCAGTAAACTCTGAGATGAGCTGAAGTAGACCCTTCGAAGACGATGGGCTGTCGTCTACTGGATGTTCCTGGGAAGATCCGGGGTCCTCCCTGTCAGGAAACATGGCAGAGCCTGCTCTAGGCTCTGAAGGGTCTGCAAAAATCTGCCGCAGGCCTGAGGCACTCTTCGTCCGCCGGGGGCGGGCAGGAGTGAGGGGACCGAGTGACCTGAAGGACAGGCCACGGTCCGGCCTGAACTCCGCCGAAGGCGGAGGGGCAGCGAGGGTCGAACGAGCAACCGGTCCTGGAGAAGGCTCCTCGACCGATTCGAATGGCTGCCGACCAAGCGGCGACTGCTTGCTATCTGGAGAATGAATCGGGGTCGATTGAAACCCAGACAACTGCTGTCGCCACATAAGTTCCTCGTAACACTGACGCCAACGGCATCGAAACCGCTCCTCATCTGAGGAGGGGGACGAGGAAGAACAGCAAAGCCACTTAACCTGGTGCCCTGACTGAGAACGCCGAGATCGGCATGAGCGGCTAGATCGAGAAGTAGACCGAGACCCAAATCCTCGGGGTAACCGAGGGCGGGCCTGGGAAGAAATGGGGAGCACCCGCTCCTCCCTTGGCTCGGAAGAACGGACCGAGGGCTGTTTACCCAAAGTGGAGGACATAGCCTCGACTTCTGCTGAAGGTGGCGGGAAGATGGACTCAGCAGACCCCCCGAAAGACGGGTCGAGAGACTCGTCAACGTCGATGGGGAATTTGGCCGGCTGACCTGACGGGGGTACCGTGAGGCCAGAGGCCAAAGCCGAATCCTCGACCGAAGTCAAGCGTCGGCCCATGAGGGAGGGGGAAATTTCCCGCTCCCGATGAAGAGACCTGCTCGTGGCCCTTTAGCCATAGGCCGAGAGACAGGGCTCCAGGTTCCCTCTCCCTTGAGGAGAGGGAATGAAGCTCCCTGAATGAAGCTGAATGAAAGGAATCCAAGGAGAGCGGAATAAGCTCCGCAACCGAAGGAGAGGGAAGGGGAAACCCGGTCCCTTCCCCGGCAGGATCAGACTGCAGAGAAACAGTCGAAGCGGGCACCCGCCGGTCCGATGGAATCTCCGGAGTGGAAAAAACTACTGGATGTCCGAGCCCCGAACGGGCCGCGCGGTCCTCCGGAGAGCTGACCGAAAGGGCAGAACAAAAGTTGCAAGCCCGAGGATCGTGATCCAAATCCAGACAAAAAGAGCACATGGAGTGCGAGTCCTTCCTGGAGGAACTAACCGTACGTCTCTCGGGGCCGGAAAAAGCCATCGCCGCAGCAAAGAAGAAAAGATCGAAGATTCAAGGATACTTCAATAAATTTGAAGACCGAACTTTTCAGGAACCAGTCAAAGACGCAGAGCGCTAAGGAGGGAACCTGAGCTTCCAAGCAGTAAGGAAGATCTGGCGTCATGGGGCGGAGCCGAGAGTTTTACCACCCGGGTGGGTGGGAGGAGCCAGCTTGAAGACCTTCTGGCAAGATTTAAAGCGGCAAGGGACCTGCCAATAAGTGTGGATGAACAACATATCCATGTCCCTAGAATTTAGTTTTTCCAAGGGGCTGGCTCTTCATTCTCACAGCCCCAGTCCCCCGACACACCCCCGCGCTCAAGGACGTAGTGACGTGTGGCGAGTGTGAGTGCGGGGACGTGCCCCATTAAAACGAATGAGGCTCAATTTCAATTCTGTTTTAGGCTACAAAATGGTCACATGGGGATTAATAAAGGACACCACTCGACTAACAAGGGACATGTTAGTCAAGCGATGTCTTTCATTATTCCACAAGTGACCATTTTGTAGTTTAAAAATGGAATCAAAATTGAGCCCCATTCATTTTAATGGGGTGCACCCCCACACTCTCCCTGGCCACACGTCATTACGTCCTTGAGTGCGGAGGTGTCACAGTGGGACTGGGGCTGTGAGAATTAATGGCCAGCCCCTTGGAAAAACTAAATTACGAGTCGTTTTATTAAAACAGGGCTTCAAGAAAAGGATTAAATCCTGCCTACAATGACTATCACCAAGGGCAGATACCACACTATGGTGAGTAGCTCCTCATATCGGAAAATCACATTAATAGTAAGCTTCTTTTTCTTTTACAGATGTATAATTTTCATTAAATTTTAAAAGCACATGGTCACATTACTAAACACCTCAGTACAGCATCAACGAAGTTCAACATTTTACTGAGCTTGACTATTTACTGATACTATGCCAAGAAGTCAAACTGCAAAATTAAAAGCTCAGATTAATACACAGGCTCATGTAATATCTTTTAGCTGCCTTCTGTCAGGGACCAGTGGTCTCTCCTTTTAGCTGCCACACTCCACCCTTCTCCCCCCCCCGCCTCTTTCACATGGGGTGTTCTGCCAATACGTCTCCTCAGACTATCGTCCATATGGCAGGGTCCAAGATATTGGCTGAGGCCACATTGATCTGTGGTTCTGGGTGGCCATTGTCAGATGACTTTGTCTATTCTCCTATCATTTGTTCTCCACCCCATCAGCAATGTGGTTCCTCAGTCTTTGTTCTGCCACTAGCCTCCCTCCCTTCCCCCTCCTTTTTTCTCCTTCCATCGCTGGGTTGCAGACACTTACTGATGTCTCACTACATTTTGTGCTTTGTGTTGATGAACGTATTGATCTGCACAATTTATAAGCTTGAAAAATTATCTGAACTGTGGCAGCTGGAGTTCAATTCAAGGAAGAGCAAAATAATGCACCTGGCTAGATGGAACCCTGGTGATAGTTACAGGATGGGGGAGGTGCTGGCAATTACCAGGGAAGAAAGGGACCTGCGGCTATCATTTCAGATGACCTTAAGGTGTCCAAACAGAGTACAAAAGCTGCATAGTGGGGCAGTAACATGCTAGGGTGCATAGGCAGAGGAATCACTAGCAAGTGGCAGGAGGTAGTAATGCCATTGTACAAAACACTAGTGAGTCCTCACCTAGAGTACTGTGTGCAGTTCTGGAGGCCAAACTGTTGCAAGTATATAGACAGAGTGGAGGCGGTCCAGAGAATGGTGACTAAAATGGTACAGGGAATGCACCAGAAAACATATGAGGAAAGACTGAAAGACCTTAATATGTACTCACTTGAGTAAAGGAGGGAGAGTGGGAACATGATAGAAACATTTAAGTTCCTCAAGAGCATAAAGAAGGTGCAGGGGGAGACATCTTTTTTTTTTTTTGTATTACTTTTTTCTCCCATGGGGGTCCCAGCCAGCCTCATCATCCTTGCATCCTCTGTGATCCAGTCACCGTCTGACCTATGCCGTCTCCTACTGAGGGCAACCACCGATTACTCCATGACTTACCCCCCCTGTGGCGGGGGCAGCAGGGGTCAATCAACTCCCCCAACACACAACAGACCCACTCACGTTGGTTCCTTGGAGTGGCACAGGACATCGCGGACGGCCATCAAGCTGCAACAGGTGGGCACTCCCCTTTTTCCATGTTCTGTTGGGGGCAGGGCATGTAATGCTGACAAGGGCTCCCTGCGCACATGTTCGCATGCAGTGCACCTGCCGGCTGCCCCGCCTACCACCACATTCTAACAGGCCAGACGTGCTGACACCCAGCTTCTGCTAGGTGTCAGACTTATGCTGGACACTGTACCCAGACCCACCCCGGGAGAGGAGAGCATTCCATAGGACACTCGATCCACTCCCTCCCCTGCTGACTCCCAGCAGCCCGAGCTCACTCCCGAACCCGGGTCACTGGCGTGGCCTGAGGTAAGGTGTCCAGCGCCTCAACCCTCAGTGCCACTGGGCCGGCTAGGGAGACATCTTTCAATATAGAAGGAGTACAAGAATGAATGGGCATGACATGAAATTGGAAGGTGGTAGGTTAAGGGGGAATGTGAGGCAGTTTTTCATCACAAAGAGGGTGGTTGATGCATGGAATGATCTGCCACAGGAGGCGCTAAGAGCAAGCTCTCTGGAACTGGAATCCTTCCACTGCAAGGAGGGGTTTCAACCAGTCCTGCCCAGGTGCTTGGAGGACTCAGATGTGGTGAGAAAGGCAAATCTGAAGGCCTATCCAGGCCTAGAAGTGGGCTTGTGTTTGTCCTGCTGAACTTTAAAGATCAGGTTCTTATTTCTGCAGTCCCCCCCAACATGTAGGGAAGCTTACCTGTCCCCAAATGGATTGTGACATATAGTTGAATTTATTTCCCTTTGTGTTTACAAAAATAAATTATGGTAATATGCTACAGTATGTGGAGAACTCACCCAAAATGGTCTTACTTCCTTGCCTAGAGGTACCCCCATGCCACAGTACCATGTTTTGTTATATCGCTAAATGGAGAATGTGGGATTGAGCTCCATAGACTATAATGATGCAGTTTTTAAAGGGTTTGCTTTCTTACCCTTTTGTGTGCCCATTTTAAGAAATGAAGGCCACAGCTCAACTAACAACTTTTTACTTGACCAGTTGCCTTTATCTGTCACAACTGGCACTCAAAAGTATGAAAGAAAGTTTTTATAAACTGACCCATTTATACTCTGTAGAACTTGTCCCTGCAATCTTTGTTTTAAAACAGGTGACCAAAATGTGATAGTGTGGAGGGGGGGGGGTCTCAAAATAAGAAAGTAAAACTGTTTTGGCTGTGATCTCCCACCTGGGGACAAATGACATGGCAAGAGACTGGGTGGAGACCGACAGAACCCAGGAGGATTTCAGGAAGCTGGTGGGGGAGCCTGAAGCAGGTAGCACACTTTATCTCCTTCTCAGAGATACTACCTGTTCACAGCAAAAGGGGTGGCTAGGACACTCAGCATCCAGAAATTTCATTCTTGGTTAAAAGAATGGCGTGGAATGGAAGGGTTTGCTTCATGGGTGACTGGAGCCCCACCTGGATTGATATGAGCCTGAGTAAAGATGTTGGCTTGCATGCTTCCAGGAAGGAGAAATTTAAATATTTCAGAAGCATGCATTTAAACTGGCCAAAGGGGGAGAGCCAGAAGGGTCAGGAGGCTTAGTATCACCCCCTGGTAGGTACAGGCTGGAACATAAACTGACATCATAAACAACAGAAGTTGCTGGGGGGGGGCAAAGTATATCAGGACCACTCAAGAAGGAGAAATGAGGTAGGGGAAAGTAACAGATGTGCAGTAAAAGGGGCAGGGAAAGACATCTAAGTTACAATACATAGAAAGCCATGGTGTCTAATGCCTGGGAAATAAAATCCCTGATCTGGAGGCCTTGATAGGAGCAGCAGTCATGGACATAGCAGCAATAACTGAAACCTGATACACTGCAAATGATGACTGGGACATAAATGTACCAGGTTATGCTCTGTTTAGGAGGGATGGGGGTAAAAAAGTGGTGGTCGCCCTGTATGTCAGAGATGTGATAAAAGCAACACAGTTGCAGCATAGGCAGGGAGAAGCCAAGGCACTGTGGGTCAACCTTGAACCTGGTAATGGTGTGGCGGCAATATGCACAGGGGTGATATACAGCCCTTCAGCACAGGGGGAGGAAGGGGACAGGGAGCTAGTGGATGAAACATACAAGATGGCAGCAAAAGGTGGAATTCTGCTACTGGGGAATTTCAGTATGCCTGATGTGGATTGGATCACCCAGACAGCTGCTTTAACAAGAAGCAGAAGAATCCTAGATTCCCTACAGGGGGCTGGTCTCAGGCAGCTGGTGCTTGAACCCACCAGAGACTGGGCATTTCTGGACCTGGTACTGACCAACTGGGACAGAATCGCAAAAGTCTGGGACAACTATGGGCCATCAATCACAACATAGTGTGGTTTAACACAGAGATGGGGACTCAATCAAGTCACACAAATGCGAAGGTTTTAGATTTCAGGAGGGCAGACTTTGCTGAAATGTGGAGATGAATTAGACAAGCCCTAAGAAAGGGTGCGGTCAGGAGGTGTTTTAAGATCAGTGGGAGGGGAGACTTAAAGGACCCATACTGAAAAAGAAGGGTAAATTCCAGTTGTTTTATTCTGAAAGTCCCTTCATTCTCGGTATTTGTACCATTCATCCATTCATTTTCCATTTCTTATCTTACTCTTCCTTTTTTGCTCCCAATGTTCCTTCAAATACCCTTCAAATGTCCCATCTTTTTGAGCAGTTTATTCTGAACCATTCATTTTCAATTTTGTACTATTCCGAACCATTCATTTTCCATTTTTATGTTTGCTTGTGCACATGTGCAAGAAACAATATGTGGCAGCTTAGGAGAGAAGTGGGTTGTGGAGGTGTGGCTCTGTGGCAGCCAACGCCAGCACTGCATTTGTGGGCTTGACACTGTACACCCAATGCAGGCCAGTGTCCTGATGACACTGGTTCTGCAGAAGTGCCACCAACTTGAAATGATTTGGCTGCTACAATGAGGAGCCACCTCATTATTGCAACATCAGCCATTCCGCTGCAATGAGGGAGTGACCTGTCATTGCAGTGTGGTACCTTGCCTGGCCCTATGCCGCCACCTCAGAGCACCATGAATGCCGACCAATGGGGAGTGCTCAATCCCTGTCGGCATGCCCCTGACCCAGTTCAGTTGCTGATAGGGGAGTCCTCTCCTCGTTGACATAATGTCCCCCCCAATTGTTGTGCATCGATGGGGCTGTGTACCCAATCCCTGTCAGCTACAGCTCCCCCAAAAAAAGTACTCAGGTGGCATGCTGGGAGCCCACCTCAGTGTGCCAAAAGTTCCTGTAAATAAGAAAACCTTCCCGCGACATTATAAAAATTTTTTAAACCTGTAAAGTAGAAAACGGTCCCTCCTTGAGTCTCCCCCAACCCGCATCCAGCCACTGCACACCCCACTTCCCCACACCCCCCGTTCACCCCACACTTACCTCCAGAGTAAAACGCGACGATCTTTGGTGGACAAGGTACACGTCTGCACTCTTCAAAGCTGACCGCGAACTGAAGAATTACCGGTAAACTGTATAATGGCATAAATGTTTTTTTTTTCTCAACTTATGTGGATATCTCAGTCAATTTTGGGACTTTTGGCACCAGATTTTCAACATGTGGTTATTGGCACCCCTCCTCATGAATTCAGTCACTATCATGGCATTATTCAGTCCCGAAAGGTGATTATGTAGTCACTGTGCAGAATCACCTTTTGGGACCGATTAATGAAATGACAGTGCCACTGTTCATGAGGTGGGCTCTCAAAAAGCCTATGTTGCAAATCTGGTGAAAAAAATCCAAAAAAATGACTGTTTTATGGACATGCATTGGGCAGTTTCCATGCACACTTGTAGCTTCACAAATTTGTAATATTTACACTCCAGATTTTCAACATTGGCATATTTCCACACCTCCTTATGAACAGTGCAGCTGTCATTTTGCACATCCTGGCCAAAATGTGTTTTCGCACTTCTGGTGCAGAATAGCGCAGTTGCTGTGGGAAATCAGCGTTCAGGACAGCTTAAGAAAATCACAGTAACACTGTCCATGAGCAGAGGTCCTAAAATGCCTATGTTGAAAATTTGGTGATGAAAGTCCTTAAAATGACTGTTATGAGCGTGTGTTACACAGTTTCCACGCACCCTCGTAACTTCGAAAATTTGTAATATTTTCTCGTCAGATTTTCAACATTGGCATTTTTTCACACCTCCTTATGAACAGTACAGCTGCCATTTTTCACATCCAGGCCAAAATGTGTTTTCACACTTCTGGCACAGAATACCATGATTGCTGTGGGAAATCAGTGTTTGGGACAGATTAAGAAAATCACAGTGACTCTGTTCATGTGAAGAGGTCCTAAAATGCCTATGTTGAAAATTTGGTGGCAAATGTCCATAAAATGACTGTGTTACTAGTGTGCATTGTGTAGTTTCCACACACCCTCATAACTTCACAAATCTGTAGTATTTTCACTCCAGATTTTCAACATTGGCATTTTTTCAGACTGCCTTATGAACAGTACTGCTGTCATTTTCCACATCCTGGCTGAAATGTGTTTTCGCACTTCCAGCACACAGTAGCACGGTCGCCTTGGGAAGTCGGTGTTTGGGACAGATTAAGAAAATCACAGTGACACTGTTCATGAGCAATGGTGTTAAAATGCCTATGTTAAAATTTAGTAACAAAAGTCCATAAAATTACTGTGTTACGAGCGTACGTTACGCAGTTTCCATGCACCCTCGTAATTTCGAACATTAGTAATATTTTCACTCCAGATTTTCAACATTGGCATTTTTTCACATCTCCTTGTGTACAGTACAGCTGTCATTTTTCATATCTTATCCAAAATATGCATTCACACATCTGGTGCAAAATAGCACGGTTGCTGTGGGAAATCAATGCTCAGGACAGATTAAGAAACTCATAGTGACAGTGTTCCTGAGCAGAGGTCACAAAATGCCTATGTTAAAAATTTGGTGAAATAATTCTACTAAATGACTGTGCTACATGCATACATTGCGCAAATTTTCACATACGCTCAGATGTTCAATGATTTTTAATATTTTCACTACAGATTTTCAACATTGCCATCTCTTCACACCTCCCTATGAATGGTACAGCTGTCATTCTTCACATCCTGCCCGATCTGTGTTTTCGTACCTCTGGCGCAGAATGGCACCGTTGCTGTGGGAACTCAAAGTTCAGGACACATTAACAAAACAGTGCCACTGTTCATGACAAGAGGTCCCAAATGCTTTCATGAGATTGGGGTCGCAAAAAGGCCTGTGGCGTTAGGATTTCTAACCATAATATCCCACCCTGTACAGACTGACAGGCATCAGGGATGTGCCTTTGGCTTGCCGACTGTAATGCTCATGCCATTCCACCCCAACTCTCCCCCCTGCAGCCAGTGACAGGCATCGAGGTGTGCCTTGGACTCTTCTGTCCCAGAGATCACCCCATTCTTCTATACTGCACCCATTTCAGCATATGTCCTGATGGAATAGGGTGACTGTAAAGCTGAACACCCCAAGGCACACCTCAACACTTGTCGGTGTCTGCAGGATAGGGTAAGGTGAAATAGCATGAATGTTATGGGCGATGACCCAAACACATACTCCAATGCCTGTCAGTCTGTACAGGGTGGAGGTGGGGTTGGTGTGAAGTTCAATACTTCACTGCCATTCCTATTCTGCATCTGTCTAACTCCTGCATTTCCAATGCTAATACCGACAAGTAAACATTCTGCACTGACAAATGCTTGTTTATCAAAAGTGCTACCAATCTTCCTTCAGATACCCTTGAAATGACTCATACTGAAGCAGTTAATTATTCTAAATCAATTCATTTTGCTTTTTACTGGGCTGTTCATGTTTCATTCAATTCCTGTTGCTCCATTACGAGGAAAATCAGCATCTTCGTGCAGCAAGAATAAATGTGGTTGTAAAAAATATTAGCTCTCTGTGAAATGCATATAGGAGATATATATGTGTGTGTGTGTGTGTGTGTGTGTGTGTGTGTGCGAGATGGGTGGGTGATCAGTCTACTTGTGATTGCATGCTTCTTAAGAATTCTGAAGCTCTTACAGCATAAGGGCTCCCATATTCAGAAACAGATGAAAGCACAGCTTTCTTCTAGGTACAGTGGTGATTATAGCAGCCTGTGGACAAATCAAAGTATCTTTGCATCCAGATCTATTGTTCCTGTATTTTATGGGAATGGTAGCAGAAAAATGGTACACAGGAAGGAGAGGATGAGGAAGCATCATGGCATCTTTGACGTTAAATCCACCTGCTAGTGAGATGCAGATCATGGTGCCAAAGCTCAAGCTATGGCTGTCAGTGCTATCTTGATTTCTGGTGATTGCTCATCCCAGGTCCTTCCTTATAAAGTAGTCCCCAGTGGGATAGCAGGTGATGAGAACAGGATGGAAATTCTAAGTCAGTGGCACTTTCAGTTTAGGGGGGCAGGTCAGGAGGAATTTGGAAGGGGACCTCCACCTTTGACTCAGAGGTGAGGCTGAATAGTTAACCATCTGGCTGTCTGTTGGTCATGCAGGGGAGGAGTGGGCTAGACCACTCAAGTTTAGAACAGTTAATAATACACATCTCAACTGGCAACATGTGAATGAGTCAATTCATTTCACTGGTTTAATGTGCTGTGGTGGGAGTGGAGTAGATGTCCCTGGACAGGCAGGCCATAAAGTAGTTGCTCTGCCGACTAGAGCATATTTGGGTGTATGCTGATCCTCTGGCCCACCACCCTGATTGTCAGATCAGGATCTTCTCTGAAGCCAAATTGTCACCTTAGCTCATGCAGACACCTTAGTTCCTCACTTCCTTCGGTCAGCTCTGCACTGACCAAATGGCTCCACAAAACATACAATCAGCTTGTCTTAGCTCCAGCATCACTACAATATGTAACCGGTGATGATGAGCGCTCCTCCACCCTGCTTCTCATGTGACCTTGGCATTATTAATTTGCCATTGACTTTTTTACAACACTGCCATCGGTTGAGCAAGTGATGTGCTCTTTTTATCCAGATCCATCTGAAGCACAGAGATGAGAAAAACCCACAGGGTGATTAGGGACCCCCTCAATGGCAAGGCATTACTACTCTGCTGCTGTCATCCTCTTCTAGTCCTCAGGAGAAAAGGGGACAGCATCAGGGGCCAGGCAGTGATGCCAAAGGAGTCTCCTCAGAGCTGCCCGTCCAGTTAAAAGGAAAGGGTCTCACTGGTCCCCATCCTCCTACAGTATGTAAAGTTAATGTATTCTAAATGTTAAAATTGCTAATGGGTGAGCATGCCTCGTTCTAAACTGGATGAGAAGTCTGAGTTAAATAATGATTTCAACTGCTAATAAATTATTTAAACTGCCAGCTCAATTTCTGTCATCATAATGATGACATAAATCATCAAGTCGAGCTGGCAGTTTAAAGAGCAGCTTCCCCAGCATTTTTATTCCAACCCCTTTTTAACATGGTAAGAAGCCTTACCTCCACTGGAGTTCATCCATTCATAAAGTATAATTTGTCAAGCCCTGGTTTACAAAAAGAAAGGGATTGTATTTTGGCTCCATGGAGGAAAGCTACCAATCTCTTCCTCTCCCCAGCTAGCATGTTTTTTTTTAATTTAATTATATAGAGAGCATGGGGACATGCTCCATAGACTACTACAGGGGCTGACTTTAATGTCTTTTTTTTTTTTATTAATAGTTCAGGGTTCTGATTCAGATAACTCAATGCCACCCCTTAGCTAACAAGAGCCTTGCCAGTTGGCCTTGATTTATCTGGATGGAAACCCTTAAAAAAGGACATTAAAGCCTATAGCTGTCTATGAAGTGCGTCCCCAAGCTCGCCATATAATTAACAACACAAAACAGCTGGTCCGGTGGTGTTAAGGGCCAAGACACTGGATGCCTTATCTTGCGCTATGCTGGTGAACCGTGTTCAGAAACAAGCATGGGCCGCCAGGATTGGCAGGGGAGGAGAAGGATTGAGCGACTGTCAGACTGCTGTCCTTCTCTGGGGAGAGTGGGTTCTCAGTAATTGGTGCTTTTTTGCCCCTGGCAGAGGCTGTGGGACAATGCACCATGCTGCAATACAAGGAGGAGTTGGAGCAGATGCTTGGAGGGAATTCGTGTTGATGCGTGCGCGCTCCCCTCAGCCGTCATCATTGCACACCCCAGCTCCAGGGAAAAATTACCAGAAAAAGAGATTGATGCCACAGCATAATGTGGAGGGCACGTCACTGGTTCCACTCCTGGCCAACCACTGTGCTGGCCCACTGGATCCAGACCCTGTTGGGGGTTGGAGAACCCTGCCAAGGGGGGCAAGCCCTGGGAGTTTGGGTCAGCGCTGGATGGTGGACGCCAGGAGAATAGCTAGCACAGGAGGAGCAAAAAGTAATAACAAAACATGCTAGCACAGGGCAGAGCACAAAACAAGGATGTGGAAGGGACCAGCAGCAGTTTGGCTCCACAGAGCCAAAGTGTGATCCCTTCCATAAGCCATGGCTTGAAAAATTATACTTTACTTATGGATGAACTCTGGGGGAGGTAAGGCTTCATATTGACTTGCCTTGAGTATGTCAGGAAAGGGGATCTTTAAAATGGTGAGCCAGTGACATAATAAAAACAGCAGATCTGCGATTACAGAATCTCAAAAAGCAGAGATTAGAAATGGGTGACTTACAGGACTGAGGGATGTTCAATTACATTTCTGCCAATTATAGGTACATAGGCAGCAGACAGAGAGTGGCTGCTAGTCTGGCAGGGGGCAGGCAGGCAGGAGTGGATGTGAGTCAGACGAGACATTGACAGTGACAGCCTTGAAGCATGCATGTTTATCTGTCACCTGAGATGGAGGTTTCCAAAGTCAAGAGGGGTTCAAAATATACTTGGGGCAGGGGGAGTGAAACTGCATCGGCAATATGGCAAGGCAATGAGGGCATGCATGCAAGTTTTTTAATATTACTGGGTCCCAATCTTAATTCAGCTTCATTCTGCTGACTGCCTCCCCCCCCCACACTTAGGCTTTTCCACCTGAGTGGGACTGCCGGATGGGCACCCCCTCCCAACAGACACTGGTAGGTGAGACCCGACTTGCACCCTGGGTCAGGGCCATTGGAGTCCCCCCCCGGGTGAACTCTGGTGGCCAGAGGGGACAGTAGCAGAGCCAACATTTTTGTTTTTTTTGTGTGATGCTTTATGGGGGCGGGAACATGCAATGACATCCTGTGTCCACCCCCCCATGTACATGATGGCGCCAGTCATTGCAGAACCCCTGGCCTCCACCAGGGGTCTGTGGGGTACTGGACATTTAGCCCCCTCCCCCCAGAGAGCAGTCCTCTGGACACTCAATCCTTCTACCCCATCTGGCCCTCTAATGTCTCAGGTCCATACCCAAACCCGGGAAGTCGGCATCGCAGACAGGCACCCTGTGCCTGCAGATGCATGCACTTTTTAATGAGGCATGAAAAACTGCATGCCTGATGTTCTAGTTTGAATTCAGAGAGACTAACTCCTTGCGAGTTAAGCAAATTCTTTTAGCAAGATTAACAATTGCATGCTAATGGACTAGTATGTCTATTTTTTTTAAACTCTCACTCCTAAAATCACTTTTAATTTTGTTACACAGATGAAGGTCAGTGTCTTGCCTGCAATTTCAAATGCAACTATGTCTGAGCTCGCCATGGGCAAGTCTGATGGATGCTAGAGCAGCAATGCAATAAGGCTGCTGCAACTTGCAGCAGCCCTGCTTATTTCATTGCTGCTCTACTCATCTTTCAGATTCACCCATGGCAAGTTCAGACTGCAGCTTTGAATGGGATGGGAATTGTTGCTCGCAACAGATAAGACTCTGGTTTAAAGCAACTGGCTGCACAATTACTGATGCAGTATGCTGGGTGGCCAAGAATGAAAGGGACAAGCAGGGTGAATTGTGCTCTGAACTTTCACTTGTGACTCCAGCACAGCTCAGCACCCTCTCACAAAAAAACATTAAGTTTGGCTGACAAGCGCAGCAGCAGCTAAAAATATACATAAGAAACTTAAAACAAACTGGTACTGTCTTTGCAGGCCCCGCTCATACTGGGGGCCCTGGACAGCTGCCCCTTCTGCAAAATGCTTAAATAGCAGGTTGGTGGTGAAAGTGGTGTGTGACAGTGATTGTCTTCAGTAGCTCCTAATAAAATGTTAGCCCATGCCTTGTGTCTTGTGTTAATTTTTGTATGTGCTGCGACGTAGTGGGGAAATGTTGTTAAAGCAGGGTCCTTGCGGTGACTGGGAGCAGAGAAAAATGGACTGAAGAGAAGCACAGTGAAGCCCAAGTCCCAGTGGTGTAAGTTAAATTAATCAGACGGCTTCATGCACTGGGTAGCAGTATGGCTACCCTGAGGGGAAGGAGAGAAAATAAATTAATAGTGGCATAGATTTTCTTGTATTTCAAATAAAATAAGGTGCCTGCTGCAATATAATGATATGATTTTTCCCCCTGGGAGTATCCCTTTTGGCCAAGTGGCAATTAGTCAGGGATAAGTTGTTTGTGTGCCAGATTTCACTCAAGCTTCAGAATGACTTTAAACAGAACAGCTGATCCACTGATACAACTGATTCAGGTGATACATGTGTTGCCTAAAGGACTCTAAAGTCAGTTCAGCAGCGCTACTGCCCAGCGTGTGAAGCCCGATCTGATTACTGTTAACTCGAGCTTCACAGCGCTTCTGTCGGTCTATTTTTCTCCGTCCACGCAGCCAGCCCAAGAACCCTCCTGCTTTAAAAACTGGTCCCCATTATGCCACAGCACATAAAAACAAGCATTTGTCAATGGTGAATGTTGCTTGCTTATATGTGCTGTTTCGGTATTTGGAAGTGATAGTACCATGCCTAAGAACTGTCATGTGCCCTCCCAAGACATCCACTGTGTCTTTCTATTCAGTATTCACAGAAAAGGGGGAGGGGAAAAGGCCACAGCAGTACAGCAGTTGCAAAGGCATGAACAGGTGGACAATAGTTCAGTCACAGGCAGAAGAATCCTGCAGAAGGTGACTAAATTGAAGTTGGATAAAGCGATGGGACCAGATGGCATACACCCAAGGATATTAAGAGAACTGTGAAGGGAGATAGCAGTACCTCTGGCAGCCATACTCACTGTGTCATTCAACACAGGGGTGGTACCAGTGAATTGGAGGAAGGCACATGTGGTTCCTCTATACAAATCCAGCAGTAGGGAGGAGGCAGGGAACTATAGGCAGGTCAGTCTCACCTCAGTAGTGGGAAAGATCATGGAGACATTGCTTAAAGAAAGGATAGTGGGGCATCTAAAAGCCATCGGAGCCCAGGACCACAGGAAACATGGATTCACAGTGGGAAGGTCACGTCAGGCAAATCTGGTTGATCTCTTTGACTGGGTGACAAAGGAAGTAAATCAGGGTGGGCAGTGGACAATGCTTACCTTGATTTAAGCAAAGCCTTTGACATTGTACCACATAGCAGGCTGATGAAGTATCTGAGTAGGCTGGGCATGGGGGAAAGGGTGGCAAACTGGGTTAGAAACTGGCTAACAGACAGGAGGCAGAGAGTGGTGGTAAATGGGGTGCAGTCTGGGGATAGAGGGTGACCAGTGGGGTGCCTCAGGGATTGGTCAAGGGGCCAGACCTGTTCAATGTCTTCATTAGTGACATTGCTGAAGGGATGAAGGGAAAGGTCTGCCTGATTGCAGATGACACCAAGATCTGTAAGACAGTGGATACCCCAGAGGGGGTGGAGAAAATGATGAGGGATCTGGGGAAGCTTGAAAAATAGTCTGAGGACTGGCAACTGAAGTTTAATTCAAAAAAAGTGCAAAATTATGCAACTGGGACACAGAAACCCTGGGGAAAGCTACAGGATGGGGAAGGGAGTTGCTGACAGTCACAAAGAAGGAAAGGGACCTGGAGGTTCTTATTTCAGGAAAGGAGATGTAGTCTGTTCCTAATTAATGAGCTTCCCACTGGTCACCTGTGAGCCTCTTATGGGCCAGAACTTACCGCACAAGCATTTGAGGATGCTGAAAGTTGGAGAAATAGTGATTTCTTTGTTTTTTGGTTATATTTTTGTTAGATAACTGACTGTGTTAATGTTCACACAGTAATATTGTCAGTAATAGTAGAAATGTTCTTGCTGTTTGTTGTGTGGATGTGGTGCAGCAGTTCATAGGTTCAGGTTGTTCACATTACAATTTTACAATACGTAATGTGGCATAGTACTGAACTTTTGCATTTGCGAAACATTCCTCATTCAGCATTGTACACAAACTGTTCTGTGTGTGAGTGTGTGTGCAGTGTTGTGTGCATCAAATAATACACCTTTTATTGTGCCACAGACTAGTGTAATTGCAGGTGCAGCAGTGTGAACCTGCTATCCACTGCAGCTGCCTGATTTTGTACTGCAATCATGGTATCTGTTCTTAGTTTTGCTGCTTGTAGTGCTGTAAAAATCAGCACCATCGGCATTCAGTGCTCTCCCCCACTCCTACGTTCAAAATGTATTTTTTACCAGATTGTATTGTTTTTGTGATCTTATCAACACCACTGGTTACTGAAGTTTTAATTCCGTGACAATCTCAGAGTAGTCTCTTATCTGTTGCTGAAGCCACAATTGTTTATTTGGCTTCACATCCAGCGTCCCTCCAATCAGAGAGTGAACATATCAAAATCTGAATTTGGTTATAATATTTGTGGTTGATCCCCCAAAACGCCTGCAAAGAGTCATGCAAGCAAAGCTGTTTCTCGCCAAGGCAATATTGGCAGTAAGATGGTCTGTGGACGTGGTAGTAGTGCACAGACGCAGAAGTGCATTGCTGATGTGAGGAAAGGTATTTCTCCTGCAATGTTTTTTACAGACCAATCAGTAGCTTCACTCATAGTTGGAGGAGATGATGTTTTCCCAGCTGGTGGTGGAGTGTTACTGGTGTTAGTGGTGGTGGAGGTAGTATTAGTATTGTTGCATCAAGTTCTAATTCTGACCAATGTACCGTATCCAAAAATATTGAGTGTGAAGCAGTGCAAGTGAGTGGCAGCATAGATGATGTCATACTTCCCAGTAACATCCCAGTAACTGAACCTGAGGATTCTGATAATCATGTCAATTATAGCATACAGTGTGATATTCTGTCCCCCCCTGGCACTTAAAGTCACGCATTTTCCATGCAGTGATTCACAGTGTGGTGAAAAAATATTAGGTGATGGTGGTGTAGATGCTGATGATGAATGTGATGATGATGATGATGTTGCTGTTGTTGCAACATGTAGTCCACATGCTAGTATCCAAGCAGAAGATGTGGATGTGTGTGACATTGATGAATATGATGATGACGTAATTGACCCCAGTTGGGAACCGGAGAAAAAGAAATTAAAAGTGGTTGTGTCCGAGTCTGTTTGCAGTAATCTCCCCCTGTAAAAACGTGTGATCTACCAGTTTTAGTTGATGATGATGATGATGATGACCCAGTAATCAATATGATAGATAGTCATGGTGGTCAGTTGCAGTCCAGGTGTGCAGTGCCTGAAACATCACATGCCCCTCCCACTTCAGTTCTTAAAATAACAGACTTAAATAAGCCACATCATGGACATGTTAAAAGCAGAGAATCACAATCCTTTGGGATTTTTTTGTTCAAGATGCAAATGATGATTCAGTTGCAATCTGCCAGGTTTGTCATGTGCGTGTGAGTCGAGGTAAAAAGGGGAGCCAACTGGGCAAAGGAGGACAGCATACGCATCTTAAGAACAGGCACTTGGCACTGTGGACTCCAGCACAAGCTGGCAGCTAATACCACAGTGGGCGTTCACCTGTGTCACGGCAACCAGCTGCATGTTATCCTTCCATGACTCTTCGCTGATAAGCAGTGCGTAGTACAATGCGATAGTGGAAGATGAGAGGATTACTACAGGCATGATGAGGTAGAGGACCATAATGACTTTGAAATGTTGTCCAGTGCTGGTGAGAGTAGCAGTTTTGTGGTGGTGGTGGTGGTGGTGGTGAATGCAGTATGTCTAGTGCAAGTGGCACATCAAAATCGGTTGGCAAATCTGGCAAAATAACAGCATTTCTGGGTTTGTCATCATCACCGGTGCAACCGTCTTCATCAAATGTCCACACTCCACCCCCTGCCAATGCCATTCATCACAGAGCACAACCATTTGTGATCAACACACCCCATGTAAAACGTTTGTCAGCCCACGTTAGAGTGTTTTTGCGCATAAGCTGAAGTACCCTCCGAATCATACAGTGTCACATGAACTCAATGCTGCTGTGGCGGAAATGCTGGCAATTGATCTTTTGCCCTTCTCCATTGTGGAGAATTCTAGGTTCTGGCAGTTTGCCGCACTTGCCTGTCCAAAATGGAAAGTCCCATCCAGGACATACTTTTCTACCCGTGCTTTCCTCGAGTTGTTCCATACTGTGTCCAACTCAGTAAAACATGTCCTTCAACATTCCTCCTCTCCATTCATCCATTTAAGTATGGATATGTGGACAAGTGGCAAAACAGTGGGGAGTTCATATTTATGTATAACTGCACACTGGGCACAGGTGCCAGGGGTTGTTTGTGATGTTGGTAGTGTGAATAATCAGTGCAGTAAGGTGGATTGTCGCGGTAGCAATCTTCCAGGAATTCTACAGCATGCAGCAGATTGCTATGTGCAGTGTGACCTGTTCACACACTGGTGAGAATATGTTGGATGTGGTACTGACTGAAATTGACAGATTGCTAAGCCCTCTGTCCCTGAGAGCTGGGTTCATAGCAAGTGACAATAGGTCAAATGTGATGAAATGCATCACGAATGGTGGTATTTTTCATGTTCCATGCATGGCACACCGTTTAAATCTTGTGGTTCAGGAGTTTCTGCAGCACCCTGATATAAAGGAAATGCTGACCGTTGCATGACGTATCTGCTCTCACTTTTCAAGATCTGGAAAGGCCCGTGACCAACTTCTGCAGTTGCAGATACAAAACAGCCTGCCTCAGCACTGCTTAAAGCTGGAAGTTGTCACCCATTGGAACGCCACTTTATACATGGCAGAAAGGTTGTATGAACAATACAAAGCCATCTCAGAATATCTTGTTATGCACACTAGCTGTGACAGTTCCAGGGCATTCATGTCTATGACGACTGAACAGTGGCACCTCATGGACTCTGTAATACAATTTTGCGGCCTTTTGAACATGCCACACAGGCAGTGAGTGGCGAGTCTGCCTCAATTAGCCAATCAATTCCACTGCTGTGGGTACTGAGGCAGACATTGGTGAATGTACAGCATAGCCTTGATGTTGCCGAGAGATGGTGGTAGCAGTATGTTGCTGCAACACATGCTGACAGTATTTGACCAGAATTGTCACGTTGTGAGCATTCAGCGTAGTGACAACTTTCACATAGCAACAGTGCTGGACCCACGATACAAACGTGGAATTGCATCAGTACTGGAGGAAGGGCCTGAACAGATAAAAAATATCAGTGGTCAACTGGTGCACTTGGTTCATGGGGCACAGAAGTCACGTGCCAAGGTCAGCAAACCTCAGCAGCATAATCCAGCTGAAGGTGTACCTGGAGGACCATCAAGCATATCCTGCAAGGGGAAGGGGACTGCGGTTCCAGGTGGTCTGTCATCCAAAGTGGCTGGCATCAACCCACTTTGGGAGGCTTTGTCCCAAGAGGGTATTTGTGAAATAAATGATTCAGGAGAACAGGATGATGCATCAACAAATGGACTTAGTGCGGCACAGAGAATGGTTGAGTCATATTTGTCTGAAAACAGGCATCTGACAATAACTGAAGATCCTCTTTTGTACTGGAGTGGAAAGGTCAGTGAATGGCCAGAGCTGACTGCAGTGGCACTGAAGTACCTCACATGCCCACCCTCCAGTGTAAGTGTTGAGAGGGTATTCAGCTCAGCAGGTGCAATAGTCAGGGATCTTGACAAACCTGTCTCCTGCAAATGTTGGTTGCTAACATTCATTAAAATGAATGAGAGGCACATACCAGCACAGACTGCAACCTCGGTATTCATACCCGGCCTAAGTCATGGTGGTCTTGCTGATGTGGAAATGGAGCATCCTGGTGGCAATGGCAGTGGCTGCCTGAAACGGCCCACCACTGACATAGATGATGATATAATGGAGAAAGAATTTCCCAGTGGTCAGACTTCAGACATCGAGGACTGTGAGAGCAGCTTTATTTATGAGGATGATGATGTGATTAATGTTGGCAGGTTTTAACAGAAGGTTTTAAAAGGTGGTGTGCCCCCCCAGGCCACCACCATTGGGACTGATGTTAGCTGCTGCCACCACTGCCACCATGAGTCTGTCTGCCCCCGGACCACCACCACCAGGACTAATGTTAGCCACTGCCACCATGAGTCTGTCGGTCCCCAGACCACCACCACCACTGGAACTGATGTTAGCCACTGCCACCACTTCCACCATGAGTCTGTCTACCCCCCGGACCACCACCACTGGGACTGATGTTAGCCACTGCCACCACTGCCACCATGAGTCTGCCTGCCTCCCAGACCACCACCAGGACTGATGTTAGCCACTGCAACCACTGCCACCATGAGTCTGTCTGCCCCTGGACCACCACCACTGGGACTGATGTTAGCCACTGCCACCATGAGTCTGTCTGCCCCCCAGACCACCACCACCGGGACTGATGTTAGCCACTGCCACCATGAGTCTGTCTGCCTGCCTCTCAGACCACCACCAGGACTGATGTTAGCCACTGCAACCACTGCCACCATAAGTCTGCCTGCCTCCTAGACCATCACCAGGACTGATGTTAGCCACTGCAACCACTGCCACCATGAGTCTGTCTGCCCCTGGACCACCACCACTGAGACTGATGTTAGCCACTGCCACTACTGCGCCTGAGTCTGTCTGGACCACCACATCCATCAGCCAGAGACACAAAGCTCCTTAATATTTAAACCATAAAGTGAGTATGTGTACTTATGTTTGTCATGCTGCTTCACCTCCTTTAGTTGTATGTTTTGTTTTCTGTAGCTTTTCAGAGCCACAATGGTAAAACACATACGGTACACTTCTTTTGTTTCTTTTACAGGGTAACAAAAAAAGGCTCCATCGCTAAAACTCGATGGGAATGGTACTGTAGCTGCACCGTACAGAGAGGAAGCGATGTAATATCCATGTGAAATCCATTCTGGTAAGTATGAAGATTTTATTTCATCCATTTCATTGTTTTGTAATGACTGCAGCAAATATTGCACACAGGTTGTGTTAGTTGACAAGATGTGGGTTTGAAATGTAACTTGACTTTAGATTGAGATTTGAGAACCAGGGAGGGACACATAACAATTAAGTTGTAAGAAGTCATTCATTTCTTTTTTTAGGAAACTTCCAGATGCTTTGTTGTTCTGTCAAAGTGGCCTTATCCAGAAAAGTTGGTGCACATGCAACATGCAGAAGTCATTTCATTAGATGACCATGACCATCCTAAGACAACCGGACTCCAGAGGGATGCTGATGACATCTGTGAAGAAGTAACAAAATAAGAAACCATTAGAGACAAACCTGCAAATATGATTCCCCCCACCCAAAAAAAAAAATACTTCCCTTCATGTGCTTGAGAGTCATTTGTTTCCAATTTCAGCACAAAAAATTCTCGTTGAGCACTGGAATGTGCACACCAACAGTTTCTGTGTGTCCTGTGATGCTGAACATGTCCATGTCAACCCCCCTCCTCGCCTAAAAAATACACAACACAACTATATATATATATATATATATATATATACAGTATATATATATACTCACCAAGGTTACTATTTAGAGTACAGCCAAAGGGCACCCTTTAATCCAGTTGAGATGATCACATTGCATTTGCTGGAATCATCTTGCAGAACATATTGGACCAGCAACACGACACTCACAGTCATCATTTTATACTGGGGATGTGCTGAAACAGTCTCATTTCGCTGTGTAACCACTTGTCAATTTTCTGCACACAAGCAGGGTGCATTTTGAGCTGGCAGAAAAAATCTGGGGACTCTGTGCCACTTTTGTGAGCATGACTGAGTACACAATTATTTCTGGAGGACTTTGTATGTGCTGAAACAGCCTCATTTTGCTGTGTAACCACTTGTCAATTTTCTGAACTCAAGCAGGATGCATTTTGGGCCTGCAGAAAAAATCTGGGACTCTGTGCCACCACTGCGCGCATGACTGAGTGTGCCATTAATTCTGGGGGACTTTGTATGTACTGAAACAGTCTCATTTTGCTGTGTAACCACTTGTCAATTTTCTGCACACAAGTAGGATGCATTTTGAACTGGCAAAAAAAATCTGGGGACTCTGTGCCACTTTTGTGTGTTCTGTGATTGTTGCTGTGAGTTCATGATGTCATACTGATATTTTTACAATTAAAGCAGCATTGCAAGAATGTCCTCACAGTTCTGAACTGTACTTTTTTATGCTACTTTACATTGCCACAGCCACCAATAGTTATCTTCAAGTCGTGACTTGAATGATACGATTCTTTTCACAATTTATGTCTGCTTTACTTACTTGACTACTTTTTTTCATGTATGAAAAAAAAATGAGCACGCCTTCCAATATTGTTCGGACCAGGTTTGTATTTATTTGCAGCTGCTTTTCAATAACTATTGTTCCATGGTGTCATAAAACACTGCCTGATGCATAACTGTTAATTAACAACAGAAGTGATATATAACAACTACTTGATGTGATGGAGAAAAGCAGAGGAAAACAATGACAAAGACCTGGTCAGCACCAATTTAAAAGGAATGCTGCTTTCATTATTTCATACATGAAAAAGGTAGTACAGCAGACTCAACTACTGTACATTCTTGTATCATTCCAGTCAGTCAGGATGTAAGTAAAGGAAGTTGTAATATAGCATTAAAAAATATAGGTCAGAGTTATCAACAGATTGTTGTGCTGCTGCTTTACAGAGATTCACCACATTACATAGGTATGGTGATGCACATAAACTAATATGTGGGGGCATTACTCCCACTGGAATATTTCTTGCTCCACAGAGTGCAATATATTTCTGTGAAAACCACCCATAATTTCATTACAGTGAGGTCACATGATGGAGGAATTACCGATCAGAAAAGCCACCCACATTCTGCCACCCTTTCTCAGCAACGTTAGGACATGATGCCAGGAGGAGCGCAGGTGCTTGCTCCACTATAGTGAATGTCCAGCAGCTATCCCAATGTTTCCTTATGTTATAAGGTTGACTTTGTGGTGAAATATGGGAATGTTTCCACTAACAAGGCTCTTCTTATTGGAAACATGCCCACATATTTCACCACAAACTGACCATTATAACATATAGAAACATTCAGAAAGCTGCCGGACAATCGGATATTCACTGTAAGAAGCATGCACACATGCTCTCCCTGCCATCACGTCCTAACGTTGCTGAGAAGCGAGGCAGAATGTGGGCAGATTTTCAGAACGGGAATTAATCCGTCATGTGACACACTGTAATGAAATTACGGGCAGTTTTCACAAAAATGTATTGCACTATGTGGTGCAAGAAAGATTCCCTTGGAAGGAAAAATGTGTATGATTAAACAATAACAAAGAAAAAACACACAAAAACAATACAACACAATAGTGGGGTGGGGTCAGGAGTGGGGGTGGGGGGGCAGAAAACAATCCCCTCACTTTCTATGTCCGTAGGATGCCGTGGTGGTCCAGCAGCAGGTGCAGCAATGGAAGTATTTTCTGCTGCTGTGCTTCTACTCTGTTCACCTGCTGCTGCAAAGCACTGAACCACTCATTATTTTCTTCAAGCACTGCCTACACCAGGCCAATGTCAGACTGTGTTGCAGGGACTGTGGTGGGGTTCACTGCAGTGGCGAATCCAGGTAGTTGGGCTGGTGGTGGACAGGGTGCTGCTGGTAGCTGTGGTGGGGTGATGGTGGTGGAGCAGCTGCTGTAGTAGCCCTCCTCCTGCTGCGGCAGTGACTGCAAGGCACAACTCCCAACACAGCAGCACCCTTCCACTGCCATGGAAGGGCCAGCAGGTTAATGCCTGGCCCCTTCCGTGGCAGCCTGCCACTCTGCCCTGTGGTGGTTCAGCATGTGGGTGTGCTGGACACTGGTCCCCAAATGTGTCCCATGGGGGCCAGGGCACACCAGCACACCACACACATGGCACTCCACCACTGTGCTGTCTCCCCCCACACAGTTAAAAAACACCCACACGGGGGAGCTGCAGAGGGGACCAGACACAATCCTTGCACATCAGGCACGAGTCCCACCACCACCTACAATTTCCGGAGCCACCTCCTGTGGCTGTGGAGGTGGTGAAGGGGGTGCTGCTGGAGCCCCAACAGCTGTTACTAGTGGTGGTGGTGGTGGTAGTGGTAGTGGTGGAGAAGATGGACGCACAGCAGCCACCAGTGGCACTGGTGGTGCTGCTGCTGCTCCTCCTGTTGCTTCAATGGGGGAAGTAACACTGGCCAGGAGTCGGGAGCAGTCCAACATGACATGACCGCCCCACCCCCCATGGGTCCGCACTCACCTCCTACCACGTCCACGGGCCAGTGACTCGCCTTCTCTAGGTCCATCCTCCCGAAGTCGATGGGCCGACACACACACAGACAGTGGACACACACACACACACACACACACACACACACACACACAGTCAGTCACACACACAAAACAGAACAAAACTTATACAAAAAAAATTCACTAACAAAAAAACACAAATACAATGCAAAAACTAAACAAAGAAATAGCTTTTAAAAAAGCTGTTTGTTTTGTTCTGGAAATGAAATGCAATGAAGTGGCAACAAGGCAATCAAGCAGTAACTGCTCTCCTCTCACAAATGCTTTCTCCCTATACAAATGCAAAGGAGAAAGTGAAACTGCTTCTGTGACTCACTTCCTTCCTGCCTGGCTAAAGCATGTGACTTACAGTACTGCAAGCCATGCGATGTGCCTATTTTCTTCTCACTTCGCCTTACTTCACGTTAAGACATAATGGCAACGCAAAGTGGTAATAATAATAATGCGAAGTGAGCACTTTACATTCCACTTCGCATCATGCTCCACGGATGCGAAGTGCCCACTTCGCGTCCACTTCGCGGGCAGATTAAAAATTTGCTGCATCTCTATTCATGTCCCTTCACTGCCTCCTTTTCTCTGGGGTAGCATGTTAAAGGCTTCCAGCCGCTCCTCATTGCTTTTCCCCCATACCACTGATCATTTTGGTGGACCTGTATTGCAACCTGTCAATCACCTTAATGTACTTTTTGTATTGATTAAACAGAAACAGCATGCACAACCCCAGGCAGGGCCTATCCAGGGCTCTGTAAAGTAGCAGGATCATAAAATAGCATGCACTACCCCAGGTAGGGCCTGTCCAGGGCTCCGTAAAGTATTAGGATCACCTCCACAGCTCTGCCAGTCACCCCTTTTTGATGTATCCCAGCATTTTCTTGTCCTCCTCAATAGAGGCCATGCACTACTTATTATGCTTCAACCCATTATATATAATGATCCCAAAGTCCTCTTCTGCCCTGTCTGCAGTGACATCACCATGTTGATTGTGCGGAGGCTGTAGCCCCTCCCAATCTAAGTTTAAGCCCCTCCAAATATTCTGGCTGAGCTGAGCCGACTGAGCAACTTAAAAATGTAGCCAGACACTAGCCAGACCATACGTTTTATTTTTTTCATTGTCATGGCGCTTCATAGCACCACCACTTGGAGCACAGTAGCAATGCAGTGCATGAGTGCAAGCCAGCAACTTCAAGCCGCAATGTTTTACAAATATGAATGCTTGCACAGCCTAGGCAGTGAGCTGGGACTCGGAGTCGGAGGTGAAGTTGTAGAGAGTGGAGAGGGAGACACTGACTGACTAGACAGAATGGGTCATGGTCTCACAGAGGAGAGAGAGAGAAAAACAGAACAAGAAGATGATGTGGGGACTTAAAATAAATTCAGTCAGTGACAGTCGTCAGACTGGCCTACCCATAGATATCGCACTGGGACTGTGGAGACAGAGAAGAGAGAAAGTAGCACTGCTCAGGCTGCTCATGATTCAGAACGGGGCATGGATATCAAGGACAACTGGTGATGGCAGGCTGGCAACCACTGAGACAGGTACTGGGGGCAGCCACAGGCAGGTACTGGGGGGTGGTGGGAGACAATCATCGGACTTCACTGGTTTGGTTTGTGTGTCAGTCAGACTGTTGTTCACTTCACACTTCACAGCATTTTCTAGTTCTTCTGGTAAGTCATGTCACTCAGAACTAGAAAATGCTGTGTGAAGAAGTGTGAACGGAATGAGCAGTCAGTGAGTGCATGCAGACAGAGAGACAGAGAGTAAGTGCATTAGGCGCAGTAGTAAGCATAGTGTCTCTGAGTCATGGAGGGAGCACGTTCTTTTTCTTTGTTTGTGGGTAGCGCCGCAGCAGTGCTGTCATCAGCACAGCACAAGGTGTCTGTTGTGGGGGCAGGGGTAGCAATGGGTGGCCTAATCTTTTTTCTTTTCAATATCCTGTTAGTTATTTACAAGGGTGTATCTACTGGTTCAATGATGCCTTCTTCCTGAAAGCTGCAGAGTCCTGCTGTGGCTTTATTATCTGGAGTGGAATGAGCAGCTGGCACACTCAGAGTGGTTGTTATGTTTAACAAGATTAAGCATATAAACCATTGTTGAATGGTGCACAAACCCTTTTACTAGATCAGTGTTCTGTGACAGAGGAAAACCAGCATTGTTACAAAGAATTCAACTGGTAAATTCCAGATCTCAGGAATCCTATAGTATACTGTATGTTTAAAGGAACAGTTCCAGCATCTCTTGTAGTTATGGCTGCCTTCTCAAGTTCTTTTGGTGAGAGAATTGAAAATAGATGCTTAGCTATTTTGGCACACAATGAACTTGATAATGCACTCTTGTAATCATTGGAGCTGCTGGAACTGTGCACATTAACATATTGTTAATCACGTTAAAGACTTCTATTTTTTAAATATAACTTCAAGATCAAATGTTTTACTTTGTAGAAAATAAAGAAACACCATGTTTGGGAAAAGTGCTATGCCAACTGAACATAGGACTTCAAAATGTTATAACTGTTTATTATAAGAGACCATCTCATGGCTATGAGTGTCTGGGGTGTTTAGAAATAAGCATTGCTGAGTGGCTGAAACTGACGTCATGCTTTATAAATGGACATATAAAACTTCAAACAGGTTGGAACCAATGTACTGTATCTTGCTCCCTGGGTGGTTGTGAGGAAGACAGAAACTGGGCAGTTACTGACAGCATTGACTTGACTGAAAAAAATAACAGTCTGTCAGTGACATACTGTAGATGTGGTATGTAATTCACAGTGGTACATTTTTTTTTTGTTTATTTTAGTTGTTTAACCAGGTATAGCACACTAAGCTGAAAGCTTTTTTACAGGAGCGACCTGGGAGCATAAGGAGGTTAAGTGACTTGCTCAGGGTCACACAGTATGCAAGTGGAAGCTGTGGGATTCAAACCCAGGTCTGGTCTGCTAGATGTCACCAAATTTGCAGCTCAGAGCCTTAGACCACTGCGCTATACTGCCTCCTCTACATAAAAATAAGTTGTAGATTCTCTGGCCAAGACAGTGAGCACTACCTTCCATGGTGGCAATAAGGAACTCTGGTGGAAAATGCAGCTTGCATGAGCATATGCAAAATTGCAAAATGCCTTTGCAAGGTCTTTACTGAGTTTATCGCTGCTGTATTACTGTGATCTGTAATGGATTAGCTTGCTGACTTACAGTACTGGGTGCCTGAAGGGCGTATTGATTTTATTTATTTATTTATCGAAAAGTTTCACCAGAAGGGTTCACTGAGCAATCAAAAATTGCTCATCTCACAATACATCCTGGGGAAGGGGGTACATGTGGGGAAAGGATACATACACATTTGCCATACCAGGTACAAAATATATATACAAATGTTGGATACATAATATTGATAAATAGAGAATAATGGCTAGGTAAGTATATGTTACGGATTTTTTTCACATACCTGAGGTGTGGTGTGATGACCCATAAACCTCAAGCGTGAAGCTCGAGATGTTTATGTGGTCATCACACACCCAGAGTGTGTGACAAAAAATGCATAACATCAAACTTTCCTAGCTTTTATTTTTTATAATTTCTGGTGTGGAGGTTAAAACTATTTCTAGCAACTTGAAAGAAATAGACATTTTTTAGCTAGAGTGCACTTTTATTTTTGAAGAAACTGAACTGTATATGAATAAAACCTAGTTGAAAATACTGCACTTGAAATACTTTTTGTGAAACAATGGACTGCAACAGTTTTAAAGTCTTTCCTGTAGGGAATGTCATATCAACTGGATTGTGGGTTATTATGAAGTGTCATATTAACTGGATTTGGGTTATTATTGCCTTTAGAGTATAATAACCTGAACTCGAATTGATATGCAAGCAATAAGACACTCTGAGGTGTGGGTTATCTCCTGATAAGAGCACGCCCAGGTGCGTTGTTAGGCAGGAGGTGCTTGCGCCGAGTGCCTTATGCACCTGGGCATGCTCTTATCAGGAGATAACCCACACCTCGGAGTGTCTTATTGTGCTTATAAAATGGGTTCATCAAGTCACTATTTATGGAAAAAAATAAAAAATGAAAAGAGGGAAAACATTTTAAGAATTTGAGCTTTTAAAACATAAACTTGTAAAATAGTCCCTTTATTTAGGCACTTACTATGCCCCCCTATGTCCCCACCAGACAAACAGACGTAATAGGTTGATTTGTGTGGATATACTTTGAATTTCCCTTTGTGTTCCTCCTGTTCAGATACTATGAATTATTTACGGTGCTTGCCGTTTAAACGTAATGTTAATGTTGCACTGCCGCAGCGATTGGCTGCTTTGAGAGCGAGCAGAGGGCTGTTTCGTTTGTGTGTGTCTGCTGGTAACTGTATAAGTTCAGGAAGACAGAAACAGTTTTTAATTATTTTTTATTTATTGATTTTAGGGTTTGGTTGACTATTGATGCAAGCGGCTTGGTTTGTTTTGGAACGAGCGTGTCCCATAGAGGCCGCCGTATAGACCTGTTTCCGGGTTCGCGTTTTTTTTTTCAAAGTTTCTGTATTGCATGCTGCCATGGTACTGTGTAGAAATACAAGCAGTTTTTGTTAAGATTAAATGTTTCAAGCAAACTTTGTGAAGGGGATGGGATAACGAGAGTGCAGGCAGCATGCTGTGAATGGGAATACGTCGGCACCAAGCGCTTGCTGTTTTTATGGTGTCAGTGAGGTATTTATGTTTTTTTCTGTGAGGAAAAAAAGGTCTGGATGGATTTCTTGCAGCATTTTTGTGCTTAAAGAGAGACAGACAGGCTACTGTTGCTCGATGCCTGCTGTTACAGTGCTGCAATGTTTAGCGTTGGAGCTGCTCATTGTGTGGCTAGTTTTCAGAAATAGCGGGGGTAGGTTAGTGATTTGTGGTTGTTGTGAGGACACTGAGGAGACAATAGTGCTGGTTGGCATAGATACATGCTGATAAGGACACGGCTGGAATGTCCTTTCAGCCAATGAAATTGTGAGTTTTCTAAAACCCATTTTATAAGCATTTTTAACAAAACAGTAATCCGGTAGATACTTATGGTCACCAGTAATTATAATAGGTTACAGAGCCAATACAACAGTTAATCACACATACATAATACAGTTCAAATTAGTGTACAGTAAGTCGATACAACAGATTTGTCACAGATACAGTCAAAGAGAGCAAGGTACTGTCCAATCAGTCCGTCATAAGAGCTAATAAATATGGAGCTGTTAAATGCTTTGGAGCTGTTCACTGGGTGGTGGCGGGATAGTGAGTAGGGATGGAGGGGTTATGTGCAGGTGCAGTTAGTGGAGTAGAAGTTAAGTAGGACAGATGAAATCAATGCAAGGGATAAGGAATGGTGAATTTGGGGGGAAACGCTTTCCAGATTTTAGGGAGGTGGTGTGAGAAACCTGATTGACCTATGGCTGTTGATCAGTGAAGGATCGATAGGGTGCGAGCATCAGTGGAACTGAATGAGTGGTGGAATGTTGGTGGTAGTGTTAAGAATGAAGAACGGTAATAAGGGAGAGAGTGGTGCCAGAACAGTGAGTAAATGCCTTGTCAGTTACACAAAACCAGTTGCCTATGTGTTAAATTCCCATCACAGACACAAGTGCACTTATTCACAAGTGCCCCACCACTGAATGGAGTCCATCTGTCCATTAGACATCCCACCTGCAATGCAAATTCACTTTTGCAGGATGCAGTATGTCACCAGAGTTATGGGTTTACCGATCTGTACTTGTGATGGAAGGTTCAGCCAGAAACATGAGTCTACTTCTTTACAAGCTAATGTCCTACAAAAAGGTTTGAGTCTATCCACCTGTGAGCGAATATCTATTCAATGATAGGGGTCCTCCTGGCCATAACCAGATGTCCCACAGTGATGAAAGCCCTCAGTCAATGCCTGAACATCTCACCAGTGGCTCAAGCTTGCTTGTCTGTTTGGTCTCTTATTTGCTCTGGGGTCCTGTAACCTTCCCAGCAGGTCAGCTGGGATAATGGTGTCTGGCTGGTCTCTTACTTGGTCTGGGGTCCTGTAACCATCCCAGCAGATCTGCTGGGATAATGGTGTCTGGCTGGTCTCTTACTTGCTCTGGGGTCCTGTAACCTTCCCAGCAGGACTGCTGGGAAATGGTGTCTGTCACTCTTCTGTTGTCCTTAGTGGTCCGGTAACCACACTTTTCCACATGTAACATTAAATAGATGTCATGATAAGCAGGCTTTTCAAACATATATTTAACCATTAAAATGCAGGAAAAGCCACCATTTGAAGGTAGAATTTTCAAAATGTTCCAGGGAGGCATGCTCCCGGACCCCCCAGCTTTGTTAGGATTTGGATTTAAGGGCATTAGCCCCCCCAACTTTACACTTCTGGTGATGCCCCTGCACAGGACCCAAGGGAGCATGGATTCACAGAGGGAAGATCATGTCAGATGAATCTAGTAGATTTATTTGACTGGGTGACCAAAGTAGTAGACCATGGACGAGCTGTGGATATGGCCTACCTAGACTTTAGCAAGGTATTTGACACAGTCCAACACAAAAGATTAATTAATAAGTTAGCCAGCCTAGGGGTAATATACCAGTGATGGGCTGTGGACATGGCCTACCTAGACTTTAGCATAGAAACATAGAAATATAGAAGTTGATGGCAGATAAGGACGCAAGGCCCATCCAGTCTGCCCATTTTTTTCTACTTTATAAATGTGCCTTAGGTCTTTACTCTGTCAATGGCCTATATATTCATACTCATCTGTTTTGCTCCCTTATGCCTATCCCATGCCTGTTTGAAGCCCTGCACTGTATTCATATCCACCACTTCCTGAGGTACCCCGTTCCATGTGTCCATCACCCTTTCTGTGAAAAAGAACTTCCTCACATTCCCCCTTAATCAGCCTCCCTCTAATCTCATGCTATGTCCTCTTGTACTCCTATTTTTCTTATACTGAAACATGTTAGACTCTTTCACCTTGTTAGTGCCCTTAAGGTGTTTGAATGTTTCGATCATATCATCTCTCTCTCTCTCTCCTTTGCTGTAGGGTGTACATATTGAGCTCCTTTAATCTGTCCTCATACGTTTTCTGATGCAGTCTCTGCACCATTTCAGTTGCCCTTCTCTGGACTGCCTCCATTTTGTTAATGTCCTTGTGCAGGTGTTGCCTCCATTACTGCATGCAGTACTCCATATGGGGCCTAACCAGTGTCTTTGAAAGAGGGATTATTACCTCTTTTACGACTTGTAATACCCCTACTAATACACCCCAACATCCCTCTAGCCTTACCTACTGCTTTAGTGGTCTGGTTGGATGATTTCAAGTCATCTGTATCCTTTAGTATCCTTTAATCTTGGGACAGCCCCCAAAAATATGGGTGTAAGTGCCTCTCTGACCACATCCCCTCCAATATAAATCTGAAGTAGTTGCACCATAATACTGAGTGACAACTGTGGTGCGAAAAAATCTCATATTAACTTTCCAGCGAAATTCTTGCCATGGGGGAGAGGACGAGGCGAAGTGCACCCCTCTCCATATCTGTTGCCATACTTCAGGTCCCAGCTGACACCCCAGTTCCCCCTCCCATGTGGACTCCAGCCCCCTTAAAAGATCTGGTTCTAGTGTGTTAAAAAAGAGACCATCCGGGAGACCAGGTGAGTCTTGTCTCCACTAGAGAATATTGGAAGAAGAAACTCCACTAGGGAGTTAGGGATCAAAGACCTGGGGGAGGTCAAACCCTTGCTCATTAGGACATGTTGTATTTGTAAGAATCTAAAGTGGTCCCTATTTGGAAGTCCAAACTCCTGTACTAATTGTAAAAAACTTTTACAGTGTTGTGAACTATACAACTGCCCTATTCTGCTAATACCTACCCTTTCCCATCTATGAAAACCCAAATCTGTTTGTAGTGGGGGAAAGTCCACACAAGCTCTAATAGGGGTCTCTGAGGATAATCTGAGAGGAAATCACCCATGCTTGGCAACCTAGATCCACACTTGCTTAAGAACCACTGCCCAGGGGTTTGTCACCCAGAGTTTCGAGAGGCCAGCCTGACCTAAGTAGACTATATCAGCCAGTTGGGCCCCTGGTATGTCAGGTTTCTCGAGTTCCATCCAAAGTGGTTGGTCTGTACTAGGCCATAAGGGGTAAAATACCTGGAGCTGGGCCACCCAATAATAATTAATAAAATTGGGAAGACCCAATCCTCTAGCCTGCTTGGTCCTCTGCAAAACCTTCCATTTGACCTTGGGAGGTTTATGGTTCCAAATAAATTTGGAGGTGGCTGATTTCAGACTTCTCCAGAAGCCCAGGGTCTCAGGGGGAGAGATGAAAATAAGAAAAGCAGGCGGAGTAAATCATTCATCCAGACCGCTTCTATACAACATGAAAAGCAGAGAGGAAGCTCTGTCCATCTGTTGTAGTCACCCTGAATGCCTTTAAGCAGTTTAAGGTTGTTTGTGCCATATAACTTATCTAGGTTGTCAGGGATCCAGACTCCCAAATAACAGAAACCCTCACTCTCCCAACGGAACTGCCCCACAACAGGGAGAACCTCAGGTGCTGATCCAGGGATGGGAAGCATCTCCATCTTAGATTCATTTACCCGGAACCCTGAAATGGCCCCAAACTCTTGTATGAGGGATAACACATGGGGGACTGAGTTCCCTGGATCCGCCATATATAATAATGTATAAAAAAAAAGTCCAAATGAAGCTCCACAAACAAAAAGCTGAAAAGAACAAGCCGTGCAGCTCCTCAGACAAGGTGGCAAGCCTTACAAATACAGAGTCCAGGAACTAGAGGAACGCAACAATGCTTTACTCACCAGATACAAGCAAAATATAGTGGAGAAAAGATTACAAGCAGTCGTAGCTAGTTTCCAAACAGTGCAGGGACTGTCATTTATTATGTTGCTTGGACGCATGTGCAAGAAACATAGTGCCATCATCAGAGATTTCGGAGGTGTGTCACCTCCTCCTCCTCCAATTCAGTCAGTGTGCTGGCAGGCACGGCCCCTGTAAGCCAATGCATTCTGGAGCTGTCTATGACACGCTCCAAAATGCAGTGGCATACAGTTGAAAGGGGGAGCTATGCTTGAGTGAGCAGCGATAAGATATCTCCTGCTCATGCACAGCTCCCCCCACACACACACACGCCGCTCCACGACATGTGCACGCCCTCCCCACTGTATAGCCGACGGGTGCCCAATCCTGTCAGCTGTGCTGTGTCTCCGCCTCCCCCAAAGGTTTAAATGCCACGCTTGGTGCCCACCCCAGCATGGCAACTAATAATATAGCTGACGGGGTGCCCAATCCTGGCCGGCTGCACTGTTCTCCCCTAGAAGTGCCACGCTGGGAGCCCACCCCAGCGTGGCAATCTATTCCTTAGGCCAATGGGGTGCCTAATCCCCCTCGGCTGAACGCCTCAACGTTCCTTGTGCCACGCTGGGAGCCCACCCCAGCGTGGCAAACATCCCACGCGCCATTTTTTTTTTTACCTGTGAAGAAAATACGGTCCCACGGCGAGTCTCCCCACCCCATCCCACAACCCGCACCCACCCACTGCGCACCCAGCCACCCCACACCCCTCACCCCATACTTACCTCCGAACTTCAGCGTGACGATCTTCGGTGGACTGGGAACACGTCTGCACTCTTCAAAGCTGACCGCGAACTGAGGAAATGCTGGTAAGCTGTATAATGGGCTAGATAGGTGGGGTTCAACTTTGTTGCATATCTCAGGCATTTTTGGGAATTTTTTGCACCAAATTTTCAACATGGGGTTTTTGGGACCCCTTCTCCTGAATGATGTCACTGTCATGGTGTTATTCGGGCCCGAAGGGTGATTTCGCAGTCACCGCGCAGTCACTGCGCAAAATCACCCTTCAGGCCTGAACAACACCATGACAATGGATCGTTCATGAGTAGTCCAAAAACCTATGGTAAAATTTATGCCAAAATTCAAAAATGACTGTTTCTGATGTGTGCATTGCGTAGTTCCTACGCAGGCTCAGAAATTCGCGAAATTTCAATATTTTCACCCACATTTTCAACATTGCCATTTTACCAGACCTTCTTATGAGCAGTACAGCTGTCTTTTTCATCTCACCCAAAATGTGTTTCGCCCATGTAGCGCACAATGGCGCGGTCGTGTGTCTTGAAATCAATGTTTCGGGATAAATTAAGAAAATCACAGTGATACTGTTCAGCAGGCAGAGGTCTTAAAATGGCTATGTTGATAATTTGGTGAAAAAAATTCCTAAAATGACTGTTTCACGGCGTCGTTGAACAGTTTCTACGCGCCTCGTAAGGTCGCGAATTTTCAATATTTTCACTCCAGATTTCGAACACTGCCATTTTATGGCACCTTCTTATGAGTAGTACAGCTGCCATTTTTCACATCTCACCCAAAACGTGTTTCCACCCATGTAGCGCACAATGGCACAGTCGGTGTTCGAGATCAATGTACAGGACAAATTAAGAAAATCACAGTGAGACTGTTCATGAGCTCAGGTGTTAAAATGGCTATGTTGAAAATTTGGTGAAAAAATTACAAAAAATGACTGTTTTACGAGCGTGCGTTGTACAGTTCCTATGCACGCTCGTAAGTTCGTGAATTTTCAATATTTTCACTCCAGATTTCCAACTTTGCCATTTTGCCACACCTTCTTATGAATAGTACAGCTGTCATTTTTCACATCTCACCCAAAACGTGTTTCAGCCCATGTAGCGCACAATGGCGCAGTCGGTGTGCAAAATCAATGTACGGGATAAATTAAGAAAATCACAGTGATACTGTTCATGAGCAGAGGTCTTAAAATAGCTATGTTGAAAATTTGGTGAAAAAATTCCCAAAAGTGACTGTTTTACGAATGTGCGTTGAACAGTTTCACGCGACGCCTAGAAGGTCGCGAATTTTCAATATTTTCACTCCAGATTTCCAACATTGCCATTTTCCACACCTTCTTATGAATAGTACAGCTGTCATTTTCACATCTCACCCAAAGCGTGTTTCCGCCCATGTAGCGCTGTGGCGCAGTCGATTATCTTGAAATCAATGTCACGGATAAATTAAGAAAATCACAGTGACACTGTTCATGAGCAGAGGTCTTAAAATGGCTATGTTGAAAATTTGGTGAAAAATTCCTTCAGATGTTTTGCAATATTACTAAAGAAGACATTGAACAGAACTGGCCCCAGGACCGATCCCTGCAGCACCCCACTAGTGGCCCCCTCTCCCTAGACTGCATACCATTTACCACCACTCTCTGCCTCCTGTCTGTTAGCCAGTTTCTAACCCAGTTTACCACCCTTTCCCCCATGCCCAGCCTACCCAGCTAGTTTATCAGCCTCCTATATGGGATGGTGTCAAAGGCTTTGCTGAAATCAAGGTAAGCGTTGTCCACTGCCCCACCCTGATTCACTTCCTTTGTCACCCAGTCAAATAAATCAACCAGATTTATCTGACATGATGTCCCCACTGTGAATCCATGTTGTCTATGGTCCGTTCGATGGCATCTAGATGCCCCACTATCCTTTCTTTAAGCAATGTCTCCATGATCTTCCCCACTACTGAGGTGAGGCTGAATGGCCTATTGTTCCCTGCCTCCTCCCTGCTGCCAGACTTGTGTAGAGGGACCACATGTGCCCTCCTCCAATTCACTCATGTTGAATGACTCAGTGAACATGGCTACCAGAGGTACCGCTATCTCCCTTCGCAGTTCTGTTAATATCCTTGGGCGTATGCCATCTGGTTCCATCGCTTTGTCCACCTTCAATTTAGTGAGCTGCTGAAGGACTCTTTTGCCTTTGAATGGACTATTGTCCATCTCTTCAACCCCCTTGGCAACTGCTGTACTGCTGTGGCCCTTGCCCCTCCCACTTTTCTGTGAATATTGAACGGAAAGACACAGTGGATGTCTTGGGAGGAAGGCATGAAACTGTCACTTCCAAATACCTAAACAGCACATACAAGCAAGCAACATTCGGCATTGACAAATGCTTGTTATAGAATAAGCACAGAAAACTCCACTTGCATAACCCCAAGGGGTTACCTTCTATTATGCAAGTGGAGTTTTCTGTGCTTATTCTATAATAAATGACAGTCCCTGCACTGTTTGGGAACTAGCTACAACTGCTTGTAATCTTTTCTTCACTATATTTTGCTTGTATCTGGTGAGTAAGGCATTGTTGCGCTCCTCTGCTTCCTGGACTCTATAATAATGTTTCATCTGCATAGAGGGAAATCCGGATCTCCGACCCGGCCACCTGAATACACCTGTAGGACTGCGATTGTCTGATGGAAGCCACAAAGGGCTCCATACTTAATGCGAACAGCAAGGGGGAGAGTGGGCAACCCTGTCTAGTCCCACTCTTAATATTAAACCTATTGGAGAGTGCCCCATTCACTCTGACCTTAGCCCCAGGATCACTGTATAAGTTAAATATTCAGTCCCGAAATTTGCTCCCAAATCCAAATTTTGCTTAAGTTTTATTCAAGAACAACCAGTCCAAGCAGCCAACTGCCTTTTCAACATCTAATGAGATTACAACCCTGAGCTCCAGGAAGGGGGGAGATGATCCAGAGGTCAACACATTAAGCAACAACCTGATATTGTCCTGGATGTGCCAACCAGGGACAAACCCAGTTTGGTCTGGGTGCACCAGGTCCAGGATAATCCCCTTAAGTCTCTCCCCAATAAGTTTAGCAAAGATTTTAGCATCAACGTTTAACAGGGAAATAGGCCAGTACCTGGTGCACTCCACGGGATCTTTGCCCGATTTAGGCAAGACTGATATAGTAGCCTCCTCCCAGGACTCAAGGACTACCCCGTGTTCAAAGGCCACATTGCAAACAGCAAGCAAGAGTGGGATAATCTCTTTACTAAATGTTTTATAGAATTCCACAATAAAACCATCTGGTCAGGGAGCTTTCCCTGAACTCAGGGATGCTATCACAGACCTCAATTCCTCCTCTGTGAATGGGCGCTCCAGGCTAGTAGATTGCTCAGCAGTAACAGCCAGTAGTTCCACCCTCTTCAAGAATGAGTCTATATTCTGACTGTGCCCGGGAGCCCTCTCTTGTTTGTATAATTGGGAATAAAAATCTGCAAATGCCCCTGCTATTGCCGAGAGTTTAACCAAAAATTCTCCCGTCCCTTTAACATCCCTGATTTTTGGAATATACCCATCTAGTTCTTGCTTTCAAAGGTGCATAGCCAATAACTTGCCTGCACTATCCCATCCCTCGTAATATTTTTGATTTGTGAAGCATAGGGAACTGATGGTATGGTGTATCATTAACTGATTGTATACTTCCATAGCTTCTTGTAATTTTTGATAGGTGGTGGGGTCTCGTGTCAATTTATGCTATGTCTCCAATGAAGCAACAGAAGCTAGAGCCTGAGAAAGTTTAGCTTTATGGACCTTTATGGATGACATGACTGATAAATTTGCCTCGCGAGAGTGCCTTGAGAGCATCCCAGATAAATTTTAAGGGAGTTTCTATTACTTTATTCTTTTCCAAATATCATTTGATATCTTACTTTAACTTAGCTACCAGAGGCTTATCCAGTATTAGGCCAGGGTCCAACCTTCAAGAACCAACAGGGGGCCCTCAGTTCCCAGACTGCTTCCACTTGGACCCCCGCATGATCTGAAAAAGAGACTGGATGTATCTGAACTTCTCCAAACACTTGAGCCTCAGATTGCCAATAGTATATCCTGTCCAGTCTTGAATAGGCGTTTGCGGCTGGGGTGTAAAAAGTATAATCCCTAGTTGTGGGGTGTTGCCAATGCACAAATCTACCAACCTTGATTCAGCAATGAGGGTTCATAACAATCTGAAGCAACCTCCCATACCTTGCTGGGTGGGTTTCTATTTATCTTGCAGTTTTCCACACAGTTCCAATCGCCCAGCACAAGGATGTGTCCTGGGTCTAGGTTTTCAATAGTTAAGAAAAGTTCCCTAAAAAAGGACCCGGTCGGGGGGGGGGTTGGGGACGTATGCTGAGAGAGTGTGGATAAGATGTCCACGTAATTCTCCAGATAAGAGAACCCATCTGCCACTACCCCCTTGCAATACTGAGAGAGTTTGAAAAGGGAGACCTCACTTCAATAGGATAGCCATGCTGGCCTTTGCAGATGATGGGTGTGAGTCGGAAACTACCCTGCCAACCCAGGATCTGCCTAACTTGGAATGCTCCAGCTGAGTAAGCTTGGTTTCCTGTAAGCAGGCTATATCACATTTTAAGTCTCTCAGTTCTTTCAGGATTCTGGCCCGTTTAATGACATTATTAATACCTTTCACATTCATCGTACAAATGTTAAATGTTCTCATTTTGAAACAAGAAAAAAATTATATCCACCCCCACACCATCCCCTCCCTCCAATGTCCATATCCAGAGCTCACATACAACATATTATGTCTACAATAATGAACAAGCATTTGTCAATGCCGAATGTTGCTTGCTTGTATGTGCTGTTTAGGTATTTGGAAGTGACAGTTTCATGCCTTCCTCCCAAGACATCCACTGTGTCTTTCCGTTCAGTATTCACAGAAGAGTGGGAGGGGCAAGGGCCACAGCAGTACAGCAGTAGCCAAGGGGGTGAAGAGGTGGACAGTAGTCCATTCAAAGGCAAAAGAGTCCTGCAGCAGCTCACTAAATTGAAGGTAGACAAAGCGATGGAACCAGATGGCATACGCCCAAGGATATTAACAGAACTGCGAAGGGAGATAGCAGTACCTTTGGCAGCCATGTTCACTGAGGTCATTCAACATGAGTGAATTGGAGGAGGGCACATGTGGTCCCTCTACACAAGTCCGGCAGCAGGGAGGAGGCAGGGAACAATAGGCCATTCAGCCTCACCTCAGTAGTGGGGAAGATCATGGAGACATTGCTTAAAGAAAGGATAGTGGGGCATCTAGATGCCATCGGAACCCAGGACCATAGACAACATGGATTCACAGTGGGGACATCATGTCAGATAAATCTGGTTGATTTATTTGACTGGGTGACAAAGAAGTGAATCAGGGTGGGGCAGTGAATACGCTACCTTGATTTCAGCAAAGCCTTTGACACCATCCCATATAGGAGGCTGATAAACTAGCTGGGTAGGCTGGACATGGGGAAAGGGTGGTAAACTGGTTAGAAACTGGCTAACAGACAGGAGGCTGAGTGGTGGTAAATGGTATGCAGTCTAGGGAGAGGGGGCGACTAGTGGGGTGCTGCAGGGATCGGTCCTGGGGCCAGTTCTGTTCAATGTCTTCATTAGTGATATTGCAGAACATCTGAAGGAAATTTTTTCACCAAATTTTCAACATAGCCATTTTAAGACCTCTGCTCATGAACAGTGTCACTGTGATTTTCTTAATTTATCCCGTACATTGATTTTGCACACCGACTGTGCCATTGTGCGCTACATGGGCGGAAACACGTTTTGGGTGAGATGTGAAAAATGACAGCTGTACTACTCATAAGAAGGTGTGGTAAAATGGCAATGTTGGAAATCTGGGTAGAAAATATTGAAAATTCTGAACTTCGACGTAGCGCAAGGAACTGAACAACTACGCTCAGAAACAGTCATTTTGGAATTCTTTCACCAAATTTTCAATATAGCCATTTTAACACATGAGCTCATGAACAGTGTCACTGTGATTTTCTTAATTTGTCCCGTACATTGATCTCGCACACCGACTACGCCATTGTGTGCTACATGGGCAGAAACACATTTTGGGTGAGATGTGAAAAATGGCAGCTGTACTACTCATAAGAAGGTGTGATAAAATGGCAATATTGGAACTCTGGAGTGAAAATATTGAAAATTCGCGACCTTACAAGCGTGCGTAGGAACTCCGCAATGTGCGCTCATAAAACAGTCATTTTTAGGAATTTTTTCACCAAATTTTCAACATAGCCATTTTAAGACTTCTGCTCATGAACAGTATCACTGTGATTTTCTTAATTTGTTCTGTACATTGATTTCCACATAATCGACTGCCATGCCAGCGCTACATGGGCGGAAACACATTTTGGGTGAGATGTGAAAAATGACAGCTGTACTACTCATAAGAAGGTGTGGTAAAATGGCAATGTTGAAAATCTGGAGTGAAAATATTAAAATTTCGTGAACTTACGTGCCTGCGTAGGAACTGCACAACGCACACTCGTAAAACAGTCATTTTAATGAATTTGGCACAAATTTTCCAACATGGGATTTTGGGACCCCTTCTCATGAATGATACGTGTCATGGCATATTCAGGCCCCAGGAGAGATTTTGCACAGTGACTGTGCAGTGACTGCAAAATCACCCTTCGGGCCCGAATAACGCCATGACAGTGACATCACATGAGAAGGGGTCCCAAACCCCATGTTGAAAATTTGGTGAAAAAATTCCAAAAATGCCTGAGATATGCAATAAAATTGAACCCCCATCTAGCCCATTATACAGCTTACCGGCATTTCCTAGTTCATGGTCGGCTTTGAAGAGTGCAGTCGTGTTCCGTCCATCAAGATCGCCGCCAAGGTCCGGAGGTAAGTATGGGATGAGGGGGTGGGAGGCTGGGTGCGCAGTGGGTGGGTGCGGTTGGGAGGGTGGGTTGGGAGATGCGTTGCGAGGACAGTTTTTGTTTTACAGGTTTTTTAAAAAAAAGACGTTTGGGATGTTTCCCACACTGGGGTGGAGCTCCCGCAGCTGAAGGACGTTGAGGGGCGTTCAGCTGATGGGGGATTAGGCACCCTATCGGCCATGGCATTTGTTGCCACGCTGGGTGGGCTCCCAGCGTGGCACAAGGATGGGGTGCTTCAGCCGACGGGGATTGGGCACCCGTCGGCCAGGGATCGCCTTGCCCGCTGGGGTGGGCTCCCAGCATGGCATTTACTACTGGGGAAGACAGCTCAGCCGACTGGGATTGGGCACCCCGTCGGCTATACAGTGCGTGCGAGGGCGGGGGGGCGCGCATGCCGCATCAATGGGTGTCTGTGGGGGAGAGACTGCGGCGTGAGCAGCCGATATCTTATCGGTGCTCACTGAAGCGTAGCTCCCCCTTTCAACTGTATGCCACTGCATTTTGGAGCTTGTCATAGACAGCTCCAGAATGCATTGGCTTGCAGGGGCCGCGCCTGCCAACACACTGACTGAATTGGAGGAGGAGGTGACACACCTCCGAAATCTCCGATGATGGCACTATGTTTCTTGCACATGTGTGCAAGCAACATAAAAATGAAAAACATAGAAAAAATGTTATCTAGAAACATTTTAGTCAGCCAGCAATCTCAACCGGAGATGCCAGGTAACCAAAACTGTTGGAAATTGTCCAAATGATTCAGGTGGGGAGATGACTATACCACCCTGAGGTACCAAGTAGATAAAGCGGTACCTAGGTGTCCTCCCACAGTGCAGGTCAGTCACTGAGGGCACAAAGTCCTCCAAAGAGAACAGAAGAGTTCAGCAGTCTCTCTGCAAAAGGTAAACTAGCCTGTGGAGCCAGCTGGGCTACACCTTTCCTTCTCTTCCCTTCTTATGAGAAGACTGCCACTGTGGCAGAATCAAAGCCCCTGCCCATTGGCCCCGGGTCCAGAAAATTAACCAAGAACCGTCGAGTTAAACACATAGTAATAATAATTCTATGAGACCTAGCCCCCAGTTGGTAAAAGAGAGCAATATGAATAAACAAGCCCTCCTTTTAAGCCACCCATCTCCAGTCACAATGACAGGAAATAGGGAAGTGGTTAGGAAAGGCCACGAAGCCCTTAAGAATCAACTTGAAGCTGGGAGCCTTATCTTCTCTCCCACCATGACAAAGAGACAAAAAAAGGGGGTAATTTTTATCTGTAATTTTGCTCTCTAGTCAAATTATGAAATCTGCTTTGCTATAAACAACCAACCCCAAAAGGGATTTGTCCATTTCAGTAGGAATAATAACAGTTAGTGTGAGAAGTCATTAACTTGCAACAGTCTCAAATGATGAGCTCAAAACCAACAACTCTCAACAGTCCCCAACAGGGGGTTCAAAGAACAGGAACCATAGATCTGTAGGTTGGCGATTCGTAGCCAGTGTGGGTGATAGGAGGCCCCACTGAAAGGGGGAGCTTTTTAAGGGGCGCACAAGGAGAAGCATCCGTTCCACAAACTGCCAACCAGAAATAAGTGTTCTGACCCCAAAATTCCTTCCCAATGTAAAAAACCCAGCCTCGGGATGAAATCCAGATCATGGCCCAGTCAAAATCTAGGGCCTACACAGCCAAACCTCCCATATGTTCAGGAAGTCCCCCAGAGTGAAGATAACTAAAACCATCTTCCAGAAACTTGCAGGTTCAAGGAGGGGGTTGTCGAGGAAGGATCTAATGAGCTACATCAGCATGTAAAGGTAGGAGGGAGTCATTTCTTCTTCCCTGGGGACACATTCCTCCGGGAGTTATTCCCCAAAGCAGGTTTTCAATTTCTGCCTCTGCTTGCTTGGAGCTAGTATCCAGAACCGGAACGCACAGCCTTTCCAACACCGGTGTCACCTGCAAAAGGCTATCATAGATCTGCACCTTCTCACCATCATGTAGCCACAGCCATGAGGGGTAGCGGATATAGGCCCTCAACCCCCTCTCCCACAGGGTTTTAACTACCTGGAGCACTTTCTTACACTTGGTCATCATATTTGGGGAAAGTCCTGGTCAAAGAACACCTTTTGGCCATCCAGATTGAAATCGTTCTTGTCCCAGGCTAATCATAGTATCTTCTCCTTAGTGGGGAATTTGAGAAACTTCATAACTAGGGACCTGGGGGGAGCCCCTGGTTTCAGTTTTGGGGCCACCACCCTGTGGGTCCTCTCAATGCCAAAGTCAAAGTTTTCCGGTAAGGCTAATTCTTGCATAGATACATAGACAGTGTCAGCAGATAAGGGCCTATGGCCCACCCAGTCTGCCCATTTGAGCTTGTAAGTTCAGTTTATGTTTTCCTAGAAGTCTGTTGCCCCTTACCCCTGACCTCCAGAATTCCTTTATGTCTATCCCATGCATTCTTAAATCCCATGATTGTTTCAGCACCCACCACTTCCGCTGGCAGGGTGTTCCACTTGTCCACCACCCATTCTGTGAAGAAATTCCTCCTCACATTTCCTCTGAATCGTCCTCCCTCCAACTTCATCCCATGCCCTCTAGTCCTGGAACATCTTTTCACTTAAAATAGTGTGTTCCTGCACCCTGTTCCTCCTGTAAGATACTTGTATGTCTCTATCATATCCCTCTCTCCCTCCTCTCTCCAGGGAGTACATGTTCAGTTCCTTCAACCTGTCTTCATAGGACTTGTGATGCAATTCATGCACCATCTTTGTTGCCCTCCTCTGAACCTTCTCTACCCTGTCTGATGTCCTTACGTAGGTATGGTCTCCAGAACTGTACCCTGTACTCCAGGTGGGGCCTCCCTAGTGTCTTGTATAGTGGAATTATGACCTCCCTTTTCCTGCTGGTGATGCCTCTGCCTATGCAACCCAGCATCTTATTTGCTTTACCTGCTGTCTTGTCATACTGTTTCCCTACCTTGAGGTCATCAGAGATGATAACCCCAAGATTCCTTTCCTGCTTGGTGCATGCTATATCCTCACCCCCCAACTGATATATTGTGCCAGGGTTTTTGTGCCCCATATGCATTATCTTGCACTCTTGCATGAATTTCAACTGCCAAACCCTGACCATTCTTCAAGTTTCTGCATGTCCTTCTCATTCTGTTTACACCCTCTGGTGTGTCTACTCTGTTACAGAGCTTTGTGTCATCAGCGGACAGTGAAATTCTGCTTTTTAGGTCCTGTGCAATGTCACTGATGAAGATGTTGAATAGGACCGGTCCCAGCACTGATCCCTGTGGTTCCCTCTGTGGAGTGACAGCCATTTACCACCACCCTCTGTGTCCTGCCACCCAGCCAGTTACCTACCCACCACACTACTGTCCTGCCCACACCCATATTCCCCAGTTTGTGTAATGGTCTTCTGTGTGGCACAGTGTCAAAGGCCTTGCTGAAGTCCAGATAGGCCATGTCCACTGCCCTCCCCGATCCACCTCCCAGTCACCCAGTCAAAAATTCAATGAGGTTGGTCTGACATGACCTTCCCTGGTGAAACCATGCTGCCTTGGGTCCTGTAGTCCATTGACAACCAGATGTTCCACCAATCTCTCCTTCAGTAGTGCTTCCATGATCTTCCCACTACCGAGGTGAGGATGACTGGTCTGTAGTTCCCTGCTTCCTCTTTGTTCCCACTTTTGTATAAGGGACTACATCTGCTGTCTTCCAGTCTTTGGGTACCTCCCTGTTTCAGTGATCGGCTAAACAGGATATGCCAGAGGTTCAGCCACCACCTCTCTTTGTTCTTTAAGGACCCTGGAGTGCACCCCATCTGACCCTCACTGCTTTTATCAACTCAGACATTTCCAGTTCCTTCAGGACCTTTTCTCGTAAAGGGACTTGTGTCCATTTCTGCACCATTCTCACCCTTTGTACCCTTCAGACCCATTACTTCCTCTTCCTCAGTAAAGACTGAGCAGAAATACCTGTTCAATATGTCAGCTGTAATGTTGTCATCCTCCACGCCCCCATCCTCCCCTTCAGTCTCACTATCCCTCCTTTGCCTTTTTTCACTTATGTACCTGTAAAGATTTTGTCCCTCTACCCACTGGATTTTGCAATGTGTTCTTCTGTCTGAGCTTTGGCTTCCCTTACTGACCTCCCTGCCTCCCTTTGCTTCTCCTGGTACTTCTCCCTATCCCCTTCTGCCTGTGTCTTTTGTATTGCCTGAGATACAATCTTTTTGGCTTTCACTTTCTTTTACTACCTCTTTGGAAAACCATAATGGTCTCCTCTTCCTTTTCCTCTTGCTAACCTGCTTGATGCATAATTCTATTATTCTTGTAATCCCCATTTTAAATACTGCCCACTGTTCCTCATCCCCTGATTCCTGTCCCATTCCCCTTAATGCCTCTTTCAAGTATCTCCCCATTTTCCCAAAGTCTGCCCACCTAAAATCCAGGATATGAGTTTTTGTGTGGTTTAGTTCTGCTCTTTCTGTGATTTCAAACCACAATGACTGGTGGTCACTGTTCCCCAGGTGCTCCCCCACTGTCACCCCCATCGGACTGTCCCTGTTTGTGAGCACAAGGTCCAGTATTACCTTCTGCCGAGTTGGTTCCATGACCAGTTGCTTGAGGAAGGCACCCTGAAGGGAGTCCAGGATAAATCTGCTCCTAGTTGACACTGCTGCTGGGATGCTCCAGTCCATGTCTGGAATATCGAAGTCTCCAACCAGTACTACCTCACCCTTGTCTGCCATCCTTTGGATGGCTAGCATCAGCTCTCTATCTGTTTCTTCCTCCTGGGCTGGTGGTCTATAGATTACACCTGTGCGGATGGCTGTCCCCATTTTCCTTTCCAGCTTAACCCACAGTATCTCTCCCCCATTTTGTTCCTCCTGGATCTCTGTGGCCCTTATGTCATTTTTCACATACAGTGCCACTCCTCCTCCCTTCCTGCCTGCTCTGTCTCTTCTGAATATGTTGTATAGCCAGGTATGGCCATCTCCCAGTCGTGGTTATCATTACATTACATTACATTGTTGTAGCCATGACTCCAAATACCCCACTACATCTGTTTGCTCACTGCCCTCAGGAATTCTGAAGATTCAGATATTATTCTTCCTGGGTTTTGCTTCTGCATCCTTCGCCCTGTATGTGAGCTCACCTTTCTGTCAATGGAGATAAGCAAGGGAGTGCCCAAATACCACGTGTTCATTTTGCAGGGTATCTAGATGGGTTTCTACAGCTGAGGTGCGGGACTCAAGTTTTTTAAAATCAATTTGCAGGCTAGATATTTTAGAGTCGATCCAGTGGAGAATACTCAGCATATGCTGTCCATCTGCTTTGGTGAATGTTGACGTGGATTCAGATTCTGATTCTTCATCGCCCGATGCGGTTGCTGCAGAAGACCGCGATGGTGAGAGGCTAGCAGGCCGCTCCTCCGTAGCTGCTGCAAAGCACTTTTTTGGTGTGGCAAGATCTTTCTTTTTAGTTTTCCCCATGCCACTGGTGTTCACCAGGTTGACAGGGGCCAAATTTGTATATTGTAAAGGCTCAATGGCTTGCGATGAGTACTTTTGTCGGCCCGAGGCTTGGGAGTGGTAAAGCTAAGTTGCCATTAGGTTCATTGCATCATCAGAAGTCAAGGTCTGCTTTTTTGCAAATGATACAAAGACCTGCAATAGGGTGGACACCTCAGAGGGAGTGGAGGTTATCAGGGAGGATCTAAGGTTGCTGGAGGGGTGGTCAGAAACATGGCAGCTTAAATTCAACGCAACAAAAATGCACAGTGATGCACATGGGATGGAATAACCCACATGCAAATTATACACTGGGGGCTAAAAAATGAAAGAAACTAATCAGGAGAAGGATCTAGGAATCACAATCATAGACTACCTTAAAGTGAGGACCCAATGCAGCAAGGCGGTGGGCAAGGTGAATAGAATGCTGATGTGCATAGGGAGAAGGATAACTAGCAGAAGGTGGGAGGTGCTGATGCCACTCTACAAGTCTATGGTGAGGCCCCACCTGGAGCATGAGGTTCAGTTTTGAAGATCTCACCTACACAAGGACATAGCTGGCATGGACAGAGTTCAGAGAAAGGCCACTAAGATGGTGCATGGGTTAAGTGGGAAACCATATGAGAAAAGGTTAAGGGTGTTGGATTTGTACCCACTGGAGACCCGAAGGGAGAGTGGGGACATGATAGAAACACTCAAGTATGAGAGGGGATTAATAAAGTGGGGGCAAGCTTATTCACAGGGAAGGTAAGTGCTACAACTAGAGGGCATGGACTGAGGGCGGAGGGGGGTAGGTTTAAGGGAAACATGAGGGGGACATTACTTCACAGAGAGGGTGGTAGATCCCTGAACAGTCTGCTGGAGAATGTGTTGGAGGCCAGAACAGTGGAGGGATTCAAAAGGGCATGGGACAAGCACAAGGGAATGTCTAGAGAGTGGAAGGCGGGATCTCTGGGCAAGGAGATCATGTAAAAGGGGGGGGTAATTGGCAGACTCAATGGGCCAAGAAGGTCCTTTTCTGCTGGCAAATATCTATGAATCTATATTGAGTTCAGGCAAGCAGAAGAGAGAGTGAAATAAGTTCCTTTGTTGGGATTTGATCCCAAGCCACCTGGAATACCATTCCAGCTGTGCTACCAGCTGCGCCACCAAGGCAGGTGGAAACCTGGACTCCCACACACCTTTCTCATTCTCTAATTCACAACCTGATGCTGCACAGATAATTCTATTTTCATTCACAATGGTGAGGTATCCTGGAAGAGAGGAGAGAGAGAGGGGGTATATGACAGAGACTTTCAAATACCTCAAGGGCATAAATAAGGTACAAAACACTATCATTTTTCAGAAAAAGGGATGTTCAAGGACAAGGGGGCATTACATGAGACTGGAGAAGGGTAGACTCAGGGGTAATGTAAGGAAGTATTTTTTTATGGAAAGGGTGGTGGATGCAAGGAAAAGCCTCCCAGTAAAGGTGGTAGTGGCAAAAATGGTAGAGAAATTCAGAAATGCAAAGGATAGGCATAAGGGAGCCCTATCAGTAGGAAAGAGGGGGTAAGCAGGAGACCAAATAGGGTCTGCAGTGTTGCACTAAGTAGGGAAAATGGGCAGACTGGGTGGGTCAAGCAGACCTTATCTGCTGTCAACTTGTACATTTATGTTTACATGTGTTCACATATATACAACCCAAACAAACAGAAGAGGGAAAGGAATAAGTGCCTTAACTGGGATTTGAACAAATACCACCCAGAACACCATTCTGTTGCGCAGTTAGCTATGCCATAGGGGCAACTGGAAACCTGGGACTCCCAAAGCACCTTACCCTTTCTCTAGTGCAAGTGTTTCTGTGAGACCCAGGTTTCCAGCTGCCTTGGTGACACAGCTGGTAGCACAATGAAACAGTATTCCAGGTGGCCTGGGTTCAAATCCCAGTTAAGTCACTTATTTTATTTCTCTTGTTTGTTCTCTTGGGTCCTATATGTGTGCACACAACACCCTTGTGAATGAAAATGTCATTAATCTGTGCTGCACCAGGCTGTGCTTTAGAGAAAGAGTAAGTCTTAGAATTATCAGAAAAGGCAGTCTTTCAATCAACAGAGGGAGGTGGAGCTTGCTTTACTTTTGTTACAATTGTTAAGATGTTACTGTTTTCTGTGTTTCTGCCCTTCTGCACAGCTGATGTGTTTTGGGGCTGACTGTTTTCGGGAGCACAAGTCACCAAGCTGTTTTGGGGCTGGAGAGGTTTACCTGTCTCTGACTCGGATGTTTGGATTTTTCTCTGTTTGATTAGCAGGGTATTTTCTCTGTCAAATTGTCGTGTATGGCATCTTGCTGACAGGAAGGCACTCATCGCTGCACTAGGTCAGAGCTTTTAGCTGATTGTTTCGTGAGGGCACAGTTTAGGTCAAATGTATGGCAGCTTAGATTTAATGCTAAGAAGTGCAAGGTAATGCACCTGGGAAACAAAAACCCAGGGGAAGAGTACACAATGGGGGTGAGATACTAACAACAACAAAAATGGAAAGGGACCTAGGGGTAGTCATATCAGATGACTTAATGGTGGGCAAGCAATGTGAAAGGACAGTAAGGAAGGCTGGGGGGGATACTGGGATGCATAGGGAGAGGCATCACCAGTAGAAAACAGGAAGTTATTATCCCTCTGTACAGACAGCTGGTGAGACCCCATCTGGAGTACTGTGTGCAGTTCTGGAGACCCAGTCTCCGCAAGGACATAGACAAGATGGAAGCTGTCCAGAGGAGGGCAACTAAAATGGTGCAGAGTCTGCACCGGAAGACATATGAAGAGAGACTAAAGGAGCTTAATATGTATAGCCTTGAGGAAAGGAGGGAGAGGGGGGACATGATAGAAACATTCAAGTACCCTCAAGGGAATCAACAAAGTCCAAGAAGGTAGCATCTTTCAAAAAAAGAGGTGTGCAAGAACAAGGGGGCACAATTTGAAGATGGGGGGGCTCAGAGGTAATGTAAGGAAGTATTTTTTCACAGAGAGGGTTGTGAATGTGTGGAACGGCTTTCTGAAGAAGGTTGTGGAGTCAAAAACAGTGATTGAATTCAAGCATGCATGGGACAGCCATAAGGCAATTCTAGGGGGTGGGGTAGAAAGAAGTAGGCTGCTGGTTAACTAGGATGTGCAGCTTATCCATTAGGTAGGGGAAATGGGCAGACTGGGTGGGCCAAGCGGTCCTTATCTGCCATCAAATGCTATGTTTCTATGTTAAGGTGATTCTGAGAGTCCCAGGTTTCCAGTTGCCTTGGTGATGCAACCTACAGCTCTGAGGAAGGAGTGTCCTACACCAAAATGTCAGCTAGTGAAGGTGTGCATTTGTTGGCAAGTGTCTGTGTTGCCCACTGCATCTACCCTGAATTTTGGAGAGTCCACATGTATTTGATATAATGTAGGAATCTGTGTTCAAGTTGGTATCCAGTGATATGGGCAAAGCAAATTGAGTTACACAAAATGAGCGACTCGGTTTGCGCACCCAGAATAACAGCGACCATGACAGGATAGTGAGGGGTGTGAATAGCGAGGTGGGGGGACAGAATAGTGAACACTGAGTAGGTTAGCCTGTGTACAGGTAGTGAGTTAAGTAACTGGAGTGATTAGAGAGCTGTCGAGCTGTCCGCCTAGCATGGTAGTTACGCTCACCACCCATGGTGCAGAAGGACCCAGGTTCAGACTGCACACAGGTGTATATAATTTTTACTTCTGGCTGTTTCAGTGTACTAAACTATTTTTTTGTGACCTCTCGTTCTCCCCAGTTGTTCCACTCCCCGTGAGTTGTCCCTCCTGCAAAGGTCATTCCTTTCCGTGTTTTTCTCCCTCCCCCAGTGTCCGCCCCCCCCGGGGGTTGATAAGATTTAGTTGAGGGGTGCAGGGGGCTTGCTCCCCACAAAGAGGGAAACAAGGGGGCATGGCCCCCCACATAAAATGTAGGTCCATAATGTCTTTGAATTTGCATTTGGCATAGTGTTGATCTCCAATTTTGTTTTCAGCATTTTGTAGTCACCCTTATGTGAGTCACAATTAAAGACTCGGTGTTATCACATGGAACCGTTTGAGTAAGGCAACTGAGTCACAAGGAAAAGAACATAGCCATTGGTCTTGTTGCACTGTTCAGTGCAATTTATGAGCACATTTTGGTAACATTGGTAACACTGGTAATACAGAGCTCTATAAAGACTAATGTCCATTAAGCTCACTTACCAGCGAATTTAGTATCCCTCTATATTTCTGCCCCTTAAATAAGTATCAAGAGATATTTTTTTTATCGTTTTACAAGCTACAACCTCAATCAGCAAGTCATTCCAAACTCTTGCCACTCTATTTGAAAACTAGAACATACAAGACTATGTCTTACATCTATCCACCTTAAGCTGTAAGGGGTGGGCATGGGTGTTATATGACTGAACCCTGAGTTGCAAGTCCAATTGCTCCCAAAGCCGATTATCAGATAATGCCTGATAAACTAGGCACATATCCCCTCTCAGCCTACGGTATTCAAGGGAATATAGGTCCAGATTCTTCAATCTATCCCCATAAGCCATATCCTTAACTTCATTATTTCTTTTGGTTGCCCTCCGCTGTACCCTCTCTAGGGCTTTTATATCCCCTTTGTAGCCTGAACTGCACATAGTACTCTGTATGAGGCCTCACAAGAGAGGTATACAAAGGGAGCAATACCTCTCCTTTCCTACTTTTGATGTGCCTATGTATGCATCCCAGGATTCCATTTGTCTTCTTAACCACCCGATTACAGTGTGAGTGGAACTTAAGGTCATTGATGACCCTAATACCCAAGTCTTTTTCCTCATGTACTACTTTGAGGATACTACCACCCAAACTATAATTCACTTCGGGATTTTTTTTAACCAAAGTGCATAACGGTACACTTGTCTGTCCTGAAAGTCACCCTATTTTCCCTAGCCCATATCTTCAGTTCTCCAAGAGCTAGTTGTAAGTTTAAAGCATCTGCTTTACTATTAACTGGAAGGCCTATACGTGTGTCATCCGCAAATTTGGACAACCAGATGTCTAATGTTACTTGCATAGTAGACATGTAGAGATTAAACAAACAAGGTCCCAGAACAGATCCCTGTGGGACCCCACTAGTGACTGCTGCCCAGTCAGACATCTATCCCAAGACGCATACTCTTTGTTTACTCTCAAACAACAAATCCCCTATCCAGTTGACTATTTTAGGATGTATCCCTAAGTTAGAAATAATTTTAATCAATTGTTCATGAGGGACCTTATCAAATGCTTTTGCAAGGTCTAAGAATATAACGTCCACTGAACTGCCTTCATCAAGTGATTTACTAACTTTACTGTAAAACTCCATTTAATAAAGATGTAGAAGGTAAGAAATTTGCCTCCAGTGTGCTGATAGACTGTTACCCTTTGAAGGGGAGCAATTGCATGTTTGATCTTTCCATTCAGTTGGTCTCGGGGCCCTGCATTTCTTATTTTATCTGTTTGTTTTATGATTGGTCTCTAATGTACAGTACTTTACTGTCCAGAATCTATCTATACCTTAAGAAATTTGTAGTTAAGGGTTGAGGACTCATTTGAAAGCAGGTCTTTGAAAAATATGTTCCATCTATTTTTTATGACAGGTTGTGGTTTTATCGTGTGTACTAATTTTTGAACATCCATTTTGCTGTGTATGAGATAAAAAACGTACTTCTTTTAATCTCCTTAACACTGCATTTTACCACAAACAAATATAAATAAAGATGCATGTTGTTTTGTTTGTTTATATGGAAAATCTTCAAGAAATGGGATTACGTGACTTCTGCTATGATCAAAGACTGTCCAAATTAAACTTGCTTAAATTAGATTATTGGAGAATGCAAGGCTTGCATTGCACTATGGGATGAAGACCTTCGAAAATGTGGGTGTCTTGAGTTTAAGAGTAACACGTGTTCATCAACAGCTCATCATTTCCAGATATAAAGGGGACTTTTTTGAACCATAGAACCAAGAGAAGGAGACACTGGTTCAACCAGAGAGCATTTTGTTTGTTTGTTTGTTTGTTAGTTTTGTTGATCGGGTAAGTGCACTAGACAAATTCTGCCTATTTTCAGGCGTGACCCGGGGGAGAGGGATAGAGATGAATGCCAACTGACTTTGAACCAGATTACGCTGTTAGTGGTATTTTAGTGAATTCAATGTGGAATAAGCTTATATCTGGTTTAGTACAGAGTAACACCCTTAAGGTTTTTAAGAGTGCTCTGAATGCTTACATGGGTAGCATGAGCTTAACAGGTTGTAACCTCTGGTAAGCAGCGGACTTTCTTAATAGGCATTTTACCTTTATATACCTGTTTTTTCTATGATCCTATGAAAAAAGTCTTCTCTAAAACAAATAACAGGTTCCATTGGTTATCTCTTTAAATGTGTGTTGTAGCTTTAGGTTTTTTTTCTATACACATTTTATCCTCCAAGAACCCTGGCAGGTGGCTTCGGCCCTCCTTTCAGATGGACTCTCTCTCTCCAGACCTGCCAACACTCACTGACTCTGGTAATTCCCCCATGGATTGCCCCACTCCATGATGGGGCCAGGAAGGAGATGGCACAATACACCTCGCCCGGTGACCCAATATAGAAGCTAGGGTCAGCCCTCAGGTGCAGCAGCTATCATTGAGCTCTGCCAGGCTCTATTTTTCTCCAGTCCCCCCCTCCCTACTGATGTAGGCATGTCCTCCAGACCCATACTGCCCTCTGGCCACCACCACAGGACAGTCAACAAGCATGATGACAAGTCTCCCTCCCACCGAGAGTGTAAAGCAGTCCTGTGGATGCTCAATACTCTCTCCCCTCTGCTGAACCCTGGCAGCCCTGGCTTGTTCCCATACCCGGGTCACCGGTGTGGCGCAAGGTGCAGCGACCAGCGCTTCAACCTCCAGCACCACCGGGACGAAGTAGCTTTATTTTTAATGTATGAGGGAGCCTAAATCGGATGTTGCTAAAGGTGAAATAACTTAATCAAAACCATTCCAGAACAATGGAGGCTGTCAACAGGAAAAACTCAGAAAAGATGGAATAAACAGTGGAAGTACATAGGTCATAGTTGTACAGTTAAGGCAGAAAGGTACAGTGGGTGAAAGCACAGATATACAGATCAACAGGTCATAGGCTTGATTCAACCTAGGGGTACAAAACATGTTCAAAACATCTATGGTTATGTTAGCTGCAGTAAGCCTTTTTAACAAGCTACCGCTACAAATGATTAAACCTTTCCCTAGAAAATCCAAGTGCCAATATGGTCATAGATTTTCTTAGCTCTTTTTCCATCTGGGTTAAAAGAGAAACATTAGAACTACTAGAAATTGTAAGTTTTTCCCAGCCACACTTTTCCTGGATGTTTTAAAGATCTCTCACCTTAAAGTGACTTGGGTGATTCTGTGCTGGAGTGCAGATGCTTGTCTGCTTCAATGTGTGATTCAATCTGTGATTGTATTCCTTTGTTTCAGACTCTTTATCTCCTTAAAGGAGTAGTACAGTCAGAATTTGCAAAAACATGCGTTGTGCAGAGTGTTTTGATTTTTGTGTGTAGTCCTAGTATGTCTTTCCCTTTAACTGCTATGAGTTTTTTTTATAAATTAGTCTGCTCATATTAGAGTTTTATAGCCCCGGGGATCTCCATCCTAGTATGGTTTATTGCTCCTCTTGTTCCTACAATGCCTCCTGTCCTGTATGACAGTGATGGATCCAGGGCCATGGATTCAGCAAGCACAGATTTAGAGTCCATTTACAACAGCAGAGCTGTGATAATAAGTATATTCCTTATCCAGAGAGCACTAATGGCTACATTTACAGTTTAGTAAATACTGGAAGGCTAATTGGAGGGTTGTTATGTAAGAAAACAGCCAGAACTTCACTAATTATAGCATTAATCAGGGAAGAGAAAGGGGAAATTGTTTAACCAGGAAAGGCACACTAAGCTGAAGCTTGTTTCTATGTGCAGCCTGGGAGCACAAAAACATTAAGTGACTTGCTTAGGATCACACAGAATGTAAGTGGGGGCAAATAGCATTCAAACCAAGGTCTCCAGATTTGCAGCTCAGTGCCCTTAACCACTATGCTATAATGCCTCCATGAGGCAGTATACTATACTGTCTAATGCTCTACATAAAAACATAGAAACATAGACTTTGACGGCAGATAAGCACCACTTGGCCAACCTAGTCTGCCCATTTCCCTATCTATTGGATGAGCTGCAGATCCTAGTTAACCAGCAGCCTTCTTCCTCCTATCTCCTCCTACCCCTATTATAATTGCCTTATGTCAGTCCCATGTATTCTTAAATTACCCCACTGTTTTTGACCCCACAACTTCCTGAGGAAGACTTTTCCATGCATCCACCATGACAAAATACTTCCTCACATTGCCCATGAGTCATCCCCTCTCTATCTTCGAATTGTGCCTCCTCGTTCTTCTGCATCTCTTTTTCTGAAAGATGCTACCCTCTGGGACTTTCTTGATTCCCTTGAGGTACTTGAATGTTTCTATCATGTCCCCCCTCTTCCTCCTTTCCTCAAGGGTATACATATTAAGCTCTTTTAGTATCTCTTCATATGGCTTCTGGTGTAGACCCTGCTCCATTTTGGTTGCTGTCCTCTGGACTGCCTCCATCCTATATGTCCTTGCAGAGATGTGGTCTCCAGAACTGTATGCAGTACTCCAGATGGGGTCTCAGCAACTGTCTGTACAGAGGGATAACAACTACCTGCTTTCTACTGGTGATGCCTCTCTCTGTACATCCCAGTATTCCCCCAGCCCTCCTTACTGCTTTCTCACATTACTTGCCTATCTTAAGGTCATCTGAAATAAGTACCTCCAGGACTATTTCCATTGGGATCTGGGGTGATTTATGTGCTTTTTATGGTTGTGTGTAGTCTGATGAAATGAAAACTTTTAAAAGCAAAACATTTACTCCTGCTGGTAAGACCTGACACACACATACAAAACAAAAGTGTTGAATTACAGCCATTTAGTGGAGGTCAGAACATCATGCTCCTATCTCTAGTACTTGCTGAATCAGTGATCCTGGATGTGCCACTTTCACATGGGACAGGATGGACTGTAGAAAATAAAGAGCAATACATCTTGCTAAAATGGAGATCCCCAGGGGCCATAAATCTACCATATAACTAGCAGGCTAATTTAGAAAAAACTCTTAATAGCAAACAAAGGGAAGGGCATACCAGGATTACACACACAAATCAAAACACTGCACAACATACAGTATGTTTTTGCAAATTTTGATTATATTACTCTTTTAATTCTTTCCTCAATTTTTCTTTCTGTATTTGCACCTTTGCTTTCTTTTTTACCTTAAATGATACCTATTCTCAGAAACACCTTTTACTTCTTTAGTACCTCTGTGCTACTCTATGTCTGTCTCACTGTTTGTTTCTCATACTTACCAGTTTTTCTTATTGTACCCTTTATTACTACAGGTCTAACATAATATCTACTCCCTATGGCTGACCCCCTGCCTTTCAGATAATTACTGTTTTACATTTAACCTTCCCTGTCTGTTCTATTTTCTCCCTAAAGAACTACACCTTTTTGATCGTTATTCTAATTTTACAGGTACCACCAGATTTCACCCCCAAGACCTCCATCCCAAGCTCTCCAGATAAGAGATCCTCTACTTATTAACTATGGTACAGTAGGTGGGTCAGAAAAAAAAATGGATCTTTAACAATGTTGTTGAGAAGCAATGGATAAAATCAGCCCATGTTCTCACCAAGCTGCCCATTTGTGCATAACAATATGCATGTATGGGAGCACAGGCCCTCCTGGCCCGTGCTCCCACTTACGCTTAAATACGGAGCCATACAGCAGCCCCATACCACTGAAAAGTAACCCTAGTTTTATTTGGCAATATCTCAGTAACCATAGCAACTATGGAAAAAAAATTCACTGCAGTTATAAACATGACTTCTAAACCTCCACGTGCGCTTAGTCCACCTAAAGTTGGACTAAGCTGCCGGTAGTGAAAAATCTGTATCTCAAATTGTTTTCGAGATGGAGCACCGAATTGTGCTGCGGGCACTGCAATGTTATCCTATGGGAAATTTCTCAGCTTTGGAACACTGTAACTATGGGCCTGTTGAATGTTTGGGGACCAAACTACCAAAAGACACATCTGTGGGACCAGGGCTTGCCACACTGCAAATTTCAGCCCAAAAGCACAATCCACCTTGGCACAATGAAGTGACAAAGAAAATAACACATGGGGCAGCATTTTCGAGCATTGTTATTGTGAAAACAAAAATGTTTTCAATTATTTATTTATTTAGCTTTTGTTGACCGGGTAAGTGCACTAGACAAATGCTGCCTATTTTCAGGCACGACCCGGGGGAGGGGGGGGGATACAGATGAATGCCAACTGACCTTGAACCAGATTAAGCTGTTGTTGGTGGTATGTTTAGTGAATGACGGAAATTTGGCCAGGACACCGGGGAAATTCCCCTACTCTGCCTGCAGGGGGCTTGACTTCCTGGGAGCAGAATGGAGGAGCCCAGTTTAGAGCCGGACAGAAGAGGAGGAGGAAGTACTGATGTAGCAGGGGAGATGGAAGAATCAGTGGAAGGAGACGGGTGGAACTTTTCGAGGCTCCTCAGGCGATGGAGTTTTTTTCGGCTGTTGCAGTGCCAGAGAAACGGGATTTGCAAGAACCAGAGCCTTCAGTTCTTGTGACTTTACTACAGAAACCGAGAAAGGAGGAGAGTTTTTTGCAGGATAACACTGACATGGGATTATTGGCTGGCAGGGAGGGAAATGCTGTTTTCCAGTGCCAAGAGCCAAAACCTTGTAGTTCTTTGGAGGTTACTACTGACAACGTGTCTTCAGTTGTCATGGATACTACAGTCAACACTGCAATACGGGCTATGGAGCAGTTCATCCAGTGATTTGCACACACCGCAGAAACCGTTTTCAGAAGATGTTGGGTTTGTTTTCAAGCCTCTCCCCTCTGCTGCTTTTACGCAGTCACAACAGCCTGAGGTAAGCTGTATCTATCAAACAAACCCTTTGGATCAGGTTGGGGTGTCAGAATTTACTTTTGCCAAGAAATTAACTGCTCATATTGATTCTGTGGGGATTGAGGGAAAGGAAAAATGGGTGGCAGTTTTTTCAGCTAAAAGACATTTAGTCACCCCAACAGATAAACCAGTAGTTACTGGGACACTTACTAAGAACTCTGAGCCTTCTTGTCAGCAGGACAATATTGTTAATAACCCATTGTCGGAAGAAAATTGGACCCCTCAAACAGCACTGTGGGAAGCTGGTTGGTCCTTTAATAATGGTTCATGGCATCCTTCTCCTGACTTGGACCCTAAATTAAACTTTTCTCAAAACGAGCCTTCATGGCAGCCTAATGTTTCTGTTTTACCCATGACACAAGCTAATTTGGTACCAGGTGATGAAAAGCAAGAACCCCCCAGGAACAAGTTCCATCATCAGAGATTTTAATTGATTTACATACTGAACATCCTCATACTGATAAAAAAACTGTGGACTCTAGTAAACCTTTGTTGTCGGACTTATTTTCTAAAATAAAGAAGGAAGCAGCCCCTAGACGTAATGCTGTTAGATTAAGATATAAGGGTGGTCTGGAAGCTAGGCCAGACAGGCATTATGTGGGGAAATATTTGTTGAAAGACTCTTTGCATTTTACCCCACGTGAAGTGTTTGCTTTTATCAATATATCTGGTGAGGATAATTCTGATATAAGCTTTCGCTCAGCTTATGCATTGGATTTATTCTGGGAACGTTACAACCAGTTCAAATTCTCACCCTTATGGACCCCATTTTTGGTAATCCCCCTGACTAAACCATTGGTTAAATTTGTAACAATTATGTTTTGGAATGAAGGTGTGCATATTGATGACATTGTGTATTGGTTGTCCCAGAAATGTGATGTCTTGAGTTCTCCAGAGGCCATTTTAGATGACCAACAGTTTTGGATGGGGGTGTGGAAATTTAAAGTTAAACTTTGGCAGTCAGATTCAGGGATTTTGCATATTCCAAACTCTTTTTTGTTGGGCCGGGATCGGGGGGTCTGTTTTTATGCAGGCCAACCTAGGGCATGTTACAAATGTGGTGCTAGAACACACTTATCTAGCTCATGTGATAAACCCCATTGTGACAACTGTGGAGAGGTTGGTCACGTTGCATTCCAATGTATGAACCATATTAAGTGTGATCTCTGTGATGACACAGGTCATGTCTTCACTGAATGTGTGTGGGTGGCTAAGAATAAGGCTACTATTAGTAGTCCTGATCTTCTTATTCAAAAAGCTCAGGATTTGGTTTCTGAAGCAGGGGCAGGACATCAGGCCTCTGGTGGTGCCACTGCAGTCCCTAACCCACAACCTTTAATTGTGGACTCTGTAGTTTCATTACCTGATACCTTGAAAGATACCTTGCCTATGTTAGTCCCAGTATGTTATGCTGACAATCAGGAAGCTCAGCCCAAAGAGGCAGTTCCAACAGTGCCTCTACAAGTAAGACGGTCCTCCAGGAATTTAAAACCTCCTTTGGTAGGCTGTTCTACTACAGATGTGGAAACCAGTAACCCTTTTGAGGTTCTTTCTTCTCAGTGGGAGACTCTGCATGGAGTGTCAGGACTTGGAGTCACAACCAGCTAGGGACAGTCCCCTCCCATTTATGGTTCAAGATGGGTACAAAAGTAAAAAAGAAAAGGAGGAAAAGATAGTTGAATGATTCATATTTAGATCTGGAATCATTTAAATTGGGGTCTCTAAATGTACATAGTTTGTTAAACTTTAAAAATGTCATGTTGTGTTTAATTATATGCATGAAAATCGTTTGGACATTTGTTTATTACAGAAACTTGGATTTACCATTGACCAGGTAGGAATTTCCAGAAGGAATGGTATTGGGCCCTTCTTACTGGTCCTTTAGACAACATTCAGCTGATGGCTTGGGGTTTCTTTTGGTAATTATGATTTTTCTTTGATAAAATTAATGGACTTGATCCAGGGAGGTTGATGATTTTGGATGGGTTTGGAAGTCTTTGACGGTAGATTTATAAATGTTTATTGTTTGCAAGAAAAGCTGAAAAGGTGGCACTAATGCAAATGATTAAACCTTTTTGATTACTTCATTTGCAGTTTTTCTGTGGAGATTTTAATTGTGAATTGGACCTCAGTAAGAAATTGACAACTGCATTAAAAACAGGAAAAATATATTGTGATACTATGGCTCTTGGACATTGGTACAATCATCTGGGCTGATTCATGCCAGTATTAAACAGAAGGAGGCCCTCGGTTTTACTTATCAAAAAATAAATGTCTTCTATAATTGATTATATTTTTTATCTTCCAAATTATCTTTTCTTTTCAGACTATACCTGTGGCCTTTTCAGACCATCTGTTACTTCATTGTAACATTTCTGGTGATTCACTTCCCATTGGAGGAAATCCAGGTGGAAGTTAAGTGCTCCTTATTAAGCTCCTGTGAGATTCGCATAAATTAGGTTCTTTACTGATGGCAAGGTTGTCAGTTACCTTTTATATGATGACATCAGTCAATGGTGGTGGGATACTAAAGCTGATTTATGCAAATTCTTTCAAAATCAAGGAAAATAGCGTCAAATTCTTATTTTCTTCGCTTATTTAGCTTACTGCAACAATTGTATTATTTGTTTTCTAAGGCTAATACTTCAAAGTTTGATTATTCATCACAAATACACATACTTAAAAAGGAAATGTTATCGGTACAATATGACAGGGCAAAACTGCTACAGTGTTATTCAACAATATGGCTAAAAAAGCAACCTCACAGGATCCTTTGAGGCCTTTAAGAAGTATAGAACTAATACTTCTTAAAATGCCTTGAATCAATCAAGCAGGAATATAGTGACGGATAATGAGAGCATACAGAACATTATAAAGACTTCTTTCTAGCACATGCACCTGCAGTACTCTCCCAGCGTAGCAGAAATGGAACATTTCCTTTCTTCTATTCAAATTCCTAAGTCAACCTTCCAAAAAATGTTCTGATACAACCTATAACACGTTTAGAAATAGAGGATGTAATAAAATCTCAAAAGTAGGCATTTCTCCAGGACAAGATGGCTTAACGTCGGACTTTACAAGACTTTTCCTTTGGAATTCAGTCAGTGTCTAGAATTAGTTTTAATTTTTTTCTTTCTTGTAAGGTTTTCCAGGGTGGTTCCCAGCTGGATTGGTAATATTCTTGTACAAACTGGGGAAGCAAACCCATTTGGAGAATTGGAGACCGATTACACTTTTAAACACTGATTATAAGCTTTTCACAGGAATTTTAAATAACCGACTAAAACAATTTGCTGTCACGGTGCTTTCCCCTTACCAATTTTGCGGACTACCTGGCTGAAAAATCCAGCAGGCCCACATGATCCTTCTTGATCTCATTGAATACACAGTTTCTCAAGGGAAACGGGGCTGTATTGTTTCAGTGGACCAGAAAAAGGCTTTTGATAGGGTGTATCGCTCGTACTTGTTTTTGTCCTTGTGGCACTATGGAGTACCTAAGGTAATGATTCATTGGATCACAGCACTTTATGAAGGGGCACTGGCCCACCCAATTGTGAATGGTATATGGTGTGGGGTTCCACATGCCTAGTGGGGTTCATCAAGGATGCCCTTTGAGCCCTCTTTATATTCTTTTACTATAGATTCTTTAATAAGATCAGTGACTACCATTCCTAAAGGGAGGGGATGTTAGCCCATCCGGCTTGTCTGAGCATTTTATTCAGGCCTATGCTGATGATTTATGTATATTTTTTTCCAAAATTGAATCTATCACTATTTTTCTGGAATTAATGGTTTCTTTTTCTAGGGTATCTAACTCTAAAATTCAAGAACAAAAAAGTCAGGGCTTAGTTATAGGATGAGGGGCTGTTGTAGAGGAAATTATTGGAGGAATTTCAATTTCATCGGGGCCTATAAAAATTTTGGGCTTATTTTATGGGTTGCAGAATTTATCAGAACTAAACTGGAACACTGCAATACATAAAATTGAGGGAAAAATTGACTTATGGAGAAATGAAATTGTCAAAAATTAAGAGAGTTCAGATATTGAAGCAATTTGTTATTCCTTGCTTTTGTATAACGGCTATGGTTTTCCTTTACCTATGTCCTTAGAAACCAGACTTTATAGTATATTTTTCAATTATTATGGGGTAATCAGCTAAATCCAATTAAACGGCAGTATACTTATTTAGAAAAAAGGAAAGGTGGACTCGGGATGGTGGACCCGGTAGTTTTCTTTCATACTTTATTCATCTCACATAATATTTGACCAGGGCTTCTTCCCCAAATAACCCCTTATGGGTCTTTGTTTAAACACATTTTGGCTAACTACTTTTTAGCCTGGCAAAATTTACCCCCGAAACCAATCAAATCATTAAAAGTGCCAAACTATTTTTTGTCAGTGGCAAAGAAGTTGTCTACCTGGGGTATTCCAGTTCAATTGGTTAAGGATAAGATCAAGCATAATTGTATAAAGAAGTAATGACATTGCTTTATCCGTTTGAGCCTGCCTTTAAAATTGCCCTATGACTCATGTCAAAATTGCTATTCAAAGATTGAATACTCCTAGATTGCCTGAATGTATGTGGGAATTGATTTGGCTTTCCTTGTATGGTCGTTTGAACGTAAGGAGCAATCCTAAACATAAAGTTGTAACCGAAATACACTGTCCTTATCCGGATTGTATTGCTCAAGAAGAAACAATGTAACATTTTTTATGTTCTTGCTCTTATGCCACGTCTTTATGGAAATTCCTGTCTGCTAAATTGAATATGTCTTGGCTGTTATATACAGATTATAATACCTTGATTTTAGGCATTAATTTCCAGTTGAATAGACGTTATGATAGGGAAACATGGCACCTTTTTTGTTGTTGTTTAATTTATTTATGGCAAGCCCGATGTCAGTGGGTCTTGTACCAAAAGAGGATGTCCTATGAAACTGTTAGCATATTAATTACAGGGGCTACGGAAAGGATTTATGTTCAAGATTGTGAACACTCCACTTCTTGGCAGGTTACCAGTTGGTGGAAAGGATTCCCAATGTTTATTAAATATAAATAGTATGCCTTTCTTGATCTGATATACATAATTATTTTTATTTTATTTATTTATTTATTTTGTGTGTGTGTGATTTAGCACAATGTGATATTTAATTTGACTTCTTCGTAATTAATGATTGCTTTGTGTTTTGTGTGCTTTAACACTGTTGGTTTTCATTTGTCCTTGTTGTTTGTACAAATAAAAAATTCCCCTACTCTTTTCGATAAGTGCCATGGGATCTTTAACATCCACCTGAACTACCACCAGTCCAGGCAGATGGGACCTCGGTTTAATGTCTCATCTGAAAGACGGCACCTCAGAAATGCAGCACCCCTCTCATGCTGCATTACAGTGTCAGTACTGGGATATTAACCCAAGTGCCAGATGTGGGAACTGAACCCACAGCCCTCTGATCTCCTAGCCTCAGAGGCGAGTGTGCTACCTACTGAGCCACTGACACTGCTATACCTTTTAATGAAATGGTTTTGCACACAAAAAAATCTGTCAATGTACTTTTTTTAATTGTAGTTATAGCTGCAAAAACAAAATATGTTGTCATGACAACAAAATGGCAGAATGGTGGAAAAACTTTGAAAAACATATTTCCAGACTGTCACCAGCTGTGGGTTTAGGATAACACAATTTAAGGCAGACCACAAGTCAGGTGCATAAAAATTGCATGATTGTGGTTATCATTTTATTTTCATCATGTAAAATACACAGAAAGCAAGTAAAATATATAGAAAGCAAAATGGTAAGTCAGACAGCTGCTTAGCTTCAACAGTTGCCAAAGCTTTTCCTCAGCCTAGCATGAATCAAACAGTGTGAAAGCACACAACACCATGAGGTCTTCCACCTTCCTCAGTCAGTATTCAACTGACCACCCTATCAATCCTTTCAGCAACGAGGTAGGGCTTTTAGTAAGCTCACTAGAAGCTGGAAAAACAACTTCCCCTGCCTTTTGATTAACAGCAGACATAACATAAAACTAGCTGCTTGGGGCCACTGTTGTTCCATAGAGGACAGTTATTTGGCAGTCACCTGGAGCACATTACTCAACTTGTTTGCAACATTGCTAACCCTTAGGCTGCCAACAGAATTAGAACACATAGCAATTCTGGATATCCTGATATATCAGTCCATGGCATATCAAGGGTTAATTGTCAGAGCTGAGAGCAGAACATTCTGTACTCTCCTAAACTCTCCTGCAGGGTCAAATTACCGCACCCTGTCTGCTGCAGAATATATCTTAGAAGGGGGCTGCTAACATCTAGAAAAAGCAGACACAAGTTTTCATTATTATCATATTAAAACAGCTTTCTCATTTTATAACTGTATTCTTAGATTTTTTTTAGGTTAATATGCACAGAAAGCTTTATAAGCACTTCAGCACTTAATTTATAACCAGCCAACCAGCATGTTGGACATTATACGAAACATATAAACTGCTTGGGGAATTGGTTTCAATTTATCCCAGGGATGTCCACTATAACAGGGTTCACTCTGTCACACATCCACCTGCATAAGAGGGCAACTGTCCTACTATTGTCAAAAACTCAACTAACACTCTGGAAAGGTGTGGCACTACAGCCCACTCTCACCGGAAGCTCTGTCTTAGGGTCCCTTTCAAAAAAAAATTTGTAAAGTATCTGATTCATAATAATACAAATACCCTGAGACATCTTAAAGTATTCTGAAATCAATCCATCCATTAGTAGATTACACTATTATTACACACATTTCGAAGAAAGAACCACTAATGCCTGTTTTATGCTATTTGCTGACTTTCCCTGACAGATACATTTGAACATTTGAACGGGATCATCCAGCACCCAGTAGTACTGTCTTCAGAGAGAGAACTACCTTGCTCAGTCCCCACTTAGACATTTAAAGGTAGGCTATTAACATACCACACTGTATGCCTAACAACCTGTCCCTAACCTCTGAGTTTATGTATCAAGTCTTAGACACATCTAGTGGTGTTGGCCATCACCTTGCCCCTCCTGTTCTGTGTGGGAGTCTCCCCCTCCTCCAATGGTGCCACCTCTTCTTTCTCACCCTCTGGGTTACTCCTCCCACATCACTATCAGTGGTCACTATCTGTCTGCCCCTATAACAGGTCTTATAGCATGCTGCCACATGCCTGTACATGCCTGGCCAATAGAAATATGGTGTGAGTCTAGCCAAAACCTCCCATGGCACAGATGCCCCATGGGACTGGTGTGTACATGCTCCATCACCATTTTCCTATATGCCATGGACACCACTACCTGGGCATCCGCTTGCTTCATTTGGGGGCTTGGGTCTCATGTGATAGAGAACTTCCTTCCTAAATTCAAACCACCATAACCTGTCCCCCATGCCACCATTTACCTGTCTCCCATCCTTGATTTTTACATACTCCCTTAACTTGGTTACTTCAGGATCCTCCACCTGCAACTTTCCCCAGTCAACACCAGGAGAACAGTTATTTTTCATAGGAGGAGGTTTCAAACATGCAGAAGTCCCTTCAGCCAAAATGGCTCCTTCCATGTTGCTCAACATCTTCTGCCCCAGTAATACATTTCCTGTCAAAGTCTAAGCTGGGGTCTCTTCTTGCCATGTGCCATCCTCCACCAAATAGCAGCCCGGAAAGATGGGCAACAATTGGATCTCCACAAATGATCACAAATGCTCCATCAGGGGGTCCTTCTCCTCCTCCAGAGCCCATAGATCCTGCTTCACTGATTCTTCCTTGACAACCTCAGAGTGGTACCTCTCAAGTAGCTCCAGGCATCTGCACTCTACCTCTCTCTGGCGTCGATCAGCCTCCAGCCATCTCTCACTCATCCAGTGAAGAAGCCATATCAGGGTCTCCATTTGGCCATTGGATCCATCTTATTCCACCCATGGTGCCTCACCCAGGTCACCATCTCCATCAGGTGATGTTCTCCTCATCTCTGCCACCATGCACCTCTGCCATGTATCCTAGGTACCAGATCTGGCACCAACTGACTGGACCCCACTTGTTACCTCGGACATTCAGTCAGATCCCACTGTTGACACCATATGTCACTAGGCGTGGGTTTAGGATAACACAGTTTCAGGCAGACCACATGTCAGGTGCATAAAAATGCATAGTTGCATTTATCATTTTATTTTCATCAAGTAAAATATACAGAAAGCAAGAAATATATACAGAAAGCAAAATGGTAAGTCAGATAACTGCTTAGTGTCAACAATTTCTAGGGTTTTTCCTCCACCTAGCATGAATCAAACAGTGGGCTCCATCCTCGGCCCTCTATTATTCAGCATCTACTGAAACACCTTGCCCAATTCCTGCTCCGGCAACCTACTACTCTATGTGAATGACATGGTTCATTTTCCTCGCACCCAGATCCTACAGTATTGCAGTCCTCCTTCCAACATGCATTTAACCAGATTTAAAACTGATTCACAGACCAAAGACTTGTGGTCAATGTAAAAAAGATGAAGACCATGCTCTTTGCCCACCGACAGAATAAGGCCAAGAATGCGCAGCTAACAATCCTCTCTCACTCTCTTCTTCCTCTAGAACAGGTCCATACATAGAAATACCTGGGCCTTACATTTGATTCCAGCCTCTCCTTCCATTCATATGTTGACTCTCTATCATCTGCCATAAATGTCCGTATAGGCCTATTGTATCGGCATAAGGATTACCTACCTCCAGAAGCCTTAATCTGGCTGTCACCTCTTCAGTCCTCTCCCTAGTCAATTATATGCTCACTATCAACTTAGTTGCTGACCACACAGCCCTTAACAAAATCCACCTTGCCATAAACAAAGTGTGTAGGCTCCTCACTGGGGCAGACAAGTGTACCCATACTTGTACCCTATATGCCCTGACAAATCTCTTTACCCTGGATGAAAGGCTATTTTATCAAACATGTCTCCTCACAAAGAAACTACATCTGGGGCTTACCCCATTGGGGGTTTCTGCCTGTCTCCTATCTTCCACACCTCAGTGAACATCCGCATTGCCAAATGACAGGTGTGGTCTATCCTGAGGGTTGGAACCTCCTTAGCCCAAAGGTCATTCCCATACAGGGCCCCAGTCTGGTACAACAAACTCCCCTCTGACATCTCCTCTATCTTCAAATTAGGACCTTCCAAGTCATCCCTCAAAGAACACATTCTCACTTCACGGCACTGCCAATGTAGCAGCTAGTGCCGGGTCACCTATCTATCATCCTATGGGACCACCCCACCACTGAGCTCCTACTGATAGGGCTCCCAAACATTACCTATTAACAATGCCTCCTTTGGCTGCACTCACAAGATATCTGTCTAATTCTCTACTTCACTGTAAATATCAAACCTGTTACTCCTCTCTCTATCAGCAAACTAATATTTCTCTTGAAAACTGTAAAACACAACTCTCAGTAACATGTTCAATGCATTGTATAGCTGATCTTGATTCTGCAATATTGTATAACTGACAAAAACTGTAACATTTAGCTGCCATTCTATGTCTATTTGTATTAAGTGTTTGTATTTGTTTTTTCTGACGTGGAGCCTTTGTAAATGAGTCCCTGACTCAAAGGTTGTAATCTTAATGTCTGTTACATAAATAAATAAATAGTGTGAAAGCACACACTACCAAAGGTCTTCCCCCTCCCTCAGTCAGTATTCAGCTAACAACCCTATCTATCCTTTCAGCACTGAGGTAGGGCTTTTTATAAGCTCACTAGAAGCTGGAAAAACAATTTCCCATGCCTTTTCATGAACAGCAGACATAACATAAAACTAGCCACTAGGGGTCACTGTTGCCCCATAGAGAGCAGTTATTTGGCAGCCAGCTGGAGCACATTACATAACTTGTTTACAACATTGTTACATATCAGAGCCAAGATCAGATCATTGTGTGTTTTCCTAAACTCTCTTGAAGGGTCAAATTACCACATACTGTCTGCTGCAGAATATATCTTAGAAAGGGGCTGCTAACATCTAGAAAAGGCAGACACAAGTTTTTGTTATTCTTGTATTAAGACATCCCTTTCATTTTGTAACTGTACACTTAGTTTTGTTTTTAGGTTAATATGCACAGAAAGCTTTATAAGTACTTCAGCACTTACAAAACATATAACCTACTTAGGGAATTAGTTTCAATTTATCCCAGCGGTGTCCACTATGACAGGGGTCACCCTATCACACAGAAAACCTGCAGAAAACTAATATATATATTCTGGCCTGCCCCCTGCAAACAGTCAAGACAGTGTGGTCCAGTAATTGGAGCACTGCTGGGAACTGTTAGATCACAAGTTCAAACCCTGCTACAGCCACACACTCTCTGAGTGACACTTATGACATAACTTAACCCCCTGTTGCTCCAGTTAACTCAGCTTATCTATGGAAATGAGTAGAAACAGGATCCCACTGAAAGTAAGATTTGCATTTTGGCTGGGATATCCTGGGCAAATAAATAGCAAATAGGAAAAAAAACACATTGCCAGCAGCTGTCAGTCTTTGCCAGTCCCCCCACCACCATAGACAGTGTGTTCTAGAGGTTAGAGCACCATTGGGAACCAGAAATCCACAGATGTCAAACCTTGCTAGAACCAAATACTCACTGTGTTAACCTGAACAAGTCATTTAGCATCACAGTGGTCCAGTCAATCCAGCTGTAGAAATGGATAGAAGCAGACTCCCATTTTAAATGAAATATTGTATCTCAGTTGGTTTATCTTGGGTAGATTCTGTATAGCAGGTTGAATTTGGGCTCCAGAAATCCACAGATGTCAAACCTTGCTAGAACCAAATACTCACTGTGTTAACCTGAACAAGTCATTTAGCATCACAGTGGTCCAGTCAATCCAGCTGTAGAAATGGATAGAAGCAGACTCCCATTTTAAATGAAATATTGTATCTCAGTTGGTTTATCTTGGGTAGATTCTGTATAGCAGGTTGAATTTGGGCTCGTTGCATTTAGTCTGAGTCAGCCTTCTATACATATTTGCAACCGATGAAATTAGCATGAATGGCTTATTCTTCAATACTGGTAATCACATCTTTTTTTTTTTAGCTATCCATTTCTTTTACAGATTTTTAGCAATAGTGAATATAGTGAAAATAAGGGGTTCCTTTGCAAAATTCAGCCTGGAATGGATACACAACAAAGGTGGACACTGATATGACAGGGGATAGTGGAGGCAACAAAAACTTGCTGTAGGGCCCAGACTAAGAAGGATAGGGGAAATAAACTGAGCTGGATAAATAAAGAGGTGCTAGACAGGGTGAGGAAGTGTAGGACAGCTTACTGGAGATGTAGAAAATTGGGGAGGGAGGAGTATAGGGAAGAATATCTGAAAGAAGCAAAGGAAGTGACCAGGGGGGTAAGGGCAGCCAAGGCAGCAAGGGAACTCAAGCTGGTGCAGGGCATAAGAAAAGGGGAGAAATACTTCTTTAGGTACATCAGAGAGAAAAGAAGCTGTAAGGACCAAACTGTAAGAATTAAGAAGGTGAGAGGATTGGTGGAAGAGGAAGGTGAAAAGGCAGATGTGCTAAACAACTACATCTGTTCAGTTTTTATGAAAGAAAAGGAGGGGACACTACCCATAGTAGGAGGGAGGATAGAAACAGATGGGGGAGAGGTGATGGATGGAGAAATCACAGTGTGGAGGGTGCTGGGATGGTTAAGGGCATTGCAGGTAGACAAGGCACTGGGACTGGATGGAGCACATCCAAGAGTGCTGAAGGAGCTGGAAGAGGTCCAGGCAGGACCCTTGGTAGACTTATTTAATTAATCTCTAGACACAGGATGCATACCACAGGACTGGAGACTGGCTCATATGGTTCCCTTCCACAAGAGTGGACCCAAGAACAAACTGGGGAACAGTAGGCCAGTAAGTCTAGTGTCCATAGTGGGGAAGCTAATGGAGACAATTCTAAAGGAGAGGCTAGTGGCACTCCTGGAGGTAAAGGGGGTGCAGGATGGAAGGCAGCATGGCTTTGTCAATGGCAGGTCATGCCAGACCAACCTGGTGGAATACTATGGTTGGGTGACTAGGAAAATTGATGGGGGCCATGCAGTGGATGTCCTGTACCTAGACTTCAGTAAGGCCTCCAATTCAGTACCGCAGGGGAGACTTGGAAGCAAGGTACAGGGGTGGGAGAAAAACTAGTGAGGTGGGTGGAGAACTAGCTAAAAGATAGGCAGTAGAGGGTGGTAGTAGGTGGGGAATAACTCAACTCCTAAGTCTGTGACAAGTGGTGTTCCACAGGGGTCAGTGTTGGGCCCAGTGCTGTTTGGCATATTTATTCCAGACATCTCAGAGGGCATCAGCAGCAAAATCAGCCTATTTGCGAATGACACCAAGATGGGAGTGGTGGTGGATGACCGGGAGGGGTAGCTGCTGGCCACAGGAGGATCTGGCAAGGCTGGAGGCATGGTCTGACAGATAGCAGTTGGGGTTCAATGCAAAAAAATGCAAGGTACTGCACTTCAGAACAAAATATCCAAAGAGGAGCTACCATCGGGGGGGGTGCAACTAGAAGTAACAGAAGAGAAGGATCTGGGGGTGCTCATCATGGGAGCAATGAACAATTCTGCACAAAGCAGAAAGGCAGCAGCAATGGCCAACAAAAATGCTCGGGTGCATTGTAAGGGGCATTACCTTGAGAAGGAGGAAGGTTATTCTACCATTGTACAGATCATTGGTTAGACCCACCTGGAATACTGCGTGCAGTACTGGGACCCATACCTACAAAAGGTCATTAGGCTGCTGGAGGGGGTACAGCGTAGGGCAACTAAGATGATTCAAGGCCCGCGGGCATTGCCATATGAGGTCAGACTAAGAGAGTTAAACATGTACACACTGGAGGAGAGGAAGGACAGTGGGGACATGATTGAGACCTTCAAATACATGAAACAGATAATCAAAACAGATAAAGAGGGTCTATTCAGGAGGAGGGTAGGAAGACACACTAGGGGTTGTGACATGAGATTGAAGGGGGGGTAGATTCAGGAAGGAGGTGAGGAGGCATTTCTTTATGGAGAGGTTGATGGCAAAGTGGAACGCACCACCAGCTGAGGTGGTGGCATGTAACTCAGTGGAATGCTTCAAGAAGGGGTGGGACAGGGCAAAGGGGATGGTAAGGGAAGGGGAGGGGGGCAGCTGCTGAACAGGGAGCTAGCTGCAATCTCAAGCACCCTAGATAGACCTTGATGGCCTTTTGCTGCTGGCAATTTTTGTATGTTCATATGTTCAGCTGGGCTATTTTGGGTAAATAAGCAAAAAAAAAAATACATTCCTGGCAGTCACTGGCCTTTTAGAGTCCCCTGTGAAATTGCTGATTCAAACTTCCCTGGACCCAGATACTTACTGAGTGACCCTGAGCAAGTCACTTAACCTCCCAGTGTTCCAGTCTTTGCAGCTGTGGACATGAGTAGCAGCAAGGTCTCACTGGAAATGAGATAGTTCAGCCCAGCTGGGTATACAGGCAAATGAACTGTAAAACCAAAAAAATGTGAGCACTCACTAGCCTTTTAGGATCCCCCTTGGCAATGGAGATGGACTATTCTACTCATTAGAGCATTGTTGGAATCAGGAGATCAAAGGCTCAAACCTGCTGCAGCCAAATACTCAGTGTGTAACCCGAAGGAAGGTATTGCATCTCAGCTGGGATATCCTGACTAAGTAAACTGTAACAAGAAGAAAAAAAATATTTTGCCAGCAGTCATGGACTTTTTTTGGTCTCCTCCAACCCTTCCTAACCACCCTACTGCAGACTGCACTGTAGAGGCAGCGTGTCTAATAGTAACAGCACTTCTGGGAACTGGGACACCACAAATTCAAATCCTGCTAGAGCCACATACTCACTATGTGACCCTGAGCAACTCACTTGAACTCCAAGTGCTCCATTCCACCCATGGAATATGGCTATGGAAATGGGTAGAAGCAGGACACATCTGGAATTGTCACATTGCATTCCAGTTGGGCCATCTGGGGAAATACAGCACATTGCAAGCAAAAAACTGCTTAGTTAATTTTTCCTGCCGCCTCCCACCACCACCACAACCAGCAACACAGGCAGTTCCACAGAGAGAGCTGCTGCAAGCAATAAAGGGATTCATTCACCAACACAGGCAGTAGGGTTTAATAAATGGAGCACTGTTGGGGACCAGGACATCAGAGGTTCAAATCCCACTACAGCCAAATACTCACTGTGTGACCTTAAATGCTTCCCACTGCTCCATCCACCCAGCTGTGGAAATGGCAAAAAGCAGAGCTCTGGAAAATCAGTGCTAAATCTCAGCTGGACTATGCTAGGCAGACATAGTGTAACAATGGATAACAGCAGGACTACACTGGAAATGAGACGTTGCTTCCCAGCTGGGATATCCTGGCTAAGTAAACTGTAAAAAATTGTATTGACCTTCTAGGGTCCCCCCACAGCCAGTGTAGGCAGTGTGTTCTAGTTATTAGAGCACTGCTGGGAACCGGAAAATTGCAGGTTAACCCCCCGAGCCAGGCACTGTGTGATCCTATGCAAATCACTTAACCTCCCAGTGCTCCAGTCTACGTAACTATGGAACTGGCAGAAGCAGGACCTCATTGGAAATGTGATTTTCTGCTCAGCTGGTCTAGCCAGAGAAAATAAACTGTATAAAAACAAAAATATTGCTGACAGTAGGTGGCCTTTAGCCATCCCCCCCCCCAGCAATAAAGGGATTGTGCTCCAGTCATTAGAGTACTGTTGGAACTGGCAGATTGCATGTTCAAATCTTTCTCCAGCCTAATAACTCATTGTATAATCCTGAGCAAGTCATTTAACCTCACAGTGTTCCAGTCTACCCAGATACAGAAATGAGTAGAAGCAGGCCTCACTGAAAATACAATGATACAACTCAGCTGAACTTTTCTGAGCAAATACACTATAAAAACAGGTTAGAGCAGGACACCACTGGAACAAGATGAGCATCACAGCTGAGCTATGCTGGGCAAATAAAACATAAATAAATTGTAAAAAAGAAAAAAAGGATAAAGAATGTTGTTGAGAGTTGCCTGATTTATCTAGCACATGCTTCATAAGTACTTATAGTCCTTCTTTGAATTTAGTGTACTGTCTCACTAACCAAGTATACCAAATTCACTTATAAAACTTGGAAGCAAATATTACGGCATTGACCTATGTTTTTGTGTAATGTGATTGGCTGTAACAGGCCAACAGACTTTCCAGGAGATTTTAAATACAAGAACTAACACGGTGCAGCATTTAAATCTTTTCTAAAGTCAGAATGTTTATTTAATTACAGTGCACCCTTGGACAAAGACTGTCGATTTGGCAGACTATCTGAAAAAAAAAAAAAAAAAAAAACCACTGCTTCTGTATGCATGACTGCCAGAGGAAACAGAGAGTTGTGGTTTGCTGTTTGCAGTTTCTCAGTGAAGACTCCCCAAAACTGCATTAAATCAGATGGGGGGGGGTCTTCTGAGATAGGATTTCAGAGAATGGCAAAGGAGATAGCAAGTAGCTTAGACATAATCATCCAGAAAAAAAACATGTTTTTGTGCTTAAATGAAGTATAACAAAATTTAAATGCTGGCAATCAGTTGACTAGGACCGGTTTGTCCCTGTGTGTTAATTAGAGATGTTTACGTCCTTTTTACGTTTGATGCGCCTGAGCACCAAACATTTTGGGATGAGTGAAAGTGGTTTTCGGGGTGTCACTGCTGAACCCATTGCAGTTCACAATATTTGGGGATCGGCATTCTAGACCAATGACTACATAGTGTAGTTGTGATGCCACTCTTTGCTTGGGGGGGGGGGGACTTTGTGTACTACAAAGGACCAAAGCCGCTCCAATCAGAGAGGGCGTCAGTCCTTTGATTTCATGAAGCCAGGCCAGCAAACAGCTGACCATCTTTCAACCAGAGCCTGTCTTTGGAACTGTAACTCTGGCATGCACATTAGTATCCATGCTAATACACATGCCTGAAGAGATGGAAATTCCTTGCATTCCAGTACCCACATCTTATTTGTTTTTCCCTGGTGTCTAGTGGTACCCCCAGCCCAACACTTCCTCTTAGCACCCACTACCCCCTCCCCAAATGTAACACTGACACGGGGAGACCCCAATCCTCCAGTGTCCACCTTGCAATTTGTTGTTCTTTTTTTAATAACTTGCAACAAAGAAAACCATCCATGTCTGTTGCTGGTGCCAATGTAACCCATGTAACTGTTCCCACACCTGAAGTCACAGAAACTCTTCTCATTCCTCTGCCCACATCTTATTTATTTTTCATTGGTGTCAAGTGGCACTCACTGCCGACCCTCCCTCTCAGCACCCACCACCCCACACTCCCCCCCCACAAACATAACACTGACACTGGGGGTGCCCGATCCCCCAGTGTCCACCTTGTAGTTTTTTTAAATAACTGGAGGCAGTATAGCACAGTGGTTTAAGGCTCTGAGTTGCAAATCTGGTGACATCCAGCAGACCAGGCCTGGGTTTGAATCCTACAGCTTCCACTTGCATACTGTGTGACCCTGAGCAAATAATTTAACTTCCCTGTGCTCCCAGATCACGCCTGTAAAAAGCTTTCAGCTTAGTGTGCTACTCCTGGTTAAACAACTAAAAAAAAAAAAATTTGCAACAAAGAAAAAACATCCATCGATGTCTGTTGCTGGTGCCACTATAACTCTCTTCCTCTGACCTCTGCCTCTCAGCACCCCTCACACTCAACACTGACACTGGGGGTGCCAAATCCCCCAGTGTCTTCACCTAATATACAGAAAACTGTCCCTCATTGGTTTTTTAATGAAAACACCCTGAAAAAAAGAAAACTGTCCATTGATGTCAGTTGTGCCATTATCCCCCCTCCCATCAACCCTCCCACTCAGCACGCCCCACACTCCACCCCAGTCTTTGCATACCCACCAGAGATGCAATGCCATAATCCTTTTTCAACCACTGAGACATCTTCACTCTTCAACACTGGACCACTGACTGAGGAAATCAGGTGTTCAGTTCAATGTACAGTATTTCAAAGCAGATTTCAACTTAGTGGCATAACTTGACCATTTTTGAATAGTTTTTGCCCCAAATTTTCAACATATCTTTTTAGGTATTCCACCTCATGAACAATTACAGTGACATTAGACAAATCTATCCTGAAAGGTGATTTCATGGTTGCTGCATGAAATCACCTTTTAGGCAGGAGCTGAAACTTTTCTCTGCCGTTCTTCATAAGGTGGGGTCAAAAGAAGGTTATGGTGAAAATTTGGCCTAAAATATTAAAAAAAAACAAAGTTATGAGCCTATGTTTAAATTTGTGAACACAGACTTGTAACTTTGGTAATTTTCAATATTTTGACCTAAAATTTTCAACATAGCCATTTCTTCACATCATCTCATGCATGTGACAACTGGCATTTTTCAAATTCTAGCTGAAATGTGTTTTTATGTCCCAAAAGGTGAATTCGCAGCTGCTGCACGATATTACCTTTTGGGCAGGAGTTGAAAATTCTCTCTGCACTTTTTCATGAAGTGGGGTCTTTAGAAGGCCATGTTGTTACATGCTCGCTATGGGCTCTTCTATATGCCTCCCCATCGTGTATCCCTAAGCGCCCCTTAGAAGCAACCCCATGGGATGGTCACTAAAGGCCTCTCACCAGATACAAAAATATCTTGCAGTGAGATGGTGTCAATCGGCCGAGCAGCCCATCATCGGCAATCCACACTTTAAGGTCGGGGGTGCACCAATGTCCCTTACATATTGGCCTCAGCTAAATAGCTCCAAGGTTTCAGACTTTTGGTTGAATGGGAAGCCGCTCCCCTTTGATCAACTGCAAGAATCCATTGGAGCTTCTTGTAAGGAAGTATTCAAATACTATCAAGTTGGCAAAGCCTTAACTTCCTTTCTCTCCCAGGTCCCGCTGCCAGACCCCGGTGAAAGAGATTTAGCTAAGCTCTTACAAGCAACCTCCCAGCCATGTTTAGTCTCTAACTTGTATAAAACTCTTCAGGAGTGGGACTTTAGATTACCATCGGGGATTTGTTATTACTGAACAAGGGAGCTTAGCATCCTGGAGGACCCTGATCTATGGAGGAAACTCTGGCTGTCAATGTACAAATTCATAAAGCAAAATAGACTTAGATTAGTGCATTTTAATATTATGCACAATATTTACCTAATGCCTGTTCATCTGTTTAAGTACGGGACATTGACTGCGCCACTCTGTGGCAAATGTAAGAAGGACAATGGTACTCTATTCCACATGGTATGGTTATGTCCCTATGTGCAGGCCTTTTGGCAGTCCATTAATCATATCCTAGACCCTATCCTCGGCTTAGAAGCTTTGTTTACCCCTGAAGCTTGTCTAATCAATTACTTCCCAGCTGGTACTACCAAAGTCAATAGGGCACATATGACACTTATCTCTGCAACAGTCAAATTGATAATCATGAGGCATTGGGCCGGAGATAAGCTTCCCACTTTGATGGAGTGGTACAGGGAGAGCATTCTGGCTTTGCAATTGGAAAGGCACATAGCTTATATGCAAGGCAGAGTTAAGGCTTACTCATCTCTCTGGAGTACTCTTGAGGCGCTCCTGATAGCCTGGAAGCCTTGATGACCGAGCCTACTCCAGGAGTGGTGAACTAATAGCAGATTATGTGTGTAGTCGTGGGGAAGGGGGTGGGATTGATTTGGTTGTTTTGATCTCTGGACTTAATTGATCTGATACTTGACATCTGTATGAATGTTTGGTATTGTGTTGTTTATTGTTAAACTAATAAAACTGGTTTAATTAAAAAAAAAAAGAAAAAAAAAAGAAGGCCATGTTGAAAATTTGGGGCAAAAACATTAAAAAACAGCAAAGTTATGAGCCTATCTTGAAATTTGTGAATGCAAGCTCGTAACTTTGTTTATTTTCAGTATTTTGACCCCAAATTTTAAACATAGTCATTTCTTCACAGCACCTCATGAATGTGACAGTTGTCATTTTTCTAATCTTGGCCAAATAGTGTTTTTGTAGCTATGATGCAGAATGATGTATCGGTGGTGTGCAAAGACATTTTGGTGGGGATTTGAAAATCTTCACCTGCCAGGTCCATTAGGTGGGGTAATAAGAAGGCTATGCTGAAAATGTGATATACAAATATGATGGAATGCCCAGGTTATGTCTAAACATTGCACTATTTCAGAATTTACTCATAACTTTGCTAATTTTCAATATTTTAACTCCAGACTTTCAACATAGCCATGCTATTTGGCTCCACAAAGTCATGCTATTTGGCTCCACTCACAAGCTCAGATCATGTCCTTCGACTATCTCTGTTCCTGACATTGATGGGAACCCACTAGAACCTGTCACTTCTTTCCGTTACCTGGGCAACCACCTCGACCAAACCTTGGACCTAAAATCACACATCCAGGATACTTGCAAGTCAGTCAATTGCAAGTTAGGGGCTGCTACAGAACCAACTACCTCCTTACCCCTGCTGCTAAACTGGCAGTAGCTAGAGGTATACTGTTGCCAACCTTACATATGGTTGTCCCATTCTGTCTTTGGCCAATAAATCTGCACTGCATCTGTGGGACACTACTTCAATAATGTATGCAGGTATGCAGCCAAAGCACCTCGACTGCAGCATCACTGCCAACTATATCAAGACCTTGGCTGGCCTCTCTCTCCTCTACCAGACAATACTACCTGTACAATCTATCAGATACCATCATAAGGACATCCAAACCTGCTATCCTATCAGAACTCCTTAGACCAGCTATTCCCACACGGAACCTTAGATCTGCAGATCAGACCTTATTATCCATCCCCTCTGTCGGACAAAAGGGCATGAGCTCTTCCATTATGCTGCTCCCCACCTGTGGAACCTGCTGCCTCAGGAACTAAGGGATGTCCCTACTATGCAACTTTTAAGGCAAACTCAGGACTTTTCTTACTGCTTTGGACAAATGTGTTTGCTTTGATCCTACCTGATCCCTTGCTCTTAACCTGTTTTCCCACTTCCTTATTGCTAGCACTTGTGCCTTTCCCAATGGTTGTTTTATGTGGTGTTTTACTATAATTGCTGCTTGAATCTGTTTGACTGTATGCCAAATATTAGCTTTGCCATTTACAAGTTGTTGTTTACTTCCTGCCACCACTTGGCTTCCCTTGATCCCTGTTCTCTTCTCCCTCACCTCTCAGCCTTCCTTCCTCAACTCCCTGCTCCTCTCTTCCCCCGACCATCTCCTGCACTCTCCTTTCCCCTCCCCTCTGCCTTCCCTTCCTTTCTCTTGCTTGCTCCCTTTACCTCCTCCTGAGTCACCCCTGCCCGTTCGCTCGTCCCACCCTCCAGCTAAGCATTGTTCCTAATACCACCACTTGCTGTAAACTTACCTCCTCTTGTGACCTCTTCTTTACCTGCCCTGCGTCTCACCGGTTCCCGCTGGCTCGGCTTGGCGTTGTTACCCTTTCCGCTTCTGCCATAACTCTTTCGCTTCTCTCCTCCTCTTACCGGCATCATCACCTTTGCCCTGCCTCTATCGGTTCCACCAGCCCAGCGCATTCTGCTACCTTTTGCGCTGTTGCCGCTTTGCCGTAACCCTGTCACCCTTTCTCCGCTTGTCTGCCTTGGCTCCACCGACCAGGCCACAGGTTGGAACCTTGTATTGCTGCTGCCGTGTTGCTGGCTTTTTTAACCCTCACTCCCTCCCTCCCTCTCCTGGCCATCCCTCCTCTACTCCCTCCTACCTCCCTATTCCTGCCACCGCCTCTGTCCTTATATTCTTAGCCATTTCTTTAGCCCCCTGCTTTTGGCCTTGCCCTCTATCCTTCCCTCTATTCTTTCCTCACCTCCTCACCTTCCTTGTCATTTTCCATCTTGTTTCTGGCTTACCTCACACCTATCCTCTCCCTTCCTAGGTCCTTCAATGCACTTTATGTATGCGCCAATGGAAAATGTCCTTGAAATGTATTTTGCCTTGTATTTTCCTTTGTCATGCATTGTATCCTGCCTTATGTATCTTCCTGTATTTCTGTGCATCATGTATTTTCGTTATCCTTACTGTATCGTTATGTTCTGTAATTTTACCTCCCGGGTCGTGCCTGAAAACAGTCACTTGCTGGCTAGTGCACTTACCCGGTTAACAAAAACTAAATAAAAATAAATAAAATAGCCATTATTTCACATCACTTCATAAAAGTGACATGTTATTTTCAAAATCCTGGACGAGATGTGTTTTCGCACCTGTAGTGATAAATTACATTTTGACCAATATACTATAGTACATGTCATGTCTAGGAGGTGAATCCTACAAGTACAGTATGTTCAATAATTGGGGTCAAAATAAAAAAAAATGCTTACCAAGCATCAACCATTCGGCATTGACAAATATTTGTTATGATAGTTCTTGTGTGGTGCATACCTGATTTGCCATTGACTGAATCACAGCTATCTTAAAAAGTTCTGCTATTCCTGCTTCATTCATTACCCTGGGTTGGGGACAACACTGTTGCTTGAATCCTTGGCAAAAAAACAATAAACCAGACTTGTGCACATGCAGTGTGCTAATTCTGGAGAGGTTTATCACAGTTTCTCTACCCTCTCCTTTTCACAACCAACATATATCACTGCTGTGTAATTTCATTTGTTGTCATGTTTGTAAGAGTTACAAACATGACAACAAATGAAATTACACAGTACCCACAATTTTTTGGCCATTAAACTTCCACATGTCCCACTGCCCAGTGATTTTGCTATGAGAAAAGGTTAACGCCCACTCTCTTGTGTGATCACAATAGGAAAGGGTCTGCAAAGCGGACTAGCCCTATAAATGTTGCTCATAAAATCTTGTTACACGTAACTGCAAAGTAGTCTGTGCTGCTGAGCTAACATTAGTGGGAAAGTTAATATGACTTACTGTTGATTATTATGGCAAGATACATTATTAAAATATTTTTATGTATAAGTTTCAATACAAAAATTTATAAAGATTCTTCACAGAGGAATACAGGATTCATGTGTCCACATACATCCACTTCCTAAGGCATCACAAGACATCCTCTCCTTAGTTACAGCAGTTGTGGGGAGGCGCCATATGCTGAGTTGACAGGGTGAATATATAAAGAGCAGTCTGTAACAGTCAAGAGCATTCCCTGGGGACAGGAAATAAAGTAATATCAATAGAAATACCATTTTTAAGAATTAGGCAACCAGCCAGAAATATCCCACTATATTAATAACTTCTATATAGTCAGTAGGTGAAATCCCAAAGATGAGCCCATTTTAAACATTCAAAAAGCAGGTAATTCTCTTAAGAGGGTCCGCATGTGCTTCAGACCTGCAAAGGAAGATATATTTTAAGCAGTACACCATAAGATACAGCAACATAGCTATTGCCCCCCCACGACAGGATCCAACATAAAGTTAGTCAGCCATGAACACAGTTCCAACAGTCAAACTTTGAATAGTACAGTTAGTGTTCCAGGAGCAGTCCCATAGGAATTACTATAGAGTACTCACTACCCCTCCAATTTTTAATCATCCACCAGGGCCCCATCATCAGATGAAACATCCTCACTTTCCTGTCAATCCCTTTCGATCTTCTCATGAAGCTTGCTGGCCTCTGATGGGTCCTTGAAGTGGTACATGTGCCCTTGCCAATGGACCTTTAATTTAGCAGGCAAGAGAAGTTAATGCATTATCTTCAGGGACCTCAGTTTGCTTCTTACACAGTCAAAGGCCTTACAGAATTATCTGGTAGAGCAGGAAAGGTCAGGGAACAAAGACAGATCTGTATCACCATAACACAAGTGCCTTTTGCACCTCGGCAGCTGCCAGGATCTGATCCCGGACTCCTACCCCGGTGCAAACCACTAGGAAGGTGCAGGGTCTGGAAGTATTATGGGGAGTGATCCAGTAGTCCATTTCGAGTGCTAAAGGAGGATCATCTTCTGAAAGGTCCAGGACTTGAGGTAGCATGGATAAGGCAAAAAAGAGGGGATTCTCTCCTTCCAACTGCTCCAGTAGTCCGATAGTGCTCACATTGAGCTCCCTTGCAAGATTTTCAATGTTTTCGAAATGCTGTCAGAGTAGAGAGTTCTCTTTCAGCAATTTGTCAGTGACATCTGCTGATCTGAGAGAGGCTTCTTCAGCCCACTGTACCGTTCGCTCGCACTCATCCACCCGGGTTTCAAGAGCGCTAACCCGGGGAGTGAGGACATCCAGATTTTTGTCCATGTCTTGTACAGTTTTCACTAATTGGGCCAGTGTAGTGGCAACTGTGCCCAACGAGACCTCCTCAGTCCCAGAGCTACTATCACTGCAGGCTCCTTCTGACTGCTGCACCCACCTCCTCGTGTCATCATCTTTGGTTTAAAAAGAAGAAGAAGAATCAGCATTTATAAAGTGCTTTTCATACAAAGTGTATCCCAAAGTGCTTTACAAGCAATGCTAGACTGGTAGTGAAGTGACTGAATGTGTGGTGTTGGCCATATCGCACATCAACACCCACACACAGCCTGGATAATTGTATGAACCAGTTTATGGGAATGGGAATGTTGGCCAGGATACTGGGAATGTTCCATACTCTTTTTGGGAAGAGTGCCCTGGGTTCTTTAATTTCCACCTGGACAATCACCAGGACAACACCAGGATAGGCAGAAGGGACCTCAGTTTAATGTCTCATCTGAAGGACAGCACACCCCAACAGTACAGCACCCCCAATACTGCACTCGGATGCCAGCGACTTTTAGGTGCAAGTCCAATCCTGGTGTGGGACGAGAACCCACAACCTTCTGGTCCAGAGGTGGATGTGCTACCAACTGAACCACGCTGACACCTATCTATATACCTAAAAAAGTTGGCTGAAGATGAGGAGCTTTTTTGTTTACCCATTTTAGCAACTGGCTCAACACAAGCTATTTAGGATCCTGTCTGGTGGCCCAAAACTTGAAAAAAAAGCAGTTTTGATGGTGTTTTGGCTCTAGTCTTTGGGAGCTCTACAGGAATGTGCCAGCTTCAGTCTGCTGCCAGGCCATGCCCCCCGCAAGATACATTTTTACTAGAAGAGAGCTTTGTTGCATGCAATATTTTTTTTTATGCTCCCCCAGGTCCCCTGACTGGCCATTCCTTTGGGTCACCTAGGACCCAACCAGGCATCCCAACCCCACTGCCAATCACCACCTCAGATTGCAGCCCCCCAAAGTAACCCGGTGTAACTCTTTGCTGGATGGGTCCCCCTCCTTTGAGGGGGGGAAGGCACCAATGGGTGTCCAGAACACTCCTCAATTGGTCCAGGTGCTGCTGAGGTGGCCTGGGGTTCTCTGGGGTCCAGGGCTTAGTGGCAGTGGGGGCAGGCAATCATCACCTGGCTGATCAGTAAGCAATTTTCTGTTTTCTCCCTGGGGTCATGGCATGCCACTGATGTCGGGGTAAAGGCTGACATCTGCCATGCCCCCCATTCAGTGGGTCCGACACGCTGATGATCCCCTAGCCTCCACCAGGAGTCAGCAAGTGCTGGGTCATATCTCCACCCTCCCCCGGGGAGAAGGTGAGCCATCAACAGATGCTCAAGCCTTCTCCCCCCAGGCTGGCCCTCCAGCAACTTGGGTCCATTCCTGAACCTGGGTCACTGGCATCACAAGCGGAAATCCAACCACTGTGCCGATGGGCCAGCCTAGTTGCATGCAATCTTAACTGCTTTTCAATTGTTGGAAACTACTGCTTCAGTTTATTTGGCTGATGAGAGAGTACATGATAGGTATAAAATAAAAGTGTCAGCTTGATACCCCCCGGTAGCAAGGCTATGGGAAAAATGGGAGTGAGTTCACCCTGTTTGTTTCCTCCCCTGAAGCAACTGAAGCAAAACTGTCAGTTTGTCCAGCTAATCTTTACCTCAGAGCAGTAAGAGATTATTTAAAAAAACGAAAAAACAAATTCTGGCCATAACCGATAGGACTGCAGCTGAGGAACTTGGGGTAAAAATATAGTAAATGTATTTCTTAACTGAGAGTGTTTGGGTGTATATACACCCCATAGGTCTCCTGCAGATTTTGGTTGGCACTTGCTATCGCCCACCATCTTCAGATATCTCCTATGCCAAACAAATTACAACTGAAATTTCCCATCTTGCCAATAAAGGTACAGTTCTCATCCTGGGTGATTTTAATTTTCCATCGATTTAACTGGGATACCCTAACTGGATCCAACCAGCATGATATACAGTTACTCACAACAATGATTGATCTTGGCCTCACCCAGCTAGTTAAGGATCCAACTTGTGGTGAAAATCTACTTGATTTAGTAATAACTAATATGGACACCTCTATAACTAACTTAGGTATCTCTGAATCTCTAGGCAATAGTGACCATATGTGTATTCTGTTTTCATTACCCTTAAAAGTCCATACCTTAAAAAATAATTATTCATTTAGATAATATGACAAAGCAGATTTTCTATGGATTAATAATCAACTTGGGACAATTCCATGGGACCAAATCCTTCTTCCCCTTAACACTGAAGATTTTTGGACAACCTTTAAGCAGATAGTACATGAATTAGAACATCAATAGATCCCAGGAAAAAAAAGGAAATATAACAACAAAGGAAAAATCCCAGCATGGTATAACCTATCTATCAAAAAGCAGAGGGCTACTAAACAGAAACTATTTTCACAATTAAAGACATGTCCTACAGCTCAGAAAGATACAATTCTTGATAAATACAGATCCAGAAGCAAATGATTTGATACCTTTTAATGGACCAACATAGATGTAACAACAAGAACAAAGTGCTCTAGCTTTCGGACCAACCAGTCCTTCTTCAGAAGCTCATGGCAGTTGTTTAGAAAATACAATACTTATAACAGCTAGATAATGCAGAGAAAAACAGAAAAAAATCCCCATTGGTTTAAAATACTCATTTAAAAAAAAAAAAAAAAACAGAAGATGATGTCAGAGAAGTTTAACAGTACAATACTGCCTTCAGCCAGAAGCAACCTTGGGTTAAACGTGTTTGGTGGAAAGGTTACTGAAAGGTAATCACATCCTTATACTAACTGTGACACTCATAGCTTGATTTAGGAGTTATCTGCTTCAGCAGTGTTATCTTATGTCAATTAAATTTATATGCAGTAGGATTCTTTGTATGTGTGTTCCACCAAGCACGTTTAACCCAAGGTTGCTTCGGGCTGAAGGCAGTATTGTACTGTTAAACTTCTCTGACATCATCTTCTGTTTTTTTTTTTTTTTTAAAGAATGGAGAAAAACATTTAATTATTAATTGACGTCGAAATGAAATCATTAAACATCATAGACAATACACAGCATGGGTTTAAAACAGGTTATTCCTGTACTGTTCCAGTCATTGATTTCATTTTATAATACCATGAGTAAAAATCTTGATTCCAACATTCCAGCTGACGTTATCTTACTAGATTATAGTAAGGTGTTTGATAAAGTTTCACACAACATACTAGTGACCAAACTTATTAAATTAGGATTCTCAGCACAACTAGTTTCATGGGTTTTTAACTGGCTGAATGGCAGAACACAGAGAGTTAGGGTAAATAATGAATATTCAGACATAGTTAATATAACTAGTGGCATCCTCCAGGGTTCCATTCTAGGACCAACACTCTTTAACATCTTCATTAGTGATATGATAATTTCATCAAAAAAATATTATTGTTAAATTTGCAGATGATACCAAACTAGGGGGCTGTGTTGATAATGAGATAAACAAAAAACAGTTAAAAACAGATCTTGCTACCATTGAACATTGGGCAGTAACAAACAAAATGTTTTTCAATGTCTGCAAATGTGCAGTATTACACTTGGGTATAAATAATCCCAAACAGATTTATCTGTTAAATAACATTAGAATCAGGGACTCCAGTGTAGAAAAAGATTAGGGAATACTAATTACTGATAAACTGTCTTTTTTGGAACACTGTAACAAAATAGCCAATCAAACCAATGCTCTTCTCCATAGAATAAATTCCACCATCATTTCTAAATCTGAAGAATGTGTTATGACTTTGTATAGGTCTTAAGTTAGACCTTACACAAACTATGGTTCACCCCTCTGGAGTCCATACTTAATCTCTGATATAAAGAGACTAGAACAGATTCAACGTAGGGCAACACAATTAGTTCCTCATCTTACTCCCTTAGACTATGAAAAAAGGCTGAGATGTACAGGGCTATACCTGCTTAGATTAAGAAGACTAAGAGGTGACCTGCTTCAGCTCTTCAGAATAATCCAAAATCCATCTTTAATGGTACAGTGTGGAATCTCATTTACCACTAGAAAAATTGTGGCTAGATACCACAACAAACAGCTTGTAATTGAAAGATAATGAACTAATAAAAGACAGTCTTTTTTTACAGTTCGAGCTCCAAGAGTATGGAATTCTCTACCACAAGGTATTATAGATTGTACACAAATAAATATCATTAAAAACAAACTAGATAAATGGCCATTGAATTAATATAAATTCAAAGGGTAAATATAGAGTTCAAATAAATTACATGTTCCACAAGTGTGGAGGGCAGTCCCGATGGGCTAAGGCCCCCTTTTGTCCATTTAGCCAAGTAACCAAGTAATATTTTTACACCAGATTTTCAACATAGCCTTGTTATGACCCTGCCTCATGAAGATGGGCAAAGAAAATGTCCAATACAGTGTTCAATCTGTTGAATACAGAGGCTACATTTAGCTCAAAACAAGATAAAGTGAGGAATACAAAATAAACTGGCTAGAAACTGGTATCTACAAGATAATTACAGTAAACAGAAGCTGTCGCCAACTCACCTAGTAAAGTAAATTAATGTAAGAGTCATTTTCCTTGTAGGCTCCATGAAGACAGGTAAGGTAGTCCCCCAAGAACTATCTTAATAATGGTATTTCTTTAACAAATTGTAATAATCCCATTTGTATTATTTCTTAGATTTTTTTGTCTGTATACTAGGTCTAAAAAAAACTACAGTAATGTGCAGTAATTCTGCACTTTGGGGGCTATGTTTTACCATGAAATGGTGATGTTAACTTCACACAAGTGCAACAAAGTTCCACTTTGTGTAAACTCCATGAAAGTACATAGTAGACCACTTTGCAGCAACTTCACCCACAAAATTTGAACCTAAAACAAACCTATTATCTGCAGAGAAATATCTATTTTGATGTCATAAGAGATTTTACTAAAAGAATATTTAAAAATTAGAAAACACTAAAGTTAAACATAATTGTTGATGTAAATATAATCCTTCTTAGGCTTTTATTTAAATATATATTTGCAGCTTGATTTGCAAAGGCATTGACACGAGCATTGAGTCACCCTCATCTCCATTTAACAAATTCATTCCACACTACCCTATTTTCAAATGGCTTCATGTATTTGTGACAGATCAATGTAGTCATCAGTATGTGAAACATATGAGTCAGTCTACTTATCCACCCCCAGGCACCCAACATATAAAAGAGATGTACATTTATGAAGAGATCCTGGTCACATTTGTTAACATTGAATGAGAAGACCCTTATTTATGCACAGGTTTTATGTCATTTATTTCAACTTGCAGAGTACAGGTATCAGCCAGTAGACAGTCACGAGACATGAGGTAAATGTTTACTGTCTTATTCACTGCAGAGACCTTTTACAGACTGTATTTAATAATGCTGTAAACTCTAGGAATTTATAGTAGTGAACATAGTTACCACTAACCGTATTTGTAATTATGTCTTGGAATGCTTGTTATTTGTAGTAGTGTTTTTAGTGTGGGTAACAGTCATTGTTGGTCTTTGCTAAATTCAAATTTCTACAGCACAGACCATTTCTGTACAGGCGTTTAGGTCTAGTGTGCATTTGAGGTGATAGTAGTGGAATGCAATGGAGATGCCTATTTCGTTCCTCTTGCTTGCAGCTTATTTCTTTATCTGTGTGTCATTCCATTTCTCTAGCTCTAACCATCTCACTGAAGATCAGGGCAGATTAGCAGGCACCAGGCATGGTGAGATGAAAGGCAGCCTCCTTTGGAAGAAGCACAGCTCCAACAGCAGCCCTGCCTGCCTGCCTCGTCCCAAGGCCCAGGAAACAGGTGGCCACAAGCAGGGGAGGCTGGGGGGGGTCCTGGGAACTAGGAGCAAGGAATGAGAAAGAAAAACAGCAGTGCAATGTAATATGAGAGCTCCCACAACACCAATCTTGTCCAAAGTTTCCCAATGCAGTTTGGATCTGGATTTTTTTCCCTGGTATGTCTCGAGAGGGACAGAGGGATCTTGCTGTCCAGAAATTAACGTTTATGTTCTTGTGAACAGCAAATAAAAAAAAGCAACTAATTAGTCATTCCTCTCCTTTTCTGCCAATATTTGCATGTTCAGAATGAGTTATCATTTCTAGTTTAAAACCCTTTCCCATTCTAAAATCCCATATAACATCCTGATCATCACAAAATCCAAAATAGCTCTGCAAAGACTTATTTATTTATTTATTAAATTTTGATAACCGGGTAAGCCCGCTGGGCCCCAAAGGTCCCTTTTTCAGGGGCGACCTGGGGAATTACATGGAATAATATATGGGGTAGCATACAGCACAGGTACATTACACTAGACGGTGAGGAACATAATACATAGTAGTTTTTCAGCAGTTACATTTAAGAGGTAAGACATAGTAGCTTTTTAGCAGTTAACATTTCCTGGGTAAGCTCTACTGATGGGGTGCAGTGCTATATAGATGGGGTGCAGTGATAGTTGCTATTTCCATATGAGGGAGCGGGGTGGGCTTCCACTTAGGAGCCTTTCACTTTAGCAGTTGCATATGTAGGTGACCATCATATGAGCCTTCATGCTGTCGGAAGGTGTGGGTAGAGGTAGCATCCTGAACACCAGGGGTCAGGGAGTTCCATACGGTGGGCGCAGTGATGGCGAACGACTAACCCCCCTGACTTGGTTCTAACCCTTTGCACTGCGAGGAGGGTTCTGTCCATTATTCTGATCAGCCTAGGGTTTCTCTTTTGGGCAATGAGTCCAGTGAGGCTGGGAGGAGGGGATGGGCTGAGTAGTTTATGAGTGTGGCAGAGTAGGGGGTATTGGAGTCGGGCCTCCCAGGAGGGCCAGTTTAGTTGGGACAGAGTGTCACAGTGGTGAGCCCGGGAGCCGGATAGGGTGGTGAAGTGAGCCACCTTGTGATCTAGAACTTGTAATCTGTTCATCTCTTGTTTGGCAGCTCCCTGTATCACCGAGGCCACATAGGAGAGGGTAGGGAGGAGGACACTTGTGGCAATGGAGGCCCTGGCCTCGGGTATCAACTGGTCTTTCAGCCTATACAAGGTCCTGAGTTTGGCGTGAATATTTTTGGTTACCTGGTCGACATGATCCTTGAGGGAGAAGCACTGATACAGGGTGAGGCCAAGGTATTTTATCGATTCAACCACCTCAAGTCTTTTTCCTGATTTGGTCATCAGCCTGAGATGTGGGCTTCTGTCCCGGCCGAGGGTTCTTGGGCCAAATAGCATGGCCTTGGTCTTGTTAGGGTTATTGATCAGTCTGTTGGTGACAAGCCATTGCTCAGGGGAACCCAGGTCTTCCTGTAGCCTGGAGCAGAGATCTCCCAGATTAGAGGAGGGGCGGTGTATGACTGCGTCATCTGCATACTGTACCACTGAGCTACCCCCACAGTGTTTACTGAGATCATTTGTGAAAAGAGAGAAGAGGAGGGGGCCAAGGATAGATCCTTGGGGCACCCCATCCATTAGGGGGAGAGGCTCCGACAGGGAGTCTTTCCATTTTACCCTCTGTGTCCTCCCTGTGAGGTAACTGTTGAACCACGATAGGGAGTGGCTGTCTAACCCGACCTGGCTCAGTTTTGTAAGGAGCAGGTTGTGGTTTACAAGGTCAAAAGCCTTGGAAAGGTCAATGAAGACTGCCCCGGTGGGGGATCCATTGTCCAGTTCTCTGAGAACATCAGTGGAGAACATGATAAGCATGGTGTCAGTCCCATGATTGGTTCTGAAACTGTGCTGGGAGGGGGCAAGTAAATGGTGGAGCTCTGGATAGTCATGGAGTTGTCTGTAAATTAGTCTCTCTTGAATCTTACCAAGGCTAGATAGCAGGGAGATGGGCCTGCAATTGTTGGTAGTCTCCCTTGAACCACCCTTGTGGATGGAGACTACATGGGCCAGTTTCCATTGTTCCGGGATGGCACCTGTGATAAGGGATCAATTGAGGAGCCAGGTGAGGGGCCTGGCGAGTGCAGGGGCCCCTTCCCTTAGTATGCGGGGGGGGGGAGCCATCGGGTCCCATAGCTCCCGACATTTTCAGGGACTTTAGAAATGGGAGGACTTTGTTTGGTCTTACAAGCCGGATGTGGAAGGTTGGGCGGTCCAGGCTTGATGGGATCATTCAAGACTGGGAGGAGGGGTGGTAAGTCCGCTTTGAGCAGGTCCAGGTTTGTGAACTTGCGGTTGAGAGCCATGGCGATGCTAGGGTCGTCGTTAGTTAATTGGTCATTGACCTCTATGGGGCAGTGAGCGGTCTTCCCGCTCCTCTTTATAAGCCCATTTATGTGAGCCCAAAAGAGTCTAGGGTTGCCTAGGTTCTTTTTCTGTAGATCTGTGAGGTAGTCTCATTTGGCCACTTTGATGGCCAGTTTGCACTTATTTTTCAGCGTCTTGTAGCGGTTTAGGTCAGCCGATAGGGAGGAGAGCTTGTATTTTTTCCAGGCAGTGTCCCTAGTTTTCATCAGTGTTTTCACTTGAGGGGTGATCCACTTGTAGCAGCTCCCCTTGGTGTGGAATTTCTTCAAAGGGGCCAAGCAGTCAGCAACCATAATGATGGCTCCCTGGAAGAAGGCCGTAACCTCTTCCAGTGTGAGGAGTAGTTTGATTGGGCTCCAATCAATCCCATTTAGGCAGCCAATCAAGTGTTCAGGTTGATAGTTTGAGTAGTCCCATGTTGCGAGTATTCGTGGGGGGACTCTGGGGGCCTGTTTTTCCAGGAGCAGAAGATTGGGGAGTGATCACTCAGGGCATCTGCTAGGGTGCCAACCACCTTTATATTGGTGGGTTTGCTAGTAAGCACCCAATCAAGTGTGGAATGGTTACCCATTTTGTAGTTCATTCAGGTGGACCCTGTGATAACCTGCGTAAGGTTAGCTCCCTGAACCAGACCTAGTAGGGAGGGATTGTCTTTCGGGGCCCAATTCAGATTGAAGTCCCCCAGGATGATTAGCTCAGAGGTGACCTCATCGGAGATGTCCCTTAGGACCGCCTCCAGAGATGAGCACGCATTGGTTGGGGGGTTGTATGCTCATCCAATGTTGAGATGCTTACATGAGCCAAGGGTGATGCGAACGAAGATCGATTCACCTTCCATACTAGTGGCCTGTAGCAGGTTAACCTGCACTGAGTTAAGGGTGTCTTTTTTGTAGATTAGGCCTCTCCACCCCTTTTCCTCAGTCTATCTTGTCTATGGGAGAGGTATCCTAGGGCTGCAACCTTGTGGGAGGGTATGTGAGGCTTCAGCCAGGTTTCCGATAAGGCCAGGATGTCCGGGTTGTACCAGTCCAGCCAGGCTTGAAGTTCCTGCATCTTGGGTCTCAGGCTACATATATTCATGTGCGCAATCCTCAGGCCCTTATTGGCCGACCAGGATTTTGTTGGATGTCCCCTGCCATGAGCAGGAGGGTAGCAAGGAGGCAAAGAGAAGGAAGCCGACTGAGGGGTAAGGACTTAGTCCAGAGTCTCCGTTTAGCAGTGAGTACAGCTGAGTACAGAATGCCTCTCCTGCAGAATACATGGGCAGTCAGAAGCGCCTCCATGTTATTTAGAGGGAGGGTGTAGTGGTCCCAAGAATGTTGTGGGGGAATGTCCAGTTTGGGGGGACTTCTCAGGTCCTGTTGTCCTGTGCTTATAGCCCTATCTGCCCAGTGTAGGAAGAGGAGGTACAGGATGGCCAGTAGGAGTCCTCTATTTGGGCAGTCAAGAGAGGGGGGTCCAAGCATGGAGGGCATCATGCTGGTGAGGAGGCTGGGTGGGGAGGAGGGATGGATGGGCAGTAGGGAAGGTCAGGCCCCTGGGAATAAGTTCCCCTGAGCCCACCGTGATCAACTTAAGAGTAATAACCAGCCTCATCGAGCACCGAGTCCCTGACAGATCAGGTCAGTGGTGTGGCCAGGAATTACTACAGTGAGCCGCTGGTCAGCAGTACCCAAATTTATAGGGTATCAGATGTCTTACCCCAGGAACAGATACAACAGCATATTGGAAGGAGGTGGTCTTGGTAGCACTTGTTACTATAGGATCCTCCTGGGGATGAGCTTGAGCACCGTTGCCCTTTAGGTCAGCAGGCAGGTTGGATGCAGGAGCTGTCTATGGCCCAAGGCTGGGCACGCTCGTGTTAAGCAATAGGGGGGAAGCAATCCAGCTGGAGATACAGTGTTAATTAGGTAATCAGGCAGTTAAGGGTGCACCTCTATATGTAAAGAAAACCATACCCCTGAGGTAGAGCTGAAATCCCATTTATATGACTCATGGGAAAAATAGAATAACATGCAATTTACAAGACATAACTGGATTACTATAGCGCTTAATAATCACTTAGATACTGCAGGTACAGCAGCAGCTGTTTTTTCTGACTACCTAGTTTATGATACAACTGGCAGTTTTATGGATAGCAGGCAATTTGGTAGGGAGAGACAGAGATACTTCCCCAAGTTGAACAGTAATTTGCAGGTGGTGCAGAAAGGTTGGGAGTAGAGAAAGCAGGTGCAGTGATGGCTAAATGCCACTAGAGGGGGTGTTGGAGTTTTGTATTGGGCATGGTAGCTAGAAGGTCCTTTTGTTATAGCGGCCACTAGTGGACAGCTGTGATAACCTGCAAATGGAAAAGTCATCTGGTAGGTTAATTTCAGTTAGGTGCTTTATCCTATAAAAAGGAGTGACGACCAAAGGTGGTGGTGGGGGCGGCGGGGTCCTTGCTCTGCTGTTTGCATTCCTCACTCATCCTGGTCTCCTTTACCTGTGCAGATTTTTCGGTTTGAATTCCACACCTTTTGCAGGGGAATGGTCACCACTGTCTCTTCGGACAACAGCCACTGACTGTGGTGGTAGGGCCCCTGTGCCACATGCAACTTGCTTTCCTGATGTAATAGTACTTTAGACTATCAAACTTGTGATAATTCTGTATTGTGTGCTGCTCTTCTAGCTGCTGGTTTGGACTTAGTAGCTCAATAACTGAAGTAAGTGCAAAGTAGTCTCTGCTATTGGGCTGACATTGGGGGAGTTCTTCTATGACTTACTATTGGATATAGTGACAAGGTAAATTTTTACTATAAGACAGCTTTGTTGCATGCAATCTTTTTAATTGATTTTTGATTGTTTGAAACTACTGCTACAGTTTAGTGGGAAAACAGGAAGTGAGTTCACCCTGTTTGTTTCCTCCTCTGTAGCAACTGATACAAAACAGTCAATTTGTCCAGCCTCTTTCCCCCAGAGTAGGAGAAGAGTGTTTAAAGCAAAACTATTAGCCCCTCTTAGCATGATTTCAGCATGATCCTCTCTCACTGACTTGCTCATTGTGCAGGAGAAGGGATGGCAAGCATTTGTCAATGCTGAGTGTTTGCTTGCATGTTGTGTCAGGTAGGTTTTGGTTGTGTTGTAGACAATGATGAAGGCAGAGTACTTATTGACCAGTCTCTATCCTACCCTTTTTGGGAAAGATTATTGAGAAGGGTGTTGCACTGCAGCTTGAGGCACACCTTGCAGCCTTCAACATCTTTGAACCACTCCAGTATGGGTTTAAAGCCAGGCATAGCACAGAGCTGGCACTAGGCAAGGTGCATATTGACCTGCTCATGGCAAAGGATAAAGCAGAACAGTCAGTTCTTGTCATCCTGGCTTCCTTATCAGCATTTGATACTGTGGAACATGGACTGCTTTTGGCTTGACTCAGGGAGTATGCTGAACTCACCAGCAAGGTCATCAGCTGGCTTGAGACCTATCTGTGGGATAGACTCCAGAGGGTAGTGTTAGGCGGATTTTCCTCACACCCACTGGTTCTTCTCTGTGGTGTACCCAAGGCTTGGTTATGTTGTCTGTGGTATCCATGCTACCCTTGGGCAAGGTCATTATACATTATGGAATTGGGTTTCATTGTTATGCAGATGATACCCAGAACTATATGTCTTTTGCTCCCAGGATACAAGGTGCTGTTGATGTGTTTAATAAGTGCCTGGATGATAGCCAAGATTGGAGGTCATCAAGCTGACTGAGACTCAAGTCTGAGAAAACTGAAGTTCTGGAGATAGAGCCAGGCCATGGGGGGGTTGGTGATAGCCAGCAGAGAGACTGTGCTTCACTTTGGTCCCTCTGGGCTTGTAGTTGCTTCTAGGGTGAAAAATCTAGGCGTCATGCTGGATGAGGGCCTAACAGTGGAGGTGCAGGTGTTGGCTATAGTCTGGAATGGATATTCCACCTGCAAAATATCTGCCAGAACATCTGTTATCCCCCCCCCACCAGAACTTGGCCACACTGGTACATGCGTTTGTGGCCTTCAGGCTTGATTACTGTAATGCTTTGTACCTTGGGGTTAGTTGGGGTACACTGCAATGTCTGCAGCGCTGCAAAATGCAGCTGCCCAGTTACTTACATGCCTTTCTAGATCTTGTCATATTTCAACAACATTGCAGAATTTGCACTAGTTGCCAGTGAAGTAGAGTATCTCATTTAAAGTGGGTTTCTTAACCTACAAAGCCTTACATGGGCTGAGCCCTGACTGCTTGACTGAGCTGCTGGACCCACATATTCTGCTCTGTTACACTGGGGAGGGACTTCTGGTGGTTCCTTGGGCTAGACTGAGGACCTCAGGGGATAGGGATTTTGAGGTAGTTGGCTCTACTCTTTTGAATTCTCTACACAGAGCCTTGAAGGAGGCCACCTTGGTGGAGCCCTTTAAGAGGGCCTTGAAAACATATCTATTTCAGCAAGCATTTGAGGATGATTAGTAACTGTATTCCAGCACATCCAAAATTGTTAGGCTGTTTTCATTATTTTTTTTGTATAAATTTTATACAATTATTTATATTTATTTCTGCATTTTATGTGTTTGATACTTGTTTTTGAGATTATGTATTGTTGTTATATTGTAATGGTGCCCTGGACCTCCGAGGAAGGGCACCACAAGCAAATAAAGACTACTAATACTACTACTACTAGAGTCTGCAATGGGGTCAGAGAGTAGTAATGTTTGTCTTATGTGTTTCCATTTCTGAAGCAAGATACAGGATTCTGAAGGATTTAAAAGTTCCCAGTCTCATGCCATGGATGCTATATGAAAATGAGTATAGTGCTGTGGTATTTATCATTACTAATATGTGATAACACCATCCTGCTACATCCAGAGTATGAATCTAGCATGTATAATTAACAGGTAAGTTCAATGGAAGAGATTAGTACAAATTGTGAGTGGTGTTCATGTTTAATTACATGAGTAATTAATTATAAAAGTAGGCCATAGAAACACAGAATTTTGATGGCAGATAAGGAGCACTTGGCCCATGCAGTCTGCCCATGTTTCCCTACCTACATTATTATTGTAGGCTGTATTTGAACTACAGCTCCTTCTCCCTCCCCTCTTCCTTTCCACTATGATTCCCATGGCACCCCCTGTGAGGGAAGTCTCTATGGCCCATCACAAGGTGTCACCTGTACAACAGAATACTGCACCACAAAACCTTCCCAGGCTCAGAGCAGTGGTACGTGACAGTGTTGGTCCCCATCCTAGTGCTGCCCTCCTGATTTCTTGAGATCATCCCCAAAACTGAGTAACTGGCACAGGAACCCAACCTATAACCCACCAGTCCAAAAGCTGGCCCTACATACAACTCTTCATATCTATATTTTGACATTTTGACCACAAATTTATACCAGTCTTTTTACGAGCCCCCTTCTGAACATGACAGGTATCATTTATAAAATACTGAATAAAACACAATGTTGTGCCACAAGTGTGAAAACACATTTTAGGCAGGATTTAAAAAAAAATGACACCTGTCATAGTCACAATGTCATGTGAAGAAATGGCTATGTTGAAAATGTTGAGTCAAAACACTGAAAATTACTACAGCTGCCAGTGAGCATTGAAATATTTGAACATACCTTCATAGCTTTGATGTTTTTTTTTTTTTCTTAATTTTCATCCCAAATGTTCAACCTAGTCTTTCTGTGATCTCACAGAGTGACTGAAAAATCACTTGTTGGCTCAGATTCAAAACATTTTACCTAAATTATTCACAAGGTTGGGTCCCAAAAAGGTCATGATGTAAGCTTTGTGGAAAAATGTGGAAAAATGTTGAATTTATGAGTGAATATTAGAATATTTCAAAGTCCAGTAATAACTTAGTCATTGTACCATTTTTTTTACCAAATTTTCAACATAGTCTTCTTATAACCCTGTCTCATGAGATCCGTAGCTGAAAATTTTCAAAACTTATCAGAAATGTGATTTTACAAAGTGACAAAAATGTCACCTACCTTATTCAAGGTGGTGGGGTCCAAAAAGGCCATGCTGAAAATTTGGTGAAAAAACATTAACAAATGACAAAGTTATGAGTAAAAGTTCAAAATGTGTTGAAAGTACATTGACTGCACTTATCTTGTTTCTTTAGCTCTCAGCTGGCACTGACGTCAGGAGAAGGACATGTTTTGTACAGGAGAGGCAGTGGACCAATTTGAGGTGAAAAAACAAAAGTAAAGTGGCACCTAGCGTAGGAGTCAGTGTACTGTATTTTATTAAAGAGTTAACGTGCTGCACATCCAAAAATGAATCAGGACAGTCAGACATTTTGAGGTGAGTAGGGTGTGTGGGGGTGTGGGGAGTGAGTGATGGTGTGTGTGTGTGTGTGTGTGTGTAGCAGGTCAGGGTCAGTTTCAAAAGATATTGATGGATGGTTTCCTGCTTTTCAGATAAAAATAAAAATACTACAAGGGACCTTGTTTCTTATAGCAAGTGTGACACTAGGGATTGTGCAGTGTCACAAGTATCACAGATGTTTGGTGGCACTGAGGGTGGGCATCCTAGTGTCTGTACATTTTAAGTGGACTGGGGCACACTACATTGATGGTGGGTTCCACAAAAGAGAGGGAGAGGAGGAATTTGTACTACGGGCTCTGCTCTTATGGACAGCGCTTGGGGATTATATGGATGCTGCCCTTTTCATTGCAAAATGCCACATTAAAATAAGCTGATGATGCCACTCCATTCATTGCTGGGCAGTGACATGTAGATGAAAAGGATAAAGCAGCTCTGTGATACAAGCAGATGGCTCCTTTCAATTACACATTCTGCCCTGCAAGCAGCAGAACACCATTATGATCAGCCTTGCTGCTCTTTGGCCTGTCACTGTTGAGCCCCCTTCAGGCTGAGCTGCATAGGATCTGACAGTGACACAACTGTGAAGGCCGCTACTATGACAATAAGCACACACAAGCAAACATAAAAATGTTTTAGGTGGAATGAGCTCAGTTGATTCTGCTATGTTAAATTTACCTTCTGTGTACCATTTAGTGATTACTCATTTTTAATATACCATGTCAGAAAGAGAAATAAAACTAGGAAAAGAAAAAAAAATGCTGTGGTAGTATCATTAATATCTGATTAACAAAGTACTGTACTTTAACGTTTAAAGTGCAAGGGGTTCTCTAATTGAATTACACAAGTATTGTTTAAATAATCTATGTTAAGATCCAATCACAATAAACTCTGGCAGGCCGTACATGTTAATGCCATAATCCCTAGTTAATAAGTTGTGTGGAATAAGTATATAACAGTAGATAACCATAAATAAAAAGTATCAATAAGGTAAGAAGTGCTGTAATTCAAAAAAAAGCTCTTACATCTATTTTCAATTACTTAGACTTATTTTTTTTTCAGTTAATAATTTTTATTGATTTTTCAGCATACATAAGTACATCACATAACGGATACAGAAGGCAATCTGTAACAGCAGAAAAGGATTCAGACCATTATACCCAACATCATACAAGATACAGTATATCAAGAAAGTTGTAGTCAGGAATGGACTCCAGGAGGGGTAAGAAGGAAAGCCCTCTAATCTCTGCTCCAAAACAGTGCAAAGAACAAAAATAAAAGTACCTAGTACTGGGTTCTCTGATAAGTACTACTGTAGCAGAAAAAGAAATACAAGGGCATTACATATTTAGTCGGAGTCAGTACAGTTTCTAGGATTAACTAATTCAAGCTAGGAGTAAGGGTCACTCATGCCGGGAGTATCATAGAAGGGAAGATCAGCATATGGGCTGCTGGTGGAGGCTCATCCTATTCCAGTCCTGGGTTTCAAGTAGGCTAGAAAGGGGGTCCAGCAAGCTACATATGCCATAGGTTTGTTAAGGGTAGAGTAGGATGAACGATCATGTGTGGCGAGGAGCATGAGAGCATGTTGAAGTTCTCGCATAGTGGGGAATTCAGTGGACCTACATCAACAAAGTATAAGGTGTTTGGCAGAGATGCCTATGAGGGCCAGCCGTCAAATTTGGAGGGGTTTAAGGCATGATCTCAAAGGAGGTAGGCCCAGGATGCATAGAAGGGGGTCAAGCTGTAGTTCTAGGCCTAGAATATCCATGGCAGATTGGTTCACTACCTGCCAAGAGGGGGTCAACAGAGAGCATTGCCAAACAATATGATATAAGTCTCCAAGTTTAGCCTGACATCTCCAGCACAGGTTGGTATTCAAAAGTTTAGCTTTGTATAATACATCTGGTGTTCTGTACCAGTGGTGCTGAAGTTTATTTTGAATGAGCCTACTATGAGCATCTGGATAGCACAAGTGTGCCAGTTACCAACAAAGGGCCCTTTGAGTGTCACCTATTTCCACTTTCAATGTTTTTTGCCATTTTAATTTGGAAGCCACTGATTGTGAGGGAATGCTCTCTCTAATATCTGCATAAACTCTACTTGCTTGGCCCTTAGAGTGTTTGAGCCAGTCAGAAAGCTTCTGAGGAGTGGTCAGATTGGAGGAGTTGAGTTTAAGAAATTCGGTTAGGGAACTACAGAGCTGAAGATATCTCAAGAAATCATTCTTGCTCAGATTGTTTGTCTGTGCCAGGGCTTGGAAGGGTTTCATTCTGGAGACAGTCTCATCAAGAATATCTGCCAAAACCTTGATGCCGGCTTTCTCCCATTGGGGCCAGTAGAAGGGCTTATTGTCCACCAGTATATGCTTATTGTGAAAAATAGGCGTATAAAGGAGAGGGATAGCTTGAACCTTGTTGTGCATCTTATACCAAACATGGGTCGCTGGTGCAATGGTGGGGTGAGACCGTAAAGACTTAGTTAATGGGTTGTATAATAGGAGGGGGAAGCTGTGCACCTGAGCTATAACCTACTCCATATGTAGCCATTGTGGGGAATCGGGGTTCAGGGTACTGAACCATTTAAAGGACTGTGTCACTGAGTAAGCCCATGTTTATCCCTCAAACCATGGAAATCCACAGCCACCATCCTTCCAGTGGATAAAGAGCGTGCCCCTGCTATAGCGAGGCTTCTTGTTGTCCCAGAGGAAGTTGCCCACTACATTATCTATAATGCAGAACCATTGTATGGGGGTGGCTGGAGATGTGTGAGAGGGGATACAGAACTTTAGGAGCTGCAAACATTTTAAGAGCAGCTATTTTCCTAGCTAGGGTGAGGTGAAGCAGCCTCCATCTATCTAGTTCAGTTCTAAGGTTGGCAACCAAAGGACTGAGATTGAGATCCCAAAGTCTAGATAGATCAGGAGAAATCTGGATACCAAGGTATACAGGGGAATCTGGGGCCCATTTGAGCCCAAGGGAGGAGACCATACTCTGGGTGCAGTTGGAGTTGAGGGGCAACAATTTGGTTTTGGATGTATTCATCTGGAGGCCAGAGATTTTGTAAGGTTAGTCAGGAGAGTGAAGAGTACTGGGAGAGCTGCCGCGGCGTCTTCAACCGGGACCAACAGGTTGTCGGCATACATGAGCATGGCGTACGTATGTGTTCCAATGGAGACGCCACGAATACTTGGATGTTGCCGACTAGCCACTGCTAATGGCTCGACTGCTAAGATGAACAGAAGAGGAGAAAGGGGTCAGACTTAGCGGGTGCCCCTGCCGGGCTGAAAAGGGCTGGAGATGACAACTCTGGCCAGTGGTTGCTGATACAGTGCCAGCAACCATTGCCGGAATAGGGGGGAAAGCCAAATCTCTGCAGCACCTTGTCCAAAAAATCCCATTCCAGGCAGTCAAAAGCTTTCTCAGAATCTACAGTGACAGCAGCCGTAGGGGTATGGAGAGATTTGGTTTGGAAGATAATGTTGACCAGTTATCTAATGTGGTCCCGGCTGAGGCATCCCGGCACAAAACCAACCTGCGAGGGATGTATGAGGGATGGAAGAAGAGGACTAAGCCTGGTAGCCAGGATCTTGGCAAAAATTTGGCTATCTGTGTTAATTAAGGAGATTGGGTGATAGCTGGAAGGGAGGGTGGGATCTTTGCCCTTTTTTGGGGAATACAGTGATAACCACTTCACAGAGAGTGGGAGGGAAGATGCCATTGTGTAAAGCCTCATTATAGACCTGAGAAAGGAGAGGGGTAATGTGAGGAGCTAGCAGCTGCCACAGTTCGACCGTGAAGCCGTCCCCTCTGAGGGTCTTACCTGTATTGAGGGTTTTAATGGCCACTATGACCTCTGCAGGAGTAATAGGCAGGTCTAATTTTGCAACTTGGGATGGCTGAAGTACGAGAAGTTGAAGAGAGGCGAGAAAAGCCTTCATTGTCTCCTCCACTTGGGTTCTAGTGGAGGCATAGAGGTTCAAGTAAAATTGCTGCATGATGGCATTTATGGTGTTGGGGTCAGTGCGGATTGAGCCCATCTGATCTTTCAGGCTGTAAATATGGTGTTCAACCTGTTGCTTGTGGAGTCGGTAGGCCAGAAGTTTGCCAGCTTTTTCTTCCCCTCCCAATAGTGATGGTGCAGCCTTAAAATTGCCATTTCGGCCTTGCGAGTTAGCAGATCATTAATCGCAAGGCAGGTTAAAAGCAGGTCAATACAGAGTGGGGAATCTGGTGCCAGGCTGGATTACTGTTTTGTTTGAGCTTCCAGAGTTTTCAATCTGGCATCCAAGGAGGTCAGGAGGGGTTCCTGTTTCTTCCGTCGCTTGACAGCAAAACTGATAATGGCACCACAAAGGGTGGCATTGAAAGCCTCCCAGCGAGCACCGGGGGGGGGGTGTCTTGGAGGGATTTTCTGCTAGGAAAAAAGGTCATCTCTCATGTTGCCCATTGGGCAAAGTGAGGGTTCTTGAAAAGAAGGGGATCCAATTTCCAAGCTGAAGATTTATGAGAGGGTGAACCCCACAGAACATGCAGGTGCACATGTGCATGGTCCAATATAACTTTGGGAAAAATCTTGGTGTCAATTACATTCCGACAGACATCAGCTGATACCAGCCAGACGTCTAGTCAGCTAAGTGACCCATGCACTGCTGAGGTGAAGGAATAGTCTCTCAGTCTGGGATTAAAGGTTCTCCACATATTGGTAAGACCTGCTTCTGTGATCATTTTTTGCAGGACTAAACGGGCCTTAGGATGTTGTACAGTAGAGGGGACGCTACGGTCTAGCTGGGGCACTAGGGCAAGATTAAAATCACCTCCTAAAATAGTGGGTATAGGGTCCGGAGGTATAGAACATATTTCTTGAGCTAATAAGTGAAAGAAGGAGGGTCTGTCTTCGTTCGGGGCATAAATGCAGCTGAGAAGTATGGGGCCTTCAGGGGTTGTCATCAATGCTAGAAACCATTTGCCTTGGGGATCTGTAAATACCTGGGTGTTGGACCAAGCCAGAGACTTATGGATGAGAATAGGTACCCCTCTTTTTTTGGAGGCAGAGGATGCAGAGATGACATATCCCACCCAGTCTCTTGTCAGCTTAGCATGATCCTGCTTAGTGAGTTTGCTTTCCTATAGAAAGGCCAGCTAGGCCCTCAACCTTTTCAAGTGAGATTGAACGTGTTTATGTTTTACTGGGGTATTCAGACCCCATAAGTTCCAGGTGTATGCATGAAGGTCAGCCATGCTTGGAGGGAGAAGAACATGCGCAAGTTACCATAATAAAAATACGAGAGGTGTAGGCTAAGGGTACTACTGGCTTCTCCTCCAGGAGCCTCCCAGTGACACCTTGCTGTTCAGCATAGATAATCCATATAGCGCCCAGAAACCTAAAATAGCTGATAGATACTCAGTTGCTACACAGTATAAACCAAATAATCAGGCAAATGACCCACTCAAATATCAAACTATGCACATCAAGCCTAACAAGCCAGTTAACCTTAGTAATCGGAGGACAACAGTTAGGCCAGCAGATAAACTGCCAAGGCCATCCATAGCCCTCTCGTGGGAGGGGGTCCAAAGAGCACTGCTTAAAATTCTCAAATGCTTATTATGCAGCAGCATAACTCCTCTCCCCCATGGGGCATGTGGGCAGGTATGAGAAAAAGAAGAAAACAACAAGGGGCAATGAAGGGGATAAAGGCTGTTTTCAAAGGATAAGAGCTGAGGGAAAGGGAGGGAGGGATTCTCCATCCTGCCAGAGGAGGATACCATGAATCTGTTACAGTGCCAAAGGGTGAGTAAGAATGAGAGGAAAATCCTCAACAATAAAAGATGGGGCTATGCATCTAGTACATGAGCTCATATCAGCCCCGGTACTCAGCCCTCCAGTCAAGCCAGAGTTATGTAAGGGTAAAGGAGTTTAGAGGCACAATGTTGTAGGCAAGGAGCAGATAGTCCATCCTGAGCTGGGGGAGAGTGGGTATCAACTAATACATCCGAGGGCCTGAATAAGGCTATCAGTCCAAAGCCAGAGCCCCAACAGTTGGCCCACTAAATGAAAGTAGACTGTACAGGAAGGGGATAAATAAGAGAAAAAAAAAAGACAAAAAGAGGTAGAGGGGCAGGTACACAAAGAGCCCAGATTAGCTTATTGTGATAAAGTGTGGTACAGTTCACATAGGCCACAACAACTTATAATTGGGTTCAGGTAATCCAGAAGTGTCATGGCCTACAATGTTAGTCTAAGCAGGCTCAAAATAAGTGGTCACAAAGGAGTGCAGCAAAGTCTATCAGCCCGAGGAAGCATATCAGGCCTGAGATCGATTCAGGAAGCAGTTCGAGGAAGAGGGGAAACAGTTTTGAGACAACAAGGCCCCATCTCTGCCCAGAACCAGACAACACAGCCTAAGAAAAACATAAGGGGATAATTCAGAGTACTTAGTGTGTAGTCAAGGAGGAGAATCATTGGCTGGTAGAGAAGGCGAGAGATGTGGTACTTCTAATGTCAGTCAGGTAGGGCTCGCATGGGTGAGAGATTGTTGCTCTGAAGGGGCTCGAGGCAAGTCCATTGCTACAATGGTGTCCCAGGTTTTGGTCTCAGCAGAGGATAACAATGTGTCAGAAGATTGTCCTTTTGCGGTGCACCTTCAGGGCGAGTTAGCAAAAGGGCATACTTATTTGGGGAGTAGTGCTTGTGCAGATCTCTGACATCGTCTTCTAGGGCAATGTCCTCACTCTGCTTAACATTTGAATGTTGCTGTCTCTCATGCCACTGCGAGGTATGGCGCTTCCTACTTCGGGGAGGGAGAGAGGCTTTCAAGTGATGTATTGCGGGCTGGGAGGGCTCTGGCACTGCCCTAGTTGATTCCTCCATGTGGTTTGAAATGTTAGGAGGGCTGTGAGGTGCACTAAACAGCTCCAGGTCCCGAAAATCTTTAGGAAATTATTTTCAGAGGTAGTCCATTAGGCTGTCCAGAGTGGGAAATAGAATAGGAGCCCCATTGACAATTACCTGCATCATGGCAGGGTAGTGGAGAGAGAGAGAGAGAGAAGGAAGTGAAATGTAATGTAAGATCTTGTGGCAAACCGTATATGCTTTCCACCACTCGGTTAGCTCCCGGGAATATTCCTGGAATATATGAATGGTGTTGCCATTCCAGGTGATGGAACCTTTATCCCTTGCTGAAGCAGTGATCAGCTCCTTCTGATGAAAATCAAAGAAGTAGGCCAGAATAGGTCACGGGCACTCTCCTGATTTGGGTATTGGGGCCATGGAGTAATGGTCCCATTCGATGTGCAGGACAGTAGTGGGAGGTAAACCAAGAATGCATGGCATGGTATCTAGCAAAAAAAAGAATTGTATCCTGCTGTTCAGCCCCCTCGGGGAAGCCAATGAGCGGCAAGTTGTTTTGGCAGCTCTGATTTTCTAGGTTGTCCACTTTATCCTGGAGAAAATATATGAGGCGGGCTTGTTCCTGAGTAATGGCTGTGGCTTCTTGCAGTGCTGCATCGTGGGCCTTAAGATGCCTCTCCATTTGGAACATCCTCTTCTCAATGGCTGTAGAGTTTGCGTATTAGTGTTTAAAGCACTGGTCATTTGAGACATCTGTACCAGTAACTGAGCAAACATTTGTCCCATTTTTGCAGGTTTGACTGGAACTGGGAAGGAGGATGCCATACTGTAGGTCATAGTGCAGGAGAGACACTCCTAGTGTGCAGTGCCACACTAGCAGAAAGAAAATATAAGATGTGCTGTATATCTGGTAAGTCCCTCTTCGAAATCTTGTGCCTTCATATGATAAAAGAGGCCCCTCATTGTAAGATGTCACAGGATACTAGCCAACATAGACGAAGCAAGGGAATCATGCTGCCATCTTAGATGAAGGCTAAGCCATGCCCCCTCCCCAATTACCTAGACTTATTGGGAAGGGATACTGGTTTAACTCCTATTGCTGGTAGTTTAACAAAGCAGCTTCACTAAAAGAAATGCAGCTTGCCTCTGGCTAGCTTCTAACTGTGGTGTTTCTCAACCATGGGTTTACAACAGAATAGCTGAGGCCTATTGACTGGAGACTTGTATGCTGCTGCCAGCAGGGAATGGACTGAAGATCACAAAATTAATTTAAAATGTTTTTTTTTTTTTTGTAGCACAAAATTAAATAACTTAAACAGTAAATTTTAAAACATCAAGTCTTGTTTTGTGGTATAGCAGTTACAAGCTGTATCAATTGCTCCTTTCTTTTTTCCAAGCTCTGTGCTACTGACAGCTCACATTGCAATCCTAGCTGATATCAGTGAGATAAAGAGGATATCAGATGACATCTTCCATTATCAAATCAGAGAACTCTAGACACTTGGGTAAGCCCAAATTTTTAAAAAGTTTTGAAAGTGCTTACATTTAAAATTGTCTAATTTTCTAAACAACTACAAATGTTTTATCTTTTCTTTCTATGTTTGCAGAGCAAGACCACTTCTACACACAAGGCATTTAGATTTGGACCCATACTCCAACAGGCTAACAGCACGATTAATGTATTGAATAAAAGGTTTAGTCTACTGGTGGAGGTCTGATGTATTTTTTTCAGCAATAAAATTCGCTGTCCTTCAAGATCATGTTTAAAATGACATGCCTAGATCACTAGAAATCCTTTCTTTTCATTGTTAAGAAGATCAGTTTAGCACTAAATAAATTGCACTTGGATATTTAGCTATGATGACTTACATCTTAAAAAAACAGGCGTTAGAAAATTGGGTAATAAAGCAAGGGCCTATACAGACACCTGTTTAAACTGGTTGATAAGGGGAGAGGTCAGTATATCGAGCCAACTGGCTATAATAATTCAAGAAATAATAGTAAAAAAAAAAAGACTTAAAATGAAAAATGGTTTTGATATCCTATATCTGAATGCAAGATATCTTAATATAATAAAGAAATCAGAACTAGAGATAGTGGTTCACAATGAAGACATCAACATATGTGTAGTGACACAGATGTGGTGGGACAAATAGACACCTTGGTGTAGAAATATACATGGCTACACACTTGTTCATAAGGATAGATCAGAGAATGAAGGTGGGGGAGTAGCCTTCTATGTTAAAAACAAAATTAACCATTCTGTTTGTCAGCTGGACCACTGGTGCTGAGGGTTGAGGCACTGGATGCCACATCTTGCACCACTCCGATGACCTGAGTTTGGAAGCGAGCTTGGACTGCATGGGGTCAGCAGGGAAGGGAGAGGATCGAGCATCCGATGATAGCTCTTCTCTCCCAGGGATGGTTGGGCATACCATCCCACTCTCTGGCTGCCTCCGGATAGAGGATGGGGGCAGTGCAAGAGACAGGGAGATGAGTAGTGTGGGTTTGTGATGCACGCATGCCTCCACATGTGCACGATCACAGCCATGGAGAGGGAACAGAAAACTGTGAAAGCATGGCTGCAAGCTCCGTGATGTTCACACCAGCATGCTGGCGCCACTGCCGCAGGTACTGCCCATAATTGCCCACTCCGGATATATGTGTACAGGAGGAGGGTGGACAGCCCCCTCCTCTTCCAACCCACCATGGGGGTGTAATTTGTGAGGGAAACAGGGCTTGGGGGTGCAGAGGGAGGCAGTGACCAGGGTCAGGAGGAGGACAGACACTGCCTGCAGGCCGAGAAGGATAAATAGAATATGTAAAAAAATTGTTCTGTTTGTAACACAGCTAATACTCTGACTACCCATGAATTGCTATGGATTAATAGTCATGGACTGAATAATAAAAATATCCTGTTTGGTGCATATTATAGAACCCTCAAATTCCACTGTGACTACTAAGTTAAGTATTAATCTTGAAATAAAGGAAATGTCAAATAAAGGCCAATTGACCATTTTGGGCAATCTCAATCTGACTAATAAAGACTGGACACATATGTCACCCAAAACTTTAGTAGTGAATCATTTTTTGGGATATTTGTGCTGAGTCAGGTTTACAACAACTCATCTCCAAACCAACCAGAGGCTTGAATATCCTAGATCTTATCTTTGCAAATATACCCAATGTAATTATCAACATTTGTATTAGAGAATCTCTAGGAAATGGAGATCATAATAGGATTACCTTTAATATTAAACATTATATAATGAGAAACAAAGGCAGGGCACTTATCAAAAATTACAACAAAGCCAAGTTTCATAAAATCAGAGAAGAATTGAAGATATGGGACCTGCAAACTGATTTTTTGTCAAAAGATATAAATGAGAAATGGACAATACTTAAAAATAGAATTTTGGATTTGGAAAACAAATATGTTCCCAGTCAGACTATGTATAATAAGAAGGGCAAGATCCCTATGTGGTGCATGCAGAAGGTATTAAAACAAATAACTAGAAAAAAAGAAAGCTTGTAATGCTATGAAAAAAAAAAACAGTAAACAGTATATCCCAATATAAAATTTAATTAAAAAAACTAAAAAATCTAATTACATTAGAAAGGAAATGGCTTGAATTGTGTATTGTGCATACTAATGATAATAATAAGTCCTTCTATGCATATATAAACAATTTGAAAAATACAGATACTTCAGTAGATCCACTAGAATTTGAGGGAAAAGTAACAGAAAATTCACAGGAAATGTCTAATTCCTTTAACAAGTACTTCTGTAAAATATTCAACAAGGATCCTTGCAATATATTATACCAATGTCCAAGCAACTTGACTTGCCCATTCAGGAGATCAGATTTGTTGAAATCACTCTCAAAGATTAATCCTATTGAGTCAGCAGGCCCAGACTCACTACACCTTAAAATGTTGTTAGAATTAAAAACAGAACTAGTGGTTCCTTTAACTACTGTTTCCAATTCATATTTTTCTGCTGGTGGTGTGCCTGATAACTGGAAAAGGGCCATTGTGGTTCGATTATTCAAGAAGGGTGATAGGAAGGAAATGTCAGATTATAGGCCAGTCAGTCTTACTGTTATACTGTGTAAAGTCAGGGAATCCCTCATTAAAACCAACCTTGAAGAAGAAGAAGTAGATAAACAAAAAATCAGGGACAAGTCACAGCATGGATTAAAACAAAAAAACAGAGCTAGTGTCACCAATATGCTTTGTTTTTATGAGCAAATCAATAAGATCATAAGTGAAAATAATCCAATGGATATAGTGTTTCTTGATTTTCAGAAAGCATTTGATAAAGTACCACATGAATTATTGATTGATAAAATGATTAAGCTAGGATTAGACAAGAGAATTGTGAATTGGGTTAGGAACTGGTTAACTGGAAGAATGCAAGTTGTAAGGACTAGGGGAGTCTATTCTGAAGAGGATCCTGTGAGCAGTGGAGTTCCACAGGGGTCTGTGTTGGGGCCTCTGCTATTTTCAATCTTTATTATGGACATTAATAATAACATTGTAGTAGCCTGGTAAAGTTTGCTGAAGATATCTAAATGGGAGGAATAGTAAAGGAAGAATCGGACAAGCTTAGATTAGTGGACAGGGAAAACTAAAATGGCTTATAATAAAGCCAAATGCTTGGTACTGCACCTTGGCAGAAGTAACTCTCGTAAAGAATACTATTTGGGTAATAAAAGGATAAAAACAGCTGACAGTGAGAGAGATTTGGGTGTGATTATCGATAAAGAGCTTAAGTTTAAAACACACTGCACCAAGTAAGTACATAGAGTCAATATTCTGGTAAATTGTATTAGGAGAGCTTTTGTGACAAGAAATAGACATTGTATTATGCCCATCTACTGCACATCTGTGAAACCGCACCTGGACTATTGTACCATGTTAGGGAGTCCATATATGAGGGGAGATGTTAAAATGGTTGAAAAAGTTCAGAGAAAGGTGTCCAAGCTTGTACATGGGTTGCAACATAGGTTGATAAATCTCTACAGGAACTACAAATGTGCAGGTTAGAGCATAGACACATGAGAGGTGATTTAATAACAATGTGTAAAATAGTGGCTGATACTGAGCTGATGTCGGAGCTGGGCATTGAATTCCAGCATTAGCCCTATGGATTAAGAGTGCACAAAAGACAAGTTAATGCTTGAACACACAAAAAGGAATAATGGACTACATTGTTTACACAGAGAACAGGAAGGTGGTGGAACTCTCTGTCTGATGAAATTGTGTCCAGCAAAAAATGAAATAATTTAAAGGTAAATTAGACAAATATTTATTAAATAAATGGGAAAATTGGACCCACTAATGTGAATAGACAAACTAGATGGGCATCCATAGCCTTCTTCTGTCTCAACACCCAGTATAATACCCCGACCCCATATAATCATATGTTTGTTATGGAAATACTTAATATAAGGAGACCTTACTTCAAATTCACTTTGATAAAAGTAGCATTTTGGCACAACTTATATTGCAAATACTGTAACTAGTTTGGGAGCTCAGACTTGGAGAAAATACGAACTGCATTGAGTTAGCAAAAGCTAGTCAAAGTATATTACATTCATTCATTCATTCATTCATTCATTCAGTGCCTAATCCAATTGAACTGCAACCACATGTTGAAAATGAAAACATCTCATAAAAATGTCCCAGATAAAAAATAATGGCAGAGAGGAGATTACTAAAACTCAAGTTGATCATTGCACTAAAAACAAAAAAAAAACGAAAGTAAGCAGCGCACTACTAACGAGGGGGTGCTCCTATGGAGGTGGCAAACATCAAATTAACAAGTAGAAAAAATGTACGAGCACACCTACGGTTGTTGAAAGCTATATTAGCTTGCTTTTTTATTGCCAGAATATGTGGAATTAAACAAATATAAAATAAGGAATGTGGTAAAATGAAATGTAAAAAAATGTGGATGTTTTTTGAACTAGTATATATGTATATTTAGTGGTATGTGCACTTAAGCATTCACGTCACTTTTTTATGATGTCGGACAATGTATAAATGAGTTTGTGTTCTCACACACAGCCAAACCCCCTTGAAGGCAATTTAGCTGAAGCACAGGGTTACTGGCCATGGATATTCTGTCAATAAAAAGCAAGCTAATATAGCTTTCAACAACCATAGGTGTGCTCGTACATTTTTTCTACTCACTAAAAACAAAAAAGACTGATAATGATGCAACTGAGCTGCTTGCTGAGCAGTGTCTTGCAGATGAAAGGATCGAACACTGTCTGATAGGAGTGGCTTGCTCCTTTCAACTACTTGAAATGTATGCCTTCCAAGGAGGAGGACAGCATCATGGTCAATCTTGCTGATCACTGGTTAGTCACTGTAGAACGCCTTGCAGTTTGAGTTGCATTGTACCTGACTATCATACTTCTAAAGACCACTATTGTTATAATATGTTCACTTCGTAAATGCACACAAATGTAAACATAAATAGAAATGCTGGTTTCAGTGGACACATTCTGTAGCTCACTAGGGGAGTGGCACTTTTTTCAGCAGTCTGCACACTAACTGTTAGGAGCAGTGGGATTCTGCCTTTGTGCTTTCTGAAATGAGTGGGGGAGCATTTCTCAAGAAGCATCAGTTTTGGCTGGTGTGTGTATTCCCTTAGAGAAAGCTTCTGCAGTTCATAGTGAAAGTGGGGGAGGGTGGACTTACACTGGCAGTGTGTTGTGAACTAACTGGGAAGGGTGGCTGGCCCTTTTTGGTGGCTGTACACAATTTGTGAAATTCTCTTCCACAAAATGCAGGGTGAGAGTGGTAAACTCAGTAGTAGACTAGCCATGTTTGCAGTGCTGAGTTTCGGCTACAGTGCTCCGCTCCAATCATCCCTCCTTTTTCCACACCAGTCCAGTAGCCTCATCTACACTTCCCCTCTCAGCTCTGATGGAAGCCATGCTGTACAGCGGGCCATGATTTTTGGGACGGGGTCTTTGGGATGTTATGTGACTTTTACTGTTACTAGCCTGCAATAGATGTATTTGTGGTGATGTGAACAGTGCGGCCTGTTCACATGGTAGCTGAAATTGCTTATATCGCTATGAGTCTCCAGCTCATCTGAGGCTCCAAGAGCAGATTGGGTATTGACTAGTAATGATCAGGTAAGTGTCCATGCTGCCACATTTGGAACACAGCAACCCTAGTACTCAGGTTGCTGTAATGCAAATGTGGCAGTGTAAACAGGCCTTTAAGACCCTTGATATCCCACCCCTTTAGAGAAGCTTTCAGGAATACAAATAGGGACTGCTGAATTTTTATCTTCTTTAGTGAATAATTTCTGTCTGTGTTATGTGTTTATATACAGTATTATGAGATTTTTATATTTGTGTGTGTGTATGTGTGAGTAGCAAACATTTTTGTTACTAAGAACTGCATTTCAGAGGTGTGTAATTGTCGGGTTCAATGCAACTCAGGCTGCAGTGGATTCAGCAGTGTCATACCAATGATTGTTCAGTGCTTGTAGGGTAGAAACTTCTCATAGTTGCTCCAATCAGACAGTGACTGGCTTGTTTCAGCTACCTAACGCTACCCAGCAACCAGCTGAGTAGTGTAATTATCAGCCTCCTTCCCTGCCCAGTGACAGAGTCTCTCTCTCTCTCTCTCTCTCTCTTTCTCTCCCTCCCTCCCTCTCTCTCTCTCCCCCTCCCCCCCCAACATGGCTCTAGTTCAAGCGTGGGGGATGAAGTTACAGTTCCCACCTGTCCTGTTTTCTGTAGGACAGTCCTGTTTTCGGCACCCCAGCCTAATACCTGCATTATGCCAGCGTAGAACTCTAAAAATCCCGATTTTACACTAACAGCTGCAACTTAAGGCAACTGTAGGAAAGGTGCTCATGCCCACACTTACTTTTACTTGCACTGTCTGCAGTTCGGGGCACTGGCTCCTGATTCTGTGTGTGCTCTCCATCTGGACTGGGGAAAGTGATGTCCACCATCAGCTATGGGAATGCAGAACAGTGGGGAGCTTTAAGCAGGCACTGAAGACTTTCCTATGGGGCAAATGTTTTTCTGAATCTCTGTGATTTTATTGATTTTAATTGAATTTCTTGAATTTTTATGTATTTGTGAAGCACCTCGATATTATGAAAGCCGCTATATTAAATAAAGTTATTATTATGATCAGCTTGCTGCTGCACTAATGCCCTACATTTTGATCGGTGGTTCATCTGATCCTATGGCCTGTCTCCAAGATGTCACCTTATTCTGACCTGTGCAGTGTAGTGTGTCCTTGTCATCACTAAACAGGAAAAAAGAAAATAATCTAGTGCTCTCTCTGGCTTTCTGTCAAGAAAATACACAAGAGTCTGCGATAACTAAGCCTCTATGGAATTCTGTTTCACCAACCAGCCAGTCAGGGTGCTAGTAAAGTAGCTACAAACAGTGTGTATGAGTGTTCATATAATTTCTGGTTATAGTATACAATACTGTAGAGGCTGGTTACACATTTAGGCACTGCTGGTGGGCAGATGTGCATTGATATCACCAAATGTTTCAACTTGATTTTCCTCCCAAGCACCAGCTGGCCATTCAGAAGGCTGCAAAAGAGGCTTCTCAGGGTAAAGAATATTTCATTAGAAGCAAAACACACACTGTTCTGAACACAATGTGTGATGGTATTCTCTTTCTATGATTACTAACCCTTGCTTCATGAAAACTGCTTAATTTTCCTAACTTATCTGTGATGCATGTGGAATATGGAAAGGGGCAAACAGCTAACCAGCATCAAGGGTGACAACATAGCCTCCTCTTCCAGTACAGTACCAGTCCCACTGACACACCACATGAAGGGTATAGTAAAAAAAGAAAATAAATTAGGTTTTATATACTGCCTTGCATACAAAATGTATACTAAAGTACTTTATAATTCATGTGAAATAGGGCAAAGAATAATGCTGTTATTTTCAGCACACTGGGGGATACAAAGAGCATTCAGATCGATCATCAAGACATTTAGCACACACAGGTTAAATTACTTTATCAGAATCACACTGTTATTAAATGACAGCTGTGTCATTCAAATTTAGGTTGTTTGGTTCACAGGTCTATGCTCTAATAATTAGGCCATACTGCCTTACCCCAGTATGGTGATAGTGTTGTGTTTTTTGGTGGTTTGGGTTAGTCACTAGCCACTAGTGATGCTTGGAATGCAAAATTTGGGTTGTGGAGTCCAGATGAATTACATTTCCACTTCTGCAAATCTTTGCTTAATTTCACTGGAAATTCAGTTGAATGTGTGAACCACGATTTTAATTAAGTAAACTGTAATTTTTTTTAATATGAACAGGATTTTCATTTTTATGCTTGTGTTCGCATGCATGCGCAGCAAACATTTTACAGCATTTCAGAAGTGTGTCACTGTAAGGTCCAATGCAGCTCAAGCTATAGTGGGCTTAGTAGAGAGAGAGAGAGCAATGACCAGCCAGGTTGATTGTGACATTGGTCAGTGCTTGAGGGGCAGAAACCTCTCATAGTTGAAAGGAGCCAGCCACTCCAATCAGACAGTGGCTCTGTCATTTCATCAACATTATTCCGCTCAGCAACCAGCTGATCGGTGTCATTATCAGCCTGCTTCTCTGCCTGTCAGAGTGTCTCTGTTTCTTCCCCATTGCAGCCCTGGTTTAAGCCTGGGTTTGTTTTTTTGTTCCAGTTGTTTAACGAGGTGAGACACACTAAGCTGAAAGCTTGTTTAGAGGTGCAACCTGGGAACACAGGGAAGTTAAGTGACTTTCTCAGGGTCACACAGTATGTAAGTGGGGGTTGTGGGATTCAAACCCAGGTCTCCAGATTAGCAGCTCAGAGCCTTAAACCACTGTGCTATACTGACTCCCTGATGGAGTTACAGTTCCCACCCATCCAGATTCCTGAGAGACAGTCCCATTTTTGGCACACCATCCCAGCACCAGCATTATACCAGCATGGGATGCCAAAAGTCCCAATTTCAGATAACCTGCTGCAACTTAAGGCAACTGCAGGAAAGGTGCTCATGCTCACACTTACTTTTTACTGTCTGCAGCTCCGGGTGCCGGCTCCTGATTTTGTGTGCATTCTCCATCAGGACTGGGAAAAGTGATGTGCCTCATCAGTTTGCTGCCCTGCCAGTTCCCTTGGCTTTGATCCATGGTTCCTCTGACCCTGTGGCCTGTCCATGGTTTGTCACATTTCATCTGTACCTGTGCAGTGTATTATGCAATGTGTCATCATCATCAAACTGGCTGTCAATCATTTACAAACATGGAAGTCAGAACTGAAAGTGTGCTGGGTTAAGTAAGTGGGTGGTACTATCTGTACATGCATAAGCCCACTTATCATCATCCCCATAACCCATGACCATCATACTCCATGCCTTGGCATTTACTGCAACAGTTATGTTTAGGTCATTTAGTGTCAGTGGCTCAGTAGGTAGCACACTCGCCTCTGAGGCCAGGAGATCAGAGGGCCGTGGGTTCAGTTCCCACATCTGGCACTTGGATTAATATCCCAGTACTGACACTGTAGTGCAGCATGAGAGGGGTGCTGCACTTCTGAGGTGCCGTCTTTTGGATGAGACATTAAACCGATATCCCATCTGCCTGGATTGGTGGTAGTTCAGGTGGATGTTAAAAATCCCAAGGCACTTATCGAAAAGAGTAGGGGAATTTCCCCCAGTGTCCTGTCCAAATTTCCCTCATTCACTAAAAATACCACCAACAGCTTAATCTGGTTCAAGGTCAGTTGGCATTCATCTGTATCCCCTTCCCCCGGGTTGTGCCTGAAAATAGGCAGGATTTGTCTAGTGCACTTACCCGGTCAACAAAAACTAAATAAATAAAATAAAATAAATTTGAGGATTTTGATTATTTAGCATTTATCTCTGACCTTGGATAGACTCAAAATAATCCCCAACATTAACTTGGGTTGGGAGTATTTTATAAGTGAATTAATGAGAATATGTAAATATATGCCAATTAAGTATAAAAAAGTTAAACTAAGATCAGCATCTTGGTTTACTCTCAACTTAATGAAAATGAAATGTGACAAAAATAGAGCTTAGAAGAAAGCACGACTCATTGAAACCCAAGAGGATTGGCAGTATTATAGGAAGCATAGGAATAAATATATAGCTGGGTAACTAAAAGAAACTTCTGTAGGGTAAATACCTCTGAGTCAGCAGAGAATCCCAAAAAGTTTCGGTCCATCATTAAGGACTTAAATGGCCAGACAAGGTTTAGTGAAACTGTTCAGCTTTCACTGGAGAAAACTTATGGTCATAGCCATCCACTTTCTGATGGGTTTAATAAACTCTTTGTAGATCCAGGAAATTGGGTGACTCAGATCTGTCCTTATAGAACCCTTGGAATATTGATAAGGAAGGCTTCTCCTAATTTTCTTTTGGTAAAATCCCTTTGAAGTATTGGAACTCTTGCTAAGCTAGTTGGAGATGTGGACCTGATGGTTTAACTTCATCATTGTTAAAATATTCAGCTTTTTAAAGGTCAAGACCACTCACATATATGTTCAATTGGTCAGTTTCATCTGACATTAATCCATGGGCCCGGAAGTTGGGCAGGGTTGTCCCAATTTTTAAGGGGGGCAGCCCTGGTCACCTGTCCAATTATAGGCCTATTACCTTGCTTACTCTTGTTAGTAAGGTTTTAGAAAGATTGCTGGCTAGGCAGCCTGTGGAATATTTGCAGAAACAGGACTTGTTTGACCAGTTTCAATCTGGATTTCACAGACACCATGGAACTGTGGCCTTCATGCTGAGGGTTTTTGATGATATTGGAAAGGTAACAGATGGCCAGTGTTTTACAAGAGCTATTTTTGTCAATCTCTCCAAGGCCTTCAACACGGTTGACCACCAAATGCTCTTTCAAAGGCCCTATGAGGTAATCCTGGTTAAGGATGTGCTAAATTGGTTTTGCTTGTATTAAAGCTATAGACAACAAATCAATGCTGTGAATGGGCTTGAATCCTCCCCACTGCCTGTAGTTGGAGGCATATCCCAGGGCTCTATCCTGGGACCTCCCCTCTTACTGATATACCTTAAAGATCTGGGAGCTAGTGTGGGGGACTGTTTGTACCATTTATATATTTTTTTTTATTTTTTATTTATTAGTTCAGAAACAACCTTTGAGTAAAAGCTCTTTTGTAAAGGTTCCAGGTCATGAAACACAGTACAAGTCATGGACATAAAATAAAACAGATATACATATGGCTTAATTAAAGTATACATCAGACATAATTGTTTACAGCAATCAGTTGTCAAAGAACTTTAAAACAGCCGAGTTCAATAGGGTCCCCTGCAAAAAAGAGGAGGAGAAGGGTAAATTAGCAGGAAGAGGTCTCGTACCTAAGACTTTTTCTTCAGAGAGGGAGGTGGGTGAGAAGCAGGGAAGAAAGAGCATGAGTGGGATTGGGGCAGGTGGGCCAAAGGAAAAGAGATAGGAGAGACAGAGTGAAGGTTTAGAGGGGGCACAAGGAGAGGTGGGGGGGAAGCTGTAGGACAAGAAAGGCGTGGAGTGAGACAGGAGACATGATAGAGATCAGAGAATAGAATACACACCCTGGTCAAAACAGGGTATCCAGTGCAGAGGTCTGGGAGCAACAGGGGAAGAATGTCAAGTGCCCAGCATACAATCACATGCACTACTGGAGACAAGGTAATGTTTGAGCTTGGACTTAAAGACACATAGACTTGAGGAATTCTGCATGACCTCTGGCATCTCATTGAGCCGGGGGGGGGGCTCTGTAGGAGAAGGAACATTGCACAAGTAAAGTTCTCTGAAATGGTACAGAGATCACACCCTGCTTTCTACTTCTGGTTCCATACATAGAGTCAACCAAGGAAAAATATCAGAGAAGCATGGGGGATCCTTGCCTAGAAGAGCCTTCTTGCAAGGGGACAAGTCTGGAACTTGATTCTGTTCCCAAGGGACAGTCAGTTTGTCTATGCATACAGTGAGCAGGTGTGGGAAAAGCAATCAGCATCTAAGGTGAGTCTACAAGACTTGTTGGGGGCTATTCTCACCCACTTTAGGCCATGTCCATGGCTGCTACCTGGACCACCATTCCATAATCAATGATGGATAATACGGTGTTAGAGACAGAGACACAGAGAGCAGCTGGTTTAAGTTTTTTTTTCTGTGCCTATAAAGCATGATCAGCTTGGTGTTGACAGCCTTGACCACCAAATCAATGTGTTGCACAAAAGAAAGAGGCTCATCAATGATGACCTCCAGGTACTTGAAGGAGTGTACCTGCTCCAGCTGGGCATTAACATTGTTAGAGATAGAAAGGGTGGGGATCTCCTCTTGAGTTGAGGACTAGATAGGAGCATTATTTTTTTTTTATAATTAAGCAAGAGCTTGTGTGCACTGAACCAATCCTCGAGCTGGTGGAAAGAAGACTGTAATACATGTTGTAATGGTTCAATGCTTGGGTTACTGTCTTTCTGTTGGGAGGGCATAGAGGTAAAAAAGCAGGGTGGGGGCAGACAAATTAAAAATAAATGTTGGCGAGGGGGGGAGAAAACAAAAGAGTCGCAGGACCAGGAATTGGACCCTGGTCATCTGCACACTCTGCTGCCCTAGCTGCTCATTGCCCTAACCCCTGTACCACAGGAGCATCTCTGCAAAATGCCACCAACTTCACTTGCTATCCTCTTCCTCCCAAGTGATGACAGAGTCAGGAATAGCATTAATTGACCTGTGCAATGCTATCTCTGTAGTTGTACTGTCAAATGCTATTTTTCCAGGGTGGATTTTCCTGTGCTATAATCCCAGTGACATATTGACTGGGTAGGTAAGAGGTCATGTATTCATGCTGTTTGTGACTTACTAGAGGGGGATAGGGATGAGCAATGTAATACATGAAATTGCATTTTGTTGACCTTTTATATTAACTATATATCAAAAGGGCTTTATTATCCAGTTGAGCACTGAAAGGTTAAGTGGCTTATTCAAAGTCACACAGATTAAGAGGAGATTGTGGAATTTAAATTTAAGTTTGCACTAAAACTATTACTGTGACAGAAGAGGAGTACTGAAAGTCAGAATCCCAGAGACTTGTTTCTTTCTGGGGAGAGGGTAAGATAAGACATATCTCGTGTGCCCCCAAATATTTACTTACCTGCTATGTTTTTTGTGGTGCTAATTTGCTCTGCTTTTCGTGGAGAGGATCAGTAGCCTGTAGCCTTTTGGTGGGTTACCAGAGACAGTGGTGTTTATATTTTATTCAAAACTGCAGTGGTGGGTGGGGACAACTATATGAAGGGATTTACAGTGTTTACAATGCAACCATACACAAATACTGGGAAGTCCTAGGGAGTGAAATGCATTGGAACACTGTGTAGAAAATGGACCACAGAGTTGTTTTAGGTGTGACAATAATATCTGTGAAACTCTGGTCCAGAGCTTCGATGCACATGATTCATCCAAGAGATTAATAACTTGATTGCTAACTGATCTGAAAGGAAACTGCAAGTGTGGCACTTGTGTCCACTGCAGCAACACATACAACACTGAGCTGTTGAAGCACCTAAGTACAGGGAAAAAAATAATATTAATAAGTTACCAACTGAAGTATGCTGGCAGTAATTTATATGCTCCTCTGTCCTTGTGGTCTAGTTTATATCAAACAAACCAAGAAACCACGCAAGCAGTGAATCAGTGCACATAGAACCTTGATGGGGTAGGCAACAAGAGTTATGTCATGGCAAGGCATTTTAAGGAAACCAACTATGTATATGCTGCAAGTCTGCATTTTGTGGGATTGGAGCATGTAACGGTCCCCATACAGGGAGGTGATCTGAACAAGATACAGTACAAGTCACATTAAACTGTTCCATCAACTCACTGGTGTAGCACTTTTTGTGTGTGATGCTACTGCAGTGGCAACTCAAACTGTTGAAGCTTTCAACTATTTTCCAACCATCCTTCACTGCCTATTCAACTCACTTGTAACTGTTTAGTGAAATGGCAGTAGCTGCATTTTCATGGTATTGTTTATAAATATCACAGCATTCTTTAACAACATTGTTTATAAATATCATAGCATTCCTTAAGAGTTGTTTAGTCTGCCTTCTGAAATGAAACTCATAAGTACTCAGATGAAAATAAAACTTATAGTACATAATAGCTAGATGCAAACCAATACTAACCTTTTAATAATTCATTGAATTAAACACTACACAGTTTAGGAAACTCATTGAACAATGCTACACCAGTGAGTTGAAGGAACAGTTTAATGTGACTTGTACTGTACTATTACAAAGAGAATTATTTGGATCTATGAGACAGATAAACTGACCCGATGAGTCTAAATGAAGAGCCTGGATTTCATATTTACTTACAGACTGAAAACTATACATATTTGTCCTTACAAATCTGTATTTCTCAATTTTTTTAGAATGTCAGATGTTGGTGCATGATGCCTCATAAAAGACTCATCGGCAGTTACAGTGTATTTTTCCTTTGCAAAGACTATTACATATTTACTTTATAGTGATAGTATTTTTCTATTATTCATGAGGGTGCAGTGTGCACATATATAGAACCCATACAAACAGAAGAGGAAGGAAGGAAGGAAGGAAGGAAGTGAAGAAAGAAAGAAAGAAAGAAAGAAAGAAAGAAAAAGAAAGAAAGAAAGAAAGAAAGAAAGAAAGAAAGAAAGAAAAATAAGTGACTTATCAGGGACTTGAACTCAGGCACCTAAAATACCTTTCCACTGAACTACCAGCAGCACTGCCAAGGAGACTGGAAACCTCGGACTCCCAAATCACCTTATTCTTTCTCTAATTCAAAACAGGGTGCTGCACAGATAATTACATTTTCATTCACAAGGGTGCAGTGTGCAGATATATTTTGCTTGCAGCTGCAGCCACAGGGATTCCTGGTGGTCATTGCTGCATTGTTCCTGATAGCCATTGCTGCATTGTTTCTGGCAGCCATAGCCACGGAGGTTCCTGGTAGCCATTGTCACATTGTTCCTGGCAGCCATAGCCACGGAGATTCCTGGCAGCTTAACTGTGGCTTTGTGAATGTGGCTCAGGGGAGCCAATCAGAAGGCGCCAAAGCTGACAATGTGAAGTTTGACCTAGCTGTAGTGTCTCTGCTATAAAAGCAGAGACCAGTATATGCTCATATGATTTTGCTTGTGGCCTCAGCTGCAGAGATTCCTGGCAGCCATTGCTGCATTATTCCTGGCAGTCATAGCCATTGAGATTCTGGGCGGCCACTACCACACTTGACTGTGGCTGTGTCACTGTAGCACAGGGGAGCCAACCAGAAGGCGCCAAAGTCAACAACACAAAGTTTGAACTGGTTTCAGTGTCTCTGCTATAAAAGCAGAGACCAAGAAGTGAGTTTTCTCCTACCTTCCTGCACCGGTCCACCTCCATTAACTAAGTAGATTCCTGAAGCTTCTCTCTGAGGAAACTACCATCAGCCAAGGAGGGTCAGGGAGTTTTACCAGCAGGAAGGAAAAGGACTCTAAGTGACTAGTGATCTGTAAGAGATTTTTTTAGTTCCCATTCTAAGGTGATGTTGTTGTCTGTTTCTATCAGATTTGTCATTTACAAAGCAGAATCACATTTGGTTTGGGGTTTTAAGGGGAAATTGCATTTTGAAAAATACTGCTAATGTTGGACCATGGAAAGTTTTTGCATCTAAGTTAATTGGATGTGTAGGAATGGGACTGGGGTATTTAGAGGGTAAATTGCAGGTTATAAAGTGCTGCAAATGCTGGTGCATTTAAGAAGAAATTGTATCTAAACAACTGAATTTGTAGGTACTGTTTAAGATATGGCATATAGAGGACATTGCAGTGGGGTAGGAGCAGTTAGGGGGGTATTGCCTGCTTTATGTTCTGCAAGGCAGGCAATATACAGTGGAAGCAGGTAGATGAATTTGCTGATCCTTTTTAGAAGATATTGCATCTTATCTATTGTATTTGTAGGTATTGTTTAAGACAAAAATGAATTATGCAGGATGGTGGAGAGGGCAGGGGCATGGCTCTTGTTGGATGGGAAAGGGAAGCTCTGGGGGAAGTCAGGAGAGCAGGCAGAATAGTGGGGTGCAATGGATGGGGTGCTGCAGTGTTCATGGAAACATTGTGGAGGTTGAGGGGTTGTCCAATATGTATCAGACTGGGGCAAATAGAAGTGGAATTAAGCATCCTAATGGGGGAAATAAGGAAGTAGGGGAACATAGGAGGGGGAAACTACAAATACAATGATAGCATGTGGAGGCGAGGGGATACTGAAATGGAAAGAGGGAAGGGTGAGACTAGTTGGGAACATGGAGTGAGAAGGCAAGACAGGGGGGCTCAGGGTGTAAAGGAACCCCGACTGGCAGGAAGTGAGAAGTAAGGGTAAGAGGACTCCATGGGCTCAAGGAAGGGAACATACCTCAGCAGGAGGAGGAAATGAAACATATGCTGAGGGGTGGATCACAGTGTCTAACAGGTTCGTACCTTTGTTGGATAGAATAAAGGGGAGAGTTCTAGAAGGACAGGGGGAAACAGCAAGCATTGACCAGGGAAAGGGGATGGGCAGAGGGGAATGAAGGGAAAGAAGCAAGGGTAGGAAGGTGGGCAGTGGGAAGGAGGTGGATGGGGAGGCTTGGAGGGAAAGGAAACAAACACTGTGAGAGAAGTGGAGGGGGAAGATGAGTGAGGAAGGGAAGCAGAGGATGCAGGGAGAGTAGAGAGGTAAGGAAGGGGAGCAAGGGGAGGAAAAGGAAGATAAGGTGGCAGAGGGGGAGGCAGGATGCAAGCAAGGGACACAGGTAAGCAGTGAAGAAAGGAAGAGTTTGGGGATCAGAGGAAGGATTAGTAGAGAAGAGGCTGAAACATTTTGTCAGGGGATGTACAGGAAGGGAACCATAGGGGTCAAGTTGTCAGTCAGGCTTAGGAGGAGAAGGGCTGGGATAGGGGGCCCACCAGTAATAAGACCAGTTGCACTAGTTGTGAAGGTGGAGAATGCCATGGTATTTGGGCACTCCATCATTAAGGGGAGACATTGGATCAGGAGGGGTCCTACATACCGACAGAGACCGGTCATTTGTGAACCAGGGGTGAAGGCAGAGAGGGCAATGTAAAATATCAGGGAGCGGGCTCTGTTGATGGGGAAACCACACCTTATCATTCATTTGGGAACAAATTATTTGGTGAGCAATAAAGTGGAGGAGGTCCAGAGGTGGTTCAAGGCACTAGCACAGGGATTCCTGGAGGATGCTAAATCCTTGGCATTTTCGGAGGTCTTGCCAGTCCCCATGCCAGCACTGCTAGGCAGAGAAAAATCAGGAAGTTCAATGAATGGGTCCAGAAATGGTGCAGACAGGAAGGGTTCACCTGTATAGGAGAGTGGGGTGACACATGAGAGGATCAGACTTATATTGGAAAGACAGACTGCATCTGAGTGAAAGGGGGTAAAGAGTAATGGGGGGACTACAAGGGTGTACTGATAAGGTCTTAGGGAAGAGATTTAAACTGATAAGGGGGGAGTACAGGTCTAGGCTGGGTAAGGGCTCAACAGGAAGAAAGAACAGACTACCAAACACTCCCCCACAAAAGGGAATGGGATATAAAACAAGCATGAAAGGGAAGGATGGTAGGGAGAGGGGAGGCATATGGTGGAGGGGACTCTGCACAAATGTAAGAAGCCTTGGGAACACAAGGGTGGACTTAGAAGCAATAATTGTGGGGGGAGAGCCTGGATATTGTAGCCATAATGGAGACCTGGTGGTCCGAGCACCAGACCTGGGAAGTAGGGGTCCCGGGGTACAGGTTATTCAGGAAGAATAGGGCTGGCAGGAAGGGGGGAATTGTGCTGCACATCAGGGAGGACATTAAGGCTACAGAAGGGCAGGAGGAGCATAGAGAAGCAGAAATCTTGTGGATCACAACAGAGAAGCAGGCAGAAGTATCAATAAGGCTGGGAGTGGTCTACAGACCTCCAGTGTAGTGCGAGGAAGTGGACATGCTACTGCTGCAGGTGGTTCAAAGGATGGCACCTAAGGTGGAGATTCTGCTGGTGGGTGACCTTAACCTCCTAGATATAGACTGGGATATTCCATCAGCTATGTCACCCTGAAGCAGGGAAATCCTGGAGTCCCTCCAGGGAGCCTTTCTGCAGCAGCTGGTCAGGAAGCCCACTCGGGGGCGGGGGGGACAATAAACATGACATGCTCCTCACCAATGGGTATAGCGTGGAGGAAGTGGGGGTAGTGGTACAAGTCAAACCATCACGGAAGTCCTGGACATCAGGTGGACAGATTTTCCCAGAATGAAGGAGATATTCAGGAATGAAATAGGGGAAGATGTGAAAATGGGTGGGGGGGGTTAAAGACCTATGGAACAAGATAAAGGGTGGGTTACTAAAAGTCACAGAGAGCTGTATAAGAAATGGTGAGGAAGAGCAGAAGAAGGAGGAGGAGATAACAACTGGTTCAACAGGAAGTGAGGGAGGCAATATAGGAGAAACAGAGGTTGTTCAGAGATTATAAAAGGATGCAGGGGAAGGAGGACAGGTAAGCTTACAGGCAAAAGCTAAGAGTGGTGGGGCAGAGGATTAGAATGGTGAAAGCAGAAAAGGAGAAGAAAATTGCTTGGCAGGCCAAAAAAAGGGATACAACTTTTTTTAGATATATAGGGGAGAAGACGAAAGCAAGGTAGAGGATAGTAAGGGTAACAGGAGAGGGGGAAGTAACAGTGGAAGGGGACTTCAAGAAGGCAGAGGAGTGAAATAGGTACTTTGGCTCAATCTTCATGACAGAGGGAGAAGGAAGGGGAGCAGTGTTAGGGTAGAAGGGAAGGGTAGAAGTAAGGGTAGATCCGTGCCCAGTCAGTAAAGACAGGGTCCATAAGGAATTAGGTAAGCTGAGGGTTGACAAGGCTATAGGTCCAGACACCCTGCATCCTAGAGTGCTCTGGGAGCTAAAGGAGGAGCTGGCAGCACCACTAGTGAGATTGTTCAACTTTTCCCATGATATAGGGTTGGTGCCGGAGGACTAGAAGAGGGCAGATGTTGTGATTCTTCACAAAAGTGGCAGCATGTAGGAGGCGGGCAATTATCACCTTGTCAGCCTCACATCGGTGTTGGGTAAGGTGATAGAGGCAATACTGAGGGAAAGGGTGGTTAGCTACTTGGAGGATAATGGGCTGTAGGGCATCCATCAGCATGGCTTCACACAAAGAGGTCATGTCTGATGAACCTGATTGGGTTCTTTCATTGGGTTAATGAGGGGGGTTGATTGGATGGTAGTGGATGTGGCCTTACTGGACTTCAGAAAAGTCTTCGACTCTGTGCCCCACAGAAGATTGGTTAAAAAACTAGAGAGTTTGAGGTGGGACAGAAAATAACATGGTGGATGGAGAACTGGCTGACATGGAGAAGCCAGATCATGCTGGTAAATGGGGTGCATTCCGGGGTACTAGGGGTGATGAGCAGGATACCGCAGGGTCAGTGCTTTGGACCGTCCTGTTTAAAATCTGCATCAGTGACAAAGCAGCAGGGCTGCAGGGGAAGGTCTGCCTTTTTGCAGATGATATGAAGATCTGCAATAGAGTGGACACCTCAGAGGGAGTAGAGGTTATCAGGGAGGAACCAAGGTTCCGGGGGGTGTGGTCAAAAACATGGCAGCTTATATTCAAGGCTAGAAAATGCACAGTGATGCACATGGGTTGGCATAACCCACATTCAAATTACACATTGGGGGGAGGATTAAAGCAGCTAAGCAGAAGAAGGATCTATGAATCATAATCACAGACAACCTTAAAGTGGGGACCCAGTGCAGCAAGGTGGTGGGCAAGGTGAATAGAATGCTGGCATGTATAGGGAGGGAGATAACTGCCACAAGGTGGGAAGTGCTTATGCCATGTTACAAGTCTATGGTGAGGCCCCACCAGAAGTATGTGGTTCGGTTCTGGAGACCGCACCTATGCAAGGACATAGCTGGCATGGAGAGAGTTCAGAGAAGGGCCACTAAGATGGTGCATGGGTTACATGGGAAGCCTTATGAGGAAAGGTTAAGGGTGTTGGATTTGTACCCGCTGGAGACCCAAAGGAAGAGGGGGGACATGATAGAAACATTCAAGTATGTGAGGGGGATTAATAAAGTGGGGGCAAGCTTATTTGCAGGGAAGGCAGGTGCTAAAACTAGAGGGCATGGATTAAGGGTGGAGGGGGTAGGCTTAAGGAAAACATTATAGGACATTGCTTCATGGAGAGGGTGGTGGAGCCCTGAAATGTTCAGCTGGAGGATGTAGTGGGGGCCGGAACAGTGGAGGGATTCAAAAGGGCATGGGAGAAGCACAAGTGATTGTCTAGGGAGTAAAGGGCGAATCTCTGAGTGAGGGGAGCATGTAAATGGAAGACTTGATGGGCCAAGAAGGTCCTTTACTGCCGGAAAATATCTATGAATCTATGAATCTATATGGAGTCCAAACAAACAGAAGAGAGAAAGAAATAAGTTCTTTAGTTGGGATTTAATCCCAAGCCTCCTGGAATAACATTCCAGCTATGCTACCAGCTGCACCACCAAGGCAGCTGGAAACCTGAACTCCCACAGCACCTTACTCTTTTTTTTTCTCTAATTCAAAACCTGGTGCTGCATAGATAATTACATTTTCATTCACAATGGTAGGGTACCCTGGAAGGGAGGAGAAATAGAGGGGGGATATGATAGAGACTTTCAAATACCTCAAGGGCATAAATAGGGTACAAAAGGCTATCATTTTTCAGAAAAAGAGATGTTCAAGAACAAGGAGGCATGACATGAGACTGGAGAGGGGTAGACTCAGGGGTAACGTGAGGAAGTATTTCTTCACAGAAAGGGTGGTGAATGCATGGAACAGCCTCCCAGCAAAGGTGGTGGGGGTAAAAATGGTAGGGACATTCAAAACTGCAAGGGATAGACATAAGGGAGCCCTATCAATAGGAAAGAGGGTGTCAGTGGGAGATCAAGTAGGGTCTGCAGAGTTGCACTAAGTAGGGAAAATGGGCAGACTGGGTGGGTCAAGCAGTCCTTATCTGCTGTCAACTTGTACATTTCTATGTTTCTATGTGTGCACATATATACAGTCCAAACAAACAGAAAAGAGAAAGGAATAAGTGCCTTAACTAGGATTTGAACAAATACCACCCAGAACACCATTCTGTACGCAATCAGCTATGCCATGGGGCAACTGGAAACCTTGGACTCCCAAAGCACTTTACTCCTTCTATAATGCAAGTGCTTCTGGGAGTTCCAGGTTTCCAGCTGCCTTGGTGACACAGCTGGTAGCACAATGGAACAGTATTCCAGGTGGCCTGAGTTCAAATCCCAGGTAAGTCACTTATTTCTTTCTCTCTTTTATTCTCTTGGGTCCTATATATGAGCACACTGCACCCTTGTGAATGAAAATGCAGTTATCTCTGCTACACCAGGCTGTGCATTAGAGAAAGAGTAAGGTAATTCTGAGAGTTCCAGGTTTCCAGTTGCCTTGGTGATGCAGCCTACAGCTCTGAGAAAAGAGTATCTTACGCTAAAATGTCAACTGGTGAAGGTGTGCATGTACTGGCACATGTCTGTTGTATTTCACTGCACCTACCCTGAATTTTGGGGAGTCCACATGTATTTGAGATAATGTAGGAATCTGTGTTCGAGCTGGTATCCAGTGATATGGGCAAAGCAAATTGAGCAGCACAAAATGAGCGACTCAATCTGCACACTCAGAATAACAGCGACCGTGACAGGATAGTGAGGGGTGTGAATAGTGAGGTGGGGGGACAGAATAGTGAACATTGAGAAGGTTATCCTGTGTACAGGTAGCAGGTTAAGTAACTTGAGTGATCGGAGAGCTGCCAAACTGGCTGCCTGGCATGGTGGTTAGGCTCTCCACCATGATGTGGAAGGACCCGAGTTCAGGACTGCATGCAGGTCTATATATTTTAGCTTCTGGCTGTTGCAGTGTATGGAACCATTTTTTTGTGACCTCCCATTCCCCTGGATGTTCCCCAACCCGTGGTTTCTCCTTCCCGCAAAGGTCAACCCTTCCCATGTTTTCCTCCTTCCCCCAGTGTCTGCCCCACGGAGTTGATTATTTTTAGTTGTGGGACACAGGGGGCTTGCTCCATGAAAATGGGGTGTGTGGGGGGGGCATAGCCTCCACATAAAATGCAGGTCTGTGATGTCACTGAATTTGAAATTTGGCGTAGTGTTGATTGCCAATTTTGTTTTCGGCATTTTGTAGTCACCCTTATGCGAGTCACGATTAAAGACTCAGTATTATCACATGGAACTGTTTGAGTTAGGCAACTGAGTCACAAAGAAAAGAACATAGCCATTGTTCTTGTTGCACTGTTCAGTGCACTTTATGAGCACATTTAATAAAGATGTAGAAGCTAAGAAATGTGCCTCCAATGTGCTGATAAATGACTGATCTTTCTGTTCAGTTGGTCTCGGGGCCCTGCATTTCTCATTGCATCTGTTTGTTTTCTGATTGGTCTCTAATGTACAGTACTTTAATGTCAAGAATCTATCTAAAAGTTAACAAATTTGTAGTTAAGGGCTGAGGACTCATTTGAAAGCAGGTCTTTGAAAAATATGTTACATATATTTTTTAGGATAAGTTGTGGTTTATTGTGTGTACTAATTATTGAACATCCATTTTGCTGGGTATGAGATAAAGGACTGACTTTTTTTTAATCTTCTTAACACTGCATTTTACCACAACCACATATAAATGAAGAGCCATGTTGTTTTGTTTATTTATATGGAAAATCTTCAAAAAAAGAGATTATGTGAGCTTTGCTATGATCAAAGACTCCAAATTAAACTTGCTGAAAATTAGAATATAGGAGAATGAATTGGAACCTAATCATGGCTTACAAAGCACAATGGGATGAAGACCTTAGAAAATGAGGGTGTCTAGCGTTTCAGAGTAACGGGTTTTCATCAGGAGCTTATCATTTCCAGATATAAAAGGAATTTTTTTAGAACCATGGAACCAAGAGAAGGAGCCACTGGTTCAGCCAGAGACCATTTTCAATGTGGAATAAGCTTATATTTAGTTTAGTAGTGAATCAATCAATCAATCAATCAATCAAAATCTTTATTTATTCAGGCGAACATCATTGAGCATAGCTCATTTACAAGATGGACCTGAGTGGTCATAACAAAAAAGGTTACAGAGTGTATACAAAAACATGATATTGAATAAGCACAAATACAATCATTTATGAGTGAGATAGATGTACAAATATTTACATATATACAAGGCAAAGGACAGTAAACCAAAACCTAATAAAGAGAAAACAAACAGTCTAGTAGGGATAAGGCTTGGATAATGGTACATGGGTAGGCATATATGTTTGAGGTTTGATGTGGAAAGGACCAGAGGAATAATAGAAGAATAGGAGGAGCTTTAAAAGAGGGGGTGGGGAGAGAGGTGTGGGAGGGGTGGGGGTGTGGGAGGACTAGGCCTTGTGGGAAGCAATTGCACCGAATCTGGGATTAGGCTGGTGTACAGCTTTTGAAGGATGTAAGGGAATCAGTGTTTCCATTTTCAATGTCTTTGGATAGAATTCCAGATAAGTGCCAGAGGAATAACTGATTGCAGCTCTTCCATACCGGGTGCAGGTGATAGGAATCTTCAGCAGGATCAGTTTGTTGATCCTCAAGGTGTAGGGCCTGGATGTGATCTGGTTGAAGCAGTCTGAGATGTAGGAAGGGAGTTTGTTTGTCAGAGCTTTGTAGATCCAGGTAGTAGCATTTTTTCTTATTCTATGTTGCAGGGATGTCCAGCTGACTGCATTGTAGAGAGAGCAATGATGGGTGCTAGAGGGAAGGTCAGTAATGAATCTAATAGCTCTATGATACAGGGTGTCTAGTTTGTTTAGATGGGAGAGGGAGCAATGACCATAGAGGAAGTCAGCATAATCAATGAGGGACATGAATGATGCAAGGATTAATCTTTGTTTAGAATCTTTGGTCAGGTAGTGTTTGATCCTATAGAATAGACCAAGTCTTTGTCTTAGCTTTTTCAGGAGCTCTTCAACGTGGGTAGTATAGTCTAGTTTATTGTCTATCCATACTCCTAGGTATTTGAATTTGTCAACATATTCCAGATTTTCACCAAGGATGGTAGAGAGTTGTGGGAGGGTGAATGATGGGATAGTGGAAGAACAGTTCTTGGTGGCAAAGAACATAGCTTTGGTTTTCTTGGCATTTAGTAATAATTTATTTTCTAATAGGTTGTGCTGAAGGAGGGAGAATTCAGACTGTAGGAGCTCACAGGCTTTTGATGGTGAGGGATTGCTCACATATAGTACAGTGTCATCTGCAAAAAGGTGGATATTAGAAAGTGAGAGATTGGAATCAATATTGTTGATATAAATGGCAAAAAGGATGGGACCCAGGATGGAGCCTTGCGGTACACCTCTTAGGAGTGGTTTAGAGGTAGATAGATCACATTCATTTTTTACCAGTTGTAATCTTCCGGGAGAGATAGCATCTGAACCATTTAAGAGAGAGTGAGTCAAGGCCTATGGAGTTCAGAGAGGAGATTAGAAGATCATGATCCACAGTGTCAAAGGCTTTGCTTAGATCCAGAAACACAGCACAGGTGTTATTCTTTTTGTCTAGGGCAGTCTGCCAGTCATTTGTGACTTTTGCTAGTGCAGAGATGGTGCTATGCATAGATCTGAACCCAGATTGAGCTGGATTTAGGAGATTGTTGGTATCAAGGTAGGCAGTTAACTGAGAGTTTACCAGCTTCTCAAGCATCTTGGATAGTACTGGTAAGATAGAGATGGGCCTATAATTATTGAGGTCCATGGGATCACCTGCCTTAAGTAATGGAAACACTTGAGCTGTTTTCCATATTGAGGGGGATAGAACCAGTGGCAAGTGATAGATTGAAGAGGTGGGTGAGGGGGGCGGTTAAGGCATGCAGAGCTACTTTTAAAAAGTAGGGGTCCAGGGGAGTCTGCACCTGCACTTTTGTTGGTATCTAGCTGGAGTAGAAGGTCTTCTACTTCTTTGAAGAATATTGGCTTGAATGAGAATGTGGAAGCAACCTTTTGACCCTCAGTAGATTGTAGGTTTAGAGATGATCTTAATAGGTTTGCAGGAGAGGAGTCGAAAGCCAGGCCAGCTGTAATGAAATGGTCATTAAAGGCATTCAAGATATCTTGCTTATCGGTGATTTCAATACTATTTAATTGAATTTTGGGTGGTAAGACAGGGGTAGAAGTTTGACCTAGGATGCCCTTTATGGTACCCCAGAACCTGGAAGGGTTGTTATAGGAGGCATCTAGTTCAGCTGTGTAGAAGGCTGCCTTGGCTTTTCTTACTTGTTTTGTGCAGGAGTTTCTGGCTTTTCTGAATTGAAGCCAGTCATTTTGAGTCCTTTGTCTTTCTTGCCCTTTTCAGAGTTTATCTCTGGCAAGCAGTCTTGGATTAAGTTCGCAGAGAACCAGCGACAGGATTTGAGTTTGGTTCTGACACTGGTGAGGGTGCATGTGAATTGAGGGCACTTGTGATTATATCATTTAAGATTTGAAGAGCTGTCTCTATTGAGGCTGTGAGATAGAATTCTTACAGCGTGTGGTGTGGCACAGTTCATGGAGATATCCTGAAATATTAAAGTTCTTTTTTGACCTTCGTGGGAGGAATTTTGCAGGATTGGATGGCTTGATTGTTGATCTAATGGCAGCTATGGGACAGTGATCACTTATGTCACTGAATAGTACTCCTGCACAGGGATAGTGATGAGGTTTATTTACCAATATAATATCCAGGAGTGTGCTGTTGAGAATATTCTTTGGGTTGATCCTTGTTGGTTCTTTGATTAATTGAGAAAACCATAGGTGTCACAGAAGGTTACAGGGGTGCAGATGCATTAGTCAGCCAATTCAAGTTCATGTCTCCTAAGATGATGGTGTCTTCAGGGCCCAGATTAAGTATAGAGCCTAGGTGGGATAGGAGTTTGAGGCCTGCAGAGGGGGCCTATAGCAACCAATCAGTTGAAAGGATGATGTGTTGGGAAGGGTTATTTTAATTGACAAACATTCAATTCCTTTGGTTGTGATGTAGAATTGAGGCAGGATGCAGAGATGTTTGCTTTGACATAGATGGCTACCCACCGCCCCTGGATGAGACGGTCAGATCTGAAGAGCTGGTAGTTGGGAAGGTTTATTTCACTATCTTTTGTAGCCGATTTGAGCCATGTTTCAGATATAACCAGAAAGTCAGGTAGGGTGTGTGCAACCCAGGCCTGTATTGATGAGAACTTTTTTAGGAGGCTGCAGGCATTGATGTGAAGAAAACTCAATCCATTTATGGAGGTTAGGTCAGTTGGAGAGATCGAGCTTTCAGTGGGGCCAGGGTTGATTTCCACAGTGCCAACACAGACCAGCAGAAAGAGGATTAGCTTGATGAGGGCACCAAGCGATAGGAGTAGTGAGCAGTCAGGCAGTTTTTTCTTCTTTCTTGGGATCCAATATATAGTGGGTGATGATCCTGCTGCATGGTTATCGATTTTATCATAGATTACCAGCTTAATGGACAGGCGTAGGGAGTAATTGTAATGCCAGTATGGTAGCAAGGGGATAGAGGAGTTCCAAACTGGTTGTGAGCCTTTTTTTGGGATTCCCCAAGGATTAGTATGCAGAAGCGGTAATATATGTATGTAGAGTTTAGGGGCATCCACTGGAGACAGTAGGGGGGGACAGTGTTGAATGGTCGCCCTAAGCACATCGGTATGGGTTCCAACAGTTATCTCTTCTGGATCCAAGGAAGGTGAGAGGCAAAGCAGCAGTATTAGGTGCAGCAGCATGGTGGAGGGTAGGAAGGCACAGTTAAGGTTTTTAAGAGTGCTATGTATGCTTAAATGGGTAGCATGAGCTTCACAGGTTATATAACCTCTGGTAAGCAGTGGACATTCTGGATAGGCATTCTACCTTCACATGTCTGTTTTTCCTATGATCCAATGAAAAAAGTCTTCTGTAAAATAAATCACAGGTTGCATTATTTATCTCTTTAAATGTGTGCTGTAGCTTTAGTTTTAATGTATGAGGGTGTCTAAATCTGATGTTGATAAAGGTGAAATAACTTAAATCCATTCCAGAATAATGGAGGCTACCAAATTGGAAAAACTCGGAAAAGATGGAATAAACAGTGGAAGTACATAGTGCATGGTCATACAGTTATGGCAGAAAAGCAGAGCAGGTGAAAGTACAGATATACAGATCAATAGGTTGTAGGCTCAGTTCAACATAGGAGCACAAAACATGCTCAGTACATCTAAGGTAATGTTAGCAGCAGTAAACTTTTTTTTTAACATGCTACTGCCACAGCTTGGCAAGACTTAGACTGAGACTTACAAATAATTAAAACTTTTCCTAGAAAATCCAAGTGCCAATATGGTGATTGTTTTTCTTAGCTCTTTTTGAAGCTGTGTTAAAAGAGAAACATCATAACTACTAGAAATTGTAAGCTTTTCCCAGCCACACTTTTCCTGGAAGTTCTTATAATATCTCACCTTAAATTGGCATGGGTGATTCTGTGCTGGATTGCAGATGCTTGTCTTGTTCAATGTGTGATACAATCTGTGATTGTATTCCTTTGTCTTCGTCTTTTTATCTCCTTAAAGGAATAGTGCAGTCAGAATGTGCAAAAACATGCATTGTGCAGTGTGTTTTGATTTGTGTGTGTGTAGTCCTATTATGTCCTTTCCTTTATCTGCTATTAGGAGTTTTTTTCTAAAATAGTCTGCTCATTTCAGAGTAGTTTCGTGGCCCCAGGGGATCTCCATCTTAGTGTGGTTTATTGCTCCTCTTGTTCCTACAATGTATCCTGTCCTATGTGACAGTGATGTGTCCAGGACCATGGATTTAGCAAACACTGGTTTAGAGTAAATTTACAACAGCAGAGCTATAATAATAAGTAGCTTTCCTTATCCAGAGAGCACTAATGGCTACATTTACAGTTTGGTAAATACTTAAAGGCTGATTGGGTGATTTATTTATTATGTACAAAAACAACTAGAGCTTCCCCTAATTATAGGATTAATCAGGGAAGGGAAAGGGGAAATTGTTTTAACCAGGAAAGGCACACTAAGCTGGATTGTGTTATTTTTTTTTTTTTGCAGTTACTATTTTCTCCCCCTGGAGTCCTCTGCCAGCATCTGACATCCCCCTTGTGTAGGCATCAGGTATGAGACCCTCTCCCCATAACCTCATGACTTACTCTTCATGGCAGGGGGTGGTGAGTGACTCAACCCACCGGTCCGGATTAGCGTTCGGGGAGGTGCCTTCCCAGTCCATCATGGAGGGGGACCATCGTCATATGCAGAGGACTCCACTTTTTCCTGTATTCTCCCTCTTGAGGTGTGCATGCAATGGCACAACCCGCCAAGTGCCTTCCACACTCTCGTCTACTTCCAGTGCTGACGTGCCACCTCCCAGCCTCTGCTAGGTGGCAGGCAGTTGCCGAGCCCTACAAACCCCCCTCCCCGGAGAAGGAGAGCAGTCCTGGAGATGCTCGATCCTTCTGCTCCCTGCCAACCCCTAGCATCCCATGTCCATTCCCGAACATGGGTCACAGGCTTGATGTGAGGTAAGACGTCCAGTGCCTCAGCCCCCAGCACCATCGGGCCTAGCCGGATCGTGTTTAAAGGCATGACCTGAGAGCATAAGAACATTAAGTGACTTGCTCATGGTCACACAGTATGTAAGTGAGGGATGATGGGATTCAAACCCAGGTCTCCAGATTTGCAGCTCAGTGCCCTTATCCACTATGCTATACTGCCTCCATGAGACACTATGCCCTAATGCCTAATGATCTGGGGTGATTTGTGTGCTGTTTATGGTTGTGTAGACTGACTTAATGAAAAGTTTTAAAAGCAAAACATTTACTCCTGCTAGTTAGACTTGACACACACATACAAAGCATAAGTGTTGAATTACAGCCATTTAGTGGAGGCCAGAACATCAGGCTCCAATGTCCAGTACTTGCTGAATCGGTGGTCCTTGATGTGTCACTGTCACATGGGACAAGATGGACTGTAGAAAAAAAAGAGCAATACATCTTGCTAAAATGGAGCTCCCAGGGGCCATAAATCTATCATTTAACTAGCAGGCTAATTTAGAAAAAAAACTCTTAATAGCAAACAAAGGGAAGGAGACACCAGGACTACACACAAAACAAAACATTCTGCACAACATATGCTTTTGCAAATTTTGATTGTAGTATTCCTTTAAGTCTTTCCTCAATTTCTATTTCTGTATTTTCACCTTCTCTCTGTTTTTTATCTTAAATGATCCGTATTCTCAAAAACACCTTTTATTTCTTTTCTATGTATGTCTTTTACCTCTATGCTACTCTATGTCTGTCTCACTGTTTGTTTCTCATACCTGTTCTCCCCATTTACCCTGTATTACTAGAGGTCTAACAGAATGTCTACACCCTGTTGCTGACCACCTACCTATCAGATAAAGTACTGTTTCACATTTAACCTTCCCTGTCTGTTCTATTTCCTCCCTAAAGAACTATAGATCCTTGTGATCTTTATTCTAATTTTACAGGTACTACCTGATACCACCCCAAGACCTCCATCCCAAGCTCCCCAGATGAGAGATCCACTAATTATTAACTATGCAATGTGGGTGAGAAAATATGGATAAAATCAGGACCCAACTTGAAACAAATATGTTGCATCTCAGCTGGGTCTTCCCGGGCAAATAAGTTGCAACCCCCCACCCCGAAAAAAGTTGGTGATAGCCTCTGGCCTTCTCAGCCCCCACCACCACCCCACACACACAAAGTGTATATGTGTGTATATATATATATATATATATATTTATACAATGTATGTTGTCAGATAAATAACAGTATAAAACATGATATCTCAGGTGGCCAGTGAAGATAACATTGTTATCTTCATGTTCCTATACATCATATGTTAGCTCCACATTCCTATACGTCATATCGAAACTTATCTTAGTTGATCCTGCCACTCTGAGCACTTTCACTTTCCCTGAAATTGTAGCGTGACCGAGCGCTATCCACACTGACGATTGGTACATTGCCAAATGTTTTCTAGGAGGTGCCCCGGGTTCAGTAACTGAGAAAATGCTGTGCTTTAGCTTATTTTTATGTCTTGTTGAAAAAGCTTCCGACTGCACCAGAATAGCGGTAAATGAACTGGTGGCTTTTGAACAGTAAAGGAAGCAGCCATTGCCTGGTCACTGCTGTAATTGTATGTGCAGTTTGAAGCTTTTTTTCAACAAGATACATAGAAATAAGCATAAAGCACAGCGTTTTCTCTGTTACTGAACCTGGGGCACCTCCTAGAAAACATTTGGCAATGTACCAATCGTCAGTGTGGATAGCACTCGGTCACGCTTCAATTTCAGGGAAAGTGAAAGTGCTCAGAGTGGCAGGATCAACTAAGATAAGCATTTTAAAAAATCACTTTTCCCCAAAATAATAGCAGGATCAACCAGATATTTCAGTAATTTAAATTGGCAGGATCAACCAGATATTTGAAACCCTATGTAATCGGTTATGTTGGTGGGGGCATGTGGAGCTCTGTTGGGGGTGGGGCATGGCAGGATAAACCAGATAAACTTTTAAAACTAACCATAAATAACAGGATCCACAGATATTTTTAAACAATAAATGACATCTGCTATTTTGGCAGCTTTTCTGTAAGTGGGGTTGTATTGCTAGGGCCATTACCTTTATGTCACCCATTGCATTGAGAGGGGCATGTGGTGAGTTGTATGGGGGGCAAAGCATACATTGTATAAACAGAATATGACATAGCCTGACTGAAGATATCATATTTATCTTCACTCAAGGCCAGTGACATCATGATATCTCACGAGTGGAGATAAATATGATATCTTCAGTCAGGCCATGTCATATCCCTATATAATATATATATATATATATATATATATATATATGTGTGTGTATATATATATATATATATGTATATATATCCATATATATATATATATATATATCCATATATATATATATATATATATATATATATATATATATATATAGAGTGTTAAGGGTTGCACAGTCACTTTTATAGTAAAACCCCAAATTTTGCACTTTAGTTTGCAACAGTTTGTCAGATTTGCATGAAATTCTGCATCTGTTGTCTGGTGCCACATATCTCTAGATCTGGAAAGTTTTTTTCCAGTTGGATTTTCAGTTGCAGAGCTAAAGAGCATCACAAAGTGTAAAAAATCCTCAACTTTTTGAATTCTTTGTTCGTCTCAATAGCCCAAATGGTTTGTCTGTCTGCTTTGAAATTTTCAGGGTATATGGAGACTGGGTCCGGAAAGTGCCCTTTGAAGGTTTAGTGAAAAAATATTGATCCATTCAAAAGTTATTAAACTTTAAAGGTTCCTATTATAGCCTATGGGAAAATATATATGTGTACCACAAAAGCTTTTTTTTACTTTTGTGAAAGCACTTGCAACTGTTGGTCTGATTTGCATGAAATTTTTGCATGCACAGTATGGTACCATAAGTCTCTGGATCTGGAAAGTTTTGTCCCAGATGGATTTTCGATTGCAGAGCATCAAAAAGTGTGACAGATCCTCAACTTTCTTTGAATTCTTTGCTATTCTCTACAGCCTGAATGGTTTGTCCATCTGCTCAGAACTTTATAGCGTTTATGGGGACTGGGTCAAGGGAGTGCCTTTTGAAAGTTTGATGAAAAAATATTAATCAATTCAAAAGTTATTAAACTTTAACGTTTCCTAGTATAGCCTATGGAAAAATATATATGTGCAACACTAAAGCTTTTTTCTACTTTCATGGAAGTATTTTTTACTTTTGCAAAAGCTTTTTTTTTTTTTTACTTTCGCAGAAGTACTTACAAACGCTTGTTCAATTTGCATGAAATTTTTAATGTGCTGTGTGGTATCATAGATCTCTGGATCTTGTGAAGTTTTGTTCCAGTCAGATTTCTGGTTGCAGAGCTGCAGAGAGTGAAAAAGTGTGAAAAATCCTCAACTTTGTCAAATTCTTTGCTTGTCTCCACAACAGGGACTGTTTGTTCACTGGTCTGAAATTTTCAGGGTATATGGGGATGGGTCAGGGAAGTGCCTTTTCAAGGATTGGTGAAAAAAATATTAATCTGTTCAAAAGTTATTAAAGTTCCCCATTATAGCATGGGGAAAAATATACAGTATGTGCACCACAAAAGCTTTTTTTTACTTTCGTGAAAAAGGTTTTACTTTCACAAAAGCTTTTTATACTTTCATTTAAGCACTTGCAACTGTTCATCTGATTAGCATGAAATGTTGCATGCTCAGTGTGGTCAGATTTCTGGATCTGGAAAGTTTCGTTCCAGTTGGATTTTCAGTTGCAGAGCTGTGAAGCATCAAAAAGTGTGAAAAATCCTCAACTTTTTTGAATTCTTTGCTCGTCTCAGCAGCCCGAATGGTTTGTCCAACTGCTATGAAATTTTCAGGATACATGGGGACCAGTCAAGTAAGTGCCTTTTGATGGCTTGGTGAAAAAATCTTAATCCATTCAAAAGTTAATAAATTTTAAGGTTTTCCACTATAGCCTAATGGAAAAATATATGTGTAACACAAAAGTGTTTTTTACTCTCGGGAAAGCATTTTTCACTTTTGCTAAAGTTTTTTTTTTTTTTTTTTAAAGCAGTTGCAATTGTTTGTCCGATTTGCATGATATTTTGCACATGCAGTGTGGTACCATAGGTCTCTGGATCTGGAAAGTTTTGTTCCAGTTAGATTTGTGATTGTAGAGCTGCAGAGCATGAAAAAGTGTGAAAAATCCTTAACTTTGTGAACTTCTTTGCTCATCTCCACAGCCCGGACGGTTTGTCCACATGGTCTGACATTTTCAGGGTATATGGGGACTGGGTCAGGGCATTGCCGTTTTAAGGTTTGGTGAAAAAATATTAATCCATTCAAAAGTTCTTAAACCTTTTCATGCCCCATTATAGCCTATGGAAAAATTATATGCGCACCACAAAAGTGTTTTTTACTCTCGGGAAAGCATTTTCTACTTTCACAAAAGCTTTTTACTTTTGTGAAAGCACTTGCAACCATTCATCCGATTTGTATAAAAGTTTGCATGTGCGGTGTGGTACCATAGATCTCAGGATCTGTAAAGTTTTTTTCAGGTTGAATTTGTGGTTGCAGAGATGTGGTGCATGAAAAAGTGTGAAAACTCCTCAACTTTTTGAAATTCTTTGCTTGTTCCACAGCTCTGATAGTTTGTCGGTCTTTTCTGAAATTTTCAGGGCATATGGGGACAGGGTCATGGAATGTACTTTTGTAGGTTTGCTGAAAAGATATTAATCCATTCTAAAGTTTTAAACTTTTTCATGCATCATTATAGCCTATGGAAAAATATATGTGAACAACAAAAGCACTTTTTACTTTAGCAAAGGCACTTGCAACTGTTTTGTCTGATTTGCAAGTAAATATAGAAACATAGAAACATAGAAGTTGACAGCAGATAAGGACCGCAAGACCCATCCAGTCTGCCCATTTTTTCTACCTTATGACTGTGCCACACACCTTTACACTGTCAATGACCTATCTATCCATATTCACCTGTATTGTTCCCTTATGCCTATCCCATGCCTGTTTGAAGCCCTGCACTGTATTCCATGTCCACTACCTGAGGTAGGCTGTTCCATGCATCCACCACTCTTTCTGTGAAAAATAATTTCCTCACATTCCCCGTTAATCAGCCTCCCTTTATTCTCATGCTGTGTCCTCTTGTCCTGCTATTTTTCTTATATTTAAACATGTTAGACTCTTTCACATTGTTAATGTCCTTAAGGTGTTTGAATGTTTCGATCATATCACCTCTCTCCCTCCTTTGCTCTAGGGTATACATATTGAGCTCCGATAATCTGTCCTCATATGTCTTCTGATGCAGTCCCTGCATCGTTTTGGTTGCCCTTCTCTGGACTGCCTCAGTTTGGTTAATGTCCTTGTGAAGGTGTGGCCTCCAGTACTGCATGCAGTACTCCAGATGGGGCCTAACCAGTGTCTTGTAAAGAAGGATTATTACCTCCCTCTTATGACTTGTGATACCCCTACTAATACACCCTAACATCCCCCTAGCCTTACTTACTGCTTTAGAGGTCTGCTTGGATGATTTCAGGTCATCGGTGATGATGATGCCCAAGTCTCTTTCTTCCTTTGTGACTGCCAGCAACTCCCCTCCCAGCCTATAGGTGGCTTCAGGGTTTCTCTTCCCTATGTGCATGATCTTGCACTTCTTTGCATTAAATCCCAATTGCCACTCTTCTGACCATTTTACTAGTTTATCCAGATCTCTTCTCATTCTGCCCACCCCATCTGGATCATCTACTCTGTTGCAGATCTTGGTGTCATCTGCAAGCAGACAAGCCTTACCCTCTAGGTGTCAGCATGGCTCAGTTGGTAGCTCATCTGCCTCTGGACCAGAAGGTCGTGGATTCTTGTCCCACACCAGGATTGGACTTGTACCTAAAAATCGCTGGCATCCGAGTGCAGTATTAGGGGGTGCTGTACTGCTGGGGTGTGCCGTCCTTCGGATGAGACATTAAACTGAGGTCCCTTCTGCTCATCCTGGTGTTGTCCTGGTGAGTGTCCAGGTGGAAGTAAAAGAACCCAGGGCACTCTTCGCAAAGAGTAGGGAACATTCCCGGTGTCCTGGTCAACATTCTCCTTCCCATAAACCAGTTCATGCAATTATCCAGGCTGTGTGTGGGTGATGATGTGTGATATGGCCACCACCACACATTCAGTCACTTCTCTACCAGTCTAGCATTGCTTGTAAAGCACTTTGGATGTATGAAAAAACACTATATAAATGCTGATTCTTCTTCTTCTTCTTCTTCTTCTTCTTCTTCTTGTCCATCTGCAATGTCACTAATGAAGATATTGAAGAGGACTGGCCCCAGGACTGATCCCTGAGGTACCACACTTGTGACCTGCATCTCTTCTGACTGTATACCATTTACCACCACTCTCTGTTTTCTGTCCGTCAACCAGTTTGCCACCCAGTTGACCAACTTCTGACCCACCCCGAGCCTACACAGCTTATTTATCAATCTTCTATGTGGAACAGTGTTGAAAGCTTTGCTGAAGTCAAGGTTGGTGACATCAACTGCTCCCCCTTGGTCCACCACTCTGGTTACCCAGTCAAAGAAATCTAAGAGATTAGTTTGACAGGACCCTCCTTTTGTAAACCCATGCTGTCTTGGATCCTGTGCCCCTAATGATTCCAGGTGTTGCACTATCCTTTCCTTAAGGAGTGCCTCCATAATCTTGCCCACTACTGAAGTAAGACTGACTGGCCTGTAGTTCCCTGCCTTCTCTCTGTTACCACTCTTGTGGAGCAGGATCACATGAGCCCTTCTCCAGTCTTCTGGGACCTCTCCTATGCTCAGAGACTCACTAAACTGTTCTGCTAATGGCTCTGCTAGTTTCACCCTTAGCTCCTTAAGTACCCTGGGATGTATGCCATCAGGTCCCATGGCCTTGTCCACCCTGAGTTTAGCGAGCTCTTGTAGGACCCTTTCTTTTGTGAAGGGAGTAGTGCTCACCTCCCTCCCCCCTGTGTCCATGCTGCTGAGCTGTGGGCCCTGCCCTACCTTCTCTTCAGTAAATACTGAGCAATAGTATCTATTTAGGATAGATGCTTTTACAGTGTCCTCCTCCTCACATGCCCCCTTTTCTCCTTTGAGCTTAGCAATACCCCCTCTGGACTTTCTCCTTTCACTAATGTATCTATAGAAAGTCTTGTCACCTTCTTTTACTATTCATGCTAGTGTTTCCTCAGTTTGGGACTTTGCCTGCCTTATTGCCTTCCCTGCTTCCCTTAGGGCAGTTTGGTATGCCTCCCTATCTTTATCCCACTGTGTTTCCTTATATTTCCTGAAGGCCAGCCTTTTGGCTCTGACCTTTTCTGCTACTGTATTTGAGAACCAAAGTGGTTTCCTTCTTCTTTTGCACTTCCTTTTCTGTCTAACACAATGGATGTTGCTCCAAGTATTGCATCCTTAATGTTTGCCCACTTGCCTGTACCCCTCACCTGTGTTTCTTTTGCCAGGGCTAGCTTAACTCTGTTGGCCATCTTATCAAAGTCAGCTCCTCTGAAGTCCCATATTTTTGCCTTGGAATGGGATGATTTAGATGTAGTGGCCAAATTGAACCATACCATGTGATGGCCACTGGCCCCCACATGACCTTCTACCTGGAGATCTGTGATCCCTTCCCTGTTAGTCAGCACTAGATCTAGGATAGCCTTGTCCCTTGTGGGTTGTTGTATCAGTTGTTTGAGGCCCTTCCCATGCAGGGAATCCACCATTTGTCTAGTTCTGGTAGATGTTCCTGCTGGTATTGATCAATCTGTATCCGACATGTCGAAGTCTCCCATTATCAGAACCTCCCCTTTAGCTGTCATGTTTTGTATATCTTCTAAGTCATCCTGCTGGTCTGGGGGCCTGTAGACAACCCCAGTTCTTATGGCTGTCCCATTTCCTGTTTCCAGGGTGACCCACAGTTCTTCTGGATCCTTATGTGTATTCTGAATTTCTGTAGCTTTGATATTTTCATTGACATACAGGGCCATTCCATCCCCCCTTTTTGCACCTCAGTCACTTCTGAACAGTACATAGCCAGGTACTGAAGTCTCCCAAGTGTGGTTACTGGTGAACCACATCTCACTAATTGCTACTATGTCCAGTTTAGCCTCTGACATTATTGCCCGTAGGTCTGGGATCTTATTTCTCAGGCTGTGTGCATTTATGTACATGATTTTCCATTGGCCAGATTTCAGTGTGTTAGTTGTTGGGTGAGGTTTGGCATTTCCCCTGTGCGTTGTATGGGGAGACGGATCTTTTCTCTTTCTTGGTGATGCAAACGAACTGCAAACATGCTGAATCCCTGTTTGACCACTAGCTGAGTGGGGAGGGGTGTTATTCCCATTCGGCGTGAGGGTGCTGCCCCTCTCCCCATTGCTAGTTTAAATATTCTGCAAAGACGTCCTAACTTCTGCCCCAATGCACTGACTCCCTCCTTAGTCAGATGCAGTCCATCAAATTGAAAGAACTTTCGCTCCCAGAACTGTTGCCAGTTCCCTACAAATCTGTGTCCTTTTTCCTGGCACCAACCCTTGAGCCACATGTTTAGCTCCCCTGTCTCCCCCTCTCTGACCTTCTGTCCATCTGCCCCCCCCTCCCAGACTGGAAGGATCTTAAAGAAGGAGATATCGGCTGAAATGGATGATAGTTTTTCACCCAGCCTGGTCAGGTGTTCCTTGGTCTCCACAACTGACCGGCTGGTGAGATCATTAGTCCCTATGTGTACCAGGATGTCAATGTTTTCTCCTGCTTTGTGAACAATTTTAGCAATGCAGTCAGTGTCTCTCCACTCTGATGTATCTGGGAGACATCTGACCATTACCCCTGGCTTGAGATGGGTATCAACTCCCCGAATCATGAAGTCTCCTATGATCAGAAGTTTTTTGGATTTCCTTTTTGCTTTTTTTGTTTTGGTTCATGATTTGGGTGAGTTTTGTTGGGCTAGCTCCTGTGCTGCAGTGTCCTGCTCTGCAGTGTCCTCTGCCCCTTTGTTTGATTTCAGAGTGCACGTGTGGTGTGCTACCATTCATCTCTGGATCTGGAAAGATTTGTTCCTGTCAGAAGTGTACTTACAGAGCTGCAGAGCATGAAAAAGTGTGAAAAATCCTCAACTTTGAGAAATTCTTTGCTCATCTCCACAACTCTAATGGTTTGTCCATCTTGTATGAAATTTTCAGTGTATATGGGGAATGGGTCAGGGAAGTGCCTTTTGAATGTTTGGTGAAATAATATTAATCCATTTAAAAGTTATTACACTTTTCCATGCCCCATTATAACCTATGGAAAAAATATACTGTATGTACACCACAAAGGCAAATTTTACTTTCACGAAAGTACTTTTGACTTTTGCGAAGGCATTGTTTACTTTCATAAGAGCACTTGCAACTGTTAATCTGATTTACAAGAAATGTTGTATGCATGGTGTGTTACCATAGATCTCTGGATCTGGAAAGTTTGGTTCCAGTTGGATTTGCGGTTGAGGAGCTACAAAGCATGAAAAAGTGTGAAAAATCCTCAACTTTGTGAAATTCTTTGCAGATCTCCACAGCCCTAATGGTTTGTCCATCTGGTCTGAAATTGTCAGGGTACCGCATTATAGCCTATGAAAAAAATATATGTGCACCACAAAAGCACTTTTTCCTTTCACAAAAGCACTTTTTCCTTTTCTGCTGCTGCCATCTTGTTTTTCAGTTAGCGAAGAGAAAAAACACAGTAGTTTAAAAAATACTGCCTCTAGGTAATCATCAACAGTTGGGTTTACCGAATTGGGGCCGAGGAGCATGCTTCTGGCCTCAGTTTTTCAAAATGATGCCTGGATATATGTTTTTTTCATTTTTCAGCCATCTTATGAGCGGTACTGCATTTACCATTACAAGACTTTCACAAAAGTCCCTCAGTATTTTTGTGAAAGTTCCCACATGTAAACCAATGGTACTTTCATGAAAGTGCCTGTACTTTCGTGAAAGCACAGCTGGAGAAGAGCCCCAAAACACAAATGTCTTTGCCACATCATAGCAATAAAATGGTTAAGATGTTTAGGCTGAAATCTGCAGGGTAGCAAGGGCTCGCAGCACAGATGTGCCCTTTGCTGGTTTGGTGTTAACATTTCCACCAGTACCATACTTACAGCACTCCAAAGTTTCAAATTTATCTATAGGTTAACATTATGGCATATACAGCGCTGTTTGGTGACTGTATCGCGAAAACAGTTTGAGATATGAATTTTTTGCTACACGGAGCTCAGTTCACTTTTAGGTGAACTAAGCATGCATAGCAGTTTCCAAGTTATGAATACAACCACAGAGGAATGTTTTCCATAGTTGCTATGGTTAGTGAGATATTGTCTAATTAGTGTTACAAAGCTTCCTTTTCAAGTCTCTAGGCCTGTGGTATGTCTCCATACTTATATGTAAGTGGGAGCACAGAGTCCAAGGGTCCCACACTCCCACATATGCATACCATTATACAAAAATGGGAGTGGGGAGGCATGCCATTTTGCAGTGCTGGGAGTGCAGGGCCCAAAGGGCTCTGCGTGCCCACAGGGAGATGAGGATTCATTACAATGTCTCTACAATTATGAATATATGGTAGCGCCAGACCTGTTGGACTCTGTGTTCCAACAGATGGATACGATTACCTATTCATGGCAGCGTGAAGGGAGTGCAGGGCCACATACTCCCACATACCAGTTACATTACACTTTCTCAAAAAGAAGGGACATTCTTTGCAAAAAACTCCATAAATGCATCAAATACGGTTGACAGTACAGCAACAAAAATGCAGAAATTCAATGTTAGGGTTCCCACTCATATCACCCCACCCCCACCCTCCACATACCAACAGGCACTGGGATGTGCCATGGGATCATCAGGCCTAACTTTCACCCCTTTCTTCTATACTGTACCACTTCAGCCTGTTTACACATGGAATGGGGTGAGAGTTGGGCCCGATGACCCTATGGCACACCCCAATGCCTATTGGTGTGTGGAGGGTGGGTTGGTATGGTGAGAACCCTAACATCAAATCTCCATGATTTTGTTGCTGTACTATCAATGCTAACTGATGCATTAATGGATTTTTTGCTATATATATATATATATATATATATATCTTACATTAGGATTAAGTGCAAACTTCTATGTTAAACCCGAACTTTTTAAACCCAAAAGCATTTTTTGACCTTTGCAAAAGCTTTTTAACTTTCACGAAAGCACTTGCAACTGTTTATCCAATTTTCCTGTAACTTTGCATGCTCGGTGTGGTACTATAGATTTCTGGATCTGGAAAGTTTTGTTCCAGTCAGATTTTCAGTTGCAGAGCTGTGGAGCATCAAAAAGTGTGATAAATCCTCAACTTTTTTGAATTCTTTGCTTTTCTCTACAGCTCAAATGGTTAGCCCGTCTGCTCTTAAATTTACAGGACATATGGGAACTGGGTCAAGGAAGGGCTTTTGAAGGTGTGGTGAAAAAACCTTAATCCATTCTAAAGTTAATAAACTTTAAAGCTTCCCATTATAGCCTATGGGAAAAAATATATGTGCACCACAAAAGCTTTTTTCACTTTCGGGAAAGCATTTTTTTAATTTTACTAAACCATTTTTTTTTTACTCTCACAGAAGCACTTGCAACTGTTTGTCCAGTTTGTGTGGAATTTTGGTTGTGAGGTATGGTATCATAGATCTCTGGATCTGGAAAGTTTTGTTCTAGTCAGATTTGCAGTTGTGGAGCTGTGTAGCATGAAAAAGTGTAACAAATCCTCAAGTTTGTGAAAATCTTTGCTTGTCTCCACAGCCTGGACAGTTTCTCTGGTCTAAAATTTTCAGGGTATATGGGGACTGGATTAGGGCAGTGCCTTTTTAAGGTTTGGTGAAAAAATATTAATCTGTTCAAAAGTTATTAAACTTTTTCATGCCTCTTTATAACCTATGAAAAAATTATATGTGCACCACAAAAGCATGTTTTATTTTTCCAAAAGCATTTTTTACTTTCAAGAAAGCACTTGCAACTGTTTGTCCAATTTTCATGTAAATTTGGATGCACAGTGTAATAACAAAGGTCTCTGAATCTGGAAAGCTTTTGTTCTGGTCGGATTTGCACTTGTGGAGCTGTGGAGCATGAAAAAGTGTTAAAATCCCTCAACTTTGAGAAATTCTTTGCTTGTCTCCACTGCTGTAATGGTTTGCCCATCTGGTCTAAAGTTTTCAGGGTATATGGGGACTAGGTTAGGAATATGCCTTTTGAAGGTTTGGTGTAACAATATTATTCTGTTCAAAAGTTATTAAACTTGTTCATGCCCCATTATAGCCTATGGAAAAAATATATGTGCACAACAAAAGCACTTTTCACTTTCACTAAAGTACTTTTTACTTTTACGAAGGCACTTTTTACTTTTGCAAAAGCTCTTGCAAGCATTTATCTGATTTGCAAGAAATGTTGCATGAGCAGTGTGGTACCATAGATTTCTGGATCTGGAAAGTTTCATTCTGGTCTGATTTGTGATTATGGAGCTGTGGAAGTATGACAAAGTGTGAAAAATCCTCACCTTTTTGAAATTCTTTGCTTGTCTCCACAGACCTAATGGGTTGTCCATCTGGTCTGAAATTTTCAGGTTATGTGGGGACTGGATTAAGGAAGTGCTTTTAAAGGTTTGGTGAAAAAATACGAAACTGTTTGAAAGTTAAACTTTTTCATGCCCCATTTTAGCCTATGGAAAAAATATATATGCACCGCGAAAGCATTTTTTACTTTTGCAAAAGCACTTTTTACTTTTGTGCTGTTGCCATCTTGTTTTCAGTTGGCAAGGAGAAAAAACACTGCAGTTTAAAAAATACTGCCACTAGGTAAACACCAGCAGTTGGGTCTACTTAATTAGGGCATGAAGAACATGTTCCTTGTATCAGTTTTTTCAAAATGATGCCTGGAAATAGGCTTTTTTTCATTTTTTGGCCATTTAATGAGTGGTACCATATTTAACATTACAGGACTTTCGTGAAAGTACCTCAGCACTTTTGTGAAAGTTCCCCCATGTAAACCAATGGTACTTTTGAGAAAGTACTGGTACTTTCAGGAAAGTACAGCTGGAGAAGAGCCCCAAAACACAGATGTCTTTGCCATGTCATAGCAATAAAATGGTTATGAATTTTGGGCTTAAATTTGCAGGGTAGCTAGGGGTTGGAGCACAGATGTGCCTTTTGCTGGTTTGGTGTTAACACTTCCACTGGTTCCATAGTTACAGCACTCCAAATTTTCAAAATTACACATAGAATAACACTGTGGCATACATGGCACCTTTTGGTGCCTGAATCTCAAAAATGGTTTGAGATATGGATTTTTCACTACTCATAGCTTAGTTCACTTTTAGGTGAACTAAGCATGCATGGAGGTTTCCAAGGTATGAATACAACCACAGCACAATTTTTTCCATAGTTGCTATAGTTAGTAAAATATTGCCTAAGTAGTGTTACAAAGCTTACTTTTCATGTCTCTAGGCCTGTGGTATGTCTCCGAACATATGTGTAAGTGGGAGCACAGAACCTAGAGGGCCTGCACTCCCAGATATGAATACCATTATGCAACAAGCATTTGTCAATGCCGAATGTTGTCGCTCTGGCATTGGCTCTGGTAATGCAGTGTGGAAAAACATTTTGGGTAGGATGTGAAAAATGACAGCTGTACAGTTCATAAGGAGGTGTCAAAAAATGCCAGTGTTGAAAATGTGGCATGTAAATATTGCAAATTTGTGAAGTTACAAGGGTGCGTGGGAAATGCACAATGCACGCTTGTAACACAGTCATTTTATGAATGTTCGGCACCACATTTTCAACATAGGCATTTTAGCACCTCTGCTCCTGTACAGTGTCACTGTTATTTCCTCAAACTGTCCCAAAAAGTGATTTTGCACAGTGACCGCACTATTCTGCGCCAGACATACAAAAACACATTTTGGGTAGGATATGTGAAATGACAGCTATACTGTTCATCAAGAGGTGTGGAAAAATGCCAATGGTGAAAATCCAAAGTGAAAATATTACAAATGCACAACATCATGAGTGTGTGTACAATCTGCCAACACACGTTTGTAACACAGTCATTTTATGGAGTATCATCACCAAATTTTCAACATAGGCATTTTAGACCTCTGCTCATGAACAGTGTCACTGTTATTTTCATAATCTGGCCCAAACACCTATTTCCTACAGTGACCACGCTATTGTGCACTGGAAGTGCGGAAACTCATTTCAGCCAGGATGTGAACAATGACAGCTGTACTGTTCAAAAGGAAGTGTATAAAAAATCTGTTGAAAATCTGGCGTGAAAATATTGTGAATTCATGAAGTTATGAGCCTGCATAGCAGCTCTGCAACATACACTTGTAAAACAGCCATTTGTTTGATTTTTTCCACCAAATTTGCAACATAGGCTTTTTGAGAGCCCACCTCATGAACAGTGGCACTATCATCTCATTAATCAGTCCCAAAAGGTGATTCCACACAGTGACTGTGAAATCACCTTTTTTTAACTGATTAACAATATGACAGTGCCAGAATTCATGAGGAGGGGTCCCAAAAACCCCATGTTGAAAATTTGGTGTAAAAATTCCCCAAAATGCCCGAGATATGCATTACAATTGAAAAACCCCTATTTATTCCATTATACAGCTTACCAGCATTTCATTAGTTCACAGTTGGCTTTGAAGAGTGCAGACATGTTCCCTGGTCCACTGAAGATCATTGCGCCAGACTTTGGAGGTAAGTATGGGGGGGTGTTGGGAGGCACAGTGCACAGTGGGTGAGTACGGGTTGTGGTTGGGGGGTTGGAAGAGTATGAAGGACCATTTTTGCTTTACAGATAAAAAAAATAAAAGAAATTGGGGGACCATTTTCTTTAATAGGTGCTTTGGCACACTGGGGTAGGCTCCCAGTGTGCCACCTGAGTGTGGGTCTGGGTGGGTGCTTTAGCTGATGGGGAATTGGACACCGCCATCAGCAAACAAGGAAAGGGGGGCACAGGAGCCAAGGGGAATTGGGCACCCCCTCAGCAAGCAAAAAAAGGGGGGAACACATTATGCCAATGGGGAGTGGACTCCCCCATTGGCAAAATTCAAGGGGAGGGAGGGATACATGCCGACAGAGATTGGGCGCCCATCAGCAAAGAAAAACTGTTGGGGGGCACATGATGCCGAGGAGGATTGGGCACCCCCTCAGCAATCAAAAAAAAGGGGGTTACATGATGCCGACGGGGATTGGGCACCCCCATTCACACACAATAAATGGGGGTGTTGACAGGCAACAGTAGCAGTCACTGCCGCCATGCTGCCTGCACATAGGTGGAGGTGTGTTGTGATCATGCTGTATGAGAGCTTCACTCTCATTGCAGTGGATCATTTCTGTGATGTCTTCACCTCATTAGCTAGGCAGGGTGTCTGTCCCTGCTGCTGGCTGATTGGGGAATGTGGAATGCACCTACTGGTGCATGCCCTGCATTTGCCGAACAGTGACTGTGCCTGCAAATCTGCATTACTGCAAGATATTGGCTGCACAAGTGCACCAACATTAAAATGGTAGTGGGGAGCATGCCATTATGCAGTGTTGGGAGCGCAGGGCCCAAAAGGCCCACAGGGAGATGAGGATTCATTACAATGTCTCTACACTTATGAATATATGGTAGTGCAGGGCCCATAGGTCCATGTGCTCCAACAAATGGATAAAATGATGTATTCATAGCAACATGAAGGGATTGCAGGGCCCACAAGCTCCCACATACCAGTTACATTACACTTACTCCAAAAGAGGGGAAATTCATTCCAAAAAGCTCTGTTAATGCATCAGTTAGGGTTGATAGTACAGCAACAAAAGTGTTGAAATACTGTATGATGTTAAAGTTCTCACTCTACCACCTCAGCCCCACCCTCCATACACCAACAGGTGTTGGGGAGTGCCATAAGGTCATCAGACCTAACTCTTACCCATTCTCCTATACTGTACCACTTCAACCTGTTTACACATGGAATAGGGTGATAGTCGGTCCTGATGACCCCATGGCACACACCTACTCCTGTTGGTATGTGGAGAGTGGGAACCCTAACATCAAATTTCCATGCTTTTGTCACTGTACTATCAACCCTAACTGATGCATTAACAGAGTTTTTTTACCATGCCAGTATATTAGGATTGAATGCAAACTTCTATGTTAAACCCAAAATGTTGAACCTTAATTACTCTGGAACCATTCCATGGATTTGCATGATGTTTGGCATGCATAAGCACTATTGCTGCTAGTTCTCTTGATGTGTCAAATTTCATAGGAATCAGTTTTGTGGTTTATGAGATACAGAGTGTCATGAAATCCTAAATTTACCAGTTTTTTACATTTATTGTCCACCTGTATCTCAGAAACGGTTTTAGGTTTTGCTCCGAAGTTTTCAGGGTAGAAAGCCTTTGGGGCACAGATGTGCCTTTTGAATTTTTGGTGAAAAAATATTAATCTGTTCAAAAGTTATTACAGTTTTAATTTCCCATTATTTCCTATGGGTAAATTTTTATATCAGACACACAAGGTATAATTTGCACAAGTTAAATAATTTGTAAAAGATACTGTTGTATTTTGCACAAATTACATGTCATAATTTGCACAAGTTACATAACTTGCAAGATACGGTAGTATTGCACCACAGATTAGGTCATTTGTGCAAAATACAACAGTATCTTCGCCAAATTACAACTTTCGTACCTGTCACTAATTTTTTTTTACGTGTTGCCTATAGTGGGTGCCCAATCCCGCTTTCAGTGCTGTAAGCTTCAACATCCCTGACAGTGGTTTGACACTGGGGAGCCCATTCCCAGAGTCAACAATTTTTTTTATAATCATTTACTGAAAGCAGGTGCCCAATCAAGCTATTGGCAATGTAAGCCCCTAACCTAGGTGCAGTTTCATACTGGGGAGCCCACTCCCAGTGTGTAAAATATTTTTGCTTCTTGTGAAAAAGAAAACTGCCCCGACGTCTTTTTTCCTGAAAAAAAAGAAAACAGTCCCACATCATCTTTCCCGTCTCCCCTGCCCTCATCCCCACCCTCCCTCTGTGCACCCATCTCACCACACCCACTTATCCCATGCTTACCTCTGGAGGTCAGGTGCTGTCATTCTCTGTGGACCATGACACATCTGCACTTTTCAAAGCCGAATCATGATCTGAGGAATCAAGGCAAGCGCCATATAATGGGAGTCAATGGGGGAGGGGTTCAACTTATGTTGATATCTCAGCCAATTTTCAATATATTTTCACCAAATGTTTAACATAGTCTCTTTGGGACCCCACCTCATGAACACTGTCACTGTCCTATCATTAATTGGACACGTAAGGTGATGTTACAGTCACTGCATGGAATCATCTTTTGGGACCAATTAACAAAATGACAGTGCCAGTGTTCATGAGAGGAGGTCCCAAAAAGCCCATGTTGAAAATTTGGTGCATGAATGGTGAAAAATGTTTGTGTTATGAGCATGTGGTGTGCAGTTTCTACACATACTCTTAAATTTAACAATTTTTAATATTTTCACTTCAGATTTTCAACATTGGAATTTTTTCACACCTCCTCATGAACAGTACAGCTGTCACTTTTTACAACCTGCTCAAAAAATGTTTTCGCAGCTGTGGCATAGAATGTCATGGTTACTGTGTTAAATAAACTTTCGGAATGGATTAATGAAATGACAATGCCACTATTAATGAGGTGGGGTCCCCAGAATGCCATGTTGAAAATTTTGTGAAACAATTCCTGAAAATCCCCAGGTTACATGTGTTCATTGAATTTATTCTATGGATGTGGATAACTTTGCTACTTTTCGATTGTTTAATGCCAAACTTGCAACAGAGCCATTTTTTCACACCACTTCATTAACAATACAGCTGTCATTTTCACATCCTGCCCAAAATGTTTTTTCTTACCTATAGTGAAGAATGGCAGAGTAGACTCTGAAATCACCTTTCAGGACTGCTTAATGAAATGACATTATCTCTGTGGAGTCACAAAAGGCCTGTGTTGAAAATTTGGTGGAAACATTTCTAAAAATGGCCGAGTAACAAGCGTTCATTGAAAATTTTTCATGCAAGTGCATAACTTTTGTAATTTTTAATATTTTTACTCCCCAATTTTCATCATAGCCATTTTTCATACCACCTTATGAATACTGGCCCATAATAGGGATACAAATAAAGTACCTGAAAAAGTAAGGAAATTCACTCATAAAACTTTGTTAATGCACCATTAGGACTGAAGCCCAAAAAAAAGGAAAATGAGATCTTAGGGTTCTCAAGTCTAAGACCCAACCTCCACCCTTGGCTTCCAACCTGAACATCCCGCCCCACCCTCATTTCCAACCCTAGGGCCCCACCTCTACCCTGCATGCAGGAATAGGTGTCAGGGGTGTACCATGGGGTTGTGAACCCTAATGTTCACACCATTTCAACAGGTAATAACCTGGCATGGGTACAGAATAAAAGAATGGGGTAAGCATTAAGGTTTGTAACCCCAATGCATTTCCCTACTTTTTGGGCATCAATCCTAATGGTACATTAATGAAGTTTTTTTACTGTGAATATATATATAGCAGCCCTATAGTACTGAAAAGGAACCTTTGTAACACTAATTTGGTAATAGCTCAGTAATTGTAGCAAACTATAAAAAAATGCCATCAAAGTTGTAATCATGACTTTAAAAACTCCATGCAGGCTTAGTTCATTTAAATTTAAATTTATTTAGTTGTTTAACCAGGAGTAGCACACTAAGCTGAAAGCTTTTTTACAGGGACAACCTAGGAGCACAGGGAAGTTAAGTGACTTGCTCAGGGTCACACAGTATGCAAGTGGAAGCTGTGGGTTTCAAAACCAGGTTTGGTCTGCTGGATATTACCAGACTTGCAGCTCAGAGCCTTAAATCATTGCGCTATACTGCCTCCCGATCTGAAGGTGAACTAAGCTGCCAGTAGCTAAAAATCCATATCTCAAATAATTTTCGAGGTATGGGTGCCGAAAATCACCATGGGCTCTGCAATGTTATCCTACGGGAAATTTCTCAACTTCAGAATGCTGTAACTATGGGCCCATTGAATGTTTTTTGGGATCAAATCACCAAAGGGCATATCTGTGGGACCAGGGCTTACCACTCTGAAAATTTCAGCCCAAAAGACTCAACCATTTAGATGCAGTGTGGTGGCAAAAAATTATTGTTTTTTGGTGCAGTAGTGTCACAAATTGCAGCACTTTCACAAAAAATTGCGTAAGAATGGGCACAACACGTTTGTGATTTGTGAAAGTGTCACATCCATTCTTTCAAAATTTGTGACACTGTTGGGGTCAAATCTCAGAAAGGGCATTTCTGGGGGGTTACCCCAAAAGGTTATGCTGTGTTGCTCAGGACCTGACTAGGTAAACACAACTGTCAGTGTTTACCTAAGGGGTTCCAAATTTAAATGCCATCCATTTTTTCTACCTCACTAACTGAAAACAAGATTGCCACCACACAACAGCAACAGAGGTGTTTGTGATAGTAAAATGTACTGGCAGCAGCTTTCGAGAGGCACATATATTTTTTTCCCATTGACTATAATGGGAAAATTAAAATTTGAATAACTTTTGAACAGATTAATATTTTTTCACCACATCATCAAAAAGCACTTCAGTGACTCATACTGCATCTTCCTTGAAAATTTCAGAGCAGATGGACACATTGTTTGAGCTGTAGCCCTGGGCAAAGAAATAAAACAAAAATCTAATTTCTGAGCATTTTGTGGTGCTCTGCAGCTCTGCAACTGCTCATCTGACTATAACACAACTTGGCAGATCCAGAGATCTATGGTGTCACTCTGTGTATATAAAACTTCAGGCAAATCCATCATACAGTTGCAAAGTTACTAAAGTACAAACGTTTGGGTTCAACATAGAAGTGGCTGGGCAACCCTAACTATAGCTGCATGTTATATATATTATAGGGGTGCAGTCATGTCCCTGTATTTATGGTTGAGTAGGCACTTTAATGTTAAACCTCAAATCTTGCAGATTAATAACTTTACAACCATTAAATGGATTTGCATGAAATTTGTAATGCATGGTCTGGTATGGTAGATCTATTGGTTTACCAAGTTGCGTTTTGGTCGTACATACATTTTTTTGCACAGTGAAGCACCATAAAATGCACTTTTAGATACTTTTGTGCATTCTTGGCCAATGGGAAAATGTATATTTTGCAAAAGAAGAATGGCACTCGGGCTATCTGGTCATCCCCTCATGGCTAAAGATTTTACATGCTCACGGTGGAAAATCTTCTGCCACGCGAAATTTTTCATTCTCAAGAGCTGCCATCTTGTTTTCAGTATTCTGACTGAAAAAATGTTGTGCTTTTCTCCACATGTGACTTTTGGGGCAAATGAGGCATGGGTGTTGCTCAGGGGAACCCCTCTATCAAGCCATGCCTTTGGGTTGCTTCAGTTTTTTCAAAAAATAAATTTTTAACATTTTTAATTCTTCATTCATGACTTGCTAATGTTTTTCCCCCACAAGTCTGCAAATTCTTCTGTCATGAGACAATTTTCAGCTGTAAGTTTCCTCCATGAGGGGACAACCAGATAGCCAGATTTTCATGACCAGATGTCAGTGGGGAAGACCAGATGACCCTAGGGTTGATCAGATGGCCCAAAATGGGATGACCAGATGTCTGCTTATGGCCGAAGAATTTCTCATGGCTGAAACATTTGCAGTCACACTGCTGAAACATTTTTTAAGATTTTAAAACTTTAAAATTGCATATCTCAATAACAGTTTGGTCTTTTTTTACTTGAAATTTGCAGAAGAGATGTCCTAGAGATGTGAATTATGCTGTTTAGGTGTGGGGAATTAATTGGTTGCAGAGATATTCAGTGGCATAGTTGATGTTTTTCCCATAGGATTACACTGAGGTCTGTGTCACAACTTTCGGTGCTGTTATCTTGGAAATGAAGGGAGATACAGACATTCCACTATGAGATGCTTAGTGCACTGCCACTGGAACAAGATTTTAAACTGCACAGTAAGCCTGTAGTTTAATTTTTTTTTGTAGGTTGCACAGTTCATGACATATTATAAAATTATTGTGACAAGGGTTCAAAGACTGCCTGTGCAGTGCATTTTGGTGCCCATATATTGGAAACTATATGAGATATGGGTTTGGTCATTGATCATCACATGAACTACTCACTGTCATGATTTTTTTTCTAGCTGTTATGGTTCCAAAGATATGGACAACTTACTTTTACAAGTGTTTGGTGGCCTATAGGGCTGCTATATGGCTCTGTAGCTATGCGTAAATAGGAGCACAGGCCAGAAGGGCCAGCACTCCCACAGATGCATATTGTTATGAAGAAATTCAAGTTGGTGGGAACGTGGGGCCCTTTCTGACCAATACATGTATTTTAGTAGTTATATTACACTTTTTCAAAAAGTAAGTTAATTCTTGGCAAAAAACTCCATTTAATGTCTCATTTAGGGTTAAAGCAAAAAAGTCCAGGAAATTAAACATTAGGGTTGAGCCCCAATGCCCCGCAGTCACCCCGCACCCCCATCCTCCACAGACTGACAGATGCTGGGGTGTGCCATTGGGGTCGTGAGGCCTAAATCTCGCCCCATTCTTCTTTACTGTAGCATGTCAACCTGCTTACACATGGAATGGTGTGAGAGTTGGGCCACATGACCCCAAGGGCACACCTGGTGTCTGTCAGTCTGTGGAGGATGGGGTGTGGGGTGTGAGCGGGGTTAGGGGCTGAACCCTAATGTTTCATTTCCTGACTTTTTTCACTTTCACCCTAAATGATGCATTAAATGCATTTGTTTGCCATATGTGTGTGTGTGTATGTATATATATATACTTTTTTTGTGGCAAACAATTTCCATTTAATGTATCAGTTAGGGTTGTTCCACAGCGACAAAAGTGAGGGAAATTTGGTGTTAGGGTTGAAAACCCTAACTCCGCATTCCCCCCACCCCCATAGCTCCACACACACACACACATGCAAGTAGGGGGCAGGACCAAGGCAACATGACCAATCACAGACAACCAGCAGCAGGTGACAGAAATAACATACAACTGTCTAAACATACTACAAGACATATCCATCATCATGGGCCAACAAGTGTGCAAGTTCTGCTGGCATCCAAGCAAGTTTATCCTATGCATGCATATTGCCCATCAGTTGTTAGTGTATTGCAGTATACATTTTTTTACATCTAATAGATTTTCTATATCTTCTCAATGACAGTGTGTTGATAATCATCACTGTAATTACATGGCAGTATCTGGCAGTAGTGTTACAGCCCTTTTTGACTGATAATGCCTCCTGATGTTATACCGGAATAAGACAATCATGTGTCAGTATACTATTATCTGCACAGCAGTACTGTACAATCATCTTACATTATAGAATGTAACATCAGTGTGGAACTCTCAGACCTGATAACTCACATGGTAACACTATACAATAGCTCAGTTGTGAAAACTTTGTTATTTTAAACAGCAAATTCTGTGCCTCCACTATTTGATATACTGCTGCTACTATGGTATTCAAAGCATTAAAGTTCAGACGTCTGTCTTCATGAGCACATAGTAGCAGAGACCTTTTAAGACATTTTAATGTGTCTAACAATGCACTGATCTTACCATGCCATAAGAAAAAATTGGAATAGTACAGTATTATCTACTAAGCCATTCTCCACTATTATTTGAACCTTTACAGCTCTATATGACACTGTGTCACCCAAACTATTCTATGTTACTATTTCAGTCTTTTTGCCTTGCTCTGACTCTGTAACTGTAAATGCATGTTTATGATTGTATACACATTTCTACCTATCTGGTATTAGTGGTGGTGAAATACAACATTTTTCCACCTCTGTACCTATGAATGAATAATATTAGACAGGATTTACACCAAGGTTTTATGTCTGTATATGGCTCCTAATGTCACCCCAACAGTAGCAAATAATGTATTAGAATGCAATTATTAACACTATGCTGCCCACTGCTATCTAATCCTAAACACATCAACAGCAATGTCAAACTGTAGGTAACAAACTGTAAAATATCATTATAGTCCATGGTGGACATTATCATGCAAAGCATTTCACATATTCACTGTCATATGACTATTGTCATAGGCTGGGAACATCATGAGCCATCTGTACCACTGTTAATTGTGTTAGTGGCTCAGCATGGGACAGTAAAATTTTTATTTTGCATACTATTTTGAATCGCTAAGAACAGAACTGTCACACAAGTACTGAGTACTCTATGTATTAATACACATGTGACAAGAAATTATCATTTATGCAACATGCTTGTCTCAATGTGACCAAGCACATCTTGATTTGAACATGTGTACATTTAACAATACATGTTACTTAAGGGGTCCCATACTATCTTTTTTTTCCCTCTGCATGTCCACATTAGATAATGTACAATGTTATAGATACTTTCTTCTATGTTGATACCTCATTATATCATCACAGCATGAACAAACAATGTATATCATAGGAATTGTATGTGTAACAGTATTGTTGTGACATGTGACCGTATGAAGATGTGCACAACACTCTATACACCCATGACTGCTCAAATGCAACAGTTGTTGGCCCATGATGATGGATGTGTCTTGTAGTATGTTTAGACTGTTGTATGTTATTTCTATCACCTGCTGCTGGCTTTCTGTGATTGGTTGTGTAGCCTTGGTCCTGCCCCCTACTTGCATATGTGTGTGTGTGTGTGTGTGTGGAGCTGGGCAGGTGGGTGGGGAATGCAGAGTTAGGATTTTCAACCCAAACACCAAATTTTCTTGTTTTTGTCGCTGTGGAACAACCCTAATTGATGCATTAAACAGAGTTTTTTATGCCATGAATTTCCTGTCTTTTTGAGAAATCATTATGTCGTATTAATTTGAATATGTTGTTGAGACCATGCCTCCTTTTTCACAACATAGTCTCACCAAGATATAGATACCTTTGTCTAAATATGTAGTTGTCTGATAGTATTTATACAGCAATAGATAATGTTCTACACCTTTGATGTTAAAATAAAATGCTCAGTCTATGGAATAGGAGATGAATCTGTTCACCACATTGGTCTATAGCAGATTAACAGTGCAAAGGATGAAATCTGCACCAATGAGCATCATACACTATGTTTAGATGCACCAATACACCAACAGCAACATACATATTATCATTATTACTTGATGCTTAATAAAAGAAACAACACAGGTAGATAAGGCTTACAAAAGATTTATTGCCAATTAAAAATTGTAAAAAAGGCAGAATTAAAAATCCAATTGGTGCACAAAATCAGTCTCACAAAACAAACATTCAAATGTTTTTCATCAATGTTTGAAATACATATAAAACAGTATCACAGATAGTCAATGGCTAAGATGTGACAATAGTACACAATACATAAACACAGGTACCACAGTACTCTCTGCACACTGCTTACACATATCAAACAGTTATGATGTTGTTGTCATTGTGTGACTGATAATGTGAATGTTCCTGGGGTGGGTGAAAAACCAGATGCCAACCATTAAAGCAATAGCAGCAGAACCAAACAATGCTCTCTAAAAAATACACAGCTTAAACTTACTGTTAAACATTTAAATGATATATATTATGTGTACACATACGCATACATGTTAAGACATATCGCTATGTTACTGCATTTGGAAAATTCCCACCCAACCCCTCAATAGAGGTGATCAAAAAATATTATCAGGAACACAAAAACTCAGTTGTTATCAGTGAAAGTGTCTGATGTACAATTGTCAACTATTATAAACATACATAAAATTCACTTATTACACAAATAAATCAAATAGCATATGTTAACAGGAATTGTATATATCAGTGAAAATGATTAAATCAATACTAACAAACTAATGAAGCACCTTGATCTGTAACATGTTCTACTTACATTAAAGAAATAGTTTTACAGAATGCTATGAATTTAACATTTTATTATATGATAATCAAAATATGTAACCTTTAGATAATTTGAAATATGTACTACGGCACTTAACATTGATATCAATTATGGGTATATGGAATAACAATATACTATATATGTGGAACTACATATCTATGTCATACTAATTAATATATTAATATAACATTTAAAAGTTATGAATGCAAAACTTCTAAAGAGTCAAATATTACTACTTTTGCAATAGATCAACTTACATGGCAGTTAGCACAACTACTTTAAACATCACAGTATAAACTATTTACAAGTAATGCCTTTACAATCGTTTATACATATATACAATACAAATGTATGGCAACAAAACAGGGATAGTAATACACTGTTATAATGTATGGTAGAATGCTGTTAAGCATAAAAATCCACACCAGCTAAAATGTTGTTATGCTGCAGTAGCTTGCTGTTATACTGCACCAGGTAAGTAGCTACTGCAGCATAACAGCTTAGAACCTTGCTTGCATTCCAAAAGCATGAGCCGCATTGTCAAACTGTACTTCTGAACATTTACCATTTACCTGAGCGGTAAATTCAAAGTGGGAGCCCAGCTATAAAAAATACAGTATCAGCTTCTGTTTTCTGTAGGGATCATACTAACAGCTAAAGATTTATTCAGACGGGACTTTTTGCTGAACTTATGCCCTACGTAATGTTTTTCAACTGCCTCTGATTTCCTGACAGATGGTAACTTCATGATCCGTGAGTAAAAATCTCAACTCTACATGAATCACAGTAGTTGCTTGGTATTCAGAGTCAGATCCATCGCGTTTTGTGTCTTTTAGTACCACAATTAGCAGAAAAAGGTCCATACACTATAAAAGCTAATGTATAGGACCCTATCTGTAACAAGTTTGAAAACTCTTCTCAAGGTTGTCATGGTGATGAAACCTCTCGAGCTTCGCTCTCGAGGTTCCAATGATCACCATGACGACCTCTCAAAGAGTTTACAAACTTGTTACAGATAGGGTCCTATACATTATCCTCTATGTGACCCAAAATGGTGTTATTTAATGAAGACGCAAGTGGATACAAAAAAAAAATCAACACAGGCCACACCTGATGCTACTCAACATGTGACAGAGTGATGTGCATTTAACGGTATTGTACTCTTATGTTCAGGTCCTCAGACCATGTAAAATAATACAGTTAAAGACTGCTGACTCAGAACTGGAACAAACACCAGGATATCTTTTACTCATAAAATATTCTAATAATGTAATCATACACAAAAATGTTGACAAACAGATGTGTTACACAGTTTTCCTTATGCAGATGTACTAGTATTGTACCTTAGTACAGGCGGCAGTTGGCAAGTGTACCAACTAGTACTTGCTATTTCTGCATACAACATACTCATAAGAAAAGACAATGACAGAAGAGGGCAACCAGATAGGAATATCTCTTTTGACACTAAAAAGTCTTTCTTAGACATATAAGTGTGTTTTTTCTAGTGACTGTGAAGACAGCTGGTGCAGATTGAAGGCCACTGCAACTATTTTTACTGTGTCACTGAGCAACACAACAATCTTATACGTCACATTGAGTAAGCATATGCTATTAAACCATATGATATGTTACCAGTGTAGTAATGAATGTACATCTGTAACAAAAAATATGACAATGTACCAGAAGTCACTCTGCAACAAAATGGACAGCAAAGTTTGTCACATGTTATGTGACTATTACTCTGACACATGAAGATTGTCGTAATTCTTCAATATCAGTACATATGCATTTTTTAAATGTTGTGGTAGTCTCTGTTTGAAAGAGCTTTTTGAATCATCACACTCAATCCAGCCAGTTCTGCACCTCAACAAATAAATGTAATGTCCAGAATGTACAGACTGGCCATAGAGGTAGATCACAGAATGAGTGTCAAACACTGCTTGGCTAAATACAATTCTACAAGCTGTGAAATCAGTGATAGGTGTGTCAACTCTGAGCCCATTAGAGTCAAATCTATGCAATACAAGCATAAGATATCGAGAAGAACTCCTGAGATGTATGGACTGAGTACATGTACCTCCACACCTTACACACAAGTGACCACTTTCAGCATTTGTAAGCAGCTGCTGGAACTTGACAATTTTAATCTGAGGCACAAACAGAGAAACCCAAAGCATGTCTTCTGTGGCTTCTCACTCTGATTGACCACATAACACACATACATATTTGGTAACATAGGAACATAGAAACAGAGAATTTGATGGCAAATAAGGACTGCTTGGCCCGCCTAGTCTGCCCATCTCCCTACCTGATGGATAAGCTGCAGATTCTAGTAAATCAACAGCTTACTTCCTCCTACCACCCACTAGAATTGCCTTATGCCTGTCCCATGCATTCTTGAATTCTCCCACTGTTCCTGACTCCACAACCTCCTCAGGAAGGCTGTTCCATGCATCCACAACCCTCTATGTGAAAAAATACTTCCTAAAATTACCTCTGAGCTATCCACCCTCTATCTTCAAAATGTGCCCCCTTGTTCTTGCACATCTGTTCTTCTGAAAGATACTACCCTCTTGTACTTTGTTAATTCCCTTGAGATGCTTGAAAGTTTCAATCATGTCCCCCCTCTCCCTCCTTTCCTCAAGGGTATACATATTAAGCTGCTTTAGTCTCTCCTCATATGTCTTCTGGTGCAGACCCTGCACCATTTTGGTTACCCTCCTCTGAACAGCCTCCACTTTGTCTATGTCTTCATGGAGAAGGGGTCTCCAGAATTGCATACAATACTCCAGATGGGGTCTCACTAACTGTCTGTACAGAGGGATAACAATTTCCTGTTTTCTGCTGGTGATGCCTCTCCCTATGCATCCCAGTATCTCCCCAGCCCTCCTTACTGCCTTCTCACATTGCTTGTCCACCTTTAAGTCATCTGATATAATTACTCCTAGGTCTCTTTCGATTTTTGTTGTTGTTATTAACTCAGCCCACATTGTGTACTCTTCCCCTAGGTTTTTGTTTCCCAGATGCATTACCTTGCACTTCTTTGTATTGAATCTGAGCTGCCACATACAGTATTTGACCATTCCTCCAACCTTGCCAAGCCCCTTTTCATTCTTTCCACCCCATCTTGTGTATCAACCCTGTTGCAGATCTTTGTGTCATCTGCAAAGAGACATACATTTCCTTTCAAGTGCTCTCCAATGTCACTTATAAAGACATTAAAGAGGACTGATCCCAGTACCAAACCCTGTGGTACCCCACTAATTATCTTCCTTTCTTTACTGTGGACTCTGTTTACTATTACACTTTGAGTCCTGTTGTCCAGCCAGATTTTTATCCAGGCTACCACCTTGGGACTCACTCCAAGGCTGACTAACTTGTATATTAATCTTTTGTGTGAGACTGTGTCAAATGCCTTGCTAAAATCTAAGTAGGCCATATCCATAGCCCTTCCCTGGTCTACTACTTTGGTCACCCAGTTAAAGAGATCTATTAGGTTCATCTGACATTGCCTTCCTGCTGTGAAACCATGCTGCCTTGGGTCCTGTGTCCCACTGGCCGCAAGGTACTCAACAATTCTTTCCTTCAGAAGTGATTCCATCATTTTCCTTACCACTGCAGTCAAACTAATTGGTCTGTAGCTTCCTGCCTCTGCCCTGCTCCCACTTTTGTGAAGTGGAATCACATTTGCCCTCCTCCAGTCCTCAGGTACCACCCCATCCTCACATGATTTGTCAAAGAGACTAGTAAGTGGTGTTACTAGTTCTACTCTTAGTTCTTTTAGAATTCTTGGGTGAATCCCATGAGGCCCTATTGCTTTGTCCACCCTCAGTTTCAAGAGTTCTTTCAAAACCCTTTCTTCTGTGAATGGACTGGTATCGACCCCCCCATTCAGAGTTTCTCCCTTGTTTGGTTTAGGTACCTCCCCCTCCTCTTCCGTTGTGAATACTGAGCAGAAATATTTATTCAGTATCCCTGCTTTTTCACTGTCAGCCTCTGCCCACATTCCCTCCCCTTTATTAAGTCTCTGTATCCCTCTCTTGGTCTTTCTTCACTCCCTAATTTACCTATAAAAGGTTTTATCCCCCTTATTAATAGAGTTGGCTATCTTTTCCTCGGTTTGTGCCTTTGCTATTCTGACTGCCTTACCTGCCTCTTTCTGCTTTAACTGATAAAGTGCTCTGTCCTGCTCTTTCTGTGTTTCCTTATATTTCCTGAATGCTATGCTTTTCTCCTTAACCATCCCTGGCACCTCTTTTGAGAACCATAGTGTTTTTTTCCTTCATTTTGTTTTGTTGATTTGCTTCACACAAAGGCTTGTTGCACAGTGAAATACTGATGCATTGGAATCCCCTCTTCATCCCAGCTGTTTATGATTGCCATCATGAACTCACTGGCATCCTGCTGCATGTTAGCAGCAAATGAACTGCATCTGTCATATGTCCCCAAAACCTGTCATAGAGATGTAAGTGGCTGTATATTGTTAGACTGATCAGAAGCCACGTTGACAACTTGCTTCAATGCCTTTGATAAGGCAGTCTTTTGTAAAGCAGATATTGCCTGCACAAAGTATGGCATGTGGAGAAAGACTTGCATAGCTGAATTAGCATAGCAGTTTACTCTAGTACTGTTATCAAACACTGGGATAACAGCCATACCAACTGACTTCTGCCAACAGCCAGTTCGGCACTTGTATTTGACATTGTGACCTTCTTAACACTCTGCACAGTTGAATCAGTTGTGTAAGCTCATTTTCTTTTGTTGCCAGGTGTAGCTGTGACTGTGGGATGTGAGACAACCACACGTAGGTAGTAGTATTATAGACATCTGTGGCTGATGCAGAGTACATATTCTGTTGTACTTGACAATATATTGCTTGTCAGCACGTATCTTCTGAGGTGCAAGTGTTATGATGTGCAACCCAGAAAGACTACGTTACGTGTGAAAGTGCAATGTAGCTCATGCCATCTTTGAAAATGTCTGTCCCTATGTCCACCATTACTGAATCCAAACTCAAGTCCTGAGACTTGTGAATTGAAACAGCATATGCAACACATATTGGGAACTGTTTCCTGTTCACATAGATATCCTTAAATACCTGGAACTTAACACAGGTACGATCAATCTGCACAGACTGTTCCATGTTGTCAAACTGGACAACAAGTGTCTCAATAAATATTTTCTGAACATTGTAAATGAAGTCAATGATGTTACCCATGGCACCATTTATAACGCCACACTCCACATCAAGATTGCAGCATAGCATGACACGTGCATGCTTACAAACTGCAAGAACAGCTTCCAGTCCAGCTGTGTGTGAAACATCTGACTTCAGTTCAGAGAGTCTTTCAGTCATCTTCGCTACCATTTTCTGACTTAGAATGACACCCTCAACTGTATCAACAGCATGCAGTGTGAGAATCTCTTGATTCTCTCTCTGCAACATGGCACTGTTGAACTCAACACATTCCTTCAGTCATGGCAAAAGACACACAATGCATGTGCCTGTGGAGTACACATCACTGAAAACATCACATGCTGTGTCTATGGATGTAGTATCCATTCTGAATCTTTGACTATGTAACATTGAAACATGTTCTGGTGACAGAGAACTTGGACGAGCTTGATCCAACAGTGCATTACAAGCCAGATCACCACTTTGTTGCATGTTCTGATACAGCTCGACATAGGTAAATAACTCCCACAGGTTAAAACCTCCAATGCAACCTAGTGTATTCTTAGCCTGCTTGATAGTCAGAGCTGCAAAGACATGTTCCGCATTAACTGGTGCAAGCTGTAAGTGGTATCCAAATACTACAATGCTTTTACCACCAAATGCGTCTCCATAGTCAGTCCCCAAGATCTCCTGTGGATGTAGGTGTATACAGGCAAGCATTACATTGGAGACCATACTAATCTCATCAACGATGAGTAACTTCATCTTATTAAACATAGAATGAAGCTGAGATGCAACCTCAAATGACAGCTTACGATACTCTCCTGCTTTGCCATGCTCCACTGGCAACATGAAGAGATGGTGTAATGTAATTCCACCGATGTTGTATACAGCCAGTCCAGTGGGAGCACTAACAGCAATTGGCATTGATGACCCTGTCAGGTTCCATATTTCTGCCATTATGGCCTCTATAAGGAAACTCTTCCCTGTGCTGGCTGAGCCACTAACAAACATCAGCAGTGGCTTGTAGTCAAGACAGTAACATTTCTTGTGTTCGTGTAGTATTCCATGCCGGACAACATCAGTGACCTCAGAGTGAACCACACATTGTTGGTCATTGAGTCTCTCTCTCTCTCTCTCAACTCAGCTGTGTCAACACTGCAGTGTGTGCCATATTCCATAGCACTCTCTACTTCTGACATGAGTACTTCTGGGGCATTCAGAGACAGAAGTTCTCCAAGGATACCTTGTCCTTCTGGATCAAGATTGTCCTGTGAACTGACAGGAGTGTCCTCTTCAGGTTGTTTCTGTGCCTTCTCAGGTTGCTCCTTCTCAGTGTCTAGCCTCTGTATATATATGTCTGAGTATTCACTTTTGAATGTCTCGTAACTGTGATTGAATTCTTCCTTGAATGTATCACAGTCACCTTTTAATTCAGACTCATTCCTTCAGGGTCTAAATAGAAATAGGAGAGCAAAGTAGTAATGCTCTTTGCTCTCAGATGTGCCTAAATGTAACTTACAGTGGTCAATGAGCCAAGGTTTATGTCTCTTAATGAGACAGTCGTCCACTCCTTTGACCCTGTAAATGTCGCATGTACAATCAGGTTAGACATCTGTCTTGTAGTCATACCACTTAGCCACCTCAAATAAACACATTTGATCTATGTCTTCGTGTCTACGGGGGTAGTACGTGTCAATGAGGTTATTCTTCAAGATTCATCTTGAAGACAGTCTCTTGAGAACCAGTTCCTCAATCTCAGCATGAGGAATAAGTACACATTTTTGCTTCTCTTTGTAGTTTATACTGAGAAAGTGCACAGCATCAGATTTGCCATACAAATGTGTACCAATCAAGCGATCTCCAGCCTCATTGGCACCACATTCTCTGTGTGATAGGATCTTCAACCTCAGTGACCACAATTGAGATGTCAGTGACTTGCTTGAACTGGCAATATCTTCCCAAAGATCTTGTAAGCTAGTCTGTTCATGTTTAGTTATGTACAAAGTGACGTACCAAACTAGAGCCAATGAGTTGTCAGTCATAAACAGAACATCTATGTTCTCTTGCCACATTAGAAGAAGAGTAAGGTTGTAGTCATTGATGTACACCTCATTCTCTTCTCTGGGTAACTCATAAACTCTCTTGGTTGATTTTGCCTTCAAGTGGTATCGCATAGCTGAAAAAAGTTCATTCATGCAACCATCCTGACAGACATGTCTAGGGAATCCGAAACGGCATCTTGTGTGCCAATCAGATTTGTTCTTCACTACCCGGCAGCAATATTTTTCACAAATATAGCGTTGAAACTTCTGCACCAACTTCCACAGTGTAGGACTGTCGTGCCTGAAATGTGGCAGGTGATGTACTGCTTAATGAATGCTAGCATTTGTACTGCTTCACATTCACCTATGCATGTGGCATCCTTAATTCACAGTAACATGTGAAAATGAGGAGTGCCTCGTGCCTGATACTCCATCCTCCAGAAGTAATGCTCCACAATACCAAGAGATGGATTGTCCTTTGACAAAATGAAAATGAAATTGTCATGGAATCGCTTGTGGAAATGCCTTGCACAGACACAGGGTCAATTGAACACATTTCTCCGAGATTCGTTGATGAAATGCCCTCTACATCACAATTTGCCCACTTCAATAGTTCTTTGACCTCATTCCAGGCATACTTGGCACAACTGAGTGTGATGAACCATGTGGCTGGACCATACTCTTGCAGCATGGTCATCACCTCAGAGTGTCTGCGATACCAGTATTCTTTGGTGCCATGTAGACTTGACAGAATGGAAGACAAATTCACTTGCACATTTTCATCTTTCTGCTTTAGTTTCTTCAGGAACTGTGCAGCTGTTATTCCATCAAGTGGAGTTGTGAGACGAATAGTATGTGCAATAGACGCAGACAGTATGCTAAGCCCACTCTCCCACAGGAGATGAAACAGGTACTGTACATTACATCTGAATTTGCCATCCTTACTGAGCACACAGCTAGTATTGTACTCAGCACCCTGCACTCTCACTTCTCTTTCATTAGGTATCCACCTGACATTTTGGGGAATAAATCTGGGAAACAGTGTGTTTCCAATGTTGCCTCCCAAATGCTTACTAGCTCACCTTCCACCTGTTTCATTTGATAAAGATCAATGTTGTCCCCTACTGGATCTCTGCCATGCAGTGGGTGAATTGTGCACTGTTCATACACATTATCGTTTGTCTCCACGTTGACCTTCTCAATCATTGGTTTTGTGGTTTCCAACAGATCATGTTCAACAGATACAGTGGTCATGCGATCAATATCAAGGTCTGAATAAAAGGGATTGTTGCTCTTTAAATAAGTAAGAGCAAGCTTCACCTTCTCTGCATTGACAACATCCTGCCAAATGACCTTTGACTTAGTTAGAACACCATTAACAAGAATCACCAAAGTGTTCTCAATGGAGATCGCCTCCACATTTTCCTGCAGAGGAAGTGGGAGATACATAACGGAACCCTTAAGAGATCTAATGAGTTCTTTTTGTGGAATGTTCCATGTCTTTGAGTTCAGATGTAGAATAGCTTGAAATGGTTTCATAGTCTGAATAAGAATATGTTCAAACATATTCAGTGTGGCAATCTCAGCTGGCATAACATGTGCATCCATATTGTTCAGGACTGACCTTGGTGGCAGAATGTTAGCCTTCATTTTGGAGAAACAGTGCTTGCACATCACAGTGATTGGGTCTAACTGAAAGTCACATTTTAACAGCAGAAATGCTGACAGTTGAAACCACATGTCATTGTACGCTGACAAGGTTTTCAGGTTGACTGTTACTGTTTGTTTCTCGTAACAGAGCCGATCACATGACACACATACAGAGTCAAATTTTTCTGTTTTTGCCAACTCAGATTTGGCAATTGATTTCCCAAACTGCTTGACAATATCACTTTCTAAGACAGACACAGAATTTTCGTCAGCAACTGATAACTGATCATTCACAGTGTCTGTCATACTGCTAACCGAACACAGCTGTTTCAAAAATATCATGGCACCATGCATGTCACCAGACTGCAGTAACTCATTCAGATGAGTATACTGAGTGACAACTCATCGAACCGCATATATTCTGTACACAAAGTTCTGCATGCCTGATTGATACACTCCCAGCATCCGCATGTGGTAAAAGACACTGTCGCAAACACCACTATCTAGACATGCAAGCGAGTGACCCATAAGTCCAGTATGTGGATGGATCTCACAAAGGTCTATACTTTCAGTTTATGTTTGTCTTTATGACCAGTAATGACAAACAGGTTGATAAAGTGCTCAACTTTGTCAAATGATGATTGCCTTCGGTTGCAAGTCACATCACACATCCATGAGAGACAGTGATGCTTACGAGGCTGAGTAGTTGCCTCACACTCATCATCTGACTCCATTGTAGTGTCATCACACACACTCAGCACATTACATAGTTTAACGGACTCATCAATGCACAAGTTGCTGTCCTTTTTCTGTGAGTAATATGACTCCTCCCAGAAATACGCCTCTGAGTGCTGTGTGTGCAGCCACCGACCTGTGAAAACATCACAGAAATTGAGCAGATTCAAGACAGGATACCATTGTAGCCTCATTTTTATATCATACACAACTTTCCTGAACTGCTCAAGTACATGTGACATCTTACGCCACAAACATTGAAGAACAAATAGTGCTCTATTAACAAACGTACGTACTTTTAGACACAATGTCATCAAAGAAAGATGACTCTTTGTTTTTTTGCACTCACGTCTCATCACAGCAGCAATAAGTCTCTCAATCTTAGCTTTAGAAGCTAGTGATCAAAAATACATTTGCTTCCTTAGATAAGCATCTGCAGCTATGAATTTACGTTGCCACTTAGTACTTTTTTTATGCTTGCCTTTGCAACATGAGTGTTTCATCTCAGAGATTTGCATAACTGTTGCTCAGCTACACATTTTTTCCTTGCAGTTGAGCAAGTACACACTTTTTCTGTGGAGTGAGCAACCTTTGAAGTAACTCCTTGTGTAGAACACTGAATCGTTTTATGTCTTGAGCTACCATCAGTGGATTTCAGAGCACTCTTAAGCAACAGTGAAGTACTATGATACCTGTTTCATCTCTGCATACAGCTCTGTCTCTGTTTAGAGGGCATCTTCCCTATCTAAATTCACAATAGTCTGCACCAATCTTACAGAGCTATCAGACACCTGTATAATAAATAGAAAAAAACAAAATTTTAGTGTTGATCTTTTTTTTGTCCTGACATTACATAGTGACAGTCACTATCCATGTCTCATATAAGAACAGTAAATAGTACTGTCTACAAAAGATTGCAATCATTATTACTCTAATAACTGAACACCACTAAACCTATATTCAATATTTTCAAACATTGCAGAACATAAGCTGACTAATAATATCAGAAGAAATATCTGAAAATGTCAAAATTGAAGAATTAGCACAATGTAAAGCATCCACATTAGTTTTTTCCTAAAAAATACTGTTTTTAACAAAAGTTTAAAAAGCAGTGTCGAACGTGCAACATTTTCACAAAATATGATGTTCTGTGCACGAAAGTGTCACAAAATTTAATGTCGCTAGCATGAAAGTGTTGAATATAGTGTCGCAAAAGTAGTGTTGAATGCATGAAAGTGTTGAATAATAGTGTCTTGAGTATGAAAGTGTCACAAAATGACATTGTTAAACACCCCCCTTTAAGACTCAACCAATCAGAGACTGCTTCCTATTTGACTGACAGACGCTGCCACCAATACAGCGTCACATTGATCAGGCCATGTCAGGCAACCAATCACAAATGCTGAAGAGTGAAGAAAAAGGACATAGCAGCCATCTTAGAAAAAAAAGGAGAGACCCTGCTTTACACTGTGTAAGTACACCGCATTTTATATACAATTTTTCTAGCATTATAAAACTGTTGGCAGCACAAAAATAGTATTGAACAAAATGTTTTTTACTGCTCTATTTGACTATGACAATCTAAATAACCTATTATGCTGTAAAAAGAAGTTATAACTGTTTAAAGTCAGGGTGTCAAGCAGTACTTCCTAGCACAGATAGAGCTGCAAATGGAGGCAGAAAGCAAGCAGCACATGTATCATAACACAAGAGGCAACCCATCACATGCCTCTGTGTAGCTGTGATTATTTGAAGTAGCCTATTAAAATGTAGTATTTTCCCACTAAGAAATCTTTCAGTATTTCTGGTTGACAGCAGCTACAGCCATTAAGTGTAGTCATAGGCAGTGCATGCACTCTATTGGTTAGCCATCAGAAAGCATCAACCAATAACTTGTAATATCACTGTGTTTTGGGGCAGCCCACCAAAGCAATGCTGAAGGAGAGAGGGAAATTTCAGTTTCATATTCAGTAGTGACTAGACACTGCAGGAAAAACACTGATTTTTTTGGTAGCTCTCTGTCCACTTCTCAGCTCAAAAACTCAGAATGGCAGAAAAAAGCAAATGGACTGTGTAGGTAGTGGACAGTAGCATAGTAAGGCACACTTCTGAGTGTGCTTAGGGGAGTGATTTTGGCAGAGATCTGCAGCTTCCAAATTGCTCTGTTAAGTGGTTTGGCAAGGGTGGCATGAGGTGGGAGCATCTCATGCCAACAATGCACAGACTTTTGAGGACTCAAGCTCAGCCTGACATACTGCTGATTTATCTCGGAGGCAATGATTTGGGCACAAAAAGATAGATAGATTTAGTGTCAGAAGCAAAATTGGACCTTGCTTCCATTATGGATATGTTACCTGCCTATAAGATCATTTTTTCTGATATTACAGAGCATAGATTCTGGCAAGCAGAACATCATATGTACCTAATTGACAGAGCTTGCAGAAAGGTAAACATACAAATATCTGGATATCTTCACATTGCTGGGATGCACACCATACGTCACCCTGAAATTAAATATAGTAATGATTGGCTATACCTACTAGATGGTGTGCACTTCTCACATGCTGACAATTGCCTTTTCCTGAGTGACCTTCAAGAAGGGATCCTCACAGTCCTCTAAAAATATCAGGCTGTTACAGCAGATACAATTGTAAAAAAAGGCTCTTTTAAGAGCCAAATAACTTGGTCAAAAAAATAGAAAAGCAGCACAGATAAAACACACAATGCAAAAGTCATGCTATTTCACTGTTATACCACTACACAAATTCAGATTCATGCAGATCTTCAGAACTGTGGCATGCATACAGCCATGGTTAATAAACTGTAGTATAAAAATATTGCTATGTTGTTTCAGTAGACATCTAAGATATACTGAAACATAGAATTACGAAGACAGTACTCCTTTGTCAATGTCATATTATCTAATGATTAGTCTACCCATGAAACATTGTGTCTTATAATAACTATAGAATCTCAAACATTTACCTCTCTGTGCATCCTTAGTATAAAATGTATACAGAGGAGAAAAAATGCACAGTCACAATACATCACAGTAACATACTGTTTTATTTCTATTCATAACAGCTTTAAACAAGTCAAAAAACAGGTATGAGACTCTGGGGTTCGAGGGAGGTATGCTGCCTGGTTGAGGCAGCCCAGGCCAGAGGGAATGCCCATATCCTGATGAGAAGCACCAACAGGAAGCTGGATTCGATGTGGAGGCACATCTATGACTTCTTGCGGCTTATTTTAAAAGTGAAAAATAAGAATCCTGCGATGTGCAAGAGGAAGTGGAAGCTGTTGCTCCAGCATTTCTACATACTCAAGAACAGAGAGGAGATACCAGACGATGATGTTTTCTGGTACTACCTCGCTCATGAGATGTGGGAGGCTACTGGGAAGCCAGCTGCAGGGGAGTGCCTAACACACCATGAGTAAAGAAACTATCTGTTACTCAGCATAACATTTTCTTTCCCAGGAATGAAAAAGAGAAGCTCACTGTTGTGTTAATTATAAAAAGGGTCTGAGAAATGGAGCTTTCTGATTGGCTGCAAACATTCTAACAGCCTTATGTTAATCTTTTATTAACAAACATGTAGAGCTTAGCCATATGCTGAACAAGATTTAACACTGTTTTAAAACATTTTTTGTTATAATAGCAATAAGGCACCCTCAGGTATTATGTTAATGCTCAGTTAATCACCATCTAGGGGCACATGGCACTCAGCTACACCTCGTGCCACAGTACACCTCTAGAAGGTGATTAACATACCATTAAGATAACCCTTGGTCATGCCTTATTGCTTAAATAAGATAACACCTCAGGTAGTGAGGTACAAGACCACAGCCTCAATAACGTCCACTACCTGAGGTGTCACATGATCCCACCACACCAGACAGCTTCAAGGCTGCTATTCCCACAATACAATGTTTTGTTGTAATCCACACTATTAGAAATTATGCCAATTTGTGTGTGACTCCAATCACAGTGATGCTCCATTTCTGTACATTGCCTCACTATAAGAATGGCTGTGCATTCAGCAAACCAGGAGTCCGGGGCCGATGCCAATTTGGGGGTGGGATCATATCTGCGGTTAAGGGGGATATTATAAGATGGAATAAGCTACCTTTGAACTTTACGGCGCGTCTGGGCCTCATTAAGATGAATGTTTTACCGAGACTGCTATATCCGGTATATTTAGCCCCATTTAGTATCTCTACTAATTGGTTTAGTACAATCAGAAGGCTAATTTCAGGATTTTTATGGAATAACAAACCAGCCAGGATAAAGTATAATGTCTTGCGACTGCCGTATGAGGAGGGGATCAGGTTACCTGACTCCATGCTTACTATGTGGCAGGTCAGTTAGGCCTTATGGCTCAATGGGGAAAGCGATGGGGAAAATTATATACCTGCATGGTTGCAAATTGAGAAGCAATTGTTATTGAGCTCGCCTTACCCCTGAATCGATGCTATATGCTAAGCCTAAAAAAGGTTTATTTAGGGAGGGGTATGGGAACCCAATCAGGAAAACCGCAGAGGCCTTTTGGTCCTTTCTCACTCCGGTACAAAGGTGCTATCAAACGAAGTCCAGAGACCAGCCCATATTGGGTAACTCTAATTTGGTTATAGTGGGTCGGGTCCTTGGACATCGGTGGTCCAATTATTTGTGTGATTTAAGACTGAAGGAAGTGATACAGGGAGATAAAATAGTCCTGTCATTACAATGCGAGGGATTGTCCTTTTTCCAAAGGTTACAGCTTAAACAAATGTTAGCAGGGTTTCGGAAGGAGATGGGGGACCCCATAGATAACTTTTTCTCATGGGGGAGTTTAAGGGAAGCCTTCCGGAAAGCTAACCCACTCTCACAAGTTTATAAACTTCTTTGACTCCTGGGCCCAAATACTCCTACACAAATCCCTTACTGGGACAAGGTGATGCCCCTAGAAATCTTAGGTGGAAACTATTTGGAAGAGCACCAATACAATGTGATTCCCAAATATAGAAACATGCAGATCTTTGTGGTTCACAACATATACTATACCCCTGTAAAGCTATATGGCAGAGGGCTGAGACAGACGGACCTGTGTTTCAGGTGCGAGAAGGAAGTGGGTGACCTGTTGCATGTAATGTGGGGATGTAGTAAAATCTCACCCTTATGGAGGGAGATTAAATGGGGCATGGATCCAATGCTGGATTATACAGCTTTTATAACTCCAGAAATATGTGTTCTGGGTGACTTTTCCCAGATTATAGGGATTGTACCCAAATTCCACCTTTCTTTAATGGTGTCGGTAGTCAAGGCGTTCTTAGTAAAGCATTGGAAGGATGATCAGGCTTGTCCATATGAACAATGGGTGAGAGAGCTTTTGGGGGTATTGGCCAAGCTAAAGAGACACCTACTCTCTGAGGGGAGACAAGAGCTATACGTTAAAAGATGGGCAATATTAGATGCGATCTACTCCCAGCAAGTTACAAACACTGGAACTCAGGTCTGTCTGTCAGATAGTGATTAGCAAAGGAAAATATGCTGGAGTGTTTAATGCATATATTGCTTTGTGCCTTCTTGTACTATGCTTTTTCCTTTATTATCCCCAAAATTCTTGGTAATATTTGGACTTTAAAATTTCCTAGATGGTCAAAATTGGGGTCATACTGGGTCCATTACCAAGATAAAGGGGACTGGTTTTAGTCTGCAGAGGCTTAAGGGGTTGGGGACTCTCTCTCTTTCCAGGGACACACAGTCAGTCGTCCAGGAGTCAGTCCTTTGGGGGCTATAGGATATAATACCCTTGCAAGTGGACATATAGGGAAGATTGAGTCAATGAGGGAAGGGGGTACTCTAACACTGGTCAGCGTACCATATTAAGGCACTATTGATTCTGGAACTTGACCACAACGTGGGGCGGCTCTCCAGTGTGCTTGTACATAGGGGATGTACATAGTTTGCACAGCCAGTATTGGGTTGTGTCCTTGGCTTGGCCAGGTATGTGTATGTTTGTTTGTCTGTCTGGTCTACTGAAAATGAATAAAGGTGATTTAAAAAAAAAAAAAGAATGGCTGTGCATTCAAGCTGCACTGCCTGGTGCTGGGGGGGGTTGGATATTGACTTTCTGATACCATCAACTCCTAAGTATCATAACTTATATCTCTCTAAAATCAGGCTGATATTATATTGATATCCATGCCCTTAGTATTACAATCAGTCTGCACTCAGGATGCACAATCTTTTCTGTTAGCAAGGCTGGTGCATTGTCTGACTGCCACTGTCAAACTCTTAAGTCATGTAATCCTGCAATACAAAAACTTTAACCATTGATCTATATGCATGTTTTTCTCCTGAGACTGTCTACTCACAATGCACTGTCTGACCTGTCCTGCAACAGATGGCATTAAGTAGATCACACCATGCAACTCCTAACTTTCTCAAGTACCAATCAACAAGAATCATGCAGCTGTACCATGAATATTTATTAGCTTTCTTTGTGTGACTCCTCTCAGGATATGATACCTTCTCATGGGGGTATGTGGCGGGGAGAGAAGCAGTGAGTCGCTGACATTGTTCAAGTTGTTACTGTCCCAAACTCGTGTGTTACTTAAGCAATATAACTGTACTGTTTATATTCATAGCCTTTATTTGACTCTGAGTGGTTACACAGGGTGCGGTACCTGTTTTTCTTTTGGGGGGGTCATAGCCTACCTGTCACCAAGCAACTCCTAACTATCCCAACTAGTGTGTTACTGGTATTATGGACTGTTCCTTTTATATGCATTACCTTTCTTTGTCTGTTACTACATACTCAAGATACAGTACCTGTTCCATGAGGAGGAGGGCATTGCTTATTTCACACCATTCAACTTACTAGTCTCCCAAACAATGTGTCACTGCAATCATTGGAATGTAAAATGTTATTTCCATAATGGTAATTTCCCTGTGGTTCTCCACTATTGATGCACTGCTCGAGCCACAGGTTGGTACATTACCTGACTGATGCCAAATCACTCCTAACTTCTGTACAGCCACTGGAACCACAAAGGTTAACCATCAGTACTGTTGACTTTTTTTTTCTTGTGACTACCCACTCACAATGCACTACCTGACATGCAGTATTAGGGGTGTGGAGGGGTCCCACTATTTACTAAGTAACACCATGCAAATCCTAACTGTGCTAAATAGAGTGTTACTAAAATCATTCACCTGTACCATCTATTTTAGTAACCTTTGCTTACTGCGGTTATCGTCTCAGGATGCACAACCTGTTGTAGGTGGGGGGGTAACTATCATAGCTAGTATGTTACTGCTATCATCTGGCTGTTACATTTAAATCCATTAATTTTTTTTGTCTATTCATATACAGCACCTCATCTAGGTGTATCTTAATTGGCAGACAAGAGTACAATTTTTCAAAGAAATGTCTTTTAAATAAGTGAACACACATATACCATACTCAACAAAAATCATTACTATCTTTCATTCATAGATCATCAGAGGTGCCCCCCACCACAAGGCGAGGTAGTACCAGCCAAACCAGAGGCTGTGGAGCCCGAACATTCAGACTCTGACAGTGTCATCATTGTCGAGTCAGAAGGTAAGAAAATTCTACAAGAAATTATTAATAATACTTACTCTCACAACTTGATCTCCATTGACTCTTGATGCTGTGCACCCACTGAGCTGCTGTTACATTGCAATGTACTGCACTATTTTTGCTCAGACTGTACACTGTCAAAGCAGAACCTCCTTGTGCATCATCACAGTGCATGGCCTTGCTGACCACATAGAAGTACTAATTGTACAAGCATATGTACCTTTATAATCAGCAAGCTGTTCTGTAATTGTAAATGTCACTAGTTTTCCTGTGGTTCTCCACTCAAGACGCATCATGTGTTAAATGTATAACTAAGGACTAATACCTGACACAGTACTAATTACTGAGAAAGAGTTATGTAGAAAATAATTAAGTATCTTCTCAGAAAAGAGAGTTTTAGTTGTGCAATTTTCAACAGATAAGTATTTAGCACAGGTATTGTCATACTGACTTTGTCAGCATTACATAGAAAATCATTAACATGAGTGTTTTCATATCTGACTCTCAAGTCGGGATATAATACCTGTGTGTGTGTGTGGGGGGTGGGGTCACGGTGAAAGTACCTGAGTAGTATCATACCACAGGTAAGAATACTAAGTTTCCTCTTGATATTATACTGATATCCATCACCTTAAATTCACAGTGTGTGCCCAGTCAGCGTACAGTTGCCAAACAAGTTACTGGAAAATTCCTGGGTAACACTGTGCAGCCCCCCAAAGTCGTGTAGCTTGTGTGTTACTACAATAAAGTATGTACTCTTTATATTCATGGCCTCACTTTTACAATAAGTCTCCAGTCAGCATATAAAGTCTTCTTTGAACAGGGGGTAGGGAGGAGGATTGCCTGGCTTATTGTGTGGAACTACTAACTGTCCTAATTTGTGTGTTCTTACAACCAGGGAGACACACCATACATCTCTACATACTTTCTTTCCCTATCACTGTACACTTAGTATGCACAACCTTATTAGGGGAGGTGGGACATTGCCTGCCTGCCTGATGCCATGCAACAACTAAGTGTCCCAACTTGTGTCTTATTCGATCATGAACCTGTAACTTTGATGTCCATAACTGTTGTTTTACTTAGATTATACAATGGTGTGTGAAAATCCTGGAACCTCATTGGTCAAAACATATCACATGACCGTGGGTAAATCCTGCATTACCCACGGCTGAGGAAATGCATTTTATAAAACAACATAATTAAACACATTTCACACATGGGCCCACTGTATAATCACAATAAGGCACTCCAGGATGTGAGTTATTGGGGTTTCACCCACTTCTTGTGTGGTTAAGTCACTCGGCTGCACCTCGTGACACACCACACAAGGTGTGGGTAAACCCCCAATAACCCACACCCTGTTGTGCCTTATTGCTTAAGTATGCACTCTCAATTCAGTACCTCATGTGCAGTGACGCAGAGGGGGGGACGGGTAGGAGGTCTTCACATGTCTGATGCCATGTAGCTCTTAACTGTTCTAATTTGTGTCTAACTGCAACCACAGAGGTACACCGTCACTGTCTCTGTACTTTCTTTAACTCTGACTCTCCAGTCAGGATGCATTATCTGGCCTGGGTGGGGGAGGAGGAGGAGGGGACATTACTTAGCTGATACCGTACAATTCCTAACTCTTTCAACTAGCGTGCACTCCAATGATAGGGCTGTACCATATAGACCCATAACCTTTGTTTTCCTGTCAGTCTCCACTCAGAATACAGTGCCCACTCTGTCATTATTTTTTTGGGGGGGACATACCCTAGACAACAACATGCAAGTACAAGCTGTCCCCCAGGTCACACAACATGATGTTTTGTCAGACAGTAATGCTGACTACAACAGTAAGTTGAACAAAAGTGCAAATGAAAATGGTAACAACAATTAAAACACAAGCAGTAACAAAAAATGCAAACAGTAACGCACACATTAGCGTATACGAGAAGGGTAAAGCAAAGGTGTATGTAAAACCAAATAGATACAGTAAGAGTAACAGTAACAAAAGTAAAATCCCTGCATCTTTTAAACAACCTATTTCTCTGTCTTACAGTGGTCAAGGAGACTGGAACAACATCACGGGTGTAGTGAAGCAGGAGCCTGGCACCAGTGCTGAACATAAGTCTAGCAACATAAACTGACACACACTATAGACTGCTGGCAACAGTATCAGTGGATTTTATCTCATAGTATATATTTAGCCAATCATTACAGGTGAACAGTAGATGTGCACCTCATCTGTTGGGGGGGTGGGGGGCTGGGAGCATTGTCTTGTTGACAACATACAACTCCTAACTGTTCCAAGTAGTATGTTACTACAGTCATAGAGCTGTACCACATATATCCATAGCCTTTCTTTGTATCTGACTCTTCACTGAGGATGCAGTACCTGTTTTTGTGGTCAGGGCCATTGACTGGCTGACACCATGCAACTGTTAACTGTCCCAACTACTGTGTTACTGCAATCATGGAGCTGTACCGTTTATGCCCATAGCCTTTTTTTTCTTGTGAGTCTCCACTCAGCATGCAGTTCCTGCTCTGGGGTGGGGGGCATTGCCTAGCTGATACCGTACAACTCCTAACTCTGCTAAGCTATGTGTACCTGCAACCACACAGGAACACCATTTATGTCTATCTACTAGCTTTTACAGTGACTTCCCACTCAGGATGCACTACCTGTCCTGGGTGGGGGGATTACATTGCCTAGCTAACACCATACAACTCTTAACTGTCCCAACTAGTATGTTACTGCAATCACACAGCTGTGTAATTTATATCCATAGCCTTTCTTTCCCAGTGAGTCTGCACTTAAGATGCAGTACCTGCTCTGGGGGGGATTGCCTGCCTGATGTTGTACAATTTCTAACTATCTGAACTAGTGTGCTACTGCAATCATGGAGCTGCACCATCAATATCCATTACCTTTGGAACACTGGTGCTTCCAGCAAACCCACTCTGATTGGCCAGGAATTTTCCCCTGCTATAGACACCTGGCACTTTGTTAGATTTTCGATAGAACTAAGCACATCTCAACTGTGTTATTAGGAGTTTTTCAACTGTATTAGCTGGATTGAAATTTCTACTACTGTTTTAAAGTGCTTACACCTCTTCTGTCTGACTGCTCTTCCTGCAGCACCCCACCCCATCCAAGCACTCTGCCTTGGTACCGATAAGTCTAACTACTTTTTTCTTTTTTTTTGGCTAGTTTTCCATTAGCAGGTTATATAGACCTGCCACTAGAGGGATTCTTGGTCTTCTACATAAATCACTGTATTCATTCGTAGGGCAATATGGCCTGCATTATCATTCTACTTCTTTCGGGTGCTGCTACAAGGGACTTGAGTCTGAAGGGTGGATGGCCACTAACTAAGCTGCTCCTGCTCTCCTTGTTCCTCTTCTGCTGTATTTTCTCATCTATATTTTAAGTGAGTACCTAGGTGGGCAAATTCATTTGCCTAGAAAATATTGCTCTAATACAAATCACAAGACCACTCAGGTCTGGGACCATAGCTCTCCTTATTGTGTTTTATTGCTCTAAGGTGCAGAGTTTTCAGCAATACAGTGCAATTGAAGTACCTCAATGCAATCCAGTTCTCCAATGTACCTTATCAATTCCTAATGTTATAACAGTCTACCGTGCAGACACTATGTCATTCTCCTCTCCCTTTAGCCTATTCCCAGTTAGCCTACACCCCTTGCTACTGTCCTCACCTATGTCTACCCAAGCACTTACATTGATCACGATCAACTGTCATTACAGTGGTGCCGCCTCTCATGCAGCACGATATGGGTTGCCATGAAGAAATAAAAAGCAGTCTCCATTTTATAAGCTCCTTAAAGAAAGTTATACTTCTGCTTCTTCTCTGCTCAGGAAATGTGGAGCTCAACCCGGCCCCCTACAACTTACCTCGCCTTATCGATTTTGTTGAGGCCACAGGTCTCAAAATGATGATGGTCAACATTTTAAGCCTGCCTCTAAAACTTGTATAGTTGCAAGCCTGGGTTGCACACGTTAACCCAGACCTTATCATTATTACTGAGTCATGATTAAAAAAGACGAACACTGATCAACAAATATCACTGCAGGTCTACAATTTATTTAGAGCAGGTAGAGAGTCTAGAGGCGGGGGTGTGGTTATCTACGCCAGATCTAAGTACTTGGTCACCAATATTAGTTGCAAATCTCTAGCCAAGGAATTTAAGTTAGTTTCACTGAGCCTTCATCTTCCCTCCTCGGAATGTATCACTATCCTAGGTGGCTATAGACCCCGTCTGGTGGTGATGAAGTCCTTAATCTTTTGAAATCCATGTTCAGTAGATGCAAAAACTGAAACAATATTTCTAGGAGATCTAAATATGGACTGGCTGTCACCTAAATCACATGGCCTCAAACCTTTGTGACGAGCTAGTTCTTGGGCAATTAGTCAGTGAACCTACTAGGAACAACACTCTAAATACTGTCAACAGTTCCATTCTAGATGTGGTACTAACCACCCATCCACACAAAATATCTCAGTTTGCAGTGTTTCACAATGACATGAGCGATCATGGAATTGTTGCTTGCATAAGATCTCAAATTAAGGCCTGGCCACAACCCATCTTCATAACAAAAAGATCCTTTCGCAAATTCAGTGCAGTAAACTTCCTATCTGATCTGAGCATGATCAGATGGCAAGATCTTTACCTAGCCAAAGATGTCAACAAGGCAGCTTGCATCCTTAATGACAAACTCACTACAATAATAAATAAGCATGCCCCTTTCATCAAAGTAAGGGTACAGAACAATTCCAACCCCTGGTTCACCTCGGATCTCAAGGCAGCCCTTATAGCTCAAGATAAGCTCTGGGCTAAAGCTAGACATTCCAAAGAATCTTCGGATTGGCAGGCCTTTAGAACAGCCAGGAATAACTGTGTGAAAAAACTTCGCTCTGCTAAAGCTAACTATTATATTTCTACTCCTACAAGCTAAAGGTAACCTCATAAAATATGGAAGACTATCAAAGCTATAGAAGGACGGCCCATGGCCCCCTCTGTCCCAACAAAGATAGTTGCAAGTGGCAAGATTGTGGAAAACAAGTCCCTAATCCTGGAGGAACTTAACTCCCACTTTGCCACAGCTGGATTAGCTTTTGACTCGTCACCTTATGCTGGTGCTGTGGTGAGCCAGCATACCCCTCCTGCCACATCTAGTCCTGCACCCAGCCCCTTCCAACTGTGTGAGATAGCTTATAAAGAAGTAGAAGATTCTCTTCTTAACTTAGACACCAAAAAAAGTGCAGGGGACGATGGCTTGGAACCCTTTTTCCTAAGGTCAGGTTACGCCCATCTCACTGCCCCAATTCTCCACATCTTCAGTCTTTCCATTACATCTGCTACTGTGTCGTCCTGCTGGAAATCAGCACATATCCTTCCTCTATTTAAATCTGGTGACCCATGCGATGTAAACAACTATAGGCCTATCTCCATATTGCCTATCCTTTCTAAAGTTCTCGAAAAACTGATCCATATTCAGTTAAAATCTCACTTGAAACCTTCTCTCTCATTAACCCAGCTCAATCTGGCTTCCAGGCTAATTATAGCACAATCACTGCACTAGCAAAAGTAACTACAATGATTGGATCTCTCTGATAGATGCTAGGAGGTAACTGGTGCAGTCTTTTGGACTTCAGCAAAGCTTTTGATACTGTTGATCACAAACTATTAGTCAATTGCCTTGCAAAGTTGGGTGCCACATGCAGTACCACCCAGTGGTTCTCTAGCTACCTAACTGGAAGATTCCAAAAGTAAAGGCGAAGGCTTTTTTCTGCTGCCTTGCCAGTTGCAACAGGAGTCCCCAAGGACCCATCTTAGGCCCTATCTTGTTTTCTCTGTACATTAATGACTTAGATGCTAACATATCTACGTCCAATTCATGCTTTTTGCAGATGATACTGTGTTGTATACTTCTGGCTCATCGTTATCTGAAGTCAAGGGGGATAAAACTTTTATAGGTATATCAGCGAGCGTAGAAAGACAAAGGGAGGGATAGTGAGGCTGAATAGAATGAACGGTGGGTGGGCAGAGGGACAGTGAAAAGCAGGAATACTGAATGAATATTTCTGCTCAGTATTCACAAAAGAGGAGGGGGAAGTGCCTAATCCAATTAACAGAAGCACTCTTGATAGGGGGGTCGATCCCAGTCCTTTCACAGAAGAAAGAGTTCTGCAAGAACTCCTAAAACTGAAGGTGGACAGAGCAATGGGTCCTGATGGAATTCACCCCAGAATTCTAAAAGAATTAAGGAAAGAACTAGTTAAACCACTGACTACTCTTTTTAATAAATCATGGGAGGACAGTGTGGTACCCGAGGACTGGAGGAAGGCGGATGTGATTCCCCTTCACAAAAGTGGGACCAAGACAGAGGCAGGAAACTACAGACCTGTCAGTCTGACCTCTGTGGTAGGGAAAGTGATGGAATCACTTCTGAAGGAAAGAATAGTTGAGTACCTAGAGGTCAGTGGAGCACAGGATCCAAGGCAGCATGGGTTCACAGCGGGAAGGTCATGTCAGACAAATCTAATAGATTTCTTTGACTGGGTGACCAAAGTAGTAGACCAGGGAGGGCTGTGGACATGGCCTACCTAGACTTTAGCAAGGCATTTGACACAGTCCCACACAAAAGATTATTAGTCAAATTAACCAGCCTGGGAGTGGGTCCCAGGGTGGTAGCCTGGGTAAAACATTGGCTGGACAACAGGACACAGAAGGTAATTGTAAATGGAGTCCACTCTGAAGAAAGGGCAGTTACTAGCGGGGTACCCCAGGGTTCAGTATTGGGTCCAGTCCTTTTTAATGTCTTCATCAGTGGCATTGCAGAGGGACTGGAAGGAAAAGTATGCCTTTTGCAGATGACACAAAGATCTGCAACAGGGTTGATACACAAGGAGGCGGAAAGGATGAGAAGGGACTTGGCAAGGTTGGAGGAATGGTCAGACGATGGCAGCTAGGTTCAATGAAAAAAGTGCAAAATAATGCACCTGGGAAACAAGAACCAGGGAAGAATACACAATGGGTGGGAGGTAGTAACAACAACAAAACAGGAAAGGGACCTGGGGTAATCATATCAGATGACCTTTAGGTTAGTAAGCAATGTGAGAAGGCAGTAGGGAGGGCCGGGGTATACTGGGATGTATAGGAGAGGCATCAGCAGCAGAAAACAGGAAGTTGTTATCCCTCTGTACAGACAGTTGGTGAGACCCCATCTGGAATACTGTGTCCAGTTCTGGAGACCCCATCTCCGCAAGGACATAGACAGGATAGAGGCAGTCTAGAGGAGGGAAACTAAAATGGTGCAGGGTCTGCAAGAGAAGCCATATGAGGAGAGACTAAAGGAGCTTAATATGTATACCCTCGAGGAAAGAAGGAGAGGGGGACATGATAGAAACTTTCAAGTACCTCAAGGGAATCAACAAAGTCCAAGAGGGTAGCATCTTTCAGAAAAAGAGACTTGCGAGAACAAGGGGACACAATTTAAAGATAGAAGGAGGGCAGTTCAGGGGTAATTTGAGGAAGTATTATTTCACAGAGAGGGTAGTGGATGCATGGAACAGCCTTCCTGAGGAAGTTGTGGGGTCTAAAATTGTGGGAGAATTCAAGAATGCATGGGACAGACATAAGGCAATTCTTTTGGGAGGCAGGAAGATATAGGCTGTTGGTTAACTAGGATCTGCGGCCTATCCTGTAGGTAGGGAAATGGGCAGACTAGATGGGCCTAGCGGTCCTTATCTGCCATCAAAGTCTATGTTTCTATGTTTCAAGGGAGTGCTTCAAGCGGACTTCGCACAACTTGAGCATAATCTAATAAAGGCAAAGCTTCTGCTCAATGCTAAGAAGACTAAAGCGATGATATTCTCCCGCAGTGCTGTCACAGGCCCCCCCAATACCCTTGCCCAAGACTTCATTGTCACCACGCTAAACGAGCCTCTGGAAGTAGTAACCAAATTTAAATATCTGGGTATCTGGATCGACAATAAATTATCTTTCAGTGACCACGTCAAGATGTCTCTAGAAGGTCAAAAGCAAGGTTAGGTTTCTTCTACAGAAATAGTCCCTTTTCCCTTTGAAACTCGAAACAAGCTTGTACAGGCCACTTTTCTCCCCTACTCGACTATGGCGATGTAATCTATTCCTCCACCACTCTTGCAAATCTAAGTAAACTGGACATCCTTTATCACCGTATTACGGTTCATTACAACTCCTCCACTGCTCACCACTGTGACTTATATGCAGCTGTTGCTTGGACATCCCTTACTACTAGACGCCTGCTCCTTGCTGGGCTATGGACTCTTAAACTGCTCCTGCAGAAATTGCCAAGTTATCTCTCTTCCCTTATTAGTATCTCACATAGTGCATACTGCTAAGAAAATCTGACTTTATTATGCTTGACATACCAAGGACACGGACTTCCTTTAGTAAACGTGCTATTGCATATACCCTTCCTTCCATTTGGAACCAATTACAAACCGTACTGAAACTAACTAGCACAGTTTCAATAAACTTCTACAAATTGCTAAGTTCAGTTCGCTAAGTTCAGCCAAAATAAGACACCTGTAACTGTCATTAAGTCTCTTCCTTCCCCATGTGTGCCATATTTATCCACTGGTAAGGTATAATTGATTTGTCATTTTAACTGCTTTCCCTTCCTCTTCTACTCCTGGCTTTATCTTTGTTTACGCTCCACTGCTACTCTATCAAATCACTCCTCCCCCCCATATCAGTTGTAGACTGTTGTTTGTTCTAGCTGCCAAAATACTGTATATGTATTGCACACACCAGTCATCATGTTTCATTTATCAGTATGCAACCTGTAAGTCGCTTCCCTGTCTCATATCAGTGTTTACCACCTGCGGTCACCCTATGTGGTACCCTTGTATGTATATCCAGCCTGTATCATGTTACGTGCATTTCATGTATATACTGTTATTACCTATCTGTGTTTGTACTTTAAGTGTTTATGTCACAGGACCTCCTTGTGAATGAGCTTGCTCAATGAGTTTTCCTGCAATAAACTTGAACTTGAACAGCAACCCCTAAGTGCCATAACATGTGTCCTCCTACAAACAGGGATGTATACCATTAATCTCCATATCCTTTATTTCCTGTAGCTGTCCACTCAGGATACACTTCCTGCTTTATGTATGTCTGGCTGTAGGGTATGGGCATTCACTGGCTGACGCCATGCAAGTCCACACTTTCTTAACTTGTGTGTCTCTACAACTGCAAAGTGCACCATTAATAGCTATGGCCCTTCTTTTCCTGTGACTCTCCACTAAGGATACAGCATGTGCCCGGGGGAGGGGGGGAAGGCGAGGCATTGCCTAGGTGGGGTGGGCATTGCCTAGCTGATGTCATGTAACAATTAACTGTTCTAACTTGTGTGTTATTAAATCATGAAGCTGTAACTTTAATATCCATACCCTCCATTTTCCTGAGGGTCTGCACTCACAATACAATACCTCATGTGCAGTGGGGGGAGGGAGATTGCCTAGTTGATGCCACGTAACTCCTAACTGTCATAAGTTGTGTCCTTCCACAAACAGAGATGTATACCATTAATGTCCATACCATTTATTTCCTCTGGATATCCACTCAAGATACAGTTTCCACTGTGTCTGTGTGTGGGGTGGGGGCATTCCCTGGCTAACACCATGAAAGTCCACACTTTCCTTACTTGTATATCCCTACAACCACAAAGGTGCACTATTAATGTCTATGTACCTTGCTTTCCTGTCACTTTCCACTCAGGAATCAGTACGTGCTGTGCGGGGATGCACAACCTGGTCTGTGGGGAAGGGACATTCCCTAGCTGATGCCATGCAACAACTAACTGTTCCAACTTGTGTGTTAGTTTATCGTGAAGCAGTAACATGAATATCCATAACCTTTTCTTCCTGAGAGTATGCACTCACAATGGAGTTCCTCATGTGCAGTGGAGGGGGGGACACTGGCTTGGTGATACCATACAACCCAACTCTCATAACCTGTGTCCTACTACAAACAGGGATGTATGCTGCTAATGTCCATACCATTTATTTCCTGTGGATCTCCACTCAAGATACTGTTCCTGCTCTGTGTCTGTGATGGTGGGGTGGAGAAGGCATTCCTTGGCTGACGCCATGCAACTCCAGTTTCCTAACTTGTGTGTCCCTACAACCACAAAGGTGCACCATAAATGTCCATGGCCCTTCTTTTCCTGTAACTCTCCATTCATGAAACAGTACATGCTCGGGGGGGGGGGACGTGATGGAGGGCATTGCCTACCTCACACCATACAACCACTAAGTGTACAAAGTAGAATATTACTACAATCATGTAACTGTAACATTAATATGCATAACCTTTCTTTCCCTCAGAGTATCCAGTCACAATAGAATACCTCATCTGCAGTGGAGGGGAGGGTTGGGGTGGTGGTGGGGACCATTGCCTCATGATGCCATGCAGCTCATAAGTGTCCTAAGTATCCCCCAAAAGCTCCATTGAGAAACACAGTTACAACAAAAACACTAAAGTGTATTTGTCATTGTCACATGCTAATAGTTTTTTTTCTCTTCACAGATCAGCCACGTAAAAAGCGACACACTGCACTGTTGCTGTGTTTGTAGACTCGAGCACAAGGTTGACTGTCTGACAACTGAAATTAAACAGCTCTATCAAGAGCACAAAACAATCCTCGACTTATTAGTGGCATAGCAAACGACAGTCAACCTTGTGCTTGAGCCTGTGGGCACAGCGGCAGGTGCCAGTGTGGACAGCAGCACTGCTTCACCTGTTAATGTACCCAGTCTCCCTGGCCAGTGATGGACAGCCTCCACAGCCATGTTCCGGTATCTCCCCTGAACTTGGTGCAACAGCTTCCACTTCCCTATGCACCTCCACATCAATACAGCTTCCCGCCTGGTCTGCCTCAATCAGAGAACTGCACACCTCCCTCAATAATAGTAAATTTTGTAAATAGTTGTATTTTGTTATTTTAATAACACACATTTCATAACTTTTCAATCAAGTTGTTTTTTTCTTATGAATGCAATTACATTTTTTACAATACTTTATTTTTCTAAATAACAAGCTATTTAAAAAATTTCAAGAAAAAAGCATTTATTTTCATAGAAAATAAATCTTATTTTTCATTTTTAAAATGTATATTTTGCATATTACAGCAGACAAAACATCCATATTTTATTTGTATTTCTGTTTTCTATTGAAAATATTGTGGCTAATAAATACATATTTTATTACAAAACAGAGTTTTTGTGCAATTTTAAAAGATAGCTATTTAGCACAGTTATTGCAATGTTGACTATATTAGCATGACATAGGACATCATTAACATGAATGTTTTCATCTGTGAGTCTCAATTCAGGATAAAGTACCTGATGTGCGTGTGGGGGGGGGGCGGCATGGCTGTGGTTCTTGGAGACACTACCTCAGTACCATCATACAACTGTTAAGTATACTAACTTCAATATTGCTGCAAAAAAAAAGTATTATACTGATATCCGTGTCATTAGGTAAACACTGTCTGTCCACTCATCATATAGTACCCAACTACATGAGTGGGAAATTGCCTGGCTAACGCCATCCACTCCAAAAGTTTTCTAACTTGTGTGTTCCTGCAATCAAAGTGTGAACAAAAGGAATAATGCCTGACAGGCTGGGTGTTTTGCTGCGATAACATACCACCTCAGGTGGCTGGACCTGAGGCCACCGGCCGAGGGTGTCCAACACTCTGTGCAGTGATGAACGGGGGAACGGGGGAGGTGGGACATTGCCTGGCTGATGCCATGCAACTTGGGGGAAGGGGCATTGCTTAGCTGGAGGTGTGGGATTGCCTAGCTCATCCCATGAAGCAATTAACTGTTCGAGCTTGTGTCTTATTCAATCATGAAGCTGTAACAAAAATATCCATACCCTCCATTTACCTGAGGGTCTGCACTCATAATAGAGTATCACATCTGTGGTGGTGGAAGGAGGGACATCGCCTGGCTGACACCATGCAACTCTAACTGTCATAACTTGTGTACTCCTAGAAACAGAGATGTATACCATTAATGTCCATACCATTTGTTTCCTCTGGATATCCACTCAAGATACAGTTCTTGCTGTTTGTCTGTGTGTGTGTGTGTGTGTGTGTTGGGGGGGCATTCCCTGGCTGACACTATGAAAGTCCACACTTTCCTAACTTGTGTGTACCTACAACCACAAAGGTGTACCATTGTTGTCTATGTACCTTGTTTTCCTGTCACTCTACACTCAGGATTCAGTATGTGCTGGGGGGTGAAGGGGGCAATGCCTATCTGTCATCGTACAACAACTAAGTGTCCCAAGTGCTGTATTACTACAATCATGTACTTGTAATATTTGCATCCATGACCTTTCTTTCCCTGCCTCTCTGCACTCAAGATGCAATGCCTGATATCAGGAAGGGAGAGGCATTGCCTGGCTGACACCGTGCAACTCAACTGTCCTAACTTTTGTGTCCTTGCAACCACATGTGATTTTTTCTGACATAGTAATGGTAACAGCAACGCAAACGCAAGCGGTAACGGTTATGCACATGGTGACACAAACGTAAATTATAAAACAAGCGATAATAGAAACGCAGGGGCAAAGTGACGCCAAAGTGAAAAGTGACACAAATGGAGATGCAAGCACATACAGAACTGCAACTGGTAATGCGAACAGTCATGGTACCATTGTTGAAAACACAAATGATAACTGTGACAGCAACAATAACGCAAAAGGAAACAGAAATGCAAATGCACACGCAAGTGAGTATGGAAACGCAAACCATAATGTGCATGGTCACAGTACCGCATTCCTAAACAGAAATGATAATGGTAACAGCAACAATAATGCCAAAAGAAACAGAAACACAAATGCAAGCACGTATGGAAATGCAAACCATAACGCGTATGGGAACGCAATTGGAAACGCAAATGGTAACAGTAAGAACAATGATGATGCAAAACGAAAGACAAACTCAAATAGAAATGGAAGGGTGGCTGCTGAAGCACACACCCTATTTTCCCCAAAAGCTCCATTGAGAAACACAGTGAAAACAAACAAAGTATGCATAATAAATGGCCTCGGAGCAGAAAATGAGCAGTTGTAATACTAAATTGCTAATATCTCAGTAACCATATGACATAGAAACAAAATTTAAATTTCACATGATTCATGACTTTCCTGGCTAGGTTTTCACAGAATGTGTAGCCCATAAGGCTACACGTTGTCATGACGAACATTCCATATCTCTCACTGTTTCCAAGATACGAGCCTCGAAAGGTGCGGCAGATGCCACCATGTTAGTCTATGGGAAAAAACATCAAATTTGGAGTACTATAACTTTGCATCTGTGCAATATTTTTTCACCAAACCACCGAAAGGCACATCTGTAAGATGTTGGCTGACTTCCCTCCAAATTTCAGTCCAAAAGACCAACCCGTTCTTTTGCAGCAGGGTGGAAAAGATTTCCTGTCATTTTGCCATAGCCTGGAAAAGTAGTGCCGTGATTTGCAAAAGCTTTCGCAAACATTTGCGAAAGTGTGAAACCTGCAGCACTACTTTGTGACACTACTTTTCTGAGAAATTTGGAAAACATATTTCTGGAGTGTTTAACCCCAAAATAAAGACATGGCTAGCATCCTGAGGGTCTGACTGGGTGAACACAAAAAGAATTGTGTTTCTAGAGGGTCTCAATTTTAAATGCCAAGCATTTTTCTGATCGGTAACTGAAAACAAAATGGCAGATTTGTGACACTACTTGGGCCATTTGAGACACTAAAAAGTGCATTTGTGAAAGTGTTGAACTTTTTGTTAACTTTTCCCATTGACTTATAATGGGAACTTGTTTTTTGAGTAACTTTTGAACCGTTCAATAATTTTTCATGAAATCTTCAAAAGGCACATCAGGGACCCCAGCCACACGTTCCCTGAAGTTTTTGGACTGGTCGCACAAACCATGCGACCTGTAGGTGTGATCAAAGAATGTGCAAAAAAAGTAATTGCAGCACGGATTTTGCTTAATAACGCCACAGCCATATATCTGACTTGTACAAAAGTTGGCAGATCCTGATATCTACGGTTATGCCCCGTGCCTGCCAAATTTCAGGCAAATCCATTGAATGGTGGCAAAGTTATTAAGGTGCAAAATTTCATCATTTAACCTTAAAAGGGCTACTCAACACTAACTATGGTAGCACTACAGTGCTACCATAATATATATATATACATATATATATATATATATATATATATATAAAATGGGTAGGAAAAATGATCTCTGCTGATTGATTAAAACACATCACATGACCGTGCATATATCAGAGCGTGACCGCACATCTGCACTTACACCCCCCAAAACAATTTTGCCATTTTATAAGTTAGATAACCCACTTTAGGGTGAGCAGTCATGCTCTGATATACACATGCCTTGGGTGGTTGATGCACTTGACCTGCGGCCTTGTGTGTAACAACGCACACCAAGGTGTGCGTATATCAGAAGGTGACCACACACCTTAGAGTGGGTTATCTGTTACATATGCCACCATCCTTTTCTGGTCCACCCCCTGCATACAGTCAAGGCAGCATGGTCCAGTAGTTAGAGCACTGCTGGCAACTGTTAGATCACAAGTCCAAACCCTGCTACAGCCACGTACTCACTGAGTGACACTAAAGACATAAGTTAACCTCCTGTTGCTCCAGTTAACTCAGCTTAGCTATGGAAATGAGTAGAAGCAGGATCCCACTGAAAGTGAGATTTGCATCTTGGCTGGGTAGGTAAATAAATAGCAAATACAAAAAAAAAAACACATTGCCTACAGCTGCCAGCCTTTCCCAGTACCCCCCTCCACCACCACCATAGGCAGTGTATTCTAGAGGCTAGAGCACCACTGGGAACCAGAAAATCACAGATATCAAACCCTGCTAGAACCGAATACTCACTTTATTACCCTAATCAAGTCACATAGCATCACAGTGGTCCAGTCAATCCAGCTGCAGAGATGGCTAGAAGCAGGCTCCCATTAGAAATAAGATGTTGCATCTCAGTTGGTTTATCTTGGGTAGATACTGTATAGCAGGTTGAATTCAGGCCTGTTATATTTAGCATGAGTCAACCTTCTATACATATTTGCATCTGACAGAATTGGCATGAAAATCTTACTTGTCAATACTGATAAGAATCATGTCTTTTTTTAGCTATCCATTTATTTTCACTGATTTTCAGCAATATTGAATATAGTGAAAATAAACGGATAGCAAATATAACCTGCTATACAGTAAATTGAATGAATGAATCAATCAATCAAAAAAAATAAGCAAACTAAATATTGTCAGCAGTCACCTGCCTTTTCTGCCCCCTACAAAGGCAATGGAGGCAGTGGGGTCTAGTGGTTAGAGAATTGCTGGTAACTGGAAGATAACATGTTCAAGTCTTGCTACGACCAAATACTTACCATATGACCCTGAGCAGGTCACTTAACCTCCTAGTGCTGCAGGTCCCAAAGCTGCTAAAATGGAAAGAAACAGGATCCCACTAGGAATGCGATATATCTGAGCTTGACTAGCCTGGGCAATTAGATTGTAAAAATAGGTAAAAGTTGCAACCCCTCTAAAAATGAAATGCTGCATCCCAGCTGGACTATCTTGGGTAAATAAGCAAAATAAAACAATTATTGGCAATCACTGACCTTTTAAGGTCCCCTGTGAAATTACGGATTCAAACTTCCCTAGGCCCAAATACTTACTGAGTGACCCTGAGCAAGTCACTTAATCTCCCAGTGTTCCAGTCCATTCAGTTGGACTAGCCTGGGTAATTACATTGTAAAAATGGGTAAAAGTCAGACCCCACTGAAAATGAGATGTTGCTTTACAGCTGGGTTATCTTGAGTAAACACAATAAAACAATTATTGGCAGCCACTGTCCTTTTAGAGTCCCCCTGTGAAATCACAGATTCAAACTTCACTGGACCCAAATACTTACTGAGTGACCCTGAGCAAGTCACTTAACCTCCCAGTGTTCCAGTCCATGCAGCTGTGGACATGGGTAGAATCAAGGTCTCACTGAAAAGGAGATAATGCAGCCCAGCAGGGTACACAGGCTAAATGAATTGTAAAAACAGAAAAAAAAGCAAGCATTCACTTGCCATTTAGGCTTCTCCTTGGCAATGGAGGCAGACTATTCTACTCATTAGAGCACTATTGGAATGCGGAGATCAAAGGCTTAAACCTGCTGCAGCCAAATATTCAGTGTGTAACCCAGAGGAAGATATTGCATCTCAGCTGGGATATCCTAATTAAACTGCAACAACAGGAAAAAAAATATATTTTGCCAGCAGTCATGAACTTTTTCTGGTCTCCTCCAACTCTTCCTACCCACCCCACTGTAGACTGCACTGTAAAAGCAGTGTGTCTAATGGTAACAGCACTGCTGGAAACTGGGACAAAACAAATTCAAACCCTGCTTGAACCACATACTCACTATGTGACCCTGAGCAACTCACTTGCACTTCAAGTGCTCCAGTCCACACATGGAATATGGCTATGGAAATGGATAGAAGCAGGACACATTTAAGCAATGAGGCATGAAGGTGTGTGTGTAAACCATATTTTGCAGCACAACCAGGGGCGTCGTAAGGCACAAGACCAAAGGCCAAGTGACTTCAGCTGTTGGACGTGCTGTAAAATATGATTTACACACACCCCTGAGTGCCTCATTGCGCTTATAAAACTGGCTCCTTTTTTTTTACTTTTGACTATTGGAAAAAGCATGTTTATATATAGAAAAAATAGATTTACTTGTGTGCATTTGTGATACAATAGTCCTTCACCCACTGCAAGAGATGTCATTAATGATGTCATTGTATTTTTGCCTATTTTTTTCTTCCTGTTTTTTTTTCTCTGTTGTTCTCCACTTTCAAGATATGGAATGTTTGTCATGAAATGTTTACCATGGAATACATGGATTCAAAATTCTGCTCAGTTCCACTGGCAGAATGTTTCTCTCTTAACACACTGTTCACACAGACGACTAAGACCTTTGTTACAGCCAGAGACTCAGTTATCTCACTGTCAGAGCAAGAAGAAGAGAGTTCCCTGATAAGCAGGGACTCTGGTTTTCCATTTTTCAGGTAACACCAGAAAAAATCATGGAATCGTGATTTGTTTGAGGATTTTGTATTCGTGTACCTGTGCATCACAGAAATTGCATTTTACTGCACAGAATCCCTAAGATTTCAGCATCTTTTTAAATGTTTTTATTTTCTCTTTCTATGCCTCCTTCTCACAGCATCATTCTCCACTTTTAAGAGATCCCTAGGCTAGGTATACCCTAGCTTCACCCCTGGTAATGCTCAGGAGCTCTTGTGAGCCTGCCTCCATCCTGCCTGGGTTGTACCCCCCAGGTGGGAAGGGAAGGAACCCCAGATCACCCTTCCACAGTCCTTTAATGTGTGTCAGGCAACCCAGTGAGTCCCTCATGGAAACTGGTTATGAAGTCTGGGGCAGCTGGTCCCTTCTACCATCAGCCGATATGGGGTGATTGTTATTGGTTTTCTGGTCTCTGTCCCTGAGGGCACCAGCACTTAAGAGGATCTAAGGAGGTGGGGCACATAGAGGCATACCACTGCTCTAGATCCTGACTAGCTTTCTCTCTTCCCAATTGCTCTGCAGCCCCATTGCACCACCACCAGTGGTCACCATGGTGGCAGTAAAGCAGCAGGACCTGCAAGCCATTGTTTCCAGAGGAGGAGAGCAGCTCTTCAGGTGCTCAATCTTACTCCCCTGACCAGACCTCTAGCGACCCAAATTCACTTTCAACCCCGAGTCCCTGGCATTGTAAGCAGTAGTGCTACCACTGGCCATTTATAGTGCTCTGTCAACTATACACTCACTTTGGTATAAGAAAACATAAGCAGATGGATAGGCAAATAATTCAGTTTTAGTAAAATGTTGTAGTGTTTAATGTTCATAATTTGCACTGTAAATATTGTGCACTATTATTGAAATCATATATTAAAACATTATATATGGGTGTTATGGCTGGCAGTATACCCTAGTGGTTAGAGTAACAAACAGTGATTGAATTGAGTCCATCAAGAAGACTTGATTCCCACAACCTCCACTTGTATATTGTGTGACTCCGAGCAAGTCACTTAACCTCTGCAGTGCTCCTGGGTAACCTCTGAAAACAGGCAGCTCTGCCTAGTGGACTTACCTGGTTTACAAAAAAATACATAAAAATATATCAATATATGTTTACTACATCATACAGTAGTCGGGGTACCATGTAATGTACCTGAGTTTCACTTGGGCTGCGATGATTTTGTATAGGTAAATATAAATGTTCAGATACATTTTATGTGTTTGATAGGATTGGTTAAGTCTGTTTGCTGTCTGTGGAGAAGATTTCTGTAAGTTTTGCTATTGTTTTTTAAGTGACAGGAGAGAAGAATTAGTTAATTCTATTTGCTGTTGAGGGAGATAATGTATAGAGGATTTCTGTAAGTTTTGATATTGTTTTATTTTCTTTTTAATTTAGTTTAAAGTACAATTTAGCTAAAAGGCTTCTGTGGCTGGAGTGACTGTAAAAAACTACAGGAGAGAAGGATTAGTTAATTCTACTTGCTGTTGAGGGAGTTAATGTATTGAGGATTTTTGTAAGTTTTGATACTGTTTTATTTTCTTTTTAATTTAGCTTAAAGTAGAATTTAGCTTAAAGGCTTCTGTGGCTGGAGTGACTGTAAAATACTACAGGCGAGAAAGATTATTTAATTCTACTTGCTGTCGAGGGAGTTAATGTATAGATGATTTTTGTAAGTTTTTATATTGTTTTATTTTCTTTTTAATTTATCTTAAAGTTGAATTTAGCTTAAAGGCTTCTGTGGCTGGAGTGACTGTCAAAACCGTCCCACCAATGCCTTCCCCCAGCCTTTCTTAAATATTGAAATACCACTGGGGGTTGGGTTTGAAGGATGGGCAGACTGGATGGGCCTTGAGGTCCTTATCTGCCATCAACTTCTATTTTTCTATGTTTCTATGATGCGAGGGAGGTGCTTGGGGAGCTGAAAACTGATCTGAGCCCTCAAAAGAGGCCAGAAAGGAGGAAACAAGGAACAGCCATTTGAGCTAAGTCTTAAGGACATATAAATATATAAAACGTATTAGTAGATCTATAGTCCTTATGAGTAAGATTGTGGTTTCCAGTTAGTACTGCAGTTGGCTGTCTTATGCTGCATGCAAGGGCATTTAGGATAACAATTTCTGTTACAGGCTGGGCTACAATTAGTTAATTCTACTTGCTGTATGGAGAGTGGTGTGGAGAGGCTGTATAGGTAGTGGGAACCATGAGTAGGATTGTTGTGTGCAATGGTTAACATAGAAACATAGAAACATAGAATTTGACGGCAGATAAGGACCGCTTGGCCCACCCAGTCTGCCCATTTCCCTTCCTACTGGATAAGCTGCAGATCCTAGTTAACCAGCAGCCTACTTCTTCTTACCCCCACACCCTAGAATTGCCTTATGACTGTCCCATGCATGCTTGAATTCCACCACTGGTTTTGACTCCACAACCTCCTCCAGAAGGCCGTTCCATGCATCCACAACCCTCTCTGTGAAAAAATACTTCCTTAAATTACCTCTGAGCCGCCCCCATCTTCAAATTGTGCCCTCTTGTTCTTGCACACCTCTTTTTTTGAAAGATGCTACCCTCTTGGACTTCGTTGATTCCCTTGAGGTACTTGAAAGTTTCTATCATGTCCCCCTCCCTTCTTTCCTCGAGGCTATACATATTAAGCTCCTTAAGTCTCTGTTCATATGTCTTCTGGTGCAGACCCTGCACCATTTTAGTTGCCCTCCTCTGCACAGCTTCCATCCTGTCTATGTCTTTGCGGAGATTGGGTCTCCAGAACTGCACACAGTACTCCAGATGGGGTCTCACCAGCTGTCTGTACAGAGGGATAATAACTTCCTGTTTTCTACTGGTGATGCCTCTCCCTATGCATCAAAGTAACCCCCCAGCCCTCCTTGCTGCCCTCTCACATTGCTTGCCCACCTTTAGGTCATCTGATATGACTATCCCCAGGTCCCTTTCTATTTTTGTTGTTATTAGTATCTCACCCCCCATTGTGTACTCTTCCCCGGGGTTTTTGTTTCCCAGGTGCATTACCTTGCACTTCTTAGCATTGAATCTAAGCTGCCATACATTTGACCATTCCTCTAACCTTGCCAAGTCCCTTCTTATCCTATCCACCCCACCCTGTGCATCAACTCTGTTGCAGATCTTAGTGTCATCTGCAAAGACACATACTTTTCCTTCCAGTCCTTCCACAATGTCACTTATAAAGACATTGAAGAGGACTGGTCCTAATACTGAACCCTGCGGTACCCCACTTGTAACCCTCCTTTCTTCTGAGTGGACTCCATTTACTATTACTCTCTGTGTCCTATTCTCCAGCCAATTCTTTACCGAGGCTGTCATCTTGGGACCCACTCCCAGGCTGGCTAACTTGTATATTAATCTTTTGTGTGGGACTGTGTCAAATGCCTTGCTAAAGTCTAGGTAGACCATGTCCACAGCCCCTCCCTGATCTACTACTTTGGTCACCCAGTCAAAGAAATCTATCAGATTTGTCTGGCATGACCTTCCCGCTGTGAATCCATGCTGCCTAGGGTCCTGTGCCCCTCTGGCCTCTAGATACTCGACAATTCTTTCCTTCAGAAGTGATTCCATCATTTTCCCTATCACTGAGTTTAAACTAACAGGTCTGTAGTTTCCTGCTTCTGCCTTGCTCCCACTTTTGTGAAGGGGAATCACATCTGCTCTCCTCCAGTCCTTGGGTACCACCCCATCCTCCCATGATTTGTTAAAAAGGGTAGTCAGTGGTGTCACTAGTTCTACCCTTAGTTCTTGTAGAATTCTGGGATGAATCCCATCAGGCCCCATTGCTTTGTCCACCTTCAGTTTTAAGAGTTCTTTCAGAACCCTTTCTTCTGTAAATGGGCTGGTATCAACTTCTGTATCCAGAGTGTTTCTACTGTTTGTTTTATGTACCTCCCCCTCTTCATTTGTAAATACTGAGCAAAAATATTTGTTTAGTATCTCTGCCTTTTCACAGTCTCCCACTGCCCACCCTCCCTCCCCTTTATTAAGCCTCACTATCCCTCCCTTGGTCTTCCTTTGCTCCCTGATGTGTACCTATAAAATGTTTTATCCCCCTTCTTAACTGAGTTGGCTGTCTTTTCCTCGGTTTGGGCCTTTGCTGTTCTGACTGCCTTCCCAGCCTCCTTTTGCTTTAACTGATACAGTTCTCTGTCCTGCTCCTTCTGAAATTCCTTGTACTTCCTGAATGCTTTCTTTTTCTCTTGAACCTTCACTGCCACTTCCTTTGAGAACCATAGTGGTTTCTACATCATCTTGTTTTGTTTATTTGCTTCACACAAAGGCTCGTTACCTCTGTGATGGCAGTTTTTATTATTCCCCATTGTTCTTCCACCCCTCCTTCCTGCCCATTTGCTAGTGCATTCCTTAGGCACTCACCCATTTTGGCAAAGTCAGCCCTCCTAAAGTCCAGTACTTTTGTCTTTGTATGGCTTGACTCTATTGCTGTGTTTATTGACTCTATTGCTGTGTTTATTGTGAACCATACTGTTCGATGGTCGCTAGTTCCCAGATGGCTACCCACTTCTACGTCTGTAATCCTCTCTCCATCTCCATTTGAGAGAATCAAGTCTAATATTGCTCCCTCTCAAGTGGGCTCCAGTACTAGTTGTCTAAGGCATGCCCCCTGTAGGGCATCTAGAATAACTGCACTCTTCGAAGTGGCAGCTGCAACTGCACTCCAGTTAACATCTGGCATATTCAGATCACCCATCAGCAATATCTCCCCTTTTTCTGCCGTTCTAAGTATACTTTCTATCATTTCCCTGTCCATTTCCTCCCCCTGAGAAGGGGGTCTGTATACAACCCCTGTGCGTATTGTGGTGCCATTGCCTGTCTCCAAGTTTACCCACAGTGCTTCTTCTCCTCCCTGTTTACCCTTTTGTTCTGTTGCTTTCATTCCTTCCCTTATGTAAAGAACTATTCCTCCTCCTCTTTTACCCTCCCTGTCCCTCCTGTAGACAGTGTATCCTGGTATGTTTATGTCCTAGTCATGGTTTTGTGTGTACCATGTTTCTGTGACTGCCACGATATCAGATGTTCCTCCTCCATCGAGGCCACTAATTCAGGAAGCTTGTTACCCAGACTACGGGCATTAGTACTCATTGCTCTCCATTTTTTGATGGCTTTACCTTCTGTTGCAGCATCCCCCACTGACCGTTCTACCTCAGTCTTTTTCTCATTTAGTACCCTGTTTTGTAGGGAGAGGCTGGGATTTTCCTGCTGCTTGTCAGTGCCTCCCCCTTTGACTAGTTTAAAAGCTTGCCAATGAAGCATTTAAACTGTGGGGCAGCAATGCAGATGAACATACTGTGGAGGCTGGGAGGGTTCCCAATATGCCACAGGCTAAGGAGGGCTGAGGAACAGGTTCAGTGGCTTGGCATGGAACTGGGGAGGTTGAGGAGAGTAGGACTGCATCGGTAGGAGGGCTGACATCTGAGAGTATTGTGGGGCCACCACAGAGAAGGAACAGTGGGGCAAGGAGAGGTCAGGGGGAGGAGGCACAGTAGGCAGGAACCCAGTTGATGAAGGGTGGATTCTCATTAGATCTAGAAAAAGACCTAGAAAAAGAGGAGCAGCAGTAGGCAGGAGGGAGGAGGAAACACACACTAAGACAACGGAAGAGGAAACATGTTTGCTGTGCTAGCAACACATGGGAAAGAGGATGCAGGAGGAGATTGCACAAGGGATAGTACTCACAAAGAGAAGGGAAAAAGGGACATTACTAGTGTAGAGACTGAGCATGGCATGGCAGGGGGAGGGATAACAGCTGGAGAGGTGAGAAGGGAGCGGAAGGTTGGCAGTCAAACAGGAGGAGGGGGAGGAGTCTCAATTGAGAAGGGCAGGGGGAAGACACTGGGGCACACTGTAAAAGCATCATCTTGAGTGGTCCCAGAAATGAGAACCTGGGTGGGGTGGTGGCAACGGGCACAAGGAAAGAAGAGGGAGGTGTACTAGTGTTGGGGGACTCCATACTCAAGGGGATCAGATAGGGTAGCAAGGGGAAGAGGTCCAGTCAGATATTGGTGGAGTCCATACCAGGATTAAAGGCAGACAAGGCAGGACAGACAATCCTAAGGTACATAAGAAGGGGTAGGAGGAAACCCTATGTTGTGGTACATGTGGGGACAAATGACCTAGCAGGGGAACTAGTGGAGGTAACAAAGGAGAGGAATGAGGAAGTGGGAAGGTTGTGCAAAGAGACTGGGGAGTCTGTGGCATTCTTTGAAGTGCTCCCAGTACCCTGTGCAAGCACAGTGAGAATGGAGAGAATTAGGGAGTTGAACACACGGTTGGTAGAATGGTGTCAAACTAAGGGATATGGGGTTGAGGGTGGCTGGGGCAGTACCTGGGATAATAACAATCTGTTTGCAAGAGATAGGCTGCACCTGAGTGGGGAGGGGAAGGAGGTATTAAAGCAAAGACTGGGAAGGTATATTGGGACAAAGGTGGATTTAAACTAGATAGAGGGTGGCAAGTGGACAGCAGGTGGGCAGGAATCCAATAGAGTGGAGTCACAGAATACCCCCCAGGCTAGCAGGGAAGGACTCGGGGCAGCCAAAAAAGGAGGGAGTAGAAGGAAGGAAATGGAGGCCAATGAATGGAAAGTGGCAGTATGGAGGGTGGTCTCACTGAATGCAAGAAGCTTAGCCAACAAATCTGCTGAGCTACAGGCACTCTTAGCAGTGTGGAGGGTGGATATTGCAGCTGTCACAGAAACGTGGGCAACTGAGCACCAGGACTGGGATCTGGCAATCCCAGGATACAAAGTATACAGGAAGTACTGTAAGGAAGGGATGGGCAATGGGGTGGCAGTCTATGAGAGGGATGGGATCAAATGTACAAGGGACGAGGGTGAACAAAGGAGAACAGAGGCAATCTGGCTGCAGCTCCTAGACTCAAGGGATAGGAAACTGAGGTTTGGGGAGGTATACAGGCCACCGTCCCAGTCTGAGGAGCTTGACAGGGAATTAGCAGGACAAATCATAAAGTATGTACAAAAGGGAAGGTGGTCATCGTGGGGGACTTCAACTAGCCAGGGGTTGACTGGAGCATTCTGTCCACCTCCAGAGCTAGGGAGCAAGTACTCCTGGATGCAATCCAGGAGGGTCTCCTGCCACAGTTGGTTAGTGTACCTGCTAGGCTAAAGAACACTTTAGATCTGGTGGTGTCGAATGGGGAAGCAGTAAGGGAAATAAAGATGGAGGACCCACTAGCCAACAGCGATCTCCAAACGGTGTGGTTTAATATCACGATGTGCAGGGAGCTAGAGAAATCAATTACTCAGGTAGTAAACTTCAGGGGGGCAGACTTTGGGAGGATGCAGGAAGTACTGAAAGGGAAACTAGAGGGCATAAGGCAGGAGATGGATGCAGAGCAGAAATAGGATATTATTAAATGGGGGATTACAGAGGCAACAGAAGCCTGCACCAAGACACAGAGTAAGAGGAGCAGAGCAAGAAAACCATGCTGGTTGAACAGCGAGGTAGTGGAGGTGGTGAGAGCAAAACGAGAGGTGCACCAGAGATATAGGAGGTCGGGGAAGGAAATGGACAGGGAGGAGTATGCGAGACGGTCCAGGGAGGTGACCAGAAAGGTGAGAGAAGCCAAGGCCAAGAGGGAACAGAATGGAGGGGGGAGAAAGACTTTTTCAGATACATCAGGGAGAAAAGGAAGTGCAAGGAGACAATAGTGAGGATAAAAAGGGGTGGGGAGTGGACAAAAAAGGGTGAGGAGCAGGCAGAAGCACTGAATGAATACTTTTGCTCAGTGTTCATGGAAGAAAAGGGGGGACCGCTACCACCATGGGCTGGGAGGGTGGGGACTGGGAGAGGAGGCGACAGATGGAAGAATTGAGGCAAGTAGAGTACTAGAGGGACTGAGGGCACTGAAGGTAGACAAGGCACCAGAGCCAGATGGTATCCACCCCAGGGTGCTGAGAGAGATGGTGGAGGTGTTGGCAGAGCCGCTGGTAGATCTGTACAGCACCTCACTGGAGTTGGGATGTGTGCCACTGGATGGGAGGATGACACATGTAGCACCATTACATAAGAGCAGACCAAGGGATGAACTGGGTAATTATCGCCCCGTAAGTCTCACCTCCATAGTGTGCAAACTCATGGAGACAATACTAAAGGAAAGACTGGTGTTGTACCTGGAGGACAATGGCCTCCAGGATGTGAGACAGCATGGGTTTGTTTCAGGGAAGTCTTGTCAAACCAACCTGATACAATATTATGACTGGGTGACAGGTGAGCTGGATAAGGGTCATGCGGTGAATATTCTTTACTTGGACTTCAGCAAGGCCTTCAATTCTTTGCCTCATGGGCAGCTTGGGGCGGAAGCTAACTGGTGTAGGGGTAGGAGCAAAATTGACAAACTGGATCACAAGCTGGCTGAGTGGGAGGCTGCAACAGGTGGTGATGAGTGGGAAGCTCTCAACTCTGAGACCGGTGATGAGTGGGGTGCCACAGGGCTCTGTGTTGGGGCCAGTATTGTTTGGACTCTTCATATCAGACACTGCACATTAGGTAGTGAGCAAGATAAGTTTGTTCACTGATGACACCAAAATTGGAGCAGTGGTGAATGGAGAGGAGGGATGGAAGCAGCTGCAGGGGGATATAAGCAAGCTAGAGGAGTGGTCAGAGAGGTGGCAGCTAGGGTTCAATGCAAAGAAGTGTAAGGTTATGCACTTTGGGGTGAAGAACCTGAGGAGAGAATACCGGCTGTGAGTGGTTAAGCTGGGGATCACTGAGGAGGAGAAGGACCTAGGGGTAATGATAACAGGAACCATGGATAACAATGCCCAATGCAGGAGAGTGACTGCAAAAGTGAACAAAATGCTGGGCTGCATAGCGAGGGGTTTTACATCCAGGTGAAGAGAGGTGATCTTGCCCCTCTACAGGTAGCTGGTAAGACCACACTTAGAGAACTGTGTGCAGTTTTGGATGCTGTATCTAAAGCGTGATATCAGGCTACTAGAGGAGGTGCAGAGGAGGGCAACAAAGATGATATGTGGAATGGAAGGGACAGACTATGACAGCAGGCTGAGAGACCTGAATATGTACACCCTGAAGGATAGAAGGGACAGGGGGGACATGATAGAGACATTCAAGTATCTGAGGGGAATCAATAAGGATGGGGCAAATGGGGTCTTAAAGTTAAGGAGGGGGAGGGTCACATGGGGGCATGGACTAAGAATAGAGGGGGGAAGATTTAGGAAGGAAATGAGGAGACACTATTTCACAGAGAGGGTGGTAGCAAAATGAAATGCCCTACCAGAATGGGTGGTATCATGTAAATCTGTGAACAGCTTCAAAAGGGCATGGGTCAGGGAACAGGGGAGAGTGAGGGTGAGGGAGATGGGGGGTGACAGTGGGATGACAAATGGGAGGGGGGTTGGGGCAGCTGCAAACTAGGGGTGCTAGCTGCACACTTGAGCAGATTTAGATAGACCAGGTGGTCTGTTTCTGCTGACACATTCGTTTGCTCGTATGTTCGCATAAGCTTGTTTTTAGAATTTAGTTAGGTTTTTATTGTATTCTTTGCATGTGAACATCTAGGTTGTAGATTGCTAAGAGCAGAATCACTGTTACCAACTAGTTTATTGAAGTTTATAATCAACCGGGCCATCCAAAATCCTCAGTTGTTTGAATGAAAACTGGTCTGAATGAAAGTATGTTCACAAGGCAGAAACTGCTTTACTACTTAAAAAAAGACTTTACAGTTAGCACCCCATTTAGGGCACCTTGTCTTCCACCTGCTGTTTCAGTCTCTGTGACAACAAAAAGTTTTCTAACAGACTGCTTTAATAATAAATTCTGGTCAGATACACCACAGCTGCATGGTGAAGTTAGTGAGGTTGTGTGAAACTGTTAAGGAGACGTGGAGAAATAACACAATGATTTTTAACTAGTAAGATTTGTTTTATTTTGCATTGTAAGGAAGGCAGACTCATTGTTAGGAAATGGTATAGAGGTGTAGATTTCAATGGAAGGAATGGTAAGCAATATAAGGTTGACAGGTAGAATAGCTGGCAATTACATGAAAAAATAATAACTGGCATATGTTCAGTCTTGGGATTATTTTCACAGTTTTATAGAGAAAAACAGAGAGTTTGTCCATGCAGTGATGTAAGTTATATTTAAGTAATGTGTTAATGTCAGGCAGTCAGGTGTAATGAAGGACTTCATTAGGAGAGAAAATGTGATAGTAACTTTTATATGGGGTTGACTTGAAATCATCCAAGCAGGCCACTAAATCAGTAGGTAAGGCTAGGGGGATGTTGGAGGTTATTAGTAGGGGTATCACAAGTTGGAAGAGGGAGGTAATAATCCCTCTTTACAAGAGACTGGTTAGGCCCCATCTGGAGTACTGCATGCAGTACTGGAGGCCACACCTTCACAAGGACATTTACCAAATTGAGGTAGTACAGAGAAGGGCAACCAAAATGGTGCAGGGACTGCATCAGAAAACATATGAGAACAGATTAACGGAGCTCAATATGTATACCCTACAGCAAAGGAGGAAGAGAGGTGATATGATCGAGACATTCAGACACCCTAAGGGCATTAACAAGGTGAACGAGTCTAACATGTTTCAATATAAGAAAAATAGCAGTACAAGTGGACACAGCATGAGATTCGAGGGAGGCTGATTAAGGGGTAATGTGAGGAAGTTCTTTTCACAGAAAAGGTGGTGGATGCATGGAACGGCCTACCTCAGGAAGTGGTAGATATGAATGCAGTGCAGGGCTTCAAACAGGCATGGAATAGGCATAAGGGAGCAATACAGATGAGTATGAATAGATAGACCATTGACAGAGCAAAGGCCGATGGCACATCCATAAGGTAGAAAAAGAAATGGTCAGACTGGATGGGCTTTGCAGTCCTTATCTGTCGTCATCTTCTATGTTTCTATTTCACTGTTGATAAGGTTAAGGTAGTTATGCCTGTGATAATGGGAATATCAGGACAGTATGAGGTCTATACAGGGGTGGAGTACAAATATGCACTGTATCATAAGTATGTGTTCAGAGTGCAGGCAAATGTGATATGCAGGTTTATTTTACATATACAGTAGGTAAAAATATTAAGAGATGCAATTGATAGATATTTAGATAATTACATAGATAGATATACAGATAGACAGACAGACAGAGGGAGAAGTTATAGACATGACAGTCTTTGGAGAGGCAACTGCCCCTAGAGTCACAGTCATGTTCACTAATCTAGGTTGAAAAACTTTTCAAGCAGCACTATTTTGCTGTCAGTAATCGCCTATGGGTTTAAGCATGTATTGGAATGTCTTAAAAGAGTTATAGTACAGGAAAAACAATGAAAGCAATTGTGTTACAGTTTAGTACTGACACATACATGTAATATATATGTTGCCACCTTGTTCCAATGAGCACCCTCCCCTGAGCAGAGTGCCAGTCTTAAAGAGCATCTGACGCCTTCAGGATAAGTGAAAGAAAACATAATATTTAGATGCAGATCAGTTCATATTTCACATTACTTCTGTATTTTCCCCCCATTATTTTTTGCTGAGCCCATTTGCATGAAAAGAGGACTGCTGCTCCTGAAGTGTTCATGTATTCCTGGTGCATTGTCCCTACCTGAGATCATAATGCGTGGCTTGTGACATCACAGTTACTCCCATGACAGCAGACTGTGATGTCATAACATAGCATTATGACTTGAAGTAGGGAGTAAGCTACAGAGGCAGATGAACTCTAACAGATAAAGATCATATATTCATCCAAATTTCCTCTGTAATAAAAGATAGGCAGGAGAAATCTACAGAATATATTTAAAATGTAAGCTGGGTTGCACCAAGTTATTAGTTTTTTCAAAGTTTTCACTGTGGCATCAGCAGCTCTGATTATAAAGAGGAGACCCGAAAAAATGTGTCTCAAAATAAGTGCAGAATACTTTTTCTTAAATCTGTTTCAAGATATTAGGCCTTTCCTATTTTTTTTTTTTATTTAATTATAAAAAGAAGTAGCACCTTTCTTCTGACCGGACTAATGTAAATTATGACAGTCAGTGGTTTGGGATGTGTTAAGTGTCCCCAGGAGCAAAGTGTGCTCCTTCACTGGCTAGACAGTAGGCTGTTATAAAAAAAAAAAAATGAAAAAAACACACAGATCAGTCATTCTACCAACGAGACATGCAGAGGTACAACAATTGTGGGGGAGCAAGAGTTGTTTGGGACTGCAGCTTCAATTTTTGAAAAGGAAAAATGTTCATATTGATTTTGTCCCCTGCTGTAGCCTGAAAAGAACATATTTTAAATGCCTGTTTTATGTGTGTATAATGGACTGTTTTACCATTTAGGAGCCAAAGAATGACTGTGTAATATGTGACATTGTGGTTACCTAGCAATTGTATGCCAAAGCAATGTAGGCATGTAATTAAGAACTGGATCAATGGAAGGCCATTGCCAGGTTATTATACACACTGGCAGAACTTAAATTATAGTTAACAAATTGCTGCACAGTACTTTGAGGATGTGCTAAATGTAAACATCAGTTGGAAATTTTAACAGCCTGACGCTGAGCTGGTGTCTTAAATATGTAAGAATTCTACATGGATGTTATTTTTTCTAGCTGCTCTTTATCATCTTGTATTGAGACACCTGTATTTTCAATAAAGAGCTGTCTTAGCACTAGTATCACAAGATGTGCCAACAGTAATCACTGAACTCACATAATTGGAAAATGAAGGACGCCTGTTTACTCCATTGAAATGAGATGTGTGCTGTCCCATTGTGTGTCATAGCAGCATTTCTAATTTTGAACACTACAACAGGGAGTTCTCTATTTCTTCAACAACAAAAAATTAAAAACACACTTTATCATCAAAGTGTGTGTTTACCAAGTACTGTGCCCAGGATTAAAATAATTAGAACCCCCCAAAAATGTGCTCTGACATGAAACTGTACGCTTAGCTGTAAAGACAATTAAAAAATGTGTTTCTAAATGCATTACTAACACCAATGCTTTCAACATTTTGAAACTACTAAAAACACAAATTATATATAAACTATATATTGAATATGGTAAACAAATATTGTTAATCCCAAAAGCTGAACTTTATGTTTTTAGTATATAAATGTTTAAGAAAAATATGTGGCTCTTACTGTAAATTAAAATGCTGTGTCTATGTTTTCCTTGGGAGATGTAGTTTCACTTGTTGTCTCCTTCTCAGGCCCCAGATGGCTCTGATAATCATTTGTTCCAAAGGTGTTTTAAGTCAGTTTAAAGGCATTAATTATCTTCTGTTCTCCTAGTCCTTAATAAAGGCATTAAGTATCTTCTGTTCTCGTAGTCCTTAACAAAATGAAGGGGCTCCACAACTTCACAGACTTGTTCTATTGCTTGATACAGGTCCCAAACTAGTGCGTCTTGTTACAGCATGATAGTCACCTCATGCCCCTCCCACATGAATAAAAAAAAAGTTGGGGTGGATCTTTAGGAGCTTCTCAGGTGGAGGGAGTGGATCTTACTCCAAAAAAAAACAAACTAATGCTGCCTCATACTATTCAGGTTCCAGATCTTGAACCACCCATTTAAGAAAGAAAATAGTACCCTACAATCATTGACTAACATGAAAGCATATTTATTTGAGGGCGGAAAACATTGCTTGGAGGAGGGTAAGGTGGAAGAGACTATTTACACCTTCAGTCAGTTCCACGGACAGAAATCATGACATCACTCATTTTGTACATCAAAACGTCTGCAGGCTCTGCCTACTGCAGCTATAAAAAGAAAATGTTTAGTGTTTAAGTGTACTTATGCTTGGCCAGTGGATTTGAAAGCACATTTAGTGACACACAGAAGGTAAGACCCCAGGGGATATATGTTGCTGGTAGGTAGAGTGGTGCTCAATTCACATCTGATCTCAGACATGAAAACTGAGAGACACCCTTTTCATGGAGACCAAGGAAAAAAGGCATCCACATGTCTGTGAGATGCATGATTTTCCATTAGAAGGTCCTCCACTAATCACTTGTGAATTTTTTCAGGTGAAGACACTTTATTTCAAAGAAGCAAATTCAGGCAGTTTTTTTTGCTCCTTCTAACCCCTGGCCATCCACTCCTTCAGGCCTGCAAAGTCCCCCTACCACTGCTGCTGAGCAGGGGTGTAGCCATAAATTTCTGCTTTGTACACAATCTCCAACAGTTACACTTCCCCATAAAAAAATGTACACATCCTCTCCAGATGGTACCCCCTTCCAAACAAATCTGATTACTGTCAGATGATTCCTCTAATCTCTAAAGAGGTTATAGATGTATCTGCCTCCTAAACAAAAGACATTTAGACAGAGACACTCCTCAGTGGCCTACACTAACCCAAATACCTGCCTACACCCTTGATGCTGAGTCCCGGCCACCATCCACTGCCCCTTATGGCCATGCTACCAGGAAACCCAAAGTAACCCTTCATTGGGTAGGCCCCACCCCAGTGGGAGGCTAACAGGGGAGGACAATCACCCTAAAGAGCTTCCTGTATATCTCAGGCGTGGCAGGGGTCAGAACAGACACAGGTGTCTGGGGCTTCATGCTTATGGAGGGACCAGCAATCATTCTCTGGGTGGCCAGCAAGTGTTTTCCCATTTTCGTGGGAGCATGACGGGCCACATGATGTCAAGGCACAAGCTGACATCCATCACGCTCCCTCCTGCAGTGAGGGCCAATGTGTTGCTATGCCTCCAGCCTTCATCTGGGGTCAGCAAATGCTGAGCTGTGAATACACCCACCCTCCCAGAAGAAGGAGAGTGGTTGTTGGACACTCAAGCCTTCGCCCCCCCCGGCTGGTTTTCCAACACCCAACTCTGTTCCCAGACCCTGGCCAGTGGTGTCACAGGCAGAAATCCAGTTCAGGCAGTTAAATGATATGTAACGGTGGTTCAGATTAATTCACATTTTAGTTTTAACAAGCAAAGAGACTAAGTCATTTGCAACTTGTGCATGTGGGGTGTGGGTGTTGAAGAAAGGGGATTATAGTGCTGTCACTACTGCCATCACCCCTGAGTGATGTGGACTGCATTGTTGCTACTGTCATCACATCTGATAGACAGGGGCCATAGTGCTTCTGCCATAACCACTGGTGGATGGGGAATGTTGTACTGCTGCCATCCCACCTGAAGGATGGGGGCCATAGTGCTGATACTGCCATCACACCTGAGGAATGCAGAACATAGTACTGTTGCCATCACACCTAATGGATAGGGTCCGTAGTGCTGCTGCTTCCATCACCCCTGAGGGAGGGGTGGACACAGTGCTGTTGCTACTGCCGTCACACCAGAGGGATGGATCTGTAGTGATGTTGGTGCTGCCATCGCACTTGAGGGATGGGGGTCATAGTGCTCCTTCTATCTCACCTCAGGGGTGGGGGCTGTAGTGCTGTTCCTGCCATCACATCTTGTACCTAAAATAATTTTAAATTGGTACAAGGATGGAAGGATATGCAATAGTGGAGGTCAAAACTGCTAAAATGCTTGTTAGCAGAGTTAAAAATTGTTAAATAAAGTACACAAAACCAAACATCGGTAAACACAGATTTTGGCTTAGCAGACAGTACTGTTTTTCACATTGTGCAAAATGGAATTTGCCCTTTCTCAGTCCCGGTAAACCAGTGTCCCTGCTGATAAGCAGGTAAAGATAGAAGGGGGATTTTCACTGTCAGCAAAGAAACAGTTGTAGTGAAAACTATAAACAATATTTATTGTTTTTAATTTATTTATGTATTTAAGGAGAGTGTGATAATCCAGGAAACAACATTTAATTCATTTGTTTTATTTTTTATTTAAGGTAGTTTTATTTTTAGGCCCAGTTGAAGTTTTTTTACAGTGTAAAGGTAGCAGCCATGTTTGTGGTGGAAGATCAGTTCTGGCAGTAGGGGGATAACTGAAATGCCTGTGTTCCAAATGCCCATTGAGCTGTGTTGCAGACTCTTCACTGCTGAGCAGTCCTTTTTTAACCATGTGTAAACCATATTTTACACATAAATAAGAGCCAATCAGATTATATGATTTTACCCTGCCATTTTATAACTAGAATTATGAACTGGGGATCGTAAATCATGGAGGCTGATTGACTGACAGTTCTTTGAAGCTGTGATGATATCTAGCTACATCATCACAGCTTCAAAAAGCCTCCGGCCATCAGCCTACCAGCCTCCTCACTGACAATACCAACAAATACAGCCGCATTGAAGCTCCACTCGGTGCAAGCAGCTTCTCTCTCATAGTCACTCTGATTACCATATCCTGATTTGCCTACTGTGCAGTGGTTAACAGATTTAAAAAAAATGCTTTGGCCAGCCTGGTGGTGTTTAGGTTTGAGGCGCTGGATGCCACACCTCATTCCGCACCAGCGACCCGGGTTCAGGAATGGACTCGGATCGCCGTGGGTGGCAGGGGCAGAGAGAGATTGAGCATCCATGGGACTGCTCTTCCTCTCTGGAGAAGGGGGATCCCAGTAGTCGGCTCGCTTGTGACCTCTGGTGAAAGCTGGGGGCAGTGAACTGGCACTGTATTGTAGGGGGTGATGTTAGGATTATGACCGAGGAGCGCGTGTGCAGAAGCACGCACTCTCCTCCTTGGCATCCTTGAACACCCTGGTCATGCTGACCAAGGGAGAAACAAGGGAAAACATGGTACTTCAGTTGCGGTGGCTTGATGGCCGTGTTGGGGACACCTGGCCTAAGGGGGCACCACTGCTGGTACTGGATCCTGGTTTGGTGGAGAGTGACGGGGGGCTCTCTGCCACCCCACCGTAGGGGGCAAGCCGTGGGGGTAATTGGGCAGTGGAGGCTTCCTTGTGGGCCAAACCAAAACCAGATGGCAGCCAGAGAAAGGACAGATGCCAGGACATGGATGCAGACCAGAGGTGCCAGACAAGGTAAAAAGGATTAACTAAAAAAAAAAAAAATGCTTCAAAATCTGCTCATTCACAGAGACTAAATGCCCCTTACCTCACCTGACAGGCTTACTTACAGAACTCATCACACAGCAATGGCAGTCGGCCACTAACAGTCAGAGACTGCCCCACTACTACTCGTTCACATCAATACCACTTTCTGCACTGTAATTATAAACTAATAAAGATGCTACTAAAAAAAAAACCCTCATGACAACAAATGTGTGGAGAGCACTTGGGGACAGTAAACAGTTCACAGGTCACACTACCAAAATATGTTCTCCTCTCCTGCCAGCTACAACTACAACAGCGCCACCTGTTGTCTCCTAGAACTATTTTTTTTTAATGTATTCCTACACTAGCATGAACATCTATTTTTAAAAGGTTTATTTATTTTTTTTTTTTTTTATATTTTATTTCCAAAACATTTGCTCAGGTTCATAATAGCAATAAAGCACTCCAGGGTGTGGTATATTATGAGATATTGTCAATTCTCGGCTGGTTGGATGCACTCCCAACCAGCTGAGGTGTGACGATATCTCATGATATACCACACCCTGTCGTGCCTTATTGCTTAATTGTGACATCTTAATTGTGACATTGCATTCCAGCCGAGCTATCTAGGGAAATACATTACAAGCAAAAATCTACTTAACTTTCCTGCCCCTCCTCCCTACAGGCAGTAGGGTTGTGATTGGAGCACTTTTAAGAACCAGAAGATCACAGATTCAGACCCCACTACAGCCAAATACTCACTGTGTGACCTTAAATCTTAAATGCTTCCTATTACTCCAGTCCACCCAAATGTGAAAATTGCAAGAAGCAGAGCTCTGGAAAATTGATGCTAAATCTCAGCTGGACTATGCTAGTCAAATATAATGTAAAAATGGGTAACAGCAAGACTCCACTGGAAATGAAATGTTGCTTCCCAGCTGGGCTATCTTCGCTACATAAACTGTAAAAAAAAATTGTGTTGAGCTTTTAGGTCCCCCCCCCCAGCCAGTGAAGATAGTGTGTTCTAGTGGTTAGAGCACTGTTGGGAACTGGAAACCCACAGGTTCAAACCCCTCTGGAGCTAAATAATCACTGTGTGATCCTAAGCAAGTGACTTAACCTCCTAGTGCTCCAGTCCATGTAACTATGGAAATGGGTAGAAGCAGGACCTCACTGGAAATGTGATTTTCCACTCAGCTGGTCTAACCAGAGAAAATAACTGTATAATGTATGGTAGAACGTTGTTATGCATAAAAATCCATACCAGCTAAAAAGTTGTTATGTTGCAGTAGCTTGTTGTTATGCTGCACCAGGTACGCAGCTACTGCAGCATAACAACTTGGAACCTTGCACATAATGCTGTAAGTGCTGCATGAGCCGCATTCTCTTTAAACAGCTGTCATAACTGTACACAGTTACAAGTAGCGATTTTAAAAACGCAGGCACCAGATTAAAGCATGTCGATCGCTATTTTCTCCTGGGAGCTAGCCGATCATTTTTTGTTTTTTTTTTCCAGTCTACCACAGTCGCTCTTGCCATCCAATGTAAGCTTATGAAATGTAAGTACTGTAAAATTCAAGAGAAACTGTTGCCATCTTCACGTTTCTGTCTCATTATGTGGGGTACAGTAACAATTTTCTAATTTGTCATCACAGATAGGTGACCATACACTATAAAAGATAATGTATAGTCTTCTATCTGTGACAAGTTTGAAAACCTCTTCTCGAGGTCGTCATGGCGACTGAGCCTCTCGAGCTTTGCTCTCGAGGTTCCGAACATCGCCATGACGACCTCTCGAAGAGTTTACAAACTTGTTACAGATAGAGGAATATACATTATCCTCTACATAAAAACAAAATGTTGCTGACAGTAGCTGGCCTTTAGTCAACCCCCAGCAATAAAGGGACTGTGCTCCAGACATTAGAGTACTGTTGGAACTGGCAGATTGCAGGTTCAAATCTTGCTCCAGCTTTAGGGAGGCAGTATAGGCAGTGGTTTAAGGCTCTGAGCTGCAAACCTGGAGACCTGGGTTTGAATTTCACAGCCCCCACTTACATACTGTGTGACCCTGAGCAAGTCACTTAACTTCCTTGTGTTACCAGGTCACACCTGTAAATGAGCTTTCAGGTTAGTGTGTCTCTCCTGGTTAAACAATCGAAAAAAAAACTAATAACTCATTGTATGACCCTGAGCAAGTCATTTAATCTCACAGTGCTCCAGTCCACCCAGATACAGAAATGAATAGAAGCAGGCTTCACTGAAAAGGCAATGTTACAATTCAGCTGGACATTTCTGGGCAAATACACATAAAAACAGGTTAGAGCAGGACACCACTGGAACAATGGCATCACAGCTGGGCTGTGCTGGGCAAATAAACCATAAATAAACTGAAAAAAAGAAAAAAAGGATAAAGAATGCTGTTGGCAGTTGCCTGATTTATCTAGCACATGCTTCATAAGTACCTAAGTCCTTTAAATTTAGTGTGCTGTCTCACTAACCAAGCATACCAATTTCACTTATAAAACTTGGAAGCAAATATTACGGCACTGACCCATGTTTTTGTGTAATGTGATTGTCTGTGATTGGCTGACAGACTTTCAAGGATATTTTAAATACAAGAACTAACATGGTGCAGCCTTTCAATATTTCTTAAACTCACAGAGTGTTTATTTACAGTGCAGCCTGGGACAAAGACTGTTGATTTGGCAGACTGTATCTGAAAAAACCAAAAACACTACTTCTGTATACGTGGATGCCAGAGGAAACAGAGAGTTGTGGTTTACTGTTTGCAGTTTTCAGTGAAGACCCTAATGGGGTGGATCTTCTGAGATAGAATTTCAGAGAATTGCAGAGGAGATAGCAAGTTGCTATAGGCAGAATCAATCAAAACAAACTCTTGTCATATCTGATATGGCTGTGGACAGCTTTTAGGAGTGGCACGAGCTTGGAAAATAATATGCAGTGCTTTTGCTGCACCACATTCAGCCATACATAATAACAAATAGAATCACTGGAAACTATGTTGGAGCACTGTGGCAGCACATCAGATAGTGGTCTGGTTATGTGCTGCCACAGTGCTCTTATACAAATCTGATGATGGCATAACATCAGTGGAGCTTGGCCCATGCTGTTGTACAAATCAGACTCTGGAGGAGTCTATTAACAAACTAGAGATCTGGTCTGGGACTTGCTGGTCATCACAGTCACTATCTCATGCTTTTCTGAGCACTGATTTCTGGCAAATGTGCGTTAACCATATTGATCTCAGTGCTGGTAGACTACTTCTAATCTTCCCCTGATTATATTAGGTGAGGTAGTAGCAGTCTTAAAGTGGTAGCTGCCGGTGGTGGCATGCCCTGGAAAAAAGTGGTCCCCATGTCTGTCTGCACATTTTAGAAATAACGCCTTTCCTTGTTTTTGCTGTAAAGAAACTGATCCATTTAACACAAAAACAAGGAGTCAGTTATGATCTCCACCCCTCCTTTTTGCTTCAAGTGAGGAATAACATTATGGGTGTGCATCAGATGTACAGTGACAGCCATAGATGCAAAAGATTGTTAAACAGTAATCAACTGTATGTAAATGCTCTTTTTTCTTGAAGGTGTGCTTTCATAATGTTGTCAGTACCACTCTATCCCATGAGTACTCTACACATGGATTTATATACCCCAAGTGCATTATTTTAGATTTTTGTGTTCAGGACAAAAATGCCTTTCAAATGAGGGTAGTCAATAATCTAAATTCTTTATAGTTTTTTGTTTCCTTGCATGTGTGCAAGAAACATCTTGTGGTAGAATGACATTTCAGGGGTGTATCAGGGATGAGTCAAATGCATAGCAATCTACAGTGGGCTCGTCCCTGACAGACCAATGAGCATGCAACCAGACTGTGACACTAGTCACAGTTTCACAGCTGGAATCCTTTCTCTAGTTGAAAGAAATAAAGTGCTCAAATGAGAGCATTTCATTCCTTTCATTCATGCCCTTACTGATCTTACTGCTTGTCTCCCCACCCATCCTGCAGATGTCTGGGTACCCAGCCATGCACTGCATCCCCCACTCTCTGTGCCATAAGCAGTAAATAGTCCTAGCAGTAAAGAACAAATAAATATTATTTATCCTTACCCAGATAGACATTCACATTGGACTTTTGTCTGTGTGTGAATGACAGTGCGTGTTCTTGTCCCCGAGTTCTTCTCTCTCTCCAGTGCTTCATGTGTGCCACAATGCCCAGCCTGATCATTGCTCTCTGATGGTACCCACTGATCCGCCCCGTGGATCTGCTAGTGTCCATGCTGCCTCAGTGTGCCCCCCACCCCACCACACAATACAAGGAGCAAAAGTGCTGAGAAGTGAGACAGCATTTCCTGCAGAATTGAAGCATAAACCTGGATGACAGGGAGAGAGAGAGAGAGCGGCTGCAGGGACAGACACAGAGAAGGAGAGGCAGCATTGACCCCACCCTCCTGAAAGAGAGCACAGGATCAAAAGAGGTGGTGAGTGGCACCAGTGTCAGGGACAAAGCAGAGAAAGACAGCCCCCAAACAGTGACAGTAACATGTTGAGATGTGGCGAGTAAGCAGAATGAGAGTGATCCCCAGGTGACAGGCTGTCAGTATTGCAGCACCATTTTGACAGTGTAAAATTGAGGGCAGTGCAATGTAGTGACCATAACCATGCTGACTGGTGGCTCCCCGACCTGCACCTGAACAAACATTCATTTAAATGGGTGGCCTGTCCCCTAGCAGTGTTTACCCCCCCCACCCTCCCACCCCACCACCCCAAGAGAGATACAGCAACAGTGAGAGCTGCTTCTGTGCAGTATACATGTGCAGGTCCAATCTGTTCCAGTCAGAGACTATGTCAACCCCTCCCCCCACCAAAGAGAGAAGTGGAGTGCAGTGTGTGCAAGAGCTAGGTTACCATCCATTTTTTTCCACTTACTCTTCCAGCACCTTGCTCTCAGACTGTGGAGCAGATGAGAGAGAGAGACAGACATGGAGAGAGACAGTATAAAACAAACTTGGTGCATCTATTTCACCACTGCACAAAAGGAACACCCAGACAAAGCCAGGGGTGGGCTCCAGGCAGGTGGCTCTGGGAGAATGATGCCCTATCCCACCTCCACAAAAGGGTAGCACCCTGTAGCAGCCAGGGATAGAGATGCAAGCTGCACATCGGCCTCTTCGTACTCGTCCCTGCTCCACCACAGCTAGCATGAAGGTTGGAGTGGGCTTTGGGTGACTGGCACTTCCACACTCCATGCCACACCTCTGCACATGCAGAATACTCTGCTTTAGCCAGATGCTTTCCCACCTAATGTGCTCTACCCATGAAGAGCACTCTGACGTACTGAGATATAAAAATGTGGATCTTATATCTGCCTCTCCAGAACTATTTTCCACTCTGCTGGGTGGGTGGGGGTGGTGGATACAGTGGGTGCTCCTGAGTGACTGCTCTTGCACTTCCACCTATCAACCCAATATATTACAGCAGCCAGAGAAGAGATGTGGATTGCACATCTACCACGTTATAAACTGTGCCCATTCCAAAAAGTTGCACACACGGCTGGAGTGGGGTCTAATATGGTCGCCATTAAGTGACTGTCCCCCCCCCCTCCATCCCACCTCCACACATGGGGAGCACTTCTCCCACTCCATTACACATTTGCACATAGAGAACACTCCTCCCCATCTATGCCTCCTTTGCATATGGAGAGCAATTCTCCTTCTCCATCCTTTTTCAACATGGTGGACATATTGTCTTATGTAATGATATTTTGTCTCAATCCTTGTTGAATACAACATTGTACATATTGTATATACTAATGTAAAGAAAATTGCTATATTTTAATTTTTATTATATGTCCTTACTTTTTGTATCTCACACCATGTGTTGTCTTTATCATTGCTTGTACAAGGTATCTCCTTGCAAATGAGTTTACTCAATAGGTCTTATCCCTTCACAATAAACTTGAACTTGAACATGGAAAGCACTCTTCCCTCCATTCCATCTCCACACATAGGTATCATTTCTCCACCTCCTTACTTTGTGAACACTCATCCCCTGACCCCTCCAGTGCTTCTCTCACTACATTTCGCCTCCCCCACATGGAGAACATTTCTCCCACTGCATCCCACCTCCTGCACATAGGGAACACTCATCTCCCTCCATTTGTCCTCCACACATGGGGAGCTTTCTCCCACTTCATATCAGCTCTGTACATGGGAAGCAATTCACCCCTTCATCCCACTTCCCTTACATGGGGAGCATTGCTCCCCATCCAGTTCACTCCTACACATGGGGACACCTTCACACATTTGCATCACTCCTCCTCTACCACCATCCCACCTCTGCATATAGAGAGTACTCCTAACCCCATTCCACCTTTGCGCATATGAGCACTCTGCAACAGCTAGAGACAAAGATGTCAGTCAGGCATCTGCCTTTCCATACCTATTCCTACTTCACATGATATGTTCCAAGTTGGGCAGAACTTCGGGGAGGTTGAGATATAATGAGTGGGTTGTCTTGGGAGATGCTGCCAATACCCCTCGCCACCTCTCTGAATAAGAGAAGTCCCCTTCCCCAAGTCAATCTTTATTCTCTTCTTCATTCACCACTTTTCTGCTGATTATCCTTCTGTTGGCTTGCCTTAACAGTCACTCTCCTCCCAAGATAGGACTACAGGCCAGTAGGACAGGGCAGATTTTTCCTCAAGCTCTACTGTCTTTTCTTCAGACCACATCACCAGTCCAGCCAGCATCCAGCACAGTCATGAAGTTGCTCTGCACGTTACTCACAGCTCAGCCCCGGATGGGTCTGTTCTTTCTGTGGCAGACCATACTTCAAGTTCTCCCACTGTTCAGCTGAGGCTAGAGTACAGCAGCACATAGTCCTACTCTACCACCATTATAGTGAACGGGATACCACAGCTTGCTTGGCACTGTACAGATAACGCAGCATGCTCACTAATCCGTCTCACCAGGCTTGTCCCGCTCTCTCTGTTAATGATGTCTCTATCTCCCCTAGCCATCAATGCTCCCATGAATGCACATTGTATTGTAGCTAGCTGAGACACTGAGTGTTTTAGCAGCTAAGTCTGAGGCAATCCAAAAATAAAATACAAGAATTTGAAAATTTCTGAGATGAATTCAGGGGTTGGGGGTGTTTGAACACCCTGAGCACTCCCTGCCTACACCTATGCAATCCACAACAGTTCAGACACATGCAATCCTTACACATAAAGGCACTTTTCCCAGCCCAACCAGCGCCCCCCCGCCTGCCCCGACACACAAATGAACACCAACTGCTACCCCTCCCACTTTCTTTGCAAGCAGCGATGATCCCTTTCTCTCAAGCAGTCAGTCCTGTACAAGTAGCAGAGTTGGGGGTCCAGGGCTGCAGTCAGACCTGTTTCTGTAATGGAGCTCAACCATACCTGAATACAACAGGACAGCTGAACTGTGTCCCCTTAATCCCTACAGATGGAGGGCTGTTGCAAAAGTAATTGCTACAGCCACTCAGGCACCACCAGGGATTTAAAACAAGAGCTGAACTATGACAGGCAGCCTGCCATCCACCTCCTCCTACACTGACTGCTTACAGCACTTACCCAGCTCCTTCTCTGCTACCAGTGCCCACCAGTGGTCAGTAGTGTCAGTGGGTGGCCCCCATTGGAGTGGTCAAGCAAGCTCCCTGATTTGCTACTAGCTCCCGCAACTGATACTCTCCTTTTACTTCCTTCCATATCTGGTTGCATTTGCCTGTTTCCAAACACCCAATAAACTTTTTTTTCTAGTGTCTACTTAGATGCAGAATATTAAATATATCAAGATAAAATATAATTGCTTTGAAGATGATGGAATTATGGCTCGGCTTCAATGTATAGTTAGAGCATGCTGAAATCTCATCTTGATTGTTTTACTTCCTTTTTACTATTTTGTATTTTCAGGTTAAATCAAATTTAATACAATATAATTGTCTTTCTGAGAAGATAGAAGCTTTTATTATGGCTTTTTTTGGTTTGATCCACGCACACCGAATCACCATGATTTTGGCAGCCTTGCACCATTCTTCTGATCCTCAAAATACGGATCACAATGGTTGTATAATTGTACAGTAGGTCTACATACAAATGTCTTTAATTCATTATAATTACACACTAGGAAGTGTGACAGGGTAGAATAGGACCCTGTCCCGTTTGTTATGGAGAATGGGTTTAAATGCAAGGATCTGTCCTTCTTCTCTCTCTTCTCTGTCTGGTTGTGCAACCAAATTTTCCTGTGAGACTTCGGACTTTATCAACCAAAATAGTCTTGCAATTCTTTCCCTCTCTTCTCTCTCTCTCTCTCTCTCTCTCTCTCTCTCTCAGTTTTCTCTTGCTGTCTGTTTTTCTTCCTTGCATATCTCTATCAGTTAATATAAACATATATGCAAATCAATGTATGGAATGAAACTGATAATGTGATCACTTTTGTTTAGAACATATTTAGTATTACTGGTGAAATGTAAATTAATGGTATTTTGACATTACTTTAAAAATAGAGGTTACTTGAGTGCAAATGTCTGAGACTTTTGCAGTGGCTGTGGGGGCCTCAGGAAGCTCACTGTTCTAGCAGCTCCTGATACTTACGAGGACAAAACATTCTGCAAAAACAGGATGCCTGCTAAGGATGGGAGTGGAAAAAGACATAAAACAGCTAAGCTGAGCTGCAAGAGGAGATTTTACAAGAAAGATTTTATTTTGCTTCTGTACATAGTTATTTTGAACAGGTTTTTTTTATGTTACTGCAACTACAAATAAACAGTTTTGTGGAATTTTACAACTGCTCCTGGGTTTTTTCTATGCTTCCTGACTGGTGCCTCGATGACAGGAATAATTTTATTTATTTATTTATTTATTTATTTCAGTTTAGGCTTAATACCTTTGAGTCAAGGACTCATTTTCAAAGGTTCAAGTCAGTTAAATGAACAGATACAGACAACATAACACATAGCACAGCAGTGGATTACAAAATAAGGTTACAGAGGGTTGCACATACTTTTACATTTACCTAATGCATAGAAGTCTAGGTTTCATTAGTACATAGGCGTCAATAATTGTAAGTTTCACTAGTACCTAGGAGTCTCACATTGTAAGTAACAGCACTAAGTGTGGGCGTAGTAGTGTTAGAAACAGGAAAGAGGGGGAGAGGCCAAGGATTGAGTTTCCACTGGGTAGTACATGGGGCAAGTGAGGAATGGGCATGGATGGTTGCCAGAGTAGTAGGATGAGCTCACCAGTGGTGGCCAAGGGTGAGAATTGGAGAGTAGGAAGCAGCGCAAGGTAGACATTGTCAGATGTTCATGTATGTAGTTGATGGAGTGGGCGATCTGTGGGGGGGAGGTTGACAGTTTATTGTAGTGTAGACTATGCAAGGTAGGTATTTTGTGGGTAGAGGGATTTGTGGAAGAGAGCGGAGGGGAAGAGTGCAGGTGGCAGTGGCTGGATGGTTAGAGCGAAGGGTTGGGAGGGATAGCCTAGGGGCCCTGAGCATGGGCTAAGTGCAGCAGACACATATGTTTTATAATTCTAGCTGGGAAAGAAGCCCAATTTTAAATTGTCTAAGCTTGGTGCATTCTAAGAGTGTGGTAGGCAGCTCATTGAACCACTTTGGGCCCAGGAAGGTGAGTGATCTCTGTGCCAGTTCAGTACACTTGAATGGCACCTGGAGTCCCCCCTTTTGCAGCACTCTTAGTCTGCTTAAGGGGTAATGCTGTTGCAAAAAGCCTGTTAGTGGACTCAGGCATAAGACCTAGCAAGGCTTTTTTGATAAGCATGCAAGTTTGGAGCTGAGCTCGGAGGTGGAGTGGGAGTCACCCTGTCTCATTGAAGAGGATGCAAGTGTGGCTAGAGAGATCAGCATCCAAGGTTAAGTGACAGGCCTTATTTAGGAGAGTGTTGACTCTCTTGAGGGCAGTGTCAGAGCCTGCCCCATAGATTGGGAACAAATAGTCAAAAGTGGCTAGTACTGAGCTACTTATGGCAAATTTCAGACCCGCAGGTGGTAGGGAGTGCTTGTAGTGGTACAGAACACCCAGTTTCATGTTGGAGGTCTTAATGACATGGTCAATATGACTGGAGAAATTGAGAGTGTTGTCGGGGTAAATTCCTAGGTATTCAAATAAGGAGACTTCTTCAAGGGGGTGGTCTCCCTTAGGTCTCAGGATTTGCAGTGAGCTGAACTTCTTTTTATTTTGGGGAACTGTGAACAGCAAGCTCTTGTTTTTTTTTTTTTTTGTGGTTGAGCAGGAGCTTGTTCTTGCAGAACCAGGATTCGAGTTTATGTTAGCTGTCCTGCAGTTCAATAGTGATGGTATGCAGGTCTCTGCCTGGGATGGATAAGACATCTTCATCAGCATAGAGTACAATGTCTGCAGGGCAGGCAGAGGGGAGGGTATTTAAGAACAGACTAATGAGTAGAGGGCTGAGGATAGATCCCTGGGGGACTCCTAGGCTCACCTCCTTTGGCTCTGAGTATGTATCTCCTATTCTGACTTATTGAGTTCTATGGGAGAGATAGCTTGCAAACCAAGTCACCGTGCAGTTGATGACTGGCTGCTGAGGAGAAGGTGGTGTCCACTGAGTCAGGCCTTTGTGAGGTCTATGAATATAGACCCCACTGCCATCCCTTTATCCAAAGCGTCATAGAGCTAGGAGGTGTATTCGACTAGTGCTGAAAGTCTTGAGTGTTTTTTATGGAAACCATGCTGTTGAGGGCCAAGCAGATTATTTTTCTCCAAGTACTCAGTGAGCTGGTCTAAGACCATCCTTTCCAAACCTTTTGAGGGTTGGGGGAGGATTGAGATTGGCCTGTAGTTAGATGTGTTAGGTTTGTCTTCCGTTTTGAAGACAGGGGTAACTAGTGCCAGCTTCCATGCATGTGGGAACACACTCAACCTAAGGTAGGAGTTAAAAACCTTAGTGAGGGGGTCAGCTATCTCCTCCAGGGTTAGGGCAACCTACTTCAGGTTGATTAGGTCACTTCCCATCCTGGTCTTGCCTAGGATCTGCTTGACATATTTGATTGTCTCAGTTCTTGAGATCTGCTTGAAATAGAAAGGCAGTAGCCCGTAACCTGTAGGTGTGGGTGTATCTGTACCTGGGGGCTGCTCTGTTGGTGGCACAAGATATTAACCTGGTAATATGCCAGTCAGATTCGTGAATGCTAAATTGAAGGTTTTAGCAATACCAAGGGGTTCCTCTATCATCCCAGTATTTGAGGTGATCAGGTCTGGTGGTACTCTTGGGACACTACCAGTTAGTGATTTCAAGGAATGGCAGAAATCTTTACCTGAGCCCCATAATTTGTTTAGTTGGTCCTTATAGTAGGTGGCTTTAGCTTGGAAAACAAACCATCTGCAGTTGTTTCTGGCAGCTCTATAGGTGAACATGCCCAGCCTGCTTGCCTGTCACCTTGGCAGTATGCCAGAGATTGTCTCTTTGGTGCATGAGTGCAAGTAGTGAGCCTGAGAGCCAAGGGTTTGTAGTACCTTTAACCTTTTTGACCCTGATGGGGTGAAGATGTCACAGGCCTGGGTGAAGGTCCTGAGGAAGTAGTCCTGGGCCTGGCTTCCATCCAAGGCTCTGCTGATTGTGGATCAATCAGTTTTAGGTGTAGTTTGAAAGCATCCAAGAGTGCGGCTTTTAGGGTGTGGTTACGGGATATTCTGGGCAGTTGCTTAGAGAACTTATTTGTCCATATAGACAAGACTGGGGAGTGGTCACTGAGGCTGTCTGGTAAGACAAAAACCTCAGAGATGTGTTCTGGGTGGGAGGATAAGAACCAGTCTATGAGTGTGCTGGTTCCATTTTGGTAGTTGAGGTAGGTGGCTTGTGATACCATTTGGGTAAGGTAGAGTCCAGAAATCTGGTCTCTTGCTGTAGCTTCTCCCTGAGAAAGCCAGTTAATGTTAAAGTCACCGACTATGACCTGTTCCAACTTTTTGTCCAGCATCTTCTGGTTCCCTATGAAGTATTTAAGGCTGGTGGCTTGCTGACCTGGGGGTATATACACCATGGTAAGCATAAGGACTTTGTTTTACTGCCCTATGGAGATTTTTAAGTTTAGGATTTGAGCCTCTTTTGACTGCATATTGCTGTGCATGATCTGGGATTTGATACCACATTTGACATAGACTAAGCATCTGCCCCACATTTAGGCAGTCTGTCGTGCTGGTAAGAGGTGTAGCCACTGAGGGAGATAGTGGCATTGAATATTTTAGAGGAAGCCAGGTCTCTGTGATAGTTATGATGTCTGGATTAACCACTGCCACCCACGCCTGGAATTCCGTTAGCTTAGGAAGTAAGCTGCCGATATTAAGGGAAACAATCCTGAGTATCCCCACCCTGTTGGTAGTGGTGGTGTAGAGTGGCCAGGGTTAGGGTGCACTTTATCAGATAACAGCAGCAGTAGGAGGATCATCTTATGAAGAGAGTAAGACCAAAGGGCCCAACTGGATCTGGCTTTTATCGTTGTCTGCTTAGTGTTGTAGGCGTGGGCTATGAGGGAGCGGCTGTGCAGTTGGGCCGCTAGTGTGACAACTGAGGACTCATACTCTCTGAAGGTTTGTGGGGGGACGTGGAAGGCATGAGGGCTGTTGTATCAGCTTTTGTGCCCCTCAGGCTGTGTACCATCTGGCAGAGTGGTAACAAGGCAGGGGAGGAGTCCAAGGCAGTTTCATCCCATTCATTCCATGACACACCTGTGAGGTTGGCTAATATGACTATTCCAAGAGTCAGTAAGAGAAGCTACTGCAGTAGGAGAGGTTTTTTCATGTTGCTGAGGAGTTCAGCTGCTCCCTCTAGTGGGTGGGTTGTATAACCTGCCAATGGAGAAGTAGTGCAGCTCTTGTTTGTTGTTGTCAAGGGTTAGGTTTGGAATTAGGCAGATCGGAAGACTAGTATGTGTGGCAGAAATACCACCCAAATACTATGATGAGAAAGTAGTTCAGGGGCAGGGGGTGAAACACAGTAAATGAGACTTAAAGAGTTAAGACTAACACCGACAAGTGTTGGGCCCTATAACTGCATTCTGTATCTTTAAGGGAAGTTGCAATATTAGTGAGTGGGGAGGATGAAGATTGCCTAGGGGTGGTACTGCTGGGGGAGGGAGAGTATTTTCTTTTTTTAAATTCAAAGTTTATTAACACATTTTTTCAGTACAAAACCAGATCCACATCATACATGCAGTATCAAGAGCACAGACAGACATTCTGAAGGATCCTACCCCTCCCTCCACCTGTCCATTCCCCAATCCTCCCACCATGTTCCCCTCCCACCCACCCCACCACAGCACAGAGTAAGGCACCTACTCAGAAAAGAGAGCTACAGCTCTGAATAAGCTAAGCCATCATGAGGGTTGCAAGGTATATAGCGCATACAGTGGTCCCAAAACCTTTTTGAATCTGGCTTGTTTGTTACAGAGACTTGCAATTGATTTATCTGTCCTCAGATTGCTGAGAAATTCATGTAACCATTCTGTGTATGACACTACTTCCTTGTCTTTCCAATGTTTAAGTACAAGTTTTTTGACTGACATTGAAATTAGGGCTGTGTGGTATTTATGATTACATACTGCCATCCCTGAAAAATTGTCCATCAGACAAATTTCTGGTGTAAACAGATACTGAAGGCCTAGCAAGGGGTCTGCTTTTTGTTTGATAAGAGTCCATAGAGGGGACACTTTAGGGCATTCCCAAAAAGATGTAATAGAGAACCCTCAGCCAGTTCATATTGTATGGAAATAGAGGCAACATATAGACCAAGCCTAACTAGTTTTTGTGGTGAATAATACAGGTTGTGAAGTATATAATATTGCATAAGGTGAAGCTTGTCTTGAGTCATGAATCTGTGACACCTTTGCCACAAAACAGGCCAATCTATACTTAGATTCAGGAAGAGAGAAGCCCAGTAACCCAAAGGGCCTAGGTAGTCTGGATATATCTGGTCATATAATGATGCATACATTCTAGACACTGCTTGGGGAAAACCAGCTAGGGGTATTTAACCTGAGTAATAGGGTACTTCCGAGGATTGTTGAGGTGAGGTCCCAAATGTTTTCACAAGGAATGCCTTAATTGAAAAAACTTAAAAAATCTGAGACTGTGGAATATTTGCCTTATTCATAATTTCAGAAGAAGTGATCCAAGTCCCATCTCCATTCTTCAAATGTGTGAGAAGGCAATCTCCCAACTGAGGAAGTCATACTGGTGAAAGAACCTTGCCATCTATCTTAAGATTGGGGTTCCCTCTCAGAGGTTGACATAGGTCATGAATGTTGTTATATTTAAGCAATATACATAGTTGGGAATGAATTTTGAGGGAAGTATATATTGGAGAACCGTGTAGAGATGCGGGGAGATTTGAGCTTTGTATGTAGGAGAGCTAGAGGAGATAATCCATGAGCTCTGATAGGGGACAGTTCTAGTTTGAGCCAGATGGGCACATAGGGGAGAGGACCCTGGGTAGTCTCAGTAGTTAGCCACCAAAGGTATTTGTTGGCTTGGCTGGCCCAGTAGTAAAGTGCAATATGGGGGAGATGTAAACCTCCCTTGGCTTTTGGAGTAGCCAATTTGTGGAAAGCCAGTCTTGGCTATTTACCTGACCAAATAAAGTCAATAAGGATGCTATGCACCTTCTTAAACCAAGAGAGGGGCAACCAGATGTTTAGGAAATTAAGTGGGTAAAAGAGTCGAGGGAAGACATACATTTTTACAAGATTAATTTTACCACAAAGAGAGATAGGGAGTAGGGACCATCTTTTTAAGTCCTGCTTCACTATTTGAAGGAGAGAATCTAGATTTTCCTTTTGCATATTGGTCTGGTTTCTTGAGAGCTCGATTCCAAGGTATTTCAGGGAACTACCTTCCCAGGAGAGACCCAGGTCTGTAATTGTGTGCCTTAGTAGTCTGTGGTTAAGGGGAAACACCATTGTTTTGCCTACATTCAATTTATAGTTGGAAAGAACACTCAAATCTTTAATAATGTTCAACGCATGTGGAATGGAGGTATCAGGATGGGATAATTGAAGGAGCAGGTCATCTGTGTAAGCAGAGACTTTTATTTCTTGATCTTGAATAGGTATACCTTGGATTAGCTGCCAGTTTATTATTCTGTATATTAGAGGCTCTAAATACAGATTAAAACTCAATGGAGACAAAGGACAGCCTTGCCTCATCCCTGATTGCAAGAAAAACAATGCAGAGATAGCTTCATTACTAGAGACCCGTGCAGTTGGAGACTGGTATAAGGCTTGTATCCATTTCTGGAATTTTATAGGAAAACCAAATGCCTGCAAAGTTCTAAATAGGAAATTCCAGTTAACTCTGTCAAACGCCTTCTCAGCATCCAGGGAGACCAGGACAGCTGAGAAATTTGCATCCCTGGATGCTGAGAAGACTTGAGCCAAATTGTGCCAATGGTCTACAGATTACCTACCCTTCATAAACCCCACATGCTCTGGGCCAATAAGGTCCGGGAGAACTACACTAATATGATCTGCTAATAGTTTAGTTAAAAGTTTAATGTCTTAGTTGAGGAGGGAGATAGGCCTATAACTAGTGACTAGGTCAGGTTGTTTACCTGGTTTAGGTAGAAGAACAATTAAGGCTTCAAAAAGGGATTTATCTGATTCTACCCCCGAGAGAATATGCTGGCACAGCAGTTGCAAAAGATGTATTAATTGCTCCACCAAAGCCTTATAGAAATTGGGAAAGAAGCCATCAGACCCTGAGGTTTTGTCTGTGGGAAGATCTTTAATGACTTTTTCCAGTTCAGCACATGAGATAGGTGAAATTAAGAATATTTTTGAACTTCTGAGAGAGAGAAGGCAGATAACAGCTACCAAGGTAGTCATCTAGCTCCTTTTCTGAAGGGAGGTTCAGCATAAGACCATATAGCTGTTCATAGTAGTTACCAAATTCAGCTACAATATCATCTGGGGAGGTTTTTAAGGAATCATTCTTAGTTGAACGAATAGCTGTAATGAGCCTAGAGGACCCTTGGTGCTTAATTCTTAAGGCAAGCAACCTGCCAGCCTTTTCTCCCTGGTTTGTGTAATAGGCTTTAGCCTTTAGAATAGCACATTTTGCCTTCTCTCTCAGGAGCTCTGGGTAAGATGGGAGGGAAAGTATTTAATAAAGGCTGGAGGAGGCAGAAGGGGTTGGTGAAACATTTAAGCAGGAAGGAGAGAAAGTGAAACAAGAATGGGGTTATTTGCAGGGCATAGCTACAACTGTGTCACAAATGAAACCTGGTTTACACAAAGAAGTGTTCTCAAAATGCTGTCTCACTTTAAGCTTATTTTCTGATCCAAGATAAAGTACCACTGGACCTTAAAACAAAGAGAATGGTCTTAATGACTGCATTTAAGGTTTTATAATTTCACCTTTTGCAATTTTTATGACCTCCCAATCCTGCAGTCATCAATTTGTTTTATCTAAACATTTCTTTGCTCAGTTCATTAAAGGAAAACTACACCCAAAACTTGAAAAAATATATGTTGTGCAGAGTGTTTTAATTTGTATATGAAGTTCTAGTGTTTCCTCCCCTCTGACTGGTATTAGGAGTTTTTTCCAAATTAGCCTGCTAGCTTTAGGGTAGTTTTACGACCCCTGGAGATCTCCATATCAAATAGCTTAATTGTATTTCTTTGTCCTACAATGCACCTTGTTTCATGTGATGATGATGTAGCAGAGCCCATAAATCCAGCAGAAAGCATTGCATTACAATCAGTTCACAACAATAGAGATGGCTATATTTTAAAATCTGTAGAATTCAGCTTGGTGACCACCCTCATCCTAAAGGTTTTACTGTCCTGAAAAACTTTGCTGCTGGTAATTTTTGTGCAGCTTGTAAAGCTTCAAAGATATTTAGTTTGTTTGGCATGTGTATGCTGAATGTTGGGTCTCTCTTACATCACAGTCACATGAGACAAGATGCACTGTGAGAACAAGAAATACAATTAAGCCATCAGGGATGAAGATCCCAGGGGTCGTAAAACTAGTATAAAGCTAGCAGGCTAATTTGGAAAAAACTCTTAATACCAGTCAGAGGGAAGAAAACACTAGAACTTCACATACAAATTAAAATACTCCTCACAACATATATTTTTTCAAGTTTTGGGTGTAGTTTTCCTTTAATAGTCCAATAAGATTCAGAAGAACGTTACTTAGAACAAAAACTATATGAACTTTGGGTTTGATTTTGCACAAATATTAACTTCTCTCTGGGTTGAAAATGCAGAGATTAGTTGTACATACTTTTCTATTTCTCCACACTTTTACTTTGGAAATTTATTAAAAAAAAATATGAAAAAATAACACTCTACCTTTTGCACAGGTCTTGATCTCCCATAAGGGGAATGGCTTATAACTTATTTTGGAGTCATTCAAGAGTTATCCCAATGTCAAGATTTAGTAAACTATACATTTAATGCATTTTAATAGCAGTTGCAAAAGAGAATACAATAAAAGAAAAAAAATCAGTGGTACAGCATAGATGCCTGAAAGGTATCAAACCATTTGCTTCTAAAAGTTTCACAGACAGCCAGGTCTTCTTTATGTGTGTGTGAGCCCTCATTTTTTTCTGCCTTCCTTCTTCCATCTATCTGGCCAGTGACAGCTTCACATATAGATATTGCTAGCTATTATTTACTAAATTTAATCTGATACTTTCTTTTCTGAAAAAGATTTAACATGATCCCATCCTGAAAAAATTTAATGTGCCCCAAATAAGCAGATCATTTTGTTTCAATTTTTTTTTGTTCGTATTAAGAACTAAAGAATTGCATTGACATGCTCTACATTGCTAGAATAACTACAGCATCTGCTGCTAAATTAGGCATGACAAGCTACAAACCACATGTTCTGGTCTCAGCATAGAGGTTTCAGAAATCAGGCTGTCAGACACACAATAAAAGCTACTCTATGTCAAACAAATGTAAATATCTCGGAAAGTACAAGAGTTACTCATAACCCATCTTTTTTTTTAAACACCTCTTTATTCATTTTTCAAACACTAGACAAGACAAACAAAACCTGGAATCCCAGGGCACACAGCCCAAAACTGACTGTGTAAACTATATACAGTACAACTCATAACCCATCTTTTGAAAGTTGTTCAGGACAAAACTACCTTTCAGATTAGCCTATTTGTTTAGCTGCACTAACATAGAAACATAGAATTTGATGGCAGATAAGGACTGCTTGGCCCACCTATTCTGCCCATTTCTCTACCTAATGGATAAGCTGCAGATCCTAGTTAACCAACAGCCTACTTCCTCCTACTCCCCACTAGAATTGCCTTAAGTCTGTCCCATGCATTCTTGAATTCCCCCACTGTTTTTGACTCTACAACCTTCTCAGAAAGGCTGTTCCATGCATCTACAACCCTCTCTGTGAAGAAATACTTCCTCACATTACCTCTGAGCCGTCCCCCTGTATCTTCAAATTGTGCCCCCTTGTTCTTGCACATCTCTTTTTCTGAAAGATGCTACCCTGTTGGACTTTGTTTATTCCCTGGAGGTATTTGAAATTTTCTATCATGTCCCCCTCTCCCTCCTTGCCTCAAGGCTATACATCTTAAACTCCTTTACTCTTTCTTCATATGTTTTCTGCTGCAGACCCTTTGCAAGATAGGGTCTCCAGAACTGTAAACAGTACTCCAGATGTGGTCTTACCAACTGTCTGTATAGAGAGTCAACAACTTTCTGTTTCTACTGGTGATGCCTCTCCCTGTGCATCCCATTATCCCCCCAGCCCTCCTTACTACATTCTCACATTTCTGACCCACCATTAGGTAGTCTGATATGACTACTCCAGGCTCCTTTCCATTTTTGTTGTTGTCAGTATCACACCCCCCACTGTGTTTGTGTACTTTTCCCCTAGGTTTTTGTTTCCCATGTGCATTACTTTGCACTTCTTTGTGTTGAATCTAAGCTGACATACATTTGACCATTCCTCCAACCTTGCCAAGTCCCCTTTTATCCTTTCCACCCCACCTTTTGTATCAACCCTGTTGCAGATCTTTGTGTCATCTGCAAAGAGACATACTTTTCCTTCCAGTCCCTCTGCAATGTCACTTATAAAGACATTAAAAAGGACCAGCCCCAGTACTGAACCCTGCAGTACCCCACTAATAACCCCGCTTTCTTCACTGTGGACTCCATTTACTATTACTCTCTGTTTTCTGTTGTCCAGCCAGTGTTTTACCCAGACTGCCACCCTGGGACCCACTCCCATGCTGGCTAATTTGTTTATTAATCTTTTGTGTGGGACTGTGTCAAATGCCTTGCTAATGTCTAGGTAGGCCATGTCCACAGCCCCTCCCTGGTCTACTACTTTGGTCACCCATTCAATGAAATCAATTAGATTTGTCTGACATGACCTTCCTGCTGTGAATCCATGCTGTCTCGGGTCCTGTGCCCCACTGGCCTCTAGGTACTTAACAATTCTTTCTTTCAGAAGTGATTCCATAATTTTCCCTACCACTGAGGTCAAACTGACAGGTCTGTAGTTTCCTGCCTCTGTCTTGCTCCCACTTTTGTGAAGGGAATCACATCCACCCTCCTCCAGTCCTCAGATACCACACCATCCTCCCATGATTTATTAAAAAGGGTAGTCAGTGGTGTTATTAGTTCTTCCATTAGTTCTTTTTGAATTCTAGGGTGAATCCCACCAGGTCCCATTGCTTTATCCACCTTCAGTTTTAAGAGTTCTTTCAGAACACTTTCTTTTGTGAAAGGACTAATATCACCCCCCCCCCATCCAGAGTGTTTCTATTGACTGGATTGAGATATCTCCCCTGCTTTTCCATTATGAATACTGAGCAGAAGTATTCATTCAGAATCCCTGCTTTTTCACTGTTGCTGTCTGCCCAACCACCTTCCTCTTTATTCAGCCTCACTATCCCTGCCTTAGTCTTTTTTTGTTCCCTAATGTAGCTATAAAATGTTTTATCCCCCTTCTTAACTGATTTGGCTATCTTTTCCTTGGTTTGTGCTTTTGCTAATCTGAGTGCCTTCTCTGCTTCCTTCTGCTTTAACTGGTACAGTTCTCTGTCCTGCTCCCTCTATGTTTCCTTATACTTCCTAAATGTTATCTTTTTCTCACTAACCTTCCCCACCACTTCTTTTGAGAACCATATTGTTTTTTTCTTTCAATTTGATTTGTTTATTTGCTTTACATAAAGGCTTGTTACCTCTATGATGGCAGGTTTGATGTTTCCCCATTGTTACTCCATCTCATCTTCTTGCCTGTTTGCTAGTGCTTTTCTGAGGCACTCTCCTATTTTGGCAAAATCAGCCCTCCTGAAGTCCAGTACCTTCACTTTTGTATGGCTTGACTCTACAGCTAAGTTTATTGTGAACCACACTGTCTGGTGGTCACTTGTTCCCAGATGGTTACCCACTTCAAGATCGGAGATCCTCTCTCCATCCCCATTTGAGAGTACCAGGTCTAAGATTTCTCCCTCCCAAGTGGGTTACAAAACTAACTGTCTGAAGCATGCCCCCTGTAGGACATCGAGAATGGACCTGCACTTGGATGTGGAGGCAGCAAAGGTGCTCCAGTTAACATCTGGCATATTCAAGTCCCCCATCAGAAGTATCTCCCCTTTCTCTGCCATCCTAAGGATGACTTCTATAATTTCCTTGCCCATTTCCTCCCCCTGAGACAGGGGTCTGTATACAACCTCTATGCGGATTGTGGTGCCATTATATTTTTTAAGCTATGGACATCTGATTACCTGAATTTTCATTTGTCTTCACAATTTTCATCTTTCGAATGGCTATATTTAAAAAAAAATCTAATGAATTCAGATTAGTGACTACCCTCATTTGAAAGGACATTTTGTCCTGCACAACTTTCATGTTGCTTGTATATTATGTGTGGTTCATAGCTCAGTGCTTAAGTAACATATATAATGGAATGATGTAGAAGGTTGTTGGATACAGAGGCCAGCATTAGGAGGACAATGTTTATTAGGTAGTAGTATAGAATGTTTGTGCTTAGGTACTTGGATGCTTAAATTGAGTTGTTTGATAATATTTGATGGTTTTGGCCTTTCTTTGTATCCCACCTGTAGGAAGGAAGCTTGGCTTAGAATTATGAAAGCCCCCTGGTGGGATAAGAGTGCCGCAGAAGGAGGAGGTGTCGGAGAGAATGGTTGGTGAGTGCGACTCACTCTAAGCATTGCGGGAGTCAGCTGCTTCAGATAAATAGGCTGTGGGGGAGAAGCTCTTCCCCCACATAATCCCGGTTACTCCCTGCAATTATGTGTGGTTCATAGCTCAATGCGTAAGTAACATATATAATGGAATGATTCAGAAGGTTGTTGGATACAGAGGCCAGCATTAGGAGGACAGTGTTTATTAGGTAGTAGTATAGAATGTTTGTGCTTAGGTACTTGGATGCTTGAATTGAGTTGTTTGATAATATTTGATGGTTTTGGCCTTTCTCTGTATCCCACCTGTAGGAAAGAAGCTTGGTTTAGAATTATGAAAGCACCAAAAGAATAATATATATCAATGATTGCCCTTTAACTGAATGCTGAATAAGTCATGCATGACAACAACTAATGATAGTAGGAAATAGATGATCACCTCCTCCAACTCCGAAGAGTGTGACCAGTAGCAGTCAGGAGAGAAAAAACCCGCTTGGGGTGAACCTCTGAGGATCCATGACTACTGACCTGCCCGTCCTTCTGGGTATACTGAAGGAGATAGATCCTAATTAAACAAAATTAATCAGCTAATATCTGAATTCTAATTTGTAGAATTCAATCCAGATAAACTGAGCTTAAGAAAAGACTGAATTGTAATGTCCAATTAAGTAATTTCCTCCTAATAAAGTCAGAATCCGAGAATCCATCTATAATAATTCAGAATGATGGAGAATGGATATATGAAGAACCTTCTTCCAAACTTTGGTTGATATAGGGCATAATCCAGGAACTGATGATGATGGAGATGATGTTGATGATTGACGAATTCAGTACAGGAGACCAGACGCAGATAGCTGCATCCAAATTTTGACGTCAATGAGGCAGGATAAACAGAAGTAGTATGACATCCTGATTTGTAATAGAAGGCTTGTATAGTACGTGTCATGAATGAAGGCTTGTAGTCAGACTAGTGACTGATGAATGCAGTTCTGATAAGTGAAGAATAGTCTTAGGAATTGTTATGAAGGCAACAGCTGTAGAGCTGATCTGAAATAATGGCAAGTTGTAGAGGATAATCGGAGACACTGGTGCGAGGTATGAAGCATCCAAGTAGTAGAATATGGGTAGCCCAAAAGAAAGCGAGTCAGTTGGACTGGTAATCCAAAGTGAGGTATGAGGAGTAGGGAGTGCACCTAAGAAGGCAAATGAGAAGAAACAAAGCATGGCAGTCAGCCCCTGAAGAAACGCAGCTGAACCGACAGCTGGTGAGGTAGGAGAGAGAGGCAGCTGTTTCCAGGAATGAGAAGGGCAGACAGATCCATGGAAGTCTGCTGGTAGAATATAGCATGCAGTCAGTCCTTCGATGTGAGAAGTGCAGCTTCTCCATCAGCTGGAGAGGTAAGTAGAGAGGCAATGAGCTCCAGGCAATAGGAAATGCTGCCAGACCTACGGAGGCAGCTAGCAGAAATAATGCATGGCAGACAGCCTCCACGAGATGTATCTTGATGTATAGAGATGTATAGGGCAATGTAATACTGCATCAGCAAGGCAGACGTAGAGAATGGAAGGGCACTGAGGACTGATGGATCCATTAGATCAAGGATGGCAGGATTGCATTGAAGAGACCGTGGCATAGAAATGGTAACTGGACAAGGAGTAGCATTCGAAACTGTAGGTACACAATGGTTGAGGCAGCAACAACGAGACAAGACCAGAATAGTCAAGCAGAAGTGTCCTGGATGGATAAAACTGAAGAGGCTGAGTCAATGGAGTAGCGTAATCACAGGAAAAAAGGCTGTAGAGCATAATCAGTTTAAGGGCTTGAGGATAGGCGCAACTAAGTGTCCTGGAAAGGGTGAATCAGCAGCAGTTCCTCACAACTGAAGCAGCAGGGCAAAGCATCCAAGAATAGAGGAGGAACGAATAATGGCCAGATGCAGATCCAAGAAAGAGCTTCCGGCTGGATGACATGGCATCAGGGAAGCACAGAGTAGAATGCAGGACTCTCCAGGCCTTGATCTGGGGAGGCAGAAGTAGAGCAGAAGTATGTGAACCTCCCAGCATGAAGGGTGAAGGCAGGTCAGAGAAGCAGGTGAGGAGTAGGTAAACTTCCCAGCCCGATGGGGGAAGGAAGGACATAGAAGCAGGAATGAGTAGGCAATCCTCCCAGCCCGATGGATGAAGGCAGGTTGCAGAAACAGGCGAGCAATAAGCAGACCTCCCAGCCGATGGGTGAAGGTAGGTCTTCAAAGCTGAGAAGCTCCAGCCTCAAACTGAATGAGGCAGGCATAGAGTAGAAGGAGATAAACCTCCCAGCCCAAAGGGCGAAGGCAGGTCGTAGCATCCGTAAATCTCCAGGCCCCAAGCTGGCCAAGGCAGGCAGAGAGTAGGAGTAGGTAAACCTCCCAGCCCAAAGGCAAAGGCAGGTGGAAGAGGCTGCGAATCTCAAGCCTCAATGCTGGATGAGGCAGATGTAGAGGAGAAGATATTGCAGTGTAGGCAGGAGCAAAGCTAGGTAAGTGAGAAGTAGCAGTGGAGCTGTAACAAATTTAGGAAGGTAAACGATGTCAGAGACCGATGTATCCCATAGATCGAAGATGGTAGGGATTGCATTGAAGATCTAGTCAGAAGAGTAGGCAACCTCTTGAGGCAAAGAAATCCAGAATCTGGTAGACCAGGAGTGAGGCAAAGTTGCAATCATGGAAGCATGGTAGGCAAGCACTGTTGAGGAGCCAAATAGAACATCCAAAGCACACTGAATGAGAAAACCAGAGGAACCATACAGGCCCTGCAAAAGTCACATCTGGAATTAATGGAGGCTAAGGTAGAAAGGAGCGGCATAGGAGCCGAGGAGCCATAGGGCAGTGGAATAGCCAGGAAGGAAAGAACCACACTCCCCGAATCCCCAGGGAACCAAAGCACAGCCTGCAATACAGATGAATGGCCAGAAGGTGGAGCAAGGTGAGAGGCAGGCATACCTTGCAATTGTTCCCGGTTGGTCAGGGACTACCAATGGAGCTTCCGAAGCATGCTGTGTCCTTCTTAAAGGTAGCGCATCCACAGTTAAAGCAGGGATCGGAAGCAAACAATGGCAAACGTAAGGTGACAGATAAGGTCCACCGAGTAAATGCAGTGCACTAAGCATCATAGCCAACTTGCTTCACGAGTGGATATCACCGATGTGAAAATGGGTCACAACATACCTCTCAAGTGTCCCTGAGTTTCAGGGATGTCCCTGATTTTGCCTCAAATTTTAACTTTGTCCCTCCTAAAAGTTGTGGTTTGGTGGCTAAACAGTGGAACTGTAAGCACAAATAACGTCAATCATTAAAGGTACAGACTTGTTCTTCATTAGAAATGCATTTAGCACAAAGCCCATATTCTGCAGCTTTCTGGGTGGATAACTCAAAGTTTGGATATGTGTCTCTGAGTTTGGTCCTTTGTCTGTTGATTATTGGAAGCCTTGTCCGTAACGTATAAGGCAGGAGGTGGAAAAGTATGCGTCCTGATGCTGGGCATGGTCCCTTAGTATCGGAAGCCTTGACCCGGTTTGACAAAACAGGAGAGGGAAAGGCAGGGAGGCAGGGAACGAGTAAGCCAGGACTAAAGCATAGTGCAGGAAAGGCAGAGAAGGAATGCATCAGCTGAGCTGACTCACAATGCATCTAGATAGAATGACGACAGTCAAACTAGCAGCAGGAAACTGCGGAAACACATGCAGAGCTGGCAGTTCCATGCTACAATGCGTCCCCACACCGAGGAGGAAATCCCACATGGCGTCCCAGAAAGAGTGACCAAAACTGGAAAAATTCAAGTCAGAGGCAATGCTGAGGTAGGAAAGAACAAGCCATGTAAGAAAGCGCCTCGCAGGAGTGCAGGTTGCACCAGGAGTGTTATCATCCCATACAACTGGTAGGCAAGTGCGAGAAGCGTAGCAGGGTCCAACATCTGATGAGAGGTGGAGGCAGGCCAGGAAGGAATGATCTAGGCAAGTAGCAAGACGACAAGATGGTCCAACTCCAGAGCATAGGAATGTAAAAACGCTGAGTTCAGCAGGCAAGGGCATAAACAAGCGAGCGATGTAAAGAGCTGCTGGTGGGAGACTAGGTAAGGGCAACTGAGCAGAGAAGTAATCCAGGATGCAAACTAAGTGGCAGCAAGGGGCTGTGGTTGCAGAAACAAAACAGCTGAGGAGGAGCAGTAGTAGAAAGAGAAGCCAACAGGAGGCTGTGGGGGGGGGACTAAGCAAAGGACAGAACTTACATGAAGGTGGAACAAGAAGCAAAGGGAGAACAAGAGGAACAGACATAATGAAGATAAGAGAGGAGAAAGAAGGGAGGGAGCAACCACTGCCCCACAGCACGCCAGCGAGAGCAGCGAGTGCGACTTGCTCTAAGCATCGCTGGAGTCAGCTGCTTCAGATAAATAGGCTGTGGGGAGGAGCTCTTCCCCAACATAATTCCAGTTACTCCCTGCAATTGTTATCTTGTGTGCTTTCTGAGATATTTATATTTGTTTGGCATGATTGCTACTGTGTTCACTCAGAGAGAAAAAAAAAGAGGTCATTTGGCAGACCATATTTTACAAAATATAAAGAATTTAGATTAGTGACTACACTCATGTGAATGGTCTTTCTGACTTAAACATCTTTCACACTGGTAGTTTTTGTGCACCATAAATAGTTTTAAAGATATTTTGATTTGTTTGGAAGGTGTGCACATTTGCTCTCAAAGAAAAGCAGCTTTGAGTTCTGTGTCCATCATTTTAAACAGAAAGAAGGTAGTATTTTTTAACTGCCATAGGGATTTGCAGTGTTATGTAAGGATACACTGAAAAATACTAAAAAAATGTGTTCCATGGAAACCCCTTTTCAAGCTAATGCGATATGGCTGTAGGCTCCACCCACAGCCATAAAAAAAAAAAAAAAAACACATTTCTGTGCTTAAATGCAGTGTAAAAAAGTTAAAATGCTGGCAATTTCTGAGGTTGACTAGGACCGGTTTGTCCCCATGTGTTAATTAAGGATGTTTATGTCCTTTTTATGTTTGATGGACCTGAGCACCAAACATTTTGGGACGAGTGAAAGGGACTTTCAGGGGGGTTTCACTGCTGAGCCCTTTGCAATTCATAATATCAGGGACTCAGCCATCTAGACCAATGACCACACAGTGTGATCATGACACCACTCTCTGCCTCGGAGGGCACTTTGTGTGCTTCACAGGATCAAAGTCACTCCAATCAGAGAGGGCTTCAGTCCTTTGATTTGCATGAAGCCACATCAGCAAACAGCTGACCATCTTTCAACCAGAACATGTCTTTGAAGCTGTAACTCCAGCATTCTAATTAGCATCCATGCTAACACGTATGCCTGAAATCACAGAAATTCATTGCATTCCCCTACCCACATCTTATTTGCTTTCCCTGGTGTCTAGTGGCACCCCCAACCCTCCCTCTTAGCACCTACAACGCCCACTCCCTCCCAAATGTAACATTGACACTGGGGTGCCCAATCACCCAGTGTCCACCTCATAATTTTTTGTTCTTTTTAAATAACTTGAAACATAGAAAACCATCCAGCAATGTCTGTTGCTGGCACCCATGTAACTCATCCCCTACCTGAAGTCATGAAAATTCTTCACATTCCCCTGCCCACATCTTATTTGTTCTTCATTGGTGTCTGGTGGCACGCACCCCCCAACCCTCCCTCTCAGCACCCACCACCCCACACTCCACCCCCCCACTAACATAACATTGACACTGGGGTGCCCAGTCCCCCAGTGTCCACCTCATAGTTTTTTTTTTTAAATAACCTGCAACAAAGAAAAACATCCATTAATGTCTGTTGCTGGTGCCACTGTAACTCTCTCACCACTGGACCCTGACTTTCAGCAACCCCCCCCACACACACACATACACACAGCACTGACACTGGGGGTGCCCAATTCCCTAGTGTCTTCACCTAATATACAGAAAATTATCCCTCATTTTTTTTTATGGAAAAATCCTAAAAAAAAAGAAAACTGTCCATTGATATCTGTTGCACCATTATCTCCCCTCCCACAAACCCTCCCACTCAGCACCCACCCATCCCCAGCTCTTACTTACCCACTGGGGATGCAATGCCATTATCCTTTCTTGATCACTGACATGTCTTCACTCTTCATCACCAGACCACAAACTGAGGAAATCAGGTATGCAATTTCAATGTGCAGTATTTCAATGGGGATTTGAACTTAGTGGCAAAAATTGGCCAGTTTTGAATATTTTTGCCCCAGATTTTTAAAATACCTTTTTAGGTATCCCACCTCATGAACAATTACAACGACTTTAGATAAATCTGTTGTGTAATGTGATTTCATGGTTGCTGCATGAATCACCTTTTGGGCAGGAGCCAAAACTTTTCTCTGCCCTTCTTCATAAGGTGGGGTCATAGGGAGGCTATGTTGAAAATTTGGCCTTAAAATATTAAAAAAACAACAAAGTTATGAGACTATGTTTACATTTGTGAAAACAGGCTTGTAACTTTGGTAATTTTCAATATTTTATCCTCGGATTTTCAACATGGCCATTTCTTTACAGCACCTCATGAATGTGACAATTGTCATTTTTCAAATTCTGGCCAAAATGTGTTTTTGTGTCCTAAAAGGTGATTTTGTAGATGCTGCATAAAATTACTTTTTGGGCAGGAGTTGACAATTTTCTGTGCACTTGTTCATGAAGTAGGGTCTTTAGAAGGCTATGTTGAAAATTTGGGGTAAAAATATTAAAAAACAACAAAGTTATGAGCCTACCTTTTAATTTGTGGATGTAGGCTCGTAACTTTGGTAATTTTCAATATTTTGACCCCATATTTTAAAGATAGTCATTTCTTCATAGCACCTCATGAAGGTGACAGATGTCATTTTTCAAATCCTGGCCAAACTGTGTTTTTGTACCTATGACACAGAATGATGTTTCGGTTGTGCGTAATGACATTTTAGCAGGGATTTGAAAATCTTCACCTACCAGGTCCATTAGGTGGGTAATTTTCAATATTTTGACTCCAGACATTCAACATAACCATTATTTCACATCACCTCATAAATCCTGGCCGAGATGTGTTTTTGCATCTGTTGTGAGAAATTATGTTTAGGCCAATATACTATAATACATGTCATGCATATGAGGCAAATCCAACATCAAGTATCTTCAAATGTTGAGGTCAAAATTTAAAAAAGAAAATTGCTTGCCAAGCACCAACCATTCAGCATTGAAAAATACTTGTTATGATACCACTTCTGTGATGCATACATGATTTGTCAGTGAATAAATCACAGCTATCTTAAAAAGTTCTGCTATTCCTGCTTCATTCATTACCCTGGGTTGGGGACAACACTGTTGCTTGAATCCTGAGCAAAAAACACTAAACCAGATTTGTGCACATGCAATGTGCTAATTCTGGAGAGGTTTACCACAGTTTCTCCACCCTCTTCTTTTCACAACCAACAAATGTCACTGCTGCTCTTACAGGCATGACAATCACAAATGAAATGACACAGTACACACTCATGTTTTTGTCTATTAAACTTCCACATGTCCACTGCCAAGTGCTTTTGCTATGAGAAAGGGTTAATTCCCACTTTTTTGTGTGATCACAATGGGAAAGTGTCTGCAAAGCAGAATAGCACTATAAATGTTACTCATAAAATCTTGTTACAAGTAAGTGCAAAGTAGTCTCTGCTGCTGGGCTGACATTAGGGAGAGTGTTAATATGACTTACTGTTAATTATTGTTACAAGAGATCTTTTTACTAGAAGAGACCTTTGTTGCATGCAGTCTTCTTAATTGCTTTTCAGTTGTTTGAAATTACTGCTTCAATTTAGAGGCCTGATGAGAGAGAAAGTGATAGATGTAAAATAAAAATGGCAGCTTGATACCCCCCTGGCAGCAGGTCAATGGAGAAAAAGGGAAGGAGTTCACCCTGTTTGTTTCCTCTCCTGGAACAACTGAAGCAAAACTGTCAGTTTGTTCAGCCTCTTTCCACCAGAGCAGGAGGAGAAACAAACAAGCTGGGCCTGCCCGGTGGTGCTGAGGGTTGAGGCACTGGATGCCACACCTCGCGCCATGCCAGCAACCCATGTTCAGGAATGAGCACAGGCCGCCAGGGGTCAGCAGGCGAGGAGAAGAACGGAGTGTCCCATGGACTGCTCTCCTTCTCTGGGGAAGGGGGTGATTAGCAGTCAGACTTCACCTGACCCCTAGTGGAGGCTGTGGGGCAGCACTCCAAAGCTACAACCAATGGGGGCTCAGGAGCAGGGCAGACACTTGACAGAGGGCATGCACGGATATCTGTGTGGTCCTGCCATTGGCATCACTGCAGGCTACACCTGAATGGGGAGAAAATCAGGAAAAAGACCCTGGCAGCTGGTTGTTGTGGCTTGATGATTGTCCCCGGTGCTCTGTCTCTGGAGGCAATGCCCCCAAACTGGATCTGGATTGGTGGGTGAGTAGGGGGCAGCCTGCTGCCCCACCATGGGGGAGTAAGCTGTGGGAGTTCTGGGGGTTGAGGGCCTGACATGGAGCGGAGTGAAGGGATGGCAGCCAGATGAGGGGCCGGGGGAGAGCGTGTAGAAAGGAGTAGCAAAAAAGGAAAAACTCTGGCCAGAATCAATAGGACTGCAGATAAGGAATGTGGGGTAAAAATATAGTAAATTTGTTTCTTAATATTTGTACTCCAAATTTTCAACATAGCCTTGTTATGACCCTGCCTCATGAAGATGGGCAGAGAAAATGTCCAATACAGTGTTCAGTCTGCTAAATATAGAGGTTACATTTAGCCCAAAACAAGATAAAGTGAGGATTATAAAATACACTGAACAAAAACTGGTATCTACAAGATAATTACAGTAAACAGAAGCTGTCACCAACTCACCTAGTAAAGCAAGCTAAGGTAAGAGTCATTTTCCTTGTAGGCTCTATAAAGACAGGTAGGATAATCCCCCCAAGAACTATCTAAATAATGGTATTTCTTTAACAATTCCATTTATATTATTTCTTAGTTTTTTTTTGTCTGTATAGTATTTATTTACTTACGGAATGTTGTTGACCCGGTAAGCCTGCTGGGCCTAGAAGTCCTTTTTTCATGGGTGACCGGTGGAGAGGGGGGGATACAGATGGTAAGCAGCTGAAATTTAACCAGATTAAGCTTATGGTGGCATTTTTAGTGAATGGAAAAAATTTGGCAAGGACACCGGAGAAATTCCCCTACTGTTTGCCAGTAGGGGGACCCTTTGAGCCGTCGAAGGATGGTTGCCTCAGTTGATGTGCTGCTGTCAGGCAGGAAGGATGTGTTACCATCTGAGGAACAAGTCTCCTCTTCAGCTTTATTATTGCCTAGCATGGATGTTTCTTTGCACTTTGAGAAGTCTGGAAAGTTTCGGTCTTCAGTTGCTTCTCCTGTTTTGCCTGCCTTGCCTTGTAATGACGCCATGGAAGTACCTGGTTCAGATTCTCCAGATTTGGATGTTGTCCCTGCTTCTCTGGAGTTAAATCGCCTCTTGCACTTGGAGGAACAGCGGTTTTTGGACATCAAAAGGGATCTTCTTCGACGTTTTCATTCTTCAGACGCTACTACCCTTGCTCTCTGTTTGGGCAGCTCTGTTATGGCAATGCGGTTGGTTGTAGAAACCTCACTGTGAAACGCCGACTGCAAGCGGCGTTGTTTTTCACCGTGCTGGTCAGGATCAAGCAACTGCTACGGTGTTCTCTTTTTCAGCTGACAAGGATTCTGTTCGTTCGGAGCATGTTTTTAAAAAGGGAGCCCTAGTAAATTGCATTGGGCAGACACCCCAGTACCTGCTGGAGACGCATGGACTGTCGAAAACTCGCTCCAAGCGGCTGGTTGGGTGCGCTCCCCAGACACTGGTTCCTGGATCTCTGGCCTCTCTCCTATCAAGATCCCTGGCGTTCACCTTGTCTCTGCCTCTCCCCCTTTGGTACAGCCTGTAAGTACTGTCTCTATACCTCTGACTGCTGGTTTACCTGTTGAACCCCTCCAAAGGATTGTCTTCAGCCTAAACTTGATTCTGCTGTCACTCACCCTGATTCCCCTCTCCCTCTTCCTGGTTCTACTCCTATTACGGTGGCTCCTGGTTCTACTCCCATTACTGTGGATCCTGCTTCCCCTCTCCCTGGTACTACTACTCAGCGTTCTCCACTCCACCTCTCCTCAGACTTTGATTTTGCGATACACCCTGATTTTCAACTGGGAGGGAATATGGATTCTTGTACTCAGCCTGGTGACGAAGAGACTGCTGCCCTTAGTGATGATTCTGTTTTTCTGATATTCCCAAATCCATTCCTCCAGAGTTAAGGAATGCTCCTAGAGGCTCCACTAAGGAGGCCCTCCTGCCCCCTTTGTTTGCCCCTTCCAAATCTTATGCTTCTTTTTTTTCTACCCCAGTCTCCTCTGCTAAAAGACATAATGCTGTTCGTATTATCTACAAAGGGGGATTAGATGTTTTTCTGGATCAGGTTTATGTGGGTCGTCAGTTATTGAAACACAATTTACATTTTCAGGTTTCAGAATTGTATGCTCTTATTCATGTGTCTGGTGAATCTATATTTGATGTCAGTTTTAAATTACATAGTGGTCTTGAAAAGTTTTGGGCTCGTTATCAACAGGTTAAGACTATCCCTTTGTGAGCCCCTTTTGAGGTCATTCCACTTACCAAACCTTCCCATAAAACCATTACGGTTCTTTTCAGCAACGAAGGGGTTAGTGTGACTGACTTGATATATTGGTTGAAACAACGATGTACTGTGTCCAGTCATCCTGAAGCGATCTTTGATTCTGAGGGGATTTGGAAAGGTGGTTGGAAAATCCGTGTTCTACTACACACTACAGATGGGTCCTCCTGTCATCTTCCCAATAGTTTTTTTTCTGGGTAGGGATCGGGGAGTTTTGTTTTACCCGGGACAACCTCAGACCTGTTATAAATGTGGCCTTTCTGGGCACATTAGTAGCACTTGTGACCAACTAGAGTGTTCCCCTGTGTCAAATGACTGGTCATCTTAGTAAACAATGTCCAAACCAGATTAGATGTAATTTTTGCGGGGTGGAAGGCCACGTTTATATGACTTGTCCTAAAGCTGCTCATCAGACATCCCTTTCTGCTGACAGGGATGAGCAGCACCTTTTGAATTCACTGGCCCAAAGGAAGGTGGCTAACCCACTGAATTCACAGTCAGTCTTGAATGTCTTTCCTGTAAATTTACCTGTTGCCCCAATCCCTGACCCTCTCCCCCCTCTCCCCTCTGAGGTTGGTGATCTTGGTCCTGGGGCTGTGCATCTTTCCCCCTCTTCTTCTCTCTTGGATGTCCTTCCTGTTCTTCCCCTGATTCCTCTACTGTCTCTTTCTCAGTTCCTGCTCCTACAAATCTGTCTGCCTATATGCCCCCCCCCTTCTTCTCTGGAAGACCCTCCTGTCCAGCGATCCTCTACTTGGCAGAGGTCTCTGGAGCCTTTCCCACCCAAAATGTCCAAAACCTCTTTTCCTGATGTTTCCAATAGATTTTCGGTTCTCTTAAGTATTGAACAGTCTGACACTGATTCGGTTTGTTCTTCTGCTGATTCTATTATGCAGAAGGACAATGTGGAGTCTATCTTGACTGATGACGGGGATGGTTTTACTCAACCCCCCCCCCCCGTCGCAAGGGTAAGTCTCTGAAAAAAAAGTGTTGAGCTTCTTCTTTCTCCCTCTGACTTCCCATGACTCTTTCCCTTCCCTTCCTTCTTTTGACTACCAATGTTAACAGTATTAAGAATAACCTGACACGGACTATAGTGTTCTCTTTTTTACAGTTCTTTTCCCCAGGTATATTTCTTTTACAAGATACTAGACTGCACTCTATCCCTGAAATTTCGTTTTCCACTAAGGAATGGAATACAAGACTTTCCTATTGGTCTGTTGGCCCTGAACGATGTACAGGGATTTGTATCCTTTTTCATTTTATTAATCCATCGATAGTCAGAGTGTTGTATCTTGTCCCAGGTCAGGTTCTGCTTGTGGACTTTCTCTTGAATGCTGTTTTTTTTAGACTCATTAATATTTATGCTCCTCAGGCTAAAGCTGACGGCACGCTTCTTTTTCAGCACATTAGTCCCTTTCTACATATAGCTTATTTTGTGATTTGTGGGGGATTTTAATTGCGGTTTAAGTTTGGCTGATAGAGGTTCTGCCTCCAAAACTACGAAACTTTTTGGGGACATGGCGGCCCTAAAAAAAGTAGTAAACAAGGCACATCTTAAAGATGCTGTTTTGTTTCACACTGGGGTACGGGAACATACTTTTTTTAAGGGTTCTTTATCCACACGTATTGATTTTTTCTTTTGTCTTCTGCTTTGCCTCTTCACTCTGTCTCTGTTGATCCAACTCCTTACTCGGACCATCGCCTAATTCTGATTTCTTTAGGACCCACTGCCCCCCTAAAGGTCCGGGATATAGGAAATTAAATTCCAAACTTTTACAGGACTCCTGCCTCCTGCATTTAGTTTCTGATTTTTTTGTCTTGTAGGAAGTCATTATTTCCCTTATTTGAGGACCCCATTGTTTGGTGGTTGGACACGAAATCTGAACTTCGCTCCTTGCTCATTTCTCGGGGTAGGCGTTCTCGAGAAAATGCTTACATTTCTTATTTGAATGACCGAAAACAACTTCAACGTTTATTTTCCCTTTCGCAACTTACTTCGCATGATTTCTCGACTCAGATTTCCCATTTTCAGGAGAAAATGAAACAATATCATCTAACACAATTTTCGGATGTAGAGTCCCGGCAGCACCATGCAATTCATGGCCCTTTTTTCACACTTGTCCCATTTTGAATCATCAAAAAGTGATTAGGTCTAAGACCATTTCTGCTCTTTATGATGGTCAAGGTAAGGTTCAAGAGGACCTACAGAACATTGTCCGTATTGCATCGGATTTTGCAGCCTTCTTGTTTTCAGTGCCCTTGGTACAACAATCTGATTTCTCTTCTTTTTTTAACAAAATTCAAGTTCCCCAGGCCCCACATTCACATCTTTTAGGCCCAGTAGCTCCCCTTTCCATGCAGGAAGTTGCTACTGCTATTCAATACCTGTCTAAAAGTAAAGCCCAGGGTCTAGATGGGCTTTCTTCTGATTTGTATAATTTTTTGAAAGGTGAACTGTTGGAGGAACTCACTGTGGTTTATAATGCTATCTTATGGACAAAATCAGTCCCTTTTGAAATGTCTAGTGGGGCTCTTGTTTTTCTTTTTAAAGATAAAGGTGACAGGTTAGATTTATCTAATTGGCACCCTATTAGTCTATTAAATACAGATTTTAAGATCCTTTCCAAGTTATTAAATGCAAGATTGTTATCAGTAGCTAAATTCTTGATTTCTCCTGCTCAATCTTGCACTGTACCAGGAAATTCGATCACTGACCAATTGATCTTATTACGTGATATTTTCTCTCATGATGCTATTTCTCCTGCTGCTGGTTTTGTTCTTTCTTTGGACCAGTGTCAAGCATTTGATAAGGTAGCCCATGTTTTTTTATGGAATGTACTGAAGCATTATGGTATCCCCGTTACATTTATCTCTTGGCTCCAAGCTTTCTATCAGACTGCTACAGTACGTCCCTGTATTAATGGGTTCTTGGGCCCTCATGTTCCCATTAAGACAGGGGTTCAGAAAGGGTGTCCAATTAGCCCCCTATTATAAATTTTTAGTATCGATCTTTTATTGAGACTTCTCCAGTCCTCTTCTCGCATTGACCCCATTAAATTTTCTTCTTTTACCATTCCCTATAGAGCTTTGGCCTATGCAGATGATTTAATTCTGTTAGTGGGGAATGTTTCTTCCACTGTTGAGGCCCTATCTATTTGTACAGATTATGGTTCCATCTCAGGGACTAGTTTAAATTTACTGAAATGTGTTGGTAAGCCTTTGAGTAGCCAAATGGTCCCGCAGGGTCAAGTCGCAGGTCTTCCATGTACTTTGGGTCCTTTGAAAATTTGGGGAATTAAATTTGGGTCCCCTCAAATGGATGTGGACAATTGGGATAAAAAATTGTTGATTGGCACTAGTATGGTTCAGACTTGGAACCGGACAAAAATGAGTTATGGTAAAAGGGTTTACATGATCCATACCTCTTGGGTGCCACTTTTTTTTATTTCTTAGCTCAGTATTTCCTCTCCCTAAATCAAGGGAAGTAAAAATGTATTGTTTATTTTTTCAGTCCTTTTGGGGTAGCTGCCTAAATCCTATTAAAAGAAATGTTTTATACTTACCTCATAAACATGGAGGACAGCATATGATTAATCCTGTTTTGTTTTTTTTCTGTCAATTTTTATATGCTAATTTTAGACCTTTGTTTCATTCACCTGAGAAATATTGGTGTGATCTTTTTGTTTCCTCCATTTCTCCTTGGTTTTCAGCATGGGATTTAGGAACCTTGCATCGTATCAGGACGGGTGTGCAATCTCCCAAGTATTTACGTGATGTGTTTGTTAAACTTAAAACTTGGGGGATCACCAGTCTTCATGTGATTTCCCTCTTTAAAAAACAGTTATACGCCTTTGTTTTGGAGACGAGTTTTGGAGGTATTTCCCAAATGCCCCGTTCTACACCATGAGGCCTTCCTTCTCTTTTTAACTGAACCTCGTATCCCTTATAAATTTAAGATCATCATTGGTTAAGTTGTCATGAGAGATTGAATGTAAAAGCTAATCAAAAACATAAGAGGGTGGAAGAACGTATTTGTTCCAGACGAGGATGCATTGCTCAATCTGAAACTCTGCTGCATTTATATGTTTCTTATTCCATCTGTGATTTTTGGAAATTTCTTTATGATAAGTCTCACCTATCCTTTTTTTTTTGCATCTCACCTATCCAGCTCTTTTATATGGTGCTTATCCCAATAATTGGTCTACCTGGGATAGGAGTTCACTGTTTGTCATTTTTTCTATCGTTAAATGGTTTATTTGGCATTCTCGATGTATGTTTACTCTACAATAGAAGGAACTTTCGTACCATGAACTTTATAATAACATTTTTAAGTCCATACATGCAGTTTATTTTTCAGAATCTAGGACTCTTCCATGGATTCATTTGTTGACCATCTGGCGGAACTTACCTTGGATTACTGACAATGATTTTCCAATTACTTGAAGTATATATTGGCGTATGTTCAATTGTTTTTTTTTTTTTCCTTTTCTGTTCAATTTATGTTAATTTGCAATTGTTAATTTTTTCTGTTTTGCTATGTGTGATTTCCTTAATAAAAACTTCCCCTACTCTTTTTCAATAAATGCCAAGGGATCTTTAGCATCCACCTGAACTACCACCAATCCAGGCAGATGGGACCTCGGTTTAACTTCTCATCCAAAAGAAGGCACCTCAGATGTGCAGCACCTCCCTCATGCTGCACTACAGTGTCAGTATTGGGATATTAGTTCTGAAAAGAAAAGAAAATACGCTATGTGCAGTAATTCATCACTTCAGGGCTATGTTTTACCATGAAATGGTGATAATAACTTCACACAAATGCAACAAAGTGGCTATTTTGCTTAAACTCCACGAAGTACATAGTGGGCCACTTTGCAGCAACTTTGCCCACAAAATGTGAACATAAAATAAACTTACTATATGCAGGGAAATATGTATTTCGACCTCATAAGACATTTCACTCAAAAAATATTTAAAAATTAGAAAACACTAAAGTTAAACATAATGTTGTAAACATAATCCTTGTTAGACTTTTATTTTAGTAAATATTTGCAGCTTGATTTGCAAAGGGGTGGACACAGGCATGGAACCACCCTCATCTGAATCAGACTGAATTCATCCTACACTATCCAATTTTCAAATGGCTGTATGTATTTGCAACAGTTTTGCCTGATCTGCGGTACCGTGCATCAAAAGATGATACAAATCATAGTTCATATCAGTTGTTTGATGCAACTGCAGCAATTTTCGGATGATACTGTGCCCACTTTTCAGATGCTGCTAGAACATTCAACAAACTGTCTATCAGTGCAAACATAAATCCACTTTGAAACTAGGGCAGGCAGATCTTAAACAGATCTCTTATGAAAGTCCTGCCCTTACGGCTTACATTCCACATGGGCACACAAGAGAAAAAATATCTTCTTTCCTCTCTACAGCTGTGTGTGTGTGTGTGTGTGTGTGTGTGTGTGTGTGTGTGTGTGTGTATACAAATGAATGAAAATCCATTCAGGATGCTTTTGGCATCTCTCTGAAGTAACAGGTTTTGTGACTGTAATTAAACATTTTTTCCATTAAATTGTTTAGTAAACTTGGCACAGTAAAACACTATAATGCAAGTAATTATTACCAATAATCCCACTCCCTGAACATGTGAGTTTGCCTTGTGCACAAGAACACACCCAAAACATGGGATGGTAAGACCATGCTTCCGTGTTCTGTTATTATTGCTTATTTATAAACTCTGCTATATAGTACACAAAAACTATTCAGATCAATGTTGTCATCAGTATGGAAAACATACGAGTCAGTTTATTTATCCACTACCAGGCACCCAGCATATAAAAGACAAGTAATTTTAAGAAGAGGTCTTGGTCACATTTGTTAACATTGAATGAGAAGACCCTTATTTATGCACAGGTTTTGTGTCATTTATTTCAACTTGCTGGGTACAGGCATCAGCTGATAGACAGTCACGAGACATGAGGTAAATATTCACTGCAGAGACCTTTTACAGACTGCATTTAATAATGCTGTAAACTCCAGGAATTTATAGTAGTGAACATAGCTACCACTAAATGTATTTGTAATTATGTCTTGGAATGCTTGTTATTTGTAGTGATGTTTTTAGTGTGGGTAATAGTCATTGCTGGCCTCTGCTAAATTAAAATGTCTGTAGCACAGAACATTTAAATCCAGGCATTTAGGTCTAGTTTGCATTTGTGGTGACAGTAGTGGAATGCAATGGAGATGCCCCTTTCATTCCTCATGCTTGCAGCTTATTTCCTTATCTCTGTGTCATTCCATTTCTTTCCCTCTCTAACCTTCTCTCTGATGATCGGGGCAGATTAGCGGGCACCAGGTGCAGTGAGATGAAAGGTGTCCTCCTGGGGAAGAAGCATGGCTCAACCATCAGCCCTGCTTGCCTGCCTCTCCCCAAGGCCCAGGTAACAGGTGGCCACAAGCAGAGGAAGGCAAGGGAGTCCTGGAAACTAGGAGCAATGGATGAGAAAGAGCAGTGCAGTGTAATATGAGAGTTCCCACAACACCTAACAGGCTCCACTGATCTCCTATACTATTGCAATCTTGACCAAAGTTTCCCAGTGCAGTTTGGATCTGGATTTTCCCCTGGTATGCCTCTAGAGGGATCTCACTGCCCAGAAATTAATATTTATATTCTTGCGAACAGCAAATAAAAAAATTTAAAAAATCATTCATCTCCTTTTCTGCCGATGTTTGCGTATTCAGAGCGAGTTATCATTTCTAGTTTATAACCCTTTCCCATTCTAAAATCCCATATAACATCCTGATTGTCGCAAACTCCAAAACAGCTCTACAATTACTTAGTACGATTAGAGCTATGCATGGTAAATAGTCATCAGTGTCTCTTCGGATTAGCAGCCACTGACTGTGGAGGGTGGCCCACTGTGCCACACACAACTTGCTTTCCTGATGTAATAGGACTTTAGACTACCACATTTGTGATAATTCTGCATTGTCTGCTGCTCTACTAGATGCTGGTTTGGACTTTGTAGTGCAGTAACTGAAGTCTTGAAGGTGTTCTGTGTTGACAAGCAGCTGATAAATCTCTCCAGACCCAACGCCCCCAATAGCAACAAACTGGAGACAAAGTTTGATTTCCAGAGTGTGAGCAGTGTACTGGAATGAATCAGAGCAGCATCAGCCATGACCCAAATGCCCTTCTATCATCGGGGACTAGGACTGACAACAAGTTGGATTTTCAGAGTGTGAGCAGTGTCACGGTCTCTTGCATTAACAGCCTGACATCTGGTTTCTTGAAGGGGCACTAAGTCTTTTCCTTAGCATCCCAACAACCCAGTTAACTATAACGTGGTACTATGAGTTGAGTCTGAGAGGGAGGGTAGGGTGGGGTGTTATGTATTTTGGTGGTCACAGACCAGAGAAAGTAAATTAAAAAAATATTGCGAACGTGACGTGTTCCAAGTGGAGGTGACTTTTTTTGTCACTCCAACATGTTATTTTGCAAGGAATGTGGGAGTGCATTTTCTCAAAGCAAGAGGTCTTCAGGCTCCACCCACTGCAGCCTTAAAAACTATTTGCCCCTCCTAGCATGATTTCAGCATGATCCTCTCTCAATTGTCTATTCTGCAGGAGCAGGTATAACAAGCATTTGTCAATGCCGAGTGTTTGTTTGCATGTTGTGTCAGGTAGGTTTTGGTTGTGTTGTAGAGAATGATGAATGCAGAGTAGTTATTAACCAGTCTCCAACCTGACCTTTTGGGGAAATGTTATTGAGAAGGTTGTTGCATTGCAGTTTGAGGCACACCTTGCAGCCTTTGACATCTTTGAACCATTCCAGTCTTGGTTTAGAGCCAGGCATAGCACAGTGATTGCAGTAGTCAGGGTGCATAATGTCCTGCAAAGGATAAAAGAGAACAGTCAGTTGTTGTCTTCCTGGGTCTTTCATCAGCATTTGATACTGTGGACCATGGACTGTTTTTGGATCAACTCAGGGAGTACGCTGGAACTACCAGCAAGGTCATCAGCTGGTTCGAGCCCTATATCCAACTTAGAATCCAGAAGGTAGTGTTAGGAAGATTTTCCTCAAACTCAGTGGTTCTTCCCTGTGGCATACACCTAGGCTCAGTTTTGTTGCCCATGTTGTTCACGGTATACATGCTACCCCTGGGCAAGGTCATAATGGACTTGGGTTTCATAGCTCTGCAGATGATACCCAGCTCTATATGTCTTTTGCTCCAGGGACACAAGGCACTGTTGATGTGTTTAATAAGTGCCTGGCTGAGATACAAGACTGAATGTCATTGAGCAGGCTGAGAAATAATTATGAGAAAACTGAAGTTCTAATGGTTGAGCTGGGCAATGGTTGGGAACTGACGGTGGCTGAGAGAGAGAGTCCAGGCTTTGGCTTGGGCCCTCTGGGCTTGTATCTGCTTCTAGGGTGAAGAATCTGAGAGTCTTGCTGAATGAGAGACTGACAATGGAGGCCTAAGTGCCAGTTGTAGTCCAGAATGGCTTTTTCCACCTGTAGAATATCCACTAGATAAGATCAGTTATTCCCCACTCACCAGGAACTGGCCACACTGGAAATGCATTTGTGACCTCCAAGCTGGACTACTGTAACACTGTATACCTTTGGGTTAGTAGGGGTACACTGCGATGCCTGCAGCTGCTGCAGAACACAGCTGCCCACTTACTTACATGCCTTTCTAGATCTTGCCAGTGTTGCAGGATTTGCACTGGTTGTCAGTGAAGTAGTAGAGTATCTCAATTAAAGTGGGTTTATTAACCTACAAAACCCTACATGGGCTGAGTTCAGACTTCCTGGCTGAGTTCCTGGATCTACTCATCCCTGTATACCCACTCTGTTCTGCTGGAGAGGTCCTTCTGGTGGTTCCTCAGGTTAGACTGAAGACCTCTGGGGATGGGGCCTTTGAGGTAGCTGGCCCTACCCTTTAGCATTCTCTATCCGACCTCCTTGTGAATGAGCTTGCTCAATGGAGTTTTCCTGCAATAAACTTGAACTTGAACTATCCAGAGCCTTGAGGGAGGCCCCTTCAGTACAGGCCTTTAAGAAGGGCTTGAAATCATATCTATTTCAGCAAGCATTTGGGACCTGTTAGTAACAGGTATTCCAGCACAACTGAAATTCTTAGCCTGTTTTTATTAATTTCATCGTATAATTTTTATGTAATTATTTATTTCTGTATTTTATGTGGTTGATACTTGTTTTTGAGTTTATGTATTGTTGTAACATTGTAATGGCATGCTGGGCCTTCAGGGAAGGGTACTACAAACAAATGGAGTCTGTTACTACTACTACTACTAGTAGTGTAGTAAAAAATAATTTGCAATGGCATCAGAGAGAAGTAATGGTTGTCTTATGTATTTTCATTTCTGAAGCCAGATACAGGATTTGAAGGTTTTAAAAGTTCCCAGTCTCATACCACGGACATTCTGTAAAAACGGAACATATTGTTACAATTCTGTGGTATTTATCATTACAAATATGAGATAGCATCATCCTGCTGCTGTACATCCAGAGTATGAATCTAGCATGTAGATTGAGCAGGTAAATTCAAGGGAAGAGAACTGTAGAAATTCTGAGTGATGGTCATATTTAATGACACGAGTAATTATCTACAAAACTAGGCCATAGAAACATAGAATTTGATGTCAGATACAGACTGCGTGGCTCTTACAGTCTGCCCACTTTCTATTACCTACATTATTACTGTAGACTGTACATGCTCTACAGCTCTTTCTCCCTCCTGCCTTCCTTTCCACTATGATTCTTATGGCAACCCCTAGTGAGGGAAGGCTCCTTGGCCCATCATAAAGTGTTACCTGTGTGACAGAACACTGGACAGTACCTTCCCAGGCTCAGAGCCGTGGTGTGTGATAATTCTGGTGCCCATTCTCATGCTACCCAGCTGGTTTCCTGAGCTCATGCCCAAACATGAGTTATTGGCACAGGAAATTATCTGCTGGGCCAACAACTTGCCCTACATACAATTCTTCATAACTATATTTTGGCATTTTAACCACAGATTTTTAAATCTTTTTATGAACCCTCTTCTGAACATGACGGGTGTCACGTATAAAATACTGGCTGCTGTGTCATTTTATGCCACTAGTGCAAAAACATGTTTTAGGAAATGGAATATTGTTTAACCAGGAGTAGCACACTAAGCCAAAGATTGTTTCCAGATGTGACCTGGGAGCACAAGGAAGTTAAATGCTTTGCTCAGGATCACGCAGTATGCACCTAGGCAGCTGTGGGTGGGATTCAAACCCAGGTCTCTAGATCTGCAGCTCAGAGCCTTAACCCACTGTGCTATACTGCCTCCACCAGAAGGGATATGGAAAAATTACACCTGTCATATTCTTGAGGTGGTGTGAAGAAATGGCTATGCTGAAAATGTCTGGTCAGAATACTGTAAATAACCACAGCCAGGAGTGAACTTTGAAAAATGTCAACATACCTTTATAGCTTTGGTGTTTTTTTAAGATTTTGATTACAAATTTTCAAGCCTAGCCTTTTTATGATCCCACTTCATGAACCTGCTAGGTGAAATGTTTTAAATCCTGCCAAAAAAGGTGATTTTACAGAGTGACTACAAAATCACCTTTTGACTCAAAAAAAAAAATACTATGTTATTCATGAGGTTGAGTCTGAAAAAGGTCATGATGAAAGTTTGGTGGGAAAATATTGAAAAAATGGTGAAGTTATGATTGACTTTCGAAATATTTCAAGGTACACTACTATTTTAGTCATTTTGCCATATTTTTTCACCAAATGTTCAACATTGTCTTCGTATAACCCCACCTCATGAACCCCATTGATAAACATTTTCAGAACTCCCCAGAAGTGTGATTTTGTGGAGCAACAAAAATTTCATCTATGTTGTTCAAGGCAGTGGGGTCCAAAAGGGCAGTGTTAAAAAACTGGTGAAAAAATATTAACAAATGACAAAGTTATCAGTAAAAGTTTAAAATGCATAGAAAATGCATTGACTGCACTTGTCTTGTTTCTTTAGATCTTAGCTGGTACTGAAGTCAGGAGAAGGATGTGTTTTGTAGAAGATGGGCAGTGGACCATTTTGAGGTGAACAAACAAAATTAAACTAGCACCAAGCATAGGGGTCGGTGCACTACACATTTTTAACATGCTAATGTGTTGTACATACAAAAACTGAATCAGGACAGTCAGACAAAATCTGTTGTGGTAGTATCATTAATATCTGTTTACATAATTTACAATAAAATCCTGTCATAATAAACTTTGTCAGGTCCTATATGTTAATACTATAAAACCTAGTTAATAAGTTATATAGAATTAGTATATAACAATAGATAGCGGTAAACAAAAAGTATCATTTAGGTAAAAAAGTGCTGCAATTCAAAAAGAAACTCTTACATCTATTTACAATTACTTAGACATATTCAGAAGGGATACTGGTTTAACTCTTGTTGCTGATACTTTTAAAAAGCAGCTTCACTTAAAGAAGCACAGCTTGCTTCTGGCTTGCTTCTAACTGTGGTGTTCTTCAACCATGGGTTTACCACCGAATAGCTGAAGACTGTAGTCTGTAGACTCGTATGTTGCCGCCAGCAGGGAATGGACTGAAGATCACAACATTAAATTAAAACATTTTTTGTTTTGTAGCACACAGTTAAATAGCTTACATAGTAAATGTTAAAACATCAGTTCTCATTTTGTGGTATAGTGGCTACAAGCCGTATCAATCACTCCTGTGTTTTTTCTAAGCTCTGTGCTCCAAAATAGTTCACATTGCAATATTAGCTGGTATTGATGAGATTAAGAGATCATCAGATGATTTCTTCCTTTATCAAATCAGAGAACTCTAGACACCTGTGTTAGCCCGCAAATTTTAGAAAGTTTTAAAAGTGTTTCAATGTAAAATTGTCTATTTTTCAAAGCAATATAACACTATTTTGTCTCTTCTGTCTTTCTACATTTGCAGAGCAAGACCATTTCCACACACAAGACTTTTACATTTGGACCCATATTCCCAAAGGCTAACAGCAAGATTAACATATTAAGTAAAATTTTTAGTCTACCAGCAGAGGTCTGATATATTTTCTCTACAGTGAAATGGTCTATCTACAAAGATCATGTTTAAAACAACATGCCTAGAGTATAGGGAACCCTTTCTTTTCCCTTTTAAGAAGATCAATTTAGCACTAAAAAAGTACATTTATCATATGTTTGTTGGGGAAATACTTAATGTAAGGAGACCCTACTTAAAATCGCCTTTAATAAAAGTAAAATTTCGGCTCAACTTATATTGCAAATAACTAGTTTGAGAGCTGTGGCATGGAGAAAATGCACACTGTATTGGGGTAGAAAAAGCTAGCCACTATAGCAGAGGATGGACTAGACTTAGTGTCTGTGACAGAAATTTGGTTTACAGGAAGCCAAGGATGGGACATGGCCATTCCTGGATTCAAAATGTACAGGAGGGACAGAAAGGGGAAAAGTGGGGGCAGGGTAGCATTGTACATCTGGGAGGAAATCAAAACCACAGAAATCCAGGGGACCCTAGGTGACACTGAGACACTGTGGGCAACAGGTAAGATGGGAAATGGGGTAGCCATTAGGTTAGGAGTTATCTATAGGCCCCTGTCGCAGGAGGAAGATGGGTAGAAAGAAACATTGGAGATGATACATAAAATGGCGGACAAGGGTGAGGCAATTATAGTAGGGGACTTTAACTTACCAGACATTAACTGGGGTTCTCAGACAGCATCAACAGCAAGAGGCAGGAAATTTGTAATGGCCCTTCAGGGAGCAGGGCAGAAGCAACTTGATGATTCACCAACCAGAGGTGAAGCTGTCATGGACTTGGTTCTGATCAACACTGACGGAGTAGAAAGGGTTGAGGTAGGGTGCCATCTTGGCAACAGAGACCATCGTATGGTTGGTCTCCAAATCAACACATCTATGCATATCAGCCATTCTGAGATCAGAGTTTTGGACTTCAGAAAGGCAGACTTTTCCTAAATGAGAATCAGCCTAGCAAAGAAACTCAGGCACTGGGGGGGTGGAGGAAATGTGGGAGAACCTTAAGGGAGCTATCAAGGAGGAAACTAAGTAGTGCGCTAGGAGGATCAGCAAGGCAAACAAGAGAAGGAAACCCCTCTGGTTTTCCAAGGAGGTGGATACTATAGTAAGGGAGAAAAGAAAGGCCTATAAGGCATATAAGACATCAAACAAGGATGAAGACAGGGAAGCTTACAAAGTAGCACAGAGGGAAGAGAGAAAGTAATAAGAAAAGCTAAAGCTCACATAAGCCAAGGAAAGCATAAGATGTTAGAGGAGGAGACAAAACCTTTTTAGGTACATGAGACAAAGGAGAAATAGTTATACTAGCAGTTTTGGGAGGGGGACTAGTAGAGTAGGACAGAGAGAAGGGAAGTCCTAAATAAATATTCCTGTTCTGTGTTCACTAGGGAGAACAAAGGGATGGCCAAAACCTACAAAGCAATTGCAGCAAGAGACCAGGGATGGACTCAAGCTCCTTCACAGAGGGACAAGTCTTGGAGGCCCTAAATAAAATAAAGATGGACAAGGCCATAGGGCCAGATGAGATTCACCCAAGAGTTCTCAAGGAACTGGGGAGTGTGATAGCAACACCCCTGGCAGAGCTCTTCACCCAATCACTGGAAAGTGGGACAGTGCTTGAAGACTGGAAGAGGGCGACAGTGGTCCCACTTCACAAATCAGGGAAAAGGCTGGAAATTACAGTCCAGTGAGCCTCACATTGGTGGTAAGAAAACTGATGGAGACTCTGCTCAAGCAAAGAATAGTAGCACAACCAGCGGGCAACAGGACCCAAAACACCATGGTTTCATGGCTGGAAGGCTGTGCCAAACAAAAGTTGGTCAACTTTTTTGATTAGGTAACAAAGGCAGTGGACCAAGGGGGAGTGGTGGATGTGGTTAATCTGAACTTTAGTAAGGCCTTCGACTCGGTTCCACACAGAAGACTGGTAAAGAAGCTGGACCACATTTTATTTATTTTTTATTTTATTTATTTATTTATTGAGTCTAGGATTACAAATACCTTTGAGCCAAGGCTCTTTTACAAAGGTTCCACATCATTTAAGATCATACAACAGACAACAAAACAATTAATCAAGCAGCAGTGCTGATTGTTAAAGAACAAGTATGTAGATGGTAAGATACAGTGGAAGAGAAGAAATGCAGGTAGTTAGAAGGAGCAACTATAAAGAAAAGACAGAAGCACAATTAGGGGGCATGTGTCCACAAAAAAGGGACCGGTCAAAAACACACAGGGGTGGCAAAGAGACAGTAGGAGAAAAGGGGGGGAAGGCATTGATGTAGCCAGTGGCAATTGTCAGACAATGGTGTGAGAGTATGAGGAAAAGTAGTAGTGGGAGGGTGAGGGTGGGAGAAAGAGATGGAAGTGAACAGAAGAGGGTAAGGGGAAGCAGGGTGGAGGAGGGGCAGGGGATAGGGCAGAATAGGAAGTGGGGTAGATGGGAGATAGGGAAATGGGGGGAGGGATAAGTGCTTCAGGGGGCAGAGAGAGGTTACAGTGCCTCAGGGGGCAGAGAGAGGTTACAGTGGTGGTAAGTTGACCTGAAGATAGAAAGACAACATTGAGGGGGGCCAGGAGGTTAGGCAAAACATGAGTTCAGACTAAGGTGATGGAAGCAAGGGGTTGGGTGAGGCAATCACATGAACTGGAGGTAGTGAGATGGTGCCAGACCCTGGTTTTGAACATTCCTAGTGTTGGGGCTGAGGAGATGGTGTAGCTGAGATCATTCAGCCATAGAAGAGCCCTATAGGTGAAGGATCATTGGCCCTGTGTAGTGCGACAATGAGGAATTTGCAGATTCTGGATTGTTGAACTACTGGTGTTCCGTCAATTGGAGTTTTGATATAACAAGGCAGTGACGCCAGGTGGTGTGAGGCCAAGGTTGATTTTTCCTGCTATAGTGCATGTGAGATACTTTATATGGTTGGCAAGTTGGAGCCATCCTGATTGTGCATAAAGGTCACAGGTATGGGTGAGGTGGGTGGCTCCAGTTGTGAGTCAGCATGCTTTGTTAAGGGCAGTAGATATACATCTGAGGGTTGACGTTGTGGCAGAGCCATAGATAATGAGGCCATATTCAATTATTGAAACCACAGAGCTCTGGACTGCAATCTTCAGTGCCTCTGGGGTGAGATGTTGCCTATGTTTGTAGAGCAATCCAAGGCATGTGTTAGCAGCTTTAGCCACATTGTCAGCATGAGCACCATAGGAGAGATTAGGGTCCAGTAGAATCCCTAGATATTTGAACGAGTAGACTTGATCAAGGGTGGACCCCTGCTTGGTGCAAATGGCTAGGTGGTGTTGCATGTGCCAGTGGTGTGAGCTGCAGAAGAGCAGGGACTTGGTTTTCTTGTGATTGAAAACTAGTTTATGATTGAAAAACCATGGTTCGATGGCATTAAAGCCAAGTTGGAGGCTGAATTGTAGTGATGTAGGATCCTTGTGTGATGTGAAGACAACTGCATCATCCACATTCAAGATAATTTGTTCCAAGCAGGAGGGAGTTTAAAAAGAGGCTGAAAAGGAGTGGGCCCAGTATGGACCCCTGTGGGACACCAGAGCAGACAGGCAAGGAATCTAAGAGAGTATTTGCGATGTTTACTCTTTGTGAGCAGTTGTCAAGGTAGCTTTTGAACCAGTGGGCAGAGTCTGGTGAGAGGCCAGCACTGAGTAGTAGGTCAAACAGTAGCCGATGGTGGACCGAGTTGAAGGTTTTTGACAGGTCGATGAAGACAGCCCCAGTAAGGAGGCCCTTATCCAGAGAACTATGCACTGCTCCAGTAAAATCAAGCAGGTCGGTGGTGATACTGTGCCCTTTTCTAAAGATGTGTTGTTGAGTACACAGAATGCTGTATTTGTCCAGGTAGTCGGTGAGCTGGTCCGCAACAATCCACTCAAAAGCTTTGGATAGTAGTGGCAGTATGGAGATCGGATGATAGTTTGATGGCTAGTCTTATCATCACTTTTATGGACCGGGGTCACAATGGCAGTTTTCCAAATTTCTGGGAATTTACTGCTGCTAAGAGAGAGATTAAGAATTTTAGTTAAGGGACAGAGGACCTTATCAAGGGTGAGCAATTGCAACTTAAGGTCCAAAGTGTTACTACTGGTTCTGGATTTGGAGATGGCTGAGGCAATGTAACAATGTGCGTCATTCAGTTTAATCTTCCTAATGTAGAAAAGTGAATGCTTTGATTGAGCACAGGGGATTTTGAGGAGGAGTCACTGTCTGTGAAGAAATCAGGTGGGAGAACAACACAAAGGTCAGTAAAAGTTGTGTTGAAGGTGTTAGCAATGACCACTGGGTCAAGAGTAGTGGATCAGTCAACAATTAGCATGGCCAGAGGGGACTTTGATTGTTTCCCAGTAATGTCCTTGATATTGTCCCAAAAGGCACACCCATCTACCCAAGTGTTGGTGAGAGCATCCTTATAGTAAGAACTTTTCATAAGCCGAATGGGTTTTGTGCAAGTATTCCGGGCCTGTTTGAATTTTTGGATGTCAGACTGTTTGCCTGTGGCTTTAGCCACTGCCCATAGACGGTCCCTAGATTTAAGCTGAGAGAGGAGCCCTGCAGTTATCCAAGGGTTACAGAGGGCTTTTGCTTTCCATTTTTTAGCAGGAGCAAAGAGGTCACAGGCCCTATTGAAGGTGGTGATAAAGTAGTTGAGAGCAAGGTTTACATCCATCGCCTTGTAAATGGGCACCCAGTCTAGCAGAGACAGATGACGTTTAAGATGGATAAGTTGACCACGGGGGAGGTCTCTGCTGGTGATGATTTTAGGGGGTGGCTTAAGAAATTTATTAGACCATTCACAGATAACCAGGGAGTGGTCATTGAGTGAGTCCAGGAGAATGGAGGTACGAGAGATCCTAGAAGGGTGGTTGGTAAGAACCCAGTCCAGCAAGGTACTAGTACCCGTTTTTTGTAGTTTGTCCTGGTAGGTGTGGTGACCAGCTGTGAGAGGTTAGCAGCTGCTAGGGCATCCTTATAAGCACAGACACAAGCCAGTTAATAATAAAGTCACCTAGTAGAATGAGTTCAGAGCCAGGAGGTTGGGAGTTGATGAAGTTAAGAACCTCACTGAGTCCGTGTCCTTGATCCTTAGGTGGAATATATACAGACTATGGTGAGGGCTTTTTGGTTGGGACCTAGGATAACTTTAATAGGTAGAATCTGGACTGATGAGACAGGCACAGGAGTTGAAACAGGGTGTCCCAAGAGAGTGTCCCTGATGTAGATGGCACACCCTTCACCTCTTTTAAAGACACAGTCCAGTCTGTGAACATTGTAGCCCTGTAAGGTGATTGCCAGATCAGGAATTATTGGTGTTAGCCATGTTTCAACTATAGCAAGGATGTCTGGATTATGTTGGCTTGTGAAGGCTTGAAGGGCATCAAACTTTGGCAATAGGCTACACATTAGTGTAGGTGAGGAAGTAGTGGGTTGGGTGAGCAACTGACTGAAGGGAAGAACACAACGGGTGCAGGTAAATAGAGTGGTAGCAACAGGGAGGGAAGTAACTAGTGGAGTGCCTCAGGGGTTGGTTACTGGGGCCCCTAATCTTCAATGTGTTCTTAACCAATATCGGTAATAGATTGGAAGGGAATTTGTGTCTGCTTGCAGATGACAGTAAGATCTGCAACAGAGTGGACACCCTAGAAGGAGTCAAGATCATGGAATCAGATCTGAGCAAACTCGAGGAGTGGTCAGATGCCTGGCAGTTGAAATTCAATGCCAAAAAGTGCAAGATCATGCACATAGGCAAGGGAAACCCCAAGGTGGGCTACTACCGGGGAGGGGAGCAGCTGGCATCCACCAACCAGGAGCAAGACCTAAGAGTCGTTATATCAGATGACTTAAAGGTGGCAAAGCAGTGCAAAAAGGCGGTGCTAATGGCCAACAGTATGCTGGGTTGCATAGGGAGGGGAATCACGAGTCGCAGAAGGGAGGTGGTGCTTCCAATTTACATGGCGTTGGTGCACTCCCACCCGGAGTACTGCAAACAGTTCTGGAAACCACACTTTAGGAAATACATTGATAGGATTGAGACTAGGCAGAGGAGAGCCACAAAAAGGATTCAGGGTCTGCATCAAATGGCATATGAGGATAGGTTTAGGGAGCTCAACATGTACTCACTGTAGCAGAGGAGGGGGGAGATGATTGAGACATTCAAGTATATCAAGGGTTTAAATAAGGTAGAAATACAAGAGCTCCTTCAGGAGATGAAAAGCATCAGAACTAGAGGGCACAATAAGAGGCTCAATGGTGGGCAATTCAGTAACAATGTTAGGAAGTTCTTCTTCACTGAGAGGGTGATCGACTAATGTAATTGCCTGCTCCAGAAAGTGGTGGAGGCCAAAACATTAAACAGCTTCAAAAATGTCTGGGACAGGCACAAAGGAATAATTTCACAGAAATGATAGAAAGGAGGGGGGGTAGTTACCCATATCGGGCAGACTAGATGAATCTTGCAGTACCTTTCTGCCATCAATGTCTATGTTTCTATGCATATTACAATCATTCATTCATTCAGTGCCTGATCCAACCAATCTGTAACCACATGTTCAAAATGAAAATATCTCATAAAAATGTCCCAGATAAAAAAATAACTGCAGACAGGATATTCATAAAACTCAGGGAAATCACTACAGTAAAAAAAAACAGGCTGATGATGCCGCTCAGCTGCTTGTGGGGCAGTGTCGTGCAGATGAATGGATCAAATAATCTGTGATAGGAGTGGCTCGCTCCTTTCAACTACACAAAATGTCTGCCTTCGAAGCAGCAGAACAGCATCATGGTCAGTCTGGTTGATCACTTATCAGCCACTGTAGAGCCCCTTACATCTTGAGCTGCATTGGACTCGACAGTGTCATATACTACTGTGATAATATGTTTACTTTGCACATGCTCAAGTATGCAAACATAAATAGAAATGCTGGTTTCAGTTGGCACATTCTATGCTTACTAGGGTAGTGGAGCTTTCTTCAGCAGTCTGCACACTGCCTGTTAGGAGTGGATGGATTCAGCCTTTGTGCTTTCTCAAAGGAGTGTTGGAGTATTTCTAAAGAAATTTCAGTTTTAGCCATTGTGTATATTCCCTTAAAGAGAGAGCTACTGCAGTTCGTAGTAGGAGTGGGGGAAGGTGAACTTTCACTGACAGTTTGTTGTGAACTGAGAAGAGTGTCTGGTCCTTTTCAGTAGCAGCACCCCATTTGTGAAATTCTCTTCCACAAAATGCAGGGTGAGAGCAGTGAATTCAGTAGGAGACCTTAGTTCTGTTTATAATAAGACAAAAAATTTGCGGTGCTACAGAGCCAGGCAGGGTGCGAGTGGGGACTATGAGCCCAGCAGTCCAGAAAAATGAATCCACCTCACACTCCAGAGCCAGGAGAAATGCTTTCTCCAAAGAATATGGCAAATAAATACACCAGTCTGTTGTTGAAGTATTTTCTTGGATTTGTTGCACAAGTTGCAAGTTATAGAAAGCAAAAAAAGGATTGTTAGGCACACCAGCTGGCATAGTGAAAGTACCCCTTGAGTGGAGAAAGCATTTCTTCTGTCTATGGAGTATGACATAGGCTTGTTTTTCTTTTTTAGCTGTGTTTATACTTGCTTAGGTAAGGCTACAGTGCTTCCACACCAGTCAAGTAGCTGCATCCACACTGCCCCTCTCAGCACTGATGGAAGCCATGCTGTAGAGGTGGCCATGATTTCAGAGGTGGGTGGGGGTGATATGTGACTTTTACTAGCCTGCAATAGCTGTATCTGTGGTGATGTGAATGGTGCGGACTGTCCACAGGGCAGCTTACACCACTTATATCGCAATGAGTCTCCAGCTCATCTAGGACTCCAGGAGCAGATTGGATATCAGCTTGCCATGATTAGGTAAGTGTCCATGCTGGCACATTTGCACTGCAGCAGCCCGAGTACTGGGGTTACTCTGGTTCAAATGTAACAGTGTAAACAGGCCTCTAAGAGACTTTATGTCCCACCCTTTTAGAGAAGCTTTCAGAAATATAAATAGGGACTGCTGACTTTTTCTCTTGTTTAGTGAATAATTTCTGTGGTTGTTAGGTTTATGTATATTATGAGATTTTTTATGTTTGTGTCCACATGCATCCACAGCAAACATTCTGTTACTAAGAACTGCATTTCAGAGATGTGTAATTGTCGGGTTCAATGCAGCTGAGGCTGCAGTTGGTTCAGCAGTGTTGTACCAATGAGTGGCCAGTGCTTGTCGGGTAGAAACTTCTCATAGTTGAAAGGAGCCAGTCACTCCAATCAGACAATGGCTGGCTTGTTTCAGCTATATAACACCACCCAGCAAGCAGATGAATGGAGTCATTATCAGCCTCCTTCCCTGCCCATGGCAGAGTCTCCCCCATTGTGGCTCTAATTTAAGCTTGGGGGATGGAGTTACACTTCCCTCCTGTCCGGTTTCCTGTAGGACAGTCCTGTTTTTGGCACCACCATCCTGATACCTGCATTATGCCAGCATGGGACACCAAAAGCCCCAGTTTTACACTACTTGCTGCAACTTAAGGCAACTGCAGTAAAGGTGCTTATGCCCACACTTACTTTTACTTCCACTGTCTGCAGTTGGACCACCACCTGCTCCCGATTCTGTGTGTACTCTCCATCTGGACTGGAGAAAGTGATGTCCATCATCAGCTTGCAGCTGTGCTAATGCCCTACATTTTGAGCTGGCTTCATCTGACCCTGTGGCCTGTCTCCAAGACGCCACATCTTATCCTGACCTGTGCAGTGTAGTCTGTAGTTTGTCCTCATCATCACTAAATGGGAAAGAAGAAAATAATCTAGAGCTCTCTCTGGCTTTCTGTCAAGAAATACACAAAATCTGAGATGAGTAAACCTCTATGGAACTCTGTTTTACCAACTAGCCAGTCAGGGTGCTAGTTAAGTAATTACAAATGGTGTGTATGAGTGTTCATATAATTTCTGGTTACAGTATACAATGCTGTAGAGGCTGGTTACACATTTAGGCACTGCTGGTGGGCAGATGTGCATTGATATCACCAAATGTTTCAACTTGATTTTCCTCCCAAGCACCAGCTGGCAATTCTGAAGGCTGCAAAAGAGGCTTCTCAGTGTAAAGAACATTTTGTTAGAAGCAAAACACACACTGTTCTGAACACAATCTGTGATGGTATTCTCTGTCTGTGATTACTAACCCTTGCTTCATAAAAACTGCCTAAAGGATACCTAAACAACATTTTGACAACAAACTATTCAAAAATCTGACTCCGCAGGTGACTAAAGGAAAGGCTGCTGTATTCATTAATGCTAAAACTACATTTACATAATTTTCCTAAATGTGGTTTCAGAGCATTTGACAATTGTAATGTAATCCCCCTACAATTGGGGGTTCCTAGAAGCCTTCCCAGAGCTTGCTTGAGTGCTCACTGCCTGGCTGGTGTTCAGTGTAAGGCTGCTAAATGGGGGGTTGTGAGTGCTTTTTAGATCCTCCACGTACTGTCTCTTTAAGAGCTGCCTGCTCGAAGGGTCTGGTGTTTGTAAGGGGGACTGGGGTTTCTCTGCTTGAATCCCACCCTGGACTGCGGTCTGATCGCTCCGTTCCTGCAGTTACTAGAAGCGAAGGGGGAGCCCATCAGAAAGATATAATTGTCTCCCTGAAAACAGTTAGAGTAATGGTAAAAATGCAGCCTGTCTAACCTGTCTTTCTTGCAGCTGGGACTCTGTGTGCTGTGCTCCTCCATTTTGGACCAGGACGTTCTGAAGGGTCCAATAAGGTGCCTGGGGCAGTTAATGTGAAGGATTAAGCGACCAACCAGGATCAGGACTCTAGATGGAGCCGGCCAACCAATGGGGTCTTAGCTAGTGATTCTGGGAAGTAAAGTCTGGACCCTAGCGCCTTTTCGCACCAATGGAGAGCAATTTAAGTGCCTGATGCCTGCAGTCCACCAATGAGCTCGGGTGGCGCCCGAACTGAGAGTTCTGCTCCAACTGCCAAGGGGAAGATGTGTTGTGACAGTGAAGGAGAAGGGAGCTCTGAGCTTCTGCGCTGTTGAGAGTTCACGTGGGAAGTACGTGAAAGGCCTGAGGCAGCCGTTTTCATTGCCAGCGCTACTCAGACTAAATCCGCTGGCTTGTGGTCATAGGAGGCTGTGTACAAACACAGCTACCTACCAGGCTTCACCTGAAGAGGACTGGAGAATCTGCTGAATCGCGCTCGGTCTGTCAGGACATTGAAGCTGCAGTGAAACGGCCGCATAGCTGTGAGTTCGGTCAGGTTCAGGAAGCAGCTGTCTGGTATGGTACCCCTCTGTTGTTTTTCCATATAAATGTGTGAGGAGGCCTTTGAAGCTCAGGCGCAGCCCTGCGAGTGGTGAAAGAGTGGTTCTCTGTTGGAGTTGTGAGTACTGAATCAGGGTTGCTCCCTGTGAAAGGTTACAAACAAAGGCAAAGTCATTTTGTTGTATTGCAGACTGTACTAACTGAGCTTTCTGGCTCCATCTAATCTTCATAGGAATTGAATGCTCCTTTGTGTCAGGGCCCCAACCAGCTGCATCGAGGAACTAGCCATTAGGGCTTGGGTACCCACAGACAGTAACTGATAGGTTTAGGCCTGTGCACAGAGCCCTAGGTAGTTAAATATATTTTATAGTAGTAAGTCAATCACCCTGATTTCCCCCAGTCCTTGTATCTCCCCTCAAATAAATCAGATCGTTCGGTTTGCAAAAGTACCCAGGCTGGTTTGTGTTTTACTGGTGATATACTGCACAGTGAATATTGGATAACTGTACCTTATTTTTCAGTGGGTCCCCGGAGTGAGCTGAGTGGTTCGAGCTGGGGGGTAAGTGTTCAGGGTGAGAACATTATAATTAACCTGTGTAAGCCACTAGTGGGAAGAAGGGGGGGTTGCAGCAACCCAGAGGGCTGTGACCGAGTCAACCTTGACTGTTCTGACCCCGACCTCTGGGTGGAGGCACCCGTCAACGGATCTGGGCCTCTCACCCTGTCACAGCTGAGGCAGGCAAGGGTAGTAGCCCTTGGGATAGCGCCCCCTGGGGGTTACAGTAAAATCAGGCTTCCAACTTCAAAGAAACTGTCTTACCTGCTTCCTAAAATGGCCACCAAATGTGTTATGTGATGACATCTTGGAGCCAAAGTCAGAAAGATATATGGCTTTCTATAGTGCTAACTAGTTATTTTTTCCCTTTGTATAGAATTGTTTCACCCAAATGGTCAAAATCATGTGCATTATTTTGTATAATACACATGTTAGGCTATGGTTCTGTTCATTTTTTTTATTTTAACATGCTGAAATTGTGTTTTAATACAACCAACTTTATCTGTAGCAAACCGCAGTGCAATACAAATCTTGAATAACCTGGTGCTCTAGTGGTTATAGTGGATCCAAGATGCTACAGTAGGGGTGCTGGGGTGGTGTGCATTCTTAATATGCACTTGTTAACATTTTTATTAAACCTTTATATTTTCCGATATTCTTTTCTAGTACATTGTTGACAGAACCTACAAATGTAATCCATAGTTTGAATATAAACATTTGTACAATCAGTAAATCAGACTTCTTCAACAAAGTGAAATGCTGCAGCAGCACATAAGTACATTACTATGTGTGTGTGTGGGGGGGGGGTGCAGCCACACCCTTCACCACCCCCTAGATCCACCACTTTTTTGTAGCAAAGTTCTTGTTCAGTCCAATGTTAGAGTTCATACTTCCTTGAAGCTCAAATATATGCTTGTCTTGTCTTCTTTTTCCATGGGAAATAAGAAGAAGAAGAATCAGCATTTATATAGTGGTTTTCATACACATTGTATCCCAAAGTGCTTTACAAGCAATACTAGACTGTTAGTGAACTGACCGAACATGTAGTGGCAGCCATTTCATACATTAATATCCGCACACAGCCTTGGACAATTGCATGAACTGGTTTTATGGGAAGGGGAATGTTGGCCAGGATAACGGAGTCAGGTAGTGATCAAGGTGCTGGCAGCCCATATCGTATTTCTCACTGTAATCTGCTCATTTTTCTCTTCTCTGTCTTCCCCTTTTGCTGAATATAGCAGTACCTTGCAAGAGTGGCATTCTCAGTACCCCTCTGGTATTCATTCTTCGCTATTCCTCCTCACACCAAAAACTGGTGAGCTCATCACCCTTCTGCATCATGAATGCAAGTAGTAGAGTTCCCATTTTATTTTGACATATCAAATATAAACATATCTTTCCAGTGCATCGGGCTGATAGCAACAGGGAACAAGAGGAATGATGGGCTTTCCTATCCTTAAAAGATCTAGGCTACCTTTGATTAGGCACTGCTAAATGATGGGTGTGCTCATCATTATGCACATCATTTAATGGTGCCTAATCATAGGAGGCTTAGATCTTACATGGGTAGGAAAGCCTATTTTTCCACTTGTGCAATGCAGCTATCAGCCTGGCTTACCAGAAGATCATGTTTATTACTAGTATGTAAAAATAACATGGGAGACTGTACTAACCACATTCATGATGCAGAAGGGTAGTAAACTCACCAGTTTTTGATGTTGGGAGCAGGTGAGAGGAATGAATGCCAGAGAGGGACTGAAGAGGCCATTCCAGCAGGGTATAGCTATATTCAGGTTAGTTGAAGACACGAAGGAGGACGTTGAGCAGATCACTGTGAGATCTGAAATGTGGGGCTGCCAACATTGTGATCACTACCTGACTGTGGATGAGACTAGCCAGCAATGACAAATACTCAGAGTGGCAGGGCTGTACCTAAACTGTTACTTGAATTCAGTGTAACGAAATTACCCTCGGGTGGGGGGGGAGTGTTGAAGTTTGTTAGGACAGTATTGAGGGAGTTGTGTATAGCTCTTTCAAGATTTGGAAAGGTGGTAGCCAGCCAACTTGAATTGTGGAGTAGAGCACAGAAAAGTACTGGAGAAGAATTGCTGGAAACTGTCCTGCGGGGTTCTGCAGATCAAAAGGTGAAGGAATAGACTGACACTGGAAGTCGGGTGGATTTGCTTAAGGTATTAGTATGCCTCTCTTGCTAATAATATCATTATCCATTGTAAGTGTAGCCCTTATAAGGGCATGAACAGCAGTTTTTCTGGTAGGTCATGATGCTTATTGCTTGGCCCTCCAGGAAGACCTAGTTGCTGGTTAATGAGGTGGGAAAAAACACAACAGGGGAACTGTACATACTACCGTCACTGTGCAGAAGAGTGCTGATCCACTCAATGTTTACTGTGGGAGCAGAAGTCAAACGTTGAGAATGTGGACTGGAGAATGATTTGTGAGGCATTTTTTAACGGTGCCAGCTGATGATGCATATTGGTATAGGTGTGCACAACTCTCTGAGGTACAAGATTACAATCTGAGGTATTATCTTCTCTTCATGAGACTGTAAGCATCAGGCAGTACTAAGGACAGGGTATGGATGGTGGGGTGTTCAACAGAAGGCAGACTAGATGCAGGGGGTTCACATGGAAAAATAAAGCCTTATTTGTGGATTAACAAGAGAGCATGGGCTTTGGAACTGAACCAGACCAGTACTTTGCTCTGTGACCCTGGGCAAGTCATTACACTTCCTTGTACTCCCAGGCCACACCTTTAAACAAGCTTTCAGCTTAGTGCTTCTCTCCTGGTTAACAAAAAACAAAATTCAGTGCATCACATAACCACTAGATAATTAGGTAATTGAAGTGTTGTACTGTAATGCAGTTTGCCAAGGAAAAAGTCAGCTGAATTGCAAAACATTTTCCACAAGTTAAAGTAAACAAAATGAACAAAATCATAGCCTAACATGTGTACTGATCAAAATAATCCACAAGTTAATACATGGTGTTGATCATTCTGGTACAACAATTCAAAACATAGAGGGAAAGAAGAACTAGTTAGCACTATAGAAATATATGTGTGTCTCTTGTCTTTGGCTCAGATGATGTCATCATGACTCATCACTTAACAGACTTGGCAGACATCTTAGGGAGAAACCAAGGCTGTTTTTTGAAAGTGAAAAGCTGACGTTTATATTTTTCAAAAGTTATGAAACTGCATTTATATTATTTACATAAATGCAGTTTTAGTATAAATGTAAACAGCAGCCTCTACTTTACATTGTTATGAAGCCAGATTTTGGAGTTTGCAGTTTTAAAAAACTGCTTGTTTAGGTACCCTTTAATTTTCCTATCTCCTCTGTGATGCACATAGAGTATGGAAAGGGGCAAACGGCCAACCAGCGGCAAGGGTGAAAAGATAACTTCCTCTTCCAGTACTGTACCTGTCTCTCCAACACTCCACACGAAGAATATAGTAAAACAAGAAAACACATTTGGTTTTATATACTGTGTTGCAAACAAAATGTATACTGAAGCACTTTATAATTCAGGTGAGTTAGGGTAAAGAATAATGCTGTTATTTTCGTCACACAAGGTGATTCAAAAACCATTCAGATAGACCATCAAGACATTTAGCACACAGAGGTTAAGTGATTTTATCAAAATCATACAATCAGCAAATGACAGTTGTGGAATTCAAACCCAGGTCACCTGGTTCACAGCTCTATTCTCTAATAATTAGGCCATACTGCCTTACCCCAGTAAGGTGATAGTGTTTTGTCTTTTAGTGGTTTTGTTTAGTCACTAGCCACTAATGATGCATGGAATGCAAAATTTTGGTAGTGGAGTCTAAATGAATTACATTTCCACTTTTGTAAATCTTGGCAGAATTTCAGTGGAAATTCAGTTGAATTCTGTTAAGTGAAACACGATTTTTATTAGGTAAACCGTAATGTTTTGATATGAACAGGATTTTCAATTTTATGTTTGTGCATGCATGTGCAGCAAACATTTTACAGCATTTCAGATGTGTGTCACTGTCAGCTCAAGCTGACGTGCACTCAGTAGAGAGAGACCAATAACCAACCAGGTTGATTGTGACACTGGTCACTGCTTGCAGAGTGGAAACTTCCCTTAGTTAGAAGGAGCCAGCCACTCTAATCAGACAATTGCTGGCTTGTTTCATCTACATAATGTCACTCAGCATCCAGCTGAGTGGTGTCATTATCAGCCTGCTTCTCTGCCCTGTTGCAGTTCTGGTTTAAGCCTGGGGGACAGAGTTACAGTTCCCACCCATCCAGATGTATGAAAGACAGTCCCATTTTTGGCACCCCCACTCCAACACCTGTGTTATACCAGCATGGGATGCCAAAAGTCCCAATTTCACATTACCAGCTGCAACTTAAGACAACTGCAGGAAAGGTGCTCATGCCCACACTTACAGTACTTTTCATTGCCTGCAGCTCAGGGTGCTGGCTCCTGATTTTGTGTGCATTCTCCATCAGAAATGGAAAAAGTGATGTGCATCATCAGCCTGCTGTCCTGCTGGTTCCCTAGATGTTGATCCTTGGTTCCTCTGACCCTGTGGCCCGTTTGTGGGATGTTACATCTCATCCTGACCTGTGCAGTGTAGTGTGTAGTGTGTCCTCTTTATTAAGCTGGCTGTCACTCAATTGCAAACATGGAATTTGGTACAGAAAGTTACCTGGGTTAGGAAAGTGGGTGGTACAGCCTGTACACATGCAAGCCCACTCATGATCATCCCCGTAGCCCATGGCCATCCCTCACTGTCCCCTGGCATTTACTGTAACAGCAGACACTGAGTTTTTAGCTTAGCTGGGATTTGAAAAGCCCACCAGCATGCAATGAATACACATTGTGTGCTAGTGCCAGCAGGAGGGAGTGGGTGTCAGAGTAAAAAGTTACATAACTTCAAAATTCCTGCCGTGTGTTCCTAATACATCTCCTGCTTGGCAGTGCCAGTGGGGGGGTGTTTGGGGCAAGCCTTTTACCTGCCGTTACCTGCCAGCAATCCCTGTAGGGACTGGGGTAAATATAAATCCCTGGCAGGGCAGGCTTCTCTGCCAGTCACATTGTAGCTTCTTGAGTGGGATGCTCATGTGCCAATATAAGGACTAAAGGGAGGATGTTTTTCCTCATATCACATCTTCTGGCATCCTCACCACCTCCAAATTGAAGTCAAAGGACTGAAATGGAGACTGCTGGCTCATGAAATCCATTGCTGTCCCCTGGTTATGTTCCTCCTGCTGTCTGTCTAGGTGCTCCTTGCCAGCCTGCTGTGTCTGTGTCAGTGTGTACTCCTCCAGTGTCTCCAGAGTCCAGCTTCAAGCTACAAGATAAGACAGAGATCATTTTTATCTGTGCCATGTTAGATTTTTATTTTAAATTCAAAAATGCTAAAAATTGGGCTGCTTTATGCTTCAGCCCCCTAACCTAGTCTGGTTGAGCCAGTAAATGTGCTGCCTTGGTCAGGAATACTGTGACAATTGGCAATGCCAAAAAGAACTGCATGGCTCTTGCACTCTCTGGCCCCACTTATTTATTTATTTATTTATTTATTGAATTGTTTCACCAGGAAAGGTACACTGAGCAACAAGTTGCTTGTCTCATGGAACGTCCTGGGGGAAAGGGTAGTGGGAATAATTCAGAATCAAAAAAAAACTTACATTGACAACAGAGTCACAGTGTAGTACACCAGCCATAACACAACATCATTAGGCATACATAGTTCATGGGGCTGGTAGAGCAAGGAGAAATGTAGCACTGATCACAGAAACAACTTCCTGGTTCCATTTGTCTTCCCCCTTTCCCTGATCACTGTTTCTAAGGATATTCCTCCCCCTGCCCATTCACCACTCCTGCTCCTGAGCACGTCCCTCCCCCACTCAGTTGCACTTCTTTGACCCCCTTTCTGTTTGTCTCTCCCTTGCACAGTCACTGCTCTTGTCAAATGCCCCTCCCATTCCATTTGTCTCTCCCTTCCACTGCCCAGTCCTGGTCTGCCAGGTCTCCACCCCCCCCAGCCCAGTCACCTTATCTCTTCTTATCCCCACCCTCCATCACATCTCTGAATTAACCTTGGAGGACCCAGGGACAGACCAAATGTGTGGCTCTGGCCAGGGATACTGTGGCAATCAGCAATGCTGTAAACAACTATGTGGCTGTTGCACTCCTTGGCAATCCTGCAGAATTTGTAGGGCCAGGAGAGCAAGGCGCAACCTGGTTCAATTTGTTCCTCCATCACAGTTCCTGCGGGTGTCCTTCTCTCCCCCTACACAGTTACCATTCCTGATGGTGTCCTGCCCCCCACCCAGTCACCACTTCTGTCAATTCTCCCTCTTTCCATTCTGTTTGTCTATTCCCCAACTGGTTGCAGCTCCTGCCAAGTGCCAGCCCTGTTCCATTTCTCTCTCTCTCTCCCTCCAAGCACCCAATAGCCATTCCTGCTAGGTCTCAACTCCCCTGCTCAGTCACCAAATCTCACCCCTCTCTCTGCCACCACAATGTGCATTTGGGATGAAGATGGTAGCTCACATTGTCAGCAAGCTCAGATCCGTCAGCAGTAGCAGCAATACCAGTACCAGTGCAGCAGCCAACCCCCTGTGCCTGAGCTGGATTTCAGGTCAGAAATGAGGATAGAAGAATTAAATCAACTTATTGAAGAATTCACCAAACATGATCAAAGGCAGTACAATGACCAGAGGGCTTTAGAAATCCAAACTGCTAAGGACAGCATTGTCTCCATGCTAGGTAAAGGCTATCTGATTGTTTATTACACATTGAGGTGCAAGCTGTGGGTACCCAGTTATGTTACAAGCTGATTAAACAATGTAACAAGTGTATGCATGTCTGTATTTCCTTTAAAACCAGACTGATGCATGTTTAATATTGTGCATTTGCAGTGCTGAGGTGTGAAATTGTATATGCCTTTGCAATAACTAGAGTTTGAATTTTCCTAGCCTAATACTGCAGACAAGTTAAAAAATAGTCTTGTGCAATTTTCTGAATAATCTGTTGGGGCTCCCAGTATTGCAAATACTAAACACAGTGCTCTGAGTCCAGGATGATGTGTCCACCTTCTGGGAAGCACAGAGTAGCCTGTCATGCACCGATACTTTATGTCACATATGCTCCTGTTAAAAAGAGCGAGACACACTCTCCCCCAGAATGGCATTATAGGTACAGTACAGGTTTTAATAATGCCAAGCCACATGGGTACCTGGCTCCTTCATACTGTTTCCTACTTAGAGCCTAGTGTGTGCTGTACTCTGTGTGTGAAGCCTTCTCTGTCACTGTAGGCTTAGAGACACTGCAGGGATTCCTGTGTATTGCAAGGAAATGGAGCAGTCTACAGTGAACATCATACCATTGACTGGTTATCAGTGGCAGTGAACCAGGAGGTGGAAGGAGTGCTGTCGGTGGACATCTAATCTGCTTCTCTAACTGAGGACTGGTAGCAGTGAGAGTGCTTTTTTCTATTTATCTAATCACTACTTTTGGAAACCTGTTTATTTATTTTTCCTGCCTATGTGAGAGCTAGGCCGAAAGATTAAATTCCTTTTGTTCTGGTGAGGTGAGAGCTCACCGAAAGGGTCATTATCATATACTGTTGGAAAACTTTGGGCTATCTATTTACCATCTGTTTGGCTCTCGGACATTATTTGTTTGGATTTAATTTAATTTTATTATAGCTATTTGTTTACGTATGTTTCGTTTTAACATAGTGTTGTGTGCATGGGTGTGCAGGTGTGTATAAGGATTGTGTGCATGGTGAGTGAGATTTAAGTTGTGTATAATTTTGGAAGGGGTGGGTTAGGTTTTTGCTGTTGTATTGTTTCTTATTATTTTGTTGGCTACTTCCCTAGTGAGGGTTGTGGGAGTGCTGGGAGCACAGTATAAAAGGAGTCAGTTAGTAGCCATTGAGGCACTGAAAAGTTAGGGACTAAATTGAAGAGCCCCACCTTGACGTTGGTGATTTAGCTTACTCAAATTAGAATTCCAGTCTGAACCTAAGAGGACCCTCTTCTCACATAGAGCTTGAAGTAAATATAGCCAACTTTGGCAGAGGAAAGTTTAAATATGTTATTCTATGCTATGTGGGGGGGGGTGCACTAGTATCTTTGGATTGTATGCTGCGCATAGACACGGTCACTCTCTTGACCTGGTTTTCCTCTTGGGGATAGAAGCCTTTGACTTGGGGGTGGAACCTGTTTGATGGTTCAATCACTACACCATGGGATTCAATTTTTGTACCCCCCCTTCATAGGCCTACCCCTGTGGAGATGGTCAGATACCACCCTTTACGGAAAGTGAGTCCTCAAGGCCTAGTGGCAGCACTTGACCTATTAGAGTTTCCTGTGGCAAGCGGTAGTACAGAAGCATTGGTTCAGGCCTATAACAAGGCCATTACCACAACCCTGGACTCTATTGCTCCTGTCCATGTTCATCCTCTCTCCCTTCACCCTTGGTTCCCTTGGTTTGATGGGGCCTTGAGGGAGATGCGGTGACTTGGATGAAGGTTAGAGCATTGCTGGTGGAAATCCGCCCTGGAGGCTGACCGTCTTAGATTGCTAGAGCATTATCAAGTCTATCAATCAATAATCTCCCATAAGAAGGCAGAGTTCCTGTCCGGGGAGATTGCTGCTGCTCAGAACTGACCAGCTCAGCTCTTTCAAACTGTGGACAGGCTGTGCAACCCAGCCTGTCTGCAGTCTCAAACAGCCTTTTCAAAATTGGAGTGTGATGAGCCCTCCCAGTTCTTTGCAGATAAGGTGGCTGACATCAGGGTGGAGATCCAACCAGCACACTCTAAGGGGGATGCTACTGATTGGCGCTCAGTCACCTTCCCTCTTACTCTCCCTCTCTTTTCCTGGAGTACCTTTGACAGGCTGGAGCTCGAGGATGTTATATGGATTGTCCATGGTAAACGCACTACATACTGTAGTTTGGATCCAGGTCCAACTTCCCTGATCTTGGGTTGTTGTGACATCTTTGGCCCGGTCCTGGCACAGATAGTCTGGTGCTCCCATGAGTCGAGTATGCTTCTCAGCTCCTTGAAGGAGGCAGTGGTGACACCCCTCCTGAAGAAAGCTTCTCTCGACCTAGACTGCCTTGCCAACTACAAATCTATTTCTAACCTTCCCTTTGAGGAGAAGGTAATTGAGAAGGTAGTGGCAGTACAGTTGGAGAATCATTTGACCATCCATAGCATCTACGTACCTCTCCAATCTGGTTTTTGAAAGAAGCATAGTACCGAGACTGTGCTGGTTCGGGTGCTCAATGATCTCCTGATGGCGAGAGAAGAACCATTCCATCTCGGTCCTTCTGGATCTCTCCTCAGCATTTGACACCATGGACCATGGAGTGCTGCTTGAGCACCTGAGGTTCATCTGTGGCCTGTCTGGTACAGTCCTCAGGTGGTTTAAGTCCTTCCTCACTGGCAGAACTCAGATGGTGGTGTCAGGGATTTACATCTCTGACCCCCTCTCTCTGTCATCTGGGGTCCCCCAGGGCTGGATGCTGTCCACCATGTTGTTCATGGTGTACATGCTGCCCCTCAGAGGCATTGTAAGATGGTATGGGCTGAGGTTTCATTGCTGTGCTGATGATACCCAGCTCTACCTGTCTTTTGCACCCAACCAGGATAGTGCACTCTCAGTCTTTAATAACTACCTTGCTGAAATCCAGGATTGGATGAATACCAGCTGGCTGAAGTTGAACTCGGGAAAGACTGAGGTGATGGTTGTGGACCCTGGTCACTGGACAGGAGGGTTAGGGGCTGGTCCATGTTTTATGATGCATCCCTCATTATGAGGGCCAGTGTCCCACAGTTCAATTGTCTTTGTGCCACATTTAAGCAACAAAAGATTGTGAGGCAAGAGTGGAGTTTATCACAATTGTATATGCCTCAGAATAATATCTCATCCTTAGACACTAGACCAAGAATTGCCTTCTTGAATATATTTTTAGTGAACCAGCCTGGCTTTCGATAATCATGAATAAACCACAGTGTTTAGGACTAATCCAGTTTATTGCCAGAAACGCATGACTTATTTATGATTATATGAGGTAAGCCCCTTGCAACCAATCAGCTCACACAATTTCATAAAGCTAGGATTATTGGTTTTAAAAATTTACCAGCAGCATAACTTTATCTTCTGACTACCAATGCGATGAGGGTTCAAGTTTCACTAAATGTTTGCATCTTTATTGGGAGCAACTCCAGGGCATCTTAAAGCAGCAGTGCAATGAAATATGTGTTTCCAAAAAAAGCTAATTTCAGCTACAATAAAGAAAAATACTAGCATATTTGTCAAATGTGCTTGTCTAGGTGCCTCTTACACTGGACACCATAAGACTTTTTTTTTTCAGTGCTAATCCTTGCCAGATCTACAATGCTATTTCTATGCAAAATGTGGAAGCCATCTTTTTTTTTTTGTTTGAGAAAAAAATAAATTAAAACATTTACAGAATATTCAGATTTTGTTGGAATTAAAAAATTGTACCACCAATAAACTAGGAAGATGCCTGGAATCTTGTATAGTGAAAAAGTATAGAGTCAGATTTTTGCCCAATTTCATTGCACTGTTGCTTTAAGCTTTGCAGCAGAAAGGTGAGGGCATGTGGGAGCGTTATTGTCAAATGTTCAGCTTGGGTTCTACTTCTTATCTGTGCTCAAAACCTGTACCTCATTTTAGGAAAGAAAATAATGAACAGAAAAATGGTATATTGATGTTTTGCCAGAAATACTTTATTACTAAAAAATTATATGATGAAATATTTTCCACTTACAAATACTGCTGGTTTATATGGACTTTATTGAACTGACGTGTGAATGGGGAAGGGAACTTTGCTGTTTTGTCATCACAAATGAATGGGATTAAGTCAGACAACATGGCAACCCTGCTCTTGTGAAGCTGGGGTTGGTGATAAGAAGTCAGTACCAGTTGTGTACCTCCAGTGGGGACCCCTGCCATGGACCATGTGCCTCCAGGGCACTCAAGAGTTTATTTGTTATTACTTATATTCAAGTATTTTCTCAGTGCTGTATATCCATCTGCTGAAAACCTATAATCTGGGCCTATAATTTGGTTCCTTACTTCATGCTAAAGAACAGGTGAGTCATACCACGGTTTTATCCTTGCATCATATTAAAGACAAGTGAAATTTTGGGAGGGCAAGAACAAGGAAAGGGGATATTTCTGAAAAGTGCAGACAAGTATGACAACCACTTTTTATAGAGAGTGAAAATACCGGGCATGACTTATTCAGACTTGCAAAGTAAAAATCCATTGAAAATGCAAAGTTGCACTTATAGTGTATGGTGGGACATTATTCCCAATCGCTTTTCATCTCTGATGAAACACTGTTGTACCACAGTTCAGAGATCATGGAACATGGTTCTACCGTTCTGTGGTAGAACATCATTCCATCTGATTTGATGCATTTTGATTGGTTCTCCAATATAGATAAATTAATAGGATGATGTAAACTGTTTGTCAAGCAGTACATTCTGTTGATGGAGGGGCAACTGATTTTTTGTTTTTGTTTCAGTCAGGGGTGCAGTGGGGTGAGTATGATGTAACAGTGGCAGCGGGTGGGAACAGAGAAGAAAACTGGTGCTGGACCTTTACAGACTTTGTACCATCAAGACTGATCAGGTTGTTTGGTCAGATCATTGCACCATCAGGTTTAGTTTCAAAGCCCTCCTAAATGTCCCTTCCCCTGTGGAAATGGTCCAGTTCTGCCCTCTGAGAGGGTTACGATCAGAGGGACTGATGGCTAACTGGATGTTTCGTCTCTGCTTGAGACTTGTGATGTCGATACAGGGGGAAGCTGTGATGGTCTCTAATAGGGTGTTGTGGACACCCTTGATCACCTAGCACCGATCCGTGTACCCCCCTGGTTTCACTTCTTGGCTCTCCATGGTTTGATGGTGAGCTGACAGTGTTGAAAACCGGGGAGGGGGCGGAGGTTGGAGAGGCATGGGAGGAAGACTAGGGCTCTGGAGGAAAGGCTGGTTCTGACTGCTCACTGTGGTGAGTATCAGAACACAATTACCCCAAAAAAGGCAGCGTTTACGTCTGGGATGACTGTGGCTGGGAAGAACCAACTGGCCCAGCTCTTCTGAGTTGTAGACAGGCTACTATGTCCTGTCTATCTGGAAACCGTGAGAGCTTTTTCAGCTCAAAAATGTGAAGAATTCATTCAGTTCTTCTCAGAGAGAGTGTCCTCCATGGAGGCTGGGATTTCTCCAAGCAGAATACCATACTCCAATGGTGGCAGATCTTGGATGGACAGACACATTCAGTCACCTTGGTGCGAGTTCCAGCCAGTGATGATGGTGGAGGTCTGTGGGGTGATCTCGGGACTTAATCCAATGTTCTGCAACCTTGACCCGGTCCCGACACGACTGCTTGTTGGTTGCGTCGAGGTCCTGGGTCTCTTTTTTGCCAAGATCATCTGGAGTTCCTTGTTGGTGGTTGGTTTTCAGGAGCCTCTTAAAAAGGCCCTGCTTAAGCCTCTGCCAAAGAAACCATCTTCAGACCCTGACATCTTGGTTATTTACTGGTCCATCTTGAACCTCCCCTTTTTGGTGAATTTCCTCAGAAGGTGGTCGTGGAACAGCTTGAAAGTCACCTCATGGACTTTCAAATTTATGAGAATATTCCAGTCCAGATTTAGGGCTATGCACAGCATAGAAACCGTGCTGGTTAGGGTGCTGAATGACCTGCTCAGGGCGAGGGATAGAGAAGAGTGATTGATTCTCATCCTCCTTGATCCTTCCTCAGCGTTTGACACTGTGGATCATGGGGTGCTGTTGGACAGGCTGAAGGAGTATGTAGGACTCACCGGCAAGGTCATCAGCTGGTTTGAGTCTTATCTCGGGGCAGGTCTCAGAGGCTGTTTTGGGGGAATTTTTCCTCGAGCTCAATGGACCGGCTCTGTGGAGTTCCTCAAGGCTCTGTCCTCTCCCCCATGTTGTTCACAGTATGTATACTGCCCCGGGAGAGGTGATACAGCAGTATGAGCTAAGTTATCATTACTATGCTGATGATACTCAACTCTACCTGTCTTTCACACCTGGGAGATCTGACACAGTTGACATGCTAAATGATTGCTTGGCCGAGATCCAGCCTTGGATGTCATCGAACTGTCTGGGACTTAACCCTGGGAAGACTGAAGTGCTGGTGGTTCAGCTGGGTCAGAGGGGAGAAGTGGAGGCCTCTGGGGATAGGTTGGGATGGTTTATTGGTCAGACCAAACTGGAGGCCTCTCCAAAGGTAAAGAATATGGGCGTCGTTCTGGAAAATGATCTGACACTGAATGCTCAGGTGTCAGCCATTGTTCTACCAGTTGTTATCATCTCTGGAACATTGCCCAAATCAAGTTACTTATCCCCCCTGATGACCTGGCTGCACAGGTGCATGCGTTTGACACCTCGAGGCTTGACTACTGTAATGTACTCTTCCTCGGGGTCAGAGGGGACATGATGCAGTCATGTAACTTTTGCAGAATGCATCAGCATGGCTGTTGACTGGACATCTGAAGTTCAGTCATATCACTGCAATGTTGTGCGAACTGCATTAGTTGCTGGTGCACTGGCGTGTCACCTTTAAAATAGGTATTTTGACCTACATTATAAGGCCTTACATGGCTTGGGTCCGGGCTACCTGAAGGAGCTTCTACATTCCTACACCCCATCTCATTCTCTGAAATCAGCCAGAGAGGCTCTTCTGGAGGTTCCCAGGGCTAGATTAAAATCTTCTGGCAACTGGGCATTTGAGGTGGTGGCCCCGGTACTCTGGAATTCATTGCCGGGGTAACTCCGGGAGGCGCCAATTGTAGAATTATTTAAAAAACATCTTTTGGGATCTGAGAAATGTATATGAAGTCATTTTAGGTAGCCTGGGAATTAGTCAATTTTATATTTTAATGGGGTTTATTGTAATGTTTTATTTATTGTATGTTGACTACTTCCTGTTTGCTATGTATCCCTATTTGTTGTAAGGGTGCTCTGAGCCAACGGGGAATGGTGCCCAAAATAAATAAACTCTACTAATACTACTACTACAAGAGATGACAAAAGAGGAATAAAAGTTGAGTTGACAGGTTGGGTTTGGATAGTAGGTATGTGTGGGATGGGGTGGGGTTGGAGTGAGGATTTTATAAAATAAATGGCAGCATATGTTTAGAATTAATGGGGAATCAGAGGTAGTAGGATATAATGGCTGCCAGAAATTGTTTCCTGAAATCATTTTGGTAGGCATTGATATCTTAGTGCAAAGTTCTGCAACATGAGGCTCAGGAGCTGCATGTGGCTCTTTCACTGTGTTTGTGCTGTTCAGCACCCCCCTTACCTCACAAAGGTCCTGCATTCATGTCTGTCAGCATCACTCCTACTGAACTCCATTATAACAGGATCTGGAACATTAAATTATGTTTTTATGTTTGTTCGCGCATGCGTTGCCAACATATTGCGGTTGTAGCAGATTTGGAAGCACGGTCACTGTCGGGAGAATGCAGGGCATGCATCAGTAGGCACGTCCCTCATTCCCCAATAAGCCTGCAAGCCAGCACCACACCATGAATACATAATGTGGTGAGCACATCTAAGGAAAGGTGCACTTCAATGCGAGCAAAGCTAGTCATATGCAGCGGCACCTCCAGACATGCTTTCCCTGGTGAAAAGGTAAATTAAACATGGCAGCACACTGCCTGCCATAATGCCAACTTTGGGGGTGCCCAATCCCTCTGTCGGCATGCCCTGATCCAATGTATGTGCCGACGGGGGAGCCCACTCCCCATCGGCATCATGCCCCCCCACTTTCGTTGTGTGCCGACAGGGGTGCCCAATCCCCCCGTAAGCTACAGCATCCCCCCAAAACACTTAGGTGGCACACTGGGAGCCCACCCCAGCGTGCCAAATCCCCTGAAAAAGAAAAAACATCCCACAATGTTTGTTTTTTTTTTACCCCTGTGAATGAAGAAAACTGTCCCTCATGGTCTCCCTGCCACCTCCCACAATCTGCACCCACCCTCTGTGCACCCTGCCTCCCCACACCCTCCTCACTCCATACTTACCTCTGGAGTCTGGCGCAATGATCTTTGGTGGACCAGGAATACGTCTGTACTTTTCAAAGCCAACTGCAAACTGAAGAAATGCCGCGGTAAGTTGTATAATGGCATAATTAGGGTTTTTCAACTTTGGTGCATGTCTCAGCCATTTGGGGAATTTTTTGCACCAGATTTTCAACATGGGGTTATTGGGACCCCTCCTCATGAATTCCATCACTGTCATGGTGTTTTTCGGTCCGGAAAGGAGATTTCACGGTCACTGCACAGAATCACCTTTCGGGACTGAGTAACGATATGACAGTGCCACTGTTCATGATGGGGGTTCTCAAAAAGCCTATGTTGCAAATATGGTGAGAAAAATCCAAAAAATACCTGTTTTACAAGCGTGTGTTGCACTGTTTGCATGCACGCTCGTAACTTCGTGAATTTGTAATATTTTCACTCCAGATTTTTAAAAATTACCATTTTTTGACATATCCTTATGAACAGTATAGCTATCATTTTACATATCCTGGCCAAAATGTGTTTTCACATGTCCGGCGCAGAATAGCACGGTTGCTGTGCAAAATCAGTTTTTGGGACAGTTTGAGAAAATGATGGTGACACTGTTCATGAACAGAGGTCTTAAAATGCTTATGTTGAAAATTTGGTGCTGAAAGTCTATAAAATGACTCTGTTACAAGCGTGCATTGTGCAGTTTCCACGCACCCGTGTAACTCCGCAAATTTTCAATATTTTCATGTCAGATTTTTAACACTGCCATTTTTTCACACCTCCTTATCAACAGTACAGCTGTCATGTTTCACAGTCTGCCCAAAATGTGGTTCTACACCTGTGGCATACAATGGCGTGGTTGCTGTGAGAAATCAACTTTTGGGACTGATTAGCAAAATCACAGCACCACAGTTCATGAGGGGAGGTCCCAAAATGCCTATGTTGAAAATGTGGCTAAAAAACTCCCAAAAATAATTGGGTTACGGACATATGTTGCACAGTTTCGATGCATGCTCATGGCTTCACCAATTTTTCATATTTTTACTCCAGATTTTCAAAGTTGCCATTTTTTTACGCCTCCTCATGAACAATACAGATGTCATTTTCCACATCCTTCACAAAATGTGTTTTCGTCCCTGTGTTGCCAAATGGCATAGCTGCTGTGCAAAACCACCTTTCAGCTAACAATCTGATAGTGGCGCTTTTCATGAGGTGGGCTCACAAACAACCCATGTCGAAAATATGGAGTGAAAATACCAACACACGCCTATGGTGTTAGGGTTTCCAATGGTAACACCCCGCCCTGTAGAGACTGACAGGAGTCAGGAGTGTGACTTGGGATCATCGTCTGTAATGCTCATGCCATTCCACCCCTACCCCCACCCTGCAGCCAGTGACAGGCATCGTGGTGTGCCTTGCACTGTTCGACCACAAAGTTCACCTTATTCTCCTATACTGCACCCACCTCAGCATATTTCCTTATGGAATGGGGTAAGTATAACACCCAAAGACCCCAAAGCACACCATGACACTTGTCAGTGTCTACAGGGTAGGGTGAAGTACAATGGCATGAGCATTATAGCTGATGACCTAAAGGCACACCCCAATGCCTGTTGGTCTCTACAGGGTGAGAGTGGGGTTGGCGTCACTTCAATACTTCACTGCCATTCCTATTATGCGTCTCTACCTCCGGCACTACCAATGCCAATGCCAGCGAGACAATATTAGGCATTGACAAACGCTTGCTTTAATGTCTTTCTATGCAGATCTATCTTTTAATGGTCATGAACATGCAGTATCACTTACTGGGCCAACTAAACATAGTCAAGCATGGTTATGTGGGTCATCGGCACTTCAGTATACTCCATATTTTAATTTGATATCAATATTACCAGCTGTGTTGTAGACCTTGAACAGTGGAAGCAAAACCAGTGAACATTCAAAAGCTTACTGCAGGACTGACCAGTAGCCTAATAGTAGGGTTGCTTATTATCATGTCAGTGACCCAGGTTGGAGCTGAAGCCAGAGGTATTACACATCAAGTGGCAAAAATCAGTGATAAAAATCCACTTGGATGCCTTATGACTCTGTATGACTGCTCCTTAGTAGCCAAAGGAATGCAGTTTGCAGTGCAGGGCATCATCATCAGGGCTTTAGATTCCAGCAATCTGATGCAGAAGTGTCAGACAGCAGACATTGTAATTGTGTTGTATTTAAGCAGAGCAGGTTGGGCTTGACTGATGCGCTTACCTATCCACCCTATCATGATTAAGATACTTGAGCCCCAAGTTGGGGGGCAGTATTAGAACAAAGGTAGGAGAACACAGCAGGAATGGCCAACATAAGGACATCCCACCCAGTACCACACATATCAAGTTATGTCAATTCTGTTGTCCTCCCCTCTGTCCCTTAACAGATTGTGGTGACAGTATCTACTTTCTTTGGATCTAGCCCCCACATCAGATATCTGAGTGTGTGCAGGGGGCAGCATGGCAAAACAACCAGTTTCTTCAAGATGCTATATAAAGGTTGAAGCATGAAGGACTTGGCGGTTCCTTGGGTGGGATAGGAGATTGTGGAGATGTAAGGAGGGCCCAGCCATGGTATGCAAGGGCATACAGCTGCAAGAAGTAGTAAGATTTTTAAAAAAAAATTAAAAAAAATATCTTGCCTCAAATTCTTACAGTGGCACTGGTACCAATGAATCAGCAATGAGTGTTTTTCATAATAAAATGACACCTCCAGCACAGAAGAGAAGAATGCTAAGTGAGCATAGAACATGTTTAGAAGACTGAGTGCTTTTGGCTTCATCAACAGATATGGAATTACAGTTTGTTCTATATAATCTGCATGAAATGCCTGCAAGAACTAAGAAGTCTAATTCCAGTGGAATGCCACAATCAAACATTGCACATGGGCCAGCAAATATGAAAGAGAAGACTAGAGGAAAACCTTTTCTTAACTTGGAAATAAACTGGGCAAAGAAAACTGCTTTACTTTCATGGTCTGCACATCTAACCAGCTTCATTGGAATCCTGCAGTTGCTTTGTAGAGAAAAACATTTCCCAGAACAAGAGTTTGTTTAGGATGCACTTTTGAAAATGGCCAAATATCGCTGGCAGACTGTATTTCAAATTCAGGACCTGCTGTTATCTTCATAAGACAATAGAGAACCACATACAGATAAGTATGTGGAATGTGGTGGATTCCTTGTTTTACTTGTAACTCTACTACAGTAGATCTGCTTACTGTGTTTCTCTTCTGCTTGATGAATCCATATATATCAAGGACACATCACAGCTGGCATTTGTGGACCTTTCCGTGTGGTATCCAGAACTAAGCCACAAGTAAGCCTCTCCATTACCCACCACACAGACAATGTTGTTAAGACAACCAACACCAGAATTGGTCTCCTCGACAGACACAGATGCAATATAACCCCTGCAGCCTTGTCTCTGGCTGTCAGTAGCTTTAAAATCTTTGTTATAGACTATTGTCTAATTATATACAGTGCAGTAACTGATACAACTCTAAAATGGGTCAGAACCACCCTCAATAAATCTTGTAGGCTTGCCCTGGGGGCACACAGGCTCACTCACACCTGCAAACTTTATTCCGAGTGTAAGTGGCTTAATCTTCAGGGGAGGATTAAATACCAGACCTGCCTGCTCGGGAAAAAGCTCTCCTGAGTCTAACTCCTCAGCCCATTACAGAACTCCTTAAACCTACATCTAACTCATGCCAGACCAGAGGAAAAACACAAAATACTCAACATATCCCTTTCTGCCACACGGCACTTGCCCAGAGAGCCTATGCTTACAAGGCACCCCTCTGGCTCAATGAACTACCCCCAGAAGTACTGAATGTGCCTAAGCTAGCACTTTTAAATCCCTACTCAAACACCTGGCAGTACTCAGCTTCTGTGACTTCAGATTCTAACCTCCAGCCACCACCTTCTGTCTCTCCACTCCCTGACCACCCTGCCCCCATTCACCTTCCCCCTTTTTTAGTCATTCCCCCATATTCTCTTACCTCCCCTCATGTTTCCTCTCTTCCCAACCCTCACCCCCTGTCACTACTCATTCCACCCCATGTAATTGTCTCCTCTCTCACCATCCCCTTCCATCACCCCTTGCTCACCCCCTGCCAATAATCACTGACAAGGACACCTCCGTCTGCACTATGTTTTTTCTACACCTACCCCAGCCCTCTCCCCCTTTACCCCTTGTCGCAGACAGTCCTGACTGCTCCACTATCTACCCTCTCCACCTCTCCTCACCGCACTAGTCCTGTGACCGCTGCGCTCATTGCTCATCAAAATTGTCATGAGTACTGTCTGTACTTCATCATATGAACTGATGCACTTGCTTGTTGTATATAGCACAGTTTCTTTTTGCATAGCTTTTCCTCTCTGTATCCCTAGGATTTCACCAATGATTGTAAATTATGTGTTGTACTTGACTATGTCTATACCTTATGTTATTTATTCTGTATGTGCCAATTGTTTGAACCTTACTTGACATGGAACCTTTGTAAAAGAGCTTTTAGCTCAAAGGTCTAATTCTGAGATGACAAATAAATAAAAAATAATAAGCAATGAGTTATTACATATTTTGCCCTTGAAGCTACAGAATTACAGAATCATAACATGTCCTCTCTCATGGAAGATTTGAAGGAGAAGCTATCCATGTTTACAAACATACGAAATTGCCAGCAGAAAGAGGCTTCATGGTCTATCAAGTATGCAGCTAGCACCTCATCTCACAGCTGCTCCTCCCAGTATCCCTTAGCCTTATCCTGTCCCATCCCATCTTGAAACTGCCCACCATTTTACAGAACACTATCTTGTTTGGTAAGGTGTTCCATTTGTCCACCACCTTCAGTGAAAAAATGTCTCCTCATCTCCCTCTTGAATCTCCCCCCCTCCAATCTCAGTCCATGCCCTCTCATGTCCCTCCCCTTTCTCATCTGGAAAATCCCTTCTGTGTTAGTCTTGTTTATCCCCTTTGAACGTTTAAATGTCTTGATCGTATTCTCCATATCGCTCCTCACCTCCATTGAATACATGTTCAACTCTCCAAGCCTGTCCTCATAGGGCTTGCTCACTAATCCCTGGATCATCTTTGTGGCTCTTTGCTGCACCCCCTCCAACAATCTGATATCCTTCTTCAGGAATGGGCACCAGTATTGCATGCAGCACTCCAGGTGGGGCCTGACCAATGACCTATACTGGGGCAGGATAACCTCCCTCCTGCTGGAGGAGATCCCTTTTGCAATACACCCCAGCATTTTGTTGGCTTTTGCTACTGCCTTCCTGCACTGAGCAGAGTTGTTCTTGCTCCCCGTAATGATCGCTCCTACACAGACGGTGCACCCAGCATGATCGTCTATATAGTGGGATTGACGTTTGGGCCTCATGCAATAGCCTGGTGCAGTATAGCATAATTTTTACACCTCTGTACCCAGCAGGCTGAAGTGCTTCCACCTTGGTATAGGAGGAAAAATGCATCACTGTTGTTATAAACAAATGATACATAAAGCTTTTGGCTTATGAAGCCCTCATTTCTCCCCCTCTTTACCATTGCTCTGCTCTGAGGAGGCCAATAGGAAGACATCACACAACAGTCTTGGTTTATAAAAGATTTTGGCACACTTGACTCAAAAATTCAAAATATTTCCAACAAGTGAATTTTGTTTTCCCTAAATATACATATTTACATTTATGAGCATAAAACCTTTTGTAAAATGGCTTAGGGTGGGTTACCTTAAACCAAATTTCTCTCTGAAATCAATCCTTCCTGATTCGATGAGGTTACCAGTTCTGGCAGAGGGTCCCCACTTCCACTCTCTTTGTCCATTAGGCGGGTGGGTGGGATACGCTCTATGACATACAGTACCTCCTATCCTGTCCCTGAAAGGGAGGAGACCCCCCCACATCCTGTCAAATCACTGTACATACGTTGGGCCCTCAGCAGGGGGAAGGGTATTTCTTTTTTACCCATGCACAGGCTTCCCTGAAGTAACCTATATGATGCCCATCTTCCATGCCCATACCAGACCACACCCAGAGCAAATGTGCCAACATTGTTTTCCACAGTGTCTTATCTGTCCATTACAAAAATGTACATTTATAAAACATACTGTACCAAGATCAAGTCCCCAAAGTTGTGTAGGCAGGTGGAAAATTATTTGCCAGCCTCTTTGCTTGTGGCATGCATGAGTCTAATGCTGGATGGTGCAACAGAGGGGAAGCCTCAGCCCAATCTCAGCCTGTTAGTTCCCCTCAAACTCATTCACTTGGTGGGCATCCAGTTCTGGACCTGCCCACCAGCCAGCCAGAACTCCAGAATTGCTTGGGCCTTCTAAAACCAGAACACTATCACCTACCACCTTGCCATCAGATAGCTTTGGGAAGGCTGAAAAGCTCAGTGGATGCTGGAGAAGGGTGTGGAGGTTCCACAAAAACATTTCTCCATCTAAAAGCTTATGTTTAGGAAGCCCCCATACTCCCCCCTTACCCACATCTCTGCTATGAGAGCCCAAGAAAGGAAGACACTGCGCAACACTTTGACTTTGTAAAAGGCGGTAGCATATTTTACCCAAAAATTCAGACAGTTACAAGAACATTCTGCAATTACACATGAGTACCTAGTTACAATTTTGGAGTACAAAGACTTTTAGAAAGGGCTAGGAGAGGGTTATCTTAAACTATTTTTTTTCTGAGGTCCATCTTCCCAAATTAGAGGAGGTCACTGACTCTGACTCCTATGCACATTAGGTGGGTGACTGGGACATCCTCCATGGAAGCTCTCACTTCCTCCCCCTGAAAGGAAGAGGACCCAATATACCCTGCCTAACCAATCCTCCACTGTACTGATTTAGGGCTAGCAGTGGGGGAGGGAAACTCTTTTGTCCATGCACACAGTCTCTCAAGATAACCCATCTGCCATAGGGGAAGCACAACAATTCCTTATTTGTGCCTCCTACCAAAACTACTCAGAGCATCACCATTCATCATCTGGGACTATTCAATGCATGTTCTTGTGGGCTCCATACGAGTAGTAAAGCCCTTGATAACCCATTATAATCTCTTTGTCAACCACAGTTCCTCTGGATTACCTGATGACATTTCCCATTTGCCTATTCAGTATTCTGAGGGCATGTTTAATTCCTTTTTGGTCACAATAATTGCACCAGACAAACTGTAGCAGCATCTTGGACCATAGCAAGTGACAGGGGGTATGTCCAAGATTGCACTATAAGAAGGAGCAGTGGAGAACAGAGCAAGACTTTCTCTGCATCAGAGAATAAATACAGCTGGAGTTAGCACTTACATCAAGGATACACTAAATAAATGTAAAAGTATGACACCAAGAACAAACAGGGGGCATGGACAAAGAAGTTTTTAAAAATATTGCTATTTCTGCTGACCCTCCTATTTCAAAACAAAAAGCAGGCTAATCAAATAAAATCACAGAAGTGAAAAAGGGAAATAAGACTCAAGCAATAATGCTAAAAATTCCAGATAATTTCAGTTTCCCCATTATCAAAAAAAAATATACATGTTCAGAGGGGGTCTGTGAGTACAAATGCTAAAAAGGTGCCAACTACTGTAATTACAATTTACAGCAAGAAGAAGAAGAATCAGCATTTATATAGTGCTTTTCTTACATCCAAAGTGCTTTACAAGCCTATTCTGGTAGTAAAGTGACAGAATGTGTGGTGGCGGCCATATCGCACATCATCACCCACACACAGCCTGGATAATTGCATGAGCCGGTTAATGGGAAGGGGAATGTTGGCCAGGACACTGGGAATGTTCCCTACTCTTTGCGAAGAGTGCACTGGGTTCTTTTACTTCCACCTGGACAACACCAGGATGGGTAGAAGGGATCTTGGTTTAACATCTCATCCAAAGGACGGCACACCCCAGCAGTACAGCACCCCCCAATACTGCACTTGGATGCCAGTGATTTTTAGGTGCAAGTCCAATCCCAGTGTGGGACGAGAACCCATGACCTTCTGGTCCAGAGGCGGATGTGCTACCAACTGAGCCACGCTGACACCTAAAAGAATTTGAACTAGGAAATGGAAATCAAGATGTAAATGTTGCTAATGGAGCTAAGAATGTTTCCTCTTCAAGAGCTCAGACAACAATAGCTTTAATTTATCAGTAAGTAAGTCACACTCAGTTATCACATTCTGCTTTAAATGTTCTCTCGCATGAAATGAAAGGAGGCTTCAGCACCTGAACTGAGCCAGTAGCTAATGAGGTAGACCATGCAAGAGAAAAAATTAAAGGTATCTATCAAAGAGTTAATGAAATGGAGACTCAAGTCTTTGAAAGTGAGGATCATTTCCCTCAAATGGGAAATAAAAATCAATAAGAATCCTAGGGAATTAAAAGAACTTAAGAAGATATGGACTGGAGAACCAGGAGGAATAATTTAAAATTCCTGAACATCCCAGAGGGAATAGAAGGAACAGATTCTATCTCATTCCTGGCAGAGTGGTTACAAAAAGTCTAAACAGAAATCCAAAACAGAATCCAACAGAACATGAAAGAGTACACAGACCACTACCGAGATATTCTAACCCTAAACAAGGCTAACCGAGAATACTATGGCCCAGATATTCAAAAGGGTTGCGCCATGCACAATAGGGTTGCGCCAGCGCAAGTCTGAAGGGAGGTAGCAGTCAGGACAGCGGGGGGAACATAGCAACAGCTGCTGGGGGGGAAGGCAAGCCAGGGACATGACCAGTGCCACCTTCCACATGGAGGCCATAATGAGGTGGGTGAGAAGGCATGCGGCAGGGGGACGTGGCCGTGGAAGGGCCCGTCAGCAGTATCCCCCCAACAGGCAGTACCGATCCCGCACCAGCTTTGAGCTGTACACAGATACTGAGATTTTGGGCTGGTACCGCCTGAACAGGGCAGTACTGAGGTGGCTCTGTGAGCTGTGCAGTGATGTGATGTAGGCACCCACACGATGGAGTCATGCCCTGTCAGTGGAGACAAAGGTAACAGCCTGCATGTGCTTGTTCGCCACGGGTACCTTCCAGAGACCAACCGGGGGACACCACAGGCATAACATAGTTGGCCACGTCATGCATCCTCACCCAATTCCTCAGCGCACTGCTGCCAGATGCTGCAGAGTACATCCATTTCCTCAGCACTGCAGTGGAGCACACAGCAAACATTCAGGAGTTCTACAGGGTAGCACGCATGCCTGGCATGCTAGGGGCAATAGACTGCACCCATGTGGCCATACGCACACCACCTGGCAATGAGGGGGCATCAAACATGAACCACAATGGCTATTCCAGCATCAACTGCCAGGTGGTGTGCGATGCCAGTGGGCACATCATCAATGTCTGTGCCATGCACCCTGGGGGAGCACATGATTCATACATCTGGCACCAGTCGGCACTGTGCCACCGATTTGAGAGTGGGATCATCCCCACAGGACATCTAGTGGGTGAGTATGCAAACCAAATGGACATATCGCGGGCCTGGGGAGGGCATGGCCAGAGGTGCCATGGGTGTGGCCCACAGGGCTTGGGGCAGGCCAAAGCTGAACACAAAACTAACCTCCACCCTCTGCACACAGGTGACAGTGGATACCCACTCCGTCCCTGGCTGCTCACACCCTACCAGTGGCTCATGACCCCATGGCAGCAACGCTACAATGAGACACATGCCACCACATGCAATGACATTGAGCGGGTGTTCAGGATGCTGAAGGCACATTTCCATTGCCTGTACACCTCTGGTGATGCCCTACAGTACAGCCCCTCAAAGGCCTATGGGATATTCCTGGCCTGTTGCATCCTGCACAACATGGCCAAAGAATGTGGGATAGCCATACAGGTCGAAGAGGGGGACAGCGATGGGAACGATGGGGATGCCAGTGGCGACGGGGATGGGCAGCCCCCCCTTGGCCGATGGGACCCCTGACTGATCCAGCTGGCACAGCTGCACTGGGACACCATCACAGAGGAGCACTTCAGCCAACCCAGGTAAGTCATCGTGCCATGCGCAACCACCAGTGGCTAAGGCACAACCCACAAACACCCATGGAAACACACCAGGGGTGCATGCTGGCAAGGGATGCAGCAGGGCACAGAAGCACACACACACAACCAGGGATGGGTGAACATCAACACTCCTCGTGGACGGACACACACACATGCACACACACAATGCACCAAACGTGCACAGAGGGCTGGAGGAACACTGAGCCAGAACACCAACCCTAGCAACACACATGTCCACAGGCCACCACGTCCACTGTCTGTCCGTATGTGTAGTGATGCTGGGCACCATCGCACTTGGTGTTCAGCGAATGCAGGCATCATCATGCACGCATTCCTGCGGACAGCAGCTGAGAGGGTGTGTGGACTGTGTGACCGCATGCAGGGCCGGGCACCCACCCGTGCACTGCCCACCGAAACACACACTGCACACAGGGCAGCACCAGACAGTGCCCACGCTGGGAGACAGGTCACTCTCGTGGCACAGTGCCATGGCCACCTCGGATGCGTGGGCGGCCCCACCAAGACCCACCAGCACTGGCAGGCTGACCACGGGCCTCATGAGGTGGCACCGATGGTCCACCAGGGGTTCCACTGAGCGAACACGACCGTGCCCGCGCAGGGGTCTGCAGCACACCAAACATGCCTGCACCAGGAGTGCTCGGGATGCCCACAGCTGAACCCGGCATCAACTGGGTGGGTGTTGCATGATGCCAGGAACGGAGAGTGGATAGTGCACTGTGTGGTGTGAGTGACGCCTTGGCATCTGACTGTGTGCCCATTGTGGCCATGATAGCAATTAACGGCTGTGCAAGCCTGTCAATGGCAATGGTCACATCCTCCCGAAGACGGTCCATCTGTGACAGGATCCTATCGGTGTCCCTGCTGCAATGCTCCTCTGCCCACTCCAGAGCCACACAGTGCCTCCACGGACGTTGCAAGCTGCATCTGCTGCTGGACCGATGCCCGCAGTAGGCGGGTGTGCTCGTCAAAGAGGTTGTCTGCCTCCTCGGCATCCTGTCCCTCAGGGTGTGCAGGGGCCTGATGTTCAGCACCCCTTGAGGGTGGGTGCTGCACACCAGGACCAGGTATGAGCAAGTCTACAGGTGGTGCACAGACACCACCACTGAACCCTGAACCCCCAGTCCAGGTGGGCGACTGCTGCTGCCGCCCCTCCACCTGCTGTGCCCAAGGGATCAGTAGTGCCACCGCTGTGGCCGCAACAGTCCCACTGTGCTGACCAGCCACCGGTGCTGCCTCACTGGTGCTGACAGGCACAGCCTGGGACTGTGCTGACACGCTGGCCCACACGGCAGCACCAGCCAGAGCCATGGGCGCGAGCTGACCTGCTGTGTGTCCATTCCGTGGCACACACGTGTCACTGCCCATGATGGTCGTGTCTTCATCACTGGTGCAGGTCTCTGCCCCAGCCACAGCCACAGCATGCTGGCATCCTTGGACACCAGAACGCTGAGACACAGGAAGGGCTTCCCCCACACCTGTCTCAACGACATCAGTGTGGACAGCCAGGCGGCCCCACTGTCGCAATGCTCCATGTATACCTGTGGAGGTGGATGGTCCCTTCTCCAACTCCAGCTGACTGTCCGCAGTGGACAGGCCCACCACCGCTGACCCATGCAGATGCTCAGGATCTGTAAGGGAAAGCAAAGTCATGTTACTGCTTGTGACCTACCCTGCCCCCCCATAGACTGACCATGACTTACCATGCAGTGATGGGCCACCACCCGTCTGGAAGCCACCACCCAGAACTCCCTCTATGGCACTGCGGTGCAAGCTTGCAGCAAGCCTGTCCTCTGCTGGTGTGAGCTGCACCACCTCCGGCTGTCCCCCGCCTGTTGCAGCATGTGCCGCACTGATGGCAGCCACCTTCTCCTTCACCCTCCTCCTGTCAGTACCCATCTTATTCTTACACTCCTGCACGGAGCGCTGGTGGATGCCTTGCAGGTTAACGGCATGTGCCACCTCCTCCCATGCAGCAGCACGGGCCGGAGAGGTGCCCCGCCGTCCACTGAGCAGTGGCTCCTGATCCAGGTAGGCCTCAAACAGTTCCTCAGTCTTGGCCTTCGTGAAATTGGTCCTCCTCTTCCACCCACCATCGTTGTCCTCCTCACCCAGAACTTGCTCGGTCATTATTCAGCCTGTAAGGATGTCAGTGGTTACCTGTGACTGTGCAGTCCACAGCATGTCCCTGAATCCACAGTCCACACTCCCACACTGCATGCAACTCACCAATAATCTGCAGTAACCGACTATGGCCACTGCAGCACTTTGTTGCACCTTTATAGCGCAATCCATGCAAATTAGGTGAGGAGCAACTTTAATTTGATGCAAATCGAGGTGCTGCGCCATTGAATAGCTGATCAGATGATTAGTATATGACGGCTGAATATCGCGATTTTGCACTTTGTGCAATTGTGTTGAATGTGCTGAACCAATGGCGCAGTTCCGTGCCATGCATAGTACACCTCTCTGCACATGCCCAGGCTGCTGACGCTGGTGTCTGCCGTGCTGATGATGTGCTGTGCACGATAGTCAATGCAGGGCACGGCCACCATTGTGCCAGTGGCGCTATAGCGAAGGTCACTACATGGCGCTGTGACAATGGGCCTCCATAGGCGCAATGGCACAACTGCCCGATAGTCCACTGTGGTGCTGGCAAACAGGCAACCAATCGCGCTATATGCATAGTCGTCTGATGGCACTGTGCGTGGCCTTGCGCCAGAGACCCTTGACCCTGTGCCCGACCTTTGGCCCCTTGGTGCCATGCATCAGGCATGGGTGCACCTTTATCATGCTGTTCAGTAACAGCGCGATAGGGAATGGCAGCGCTGTACCACGCAGCATTTGCACGTGGGGTACCATGCTGCAGAGCGCCATATTGCCTACTATAGCGGTTGAGATGGCACGCAGGAGAGCCCCACAATGGACTGTCATTGAGTTGGCCAACCTTGTGGCTATTGTGGAGCCACACCATGGGCCTCTGTTTGGTGAGGAGGCACTGGACAGGGCTAGGACCCAGGTCTGGCAGGAGGTGGCCACTGACCTGGAGGCGGCCACTGGACACAGGAGGACCATGGAGCAGTGCAGGCACCGCTATGGGGACCTCAGGAGGAGGGAGCCGGACCTACTAGCCCATCTGTGGTCGCGTGTCAGGAGGCACGTGCCACGCCCAGGTGGGGATCTGTTCACGCACTTGTTTTGTCCATATGGGTATACAGTGTTGTATGTGTCCAGCACATAGGGGAGGGCTAGTCTAGGGTTGGCTGTAGCTGTGTTTACAGGGTGTGGGGTGGGTGGGTCTGGCTGGGTGGGTGGGCACACATATTGGGGCAGGGGGACTTTGCTTCGGGATTGTACTGATGTTCTTCCCTCCTTGTTTCCCCCACAGACATGGACGAGCATTGCCAGATGAGGGAGGAGCACCGGAGGGAGGAGGACAGAGCGTCCAGGTGGGACGGGGACCATCACCACCGACCTAACCGGCTCGAAGAGGGTGAGTGCCATAACTCCATGATTACCATTGCATGCTGTGTAACAGGGTGGGCAGCGGGGCATGGCCACCATCCATGGACACCACTGCCATGCACACTTCTTGTGACAGTCAGCACTGTCCAGTGGCACTGCATGTCTGGGAGTGCATCAGCGGTGGTCCATGCATGCACCAGGCACATGGCTGTGGCACTGCCTTCACACCGCATAGCCATGTTACTGTACGGCCATGGTGGTGCTGTGCAGGACATGGGTGGTGGGTGTGTGCAGTGGTCCACATGGCTGTGGCTGCCCGGGTTGGCAGGTCTTGTGGACACGGTCACTGTGGGTGGTCACACACCATCACAGGGGCGTGGCACATGGCTGTATGCCATGCACAATGGGTGGGCTGCAGGAGGATGAACAGTCACACCTATTGACTCTGCTCCCTCATCCTAGGTGACCGGAGACTCCTGCAGATTCAGCAATCCATCAATGAGCTGCTCCAGGTGGCCAGGGAGACTCTGCAGCTCCTCCAGGAAATCCACCGCCATGGGGTCAGGAGGAGAAGGAGGAGCAGTCATCAGTGCCAGGAGGAGGCCCAGGGTGGCCGTTAATGTCCCCATGCCCCGACTACCACCTTCCCCCCTTTGACCTGCCCTCACACCTCTTCTTCCCTCTCCCATATGTTCACCCCTTACCCTTACCCACCCCACCTTGTTTATGTCCCTCCCCCCCATATGTACATAGTTCTGTATTTAGTTTTGTTTTATATGTTTCAATAGAAATATTTTGATATGAATACTGTGGTGATCTCTGATTTGCAGTGGGCTATAGGTGCTCAGCTGCAGTGGTGTGCATGGCGTCTGGAGTGGTGCAGTCATGGGCTTGTGTGTATGTCCATGGGAAAGTGACTATGGTGTGGGAGTAGCTATCAGTCGGTGTCTGTGGTGTGTGTGTGTTGTTCCCTGTGCATTGGATTACTGTGTGCAGTGGTCCATGGTGCATGCTCTGTGTCCATGGTGCCCCTGTCAACCCATCCTTGGCCTCTGCAGTTGACACCCTTGCATGTCTGTGACCTGCAAGGTCTGCTGCCATGTCACTGGTGGCTGTCCATGCAGGGCAGTCACTGTACCCGTCACAATGCTGAGTTGCCTCCTGTCACTGGTGTGGTGCATGTTTGCCTCAGGTGACACTGTGGCCTCCGTGGTTGTTGTCCCACCTCCATGCTGTGGCTTGTGTGTGTTGCAGGGGATGTGCACCACTGTCTGTGACTTGATGGTGGCATACAGGTCCACAGTGCTTGCGCAGGGTGGCTGGCACTCCTGTGCCATGGAGGACTGCAGGCTGTGTGTACATGGTTTCCATGGGCCCACACTGGGGGCTTGGTTGCCACACTACTGTGTCCCTGTGTTATTGTCCCCTTGGGTATGGGTGGGTGTTTGTCCCTGCACTGTGTTGCATCTGGTGTGGTGCATGCTTCCACACACCACTGTGGGTGTCTGTTCTGGCTGTTGTGGCCAGTGGTGGGCCGGGGTGTGTCACTGGACTACTGTGCAGGGTGCTCTATCACTGGTGGTGGTGTCAGGGCATGCCCTGTCCCGTGTGGGGTACCTCTTGTGCCGATGCATGGTCGGTCTCTCAGCTGTGCCTCGGGGGGATTGTGCGTGATGGCATTGTGTCTGCCATTGTTGCATTGCCATGTGCTGCCACCCACTGCTGGGTGCTCATGGTGGGGCTGCCTTGTATGGTTCTGTGGTGCACAAGGTTGCACTGTCACAGTGGGGGTGGTGGTATGCATGGGGTTTCCTGCTGTGGAGGTCACTGCTCATGGGGGGGTGTCTAGGGGTCACGGTGCAGGGTGTGCTGTGCACTGGGGGGGATGATGTGGCACGGGGTGGTCCGCCTTCCTTATGTGGCTGTCTCAGCTTGCCGGTGGGTGTGATGGGGCACCATGGCCCAGCTGTGGGTTGTATGCTTGTCTCCATGGGCCAGTGGTTATTCCAGCCCTTCCCCAGTTGTGCTGTGCTTGGGGTGTGGGGGCATGAAGTTAGTTCTGCTGTGTGTTCCTGTGCCCATCTGTGGCATGGGTGGTGGGTCCCTATCTCCCTGGTTGTACAGTTACATTGCTCTGCAGCTGGGGGGCTCCCTGCTTGTGCTATGGCACCTCTGGACTGCTCAGCTGGACATCCCTTGTTGCGCCATAGCGCATCATATCTGCTCAGCTTCCCCTCCCTATTTGCGCTATGGCGCAGGTTGTGCAATATTCAGACGTTGGCTATAGGCGCAATTTGGCTTGCTCCTGTTTTGAATATCACGTCTGTTGTGCATGGGCACAATGGACTTGTGCTTGCTCCTGCTATTGCACACTTTTTGGGCTCAGTTTGAATATCTGGGCCTATGTGTACATTTTCTCAGATGTGTAAGTGTTTCTATATGCAAAAAAAAAAAAGATTGGTTTACAGCTGTATAAAAAGCAGATCTTTGTATTTCCAGATCACGGCCCTAATATTTATAAGAAAATGAAGGTATTTAATACCTAAAAATCCTTATTGTGGGAGCACAAGATGAAATTACAATATTTAATGCCAAACGCATTAAAAATCATTTTTAATGGGAAGCAAACCACCTTTGATAACACAATTGATGCATCACTATTTATAGAGGAGCCCATTGGAATGAAGCTTCCAGATGAAATCAATCAAAATGTGAAAAAAACAACAATCTTCAACTAAAGAAGTAGCACCTGAGAACTTGCAAACTCAAGAAAATGTATATTTTGGTCAGCATAAGAGTCCCACAGATGTGTCTCCAGATAGTGACTTGCCATTCATGTAACAAGAACTAGAGAAAGTAATGAATGGAAGGGAACCTCCCTTGTATTGTTGGAGGTTTTGGGACACTCTGGTAAGACAGGCAGGACTTAAACATTTTTGGCATATTATCTTCTGAAAAATGGATATAGCATGGTGCAACTCAGAGAAACATATGTGAGCACCTAGAAAAACAGTGTGGTACTATTCTGCATTCATTTCCAGGGATTCAAGTAAATAGATCAGCACCCACACTCCAGACAGAGAAGTAGGACTCCATGGATTGATTTAATCATTCCTTTATGTAAAAAAGTGCAGCTAAAACACTGGCCAAAGTGGCTAGCAAACAGACTGACATTTCTCTTGGCATGCTGCCAGGTTTCTTCAGAGTGAATTGGTAGATAAAACAAGTGCTTATTTTATAACAAACAGGTTCACATCACATGTTGTTCACACAGCAATCACCTCCTATAAAGTGGATAGTACCATTAATCAATCTATATAATTAATTAAACAGCTAACATTGACTCCTGTGCAAATCAATTATTTTAAACACAATTATCATGGAACTGATGGAGTCATTTTGTTATATTATGTTCTTTTTAACAGACCCTTATGCCACTTTTGTTATTTTTCTCTTCAGTTGTATTTTTCTTCAGCTTTTCAAACTTCAGCCTGTAGTATTTCTCATTTTGTTTTACACTCCAGGCTTAAAAGGTTTAATCACTGCCCCATTACTTAAATTACTCTTTTCAGGCTGCTATAGCCTCTTATGCACTTTGTTTACAGTTAGGTCCTTTCCCCTTATGGGCAAAATGCTCCATCTAATCCTAGGCACTTAAACTTTGTCACAGAGAGCAGTATTCCACTTGAGAAATTTTTATCCAGAAGTAATTGTTAACATTTATACTGTTTCAAAAATGCTGCAAGATCTGTACTGTCATTTAACCCCTTATTCTGTCATGCCCCCAGTTCAAAAATCCAACAGATTTCTCTCTGTCCCAGAATCTTCTTAATATGCCTCCCTCTTCCTCCCAAATTTACTAATTCAATACTCGTGAAACTAAACTTATGATTTTCTGCTCCTCTTTCAGAAATATGTTTTGCTATAGCATATGACATGTCTCCTCTATCCACTGCTCTTACATGTTCTCCAATCCTTACTTTAAACTTTCTCACCATCCTCCCTACATAGAAAGCTCCACAATTACATGTAAGTAGGTACATCAACCCACTGCTGTTACAAGTAATAAAATGTTTCAGTGGAATTTCTTTGCCTGTAGTAGGGTGATGGAATACTTTACAGGTATTGACATATCTACAATACTTACAATTTCCACACTGTTGTGTTCCCACTGGAGCTGGAGCCAAAAGTATCCATTTCAAGCGTTCTGGACCTGGGACTATATTCTTTACCACCATATCTTTTATGCTTTTGCACTTTCGAAAGACCACTTTAGGGCCCTGTTTTACAACATCAGCAAGTTTAGTTTCCAATTCCAAGATGGACCAATTACTGACTATCACGTGTTTAACCTGGTGTGCCCATCTAGAAAAATTGGTAACAAAGGGGCAGGGCACTGTGCTGTCTCTATCCTTCTTTGTACTCCATAAGGTTTGGTTCCTGTCCATATTTTCCACTTTCTGAATTGCCGGAGCAATACAAGAAAATGTGAACGTACAACAACTGAGTGGTGAGTCTGAAGCAAAGCAATATTATCATAAACTTGAAAAATTGGTCCTAAAAAGACACAGAATGTACTGGCACAAAACCACTCTTGAGGCCTACCTAACTGTTAAAAGAGTACCTAGGGGGCTACACATAGTTCAAAAACCTTCTTTCGGAACAGATAATACTGTATTTATGAAAAGATGGCAAGGAAACATGCAGGATGCTTCTATCAAGAATATTGAGCTAATTTTAGAGTTTACACAACCCATAAAGGATGAACTCACTATTGAAATTGGCAAAGTTGAAGCAATACTGAAATCTAACACTGATGAAGTTGAATGGGATAGACTTAATAAACTGCTACTAGATCAAGTGATGAAGTATGATGTAAAAATTAAAAAACAGAAGCAAAAAAGTTCTTAACAGATGAAAAAGACTATGCGAATGATCAGGTGTTTAATTGGACAGATGCAAAGAAAGTGGGACTTAAATCTATTTTAAAAGGGGTAATAGTAATTCTAGCAACTCCTCAAATGGTATAACAACATTGGACTATTCTACAGGCTCCTCTGATACTGACAAGTCTGAGGCCCCCATGGAGGAAGAGTCAGACGAATCAGAAACAGGACCTTCTTCCAGTTATTTCCATGCGGCAAGACGCAGTCAGAGACAGCAAAAGACACGCTTCCAATCTGTGCACTTCCAAAGAGGAGGATGAGGGGTGGGGCAGTGTGGAAAAAGAGGCAGGAATGTCTATCAGTACAGCAGGCCTTAGGGGTAATGCAAATGCATTTTACAGGCCAATTACCCCCCCCCCCCATTTCTACCCTTACTTCTACAAATATGGATTTCATGGACTCTGGCAGCAATACATTTCTTGCTTCAGTTGTTAGCAAAGGCTGTGTAGATAATTTTAACTTAATGCCTATTGTCAATCTTTCTGATCATGATTTAACAGCAGCAGAATCATCTGTTTTGAGTAAAGATTTGGCATTTTGTCCTTCTATAGATGTTAATTTTTTTAATACATGCATGGAGATCCATAAGTTTGGATGCAATTTAACATTTAAATGTATATTTGAAGGCAAAGAAGAAAAACGTTTTACTGGTGTTGCCCCCTGAGCCCTAGTTAAGTCCTAGATCTGAGTTTTGTCCCCCCATGAATCCTGTAGTTTCTACATTTAGTCGTAAGTGTGAGCTAGACTAAGAGAAATTACAGAGTACAACATATAGTCTGTATCTTGATAATTGCAGTAAGAAAGAATGCTATGCTCTAAAAGCACTTAGTGAGAACAACGCCATTACTATAACAGCCGCAAATAAGGGTGGGGCAGTGCTAATTCTAAATACAGGGGACTATGTGAAGGAGGTTCTGAGATTGTTAAGTGATACATCCTTTTACAGAAAGGTACCTAGAAGTGTCATAGAACAATATAAGAGCAAAATTGATGCCCTACTTAAAAAAAGCTATGCTAAGGGGTACATTATGGATGTACTGTATAGAACCCTCATTGTCAGCTGCCCAGTAACCACAGTAATTTATGCACTGCCTATAATCCATAAAACTCCAGCACAGCCACTCGGCCAACTAATAGTATCGGGGCAGGGGTGGCTAACAAAACCTCTTTCTATGTATGTAGACCAATTTTTGCAGCCTGTGGTCCAGAATTTGAGGTCTTACATAAAGGATTCCACGGAAGTGGTTAAACTGATGGAGGATATGTATGTGGAACCCCAGTGGTATTTGGTAGTGTTAGATGTAAATTCATTGTACACTGTTATTCCACATCATGAAAGTTTAGATTCCCTGACCCGTTTTCCTGATACTAGGACGGAAACAGAATGTGCTGAAATTCCAACACAATTTCTAGTTAAAATAGCAGATATGGTATTACAAAAAAATTTTTTTCTTTTTCAAAATCAGCTGTATCACCAGATACGTGACACAGCTATGGGTACAGCCATGTCACCAAGTGTTGCAAACTTGTTTGTAGGGAAGTGAGAGCAAGATCATCTTTACAGCACTGCCACAAATCCATTCCTGTCCAGGCTGGAATTGTGGCGGCACTTTATAGATGATATATTAATCATATGGAAAGGCACAAGTGAAGAGTTTAGGAGTTTTACTGGGTTGATGGAAAGCGCCAGCAGTTGTTTGAGGTATAAATATGAGATAAGTCAAACTGAAATAACATTCTTAGATTTGAAGTTGTACAAGGACAGTAGTGGGGGAATTTGTACCACACTTTTTCAAGAAAGTACAGACCACAATAGTCTCTGAAGATATGATAGTTGCCACCCACACCATGTACGTTTCAACATACCCAAGGGACCGTTCTAGAGGACCTTTAGAAACTGTACTTAGCCGGCTGAGTTTAAACAAAAAAGTGCATTACAAGTAAAAAGGTTTCTAGAAAGGGGTTACAGCAAACAATGTATTGCTTCAGCAATTCAGAAAATGGAAAATATGGATAAGAACCAAACCTTATGGAGTACAAAGAAGCATAGAGACAGTACAGCGTCCTGCCCTTTTGTTACCAATTTTGCTAGAAGGGCACATCAGGTTAAACAGATGATAGCCAGTAATTGATCCATCTAGGAATTGGAAACTAAACTTGCTGATGTTGTAGAAGAAGGTCCTAAAGTGGTCTTTCGAAAGTGCAAAAGCATAAAAGATAAGGTGGTAAAAAATATAGTCCCGGGACCAGAACCCTTGAAACATTCTTTTGGATCCAGCACCGACGGGAACACACCAGTGTGGAAATTGTATGTATTGTAGATATGTCAATACCTGTTAAGTATTCCATCACCCTACTACAGGCAAAGAAACTCCACTGAAACATTTTATTACTTGTAACAGCAGTGAGTTGATGTACCTGCTTACATGTAATTGTGGAGCTTTCTATGTAGGGAGGATGGTGAGAAAGTTTAAAATAAGGATTGGAGAACACGTAAGAGCAGTGAACAAAGGGGTCATGTCATATGCTATAGCAAATCATATTTCTGAAAGAGGAGCAGAAAATCATAAGTTTAGTTTCACAACTATTGAACTGGTTAATTTGGGAGGAAGGGGGGGATCTTAAGAAGATTCTGGGACAGAGAGAAAGTTATTGGATTTTTTGAACTGAGGGCATGACAGAAAAAGGGGTTAAATGACAATATAGATCTTGCAGCCTTTTTGGAAAAGAATAAATGTTAGCAATTACTTCTGGATAAAAATTCCTGAGGATGGAATACTGCTCTCTGTAACAAAGTCTAAGTGCCTGGAACTAGATGGAGCATGATTTCCAGAAGGGAAAAGGACCTAACTTTAAGCAAGGTGCATAAGAGGCTATAGCAGCCTGAAAAGAGTAATTTAAGTAATGGGGCAGTGATTAAATCTTTTAAGCCTGGAGTGTAAAACAAAATGAGAAATACTACAGGCTGAAGTTTGAAAAGCTAAAAGAAAAGACAACTGAAGAGAAAAATAACAAAAGTGGCGTAAGGGTCTGTTAAAAAGAACGTAATATAAGAAAATGACTCCATCAGTTCCGTGACAATTGTGTTGTTTAAAATAATTGATTTGCACAGGATTCAATATGAACTGTTTAATTAATGATATAGATTGATTAATGGTACTATCCACTATATAGGAGGTGATAGATGTGTGAGCAGCACGTGATGTGAACCTGTTTGTTATAAAATGGGCACTTGTTTTAGGTACCAATTCACTCTGAAGAAACCTGGCAGCACGCCAGGAGAAACATCAGTCTGTTTGCTAGCCACTTTGGCCAGTGTTTTATCTGCACTTTTTTATATAAAGGAATGATTAAATTAATCCATGGAGTCCTACTTCTCTGTCTGGAGTGTGGGTGCTGATCTAGTTACTTTAATCCCTGGATGTAGCACGGTACAATTCTATAACATACAGTAAAGGTTGAAATTAGATTTAATGAAAGAGAAATGGTTTTCTCACTCCTGATATCAGTAGGCTGCCTTGAAAAGATATGCCTTCTGATAAAGGCCTTAGAGGGATTACAGGCCTGACCGGGTGGGGGTGTTGGGGACAAATATGGGGGCGGTTGTACATATAACATTTCAAAAGTATAGTTATATATAATGTTTTAGTGCTTAATGCCCCAAGTAATGTCTTTCTCCAGCTAATACAAAATATATTAATGACTGGGAGCCCCCTTGCTTGCACTCCCCATCTCCCACATTCTTAATCTATCCCTCACTACTGGAGGTGTCCCATCAGTCTGGAAAATAGTTAAATTGGTACCTGTTTTTAAGCACAGTGATTGAAAATACATAGAAAACTACTGCCAGTAGCCACCCCATCTGCTGTAAGTAAGATATTGGAAAAGGTATTAGAGGTACAGCTGACAGGTTAAGATTGCTTGACTAACTATGCTTTACTGTTCCCTGAGCAGCATGGATTTCACAAGGGACATAGCACTGGTGCAGTCCTTGCTAAGGTAGCATTGAAAATTAGGACTGCCATAGGCCATGGCATGTCATCCAGGGCAATCTTCATGGACCTCTCCAAGGCCTTCGATGTAGCTGATTTAAGTTTCACTCGCTTTACATGTCTGGTCCAGCCCTAAAATGGTTCTCCAACTATCTCATTGTCAGGCTATAGTTTGATAAGTATAACATAGTTTTCTTAGAACCTGTTCCTGTTAAGTCTGGTGTTCCCCAGGGGTCCATCTTAGGTCAAATCCTAGTCTCCCTTTCCATTAATGACTTCCTGTTGGTCCCTACCCATAGCAACATGACTCTATATGCTGATGACATGGTTCTCCTGTCTAGTTCAAATGATATCAATGCTATAAGCTGCCATCTACAACCAGAGTTCTATAAGCTACAAAACTGACTTTTAACAAATAAGCTTGTGCTAAACCTAAACAAAACTCAGCCCATGCTCTTCAGTTCCTGGCCCAAGCTTAAGCTGTGCCCTGCCCCATTAAAGGTTTTGAGTCTTGATGGGTCCCCAGTTGGCATGTTCCTTCACATACCTTAAAGTCACTCTCAATCCTTAGTTAGACCTCTCCCTATATATTCAACATGTGTGCAGGACAACAAATATCAAACCAGGCTTTGCATATAGGGCTTGTGGGTCCCTTACAGTAGCTGCATAACTTGCCCTTGGCAAAGGAATATTTCTTCCCTCACTCAGCTATAAGCTGACAACCTTTCTCCTTGCCACAAAAGCTAGCCTTGCCAAATGGGATGTGGCCTATAATAATATTTGCCGCTTTGCCCTCACTATCCCTCAACTTGCCCATCACTATGAGTTATATGAAAAACTCCACTGACAGTCCCTGAGTAACTATTGCTCTTTTGTTCTAGGCTGCTTCACTGACAAAATTGTCCATACTGCCATCCCTCTTGCCCTGTCTAAATTCCTCCAGCTGGCTCAGCCATCATACCTACTCAGGTCAACTGACTCACAGTTCTTCCTTGTCCCTAAAACCTGTACTTTGACAGGTGATCATGCCTTTGCCATCTGTGCCCCCAGATTCTGGAACTCCCTTCCTGTGCTCACTAGATGTACTCCCACCCATTCCATGTTTAAGAGATCCTCAAGGACACACCTAAAGTTTGCCTCAGCCTGTAACTGTCCCTATTTTGCTTGGTGTTTCTTACCCCACCATGGTCACCTGACCCCTACCTTGAGCTAAGAAAAGTGACCTTCGACCTTTACTGCTCCTATGCACTTAAGCACTTACTGTTTTTAAAAAGGTTCATTGCACCATGTCCTATCTTAATGTTCATATATTCTTTCATGAAAATGTATATTACCGTTTACTGTTTTATTGTCTTGTACCATTGCGCTCATGTTTACTGTTCACACTGTTCACTGTCTGTACATCCCTTCTTTGTTATCTTGTTATATTGTTTGTATAATTTTCTCTGTAATCTCCTGGGTCACACCTGAAAATATACATTTTTTGTCTAGTGTGTTTGCCTAGTAAACTAAAGCTAAATAAATAAATATATTTAAACAAAAACAATGAGAGCTTAAAATAATGTCATGGAACAGTAACAGATTTAACAATTTGATGAAAACAAAGAAAGTCATGAAAATGTATTAAAAACAAAGCAGCAAATATTATGATGCATCAAGAAAACTCACCTAAATACAGCTGAAGCTGCTACATTTCATAAGAAATGAGGAGAGTAAGTAGTCATTCTATCTTCAAAAATAAACTACAGTATGTGGGGCCTTGATACTGTTTAAAAAAGGTCTAAATATTAATATATTAAAAGAAAAACAGTACATAGACTTTCAAGGGATATTTGTTATTACAACTTTTATATTTACTAAAACAGTCCATACACTGGTATCAGTTTATACCCCAAGTAATGTCTCTTCCTCTTTTCAGTGACTATTTTCTTAAGCTAGTGGAATTTCAGCAACCATGTATTATAGCAGTAGATTTTAACCTGATTTTAATTGCTATCCTAGATACCACAGCCAAAAACAGAACACTAAACAAAGTAGCTGAACGTGTATCTAATAGAATAAGTGATTTAGTGTTAATAGATTTTGCAATCTTTATCCATGGGTGAAATAATATTATTATTCAGAAATACATCTTACATATTCTCATATTCATAAAGATTATCAGATCCAAATCTTTACATTTTCAAGTTGCAGAAGTCAAATACTGACCTATGAACATACGAAATTTGCCAGCAGATAAAGGCCTAGAGGTCTATCAAGTCTGCTCGAATGTGCAGCTAGCACCCCTTATTCTGCAGCTGCCCCTCCCTTCCACCCTTCCCCTTCATTAAACCTCCCCCTTGTTCTGTCCCATCCCCTTTTGAAGCAGTTCACTGTTCTACTGGATACCACTTCTGCAGGTAATGCATTCCACCCAGCCACCACCCTCTCAGTAAAAAAGTGTCTCCTCATCTCCCTCCTAAACCTTCCTCCCTCCAGTCTCATATCATGGCCCCTGGTGGCCCTCCCCTTCCTTACTTTGAACAGCCCTCTGTACCCATCTTGTTTATTCCTTTCATGTATTTAAGTTTTCAATCATGTCACCCCTGTCCTTCCTCTCCTCCAGTGAGTACATGTTCAGCTCCTTCAACCTGCTCTCGTATGATAAGGTCCCCAGCCCCTTGATCATCTTTGTGCCTCCTTCACCTGCCCTCCAGTAACTTAATGTCCTCTTTCAGATATGGGCGCAGGTACTGCATGCAGTACCCAGGTGTGGTCTATCTAATGACCTATACAGTGGCAGAATCACCTCCTCCTCCTTGAGGATATACCCCTTGCATACAACCCAGCATTTTGTTGGCTCCTTGCAGCTGCCTTCCTACATTGTGCCAAGTTGTTCATTGACCCTGTAATGAGCACACCCAGATCCTTCTCCTCCTCCTCTGTCTGGGCTAGCTGCACTCCCCCCAGCTGGTAACTCCTCCTTGGGTTCTTCATCCCAAAATGCAGCACCTTGCACTTTTTGGCATTAAACCCCAGTTTCCAGGTGTCTGACCAGGTTTCAAGCTTTGCAAGATCATCCTGCAACCCCTGCCATCCCCCTAGGTCATCCACCACCGTGCCTACTTTGGTATCATCAGCAAACAGACTGATCTTGCTCTTGATGTCCCATGATATGTCTGCAATGAATATCCCAAACAACACTGGTCCCAACACCGAGCCCTGTGGAACACCGCTTGTCACTGCCCTTGGGTGTGAGAGCTCCCACCCACCACCACCTCTGTTGCCTTCCCTGAAGCCAGTTTCCTACCCATCTCACCAGCTTTGCACCCGCCCTGTGCCTACTAACTTCCTTCCCAGCCTTCCATGTGGCACTGAGTCGAATGCCTTACTGAAGTCCAGATACAGGACATCCACTGCATGGCCCCTGTCTAGTTGCCTAGTTACCCAGTCATAGAACTCGACCAGGTTGGTTTGGCAGGATCTGCCATGTATGAAGCCATGTTGTCTGCTGTCCCGTAGTCCTTTGGCATCTAGGAAGGCCATCAGCCTTTCCTTCATGATAGTCTCCAATAGCTTACCCACGATGGAAGTGAGGCTCACTGGTCTGTAGTTTCCTGGTTCATCTTTGGGGCCACTCTTGTGGAGGGGCACCACATGAGCCATCCTCTAGTCCTGAGATATACACCCCGAATGTAGTGAGGCATTAAATAGGTCTGCCAAAGGTCCTGCAAGGACCTCTGCCAGCTCCTTTAGTATCCTGGGGTGGATGCCATCTGGGCCTGGCGCCTTGTCCACCCTCAGTGCCTTCAAACCCTCTCGAACTCTGCCCTCCATGATTTCCCCATCTGTCACCACTTCCCCCCTGCTTCTGCCATTTCTCCCACCTTGGGTGTCACCCTCTTCTCTTTAGTAAATACTGAGCAGAAGTACTCATTTAGTGCTTCTGCCTTATCGCCCTCTGCTTCCACCCAACCCCCTCCTTCCTAATCCTTACTATGTGGTCCTTAAGCTCCTTTTTCCCTGATGTACTTAAGGAGTCCTTCTCCCCTTCTTAATGCCTTGTGCCAGCCTGAGTTCGTAGATGCTTTGGCTCCCCTTACTGCCCTTGTCACCTCCTTGATTCTGTCAAGTACTCCTCCTGTCCTCCTCCCTCCTCCCTGTTTTCTTGTACTTTCTAAAGGCAGCTCTTTCCTCCTTACCTTTTCCATGACCTCCTTGCTCAACCAGCTCGGTTTCTTAGCCTTAGCCTTCTTGCTCTGGGCTTTGCAGCAGGTTTTGGTTGCCTTCACTATCCCCAGCTTTATGAGCTCCCACCTCTGGTTAGTGTCCATACTAGATTGAATTCTGGCCAAGTACCCTTTTACCACTTCCCCCATCCTCCAAAAGTCAGCCCTCCTGATGTCCAGCACTCTTGTGCCAGATTCCACTCCTTCCTTGCCCATATCCAATGTGGGTTATACTGAGTGGTGGTCACTCCCTGACAGCGGTTCCTCCACTGTAAGTTCTCTCACAAAGGCCCCATTTGCCAGCACAAGGTCAAGGGTATTCCCTAACCTGGTTGGTTCACTGACCATTAGCGGCAGGAAGCTGTCCTGGAAGGCATCTAGCAGTACCTGCTCCCTTCTGTTCCTGGTTGTTGGGGTGCTCCAGTCCACTCCTGGCATGTTGAAGTCCCCCACAATCACCACACTACCCTTCTCACAGGTCCTCCTGATCTGGCCAGCTAGTTCCCTGTCTAACTCCTCCGTCTGAGATGGTGGCCTGTACACCACTCCCATTCTAAGAATCCTATTCTTGGAATCCTGGATTTGCATCCAAAGTGACTCGTACTACCCTCCTCCCCTTCCTCCCTTACACACTTCAGTCCTTCCTTCACATATAGTGCCACCCCTCCTTTCCCAATCACCCTGTCCCTACGAAATTACCTGTACCCTGGTACAGACAGGTCCCAGTCATTGTATTGGGTGGCCCATGTTTCTGTGATGGCTGCAATGTCCACCTCTCCCTCTGCCATGAGAATCTGTAACTCTGCAGTTTTCCTCCCAAGGCTCCTAGCATTAAGGGTAACCACCTTCCACCTTCCCCCCCTCCCATCCTGCCCTCCTTTCCTAGCATCACCAATAGTACTTGCCATTTGTCCTTTGTCACTGTTATGGGGGGGTAAGCTCATATGGTTTCCCAAGCTGTGGTCTCTGCATAGCTCTTCCTCAATTGCCACCCCCCACTCCTAGTTTAAATTCCCAACTTCCTCTATGTACTCCTCCATCCTCTGTTTCAACACTTTCTTTCCCTCCTCACTCAAGTGTAGTCTGTCCTTGGCATAGAGACTACTGTCTTCCCAGGTCCCTCTCCCCCCAACAGCCCATACCCTTTAGCACAATACCAGGTTCTTAGCCATCCATTAAAATCCTCTATTCTCAGCTTTCTTGTTGTGCTTGCCTTTGGCACCGGAAGTATCTCTAAAAAAGTTACTGATCTTCCTGCCCCCCTCACATAATTGTGCTAGTTCCTCAAACCTCCTCTGGACTATATCTACTGTCTTGTCAGCCAGGTCATTTGTCCCAAGATGTATAATTAAATGAGGCTTGTCCCTACCCCTTCTAGCATATTTCAGAACAGATTGTCCCACCCTTTCCACTGTCATTCCTGGCATGGCCTCCACCCAAATGCGACTATGCCTATCCCCCTTGCTACCACACCTGACTCCTCTTAACATTGAGTCCCCCAGCACTAAGATTCCACCCCTCTTACTCCCTGCTTGCTTCCATTCATCTCCCTCTCTCATTTCCGGCTCCTCTTCTTCCTCCTGCACATTATTTCCCCCTTTTACCCCTGTTGCAATTCTCCCAGCAGAACTTCCCCTTGCTCCAGTTTGGTCCAGGCATTTATCAATTACTCCTCTAATTTCATCATTTCCCTCCTCCACCTTCTTGCTCTCTAGCAGTGCAAAACTATTTTCTGAAGACCCTTCACAAATGCCCGCTCCCTCTCTCTTCATAGTAACCTGTTCTCTCCTTTCCACTCCATGACATTTGCCACTTCTTCGCCTCTCCTCACAAGTCCCTATCTCCTCCTTCCATCTGTCTTTTGTTTCCTGACCTGGTTTCCCTGACAATCGTTCTTCCTGGCCTGGGCCCCTTTGTCTCTGCTTCCCTTCTTCTGACCCTCTCCTCACCACTGTTGGTTTAAATCACCCTCCTCATCTCCCTTCTTCCTCCCTCCAGTACTGGGCTAAACCCCACCCCAATCTGCCTTGCCTGTCTTAGTTCCTCCTGCAGACCCTCAATCTCCTTTCTAAGTTTTCTATGTGGTTGCACATAAACATTCTCCCACACTCCAGGAATTTTAGAAAGATTGGTGCACCGCAGTTGTTGCAGCCTACCACCCTACCCATTGCTGTCCGTTGCCTGCAGCGACCCCCCACCCTTCCAGATGCAGGTTACCATACACTCCCCCAAGTCTCCACTCTCCCCCCTCTATCAGTGCAAAACATTCTTTTCCTTATTTCCCTTACCTCCTTTGTTGTACACGTTTAGATATATTGAGCAATTGCTTTTTATATTCCTATTCTTCCTATCCACACTCAAAAAGAGACTTTTAGTAGCCATTGCACAACCTTCTTCAAACTCCTACTCCTCCTTTCCCCCATGCAATATCAATGCGAAGAAGTAATAATGAAAGCTCCTTGATTTGCATTTACTTCCTTCCACTGAGATAGCAGTGCCTCTTCACTTGCTGCTGTTCCTTTCCTGGATGTCTGCTTTTGCTATGACAGGTGCATATCCTTTGCCCATTTGAGAGTGATGTCAGAACCCCTGGTATAAAAGGAAATAATGGACCAGGGGTGGGTGGGTGAGGGTTGGGGGGTGGACCAACCCAAGTCTTCCAGAAACAATCAGGTAGCTGATGACCTGGTCAGACCATTAGCACCCTTCCCCAACTCTGCACTAAAACTTTGCAGCTAGTGAAGCCAGCAACAATGAATCACAATTCTACTCAAAGCCCCCAAAATAGGTTTGCTACCCAAAGAAACAGGACTCCAATTCAAACAGCTTCACCAACAACACATCAAAATAGGCTTGGAATTAAAAGATATAGGTCTCCAATTCAAAGAAACAGACCCAGTTAAATCACACCAATTATGTTTTAAAACAGAAGAAATAGACCTCTACAAGTGCAGCCTGCCACACAGTGAATCATCAAACAAATGAGCCCACTTATAGCTACCAAAACAGGTTTCAAAGTTCCAACAGCCCCAAACAATACCCTGCTAGCCCCTTAGTAGTAAGAAAGAAAAGAAATAACCTTCTACCAAGTAGAATCCACAAGAAACAATGTAAAAACTACAAGAAGAAGCTACTGTACTGTAGATCTGATCCTGTCCCCCTTCTAATTCCTTCTGACAAGCCAAAGCACTGTAACAATTTTCGATTATGCTCATATCAGCCTTTTTCTAGCCTCCAGGGACACCACCAGCCAGGGTTTGTGGAGATTTGACCTTTTACTTCTGAAAGATAAAAACCTTAGAGAAGTAACAGTCAAAGAAACTGAAAGTTTTTTTTAAATATAATATGGTTAAGGGTGTTGCCACCAATATAGTAAGGGACACATGCAAAGTGTTTGTACAGTGAGTTGTTATTTCGTATGCTGCTAAAAGGAAAAACATACAATCCAAAACAATGAATTGGAATCTAAAATAATACAGTTACAAAAATGATATTCAATGTACAATGAAAAAGATGTATTACAAAAAAATTGGAGAAGCCGAGACATGAATGTAATTGAATACCACATGAGAAGGTTGAAAGAGTAATGGTTTTCATACAAGATAAATATTATGTACAGGCTGGTAAAGTGAAAAAATATTAGCATATTTAATTCAAAAGGAAACATAGAAACATAGACTTTGACGGCAGATAAGGACCGCTTGGCCCATCTAGTCTGCCCATTTCCCTACCTACAGGACAGGCCGCAGATCCTAGTTAACCAACAGCCTATTTCTTCCAACCCCCCCACAAGAATTGCCTTATGTCTGTCCCATGCATTCTTGAATTCTCCCACAGTTTTAGACCCCACAACCTCCTCAGGAAGGCTGTTCCATGCATCCACTACCCTCTCTGTGAAAAAATACTTCCTCACATTGCCCCTGAACTGCCCCCATCTTTAAATTGTGTCCCCTTGTTCTTGCACATCTCTTTTTCTGAAAGATGCTACCCTCTTGGACTTTGTTGATTCCACTGAGGTACTTAAAAGTTTCTATCATGTCCCCGCTCCTTCTTTTCTCAAGGGTATACATATTAAGCTCCTTAAGTCTCTCCTCATATGGCTTCTCTTGCAGACCCTGCACCATTTTAGTTGCCCTCCTCTGGACTGCCTCTATCCTGTCTATGTCCTTGCAGATATGGGGTCTCCAGAACTGGACACAGTACTCCAGATGGGGGCTCACCAACTGTCTGTACAGCGGGATAACAACTTCCTGTTTTCTGCTGGTGATGCCTCTCCCTATGCATCCCAGTACCCCCAGTCCTCCTACTGCCTTTCCACATTGCTTGCTAACCCAAGGTCATCTGATATGATTACCCCGAGATCCCTTTCCTTTTTTGTTGTTGTTACTACCCCCCCCATTGTGTATTCTTCCCCTGGGTTCTTGTTTCCCAGGTGCATTATTTTGCACTTCTTTGCATTGAATCCTAGCTGCCATACTTCTGACCATTCCTCCAACCTTGCCAAGTCCCTTCTCATCCTTTTCACACCTCCTTGTGTATCAACCCTGTTGCAGATCTTTGTGTCATCTGCAAAGAGGCATACTTTTGCTTCCAGTCCCTCTGCAAAGTCACTTATAAAGACATTAAAAAGGACTGGACCCAGCACACTGAACCTGTGGTACCCCACTAGTAACCCCTCTTTCTTCAGAGTGGACTCCATTTACAATTACCTTCTGTGTCCTGTTGTCCAGCCAATGTTTTACCCAGGCTACCACCCTGGGACCCACTCCCAGGCTGGTTAGTTTGACTATTAATCTTTTGTGTGGGACTGTGTCAAATGCCTTGCTAAAGTCTAGGTAGGCCATGTCCACAGCCCCTTCCTAGTCTACTACTTTGGTTACCCAGTCAAAGAAATCTATTAAATTCGTCTGACATGATCTTCACGCCATGAAGCCATGCTGTCTTGGGTCCTGTGCCCCACTGGCCTCTAGGTACTCAACAATTCTTTACTTCAGAAGTGACTCCAACACTTTTCCTACCACAGAGGTCAAACTGACAGGTCTGTAGTTTTCTGCCTCTGTCTTGGTCCCATTTTTTTGAAGAGGAATCACATCCGCCTTCCTCCAGTCCTTGGGTACCACACCATCCTCCCTTGATTTATTAAAAAGAGTAGCCAGTGGTTTCACTAGTTCCCCTTAATTCTTTTAGATTCTGGGGTGAATTCCATCAGGCCCCATTGCTTTGTCCACCTTCAGTTTTAGGAGTTCTTGCAGAACCCTTTCTTCTGTGAAAGGACTGGGATCAACCTCTATCAAGAATGCTTCTGTTAATTGGATTAGGCACTTTCCCTCCTCTTTTGTAACACTGAGCAGAAATATTCATTCAATATCCCTGCTTTTCACTGTCCCCTCTGTCCACCCACCGTTCATTCTATTCAGCCTCACTATCCTCCCTTTGTCTTTCTACGCTCGCTGATGTACCTATAAAGGTTTTATCCCCTTTTAACTGAGTTAGCTATCTTTTCCTCAGTTTGGGCCTTTGCTATTCTGACTTTCCTCCCTGCTTTCTTCTGCCTTAACTGGTACAGCTCTCTGTCCTGCTCCTTCTGTGTTTCCTTATACTTCCAGAATGCTATCTTTTTCTCCCTGACTTTCCCAGCCACCTCTTTTGAGAACCATAGTGGCTTTTTCTTTCATTTTGATTTGTTTATTTGTTTCAGACAAAGGCTTGTTGCCTCTGGGATGGTAGTTTTGATGATTCCCCATTGTTGCTCCACCCCTCCTTCTAGCCTGTTTGCTAGTGCTTTTCAAAGAATAATACAATCTATAAGTATCAATGACCAACTAAACAGTTACACTTCAGATCCTGACAAAATTAATAACAAATTTGTGGAATATTATGAAATGTTATACAAGACTGAGAGCATTCAGATACAACGAATAATTTTAAGGATATAGCTACTATAAGTGAATATCAAAAATCTATGTCAGAGAAACAAATTACTTTTAACAAAATTATGGGAACTGAAATCTAAAATGTGTCCTAGATGAGATAGTTTTTCCGTCAATTTCTTTAAGGCTTTTAAGGAATTATTGATTCCATATTCAATACAGATATTCAATTCTATTTAGGAAGGGCTCCCCTTTCTTCTTTGATGAAGCCCTGATTATGGTTATACAGTACCTGAAAAAGGTAAAAATAAAACACAATGTGCAACCTATAGAACAACATCACTTTTCAATGCTAACTATAAGATATTTACTGAAATACTAGCTTCAAGGCTAGAATTAGTTTTATCATTTATGATACATCCTGATCAGAAGGCCTTCATCCAAGGAAGGAGGGGACCACAACTATATAAGAGATATATTACCTTTTATTATCTTGACCACTGATCCCAACTAAGTGGTGGTATCCCTGGATGCAAGGCTTTCAACAGAGTAGAATGAGCATGGAGAGTTGTTTGGATGGTGTCTCCAGCTGGAAATGTGCTGGGGTTATGTGATGTGACCTTTGTTTAGGTTAACAATGAGTAATTATATTTTGTATAGAGTGCATGACTTTTATTATTTTATGAATGAATGAAGTTTATATTATTTTAATGTTAGTCATGATCAATTGTTGGAAACCATGTTTGTTATTATGTTGTATCCTTTGTAATCCCTTTCCCCAGGAGTGGTTGAAAAAGGGTCTTTGGACCCAATCCACCTTCCTGGTAAAACTAATAAATTAAATGAAAATATGTATTTAATGTTCTAGGTGCTGCTAATTTTGGAATAGGTTTCATTTATTGGATTAAAGCTATTTATAGAAAACCACATGCAAACATCCTGACCAATGGCAACATTTCACAAGCTTTTCAGTTACAGAGAGAATCTTGGGAAGGATGTCCACTATCACCATTATTATTCACTACAGCTATAGAACTATTAGGCAATAATACTAGGAAAACACAGGACACAATGGGTTTCCAATATGGAAATGAATCTTTAAAAAGTTCAGTGTTTGTGGACAATGTACTTTTATACATGAGAAATCCAGAACTAGAAATAAAAACTATGTTACAAATGGTTTAGGATTATGGCAAAGTAATAGGTTATCACATCAATTAGGATAAATCAGAAGCCATGCCTTTAAATGTTAAAGAATGTGATATTATACAAGATTCATTTCTGATAAAAATTCAAAATACATTTATAAAATATCTTGGGATTCATTTATCAAACAAAATAAATAAAGTAATAGATCTAAATAGTTAACCTATTTTGATTGCCATTGACCAGGATTCAGATACCTGGAAAGGTCTTCCTGTCACCTAGTTGGGATATATTAGTATTGTTAAGATGAACATTCTGCCCAGATTACTCTATTTATTTCAGTCCATACATTTTATTATTCCCAAATAGTTTTTTTACTGACTGGACAAAATAACTTCTAACAGGCAGAGAATAGCAAGAGGAAGGAACTGCTGTTATGACTATGCTTCTTTACTGGGGCTAAATAACTAGAACTCTACTACTGGGACCTTCAATTTAGGGTAAAAACAAAACAACAACAAAAAAGAGTTAGTGTGTTTGGCTGAGTTGACTGAAGTGAATTGTTATCTGTGCAGTTATCTAGGTGTTTGTCTCAGGTGGCTGAAGGGAATTGTTATCTGTGCAATTAACTAAGTGTAGAAATAGTTATAAAGTAGGGGGAGTAGCTTAGCTAGAAGCAAGCCAGATTAAAGCCAGATTTGAAAACTGCCCTAGATAGCTTCTGTCGGAGAACAGGCAGAGAACAGCAAGAGGAAGGAACTGCTGTTATAACTATACTTTACTGGGACTATATTGCCCTCCTTCCCTCCCCTCCCCCCAAGCCAGTTCTACTTTTATAGGCAGAGGATTTGACTGACAACAGGAACTTCCTGTTTGGGAGCAGGAAGTGAGTGATCACAGAGCCACAAAAGGCTCACCATCCTAGAAGGAAAAGCATAGCTCTCCACCCCCCCCCAACTGCTGGAGGTCTGACTATGAGCAAGTAAGGAGACTGAGGAGAAATATAGGAACTTCTTGTCTCAGAACAGGAAGATCAGGAACTTATATGGTACAGAGACAGTAAGTAGGTAGGAAGAGAAAAATAAATAAATAAACAGAGGAAAGAGTAAGTATTCAAAACAATAGTTAAGGGGCCAGAAATAAGACATGATGGAAGTGGTGCAGTGCACTGGCTGTGGAGCAGCAGTCTTCCAGAAGACATTCTGGAGGATGTGGTGTTGTCCCATCTGCAGGCACCTCTCTGGGCTGAGGGAGGAGGCTCATCTCCAGGCTGAGTTGGCCAGGATTTGGGGGACATCCTCTCCCACCCAGGGACCACCAGGGCCACTGTTGTTGCCTCAGAGGTTGCCAAGAAAGAGGAGCGGATGGACCACAGTGGGCTTAGGGAAGGTGAAGGTGGTGGAACAGAGGTGCATCCATCCAGTTGTACCTCTCTACAATCCCTATGCCATTCTGGAAAAGTGTGGTTCCTCTATGGAGGCACCCACAGTTGAGACCAAGGAGGATGCTGTGAACATCCACAAAGGAGACCCACAGGAGGGTGACATGGGACCCCATGGGGAAGGAAACAACTCCTGGTGGGGGACTCCATTGTTGGGATGGTAGAACTGTGGGAGGAAGGGGAGAGGGAGGTAAGGTGCCTGTCTGGCACCATGGTTTGGAGGGACAGGGACCAAATCCTCAGGATCGATGGAACAATCAATCACTCAATTAATCAATCAAGTCTTTATTTAACCAGATGAAACACCATTGAGAACTCATTTTCTAAGTGGACCTGGACAGTAAGTACACAATAGAAGTACATAAACACATAAATACATACATTTCTAGACATATTCATACATAAACAAGATTTTATATAAGGTGCAGAACAGTATATACATAAACAAGTACTGTACATATCAAGCATAAAATATGCATATAATGGACATGAGGGTTACCAGATCATGTATTTACAGAGTAAGAAATGTTCTCTGCAGTGTACAGAATATGAGCTCATTCACTACAGTATTCAGAATAAGATAATGTGCACTACAGGTTACAGAGGAGTAGCATCCTGTATGGTTAAGTGGCAGGGCTAGTATGAGGCTAAACTTACTCAGATAGTCAATGCACTTTTAGATAACACAGGCTGATGCCTAGAGTAATAGCACATTGATAATGAAACTGATGGTGCCTTATGAGCAGGGAACATTAGGGAATGGTGGGGGAAAATGAATGAATGAGATAGAAATAAAAAGCAGTGAAAGGGAGGTAGACACAAGGAGGTTTGGGGGAAGGGGTCCGATAGGTGAGCCTTTACAGGTATTTGAACCTCAGAGTAATATTTATTCATTCCAAAACTATGTATCTGTGGTATTTACTGATACCGAGACTAAGCACCTGTGGTGCAATAAAGGTACCTACATAGTATGAGGAATAAAGAAGCAACTGCACGGGGGAGGGAGCTGGATGTCATTGTCCACTTAGGGACAAATGACCTGGCTGAGAAAGGGATCAGAGCAGTGCAGGAAGAGTTTGTGGAGTTGGGGAGGGGCCTTAGACAAGTAGCATGCACGGTAACCTTCTCTGAGGTGCTGCCTGTCTATGGCATGGGTGAGGCTAGGGTGCTTCACACCATGGGATTCAATCAGTGGTTGAAAAACTTGTGCAGAGCTCAGGGGTTTGGCTTCATTGGGGACTGGGGGTCCACCTGGAGTGATGCAGGCAGATACTGGCGCAATGGTCTATATCTGTCCAGAAGGGGAACCAGGATCCTAGGTGAGAGGTTTAAATGCTTCATTGGCAAGCATTTAAACTAGCCAAGGGGGGAGGCACTGGAAAGTAGCAGGAAAATCCTATCCCCCCCCAAAAAACAAGGTACTAAGTGAGGTAGACACCAACATAGAGATGTCAATAGGGAGAAGTGCAGGGGTAAATGGAGAAAGTGACAAACACAATAAGGACAGGGATGGGGCAAAAAGGGGTAAGGCCATCAAGAAATGGAGGGTAATGAGTACCAATGCCCGTAGTCTGGGCAACAAGTTCCCTGAACTAGTGTCCTTGATGGAAGAGGGATGCCTGGATATCATAGCAGTCACAGAAACATGGTACACAGAGAACCATGACTGGGATGTTAACATACCAGGGTACACAACCAACAGAAAAGACAGGGAGGGTGGAAGGGGGGGAGTAGCTCTCTGTGTAAGGGAATGGATAAAAGCAACTGAACATATGAGTAAACAGGGAGGAGAGGAGGCACTGTGGGTCACCTTAGAGACTGGAAATGGCACCACAATCAGCACAGGGGTTTTGTACAGACCCCCATGTCAGGGGGAGGGAATGGGCAAGGATATGATAGAAGGCATACTTAGGATGGCAGAGAAAGGGGAGGTACTGTTGATGGGGGACCTTAACATGCCAGATGTTAACTGGAGCACCTTTGCTGCAGCCACATCCAAAAGCAAGGCCATTCTTGATGCCCTTCAGGTGGCATGCCTCAGACAGCTAGTTTTGGAACCTACTCATGAGGGAGCAATCTTAGACCTCACACTCTCAAACAGGGACAGTGAGAGGATCTCAGATCTAGAAGTGGGTAGCCATCTGGAAACATGTGACCACCAAACAGTGTGGTTCACGATAAACTCAGCTACAGAGTCAAGCCATACAAAAGTGAGGGTACTGGACTCCAGGAGGGCTGACTTTGGCAAGATGGGAGAGTGCCTTAGAAAAACACTAGAAAACAGGTTAGAAGGAGGGGTGGAACAACAATTGGGAAACATCAAAACTGCCATCACAGAGGTAACAAGCCTTTCTGTGAAGCAAATAAACAAATCAAAATGAAAGAAAAAGCCACTATGGTTCTCCAAAGAGGTGACGGGGAAGGTTAAGGAGAAAAAAATAGCATTTAAGAAGTATAAGGGAACACAGAAGGAGCAGGACAGAGAACTGTAGCAGTTAAGGAAGAAGGAAGCAGGGAGGGAAGTCAGAATAGCAAAGGCTCAAACTGAGGAAAAGATAGCCAACTCTGTTAGGAAGGGGGATAAAACCTTTTATAGGTACATCAGTGAGCATAGAAAGACAAAGGGAGGGATAGTGAGGCTGAATAGAATGGACAGTGGGTGGGAAGAGAGGGACAGTGAAAAAGTAGGGATACTGAATGAATACTTCTGCTTAGTATTCACAAAAGAAGGGGGGGGGGAGGACCTAATCCAATTATTTATTTTTATTTATTTATTTGTACATCAGTTTACAACCTTTGAGCCAGAGGCTCATTTCCAAAGGTACCTCATCACATTGAGGACAGACAGAGACAACTTTAGGTTACAGCATATAAGACACAGACTTAGGGTTACACCGGATGGTTTCATACATTTATACAATTTCAAAGACATTGCAAGGCTAACAGCTGAGCCTATGCTTGTAATAACAGAGAAAATAAGCTATGGGGAGAAAGTTGGGGGTTGGGTGCATTGGAGTGCTGCCCAGAAGGTGTCGTCAAGTGTGGAGAGATCCAAGTCCCATTTAGAAACAGGAGCAGCTGAGAGTGTTACACAATTGGCTCTGAAGGGCGGTTTTGAAGTTGGAGATTGTGGGGGCATTGGAGATGGGAGCAGGGAGAGAGTTAAACCAGGATGGAGCTCAGTAGCAAAATGACCTCTGACCATGGGTGGTCCTGGATCTGGGGACCAGTAGAGGGGTCTTGTCAGAGGTTTGGGTTGCAATAGTGGGTTGCGTGTGGTGGATGGAGGCTGCCATCCCGGGAGGGGATAGCCTGAGTAGAGTTTTTTTTTGTAAGGAGGCAGGTTTGATAACATAGCCGTTCATCTAGGTTTAGCAGTTTTGCCTCGTCATAGAGTTGACAAGTATGTGTGAACCTGGGGGCACCAGTAATCAGCCTGCAGGCCTTATTTAGGGTGAGCCGAATTTTATTGAGGACGGTAGTGTCAGCAGCACCATAGACTGGCAGGCCATAGTCTACAAGGGACAGTACAGAAGATGTAACTGCAAGTCAGAGGGCATCAGGAGGGAGGCTGTTTTTATGGTGGTAGAGGATGCCAAGCCATGCATTAGTTGTGGATGCAAAGGCATCAATGTGGGTGTGGTAGGTGAGGGCTGAGTCGAAAGAAACACCAAGGTATTTGTAGGAGCAGACTTGTTCAAGCGGTTGTTTGGTACTAGGGAGGATATGGAGTGGGAAGTTGCAAGCTTTGTTTTGGGGGTGGGCAAAAAGCATAATTTTGTTTTTTCTGAGATTAATGACAAGTCTGTGCTCTTTAAATCAGGTTTCGGCATCATTGTAGGATTGTAGTAGAGTATCCTGGAGGGAGATGGGATTGCAGTGGGTGGCAAAAATGGCAGCATCATCTGCATACATAAGAATTTTGCCAGAGCATGCAGTGGGCAGGGTGTTAAAGTAGAGTGAGAAGAGTAGGGGGCCCAGGATGGAGCCCTGGGGTAACCCTGAGCAGATGGGACGAGTTTCGGAGAGCGTTCCATTAATTTTTACAGATTGGGAGTGGGTGGATAGGTAGCTTGTGCACCAGGTGAGAGGGCCAGCAGAGAAACCCGTGTGGCATAGGGCATCCAGCAGAAGAGGGTGGGAGACAGTATCGAAGACCTTTGAGAGGTCAACCTACACTGCATCAGTTAGGGAGCTGGCATCCAGGGAGGAGTGTCGGAAATTGGACAATTCAGCTCATGCAGTGCCAGTACTGTGACCAGCACAGAAGCCATGCTACTCTGGGCATAAGATGTTATACTGAGTAAGGTATTCAGTGATTTGAATAACCACCATTTTTTCCAATGCTTTGGAAAGGGGGGGATGGAGATTGGTCGGTCGTTCCCGGCGGAGGACCTGTCACCCCCTTTATGAATGGGTGTGATTATGGCTGTTTTCCATGCTGTGAGGAATTGCCCCAGACAGAGGGATTGGTTGAGTAGGCTGGTGAGCGGGGCAAGGACTTCATCCAGCACCAGCCAGAGAATACTGGGGTCTAAGGAATCGCTACTGGGACAATTGCTTTTCAAAGCTTTAATTAGGAGCGGTCTGGCTTCCTGGGCAGATACCCTACTTAGGTGGAAGCTGGGGCAAAGAAATTACTGGGGAGGACAGAGCTAAGGTCAGTAAAGGAGGTGTTAATGTAGTTAGCTATGCAGGCAGGGTTGGTGGAGGTAGAGCCGTCAATAGTGAGCTGGGATGGGGGGAGCATGATTTCCCATTTAGTTGTTTAACATTGTCCCAGAAAGTCCAAGCACACCCCCAGGAGGAGGTGAGGGTGGCCTGGTAATGGTCTACCTTGGCTTTACAGATGGCCCAAGTGCACCTGTTCCGTGCAGCATTGTAGGCCTGTCTATCAGCCATCCGGCCAGTCTCAGTGGCAAGGTGCCAAAGGTTATCCCTATTTCTGAGCATTTGTAGTAGGGCAGGGGTAACCCAGGGTGCATTACATTTTTTTTGGATCGGATTCCTGTGAGGGGTGCAAAGAGGTCACAGGCCTTGTTGAAGGTTTGGGAGAAAATGGTGAGGGCAGTGTCTATGTCGGGTGCATGATGAATGGGGGACCAATTAATCTGGGTGAGAAATTGTTTGAGTTTTAATAGCCCACTAGGTCAGAAGCACCTGCAGAGTGTGGTCAGGGCTATGGGTTTGGGAGTGGGGGATGCCCATAGGAATAGGATAAGGGAGTGGTCACTAAGTGAGTCTGGGAGGACCTGGATGTTATGAATTTTTGTGGGGCGGTGGGTGATAATGACATCCAGAAGGGTACTGGTTCCTCTCTTTGGGTTTACTCTAGTGGGCTGGAAAATGAGTTGTGTCAGGTCTAGGGCAGCGAAAAAGCGTCTCGGCTAGTGGAGGAGGAGGCGCTGAGCCAGTTCAGGTTAGGTCCCCCACTAGGATTTGTTCCGCTTTGTGGCAGAGGGTGGCAAGGTATTCTGTTAAGGATATCAGCACCGGGTTCTGGTTCTTTGGGGGAACATAGGCAGCGGTAAGATATAGAGGGCCCTTGGAGGGGTCAGGAGCAAGTTTGAGTATAAGGGCCTGGGCCCCATTTACAAGAGCCGGGGCAGGGAGCGCTTGTCCGTTAATTGTGTCCCTGGTATAGATTGCACAGCCACCTCCACGTTTGCCTACTTGGTCCTCCTGGTATAAGGTATAGCCTGGGAGGGAGACAAAGTAGTCGAGGTGGATTTGGACAGCCATGTTTCAACCAGGGCTATGACATCTGCTTGATGTAGCAAGGCCCAGCACTGGAGGGCATCACATTTTTTCATTAGGCTGCATATGTTCATGGAGGCTATGCAGAAACTAGTGTACCCAGCTGATGGGCTGGTGGGGGCTGGGCCTGGGTTTGGATGTATATTATCTGATAGGAGTAGTAGGAAGAGCAAGGCTCTAACCAGAGTGTGGTAGTATGTCAACTTCTGGGGGGTGCACAGGGATGGGGAGGAGGCCATAGGGGAACAAGGAATGGGCAGGGTTCAAAGGGTTAGGAGGACAAGGACGAGTAGCAACCATGGGAAGGCAGGATAGGCAGCGGAGGGGCTTGCAGGGGGTGGGTACTGCGGGCCCAGGTACATGGTCAGTGTGGGATGGGATCGGCCTACATCAGAGAGAGTTGGGGGTGCTGTACAAGTGGGCCAGGGTAAGCTGAAGACGGGCATCCAGGGGGTGGGTGCCATGGGCCAGGGTACATGGTCAGCGTAAGGTGGGGTCGGACTAGGTCAGGGAGAGTTATGGGTGCTGGTACAAGTGGGCCAGGGAAGATGTCTGGCTGATGGGATGTGGGTCCTAGTATGTAAATGAGGGGGGAGACATTTGAGGAGGAGGTATACAGACATAGTGCCTAGGTAGAAGCAGGGCAGAGAGATTCAAGTATCTTGGCTGTCCCTCAGAAAGCGTAGATACCACTTTGGAGTAGTGGTAGTGTCACAGACTCTGGTGGATAGGGTACAAGGTTCAAGGCCCAGGCAGGGCAGTTAAAATAGGACCTGGGTGAGAGCAGAGATCTGGGGTATGGGGGACTTAAGATGGGCTGGGTTTGGGCCAGAAATCAGGGTGAAAATAGTGACTCCTAGTGGTCACTGGGATTAGTGGCAGGCTAGGTATAGGTCCGGTGGTAGGGCAGGGGGTCAGTATGCAGGGCTAGCTAAAGGCTGGGTGCAGGAGTGAGGCATGGGCAGAGGCAGTGGCAGAGATGAGTGTGGGGAGAGGAGTAGTGTAAGTGGGTAGAGGGGTTCCAGGAAGTAGGAGGGGGAGGAAATACAGGTGGAGAGACAGAGGTGAAATAGCCTGAGGGGCCCTCTAGTGGCTAGCAAGTATAATCTGCAAATGGAAAAGTGGGGACTTAGTAAATGACAAACAAGTTATGATGTCACAGGAAAGCACCTATATGGAACTACCGAGCCAGGGTGGGTGGGGTGAGCAGGGCAGTTGACGGCAGCCCTTGCAAGGATGCTGCTACAGGAGGTAGTGTATTACCTCTTAGGCACCCGATTTGCTTTCAGCTCCAGGAGGGAGCTCTGCATGTGGCCTGGGGAGCGTTCCAGTGTCTGGTGAATTAACAGAAGCACTCTGGATATGGGGGTTGATCCCAATCCTTTCACAAACGAAAGGGTTCTGAAAAACTCCTAAAACTGAGGTGGACAAAGCAATGGGGCCTGATGGGATTCACCCCAGAATTCTGAAAGAATTAAGGGGAGAACTAGTGATGCCACTGATTACCCTTCTTAGCAAATCATGGGAGGACAGTGTGGTACCTGAGGACTGGAGGGAGGTGGATGTGATTCCCAAAAGTGGGAGCAAGATCTGACTTTAATAAATAAATAAATAAACAAGGCAGAGGCAGGAAACTACAGACCCATCAGTTTGACCTCTGTGGTAGGGAAAGTGATGGAATCACTTCTGAAGGAAAGAATTGTTGAGTACCTAGAGGCTAGTGGGGCATAGTACCCAAGGCAGCATGATTTCACAGTGGGAAGGTCATGTCAGATTAATCTAATTGATTTCTTTGGCTGGGTGACCAAAGTAGTAGACCAGGGAGGGGCTGTGGACATGGCCTACCTAGACTTTAGCAAGGCATTTGACACAGTCCCACTCAAAAGATTAATAAATTAACCAGCCTGGGTGTGGGTCCCAGGGTGGTAGCCTGGGTAAAACATTGGCTGAATAACAGGACACAGAAGGTAATTGTAAATGGAGTCCACTCTGAAGAAAGGGGGGTTACTAGTGGGGTACCACAGGGTTTAGTACTGGGTCCAGTCCTTTTTAATGTCTTTATAAGTGACATTGCAGAGGGACTGGAATGAAAAGATTGCCTCTTTGCAGATGACACAAAGATCTACAATAGGGTTGATACACAAGGAGGCATGGAAAGGATGAGAAGGGACTTGGAAAGGTTGAAGGAATGGTCAGAAGTATGACAGCTTGGATTAAATGTAAAAAAGGCCAAATAATGTACCTGGGAAACAAAAACCCAGGGGAAGATTGCACAATGAGGGGGAGGTAGTAACAACAACAAAAATGGAAAGGACCTGGGAGTCATCATATCAGATGGCCTTAAGGTTGGCAAGAAATGTGAGAAAGCAGTAGTGAGGGCTGGGGGATACTGGGATGTACAGGGAGAAGCATCACCAGCAGAAAACAGGAATTTGTTATCCCTCTGTACAGACAGTTGGTGAGACCCCATCTGGAGTACTGTATCCAGTTCTGGAGACCCCATCTCTGCAAGCACATAGGCAGGATGGAGACAGTCCAGAGGAGGGTAACTAAAATGGTGCAGGGTCTGCAAGAGAAGCCATATGAGGAGAGACTAAAGGAGCTTAATATGTTTATCCTTGAGGAAAGAGGGAGAGGGGGGACATGGTAGAAACTTTTAAGTACCTCAGTGGAATCAATAAAGTCCAAGAGGGTAGCATCTTTCAGAAAAAGAGATGTGCAAGAACAAGGGGACACAATTCGAAGATAGTGGGGGGACAGCTCAAGGGCAATGTGAGGAAGTATTTTTTCACAGAGAGGGTGGTGGACACATTGAACAGGAGGAGGTTGTGGGGTCTAAAACTGTGGGAGAATTCAATGATGCATAGGATAGACATAAGGCAATTCTTGTGGGGAGTAGGAAGAAATAGGCTGTTGGTTAACTAGGATCTGCAGCTTATCCTGTAGGTAGGGAAATGGTCAGACTAGGTTGGCCAAGTGGTCCTTATCTGCCGTCAAAGTTTATATTTATATGTTAAATTTATGTGGAAGGGTGGCAGGGCAAGGGGAAAACAAGTAATAAAACTGTTATCTCCCAATAATAGGGCAGGACTAAAACTACCAGGTTTTGAATCCTACCATACAACCATGCTCCTGAAACCATTTAAATAATGGATTACTCATAAACCACCACCATGAGTCTACTTGGAGACTAAAAGTGTTCCATTTAAAAGAAAATAAGCTTTTTTTGTTATTAAATCCTTTAGCAAAAAGATACACTATATGTTATCGAAATGTATTCCTTGAGGATATGTTACTCACATGGTAAATTATTACTAAGAACGGTAAAGTTAAAAGAGAAATTTATAATGTTCATAAAAATTTCAATAGTGATCATTTTAAAGCTTGGAAACAATTCAATGCTTGTCTTATAGGGAGATTTTTTATCAGGGCAATACTTTCAAGTCATTTCAGCAAATAATAGACCAGTTTGATTTATCTAAGACATACTTTTTCAGTTACTTACAAGCAAGAGTAGTCCATTAAGAAATATTGGGATATGATAAGCTATGCCAAAGGGGGAATTAATTATTTGACATGATATGTCTAGCACCCAACAGAACTAAGCTGATATCTAAAATGTATGGTTATATCATGGAACCAAAATGTGTTGCTCTTCTAGTGATGAAAACTAAGTGAGAAGCTGAGTTACAAGTTCCAACAGCAATGGATAAATGGGACATGATATGTTCTTGAAAATTACTCAAAGTTACTGAATAGTTGAAGGCAGAAGAAGGGGCCAGGCCCATTGTGACTGCCTCCCATACCATGTGGGGGTATTATCCATCTTTTTTGAACAAATATTCATCCAATTCTAATTTGAATTTGCCAGTCAGAAATGTCGATCAAGTTCTACGGGAGTCTGTTCCAAAGTTTACAAGCATGTATAGTAAAATAACTGTCCCTTTTTATTAGTTAGTGGTCAGTTGATACATACTTGTTTGCTATGGGAATGCAGAGACTTTGGTCTTGGTGCAGGAGTGATGTTACATAGTTTACTCAACTCTTCTCTCTGTAAAACTTTAAACAATAATAACAGGTCCCCATATTTCTTCTCATTTGGAGGTCATACAATTTAAGTTTGTACATTCTGTCATTATACAGTGGTGATCGTACAATAATGTATCAGTACTGAGGTATACCTTGAGGTATACCTCAATGGTATTGAGGCAGGATCACATTATAGTCAATGCAAATTGAACTTGAGTGACTCAGTGGTACCTCGAGGTATACCTCAGTATATCTTGGTACTGATAAACTTTGTACGATCACCACTGTATGTCATTCATCTCAATCTTGGTACAAGTCATGTTATACCTCTCTGTACACTATCCAACAATTTTTTGTCTTTAAGTGTGGTGACCAAAATGAGGCTGCATAATCAAGATGTGGCTTCACATACATTTTGTATATAAACAAACCTGAATGCACAGTAAAGAAAAAAAATATATAAAAAAGAAGAATGGATGGGGAAGTGTTCTTAATAAGAATTTAATGGTTGCCCAAGGTATGGGATACTACATAAACCCTGAGGGTGAAGCGCAAGGGATTTATTAAAGCATCCAACACCAAGGGCAACCATTAAATTTGAGTTTAAGACACACTCCCCCATCTTTTATTTGTTATAATTGCTGGTCAGCAATTTTTTCTATGTTTCTCTAGTATCCCCTGTCTCATTCATGCTGTCATACACGCACACACACACACTTTATTTTATTTATGTATGTATGTATGTTTTTGGTAACCAGGTAAGTGCACTGCTCCAAAGGACCATTTTCAGCCATGACCCGGGCCTCAGATGTGGCTACAAAAATTAGCATAAACAGCAGTAGCAATGTACAAGCATAAACAACAGTAACGGTGTACAAAAACAGCAATAGGACATAGTAACACAGGTAATACAGGAATTGGCAACACACCTCAAAATGAGGTAACTAACGTAATGGAATCAAACAGATTTGCAAGCACAAATTTCAGAATTCAAAAGACTTACAAAAATGCCTACCTGCTGTACCAGCTGACAACAGGCTAAAATAATAAGGTGCATAGAAGCTCAGTCTTGCTAGACACTTCCAAATAAATGGATCAGCAGTACTACAAGGAGATCAGAACAGATTAGGAGAGCAGAGAATACCACAAGGCATGATGCATGTAGAGAATGCAACAGAGGTGGGAAAGGCAAATTTGTAGGAGGAGGAAGGGGTCCCAATGGCACAACAGGTCTCAGTGCCTTGATAGTCCACTCCCACTGGTATTGTCTTGGGGGCAGTTACAGCAGGACCCTGTTAGAAGCCAGTTGTGCAGATGTGTTTTGAAGGACAGATGGGAGGCAGAGGAGTGGATGTATAAAGACAATTTATTCCAAAGGGTGGGGCCAGAGATGGAGAAGGCTCAATTGCTCATGACAGAAGATATATGTGGAACTTCAAGGGGGGGGGGAGAGGTTACCCTGAAGCTTCTGGGTATCACTCTGTCTGTGAGAAGAGAAGAGCAGGGAGATAACTGGTGGCTCCTGAGTGACTTGGTAATTAGACACCCATGGTATAGTCAAAATGAGCCCGTAATGGAAGCCATCCTAGAGACTGGTAGGGTGCACGGTGGTGGGTGGAGAATGGAGCTTGAAGCTCAAAGGAACAAATAGAATTATATGTGGTGTTTAAGTGGGTGTGCAGTGAGGTGGACGTGAGAGCATAGACAAGAGCAGTAGTCTAGCAGGGGCAGAAGGTTGCCTCATGCAATGGCAAGGCAAGTGTCTGTAGATAGTAGCTGTTTTATCCTGTAGGCAAAACCAAGTTTCTGGTGGATTTTCCACATGGTGTTGTTGATGTGTTCCGCAAAAGTAAGAGAGGGGTCAAGGATAACACACACCCACACGTTCGCATATGCACGCACGCGCGCACACACACACACACACACACACACAGTCTTTTTTTCTTGTCCTTCAGGTTTTGTTTTTTGTAGACTTACTTTTATACTATTTTATTTAATTCAGCTTGTTCTTTCTTCCAAAATCATTTACAATTTAGATCATGGTCGTGGTCACTGCTTACCCCAATCAGCCAAGTCAGAGCCCTTCCCCAGTGGCAGTTCTTGACTCCTCCAGCTGCCATACAACAAGATCCACCAGAAACATTTTTTTTGGGGGGGAGGGGTAACTGTTTAAGTGGTGGACTGTGTAACTGGTTATTAAAAAAAGAAAAAAAAATGAAGAGAGTTCTTCGTCTGGTGGATCCTCACTGCTCGGTTAAGGAGCAGCCATGTTTGAAAATGCAATTAGCCCACACAGGAGGAGGAGATGAACAGCCAATGAGGGCGCGACTGTGTTTGAGTGACTTGGTGCGGGCTTGCCGTTATAACCTGTGGGTTATAACAGCAAATTATATCTTGGTCAGCCCTAACAAAAACATTGCTGACCAGTTCTTATAAAGGAATAGTGCAGCTTTCACTCCTGGATATGAAGGCTTTTTGTATATACCTGGTAATTTTGTTGGTGGTCATAGTGACCTTCCTGCAAAGTTCCCAATGTGAAAATTCATTATTAATAAGTATCCCTAAGCCTGTTTCATTTTACACTGATTTTATGCCACTGCATTAAGTTTATTAACCCTATTTTGTTTATTTTGCCCAGATGGATTATTGAACATTTATCGATGATAAATACCATGTTATTCAATTTTGCCCAGCTCCCTATGGTTGCAAGGTCTTGCAATAGAGTCTATGTTATTTAGACCCGTCATCCATTACGGAACATAACTTGGGGTCATTGGTGAATTTTATAATGTTATTTGTAACATAAAGAAGCAAATCACTGATAAATATTCCAAATAGGGTTATGCCCAATACTGAGCCTTGAGGGGTCCCACTGGTAACTCTTGACACCCCCGATAGTCTGTTGGAGACTCTCACTTGCTGGTCTCTGTCTGTCAACCAGTCTTCTATCCATTTAACCAGACAGTTGTTGAAGCTGAATTTAACCATCTGTTTTATTAGTTCATAGTGGGGAACAAGGGCAAAAGGATTCTTATAATCAAGATAAATAACATTAGCTGGTAGACCTTCATCCGGACTACAACTGACCCTATCATAAAATGATATTAAACTGGCAGTGCAGGATCAACCTGCAGTAAATCCATGCTGTGTAAAGTCGGTAATCCCATCTCTCTGGTGTCATTGTCCATTGTCTATGAATAACATATTAAACCAGATTCAGTTTAATATTCTGCACAGGATTTATTATACACCTTATCTTCTAAATAAATTCAACCCAAATATTTCTTCAATCTGTAAGCAATTTAAAAATCAAGTGACAAACTTGTCAAACTTGATGGTGTTATTCCCTAGGATTTCTACATGTTGGCACAATATTTTAAGATCGATTAATAACATTTTTAACAGAAATCTTTGTATAGAAGTGGAATTGTTTATTAGGAACAACTACCTTATAAACTAATCCAGGTGAAGGAAATATTATATTATTGAATATGATGCTAATCTATGCAAGACGGTGCATAGCTAGAATGAGGAAAGATCCCATAACCCCTGTGTGGGAACTTTGGAAAAATCTTCTGCTAGAATGCACGATAACTAAAAACAATAATATTTTAAAATCAAGAATATTAAAAAATACTGGGAAATTTGGGGCCAGTACAAAGTGCCTTGGATAATTATTTGTTGTAGAAGGCAATAATGATTATAATCATATTCCTATGTGGGAAAACAATGTCTCAGTAGCTTGCTCCATATATATTTATTTATACACTGTAAAGCGAAGCCGCATAATCGGGACACCAGACTGTTTCATTCCAATTAAGCGGCTGTCCTGCTGAAGAGAAGTGCTACTCATTTGCTTTACCTTGTGTGCCTTTAGTGTCTGTAAGCACCCGATGTGCTTAATGCTCAGTGTTTTTTAACTGATTCTTATCAGGGGCAACAGCCAGTTCAAAAAATGCCACAATAGTAAAGAAAATAAAGAACAGTCAATAATCTGAATCCACTAAGTACAGAATGCATAAACTCGTGATTGGCTTCAATTGTCAGTGATGCAGGGGTGAGGGCATGCCAAACCAGGAAGTCCAAGAATACAGTACGGTATACATTAGGTTTTTTATTTTAAAAAGGGCACTGTTGTAATTTACTTTGTGTCCACACACACACACACTCCATCTCCTGTCCTGAAACTGTCTGACAGCATCATGGAGTGAAGGAGGAAATTTGTGCAGCAGGCTGCAGTCATATCATGGGATAAGAAAGTGGGAATGACTTAGAATACTAAAATAATAACGCCTGGTTGTATCCTCTGCAGGATGAGTTACAGTTATCCTTCCACCGCCTGGAGGATTGGTTCAACTCCCAGAAACCATTACTTAATTATAAAAAGATGAAGACGATGCTGTTATCCAGTTGTCAGCTAAAGAAATTCATCCCAGCCTTGACTATCACTAATAAAGTGGATGACACGCTAGAGCAGATTCAATCATTGAAGTAGCTTCTTGAGGTCATCACTGATGACACCCTTTCCTTTGTGCAGCATATTGACCTGGTTATAAAAGCAGTTCACACTAAGCTGGGAGTCATCTATAGGCAAAGGCATTATCTCTCACCTGCTGCCCTACGACTCTCTGTTTCCTCCTCTAGCCTATCAGGTATAGACTTCAGCCTTAGTGGCCTTGGACATGGAGCTCAGTCATGTGATCACAGCCCTCAACAAGGCCTGTAGGCTGACTCTTGGAGCTGACCTACTCACCCACTCCTGCTCCAATTATGAGCAAATCGACTGGCTCACACTCACCAATAGGATAAAATTCCAGACATACCTGTTAGGCAAGAAATCATTAATTGGCTAAGCTCCTCCGTGTCTTAGTGAATCGCTCCATTACTTGTTCTTCAGGATACCTGACCAGGGGCTAGACTGGGGGCTCATTGGCTGTCCCATTTAGGAAAACATCTCTTGGACAGCTGTTCTTTGCCTACAGGGCTCCCTTGTGGCTAAACAAGATCCCTGCTCACCTATTATTTACTGACAGCCTCCCCACATTCAAGTCGGAGTTTAAAATGGCACCTTAATGCATCCGGGGCCTGATGTTGCAGATAGATGGTGTACTATCAGTCCCTCTCTACCCATCTTCTAATATGTGTGAGTGTTGATACCCCGGTCCCCTTCCTCAACTGTCCAACATTATAACTGTCATAGCTGGCCTTAGCAGTGGGCAGAGTTTCCTCACCTGCCCTCCACACTAACTGGGCTTGGCTTGGATCTCTCCTCTACAGGCATGCACTCTGCTCTGATATAGCACTTACTGTCCTACTGGTTGACATGCCTGGTACGAGCTGACTCCAACCACCCCTTATAGCCACCCCTCCAAGTCAGCTTTTTTCAGTTCCCATCCCTGTTACCTGGACAAAGCCTGTACTATGGGCTGCTGAGGTCCTTGTCTCTGTGTTCCCCCATAAGCTGATAGTCGTACTCTATTTAAGGTTTTTGGCAGTAGCTTCAGTAGCTGGTTACTTGTTATTCTGTACTTACATTCCGCATTATGTCTCTCTGTTTGCATTACCCTTGCACTGTCTGTTCCCTGAGTTGTTCTTATTGTGTACATTCCTTCCCATGAAGTGTGAACCACAGAGGGGGCAATTCCTTTCTGTTGTACTGTATATGCCATGTACTTGATGTGGAACTTTTGCAAAAGAGCTTTCACTCAAAGTTTTTTTCTGAAAAATGAAATAAATAAATAAAGAATACAGGCAGTGACATTCTGTGAGTCAGGAAATGCAGCTGACATCTATACACATCTATTCAGGTGAAACAAAGGAGAAAGAATTAGCAAGGGATTAGTGGGAGGGTAAGTCAGGGCTTGTTTGTCAAGGAGAATTCATCTCAGTAAAGCAGCGGAGACAGTAAAAGGCATCCTGGTTAAATGTTAACAAATGCTATCCATTTCATTGAAAAAATGTGGTTCCCAGTGAGACGTCCCTCTTAAGCAGTCCTCCCACTTAAGCGTGTCTCGCTTAACTGATGTGGACAATATTTAAATTAGCTCTCTGTTAACCAATACATTTAGTGAATTAATGGATACAAATTTTGAACTTAAAATATGTGTTTTTTCTGCTTTGGAATGCATTTAATGTATTGTTTAATGATGTGTTTGACTTTTTTATATGCAAATAAATTAAAAAAATCAAGTTACAGCTAAGAAATGGGATTTTGATTGCAGATAAATTCCTCTTAATGGCAATAATGAATTCAAGTGTTGGCTGCAAGCTCATGTTGTTTCTCTCAAGATGTACTATTAACACATCCAGCACCTCCCCCCTGACTTTCTCTTTTCAACATGTAGGGTGGGGAGAAACTGCTCCCACCTCATGCCTCACTTTCCTATCCGTTGGATCATAAAATCACTCCAGGTCATATCAACTGGATCCTGCCCATTTGCACTTCAGCCTCTTCTGGACTTCAAAAATATATGATGACTCCAGTATCTATACTTGCAACAGATGGCTTTGACCTGCCATCAAGGAGGAACACAACAGTTAGTTAGTGCTCTTGTGCATTCCAGTGGTGACACATATTGCTTGTATGCCTTTTTATCACCTCACCTGATAACCCCAAATCTGCAGCCATACTGGCAGACCCATTCCAAAAACATAAGGACTGTAGATGGCTGGTTCTAGTCTATAATCCTTTATCATGACCTTAAAATCTTGCTGAATTGATACCAAGATTGTGGGACCACATCCTTGTGAATGAGCAGTTGCCCCCCAAGCCTGTATGCAAGTTGCCCAGAACTGTTCCAGCCATCCCAATGGGTGAGTCTCTGGTCAGATCAAGCACCTGATTATCACTGCCCCCCACACACACACACACTTTGATCTGTCTTCAGTTGTCTAACCCAGTTTGCAGCTGATCTGGGCCTCATGTCACGTCCTTTGCTTACAACAATCCTGATCTATCTGCCTTGTATTATGCCACCAACTCAAAAAGATCACATAAAATGTTAAACAAAAGGCCACCCTAAAAAGCCTGGCCTCAGAGTAACTCCGAGCACAGCCCCCAACTGCCTCCATCAACCTTCCCTGGTCCACTGAAGTAGTGGTCCTTCTGCTGTCTGGGCCTGCTGTCAATTCATGGGCTCAACATTCAATGAACTTCCTAACCACAAAGCTGTGCATCTCTTTCTGCTTGACCAACAGTTTCCCAAAAAATGCTATTCCTGCTAGGTGGATCCCTGTCCCTGACTGGAATGCCCCACCATTCGTTGATCAGCCAAAATTCCTAACAGTGTACTTACAGTTGCCATCCATGGTGGAATTCCACCATTCTCCCTACAGTACTTCACGTACTATGACCCCCCACCCCATTGTACACATTCCATGTACTTGGGGAGACAGACCTTGCCATTACATTTCAGGCCTTGTCCAACTGCAGTTGAAAGGTTGTCCACTGAAAAATGACAGTGCAAATTTGTCATCCTGTTATTCACTCCTTATTACAGTACATGTTTGGCTCTAAAAGTCCTGCTCAGCTGAAGGCATCTCAAGGTGAACAGCCATAGTAGCTTGATAACCCATATACATTTTGTTAGTTGCTGGTTGATCACCTGCACCACCCCCATGTTTTTCATCTGAAATTCTACTCCTCTGTTCCTCAGTTCTTCCATCCCCAAATCTCACCTCACTTCCTATATGGAGTCCACATACAAAATCCTAAAACCATTTTCAAAACCATCAGTTAACTCTGTCAAAACCTACATTTTCAGATAAATTTTCAATCTTGGAAAAAGGGTCTGAAGTCTAAAAGACATTGTTACCTTTTGTTCTCCCAGGCCCTTGCATGGCTTTTGTGCTGAACTTTCTGTTTAACTGAAGTTTGCAACTGATTCACTACTCCAGGGGAATGAAGAGTGGTAGGGAGTGAGAGAGAAAGGAGGGCAGGGGTAGCCATAAGGAGGTATGATCAGCCCAACATCATCCAGTTAGCAAACCACTTTGCACCTCTAGAGGAGGCTCAGACACATGACTCCACTGGGGGTGACTCCAAGTCAGTCAATAGGAAAGGGAAGGGAAGAATAACATGATGGCACCCACAGGGAGCAAGTCTACTAGGAGAGCCTCCCCCCCTTGCAGCCCTTCCTTTTACTTGAAAACTGGGTGCTTCCCTCCACACAAAGTACTAGTGTAACTCCCCCGGAAGAGATGGGGCTTACCTGAAGTTATCTCCTTGGGCTTCCCCTTTGCCCTCCATCTAGTTTTGTTCCAGCCCTGGTGTTCTGCACTCTTGAACCTGGGTTAACATCCAGTTTGAGGTCTGAATTCGTGTAAAGCAAGTTGTGCACATAGCTCATGCATGAATGTGTGAGCTGTCACCTTTGCACTATAGCTTTAAGAGCTTTATACTGTACCCGTATATAGTGGCAATAGCCTGTGCTGGGTCCGAGTGCTTCAGCATTTGTGACCGCCCAGAGAATGCTCTTTCAGACTTTACTCTTGCACCAGATAATAGTGCAGAGCAACCCCTATTAAAAATTGTCAATATTTAATTTTAAAACTGAACAGATTGTTTATGAAGTGGATTTTAAAGCTGGACATTTAGCATTCTGCCATTTGGCTGCCATCTTGTTAAACTGACCTTCTGTTTCAGTCAGTTAGAATTCAAAGGGTCCTATGGGGTCCTTAGCTATGGCTGCTGGGAAGAATAGAGGACTGTGTGTTTGGCACCTTCTGAGTGGCCAGTCGGAAAGCCAGAACTATGACTGACAGCCTCAATGATCAATCGGATTACAATATTGTACTTCTTTAGTCAGAGAAGGACCGTTGAACTGGGCATTTACTAGAAGCTCTTGTGAGGAAAGAAGCATCTCTGTGTGTCTCTCAGCTTGTGTCCTGGGGTCTACCAGTTAAGCCAAACTGGCCCTTCAGCCTGAGAGGGACAGAGACTGACATTGTCACTGGAGCCTAGATTTCCAGAACTGGTGTTCCAGAGCAAAAACTGCCAGAATTGGAATTGGGTCCGAATCTGCCAAAGCAGGTCCCCAGAGCTAGAGAACTGTTTATCCTGAGAAAAATTGCCAGAGTGGAAACTCAGAGCCCCCTGAGGAAGCCTTGTTGTGAAGTGCTGCGGTTTTTGCTGACAGGCTGTTGAACTTGGGTAGGTCTGTTTCTTGTACTTAGCTGTTTTTATGTACAATAAAGCTGTTCTTTATAAGAATGTCTTGGAGTTAATCTCTTGATTTAGATCTGACCCAGATGCTTACCTTCCACTTGTGTACACACAAAGGATAGTCAGGAGTTCAGAGCCGAATGTTCCATAGCTTGTTCTCTCATCTTGAAAGCGTCAGAGACTGTATCCCAAGTCCAGAGAAATGGTTTCTGCAGACTGCATTCAAAATCTCAAAGCTGCATCTTCAGGCAGACCAGTTTAGGTTGTCAGTCACTAGTGTGACGGTTAGTGCTAGTTTGTGGCCACCTCATGGGTTAATGCCTGGTTGTGGGGATTGAGTTGTGATGGCTCTGATCCCTTATGCTGGTCCCTGCTTTAAAAACCAGAAGCCTGAATCCGAGACTCTGGGTGTTCAAACTTGTCCAAGGAAGCCAACCATCCTGACTCTTAATTCAGAAACTGAGATCCTTCAGAACTATAAGTAACTTCAGGGCTAGCCCTGCAACAGTGTTTTCCCAGTTGCTTTTGAAATGTACTGTTGGCCATCAGGATTTACAGGATTTACAAATGCTGTTTGTCCAAGAGTTCTGCCATAAAGTTCCTGTTTAAGCATTTCATCACCACTGCATGGTCAAAAGGGTAAATTCAGTTAGTTGTTTATGTGCACCAGTGCCAGCCAGCCAGTTGCAATGTGCATCAGGCCTGCAACTGTACTAGCCTAGGTACCTAATGAAGCTAACTGGGAGTGTCTAACTGGACTGTTAATTGGGGAACTGTATCCAAATTTTGCCATGCTGGTGGGAGATGGGATTTCTGTTGTTAATGTGTTGCCAAGCCCTAATTTGCCATCCTTTATTCCCCCCCAAAATACCCCCCAATAAAAAGGGTTTGTTGTTATGGTAACACTGTCCATGAGCATATTATTACTGGGTTCAACTTTATTGTATCTAACCTTAAAGTATATTGCTGTTGCTGTTTGCTACTCTCCAAAGGTAATTGGAGGTCTCTGCAATAGCCAGAACACATTTGGTAAGTGCAGCCAATGTGAGCATATTATTAGCTTCAGCCATCGATTGTATGACTTTAGCCTCTCTGAGCTACTTGTCTTAATCCATGTGTGGGACTACTAGTCAGGGAAGTGGGTAGGTACAGAATCCCAGGGGGTTGTATTAGATTGTCATCTGACCCATTTATCCTTTTACTCTGGGTGGATGCTCTGCGCCAAATATCTATTTTCTGGAAATGAACCTCCCACTTCAGGAACATCTTAACTCAAGCCCCTAAACATTGTTATTGGTCCACAAGGCAGGGGTAGTAGTCCACTGGTACATGGCACCCGGGTTACACTTGTACGTGCACTGTGTGGTGAATTGACACCCCCCTTTTGTATATTTACAGCAGATCCATTTTTTTTTACCCATCCCCCCTTTTGACCCCCAAGTGGGTAGGGGCACAATACAGGAAGCCCACTATCCAGCCAAGCACTGCAAAAGGGCTTATATATAAATACAAGAAAGTTTTCACTCTGCTCCACTTCAAAGCTGGATCCACTGAAATCATCCTCCTAAAACTCTCTTTGGAAACTTTCCAGGCATCACTCCAGAATGAGTAATACACTTTTAACAGTATCAGGTTCTAATACTTACTTAGGTCAGCCACCTTCTCTGTGGTCTTTTTGAGAACCACTGTGCTTGGTATATTAGAAGAGACAATCTAGATCAATACATTATGTCCTATTTTACCTTCGGCCCCTTTCTCACTGTCATTCATCTTCTCCTCTTCCCCATGCAATAAAGTAACTACATCTATAAATACCATCTTTTAAATGTTTTCTTTTGTGACCAGACACCTGAGTGATGTAGTCATTCTTGTTTTCTAGGTGACATGTGGAGGATCCTTTTTCTACCTCCATGACCCTGGCCTCCAGCTCTGCAGGTTTCTTAAGGAGTGCCACAATGGAGTAATCAACATGTTGAGATGAGGCTACTTACTGAACCACCTGCCCTGGAGGGAGGAGCCCCATCTAAAAGGCCTACCCCAGGGCTGCCCACACTACTGGAGGGGCCCTAGGGGGTGGCAGGGTGACAGTTATGGCTACTGGAAATGGAGAACAGCTGGGAGGGAAAAAAGGGTGGGGGGAGTGGGACATGGGTGAAGAGGGGTGTGAGAGTGGAGGGGCATGGAAGCAAAGGGGCAACAGGTGAGCACCATACCGCTGCCTCCAGGAAGGGAGAGCATGAAGGTTATCCCAACACTTGCACAGGCCAGCCACATTGGAGACCATGGTGTCAAACATGGCATGCATGAAGATACTGATAGTATCTGCAGTCTTGTGCCATTGCACCCATGTCTAGCTTGTTGTTAATAGATTCAGCTAGCCATCCATAATTCTCTGAATGATCTAGTGTTGGTAAGAACATTGTACTGTTGTAGATTTGTGAGTTGTTATATGACACATGTTTAGAGTTGTGTTTCCGTGGGGTTATCCCTGGCCAGGATTTGTCGCCTGTGTTATGTTGACTGTTAAATCTTGTGTTCTAACTCAAATAAACTTTAAATCATAAAAAAGTATCCACTACACAAGTACCAGAAACAAACAAACAAAAAAAAAAAAACAGCATGCATACGCCCCATGTGAGCTGTAACCTGCTTGACCCACCTGGCAAGGGCAGAACTGCAGCCCTCTACCTTCACAGAGTCAGCTGGCCCCAGCTTTATACTCAAGATATCCTCTCAGGATACCGAAGTTGAGGGTACCAATACTCACGGACCCGACTTTGGTATGCCATAATTCGGGATGCCTGAAAGTGTTGCCCAACAGCGAAATTGCATTTTGCTGGGTGAAACTGTATTTTGCCCAATGAAATGCTAGATTATGCCTGCAGAACATGGTTCCACCTGGCATAATCTTGTGAGAGAGGTGGAGAGAGGAGCTGGCTGAGCCACTCTATGGCATGGAGCACTAATGCTCCTGCAGCTCGGCCAGCAATCTTTCTGGGATGGGGGTCTGTTCCTGGTAGAGGAACTTTTTTCAAACTTTTTTGCACCCCCCGTAACCTAACTACCAACTCCAAGGTCTGCTCCTCCTTGAAGTTGGTTATATTAGTTAGGGGGTTGCGGGTGCAAAGCCCACCGAATAACACGAGTCCTCGTCTAGATTCTAAAATTTAGTCTCCCGACCTCGGTCTAGTGTAGGTCGGGAGACTGAATTTCGGGATTCCATAATATATCCACCCTCAACTGTGTCACAATGAGCAATTACTGGAGAGAGCGAGGGGTTTCACTCCAAACAGAAGCATTCCAAGAGCACCCACCATCCAACTCCTGACCTAAGGACAAATTGGTATGATTAAAAAAAAAACTCACCATTTTAGTCTCCTGCTGATTCCTTTGCCATTGTATTTGTTCCACTGGCTGCTTTTTTCTCCACTGCATGCTTTCTAGAAGCCTGTACACACTGGATCTCAAGTTGGGTTTCTGAGTAGAAACAAGCACCATGCAGGGGAATGGAAAGCACAGGTGTTCTGCAGCTTGCAGGTGCAAATAGGACCAGGTCTTCCAGTGGAGGGGACCATGTGGTGGAAGTGGGTGACATCATCACCTCCACTATGATGGTCAGCCACTGATCTACCCCCACCAGCAGGCAGGGGGATCATGGGCTGGCAAAACAGTGGCTTAACAAGAAAAACTTCAAGGGGGAAGCAGGGGACTGCCCTACATCATGGAGCAATCATCCAGGTGGGTGATTTCAAACAAGGTATCACTGATTGTTCCAGCTGTTCCCCGAACATCCCTGGACATTGCTCAAATGGCACAGCCACTGCCCCCTGCAGCCAAATCCACTGGACTCACACCACAGTAGCAATGCCATCATTGAGGAGATTTTTGTGTAAGCAGTCCATACCCAAAACTGCAGCCAGGGCAGGGATCTAGCTGATCATATCATTGAATGCCATGTGGGGATGGATAAGAGCAAACCAAGCTGGAAATTTGGGCAGATACAGGAGAACATGGTCAAATGGAGCAACATAGATAAGGAAGGAGAACAGAGTGCGGGGGAGGGTGCCAGCCCAGAGGTGCTCCAACGTGAGCCTGAAAAAGATTCAGCAAAGCAAGACTGCCACAGATTGAAAAAATTTAGGAAGGCTCATGCTTCATATCAGCTGGATGGATGTGCCAAACTGACTCATTTTCTCCATAGTTCCTGTTGGGGCATCCAGGAATCTGATGCTGGTTGGGGCAACAGAGGGGTAGCCACAACTTGATACCTACATTTTAGCCCCCCATGAGCCTGCCTTATGAGTGGCATTGAACTGCAGACCCGAGCACCAGCCAGCTGGAACCGCAGAATCACTTGGCCCTTCTATGGCTACCCCCCAAAATCACCCTAATCTGGAGGGAAGGGGATGCAGACAGGTCCCCTGGATGCTGGCAGAGGGTGCTCAGGGCCTCCACAACAAGGCTTCCTCCCCCTTAGAGGGGGAGACATTTTCGGTGTTTGCTTTGTTTACTTGTCCATCTAAACATAGAAACATAGGCAATGATGGCAGAAAAAGACCAAGGGTCCATCTAGCCTGCCTGGAGAGCATTATCTACCCCAGGACCCGTTGTCCATGCAAGGTTTTATCCCTTCCCATCCACTCCCCTACTCCTATCCCTACTGCTGCCTGAACAACCAACAAACCCTTCACTCTGTCCTAGCCATGCTTGAAATCATTTATGGTCTTGGCACCTACCACCTCCTCTGGCAGATTGTTCCATGGCTCCATCACCCTTTCTGTAAAATAGAATTTCCTCCCATCCCTCTTCAACCTTCTCCACATCAGTTTTCACTTATGACCTCAAGTTTTTATCTCTATACTCATGCTAACTAGTTCCCCACAGTTTACCTTGTTTATTTCTTTCAGGAACTTGAAGATCTCTATCATACCCCCCCCCCACCTTACCTGGTCTCCAGCAAGTACGTGTTCAGTGCCTTGAAACTATCTTCATAAGATCTACCCTACTGGTGCTGAATCATATTGGTTACCCTGTGTTGCTCCTTCTCCAGTCTGTCCTTGTCCTTCCTTGGGTGAGGACTCAAGAACAGTATTCCAGGTGTGGCCTCATCAGTGATCTATATAGAGGTAGTAGAACGTCCTTTTTCCTGCTGTGAATAACACTTCTGATATGCCTCAGCATACTATTAGCCTTACTACAGGTGGTGTTACACTGGCTTTATTGTTTGAGGCAGTACAAATAATGACTCCCAGGTCCCTTTCTTATGCCATTTTGCTCAGTTTAACCTCTCCCATCCAGTACTATGTCCAGCCCCCCGGTACAGTATGGGAGTGGGTCAAAAAGTTATAAACTGGGTAAGAAGTTGGTTAAGCTACAGGAGTCAGAGGGTGGTGGTAAATGGTGTCCACTCTGGAGTGCCTCAGGGCTCAGTACTATGTGCAGTCCTCTTGAATGCATTTATTAGCAACATTGCAGAAGGGCTAAAAAGGAAAGTATGCCTTTCTGTTGATGACACAAAAATCTGCAACAGTGTAGACACACTGGGGGGGGCGAGGGATGATTTGAAAAAGTTGTAAGACTGGTCAAGGGTTTGGCAGATGGGTTTCAATGCAAAAGAGTGAAAAATCATGCACTTGGGGCACTTAAACCTGGGGGCTACGTACCAATTAGATGGGGAAGTACTGGCAACCACCAAACAGGAAAGGGACCTGGGATGTAGTAATTTCTTATGACCTAAAGGTAGCCAAGCCATGTGATAAGGCAGTGGGAAAGGCTAGCAGGATGCTTGTGTACATAAGGAGGGGTATCAACAGTAGGAAGAAGGAGGTAATATTGCACCTATAAAGATCATTGGTAAGACCCTGCCTCAAGTACTGTGTCCAGTTCTGGAGGCCCCACCTCCAGAAGGACATTGATAAGGTGCAGGCGGTACAAAAGAGGGCTACCAAAATAGTGCAGGGTCTGCATTAAAAGACCTATGAGGAGAGACTCAAGGAACAGAACATGTACTCTCTGGAGGAGAGGAGGGAAAGGGGGGTATATGATAGAAACATTCAAATACCTAACAGGTATTAATAAGGTAAGGAAGGTAGCATTTTCCATACAAAAAGAAGCTCGAGGACAAGGGGTCATGCTATGGAGTTGGAGAGGAGAGGTTCAGATGAAACGTGAAGAAATACTTCTTCATGGAAAGGGTGGTGGATGCCCAGAACAGCCTTCCAGCAAAGGTGGTGGGTGCCAAAATGGTGAAGGGATTCAAGCATACATGGGACAGATACAAGTGGTCCTTGGTAGTAAGGCAAGGGGAGGAGACAACTGGAGATTAAGTAGGGTCTGCGGTGGCACAGTAGGCAGGGAAACCTGAGCAGACTAGGTGGGCCAAGAGATCCTTATCTGCTGACAACATCTATGTTTCTATGTTACACAATCTTGCATTTTTGGGTGTTTAATTTCAACTGTCAAACCTTATGGACAGATCCCTGTGGCACCCCACTCATGACTTCACTCTCTTTCTGTTTGACCCCCTTTACCATCACCCCCCTTTGCTGTCTCTCCGTCAACCAGTTTCTTATCCATCTAACCATGTCACAAGCCACACCCAGGTCCTCCAGTTTCTTCAGCAATCTTCTGTGTGGCACCGAGTCGAAAGTCTTGCTGAAATAAAAGCAGAGCAGAGCCACAACATGGCCCTTATATACTTCTTTTGTTATCAAGTCAAACAAAACTATCAGGTTGGTCTGGCAAGATCTTTCTGCCACAAACCCATGCTATTTACTATCTTGTAGACCGTTGCTCTCTAGGTAGTCCACAAGGTCCTCTTTGATCTGTGACTCAGTTTTCCCACTACGGAGGTAAGGCTGAAAGTTCTGTAATTCTCTGGTTGCTCCTTGTCCCTGATCTTTGTGTAGCAGGACTACATCCACTACCCTCCAGTCTTTTGTAACTACCCCTCTATGAATTGAGCTATTGAATAGCTGTACTAGAGGTTAAGCCAGTTCTGCAGCCAATTCCTGGAGCATGCTGTTATCTATGGAGCAGCACCCCTGATTGGCCCCCTACCTCACAGACTGTAATGCTTATATGTATATGTACTAAGTTTAGTATGCAGATACTTATCATACAAACATAAGTGTCAGTATCTGAGTTCTACTGTACTTTTACTGAAAATTATAATGGGCTGCTATATTCTTACTGTGACACTGGTAGATACTTCTATTATTACTATTGTGTAATTATTAGTTAGGCAAAACTGCCATCTTTAGTGCTTATGCAGAACTGTAACCACAAGTGTCCTTGACAGGAGTACAAGTTACCATTGTCTTGTGTTATCTGTTTTTACTGGCCAAGCAAGCTTTCCCATGCTAGTTAGGAGTCAGGTTATGCATCTTTATCTAATTACAGAAGTTTTAGGTATCTTTTTAGCCTGTTGTCATGGTAGCTATCAGGGGTATAAAATCCTTTGCATTACACATTTTCTCTGAGATGAGACTTGCTGTAGCCTACATAGGTAAGAAAGACTGGATGTATTCTCCCAGTGGCTACACCATTGGTTATAAGCCTGCTTTATATACCAGAAATAAATTATATTCTTTGCTGGAAGCCACCTGTCTGTCATCTCTTCACTTTTATGCAGTTCCAACATGAACCTCAGAAAAGTGGTGATTTATTCACACTGTTACATTTGGCAACTTTGAGTAGGTTGGAATGTACAAAGTGCTGATTCCATTCAATTAACTTTGAATGTCTAGTAGTGTAGTGCACCTTGTTGCCTACTTGGACCTACTCATACCAACAGTGGTTGTTCTATAATGGTTTTATTCTGTTCTGGTGTGGGGCATGGCAGACCCACACAGAACCACTGGCACACTCCTTTTGTGAGAAGCAGCATACCGCCTTGGCACCACCATTTGCCCACAGAGGGACCTGAAAGCCATTGGGGGACAGCACCAAGGATTTAAGTCCAGTCTTTCAATTGCTTTCTTTGCTTGTTTGTCCTTCCTTTGTTTGTTATGCCTGAACTGTGCACAGAATTGAGACTGGATGTTTCTAATTATCTCACCTCCCATGGAATATGGACCGATTTCACACTGGACACAACGTCATCAGAAAACCCATTGCTTATGATCTTTAATCTTTATTTAGAGTCTAAGCAGAAATCCAAGAAATATCACCTTAAAGGTCTGTTGGTAGCGGCTTTAAATACTGCCGTAGAACGTTTAATGGCAAAATGCACAGCACTTGAGCTACAAAAGGGGGTCTCTAAAAAAGAGATGGGCTTGCAGACATTGGAGTTGAAAAAACATGAACAGAAACTAGCGGAGGAGACTCAGCCACTCCTAGATGCTCACAACAGGTTGCTGCACTATTCTGCTCAAGACTCTGAGCCTGAAATTTGCATGTTAAGAGATGATTGCGAATGGTTAAAATGTGATAAGAAACAGTTAACTTATTTGAAAGGTATTCTGAGTGATACAAATGAAGGTTTGAGAGGTGAGAATGTTGAGTTGAAAGAGGAGAATGAAAAGCTGATGAAAGAGCTAGATAAGGAACTTAGGGAGAATGTCAAATTGGGCGCCACATACAGAGTATTGCAACATGAGGTAGAGAAGGGTATTGAGCAGGGCACTGCAAGAGTTTGTCACAGAAAGTGTAGAACAAAGTATGCAAAATTGCGCGCCATCAGTGAGAGGTTCTTGCCGGCCATGTTAAGGCTATGGATGGGTTCCAATATAAACCTATCAACATTGCGTCATCTGGCAATGACAACTCTGATTATGATGAGGTTTGCCATGTCACCACCCTGTCCACACCCTGACATGCTGTCATTTTCTCTAGCCATCCCCAAGATGGTGGACATGCACTTACAACCTCTACGTTGCCACGTCTCAACAAACATGGCGGAAGCAACATCATCATCCAAGATGGTGGCCGCCATGATATGGGAGGCTGACCTACTCTCAGCACTATGCCTCTATTGGTGCCCCTCTCGAAAGACGACATGACGGAGGTCTGTGGCATGATCTATAAGGCTAACCTTCAGATGTCTGAGGAGCAGTGGAGTGACCTTCAGGCCTAAATTGGCCGAAAAGTTCAAGGTCACTCTCCAAAGTGACCATTCATACAAGGTTGCCACTGATGCAGCAGTGGAAGCTGCCATCCACGGTGCCATGCAGCAGCTCAAGTACAATGTAGCTCCTTGCAATTCCAACCCCTTACAGGTTGCTTATGCTGTCCAACAAATCACCCAGACCACTGGACAGATGTGTTCGTTGGATAACCTCAGTTGCCACTTAGAGAAAGTATGCTCCCTTTGTGAGAAGCTTTCCCTCCAGCCTGAGTATCAGGTGCAAGTTTTGCAACAGAGCATAGAGCCCGCTCTGTGGAATAAACTGTCAGAAACAGTTTGCAACTGCAATACCCTTGCCTTTAACAATATTGCTGTGGCCCTCATTGCTGCAAACTCCCCAGGTGTCATTGGGGCTTGGCTAGCCTACAAGGTAAAGCAGAGCTCCAAAGAGAGCCCTGCCACCTACCATCAGTGATTATGGCTTGCCTATGAAACTGGCAAAGGCCTTGCTGGTGAGATGGCACACAAAGACCAAACTTGAGTACAAGGACTTGTACATCCGGAACATGACTCCAGCCCTGCAGGAGAAAGTGGAACTCCATGTTAATCCCACAATGGATACCTTCACTAATATCCTTGCAAAGACAGAGCATGCCTTCCAGGTGTACCTCTGCAACCTTGCCTCTGGCAAGAATAAGTCAGCTGCCGCCATTCAAACTCTGACATCACCTGTGGTCCAAGTTCTGCCTTGCAGCAGCCCTCTGATTCACCTACACATTATACTGTGGAGGGCAATGATAAGAAACCTGACACCCCTTCTGATGACAAGCAGTCGTACAAGTGGGGGGGGGTTTACCGGAATGGAAGAAACAGCCAGAATAACAAAGACAGGAACAGTTGGATAAACCCCATCTCTCAGTCCAATGGCAAGTACTGCAATGGCCCTAGCTATCAGAGCCTTAAGGATGAAAATGAGACCCTCCGGAAACTGTTTAAGGAAATTTGAGCTGAACGAGAGGCCAAGCCCATGTGTACCGTGGCAGCCCTCGCTCCAGCTGTGGGGCCATCTAACAGAAATCCTTTCCTGTCAATGGCTAATGAGCAACTGACTAGCCAAGGAAGTAATCCCTTTGTCACATCGGCTACTGGCCAGACCGACGTGTAAAAGGAGACAGCTGAACAGGCTGATGTCGCACCTGTGACATCACAGGTACAAACATTGTATCCTGTGCAAGACACTGAGGAGGCCAAGAGAGATCCTGCAGGTCTCAGGTTTCAGGAACAGGATGATGACAATGACTCCGAAGGCATGGATTGACAATTACAGGCCCTAGTCTGGATTGTGTGTGATCTGCTTGTTGACATGAATGGACAGCCTTGTGAAAAGGCCATGGTCGGGGGCCACCAACTTGACATACTCCTGGATACAGGAGCCGCCATGTCTGTTCTCCATGATGAGAACCCAGGTCTATCTAAATGGTCAACCAGCTGGAAGACCACTGCACGGGGTGTATATGGTACACAGCTACACACCTACCAATCTGTGTCTCTACCTGTGGTGGTAGGCCACCTCAGCACTGACTTTGCCTTTGACCTCATGGTTTTACGTCATCACCCCAGTATATTGGGAATTTATTTCCATGAACAACATGACTGTTATCACGGCTCTAGCCAATCAGCTACTTTTACATATCAAAGGACAGTGTTATGCTGTTACCATCCCAGATTCACACATGGTGGGTGCCATGTCCCATAACAACAGGGAGTATGACATCATGGCTTTGTTTAAAAGTCATGACCAGTTTTATCAACTTGCACCTTTGCTGCAAAAACACATGGATATGTTTGCTGCCGACAAACGTGATTGTGGTAGGATGCGCACCACCACTGAGATCCCAAGACCTAACCCTGTGAGGAAGAAGCAGTATCCATTTCCTGCTGAAGCCTTGTCCTCATTGAGGGAGACCATCCAATCACTGCAACAACAAGGAGTGATTAGGACCTGTGTCTCTACAGTGAATTCCCCATTTGGCCAGTGAAAAAGCCAAATGGAGCTGGGAGACTTACAACTGATTACAGGAAACTGAATCAAGCTACCCCAGCTGTACCCCAACTGTGGCATCAGCTCCTGATGTGCTCAAATTGCTGACACTTGACAAAAAGTGGTTTTCAGCACTTGACATCTCTAATGGGTTTTGGTCACTGCCATTAGCACAGGAAAGTCAATGTAAATTTGCCTTTACCTTTGAAGGACGCCAGAATACCTGGACTTGCCTACCCCAGGGATTTACAGTAGTCCTTCCCTATTCTATCTCCGCATGATGGATGCTCTGCAGGGATTCTCCATGCCCCAGTGTCTCCTGCAGTATGTGGATGACTTGCTTTTAGCAACCACCACGAAAGAAGAGCTTTTGGCCCTTCTAGATGAACTGCTGTCTCTCCTCAAGAGAGCAGGCCTTAAGTGCAACCCTTCCAAAGCACAACTGTGTGAAAAGGAGGTAATTTTCCTTGGCCTATGTATTACAGATGAAAGCAGAAGCCCAGCTGTCAAGAAGATCCAGGGCTTGCAAGACCTGCCCCTTCCTACTAGCGTGGTAACACTTAGACACTTTTTAGGAATGGTAAATTACTCCAGGGATTTTATCCCTCACTTCACCCTGAAGGCTGCTCCTTTATATGAGCTCCTCAAAAAGGATGTCCCATGGATATTGGGCCCAGCTCATACAGAAGCTGAAACAAGCTCTAGCCTCAGCCCGACAGTGATAAACCCCAATCCAGATCTACCATTCCATCTGGAGACTGCCACCTCTGATGTGGCCATGTCTGCAGTGCTGGCTCAGAAGTACAATGGGTACTATAGGCCCATTGCTTATGCATCACAGATGCACTCCCCAGTAGAATGTACAATCTCTGTGAACGAACCCTTTTGGCAACCTACTAGGCTGTCAAAACTTTTTGTACATCACTGGGTATGCTCCTATTGTTCTGCATACCTGTCACACCCCACCCAACTTTGCTCTCTGACAGAGTCAAAGATGGTTCAGTCTTAAATACTAGACTGACCCATTAGTCCTTGCTCTTGCAGGACAAGGACACCAAAGTCATGCCTGCTAAAATTACATAAGTTTTGGCCCATGGTCTACTCTACACAGGGACACCCCATGACTGCACCCTCCAACCTCCTGACCTACCTGTCCCAGGACCATTTCTGCTGGCTACACCTGAAGTCATGGAAGATACCAACATGTTCCATATTTTTACAGATGGCTCTGCATCCTATGTGGATGGAGAGCAGGTGGAAGGGTTTGGAGTGCTCCATCATGGATCACGAAGGTGATTTCAGACGCATTGCCTGGAAATACACTATTGTCTCTTCTCAGTATGCTGAACTGGCAGCTGTGGCCTGTGCATTGAAGATCATGCCCCATGGCGATAGGGATGCCATCATTTTTGCAGACTCCAGTTGGGTCTGCTCATCTCTTACTGAATTTTTCCCCTTCTGGCAAAAGAACAACTTTACGTCATCTGATGGCAAACCTGTCAAATACTGAGATTTGTTTGTGTATATACACACACTCTTATACAACAGTTAACTCACAAGCTGTAGTATACAAAAAGTCAAAGCCCATTGCAAATCTGATTCCTATCATGAATTCAATGAGCGAGCTGACTCACTAGCCAAAGCAGGTGCTCGGGGGAGGAGACATGGGAAATGACTCACCCCACAGCCATATTAGCCATCGTGGCTGCCAATACTAGGCTGAAACCAGTACCAGAACCCCCACTGGACCTTTCTGCTGCACAGAAATCAGATCCAGAAGTGAAACATGTCTTCAATTTCCTAGACAAAAAAGTTGAAGAACCACTACCAGTAGGTAGTCCATATAAGAGGGATTCAGATAATATACATTTATCTGGTAATCAAAAGCTCCTCTGGTATGAGAAAGAATAAACAGGTGACAAACTGTGGATTGTACCACAATCCCTATGAGCCAAGTGTATTCATATGGTTCATGATACTCCGACTGGTGGACACCAGGTGGCAGAGAACACTCTTTAGAGACTCAAAACAGTCATCTGGTGGTCTGGTATAGCTAAAGATGTGGAACACTATGGAAACAACTGCATAGTGTGTGCCCAAAACAATCCAATTTTGGTGAAACAAAATGCCAAGTTGTTGCCCCAAAGGCAAACTGGACCATGGAATGTGATGCAAATCGATTTCACTGGCCCCCTAACCAACTCCAGTAAGAACAAGTATGCGTTTGTTGTCACAGATCTGTTCTCTAAGTGGGTAGAAACATTTCCCACTAAGAACAACATGGCAAAGACAACTGCCAAGATCCTGGTAGATCAAGTGTTATCTAGGTGAGGTCTGCCTTTGAAGGTAGACTCAGACCAGGGAACCAGCTTTATAGCTGCATTAATGCAACATACACTCCAGATGCTTGGAGTGGATCAGAAATTTCACATCCCCTGTCATCATCAATCATCAGGTCAGGTAGAATGAGATAACAGAAGAATCAAAAACAGATGTTATGTAAGTTTGTTCATGACAATCCCAAGGATTGGGATTCCCTCTTGCCACTATTACTGATGGCAATCAGAGTCACTCCTTTGGCCACTACACAGTGTACACCATATGTGGTTATGACTGGTAGAGCTATGAGATTACCTGAACACCTGTTGGTTGATCTACATACCCCTACTGCAGATTGAGTTTCTGTAGACAAATATGTCCAAAAGCTTTGTGATGATATCATGAAGACACACTTGTTTGCTGCTAATCAAATGGGTAAAGCTCAACAGCAAGCCAAAGCTCATTTTTATAAGCATGCCAGAGAAGTAAATTGGCAAGTTGGAGATCAGACCATGCTTCTCCAATACAGACAACCCACACATTCATTTGCCAGTAAATGGGAAGGCCCCTATCCCACTGTCAACAAACTCAGCCCTGCTGTGTATCAGGTCCAAGTTCAACAGTGGAAAAAGACCACCGACAAGTGGTTCCATGCTAACCAACTTAAACTGTACAAAGGTGACTAAATTTTCTTTTCCTAACCCACTTTGAGTGGAATAGAACCCACACTTAACAAATCCTTTTGTTTTTCTTACAGGTATTGGCAAGATGGCTATCTTGCACCCCTCTCTCCTTCTGGTGGTACTATTGACATTGACTGTAACTGCACCCTGTACCACCATAAACTCATGAGGACCATTTACATTTACTTAGTAAACCTGAATATTCAGCCCCAGTTGGAGCACACATCAATGTTCCCAACAAAATGATTAAAGTTACTGAAGGCTCAGGCACCTTTCTTGATGCTGTTGTGGTTTCCCCAGACAGATCCTACCTCTCTATTCAATGGGAAACTGATGCTATGGGCTACAACATCCCTGTAGCTCGCCTGTCCAAAGGTACATTCCATGGTTGGCCTAATACTGACATTTCTAGAAATGGAACTCTTTCTATCAGACAGACCTCTCCTAGATATACTGGTTGGTACAATATTACCACTCTTATTGATCCTACTTGGTGTGACTGCCTCTCTGAAGAGGCATCACGGTCTTACTGTCTTCATAACTATGTAGCTACTGAAGCTCTTTATCGTTTTGTAGTCCCCCCAAGTCAAGAAGAACTGACAAACTGCCCACTCCAAGAGGATGGCCCTCCTAGTGGTTTGACTGCCACATCACTACCTGGAGCTCTTATTAATAGTGTACAATTTATGCACATCCCAGTTATTTTCAATCTCACTCATTGGAACTTTGCTAAAATTGATTTTTGCCATACTGCTAATACCTCAAACTTTTATAGCATGATGTTAACTGATATTGTTGCTGCTTATCAAACATGTACAAATGATCCCATCTGTGGACCACACACCACTGATCAGTTAGAAGTTTTTAGACCCGCTCCTAAGGACTATGTTAAATCTAAATCTCGTACATGCACCAAACAGGATGCAACAGACATAGCTGGTATGGCTGGATCTCTCTCAGGCATTACTGGATCAGCCAGTACCATAACTGGCCTTTTTGGCTCAGGTATGTCCATTTGGAACAGAGCAGACATCGCTGCTGTTAGGGCACAAACTCTTAAATTCCAACAAGCAATCAATAGTGATGTTTTACCTCCAATTTACATGGTGTAAATTCCCTTAGTAATGAGGAATGTTGCACTGTTTATAATATGCAGGAAATTGCTAAAGGATTTAATGATACCAAACATAAACTTAATGAACTTATTTTTCAAAATAACCATGAGGCGGACAAGCAATATATTGGTAGTGAAATTTTATGCTCTGTCTATGGCTCTTATGTTATCTCTACTGTTAACGCTCTCTTCAGGGATTTGGAAACAAGCAAAATTCCAGATGTTATTCATGATCTTCGCTTGGGTAAATGGTAGTGCCCACATTGCAAAACTACTGGTTGTATTTCTGTTTGTGTTACAAACACTCTAAATATTACCATGTCAACTGTCAGAAATATTGGATATGTTTCTAGGTATCCTAATCAAGCTCCTTGTTATTTTACTAAGACTTGTTCTATTAAGGACAACATGTTTGTTACTTTTACTGTGTCTTTACCTCATTTAGATCCTGCTACAGCTGTTTTTGATAACGTAGCTCAAATACACTCCATAGGCCTCCTTGCTGATGATATCTATCCAGAATGAACCGAATTACCCTCCATGCTGGTCTATCATCCTGGTCTCCAGGCCTGGGTGGCACCCCATATGAACTGCTGTGCGAAGAAAGGCTACTGCTTCCTGTGCCACTGTGACATCTTTGATATCATGAAACCTGTATGTGGATATGCATTGGAACACCTTGACTGGGCACTGACATAGGGTGAAGAATTGCCATCCAATATTATTGATGTTGATCCAGATGATGACAACCAAGCTCCACAAGCTGTATCTTAAGCACAAGATGCCAAAACAGCTCCTCCTTGAAGCTACTTTGAAGAGGTACATCACTTCACTACATGGCTCACCAACCAGTCTTTTACTTGTCCGGTACATCCACAGTGATGGCGCATGCCAACTCTGAGGGTTACCTATACTTCTGATGGACAGTATTGTATAGTTACAAACTATCCTTCATTTGCCTATGGTGATAAGTCATGTCAAATTACTAAACCAAACTTTTGTTTTACTCCTCATCAGAAAACTGTTATTGGTCATACTGTTATCATCCCTGTTCCTCTCCCTGAACCAGAAGTTATTGATACTGATCCCCAATACTTGCTTGCCTTGTCTCAATATTTGCCTATTTTTAATGTCCACATTGATCCTTTGACACTATCCTTGAAGTCTCTTTCAGCTAGAAAAGATACTCATTTGATTTGCATCAGTAATAATATATCCAGTGCTACTGATGCCCTTAATGATCTTATTCATGATAGTGATTAAGAATTACCTTAGGTAACACCTGGTTAGAACTCACATTTAAAGTTTTTGTGGTTATCCAAGCATTTTTGATTGTTTTCCTAATGTTTACTCTCTGCTGCCTGCGACATACCCTAAGACAACATTGAGAACAACTCAAATTCCTTTATAATTTTTGTGCATCAGGATTGTAAATGATCTTTTTAGCTCCATCCCACTATCCATTTGGGATTGTTGCCCCTTCTGAGGCTACGGGGGGGATTTTATCCATGGACCAGCACTCCAATTGCCCCCCCACCTCGCAGACAGTAATGCTTATATGTATATGTACTAAGTTTAGTGTGCAGACACTCATTGTACAAGCATAAGTGCCAGGGTCTGAGTTCTACTATACTATTACTGAGAATTATAATGAGTTACTTTATTCTTACTGTGTCACTGGTAGATACTTCTATTATTATTGTATAATTATTAGTTAGGCAATACTGTCATCTTTAGTGCTTATTCAGAACTGTAACCGCAAGTGTCCTTGACAGAAATACAAGTTACCATTGTCTTATGTTATCTATTTTTGCTGGCTAAGCAAGCTTTCCCATGCTAGTTAGCAGTCAGGTTATGCATCTTTATCCATTTATAAAAGTTTTAGGTATCTTTTTAGCCTGTTGTCATGGTAGCTATCAGGGATATAAGACCCTTTGCATTATACATTTTCTCTGAGATGAGACTTGCTGCAGCCTATGTAGGTAAGAATGACTGGAAGTATTCTCCTGGTGGCTACACTGTTGGTTATAAGCATGCTTTATATACCAGAAATACATTATATTCTTTGCTGGAAACCACTTGTCTGTCATCTCTTCACTTTTGTGCAGTTCCAACAAGACCCTCAGAAAGGAGGTGATTTATTCACACTGTTGCAACCCTTGGGTTCATCCCATCCAACCCTGAGAATTTGTCTACCTTTACCTGTCATCCATATCATCCAGCATATCCTTCTCTGAGATTCTGCAAGTCTGGAAGAGGGGGGCAGATGGACATAAGGTTAGAGAAGGAGAGATAGGGCAGCTAAACATGTTGCTCAAGGGCTGGTGCCAGAAAAAAGGACACAAATTTGTAGGTAACTGGCAACAGTTTTGGGAGCAGAAGTTTGTTAAATTTGATGGACTGCATCTGACTAAGGAGGGAGTCAATCAATCAATCACTCAGTCAATCTTTATTTATCCAGCTGAAACACCGGTGAGACAACTCATTTACAAGGTGGACCTGGGTCAGGTATTGGTAAAAATACAAGGTAAGAATAGAAATATGATGCAAGGCACACAGGGCAAGAGATACAGTGCTACAATTAGGTTACAGACTACGCATGCTGTACATTAGAACACAAGAGAATACGTATGTACAATATGTAAAAAATACACAATAAAATATGTAATTTCTATAGTGGATAAGATCATAAGGAAATTGTAGTTTAATTGACAGAAGGAGTACCATAAGTGATTAATTAGTGAAAACAGTTGCAAGATTCCTTAAAGGCCCTTGCAAAAAGATTTTTAAAGAGGGGTATTTTGACTGGTAGTATCATTTTTAGGGTTTTCTGCATGTCATTTCAGAGAACAGGGAGATTGTGACTTATGGCTGCTTTGCCAAAATGCGTTTTAACTTTAGGAATAATGAGGGAGGTATAAGAAAGGTTTCTTAGTGGGTAGGTCCCTGCCCGACAGAGAGGAAGGCAGTCAGAGAAGTATTTAGGAAGCTTATTGGAGATGGCTGTAAATGTCCAGAGGATTGCATTTTCTTTGTGTCTGTAACTAAAAGAGCTCCACCTACCATAGAATAAAGGGTGCAGTGATGAGTGGAGTATGGCGCATCAGTAATGAATCTGATAGCCTGATGGTAAAGGGTGTCAAGTTTCCCTAATGCTGTACTTGGTCCAAGTCCATATAGGATATCAGCACAGTCCAAGAGTGGTAAGAAGGTAGTTTGCACTAGTCAGATTTTGGCCTCCTGTGTAAGTAGATGCTTTATCCAGAAGAAGATGCCTAGTCTCTGTCTTAATTTTTTAGTTAGGCTCTCAAAATGCTCCAAAAATTATAGCCTATCTTCAACCCATACCCCCAAGTATTTAAAGTTTGACACAAATTCTAAGGGCTCACCTAAAAGCGTCTGAATAAGAGGGATTGTAGGTGTGCCCTTGCTTTTGTTAGTGTTTGCAGAGTGAGCAAAGAACATAGCCTTAGTTTTTTTAGCATTTAATAACAGCTTCAAATGCAGTAGGTTTTCCTGCAAATGGTTAAATTCAAGCTGGAGATCTTTGCAAGCCAATTCCGGTGTAGGCCTGTCTAAGTACAGCACAGTATCATCAGCAAATAGATGAATCCTAGTGTCCTTAATGCCATCATTTAAACTGTTAATATAGACGGCAAACAGCAGTGGTCCTAAAATGGACCCTTGAGGCACTCCTCTTTGCACAGTTTTCAGCGTGGAGAGATTGCCCTCTGCTTTGACTTGTTGACAGTGATCAGTAAAGTAGTTAGGAAACCACTTAGTAGCCAGAGGGTCTAGAGTCTACTCCAATGATACGTAGGGTGGTCAGGAGCAGGTCATGGTCCACCATATTGAAGGTTTTGCTAAGATCAAGGAATAGGGAGCATACCTTCTTTTTGTCATCTAATGCCATCTGCCAGTCATTGGAGACCTTAGCAAGCATGGAGATTGTACTGTGGTGAGATCTAAACCCAGATTGTTCTGTGTTAAGAAGATTGTGAGCATCAAGGTGTTGTCTGAGTTGTGAATTCACTACTTTTTCCAATAGTTGGACAAGATAGGAAGTAAGAAAATTGGGCGATAATTGTTTAGGTCACTGGTATCCCCAGACTTAAAGAGTGGGATCACTTGTGCTGTTTTCCGTATTGCAGGGAGAGAACCTTGAGTCAGTGCATTGGGGCAGAAGTTTGACGTCTTTGCAGAATATTTAAACTAGCAAATGGGGAGGGGGGTGCAGCACCTGATATATCAAACAGGAAGAACATCCCTCCCCCTCAGCTAGTGATCAAATAGGAGTTCAGCATGTTTGTAGTTCATTTGCATTACCAGGTAAGGAAAAAGGACTGGCTCCCCATACCACATGCAGGGGAAATGCCAGACCTGACCCAGCAACTAACACACCAAAGACTGGACAATGGAAAATCATGTACACAAATGCCCGCAGTCTGGGAAACAGGATCTCAGACCTGCAGGCAAAAATGACAGCGGCTAAACTGGACATAGTAGCCATTAGCGAGACATGATTCATGAGTAACAACACTTGGGAGACTTCAGTACCCAGATATGTACTGTTCAGAAGAGACCGAGGTACAAAAAGGGGGGTGGGGGGGAGTGGCCCTTTGTGTCAATGAAAATATCAAAGCTACAGAAATTCAGAATACACATAAGGAGCCAGAAGAACTGTGGGTCACCCTGGAAACAGGAAATGGGGCAACCATATGAACTGTGGTTGTCTACAGGCCTCCAGACCAGGGGGAGGACATAGACACATTACTGTTAGAATATATGCAAAACATAAAGAGCTAAAGGGGAGGTTCTGATAATGGGAGACTTCAACATGCCAGAAACAGGTTGGTCAATATCAGCAGGAACATCCACCAGAACTAGACACATAATGGATTCCATGGAGGGGGAGGGCCTCAAACAACTTTTATAACAACCCACAAGAGACAGGGCTATCCTAGATCTAGTACTGACTAATGGGGAAGGATCATAGATCTGCAGGAGGAAGGTCACCTGGGGGCCAGTGACCATCACATGGTATGGTTCAATTTGGCCACTAGAACTAAATCACCCTATTCCAAGGCAAACATATGGGACTTCAGAGGAGCTGACTTTGATAAGATTGCCAACAGAGTTAAGCTAGCCCTGGCAAGAAGAGGTACAGGTGAAGGGGTATAGTCAAAGTGGGCAAGTATTAAGGATGCAATAATTGAAGCAACTTCCCATTGTGTTAGAGAGAAAAGCAAGAGCAAAAGAAGGAGGAAGCCACTTTGGTTCTCAAAAACAGTAGCAGAGAAGACCAAATCCAAAAGTCTGGCCTTCAGGAAATATAAGGGAACACAGCAGGATGAAGATAGGGAGGCATACCAAACTTCTCTAAGGGAAACAGGGAAGGCAGTAAGGCAGGCAGAGGTTCAAACTGAGGAAACACTAGCAAAAACAGTAAAAGAAGGGAACAAGACTTTCTATAGATACATTAGTGAAAGGAGTAAGTCCAGAGGGGGTATTGATAAGATCAAAGGGGATAAGTGGGAGTGTGTGGAAGACAACCAAGGAAAAGCATCTATCCTAAATAGATACTTCTGCTCAGTATTTACTAAGGAGAAGGAAGGGCAGGGCCCACAGCTCAGCACCATGGACGGGGGGGGGGTGCACTAGTCCCTTCACAAAAGAAAGGATCCTACAAGAGCTCACTAAGCTCAGGGTGGACAAGGCAATGGGACCTGATGGCATACATCCCAGGGTGCTAAAGGAGCTAAGGGTAGAACTAGCAGAGGTATTATCAGAACTGTTTAGTGAGTCTCTGAGCATAGGAGAGGTCCCAGAAGACTGGAGAAGGGCTCATATGATCCCATTCCACAAGAGTGGTAGCAGGGAGGAGGCAGGGAATTACAGACCAGTCAGTCTTACCTCAGTAGTGGACAAGATTATGGAGGCAGTCCTAAAGGAAAAGATAGTGCAACACCTGGAATCCAATGGAGCACAGGATCCAAGACAGCATGGGTTTACAACAGGAAGGTCCTGTTAAACTAATCTCATAGATTTCTTTGACTGGGTAACCAGAGTGGTGGACCAAAGGGGTGCATTTGATGTCTCCTACCTCAACTTCAGCAAAGCTTTCAATACTGTTCCACATAGAAGATTGATTAATAAGCTGGGTAGGCTTGGGGTGGGTCAGGTGTTGGTCAACTGGGTGGCAAACCAGTTGGCGGACAGAAAACAGAGAGTGGTGGTAAATGGTATACAGTCAGAAGAGATGCCAATCACAAGTGGGGTACCTCAGGGATCAGTCCTGGGGTCAGTCCTCTTCAATATCTTCATCAGTGACATTGCAGATGGACTGGAGGGTAAGGTTTGTCTGTTTGCAGATGACACCAAGATATGCAACAGAGTAGATGACCCAGATGGGGTGGGCAGAATGAGAAGAGATCTGGATAAACTGGCAAAATGGTAGGAAGAGTGGCAACTGAGGTTTAATCCAAAGAAGTGCAAGATCATGCACATAGGGAAAAAAAACCCTGAAGCCACCTATAGGTTGGAAGGGGAGTTGCTGGCAATCACAGGAAAAGAAAGAGACTTGGGCATCATCATCGCAGATGACCTGAAATCATCCAAGCAGACCACTAAAGCAGTAGGTAAGGCTAGAACGATGCGAGTGTATTAGTAAGGGTATCTCAAGTTGTAAGAGGAAGGTAATAATCTCTCTTTACAAGACACTGGTTAGACCTCATCTGGAGTACTGCATGAAGTGCTGGAGGCCACACCTGCATAAGGACATTTACAAAGTGGAAGCAGTCCCAGAGAAAGGCAACCAAAATGGTTCAGGGACTGCATCAGAAAACATATGACGACAGATTAACAGAGCTCAATATGTATACCCTAGAGCAAAGGAGGGAAAGAGGTAATATGATAGAAACATTCAAAGATCTTAAGGGCATTAACAAGGTGAAAGAGTTTAACATGTTTCAATATAAGAAAAATAGTAGGACAAGAGGACACAGCATGAGATTAGAGGGGAGGCCGATTAAGGGGTAATGTGAGGAAGTTCTTTTTCACAGAAAGGGTAGTGGATGCATGGAACGGCCTACCTCAGAAAGTGGTGGATATGAATACAGTGCAGGGCTTCAAACAGGCATGGGATAGGCATAAGGGAGCAATACAGATGAGTATGAATAGATAGGCCATTGACAGAGTACAGGCCTATGGCAGATTCATAAGGTAGAAAAAATGGGCAGACTGGATGGGCCTTGCAGTTATTTTCTGCAGTCAACTTCTATGTTTCTATGTTTATGGCTTCAGACCCCCTTCTGGACCCTTTATCTGGTAAATGCTGGCTACATCATTTCGAGAATGCCCCTGACAACCACCTAAATGCCACTTTCAAGCAGGGGCTTGCTGTCTTCCCTTGTGATAAGGTTAGCTACTTTTTGTTCATCTTCCCCTAGTGCCCTCACCCCCTTGTAGCCTAACAATACCCCCCCTCCCTGCTTCCTCATTTCCTTGCTATGTCTGAAGAATTGTTTTCCCCCTCCTTTAACCCCCTTCACAGTATTCGGCTCCTTGTCTGCCTTTGCATCCCTGACTGCCCTCTTTTCTTCTCTAGGTTTTTATTTGAAACTCTCCCAATTCCTTCTTCTCCTGCTTTACATGTACCTGGTAATAACCTTTTTTCTTGACCCTCACTGCTTCTCTGCTCCTTTCTGAGAACCATATTTGTCTCTTGTATTGGTTTTGTTTTGCAACAATTCTTGTGCATGACTTTGTTGCCTTGAGAGATCCCATTAACTGGCCCCATCTTTCCTCTCACCTCGGATGCTGTCCATCCTGGTCGATTTGTCTTGGACAAACTTCCTCATCCAGTTAAGGTCTGCCTTTTTGAAATCTAGGACTTCAGTTTTTGATAGGAACATTCTGGCCCTAAGAGCCAGCCTGAACCAAATGGAGTTATGGTCGTTGGACCCCAGTGGCTTCCTTATCCTCACTCACCATCTCTGAGTTGGTGAGCACCAAATCGAAAATGTTTACCATTGTAGTGGGTTCCTTAACCAGCTGCACCAGCCGGCAGTCCTGCAAGGTATCAAACAGGGCCTGTCTTCTGATATAATTGGCCACTGGAATGTCCCAGTCTATATCAGGCAGGTTCAGATCACCCACCACCACCACCTCCCCCTCCTTCACTCCCCTTGCCAGGTCTTCCCTAAGCTCCCTATCTCTCTTTTTCCCTTGTCCTGGGGGTCAATAGATACCACCCACCAGTATTTATTGCCTGAGGGCATCATGAGGTGAACCAACACAAACTCTATTTCCCCTTTGCTTGCCATGATGTGTTCATTCTACACAGCTTCTATGCCCTCCCTTCACATCGAACAGGGCAAGCCCCCCCCCATCCCTTTGCCTATCCCTCAATACTGGCTAAATATTGTATAACATGGGACAGACAAGAACCAGTCATTATTCTCTGTGGCCCACGTTTCTGTGATGGCTTCGAGGTCCACCTCCATGTCTGCCACTAATGGCTGTAACTCTTTAATTTTATTACCCAGTCTCCTGGCATTAATGCAGATCCCATTCCAACTACCGCTGGATCCTCTTTTGCTGACTCGTAATCCTACACCTACATTCTTTCTTATTCTCCCTACCATCTTATTTTTTCTATTGCTCTCAGATCCTGAGAGTCTCCCAGGTTGCCTCTTCCACTACTCCTTTTTGAACATCAACCTGATTCCACATTACTGCTACCAGTCCCCAGTATAGGAGGAGCACTAGCTAGGTTCTCCATATTTCCTCATCCCCTTTACTGTGGTTCCCCTAGCTTCAGTGTGCCCTGCAGTCAGTTTAGCTGTCTAATGTAGATGTCAAACTTCTGCTTCAGTGCTCTTGTCCCCTCTCTGGTCAGGCGAAGGTTGTCACAACCCTGCGAGTACAAACCCCTCCTTGTTGGTTCCAGGTCTATCTTCCCAACCTAGACAGGCCCTGGTTCTGAGTGATTCAATAATTAAATACATGGATAAACTGATCTGCTATCCAAACACAATAGAACGTGTAGTAGTTTCAGGAGGACAACAATGAAGGATATTACATATATGACTAAGAATATATTTAAAAATGCCAGGAAATCCCCCTTGTAATTGTTCATATTGGTACCAACAACCTGAATAAACGCAATGTAGAAGACATAAAAAAGAATACATTGAACTCAGTGAAACTGTGGTCAGCAGAGGAAGTGAAATTCATTTTTTTCTGAAATTTTACCAGTTCCCAGAGCAAACCACTATAAGAGAAACAAAACAAAAACAATAAATGAGTAGTTGATAAAATGGACACTGACTAAAGGTTACCACTGCATTACTCACTGGGAACAATTTGAAGATGATCAGGGGTTGTTCAGCTGGGATGGCCTTCATCTAAGCAGTAGAGGCAGCTATATACTTGGGTGGAAATTTGTACAGATTATCTCCAAATCTTTAAGCTTATAGACAAGGGGAACATGAGTGAAGTATTAACACATATTGATGTACACTCAAGCACTGACAACATTTTGTGCTCTTGTCTATTGGCTAATGCTAGGAGCTTGAATATGGATCAAAAGTGTGAACTCAAAGTTATCATATCAGAGCTACAGGTGGGTGTTGTGTTCATTAATGAAACATGGTGGGATGAAAGAAGTACCTGGATGTGTAATATTGATGGTTACCACTTATTCCATAGAAATAGTTAGAAGGGGAGGAGGATTTGGTTGCTATATAAAGAATGAAATCAACTGTTCACAAATAACGCCACTCTGTTATCCTACAATACAAAAAGAATCCTTTTGGTTACAACTGAAGTTTAGTAACACACTAAAAATCATAATATGTATCTGTTATAGGTCTCCGTCTTGCAGCAGGGATTATAACAATGTGTTATTAGAAGAAATTAGCTCAGCTTCAAGTCTTGGTGATTGTATAATTTTTGGTGATTTTAATGCACCAGGAATTTGTTGGGATACCAAGGTGGGGTTCTCTGAATTTGAAAAAGACCTACTGAGCGCTCTTAAAGTGAACTCAGTGGAGCAATTAGTAAATGTCCCCACCAGGGGTAAAACAGTCTAGATCTAGCTATCACTAATATCCTAGATGGTATTTCAGATCCGTTGGTTATAGATCCATTAGGCACTAGCGCCCGCCTGATGGTAACCTGTAGTATCTCTTATTGTAAAATTCTAACACCTTCTTTAGTTACAACCGTGCAACTAAATACTCTTTGAAATCCTTATACTGGAATTCTATGTTACTGAATCTGGATACTGTAGACTATTGGAGTAAAATCAAAAACACTATCCTGGAATTAGGATCTAAGCATGTCCCCATAGAAGTAAAGTATAATAAAAAGGCAAAATTCCCTTGTGGCTAATTCACCAAATAAGAAATCAAATCAAACATAAAGAACAAACTTTTCCAAAACATAAAAAGAAGCCATCGGAAGAAAGCTTAAATAAACACAAATCTGTACAAAAGCTATAAAAAATATGATAAGGAAGGAGAAATATAAACTGGAATTTAGGCTATCCCATATCAAGGATAATAACATTGTTTTATTCCTATATAAATAAAAAAAAGAATACTCAAAGGTCAGTAGGTCCCTTGGTGTCAGATAGTAAAACTATAACTGATGATAAAGAGATGGTGAATCAATTCAATTCATATTTTTGTTCACTATTTAATAAATCTAAACCTAACTTGGTGAATGTACATTGTGATATTACTCAGCATTTCTCCCAGGCAGATATCTTGGCTGTATTAAAAAATATAAAAGGAAATACAATGGAATCTGCTTAAATGCACACCTGTTTTGCAGCAAGAAAATGTGCATTTAAGTGGAATGTGCGTTTATCCGAACTCCTGTGTTTACAATGCAACATAAAGAAAATAACAGAGACCTGACACTGTAATGGCATTCCACATTTCTTTATCATAGCAATATATTCATTTTTTTTAATTCAATATGCTTTATTGTTTTTCCTCATATACCAACACAATAAGAACAACAACAAAAGAAAAATTACAGTCAAGAAAACAAGATATAAAATACTCAGAATTCCAGCATTTTACACTATTAAGTAAACAATGATAAAAAAAAATCACATAAAAGAAAAATAACCCCACCCTACCACCCCTTCTATGTTTCCCCTACCTTCCCAACCCCCTAAGTCCCATTCTGCATAATGGCGGGAGAAATAAAGTGAGGAGAAAAATAATGGGGAGTGAAAAAAAAAGAAAAAAGGGAACAGATATAAAGATGAGACAACTTGACTTCCAAGTACTACATGTTTACAGTGAAAATATTCTAAATTTTAAAATGTGCTGCAGTGCTGCAATTACAAATAACTTAAAGAAGCACAATGCTATAAAAAATATATCAAAGTCGATCATCTGTCCCATTATCTGTATTGCTTATGGACCTGAAAAAGGAAATAATTTTAGTCTGTTTGCAGGTTTTCAGTGCCAGCTGAGTGATATAGGGTGTTAAATGTTGCTTCACAACTGCTTAGAATCACCTGTGCACTTAAGAGGTGCTAACTACCTAGGGAGAGAAGTATTGGTGAACTGCAAAGCTGTGCATTTAGCCAACATGTGCACTTATCCAGTGTACACTTAATACATTTTTTAACTATGTGAATAGCAAAAAAACAGAGAAACAGGAAAAGTGTGCACTTACCAGGAATGTGCACTTACCTGATGTGCACTTCAGTGGAATCCACTGTACTTCCCCAGGACCTGATAACGTCCACCCACTATTTCTGAGAGACTTGGCAAACAAATTGGCATACTCCCTTATGCTATTATTTAATAAATCCTTGGGAAGTGTAGTGGTCCCATTGGACTGGAGAGAAGCAATAGTGATACCCCTCCATAAAATGGGTATGAAAAGTGTTACCTCGAATTATAGACCAATAAGTCTAACTTCTGTTTGTAGTAAGGCTACTGAGAGGTTAATACAAACAATCACTGATATGGAAATAGAAGTACTAGGTTTACAGGACATTACCCAACATGGTTTTAAAAGGGAGTTGTCATGCACTACTAGCTTGATTGCCTTCTACAATAAAGTTGGTGTAAGTTTGGACTCGGGTATACCAATTGATTTGATCCTTCTGGATCTTGGAAAGGCATTCAACTCGGTACCCCATGATCTCCTAAATGATAAGTTATGTCAAATGGACCTACTTATGTGTATTGCAGGGTGCCTATCTGATCACACCCAAAAGGTAAAAATAAATGGTGTGATCTCTAAAAGTGGTCTAGCAGGAAATGGAGTTCACCAGGTCTTGGTACTAGGATCATTGCTGTTTGGTTTGTTTGTGAGTGATATAAACCTAAATGTGTCAAATAATTTGTTAAAGTTTGCAGATGACACAGAGTTGTGGGGGAGGGGGGTTGATACAACAATATTTAATTCATTGACAAAAGACTTAAAATTTATAGAAGACTGGGCTACTTTGAAAAAATTGAAGTTTAACCCCGAAAAATGCAGTATGATGCATTTCGGTAGGAATAACCCAAGTTATTCTTACTTTATGAATAACATTCAGCTATGTACCGAATACAAATAAAGGGACTTTGGTACAATGGTAAACAATAAATTATTCCCTTCAGATCATTTTATTCAGGTCTCTAGAAACTCAAATGTTCTTTTAAGATCAATCAAATGCTCATTTGTTTCAAGGAACAAACAATGTTTGCTACCAACATATAACACCTATGTTGTCCCACATCTTGACTTTGGATCACCTTTCTGGAGTCCTAACTTAAGGAAGGATGTCAACCTTGTGGAGAAGACACAGAGAAGAGCAATAAAAATGATTAAGGGCATGGAACACATGACTTATGAAGCTAGATTAGATTCCTTGGGTTTATTTAGCTTGGAAACTAGACGAAAAAGAGGGAATCTGTTGCTCTTACATAATATCTTAAAAAATCCTGATCTAATGACTCAGTATTGTTTACAATTTAAAGACAAGACTACAACTTAAAGATCACATGACATTTATTAATCCCAAGGGTTAATACAAATATTAGACAAAACTTTTTCTCAATACGTGTGGCAGCAGTATGGAATAAATTTCCTGTGTAAACAAGCCTACATTCATTAGCTTTATACAGGGATTGGATGATTATATAATAACAAATAAGGGGCTATACTAATCCACCCACGAGGCGTGGGAGGCAATCCAGATGGGTCTCATGGCCTCTTTTTGCCTAGTACTACCAAGTAAACCAAGTAAACCTTTAAGAACCTCCTGTCCCAGAAGTCCCCTAATCCACTGCAAAGTTGTACTATTTCTCCGGTCACCTTCCCTTTAACCACCAATTTAATTCATTTATCTCTCCCCTCCTTACTCTACCTTTCCTTCCCCTCTACTCCACACAGGAAGGACCTTGAGAAAGGCCAAAGAGGCTGAGTATGCCTGCAATCTGCTCCCCAGCTTCTGAAATGCTGCATCTCTTGCTCTACAGGTTGGTTCGCTGGATCATTGGTACCCAAGAATGTCATCACCCCAAGCTTCCCTCCTCCCTCTCTGCTATCCTTGTTATTCCATCTATGTCCCAGATGGCTGATGCCCCAGTAAGGTACATGGCCACCCCCTTCTCCTCCCACCCACCCCACTCTCTACTCCCCTGTTCACAGAATCCCCAATCACTAAGACTCTTCTGGCTGTCTTCTTCTTACTCTCACCACTAGGTGCCACTAGGTCATCTGTCCCACATTCCTCAACTGACCCAGAGTCCCCCCTGGTGGAGTCAGTTAAATGAGTCTCCTCCAGGGGTGTGGGGTTGGTTGTACTCATTTTGGCACAAGGTACCCTTCCCCCTCACTTTCCCCACCACTCTCCACCCCTCGGACCAGTGGACCTCTGGGTGAATGGGGGTGTGGTCTGTGTGCTCCAGTTCAGCAGGTGCCACAAGAGAGGGTTATCTCTTCTGTCACTGCTACCAGCTGAGCACTGAACTCTGCAAAGTTCCTGCAGAAGGGCCAGTGACTCCTTCTCCACTGCATAACCCCAGGAAAGCAGTGCCCCACAGTCCCTGCAACTGACTTGCTTCCCACTAAACCTCATCTCTGTACTGATCCTTACAATAACCCTCAGACTTGTGGTACTAACCAGTTTTCCCCTACCTATCTAGTACCCTTAATTAAAGTTAAAACATTAAATCAGCAGACTGGAAACTGCCTTTACAAAGTATACCAAACTGATTTCTGACAATAAGCAGTGCTACCGTAGCTGAAGCAAATTCCCAAACTTCATGAACTTCTTGCCTGCTGTAATTCATTTTATTCAAATAGCATTTTTTTGATAAATTATTCATTACAGAGGACATCTGCTTTGCTGTGCATGCACTCATCTGGCTTTCTGATGCTCTGACCTGTCATGGCAGGCAGACAAGAACTTTCAGCCCCAATAGGTTGTGGTACACCTGGGTGAAATGTGCGGATTTCACTTCTGTGGAATTTCTGCGAAATTGTGCATTTTCCGTAGATTTCCATCTAATTTTTGCCTCTTGCAGATTTCACAATTTCCCGTGGAATTTCCCAAACTGCAGAATTATTATTAGTTCTGCAGATTCTCAATTTCTGCAGAATTTCTCCTCCAAACTGCAGAATTATTGTGAGTACTGTGGAAAATTTGTATGAATTTGTGGAACTTGCAGTTATTGACATAATCCGCAGTTTCATCATGAAACTGTGGAATAATATTCTGCATGCTTTTTAGTCATGTGATTTACTTAATTTAGGCAGGAAATTAATTATAAAAATCCTACTCTTTTTACTGTGACTGTCTGTCCATTAAATGTAATAATTTTGGTGGTGTTAAATAAGACTGCCTATTCAATATTATAGCAGTTTCCAAACATTCTTATTTGAAAAATTTCGTCAGAAATATTCCACAGTTTATGCAGAAAATCCGCAGGTCATAAAAACACCTTTAAACCTATCAGCATATGCAGATGATATACTGCTGCATCTGGAGGAAACAGAAACCTCATTGCCAGCTCTTTTGGAGGAAATCAACAAATTTGCTAAAGTTTCAGCTTATAAGCTTAATTTATCTAAGACTAAGGTGTTCCCATTGAACTGTAGAATCGCTAAAACCAGCATTTTAGAATCAGGCCTCTCCTGGGAGTATCGATCCTTCACCTATCTGGGGATAAAGATTTCCTGAGGAATCTCTTCCATGTTCAAGGACAATCTGGCTGCGCTAGTACAGCTGGTGCAGACTGATATGAATAGGTGGAGTGAGCCTCCTATGATGTTATTGGGACGCTGTAATATTCTGAAAATGAATGTTTTACCGAGACTCCTATACCCATTAGGAATGATGGGTTTTTATATTCCCAGGAAATGGTTTACGAAATTGCAGAGAATGTTTAGCAACTTTCTCTGGAAGAATAAACCTCCCAAACATGCGTTCCATAAACTGACTGCTCCTAAGCTGGAGGGGAGATTAGCTCTTCCTTCTTTGTTTACTTATTATGGGGCACAACAGCTTAGCAAAATGGCCCTGTGGTGCCAGATGGACTCACTCGTGGATGCTGGCAGGTATTCTGCATTATGGCTAAATATTGAAGGTAAAGTGGCGAGGAGTGTTAATTGCTCCCTGGCTGCTCTTGTATATGTTAGGTTCTCCAAGCTTGATAAATCACTCAGGTCTACTCCTATAGAGTGGTCTCTCAAAGCATTGCATCAAATTCTCCAATATTACTCCATAAAGTGGCATGGGTCTCCCCATCAACCTTTAGTTAACAACCCACAAATATTAGTTGGTAGGCGCCCCATTCCACCTTCTTTTCTTCCACAGCTCAAACACTGTACATTGGCTAACCTGCTACAAAATAACAGGTTAGCTCCTTTTCAAACTCTGCAGACGCATTTTCACCTTAGTTTTAAAGACTTTTTTAAGTATTTGCAAGTCAAAAGTGCACTAGCAGGATTTCATAAAATGGAAGATGGGTCTGATTACTTGACTGAGAGACTGCAACAAGTTCGACAGAGCACAGAAACAGCCCATGAAGTCTCAAAGATTTACAAGCAGCTTCAAGTGATGGACCATAATCTTCCTACTGAAGTTTGCTATTATTGGGTACATGAGCTTTCATTGTCGACTGAAGTGGAGTTCTGGAAGAAAATTTGGGGCACGAATTATAGATATATTAAACAAGATAGATTACTCCTTGTGCAATTTAAGATTATGCATATGTATTTTACACCAATTAAACTGTATAATGTGGGTCTTGCAGCTTCTCCTGTTTGTTTCAGATGCAAGAGAACCCAGGGCTCTCTTCATCATATGCTATGAGAATGCCACAATACGCAGGTTTTCTGGAGGTCTATCCAGCAAAAATTGGATCTAATACTAGGGTTGGATACCTGATTTACCCCTGAGGCCTGTATGTTGGCGATATTTCCGCCAGGAACCCCAGTAGTATGGCAGGCTCACATTACACTAATCGTGGCCATAGCTAAGCTAGTAATGCTTAGGCACTGGATGGAGGACGCTCTTCCTGCAGTCTTGGAGTGGTATCGAGAAATTCTGCTTGCCATTCAAGTAGAAAAGCACATTGCCACAGTAAGACAGAGATTACAATGTTACCAGACTATCTGGGAGCCCCTAATGACATTACTTTCTCTATGGAACTTAGGATAGTTTGCTGAAATTATTCCAGGGTGTGGCCGGAAAATATGGGAATCAAGTATTTTTATCTTTACGGAATGTGGCATTAAAACTTACTCTTGTCTTTTTCCTCCGTACGGACTTTTTTTTTCTTTATGAAGGTTTTCTGTAGCTGTGCAGAGGGAGTTTCGGGGGTGTAGAAGGGATGGTGGGGGAGGGGTGGTGTTAGAGAGGGGAAGGGTTTTAGGCCGAATCACTTAATGAAGGATACCGTTAAACATTGGATAGAATATGTTAGACTATTTTCTGCTGTATCCTTGTACTGTGGTTACCATGTTTGTTTATGAAGGAAAATAATAAAGTATACTGAATTGAAAAAAAAAAAACCTTAAAAAATCTGCAGTTACTTGATTGGCTGATTTAGGTTCCATGAGGTGGTGCTTTTGGTGTCAAAGGTCCATGTTACCGTAGCAACCACTCTCCCCCTTCAAGTCAAGTGACTGCTGCGCCTTGCTTTCTGTGCAGTTCTCTAGAGTTTGGTAAAGTGGAAAGTTCTGCTGCTCTGCGTGTCTGCATTTTGTGCATTCAACTAGAAAAAAAAACTGCATTTCAATCTGATTGAAATAGCTGTAGATCATTTTGTAGTTGGATCCTCCTTCAGAAATCGGATATATGAAACTTGATTAATTGTTTCAATAGTTAGTTAACAGGATAGGACATAGTGCGTGTGTGTGTGCAGTTTAAACTACCTTTAGTTTTAAACAGCAGTTTAGTATTATTTGACTTGAAATTAAAAGCAAAACTGTGAGAGGCTGTTCCTATTGTTCCTTAACAGTATTAAATTGTATTTGAGTGATCTACTGATTTTGCAATTATATACACTTATGGTATAGATATTATTTGATTGTTTGTTTTTGTGTGTCAGTTAACATTTGAGTAAAAAAAATGGCTGGAAAGAAGTCAGGTACTAGGGTTAGTATGCGTGGTGGACGTGGTAGTTCAGTGGCTCTTTTGAGCTGTAACTCCCTTCCTGAAGCTCCAGCTGTAATGTTGCGTGATATGAATTTTGAATTTGATGCTACTGCAGGTCCTTCCAGGAGCAATAGTACTGTAGGTCCTGTGGTTGGCAGCACAGTGGGTGCAGGTAGTAGAAGCAGCACTATAGGTCCTATGGTTGACAGTAGAGTGGGTGCAAGTAGTAGCAGAAGCACTGTAGGTCCTGTGGTTAGCAGTAGTGTGGGTGCAGGTGTTAGCAGAAGCACTGTAGGTCCTGTGGTTGGCAGTAAAGTGGGTGCAGGTAGTAGCAGCAGCACTGTAGCTCCTGTGGTTGGCAGTGGTATGAGTGCAGATAGTAGCAGCAGCACTGTAGGTCCTGTGGTTGGCAGTAGAGTGGGTGCAGGTAGTAGCAGCAGTGCTGTAGGTTCTGTGATTGGCAGGAGAGTAGGTATAGGTAGTAGCAGCAGCAACGTAGGTCCTGGGGTTGGCAGTAGTGTGGGTGCAGGTAGTAGCAGCAGTGGTGCAGGTCCTGCGGTTGGCAGTAGAGTGGGTGCAGGTAGTAGCAGAAGTACTGTAGGTCCTGTGGTTGGCAGTAGAGTGGGTGCAGGTAGTAACAGCGGCACTGTAGTTCCTGTGGTTGGCAGTAGAATGGGTGCAGGAAGTAGCAGCAGCACTGTAGGTCCTGTGGTTGGCAGTAGAGTGGGTGCAGGTAGTAGCAGCAGCACTGTAGGTCCTGTGGTTGGCAGTAGAGTGGGTGCAGGTAGTATCAGCGGCACTGTAGTTCCTGTGGTTAGCAGTAGAGTGGGTGCCGGAAGTAGCAGCAGCACTGTAGGTCCTGTGGTTGGCAGTAGAGTGGGTGCAGGTAGTAGCAACAGTATTGTATGTCCTGTGGTTGGCAGTAGAGTGGGTGCAGGTAGTAGCAGCAGCACTGTAGGTCCTGTGGTTGGCAGTAGAGTGGGTGCAGGTAGTAGCAGCAGTACTGTAGGTCCTGTGGTTGGCAGTAGAGTGGGTGCTGGTTTTAGCAGCAGCACTGTAGGTCCTCTAGCTAGCAGTAGAGTGGGTGCAGGTAGTAGCAGCACTTCTGTAGTCCTGTGGTTGGCAGTTGAGTGGGTGCAGGTAGTAGCAGCAGTACTGTAGGTCCTGTGGTTGGCAGTAGAGTGGGTGCAGGTAGTAGCAGCAGTACTGTAGGTCCTGTGGTTGGCAGTATAGTGGGTGCAGGTAGAAGCAGCAGCACTGTAGGTCCTGTGGTTGGCAGTAGAGTGGGTGCAGGTAGTAACAGCAACACTGTAGGTCCTAGGGTTGGCAGTAGTGTGGGTGCAGGTAGTAGCAGCAGTACTGTAGGTCCTGTAGTTGGCAGTAGAGTGGGTGCAGGTAGTAGCAGCAGCACTGAAGGTCCTGCGGTTGGCAGTAGAGTGGGTGCAGGTAGTAGCAGTAGCACTGTAGGTCCTGCGGTTTGCAGTAGAGTGGGTGCAGGTAGTAGCAGCAGTACTGTAGGTCTTGTGGATGGCAGTAGAGTGGGTGCAGGTAGTAGTAGCAGCAGTACTGTAGGTCCTGTGGTTGGCAGTAGAGTGAGTGCAGGTAGTAGCAGCAGTACTGTAGGTCCTGTGGTTGGCAGTAGAGTGGGTGCAGGTAGTAGTAGCAGTACTGCAGGCCCTGTGGTTGGCAGTAGTGTGGGTGCAGGTAGTAGCAGCAGTGCTGTACATCCTGTGGTTGGCAGTAGAGTGGGTGCAGGTAGTAGCAGCAGCACTGTAGGTCCTGTGGTTGGCAGTAGAGTGGGTGCAGGTAGTAGTAGCAGTACTGCAGACTCTGTGGTTGGCAGTAGTGTGGGTGCAGGTAGTAGCAGCAGTACTGTATGTCCTGCGGTTGGCAGTAGATTGGGTGCAGGTAGTAGCAGCAGCACTGTAGGTCCTGTGGTTGGCAGTAGAGTGGGTGCAGGTAGTAGCAGCAGTACTGTAGATCCTGTGGTTGGCAGTAGAGTGTGTGCAGGTGGTAGAAGCAGTACTGTAGGTCCTGTGGTTGGCAGTAGAGTGGGTTCAGGTAGTAGCAGCAGCACTGTAGGTCCTGTGGTTGGCAGTAGAGTGGGTTCAGGTAGTAGCAGCAGCACTGTAGGTCCTGTGGTTGGCAGTAGAGTGGGTTCAGGTAGTAGCAGTAGCACTGTAATTATGTCGAAAGAAATTAAATCTTGAGTGACAGAACATGTAAACTACAGAGAATATTTAAGTCAAACTTCATGAGGTGGATACTGAAATGGTTATTCATTTAACAGGGAGGGGAGGCGAGCTGCTCTGATAGTACTAGGAAGATATTCTTTTGATGTCCTCAGTGCTTATTTATTAATCCATCTCCATCGGGTGAGAATATCATAATAGCTTCCTAACGTTTCTCGTGTTAGGAAAGACATGCTGCATCACAGGATTACAAACATTTGTGAACAGGTAGTGTATATATATATATATATATATATATATATATATAGTCCTTCCTTATTAAACAATCGGTAATCACAGTTTCAGTCCAGAATATTATGTGTTAATTACATGACATGACTTAACTGCAGTGTATGGTTCATTTCCCAAAGATCACATGCAGAGGTACATGTAAATTATATATACTCCATTAATGGTACATTATGGAAGTAACTTAAAATAAGGGAATAGTTTAATATAGTATTTTAACAAAAGTGCATACTTAAGTGTGTAGCGATCCATATGTAAAATTGGTGCCAACATGAATCCATAATTCTTTTTTTAAATCATTTTATTACGGTACATACTGAACTCTCATTCGTGGATTGACCATTAGATTGCACAAACTGTACTTGTTAATTTTCTGTGGGTTTTATTGTTCCCAACTTAGGAAAGAAGATAATAGAGCTAGACTGAGACCCATTCATTTACAGTTAAGATATTGTACATCATTACTGCAATCACTTATCCCAAAAATGATTGCAATACTGAGACAATAAATCCAGATTTGTGAAACCTGATGTTTAAACAAGCTATAAGAGTACGTATCATGATAACATTAAACAATGAAACAATTATTGGTTATTTTTGGCACACAGTTTACATACAGATTGTTTCACACTTTAATCCGCACCAGTTTTTTAATATGGTATATAAACTACTCCCTCTCTTTTGTACTTCATGTCTTAATTTCAAACAGTTACAGTAGCTTTATTATCATTCGAATGTACTTCTGACTGTGATGTTTTTCATATAATTAGCTATACAGTTTTGTTATGTGATTTGACATGACATAACCATGAAATAAATTATTATTGTATGATACAAATCATATGCTACCTGTTCACAAATGTTTGTAATCTTCTGATGAATCGTGTTAATGTCTGAAAGTTAAGTACAGGATATGATGTTGTCACCCAATGGAGATGGCTGAATCAAATTCACTAAATACATTTATGTGTTTGTGCCATTCTTCAAGGTGTAGGGGTGACTCGCTGATTGTGACTTGTCTTAAAACTAAGTACTGCGCTGTATCATACGAACATACGAATACGAACATACGAAATTTGCCAGCAGATAAAGGCCTAGAGGTCTATCAAGTCTGCTCAAATGTGCAGCTAGCACCCCTTATTCTGCAGCTGCCTCTCCCTTCCACCCTTCCCCTTCATTAACCCTCCCCCTTGTCCTGTCCCATCCTCGTTTGAAGCAGTCCACTGTTCTACTGCATACCACTTCTGCAGGTAACGATTCCACCCAGCCACCACCCTCTCTGTAAAAAAGTGTCTCCTCATCTCCCTCCTGAACCTTCCTCGCTCCAGTCTCATATCATGGCCCCTGGTGGCCCTCCTCTCCCTTACTTTGAACAGCCCTTCTGTACCCGTCTTGTTTATTCCTTTCATGTATTTAAAGGTTTCAATCATGTCACCCCTGTCTCTCCTTTCCTCCAGTGAGTACATGTTCAACTCCTTCAACCTCCTCTCATATGATAAGTCCGCCAGCCCCTTGATCATCTTTGTCGCTCTGCGCTGCACCCCCTCCAGTAACTTAATGTCCCTCTTCAGATACGGATGCCAGTACTGCACGCAGCACTCCAGGTGTGGTCTAACTAATGACCTATACTGTGGTAGGATCACCTCCTCCTCCCTCCTCGAGAATATACCCCTTGCAATACAACCCAGCATTTTGTTGGCCTTTGCAGCTGCCTTCCTACATTGTGCTGAGTTGTTCATTGACCCTGTAATGAGCACACCCAGATCCTTCTCCTCCTCTGTCTGGGCTAGCTGCACTCCCCCTAGCTGGTAACTCCTCCTTGGGTTCTTCATCCCAAAATGCAGCACCTTGCACTTTTTGGCATTAAACCACAGTTGCCAGGTGTCTGACCAGGTTTCAAGCTTTGCCAGATCATCCTGCAACCCCTGCCATCTCCCTAGGTCATCCACCACCGCGCCAACCTTGGTATCATCAGCAAACAGACTGATCTTGCTCTTGATGTCCCATGATATGTCTGCAATGAATATCCCAAACAACACTGGTCCCAACACCGAGCCCTGTGGGACACGGCTCATCACTGCCCTTGGGTGTGAGAGCTCCCCACCCACCACCACCCTCTGTTGCCTTCCCTGCAGCCAGTTTCCTACCCATCTCACCAGCTTTGCACCCGCCCTGTGCCTACTAACTTACTTCCCAGCCTTCCATGTGGCACCGAGTTGAATGCCTTACTGAAGTCCAGATACAGGACATCCACTGCATGGCCCCTGTCCAGTTGCCTAGTTACCCAGTCATAGAACTCGACCAGGTTGGTTTGGCAGGCTCTGCCACGTATGAAGCCATGCTGTCTGCTGTCCTGTAGTCCTTTGGCCTCCAGGAGGGCCACCAGCCTCTCCTTCAGGATAGTCTCCATTAGCTTACCCATGATGGATGTGAGGCTCACTGGTCTGTAGTTTCCCGGTTCATCCTTGGGGCCACTCTTGTGAGGGGCACTACATGAGCCATCCTCCAGTCCTGAGGTACACACCTGAATGTAGTGAGGCATTAAATAGGTCTGCCAAAGGTCCTGCAAGGACCTCTGACAGCTCCTTCAGTACCCTGGGGTGGATGCCATCTGGGCCTGGTGCCTTGTCCACCCTCAGTGCCTTCAAACCCTCTCGAACTCTGCCCTCCATGAATTCCCCATCTGTCACCACTTCTCCCCCTGCTTCTGCCATTTCTCCCACCTTGGGTGTCACCCCTCTTCTCTTTAGTAATACTGACAGAAGTACTCATTTAGTGCTTCCGCCTATCGTACCCTGCTTCCACCCAACCCTCCTTTCTAATCCTTACTATGGATCCTCAGCTCCCTTTCTCCCTGATGTACTTAAAGAAGTCCTTCTCCCCCTTCTTAATGCCTTGTGCCAGCCTGAGTTCCGTAGATGCTTTGGCTCCCCTTACTGCCCTTATGACCTCCTTCGATTCTGTCAAGTACTCCTCTCTGTCTTCCCCCCTCCCTGTTTTCTTGTACTTCCTAAAGGCAGCTCTTTTCCTCCTTACCTTTTCCATGACCTCCTTGCTCAACCAGCTCGGTTTCTTAGCCTTAGCCTTAGCCTTCTTGCTCTGGGCTTTGCAGCAGGTTTTGGTTGCCCCCACTATCCCCAGCTTTATGAGCTCCCACCTCTGGTTAGTATCCATACTAGATTGAATTCTGGCCAGGTACCCTTTTACCACTTCCCCCATCCTCCCAAAGTCAGCCCTCCTGAAGTCCAGCACTCTTGTGCCAGATTCCACTCCTTCCTTGCCCATATCCAAGTTGAGCCATACTGAGTGGTGGTCACTCCCTGACAGCGGCTCCTCCACTGTAAGTTCTCTCACAAAGTCCCCATTTGCCAGCACAAGGTCAAGGGTATTCCCTAACCTGGTTGGTTCACTGACCATTTGCAGCAGGAAGCTGTCCTGGAAGGCATCCAGCAGTACCTGTTCCCTTCTGTTCCTGGCTGTTGGGGTGCTCCAGTCCACTCCTGGCATGTTGAAGTCCCCCACAATCACCACACCACCCTTCCGCAGGTCCTCCTGATCTGTTCCGCTAGTTCCCTGTCTAACTCCTCTGTCTGAGATGGTGGCCTGTACACCACTCCCATTCTAAGAGTCCTATTCTTGGAATCCTGGATTTGCACCCAAAGTGACCATGACTACCCTCCTCCCTTCCTCCCTTACACACTTCAGTCCTTCCTTCACATATAGTGCCACTCCCTCCTTTCCCAATCACCCTGTCCCTACAAAATAACCTGTACCCTGGTACAGACAGGTCCCAGTCATTATATTGGGTGGCCCATGTTTCCATGATGGCTGCAATGTCCACCTCTCCTCTGCTGTGAGAACCTGTAACTCTGCAGTTTTCCTCCCAAGGCTCCTAGCATTAAGGGTAAGCACCTTCTACCCTTTCCCCCCTCCCATCCTGCCCTCCTTTCCTAGCATCACCAATAGTACTTGCCATTTGTCCTTTGTCACTGTTATGGGGGGTAAGCTCATATGATTTCCCAACCTGTGGTCTCTGCATATCTCTTCCCCAACTGCCACCCCCCACTCCTAGTTTAAATTCTCAACTTCCTCTATATACTCTTCCATCCTCTGTTTCAACACTTTCTTTCCCTCCTCACTCAAGTGTAGTCTGTCCATGGCATAGAGACTACTGTCCTTCCAGGTCCCTCCCACCCCCCAACAGCCCATACCCTTTAGCACAACACCAGGTTCTTGGCCATCCGTTAAATTCTCTTATTCAGCTTTCTTGTTTGCTTGGCTTTGGCACCGGAAGTATCTCGGAAAAAGTTACTGATCTTCCTGCCCCCTCACATAATTGTGCTAGTTCCTCAAACCTCCTCTGGACTATATCTACTGTCTTGTCAGCCAGGACGTTTGTCCCAAGATGTATAATTAAATGAGGCTTGTCCCTACCCCTCCTATCATATTTCAGAACAGATTGTCCCACCCTTTCCGCTGTCATTCCTGGCATGGCCTCCACCCAAATGCGACTATGCCTCTCCCCCTTGCTACCCCACCTAACTCCTCTTAGTATTGAGTCCCCCAGCACTAAGATTCCACCCCTCTTACTCCCTGCTTGTTTCCATTCATCTCCCTCTCTCATTTCCAGCTCCTCTTCTTCCTCCTGCACATTATTTCCCTTTACCCTGTTGCAATTCTCCCAGCAGAACTTCCCCGCTCCAGTTTGGTCCAGGCATTTATCAATTATCCTCTAATTTCATCATTTCCCTCCTCCACTTTCTTCCTCTCTAGCAGTGCACAGCTGTTTTCTGAAGACCCTTCACAAATGCCTGCCCTCTCTCTTCATAGTAACCTGTCTCTCCTTTCCACTCCATGACTTTTGCCACTTCTTCGCCTCCCTCACAAGTCCCTATCCCTCCTTCCATTTGTCTTTTGTCTCCTGACCTGGTTTCCCCGCAATCGTTCTTCCTGGCCTGGGCCCTTTGTCTCTGCTTCCCTTCTTTGACCCTTTCTCACCACTGTTGGCTTAAATCACCCTCCCTCATCTCCCCTTCTTCCTCCCACCAGTATTGGGCTAAACCCACCCCCAATCTGCCTTGCCTGTCTTAGTTCCTCCTGCAGGCCCTCAATCTCCTTTCTAAATTTTTCTATGTGGTTGCACACTAAACATCCTCCCACACTCCAGGCAATGTTTAGAAAGATTGGTGCACCACAGTTGTTGCAGTCTACCACCCTACCCATTGCTGTCATTGCCCACCAGTGACCCCCCACCCTTCCAGGTGCAGGATACCAAACACTCCCCCAAGTCTCCCCTCTCCCTCCTCTATCAGTGCAAAGCATTTTCTTTATTTCTCTTACCTCCTTTGTTGCACACGTTTAGATATATTGAGCAACTGCTTTTTATATTCCTATCCTTTCTATCCACACTCAAAGAGACTTTAAGTAGCCATTGCACAACCTTCAAACTCCTACTCCTCCTTTTCCCAATGCAATATCAATGCGAAGAAGTAATAATGAAAGCTCCTAGATTTGCATTTACTTCCCTTCCACTGAGACAGCAGTCTCCTCTTCACTTGCTGCTGTTCCTTTCCTGGATGTCTGCTTTTGCTATGACAGGTGCATATCCTTTGCCTGTTTGAGGAAGTGATGTCAGAACCCCTAGTACAAAGAAAATAATGGACCAGGGGTGGGGTGAGGGGTTTGGGGGTGGTGGGACCAGCCCAAGTCTTCCAGAAACAATCAGGTAGCTGAGGCCTCTGGTCAGACCATTATCACCCTTCCCCCACTGTGCACTCAACTTTGCAGCTAGTGAAGCCAGCAACAATGAATCACAATTCTACTCAAAGCCCCCAAAATAGGTTTGCTACCCAAAGAAACAGGACTCAAATTCAAACAGCTTCACCAGCAACACATCAAAATAGGCTTGGAATTAGAAGATATAGGTCTCCAATTCAAAGAAACAGACCCAGTTAAATTACACCAATTATGTTTTAAAACAGAAGAAATAGGCCTCTACAAATGCAGCCTGCCACACAGTGAACCAAACAAATGAGCCCACTTATAGCTACCAAAACAGGTTTCAAAATTCCAACAGCCCCAAACAATAGCCTGCTAGCCCCTTAGTAGTAAGAAAGAAAAGAAATAACATTCTACCAAGTAGAATCCACGAAAAACAATGTAAAACAAGAAGCTACTGTACTGTAGATCTGATCCTGTCCCCCTTCTAGTTCCTTCTGAGAAGCCAAAGCACTGACTCCACACCTGATTCAGCTCTGCCTCCCTACTGAGTGAGACCTGGCAGACCATTATCACCTTCCCACTGTGCACTCAACTTTGCAGCTAGTGAAGCCAGCAACAATGAATCACAATTCTACTCAAAGCCCCCAAAATAGGTTTGCTACCCAAAGAAACAGGACTCCAATTCAAACAGCTTCACCAACAACACATCAAAATAGGCTTGGAATTAGAAGATATAGGTCTCCAATTCAAAGAAACAGACCCAGTTAAATTACACCAATTATGTTTTAAAACAGAAGAATTAGGCCTCTACAAATGCAGTCTGCCACACAGTGAACCAAACAAATGAGCCCACTTATAGCTACCAAAACAGGTTTCAAAATTCCAACAGCCCCAAACAATACCCTGCTAGCCCCTTAGTAGTAAGAAAGAAAAGAAATAACATTCTACCAAGTAGAATCCACAAAAAAACAATGTAAAACAAGAAGCTACTGTACTGTAGATCTGATCCTGTCCCCCTTCTAGTTCCCCACCCGTCTATGTCCCACCTTTGCATTTCAATCACACATTGGTTTCATCAATGATAAAACTGCATAGTAGCATTAATGCTACAGTCATTATTCCATTTTTTTGTATAATTTCAATAGTGTTAAGTCTTCTAGCATGAAAATAAAGCACTGACCACTGAACTATCCCCCCCCCTATTAAATGGATGTCAGATGTGCCATAGATGTAATGATGTAATGCAAGTGTGAGCTAGAAGGATGTTTGTGCTGCTTAAATACCAAATTCTATAAATCATATTAATTCCACAGTCTGTCCCAGTTAAATAAATTTGTGAAATCCTGTCACATTATTGTTTGCAAATATACAAAGCTGTTTTTGATGTAGATCAGTTCAGCACTGTTGAAGCAATAAGGCATGACAGGGGGTGTGTACAGTCACATAATGGACCATCTGAGGTGGGTTGAAGCACGAGGCATAGCCGAGTGATTCCACCACCCGATAATGGCCGTTAGCCAACTATAACACACTCCCTGGAGTGCTATATTACAATTATGAAATGTGTCCTTTTTAGGTAATTTTATGCATTTATTTAAACATGTTACTTTCAGCTGAGCCAGTGTGCTTGGATAATGGTCCTGCTGAAAGCAGCTCTCGGACGATCAGAATTCAACATACCCTGCACTGAGCCACATAGCTGGGCTCAAAGTTGAGCCTGTGCAGATTAGGAACAACTCCTGGCCACCCACAGGCAGGCTGCAGTATTGCAGGGCATAACACAGCAGCCCAGCCATGGGTGGCCACCTGCCCACCCAGAACACCATCCGAAAGCACACACTGATCCCTGGTGGTCAAGTGGAACCCCCCCGCCCATAGCCGTGATCACACAGTATATGTTGAAAGATATATCCCTGGTAGTCTAGTGCCCCCACCCGAGTCCCCAAGTCCCCAATAAAAGACATGACCATTCCTGGTGGTCTAGTAGTGCCCTCCCACCCAAGTCCTGATTCCCAATCAATGTCATTATGACTGTCCCTGGTGGTCTAGTGGACCCCCACCCATTGCAGCGATCAGCGGTAAAACCTCATAATGAAATGCCCTGGTGATCCAATGGCACCCCCACCCCTCCACACCCACACAGAACGCCTTGCCCACCCCACTCCCCCCATCATCGGCGGGTGGCAGCATCCCACCCACATACTGCCCAGCTGCCTGCTGAATGACAGGTACAGTATGGGCTGTAAGCCTGTTGGTCCCCAGTGTGGACCAGAGGGCTTGCAGGGCATACTGTACTAGACAGTCCCAAATCTGTGAATGACTGGGACTGGGACTGGCTACGGGGCGGGGGATGCCCCGGGATCCCCACTGCCCATGTCATGCCTTGCAGGGTGCAAGTCATAGGGCTGTCGTGCACAAGGCATGCAAATGGGTCCATAATGACATGCAAATGACTCCATTTGCACCTTGCATATATTATGGCCTAATTTGCATTCCCTGGCTGAATATCATGGGGGATGTGCCTAGCACAACTGCACTTGCGCTGGCGCATCCCTGTGCTCCCTATCTGTGGCTTGCGCTAGTGCAGTGACACTGTGCCATGCGCAGTATGTGTGCCAACCTTGCCATATTCAACAGTGCTGCGCCATGGCGCATCACAGTTGAATATCACCTGGTTCTGGCCCCGGTGCATCCTAGTTGCACTGCGCCCAGGCTTGTGCCACTGCCCTGTGCAGTCTGAATATCTGGACCCTAGTCTCTAAACTGCTGCTGATGATCCTTTGCTGATGTGTATGCTTTCCAAACACCGGCATGAGCTGTGACCACTAATGCTGAGATGACCACAACAAAACAACATAAACATGAACTACTAGTCCCTAAGCTGTTGCTGATGATCTTTTGGTGATGTGTACACTGTCCACATACCAGCATGAGCCGTGACCACTAATGCTGAGATGACCACAACAAAACAACATTAACATGAACTACTAGTCCCTACTCTGCTGCAGATGAGCCCTTGCCGATGTGCCCACTGTCCAAACACTGGCATCATCCTGACCACTAATGATGAAATGACCACAACAAAACAAAATAAACATGTACTACTAGGCCACAAGGTGGTGCCACTCACTTGCCAGCTGTTTTCAAACCTGGCTGCATCCTCTACTTCTCTGATGTACGCTGCACTTAATTTCATGAAGAGCAAGAAATAAACAGCTTCTACATAACATTGAAGGATGATGATGTAACGCCTCTCGATTGATGAAAATTGTTCAGATTCACATGACAACAGAATTCGCATGCCAATATATCAGGTTAGTGATGATTTATTGTTTTGTTATGAATTTTGGTTATCTATAGCTGAATGTATTGTACTGTGATTGACTATTTCCATCTGCAGTGTTTCTCCTTTTTCATTGTTTGTGAAGGTAAGTATTTTCTGCTGATTGTGCTGTGTTGATTTTTTTCTCTGTCAAAGTACATCGTAATAGTTAAGTCAGATAGCTCACGGTGCATTGTACTCACAACGTTTATGCATTGCAGAGGTCATCTACTAGGAAAATACTAGGACAAGTTTGGGGAGGGGGAGGTTGAGGTAGTGAAGTGGCATCTTATGTAACACCACTGCTGTTATTCTTATGTCCAGTCAGGGGGAAGACACTGCCTAGGCTGCTTATTGATGTTAAGACTGCTATTATTATTGCTGAACAAAATGTGGTTGTTTTATAAGTGGAAGAAATGTTAGTTGCTGTAATGTTGTTCCTCTACAACTCTCTTTCTGATTTATCTTTCCGGCATGCCATCCATGCCTGCGCCCATGTGTCGCAGTTATTATCACAGCCCGCGATGTATGTTGGCACCATGCCGGGCTATTTCCACTGATGCTGTCACTGTTTGTAAAGGTAAGTATTTTCTGCTGATTGTGCTGCGTTGATTTTTTTCTCTGTCAAAGTACATCATAATAATTAAGTCAGATAGTTCACTGTGCATTGTATTCACAACGTTTATGCATTGCAGAGGTCATCTAGTAGGAAAATACTAGGACAGGTTTGGGGAGGGGGAGGTTGAGATAGTGAAGTGGCCTCTCATGGTAACACCACTGCTGTTGTTCTTATGTACAGTAAGGGGGGAGACAGTGCCTAGGCTACTTATGCATGGGACAGACATAAGGGAATTATTGAGGGGGGTAGGAAGAAATAGGCTGTTCGTTAACTAGTATCTGCAGCTTATCCAGTAGGTAGGGAAATGGTTAGACTAGGTGGGCCAAGCAGTCCTTATCTGCCATTAAAGTCCATGTTTCTACATTTCTTATTGATGTTAAGACTGCTATTATTATTGCTGAACAAGACGTTTGTTTTATAAGTGGAAGAAATGTTAGTTGCTGTAATGTTGAATTCCTCTACAACTCTCTTTATGATTTATATTTCAGGTATGCCAATCACATGCTATGCCAGTTCTGATGCTGCTGCGGATCTGACCACCACTCCTGCTGTGCTGTCCCATCAAAGCCTGCTCATGCTCACTGGCACCACTCTCAAGACAGAATCAAGGAACACCGTAATGAGGAACTACTAGGCCCTGAGGCAGTGCTGCTGCTGATCTGACCACCAGTCCTGCTGTGCTGTCCCATCAAAGACTGCTCATGCTCACTGCCACCTCTCTCATGACAGAATCAAGGAACTCTGTAATGAGGAACTACTAGGCCCTGAGGCAGTGCTGCTGCTGATCTGAACACCACTGCTGCTGTGCACTGCAGTCCCATCAAAGCCTGCTCATGCTCACAGCCACCACTCTCAAGACTGAAGCAAGGAACACCGTAATGAGGAACTACTAGGCCCTGAGACAGTGCTGCTGCTGCTGATCTGACCACTACTCCTGCTGTACTGTCCCATTAAAGCCTGTTCATGCTCACTGCCATGCCACCACTCGTAAGACCGAAGCAAGGAACACCGTAATGAGGAACTACTAGGCACCAAGACAGTGCTGCTGCTGATCTGACCACCACTCCTGCTGTGCTGACCCATCAAAGCCTGCTCATGCTCACTGCCACCTCTCTCATGACAGAATCAAGGAACACCGTAATGAGAAACTACTTGGCCCAGAGGCAGTGCTGCTGTTGATCTGAACACTACTCCTGCTGTGCTGTCCCATCAAAGCCTGCTCATGCTCACTGCCACCATTCTTAAGACCAAATCGAGGAATGCCATAATGAGGAACTACTAGGCCCAGAGGCAGTGCTGCTGTTGATCTGACCACCACTCCTGCTGTGCTGACCCATCAAAGCCTGCTCATGCTCACTGCCACCATTCTTAAGACCAAATCAAGGAATGCCATAATGAGGAACTACTAGGCCCAGAGGCAGTGCTGCTGCTGATCTGACCAATATTCCTGCAGTCCCATCAAAGCCTGCTCATGCTCACTGCCACCACTCTCAAGAACAAATCAAGGAACACCATAATGAGGAACTACTAGGCCCTGAGACAGTGCTGCTACTGATCTGAACACCACTGCTGCTGTGCTGTCCTATCAAAGCCTGCTCATGCTCACAGCCACCACTCTCAAGACCCAAGCAAGGACCACCGTAATGAGGAACTACTAGGCCCTGAGGCAGTGCTGCTGCTGCTGATCTGACCTAACTAATAGCACTGGTGACTCTGCTGACCACCACTACTCATGTGACCATTGGAACTGCAAAGTAGTTTTTTTTCAGTTTTTTATTCTAAAGCATTACTTTAATTTGCCAATGACAATCATGTAATCTGTTCCATTACGTAGTGTTATTCTTAGTTTCTGTGTGTAATATAATTACTAAGGAATGTGTTATTGATATAAATTGGGTGGTGTCGTGGCAGTGGGCAGGCACAGACAAGGTCAAACACGAAGTTGTAGGATAGTCATTTGGGTAGGCAAGCTTAATTGGCACTAGTACTATTGCATGTAGGAACATGTGCATAAAGCCTAATAATAGTGAACATTATTGTCAAGCAAAACAGGTTTTCTTTCTGTAAGTATTCACTGTCTTGTTACTTTAACAGGTATGTCCTGCACTGCTGCTGCTGTTTTTGCCATAATCATACCTGACGTCACCATCACTGTTGCCTCATGTTTTTGTACATTTCGTGTCCATCATACTCAACTGGTCAGGTAAGTAATTTTTGTATGCATGCTTTTTTTCATATTCCAGATAAAACATTGTTTTCATTTTCAGGAAACAAATATTATGTGTGTTTACTACAATGGATCATTAATGCCTGGTAGCAGGTAAGTAGTATTGTTCATTATGTCAAGTATTACACAGAATTAGAAAATCAGAAGAACTGATTGAGATTTTTACCGTGCATTTTACCCCACATCAGGGGTGTCGGGTTGTGTAACTGTAATGACAGAAAAAAAAGCATGATCAATTTCCTGACATGGTTTGTCAGGTTCAGTGGATACACCGTGCTTCTGATGTATCATTTTCTGTGAAGTAAAGTGTAGGTATGGCAATTATGCAAATACTGCAACCAATTGCTTTTCTAAAGTTTTACATATAGTACATCAATTAAGAAATAAGGCAGGGGTTAGATTAACAGTCTGTTAATCACCCCATAGGGGTGTAATGTGGCACGAGGTGCAGCCAAGTGCCATATTGCCCCTAAGGGGTGATTAGCTGACTGTTAATATAACTAGTGGGAGTGGTTATTGCTATTATAAAAATTATTCTAAATAAAAGTGTTAAAAGTATACTTTTGAATGTTTTACTCATTTAGAGTCAGAGATTTTAATAAAGTAGTTCTTCCACCAACAGTTTTAGAATGCTGGTTCATTGTAATGCATCCTTTCTCACATTCAGCAGTACTAGAGGATGGGATGCTGACAGGAAGAATCCATGTGCCATGGTGAGCAGGCTGTGCATGACAGTATAACATGGATTAATGTAAGGCTGCTAGAATCCTAATAGCCAATCAGATTACAGCATTTCTGAGAACCTTTTTATAATTAATAAAATCTACGCCCATCACAAGACAATGATGACTACATGGGTATGGAAAAAAAGATTGTTGTATTTTTTCAAACAACAACTGAACAATTTCAAACTTTCAAAGTGATACAGTAATCTTATTCATTACCTGCTGGCGTGGTCCTGTGAGACGCAGTGATCAGATCTGTATCCAATCGCATCATTTTTGAGCCACAAAGTTAATCCAGCACTTAGCTTTTAATGTTTTTATCAACCGCATTGTTTTTCTGTCCTCCAAATTTGCACATGCGCACATGAGCTGGGCATGTGTATGATGTAGCACCAGGGCCAGTGAGCTTTTCTTCCTCAGGATTTCACAGTCCTAGCACATCTCCTGCTGCATTTCCATTTCCGAGCTGTGAAATACAGTCTTTGCTATGTGTTTTGTGAGGATCTCCTTATTTTAAAGTAAAGGCTGTCCTGTATTGCCACTGCTTTAGATTTGTAGGCATTTCTATATAAAATCATTTTGTTTGGCAACTGTAGCATTCTTTGCCTGACAAGGTGATAGCTTCACAGCATATCTGTGGAAAATAATTGACGTATATTGCTGTATCTAGCATAGCTTCACTTTCTGTGCTGCATTTGTATTTCCAAACTGTTGAATACAGTGCTTTCAAAGTGTTTTGTGGTGAGCTCCTGACTGCAAATAAAAAGCTATCCTGTATTGTCACGGCATTAGAGTTGAAGAAGACGAAGAATCAGCATTTATATAGTGCTTTTCATACACAGTGTATCCCAAAGTGCTTTTACAAGCAATGCTAGACTGGTAGTGAAGTGACTGAATGTGTAGTGGTGGCCATATCATACATCAACACCCACACACAGCCTGTATAATTGCATGAACCGGTTTATGGGAAGGAGAATGTTGGCCAGGACACTAGAAATGTCCCATACTCTTTGCAAAGAGTGCTCTGGGTTCTTTTACTTCCACCTGGACACCCACCAGGACAACACCAGGATGAGTAGAAGGGACCTCAGTTTAACGTCTCATCTGAAGGAGGGCACACTCCAGCAGTACAGCACCCCCCTAATGCTGCACTCAGGTGCCAATGTTTTCAGGTGCAAGTTCAATCCCGGTGTGGGACGAGAATCCATATCCTTCTGGTCCAGAGGCGGATGTCTACCAACTAAGCCACGCTGAGTTTTATGCATTTTGATTTAAAATAATTGTGCTTGGCAGCTGTAGCATTGTTTGCCTGACAAGGTGATAGCTTCCCAGCATACCTGTGGCAAATAATTGACATCTTTTGCTGTAGGCTGTTAATGTGGTTAAACAAAGTCTTTTTATTGAGTACATTATATTATGTGTAGCCACACATGCTGTCAGCTGCAGAGTCTTTAGTGTTGTGGAATATTTTCCATGATTAGCCTAATGTGCTACAGTGTTCCTTTCTGTTGTGAATCATCTTAACACGTTACTTGCCTTTTTTATGTCTTAGAGTGTCCTGATATAAGTATTGTTTTTGTTTTGCACCCTAATTTAATTATTGTATATATGAATGTTTCCAAGCTGTTTGATACCAAGTTTAATGACACCTACTGCAATCTACTTCATACATACAGCTTTGTTTTTGGTAGGTTGCAAATAAGTAGTTTCTTGATTACAGTAAGGTGGTATTTACTTTAGAAGTGATTTATTTTTACTTCTACTATGTCATATCAGTATACTAGAGATTGAATAGTATTGTATAATTGCATGTTTGGTATTGCATAGTTCAATATGGTGAATTATTGTGTTGTTGGTGGGAGTAGTAACAAGCCGTGAGGTGACATCTCACTTTTTGAGTTTCCTAAGCATGATAAGTCACCTGGACGCTTTAAAAAATGAGTTTCTTTTGTGCTGCTTGATCATAAGTGGGAATGGCAGTCTGCAGCCTCACCCACTATTTGTTCTGCACATTTTGAGGACAAGTATTTCATAAATGGCATGCAATTCTGCTTTAAATTTTGTAAGTCCCTTAAGCTAACAAAAGATGTAGTGCTTACATTACATCCTGTTCTACCACCAAAGTTATTGCAGAGTGATAATCTTTAGAAGAGGCCTACTTCTGAAGGCAATGCCACAGATCCTGCAAGGAAACGAAGAAGTTGTACAAAGGATAAATTAACAGTGTCCAGGGTAAGTTATATGTTCTCAATGCAATCATCTTGTATTATTACACATTTGATTATATTCTATTTTGCCACAACGTGTACTCAGTAGGCAGCCACTGTTATCTTCACTGGCCCTTACGATGATTAAACCATTGCTTAACTAATATGCGACTGGGTAGTGGCAAGAGCGAACTGAATGCTGGGTTGCATAGGGAGATGTTTCTGCAGTAGGAAGAGAGAGAGGGCATAGTATTTCTATACACAAATCTGGTTATGCCACAGCTACAGTACGGCTTTCAGTTCAGGAGAGATTCTACCTTATAAATGATGCATACAGGTTTGAAACACTGCAGTGGAGAGTGAAAAGGGTGTTCAGAGAATTAGAGCATTTGCCATATGAGGGTAGGTTAGGTGACCTGAGCATGTACTTTCTGTAGCACTGGAGGGAGAGGGGAGAAATGATCTAGACTTTTAAATACTTCAAAGGTATAAGGAAGGTGCCAGTGGCTGACATTTCCCACTTGCAATACAGATCTAGGGTGAGGGGAAATGAATATCTGATCAAGAGAGGTAAATTCAGGGGTAACCGCAGGAATTTTTTCTTAATTGCCCATGTGGTGTAGAACTGGAATGGACATCCAAGGGAGGCAGTGGTGAGATGACAGTGGGGGTTGGAGGTGAAAATGGACTTCAATAAACACAAGGGTTTGTTGGGGGAAGGGTGGATGGGTACAGCAAAATCACAGTACAATTATGTGCTGTCTGTCAATTAATGCATTTCCAGTCTTATTGATGTTACTTATCTACATTCTGATGCCTAAAAATGCACCTCAATCATGTCACGATACCCCAGTTGTCTGTCATATGTTGTTGCATACAAGATATGTCATTAAATTATTCTTTTTTTTTTGTATTATCGTATTTATCGACCGCGCACACCTGACCGGTCTTCCCTTTGGGCCCCCACATGGATTAGCCAATCTGGCGTTCCCAACCCCACCGCTCCACATCACAGCCAGCCCAGGTATCCCCAAAGTATCCCTTCATCGGGAGGGTCCATTACCTTTGTAAGGGATGAGCCTTACCGGCCATGTATCCAATGATCCTGGGTGCTGCTGAGGCAGCTGATGGAGGTCCAGGAGCCCGGGAGTGAGGATCCAGGGGAAGCCATCATCTGATCGACCAGGGTGCCATTTTCAGTGTTTTTCCTCCAAGGAGAAACATGCCATGACATCTAGGCTGGCACCGATGTCTATCTCTCCCCCTACATCGTGGGTCGGACGTCGTACTGAACCCCCTGCCTCCGCCAAGGGTCAGCAGATGCTGAGATGCATCCCCTCCCTTCCCCTAGAGAAGGTGAGCTGTCGATGGATGCTCCCTCCTTTTCCCCCTGGCCGGCCCTCCAATGACCTGAGTCCGTTCCTGAACCTGGGTATCTGGCGTCACAGACAGAAATCCAACCACTGCGTCGACGGGCCAGCAAATTATTCTTTTTAATAACTTTGCAATATTGCAAACAGTATGAATTATTTGAAGACTTTAATAATTCTGTGTTATGTAATATTGTTAACAATTACTTATCTAATACTATTTTTTATTTCTATCATTTGAATTCAGATGCTCAATGATCATGCAGCTGAACAAAGTATGCGGCACAGTGAAAACACACCACCATTCGACTGCAGTGATGATCAGGAAGTGTCAACGGACAATTGTCTTAACGAGATGATGGTTGGTATACAGTCTTTGTTCTACATGTTTTGTAATTGTTATAAATTGTGACTTGTGTTGATGCAGTGGAGGGTGATGCGCTTGATGCTGCAAAGGTGCCTATGCCCACGATCTAGTTAGACAGTGGTCATGGGCCAACTGTGGAGTGAGACAGATGATATTGATGAAATGTGTATATAGTGTATGGTGGAATGCGGTTGTATATGGAAATCCATGCACTGCAAAAAGTTGTTCTGCTTCAGTAGTGAAGTCATAACTAGCGCAGAATGACTTTTCATTCTGTGTTACTGAGGACGTCACAATGCAATCAACCCCACCAGTGCTGTTCATAGGAGGGTGCTGTTGGTGACTCCTGTGTGCGAGCTGTCTGGCATGCTGAAGAGACCAGGAGTGTGTGTCTCCAGCGAGAAACGATGGTCAAAAAAACAAAGTGATCCTGTATTTTGGGGCACCATACACTATATGGAACAGTGTATGGCCTCCCAAAAAACTCTGCAACTGTTCCCTATTGTGTTTTCTATGACGGCAGAGGGATTTCTCGAGCTTCGCTCTCGAGGTCATCAGCCATCATAGAAGACACTTTGGTGAAGAATTGCCTTGTTGTGTATGGGCTGCCATACAGTATTCTATATGTAGCTGTCCTTAGGGTAGTCAAAACTACTGCCCTTTATCCTGGCCCTGTCACATGATGGTGAATCATTAGTTATCGCCGTTGATGTTGGACAGGTAAAGGTGAGACTGTAGGTACAGTGTCCTCCATGACAGTAGCATGTGGTGTGTGACATCATCCCATCATTGTTAAAAATATGACATAGAATAAAAAAAGTATTTGCCATCACTGTGTCACTGATGGTTGAGGCAATGGATGCCTTATCTTACGATACGACAGCTATCTGTCTTCAGGAATGATCTTGATTCATCATTGTGCATTCTAAGTTTGGTATAGGCTGGGTGGGGGGGGTGGCAGCATGATGAAGCAATGGCTATCATTTCATAATATTGTGTGTTGTCACCTGCCCATGGTAAAACTACCAATGTATGTAGCTGCACTATATGTTGCAGGTGGTTTATGCTGTTTCTGGAATGTAGTGGTGTTCTGTACGACTTGTGCGCATGTGCCACCACACATGTGCATCATGTTGTGGACACGCATGTTTGTAACAAGAGAAAACTGTAACAAACCAATAAATAAATAAAAATAACATTACTAATGTTTTCATTTTTTTCCCAAAGCCGTCATTCTCATCAGAATCGAACGAGGTGTTGAATACAAATCACTGTTGTGCCACTCAGAATAACAGTCAGCTGATTCTCTTACTGCCCCCAAATTACATAGTGGAATCTGAAGATTCGAATACACCTCCAAGTTCCATCATTTCTGCTGTTAAGAAGTACTGTAATGCTTCTACCCAGACAGCTGCATTGAAGAAGACAAAATGTTTGTGGTTCACTTTACATATATTTTGCTGTGTTCATAGTATTTTAATAAATTTTGTATTTATATTATACTGTAGAGGTCTGTAGTACTCTGAAGGAGACTGCTGATGTTGTAAATGAAAGTTTTGACAATTCTATATAGTGTATGTTAGAATCCACCACAGATCGTGTGTGTATATTGGCATTAATGTGTGCTGTCAGTACCATCTGTCTTACGAATGCTGGCCTCAGTGAATTCAACCTGTGTTGAACTGAATTAATGCCCTTGTACAACCATGCTGTTCCTTTTGTGTATTATTGAATTAAGAAAAATGTCTTTTGTAGCTGTCCCTACCTCCAGTGCACAATGCACACTGATCTGCCGTCCCGCAACCTTTGTCGAGATCATTATTTCATCTACCACTACTCCCATGTTGTTCCCATCAGCAAACCAAGTAATTTTACTGTATATTACAACTTAAATGTGTGCTATGCATACCCATAGCACTCATCCTAACATCAAACTCTGTGTAACTTAGCTCCCACCACTTTGGGGTTGATATTTCACCTTAGTGACAAACTTTTGATGCTTTATTCATTGTAGCCTGCTAACTACCCATCAGATCATATTTTCTCTCACCCCTGTATTGACTCACTGAATTCCTTGTCTGCCAAACATTAGATAATCAAATGCCATTTTGAAGACCATATAAAAGATATCCACTCTATGACCATGGTCTATTTGTCTAGTTACCTAATAATAATAATGACTTTTCTGCACAGCGTGTTTGTATTTTTGATTCACCTTCATAAACTATGTCAAAGCACTGTACTGTGACTATCTGTTTGTTTGGTTCCTTTGAAGATTAGGATTACGAGCAAAGTATATTGTGTTCTGTGTTAAGCATATGAAAATTGTAATGATTAATCATATTACGTAACAGAATGAGTGTAAATATGTTTCTGCACATAATAAGAACTTGCATGTGCTGTTGTTTGATAGGAGTTATGGTCTGCCCAAATATAGTTTCCGTTGGTATCCAGTGTGATCTGCTAACTGATGCCCACGTGACAGTCCAGAATGAAGGCATTTTTAGTTTTCAGCACTGCTTTACTCCGTTACATACTTCTTTATCATCCCTGATGGATGATGAGTATATTAGTAATGACTCTGAGTATAGTCCAGGTGATGACTCGATAGCAGAAGCCTCACAGGAACTTGCTGAAGAAATAGAATGGTTTGTATTTCAGTGTTTCAGTTGAATTACTCCAGCACCCCACTTCCTGTTCAGTTTTATACATCACTAATCATTCTTTACATTTATTTATTTATTTTTATTTCTTTACAGTTCTTTTTATCGCTTCCCCACCCGAACTCTCTCCAGAGAGGTTTCTCAGGGCTGCCTGTATCCCACCTGCCTGAAGCTCAGTGATGCTTGCTCCTCCTGGGCCCCAGCTGTCCGACCATTACCCAGCCTCCCAGACACTCCACTCTCAGTCCCTCGAGTCGGGATTGCCAGATTGCTCTTCCTGATGCTCTATCTAGAATCCAGATAGACGACCAGGCATGGAGGACAGTTGAGGAGATGAGAGGAGAGCCCAACATTAGGCATGGTTGGCCAACCCCCTGGACCCTCCTTCACCTATCAGGTGGCAGAGAGTATATTTACTTGCTGTGGTACACCCTCTTCCCCACCTACCCAGGAGATCCCGAGCATGAAATGATACCAGGGACGTCCGTCACGTCTCTGCATCCCCACTAACAAAACCCTAAGCATTGCAGTTGCACCAGTCTCTGGGGGGGCTGCTGCAGTACCATGCGAACCCCTGGACCCTCCCCCCTGAGAGAGAAGAGATGTCCTCTGGATGCTCAATCGTCTCTGTCCCTCACCAACCCTCGGTGTCCCTGGCTCGTTCCTGAACACGGGTCGCCGGTGTGTTACAATGTGTGGCATCCAGCACCTGAACCCTCAGCACCACCAAGCTGGCTTTCATTTATTTTTTAATCAGTTGGTATTCAGAATCCTGACATATCCTTTTTATTGTACTATGTCAGTGTCATGTATGTGTTCCTTAACATTCAGTTATCAGTAATGACCCTCTGCGAACCTGGACACCTTGCCGTGGTGCAGAGGCTTATCAATCACAGAGATTGAAACCAAGATTAATTTTTATGGTGATAACCTGCATGTTATCCTCCCCCTTGTAACCCTCCCCCCACCCAGGTCGCACCAGGAGCCGAGCATCTTTTTGCTCAGTGTGCCTTTCCTGGTGAATCAACTGAATAAATAAAAAAATAAATAAATAAATAAAATTAAGTCCAGGAGTCAGAGTGGTGGTGGATGTGGCGGCAGTCACAGTGGCTATGCCCATGTACAGACATGACTGGAACCTAAACATACTTGAGCACACCACATGCAGAAGGGATAGGGTGGAGCAAAGAGGAGGAAGTAGCTTTTCTCCTTAGTGATAGTTTAGGGATACGCAAGGTGTAGGAAGCATGAGACCAGGTAGAGGCTGTTTGGGTCACGATGCAGGCTCCAGTGGGAGCTCAGCAGGGATGTAGTTATTGGAGACCCACTGGCAGGTATTGACCATGCCATGGTTTGGTTCTCCTTATAAGTAGGGTGCCTGGTACAACACAGGAGAATGACAGTGGTGGATTTTAGAGGGGCCCACTTTGGGGGGGGATGGAGTGGATCCTGAGGGGGGTACTTAGATGGGAGCAGGCCAAGCATGCGCATGGATGCATGATGGTCAATTATAAGAAAGGGGCTCCTTTGGTGGGAGGGGGTGGGCTAAAATCGGTGTCTTGCATGGGCACTGACCATGGAGCAGACTGGATAGACCATTGGGCCTATTCTGATGGCTTTGTAGTATGTTACTATGCTTATTCCTTATGAATTCTTTACTTCAGATATGGTGGATGGTCAAATCAACATAGGGTATTAATTTCAGGTCTTTTAATATATGTGTTGTTCCTGTAGCATGCCACTATGGGTTGAAGCGCAGCCCCATGAAAAGAAGAAATTTATAGTATTTAAATCATGCTTGCATGAATTATTTCAAACATGTCCAATCTGTGGTGGTAACACAGTAGTGGATTACTCTGCAGACGATGTACACCACCAGCAGGGAGCATTAGTGATTGTATCAGTTAACTGTAATAACTGTGGTCATCAACGCATCTTGTGAAACCAGCCTCAGTCAAGTTCCATACCTCCATTAAATCTCTTACTGTCTGGAGCCATTTTGACTTCTGGATGTCCCATCTCAATGTCACTTAGAATTTTAAATTTTTTGAATATTGCGTGCATATCGAGGAGCATGTTTGACAATCACCAAAGGGACGTCCTACTACCCGCAATAGAAATGTTCTGGAAAGAATATCAAAGCAAGATAGTTGAAGAACTTTGTACGATGGATGGTGGATTAATGCTTGGTGGTGATGGGTGTTGTGACAGTCCAGGACATTGTGCCAAGTTCAGTTCATATAGCATGCTTGAGCAAAGAATTGGCAAAATAGTTGCAGTACAATTGGTACAGGTTAGTGTAATAAAAGGATAGTGTGTCATATTTCAAATTTTAAAGCTGTATTATAAAAATGTGATCAGAAATGCTGCAATTTGATTAATACTTACAATAACAAGGGTCTCAGAAATGATACAATCTGATTGGCTGTTAGGATTCTGACACCTTTACATTTATCCATGTTACCCTGTCAGGGGCAGACAGATCTCCATGGCACATGCATTCTTCCTGTCAGCATTCCATCCTCAATGCCTGCTGAATGACTGGAATGAAGCATTCTAATTGTGAACCACTATTTTAAATCTGTTGCTGGAAGAATTGTTTTATTAACAACCTGACTGTAAATAATGGAAACATTCAAAAAGTACACCAACACTTTTCTTTGTGCAGCTTGATCACAATGGTACATTGATTCTTTCAGTCGGCATTCCATCATACAGCACTGCTCGATAACTTGAATGTGGCACTGTGATTTTGAACCACCATTCTTAAACTGTTCTTGTTACAACTACTTTTAGTGCAACTCCGTAAATGATGTAATAATTCAAAAAGTATTCCTTTAACACCCCTCTTTTGCAAATATTTTTATATAATGGCAGTAAGGCAGTCTCATGAGTTACATTAATAATCAGGTAATCACAGTGTGACTAGTATTGCATCCCTCCATATTGCTTACACTGCCTTTTTTTACATCCAATTGTATTACTTTGAGCTTATAAATATTTTTATACTACTGCTTTTATGTCATTTTTCACTTTGCAGAACTGAACACATTAATATTGATTGTGGCATTCAGTGTCCCTATAAAGATCAATCGTTCTGCAGCACAGGCATGCATATGGTTCTTTCCTGTGTTCCATTATTTTATTTTTTTGTAACAGGGTTGAAGACTGTCATAACAATCAGCAAAAAACAATTAAATAAAAAGGCATGACAGGATATGCATTGTGGCTGGATAGTGGCCTAGGTCTGGTATGGCATGGGGGATAAGGCACTGCCAAGTGCCTTAACTTCAACCACATGAGAAGTGCTGTTACCCCACCACAATGTACACCCTGGAGACTCTTAATGTGATTATGTACGAATTAAGAACAGTCATGATTGTTCATTTTTTTCTCACTAGAGTAGCAAGGTAAAAAATTCAACGTGGATGGAGTTTGAGGGTTTAAAGTGGATCCTGGAATTTTTGGTTACTAAAAGTAAACTGACAATTGAGTACATAGTGATGGACCACCACAAACAAATAAATGCATGGCTACGGGACAATCCCTTGATGACAGGTGGCAAACATTATTATGATGTGTGGCACATGGCCAAAGGTATGCTAGTCTAAAATCTGGTGTATTCTAATACTAGCATTGTTTGTTATGTGTGCAGGCTAATGTTGCATCTATCTTTTGGCATAGGTCTATGGAAAAAGATTGAGGCATTAGGTAAACAAAAGGGGTGTGAGGCTATTAATCCTTGGAAGGGAACAATAAATAATCATGTGTATTGTATTGCAGCCTCAATGCCTGATTGTGACCGTGACATGCCTAAAGCCAAATGGGACTGCATGAAAAATCATATGCAAAACATCCACGAGGGTCACAGTGACCTCATGCCAAAGTACATGCATGGCTCGCTTGAGGGGCATGAAGCAAAAAAGAAATGGTTGCAGGCCAGTGAATATTGGTGTATATCGTCATTGAGACAAGTAACATCAAATTACTTTTGTTGTCTTTTCAACAAAGGTTTTAGAAATCAAGATGCAAAGCTTTGTGGTTCTTACATCCACTACGTTGCTGTGTGCTATTATACTTGTAAATAATCCAACACTTTGTCTTTACTTAAATTACAGCTGTGGCTTTGCATTACTTGAAATGACAGCACACCCTATGTGATCACTTTGTACAGATCACATATAGTCAGTGATTGAATTAATTTTTAAACTCTGTTTAAGGTACATATTCTTTACATATCATTACATGTCTCCTAATGACCTGTGTTATAACTTAATTTGTATTTACATGTTGGTGTACATTTAACAATGCAATCTATGACTGCAGGTGACAAAGGGACAGAAAAGTTACTTGCAATTCTGGATAACAGGCAGCTTCTCACTGATATATATAGACTGTCACCACACAAAAAGACTTCATCTGTGGAGGCATTCCATAGCACAATAATAAACTTTGCGCCGAAGCACACTTCTTATTCATTTGATGGAATGTAGTGGCGGTAAGCCATTATGACATCTGACCGAATATGTCATCCTATTGTTGTTAATTGTTAATTCATTATCTGTTATGTATATCAATTAACAAATCAAATCAAACTTTACTTATAAAAGGCTCCTTTCTAAAACCAAGGCGCCTGTACATAACATAATAAAATCAATAAATAATTAAGACAATATTAAAATTAATCCAGTCCTGCAACATTTAAAAATCATTATATGCAAGGCTAAAAAGGTGTTTTCTTAATGCCCCCTTAAAGCTTTGGACAGTCGGGCAATCTCGTACCTGACAAGGTAGAGAATTCCACAGGGTTGGGGCCATAAAACTAAAAGATCTGGCCCCAGAGGTCTTTAAACGAACCCTGGGAATCTCTAGCAATCCCTTGTCAGTGGATCGGAGAGAGCAGGAGGGACAGTAGGGACAAAGGAGATCTTTCAGGTAGCCAGGTCCCTGATCGTGTAGGGCCTTATAGGTCAGCAAACCGACCTTGAAGGTGATTCACCAGCATATTGGCAGCCAATGCAGTCCATGGAGCACAGGCGTTATATGACTGGACCTAGAGGAATCAGTCAATAGCCTGGCTGCCGCATTCTGCATTAGCTACAAGCGGCGAATATCAACCCCCGGTAGCCCAAGATAAAGGGCGTTGCAGTAGTCAAGGCAGGAGGTAACGAAGGCGTTGACCAAAGTAGGAAGATTGTCAGGATGAACCAGATGCTTCATCCGGGCAATGTTCCTCAGATGGTAAAAAGATGCTTTGACAACTGCTGACACCTGAGATTTAAGTGTCAAACAGTCATCAAACACAATGCCCAGGTTCCGCACCCAGTCTGAGGTAGTTAGCTGAACACCCACAAGCCATAAACCCGAGGGAGATCCAGGCAATAAACCTGCCTCCCAGCAACCTGGGTCCACAACCAACACCTCAGTTTTTTCTGGATTCAGCCGCAGCCAACTCACATTCATCCAGGCCTGGATATCAGCCAGACAGTTGTTAAAGACCGAAAAGGCAGCATCTTGGCCGGGCACAAAGGACATGTACAGTTGAGTATCATCTGTGTAGCAGTGAAAACTCAGACCGTACAGCCTAATAATCGCTCCTAATGGCAGCATGTACACCACAAACAACATGGGTGCCAAAATGGAGCCCTCCGGCACCACAGGATAGGGGTATGGATACTTTATGCAAAAAATCCCAGACACCACCCTCTGAGTCCTACCCACAAGGAAAGATTGAAACCAACTGAGGACTGTACCAGACAGCCCACAGATAAATCGCAAGTGCTCCAATAGCACACCATGGTCCATGGTGTCAAATGCTGCAGAGAGATCAAGAAGGACCAAGATGGAACAAGTCCTTCGATCTCTCGCTATTAAGAGGTCATTTAGTACCCGGACAAGAGCTGTCTTAGTACTATGTCTCTTCCTCAATCCAGATTGGAGAGAATCAGAGACATTGTGGCTGGTCAAATGATCACCCAGCTGTGACGTGACCACCTTCTCAATAACCTTACACACAAAGGGCAGGTTAGAGACAGGCCTGCAGTTTTCCAGACAATCCGGGTCCAAGGAGGGCTTTTTAAGAAGGGGCTGAACCACAGCCTCCTTCAAAGGATTTGGAAAAATTCCCCTCTCCAAAGACCCAGACTATCTCAGCAAGAACCGGGCCGATTTTATCCACACAGCCCACTAGGAGATGTGTGGGGCTCGGGTCCAAACCACAGTTGGTCAGACGCAGTGATTGGATAACCATCACAATGTCACTGATTGTGGGAAAGCTGAAGTCAGACCACACAAATTTGGTGTCCTACATCTCCTGCCAACCATCACAGCTCCCATTAGGGAGGGCCAAGCGGAAATCAAACCTGATTGTGGCAACCTTATCTGAAAATAGTTGAGGAAACTCCTCACACCATTCTTGAGAAAAGGCTCTTCTGGGCTGAAGACAGATTGGATTGCACAATCTGTCCACAGTCCGGAAAAGATGAGCTGGTCTATTCTGTGCGGCAGCAATCTCTCTGGACAGGAATTCTGCCTTCTTATGAGAGATTGCTGATTGATAGACCACGTATTGGTCCATCAAACTAAGCTTGTCACAATCCAGGCCTGATTTCCGCCAGCACCTCTCTAACCTTCATCCGACTCTCCTCAACTCCCTCAGAGTCTCATAAAACCAAGGAGACTAGGAGACCTGGGGCAAAGAGTGAGGGGATGAACATGAACAGGAGCAATGGAATACAGGGCCCCACTACAGCCTTATTATGGGCAAGTACTAAGTCCCCTGGGTCCATGCAATCACTCGGTAAACCCGATAGGTCCAGCACCACCATCAGGCCATCTAGAGAAACACCCCTCAAAGGACGGTACCGGACCATCTCCATAGGGGCTGGCCTACTAGGGGTGGCCTCAAAACTGAACCCAATGGAGTGATGGTCAGACCACCCGACTGGTTCCACCACCAAATCGGATATCTCCATCCCAAGTAGGAACACCAAATCCAATGAATGACCACCAATATGGGTCGAGGAGGAAATAACCTTCGTGAAGCCCAGTGAAATCATTAACTGGCAGAAATTATTATATGGCTATAAAAATCCAGTCTTCTACAATATGTATGAAACTCCTGTAACCTCATTGGTCAAAACAAATCACATGACTGTTATAAATCCTTCAGTGTTCCCACTGTTAAGCTTTCATATCACTACACAAACAAAAAAACAAGTTGACCATTGTATAATAGCAATATACCATGACAGTGAGTGGGTATATGGATGGATTAACCACTTCTGGTGTGCTTAAGTCACTCGGCTGCACCTCGTGATCAAACAGCACCAGACATGGTAAATCAACCAATATACCCACTCACTGTCATGGTATATTGTGGAAATATGATTGTCTTAGGAGCTCGGAACCAAGTGCTGATATCCCATGATGACAGCAGTGGAAGAAGTTCTAGTTATGCCTTATTGCTTAAATAACAAACTGTGTAATTGATTTCACCAGTCCCCTTTACAGGTACGATGTAAGCAGTAAGGCACAACACAGTGTGGGTTATTGGGAAGCGATAACATGAAACGTGTGCACATGCTCACACATGCTAGCATTGTACTGCTACCTACAATCACCCCATGCCTGGGTGTAAGGTATTGCCCTATCTGCTGATTATCAAAAATAAATGGATCTCTTTAATGTTTTTCCTTCTGATTCATTAAATATGACCATTGTATTACTCTATTATGCTGCACACCATAAAGCACTCGAGGCTGTCTATGTATGACAGTTCTATAGTACTGACATAATCATATGGGAAATACACATTTGTTTTTCACAATCCCAAATCAGGACATGTTGTAGACCACAGCATGTCCCGATTGGTGATGGTTATTTCCATACCATGGTTTTGTATATGAATCACAGTGTTAATGTTGAAGTGGCATCAGTTTAACACCTATAGTTGTAGTACTGATAGGGGTAACAACAGTTTTCATTTCTGTTTGCCTAGTCTGTACCTGGCAACACTGCACTACAATGAAAGTTCGAGGAGAAATCTACTACAGGATGAAGAAGGCAATGATAAACGTTCTGTTTATTTCACAAAGGCAAAGAAAGGAGAGCCATCTGAACGACCACGTAAAGGTGATGCAACCTATGGTAAGTTTTTCCATTATGTGTGCATGTAACACTTCTTCACACATGATTAACTGTGTTAGCTGTCAGAATTACACATTCTTTGAGTTCATCAGAGTTATACTGGTCAGCATGGTATGTCTTTGGTTATGTGAAGTAGTCCACCATCTAGTTCTGCAGAATGCCTTGGCTGGTACACATCAATGGTTAATTAAGCCATAAGGCTTGACCAGGGGTTATGTTAATGGCATGTTAATCACCTTCTGAAGGTGTAATGTTGCATGAGGCATAGCTCAGTGACACATGCCCTTAGAGGGTGATTAAATAAAGGAATAATGCCTGACAGGGTGGGTGTTATGCTCGGATAACATCCCACTTCGCGTGGTTGGGCCCGAGGCCACCTGCCGAGGGTGTCCAACACCTGAGAAGGGATGTTATCCCAGCATAACACCCACCCTGACAGGCATTATTCCTATTATACAATGGCTTGTTGTTTTATAATAATAAAAATTATTTTAAAGAATGTTTTTGTTAGTGTGTAAAAATATTTTAGTTTGTTAGAGAAGTAAGATATCATCCTCATAATTATCCAAATCTTATGACCAATCAGCAGGGATGTTATGCCAGGATAACATCCCTGCTGTGACAGTCAACTGAACAATCAGAAGCCAGGATTCTTACTTGCCATTGTATAATGACCATTATGAAATGGGTCGAAAGAATGCTGAATTCTGACTGGCTGAGAGCTACTTTCAGCTGGGCCATTATCCACGCATAATGACACAGCTGAAAGTATTATCTTTAAAAATGCATAAAATTCAGTAAAAATACCCATTTTATTATCGCAATAAGCCACTGGGGTTGTTGTGGTGGGGTAAGGCACCTTCTCTGGTGGTGAACGCCCTCAGTATCCCACCATAACACATCTCCTGTCATTCCTTATTGCTTAATTAACATAACCCCTGGAAGTGCCTTATTAAGCAACAAGGCATGACAACAGGTTGTGTTAATAGTTTGTTAATCACCCTCTAGGAGTGTAATGTGGGACGAAGCAAAGCAGAGTGCTACATGCCCCAAGAGGATGATTAACTGACCATCAACATAACCACTGTGAGTACCGTATTGCCATTAGAAGAAAACAAAATTGTATAAATAGTGTTAAACCTTGATCAGCATGTGATTAGGCTGTACAAGGATGTTAATCAAAAATTAACATATGGTTGATAAAATGTTTACAACCAATCAGAAAGCTGTATTTCTCAGTCCCTTTTTAAAAGTCGTATTATTAAAGAAACATTTTTAAACAGTGTTAAACTTTGGTAAGCATATAAGCAGGCTGTACATGTATGTTAATAGAAGAGTAACATAAGACTGATGCAATTCTCCCTGCCAATCATAAAGCTCTATTTCTCCCACTGTTATTATAATTAAACATGTTTGAAAGACCACCAGCACCCCAGTGACCTATGGTGAGGGACTTGTGTGCTCCCTCCCAACACAAAATCCACCCCCCAACCCCACTGATAAATATATGATATTTTCAGGAGATATAGGTTTCAGATGTAATGTATGATGTGTTGCCACAATCATTGATTTATTATTAATGTGATAAAGTTGCTTCTGTTCTCATATCCACAGCTTATGCTCATAATATCCTGCCTGAGATTAGTTCCATTTGTAACGATAAGGGGAAAAGGAAACAAATGAAGGAGTTAGCCAAATCCAGAACAAACCCAGCACCTTTGTCTGCAACATTCCAAGATGTGGATAGAACAGAAGCCATTTTAAGCTACAGGACACAATTCCCAAACAAAACATTATGAGGTGGACTTTAATATGTGTAAACCTCATGGAGTACTATTGAATATGTCGAACCGCAGTTACTGCTGTGGTAGTAATAGTCATTGTACTATTTTCATTCTGCGGCATCTAACAAACCAGAGCCGCATTCAACCATGAGGTCATAATGTTGAATTGTTGTCTGTAATCTGTACATGCACCAATGTTTTACCTCAAAATTTGAAATTAAGATTGCAATAAACTCTTTAAACATTGCATCCTACAATACATATAAGCGTAAAATCAGATTGCCCCCTCAACCCCCCCCCCCAAAATCCAACATAACTTCATACTTACTGACATTTATTTGGTTTTATTTCACAACTTTACAATAATTAACATAGCAATAAATGTCATTAGGTCGTTCATTATTTATTGTAGTAGTCACTTTGTATTTTGGTAAAACAAAATTCAAATGTCAATGTCACAATAGCAATATAAACTACTATATAACTCTTTTCAACTTCAAAAGTAATACAATAGTAATATCACTAATCATAAAAGTATAACGGGTGAAGTATTATGACAAGATAGCATAGTTATGAATAATGAAATTAATACTTGTATCACACACATATGCACCACAGCAAGAGACAGACCTGCATTTCAAGTAATCTGAATGTTAAATTTTGCTTGCATCACATTCCACTATTTATATAATGATGCAGTTTACTCTGTATATACAAAAGTTATGCTACAGTTAATGAGTTGTGATAGATATTTCATTGATTCAAAGTTATTATCTAATCATAGTTTCAGCTATTTTTAATTCAAAGTTCTGTCATTGGCACACATATGTGCACATATGCAACCCCCTTGTTACCCGGGGTTACTAGAATCCCAATAAGACCTAGTGGTAGGCAGGGAAGGCAGCTTGTGAAACTCCAGTTAAATGGGTTTCACACTGTCTCACTCTGTTCTCAGTCACAGCTGAGACTTGAGAGATGACATCACCATAGAACTGTTGCAGCTGCAAAAGCCACATTGGAATCTGCAGCTCAGGGAGTGAGTTTAGAACTTCCGGAGTTTTCAAAGCCAGTCTTGAGTTTGTCCTAAAGCAAACAGGAAGGAAGTCATCCTGTTTTACTCTTAAGTGGTGGAGACCGATTTCGCAGTTCAGTGCCCCTCTCCGGGGAGTTCTCTGTGGTCCCAGGGCAATCCCTTGCCCACTATGGAAGGAAGCTGCCTGGTTTTTGTCAGTCTGTTCTTGTATAACAGCAAAGAAAGTGTTACTTGCCTGTGGGGCACCTGCAACGAAAGGGTGAGTGTTTGGCTCCATTTGAAGGGGCAAACAAATTGTTTTCTTCAGTTGGGAAATGGATGTGGACTGCAATTTGGAGGACTATGTCAACTAGGACAAACAAATGGAGCAGTCAAAAGTCTAAAGTTTTATTGATTTCAAGTGATGCTGTAGAGGGATGCTTCAGGTCATCCACTCGCTCAATCTACATATTAAAGTTCTAAGTTTTCTGTTTGTCCAGAGAAATGGCCGGTATGGGCTGTGGGAGCTGGAGGTGGGAAAACCCCCCAATTTTAGTAACCAGGTCCACCTCTATGGATTTCTTCTGTGATTTGCTACTTGCCTCATGCACTTGGCCAGTGATGAGGTGGGTACCCAGACATGGGTCGCAACTTGAAAACCTCTGTAGGAGTCACAGACTCTATGTGGTGTGGGGAGCCACAGGATGGGAAATATACTTTGTTTGATGGGAGTTTGATTGAAGTAAGAAAACAAATCTCTAGGAGTCGTAGACTTTAAGTGGTGTGGGAGCCACAGTTTGGGAGTCTCTTGTTTGATGGGAGTCTTTCCAAGTAAAGTTTGGGTTCATTCTTCAAGTGGACCGTCAGTCAAGTGGCGGCAGGGGAGCCGGGCCAGTCGGGCTGTGTATCCAAAGCGCATGCAAAGTCCGGGCTGAGTGCCTGGTGGGTCCAGAGCCAGACAATGTAAAAATGTGTTCATTCTCCAATGGACCGCCTTTAGTCTCTATCTGCATATACAGTGAATGTAGCCCCTTTGGGGACCGTACAATGCTTTGTCATGTTTCATCTAGTTTTGAATAAAGCCACACTGAAAAATCCCAGTCCTGGTTCTGGACATTACAGTTATTGCTTCCTGTAGTTGGATTTACTTGGGTGCCCCTGTGCAGAGTAGCCAAACCTAGGTCCCTTGTGCTAGGTAACCTCATCCTCCCCGAACCCAGGTCCCCAACAGGTATTGCTGCCAACGCTAACAGCATGCCACCTGTCATTTTAGTAAAAAGGCAGGGGTGAGGGGTTACAAAAATGGAGGCACCACTTTGGATTTGTTCGGGAAGGAAGGTGCTTGGGCAAGTAGGCTAGCATTTTGGCTATCTGGCAGTGGGTAGCCCAAAAAGTTGAAGCAATTTCCCTAGTGTGTTGCTGTGTGCTGTGAATCTTGTGCTGCTGTTTAAAAAATGCCAACTGTTTACCAAGGAGCTGTAAAGCCAAAGAGTGTGCCCTTGTCCTGCATCTTCAAAAAAAGTTTACAGCGTTTTTGTCAGTTTTAAAATGAATTTCTGTGAAGGAAAGTATGGAAAGCTAGGGGTAGCAACAGAGAAAATATGCCTTGGATGTTGGAAATGCTTTCTGTGCAAAGTTAGAGACTGCAGAGTTAATGGCAATGTTACATGGTTGAAATGGGCTCCCGCTGTGGAGTCAGTTGAAGAAAAAAAAAAAAGTGCATTTTACAGTTTAAATTTGACTGCTCGATGATCGCCATGAGGAGAGGAGCCCTTGCGAGGAAGAAGAGGCTCATTTGCATGGCGTTGTGTGGTTGGTCAGTTTGCCATTAGTCCCACCCCTCAGCCAGCTCTTCTGTGACTGCTTCAGCATTCGAGAGGGAGACAGAGAGTAGTGCGTGTACTGGCAGTGGAGGAGCGTCGAGAGGATTCAAAGCGCTGTGAAACAGTTCAAAAAAGTGACTTTTAGTTTAAAATCAGGCTCAACACACAAATCGATCGTGGGATTAGTGAATTTTGTGGTAAAAACGACGATCGCGGAGACTGCCCGCCCGTTTGCATTCTGAGGCCTTCAAATTCTGGCTGCAGGCCATTTTACCCCATCGCAGCAAGTTGCTACAATAACAGTGAGTAAACAATTAAAAAACTGCTCAAACAGTGGTTTTCAGTAATGCCATATAAAATGTGTGTGCAGCTGTATAGTCGCTTTGCAAGTAGCGATTGTGTGATGTCCTGCTGGCAAGTGCAAGTCTGTAAAGCCATTAAATGTGTGCATAGCAATGAAAGTAGCCTCAGTTTAAAGTTTGCAGCCGGAGAGAGACTGTGGGTTGTAAAAAGTGCAACACTAGTAGAAGCAGGCAATCCTGTGCAGAAACCTGAAGTTTTTAAGGGACTGTAATTAAATGAATGTTGCCAGCATGTGAAAAGTCGAAGGAAAATCCTGTAAATGTGTGAAAAGCCAGATCAGAGCAAGTTGTGCAGTTTGAGTAAAAGTTATTAGTAGCTGATGTAAATCGGGTGCACAGTGGCTTGACCCAGAGTCTGAATGTTGATGCACAGGAGTGCTGCCGCCGCCATTACAGGGTGGGGTAGTAAAGTAAACACAGCAGCAGAGGAGCCATTTTAAAGCTACAGAGTGTGTTCATTAAAGTGGGACTTTCAGTTACAGTGAATTTTGTTTGTTTTTCTGCAGTTATGGCCTCAGGACCAGCTCGTTACCCGGATCATGCCCGGGTTGCAGTAACAGCAGCAGTAAATAGACTGAGAGATATTGAAAAGTGGTGTATGGAGGGCAACTGCCTCCTGATGTGGCAATTCCTAATTATCTAGTGCATGTATGCCAGATGTGCTTGAGTGCTGGAAGGGATGTCTTCATGATTCCTCACTGTGCTGGATGTCTACCAAAATATGGCTTGTATAAAGCACCTCCAATTCGTTTGGCTCCCACATGGACAAAACTTCAAGAATCTGCAGTTGGCAGACAGCATCAGCGGAGCCTGTGGAGGGAAGGTCCCTCGGGGAGTGTGGCACAAAGCTAGAGGGTGCAGAATTAGAGACTGAATCTGAAATTGAAGCTTTGGATGCTGGATCTCAGAAGGAAAGTTCAGATAAGCATGAATAGACCCTGGGTGGGGGGCTCTAGCCCAAGTCTCGAAGGTGAAGATGAGATGCTGGAGGCCTTTGAATGGGAGGTGTCGACCTCCGCTCCTAGTGATGAATGGATAGTCTCAGGGGTGAGAACGACTGCTCAATCCTGGGCTCAGATCCTCAGTGAAGAGGAAGATGAGGGGGAACCTATGTGGCCTTGTGAGAAAGGAACGGGTACACAGCCTCAAGATCTTGCCTCCGAGGAATGTGTTCAAGAAGGTGGTGATGCCACTGCCCTGGCTTTACAAGAAGAAGAAGTCAGGGATCCGTGTTTAATTTCTTTGAGGATGTGAAGCTGGCAGAACCAGGACTGGCCACCCCCAAGCCAGGCCAGCGGTCTCAGATTGACCAAAGCAAGTAAAGAGGAGAGACTGGTTCGTAGAAAGGCCAATGAAATCTATGGTATGACCTTTCCTACCTTTCCTCGGAGAGTCTGGGAGGAGATTGAGAACTGCAGGAAATCCTGGCTCTGGGATGAAGCAATGAAACATGTGCATCCTGGGGGCAACTAGCATGTAAAAAATAGACTGTTCCACGAAAAGTATGCACAGTGGAAGACAGGCAGGACACTGTTTATGGACAGAGTGAGAATAGTGGATGGAGAGGGACGTGAAGTCTCCCACTGTGTGAGTTATGTTCACCCAGATGGGGTAATAATTCAAGCCCCTGACCCCCTCTACTATTGGCCTCAGTGCAAGGACCTCCCAGTAATTAAGCCCGTGCCTACAAAATGGAGAGCTGAGCAGTGGTAGTCAATACAGCCACATCTAGACTATGAAGTGCCCTTATTGATCCGCCAATATGAATAACCAAGGACTCAGGTGCTTCACATTCATCAGTCTACAGTGTACTGTCTTGTTCAGCAACCATCTACTGGCCCACCAGATGACTTCAGATCCAGAGAGGACACCAGCCCAGCTGTTTTCCTGTTCATCGCCTGGTAATCGGATGACGTCGGACCAGCTGTTTTCTTTTTGTTCCTGTTCTAAGGTTCCTTCTCCAGAGATGACATCAACCCATCTGTTTCCAGATGTGCACTCCTGTGGGTACCGGAAGATGTCTGCCCAGCTGTATCAGAAGAAATGCTGCCAGGGAGAGTCTTCGGCAGGGACCAGGTTTGTGATGTTCAAATACTTCAAGAGGCTGGTAAGTCCAGAAATCCCTTTTTCTATCTTTATGACATTGCAGTACACACCCTACACTACAGACTTCGAAAATGTGTGAACTGTCTACAAAGACTCTCCCCTTTGGGATTTTGGCCTTTAAGAACTATGTTTCACGGGGCTCCGGCCCAGGAGAGACTCTTTATTGGACTAGCCTTCGGGCCTTGTGGTCACTAGTTGGGACTTTTAGGGCACTCCATCCCCCCAAATGTGTATTGTAACTAATGTCATTACTGTACTCTAATGTAAATACTGTGTTCTTCTACCTTTTTTCTAAAAAAATCTTTTTTGGGATTGTTCAGTGTTTTTTTTTTTTCTGTATGGTAGGGGTTGTTGTTGTTTAGGTAGACTGTGCATGCAGATTAGGAGTGTGTTTTGTTTTTGTCTTTTTCCTACAGGTGTTCCTGGGAAGACAGAAGAGAAGACAAGAAGAGGAGGGCGGGGGCTCATCGGAGTTCCTCGTCAGTGCTTTATTGTGTAGAATTTAAAGTGCTGTGTTGTAGTTGCAGGTTGCCCAAGGTCGGGGAGGTCCCCGGTTTTTGTTTTTGTTTGGGATGTTATGTTAGAGGCAGATAGGTTTTCCCTAGAGGGTTAGGAGGATAGACAGGCTGTGGTCCTCAGTGGCCATAGGGACTGCAGTGCTGATCTATCAGGGCTATGCTCTGGATGGTTCTACCAGAGCCACTAGGTGTCCATAGTAAGTGGATAGAGTAGAGGCTGATATGTCAACTATATGCCTCTAGGCCCTTAGTGTTGCCTACCTGTGCTTGCACATGGTAGGATGGGGCCTGATCACCCCCCTCCACAGGTAGCACATAGGGTGGGATGGCCTAAGGCCGGGTGCATAATGACTAGGGACAGTCATTTTCCTGGTCAAGGGTGAGTGTAACCCCCTTGTTACCCGGGGTTACTAGAATCCCAGTAAGACCTAGTGGTAGGCAGGGAAGGCAGCTTGTGAAACTCCAGTTAAATGGGTTTCACACTGTCTCACTCTGTTCTCAGTCACAGCGGAGACTTGAGAGATGACATCATCATAGAACTGTCACAGCTGCATAAGCCACATTGGAATCTGCAGCTCAGGGAGTGAGTTTAGAACTTTGGGAGTTTTCAAAGCCAGTCTTGAGTTTGTCCTAAAGCAAACAGGAAGGAAGTCATCCTGTTTTACCTTTTAAGTGGTGGAGACCGCGTTTCAGGTCTCAGTGCCTCCTCCCTCCGGGAGAAAAGTTCTCTGTGGGTCCCAGGGGCAATCCCCTTTGCCCACTATGGAAGGAAGCTGCCTGGTTTTTGTCAGTCTGTTCTTGTATAACAGCAAAGAAAGTGTTACTTCGCCTGTGGGGCACCTGCAATGAAAGGGTGAGTGTTTGGCTCCATTTGAAGGGGCAAACAAATTGTTTTCTTCAGTTGGGAAATGGATGTCGACTGCTATTTGGGAGGACTGTGTTACTAGGCCAAACAAATGGAGCAGTCAAAAAGTCTAAAGTTTTATTGGATTTCAAGTGATGCTGTAGAGGGGTGCTTCAGGTCACCCACCGTTCAATCTACATATTAAAGTTCTAAGTTTTCTTTTTGTCCAGAGAAATGGCCGGGTATGGGCTGTGGGAGCTGAAGGTGGGAAAACCCCCCATTTTTAGTAACCAGGTCCACCTCTACGGATTTCTTCTGTGATTTGCTACTTGCCTCATGCACTTGGCCAGTGGTGAGGTGGGTACCCAGACATGGGTCCCAACTTGAAAATCTCTGTAGGAGTCGCAGACTCTATGTGGTGTGGGGAGCCACAGGATGGGAAATATACTCCTTGTTTGATGGGAGTTTGATTGGAAGTAAGAAAACAAATCTCTCTAGGAGTCACAGACTCTAAGTGGTGTGGGGAGCCACAGTTTGGGAGTCTCCTTGTTTGATGGGAGTCTTTCCAAGTAAAGTTTGGGTTCATTCTTCAAGTGGACCATCAGTCAAGTGGCCGGCAGGGGAGCCGGGCCAGTCGGGCTGTGTATCCAAAGTGCATGCAAAGTCCGGGCTGAGTGCCTGGTGGGTCCAGAGCCAGGACAATGTAAAAATGTGTTCATTCTCCAATGGACCGCCTTTAGTCTCTATCTGCATATACAGTGAACGTAGCCCCTTGGGGGACCATACAATGCTTTGTCATGTTTCATCTAGTTCTGAATAAAGCCACACTGAAAATCCCAATCCTGGTTCTGGACATTACAGTTATTGCTTCCTGTAGTTGGATTTACTTGGGTGCCCCTGTGCAGAGTAGCCAAACCTAGGTCCCTTGTGCCAGGTAACCTCATCCTCCCCGAACCCAGGTCCCCACCAGGTATTGCTGCCAACGCCAACAGCATGCCACCTGTCATTTTAGTAAAAAGGCAGGAGTGAGGGGTTACACATAAATTAAGTGTAAGACACAATATTATCCTGCGACCCCAGTACTTGTTATGTTGATATAATGCAACATTAAAGAGCTGGTGTGCACTGTCATTCCACCGCCCCCCCCCCCGAAACATATATGACAGTTGACATACTCCAGTATTGAGGGGTATTAGAAATAGCATGTGATTCAGTACAGTAAATAAGTTCAGTCTTGATTACATGACATCACAAAAGAGGGCAGAAGTTGCCTGCCCAGGTGCATGTCAGCAGTTTCAGGAAGCAGCTCTATTTATCCTGTGGTACATATTAGGTGTGCGGTAACTTATGTAGTGTACTGATCTGCATGGTCTTTTTAATGTCCCTCAGAAGTGGAGTGGATCAGCTGTAATATGTGCTTGCGGGGGGGGAGTATGACACAGCGCACCTGCTATTCAAGGTTATACAATTAATATGCCATATGCATGAATTGTCATGACTTACTGTATATGACACTGCTGCAAAATTGACATGCGTATATCAATGCTTGGTAAATGTCAACCATCTGACATACACATGCATGCAGCATGTGCTCACAGGACTGTACGGATGACAGCAAGTGACCTTGAGGGTTGCTGACATGCTGTGCCAATGTCTGCACCACTACACAGGCAGCATGGGCTGGGTGATCAATGTTCGGTTACACTGTTCATCAGCATGGATAAGGGTTGAGAGGGGTTACAGTGTTTGCTACTGTGATGTTCCACGGAATTTTTTTTCAATGCTGTGATCAACACAACTGCGGTGAGATGGTGGTGGTGGCAACATGAGGTCAGTGGCTGTCAGTCTTCTATGGTGTATGATGCCATTTGCACATGGGGTGTAGTCGCATGACTGTGTTGTGGCTGTTTTGTCATGTGGTAAATGACACATTTGCATGCATGTACTCATTTCATGGCATTCGTGCATAGGGCAAAATGACTAAACTGTTTATTTTTGATTTTTGGATAAAGTACTAAAATAAAATATTATGGTACATAGTGTTGAAGTATTTACCATAACAGTTTTCTAATACTAAACTCGAGGAGGACACCTATGCAACATTTAGCAACATACCAAGCTGTCAAGGAGAACTGTTTAGCAGGAAGCTTTGGTGTCTATAAGTGATTGGCATGTATCTTGATAAGTAGTATAATTGTTTCTGTAAGGTGTTATCAAAAGGAATAAATTCACAACATTTCCAAAATATAATTATCCAAATTTAGTTTGTATGTACCCTCTTGGGTTATAAGACATAAAAATAAAATTGTTTTTACTTTTAAACATTTGATATGTTGTTTGTTCATCTCATTTTTTTAAAGAACAGGACATCTTACCATTTTATAAGACAGATTGGAAAATACATACTGTTTGCACACCTTGTTGTTACACACAAAAGGGAGTTGTGGGGGCATGACTTGCAGCATAGTACCTAGCAACATAGTAATGTGTGTGCTAACCATTGAACACACATACGGTATTGTATTATTTGTTATATTACAGTACATATGCAATCAAGATTACAAGTAGTACTATACCATGTAATGTGACCGACATTTAATTCAATACAGAATTAGTCATAACAGTTGATTGACGCATGCATGACTGAGCTGTGAGGCACAAGTATGCAGTGAGAGTGCACTAACAGGTCCTTTATGTGTGGTCCTTTACATCAGATATTAATCAAGTGTTAAACACTATCATTTGCATCTAATAACTTACAGAGTACAGTCAGTATACTTGTTTTCAAAAATAATATATTCAGCAATATCTAAGCAATTTCAGTATACAATGTCTGTTAAATTTAATTACAGTAGTTCGTATTACAGTCAGTAGGCATCACGTCTCACAACATGTTGTATGTTGCATAAGAAACATGGGCAGCCTTACAATAATAAGATTAAGGTTAGTACACCATTGCTCACATTTTATATCCAACTTGCCATTATAATACCAATATAGCATTGGATAGATGATGCACAATGACTATTAATACACACATTTGTTTACAGCTTGGACGGAGTACTGAAGCCGCTTCATACAGTGATTGCCTCAAGTACAGGTAAACTGAAGTGAATACAGTTGAAGCATTTAAAAAATGTCACTTTGTGCTGTTATGTACAAATGTAACTAATTACCGTAAGGTAAGGAACCCATGTATCTGGTGCACAGCCAGGCGATTGTACATCTGTTGGATAACATGGAAGAGCAATACGTATTTCCATTACAACAACAACGAATGCAAAGATTTGCAACTAACAGTACACTAATAACAAAAAAATGAAATGTAATTCCTGAAAAATCAAACTCTGTCTGTTGGCAAACATCTCTTAATATCCCATAACTTAATTTTTTGTTTCAAGGTAATACAAATCGTTCCAGTCGGAAATTAGTGTAAGGATGAATGTCATCATTTGGGTACGTCAGATGCATCTTAGAAATAGCACATGCAGGAAGTGGCACACGGATATCCTTACCAAGATAACCCCAGCACTACCTGACCAGGTGCCGGTAACCTGTGTACTGATATTTCCTAAACAAAAAAACCAAAAACAGTTCAGTTCATTTTTAACAATGTGTATAGCAAGAAATAACAACAAGGTGCCAAAGCAGAACTCAGAAGCTGCAAAAAGACTACATTTTTACTAGCTGTCTGTAGTACATGCAATTATTATAGAACTGCTACATTCTGATTTAATATACCCGAGTCTTGCATATGCAATAAACTGTTTGGTACCGGTAACACAAAATGTTGCAACCTCAGACTGGTCCTCTGTTACCAATGTTATTTTTCTTTTGATTTGCATTCAACAAATTTTTACAAAGATCAACATTTATCAAATCTTTGTCTGTGCCTCAACGATGAAAAATGATGTTTTACCCAATTAGAGAGGAGGGTGGGCCCCTGTATACTCGTGATGGGGCAGGCTGGCCAACTACTTTTAATAGCCGGGCATGTATTGTCTGATAGATGCCCAGCTAGAGAAGTCCATCAGCCAATCAGAAGGCTCAAATACTTTTACCCATTTTCTAAAGCTTACATAACGTTCTACGATCAAACTGTTAAGAGAACATTCACTTTTTATATGTCAACATTATTTTGTGTTGCTTACTGAGCAGCAGCAGATGCTGAGTAAACCATAGCACTGCCTTATCAATGCCGCACTTTTCACAACCAAGTGAGTGGATGCGTACAACCCCTCCCACACAGTGTGGGTAACAAATAAAACTAACAGGAAAAACAGCACACATTGTACTCCTCACCAGTTTGTTTTGTTGGCTTCCTCAGTTATGGACCCCTGAGCAGTCTGTCCATACACTTGCAGGTTTCATGTACTTAGATCAAGAACCACAAACACTGTTGTGACCAAAATATAGTGTGGGCTAAGAAATTACTGGAGTGTGTAACACCCTGAACAACTGCACCTGATAGCACACCTGTGTAGAACAAAAGTGGTATTTTCTTCCTTCTCCATTCAACAGATGGATGTCCATCTGCAGTACAGAGAATGAAGAATGAACCGGTCCTGTAGACACCTCATTTACAACACAGTAACCCATGCTATAAAAATCTGAAATGGAAACCCATAACAACATACTGCTTTCCTATCTCAATCACTCATCACAAGCCAGAACGCTGGTGTCAAGGGCTGAGGTGCTGGACGCCTTTCCTTGTACCACGTCAGTGGCCCATTAAGTGCAATGAGCATGGGACACTGGGGTATAAGGCAGAGAAGGATAGAGCACCCAGTGGCTGCTCTCTTTCTCTGGCGAGAGACACCTACATGATCCTGCAGAAATCGAGCCACCTTGGCGAGCCAGGGTGGAAGGTGTGGTAGCAGAGAGGAAGCAGTAAAAGGAATAGGGTAGATGTCGGCAGAGGGGCAGAGCAGGAGGCACATCTCAGCGTATCTCCTCACTCATTGTCCCTCATTACACGCTGACGTCTGGGACAAACAAGAGAAAAACCACCCCTATCTCTCCTAGGTAACGACTCCATGCTGCACGTCCTCGATTCATCATGATAGACTCCGCTGTACAGGGTCCACGTTGAAGAAGAAAGGTTCTGGGGAGGAAAGCGGGGGGGTTCCTCCTCACCCTACATGGATGGTTATCCCAGCACCTAGGTTACTGGACCAGAGTACTCTAGGGGCAGACCCTGACGATGCAGGACTGTGCAGTTAGAGGCAGTCTGAGAGAGTGGAGAGAGAGGTCAGTAAGGAGCACAAACACAATGTTAAAAAAAAAATAATTCATTATACATGCAGAAAGGAAAAAAAATATATATTGCAAAGATTATATAGTGGTAACTGTAAACATCAGATATTGTGTAGTGGAGTGTTGTTCTGTATAGAATTTTATCCCTTTCCAAATGCTGTTCTACCACAGTTCGAAGGGTCATGGAATGTGATTGTACCCTACTGTGGAACAACAGCATTCTACAATCTCTAGAGACTGCATGAATCAGTTTCATTTTGAAAGCTAAAGAACTCACAAAACACATATTTCACACAGTACTATACACTATAAAAAAATACAGGATGAGCAACTCTATGTAGAACCAGTGTGTTTGGCACTGTGGGGTTCTGATTCCCATGGACCTCTCGAGCTTTGCTCTGGAGGACAGATGAAATCAGAACCTCTGTGTGGCAGAACACACTGGTTCTGCATAGTTGCCCATGCAGTATTCTCTATGAACTTTGGGTATCCCCAGTCTCTATGCTGACACAATATAAAATAACTAGTTCTGTTTACATTTTGGTCTTTAAATCTTCACCTTTGTAAACTACTTTGGGTATATTTTAGGTTTCCCACTGACGGCTTACAGTGACATACTTACTCATGAATAGCATGGGGTACATTCACGCCATTGTTGTACTGTTGATAGGTGTAATAAGCCGTCTGTAACACATTGGGATCCAGAACAGCATGGTTGAACACAGGATGACTGGTGATACAATCCACTTTGACATCTTCCCTTCTAGTAGTCATTATTTCAATTTCTTGGCAACACATGCATTCTAACTTGTCATCCATAAACTGGACATTCACCGCAGAGGCACTTACACGGAACATAACAATGACAGAATGTTAATATATCTGTAAAACTACATTTGCATTCATTGCTATTTATCCCAATACAGAAAAAAATCAAGCACAAGAGTCACTACTGTATTGCCCCTTATTGCCTGCCATCCTTAGCATCTCAATTACTGCTCATCTTCTCCAGGGAGGGAGGGGGATAGAGGATCATCACTTTACTCGCCCCAGGTGGAGTCATGGGGAATGAAAACTACAAAGTCAGACACAGTGGGAGGACATTATGGACATTGGCAGTCACTCTTGCATGTCAGTGACACACAATATAACCACAGAACATGGGAAAATACTATCAGGGCTCCCACAAGACAGATCACTAGGGCAGACCTCTCACAGCTTGAACCTGCATGGCTCACCAGATCACAAAGACACTTCAATTTTTGAGGATATTGCAGCCCCAGCTCATCCCAGACTGTGAGCAAGAACTGCAGCTCCGGGGTTAGTGGAGGGAGTGGAAGGTACACATAACGTAGCAGACTTAATTGGTGCTCCCAATGAAGCGTGCCTTGACAGACTTTGGGGTATAAAGTACAATTTAAAAAAATATTATTCACAAATCAATTAAAGTGTCTTTTTAATAATGGGCAGTTGCCAGTTTACAGCAATGGTCATTCAACATTGACCCAGTGGCACAAAATCAACGATTAATAATGGGCAGTTGCCAGTTTACAGCAATGGTCATTCAACATTGACTCAGTGGCACAAAATCAACGATTCCATGTTCAACAGGAAACATGTTCACATCAGGGTCACACCGACATATAAATGATATGCATTTATTGCACTGTATAAACACTCATAAGAGTCAGGGAGAAGAGTGGTCAACTAGCTCTGAAACATGATTGAGCAGAAGGTAACAGTAACAGACAGTGGTCTTAAACAGACTTACCTAAAAGTAGAGCGAGGTAATCACTGAGAGACACAGAGCAGACATCACTCAGCCACCTCAGACAGACAACGGACAGAAATAATCAACAGTCAAACTGTCTGACAGTGCACAATAATTATTGTAGGGGGAGGGGGGATGGAACCAAAATAGTAAATGTACATAAAGTGTGTATGTGTGCATGACACATTATGACATGGAGACAGAAGAGGTATCGAGACAGGCTACTGGACAGGGGCTTGGGAGATGTAACAGAAAAAGGGGACACAGGGCAAATGACTGACATCAAAATATAAACACCTAAAGAAAATGATATGGAGGCGACAAGTTTGATAGACATAGAAAATAAAGCAGTCAGCTAACACTACAAACAACCTGTCATCAGAACACAGAGAAGGACACTATGGAGATACATACTCAGACAGACTGCACAATAATGGGCCTGAAATCCCTGATTGAGGAGGGGGGGTCCAACAAAATATAAAATCAACAAATTCATATCAATAATTATAACATGAGGAAATACAGAAGTGAGATGAAGGCAGGCCAGTGTCTGTGTGTGTGTTGGGGGGGGGGGGTCATACAGAATAATTGAAAAGAAAAACAAATGGTATTAAATGAAAAATAAAGAGCATTGATGCACAGTTACAGTAATGTACTTATGTAGCAATAATGCAGTACATACCATTCGCCAGTACCAATTCTGCATTCACTCCCATACTGCATGCCATCATCATCCATATTGATCCCATTAGATTCACTGTGGACTGAACTATCTGACGCATAAGGATCGTCCCTATAGGGATCGAGAGCTGCTGCTATGCCACCCTCAACACCAAGTTCAGGCTCACTACAACCAGCTGATGAGCTGGACGATGAGGAATTGCTCCTCTCCTCATCATCATCATCAGAGCCATCATACAGCATGTTTGCCCATGAGACACCCACCATAGCTGTACTTCACGAACAACGAGACAGTCATACAAAGGTGCAGTGTCTCCCTGTCATGGTGCAGCATGCAAAACGCGTGTCAAAGGTTGCAGAGATCAGGCATGAACAGCGCTGGGTGCACTTCTGGGTTTGCAGTTAAATAAAGATACAATTTCACAAAAAATTAAAATATATTAAGTAGTAGGATTCAACGATTCAATGGAGGAACGTCTAAGGACATGAAACATTGATGTAAGTACATAATATTGGCCAATCGCTTTAAGAAACAGCAAACAAATAATAATAAAGTTTCAACAACAATACAAGTTTCTAAAACAACACATTACTACATTTACAGGGGTATTGGGGTAATGAGAATATAACAACAAAAAAAACAACAGTATGAACAAAGTTATTAAACATAAATACTGAGAACAAACTACAGCGTAATGCAAACACCAAACAATGAACATGTCCAGAAAAGATTTCACAGCAAACTTAGCAGCTGCAGTGTTGCTTATGCTGCTTATGCTTAAGAAGAACATTGCCCCATGCCCAGGCACTGCGATTTCTCACCACACCACGATGCCTTCTAAGAAGGAGTTTTATTTTTTATAGTTTACCCTCTATGTTAGAAAAGTGTGCCTCTGTGAACTCTAATCATTCTTTTATAATTTGAATGTCCTTGTCCCTCCTTTCCTCACGGTCTATTACTTTGGGTGGCGGTACTTGACCTTCAAGGGCAGAAAGGGGGGCACCCTCTTCAGGCACAGTGTCTGCCACCATGCCACTGACTTTTCCTCCTGACTCTTTCGCTGCAAGCTTGGCCAGGTCATTTTGTATTTTTAGCACATGGTTTTTGCACCATGTGCTTGAAGTTGTACTAACACCATCAGGATGGGGATGGGAACCTTCTGTTTGTGGTTCTGCATCAGTCTCCGGTGCTGCTGTACAGAAAGAAAGGATGATAAGGGAGATGATGGTCATGATGGCGCTGGAGAGGAGCGGGGAAATCCTAGCCCCCCTCCAAAAAACCAGGGTACTAAGTGAGGTAGACACCAACATAGATGTCAATAGAGAAGCACAGGCAATGGAGAAAGTGACAAAGGCAATAAGGACAGGAAGAGGCAAAAGGGTAAGGTCATCAAGAAATGGAAGGTAATGATACTAACGCCATAGTCTGGGCAACAAGCCCTGAATTGGTGGCCTTGATGGAAGAGGATGCCTGGATATTGTAGCAGTTACAGAAACATGGTACACAGAGAACCATGACTGGGATGTTAATATACCAGGGGTACACAACCTACAGGAGAGACAGGAGGGGAGAGAGAGGGCGGAGTAGCTCTCTATGTAAGGGTAGGGATAAAAGCAACTGAACAAAGGAGTAAACAGGGAGCAGAGGAGGCACTGTGGCTCACCTTAGAGACTGGAAAGGGCACCACAATCCGCACGGGGTTGTATACAGACCCCCATGTCAGGGGGAGGGAATGAACAAGGATATGATAGAAGGCATGCTTAGGATGGCAGAGAAAGGGGAGATACTGTTGATGGGGGACCTTAATATGCCGGATGTCAACTGGAGCATCTTTGCTGCAGCCACATCCAAAAACAGGGCCATTCTCGATGCCCTTCGGGTGGCATGCCTCAGATAGCTAGTTTTGGAACGTACTCATGAGGGAGCAATCTTAGACCTCGTACTCTCAAATGGGGACAGTGAGAGGATCTCAGATCTAGAAGTGGGTAGCCATTTGGGAACAACTGACCACCAAACAGTGTGGTTCATGATAAACTCAGCTACAGAATCAAGCCATACAAAAGTGAGGGTTCTGGACTTCAGGAGGGCTGACTTTGGCAAGATGGGAGAGTGCCTTAGAAAAGCACTAGCAAACAGGCTAGAAGGAGGGGTGGAGCAACAATGGGGAAATATCAAAACTGCCATCACGGAGGCAACAAGACTTTGTGTGAAACAAATAAACAAATTAAAACGAAAGAAAAAAACACTATGGTTCTCGAACGAGGTGGCGATGAAGGATAAGGAGAAAAAGATAGCATTTAGAAAGTATAAGGAAACACAGAAGGAGCAGGACAGAGAACTGTACTAGTTAAGGCAGAAGGAAGCAGGGAGGGTAGTCAGAATAGCAAAGGCCCAAACTGAGGAAAAGATAGCCAACTCAGTTAAGAAGGGAGATAAAATCTTTTATAGGTATATCAGGGAGCGTAGAAAGACAAAGGGAGGGATAGTGAGGCTGAATAGAATGGACGGTGGGTGGGTGGGCAGAGAGGGACAGTGAAAAAGCAGGGATACTGAATGAATACTTCTGTTCAGTATTCACAAATGAGGAGGTGGGGGAGGTGCCTAATCCAATCAACAGAAGTACTCTGGATAGGGGGGTCGATCCCAGTCCTTTTACAGAAGAAAGGGTTCTGGAAGAACTCCTAAAACTGAAGGTGGACAAAGCAATGGGGCCAGATGGAATCACCCCTGAATTCTAAAAGAATTAAGCAGAGAACTAGTGACACCACTGACTACCCTTTTTAACAAATCATGGAAGGTTGGTGTGCTACCTGAGGACTGGAGGAAGGAGATGTGATTCCCCTTCTCAAAAGTGGGACCGAAACAGAGGCAGGAAACTACAAACCTATCAGTTTAATCTCTGTGGTAGGGAAAGTGATGGAATCACTTCTGAAGGAAAGAATTGTTGAGTACCTAGAGGCCAGTAGGGCACAGGGCCCAAGGCAGCATGGGTTCACAGCAGGAAGGTCATGTCAGACGAATCTAATTGATTTCTTTAACTGGGTGACCAAAGTAGTAGACCAGGGAAGGGCTGTGGACATGGCCTACCTAGACTTTAGCAAGGCATTTGACACAGTCCCACACAAAAGATTAATAGTCAAATTAACCAGCCAGGGAGTGAGTCCCAGGGTGGTAGCCTGGGTAAAACATTGGCTGGACAACAGGACACAGAAAGTAATTGTAAATGGAGTCCACTCTGAAGAAAGAGGGGTTACTAGTGGGCTATCGCAGGGTTCAGTACTGGGTCCAGTCCTTTTTAATGTCTTTATAAGTGACATTGCAGAGGGACTGGAAGGAAAAGTATGCCTCTTTGCAGATGACACAAAGATCTGCAACAGGGTTGATACACAAGGAGGCGTGGAAAGAATGAGAAGGGACTTGGCAAGGTTGGAGGAATGGTCGGAAGCATGGCAGCTTGGATTCGATGCAAAGTGCAAAATAATGCATCTGGGAAACAAAAACCCAGGGGAAGATTACACAATGGGGGGAAGGGCTAGTAACAACAAAAATGGAAAGGGACCTGGGGGTAATCATATCAGATGACCTTAAGGCTGGCAAGCAGTGAGAACCAGTAGGAGGGCGAGGATACTAGAATGTATAGGGAGAGGCAACACAACAGAAAACAGGAAGTTGTTATCCCCCATACAGACAGTTGGTGAGACCCCATCTGAGTACTGCATCCAGTTCTGGAGACCCCATCTCCGCAAGGACATAGACAGGATGGAGGCAATACAGAGGAGGGCAACTAAAATGGTGCAGGGTCTGCAAGAGAAGCCATATGAGGAGAGAGACTAAAGGAGCTTAATATGTATACCCTTGAGGAAAGGAGGGAGGTGGGGACATGATAGAAATGTTTAAGTACCTCAGTGGAATCAACAAAGTCCAAGAGGGTAGCATCTTTCAGAAAAAGAAATGTGCAAGAACAAGGGGACACAATTTGAAGATAGAGGGGGGACGGCTCAGGGGCAATGTGAGGAAATATTTTTTCACAGAGAGGGTATTGGATGCATGGAACAGCCTTCCTGAGGAGGTTGTGGGGTCTAAAACTGGGAGAATTCAAGAATGCATGGGACAGACATAAGGCAATTTTTGTGGGGGGTAGGAAGAAATAGACTGTTTGTTAAATAGGATCTGCAGCTTATCCTCTAGGTAGGGAAATGGGCAGACTAGGTGGGCCAAGCAGTCCTTATCTGCCGTCAAAGTCTATGTTTCTATGTTTCTATTCAGTATTATATCCTCAATAAAATTATGAATATATGATATTGTGTTAACCCATAAATGTTATACCTCCATGATACCAGCTGCACAAAAATTAGGACACTGAAGGGTTGCACGGCCTCAGGCCAGGCAGCACTCCCCACCCCCCAAGATGAGGAATTGGATCCTGAGTGCAGAGCCACATCCCAACTAAGGCCAAAAACATTAACGTTATACCTCCCTGATACCAGCTGCACAAAAATTAGGACACTGTGGAGTTGCACGGCTTCAGCCAGGTAGTGCCCCCACCACCCAAGACCATGTATTGGATCCTGAGTGCAGAGCCACATCCCAACTAAGGCCAAAAACATTAACGTTATACCTCCCTGATACCAGCTGCACAAAAATTAGGACACTGTGGAGTTGCACGGCCTCAGCCAGGCAGTGCCCCCACCACCCAAGACCAGGTATTGGATCCTGACTGCAGAGACACATCCCAACTAAAGTCAAAAACATTAACTTTACACCTCCTTGATACCAGTTGCAGAAAAATTAGGACACTGAGGAGTTGCACGGCCTCAGCCAGGCACTGTCCCCAACCCCACAAGACCAATTATTGTATCCTGAGTGCAGAGCCACATTCCAACTAAAGCCATAGGGACTGATTCTAGAAGATTGGCGCAAGCTACCGCCAAAGGTGACTTGCAATAATCACAGTTGCGACAATGACTCTGCACCCAGTTCAAGAAGGTGCAGGGTCCCCACAGCTAAGTCCTGCAACTTGCGACATGCGGATGGTAAGCCAAACTAAGGGCGTACCAGATGGGCATATCACAAGTTACATCCCCCTGGCTGGTGAGTGCATGTGCCCCCCCAAAGCCCCACAGAGCAGCCATGTCCCCAGCCCCTGATCCCTGTCGGCAAATGCCCCACAGGACAGCTGTGCCTCTTATCCCCCAAACAGGTAATGCCCACAGAGCTGCAGTGTCCCCCCCCACCCCGATCCCCAAAGTTGTACCTTGTAGGGCAGCTGAGGCCCCCACCTCCGATCCCCTGAAATGATATTGCCCCAGAGGGCATCTGTGTCTCGCCTGACCCATTCCCGGACACAAAGTCCCCTGTCCCTGCTGTGTCATGCCATGTACTGTTGCCATATTCCCCACACTCCCTAGAAGTCTAGTGGCCCCCCACCCCACCACCCAGCAGTGCCAGCCCACCCTGCACCCCCTCACCCATCTCCAGCCAGAGACTGGCACGGCCCATCCATCACCACCATGGCCAGCCACCGACTGAGCTCCGTAGGAGTGCTACTGTATATATGCGCTGTATGAATGACTGACAGTACATTCATTCATGAGCGCATATATACAGTAGCGCTCCTACGAAGCTCAGTCAGCAGCTGGCCATAGTGGTGAGAGGTGGGCTGTGCCAGTCGCTGGCTGGGGATGGGTTGGGGGCTGTGGGATGGACTGACACTGCTGGGTGGGGGTCCATTAGACTCCCAGGGAGTGTGGATTGTGTGGCTACAGTACATGGAGCAGCACAGTAGGGACCAGGGGGTTGGGGTACAGGAATTGGTCCATGGAGAGCACAGATGCCCTGTGGGGCAATATCAATTCAAGGGATCAGGGCTGGGGGTTCTAGCCTGCCTCTGTGGGGCAACAACAATTTGGGGATCAGGGAATGGGGACACTGCAGCTCCGTGGGGCTGCTGCGATGTTAGAGGTTCCATGCATGGGGAGGCTGCGAAAGGATGCAGTCGAGGCTGGCTGGTGGCAGGTCTGCACAACCCCTGAAGGGCGTCAGTACACTTACACCAGCTAAAAGCTGGTGTAGCTGTACTTTGACAGATGTCCTCCGGGGGTTATTCCGGAATAGCGTCATCTGGGAGTTTGTTGCTGACCTTCCACAATATGGCGCAGCTGCTGCCCTAAACCCCTTAGCACCATGTCGCAAGGGGTTTCTGGTGTATCTGCTGCCGTAAGTACACTTTGACACAAGTGGCCTGCAGCATGTCGCAGGCCACTTTGTAGAATCCTGTTTGTCACAACGGCTGGTGTACCTTGCTACTTGTGCCATTTCCTTTGGTACAAGTCAGGTTATGCCAGGCATATCCTTTCTAGAATCAGACCCATAAACATTAACATTATACCTCCCTGATATGAGCTGCACAACAATTAGGACACTGAAGTGTTGTACGGCCTCAGTGAGGCAGTGCCCCCCTCCCACCCTCCAAGACCAGGAATTGGATCCTGAGTGCAGAGACACATTCCAATTAAAGCCATAAAAATGTATGTTATGCCTCCCTGATATGAACTGCCAAAAATTAGCACACTGAGGAGTCGCACGGCCTCATCCAGGCAGTGCCCCCAATCCCGAGACCAGGAACTGGATCCTGAGTGCAGAGCCACATTGCAACTAAAGCCATAAACATTAACGTTATAAATCTCCGATACCAGTTCACAAAAATTAGGACACAGAGGAGTTGCACAGCCTCAGCCAGGCAGTGACCCCCCACTCCCCAAGACCAGGAGTTGGATCTTGAGTGCAGAGCTACGTCCCAACTCAAGTATAAACAGTAACATTATACCTCTCTGATACGAGCTGCATAAAAATTAGGACACTGAGGAGTTGCACAGCCTCAGCCAGGTAATCCCCCCCCCCAAGACCAGGAATTGTATAATTGTATCCTGAATGCGAGAGTCACATCCCAACTAAAGACATAAACATTAACGTTATACCTCCCTGATATGAGCTGCCAAAAATTAAGTCACTGAGGAGTTGTACGGCCTTAGTCAGGCAGTGCCCCCCAACCCCAAAGACCAGGAACTGGATCCTGAGTGCAGAGCCACATCCCAACTAAAGACATAAACATTAACGTTATACCTCCCTGGTATGAGTTGCCAAAAATTAAGTCACCGAGGAGTTGTATGGCCTTAGTCAGGCAGTGCCCCCCAACCCCCAAGACCAGGAACTGGATCCTGAGTGCAGAGCCACATCCCAACTAAAGACATAAACATTAACGTTATACCTCCCTGGTATGAGCTGCCAAAAATTAGGACACTGAGGAGTTGCACGGCCAAAGCCAGGTAGTGCTCCCCACCCCCCAAGACCAGGTATTTGGATCCTGAGTGCAGAGACACATCCCAACTAAAGCCATAAAAATGAATGTTATACATCCCTGATATGAGCTGCCAAAAATTAGCACACTGAGGAGTTGCACAGCTTCAGCCAGGCAGTGTGCCCAACACCAAGACCAGGAATTGGATCCTGAGTGCAGAGCCAAATTACAACTAAAGCCATAAACATTAACGTTATACCTCCATGATACCAGCTGCACAAAAATTAGGACACTGAGGAGTTGCACAGCCTCAGCCAGGCAATGCCCCCACCCCAAGACCAGGTATTGGATTCTGAGATCAGAGACACATCCCAACTAAAGCCATAAATATTATCGTTATACCTTTTTGATACCAGCTGCACAAAAATTAGGACACTGAGGAGTTGCACATCCTCAGCCAGACAGTGCCCAACACTCCCCCAAGAACAGGTATTGGATCCTGAGTGCAGAGCCACATCTCAACAAAAGTTATAAACATTAACGTTATACCTCCCTGATATGAGCAGCACAAAAATCAGGACATTGAGGAGTTGCACAGCGTCTGCCAAGCAATGCTCCCCAACCCCTAAGACCAGGTACTGGATCCTGAGTGCAAAGCCACATCTCAACAAAAGCCATAGACATCAACGTTATACCTCCCTGATATGAGCTGCCAAAAATTAGGACACCGAGGAGTTGCACGGCCTAAACCTGGCAGTGCCCCCCACTCCCACAAGACCTGGTATTGGATCCTGACTGACTGCAGAGCCATATCACAACTAAAGCCATGAACATTAATGTTATATCTCGCTGATACCAGCTGCACAAAAATTAGGACACTGAGGAGTTGGACGGCTTCTGCCAGGCAGTGCCCCCAACCCCAAGACCAGAAATTGGATCCTAAGTGCAGAGCCACATTCCAACTAAAGCCATAAACATTAACGTTATACCTCCATGATACCAGTTGCACAAAAATTAGGACACTGAGGAGTTGCACGGCCTCAGCCAGGCAATGCCACCCCCCCTCAAGACCAGGTACTGGATCCTAAGTGCAGAGCCACATTCCAACTAAAGCCATATGGCCTGATTCTAGAAGATTAGCACAAGTCACTGACAGAGGTGACTTGTGCCTATCGCAGTTGTGACAAGGACCCTGCACCCAGTTCAAGAAGGGGCAGGGTCCCCATGGCTAAGTCCTGCGACTTGCGACATGCGGATGGTATGCCAAACTAAGGGCGTACTAGATGGGCATGTCGCAAATTGCGTCCCCGTGGCTGATGACTGCATGTGCCCTCTCCGAAAGACCTGCAGGGCAGCCGTGTCTGCCCAGCCCCTGGTCCCGTGTCGGCAAATGCTCCGCAGGGTGGTTGTTCTTCTCATCCCCCAAATTGGTAATGCTCTGCAGAGCTGCAGTGTCCCCCACACCCCTGATCCCCCAAATAATTGTTGACCTGTAGGGCAGCTGAGGCCCCCACCCGATCCCCAATATGATATTGCCTCGCAGAGCATCTGTGCTCCCCGACCATTCCCGGACTCAAACCCCTGGTCCCTGCTGTGTCACACCATGTACTGTAGCCACACACCCCACACTCCCTGGCAGTCTAGTGGCCCCCCACCCAGCAGTGCCAGTCCACCCCGCACCCGCCCAGCCATCCCAAGCCTGTGACTGGCATGGTCCACCCCTCACCACCATGGCCAGCCACTGACTGAGTTCCGTAGGAGTGCTACTTTATATATGCACTGTATGAATGACTGACAGTACATTCATTCGTGAGTGCATATATACAGTAGCGCTCCTACGGAGCTCAGTCGGCAGCTGGTCATGGTGGTGAGAGGTGGGCTGTGCCAGTCACCAGCTGGAGATGGGTTGGGAGGTTCTGGTTGGACTGACACTGCTGGGTGGGGGGCCACTAGGCTACCAAGGAGTGTGGGGTGTGCGACTACAGTACATGGCGCAGCACAGCAAGGACCGGGGAGTTGGGGTCCTGGAATGGGTCTGGGGGGAGCACAGATGACATGCGGGGCAATATCAACTTGGAGGATCAGGGATGGGGAGCCTCAGCCGCCCTGTGGGGCAATAACAATTTGGGGGATCAGGGGTATGGGGGACACTGCAGCCCTATAAATCTGCCACAATGTTGGGGGTTCCAGGCATGGTGAAGTTGCAAAAGAATGCGGTCGGGGCTGGCTGGTGGCAGGTCTGCACAACCCCCAAAGGGCATAAGTACACTTACACCAGCTAAAAGCTGATGTAACTCTGCTTTGACGGATGTCCTCGGGGCTTGTTCTAGAACAGCGCCATTGAGAACTTTGTTGCTGACCTTCGACAATAGGGTGCAACTGCTGCCCTAAACCCCTTAGTGCCATGTCACAGGGGGTTTCTGCTGTATCTACTGGCGAAAGTACACTTTGGTGCCAGTGGCCTGCAGAATGTTGCAGGCCACTTTGTAGAATCCTGTTTGTTGCAATGGCTGGCGTACCTTACTACTTGTATCATTTCCATTGGCACAAGTCAGGTTACACCATGCATATCCTTTCTAGAATCAGGCTCATAAACATTAACATTATACCTCCCTGATACGAGCTGCACAAAAATTAGGACATGGAAGAGTTGCACTGCCTCAGCCAGGCAGTGTCCCCACCGCACCCCACAAGACCAGGAATTGGATCCTGAATGCAGAGCCACATCCCAACTAAAGCCATAAATATTTACAATATACCTCCCTGATACCAGCTGCACAAAAATTAGGACACTGATGAGTTAGACGGCCTCAGCCAGGCAATGCCCCCACCCTCCCAAGCCAGGAATTGGATCCTGAGTGCAGCTCCACAACCCAACTAAAGCCATAAACATTAACATTATACTTCCCTGATATGAGCTATATGAGCTGCCAAAAATTAGGACAAGGAGGAGTTGCATGGCCTCAGTCAGGAAGTGCCCCCCAACCCCTAGACCAGGTATTGGATCCTGAGTGCAGAGCCACATTCCAACTAAAGCCATAAACATTAACGTTGTAAATCACTGATACCAGCTGCACAAAAATTAGGACACCGAGGAGCTGGATGGCCTCAGCCAGGCACCGCCGCCCACACCCCAAGACCAGGTATGGGTCATGAGTGCAGCGACACATCCCAACTAAAGGCATAAACATTAATGTTATACCTCCCTGATACCAGCTGCACAAAAATTAGGACACTGAGGAGTTGCACGGTCTCAGCCAGGCAATACCCTTCACCCCCCAAGACCAGGTATTGGATCCTGAGTGCAGAGCCACATCCCTACTAAAGCCATAAACATTAACGTTATACTTCCCTGATAAGAGCAGCACAAAAATTAGGACACTGAGGAGTGGCACGGCCTAAGCCAGGCAGTGCACCCCAACCCCTAGACCAGGAATTGGATCCCGAGTGTGGAGCCACATCCCAACTAAAGCCACAAACATTAACATTATAAAGCCCTGATACCAGCTGCATAAAAATTAGGACACCAAGGAGTTGGATGGTCTCAGCCAGGCAGTGTCCTCTACCCTCCAAGTCCAGGTATTGGATCCTGAGTGCAGAGCCACATCCCAACTAAAGCCATAAACATTAATGTTACACCTCCCTGATACCAGCTGCACAAAAATTAGGACACTGAGGAGTTGCATGGCATTAGCCAGGCAATGCCACCCCCCCCAAGACCAGGTACTGAATCCTGAGTGCAGAGCCACATCCCAACTAAAGCCATAAATATTTACGATATACCTCCCTGATACCAGCTGCACAAAAACTAGGACACTGATGAGTTAGACGGCCTCAGCCAGGCAATGCCCCCACCCACTAAGATCAAGTACTGGATCCTGAGTGCAGAACCACATCCCAACTAAAGCCCTAAACATTAATATTATACCTTCCTGATACCAGCTGCATAAAAATTAGGACACCAAGCAGTTGGATGGCCTCAGCCAGGCAGTGTCCTCTACCCTCCAAGTCCAGGTATTGGATCCTGAGTGCAGAGCCACATCCCAACTAAAGCCATAAACATTAATGTTACACCTCCCTGATACCAGCTGCACAAAAATTAGGACACTGAGGAGATGCAGAGCCTCAGCCAAGCAATGCCCCCACACCCCCAAAGACCAAGTACTGGATCCTGAGTGCAGAGCCACATCCCAACTAAAGCCCTAAACATTAATATTATACCTTCCTGATACCAGCTGCATAAAAATTAGGACACTGAAGAGTTGGACGGCCTCAGCCAGGCAATGCCCCCACTCCCTAAGACCAAGAACTGGATCTTGAGTGCAGAGCCACATCCCAACTAAAGCCATAAACATTAATGTTCTAAATCACTTGTAACTCCTAGGTGGCACTATCCCAGGGGCTACTATCCCTGCCTGATTTGCCACTAACAGGTTGAGGGGCCTGGATCCGATGGCGGGTGCCTCCACCCAGAGGTCAGGGTTTGCAATAGTTAAACTAACTTGGTCACAGCCCTCTGGGACACTGCAACCCCCCTTTCTTCCCACTAGTGGCCCACACAATATATCAGAATTACCTTCACAGTATACACTTACCCCAGGACTGGTTCAGGCACTGGGACCCCTGTAAAATAAGATACAGTGCAACAATCACAGTACAATACTTTAACATAGACAAATACCTCAGGCAGTATAACTTTGCTGAAACAAGCAGCTCTGATTTATTTAGGGGATATAACAGGACAGGGGAAATCAGGTTAATTAGCTTATCACTTTACTCATCTATTTATGGCTCTGTGCATTAGGCTCATCCCTACCAGTTACTGTCCCTGGGTACCCAAGCCCTAGTGGCTAGTCCAAACCGTGGCAGCTGGTAGGGGCCCTTTCACACAGAGAAAATAAAATTAGTTAAACAGTCAGCAGTACAATAATTCCATTTGGATTCAATGTGGCAATTCAGCAGGGAGCGACCCTGAATTAGTACTCATGACCTCCAAACAAGATAGGGTCCTTCAGCATCAGCAGGGCTACTCTTGAGCTCCACGAGACTCCTCACACATTTATATGACAAACTGCAACAGGCAAAAGTCCTTTAATGGCAGCAGGATTCACTTGAGCTACACAAGCCTCCTCACACATTTATATGGTAAAGAGTAACAGGCGAAAGTCCTTTAATGGCAGCAGGATTCACTTGAGCTACACAAGCCTCCTCACACATTTATATGGTAAAAAGAAAGTACTATACCAGGCAGGCTGCTTCTCTATCCCGATCGCAATTACTGCACAATACCCGGGAGAACACACAGCAGATTCAGTTCCTGACAGACCGAGCGTAATTCAGCAATTTCTCCAGTCTTCTACAGGGTGAGCCTGGTTTCTACTCTTCAGATATCCTTTGATTCTCTTCACAGGACGGATTCAGTCCTAACAAGCAGTTACACAAGCTGCAGACCGGAACTCTGGGCCTTACACACGTTTCCCGACTAAAACTGCACACCGAAAAAGCACAGGGCTCCTTCCCTCTTCACTGCCAGAGCTCAACTGAAACTCCAGCAGACAAAACCGGGCACTTCCTTTGAGTTCCTCCCAGTTCTTGGCTGGATTGGCTGTCACTCACAATAGACTGCCCCTGTTGGTCCAAAAAGGCTGAAGTCCAAACTACATCTCCCAGAGTCACTGCCCATACAATCCTCTTGTGGCTGGCTCAGATTACAGTCCAAGTTCTGATTCATCCAAGGCACCATTTTAGAGCTACCTTATCTCACACTGATTGGTCCAGTTCAGCAGTTCAAAACTAGAATGGGAACTAGGCAAACACAGTTCTGACTGCAAAGAAAGCAGGTTAGACAAACTGTATTTTCATTATTACTCTAAATGATTTCTGGCAAACAGTTACATCTTTCAAATAGGTTCCCTTTGCACTCTAGTGACTGCAAAATGGAGTGAATTGCAGCAGCTCGAGTGGTACTCAAGCAGAGAAGCACACAGTCCCCCATACAACTAATTATGTCTGCAAGCAGACAGCTCTTAAAGAAACAGTACCAGAGGCTCTAAAAACACTCACTGATAAATGGCTTAACGCCAATCACCATTCAGGCTTTGGAGCATTCAAGCAAGCTCCTGGAAGTCTTTGGGAACCCCCATTTGCAGGGGGTTACACCCTTCCTGGCCTGGGAAAGCTTGACGTCTCGTCAAGCAAGTACCCCATAAGTTTCAACTGCAACCATATACATTTGCATTAGGCTCACGATGTAATCATCAGTCAATATATCATTTTACCAAGAACACATTTTGAAACATTGCAGTGCGTCACTCTTTACACAGTATTACACACATTGTACCATAACTCAAGATTATACCTCTTGTACATGAAACCTGAAGAGAGGGGCCCTTTCTATCAGTTAACTTGGGGCTGAACAGGGCAAGGCACCATACTTAGAGGGCAACACAAGTAACTTGAGTTAGCACTGACGCAGTTTGGGCAATGAGCTCGGGGACACATACACTCCTTTATGGACAACATCGAGAGGCAAGTCCACAGGCCTCCCAAGGGAATCATAACTGAGGTGCACCACAGGCTTTACAGCTCGACCAGTCTTTCTAGGGGGAACTGTTACAGTCTCTGCACTCTGAGCCTCATTTTCAGCATTGTACTCACTTGTCAGGGGAGTCTCCATGGGGGTAGAGAGGCTAGAACTTGGGGCACTTTCAGCTCCAGGAGTTACAGTTTCTGAGTCCACAACATTTGGCTTGCATGGAGAGCTTTCAGACACTGGCAGTGGACTGTCAGGGCACTCAAAATACTCTTCTTGTTCTGGTATATCACCAGTCTGCCCCAATCCATCATTTTCCTCCCCTGAAAGCTCAAACAGTTCAACCATGCACAATGATTCCATTTCATCTGATCTGATGCTTTGCACTTCACTTTCTGGGAGCATTGGCTCCAGGGACGAAGCTGGGGGCTTAGACAGTCCAGAAGGCCCAGCTTCATCTCCAGTATTGACTAGGGGATTGCCCCGAAACAACTGACTCAGTTCGTAAGAAGGATAGTATTCAAAGTCACTCTCACTTTCTTCTGATATGGACTGACAGTCATGCTCAACTGGGACTTGTGGAGGGGAACACTTTAACTCTGCTTCTGTAGGTGCAGACTTTCTTGATCTTTTCTTAGCAGCAGCTCTAGTCACTGGTCCAGAGGGGGCATCTTCTGGGGGCTCAGACTCAATCAAGATTTGTCCAATGGGCAGTAAATGATTTCTATGCATTGTTTTTACATCTTTTGAATTATTCTCAGGCCTTAATTTGTACACTGGCAGATCACCTAGTTTGCCCACTACAATGTGAGGGAGATGGTGCCATCTGTCAGCAATCTTGTGTTTGCCATGCAGTCCCAGATTTCTTAGCAATACCCGATCTCCCTCCTGGAGTTCCTGAGCTTCACCTTTATCATACCTTTCTTTGTTGGCCAGATTTCTTTTGGCAACCATGGTTTGAGCCAGTTGGTATGCATGAGTTAGCTGGGCCTTTAACTTTTGCACATACTGTAAATAGTTGTCAGCTTGAACCCCATCAGGAGACACCCCAAAACACACATCTACTGGTAGTCGAGCTTTCTTCCAAACATCAGGCGGTAGGGGAGAACCAGTGGCATCACTTTTGGTGCAGTTATAAGCATGTACCAGGGTGCTAATTTGTTGGCTCCATCTAGGCTTGTCCTTTGGGTGCAGGGTGCCTAGCATATCTAGCAAAGTGTGGTTGAAATGTTCAGGCTGTGGGTCCCTGGGGTGGTAAGGAGTGGTTCTGGACTTGCAACTCCCCACAGAGAAAGCATCTCTTGATCAGACGACTCTCAAAGTCTCTCCTTGATCAGAATGGATTCTTTGTGGAGCCCCATAGTGAACAAAAAGTTTTCTACAAGTACTTTGGCCACAGTGGATGCTTTCTGGTCTTTGGTGGGAAAGCTTGGGCATATCTCGTGAAATGGTCAGTGACCACCAGCACATTACTGATATTTCTTTGATCTGACTCCAAACTCAGAAAATCAATACAGACCAGCTCCATGGGTGCACTGGTGGTGATGTTAACAAGGGGGGCAGCCCTCTGGGGCAAAGCTTTCCTCTGTAAGCAGCGACTACAAGTTCGAATGTGTTGCTCCACATCAGACCCCATCTTAGGCCAATAGAATCTATCTCACCAAGTCAAGTGTTCTGTCTATACCAAGGTGCCCCATGTGGTTGTGCAAGGACATCAGTACTGAGTCTCGAAAGGCAGTGGGCAGCACTAGTTGTTGTTTGTCTATTTGTCCCCTCTGTCTACTGTTTCTGTATAACAGTTTATTGATCAGTTTCAACTTAGGACCTTCTTTGTATAACAGTGCAGTTCTCAAATCAGTGGAGCGTAATTTGGACACATCTTTTCCTGCATAGAGGGCTTCTAAAGCTGCTTTGATCATGGGATCGCGGATTGAGCCTGCCAATACTGTCATTGTCCAACTGAGGCAGTGCACCAATGTCTATTGCAGAAAAGTGGCACAAGAGCAGGTATGCAATTCTCAGAGGGTCCTAAGCAATCCACCATGCAGTCCACTGCATCCATGGACATTTGTTCCTCCCTGTCAAACTTCCGGCAGAGTGCCCGAATGTCAGGTCCTGCCAATCTGTCCCAATCATTCTGGGGAACAGGCCTCCGGGAGAGAGCATCAGCATCTATGTGGTTCAGACCTGCTCGGTATTCGAGAGCATAGTCATATGTAGATAATGCAGAAAGCCACCTATGACCAGTGGCATCCAACTTAGCTGAGGTCTGCACATAGGTCAAAGGATTATTGTCAGTTTTTACTAGTAGTTTAGCCCCATACAAGTACTCATGGAATTGGTCAACAATAGCCCACTTCAAAGCTAGGAACTCTAACTTATGTACAGGATAGTTCTTTTCGGATGGGGTCAGGCTTCTACTGGCAAAGGCCACTGGTCTCAGGCCATTCTCGTTTCTTGGTACAACACAGCCCCCAACCCTTGCAAGCTAGCATCAGTGTGCAGGACATAAGGTTTTCTTGATCGGCATAGGCCAGCACTGGAGCATGGGTAAGTTGATATATGATCTCATGAAAAGCAGTCTCACAATCAGGAGTCCAGCGGCCCCAAATACTTCACTCGGACGAAAATACACTCTTTCAGTCTTGAGGACGCTGACTTTTGGTATTTTTGTGGGTTGGGGATACCCCGAGTAAGGTTAAGCAAAGGAGGATCACTCTTGAATAGTCCTTGATGAACGCCGATAATAACACAGAATCCCAGGAATCTTTGCAGTTCTTTAGATTTTTGGCTGTGGCCAGGTGGTCAAGGCCTCAACTTTACTTGGGTCGGTCTCTATTCCTCGGTGGATACTATGTGTCCCACATACTTTACTGATGTTTGAAAGAATTGACACTTATCAATGGACAGTTTAAGGCCAAAGTCCTCCAGTCGGTCCAATACCTTAAATAATCTGCTCTCATGTTCCTCCAGTGAGCTGCCAAACACAATAACATCATCTAGGTATACCAGGCACTCTAGTAAGTTCATGTCCCCCACTGCACACTCCATCAATCGTTGAAAAGTGGCTGGGGCACCTGAAATCCCTGAGGCATCCTCATGAATTCATAGAAGTCAAGTGGACAGATAAAGGCTGTCTTCTCACGGTCCTCTGGGGCCATCGGGATCTGGTAGTACCCACTGCGGAGATCCAGCACAGAGAACCACTTGCTCCTGTTTAGGCAGTCCAAAGCATCCTGAATGCGGGGCATTGTGTACTGATCAGGGATAGTCCGCTGGTTTAAGGTGCGATAATCCACCCACATCCTTACTGTCCCATTCTTTTTCCTCACTACCACAATGGGGGAAGCATAAGGGCTTCTGGATTCTTGTATTACACCAGCAGCTAACATCTCTTGCAGATGCCGCCTCACATCATCAATATCAGCAGGTGCCAGGCGTCGAGACCTCTCATGAAATGGTCTTCGTCATGCAGCCAGATATTGTGCTCAGCTCTGCACGCATCCTACGTCCCATTCCTTTAAAGAAAACACCTGGTCTCTCGGGCAAGCTTCTCACTGATCCTCACTTTCCATTCAGCTGGCAACGGGAGTCACTGAAATCAAACAAGTCAGGTGTTACCTCGTCATTCTTCCTCGAACTCTTGCTGCTTGTAGCACTGCAGTGTCTGCACAATGCACATTAGCCAGGATGCAACCTCTATTTACCTCAATGTCTCTTTCAGACACATTATGAACTTGGACCATTACCTTCTGGCATAAGCATGGGCTCTAGCGGCAAAATACTAGGCTTGATCAGCAGTCCCTCTGGCAATTTTCCATCGCCTGGGCATCCAACATTAATATTTTATTCTTAGCATCCTTCTGATACAGACCTCTCCCTGTAAGGTACACTGGGCATTTGGCGCCAGGATCAGAGACTCAGGATCCTTCTTCCATACAATTCCGACCGGTTCCTCTGGTTCTATTTTTCAGCATCTCTCTGTGCCTCATAGGCCTTCTTAATTAAAGCCAGAACTCTTAAAGCTCTACTAGTCTTTGACCCTGTTTTCATAACACAACTGTGCCAGCCTTCCGAACATATGAGCATTTGTTCCAATCAACAAAGGGACACCATCATACAGTCCAGTGGGGGACACACTAAGGCTAGGGTCTCTACTTGTTCGCCACTCCAGCCACGGAGGTGGGGAAAGACAGCCAAATTGGATATACCCGGAATAGGGGTAGGATTTCACTTAACCCCATACATGCAGTCCTTCTAATGGTTGTAAGGTACGTCTGACAAATGCTTCTGATACCAATCCTGGAACATAATTGTCACTTAGGAGCCACTGTCTATACAGCCTTGTAGACACTCCATTCACCTTTACAGTGGTCTCCATGGAGGGACCCACTATTCTGGACCAGTCTGGAGAGGTGGTAGGGGGGCCTGGGCAACTGACCTTGCCACAAAAGATGTGAGTTAGCATTTTTGGTGCCCTCACTGGGATCATTTTGTGCACCTCTTAACCACTGATTTGTTCCTCCAAGCTCTCCTTGTAGCCTATATGCAACTTTGTCAGTGTCTTTGGGGACCGGCATTCCCTCTTCATGTGCCCATCCTTCCCACAATTATAGCAAAACATACTTTCTGGAGTTTGAGCTGGTTAAGGTGCCACACTGGGAGCCAGTGTGGGTACTACTAACTGGAAACCTGGTGCCATCTCTGTCTGTGGCGTGATAAGCATTTGGAGACATCTCGTCAGTTTCTCCACTTCCATGGTCAAGGAATTGAGTTTGGAGCTGTTATCAGCAGGAGATACATGGGTGGGTACCCCAACCCCCATAGCAGATGCAGTCGGATATAGGTCTGGGCCCGTACTTGCAGGTGTGGCCTTCATAAAGGGACTGTTTTTGAATTCCCTAATCTCTCTCAACAGTTCACCCCATTGTGGCATATCTTTTTCCTTGTCAGAGCACTCATTGACTGCCAACCTCTGCCCCTGAACTTCACTTGATGGGCCACCCTCAGTCACTCGGGTCGTAGCCGCAGCTATTGGTGCAGGTCCTTCCCAGGTCGCCTTTTCTCAACTCTTCAATTTCTCTCATTAACTCATCATAGGAGGGTGGGATTCCAGTCGATTTGCCAGGCATAACTGAAGCAACAGCAGTTCTGAGAAGGGCAGACTTAAGATCCTGTCCAACCTGGTTCGGTCCAGTTCAATCGCTGGCAAACTACCCTTTCTGAGGCATTCTTGCAACAATTTTTCCAGCCAAGATACATACACAGACAACAACTCCCCTTGGTACTGTTGTGCATTTCTTACTCTCCACCATAGATCCTCATCAGAATCTTGGCTCCCATACACATTCTCCAAGGCCTCAAGATAGGCCTGTGCAGTCGTTTCAGGGTTACTGTCCCGTTTAGCACAGATGGTAGCCAGGGCAGGACCTCGGAGGCTCTCAGTAACCCTCTTTCACTTTTTGGCTTCCGAGCATTGCCATTCTAGCACTTGGGGGGCAACATAGTCTATCCAGGTCTCCCAGTCATCCTCCCCTTGGGGGGTTGGGAGGGTGCCAGAGAAGATCCTCAACCTTCGGTAAGAGTCGTGACTAATGGCAGGTGCAGAAATAGGAGTCTGCATTGGTTCAGCCACCATTACAGGTACTGAAGCGGGAGAGGGTGTTGGGGGAGGAACACCCCCAGGTGGCAAGAATAGTTTCTTCAAGTCCTCCACAGTTTTCCTTCCCCAGCAACCATTTAGCAAATTTCTCCTCAAAAGTTTCAGATAGTGGTGGGGCTCATTCCCCCGGGTCTTTACTGTCCTAGTTATCACTCTCCAAGCAGTGAGGGCTCCTCTGGGGTAATGGTCTGTGGCACTTTGGAGCTATCTATGGGATCCTTAACCTCTACTAGGGCCAGGAAAGTGTGGGTGAGCAGATTAGCATGCCGACACACCACCACAGGGTTTTGTAAACCTTCCACCTTGGAAAGTACTCCCTGTACAGTGTCCGTATTGATACCCAGGGGGATGTCCAGGATAAGCATAGCATTTTGGGGGTCGATCTCCTTCCCAGTACACCACTCCACCAGCCGGTGCACAGCCACTTCTGTCGGGGTACCCATTTATTTTTTTTTTCTTAACAGTGGTTTGTAAATATGGCCACTAGAGGACACACAATCCCAGCGGTGCCTCCAAGATGTAACCACTAGATGGCGCTATCCCAGGGGCTACTATCCCTGCCTGATTTGCCACTAACAGGTTGAGGGGCCTGGATCCGATGGCAGGTGCCTCCACCCAGAGGTCAGGGTTTGCAATAGTTAAACTAACTTGGTCACAGCCCTCTGGGACACTGCAACCCCCTTCTTCCCACTAGTGTCACACAATATATCAGAATTACCTTCACAGTATACACTTACCCCCAGGACTGGTTCAGGCACTGGGACCCCTGTAAAATAAGATACAGTGCAACAATCACGGTACAATACTTTTAACATAGACAAATACCTCAGGCAGTATAACTTTGCTGAAACAAGCAGCTCTGATTTATTTAGGGATATAACAAGGACAGGGGAAATCAGGTTAATTAGCTTATCACTTTACTCATCTACTTATGGCTCTGTGCAGGCCTATCCCTACCAGTTACTGTCCCTGGGTACCCAAGCCCTAGTGGCTAGTCCAAACCATGGCAGCTGGTAGGGCCTTTTCACACAGAGAAAATAAAAATTAGTTAAACAGTCAGCAGTACAATAATTCCATTTGGATTCAATGTGGCAATTCAACAGGGAGCGACCCTGAATTAGTACTCATGACCTCCAAACAAGATAGGGTCCTTCAGCATCAGCAGGGCTACTCTTGAGCTCCACGAGACTCCTCACACATTTATATGACAAACTGCAACAGGCAAAAGTCCTTTAATGGCAGCAGGATTCACTTGAGCTACACAAGCCTCCTCACACATTTATATGGTAAAAAGAAAGTACTATACCAGGCAGGCTGCTTCTCTATTCCGATCACAATTACTGCACAATACCCGGGAGAACACACAGCAGATTCAGTTCCTGACAGACCGAGCGCAATTCAGCAATTTCTCCAGTCTTCTACAGGGTGAGCCTGGTTTCTCTCTTCAGATATCCTTTGATTCTCTTCACAGGACGGATTCAGTCCTAACAAGCAGTTACACAAGCTGCAGACCGAACTCTGGGCCTTACACACGCTTTCCAACTAAAACTGCACACCTAAAAGCACAGGGCTCCTTCCTCTTCACTGCCAGAGCTCAACTGAAACTCCAGCAGACAAACCGGCACTTCCTTTGAGTTCCTCCCAGTTCTTGGCTGGATTGGCTGTCACCACAATAGACTGCCCCTGTTGGTCCAAAAAGCGCCAAGTCCAAACTACATCTCCCAGAGTCACTGCCCATACAATCCTCTTGTGGCTGGCTCAGATTATGAGTCCAAGTTCTGATTCGTCCAAGGCACCATTTTAGAGCTACCTTATCCCACACTGATTGGTCCAGTTCAGCAGTTCAGAACTAGAATGGGAACTAGGCAAACACAGTTCTAACTGCAAAGAAAGCAGGTTAGACAAACTGTATTTTCATTATTACTCTAAATGATTTCTGGCAAACAGTTACATCTTTCAAATAGGTTCCCTTTGCACTCTAGTGACTGCAAAATGGAGTGAATTGGCAGCAGCTCGAGTGGTACTCAAGCAGAGAAGCACACAGTCCCCCCATACAAACTAATTATGTCTGCAAGCAGACAGCTCTTAAAGAGACAGTACCAGAGGCTCTAAAAACACTCACTGATAAATGGCTTAAACGCCAATCACCATTCAGGCTTGGAGCATTCAAGCAAGCTCCTGGAAGTCTTTTGGGAACCCCCATTTGCAGGGGGGTTACACCCTGATATGAGCTGCACAAAAATTAGGACACCGAGGAGTTGGATGGCCTCATCCAAGTAGTGCCCAACACCCCCCAAGACCCGGTATTGGATCCTTAGTGCAGAGCCACATCCCAACTAAAGCCATAAACATTAACGTTATACCTCCCTGATATGAGCAGCACAAAAACTAGGACATTGAAGAGCTGCATGGCCTCAGCCAGGCAGTGCCCTCCCACCCCCCAAGACCAGGTACTGGATCCTGAGTGCAGAGCCATAGTCCAACTAAAGCCCTAAACATTAACGTTATACCTCCCTGACACCAACTGCACAAAAATTAGGACACTGAGGAGTAGCACAGCCTTAGCTAGGCAGTTCCCAACATCCCCCAAGTCCAAGTACTGGATCCTGAGTGCAAAGCCACAGTCCAACTAAAGCCATAAACATTAACGTTATACCTCCCTGACACCAACTGCACAAAAATTAGGACACTGAGGAGTAGCACAGCCTTAGCTAGGCAGTTCCTAACACCCCCCAAGACCAAGTATTGGATCCTGAGTGCAAAGCCACATCCCAACTAAAGCCCTAAACATTAATGTTATACCTCCCTGATACCAGCTGCACAAAAATTAGTACACTGAGGAGTTGCATGGCCTCAGCCAGGCAGTGCCCTACACCAAGACCAGGTATTGAATCCTGAGTGCAGAGGCACATCCCAACTAAAGCCATCAAAATTAATGTTATACCTTCCTGATATGACCTGCACAAAAATTAGGACACTGAGGAGTTGCATGGCCTCAGCCATGCAGTGCACCCCCAACCCCCAAGACCAGGTATTGGATCCTGAGTGCAGAGCCACATTCCAACTGAAGCCATAAACATTAACATTATACCTACCTGATACCAGCTGCACACAAATTAGGACACTGAGGAGCTGCCGCAAGACCACTTGCTGATTAACATATTTATATTTACTCCTTACAACATATATAGATTTCTTATCACCAGATATGATCTCCATGGCGCTGCTGCCACCTCCATCAGCTCCATCCCCTGCTGACAATGTGGTGCCAGAGGACTCCTCAGCAGTAGGTGCAGCACCTGTTCAGAAGTAAGAGAGGAATACTATATTTCAGAAAAGTTCTATTAATTGGCAACACGTGCTGTTTCACACTATCATTTTTTCATTTGTAATTCTTAGTCAAACCAGATAGGACTAATTAGGGTTGTAAAGGGTGGAAGGTGGTTACCCTTAATGCTAGGAGCCTTGGGAGGAAAACTGCAGAGTTACAGGTTCTCATGGCAGAGGGAGAGGTGGACATTGCAGCCATCATGGAAACATGGGCCACCCAATACAATGACTGGGACCTGTCTGTACCAGGGTACAGGTTATTTCGTAGGGACAGGGTGATTGGGAAAGGAGGGGGGTGGCACTATATGTGAAGGAAGGACTGAAGTGTGTAAGGGAGGAAGGGAGGAGGGTAGTATGGAGTCACTTTGATGCAAATCCAGGATTCCAAGAATAGGATTCTTAGAATGGGAGTGGTGTACAGGCCACCATCTCAGACGGAGGAGTTGACAGGAACTAGCGGGACAGATCAGGAGGACTCAAGAGAAGGGTAGTGTGGTGATTGTGGGGGACTTCAACATGCCAGGAGTGGACTGGAGCATCCCGACAACCAGGAACAGAAGGGAGCAGGTACTGCTGGATGCCTTCCAGGACAGCTTCCTGCTGCAAATGGTCAGTGAACCAACCAGGTTAGGGAATACCCTTGACCCTGTGCTGGCAAATGGGGACTTTGTGAGAGAACTTACAGTGGAGGAACTTGCTGTCAGGAGTGACACCACTCAGTATGGCTCACATTGGATATGGGCAAGGAAGGAGTGGAATCTGGCACAATAGTGCTGGACTTCAGGAGGGCCGACTTTGGGAGGATTGGGAAGTGGTAAAGGGTACCTGACCAGAATTCAATCTAGTATGGACACTAACCAGAGGTGGGAGCTCATAAAGCTGGGGAGTGGAGGCAACCAAAACTCTGCTGCAAAGCCCAGAGCAAGAAGACTAGGGCTAAGAAACCAATCTGGTTGAGCAAGGAGGTCATGGAAAAGGTAAGGAGGAAAAGAGCTGCCTTTAGGAAGTACAAGAAAACAGGGAGGAGGGAGGACAGGGAGGAGTACTTGACAGAATCGAAGGAGGTGATAAGGGCAGTAAGGGGAGCCAAAGCATCTACGGAACTCAGGCTGGCACAAGGCATTAAGAAGGGGGAGAAGGACTTCTTTAAGTACATCAGGGAGAAAATGAGTTGTAAGGACCACATAGTAAGGATTAGGAAGGAGGGGGGTTGGGTGGAAGCAGGGTGCGATAAGGTGGAAGCACTAAATGAGTACTTCTGCTCAGTATTTACTAAAGAGAAGAGGGGGTGACACCCAAGGTGGGAGAAATGGCAGAAGCAGGGTGGGAAGTGGTGACAGATGGGGAACTCATGGAGAGCAGAGTTCGAGAGGGTTTGAAGGCACTGAGGATGGACAAGGCACCAGGCCCAGATGGCATCCACCCCAGGGTACTGAAGGAGCTGGCAGAGGTCCTTGCAGAACCTTTGGCAGACCTATTTAATGCCTCACTACATTTGGGGTGAGTACCTCAGGACTGGAGGATGGCTAATGTGGTGCCCCTCCACATGAGTGGCCCCAAGAATGAACCGGGAAACTACAGCCCAGTGAGCCTCACATCCATCATGGGTAAGCTAATGGAGACTATCCTGAAGGAGAGGCTGGTGGCCCTTCTAGAGGCCAAAGGACTACAGGACAGCAGACAGCATGGCTTCATACGTGGTAGATCCTGCCAAACCAACCTGGTCGAGTTCTATGACTGGGTAACTAGGCAACTGGACAGGGGCCATGCAGTGGATGTCCTGTATCTGGACTTCAGTAAGGCATTCGACTCAGTGCCACATGGAAGGCTGGGAAGGAGTTAGTAGGCACAGGGGGTGCAAAGCTGGTGAGATGGGTAGGAAACTGGCTGCAGGGAAGGTAATAGAGGGTGGTGGTGGGTGGGGAGCTCTCACACCCAAGGGCAGTGACGAGCAGTGTTCCACAGGGCTCGGTGTTGGGACCAGCGTTGTCTGGGATATTCATTGCAGACATATCATGGGACATCAAGAGCAAGATCAGTCTGTTTGCTGATGATACCAAGGTTGGCGTGGTGGTGGATGACCTCAGGGGATGGCAGGGGTTGCAGGATGGTCTGGCAAAGCTTGAAACCTGGTCAGACACCTGGCAACTGGGCTTTAATGCCAAAAAGTGCAAGGTGCTGCATTTTGGGATGAAGAACCCAAGGAGGAGTTACCAGCTAGGGGGAGTGCAGCTAGCCCAGACAGAGGAGGAGAAGGATCTGGGTGTGCTCATTACAGGGTTAATGAACAACTCGGCACAATGTAGGAAGGCAGCTGAGGCCAACAAAATGCTGGGTTGTATTGCTAAGGGTATATCCTCGAGGAGGGAGGAGGATTCTGCCACTGTATAGGTCATTAATTAGACCACACCTGGGTACTGCGTGCAGTACTGGCGTCCGTATCTGAAGAGGGATATTAAGTTACTGGAGGGGTGCAGCGAGGGCAACAAAGATGATCAAGGGGCTGGGGGACTTATCATACGAGAGGAGGTTGAAGGAGTTGAACATGTACTCACTGGAGGAGAGGAGAGACAGGGGTGACATGATTGAAACCTTTAAATACATGAAAGGAATAAATAAGACAGGTACAGAGGGGCTGTTCAAAGTAAGGGAGGGGAGGGACACCAGGGGCCATGATATGAGACAAGAGCGAGGAAGGTTCAGGAGGGAGATGAGGAGACACTTTTTTACAGAGAGGGTGGTGGCTGGGTGGAATGCGTTACCTGCTGAAGTGGTATGCAGTAGAACAGTGGACTGCTTCAAACGAGGATGGGACAGGACAAGGGGGAGGGTTAATGAAGGGGAAGGGTGGAAGGGAGGGGCAGCTGCAGAATAAGGGGTGCTAGCTGCACATTTGAGCAGACTTGATAGACCTCTAGGCCTTTATCTGCTGGCAAATTTCATATGTTCGTAACATGGGTATTAATCCCAAGTGAAAACGAGCACATGGATATGCAGAAAAGCATCACATAATCAGTTTGCAGTGGGTATTAATCCCACAGTAATGCCCACTGCTGCTGTTCTCATTTCAGCCACATCCTCCTAAAGATGCAGAAAACCAAAGCGTCTCATGCAGTTGACATATAGCAGCAGGAACAAATAGAGGGCGAATTCCTCACCCACCCACCCGGCGGCTACTGTAACTCGGAGTAAAACTGAATAGTTAATGAGAAGGAACGCACACAAGCACCAAAAATATACAGCATAACAGAAATAAAAATGTTGCATGGACATCTGCAGTAGTCTTTCTACCGATCAGCAAGATCACTAAACTGTGACAGGTTATCAGGCGAGCGCCGCATGTGCAGGACAGTGACAACTCACTCCTAGAAGCAGTTTGAAATGGATAGAACCCGGGCCAAAAAAATATGCAAATTAGCATGCCATCACACCAGAAGCAGCGAATATCGGTGACACAAGAGTAACGAGGCAAATAAAAAGTTTGTATGCATAGAAATGAAAAAAAAAACCACAACCATTACACTAATATTCTCTTACTCTCCAATCACAAACCTCTTAATTTCTAAGAAAAAAACCACAACTATATTATTTAAATGTGGTAGTGTCAAAATCCAAAGTACTGTATATTTTGTATTACAATCAATATTTTCTGAAATATCGCATCTATCTGTATATATAATATATTACAGATAATAATGCAATATTACCCATGTGCACATTGCCCATGTTACAAGAGCATTAATCCCACTCCAGAGTCGGGCTCTACCTCGGGATTAATGCCTGGTTGGTGGTTGGAAGCACTCAACCGGCGGCCTGGTGCACACACCCAAACAGGCATTAATCCCTAGTAGAGCCCTCCTCTGTCGGGGATTAATGCTTACATAAGCATTATTCTCTAAGACTGTCAATCTGTCATACTGTACCTGCCCAGTACTGTGACATGGCTAAACCTGGTCACTTGAGTGTCTTTAAGTTCACAACTTAATATTAACTATTAAGCCTGATTTGTCCTGTATTAACTACAAATAAGCACTGTATAACACTGTATATGTGCTCATTTATTGACTGCTGTAAACCATATCTATCTGTTTATCTTCTGATCCTCTGGCACTGAAGCTAGGAGCGTCATTCCAACTCAAAGCTGTATATTATTGAGATAATTTGATATTGCTGTATATAATACAATTAAGCCAAAACATCAAACACAAAATCAAACACAGGCTAGTAAAACAGCCATGCATTACAGTTGCATTGTAACAATATCTAATGTCACTTAATTAGAAACAATATTTAAAGTAAGATACTCACTAGATTCATCAGCAGTGATGTTAGGACGATTTTCATCCTGCTCCTACACTCTAGCCCTCTTCCCACGGCTCGCTCCATTGTCGCTGTCTCCAGTTTCTCGCACCACCTTCTTTTTGGTTATTGCCTTTCTCTTTCTCTTGCTCTTTTGCTTGGTCCCTTTCACTTTTAAGGTTACCACTCCACCAAGGGTCTCTAACAATTCCCTGTCTCATCTTTATATATCGGCCCATTTGTTTTTAACTTGACGGACACTGTGGGACACAGTGCTATTGCCCTCTTTGTTAATTGTGTCCTTTATGTCATCCCATGCTTTCTCCCTCTCTTTGAGAGGGATCCAATCTGCACCAAATAATTGATCAACATGGGCAGCGACCTCCCTCACAAGCAATGCCATGTCCTTGTGGCTAAATGCAGGGAATGATTTTTTTGCAGTTGTACCACTCCCCCTACTGGTGGTGGGCTGATCTTGCTGTTCCACTTGCTGCCCTTGCTCCTCCTCCTCCTGACCACTCTGTTGCACCACCTTATCAACAACCTCCTGTCTCCCACCTACCTCTTCCATGCTCCTGCTGCTCCCACCCATACCCTGGTCACCACCAACACAGGACATTTTGCACAGAAAAAACACTCAAAAATTGTCTCACTGTACTCTGTAATCCACTTTGCTCTCTCTGTCTACTACAAATTGCAGAAACAGGAAACACAAATTGTGATTTACTTCCACCTCTACAAATGTGTTTTTCCCCCACAATATAAAGAAAAACCCTCAACTGAAATAAGACAACTGTTTAAAACATTTGGAATTCTTATTTACCGCATGTATACATAGACACGGACAAAGTAATGTTTTAGCAGCAGTATTTTAATTCTGACTTGATGGAAAAAAATTTCAGCAATGTAAAATATTGCAGTATTATACATAACCGGTGATTTAAAATGATTATGCACATTTTAGGATCTGCAGCTAATGTTTGGACATTTTGTCTGGTGTTTTTTCAATTGAGTACTACAGCTGTTGTTAACGTTATTAGTTACAATTTTTGTACACATACTTTTAAAGAATATGCACATAACTTTTCCTGTTATGTTACAGTTGCAAGCTACTGTTCATGTGGGAGTATGACTGATGATTTTCATAATTGTCAAAATTATCTGGTTGGGTGTGAAAAGAAATGGCCTTGCCTGGGGTAGTGAGGGTGGGGGTGCGGACACCGGGGGTAAGGATTCCAAAGTTCTAGATATGTTGAATTGTACATTAGGTGATGACAGATTGAGGGCACTGGGCAACCACACACACTACACGTGTTTTTACTGATGTGTTGTTTCAATGTTTATTGACACTATAACTTTTTTTTTCTTTTCAGGTGTGCAGCTGTAATGCTTGCTGTGCTGGTCATAATTCCACTAAAGCACATCCGAGTATACCCTGCAAGACATTATGGTCCTGTGATTTTCAATCACAAGTCATCATGCACAGGTAAGTAATTTACACAAACTTTGATGCCATACAAACATGCATTCTTGTCATTTCAAAACTGTTTAGTCGATAGTACTGTCACTGTGGTTCTTGCAGATACATTATGATTGAGTTGTGAGTTCAAAGCATATTGATGGGCATCCATTGGTATTGTGGGAGGAAGCAATTGTGGATTTACCTGCTACAGGCTAAGGCCACTTGGCCTGTTGCCCTGATTTTAATTTATAGTATGCAAATTACGAGTATCTTCTGATTTGGTGTTCAGGCCTAACTGCTGGGGTTGTGCATAAAAAAAATCTTAGTCCTGCTTCTTTGTTCTGTTTCTGCAACTGTACTGTGGTGATTTCCCTTTCAGGACTGCCTCATGATTCCATAAGGATTTATGACTGCAGCTGAAGAGCTGATGATGCTAACTTCATACTGCTACTTCAGCAGTACTTCGAAACTAATCACACTCTGGTGTGTCCGTTCCAACTTCCCAGTGCCCATGTAGGTACATAATATTTATTTTAATTTGTAGTGAGAACTTACTACTGGTTTAGGTTTTCTATTTTAGTATTGATTTGAGACAAGTTTGAGGCACGCATTTTGAGTTATGATTCCACAATGTGTGTGTGTGTATGTGTCTGTCTGTCTGTATCTTAGTTTGTATTTCTGATGTGATCATCACAAAACTGCATAGGTAAGGTAACAGGTAAGTACTTAATAATTACAAACAAAAATTGGTTTGAGAATGAAATCTTTGTACATGAAGATGGTCTTTTTTCAGAGTCATGGGGAGAATGTTCTTCAGACTGACTAATTTTCAGGTTCACAATGTGGTTTTGGTTTTAACAGGACACAGCAGATTGCAATCCCTTCTCGTGTGTCTCTGTAACTCAGGGTGTGATTTATTTTACAGCTAAAGCTAACCAGACAAAGGCCAGCCGGGTGGCGCTGAGGGTTGAGGTGCTGGATGCCACACCTCGCACCACGCCAGTGACCCATGTTTGCGAATGAGTTCGAGTCACCAGGGGCTGGCAGGAGAGGGACATGATCAAGTGTCCATAGGACTGCTTGCTGTCCTGCCTCGGGGAGGGAGGGGGACTTGATTAAATATTAAATAAAAGAAAGGAAAATCAGTTCAACAGAAAAATGTTCTGCAGTTCACCATATTATTCCACACCTATACATGACAAAAGTCTGCAAAATAAAAGCAGAGTTTCGTGGAATTACCTACTGTTTTGGGGGGAATTCCACGGAAGCGGAATTCCACATTTCGCAATAATTCCATGAGTGGAATTTAAATTTCGCGCACCTCTACTGTATAGTAAAACACTTACCCTATCTATTGAAAAATATTGCATAGTCTATATACTGAAAGAAATATATTACATATGTGTATGTAATATATTAAATATATTACATACACAGTATATTTTAAAAATCCACATACACTATATACTGAAACAATGACACTACATGGTGAAACATATACACTATGTATTGAAACACATACATTATAGACTGAAAAATCCACATACACGATATACTGAAACAAATAAACTATATACTGAAATGGACTACAATCTGAAACTACCCATCCCCCAGCCCCTCCCCCTTGAATGGCCTGCCCCTGCACTCATTTCCTGTTGCATTCAGTTACCTGCTGGCTTGATTAGAGGATGTCTAAAAGTGCAGAGCAGAAGGTAAACAAAATAGGACTATCTCTTATTCTAATTCTTTATGGGGTTTTCCTTCTTGTTTTGCTTACACACCTTTAATCAAATTTCAGAACATTGCGCTGTGACAAGAAACTTTTAGAACTCATTTAAAATACTATAGTTTATTCTTTTAAATAAGTGCATCCCTCATTTACTGTTAAAGCACATTTGTATGGGAAGCTAATACTTAGGATATTACTAACATAAACATAGGGGGCTGCATGTGTTTTTCCAAATTAAATTTGTGATCAGATTTATGTATAATTGATTACTGTGTTAGTTCAGCAACTTATCTGAGCTGAATGTTGGAATGCACTGCAGAAACTGTGACAGAGTAAGCCAAAAGCTTTGCTAGTTTGTACTCTATGGACTATGTTTTGATTTAGTTTTTGTTTAATAAAAGTTTCTTGGTTAAGAAACAAAAATATGTATTTTTGCTGCAATCCCTCAGTGCCCAGTTCTCATCAGGAGCTTAGCTGGCATATGCATATAATTTGCATGTTTAAATGCTAAATAACTTTATTGTGATGCCTCACTGGAGGCATTCACAGCATGTTTTGGGGTTTGAGCTTCTCAAACTGTGTTTTATTTATTTATTTTTTCCATTGAGATTTTAATCTACAGTAGCCCGTGACATGGGTATTAGCGATTGGGCGCCTACAATAACGGCAACCCAATCCCCGGTGCATGTCATCAGGGCTAGGTGGCATGGTGGACAGGATGGGGGGCTGTGTGAATATAGCAACGGGATGTCGCTATACGTATGTGCACGGGGGAGAGAGCACACATGGCAAGGAGCGGGAGAGATCATTAGGGGTGGTGCCATGGTGGGTTGCCAAGCTGGTCCCGTGGCATGGTGGGTAGGTAGGTGGCATTGGTGGGCAGTGTGCTGGGTTCAGTCCTGGTGCTGGCATGTTTTTATTGTGCCTGGCCCCAATTTTATTTTTAATGGTTTTGCACCCCCCAACATGCACCCCCCTGGAGTTGAGAATCCTTAAGTAGGGGGTATGGGGGAAGGTGCAGAGGGGCACATCCACCCACATAAACCATTAAAAAATCAAGTCCCTGGCATCGTTTTGTTGTGCGCCATGGAGTCAGAGTGCCAAAATTAATTTTTGGCACTCTGACTTCAAGATAATGGCAATCGCCTTTAGGCTTTCATTGTTATAACATAAAATCTAATCTCCTTAGTCACCCTATGACCCCCTTGCCCACTGACATCTCCAGCCCAATCACCCACCATCCCCCGGACTTATCTGCTCTGAGATTCCCCCTCCCCCCCACACACACATCCCCCATGTTGGGGCCAGGAGAGGGAGGGCCATTGACAAGGTGACACATATTCAGGTTGGAGCAGAGCCTGATTAATAGTGCAGAATCGGTAGCAGGTTGTTGGATCATTCTGCCATTAATGGGTTTCTACCTTTGGTTTCATCCCCTGGCAACCAAGCATGCAATGATGCAATTGCATATAATGGCACATGCTTGCTTTGTGCCCGCCTGAGCCCTCCCCCTTATGCAACTACACTGCCCTGCCAGCCCTCCTTAGCTTGGTGGATGTTGAAGACCAGGTTGGTTAGACTCCCCCTTCCTGGGAGAAGAGCATTCCCCGAGATGCTCAATTGTATCTCCCCCAGCTAACCCCTGTTCAACCCAAGTCCGCCCCCAAAATTGGGTCACTTGCATGGGAGGCAGTACAGTTACCACCAAGCTGCTAGGCCAGCCCATCAGACTGTGTTTTTATAAGTAAATAAAAACAGCATTCAGATGAAAGAAGAAAAAAGAAAAATATATTTTAACTAGTTTGTTATAAAAGTTTTAAATCACATCACAATGTTTTGAAATCGGATAATGGTTTTGCAAGCAGAATAAGATAAAATAATACATAAAGAGTTAGATAAGACAACCCTTTTATGTTTTTTTCTGCATCTTAAGAGGCTTTGACCAGGAATTTTAATCAATTAGGGCTCCACTTTCAAAAGGTTAGCACAGTGCTAAACATTACACTATTAACAGCATGGTTGGATGGGTGTCATATTCAGAATCCCCTGATGCTAACCTGATCACGTACATGTGCATATGTACTACTATCGCCATGCAAATGAGTAATCCTTTCCTGCATTCAGAGCACAGTGCTATGTAAAAGGTTTCCTTCTTAGTGATCATCAGAACCTCCCCCAGTTTAATACTCTGCCTCTAGGTTTCTATGCCATAGATGCTTGATTTTGCACTTTTTGTCTTTGAACCCAAGCTACCATGTCCCGTACCACTCTTCGAGTTTTCTAAGGTCCCCACTCATTCCCTCCATCTGCACCTATCAACGCTATTATAGATTGTGGTGTTATCTGCAAAAAGGCACATCTGCCCTTCCAGTTCTTCTGTAATTCCACTTATAAAGACAATTGATGAGGACTTGTCCCATTACAGAGCCCTCTGGCACCCTATTGGTCAATCTCTCCTCACTGGAGTGAGTGCCATTTACCACCTTCTGTGACTGTGCACTATCTCAGGTGCAGCACTTAGGAGTGCATGACTCTAATGACTGGCTCTGAAAATGGGGGCCCACGTAGCACTGTAACAGGATTAGCACTGCACTGTGATAATCATGGCTGGTACTGTTTTAAAAAGCATTCTTCTGTGCAGTGCTAACATGTTAGCATAGCACTATTTATTTCTTTTTTTTTTTTTGCACATGATTACTAATTGCATCCAGGCACCCATACAACTGGGGGTTACTCTAATGCTTATAAGGGGTACAGATATTTTACATGCTTTTTGGAAGTGCTAACACACTGCCTGGTTAGTGATAGTTAATGATTCTGGGAATTGTGTTTTAACTGCACAAATGCAGCCTGCCAGCAACCTCCCCTACATGCACACACACACACTGTCAGTTCTGGACACAATAAATTAAAAAAAAAAAGTCTTTGGAAGTCTGATGGTCCCCCACTCACCTAATCCAGGTAGATCTAGAACATTTATCTCTCATTCCTGCTGCTGTTATACTACACACATTTCTCAGCCTGTCTGGTGCTGGGGAGAACAAGTTTCAGCGTTAGCAATTGGCTGGAAAATAACTAAAAATGCTAAATTTTGTATTGGGACATTAGAGGGAAAAGGCTACTAAAGAGTAGAGCTTCAGTGAAGACTCTTTGGGAAAAATTCCAGGGACAAGTTGGGTACCTTTTTCAGCAACCAGTGAGCTGTCAATGGAACCTTGTACATGTTAATTTTGGTTGAGAACAGTGGCTCCTGCTAATGGGGAACTGCCAGAAAGCTCCCAAGGGGAAATAACTTTGGTTTCTGAGTTCAGTTCGGTGATAGCCCCTTGACAGGGAAGGGGTCTCTTGCCCCTAGGGAGAAGGTGGGGCTGTAGGGCTGGGGGGGCTGCCTGAGGGCTGCTAGCGGTCTGTCCCCCAGAGCTGGTTGTGCCTTTCCCCATCTACAAAGAAAAGAGAGGATTTTGCGAGTAGCTCTGCAGAGAGGACAAACTACAGTATTCTGTTGCTGCACAGAGAAACTACACCACAGCGGTGAAAGTGTTCAGAGTAAAGGTTAAATGGATTGTGAAAAAGGATTAATGAAATGTACAGATTTGTGTCAAGAGGATGGGGAGAAAGTCTTTTCAGTTTTATCTGCACCACATCGGTGAGACACGAATGACCAAGGATTTTTGATGAGAGAAATAAGAAAAAGTGTAAAAGGTTCTGTCTGACTCTGATAATGATAAGGCATCTACAGGAAAATGGGAAAGAAATATTAAACGTCTGTTTTTTTGGCAGAGAAAACTGGATTGTAAAAAATTAATATGGAAAGTGGATTGGAACCCAGGTTTTAAAAAGCTGAAGTGAGAGCCTCTTCTGTCTGGAGTTGACTAGCACCTGCACAGTGAGAAAAGGGACTTTCCTGATGTATTTCTGAAAAAAGAGTTGCTGAACTCTGCGTGTGAGCCAGAGCACAAGAGTGGCCACTGTGTTGGAGTTGAAAGTCTGTGGGGGTAGGAGGATGAGTGGGTGTTGTCTGGGCAGGTGCCTGCTGTCTGCTCCTGAGATGCAGCAAGACAGGAGACTGCTGTGGCAAACCCTTGGATTTTCAGACTCTGCACAGTCCCCCCAGAGCCTGATATTTGGGAAGGTAGCTGAAACTGCTTGACTACACACCGTAGCAGGTAATTGAGAAAAGAATAGAAATGATCTGAAGAATCCATCCTAAACCCAGTGCTAGAAGGGGAGCTCGCTGACCCCCATCAAGTGGGGTCATTGGTGGCAAGGGATTGGGGGTTTGTGCCTGGGCGCTGAGGTACTCTGACCTGTGGGGGAGCTGGGCCATGGGAATGCACCTGTCTCTGGGTCCCTTGTGGCTGGTGGGTCTTGTGTGGTGCCCTGCAGTGGGCCTCTTGGGCTGGGGGAGATGGACTGCAAGACCTTTGGTTGTGCTGAAGATCCAAGCTGCAGTTTCTACACCTTCAAGTGTTAAGCATCAGCTGATCCATTTACCCCAGGACTTCAATCATGTGTGCTGTACGAAGACTAATACAGCAGAGCTGTGAGTGAGGGCAGGATTTGCCCTGCACCAGGGGAATGAATATGTATATATATATATATTTATATATATCTAATATATATATATATATATATATATATATATATATATATATAGTTAGGGTTCAGTGGTCAGTTACATACTAAAGGCAAATGTTTGGGTGTTAATAACTTTCAATCCATTCAATGGATTTGCCTGATGTTTGGTACACATGTTGAGGCATGGTAGATCTCTTGATTTGCCAAATTGTGTTTCAGTCAGAGTGACGGCCTTTGTGTACGATAGCGCTGAAAAATGCAGAATTATCCATTTTTGGAGGCACCTTTTGGCATTCTGAATGTGATCCTGCACGGCTGTCGTGTGGCATGCCACTCTGCTAGATGGCTTGTTTGAAAGAGCTTTGGTGGACGAACATGCCGATTTCTGTTTGGTGAAAAAATATTAAGGCATTCAAAAGTTATGGCACTTTTAAGTTCCCATTATAAGTCACTGGGAAAATTTATATGTATGTTTTGTGAACAAAGAATGGGGTTCTGGCCATCTTGTCCCACCTGGCAATCAAAGAATTTGCAGCCTCGCAGTTCAAGAATCTTTGTCCCTGAGGATTTTTTCAAATTCTTTGATTGCGAGGTCCGCCATCTTGTTTTCAGTTTTCTGATTGGAAAAACACAAGTGTCTCGGCTCAGGGGTCACTTCTGAGGTAAAACTTGGATGGGTTTTACTCAGGGGACCCCGATTTATCAAGCCATGGCTTTGGTTCCATCCAAATCAGTCTAAAAATAGAGTTTTCAGCTTTTTAAATCTTCATTCTTGGCTCACTAATGATCTTTGATTGCGAGCCTGCAAATTCTTTGATTGTGGGAATCTTTGATCGCGATTGTACATCTTGAGCGAAGGACGAGATGGCCAGATTTAAAAATAGTTTTTTGCAGCCCTTAGGTGCCCTATTAAGTGACATAAGGGTGGGTTTTGCTCAAAGGCTTTGCTCTTCCCCATCTGAATAAAAAAACAGTACTTGTCTTTATCCCTGGTAGTCTAGTGGCCCCCTCCCCATCATGGTAATGTACTTAACCATGCTTGTAACCATGCTTGGTAGTCTAGTGACCCCCCCAATGAGTATCTTATTAATATCTTTATTTTTTATCCATGGTAGTCTAGTGGCCCCCCCATGTGTATTTATTTATATGTTTTTGTAATATCCTGGTAGTCTAGTGCTCCCTCCGATCTGTACTTCATTATCATTATCAGTGACATCCCTGGTAGTCTAGCGGTCCCCCCCATCATAATAAAATAAATTTTCATTCTCCATGTCCTGGTAGTCTAGTGGCCCCACCCCCACCAGCCATGCCAACCCATCCAGCACCCCCACCCTTCCTCAGCGGCAACTGAGCACAGCCTACCTCTCCCTCCATGGCCATGCGGCTGTGTGTTTATGAGTGCTAATGGAAAGAGGCACTCTGAAATTAGCGCCTCTTTCCATTAGCACTCGTAAAACACACAGTCAGTGGCTGACCGTGGAGGTGAGAGGTGGGCTGTGCCAGGCACCGGCTGGGGAAGGGTGGGGGGTACTGGGTGGGCTGGCATGGCTGGGTGGAGGGTAGGAGGCAACTAGACTACCAGGACATGGGGAATGTAAATTTATTTTATTATGATGGGGGGCCGCTAGACTACCAGGGATGTCACTTGTAATGATAATGAAGTACAGATCTGGGGGGGAACTAGACTACCAGGGGTATTACAAAAATATATAAATAAATACACATGGGGGGCCACTAGACTACCACGGATAAAAAATAAAGATAGTAATAAGATACTCATTGGGGGGGCCACTAGACTACCAGGGATAAGGACAAGTACTGTTTTTTTATTCAGATGGGGCAGAGCAAAGCCCCCTGAGCAAAACTTACCTTTATGTCACTTAATAGGGCACCCCTGGGCTGCAAAAAAATATTTTTAAATCTGGCCATCTCATCCCTCGCTCTTTGTTTGTGATTGAGCAATTTCTTTGACTGCGACCATGCAAATTCTTTGATCGTGAGATTCTTTGATCGCGATCATGCATCTCGAGCGAGGGACGAGATGGCCACATTTAAAAAAATCTATTTTCTCAGCTCAGGGGTGTCCTAGGAAGACAAATGAAGGTGGGTTTTACTCAGAGGGCTTCGTTCTGACAAACCATGATGGTGGTTTACTGCAATTATTTGAATTTTGTAAATTACACAACTTTTCATTTTTTGGTCATGACCCTGCAAATTCTTTGATCGTGACCCGCAAATTCTTTGATCGTGAGATTCTTTGATCGCAATCGTGCATCGTGAGAGAGGGATGAGATGGCCCAATTTAAAAATCAATTTTCTCAGTCCAGGGGTGTCCTAGGAAGTCAAATGAGGGTGGGTTTTACTCAGGGGGCTTCGTTCTTTCGAACCATAGTGATGGTTTACCGCAGTTCCTTCGATTTTTTGATTTATAAGGTTTTTAAATTTTTGTTCATGAGCCTGCAAATTCTTTGATCGCGAGCCTGCAAATTCTTTGATCGTGAGATTCTTTGATCGCCATCTTTGATTATGAGGGAGGGACAAGATGGCCAGATTTTTTATAATGAAATAGGGAAATTTTAGTAATCTTTAATATTGAATATCTTGGAAACGGTTTGGTCTTTTGACTTAAAATTTGGAGGGAAGAAAGGCAACATCCCACAGATGTGCCTTTTCATGGCTTGGTGAAAAAATATTACAGGGCAGCAAAGTGATGGCACTCCAAATTTGACGCTTTTTGCCATAGGACAACATTATGGCGTCCATTGCATCTTTCAGGGCCCGTATCTCAGAAACTATGCGAGATACGGACTTTTCATCACAAAAATGCTTAGCCCCCAAACACGGGCTAAGTACAAAACTAGCCAGGAAAGTCATAATTCATATGAAACTTTAATTTTTTTTCTATGTCGTACGGTTCCTGAGAAACAAGCAATTTAGTATTCCAAGTCCTAATTTTCTGCTCCGAAGTCAATTATTATGCATACATTCTTTGTTTTCACTGTGTTTTTTCAATGCAGTTTTTGGAGAAAAGAAGGATGTGCCCTTTTGTTACTGTGCCAGTTAGTGTTTCCAGTTGTGCTTCCATTGCCATTCGTATCACTGTTCCCGTCTACGCCACCGTGTGCATTACGGTTTGCGTTTTCATTTGCACTTGCATTTCCATTTTGTTTGGCATTATTGTTGCTGTTACCATTGCCATTTGCATTTACAATTGTGGTACCGTGCCTGTGCATGGTACAGTTTGCGTTTTTGTACGTGCTTGCGTTTCTGTTGGCTTTATTGTTGCTGTTACCGTTACCATTTACATTTACAATTGCAGTACCATGACCGTGCATGTAATGGTTTGTATTTCCATATGCACTTGTGTTTCTGTTTCTGTTGGCATTATTGTTGCTGTTACCATTACCATTTGCGTTTACAATTGTGGTTCCGTGAGTTTGCGCTTTACGGTTTGCATTTTCATACGCACTTGCATTTCTGTTTATTTTGATATTATTGTTGCTGTTACCATTACCATTTGTGTTTACAATTGTGGTACTGTGAATGTGTGCATTACCAGTTGTGTTCTGTATGCACTTCTGTTTGTGCCTCCATTTACGTCACTGTTCACTTTTGCGTCACTTTGTGCTTGCATTTCTATTACTGTTTGCATTACCATTTATGTTTGCATCACCATGTGTGTAACCCTTTGTGCTTGCATTTGCATTGCACTTACTGTTACTATAGTCACACAAAATCACGTGCTGGGCTCCCACCAACTTGAGTAACTTTCTACTTTTCTATTCTTTCTTAAAAAGTATGGAAATTCTATGCAAAAAACTTTGTTAATGCACCAGTTAGGGTTCTTCTACAGCGACAAAAGTGAGGAAATTCGACATTAGGGTTCCCATCCCTTGCACTCCACCCCCAACCTACCCCCATCAACAGGCATCGGGGTGTGCGTTGGGGTCATCAGTCCTAACTCTCACCCCATCCCATGTGTAAACAAGCTGAGGTGGTGAAGTGTAAGAGAATGGGGTGAGAGTTAGGACAGATGACCCCAATGCACACCCTGATCCCTGTTGGTGGGGGCAGGGTGGGGATGGGTGCAAGGGGTGGGAACCCTAATGTCGAATTCCCTCTCTTTTGTCACTGTAGAAGGACCCTAACTGATGCATTAATTAAGTTCTTTGCAGAGAATATATATATCTATATATATATATAGGGGATATGACATGACCTGACTGAAGATATCATATTTATCTTCACGAGAGGCCAGTGATATCATGATATCTCACGAGTGGCTTTGCCACTCATGAGATAATTTGATGTCACTGGCCTCGAGTGAAGATAAATATGATATCTTCAGTCAGGTCATGTCATATTCTGTTTATACAATGTATGTTTCGGGATTTTTCTTAGTTTAGTAGGTTAAGACTTTTAATAACAATACTCAGTAAGTGTAACATAGTTATAAGTACAACATCATAGTTTTTGCTTTTAAAAGTTTTTTTTATTGTAGTAACTTGATACATATGAAATGATTTGAAGTGTAGTAACTGTTTAACAACACAGAAAATAGCAAGTTGATAAAGATTGCAGTGTTTTCACTCTTTCATGACTCAGAACATTTGAACTTCTAAAGTAGTGTATTTTTCTAAGTTTCAGGATGGATTGAGCATCCACTGTATGTTATTTGTCCATTTTTACTTGTTTTGGGAAGAGATGGGTGGCGAAAGGTTGCCAATATTTTGGGGTGTGCATAATCATGGAAGATCTGTTGCAGTGCTGTGTACTGTGCGAGTGATGAGAATCCGCCTGTGCCAGTGAGGAGAAGCTGTCTATGCGAGTGAGGAGAAGCCGTCTATTGCTTTGGTAACGAGCGAAGTGTAATGAGGCATGTGCAAGTCTGATGGTTTGGGGGGAAAAAATGCTATCATCAGTGCACTGCTTTACAGTTTGGCAAGAAATATACAGCTGTAGATGTTAAGTGCTTTGCGATGAATACAAAAATATATATTGCAAAGCACGTTACCGTGTTTTAGCTTCCTGATTAAGTGTCACTGCGTGTCAAGGGTCAGTGCGTGACGTGAGGATGTGCTCGCTCGGTCGGGTTTGTAGAATTAACGTTTTTGTTTTGTTTAATGAAGTCCTGCAGCATATGGTGAGTTTAGTAACATTTTTATTATGCATTTTTGTGAACAGGACCTTCATTAATATTGTATTTGGGGTCGGGAAACTATTGGTTTGGCAACTTTGGTTTGCAGCTTATTTGCTAGTTGTGCTGAAGTTGCTGTGCAGCACTACGGATGTGGCACATGACACAGTTTGTTACAGCTATGTGGTTGGTGTGAAACTGTGTTTTTTCAGATTACTATTAGATTTTCATTTCTGTTTTTGGTGTCATGTATACTGTTTTGTTGCTGTACCGTTTCCAGTGTTGAGAAGTGCTAACCGCAGCATGGGCGACATGAAAAATGAAAGCACTGTAAAAACAGTCGGGAAGGTGCTAGGATCAAACAATTATAGTAACGATGATGTACAGGAATGTGAAGATATCTCCATGATGTCAATGTTATCTTCACTGGCTGCCTGAGATATCATGTTTTACACTTGCATTTATCCCGAAACATACATTATATATATATATATATATATATATATATATATATATATATATATCAAAAACAGAAAACCAGGGCACCACTAATCATAAAATACTATTAACTTTATTCAGTGCAAAAATCACAAAAGTAGCAAAAGCACATAGCCACCTACAGCATGGGAACACCCTTGAGGTTATGCTTGGTGGTGTCCTGGTTTTCTGTTTTTGAGCTAGGACTGCCTACGCGGGCACGCCACGTGAGTGGAGCCGAATGTCAGCTTAATATATATATATATATATATACATACACTATATATATATATATATATATATATATATTATGGTAGCACGGTAGTGCTACCATAGTTAGGATTGAGGAGCCATTTACATGTTAAACCCAAAATTTTGCACCTTAATAACTTTGCAACCGTTTGACGGATTGCCTGAAATTTGGAATACACGATTAAGACCCATACGCCTTGGGATCTGCCAAGTTTTGTACCAGTTGGATATATGGCTGCAGAGTTATTAAGCGTGATCTGCACACAACGCTTACGCTTTTTGGAATTCCTACAGTCACATTACAGGTCGCACGGTTTCGCGATACAGTCTGAAATCTTCAGGAACATGCAGTAGGGTCCCAATGTGCCTTTTGAAGATTTTGTGAAACAATATTAAATGGTTCAAAAGTTATTCAAAAAACAAGTTCCCATTATAAGTCAATGAGAAAAGTTAACAAAAAGTTCGACAGTGTCGCAAATGCAGTTTTTACTTTTGCAAATGGCCCTTTTATTGCTGCAAATCTGCCATTTTGTTTTCAGTTGGTGATCATAAAAATGCTTGGCATTTAAATTTGGGACCCTCTAGCAACCTAATTCTTTTCGTATTCAACCTGAGGATGCTAGCCATGTCTTTATTTTGGGGTAAAACACCCCAGAAATATGTTTTTCAAATTTCTGAAAAGTACTTTCGCAGTACTTTTGCAGACTTAGACACTGTCGAATGAATTATGAAAGCCGCAAATTAAGTATAGTACTCTTTCTTGGCTGTGGGAAAATGACAGCAATTCTTTGGCACCCTGCTGCAAAAGAACGGTTTGGTGTTTTGGGCTGAATTTTGGAGGGAACACATCCAACATCTCACAGATGTGCCTTTCAGTGTTTGGCTGAAAACATATTACATGGTGACAAAGTTACGGCACTCCAAATTTGACGCTTTTTCCCATAGGATAACATTACGGCGTCCGACGCATTGCAGCAATCCTTTGGCGCCCTGCTGCAAAATAACGGTTCAGTCTTTTGGGCTGAAATTTTGAGGGAATACAGCCAACATCCCTCTGATGTGCATTTCAGTGGTGTGGTGAAAAAATATTACAGGGAGGCAAAGTTATTGCACTCTGAACTTCACTTTTTTTCCCATAGGATAACATTATGGCGTTTGCTGCGCCTTTTATTTTTTATTTATTTATTTAGCTTTTGTTGACCGGGTAAGTGCACTAGACAAATCCTGCCTATTTTCAGGCACGACCCGGGGGAGGGGGATACAGATGAATGCCAACTGACCTTGAACCAGATTAAGCTGTTGGTGGTATTTTAGTGAATGAGAGAAATTTGGCCAGGACACGGAAATTCCCTACTCTTTTCAATAAGTGCCATGGGATCTTTAACATCCACCTGAACTACCACCAATCCAGGCAGATGGGACCTCAGTTTAACGTCTCATCCGAATGACGGCACCTCAGAAATGCAGCACCCTCTCATGCTGCATTACAGTGTCAGTACTGGGATATTAACCCAAGTGCCAGATGTGGGAACTGAACCCACAGCCCTCTGATCTCCTGGCCTCAGAGGCGAGTGTGCTACCTACTGAGCCACTGACACTGCAAGGCTTTCACTTTCAGGGCCCGTATCTTGGAAACGGTGCGAGATACGGACTTTTCGTCTGAAAAATTCTTAGCCCCCTACCAGGGGGTAAGTACAAAACTATCTAGGAAAGTGATAATTCATATGACTTATAAATTTTTTTTCTATGTCATACGATTCCTGAGATATAAGCAATTTAGTATTCCAACTTCTCATTTTCTGCTCCGAGACTCATTATTATGCATACATTCTTTGTACTCACTGTCTTTCTCTATGCAGCTTTTGGGGAAAACCAGCCTGTGCACTTACATTACTGTTACTGTTACTGCTTCCACTTGCGGTTCCATACCCATTTCACTTACCGTTCCCGTCTACGCCACCATGTGCATTACCCTTTGCGTTTTCATTTGCGCTTGCTTTTGTGTTGTTTTTAACATTTCTGTCTACAGTACTGTTTCTCTTTCTGTTTCGCTTTGCGTCACCATGTGCATTACCATTTGCATTTGCGGGCACAATGTTACTATGTGACAAGATATCACATGGCGGGAGCTTCCGCCGCCGCATTATGTGGTGGGAGCCCGCTGCCGCATTACATTCACTATTTCTCGTTATCATTCTCAAAGAAGGGAAATTAGAGGCAAAAAACTCAATTTAATGCATTAGTTAGGGTTGTTCCACAGCAACAAAAGTGAGGAAATTCGGTGTTGGGGTTGAAAGCCCCTTGGACCCCCTGCCCACACACCCCAACCGGCATCGGGTGCGCGATTGAGTAGTCAGTCCTAACTCTCACCCCATTCTCCTATACCTCTGCTTCTTCACACATCTGATGGGGGTGAGATTTAGGGCCGACAGCCCCCAACATGCACCCGATGCGGTCGAAAGTGGGCAAGAGAAAATCTAGAGAACTTAATCAACACAATTTCCCTTTTTCACTGTGGAAACCTAACTAATGCATTAAATGGAGTTTTTTGCCTCTATATATATATATATATATATATATATATATATATACACACACATACATATATACATATAGTTCTGTGTTGAAGTCCATTGGTGCTGAAAGCCAATTCAAGGTTTAAAGCCATCAAGGGGAACATGTGGGGGGTTGCTTGGTTCAGGTGGGTGTGCTGGCACCAGCTGCACCTCAGGCCTACAGCTTGGCATTTAGGTACCCAGGGACAAAATTCAGGGCATCACTCTGAACTGTACCAGTGGGTTTGGGTTTGGTAATACCTGCAGCAGCTAGATTGTCAGGTAGTTTGGTGGCTGCATTATAAAAAGGTGATCTGGGTTGGTTAAAATCAAAAGGGGGAATGCTGTTTGGGAAAATGTTAAATCTTTAAAATGCAAATTTAAAATGTTGCTTAACCTCTACTACAGTCTACCCTATCCTAACGCTCCCAATGTGTAAATAAATTATGTTGTTACTGTTTTAAAAAGGTCTGTCTCAAAAGTCTGACTTTAGTAAGCATGTCATTACTAGAAATTAATGATGGACAATGTGAAATGTAGGAATGTGTCGATTCTATAAAGTCCATGTATGGGGCAACTGTTGGGGAAGTAGGTTGGTATGACAATACAGGGGGTTGTACTGGTAGAGATCAGATCCACTTAAATGTACTCTGGGTGGCACTGCCATTTTCTTTGTGATCTTGGGAAAGGACACCCAGTAATATCAAGTATGGGAACCCCTGCCGCTTAACCGTGGTCAGGCCTACATGGCAAGGGTAGTGGCCCTCTCTAGGACGGTGCCAGAGAGGGTTCACAAGCCAAAAACACAGATTTTGGTTGTTGTGGTTGTCTTAGCCCATGTTTCAACACAAATCACTTCCACACTGATGTCAGCATGGATTAAGGCAACAGTGTTGGTCTAAAACTGTGCTCTGGCCTACCTCTGAACAGGCTTTAAGCACAGTTTTAGAACATGGATTGTAGCACAGTTTTTACTATGCTACAATCTGGAAATTTATTTATTGAAATGTTTCACCAGGAAGGGTACACCGAACAAGTTGTTCATCTCAGGGTGCATCCTGGGGGAAAGGGGAATGGGAGTGTACCAAGCAGGAAAGGGATCTTGGGGTTGTCATCTCTGATGACCTCAAGGTAGGGAAACAGTGTGACAAGGCAGCAGGTAAAGCAAATAGAATGCTGGGATGTATAGGCAGGGGCATCACCAGCAGGAAAAGGGAGGTCATAATTCCGCTATACAAGACACTAGTGAGGCCCCACATGGAGTACAGTGTACAGTTCTGGAGACCATACCTACGTAAGGACATAGACAGGGTAGAGAAGGTTCAGAGGAGGGCAACAAAGATGGTGCATGGATTGCATCACAAATCCTATGAAGACAGGTTGAAGGAACTGAACATGTACTCCTGGAGGAGAGGATATGATAGAGACATACAAGTATCTTACAGGGAGGAACAGGGTGCAGAAAACACTATTTTTAAGCAAAAAGATGTTCCAGGACTAGAGGGCATGGGATGAAGTTGGAGGAGGACAATTCAGAGGAAACATGAGAAAGAATTTCTTCACAGAATGGGTGGTGGACAAGTGGAACACCCTGCCAGAGGAAGTGGTGGGGGCTGAAACAATCACGGGATTTAAGAATGCATGGGATAGACATAAAGGAATTCTAGAGGTCAGGGGTAAGGGGCAACAGACTTCTAGGAAAACAAACTGAGCTTACAAGCTCAAATGGGCAGACTGGGTGGGCCATAGGCCCTTATCTGCTGACACTGTCTATGAATCTATGTATCTATGTGTACAGCAAAATTCGTCAACATGAAGCAGTAGAAGGTGCATTATTGTATTGCAGCATACAGCAAATAAGCATTAGCAACTACAGACAAGAGGGCACAGAGCATACTAGCATGACATGAAACAAGACATCATAGAGAATGAACATACATAGAACTAAACATAGAAATAAACCTTTTAAACCATTAACAGAGTTACAATGGTTTTAAAAAGCCCTATTTATTTATGTTTTTAGTGACCGGGTAGGCAAGCTGAGCCAAAGGACCATTTTTAGTTGCGACCCGAGCCATACAGTGGCAGACAATACAAGGTTGAAGCAATAGGCACAGGTTACATTACAGAAGGAGCAATATACACTGAGTAGCATGAAATCAACAGCAATGAAACATTACACAACAAATCTAGCACACAAGTTTCATAACAAATACAAGAGTGCATGCCTTTCACTTTGGAGGGGTACTAGACAGGGGTGCCCCTGTCCCCACTTCTTTTCGCTCTGTATTTAGAGCCCCTGGCTGGAGCCATTAGGCAGGCCAAAGGTATAGAGGGGGTGGAGGTTGGTGGAAGGGAACATAGATTGGCTCTATATGCTGATGACTTGCTGGTATATTTGAGAGAATCGGAGTGGGCACGGGTCAAATTATGGGAGGTTTTGGAGGAATTTAGCCAGGTGGTAGGATATAAAGTTAATACCAACAAGACCGAAGCATTGCAGGTTAATTATGAACCATCAGAGGAAATTAAGAGACAGTTTCCATTCAAGTGGAACCTGACTCATTTTAAATATTTAGGAGTCCAAATTAGTCTAGACCCTGGAAAACTATTTGAATTTAATTATCCTCCTATGTTAGCAGACTTTAAAAAGGACTTGTTAAGATGGCAGGGCATTTCTATTTCACTTTTGTAAAAAATCCAAAACATAAAAATGGTGATCCTCCATAGATTTTTATATCTGGCACAGACCCTCCCGATTGCTGTCCCAGATTCCCTCTACAGTGCTCTTAACAGAAAAGTCTCCCACTTTATTTGGGGGACACAAAGGCCAAGAGTTAGGTTGTCGATCCTACAAATTCATGAGCAGGAGGGTGGTTTGGCCTTACCTAATTTTTACTTATATTTTAAGGCAGCACAACTTAGGACTGCTATATACTGGTTTAATAAAGACTATATAGCTAAGTGGAAAACTTTTGAGCTGCGGGAGTGGGGGTCTAGATAACTTACACCGGGTACTGTTGGGCAAGACAGAGCATAACACCCTAATGGGGGGAAATAATCCATATACAGAGATAACAAGTAATGCCTGGTATGGGGTAACAAGGGATAAAAGCCTGGGGAAATAGAAACATCTTATGTACTCAGTTCTGTATATTGGGGGGGGGGAGTTTAGGCCGGCAGTGTTGGACACAGGATTTATGGAGTGGGAATGGAAAGGGCTCCACATGATCTGGCATTTTTTGGAGGGTTCAGAAATGAGATCTTTCCAAGATCTGGTAAACACATATCATATACCATGGAAGGATAGGTTTAGATATTTTCAACTGAGGGACTATATTAAAAAGTTGGGTCTGGGGAGGAGAGGAGACAAAGTCCTACCTCCACAGATACTATAGATTCTCAGATTAGTGGTAGAAAGTAAATCCTCTCTATCACATATGATTTCATACCTTTACGGGGCACTTTCGTCTTGGAGGAGGGACAGGACTGATACGGTCAGGGCAGCTTGGTCCCGAGATATAGGTGCAGAGGTGCAGACAGAGATATGGTCCTAGACATAAAAAAGCTATTTGGGGTGATATCATTAACAAAATGGAGAGAATTTTCTTGGAAAATGTTTATCAGATTTTTTAAAACCCCGGCTATTCAGGCCGAATATCAAGAGTCAGGCTTGGCCACCTGCTGGACGGGCTGTGGGTTTGCTCCGGCTGCCCTGTGTCACATAATGTGGGATTGCCTGAAATTAAAGTCTTATTTGGGGGATTTGGAATCAGCTTTGCAATGGATATTCAACCCAGAGTTGACACTGACTGTATCATTGTATTTTTTGTTTGACATCCCTAAGGGCTGCAAAGATTTAAATACTAGAAGGCTTCTTAAATATGCACTCCTTGCAGGACACAAAGTGTTAACTAAGATATGGTTTACCAAAAATTAGCCTATTATAGAGCAATGGCATGAGTGAATGATTTTAAAATATAAAGCAGAAGCAATGACAGCTGTCCTCAACAAAAGGCAAACTCAATCTGAACTCCTGTGGAGGAGAGGGATAATATATATGGGGGTGGTGAAGCCTGCATTCGTGCCCTAGAAGGGGAATAGAGGGAGATATTGAGGGTCTTGGTACTTACCCTGGGGTGGAGTTCTCCCATAGAGGATACCTGTGCATTGGGAGTTGTTATCCCCCTTCCACTCCTGGGTAAGCTGGACTGACTAAGCCTCGGAGGGCCCATACAGGTCCCCCTCTCTTTCTTTTTTTCGTTATCTTTATTCTACCATTATTTTTATTCCCTCTTTCATATAGACTCTAACCTAATGAGTGGTTTTGCTTCTCTCATCTGGTCCTCAACCTCCTCCTCCTCCTCTAGACATAAGGGAAGTAAAAGGAGATTTACATACCTCTGGAACGTATTAGCGTGTCTATGCTATATTTAGGGCCCTTGCTTGTAATTTGTATTTTATTTTAAATTCTGGTGTTAGTTTATTATTTTATGTCTTGTCAGTAGTTCATAGTCTGTACAGGTGTGATTGACTGGTTGTATGTATTGTAAAATGGAAAACGTAATAAAATTGAAAGTTTAAAAAAAAAAGAGTGCATGCCTGGGTCTCAGATACATGGTTGATCACATGTGGAACGGTCACATCGTTAGATCCACACATCACTTAATCAGTCAAGATGTGTGACAATGCATGGAGGAAAGACATTACGATGATCCATGTGTACCCAGGAAGAAGCAAGAGGTGCTGAGAGGTACAAACTAGTAGTCAGCACCCTGGAGGTAAGTCGAGAGATACAGTATGGCTTCTACGGTGGCTGTTTGGTGAGAGGGTTGCCTAGGGAGCACGTACAGGTGGCCTGAGACTTTAGCCACTCTCTCAGTTGCAATTTGAAGGACTGATGAGAGGGTGCATTTCTGATGACAGGTGGAAGTTTGTTCCAGAGAGAGGGGGCAGAAAAAGAGTGGGCCTTACTCCCCATGACAGTAGATACACAGGGGACTACCAGGGGGAATGGAGGAGTCTCTGAGAGAATGAGTAACCACATTGGTAGTGAGAATTGGTGAGAAAGGTGACTTTGGAGAGTTTCTGAGAGAGGTGTCAACTAGATTGTCCAAGGCATATTCCTATCAGCCATGAAGGGATAGACAGCCTAGTGACTGGTAAAGAGAGCAGTGATGAGTGGAATAAGGAACCTGAAGAACAAAGCGACAGATGGAGTCATATGTGGTACTTAGCCAGGAGAGAAGTGAGGCAGAGGTGGTGGAGAAAACTGGAGAGCAATAGTCAAGGAAAGACAGGAGATTTCCCTTGGCGATAGCAAGGCAAGCTACAGGGGTCAGGAGGTGGTTGACCCGGTAGGATGCCCCCAACTTCTGATGTACCCTTTTTACAGTATTACCATTGTGGGCATTAAAGGGAAGGGAAGGATCGAGAGTCACTCCTCAGTATTTGAAGGAGGATACTGTGTCAAGAGGAGATCCAGCAGGGGTTTATATCAGAAGTGTGTCATTTGTATTGGCAACCTTTGTGAGGAATGGCTTTGAGCCAAAGAGCATGGCCTTTGTTTTTTTTTCTCATTTACCAGGAGTTTTTTGGAAAGGAACCAGTTTGATGCTGCTCCATAGTTAGTGGTGAGGGTGGAGGATATGGTTTAGAGGGATCTGGCACTGTGGTAGATGACGAGGTCATCAGCATAGAGGAGGGCATTGCATTTTATGCTCTCTGCAGGAAGATTATTTATGAAAAGAGAGAACAATAGAGGCCCCAGAGTATGGAGCCCTGGAGTACACCAGTGTGGACTGGTAGAGTGGCAGAAGTAACCTTGCCTATCATGACAGACTGGGATCTGTTTGCTAGGTAGCTGCTGAACCAAGCAGCAGCATCCATGGAGCAGCCTAGGTTAAGCAGAGTGGAATGTAATAGGTGGTGTTCCACAAAGTCGAAAGCTTTTGATAGGTCCACAAACACCGCACCTGTGGCCAAGCCGATGTCCATGTTTCTAAGGACATGGTTGAAGAGAAGGGCCAAGGCTGATGAAATGCCGTGGTGTTTGAGGAAACCATGTTGGAGTGGGGTCAGGAGGTTGTAGTTTTCCAGATACTCGGAAAGTTGGTGATGCATGATTTTTTCTAATAGTTTGCTTAGGTGCAGGAGGAGGGAGATGGGATGGTAGTTTTCCGGTGCAGTCGGGTAACCAGATTCGAAAATAGGCACCACATGCGCATGTTTCCATGAGCCAGGCATGGTGGAGGATGAGGGATCAAGATTAAAAATGTGAGTAAGTGGCTTGATGAGGGCTGGGGAGATGACTTTCAAAAAGGAGGGATACAGGCCATCACTGTCTGGGCTGCCCCTGACAGGTAGCCCTCTTAGGAGTATGCCAGTGACCCTGTGATCAATGGACCTTAGGTAGAAAGCAGGGCAAGGTGGATAAGAATGTCTTTGGTGGTTATTTTGGACAGAGGAGGACTAAGGAGGGATTTTGGTGGTGTAGGAAGTGAGGTCAGTGAACATTTTCTTGTATCGGCAATGATACCTAGATCATTTGTGGAACCAGTAGGGGAGGCGAGTTCAGTTATTGGTTTATTCAGCTTTGCATTCAGGATGGTGTTTATGGAGGCCCAGAAATTATGGGGGTTACTAAGAGACTCATTTTGCAGATTGGTAAAGTATTTACATTTTAATGTTTTTACTGCATGCTTACAGGAGTTATGAAGTGAACTGTAAGCGTTTCATAAAGGAGAGGAAGGGGATGCCTTGAAGGCTCTCCATGCTTTGTCCCTTGCTTTCATTTGGGCCAGCAGTTCATGTGATAGCCAGTGGATGTTACCTCCTTTAATCCTCCTGGTGGTGATTGAGAAATATCTGTCCTGTAGTGTGTGAAAAGCCTCTGAAAAGGCTGCCACTGCCACCGAGACATCTTTAAGTAGGTAGAGTGAGGACCAATTTATGTCCCAGACATCCCTTAGCACTAGGTTCAAATTGGAGGTTTTAAATTTCCTAAAAGATAGTCATTTATGTGGTGGACGTATCGATTTGGTGGTTAATGCAATATACGTGGGGGTGTGGTCACTGATAACATCTGCCATAGTGCCTGCTTGGAGGACTACACTCAGACAGTTGATAGCAATCCAATCTATGGTGGAATGGTTGGGTGAGCGAGGATTGTATCTGGTTGGAGAGGAGAGGCGATGACTTGCTCAAGGTGATGCGACTTTAGGAGGTGTGCATATTCAGAGGCAGGGGATACAGTCAAGTGGAGGTTAAAATCCCCAACTAAAATGGTGTCCCTAGTGGAGGGGGCAGAGGCTAGGCCATTTGGGAAACCAGATAGTCCCAGTGTTCCTCCTGAGGGAGGATTATAGCAGCAGCCTATATACCATTTTTTTGATGCTTCCAGGACAATTTCAGCAATAAGCCACTCACTAACCTCGGAGAGGGCAGAGTGGGCAATAATGGTGGAATTAATATGGTCTTGCACATATAGTGCAACACCACCACCACCACCCCTCCTCTTTCTGCCTGGTCTATCAAGCCACAGTAGGGAGTAGCCAAAGAGTTGGTAGGAGGCATCCATCACTGTGGTATGGCTTGAGCCATGTTTCAGATAGTCCCAGGACATATGGCTTGTATAGGCATACACATGCTTCAAGTTCAGAGAACTTTGCTGGAAGGTTACACACAATCAGGTGTGCAACCCTTAGGCTACAGCACCCTGTCCAGACCACATTGGCATGGTCAATATGGATGTTCGAGGGACCAGGGTTGGTTTCCACATCCCCTGCTAGTAGGATAAGTAAGAGGAGGTGGCAAGTAAAGGGGTGCCAGCAAGAGGACGGTATAGTGAGGGAGTGCAGAAAGAGAGCAAGGAGATGCTGATCATGATTAGTCAGGAGGGCCAATGTTGCAGGGCCCTTGAGAGAGAGCTGGTGTACTTGAGGTTTGGGTGGGGGGGTCATTGAATGTTGGTGCTTCAGTGAAGAATTGTAATTCAGCCTGGTCTGAGGCGAGGATGATGGCACATAAATCAGTGACAAGTAACAGGATTGTTAGGGAGCATATCAAATAGAGGACAGGAGAGAACATCATTGTATGTACTGACAGGTGGCAAAAATATATATTTCCCAGGAGACCAGAGAGAGAGGTCAGCTGCAGGGGAAATCGCTAATATTAGCTGAGTTAAACAAAGGCCCAAGTCTGAATATTGGAAAGCATCAATATAATTTGAAATCTACAGCAGTGTCTGCTTCTTTAAGGGGGATTTGGAAAACGCAGGAGAGAAGGGAGATGTCCTGGGTGGTGGAGCAAAAGTGTACTTAATTAAGGCACGAGGTGGGGGATGGGGGTGGGCTAAAAAACTTGATGGAGAGAAGTCAAATTGCAATACTGATGTTTAAAAACGAATCCTGCTTTGGGACCAAGAAGCCAAAATTCAGAGTGGTGAACTGCAATTGGCTGAGGGGCCTTGGAGGGTGCTGACTGATCAATGCAGAGCAGAGTGTCAGCTGCAGCCGCCAATCACATTGGCAACCTACGAGTCCAGCAGAACCAGCCTCTGTGGTTCACAAGATTAGCACAAAACGTCTGTACCTAGAAGGCAGCAGGGAAATTCTATAGCGACCGGCTCATCCTTCTGAGCTGTGCCACCAAGCAGCGGTGTGCCCTGTGGGGCAGTGGGTATAAGGCAGAATATACAAGCTTTTTTGCAAGTGTTAGGTTTTTAACTTGCTAATCCCAATTTGCACCTCTAAAGCAGGATAGTACTGCAAAGTGCCATGTGATTGTTTGGTTACCAAGTCACTAGCCCATTTGTAAGTGGCCCTAATCCATCCTTGTGCACCTGTGTAAAGCAGCTCACAGCACCTTGCACATAGGCACATCAGCATGCTGGGAGGTTTGGGGAGGTGTAGCTATCCATTAATGCAACACTAGTTACTGGTTCCCCAAACCAGGTGTTATGGGCTGTGTGTTCCAACACTCCCGACACCTTGCCATGTCATGCTACCACTAGCCCTGGTTCCCCCACTGGTATATGGTATAACTGTCCAGGTGTTGAGTGCCCCATCCCCCAAACTGCATGTCTGCGTAATAAGACATCTGTCCCATATGTCCAGCAGACCCCCCACCTCTGATCAACTGGACCCCAATCAGACACTTGATAAGATCAGTAATTCCTCTGTACCATTTGCCTGATATCCAGACCAAGGTTCCCCATGCACCCCAATTAGTAGTCTGGCAAGAGCTGTAATTCTTCCATACCACATCCTTGGTGTTCAGTGGTTCCTCCACCCCATAAGTATGATATCTACCTCCCCCCACCAGCCCACCCAGTAGCATTACAACTGCCTCCACTTGACCCCAACCTATGGTGTACGGTGATCAGCACAGATCCTCCACTCACATCCATAGCAGTCACCAACTGAATGACAGCTCACAATCAGATGCCTACTGTAGTAAAAGCTGTTTCTACAGCAGGTGTGCAATCATGAACATAGAAACACTGAATTTGTCATCAGAAAAGGATTGCTTTGCCTACCTAGTCTGCCTAGAATCTGTTTCCTGCCTCATCTTCCTCCTCACATGCTGTCTGGTGTCCATCGACCCTCCTAACTCCCAGCCTCTTCTTTAATATACCGCTATGTCTATGCCACCCATGCTTGAAGTCCCCTACTGTTTTAGCCTCCACCACTTTGCCTGGCAATCTGTTCTAGGCATCTACCAATATTTTCTCTCATCTCTCTTGACCCCCGCTTCATTGCATTCCCTCTGGTCCTGGTGCTCTTTTACATTTGAAAGAAACTCCTTCGGACCCTGTCCACTCCAGTGAGATACTTATAGGCCTGTATCATGACACTTTTCTCTTTCCTCTCTTCTAGGGTGTATATGCTGAGATCCCACTGTCTCCCCTCTTAGGACTTCTCATGCAAATCCTACACCATTTTAGTTGCCCTCCTGTGGATTTTCTCCACCCTGTCTATGTTCTGTTTTGAGGTTTGTTCTCCAAAACTACATTGTACCCCAGGTGGGGTCTGGCATCACCACCTCCATCCTCCTGATGGAGATTCCCTTCCTACCCTAGCATTCCACTAGCCCTACCCACTGCTTTGTCATACTGCCACCTTGAGGTCCTTAGACATAATTACCCCAAGATCCTGTTCCTGTTTATTGACTGTTAACAACAGCCCTAGGTGCATGATGTTGCACTTTTTGGCATTGAACCCAACTGCCAACTTTTTTACCACTCCTCTAAATTCACAAGATCCCTGATCATTCTTTCCCCCACTCATGAGTGCCCACCCTAATGCAAATTTTGATACCATCTGCAAAAATGCATACCTTCCCTTCAGTTCTTCTGCAGTGTCCCCTACACTTAAAAGGATTGGTCCCTGTACTAAGCCCTGTGGCACCCCACTGGTCACTCTCCAATCATTACAGTGAGTACCGTTAACCACCACCTTCTGTTTCTTATCCATTAACAAGCTTCTGTACTAATTAGAAGGCTACAGCCTGTAGTTCAAGGTGGCAGTGCAGCAGGACACCCCCCCCATTCAGCCCATTTAAGGGCTGCTCGCCTCACTCCACACTCAAACATTTTTTCCTTGCTCCTTCATCCACCCCTCCTCTTCAACCAGCACACTTCTCTTTCCCATGGGCTTCTTCCTAAGGTAGCCAAGGGAATCACTCCCACAGTACCTCAAGGGGTGGAACCCTCCTCTACGGTTCCTTTCCTTCGTACAAGTACAGGGTGGTTTATACCACAGAGAGAGACAGAGGCGAACAGCAAAAGATTATCTATGTTACTCAAGCACAAAACCAGTTACACAGGCATGTTGAACCCAATTAACAATTTTGGATCCCACTCCCTAGGCCGTTCAGTTTCTTTATCAGACTCCTGTGTGGCACAGTGTTGAAGGCCTAGCTAAACTCCTGATCAATCATGTCCACTGCTCTCTTCTTACCTATTTCCCAGGTCATCCAGTCAAAGAAATCTACCAGATTAATTTGGCATGATCTCCCCCCATGAATCTGTGCTGCCCGTGGTCTTGCAGCCCACTGGATTCAATATACTCTAACTGTCTCTCTTTTAGTATGGATTCCATTAATTTCCCTATAACTCAAGTAAGACAGACCAGACTATACTGTACATGCTAACCTCCTCCCTGCTGATGCTCTCACAGAACAGAACTATGTCTGCTCTCCTCTAGTCCTCTGGAACCACTCCTGTTTCCAGAGAGTTGTTGAATAAAGCCATGAGTAGTGCAGCAAGCACCTCCCTGCCTAGTGCTCTTAATACCCTTGGGTGTATCCATCCATCCTATGGCCTTGTCCACCCTAAAATTTGAAGTCCCATCAATAATATTCTTTCCTTTTGAAATTAACTTGTGTCCACTTCCCCTCCAGTGTTCTTGCTGCTCCTTGGTGGTCTGTCCCTGTCTCTCTCCACTGTGAAAATAGTAGAAGTACCTGTTCAGCATGTCTGCTTTTTCCTGATCCTCCTTTGTGCAGTCTCCCTTTGTCATCTTCCTTATCCTCAGAATCTCTCTGCTTGCCTTCCTCTCCTTGCTTATGTACCTGAAGAAAGTCTGGTCTTCTTTTGATGCCCTTTAGCTATGCTTTAGTCTGTCTGAGCATTTGATCCCTCATTACCTTACCTGCTTCCCTCTGTTTTACCTGGTACACTTCTCTATCCTCTTTCCTCTGTGTTTCTTCATACCTCCTGAATGCCACCCTTTTACAAGCTTCCGAAGAAGGCTATTCTGAAATATCTTCCCATGTCAGTGAAGTCTGCCATCTTGAAATCAAAAACATTTGCCCTAGTGTGACTGGACTGGGTCCCTGTTCCCTTGCTAAACCACACTATGTGGTGGTCGCTGGATCCCAGTTGCCCCTCCACACAGACATCTGCATTCTGTCCCCATTGGTCAGTATCAGGTCAAGAGTGGCCCTTTCTCTGGATCAAGTACCAGCTGCCTGAGACCTGCCCCTATAGGGAATCCAGGATGCTTCTGCTTCTGGCTGAAGCAGCTGCCTGGGTGGACCAGTCCACATCTGGCATACAGAAATCCCCCAGCAGCAGGACTTCACCTTTTGTTGCCATCTTGTGTATTCCATCCATAGGCTCCCTGTCCAGTTCTTCTCCCATGCTAAAGGCCTGTAGATCACCCCTGTGCATATTGCTGTGCATTTGCCATGTTCAAGGGTGACCCACAGTACCTCAGCCTCCCCCTGTCTACCCTGCACCTCTGTTACCTTTATACCCTCTCTGATGTACAGGGCCATACTCCCTCATTTCATGCCTCCCATCCATCCTGAACAAAGCATAACCCAGAACATCAGTGTCCCATAATTAACAATGTACCATGTCTCAGTTATTGCTACTATGTCCAGGTCTGCCTTTACTATCAATGCCTCCAGGTCTGGGATTTTATTTCCCAGGCTAAGGCATTTGTTACCTGCTTTCCATGTTTTGTATTGTATCCCTCTCCTTCCTATGCTGCTGCTCCCTGTTTCTTTCCACTTCCCCATCTCTGCTTCATCCCCCCTCCCCCAGTTGTCTTTCTCGTGTGGCCAAAAATTCATTGCTTCCCACTCTCCTTCTGCTCTCAATGTCCCAGACTTCAATTCATTTTCCTGCATGTTCCCCGGGGAGGGAGGGGGTGATACTAAGCCACCTGATCTTTATGACTTCCCCTCCAGGCTAGTTTAAATGCTTGTCACTGAAGCATTCAAACTTCTTACTTGGGTCCCCTTCCCTGACGGATGCAGGCCATTATCTTTATACAGGCTTGCATCAATTCAAGTGTGGCCCCAATCCCCCATGAAGCCATAACCCTCCCTTCCATGCCATTTCTTCAAACAGGAGTTGATTTTCTGGATATGGAGTGCACTAGCCTCTCCCCATCCATGGACAGATAGCACCTCCGAGAAGGAGACGGAGTGTTCTATTTGCTGCAGGCTCCCACCAACTTCCTGATATACTTTTGGATTCTAGCTACTTTCACTTTGTCTCCTGCCAGATCGTTCATCTCCAGGTGGATGATAACATCCAGTTCCTACCCCCTTGCCATTACCCTTGCAATCCTATCCATCCGCTTCTCATCCTGCCATGCAGTGCTTTCTGAAATGTACTTTACCTCCCTGTCCTTCCTGTTAAGTTCTCCTAACTTCACTCCTCGGACAACTGAGTCCCCCAAGAGGAGAAGCTTCCTCCTCCTCCTCTAGGTTTCTCTTTCCTCCTTGCCTAGTGCTGCATCCTGGTGGATCTACCCATCCTCCTTGATCTAGGCTGTGGGTGCCATTGTGGGACTCTCCTGCTCCTACAAAATAGCATAGGAGTTATTTAACCCGACTGGTTAGGGATGTGCCTCAGACACCTTCATGGCCACTTCCCTACAGTACCATGAGTCCTTTTTATGTTGTCTTGAAAGCAGGCACAAGCAACATCTTGCGGTAGTACCACATTCAGAGGTGTGTCAGTGTTGGCAAATGCAGGGCGTCCCTCATCCCAAAATTAGCGAGCATGCTAGAGCTGATGCAGAAATTGTGGAAAGTGCCACCAAGTTGAAAGAAATCTTCTGCTGCAATCAGAGACAAGCTCGTCATGAAACGGCAGGTGACACGTCTTACCAATGTGCCTTTCATGGTGAAACTTTTCAATTAACATGGTGGCTCCTGCCATCTGCAACACACAGTTCCCATACCGACATCGGGTGGTGGCCAATCCCCTGTGTCAGCATGTTCCCCCACCCTACACACTTTCTTTGCTGACGGGGCCCAATCCCCATTGGCATCACCCCCCCAAACACATGGGGCACACTAGGAGCCCACCCCAGTATGCCCAACATTTCCCCACCCCATAAAACTCATGGGGCACACTGGGAGCTCACCCCAGGGTGCCCAATATTTTTTTTAGTTCACCTGTAAAGAAAATAAAACATCCTTCAATGTCCATTTTTTGGTTTTCCATGTAAAAAAGAAAATGGTCCTTCATAGTCCCCAGCGCCCCTTCCCCAACCCACACCCACGCTCTGTGCACCCCAACTCCCTGCACTCCCCTCAGCCCATACTTACCTCTGGAGGTCTGACGCTGTGATTGTCTGAGGAGCAGGATGTGCCTGGATTCATCAAAGCTGAACTGCAAAATGATGAATGCCAGTAAACTATATAATGGCATCAATGGGGGGGTCTACTTAGCTGGATATCTCAGCCATTTGTTTGAATGTTGGCTCCAAATTTTCAACACGGAGTTCTTGGGACCTCACCTCATGAACACATGTTCTGTCATCTCGTTATTCCATCCCAAAAAGGTGATTTCATGGTCACTGTGCAGAATGACCTTTCAGGACTGATTAACAAAGTGACAGTGCCATTGTTCACGAGGTGGAGTCCCAAAAAGACTATGTTGCAAAGTTGGCGAATAAATCCCAAAATATGGACAGCGTTACAAGTGTGTGTGTGTTGCGCAGTTTCCACGCACACTCGTAACTTCAACAATGTTTAATATTTTCACTGCAAATTTTCAACATTGCCATTTTTTAACACCTCTTTATGAACAGTGCAGCTGTAATTTCTCACATACTGCCCAAAATGTGTTTTTGTACATCTGGCGCACAGTGAGGCATTTGCTGTGGGAAATCAACTTTCTGGACAGATTAACAAAATCACAGTGCCACTGTTCATGAGCGGAGGTCCCAAAATGCCTATGTTGAAAATTTGGCTAAAAAATTCCAAAAATAATTGCTTTACAGGTGTGCATTACTCAGTTTCTACACACACTTGTGACTTCAATTTTTCATTTTTTCACTCCAGATTTTCAACAGTACCATTTTTCTACACCTCTTCATGAGCAGTACAGCTGTCATTTTTCACACTCTGCCCGAAATGCGTTTTCACACCCGTGTTGCCAAATGGCTCAGTTGCTGTGCAAAATCACCTTTCAGCAAATGAACAGATAGTGTCATTGTTCATGAGGTGGGATCGGAAAAAGCCCATGTTGAAAATCTGGAGTGAAAATACCAACAAATGCCAGGGGCATTAGGGTTCCCAACCATAATGTCCCACCCTGTAGACGCTGACAGGCATCAGGCATGTGACTTGGGATCGTCGGCTGTAATGCTCAAGCCATTCCACCCCACCCTCACCCTTCAGCCAGTGACAGGCATCGAGGTGTGCCTTGGAGTCTTCGGCCCCAAAGTTCACCCCATTCTCCTACACTGCACCCATCTCAGCATATTTCCTTATGGAATGGGATGAGCATAAGGCCTAAAGACCCCAAGGCACACCGTAGCACTTGTCAGTGTCTGCAGGGTAGGATGAGGTGAAATGGCATGAATGTTACGGCCGATGACCCAAAGGCACACCCCAATGTTTCTCAGTCTCTGCAGGGTGGGGGTGGGGTTGGCATCAGTTCAATACTTCACTGCCATTCCTATTATGCATCTGTCTAACTCCTGCACTACCAATGCCAATGCCAGCAAGACAACATTCAGCATTGACAAATGCTTGTTTCCACCTGCTTTTGCTCACTTCCTTCATGCAGATGCTGGTTGCCCTCCCTATGCATTTACTTAATTTTCTCCACTGTTCCTCTTCCTCTCTTTGACAATCCTCCCCTGCTAGGCTGCTTCTGAAGCAGTCTCCCATTTGTTTAAAATCCAGCCTACTGAAGTTCAGGGCCCTCATCTTTTTGTGGCTTGCCTCTGCATCCATCTTAATGTTGAACCACACTGTACAGTGATCACTGGTTCCTATTGGATAGCCCTCTGTGACATAACTAGGCACTATCACAGCCTCCAGTAGGACAAGGATTCAGAGGAGCAAAGGGAGACAGCATGTCCCAAATAGGATAGCACTTTTGCCCCATGAGCCATTTTCAACCCTCAGCATGCTAAGTCCATAGGGCAGGAAAGGTGCTAATGGGACATTTGCTGGCCCATTTAGGCTAACTAACATCTACATACAATGCCTCTGTGCATGACTGCATGGAGGAATTGTACAGAGCAGTGCCAATCCCCACCTCCTGATTGCCATTCAGATACCCATGAATTATTATAAAATTATCCCTGACATCTAGTAGTTCCCCCAGGCACATTCAGATGACTCCAGTTAGTAAAATGATCCCTGGCATGTAGTAGTTCTGCACCCCCAATCACCATTCAGATGCTCCTGATTAGTATATTAAGAAGATCCCAGACATCTAGTTCAACCTGATTGCAAGTCTGAGTCACCTCTCAATTCCACCCATTAAGGTCATTCCACCCCTCTCCCCATGGTGGCCCATAAATTACTTCAGCTGCCAGTCCCTCCCACTGCAACAGTGACAGGCCGAGCCCTTCTGCTCACTGCCATGGCTGGCCACTTTCTGAATGACAGGTAGTGTGCACACACCTACTGTACTATAGAAACAGATGTTCTTCAGTAGATGTGCTCTCACTCCCTTTCACTCAGACACTGGCCAGCCAAGCTAATGAGCTGAGAGGCTGTACCAATCACAGTCTCAGGGAGGTGGCTGCAATCTTGGGTAAATGGGAGGCCAATCAATCAATCAATCAAAATCTTTATTTATCCAGGTGAACATCATTGAGCAGAGCTCTTTTACAAGATGGACCTGGTTAGAACAAGGTCAGGGTACAGTAAGGCAACATACACATTATATATATATATATATATATATATATATATATATATATATATATATACATATATATATATATATATACATACATACATACATACACACATTGGCGCAAATGAATACTAAGAGGTTCTACTAGCAAGGAAACCATAACAGAGGATAATCTAATTAAGATAATCTAATTACAAAATTTCAGACACACCATTAGCAATATTAAATACATAAATCTTCCACCACCAGGACACCCCCAACCCCCGAGGAGACGCTGGTCGCGAGGGCCGAATCGGGACTTGCCCTCCCTGCTACCGCTGATCGCAAGGTAAAACCCCTGCCAGTAAAGAACTGAATCCCTACACAGTCTCTGGGCCAGCCTACCTGTTGGATACTCTGCCGGCTCGGGGCTCCGCCATTTGAATTGCGGTTTTGGCGCCTTTTTCGCTGGGGTTGCTGAAATCAGTCGGTGCTGCTCTGAAGAATCCCCGCCGCCCCCACCACCACCCTTGCTCGGCTCTCCCTTATATAGGGTTTCACATGAGGCTCAAAAACCAATCAGCCTACTTTCCCATTTGCTGGTTATATCGTTCCAGCACTAGAGGGAGCCTGCCCTCATTTCTTGCTCTTTACTGGGAAATGTCTTACTCAAGCATGGTTTTTTCTTTGCTGGCCCTCCTCCTGCTACAGCACCCTATGCTCTCTCTGCCCATCCATACACCCATCAACCGCCCCCCAACCAAAACATACTGCCCCCACTCTGTGCTCCAGGCCCCCATCGGACCACCGCACAATCCCTAAACCCATTCCCAGATCCCTCCCATACTCTGGATTACCACGCCACCCCCCCATCAACCACTGTTGTGCCACGCACAGTATTGTGTTTCCACTCATAAGTGGACACTCCCCGCTAGTGCCCTCAGCTGTTCTCTCCTTCCTATCCCTGCTCTTCCTTGGTGGGGTCCCATCGGCGACATTTGAACCCCACCGCCAGCTATAAAACCCACGCAAGGCGCCTAATTCTCCTGCTGCTCCTGCTCTCCGGCAATGTGAACCCAAACCCCGGGCCTGTCATCCCTGCCATGCCCCTGCCCACTGTTGGCAAAGGCTTTCAATCGCCTTTATTAACATATGCAGTCTCCCAAGAAAATTGCAGCCCTCCAATGTTGGGTCACCCAACACTCCCGGATATTCTCATGCTTGCGAGAAACCTGGCTCTCTCCTCACGCCTGACTCTGCCATCTCCTTCCTGGCTTTACAATTTTCAGGGCCGATAGGATGGGTCGGCGTGGAGGAGGTGCGCTATCTACTTGCGAAACTCGATCCTCGGGCTTGCCCTCCCCACCCCCGAGCTTAACCATGGGGCGCAAGCCATTACCCTAAAAATCACCCACTACCCTGGTCGTGGTCCACTCTACCTAACTGCGGCTTATCTACCCCCGGGGTCAAGCAAAGACTCCGCAGCCTCCTCTCTCCTTGACTACCTGGCTACCTTACCCCCGAAAGCTGAACAGCTAATTATGGGTGACTTGAATTCAAATTGGCTCAGCTCCTCATCAGATAATCTGAAAAATGACCCTGCAGCCTTGACCTGTCCCAACTGGTCACTCAGCCCCCTAGACTAAACAGTAACAGGAACAAGCTCCCTCCTGGACGTCATCCTCTCTAATAGACCTCATAAAGTTGTCTCCGTTGATGTCATTGCGGACTCACTCAGTGACCACTCCCCAGTCATCTGTTTCTGGTCCTCCCCCACCCTCAGCCCTGGTTTTAGCAGGACCCCCCGCCGTCGGTTTCTCCCAGGAGGTCTCACCAACCTCAAACGTCACCTCGCCCAAATCGACTGGTCCCCACTAGCCAGCGCTCCTGACGTAAATTCTGCCCTTACCTATCTCTCCACGGCCTTCAACCACGCCCGTGACCTGTATGCACCCCTAAACACTCATAGGATAAAAGCGGACTGCTGCTTGGATCACTCCAGCGCTGATCCAACAACTAAAAAGAGATAACCTCTGGCACCTAGCTAACGACTCCGGCAGGGGTTGCTGACAGGCAAGCCTACTGGGCAGCCCATAATCAATACTCTTGGACAATCAAGCAGGCTAAAGCAAATTTTACCAGGCCACATTGACATCCACCTGGGGCTCGTCCACAGCTTTCTGGGACAACATTAAAGATCTAAATGGTAGACCACTCCCCCCTCCATCCCAGATTGACATAAATGGGACTGTCTCGACTGACCCCACCTGTATTGCTAACTGCCTCAATCAAACTTTCACTGACTTAAGTGCCATCCTCCCAGCCCATTTTCTGACCCAGTTGCCAAACCCTCCCATTACCCATTTCCAGGCCGCAATTCCACTTCGAGTGATCTCACCCCACGATGCCAAACCTTTCTTAATAAAGGCCTCGCCTCTCAGAACCCTACCAATGACCCTCTCGACTCCAGATTTTTCGCCTCCGTGCTGGATGTCATACTCACCCGCTGGCGGCTACATTAACAAATCCCTATGCCTCGGGCAATTCCTAAGGCCTGGAAGCATGCGAAGTAACCCCATCCATAAGTCGGGGGACCGCACTCTGCCTAACAACTACAGGCCCATCTCCATCCTTCCCCCCCTATCCAAAGCCTTAGAAAAAATAGTAAACACTCAGCTCTCGGAATACCTTACTAACTACAACCTTCTGTGTCCGGATCAACACGGTTTTCGCCCTGGCCATAGCACAACCACTGCCCTTCTGGAATTCTCCCACCACATTCACTCAGCACTTGACAAAGGTCATCTTGCAGGGGCGGTCTTCATAGACCTGTCCAAGGCCTTGACACGGTGTGCCACCCTACTACTTAACTCCCTCGGCACACTAGGTCTCGCAGCGCCCCCTGAAGTGGTTATGAAGCTACCTACACAACAGGTCCCAAAGAGTCAAACTAAATGGGACCCTCTCCTCCTATCTTCCAGTATTCTCGGGTGTCCCCCAAGGCTCCATCCTTGGCCCAACCCTTTTCAGCCTATTCCTGAACACCCTCCCCAGCTCCTGCTCCAGTAAAATATTACTCTATGCGGATGACGCTGTTATCCTTGCATCACACCCTGACCCACTCCCACTCCAAAGCATGCTGCAAAGTGCCTTCCTCCAAACCGAAAAGTGGTTCGATAATCACCGCCTAGTCCTGAACCTAAAGAAAACAAAGTCCATGCTCTTTTCCCATCGGCAAAACAATGCCAGAAACTTCCCCCTCCACATCACCACCAGCACGCCCCTTCCCCTGGAGCAGGTGCATCCTATAAGTACCTGGGCATCACCTTCGACTCCGGCCTTACTTTCCACGCCCACCTCAAAGCACTGTCATCTGCTATAAACTCCAGGATCGGTCTTCTCTACCGCCATAAAGACTGTCTCCCTGAACCCGCCTTAAAACTAGCCATCACCTCCTCGGTATTATCGCTGGCTGACTATGGGCTCCCTGTCTATGCTGCTGCTGATGCCTCTGCCTTATCCAAAGTTCAGACCTCTATTAATAAAGCATGTAGGCTCCTTACCGGTGCCCACAGCAGAACCCACACCTGTTCACTATACTGTGCCGCTAAAATACTCACTCTTGAGGAAAGGCTGAATTATCAAACCTGCCTACTGGCCAAAAAATCCTTGTCAGGACTCTGCCCTCCTGGGGTCTCTGGACCTTTGCATGCGCTGCTAGGTCACTGCCAACCCGGTATGCCGCCACAGCCACTTTCATAGTTCCAGAGCAAGGACCTCTCACTGCCAAAGATCTTTCCATCACCAAGCACCGTCCTGTTTCAACTCCCTTCCCGAAACTATCTCCAAGATCCCTGGTATTGGCCGCTTCAAAATTGCCCTTCGCCAGCATATTATTGACAGCCGATGTTGTAAATGCCTGTAGCTGCCTCTTGCCTGTCCCCTCTGCCCTATGCCGGTCCCTACTAATCCCCTTTTCAAACCCCTCGCCCACTGGTCTTTTTATACCTACATATTAGCCTGACATGCTCATTTGTGAATACTGTAACTATTATTGTTTCACCAATGTTATTTACCTACTTAACTTGTGACTTGCTGTCGATTTGAATCTCTTGTTGCTCTTACCTATGTTAGTACCTTCCACAAGTTTAATCCAGCGCAGCCTAGCTGTCTGCTCTCTCTCAAGTGTATATTATTTTTTTATGTATCCAACCTGTTTTGTCATTCCTGTCCTAACCTCACTTTATTGTTGTCTCCTTGATTTGAGGGTACTTAAACGAGTCTTGACTTAAAGTTGTAAAACTGATCTCTACAATAAATAAATAAAATAAAATAAATACTTTATTTTATTTATTTATTTATTAGATCATCGGTTTATAGATCTTTGAGTCAAAGACTCATTTACAAAGGCACCTCGTCAAGACAGCAATACATCACAGCAAACAAAACAGTACAGTACATAATGCTTAGATTAAAAAAGCAACCAGTGTTACAGGCATTCACTGGTGGTACAAGCTTGGTAATAGGTAAATCACAGTAGTCGTAATATAGGTACACAAGTACCACATCAGGTAGCAACCAGAGATATTTTATTACATTAGTCAGCAGATGTTGCCTGAGACCCCAGGCATATACAGCAAAGGTAGAGAGGGCAGACCCAGCCTAGGGGTGAGGGTAAGGGGTAGGTGGGGGATTATGGGCAGTTGCAGCAGTGAGTGTTTGTCAGATGGCTTCTGAGGGAGACCTTGAAAGGACCAAGCTTAGTGGAGTCAGCTATGTTGGCAGGGAGGGAATTGAACCAGGAGGGAGCCCGATAGCAAAAAGATCTCTGGGCCATAGAGGTCCTTACCATGGGGACAATAAGGGAGGTTTTGATAGTGCTGTGGGTGGAGACTGAGGGGGAGGCATGCTGCAGGAAGGTGGCAACCCCAGAGGAGAGAGCCCTAGCAGGGTCTTTTTTACAAGAAGGCAGGTTTGGAAGCGGAGTCTTTCTTCAAGGTTGAGCAAGTTGGTGGTGGAGTACAGCAGGCATGTATGGGTGCTCCTAGGGGCTCCCAGCATTAGCCTGCAGGCATTGTTTATAGAGAGCTGGATTCTTGCAAGCACGGTGTTGTCAGCTGCAACATAGATGGGCAGCCCATAGTCGATTAGCGACAGGACAGAGGAGGTGATTGCCAATTTAAGGGCCTCTTGCGGTAGGCAGTCCCTATGGCGATATAACAGTCCAATCCTGACATTGGTGGCAGCAGAAAGGGCACTGATATGGGAATGTAAGGAGAGTGCTGAATCAAAGGTAATGCCCAGATAATTGTAGTAGGAAACATGCTCAATGGGGTTTAGTGTGCTAGGCAGTATCACGAGAAGGGCACCAGTGGCTTTGCTTTGGCGATGAGAGAAGAGCATAGCTTTGGTCTTTTTTAGGTCCAGGACTAGGCTTCGTGATGTGAACCAGTGCTCAGCTCTATCAAAAGCTTGTTGGAGGGTGGCCTGGAGTGTGTTGGGGTTGGGGTCAGAGGTGAAGATCATAGCGTTATCCGTGTAGAGAAAGACCTTACTTGGGTAGTCCAAGGGGAAGGAGTTGAAGTAGAGACTGAAGAGGAGAGGGCCTAAAATGGAGCCCTGGGGAACCCCAGAGTGGACAGATCATGTGTCAGATAGGGTGCTATTGATTTTTATACACTGAGTTCTGGCAGAGAGGTAGCTGGTGAACCATGCAAGGAGGCCAGGGGAGAAACCAAGGCATCTGAGGGAGTCAAGCAGGAGGGGATGGCAAACTGTGTCAAAAGCCTTGGGGAGGTCAATGAACACTGCACCGGCAGGACTTCTGGCATCAACAGCAGAGTGCAGGAAGTTGGAGAATTCCAGTAGCACGGTTGTGGTGCTGTGACCTGCACAAAAGCCATGCTGTTCAGGGCAAAGGACATTGTGCATGGCCAGGTATTCGGCAAGCTGGTTGCCAACTACTTTTTCAAGGGCCTTACAGTTTCATATAGTCCATATACATGGTAGAACAATACCAATGAGTCCATTTGCCAGGGGCAATAATAAATCCAGCCATGAAGAGGCCATGACAAGAACAGCCAGCTAATGGAAGATGGGGTACCAGGAGGGGAGTATAATGTGTATGCGAGGGACTTCAAGGTAAGGAGGGTAACTACCATAAATAGTGATATGATAGAGAGGAACTGGCGGGGGCTCACGGAGGGGCTGGGGGGACTGATGATGTTTGATCAGGTGATTGTGGTAAATTCACCCTGTAAGGGAGGTTGGGGAAGAGAAGGGTGGAGGGACCTGGTTGGATGGCTTTAGGAGGCGGCTCAGATTTGCAACTGGGGGTGGGGCTACTAGATGTCAGGGATCATGGAAAATAGAAACACAGAAACATAGACAATGTTGGCAGAAAAAAACAAAACAATGGTACATCCAGTCTGCCCCTAGTTCCCTATTAAACCTTGGGACTTACTGTCCATACAGGGTTATAGCCTTCACTATCCACTCTCCTGTTCCCCACCCTACTACTATCAGCCTGAGTAACCATTATACCCTTCATTTTGTCACAGCCATGCTTGAAACCATTTATGGCTTTGGTGTCTGCCATCTTGGTTGGCAGAATATTCCACATTTCCACCACATTTCTGGAAAATAAAACTTTACAATATCCCTCTTGAACCTCCCTCCCATCAGTTTCTACCTCTGCCTCCATGTCCTTGAGCTGTTACTCATGCTAAGTAGTTCTTCTCCGTTCACCTTGTTTATTCCTTACAGGAACTTAAAGGTCCTTATCATATCACTCTTCTCTTGCCTGGTCTCCAGTTAAGACATGTTCAGTGCCTTGAGCAGATCCTCATAAGATCTGTCCTGTCAGCTCTGAATCATCTTGATCACCCTTTGCTACACAGTCTTCAGCCTGTCCTTATCTTTCTTGAGGTGAGGTTTTCAGAACTGGGCACAGTACACCAGGCGCAACCTCACCAATGATCTATAAAGAGGCAGTAAACCTCTTGTCTTCTACTATCAGAACCCCTTCTGGTACATCCTAGCATTCTATTTGCCTTACTAGAGGCCTCACTGTACTAGCTTGATTGTTTAAGGAAGTCACTAATGATGACTTCTAGGTCTCTTTCCTCAGCTGTATTGCTCAGCTCTACCCCTCCTATTCACTACTCTGTCCTGGGGTTCTTGTTCCTTAAGTGAATCACCTTGCACATTTTGGCATTGAATTTCAACTGTCAAACCTTAGGTCACCTCTCTACTCTTTGCATGTCACTCTGCAGTATCCTGCTTTCTCCAACCCTATCTACCCTCCCATGAGCTTGGTGTCATCTTCAAGGAGACACAGCTCCAGATTAATTATCAAACATTGTTGAAGACCATATTTAAGAGGACAAGACTCAGGATGGAGCCCTGTGGCATTCTACTCATGACCTCCCTATCTTCTGATTTGATACCATAATTATGACCCTCTGCTGCCTCTCTTTCAACTAATGTCCCCTCACCCCCAGAAACACTTTGTTTATATTTTCCTTCAAATCCCTGGACCTCACCCCCTTGCACTGTGACCTAAGCCACACTGATTGGTCCCCTATCTCATTGGCCTCCTCCACTGACTCCATGCTAATGTATTTCAAAATGAAATTCCTCAAAATATGGGACTGACATGCCCCCCTAGTGCAGGACATGAGACAAGGTACCCCACCAGTCCTAGATCATGGCTGAACTCATAGCTTGCTTGCTAGTGCATGATTTGGCCTGCACAGAAAATAAACAAAACCCATCCCCCATGGCCTCCAGAAGTACCATCACCTCTGCAACACTTGAATCAGGGCAATAAGGCTTGCCAAAGGTGAGTATTTTGCATCCACCTTCAGTGCCAACATTGGTCACCTGTCTAAATTTTAAAAAGTTACCACAACCTCTTCTCCCCTCCTACTCAATCCCCTTTGCCTGTCCTCAAAGTGGGTGACACCCCAATCTCTAATCCCTCCTGCAACACCACAGAGGTTTAATTCCTTTTTTTTATCACCTGCACCTCCTCTCTCCTCTCCTCTCCTCTCACTCCTGCCAGCCTGCATGTCAGTCATCTCCTTCCTTCTCCCTATTTGGCTTCTCTCCGGTAACTCTATCCTCCATCATCGACACCCTTCATGCCCTTAACCCTTCCAAGGGTAGAAGCCCAGATGGCCTGGATAGCAAGCTCCTCCATTTCCCTGCTTCTGCAATCTCCTCCCCATTGGCTGACTTCCTGAGCTCTTTCTGCTGTTCCTCCATCCCTGCTGACTGGAAGACTGCCACTGTTACTCCTCATCCAAAAGGTGGTAATCCATCTACTATTAACAGATACTAACCCATTTCTCTCCTCCCTCCAAAATACAGGAACAAATTGTTTTGTCATGACTCTCTCCCTTTCTGGACTCCTCTTCCTTCTTAACTCACTTCAAGTCTGGCTTCCGCAAAAATCACTCCACCACCATCTCTCTGCTCAGGCTCACCAAATCCATCCACAATGGTATGGTTCACAGCCTATTCACCTCTGCTATTTTTGTCGATCTAGCCAAAGTGTTCAACACTATCTCCCACCCCAATTATTAGCCAAACTCTAAGCTGCAGGCCTCCCTGACTCAGCCATTGGCTGTTCCGCTCCTACCGCATGGTAGGTCCCAGGCAATCAAAATTGGTGACCCCCACTCTCTCTGCTCACCTGTATCCACTGGGTCCCACAAGGATCTGTGTTAGGCCCACTACTATTCTCCATTTTCCTTAATGATCTTCCCTCTGTATGCTTGTCTGCATCCATTTACATGTACATGGATGACACTGTCCTCTTCACAGCAGGACCACAGACTCCAGCTGGACTTCGATCAAGTTCAGCCCTGGCTGCACACAAATCAGTTTTTCCTCAGTGCCAAGAAGTATGTTTTCATGTACTTTTGCACAAGGTGCAGACTCTCCAGGATCTCTCCCCTTCATACTTTCCACATCCTGGATGTCTCCCCTGTGGAGGATGTTACCGCATTTAGGTATCTTGGTATCTGGCTCAACCAGCACCTAAACTTTTCTGAACAAGTGGATGTTATAGTCAAGAAGCTGCACCCTAGTTTGATGCACTTTACAGGAACTGTGATTGTATTCCACCTCCAGCAGACCATGCTATTATCCAGAGAATGATCCTCCCAATCTTTGATTATAGTGATATGGTCTACAGTGCAGCCTCAGTCACAACCCTTGCCAGACTAGACTGGACACACTCTTCAACTATTTCTGCCATTACACTCTCGACTGTCCTCCCAGGACTCATCACTGTTCTATGTATAAATTTCTCTCCTTTTCTTCTCTTGTGGACAGACACCATGCCCACTGTGCCAGCTTTGAAGGCAAATTCTGGTTTGTTTCCCTACCTTCCTACCTCTCCACCCCCCCCCACAGCCATACCCTCAGAAGCTCAAATGTTCAAACCCTAGCAATTCCTTCAGTCTCCATGTCCATCAGCAAGCCTCATTCAGCCACTGCTTCCCTAAAATCTGTAACTCCCTCACCCCAGCCATTCACCAATCTCCCTCCCTCCCCTGAATCCTTTCATACCACTTCAGAGGTCTCACCTCTCCCTCCTGCACTTGCTAATACATTTTCCTGCCTGCTCTCCTATGACTTGTTTCCCATTGAGGTACAGCTATAATTTAGGCACTTATGCTCCCACTCTAGGCATTATGCACAAATGTTTATGAGTAGTGTTGATTTAAACTGCTCTGTATTTGATCACCACCATTCGCTTACCACCATATGCACCACCACAGCTTAATCTGGTTCAAGGTCAGTTGCCATTCATCTGTATCCCCCTCCCCCCGGGTCGTGCCTGAAAATAGGCAGGATTTGTCTAGTGCACTTACCCGGTCAACAAAAGCTAAATAAATAAAATAAATAAGTAAATAAATAAATATGCATGTGGCTCCTGATGACACTGTATATGCATTGTCGATTGTTTGCTTTTCACTCAAGTTCTCACGTCTTGCATTATAATTCCCAATGTAATTTGCGATTGTGTGCCATTCTCCTCTGCTCTGTTAATGGTCTTCCTGCATGTATGTCAAGTATTTTGAATTCTTGTGCTACCTAAATCCCACTTGTACAATTCCCCTTCCTCCAGGATACATCTGGAAATGAGCTCCCAGCTTAATATGCCTTTCCTGGTGAAACTTTAATACATGTAATTAAGTAAATAAATAAATACATTCTTCACCCATATTATAATAATAATCAGGTCATCTGAATGGCAATTTGGGAGGTGGGCACTAGACTCCAAGGATTATTTTACGATAATATCTGGAGTTATTTAAACTACAGTCAGGATTATGGACCCTTTAGATGCCAAGGATCATTCTGGTATACTACTTGGGAGCATCAGCGTGGTGACCAGGGGTAGGGTGACAATATGCACCACTGTGTGCTCAAATGAGGGCAGGATTTTTGGAGGCAGTAAACAGTACCACAATTTTAGTTGTTAAGAACTTTCAAAACCTTTTATATAGCACTGTACTCTGTATGCAGTAGGGGATCCCTCATTTGCATGGCCGCAGTTGTACATACGCACATGCACATGATCAGGTTAGCATCGTGGGCTGCTAAATATATGGTACTTGTTCAACCACGCTGTTCTCTCACATGGCACAGTGCTTAGATGTTTAGCACTCCACTAACCTTCTGAAAATGGGGCCCTAATTGACTAAAAATTCCCTGCTGATACCTCTTAAGATGCAGAAAGTAAACAAAAATGGATTATCTTATTCTGTATCTTTGTGTGTTTTTTATGTTATTTTTCTTGGAAAACTTTTATCCAATTTCAAAATATTGTGATGTGTCTTAAAATATAATAATGTACCTAAAATACAATTTCTTCTTTCATCTGAATGCTGTTTTTATTTACTTATAAAAATACAGTCTGGTGGGTTGGCTTAGCGGCTTGGTGGTAGTTTTACTGCCTCCCATGCGAGTGGCCCGGTTTTCGGGGGAAGACCTGGGTCAAACAGGGGTTAGCTGATGGGAGAGATGATTGAGCATCTTGGGGGCTGTTCTCCTCTCAGGGAGGGGGAGTCTGACCACCCCAGTCTTTAACAGCCACCTAGGTGAGGAAGGCTGGCAGGGCATCAGAGTGACATAAGGACAGGGCTCAGGCAGGCAAAAAGCAGTACTTGCCTCTAGTTGGATTGGCATCATTTCATGTTTGGCTGCCCAGGGGATAAACCAAAGGCAGTAAACCTCCAATGGCAGAAAAATCCAGCAACCTGCCACAGGCTTTGCATTACTAACTAGGCTCCGTTCCTGCCTGTATATGTGTCTCCTTGTAAATGGTCCTTTCCCTCCTGGCCTCACCATGGGGGTCATGGGGAGGCCATGGGAGATCTCACAGCAGGTAAGTTCTGGTGATTTTGGGTGATGGGGATGGACAGGTCAGTGTGCAAGGGGATCAGTGGGTGACCTAGAAGATAAACATCTCCATGGAAACATAATTAAAACAGTTTGGGAATCTCATACTCAGTAATACAGTCATACCATATAAACAGCATTTTCAGTATACAGAGTATGCAGTATATAGTGTATGCAGATTTTTTCAATATAGAGTATAGTGTGTCTGTTGCAATGTATAGAGTATTTGTTTCAGTAGATAGTTTATGTGGATGTTTCAATCTGTAGTGTATGTATCTCAATAGGTAGTGTATATGTTTCAGTACATAGTACATTTGTTTCAGTATATAGTGTACGTGGATTTTCAATGCTCTGTATGTGTATTTCAGTAGATATTGGATATAGTTCACCATATAATGTAAGCATTTCACTATATAATGTATGCATTTCACTATATGATATATGCATTTCAGTATACAGTATATGTATTTCACTATATGATGTATATATTTCAACTAGTGTATGTGGTTCACTACATTGTGTATGCATTTCACTATATAATGTATATATTTCACTATATGATGCATGTATTTCACCATATGTAACCCCCAGGTGGCGCTATCCCAATGACTACTACCCCTGCCTGCTTGACTATCGACAGGTTGAGGGGCCTAGGTTCTATGGCGGGTGAGGTGCCTCCACCCAGAGGTCATGGTTTGTAGTGGTTAGAATAGCTTGGTCACAGCCCTCTGGGACACTGAGGCCCCCTTTTAACCCCTCTAGTGGCTCACACAGTACACAGGATTTACAGTCCCGATATCCCACATATACACACTGTTCACTGATAAGGTACCACTTACCCTCGAGACTGATCCTGAGGTTTGTCTCTGAGGACCCTCTGTAAAACAAGGTTAATCAACATACACAGCAAAGGCAATACTGTTTCCATAAGTGCCAACATCACAGACAGTATATAGTATAATAACAACAAATCTGATTTATTAAGGGAACAGTAACACGGGAGGGGGCAAACAGGTTGATTGGCAGAATTAAATCACAGCACTGTGCACATATATATAGGGTCCAAAATGTCACTCTCTGGGTACCCAGGTTGGGGGGGGCGCTAGCGAGGTCCATTGCCTGGGGTTGGCCGGCAGGTGCAGATAGGTAGGGCCCTGTAGAAGAAAATATATGCACAATACCCAATTGTAATCTGGAGCCAGATGGCTCAGTTTGTGAAGAAATGAAACAGCAATAATTAGATGACACACTTGCAATTTGATAAACAGATGGCAGGGAGTTACCCTGATTTGTACTCACAGACTCAGTGCTAAAGACTGGATGGAATGCAGACTGTCCTGGATTGCCAGGAGAAACAGAATAGCTGGCCCAGCCCTGTGGCAGGGCTCACTTGCACTCAATGTGGGCGGATGCAGTCCGAGTGATGCTGGTTATGACTTCCAGCTCACTGCACATTTTATATGTACACAGAACACTACCAGGCAAGCAGCTTGTCACTTCAATCGCATGCTACAGGCATCTTGGTCATTCAGCAGATTGAGCCTGGCTACACTTTTAGAGGCATTCTTCTCTGTCTGAAACTCGGATTCAGTCCAAACATTACTTTTGCTCTCTCTCTCTCTCTCTCTCTCTCTCTCCTCCTCTCTCTCTCTCTCTCTCTCTCTCTCTCTCTCTCTCTCTCTCTTGTATTCAGACTGAACCTTGTTAGGGAATCACACTTCCAGCACAGCACACAGTTCACTACATGGTGAATTACTCAGATCTTAATTCCCACAAGCACTAAGCACATTTATATGTAAAGGTCACTTACTGTACCAGACCACAGAGTCCTGACAGGCCGATCGCAATTCTGCACACTTTCGGTCTTAAGTCTGGTCCCAGAATGACTTCTGCTTCTTCTTTCACTCTGAAAACTTAGATTCAGCCCGAATTACACTTACTAACGGCTGCAGGCCGACTTTGGTGCCTCACACGTGCTTTCTGCGTTAACCACTGCGCAACAACGGCTGCTCAAACACACAGGGCAGTTTCCCTCTCAGCTTCCAACTTCAAAGCGGTTCTCTCTGCCCCAAACCTCAGGGCACATCAACATTTTCTTTCTCTTGTTTGGAGTCGCAGTCCGAAATAACACAGGTTCCTTTCTTTACTTCTTCTTCACACATGGTGCCCCTGAATCAGACCACAACTGCTGCTTTCCTTTTCACACACACACACAGTTCAGAGACTTATTCCAAAAAACACAGTCCTTTTCTCTCCCTCCAGGAGAGCTGAAGGCAGACGGGCCATTTCCATGCCTCCTGCGCGGTTTCCGCACTGCCCCGTGGGTAGCAGCCCCACGAGCTGCTCACTCTTCCAGCTCCATGCTCAGACTTATTGTCTCAGCAGGCAGTCCGGGCATTTCCCCCAAATCCAAAAGGTTTCAGTTGGCTGAGTCTCCTTGTCAGTCACAACAGGCTCCCTCTATTGGTGAAAAAGGGCGCCAAGGTCTAAACTACATTTCCCAGAGGCTCTCTTCATACAATCCCCTTGTGGCTGGCTCCACTTGAGAGTCCAAGTTCTGATTTGCCAGCAGGCTCCATTTTAAAGGACCCCCTTCCCATTGATTGGTCCATTTCAGCAGTCTGGGACCAAAATGAAAGAGCTACACCACACAGTCCTTGCTGAAGGGAAAGCAAGTTAGACAAACTGTATTTTCATTATCCCTGTAACAGATTACCAGCAAACAATTACATCTTTTGAAAGGGCTCCATCTGTGCAAATAGCGACTGCAGAAATGAAGTGATTTGCTCAGTGGCCCAGGCGGGACTCGAGCAGGGAAACACACAGACCCTCCCATTTCAAATTAATTATACTGCAGTTTGGCAGCTCTTAAAGTGACAGTATATAGAGGCATTAGGCACTCTTATTCAATTATTTTTTAAATCAGCTAAAATACAGGACACCAGCTGGGCGGAGAGCATTTAGGCTCACCCAAAGAAGGCTTTTTAGTGACCCCCATTTGTAGGGGGGTTACACATATATTGTATGAGTTTTACTATACAGCCAGAGATTCTGAATTATGTCTCTAACAGCTTGCCATAATTTGTTACTTAATTTCTTACATGATGCCCCAGATAGAACAAAATTATTTTCCAAACCTTACAATTTCATACTAGATAATCTAAATGTAGACTCCAAGATACTTAAGCAGAAGTGGGAAACAGATCTATATATTACCATCTCTGGAAAACTGGAGCTGATATGCTCAATATTGAATATAGCAGTCAATAAACAAATTAATCAAATCCAATTCTATATAATCAGCAAAATCTATTGTTTCCCATACTAATTAAATACATTTAATAAGGATAGTTCCCAACTCGGTAACAGAGGTTGTGGATTAATTGCCAGTTTGGTACACGTTTTGGTTTTCTGCCTTATTAAATCATTGTGGGACACAGTTCTGTGAAATAGCAATAAGGTATTAAGTATTAACCTAAACATTCAACCAGAATTGTGTAGTTTAGGCACAACAGTGTTTCTAAATTTCAGAGAAGGAGAGACTAAACTGGCTATAGGTAGCTCTACTAAATGCTGGAAGGGGCATTGCTCACTGCTGGAAGGAAGCACAGGCTCCATCATATGAGTTATGGAACAACATAACACTGTAGTCTATGCAACTAGAGAAAAAGAATTACCTTGCTGGCAAACAGTTGAAAAAATATTGGAATATATGGAATCCCATTCAAAATTCAACTTTCACAGAGTGAATTTTGATTTTCAGATTATTATTTATTTTGTATTAATAAGTTAATCATTGATCACCTATTTGTTGGATTTTTAATGAAAGCTTAACTTAATGATTATACTACTTAACAAGTTATACTGTGAGTTAAGATGTTGTACCTTACTGTCACGTTTCCTTACCTCTGTACTTTTGTTCTCATGTAATAGATTTTATTAATGTTGCCATTGCCACTGTTTGAAATTGTAATAACAGAGAACCATAGAAACATAGACTTTGACAGCAAATAAGGACCGTTTAGCCCACCTAGTCTGCTCATTTCCCAACCTATTGGATAAGCTGCAGATCCTAGTTTACCAACAGCCTACTTCTTCCTACCCAGTACCAGAATTGCTTTATGTCTATCCCACGCATTCTTGAATTCCCCCACTGTTTTAGCCCCACGACCTCCTCAGAAAGGTGGTTCCATGCAACCACCACCATCTCAGTGAAAAAATGCTTCTGCACATTGCCCTGAGCCATCTCCCCACTATCTTTGAATTGTGTCCCCTTGTTCTTGCACATATCTTTTTCTGAAGGATGCTACTCTCTTGGACTTTGCTGAGTCCCTTGAGGTACTTGAAAGTTTCTATCATGTCCCCCCTCCCCCTCCTTTCCTCAAGAGTATACATGTTAATCTCCTTTAGGCTATCTTTGTATGGTTTCTGTTGCAGACCCTGCACTATTTCAGTTGCCCTCCTCTGGACTGCCTCCATCCTGTCTATGTCCTTGCAGAGATGGGGTCTCTAGAATTGCATGCAGTACTCCAAATGGGGTCTCACCAACTGCCTGTACAGAGGGATAACAACTTCCTGTTTTCTACTGGTGATGCCTCTCCCTATCCTCCCAGTCATCCTCACTGCCTTCGCACTTTGCTTGCTTAGCTTTAGGTCATCTGATATGACTACCTTCGGGTTTTTTTCTATTTTTGTTGTAGTTAATACCTCCCAACCATTGTGTACTCTTTTTTTTTTTTTTTTTTTTTTTTATCTGCCTCAGCAGAGCGGCCCCCACGATCTCCGTCCTCCGGCACCTGCACCCCCAGACCCGGTCATACACGCGGGCACATGAACCCACACCGCTGGGGCTGGCCTTTCATCGCTCCACACCCCTGCGTAGGTGCCTCTCTCAGGTCCTGAGGGTGCAAGATGTGGCCATCAGCTGCAGAGATTGCCCCCCACCATTTTTTCCACATTTTCTCCCCTTGGGGAGCCAGACGTGCAATGGCATCCTAGCATGTAGTGCTGACGCTGCCACGCCCCCCCCTTAGTGCACACCAGTATAGTGTGGTTAGCCTCCGCCAGTCACTGCTGCAGGGCAATGTGATTCCCGCTACCTACCCCAGAGAAAGGAGAGCAATCGTTGGACAATCAATCCTTCCTCTCCCCAGCCAGCAATCCCCCGGTGGCCTGAGTTTGTTCCCGAACCCGGGTCACCGGCGTGGCATGAGGTGTGGCATCCAGCACCTCAACCCTCAGCTCCACCAGGCCGGCACCATTGTGTACTCTTCCCCTGGGATTTTGTTTCCAATGTGTATTACTTTGCACTTCTTTGTGTAGAATCTAAGCTGCCATATGTTTGTCCATTCCTCCAACCTTGCCAAGTTCCTCCTTATCCTTTCCACCCCCCTTGTGTATAAACCCTGTTGGAGATCTTTGTGTCATCTGTAAAGCTGCAAACTGTTCCTTCCAGTCCCTCTGCAATGTCACTTATAAAGATATTAAAAAGGACTGGACCCAGTACTGAACCCTGTGGAACACCACTGGTAACCCACCTTTCTTCGGAGCGAACTCCATTTACTATTACCCTCTCTGTTCTGTTCTCCAGCCAATTCTTCACCCAGGCTACTACCCTAGGACCCACTTCCAGGCTGGCTAATTTGTTTATTAATCTTTTGTGAGGGACTGTGTTGAATGCCTTGCTAAAGTCTAGGTAGGCCAGGTTCCATGTTAAGATAGCGATTGAAAAACAGCGATTGCTATCATAGTGAATGTATATCACCAGAAGCATTTCGGCTATATACAAACCAAAGTGTCCTGACTTATGGCCAACAGTCCCCCACACCCCCTGAATATAGATTGTTAACTCCGGGGGGCTGCATGTTGAGGAGGGGGAAAAATACCAACAGAAAAAAAAAGAGCGAGAAGCAAGCAGTGACAAAACCATTCACCCCAAGCAGGTCCCAAACCCAGTACCTGCTGCACCATAGCCAGCCACCCTCACCACCACACCACAGGGCTGTCTCAGCTGCAGCAGGATCACCTGCTTATTCAAACCCTCCCTCCTATCCCTCCCCTTCTGGTTGCTCTCCTCGCTATAGGACTGCTACCCTAGCAAGGTAGCTGTTGATGATAGTGATATAAATGAGTCGCTGTTTCTAGTCACTCATTTATTATTGTTATCATCACTGGTTACTGGTAGGCCATGTCCACAGCCCCTCCCTGGTTTACTACTTTGGCACCAAAAGAAATCTATTAGATTCATCTGACATGATCTTCCCACTATGAATCCATGCTGCCTTGGGTCCTGTACACTGCTGGCCTCAAGGTACTCAACAATTCTTTCTTTCAGAAGTGATTCCATCATTTTCCCTACCACTGAGGTCAAGCTAACAAGTCTATAGTTTCCTGCCTCTACCTTGCTCTCACTTTTGCAAAGGGGAATCACATCCACCCTCTTCCATTCCTCAGGTACCACACCATCCTCCCATGACTTGTTGAAAAGGGTTGTCAGTGGTGTCACTAGTTCTCCCTTTAGTTCTTTTGGAATTCTGGGTTGAATCCCATCAGGCCCCATTGCTTTGTCCACCTTCACTTTTAGGAGTTCATTCAGAACCCTTTCTTCTGTGAAAGGACTGGTATCGACCCACCTATTCTGAGTGTTTCTATTGACTGGGTTAGGTACATCCCCCTCCTTTACTTTTTTGAATACTGAGCAAAAGTATTCATTCTCTATCACTGCTTTTTCACTGTTCCTCTCTGCTCACCCTCCCTCCCCTTTATTCAGCCTCACTATCCCTCCCTTGGTCTTTCTTTGCTCCCTAATATACCTATAAAAGGTTTTATCCTCCTTCTTAACCAAGTTGGCTATCTTTTCCTCAGTTTGAGCCTTTAGTCTTCTGACTGCCTTCCCTGCTTCCTTCTGCTTTAATTGGTGCAGTTATCTGTTCTGATCCTTCTGTGTTTTCTTTTACTTTCTGAATGCTATAGTTTTCTCCCTAACCTTACCCACCACCTCTTTTGAGAACTATAGTGTTGTTTTCTTTCATTTTAATTGGTTTATTTGCTTAACACAAAGGCTTGTTGCCACTGTGATGGCAGTTTTGATGTTTCCCCATTGTTCCTACACCCCTCCTTCTTGCCTGTTTGCTAGTGCTTTTCTGAGGCACTCTCCCATTTTGACAAAGTCAGCTCTTCTAAAGTTCAGTACCCTGACTTTTGTATGGCTTGGGTCTACAGCTGTGTTTATCATGAACCATGCTGTTTTTTGGTCATTTGTTCCCATATGGCTATCCACTTCTAGATCTGAGATCCTCCCACCACCCCATTTGAGAGTACCAGGTCTAAGATTGCTCTCTCCCGAGTGGGTTCCAACACTAGCTGTCTGAGGCATGCCCCCCGCAAGGCATTAAGACTGATCCTGCTCTTGGATGTGGCTGCAGCAAAGGTGCTCCAGTTAACAGTAATGCCTATGTTATGGTTTTTAAGTACATATTTGATCTATTAATAATAAATAAATAAATAAATATCCCCTTCCAAAATAAGTTCTGCCTAAAGGTCATTTTATTATTTTTTTAAAATAATGTTCTTTTCTTGAGAGAACAAGAGAGAGATGCAGGACCATTATGCACAGTCCCGAAAGAACTGATGCAGTAACAGTTAGTAGCACTGCAGCACTGTACAGTCAGATAATTTCAATATAATCAGCAGCTTATAGGGTGGCTGGCTGCTTTACTGATGTGACCCTTTTTTTAACTGCAGTGTTATACAGTATGTTCTGCCTGATTTCTTATTCTTTTGTCAAGTCAAGAAGATAAATTAACATGAGTATCAGGCTGGGGGGATTCCAAGATGGCCACCTGAGGGTACAGATGTGTGGAAGCGAGCTCTGTTCCTCTCCAACCTAAACAAAATTACTTGATCATGCGAGAAGCTCTCTTGCATATGTCTAGAGTTTAAAAGATTTTAAGAGATGTTGACATGTCAAAAATATAAAGAAGGGGCAAACTGCTAACTGAAGCACCTGAAAAAAAGAAGGCTAAGACCACGCTTAAAAAAAATTCAAACAACCCGAACCAAGGAACAGAACCTTCTCAGATCGTGACTTGGCATCAGGTTTATCAGGTTCTATTACATCTTCTGGGGGGAGAGTGAGGTTTCAGCAAAAAACGCTTCAATTGTTACCAACTTCAGATCAAGGACTGCTAAAAATTCTGAGTTTGCTGTCTCCACTGGATACAACCCTGATGCACTCCCAGCTTAATATGCTTCAGGAAAAGGCAAACCCCAGGGACGGTCAATGAGATATTACAATTTTTTTCGATGCAGAAGAAAGGTTTTCTCAACCGGTAGCTCCCGGGACATCTGTGACACAGGACACTGGATCTTCTTGTACAGTGACCGCTAACATACCAGCTTACTCTGAATCCGAAGTGGTAAGACAACCTATTTTCCTACCTAATGCCACACCTGTCTAACAACCTAGTGGCAGTAATAGTAACAATTTGCTAAACATGGCTAGTGCCCCTGTTGAAACGGGAAACAGTACAGGCAAGGAAGAGTTGCTTACACAACAGAACTTATCAAATGCAATGAAAGAAAAAGTGACAATGAAAGAGGGTGCAAAATCTATAGCAAACACAACTGAAGCCCTGCAGAATCCCCTAGAATGTGACGCTTTGGTTAAATTTAAAGAAGAAATTAAAGCTGACATCAAAACGGGGTTCAATCAGATAACTGCAGCATTATCAGTGCTTACTTTATCTACCGTATTAAATACATCAGCACAAAAATGGATTCTTTATCTAAACTTATGACTGAAGCAGAAAATAGAATCAGTTCATTGGAAGATACAGTGTCCCCATTGCAACAACAATTAATAGACTGTAAATCTCAGAATCTCCTCAACAACAAATTGTGAATCAAGAAGATACTGTAGGTCTAGATGAAATAACCTTAGACTAATTAACATCATGGAAGGGGCTGAAGGCAAGGGGGACCCTACTCAATTTTTTGGAAAACTCTTAACTAATGCGCAGGGACTAAAATACCAGAGGAGAAAAGTGCGCTAGATAGGGCCCTTAGAGCAGGCCCCAACCCTCTAAGACTTCAGAATGGCTCATTTCAGTGACACATGGCTAGGCCTGTATATGTTAGAATTCATACAGTAACTACCAGGATCAAGAGAGACTACTTCGAAAAGCAAGAGTAGATAAGGGCTTAGTGGCAGAAGGTATGAAATTCTCTGCCGTTCCAGACTTTAGCTCTGAAACTGTCTCTTCAAGAAAAAGTTTCGATAAAGTAAAAATAATTTTGAAAGAAAAAGGGATCCTGTTTTCAATTTTACCACCAGCTAAATTGAGATTCTTTTACACGGGAAAATGCACTAGTTTACTGATCATAAAAAGCTGAAAGTGATCTGAATTCCCATATGGCTAATAATATATCAATGTAACCACACCCTTTAGGGGTAGAAATGTCTAATGGCTAAATTTCTAAGATTTAAAGTGGTTTGCAAAACACGCCATCGAAGAAACATGCTGTGATTATGCGAAATGTATAAGTCAGATTTTCTTCTATAGGATCTCATATTTCTTTTAACTCCTCCCTGCCCCTCCTTTTTTTTTTCAGGGGATTTAGGGACATCTGTGTAAAATACAGTGCAAATTTATCGATGGGGCTAGGTTCTAGTAGAGGCCTGACTATGCTCACATGATTAAAAAGTTATTTTTACTATAAACAGGAAATGGAGGAGTGGAAGCCTCTTGCTTCTATTTGCACACTGATATGTCTCATTCATGGCTATCAAGACAGGTGCACAAGGGGGGTACTGAGGTCTTTCTTGTTTTTGTATATTATTATAAAAATAAGGTGTATTTTATGGTTTAGATCAATGGTAAGGGGTACAGGGAGTGGGATGGGGTAGGGGCATGGTACACACAGGATGGTGAAGGGCAAAAAATATATACAATCATCTGAATAAACAGGATCTAGTACTAAGTATAATACAATGGATGGCAGCTAGGCTATTGGTACAGATTAAGATGATTACTAAACATGTAGTTACATTGGTTAGCTTAAGGGCTTTTATGTTTGAATTTTCATGACAAATCAACTAAAAATAGTAACATGGAATGTCAAGGGTATGAGGCAAAGAGTGAAAGGTAGAAGAATATTCAACTATATTAATAATATGTCAACCAGTGTTTTAATGGTGCAAGAATCCCACCTCTTACCAGTGGATTTTCAATTATACGCTAATAAATGGGGATCAGGAATTAATGCCCCATACTGGGCAAACACTAGAGGGGTGGCCATTTTCTTTAAAAAGGAATCAGTATCTTGATTTTAAAGGAAAATATTGATCCTAATGGTCAATTTATATTTTATGAAGTTCTAGTGAAAGGTGTGACTCTCACGTTACTTAATGTTTATGGACCTAATGAAAATGTACCTGATTTTTTTACTCAGCTATTTTTAATGGCAGCAACATTCAAGTCACCACTTATTACAGGGGGAGATTTCAATCTGGTTCTTAACCCAGCTTTAGATAAATCTAATATGTTGGTCCCCTCAATACAATTGGCTGCCAAAAAAAATCCTGCAGTTTATGGTTGATCTTAAATTACTTGACCCCTGGCGACATACATTTCCCTCATTAAAACAATATTCATTCTTTTCCTCAGTACATCAGTCTTACTCTACAATTGATTTTTTCTTAATTTCAGAAAGCATATTCTATTTAGTTACAAAAACTGAATACAGAACTATTCATATTTTGGACCACGCTCCAGTAATCTTAACATTGCAGCTTAAAGTACTTAAACAATACAACTACTTTAGATTTAACAACCTTCTTCTTAAGGATTCACAATTTGTGGCAAAAATAACACAAGAGATAGATGCTTTTTTTTCTTTGAATAAATATGAAGAAGTAGCAGCAACAATAATATGGGATTCATTTAAGGCTTTTATTAGAGGAATAACTATTTTGTATAATGCTAGAAAACATAAGGATAAAAAACAAAAGCTCTTGTCGTTAGAAGAAAATATATCTCAAAAAGGAAACTTATTCAATATTAATAAGAATCCATTAATGTTACAACAAATTTTGGAACTAAAAAATCAATATAATAAGATAGCAACCTCTGAAGCCGAACAACAATTATTAAACACTAGAACAAAATATTACACTCTTGGTGACAAACCAGATAAAATTTTAAGATGGCAATTAAAAAAAGAGAAAGCAATAATATGATAACTAAAATAAGGGATAAAAATGGGACATTAATATTGGATCCTGAACAAATCAATAAAATATTTGAACTCTATTATAAGAAGTTCTGTACTTCCGAACTCTCCTCAGAGAGCATCAATACTGAACAATACTTATTAAATATTGATATACCTCCTATTAGTGAAACTCACCACGATATGCTTGATCAACATATAACTATTGTAGGAATCGAGGCAGCAATTAAATCATTATCCCCAGGTAAATCACCCAGCCCAGATGGGATACCAATTGATTTTTATAAATCATTTCGCAATCTAATTAGCCCTCATTTAAAAACTCTGTATGATCATATGATAATCAAACAATAAACCCTTCAGCATGAGAGGCAACGATACTCTTATTTAGAAAGAAGGATAAAGGTCCTACTCATGCAGCCTCATATCGTCCTATCTCACTAATTAATAGAGATGCTAAGATATTAACTAAAATCTTAGCAAACAGACTAAATTAAATATTATCTCAGATCATACATACAGATCAAAATGGGTTTATACAAAATAGACAACTTAAAACAAATGTTAGAAGAACCCTTAATTTAATTGACAAATTCAAAGAAAATAATTTTTCAATATTATCCCTAGATGCTGAAAAAGCATTTGATCAGGTTGAATCTTGGTATATTAAAATACTTATTAAAATTATGAATTTCGGACCAAGATTTCAGTCATGGATAGAAATACTCTATAATAACATTTCAGCTAAAGTCAAAACTAATAATGATATCTCAAATAGTTTTAACTTACAGAGGGGAGTTGGACAAGGATGTCCCCCTTTCTCCTTTAATATTTGCATTAGCTATAGAACCATTAGCAATATTAATTAGAAAATATGAAAAAATGAAAGGATTACGAGTGGGCCAAGTAGACCATAAGATTAGTCTGTATGCAGACAATGCTTTGATTTATTTAGATAACTTAAACAATACATATGAAGAGCTTAACTATGTGTTACATACATCTGGTAAACACTCAGGCTATAAAGTCAATTAGTATAAGACTGAGCTAATTGAATCAAGAAATCATTCAGACTCTTTTAAGGACAGCATCAATCCTAATATCAAAAAAAGTTTCTTGAACTAAAATATTTAGGTGCACAGTTGGATAATTATAATGAGCGCATCTTCCAGAATAATTTTGAACCACTGTTATGTAAAACACAACAACAACTTAATAAATGGGAATCCTTACCGTTGACACTGAAAGGTAGGGTTAATGTTATTAAAATGAATACACTTGCTAAATTTTTATTCTTATTCCAATCACTCCCTATTCTTATCAATAAGATTTTCTTTAAAAAAATAGAAAAAGTAATAAAAACGTTTTTATGGAAAGGCAAAAGACCAAGGCTTAAGATAGACAAATGATATCTTTCCAAAATGGAGGGTGGCCTATCCCTACCTAATCTTTACTATTATTATTTAGCAGCAAACATCTCAACAATATATGAATGGTGCCAACAAGAATACCATCAGGCAAATTGGCAACTCAAATTATCCCAAACACCATTTAAATATTTAAAACATGTTTTATATTCTGGAAAAGCATGCTTCAGGGGTAACCAGATTCTATTCACCACACAAACTACTTGTAAACTATGGGATGTTATTATGGGGAAATGGTTTCAGACTCGTATGATATCGCCTAACACCCCAATAATTTTTAATAGAGAGTTTACACCTTCTGTAGAAGACAATGGCTATAGAATGTGGGATACAAATGGATTATGTGAGATTAATTGCTTATATAACGATGAGGGTTTGATCTCCTTTACAGAAGCAAACAGTGTTATAATATACCAAATCATCATTTTTTTAGATATCTTCAAATAAAGAACTATTTTGAAAAAATGACTTCTCTATAATAAACCAAGTTTTAATAATCTAGAAATTCAGCTTATGCTGAAGAATAATACCAAAATGATATCAAAGATATATTCCCTGTTTTTAAACAATATGGGAAACCCATTGAATGCATTAAAACAAAAATGGGAAGGCAAACTTAAGTCTCAAATAATAGATACTAAATGGGCACAGATTATAAATCTCAAAAATTTGGGATTGCTATCTACAAGATTGATTCAAATCTATTTTAACAACATACATAGGATTTATTACACACCTCATAGGTTAAATCTGATGAACCCTCAATATCCAAATCACTGCCCTCGATGTAAAAATCCAAATGCCACCCTGGAGCACTTGCTTAATGATTGTGTAGTTTTAAATTCCTTTTGGGAAAAAATTCTGGAGGTTATTTTCAAAATCATGGCCGTGAAAGTCAATAAGAATATTGAATGTTTGTTTTTGACATTAGGTTACTTATCAGAACGAATGACTGTCAACAAAGCCTAATAATGCTGGCTATCATTAATGCTCATAAATGCTTACTAATGAAGTGCAAAGATTCTCTCCTGCCAGATCATCAGATGTGGTTTAACCTTATGGTTGATGTTAATAAGATTGAAAAAAATACATTATTGCCTACAAGATAACTTTATGAAATTTGATAAAATTTGGCAAACATTTGAAAAGTTTATAACATCTAGTAATAGTTTATAAACTATTCATTAGAATCTATGTAAATAAATGATGAGCCCAAAATGGCTTAGCTAAGACAATTGGATAGTATTTGTTTGATACATTCTATTTACTGTACTAATCCTGTTGGTTGATAAGTAATATGTATCTTTACACTTTAATAAAAAAAAGAAGCTAAATTTACATTTTAAAGAATGCTCACTAGTAAAGCTCAAAGTCTCTCTCTAATCATTCACCAACCCCGTCCAAGTCAAAACAAGCACATACCCTCCTTCATTTTCATTTTTTTCACCGCTAGCTCAGCTTCAGAGGACTGCACAGTGTATGCACAGCATATCTTTTTGTTTCAGAAGCACCTGACCATAGATGAGCTTCTACAAGTCTCCTACTCTCCCCTTCTACAAGCTTGCCTGGACATGGCCACCGAAAATGAACATGCTCCTTTCTCACTCCCTCATCCCTCAGCAAACTTTCACTTTTTTTCTTAAATTTGGGCTAGACTAGTCTCTGCAATGCAACTCTCTCTCTCTCTCTCTCTCTCCCCCTCTCTCCCAGTCTCACTACTGCTGCTGAGGTCTTGGGCCTGTTAGACGAGATGGAGACAGGAGGACTACCATACTGAACACAGATGATTGCTGCTGTGTCTCTCACTCTAAACAATTCCATCAATTGTGTGTGTGATGCTCTTATGGCTCCATCACATTTATACATAGTACGGATGTGCATGCCGATTAGAAAAGCACAGTCACTGCACAGGATGCTAAGTTCAGTCACATGCTTGCCAGATCCAAGAGGTCAGTTCCCATGATGGCACTCTGTCCCCCCTCCCTTGTGACAGCATCACTGATGTCTGTAAGTGATTTATTTTTACCTGGCCCAATACCAGATGAGAAGCACCCGACCCGTGATTTTCTTTCTCATGCTGAGAAGGGTAGTACTTTACCTGAACTACCCTGAATGACCTTGAACTGGTCAGTCAGCCTTGTTCTCCATCTGTGTTGGCACCCATCAGGTAGCCCATACCTTCCCATGACAAACACTGCTTTTGTATGTTGTGAGAGAAAACTTAAGACCAGAAAATGCTACAAATGCACAGACAGAAAACATACTATTTATTTCATTGAAAGTTGTTCCACACACTGTATGAATAAATAATTTGCTAAAATATGAATAAGTTCCTTAAGAGTCCATACAAGTCTTAAAGAGGAACTTTAAAAGTTAGTTGCCATCTCACACCCATCTAGATGATTGCCGAAGTACTTTGGGTCTATGCTTATTGTAAATATTCAACCACTTGCTGTTGTTTTATCAGCTGCACTATAAATGTACTGCCACGTTGAAGCTCCCAATATCTTTTCTCACTCAGTTGCTTGGCTGGTTTCGCATCTTGGCTTGCCCAGATTTGATGGTGAGCTGAGGGTGCTGAAAACCAGGGGGTAGAGTTTAGAGAGGTGTTGGAGGAAGACCAGGATTCAGGAGGACAGGCTGGTTCTAATGGCTCATTATGATGAGTATTGGAATGCAATCACCCACCAAAGGTAACTTTTATGTTTAGGATGATTGCAGCTGGGAAGAATCAACCAGCTCAGCTCTTTTGGGTTATAGACAGGCTGTTACATCTGACCTGTCTGGAACCCATCAGAGCATTTTCAGCTCAAAGATGGGAGAAGTTTGCTCTATTCTTCTCAGACAGTGTCCTCTGTTAGGGTTAGGATCTCTCTAGCTGGAATACCACCATCCAACAGTGGTGAACCTCGAGTGGGCGGGTGCATTCAGTCCCCCGGGGAAGAGTTTCAACTGGTGACAATGTTGGAGGCCTGTGGGGTGATCTTGGGGCTGAAACCAACATTCTGCAACCTGGACCAAGGCACAACATGATTACTTATTGATTGCATTTGTGTCTTGGGTCCGGTTTTTGCCAAGATTGTCAGGTGTTCCCTAGCAAGGAACACCTGACAGCTACAGGGGTTTTCCCCTAAGTCCATTAACAAGCTCTGGTGAAGCCCCTGTTGAAAAAAACATCTTTGGGTCCTGACATCTTGGCAAATTACTGGCCTATCTTAAACCTTCACTTCTGAGGGAGCTGTCCCCACTTCATGTCTATGTGTCTCGTCAATACCTTTTTATGAGCAGACTCTGATTATCAAGATTTTACTCTGCTTTTTTCACTTTGTATTATATTTAAGTAATATACTTACAGTGGTGTACAAACATATACTGATGTTTTTAACATTTTTTAAAAGTGTATTTGTACAAATAGTATTTTAATGCACTTACACTGTGTGATGTCACAATGTTGTTTCTGTCATTCTATGATGACATCATCTATGTGTATGTAACATGTCCTCATATCATGTATCACATGTCTTTTGAAAAAGTGTTTGTGTTCCAAAACATAGCAAAACATGTATTGTTCCTTCACCACTTCAATAAATTTCAGCATGTCTTCACTTTGTGCTCAGCCTTTATTGTGGTGGTGAGTGCGGGATTGATTGACTATGGTGCTATGTATTTATGTAACCAGCCTGGCATAGGGTTGATGTTATTTTTTGTTTTATTAGTGCGGTGCCTCCATTATGTAACCCATTATCTGACTGCCTGGGTTAGGGGAGAAAACTGTTACTCTGCATTTTGGCTAGGTTTGACTTCTAGTCAGGGGCACCCAAGTAACTCCGGACACAGGAAGCAATAACTGCAATGTCCAAACCAGGAGAGGGATTCTAGAGTGCGACTTTTATTCTCAAACAACAGCAGAACAATAAAGCATAGATGGACCCCCACAGGGCTACACTCCTGGTAATGCAGATATACGAAGACCAGAATACATCTTCTACACATTGTAACCCTCAGGTTTAGAAACACACTGGGCACTCAGCCCGAACTTGTACTTTTCTCTGGATTTCCCTGGCCTGGCACATCCGACCAGCCTTGGACTACTTCCCATTTCCTTGCTTGGCACATCCGACCAGCACTTGGACTACTTTCCATATGGCATGGAACTTTTCTCGGTGGCTCCCTCTACCACCCATGAGCCCATACAGGCTCCATAAAGGGAAACTCTTCTTCACAATCCCATGTCTGGGTACTTTCTTCGAACACTGGCCAAGTGTCCTGGAGAAAGTAACAAGTGTTCCAAAGTGAACCCGTAGAAGTGAATCTGGTTACCCCAGATGGGGGGGGTTCCCACATCTTGCTCCCATAATTCATACCCGGCCATTCATTTAGACTCAAACACCTCTTCATCTGAAAACTCTGATTTGTAGATTAACACTTTAAATGTATATCACACTCAATCTACAGTCTCTGAAACTCCAGTGTCCTGACTTGTGACATACTTTTTTAAGTGGCAATGTCCATCCCTGTAGACCCCCACATATTAAAGGCGTTCAGGTCACACACTCCTTAAGCACTGTACTTGGCTGTCCTTTCCTGACCCACAGTAGCAGATACTTAAACAACAGTCTCTGGTGAAACATAGGCCCTTAGCAGAGCAGACTCACCCCTGATTGCAGGTGCCCTCGGGCTTCTCTCACAGGAAAAACATCACAACTCTTCATGATGCCGCAGCACAAACCTCAGACAGCTTTCTCTCTCTCTCTCTCTCTCTAGCTGGGCCAGGGGATTGCCCCTGGAAACTGGCTGTTGGCTCCCCCATCCCCGCAGGGATGGGGCCCTGAACCAGCTGGGGAGCGGTCTCTACCACTTCAATGCTAGTTCTTCTGTGTCCTTTCATATGGTGAGAACACACACCCCTACAAACAGTAGCTCTGAGGGACTGCACACTGCAGTGCACCTCCTCCCTCCACTGAGTCTCCCACTGACTCAAAACCTCCCAATGTTCTAACTCCCAGCTGCAACATTCCAATGTGGCTTACGATGCTGCAAAAATTCTATATGATGTCATTCCTCCAGCTCAGCTGAGACGGAGAATAGAGTGAGACAGTGTGAAATCCATTTAACTGGAATTTCACAAGCTGTCTTCCCTGCCTGCCACTAGATCTAACAGGGATTCTTGTAACCCTGGGTGATGGGGGGGGGGTTACATTTACTTATGCTGTTTATCTGTTTTGTACTATGTAAGGGCACCCTGAGCCTACAGGGAGGGTGCCTGAAACAAAATATACTACTACTGTTTATAAAGCACAGTCCAGTGTAAATTACTCCCAAATTCAGCATTCGCCACTAAAACCTCTTTCAAAAAGGAGAAAAAGAGAGGGCTCTCTCTCACTTATAGTGAAACTTTACAGCTTAGTATCGATTAACAGTTCAATAGCTTATCAGCCAATCACTCATGTTTTCCTGAGTCATGCATCTGAATTAAAAAAAAAATACTAACTATACTGTATTACAGAAGACGCTATAAATGTTCATAGAAACCAAGATGCCAGTTTCAGTAAGAATAGTATTTCTGCAATTCAGCACTTGTTTTATACACATTTGGCATCTATGACAAGCTGGCTCACAAACACTTGCCACAACGCTCACTGCTTCAAACTGGCAAGCTACCTAAGCAACCACCAGGAATGTTTAAAACATTGATTAATTTATACAAGTTTACATGAAATTTGAATTCAAAAATCTTCTTTGATAAAACATGTGTTGGGGATGCGGTAACAAACAGAAGCTGCTGTACCAGAGTCTCACCCTAAAACCCTCTAGTCTAGCCCTGACGGTCTCCATTCCAAACTTCTCCACATCTCTACTTTTGCTATTGCAACCCCACTTACCCAATCCTAAACTTTTCTCTCTCCTCTCCCTCCATTCCCAAGGCCTGGAAATCAGCTAAAGTTCTACCCCTCCATAAGGATGAGGACCTATCTCACTCCTCCCCTTCCTAGCCAAACTTCAAGAATCTCTCATCTACTTAAGACTGTCCTATTTCCTTGCCTGTGTCTGTGTGTGTGTGTGTGTGTGTGTGTATGTGTGTGTCTCTCTCTCTCTCTGTCTCTGTCTCTCTCTCTCTCTCTCTGTGCAGTCTGGTTTCAGGAAACACTACTCGACCATATATTCTCTTCTGAGCGTCACAGATTCTATACTTCTGTGATGGATAAGAGCCAAATTACAACTGCCATTTTCATCAACCTGGTGAAAGCTTTTGAATCTGTCTTCCATCCTCTTTTGCTACAAACTTTCAGTTCTGTCAGCCTCACTGATCATGTGGTTAACTGGTTCCATTCCTGTCTTCATAATAGGGAACAACTGGTTCAAATAGGCAGTGTTTTATCCCCTCCCACTCCTAATCCTCTCCAGTGTCCCCCAAGACTCCATCCTTGGCCCCAACCTTTTCTCCCTATTTATAAATAACTTCCCTTCAGTCTGTAGATCTGCTAAAATACACATGTCTGCCAATAATACTATTCTTGTCCTCTCAGGGCCCTCTGTGTACAGCGTACAAGCACTCCCCCCCCCGAATTATTTCAACATGGTCCAGTCCTGGTTCAAGGATAACAAACTCAAACTTAACATAAAAAAATAAACAATAGCCAATACTTTTGGTACCAGACAAAAAATGTCCCATCCTTCCACACCTTCCAACTTTCTCTTCCTTGGATGGTTCCTGCCTTGGGAACTTCTAGGTTTTCAAGTACTTAGAGGTTTGGTTAGATTCCCACTTGGATTTCTCCACACATGTTGACACCATCTGTGCCAAGCTTTGCCCAAAACTTGGTGCCCTCTACTGGCATAAAAACTTCTTCCTCCTCCTCCCCCCTACTACCTATCAAGTGCTTGTTACCAAAATGATTCTACCCACTTTTGACTATGCCAAAGTGGCGTATGACACTGCTTCTCAGGCCTCCTTAGGCAGACTTGATATCCTGTTAAACTCCTTCTACCACTGCGCTACAGCCTCTCCTCCTCTTACCTACCACTGTCTTCTTTATTCTACCCTATCACTTGCTCCCTTGCCCCACAGGAGGATGGTTCACTATGCACCTTTCATTGTTAAATTCTGGTTTGGTACCCTCCCCTCCAATTTCTCCTCATGCCTCTCCCAATCTGCCACATCTAATTACTCCCTTTATCACAGAGATCCTCAAACCTTCTTTCTCCCTCACCCTGTTTCTGGGCAATCTGCTTTCTCCTTCCATTTTCCTTCCGTCTGGAATAAACTACCCCCCTGACTTTTGTCAATACTCCTCCCTCTTCTCATTCAAAAGGCTCCTCAGACTCCTTCCCCACCAGCTTTGCTCTCAGTGTCCCCAATCCTTACCACCTTAATGTTCTGTAATCTCTGTTTGTTTGCCTCTGAAGGCTGAATTAGTATGAGTCACTCTTTCTTTTAGGGTTTTTTTTAACCCTTAAATCTCAGTTTTTGTTGCTTCATTTTGCAGTATGCAAATTGCTTGTAATATATTATCTTGTTGCTGATGTTTTGAATTTTCACTGTTTTTGGATCTTGTAAACCTGACCTTGTTTTTTTTTTTTTTTTTGCAGGCTGTTAATTGTATTAGCTCCTTGGTGATTGTTGTTATTATTCTCATATGTACCCATGTCCCTGGGTCGCACCTGGAAATTAGCCTTGGCTCAATGGTGCTTTTTCTGGTTATCAACTTTTTTTTACTATACATTTTTCTCCCCTACCCCCTGGGCCATGGCACACCCATGCATGTATACGCATAGAGGTGCAAACACACACACATACCAGGATCTGGTGGCCCCTTCCACCCATCCCCTGACTTCTGTCGCCACCCATACTGCCTACATGCCCACTGGACCTCCACCCGATGGGACAGGGACTACGGTTGTGTGGGTATCCACCCCATGGAGGGGAGAGCCATTGCTCAATCCCACTCCTGCCTTCCCCCCCAAGCTGGCACCCCTGTGACCCAGGGGCATTCCTGAACCTGGGTCACCAGCGTGACATGAGGTAAGGCACCAGCACCTCAGCCCGCTATGCTACCGTGCCAACTCCAGTTATCAACTTTTAAATAAATACAAACATACATAATTGCCAGCAGAAACAGGCCTCACAGTCTATCAAGTCTGCTTGTGTGTGCAGTGAGCACTCACCTCGCAGCTGCCCCTCCCCGTCCCCCTCTTCCCAGTATCCCTTCCCCTTACCCTGTCCCAACCCCTAAGAAGGTTGTGCCAAAAGTGGGATTATAAATAAATCAATAAAATCTCAGGCAACACTGGCTTTTGCCAGCCCTCCTTGTTTTTTGAGAAAGCTTGTGAGTTGGACTTGGAAGCCATATTTCAAGATAAGGAGCATTAGACTTACTGTATCAAAAGTAAAGAACTATAAGCAGCTTTTGACTCAGCAAGAAATTATTGTAGTACAATCAAGTCTGCTAAAAAGGACAGCTTGATTGTGTGTGATACTATCAAATATATTTTATAGGTGTAAAAGTACTTAAGTAATACAAAATTCTACAGACAGAAAGGGATTCTATTTTTACTTATGAACATACGAAAATTGTCAGCAGAAATTAGGTCTCTAGATCTAGCTAGTCTGCTCAAGTGTGCAGTTAACCCCTACTTGGCTGCTGCCCATCCCCCCTTCTCCACTTTCCCCAAATACCCCCCTTTCTCTCTCTCTCCCTGTCCCAACCCATCTTGAAACTACCCACTGTACTACGTGATACCACCTCCTCCAGCAAAGTGTTCCAAACTGCCATATTCTCTCTGTGAAAATGTGCCTCTTTATTTCCCTCTTATGCCTACCTCTTTTCAGTCTAAGTCTATGCCCTATCATGTCCCTCCCCTTCCAGAGCATGAGTATCTCTTCAGTACCAAACTTATTTATTCCATTTAAGAACTTAAAGGTCTCAATCATATGCCCCCAATCCCTTCTCTCCTCCATGGAATACACATTCAATTGATTTAATCTCTCCTCATAGGCCATATCCTGTAATCCCTGAATCAACTTTGTCACCCTTCGTTGTATCCCCTCCAACAATCTCATATCTCTTTTCAGAAAAGGGTGCCTGAATTACACACAGTCTTCCAGGTGCAGTCTGACTAGTGACTTGTAGAGTGGCAGAATGACATCCCTGCTTCTGGAGGAGATGCCCCTCACTATACAACCCAGCATCCTGTTGGCCTTCGCTGCTGCTCTCTTGCACTGCTCTGAATTGTTCATATTTGCCATTACAACTCCAAGATCCTTTTCCTCTTCAGTGGTACATAAGTGCCCCCCCCCCCAAGTTGGTAACCCTTTCTAGGATTCTTTGCACCAAAGTGTAATACTTTGCACTTTTTCACATTAAACTCCAACTGCCATACATCTGACCACTCCACCAGCTTAGTCAGCTCATTCTGCAACCCCTGCCAACCTTTTATATCACCCACCACTGCCCCAACTTGATGTCATCAACAAACCATCACATGGTATGGTTCAATTTGGCTACTACATCTAAATCATCCCATTCCAAAGCAAAAATATGGGACTTCAGAGGAGCTGACTTTGATAAGATGGCCAACAGAGTTAAGCTAGCCCTGGCAAAAAGAAACACAGGTGAGGAGGTACAGGCAAAGTGGGCAAGCATTAAGGATACAATACTTGAAGCAACATCCCATTGTGTTAGACAGAAAAGGAAGTGCAAAGAGAAGGAAACCACTTTGGTTCTCAAATACAGTAGCAGAGAAAGGTCAGAGCCAAAAGGCTGGCCTTCAGAAAATATAAGGAACACACGGGATGAAGATAGAGGATACCAAACTGCCCTAAGGGAAGCAGGTAAGGCAGTAAGGCAGGCAAAGTCCCAAACTGAGGAAACACTAGCACGAACAGTAAAAGAAGGTGACAAGACTTTCTATAGATACATTAGTGAAAGGAGAAAGTCCAGAGGGTATTGCTAAGCTTAATGGAGAAAAGGGAGCATGTGAGGAGGGAGGACCCTGTAAAGGCATCTATCCTAAATAGATACTTTTGCTCAGTATTTACTGAAGAGAAGGTAGGCAGGGCCCACAGCTCAGCATCATGGACACAGGGGAGGGAGGTGAGCACTACTCCCTTCACAAAGAAAGGGTCCTACAAAGCTTGCTAAGCTCAGGGTGGATAAGGCAATGGGACCTGATGGCATACATCCCAGGGTACTTAAGGAGCTAAAGGAGGAACTAGCAGAGCCATTAGCAGAATTGTTTAGTGAGTCTCTGAGCACAGGAGAGGTCCCAGAAGACTGGAGAAGGGCTCATGTGATCCCACTCCACAAGAGTGGTAGCAGGGAGGAGGCGGGGAACTACAGACCGGTCAGTCTTACCTCAGTAGTGGGCAAGTTATGGAGGCACTCCTTAAGGAAAGGATAGTGCAACACCTGGAATCCATAGGGCACTAGGATCCAAGACAGCATGGGTTTACAAAGGAAGGTCCTGTCAAACTAATCTCATAGATTTCTTTGACTGGGTAACCAGAGTGGTGGACCAAGGGGAGCAGTTGATGTCGCCTACCTTGACTTCAGCAAAGCTTTTGACACTGTTCACATAGAAGATTGATAAATAAGCTAGGTAGGCTCGGGTGGTGAGAAGTTGGTCAACTGGTGGCAAACTGGTTGACTGGCAGAAAACAGAGAGTGGTGGTAAATGGTATACAGTCAGAAGAGATGCAAGTCACAAGTGGGGTACCTCAGGGATCAGTCCTGGGGCTCAGTCCTATTCAACATCTTCATTAGTGACCTCAAGTAGATGGACTAGAGGGTAAGGCTTGTCTGTTTGCAGATGACACCAAGATCTGCAACAGAGTAGATGATCCAGATGGGGTGGGCAGAATGAGAAGAGATCTGGATAAACTAGCAGAATGGTCAGAAGAGTGGCAACTGGGATTTAATGCAAAGAAGTGCAAAATCATGCACATAGGGAAGAGAAACCTGAAGCCACTTATAGGCTGGGAGGGAGTTGCTAGCAGTCACAAAGGAAGAAAGAGACTTGGGCATCATCATCACTGATGACCTAAAATCATCCAAGCAGACCTCTAAAGCAGTAGGTAAGGCTAGGGGATGTTAGGGTGTATTAGTAGGGTATCACAAGTCGTAAGAGGAGGTAATAATCCCTCTGTACAAGACATTGGTTAGGCCCCATCTGAGTACTGCTGTGCAGTATTGGAGGCCACACCTTCACAAGGACATTAACCAAATTGAGGCAGTCCAGAGAAAGGGCAACAAAATGGTGCAGGGACTGCATCAGAAGACATATGAGGACAGATTAATGGAGCTCAATATGTATACCCTTGAGCAAAGGCGGAGAGAGGTGATATGATCGAGACATTTAAACACCTTAAGGGCATAAACAAGGTGAAAGAGTCTAACATGTTTAAATATAAGAAAAATAGCAGGACAAGAGGACACAGCATGAGATTAGAGGAGGCGATTAAGGGGAATGTGAGGAAATTCTTTTCACAGAAAGGGTGGTAGATGCATGGAATGGCTTACCACAAGAAGTGGTGGCTATGAATACAGTGCAGGAGCTTCAAACAGGCATGGGATAGGCATAAGGGAGCAATACAAATGACTATGAATAGATAGGTCACTGACAGAGCAAAGGCCGATGGCACATTTATAAGGTAGAAAAAGAAATGGGCAGACTGGATGGGCCTTGCGGTCCTTATCTGCCGTCAACTTCTATGTTTCTATGTTTCTATGTAAACGGACTGATCTTATTCTTGACACCAAGCAAGATGTCCACAATGAAAATCCCAAACAACACTATCCCCAACTCCGATTCCTGCAGCACCTCACTTGTCACAGCTCTCAGAGATGAGAGTTCCCCCCTCACTACTACTCTCTGCTGTCTGTCTTGCAGCCAGTTCACAATCCAATTAACCAATTTAGTGCCCACCTGCAAATTACTTAGCTTACCAACCAATCTCCCATGGATAGGAGTCAGTATAGTGCAGTAGATTAAAACTCTGTGCTGCAGATCTGGAGACCTGGGTTTAAATCCCACAGCCACTTAGGTGCATATTGTGTTATCCTGAGCAAGTCACTTAACTTCCTTGTGCTCCCAGATCACATCTGGAAACAAGCTTCAGTTTAGTGTGCTACTCCTGGTTAAACAATGTTCCCTTCCCCATTTCCCTTCCCCAAATGACATCCCCAGCATGACCCTTGTCCAGCTCCCTCATAACCCAGTCATAGTACTCAACAAGGTTAGTCAGAAAAGATCTTCTGGAGATAAACCCATGTTGATTAGCATCTTGGAGCCCACTGACATCCAAGAAGGAAGCCAGCTTCTCCTTAACTACTGTCTGCATCAGCTCTCCTATTATAGATGTTAGGCTTACCACTCTGTAATTACCCAGCTCATCCTTTGGACCACATTTATGGAGAGGCACCACGTGGGCCATCCTCCAGTCTTGAGGTATACACCCTGTTTACATGGAAGTACTGAAAATATCTGTCAGTGGTCCAGCCAATACATCTGCCATTTCTTTAAGCAGCAGTGGATTTATGAATTCCAGGCCCAGTGCTTTATCCACCCTCAGAGTCCTTAGACCATCCAATACCCTGACTTCAGTAATAACTCCATGTTAACTTCCCCCCTTGCCCACCATCCCCACCTCCTTTGGAAGTAGCCCACCCTTTTCCTTCGTGAACACAGAACAGAAGTACTCATTTAGAGCCTCTGCTTATTCCACCGCACTTGCAGCCCACTCACCCCTTCCCTTCTGATACTCACAATCTGGTCCTTACAGCTCCTTTTCTCGTATATGTATCAGAAGAAGCCTTTTTCTCCTTCTTTGATACCCCCACCAGCCTCAATTCCTTGGACGCTTTAGCAGCCCTGACTTCCTTGGTGACTACACTGGACTTCTTCACATACTCATCCCAATCCTTCTTATTTCCAGATTTCCTGTGTCTCCTAAATGTTGCTTGTTTAGCCCTTACCATTTCTAAAACCTCCTTGCTGAACCGGCTTGCTCTCTTAACTCTTCCCTGTTTGCTGTTTACCTTGGCACATGTCTCAGTGTCCACCACCAGCCCTAATATGATTTTTTTCCCATTTCTGGTTTACATCCCATTGAGGATGAATTTCTTTCAGGTGACCCTCTACTATTTCCTTCTTCATGCCAAAATCAGCATATCTGAAGTCAATCACCTTGGTCCCTGTACCCACTACCTCTCTACTCATACTTCTAAAATAATGTGTATAACTAATTCTGCATGTTACTAGTCACATATCTTTACAGGTACAGTAAAGGAGTGGCTTCAAAGGGAGAATCCAATTAGAGCTACAATCTATTTATTACCCAAGGTGCACAAGGGATGTAACAATCCCCATGAATGACTTATTATTGAAAGTGTTGCTTGCTCTTAGAGCCTTTATCTTTATATGTTGATACTCACATTAAACAAATAGGACTTTACTTTCATTTATCAGGGACACTGCTGACATCCTGCATCTCCAAGGGGGATATCCAACAGGAAACATAGAAACATAAACTTTGACTGCAGATAAGGACTGCTTGGCCCACCTAGTCTGCCCATTTCCCTACCTACAGGATAAGCTGCAGATCCTAGATAACCAACAGCCTATTTCTTCCTACCCCCACAAAAATTGCCTTATGTCTGTCCCATGCATTCTTGAATTCTCCCACAGTTTTAGACCCCACAACCTCCTCAGGAAGGCTGTTCCATGCTTTCACCACCCTCTCTGTGAAAAAATACTTTCTCACATTGCCTCTGAACCACCCCCCTCTATCTTCAAATTGTGTCCCCTTGTTCTTGCACATCTCTTTTTTCTGAAAGATGCTACCCTCTTGGACTTTGTTGATTCCACTGAGGTACTTAAAAGTTTCTATCATGTCCCCCCTCTCCCGCCTTTCCTCAAGGGTATACATATTAAGCTCCTTTAGTCTCACCTTGTATGGCTTCTCTTGCAGACCCTGCACCATTTTAATTGCCCTCCTCTGGACTGCCTCTATCCTGTCTATGTCCTTGCAGAGATGGGGTCTCCAGAACTGGATGCAGTACTCCAGATGGGGTCTCACCAACTGTCTGTACAGAGGGATAACAACTTCCTGTTTTCTGCTGGTGATGCCTCTCCCTATACATCCCAGTATCCCCCAGCCCTCCCTACTGCCTTCTCACATTGCTTGCTAACCTTAAGGTCATCTGATATGATTACCCCCAGGTTCCTTTCCACTTGTTTTGTTGTTACTACCCCCTATTGTGTAATCTTCCTGGGTTTTGTTTCAGGTGCATTATTGTGCAATTTTTGCACTAAATCCAAGCTGCCATACTTCTGACTATTCCTCCAACCTTGCCAAATCCTTTCTCATCCTTTCCACACCTCTTTGTGTATCAACCCTGTTGCAGATCTTTGTGTCATCTGCAAAGAGACATACTTTTCTTTCTAGTGCCTTTGCAATGTCACTTATAAAGACAATAAAAAGGACTGGACCCAGTACTGAACCTTGCAGTACCCCACTAGTAACCCTCTTTCTTCAGCGTGGACTCCATTTACAATTACTTTCTGTGTCCTGTTGTCCAGCCAGTGTTTTATCCAGACTGCCACCTTGGGACCCACTCCCAGGCTGGTTAATTTGACTATTAATCTTTTGTGTGAGTCTGTGTCAAATGCCTTGCTAAAGTCTAGTTAGGCCATGTGCACAGCCCCTCCCTGGTCTACTACTTTGGTCACCCAGTCAAAGAAATCAATTAGATTCATCTGGCACGACCTTCCCGCTGTGAACCCATGCTTTCTTGGGTCCTCTGCCCCACTGGCCTCTAGGTACTCAACAATTCTTTCATTCAAAAGTGATTCCATCACTTTCCCTACCACAGAGGTCAAACTAACAGGTCTATAGTTTCCTGCCTCTGTCTTGGTCCCACTTTTGTGAAGGGGAATCACATCTGCCTTCCTCCAGTCCTCAGGTACCACACCATCCTCCCATGATTTGTTAAAAAGGGGTGTCAGTAGTTTCACTAGTTCTCCCCTTAATTCTTTTAGAATTCTGGAGTGAATTCCATCAGGCCCCATTGCTTTGTCTACCTTCAGTTTTAGGAGTTCTTTCAGAACCTTTTCTTCTGTGAAAGGACTGGGATCGAACCCCTTATCCAGAGTGCTTCTGTTAATTGGGTTAGGCACCTCCCCCTCCTCCTCTTTTGTGAATACTGAGCAGAAATATTCATTCAGTATCCCTGTTTTTTCACTGTCCCTCTCTGCCCACCCACCGTCCATTCTATTCAGCCTCACTATCCCTCCCTTTGTCTTTCTATGCTCCCTGATGTACCTATAAAAGTTTTTATCCCCCTTCTTAACCGAGTTGGCTATCTTTTCCTCAGTTTGAGCCTTTACTATTCTGACTTCCCTCCCTGCTTCCTTCTGCCTAAACTGGTATAGCCCTCTGTCATACTCCTTCTGTGTTTCCTTATATTTCCTGAATGCTATCTTTTTCTCCCTGACCTTCAGTGCCACCTCTTTTGAGAACTATAGTGGCTTTTTCTTTCATTTTGATTTGCTTATTTGCTTCACACAAAGGCTTGTTGCCTCTGTGATGGCAGTTTTGATGTTTCCCCATTGTTGTTTCACCTCTCCTTCAAGCCCGTTTGCTAGTGCTTTTCTAAGGCACTCTCCCATCTTGCTAAAGTCAGCCCTCCCGGAGTCCAGTACCCTCACTCTTGTATGGCTTGACTCAGTAGCTGAGTTGATCATGAACCACAATGTTTGATGGTCACTTGTTCCCAGATGGCTACCCACTTCTAGATCTAAGATCGTCTCTCTGTCCCCATTTGAGAGTATGAGGTCTAAGATTGCTCCCTCATGAGTGGGTTCCAAAACTTGCTGTCTGAGGCATGCCACCTGTAGGGCATCAAGAATGGCCCTGCTTTTGGATGTAGCTGCAGCAAATGTGCTACAGTTAACATCTGGCATATTCAGGTCCCCCATCAACAGTATCTCCCCTTTCTCTGCCATCCTAAGAATGCCTTCTATCATATCCCTGTCCATTCCCTCCCCCTGACATGGGAGTCTGTATACAACCCCTGTGTGGATTGTGATGCCATTTCCAGTCTCTAAGGTGACCCACAGTACCTCCTTTCCTCTCTGTTTACTCTTGTGTTCAGTTGCTTTTATCCCTTCCCTTACATAGAGAGCTACTCCTCCCCCTCTTCTCCCCTCCCTGTCTTTCCTGTAGGTTGTGTACCCTGGTATGTTAACATCCCAGTCATGGTTCTCTGGGTACCATGTTTCTGTGACTGGTATGATATCCAAGCATCCCTGTTCCATGAAGGCCACCAGTTCAGGGAGCTTGTTGCCCAGACTACGGGGAACCAATGTGGCACCGTGACACAGGATATTGAATCCCTGTACACTAATATCCCCCATGAAGAGGGTTACATGTTAAAGTTCTGTCTGGCAATAAACACTGATGAAATTGAGGAATAAAAAAAACTGTTTACTTGAATTTGCCTTTACCTGTAATTATGTTATTTTTCTTGGCAAGTATTCCATAAAAATGAAAGGTACAACCATGGGGGGGGGGGAGTTGCTTCCAATTACCCAAATTTGTATCTTTGGAAATGTAAATGAAAAATTTTATTATGGTTTTTCCAATAATCCCATTCTGGATCAGATTTATTTTTGGAAGCATTTTATTGATGATGGCGTGTCAGGGTACAGTGGGCGAGTTGTATGGTTGTATGAGCTATCTGGAGAAGTCAAATCTGAATCTAAAATATACAGTTACTAGTGACTAGGAGTTTGTCAGATTTCAGTACTTATCTGTGTAACTGAAAGAGAGTGAGATTTATTTATTTATTTAGCTTTTGTTTACCGGGTAAGTACACTAGACAAGTAGTATGCCTATTTTCAGGAACGACCCGGGAGAGCACAAACATACAGTATACATACATGGCAACATTGGAGAAACAGCATGATATAGTAAAAAACAGCTATAACAACGCTTGTATAAGGGCAGAGATACTGCCACACATTGTACAAATTGTTACAGGACATAGATAGACATTAGAGAATTTCTGAGTACATATTTCATAGACCATCATAGACCTAGAATAGACAATAGTGGACTGCTGAGTATTACATTACAGAGGCTAAGAACAGTCACATCTTAATGTTTGTTTTAAGTGGGACCACAGGGAGATGCAAAAGGTCCCGTGGGAAGGGGCCAAGCGAACATGGTCCGGAATAGAGTTCCAGAGCCTAGGCACAAATGCTGCAAAGTCACAATCCCCCATAAGGGTCCAAGTAGGGGGGACTTTAAGCAACTCGGAGGTCTGTGACCTGAGCTGGTAGGGGATGGCGTCCAGTTTAGGGAGGAGATGTGTCAGTCCCAACGGGATGCCAGTAGCAAGCAGTTTCCTGGTGAAGTTTCCTACACCAAGGATCAGGAATTCCGCAGGGGGGAGCCAGTTGAGTTTGTCATAGAGCTCACAGCGGTGGGTGAGTTTGGGAGCAGCTAGTGCAAACCGACAGATATCACTATATGCCGTGTTCCACCGATTAAGATGAATTTGGGGTGACCTGGCAAATAGGTGGTATCCATAACTAAGGAGGGGAGAAACACTCCCCTCGCAAGTGCCAGTCTCGCTCCTGGAGTCAGGTTGTATTTGGCCCTGTAGGCCAGGCCAAGCTTACACCTTGTGGCTCTGCAGATGTTTAGGATATGGCTTCCCATGTCAAGTTGTGGGTCGAGAGTGACCACAAGGTATTTAATTGAGCTCACTGTTGGCAACAGGGAGCCACCATCACAAGTTATTTTGAGCATAGCTGATGAGGCTTTTATCTTGGCCATGGAACCAAAGAGCATGGCCTGAGTTTTGTTAGGATTCAATACCAGTCTATGGCTGGTAATCCAGGCTGAGACTCTGCTGAAGTCTTCGGATAGGCACTGGTTAAGGTCAGCAGCATCACGAGCATGGGCCACTAGCACAGGGTCATCTGCATAAAGCGTGACTTGGCAACGAGAGGTCACCAGTGGGAGCTGATTAATAAAAAGTGAGAATAGGAGAGGTCCAAGTACCGATCCCTGGGGAACTCCCATGGTCACTGCCCTGGGCTCTGAGAGGGACCTTGTTAAAGCAGGTGCACTGCTTTCTACCCGTTAGGTAGCCCATCATCCAACTCATGGCATGAGGAGAGAGCCCGAGAGCCCAGAGCTGCTCCCCCAGTAGGTCATGGTTGACAAGGTCAAAAGCTTTTGACAAGTCAATAAATATAGCACCTGACAGTTTGCCCTGGTCCATGGTGGATCTAATACAAGAAGTTACAGTAATCAGGGCAGTAGTGGTACTATGACCCTTCCGGAAACCATGTTACCCCCATCGGTCGTGAAACGAGAGGTAAGGGCCGGAGAAGTGGAGATTGAAATGGTCGGCTATAGTATGGGGATTATTGCATGAGACGCCATCAATAATCATGTCCACGACACCCGAGTTGGAGGGCCCACTGACGAGGGATTTAATGTTCTTCCAGAACCTCCTAGGATCTCTGGCAGAGCTAAGTAGTGCCGATTTACAGAACTTACTTTTAGCAGCCCTAATAGCCTTTTTTGCACCGATTCCTGAGTTGCTGATATCTCAGGAGATTAGCAGGATCCCTGGATCCCTTAGTACTTGCCCAGCATTTGTCTCTCTCCTGCATCTGGGCAAGTAAGTCACCATTCAGCCAGAAGGTGGCAGTTCCCCTCACCCTCTGGGTGACCCTGGGGGCGTGTCTATCTTGGAGAACACCAAAGGAATCAATGAAGCAGGAGGCTGCCACTGAGGGGTCAGAGGCTTCAAGCACCCTGGTCCAGTCAGTACATCTTAGGTCATCCAGGAAAGCCTCAGAGTCAAAACTGGAGTATTTTCTGACTTGAATGATTTTATGTGGAATTCTAGGGGAAGGGATTTTCCAGACACAGTATACTGGGGAGTGGTCTGATATGGAGTTTGATAGCGTGCCTGATGATGCAGTCCTCTCCGGCCGGTTGGACAAGATTCAGTCCAGCAGGGAACTTGAGGAGCCATTGGCTGCCTGTGTCGTCGGGTCATGGATTAGTTGGTTAAGGGATAGGCAGGCAAGTTGAGATTCAAATTTCCTAATATTGCCACACTCCCAGTTCATGTTGATATCACCCATAATAATGAGTTTGTTGTCACCTATACTGGGCCTAACTGCATCCAGGAGATAAGTGAGTCCTGTCAGACCCTCCCTAGGAGGGTTATAGGCACACACCAAATGCAGCTTCTTAGCATCACCCAGCAGCAGGAGCACATGAAGAAACTCACAAGGTGGATGATCAGGTTTACTCTGTGCCACCAGGGAGATTTTCAGGTGGGATCTGTAGTAGATAAGGGTGCCACCCCCCTTCCTACCCCCAGTCCTGTCTAGACAAATGAACTCATATCCTGTTAGAAAGCAGGCAGAGTCAGGAATCGAGGGTTTGAGCCAAGTCACAGTTATCCCTAGGATGTTGGGCTTGTATAGCTCAACCCATGCTAGGAGATCATCTCGGTTAGGGAGCAAGCTCCTAATATTCATATGCACTATTTTTAGTCCCTTATTCCCACTCCAGGTAGCAGGAATATTGGAGATCAGCTTAGGTGGCCCAGGATTGAGCTCAATATGTCCAGCAATGAGAAGTGCGAGAAGGACTAGCCAGGGGAGGAACAACCTTACTAGCAGTCTACCTCCAGGCCTGTGCATGCTTCGGACTTTCTTCACCCTGACCGTACACATAAGGCATCTAGTGTCAAGGCTAAGGATAGTACAGTAGTGCATTACCTTGGTTACAAGTAGGTTGGAAAAGGAGAAATCAGTATCATCATAGGGGGAGGGCCACAGTCCTGAGTCAATAAATAGGCTAGGAGGCGAGGTAGCACAATAAAGGAGGACCAGCCCCAGGGCCAGTATCATAAGTATTAGTGTCGTAAGACCGACCTGCTGCCCCCTCCTGAACACAGGAGAAGAGGCTTCCAGTTCTTCCATGGTAAGGACAGGAGTAACCACCCCCTCAAATTGTAGGCAACTGGAGACCTGGAAAAGGAGCAAACCAGGGCTCCTGGAGACCTGGAAAAGGAGTAAACCAGGGCTCCCCGTAAGGTAGGGCCCCGAAAGGGAAGAGATCTCCACAACTTGCAATTTCACAAAATGGCAGGACAACCAACAGGCAAACCTAAGTACAGACAGCAAACCAGGGCTGAATTCCCTTTGGTAAGCAAGCCAGTTCAGCTGCAGCAGCCAAGGTAGTCTGGTAGCCAAGGGTGCGGATAAATGGGTACAGCCCTAGCCAGGGGTAAGGGGAAATGGGTACAGCCCTCAGCCCTAGGAGCCCTAGGAGACAAGCTACGGCATTAACAAACAGGGTGTTCAGGACAGTCAGAGGTATTAATAAGACCCTTGAGCCCCCCACCGGCAGGGGTGTTGGTACGACCCTATGCCACCCACCACCTCAGGGAGCTGTAGTTATTGGGCATTGAGAGATATGAGCAACAGCTTTGAACTTCCCCAGAAGAGGTAGGAGTCCCTCCCGGCCAGAGCTATACAACAGAAGCCTAGGTGAGGTTACCAGCAGAAAAATAAAGCAGAAAAATACATCTACAGTAATCCTATTCCAGGATTAAGCACATAATAGGGAATGATCAGTAGAGGACAAAATCATATAGCTGCTTATGATTTAGTGTAAACACAGGAGAAAGAGAAATTAAAGTAAAAGTACACACTTCAGATTAGGCAGCAGACGATAAACTTATACTAGACTATGTGCCCGTGTACCCACAGGAGAATGAAGAAATAACTAGACCATACATCAGATTAGGCTGCAACTTCAGTCCCACAGAATTAGAGAGCTCAATGAGTCATATGTCATCCATACCCAGGAAGGAGAATGTCAAAGGGACAGCCCAATCTAGTGCACAGGGAGGAGATTGTATGAGAGACACCCCCTCATTAGAAAGGGCAAAAACCTCCCCCCTAGACTGATAGGATAGCACGACAGAATGGGCGAGGCCACCAGCCAGCATAAATTCTCCCCACCAACACAGGGAGGGTGGGTGGGCTCAACAAAAAAGTTCTTTCTGCCTTCAGGATCTCTCCTGCACCCTGGGCAGGGGCCACAAACTTAGTCAGCAGTCAGGATCCAGCCAAGGAGGCCCGCCGGAGCTCCCAAAAGCCCACAGCACCTCCACTCGGCTATAACAACGAACCTCCTGGTCGTGCTGGGGGGGGGGGACCCTCTGTGTAGGTCGCCCACGCCTCCCCTCCTCTTGTCAGCAGCTTGCAGTAAGTGAAGGCGTTGGGACAGTGTTCCCCCTTTAAGAGCACAGTGGGGAAGCATCACCAATGCCAGGGACCAATGGCAGGCAGTTCGGCTTCGACGGCAAAAAGCAATTTGAGACAAAGGAACAGGAATTTGGAGAAACGCCGGCAGCTTTGGGCAGCAGAACAGTCCGGAGTCCAGATTAGCAGCTCTGAGGAATGTGGAGAAGAGCCTATAATGAGGTGACAATCCCGGTAGGAGACGAAACGCTGATTTTTTTTAAAAAAAGTTCTTTCTGCCTTCAGGATCTCTCCTGCGCCTGGGCAGGGGCCACAAACTTAGCCAGCAGTCAGAATCCAGCCGAGGAGGCCCACCGGAGCTCCCAAAAGCCCACGGCACCTCCACTCGGCTATAACAACGAACCTCCTGGTCACGCTGGGGGGGGAACCTCGGTGTAGGTCGCCCACGCCTCCCCTCCTCTCGTCAGCAGCTTGCAGTAAGTGACTTATTCCATAAAATGAAGGAATATCATGTGCAATACTTATTCCATAAAGGGGCATCAACTGACTTATTTCATAACATGATGGATATAAATGCACTTTTGTTGACCAACTGTTTCCACCCCTGCAACTTCATCAGGAACATGCCCATGTCCAAGTTTTCTAGAACTTGATATAACTGTGACAATGATGCTCATTTTGAATTCAAGACTGATTAATTACAACAGAGATTTGAAGCAAGGGTCTATGCCAGGGAATTGGTCAGTCAAGTAGGATAGCAAGAAATCAATACTGATAGAAATGAACTTATTCAGTACTGTATAGAGAAAAACTATGGACTGAGGAAATAATACACATTTGAACTTTGCTGCTACTAAATCTGTTCAAGTGAATCAGTAAGAGAAAATAATAAAAAATTGGCCTGTCCTGTGAAGAGAGATTTCTCTTGGTAAATGTGTTACAGAATCTCCAAGAATAGTATTTAGAAGTGGGGCTTATTTGGATGATATTTTGGTGCACTACTTATGGCCTGTGTGACAATCCTCTACATGCTTCACTAGACCAGCAGTATGCTGTTCTTGCTGTGGTCATTGTAAATGTGCCACAGTGAAACAAAGTAAAAATTTTTGGAAGTGCTATCACTACTGAAACCATTGGTATTCTTTGTTTCATTACCTGTGGTACCTTAAGTGTAGTGTATCAAACAATGTGCAAATGTAAAGCATGTGGGGAAAATGACAATTCAAAGTGCATGTAGGTGAGCACTTATATGCTATTCAATCTGAAGACTCCAACATAGTCCAGTTACTCCATATGGCACAAATAACATCCCCTGTGAAGCATGGTTTTCCATTCAAAGAATAAGAAAAGTACATACAAGTCCAGAAGTAGGTTACCTTGATTCCCTTTTGATTCAAAGGGATCAGTTTTGGATCTTCAAATTAGGTGCATTGAGAGAGTCAGTTTTAAATGAATGGTTTGATCTGACTTCTTTTTAAAAGAAATAGTTGTAAATATATGTAAAACTTTTGTTTGGCTTCTGTCTTGTAGCATAGAAACATACAGTAGATAATTTCTGAATATAAAGGCATTGCAGCCCATCCAGTCTGCCCAAAGTCTGTCTGTTAGTGAGACATGCCCTCAGAAGTCACTTCCATCCTCTCTCTCCCTTCTGTCCCACCCCACCATTCCCATGTTTCTGTCCCACCCTCTTTAAACTCGCAGCTGTTTTAGCGCACAGCCTCCTCTGGAAGATTGTTCCACTATTCAACTATTATTTCTATGAAATAATACTTCTTGACCTCTTTTCATGTTTTCATTCCACAAGTTTTAATAGTGATAACATATTTTAAAATTATTTTCCCAGTCCTCTTTTCTTGCCTCTCTGATTTCCTTTCCCTTCCCTTCTACTCTCCCCACCTCTTTTATTTCTCTTGTGGTATTTTATATTAATGCTTGTCAATCAATAACTCACACATATCTCTCTACATAGGCCCTTGTTGACCACAAGCAGCCTTATCAAAGAAGAGTTTCATGATGTAAGCAGTATTTGAAGAGATGAGGGGTTTTCTCCCACAAGTCATAGTATTTTGTTTGAATATGGAGACTCAGTTATGTTGTCTTGATTCCACTATGATCTGCATGAAAATTTGAAATGGACTATTCTACTAAATGAAACTGAATTGTTTGTGTATTTCTCCATGTGTCTCTATTAGCTACTGTATGCTAGAATGTCATCTAACATCTAATTAAATATCTAAGAACACATTTCTTCTCCACTTTTTATTATTTTCTGTTAATAGTAAAGACGAGGTTATTCTTTTGTTCTTGTAATCACTCCAACTTTAACATTTATGATTTTTCAGGTTTTTTTATTTTTAATAGGGGGCATTAGTAATCCCTTTTTATGTTGGCTCACGCTTGTGTGGCCAACATATTGCATTAGTAGCAGATTTGGAGACGCAGTCACTGTTGGGCTAATGCAGGGCATGCATCAGTAGGTGCATCCCTCATTCCCCAGTAAGCCAGCATGCAGGCATCACAGCAGGAATACATAATGTAGCAAGCACATCTAAGAAAAGGTCCACTGCAATGATAGCCAAGCTTGTCATGCAGTGGCACCAAAACATGCCCTCCCTACATGCCTTTCCTTGTGAAGCCTTTCCATTAACATGGAGGTGCTGACTGCCGCCGCATGGAGAGCCGACTTCAGGGGTGCCAATCCCCCTGACGGCATGCCCCAATCCATGTAATTTGCCGATGGGGGTTCCCACTCCCTGTCAGCATGATGCAACCCCCCTCTCCCATTTAAAGTGTGTGCCAAGGAAGTGCTCAATCACCCTCCTCATCATGTCCCCCTTTCTGGTTTCATTTGCCAATGGGGGAGCCCACTCTCCATTGGCATAATGTCCCCTCCCATTTGTTGTGTGCCGACAGGGGTGCCCAATCCCCTGTCAGCTACAGAACCCCACCCCCCCCAGAAAAACACTCAGGTGGCATGCTGGGAGCCCACCCCAGCGTGCCAAATAACCCTGTAAAACAAAAACCATCCCGCAATGTTTTTTTTTTTTTTAAAACCTGCAAAGCAGAAAGCGGTCCCTCATCAACTCCGTAGCCCTCCCCAGCCCGCGCCCACCCTCTGCGCTCCCTGCCTCCCCACACCCCTCTCACCTCATACTTACCTCTGGAGCATGGCGCAACAATCTTCGGTGGAACGGAAACACATCTGCACTCTTCAAAGCTGACTGCGAACTGAAGAAATGCCGGTAAGCTGTATAATGTCATAAATAGGGTTTTTTTAACTTTGGTGCATATCTTGGGCATTTTTTGGAATTTTGGAGCCAAATTTTCAACATGGGGTTATTGGGACCGCTCCTCATAAATTCAGTCACTGTCATGGCGTTATTCGATCCCAAAAGGTGATTTCACGGTCACTGCACAGGATCACTTTTTGGGACCGATTAACAAAATGACAGTGCCACTGTTCATGAGGCAGCAAATTTGGTGAAAAAATCAAAAAAATGGCTGTTTTACGAGCGTACATTGCACAGTTTCCATGCACACTCATAACTTCGTGAATTTGTAATATTTTCAATCCAGATTTTCAAAACTGGCATTTTTCCACACCTCCTTGTGAACAGTACAGCTGTCATTTTACATATCCTGGACAGAATGTGTTTTCGCACGTCCGGTGCAGAATAGCGTGGTCGCTGTGCAAAATCAGTTTTTGGGACATTTTGAGAAAATGACAGTGACACTGTTCATGAACAGAAGTCCTAAAATGCCTATGTTGAAAATTTGGTGACAAACATCCATAAAATGACTGTGTTACAAGCGTGCATTGTGTAGTTTCCACGCACCTATGTAACTTCACAAATTTGCAATATTTTCATGCCAGATTTTCAACACTGGCAATTTTTCACACCTCCTTATGAACAGAACAGCTGTCATTTTTCACAGCCTGCCCAAAATGTGTTTCTGCACCTGTGGCACACAATGGCATGGTCTCTGTGGGAAATCAACTTTTGGGAAAGATTAACAAAATCACAGCACCACTGTTCATGAGGTGAGGTCCCAAAATGCCTATGTTGAAAATGTGGCTAAAAAAATCCCAAAAATAATTGGGTTATGGACATGTGTTGCGCAGTTACTATGCATGCTCATGACTTCACCAATTTTTCATATTTTTACTCCAGATTTTCAACGTTGCCATTTTTTTACACCTCCTCATGAACAATACAGCTATGCCCACATCCTGCCCAAAATGTGTTTTCACCCCTGCATCACCAAATGGCATAGCCGCTGTGCAACACCACCTTTCGGCTAACAAACTGTGCTGCTCTTCATGAGCTGGGGTCACAAAAAGCCCATGTTGAAAATTTGGAGTGACAATACCAACAAATGCCTATGACATTAGGGTTTCCAACTGTAACACCCCACCCTGTAGAGACTGCCAGGCGACAGGGGTGTGACTTGGGATCATTGGTTGTAATGCTCATGCCTTTCCACCTCCACCCTGCAGCCAGTGACAGGCATCGAGGTGTGCCTTGGAGTGTTCGGCCCAAAGTTCACCCCATTCTCCTATACTGCACCCATCTCAGAATGTTCCCTTATGGAATGGGGTATGCATGAGGCACAAAGACCCCAAAGCACACCACAACACTTGACAGTGTCTACAGGGTAGGATGAGGTAAAATGGCATGAGCGTTATAGCTGATGCCCCAATGGCACACCCCAATGCCTGTCAGTCTCTGCAGGGTGGGGATGGGGTTGGCATCAGTTCAATACTTCACTGCCATTCCTATTATGCATCTCTAACTCCTGCACTACCAATGCCAATGTCAGTAAGACAACATTTGGCATTGACAAATGCTTGTTAAGACTGCTTTACAAAGCTAAAAGCAGGCTTTGTGAAATCAGACTGTTGAATGTAGCCAAAATAGGAAAAGGTGGATTACCTTGTTTTGCTACCTCCAATAGCTAGCAACTCATAAGAATGTTACATGTGTATAGCTGTGGGGGGTGGAGCCTGGCATCCAAGATGGTGGCTAGATAATTCTGAGTGGGAAGACTGGGGCTATATCCTCAATGACCATCAGAATGAAACATCTATAGCTGGAGAGCTTTAATATCGAAAAATAGCAACTGGAATTAAAATCATGGGCAGAGATTGGGGGGGGGGCATTGCCTCCCAAAATTTGTCCTACATTTACACACAAAACTTTTTTTGCTCTGCTGTCTTCTGTTTTTTTTAACTAAATGCTATGTGCTGTGCCTTTAAGAAAATACTTGACTTGTCCCACTGCCTATCATGTGAGCGTGCACACAGAGCATGTGTACTTGTGCACCACCAGATCACTATCACTACCATTACCAGCCACTGGGACAGACAGACTATGGCCCTGTGCATTTGTTAAGGTTATGTAAGTGGAAACCCAGCACGTCCTGATTTAAACCACATGATGGTTTCAGGGCTCCCCCTTACACATCACATGATGCTGTGCTGTTCGTTCCTCCTCCTCTGGATTTTGGAGCCAAGGAGAGAATGTAAACCCATGCCAGGCTCACTGCTGACAGGCAGAGTGGGATAGCTCTTACATCTCATCATAACTGTAAGTACTATCCCTTCTGTCCTTGCCAGCAGTTGTGCTGTGGCACTGACAAGAAGAGGTTCTGCAGTGCTTCTATTCTGTTTGTGAAGCAGGAGGAGGAGTCAGAGAGGAGACCGGGGTGTTGACTGGTCATCTGTGATTTTGCACACTTTTTTTTTTCTGTGTGTGCCTAGAAAACTGTTTGATTTGAATTAAAAAAAAATGAAATTATTTTACAGATCCACTGTCTCCAGCCTGGTGTGTGTGTGTGTGTGTGTTTATGTGCAGAGTGCAGACATGGTGTGGCCATGTGGAGGGAAAAGGACGTGCCTTGGGCGGGGTGGGCTGGAACTTAGTTTGCTTGCTGCTTTCATTTTGCAGCTACTATTATCTAACAGCACAGTAACTCTAGTCTTCTAAACCAAACCACCTCAGAATATATTTGAATAAAAATTAAATATATAGAGAATAATGGATACTTAAGTGTGTGTTATGGAAATTTTTTACAGCCCCGAGGTGTGTGATGACCCATAAACCTCGAGAGCAAAGCTTGAGAGGTTTACGAGGTCCATCACACATTGAAGGGGTGTAAAAAAATTCCATCAACAGACTTAACCTATCCTTTATTTTTTATAATTACTGGTGTAGAGAGTGAGTGCCAGCACACACACAGTCACTCACACGCACACACTCACACACTCTGTCGGGTGATTTTTTTCACTTGCACTTGGTTGGAGCAAAGCCCCGACCAAAGCGCAGGAACAACAGGATCAACAAGATCAATTTTGTGATAAAGAGAAGGCTAGATCAACCTGATAGTTAAAAAAGTTAATTACTTACTTTGTGTAAAATCAGAGTGGGAAAGATTACTTCAGAGGGAAACCGAGGAACGAAGAACTGTGGCAGCCATGCTTAGCCCACGTACAAGCAGTCAGGAAGGTGGGTCACTATGAATACGGCTCATCTGGCTACAGGGGAGAAGTGAAAGTGGTTCCTAGAATGCTGTAATAAACCGATTTGGGGTTATTATGGCATTTTATTAATCTAGCAAAACCAGTTATTAAAGGGGGTCATCAGTAATTATAAAAATATAATCCATTATTTTATATAAATCAAGCAAGCCAGCAGAGTTCAGAAAATAAATCAAGCCGAGCCCAGAGCCTCACAGCATGCAGTTGTCTGTGGTGTCTGTGTTGTGTTCTCTCTTATTCTCCTCTGTCTTCTCTTCTTCATCTGTTATAAAACAAAGCAAACAAATTCAAAAAGAGACAACAAAATATTTCTTAATCTAGGCTTTTGTGTTTTTATTTAATTATCCAATAAGTTAAGAAAATCCAAATTGTAGTCTGACTGACTGAGAGGAAAATAAATCAGTCTGTGCCTCTGTGGCGCACCATGCAGGTGGGGGCAGGGCAGGGCTTGCAGACACAGCTTGTTGCTTTTTAGCAGAGAGCAGCAGATTTGCTTTAAAAAAATGTTTGCTTATGTATCAATAACTTTGATTTATATGTAATTATATCTAAACAGCCAAGTCTACTTCACAGTCTGTCTGTCTTTCTGAGAGGAAATCTATCTGTCTCAATTACATTAAAGTATTTCTGTATTAAGTATAATAGTTCCCTCCTCAACCCAAAATCAAACCAACAAATAATGGAACTTACCTCCCCCTCCGATCCCATTACTGACCCAGGCAAGATCGTTGATACCTTCAATAGAATGTTTACCAACCTTACCGCCTACACCAGCAAACTGCCTCCACAGCCTCCCTCTGCCCAGAAAAAACAGCCCTGCTGCCCATAGACATCAAGCTCTGTCTTTTATTTCAGAGCCATCGACCATAGTGTCACTGACAAACTCCTAAACACATTACCCGCCAGGAACAGCCCAGGTAGAGATGGTAGAGATGGTTTGTATCCCACCTTTTTAAAATTCCTCTCCCCTGCCCTTTTAAAGCCACTGACCCACATATCAACTTTGCTCTCTCATCATCTGCTATGCCTGACTCATGGAAGCATGTGCACATCATGTCTATTTTCAAATCCAGTGAGCCCGCTGCCCCAGAAAACTATTGTCTCATCTCCCTCCTCCTCCCACATCTAAACAAACTATTGGAAAAAAATCATTCACCGCCAGCTATCCAAGCATCTAGACAAGTATAGCCTCTTGAGCCCCCTTCAACACAGCTTCCGCAAACACCACAGCACCTCTTCAGCCTTGGCCCTTTTCTCTAACCATGTCCTTAAAAACATGGACGTGGGTATGGCCACAGGTGCCGTGTTTGTGGACCTATCAAAGGCCTTTAACCTTGCTGACCACCACCTTCTCCAATCCACCCTGCTAAACCTAGGCTGTTCCCCAGATGCCACTGCTTGATTTACTAGCTACCTAATTAACAGATCCCAGTCTGTTCTGATAGGCAAAGATACCTGTGCTGCATTACCTGTCCATATTGGTGTCCCCAGGGCTCCATACTGGGGTCTTTATTGTTCTCACTGTTCATAAATGATCTTCCCACAGAAAGCATAAACTTTAATGTGCTCCTCTACGCTGACAACCTCGTCATCTACTACAGCTCCAAGTCCCTTGAACCTATATGTTCTCCACTCACTACAAACTATGGATCAGCTCATCATTGGTTCCTCTCCAAAAAACTTCTTGTAAATAAGAAAAAAACAAAGGTCATGCTCTTTGGCTCAAAGCCATACCTTGCAAAGATCACTAAATCAAAAACCTTGTTACACATAGTCACCCCTGCAGACCCTCCTCTTGACACTGTATCCTCCTTTAAATACTAGGAAGTGACTTTTGATCCCTCGCTTACCTACAATGATCACATTTCTAACACTATGAAGAGAGTCCACCAGAAACTGGGGGCAGCCTACTGTGTTAACCACCTCCTGACCCCAGAGGCTCATCTTGCAATTGCCCAGGGAAATCTACTGCCCCTACGTCACTGTTGCTCCCCAGTGTTCTCCTCCGTGAGCTCCTCACTTCTTTATTATCTATGTATCTTAATTTTGATGACTTGGTAGGTCAACTGAGACAAAGTCACCTTTCCAGTGATGACCTGAGGAATAGAGCATTCCAAGAACAAAACACAATACAATAATACACATGGAATAATACAGTGAGTCACTTTATACAGGTAAGCCATAGGTAAATAACAACAGTACCCAAGTAGGCAATAACCAAAGGATTAATTTACAGGCAGTTTGCAGGTAGCTGGGGGGGCAGGAGGCAGATTAACATTTGATACCATGTGCAGGGACATTTATGCCATTCATATACCAGATGTCAACAATTTAAACAGCAAGATAACTAAGAATAGCCAGATTCAACTGCATTTGGTTAGAGATATGGGGTTCAGGTCACATTCAGATGTAATTCTAGGTAGAGGAGAAGTGAGAAGTGGGGAGAACAGCTTGTCTTTGAGATAGGAGAGAAGGGAGACTGTTTGTCACCATTACAGAGATTGAGAGAGATGTGTAACATTAGTCACATGTGGCCTGACTTGTTAATAACAGTTTCTTCTGCACTGGGGGGGGGGGGGTTGAAGACTTGTATAGTTTTTTGAATTGGTTAATGGTTTTGCAGGAAAGTAGAGGTTTCTTATCTAAATATCACGTACAACTTTGTCTGTTGTGTTACCCTTCGGGTCCCTTCCTCCACTCATCACTGCTCTCTATATCAGTTCTTAGGCTGGCTCTTTCTGCAGGGCCGTTTTGAATATGCTATGGGATGTCTAGTTGACTCCTCTCTCAGGAGCTCACATAAATCCACCTTAGGGGCCTCAGTGTACCATTTGCCTTACTTCCGAAATACTGGCTACTACATATATAATTCACACGTTTTTGACTCCATTATGAAAATGTTGATTACTACAGTAATGCACTGTATCGTAAACCTTGAACTGGCTGAATAATGTCTTGATTTGCAGTAAGTGTTATGTCCTAGTTCTCTGCAAGCAGAGAAGTGTCACTTTATTTGTCATGAACTTTTTTTTATGTTCTTAACCCCTATTTTTATGATATGATGTTTATGTATCACTGTTTCTGATACTACTGTACTCACGGTATGATATGTACCTACTGTATTAAAACTTGTACCTCTTATCCGTGCAACTGCATCGCGTGGGTTGCAACTGTAAATGGTCCTTTGGATCAGTTTGCACACTCGGCTACCAAAAACATAAATAAATAAAGACAATGTAAATGTATCTGCTAAACCACCAGGGAGAGATTAATACAGTTACATGCGACCTATTCAGCCATGCCCCCTGCCTTGCCAAATGTCAAAGTCAAACTATGCCTATGATTAAATGGCAATACAGTGATCCAAACAGGACAAAAACTGGACCTGTATTTGCTGAGAAACACCACATGGCACATTTACTGGGATGATCGCATGGGCTGCTTACACATGGGCCCTGAAAACATTGAGTAACTGGTGTTCCGACTGACTATTGTGGAGGCACTCTGAACGTGGGGCACAGGAGGAAAGAACACAACCAAACATGGCTGAGAATAGCACCTCTCCCCAGTCATCCCCCGAGATGGAGAAAATAACTGTAGTGCTTAGTAAAGTTCTACAGGACACCGTAGAACTAAAAATAAATACTGCTCAAATTAAGTTAGACCTACAGGACATAGCAGCAAAAGTAGCAGGCATGGAATTTGCCATCCAACAGCAAGCTAAACAGATCTACCAACGTGAGGGGCAACTGAGAGAAAATCACAGGCAAATACAGTATTTGATGGCTAAAGCATATGATATAGAATTGTGCCTGTAGAAAAAACTTGAGAGTAATCGGAGTGTCCTACGGGATGAAGGTGAGAGATATGATGGCATTCCTAAGGCATGCCCTGCCTGAAATGTTTCAGTTAAACAATGAGCCCTCTCCCAGGCTGTAGAGAGCTCACAGGACATTAGCTCCCAAGCCACAGTTGGGAGAAAGACCCCGGCCAATACTTTGTAGTTTTCTGAGATACCCGATCAAGGAACTGTATTTGAGAGCTGCAAGGGGAAAGAAAGGAATAAACTGGCAAGGGCATACAATACAACTTTTTCAGGACTATTCACCCGATCTGTCCAAGAAACATCATGCATATGCCTGGGTCAAGCACCAACTATACCAACTTAACATCCCCGCCTCACTTAGGTACCCAGCGATGTTCAGGGTATACTTTAAAGGAGAATATTTACTGTTCAACAACCCTGGGGAGGCGGAAAATTTTTGCACAATACACAAGAAGCAGTGAGGGTGTCATGGCAGCACCCAGCATCACCATGAGGTGCTGCCTGGCATCAGATGGAGTACACAGAGGAAAAAATGCAGGCAGCTTCCAAAACCAAGATAACAGGCAGAGAAAAAGGGGAGCCCTGGCAAAAGATACAGAGGAGGAGGACAAAAAAAGTGAATACAACACCCAGCTCCAGCTCTTAAAAGCCCCCCCCCATGCAAAAACAGATCTAGGAGCAAACAATGCCTGTAAAACCTCTCAGATGGCAACTATAACTCTCCAGGGCACACTCCTGTTAAACCTTCTACTCACTTTGCACCCTAGGGGGAACTAATACCAACAGCTCTGAACTTATCTAATAAGCCAGACAGAGCCCACAAGGAGCCTGACCCACTGGCAGAGACTGTGCAGAACTGGCAGACACTATGCCAGGAGTGGGCTGACTGCCTGAGGGAACAATCCACAGAGAATGTGCAGTGTGACTTACCAGACGCAAGACCAGATGGTCAACAAGGGCTGGGCTTGCAAGAAGTGTTAAGATGAAGCCATTGACTGTATGTACTGTTGTGATCTAAGTATTGGTAAGGTAAACCATATCTGAGTGAATCTCCCTAATTGGGTAAATGGTAAAATAGCAGAGGACTTACCAGAGCTGGCCAATGTTTTAAGTAAGTTCAGAAGTCCATGCTCTGCCATAGTCTGTGCCAAGCAGTGCCACATGGAGGGATATTCACAGGTTTTTTTAAATACCCCACAAAGCTTCCAAAGGTAGGACCACTGTAGTCTGAGGTTTGGAGCCTGACAATCCTAATGGAAGGTGTAGATTTGATGTCCCAGCACTTTGCCAAATTCCAGCTGCTGCCTTGTACTAAAGTGAGGCTGTGGCACATCAGCTATATAGTGCATTGGTCACCATAACTGTGGCAGCTATAAACCTTGCATCCTAGGATTACTAGGTTGAATGGAAAATAGCAGGAAGGTAAAGTCTGTTGTTAGGGCGCTGGAGTGGGGGAGGGCAACAGAAACTGCCACTATAAAAAAGGGATGCAACCCTGCCAAACTCCCAAGGCTGCACAGCAGAGATCAGTATGGTTGACTATACAGGTACAAAGGTCGAGCCTCGGCTTGTGACTGACCAACCGTATACGTACTGAAGAACCAGCCCAAAACTGAGTCTAATAATAATCACCTGTGCAATGAATGAGGACGGGGCCAAAATGAGAGTCAATTCTGAGGAGTACAAGACACAGGGAGCCATATGTAATGACCAATAACAGAAAGATAGGAGCCAATGGAAGCCACACATTCAGTAGGGGGGATTAGTGGTGCCCCGTCCATTTAAGGGAGGTTCTGCAAGCAGGGAGGAGGGTGAGGAATGGGATGCTATTTAACATGACCTCTCAACAGGTATCTAAACCAATTACTATGGCGTTAGGAGCTTAGGCCAGGTACTGGGCCACCGATACCCTGGAATATGACCACAGGATGGTGCCCCAGGACTGAAGAGTCATTATTAAAGAGAAGTAGCCACTGTGTTATTCAAATGTAATAGCCACTGTTTGCTAACATAGATAGAATGCAGCATTTAGTGCAAGTATTACTAATGTTACTTCCCCATGGGGGCCTACTGAACCCTTGGCTCATGCTGGATGCATCTGCCAGGTTGCAGCAATAGGAACCTGCAAAGGAGGAAACAGGATTGTAATGGTGGACTGTTGCTCCAGTTTCAACATTTAAAAGTTGTGTCAATTCTGTTCGGAATACACTGTTTAGTTTTCTATAGAGCACCTGGCTCCCAATGATTGCTACTGACAAGAACCTATCAGGGTCAGACTGGGGTACAGAGGGCCCACCTGGAAAGAGGATACAAGGGCCCACCTGGAAAATCAATACAGAAGGGCCCAGGGTGACACACTCATATCAGTATTCCACTTCAATTTGATACATTAGCTCTGTGATTACATCTTACATTTATCTACAGTGTTCCCAGATACCCCATTTAATTAGAAAAAAGTGATGACTACAAAAGTTTTCAGAGTTCAGAAAGTGACGAGGTACCCAACTGAGGGGAGCCCATCTGGAAATTTCCAGGTATCTAGGTCAGTCAGTCCGACCCTGGAACTTATGGTAAAGGGGTGACCTCATGTATTTTTATGTTTGCTTGCACGCATGTGCAAGAAACATAGTGCCATCATCAGAGATTTCGGAGGTGTGTCACCTCCTCCTCCAATTCAGGCAGTGTGCTGGCAGGCGCGGCCCCTGTAAGCCAATGCATTTTGGAGCTGTCTATGACACGCTCCAAAATGCAGTGGCATACAGTTGAAAGGGGAGCTACGCCTGAGTGAGCAGCGATAAGAAGCTGCTCAAGCGCAGCCCCCTCACAGCCGCAGGCGCGCGCGCCCTCAAGACGAGTGGCAGCCGACGGGTGCCCAATCCTCGTCGGCTGAGCTGCATCGTCTCCTCCCCAGTAGTTGGTGCCATGCCAGGGCCACCCCAACATGGCAATCAATCATTGCGGTAAGTGCCCAATCCCCCATTCGGCTGAAAAGACCCAAAGTCCTTGTGCCACGCTGAGGCCCACCCCAAGCGTGGCAAACGTTCCGAGGTTTTTCCCTCATTTTGCCGATGGGGTGCCCAATCCCTGTCGGCTGAATGCCCCCAAAGTCCCTTGTGCCACGCTGGGAGCCCACCCCAGCGTGGCAACAAGTCCGACGTCTTTTTATTTTTACCTGTAACACAAAACAGTCCAGCGTGCGCTCTCCGACCCCCCACAACCCGCACCCACCCACTGCGCAACCAGCCTCCCCACACCCCCTCACCCCATAATACCTCCGGACTCCGCGCGGCGATCTTCAGGGGACGGGAACAACGCCTGCACTCTTCAAAGCCGACTGCGAACTGAGAAATGCCGGTAAGCTGTATAATGGGCTAGATAGGGGGATTTCAACTTTAGTGCATATCTCAGCCATTTTTGGGAATTTTTGCACCAAATTTTCAACGTGGGGTTTTTGGGACCCCTTCTCATGAATGATGTCACTGTCATGGCGTTATTCAGGCCCAAAGGGTGATTTCGCGCAGTGACGGCGCAGTGACTGTGAAATCACCCTTCGGGCCTGAATACCGCCATGACATTGACATCATTCATGAGAAGGGGGCCCAAAACCCCCATGTTGAAAATTTGGTGCCAAAATTCCAAGAAATTACTGTTTAACAAGCGTGCATTGTGCAGTTCCTACGCAGGCTCGTAAGTTCGCGAAATTTCAATATTTTCACTCCAGATTTTCAACATTGCCATTTCACCACACCTTCTTATGAGTAGTACAGCTGTCATTTTTCACATCTCACCCAAAATGTGTTTCTGCCCATGTAGCGTAGAATGGCGTAGTCAGTGTGCGAAATCAATGTACGGGACAAATTAAGAAAATCACAGTGACACTGTTCATGAGCAGAGGTCTTGAAATGGTTATGTTGAAAATTTGGTGAAAAAATTCCTAAAAATGACTGTTTTACGAGCGTGCGTTACACAGTTCCTACGCACGCTCATAGGTTTTTGAATTTTCAATATTTCCACTCCAGATGTTCAACATTGTCATTTTTCCACACCTTCTTATGAGTAGTACAGCTGTCATGTTTCACATCTCACCCAAAACGTGTTTCCGCCCATGTAGCGCATAATGGCGCAGTCGGAGTGCAAACTCAATGTATGGGACACATTAACAAAACCACAGTGACACTGTTCATGAGCAGAGGTCTTAAAATGGCTATGTTGAAAATTTGGTGAAAAAATTCCTAAAAATGACTTTTACGAGCGTGCGTTGCACAGTTCCTATGCATGCTCGTAAGTTTGCAAATTTAATATTTTCACTCTAGATTTTCAACATGTCCATTTTATTAAACTTACTTATGAACAGTACAGCTGCAATTTTCATGTCACCCAAAATGTGTTATCGCACATGTAGCACACAATGGTGCTGTTGGTGTGCTAAAGCAATGTTTAGGACAGATTAAGAAAATCACAGTTACACTGTTCATGAGCAGAGGTCTTAAAATGGCTATGTTGAAAATTTGGTGACAAAAGTCCATAAAATGACTGTGTTACGAGTGAGCATTGTGCAGTTTCCACACATCCTCGTTAGTTCATGACTTCATAATATTTTCAGTCCAGATTTTCACTAGTGGCATTTTTCCACACTTCCTTATGAACAGTACAGCTGCCATTTTTCACAACATGGCCGAAGTGTCTTTTCACACTTTCAGTGCAGAGACGCGTGGTCGCTGTGGGAAATCATTGTTCGGCACAGATAAAGAAAATCACAGTGACACTGTTCATGATCGGAGGCACCAAAATGCCTGAGTTGACAATCTGCTATAAAAAATCCCCAACCTAATTATATAACGGGTGTGCCTTGCGCAGTTTCTATGTACGCTCGTGACTTCACCATTTTTTTAAATATTTTTACTACACATTTGCAACATAGCAATTTTTACACCTCCCCATGAAAGAGTACAGCTGTCATTTTTTACATCCTGTTCGGAATATTTTTGCACCTGTGGTGCTAAATGCCGTAGTCACTGTGCATAAGCAGCTTTCGGCTACCAAACTGATATTCCCCCTGTTCATGAGGTGGGGTCACAAAACAAACATGTTGAAAATTTGGAGTTAAAATACCAACGAATGCCTGAGGTATTAGGCTTTTCAACTAAATCGCCCAACCCTATAGAGAATGACAGGAATCAGGGTGTGACTTGGGATTCTTGCCTGTGATGCTCATACCATTCCACACCTGCAGTCACTGAGAGGCATCGAGGTCGCATTGGACTCTTCGACCCCAAACTTCACCCCATTCTCCTATATCGCACCCATCTCACTGTATTTCCTAATGAAATGGGGTGTGCATAAGGGCCAAATACCCCAAGGAACACGTGGCACTTGTCAGTCTCTGCAGAGTGGGGTGTGGTGAAATGGCGTGGCCATTATGCCTGACGACCCAGATGCACACCCCAATGCCTGTCACTCTCTGCAGCGTGGTGGTGGGGTTGGCTTCAGTTCAATACTTCACTGCCATTCCTATTACGCAGCTCTGTAACTTCTACACTACCACTGCCAATGCCAGTAAGCAAACATTCGGCATTGACAAATGCTTGTTATCCTTATCAGAGACAACATAAAGGAATATCAGAGAAAAAGTGAATGAGTTACTTTAGGAAGGATGTTCATGGACATAGACTGGGTGTCAACAGGTGTAGGGAGAAAGGGTTTGGGGACAAAAAGTGGAGTGCCAAATTTATGGCTACTGCAGGAATGCTGAGAGTTAAAAACATGACCATAAGAGGTAATAATAGAGGAGTAGGAATGAATAATGGATAAGCTGGAAATTGCAAAAATCTCCTCATGAAATGTGAGGGGCTTGAACTCAGCTATAAAAAGAAAAAAAATTCTAGCCAAACTAAAACAAATGAAAACGCACGTAGCATTCCTGCAGGAAGCCAAATTGGTGAAGAAAGAGGCCCAGTAACTAACCAAGGAATGAGTGGAATGGGAGGTACACAGTACGGCAGGAAAAGCATGCAGAGGAGTTTCAATATTAAGGCATAAGAAGCTGAACTGGAAGATCTTGGGTCAGAAAACTGATAAACAGAGAAGGCTGGTACTGGCTAAAGAAGGGAGAATGATCCTCTTAGCTAACATTTATGCCCCAAATGAGGACTCCCCTGAATTTTACCATCGGTTTTCTCAAGCTATGATAGATATGATGGATGGGGACATAGAGATCATCGTGGGGACGACTGTAATCAGGCCATAGATTATGTTTTGGATCGATCCAACTCAAGGCCCAAGCCCCATGTAAAGTCAGTCCAGGCACTGAAGGAGATGCTTACTCTGAACAGATTTCTGGATGTTGGGCACTTAACCCATCAAGCGGACAGGGACTACACCTATTTTTCAAGTGCTCAAAAGGTAGCCAATAGACTGGACTTTTGGTTTACCTCTCCAAAGCTCACACCCCAGGTACTGGATGCCATGATAGCCCCACTATACTGTACATCTCAGATCATACCCCCATAACAATATCCATAACAACAGGGCCACTTGCTTCTAGGTCGCTACAGTGGAGGCTGAATCCTCTCTTGCTAAAGGAGGAATCATTTAGGGACTGGATAGTCACAGAAGCAAACAAGCATTTGTCAATGCCGAATGTTTGCTTGCTGGCATTGGCATTGGTAGTGTAGGAGTTAGAGAGATGCATAATAGGAATGGTAGTGAAGTATTGAGCTGAAGCCAACCCCACCACCACCCTGCAGAGACTGACAGGCATTGGGGTGTGCCTTTGGGTCATCAGGCATAACGGCCATGCCATTTCACCACACCCTACCCTGCAGACACCCATAAGTGTCACGGTGTGCTTTGGGATCTTTGGGCCTTATGCTCACCCCATTCCATAAGAAAATACGATGAGATGGGTGCAGTATAGGAGAATGGGGTAAACTTTGGGGCCGAAGAGTCCAAGGCACACGTCGATGCCTGTCACTGGCTGCAGGGTGTGGGTGGGGATAGAATGGTACGAGCATTGCAGGCGACAATCCCAAGTCACACCCCTGATGCCTGTCAGTCTCTACAGAGCGGGGCGTTATGGCTAGAAACCCTAATGGAGCAGGCATTCATTGGTATTTTCACTCCAATTTTTCAACATGTTTTTTTTGTGACCCCCACCTCATGAACAGTGGCATTATCAGTTCGTTAGCCGGAAGCTGATTTTGCACAGTGACTACGCCATTCGGCAACACAGGTACGAAAACACATGATGTGAAAAATGACAGCTGTACTGTTTATGAGGAGGTGTAAAAAAATGGCAATGTTGAAAATCTGGAGTGAAAATACAAAAAAAAGGGCGAAGTCACGACCGTGCATAGAAACTGCACAACGCACACCCGTAATGTAATTAGTTTGGGGATTGTTTACAGCAGATTGTCAACACAGGCATTTTGGCACCTCTGCTAATGAACAGTGTCACTGTGATTTTCTTAATGTGTCCCAAACACTGATTTCCCACAGTGACCATGCATTTCTGCACCGGAAGTGCGAAAACACATTTCAGCCAGGGTATGAAAAATGACAGCTGTACTGTTCATAAGGAGGTGTGCAAAAATGCCAGTGTAGAAAATCTGGACTGAAAATATTACAAATTCGTGAACTTACGACAGTGGGTGGAAACTGTGCAATGCACGCTCATAACACAGTCAGTTTATGGACTTTCATCACTAAATTTTCAACATAGTCATTTTAAGACCTTGGCTCATGAACAGTGTCACTGTGATTTTCTTAATCTGTACTGAACATTGATTTCCCACACCGACCGCGTCATTGTGTGCTACTTGTGCGAAAATATATTTTGGGCAAGATGTGAAAAATGACAGCTCATAAGAAGGTGTGGTAAAATGGCAATGTTGAAAATCTGGAGTGAAAATATTAAAAATTCGCTAAGTTATGAGCGTGCGTAGGAACTGCGCAATGCACACTCGTAAAACAGTCATTTTTGGGAGTTTTTTCACCAAATTTTCAGCATAGGGTTTTGGAGGTCCTACTTCATGAACTGTGACACTGTCATTTTGTTACTTGGTCCCGGAAGGTGATTCCGCGAGTGACCATGAAATCACCTTTCGGGACCGAATAACAAAATGACAGTGCCAGAATTCATGAGGTGGGGTCCCAAGAACTCCATGCTGAAAATTTGGTGAACAAATTCCCAAAAATGCCTCAGATATGCATCAAAGTTGAAAAAATCCTATTTATTCCATTATTCAGCTTACAGGCATTTCCTCAGTTCGCGGTCGGCTTTGAAGAGTGCAGAAGTGTTACCGGTCCACCAAAGATCGACGCGCCAGACTCTGGAGGTAAGTATGGGGTGAGGGTGTGTGTGGGGAGGCAGGGTGCACAGAGGGTGGGCAAGGGTGGGGGATGGGGGACAAGACAGTCAGCGAGGACTTTTTTTTCTTACAGGTCATTTTATTTTAAGACATCGTAGGACTTTTGCCACACTGGGGTGGGCTCCCAGTGTGGCAGCTGGAAGGTTGATTTGGGGAGGCAGTTTAGCCGACGGGGGATTGGGCACCCCCATCCACCATATGGACATTTGCCATGCTGGGGTGGGCTCCCAACGTGGCAACTGGAAGTTGGGGTTTTTTGTGTGTGTGTGTGTGGGGGTGGTACAGTGGAACTGATGGGGGATTGGACACACCTGTCACCATATGAACTTTTGCCACACAACGCAGGACTTTTGCCACACTGGGGTGGGCTCCCAGCATGGCAGCTGTAAGGTTGATTTGGGGGGGCAGTGGAGCTGATGGGGGATTGGGCACCCCCGTCAGCCATATGGACATTTGTCATGCGGGGGTGGGCTCCCAGCATGGTAACTGGAAGTCGGGGTTTTTTGTGTGTATGTAGGGGGGGTACAGTGGAACCGATGGGGGATTGAGCACCCCTGTCGGCTATACAGTGAGTGGGGGGACTCAGAACTGCTTGAGCACACTGGGGTAGGCTCCCAGCATGCTACGTAGATGTGTGTGGGGGTGGGTGAACTGTCTATGACAGTTCGGATGCAGTGAGCGCTGACGTGGAGGCAAATTGCCTACACGAGCCACGGTGTTTTCCTTTCAACTGTGTGCCACTGCATCTGAATAGCTGTTATAGACAGCTTGGACATTCATTGGTGTGGTGCGGCCATGCCTGCAAAAGGGAGCAGGGCATTGGAAGAGGGGGAAGCACACCTACGAAAACTCATATGGTGGCACTATGTTTCTTGCACATGCGTGCAAGCAAACATAAAAATTACTTCTTAAACAACCCCCCAGGCTTGGTCTCACCAGCGGCCATATGGGAAGCTTTCAAAGTAACAATGCAGGGCACAACAATCAGCTTTGCATAACACAGAAGGAAGCAAAGGGAGAGGAAGGCAAAGACCTTAGAGGAAACATTTAAGGAAAAAGAGAAGGACCCGAGTAAACTTAATAATTGAGAACTGTTGTATGAATGAATCTCCTTAAGAATACAATTAAATACCCTTGCAACTAGAAAAGCTGAACTACAGATTCTCAGAACCCAGCATAAATATCACACTTATGGAGAGAAATTGGGCAGATTAAAAAGGCAGCAAGCCGAAAGGCATATAGCACAGCTGCAGGACAGTAAAGGAAACCATCAAACTACTCCTAAAATAATTAACCAGGTCATGCTGAAGTTCTATCAGGCCCTATACACCTCACATGTGAAATGGGATGAGGAGAAATTCTCTGCTTTCCCAGAGAGCACTAAACTGCCCAAGATATCAGAAGCCCAGAATTGGCTCCTTGAGGCCCCATTTAGCATGCAAGAGCTGTCCTAAGTCATCCGGAGTATGGCCCCACATAAGGCCCGGGAGGGAATGCTTTTCCAGCAGATTTCTACAGGGTGGTTCAGTGGACAGTGTCCCCACCAATGCTAGATATGCTTTCAGATGCTTTAGCAGAGGGAGGGCTACCGGCAACCATGAGGGATGCCATCATCACAGTCCTGCCCAAGGAGGGCAAGGATCCCACACTCCCAGGGAGCTACATGTCCATAGCCCTCATTAATGCAGTCACCAAAGTGGTGGCAAAGGCCATAGCATCCCGACTGGAAAAGGCACTTCCAATGCTGGTTCATCCATCAAAGGTGGGATTTGTCAAGAGCAGAGCCAGTGCAGACCACCTAAGAGCTCTGATCATGCTGATACAGAGAGCAGCACTACTAGGCACCCTCACAGCAGCCATCTCTGTAGACTTTGAAAAGGTGTTTGATTTTCTGGACTGGGACTTTCTGCATTCCATATTTCAGCATTGTGGGTCTGGGGAGGGCTTCAGAGGCTGGCTCAAAACTTTATATAGGGAACCCAGAGCTAGGATTCTCACAAATAACACCTTATCAGACACCTTCAAGTTGTATAGTAGAACCAGGCAGGGGTACAAAATCACACATACCCCCTTAATGCAAATCACCACAGTATATTATGCTGGTTCAACTTCAAGTAGAAATACATGGTACCAATAGGTCTCTCACAGAGTCTGCAAAGGGTACTAACAGAAGACACATACACATGTTTCATCCTACCTGAACTCATCTGTGTGACACCCTAGTGGAATGAACCAGCTACCCTAAGATGGTCTATGTTGTGGTGAACCCAATAAAAACAAAAAACAAGGTAAAAGACAAAGAGCCTCAGCGCACCCAGGCAGGGGTATCCACTATCCCCCATGTTACTTGTGTTGGCAATTGAGGCATCATCCAGTGTCCTGAGGGAACACCCCAATATTTAAGGCATAGAAGTGGGGGAGCACACTTACCACACGCTGTTGTATGCTGTTTAACGTATACCCTATACTAACAAAGGATGTACAAGCCAGAGACCCTAACATATTAGAACTCCGAGTCCTAAACACCTTTGTTGATGTTTCAGGACTCCAAATAAATAAGAGCAAAATGGAGGTGCTCCCCCTTAACAGAAACCTCAGTACATCGCTAGTACTGGCCTAGCCTGGCCAGAAGAGGAAATATGATACTTAGCTGTTAAAATATCACATCAAGTGCACAAGTTAGTAGACAAAAACATTGCCCCACTGATAACAAAATTGCAAGCTGCGGTCCATATATGGAAGCAACTACAGCTCTCCATGCCCGTAAAAATAGAGGAAATCAAAATAATGGACACCACCAGAATTTTCTACCTGTTGTACCAGATTCCAGTAGAGGTACTAAATGTGTGGTTTAGAAAATTTGACTCCATGATAGGGAACTTCCTTTAGGGGGCTACAATCCCAAGATATAGTATGGCAAAATTAAGGGCACTCCGGAACAAGGGGGAGGGTGGGGTTTTCCACAGTTTAGCAATATGCCTATGCTTTTTCTGTAGCGTGGTCCTGCAAAATGTTCCAGGAATATGAATGGAACATACCGACCTATGTAGACATTGAAACATGTACATTGCTAGATAGTGACTTATCCACACTCCTAGGCCAATGCCTGCTGACATGAGGCACGGGGTCATAATGTCACAAGACACTTTGCCGCATGCAAAAATTAAGCCAATACAGCATGATTTCTTGCATGTGGTATAATTCTTTTGGGGAGGCCTGCCTCGCACACCCTCCATTATGGGGGCTGTGCACCAACCCCCAATAAGGTTCTCAACTCTGGGGGAGTTCAACCAGAGTACTAAGTGCGAAAAAAATAAATGTTTCTGGGACTGAGAATCAAACCCCATCCCAGAAGCAGCTCCTGGGTTCCTTGCTGCAGTGGCTCAGTCCATTGAGCCATGGCAGCTGCTCAGCAGAACCCCATCCAAGCAGAGGTCCTATCTTCTGCCTGGGATAGTGCCAGTGGTGCAATACTACGTACAGCAGTATTCATGTTATTGCACCACTCGCTGTCTCCTACAGCACTATTCCAGATTAGCGCTAATGTCATATGCTTTTAAGTATATGATATTATGACCCAGTAGACTGACACCAAATAGGAAGTTGTTAATGGTAAAAGCAATGCACATGGCTTAGCACAAAGCGGGACATCAGACTAACTCATGCCTGGGAGTTGGAAGTTTCACCAGCCTTGGAACAACTCAGGGTGGGCCATAAATAGATGACCCTTCATGTGGAAAGAGTGGAGAGTGAAGAAAAATCATAGTTCAGAGGATATCCTGACAGCTGATGGGACAACAATGGACTAATTTTTATGTTGTTTGCATGCATGAGCAAGAAACATAGTGCCTTCATCCAAGTTTTCGGAGGTGTGTCAGCCTGTCTTCCAATGCAGTCAGTGTGTTTGCAGGCACGGCCCCAGTTCCCCAATCACTGCTGCAGCTGTCTATGACAAGCTGAAAATGCAGTGGCATACAGTTCAAAGGGAGAGCTCCGCTTCAGTGAGCAGAGCTCCCCCCCACACGCGTAAGCACGCATATTGCGTGCTGATGCGCTCCCCCACACACACACACTTTATGGCAGACGGGAGTGCCAATCCCCCGCGGCCCACGCCCCCAACAGTTAACCAGGTGCCACGCTGGGAGCACACCCCAGCATGGCAAAATTAGTTATAGCCGACTTCAGGTGCCCAACTGTCGGCTCCAAGGCTGCACTCCAAAGTCGTGCCACGCTGGGAGCCCACCCCAGCGTGGCAAATCTTGTTTGGGACAATGGGGGTGCCCAATCCCCCATCAGCTCCATGTCCCCCCAAACAGCTTTTCCTGTTGCCACGCTGGCTGCCCACCCCAGCATGGCAAACATCCCGTGTCATCTTAGTAAAAAAAACAACTTGTGAATAAAAAAATGCTCCCTCATAGTCTCCCTGCCCCCCTCCCACAACCTGCACCCACCCACTGTGCACCCTGCCTCCCCACACACACCCTCACCTCATACTTACCTCCAGAGCTCAGCGCGACGATCATCGGTGGACCAGGAACACGTCTGCACTCTTCAAAGTCGACCACGAACTGAGAAAATGCCAGTAAACTGAAAAATGGGATAGATAGGGTTTTTTCAACTTTGTTGCATATCTCAGGCATTTTTGGGAATTTTGGCCCCAAATTTTCAACATGGTGTTTTTGGGACGCCTCCTCATTGATTCTTGCACTGTCATGGCGTTAATCGGGCGAAGGGTGATTTCGCTGTCACCGCGCGAAATCACCTTTCAGGACTGATTAACGAAATGACACTTCCAGTGTTCATAAGGTGGGATCACAAAAAGCCTATGTTAAACATTTGGTGAAAAAATTCCTTAAAATGACTGTTTACGAGCGTGCGTTGCGCAGTTCCTATGCACACTTGTAAGTTTGCAAATTTTCAATATTTTCACTCCAGATTTTCAACATTGCCATTTTACCACACCTCCTTATGAGCAGTACAGCTGTCATTTTTCACATCCTGCCCAAAACGTGTTTCCGCCCATGTAGCACACAATGGCGCAGTCGGTGTGTGAACTCAATGTATGGGACACATTAAGAAAATCACAGTGACACTGTTCATGAGCAGAGGTCTTAAAATGGCTGTGTTGAAAATTTGATGAAAAAATTCCTAAAAATGACTGTTTTACAAGTGTGCGTTGCGCAGTTCCTACGCATGCTCGTAAGTTCGCGAATTTTCAATATTTGCACTCCAATGACTTCCAAATACCTAAACAGCACATAGAAGCAAGCAACATTTGGCATTGACAAATGCTTGTTGTCTCTGCAAGAAAGATATAAATTGCACAAAAGTGAGTTCTGGAAGTACCTCCAGCTGAGACACCTCTACCTAACCTAGACCAAAAACCACTGTTAGTGCAGTAGATGCACGGCCATGGGGTCAAACATCAGCAAACAATTGCCCATAAGGCAGTGGTCAAATAAACCCCAGGCCTTGGCAGGGGTGGTATATAGGCAAATGAGAGTGTCAGCCACTGACCTCCATTGCAGCCATACTAAAGTGGCAAAAGAGTTTAGAATTGGGCATAACCGAGGAGGAATGGACCAGATGATGGACCACAGCACAGAAGGCACATGGTGACCCACATAGCCCCTTGATCCAAAATAAGATACAGCCCTTATGGTACTGCACCCCAGTCCAACTTAGTGCCACTGGCCTGTTGCAACACAATCAATGCTGGAGGTGCTAAGCTGGTGGGGGGGACAGGCTTGCTTCACATTCTATGGCACTGTCATTTAGGTAGGCCACTTTGGAGCAGGGTCATAAAATGTTTCTCAGCGATACTGGGATGTAAGCTGCCCAGGCTCCCAGCCCTAATGATATTAGGTATAGCACCATCAGACCTACCCCTGAGTAATCAGTCGAAACTCTGGCTGATGTAAGCATCAGTGAAAGTTAAAAGTCTCATTCTGAGAAGGTGGTGAATGATGAATGTCCTGACTTTTACAGAATGGCTAACAGCCCATGGAGAAATTGCCACCTTTACAAAGATGACACAATTTGTAGCCAACAATAGTTATACCTTTCTAGTACAGTAGTCCCCATTCATACAGTATGTTCAAAATAAGGCAGCGAAATTTGGGGCCTCATAGAATAAAGACATCCTGAAGCCTCATGAAAGGCCTCAGGGCTGCATGTTTGCAGATCACCAGCAGAATCATTGAGGTAGGCGCAGACAAAGCAAGAAACCACACCCACCCAAGTATGAAGTGTACAGATAAGCAAACCCCAGCTGCCAGCAGTTACAGTAAAAGACTTTGTAAGAAAATCAAGTTTCTGGAAATCCAGCCAGTGAGACACATCACCTACCAGTTGTGCACCAGTTAGTTACACCTTGCTGTATGTAAATACATGAATGTGAACTGTTAATGTGCTAAATGTAAAGTTTATATCTGTGACTCAATTAAGAGATTAACTGTAAAAAAAAACCTGTGTACAGCTCTAATGTAAAGCTATAGAAGGTGTATAGATCAATAGCATTGCACAACAGAAGGTTTAATAACTATATGCAGAAAAATATGTTGCTGGGAACTTTATTCTCCACCCCCCCCCCCCAACATGGCAACAGATGGCATAATATTGTTGAGATACAGTAATTACTTTTCCCCCAAATACTGCTTGTTTTTGTTCCTGTTTTTCTATACTATAACTAATGCGATCCTGTATTAGTATGGACATAATTGACTGTCCTGACAACTTAATTATCTACATAGCCCTTGTCTATTACCTTTTAAATGTTTTAGTTCTACAAAACAAATTTTATGACAGTAGTTGACATCCACAACTTTCTGAGGTAACCAGTGGCAGGTTAAGGCACAGAAAATTCTACTAACAGGAAAAGAAATGTATTCATCTGTAATAAGGACAAACAGTGATTGACCTGATATTATACAAAAATAAAATAGTCCTGCTGGGTGTTATTCTCATATTGCTTTATGTCACTAGAAACCTTCAATGAAATCCAGGTGAAAAAATGTGTTTCTTAAAGTCACAAGCACAGAATGATATTTTTTTTTTCTAAATACTGTGAGCCAGATTCACAAACGTTTGCCTCAAGCTGTGACAATGGCAGCTTGCAGCAATGGCCCCTGCCTCCTGGACCCTGCACCCGATGCAGAAATGAGTGGGGTCCGGGAGCCTGTGTCCTGCAACTTGAGGTAGTTGTGCAAGGTATGGCACAGCTCCCAGGTATGCTGCAAGCCACAGGATGGGGTAGGTGGCAGATGCACCAGCTGACAGGAGCCGTGGTACCCCCATGCCCGCACCCAGTCCCCGTAAGTTGTTGGCCCCAACCTCGATCACCTTCAACATGGAGAACCCCCCAAAGCACTGTTAATTGCCCTGGTGGCCCAGTGGTCCCCCAACCCCCTCCCAGCAGTGCCAGCCCCCACACACACACACCCCAGTGGGTGAGTCAGCATTGGCACAGTCCACCTCTCACCACCACGGCCAGTCGACGACTGAGCCTTGCCTGGAGCGCATACAGAAATCATATGCTCTCTGTGAATGACAGAGACTGTCATTCACAAAGCACGTACGGTTACTGTATGTGATCCCAGCAAAGCTCGGTCAGTAGCTGGCCGTGGTGGAGAGAGGTGGGCTGTGTCAGTCACCAGACAGGTGTGAGTGGGGGAGGCAGGGTGTTCTAGCATTGTTGGGCGGGGGTTGCGGGGGCCACTAGACTACCAGAACCATACTGGATGTGCCGTAGAGGGGGATCTTGCTCCATGGCATGTGGGGGCGCAGTGGGCATTTGGGGATCTGGACATGTGTGGGGGGTCTGGGCATATGGGGGTGTTCCAGACACCCATCTAGGCATGGTGGGCACCATACCTGGGTACTGGGACTGTTGGGAAGCTGTAGCCCACATGGACTGTAGAGCTGGGGCACAGTGGCAACCACCTGTGGATGGCAAAGACCAGTTACACCACCTCATAGATGGCATAAGTGGTCTTTGACAGTTGTCCACTGGGGATTGTACCTGAATCTCAATGTGGGATGTAGCAGCCACCCCTTGTGAGTAGAGTGCAACTGCTGCCTTAAATCCCTTTACGCCCTGTCACAAGGGGGTTTCAGGTGCATTGGTGCAGTTGGGCGCAGGCAGGCTGCCTTTGTGAATCCCACCACGACGCAACTCAGGATGCAAGTGCGACTTGCACCATTGTTTCAGATGCAAGTTGCCTTGTGTCCTGAGTTCCCCTTTGTGAATCCGGTCCTGTAAGTCTAGATCAAATCTTAAGTCATACCATTTTTGGAGTGATGAGTTGAACTCCCTTTAGACTTGCCAATGGTTTCCTTAACAAAACTTATTAGTCTGAAGTAAAGCTGGGCAAAACTGGTGAGATTTTGGTTCTGGTTTTTGCCAAATCACCCCGGTTATGGCTGTGTTTCTTTGCTTTGAATTCAAACTGGTTCCCCCTTCCTGGACACTATCTTTAAGAAAAACTGTCTCTGCACTAACTGCAATCCAGCCTTTTCCTTCATGAGGCAAAAGCCCCATTTCAAAGATTTCACCCAGACCCTGCCACACCATGTCTGGTTTCCTACCAGTCTCCTTCCCCTACCACCTAGATCATTACATAATAGGCTCCTCTCTAGCAACACCCTAAAGGGATAGGAAAGTATCAGTTTTACGGACCCTTTTATACAAAGTATATCCCAAAGTGCTTTACAAAGAAATGAGTAGGACAGTGGTAGTGCAGACTGTTGAATAGAATACAAATCAGTTTTATACAGCACATTTCACACCAACTGTATCCCAACATGCTTTACAATCATGGAGAAGGAAGGGGAGAGTGCTGATACCATTAGATGCATAAGAATCCCCCACTTGTATACTGTGTGACCCTAAGCAAGTCACTTAACTTCCTTGTGCTCCCAGGTTGCACCTGTAAACAAGCTTTCAGATTAGTGTGTCTCTCCTGGTAAAACAAACGTTAAAAAAAAATTCAAACAGCAGAGAGATTATAAAAAGGTTACACAAATGGAAGTTAAGTGAGTTGCTCAGGGCCACACAGTAAATGGCAGTGGTAAGATTCAAATCTGGGTCTTTGGATTAACATCACTGTTACAAACACTAGAGCAAACTGGCTTCATGGGGAAAGTGTCATCCCCAGTCTGACATTACTGGGCAACCCATGGAAACAAAATGTAGAGCACACACCAAAAGCCAAGGGAAAACTATTTTTTGCAGCATGTAAAGTGATTAAAAGACCTGGCACTGTGAGTCGTTCTCACTCCTCATCAGTGGGGTGGAGCTAAAACATCAAGTGCTTCTACTTATACAAAAGGTGTTAAAGTGGCAGTTTGGCAGCACACTTTTAAGCAATGGAAACCATCTGGGCAATACAATAGCCAGAAAAGTAATGCAATTCACCATCCACAGTCGACTTACTAGAACGTGATAAACAGCACAAGCACAAATCAAGTCACTGTTCAAAATCTAGAAACTGACAGCAAGACTGAAACTGACATAGAGGTAGGGCCATCAAACCCCACTGACAGAACAAACAGGTCAGTGGCTTTTTTGACCAGGCCAAGGCCACTCAGATGGTCTACAAGAAAACAAATGCAAAAATAAAATAAAAATAAGAAAGGGGAGATGAGGGGGCAAAAGAACAAGAAATTCAAACAGACACCATGAAATCAATCACAGACTGCAACAGGCTAGTGATGATATCACATGTTTATTTCTGCTAAAAACCAGGGGATACCCCCTGCTGTCAGGAGAAACTCTAACCATAGAAATGATTTTGAGCAGCAACAAATATGATCTAAGCAGAGAAAGAAGATAAAAGAAATCAACATTAGATACACCAATCATCAATAGCTCTTTGGTAATAGATTTAAGAGAGGCACTGAGAAGTATTAAGAACAAAACAAAAAGAAAATGTAACATACAGGTACATCAATAGAAATGATAGGTTGCCCTTGTTCCCTGAAAAAGCCCAACTGGGCAAGATTTTGCACCAGAACCTGAGGGCTGATGTCATTAATGAAAATAAACTCGGAGAACATTTGGAAGGTTAATTTTGTTTGGAGTTGCTAGCTGTTTTCTGTGCTGATTCCACAGTTTTGAAATCTGTTGACTTCTGCCTGGCACTGGACAAAAAAAAAAGGAAATTCTGCTGTTGACCTCATTCAGTCATTTATACAACACTGACTACTCCCTGACTTAATCAGGATCATCATTGAGGAAACACAATTACAAATAGAATAATAGATGGGTTAGTGTGTATTACAAGGCTGTAATTTCATCGAGAGTTTCTGGGGACATAGATAACCTCGAGAGCGAAGCTTGAGAGGTTTCTATGTCCCCAGAAACTCGAGATGAAATTTCAGCCGAGTAATACACACTAACACATTTGTTATTTTTTGTAATATATAGATGAAGGAAGTTGGCGAGTTTTTACCTGCGATGGCTTGAAAGCTGAATCAGGAAGTTGACAGAAGAATTAGCAAACGTATTAAAAGTTCGTTGGGAAATGTACTTTTTTTTTAAATAGCTAGCCAATGATTGCGGCAAAAAGAACGATGAACTGAGGTTTTACTGCAAGAGTATCGTGAAACAGAAGCGAGCATTACTTTCCCGCGAATCACTTTTTAAAACTATTAGAGCTGTGAGGTGATTAAGGTGGCTCGTGGTGGGCCCGAGGTTGAAGGGTGAGCTTGCGCTGTGCTGTTGCAGTGGTAATACTATCGTTCGTTGGAACAATAGTATTATTGAGAGTGAAGTGTGGTATTATTAAGTCTGCAGAGTGCTGTGAGATGTATTACAAGGAATTTTTTGAATCATTTTCGATAGTATTATTTTTGAAATCCATATATTACAAAACAGTGCACAACATAGCACTTAACAATCTGCAAGTAACTTTTTGCAGCTGTTCATGATAATAGGTTCATTAGACCTACCTGCACTCATGAAGAATCATGAGGAATGCTGAAACTGGTGGACTGGCATGATACATCATTCCCTCCCATAAGAGGCATGGCTCAATATGTACCCGATGCCATACCCCCACACAATTTATGCAAAACAAATTGATATGCATACACCAACCCTAAACCCCACCCCCAGAAAGAACAAGCAAGAAATAAGGTATTCCCCTACTTCAGTCTTGATCATTCTTGTCCACTGTCGTCAAGCCCACTGATTTACGATGATTAAAACATTGAAATTCCATTTTCAATACTTCAGATTCGAGAATTGCACTTGTGATTGTTACTCTAATTTTCGGATTTTACTAGGATTCTGCTGTCATTCTTTTAGTATGTGTATAAATAATCAGAATAAAAGAAGGCTTAACATACAGAGCATTAAATAAAGCAAATTGAAAATAGTACAGGAAACAATTATAAGAAAAATACAAGTTTTGTAGAATTACTGATCTAGTGTAAAATGGTAGATTCCATGAAATCTTTGCCTTTACCGGTGTTCAGGCAACCCTAATTCCGGAATGTTACTGGGTTTTCCGGTAAAAACCGAAAAACAGTGGTCTTGACTATCGTACCTCTTCTCTCACTCTAAGATTTCACTGCATTAAAAACTAAGGTAAATAAAGTACCTTCTGGAAATGCCAAATTGGCAAAATATTGGACAAAAACTATTTGATAAAGGCTGTGAGGACTAGTGCTAATGGGTGTATGATACAGCCACAGAATCCATGGTTTATTAGTCCCCAAAATTTACTGTTTCCACTTGCGCTGTAATGCAATCAGCCTTCCATCCCCGACTGTCCCCCAGTGCATCTGATGATGAAACCATCTTGAACAATGCAGATACATACCAGTTTACTCTCTTCTTTCTTCAGGTGCCTCTAATTCCCTACTTAGGACAGAAGTGATCCCTCCAGAGATCCAAATGCCAGTTCCCATGAAAAGTTAATCTTGCATTTCACTGATATAGGGCCCTATTCACGATGGCTATGTGGCCCTGTGCACGGTATGTAATTCCCGTGCATAGACCAATACACATGGAATGCACAGAAGCAGCCCCCATGCTGTATGCCTGACCCACATGTATGGCCATGCGCAGAGGTGCCACATGAACATGCATGCCTTAGTGGATACGTGGCTGCGCATGGGCATTCTCACGTATCCTGTATGCATGGGACTGTGGACATGCATGCATGATGTATGTTACATCAGAAAGATGCATTGTGCCCCCACATATGTGATACGCATTCTGGAGGCAGCCATAAACAGCCTACACATCACGCACACAGCAGGAGTGGCCAGCAAAGCAAGCTGGAGGGGGCACAGCAATGCCCGCTCCGGCATGACACACCTGCCACGCATGCAGTGATGCAAGGTATATCAGTAGTGGCCACACATGTGCCCACCACCTGCGACTACAATGGCCATATGGCCTGCCCCAGCATGGCGTGTATGCCACCCAGCAGGTACCCCTGAAGTGGCATGCACAGCATGGCATACAATGGTGAACAGGCATGTACACATGGAAAGCACTCCACATGGCACCAGTCACAGAAGCATGCAGAACACACAGACATGCAAACTCACAGACAGACAGACACATACATACAGGCCCAACCATGCAGACCTTGCCAGGGTGAAGAATGAGACACACAGACATCACTGCACACAAACGCCTTTACTGGTACCAAACAACAGAGCCCACACAGGGCACAAAACAGCAATTGTAAAAGAGTGTAGTCAGCTGCACAGATGGGCCTCCACTTCTGTTTGAGTCCTCCTCCGTGGTCACCTCTGGGCTTGTGGATGGGGTCAGCTCCTTTGTGGGGTGGGCATGATCTCCTGCTCCTCTAACACAATCCTCCAGATGGTTCCACAATAAAACTGAAACAACAAAAGCAGACAGAGGGGACTGACATCAGTGACCCAGTAATCTGCAACAGCCATAGAACCAGAAATGCTACACACACACACACACACACACACATGGCCAATGGCCACCTACCGCCCTGGGGTTACCATCAGTGCTGGGACAGGCCCACCCACCTCCTGGTGCTCTAGGGCCATCACCGCCTTCCAACACCTGGCCCCCTGCAAATGAACACAGGTAACAGATAGCAGTCACACCCATGGCACAAGCCCAAACCCCCCACCACACACACATGACACACAGCCATGCATACTGGCTGAAAAACTTACCTGCCTCCTCTCCGTCACCTCCCACGATTCACCCACAGGTAGGCCGTCCTGGTAGGTGAACTCTGCCACCCAGTATAGCCACCATGGCAGGGTGAGCCTGCCATGAACCTCTCCAACCAGCATAGGTGGTGCTGCTTCTGCCACTGCAGCCACAGCTATAATGACGACCCATGGCCAGCATGCCCACACCACGTGGGCACACCATGCCCTAAAGAGCATGTGTGACACACCACACAGCATGCATGGCACACATGTGTGGACGTGCAAAAACACAGTGTGATTGCTCAGAGCAGTACATGTATTATCAGTGTGATGTGCCCTAGAGCACTACTTCATATGGTCCTCCTTGAGGAGGACATTGCTGAGTGTCTTGGTAGACTGAGGCATCACTGCTGGACATTCAGGCCATGACTTGTTGCACAGATGCTGCACCCCACCGACATCCTACAGTGGTACTGAGTTGACCACAGCATGCTACAGTACATCTGTGGCCTAGTGGAGGATGCGATCTGACTGACCACAGAGTGCTCTAAGGCCATATCCATGGAGACAGAGGTGCTAAGTGCCCTGCAGTACTATTCCACAGGCACCTTCCAGAGGGTGACTGGTGATGTGACAGGGGTGATTAGGTTATCCATGTTACAGGTGCTGCAACAGGTGACTGATGCCCTGGTGTGGCACTCAGAGAAGCACATCTCATTCCCCACAGATGAGGCAGGGATCAGGACCATCAAGCATGCATTCCTGGATAGGTATGGTATGCTGAATATAGCAGGTGTGATTGACATCATGCATGTGCCCATCCACCAACGAAGAAGACTACTGGAACTGTAAGTGGTACCACAGCATCATCTATCAGGTCTGTGACATCACAGGCATTCTGACCAATGTCCTGGCATGGTACACATGGTCATGCCATGACTCATACATCTACAAGAACAGCAGCTTGAGACGCCATTGACACCAGCAACCAGATGGCTATGGCTGGCTGTTGGGTGAGCCCACATCATGGTGTGTGGATACAGTTGTTGCACGTGTGCCCCAGAAATACTAACAGCTCTGTTTCACCCCACTTACACACGGTGATAGCAGGTACTCACTGAGGATGGCACTCCTGACACCGTACCTGGCTCCAAGGCACCCTACTGAAGAGGCATACAATGCAACACATGTATGGGTGTGCGGCATAGTGGAAGACACAATAGGGCTGCTGAACATGCATTTACGATGCCTGGACCACACGGGTGGCACAATGATGCTTGTGCCAGGGATGGCATGCAGAGTGTTCAGTGTCTATTCCACTCCACACAACATCTGCATGCACCACAATGTGCCAGAGCCCCCTGATGTACACCCAGAGGAGGATAGTGAGGAACCATGTCAGCCACTCCATGGACCAGCACCACCTTGGGAGGGTGCAAGGGTACTGCCAAGGGGTAACCAAACAGTGGGATGCATGGGGACGTGGGCTGAGGGCCATGGTAAGGTAGAGCGTATGCTGGCTATAATGAGTGTGCCAGACTGAGCCAGCATGAGTGTGGCATGCATGCCACTGTGTGGATGCATACACATACAGCCACTGGTGTGCACCTGGCACATGCAGGCAGCCATGCTGGTTCATGTGTGTGTTGTGCTGTGGGCCCCTCTGTGGGCATACCACTGTGTGCAGTGCATACCACTGTGTGTGTGCTGCATGGTGGGTGTGTGGGGGTGTGTGCCAAGGTGTGGCATGGCATAGGCCCATGGCATGGGCACCCAGCACCCTTCCCAGGTGGCGCTGGTCCATGTGGTGGCATTGAGGACTGACTGGCATGTATGCTGTGGTGTGGGGGTGGTGGTGTTTTCATGGCAGTCACATGTGTATGTGTCCTCTGCATTGCCTCAATGTGTCTCTGGCCTTGGTACTTGCTCACTGCATCCGCACCACCTTCTGTCTGCTGTTGTGTGGCGTGCTGTGCCCACTGGCTGTGTGGCCCCCTGGGATGCCTGTACACAGCACGAATGGTGTGTCACTGTGCTGGTGCCTGGTTCTGGCCCTATGCCACCTGCTGTGGGGTGGGGTCACTGTCAGGCACTGTCACCCCTTGACTGTGGTACCATGGGCATGGGGTCTTGTGCACTGGCTGGTGCCATAGGTACAGCCAGGGCAGGACATTCCTGTTGGGTGGCCAGGTGGGTGGCTATGGCCAGGAGGGCATCCACAGTCTGCTCTTGTGTGTGGAACCCTACAGCCACCTCCTCTGCCATGCGCTCCTGGGTACACACCCTTGTGGCCACCACCTTAGCCATCTGCTCCTGCACCCTCATGCCCACAGCCACACCTTCTGTGAGCCTCTTCTGTGCTAGCACAGACCCTGCCATGACCTCCATGAGGTGATGCACTGCCTCTGTGCACTCCCTCATTGCCAACAGGTGATCCCGCTGCAGACCACAGATGTCAGGATAGTAGCTGGTAAAGAGGAAGCCACTAGGGCCCTGTCAGCAGCACCTTGCAGGAGAGTGGCACTCAGAGTCACCCTTGTCTGGCTTCTGTGACTCAAGAGGTGTGGCAAAGGTTGATGTGCCCACAGTCACAGTACAGCTGTCCTCTGGTAGCATGGAGATGTCCTCACTGCTGCTGTCTGGTCCGGGAAATGGCTGCTTGGCCTCAGGAATGCTCTCTTGTGTCTCCCCATCTTCGGTCACTTGGGTGTGCTGTCCCATGCCTGGGCTACTCCCTCCTCCTGTGGCTGCCATTCTGGATTCCATCCCCGGTCACTGCCATAGTGGTCTTCAGGTGTGGTGGACTGATGGGAGTCATCCTCCTGTGTGTCCCAGGTTCCGTCCTTCTATGGCCCTGTGTGGGGGATGGTGGTACAATGTTTAGTACTCCTGTGTGTTCATCACGGGCAGTGTTGTGTCCTGTGTCTCTGCCATTACCCACCTTCACCACCTGTCCTTGGTTGCCCTCCTCCTTTGATGTCAGTTGGTCCATCCCAGCACGGTCTTCATCCTGAGTGTGGGTGGGAAGCATGACAGGTGGTCTGTGGCTGTTGCCATACAATGGTATTGTGGTTGTGCATCCATACATTGCATTCATCTGGCATGCTGTCAAGTCCATCTGGCTCAACGTCTGTGAGAACATCACTGATGGTGTCCACTACCTGTTGCTTGATGGGCATCAGTGGTGGTTCAGGGTATGTGGGCCACCTCCTGTGGTGCCCTACGACTGCTGAGCCCTGCTCAGCCATCTCTTCACCTGGGACCAGAGGTCACACCACTTCTGCTTGATGGCCACCAGCGTGCAAGTCTGGCAGCATTGATTGCCACCAGCCAGATGTGGGCCTTTATCTCAGCCAGAATGTTCAGTGACTTCTGCCAGAACAGTACATCATAATGCTGGCTGATTTCAGTCATGGGGATGGCCACCTGTGCCCCGGTGAAGCTCGATGATCGCTGTCTCCTCCCACCACCACCCCCACCCATGCTGCATCCACCGGCACTGCTGGTTGGGCATGTGGGGGCTGTCTCTGCCCATTCCTTGGGGCTGCGGTTGCTGCTAGTGTTCTCTGCAGACATCCTTCATCCACACTGTGCATATCGCTAGCATGTTGTGGTTCCACATCGCCATATATGGTGGGGTCAAGGGGAGTTCCCTTCCACTTGCGCTGGCTCTGTCCTGCCACTGTTCATTTGCTGCACATCTCCTCTGTCACTGCCCCGGCCTCCTGGGAATGTGTTGGGCTGTGTTGTGCATGCTGCGTATTTCACATTGACTACATGGCATGCAGCTGCATGCCTGCATTTATGACAGTTTTGCTCGTAGCAGCCAGGCTTTATTAATAGGACCTATATTCTTCAAAGTCCCCCCTACCACGTCAAAACAGCATGAGAGAAGCAAGTCACTTGGCAAGCCTAAATCACAAATTCAATTTCATGATTCAAGTTTTCTCGGCACAGAAATAATAATAAAAAGTTCAATTTCATGATTAAGTTTTCTTGGCACAGAAATAACAGTAATAGTAATAATGAAGACAAAATGATAAAAAGATCATATATGATAGTACAGTATATCAAATTGCATATTATGGTCCAGATAGCGCCATGCACAACCCGGTGCGATATTTAAAAGGGAAAAGTGTAACTCACAAATCCCGATGCGCCGGGGTACATCAGTAATGTATGCAGGCACAGGTAGGGGGGCGTGCCCATGCATGAACTGCATAGCCCGATATTCAGCCCGGGCCATGCAGAGTTATGCAGGTGCAACCCCTACCTGCGCCTGCACAAAGTTGAGCTGAAAAAAAAAGGAACAAGTCAAGGGCTACCCACAGGTGAGCTGTCGCATTGCAAGGCACAACACAGCAGCTGCCACCTGTGGGTGGCCCTCGACTTGTTCCCGCCACACCTGGCAGCGCCCCCCCATGCCCTGATCGCAGGCAGCAGTATCCCCCAATCCAATATCCCTGGTGGTCCAGTGGATCAGCGAGTAGCCCGATCACGGACATAACAGTATTCCTCCAGTAGCCCAATCGCGGGCATAACTGTAACTCCCCATTAGCCCGATCGCGTGCATCAGTATCCCCCAAAGTCCAATATCCCTGGTGGTCCAGTGGACTGAACAGACCGATCGCGGGCGGCATTCCTCACCCCAAGTCCAAAATCCCTGGTGATCTAGTGGACCCTCCACCCCACCCACCCATGGAGCCCTACCACCCCATCTCCCGCCAACCAGCGAGCAGCAGCACCCACCCACCCTGCCGCCCCGCCGCCCGCCCGACTGACAGCTCGATGTGGCTGCCGCCCATTGGTTCAGAGCATGAGCCAATAGGCGTGCAACCCATACCGTTCTAGTCAGTCCAGATATGAGGGCAGAGCGTGAGTGGAGAATACTGTATGCCCGTGATCGGGCTACTGGGGGGGGGAATACAGTTATGCCCATGATCGGGCTAATCGCGGTTCACTGGACCACCAGGGATTGGAGACATACATTGTCCCTTACAGGACATCCCGCGATCAGGCTGCAGGGGGCATCGGTCTTGACGGCTGCTGCCTGGCAGAGCGCCAGGTGCAACTCATTGGGGATCGGCGCACCTGCATGCTAATGGCATGCAAATGGGGCCATAATCAGATGCAAATGGTCCCCCGTGCGCCTTGTATAAATTATGGCCCCATTTGCATGTCACCCTTTGAATATCGCAGGTGCTGTGCATGGCGCAATGGAACTTGCGCCACCACATCTCAATGCTCCACTCTGACCACTTGTGCTGGCGCATTTCCACTGTGCCATGCACAGTGGGGGTGACCAGGGGGCAATATTCAAAGCAGTTGCACCATAGCGCAACTCCATTGAATATCGCCATGGCCACACCCCAGCGCAACTATTTTGAGTGGTGCACAGGCTTGCGCCACAAACTGGCGCAGTTTGAATATCTGGGCCTATATGTTTATATCATATTTTATTGTATTATCATATATCATTTATTTTATTACAATATATCAGATTATACTATAATATGTCATACATTATAGCACAAGCTAGCAGATATATATTATCTGTTATATATCCTACCAGATTAAATAAAATTACAGTGCTGCCAGCCAGGATGCAATGCATAGTGTACTGTATCACAAAGTGCTGCAGTGTACTTAGGGAACGGTATACCATTGCTACAGCAAAAATACTACAGTGACAAAATGAAAGGTTGATGTAATGGTTGTGCTACAGCGTTGGGACCCCTGGCACAGCTTCTTTTGAGTGTTGCACCCTTACCTGAAACACCTCTATTGTGGAGGTGTTTATATTAAGATCTGGGGGTTGCGGGGGCGGGGTAGCCCCCCTCAGAAAAGATACTAGCATTCCCGACAACACAATGCGAACCACAATCACAGTTAGAATTTGTGCTATAGCTGTAAAGCCGGTCGACAGGTTTGCTATGGAACTGGCATCGTGGAATCCTTAGGGAACAGTATAATTCAATAGCAGTTAGTAGTAGTAATAGTAGTAGATTTTATTTATTTATGACACCCCTTTCCTGTAGGCTCAGGGCACTAGTACATAAAATAGAGATAGCAGCAAATCATAATAAATAAGTACAATCCCAACTAAATAATGCAAATTAAATTACAATATACAATAATAAAATTTTACAGTACTTTGCTAAAATATACACTACATAACGTCTCAGTCATTCATACTATAGTAACCAAGTAGGGACTCTCACTTCCAATGTGCCTGTCCAAGTAAGTATGTTTTAGACCCCCGATTAGAGGCCTCAACTGAGAAGACCTCCCTCAGGGGCCTTGGAAGTGAATTCCAAAGAATGGGACCTGCGACCTTGAAGGACCGGTCCCCCAAAGTTTTAAGCCAAGCCTTGGGAACAACCTGGAGGCCTTCCTTGGTGGAGCGCAGGTGGAGCGCAGGCATGTAAGGGTGCAAGATATCACACAGGCAACCTGGGCAGTCTGTGTAGGGCCTTATAAATTAGTAACCCCACTTTATAGGAGATATGCCACTTAGCCAGCAGCCAGTGTAGTTCCCGCAGTGTCAGAGAGATATGACTAGACTGTGAAAGGATGGTCAACAACCTAGCAACTGCATTCTGCACCAACTCCAGGTGCCTCAATATACCTCCACTGACCACGAGGTAAAGAGTGTTACAATAGTCCAGTTGTGAGGCCCAAAAAGCATGCACTAGTGTGGGCACCTCTTCTGGGTGGATAAGGGATCAGAATCAGAATAAGAATTTATTGGAGAGCATACTTGAGAAAATACATCCTTTTTTACAAATGTGGCCATACGATACAATACAAAATATAAGAACACGTTGACATCACAAATATCTAGATAAATTATCTTATAAAATACAGACATACAAAATGTGTAATCATTAATACAACAATCAAATAAAAATTAGTCAGGTACAATAACAAAAAAAAATTAAAAAGAGTATCATGTTTGACCAAAACAGTTACAGTGCCTGCTAAATACACTTATTATGAAAGTTTTAAAGCATGCTAGTGTTGGCAGATAGCACAAGCTCATTCCCCTCTTTAACAGATTCCAAACTTTAGGAACCATCACAGCTAATCTGTAATGATCAAATCTGGCGGACATTTCTCAGATGGTAAAAGACATTCTGGATTACTGCCCACACCTGAGCCTCAAATGTCAGCCCCTCATCCAGAATGGCATCCAGATTCTTTGTCTTCGCAGCAGCCAAAAGCTAAGTGGTGCCAAGCCAAAGCCCAGTCTTCCTGTCAGCAGCTGCCTCTTCCTCCTTCTGACCTGGCTCAATCACCAGTACTTCAGTTTTATCCAGGCTGAGTCTCAGCCAGCTCAAAGCTGTCCAGTTCTTGATCTCAGCCACATACTGATTTAGCACATCCACCACACCATGTGTCTCAGGTACAAAAGCAGATAAAGCTGAATGTCATTTGCATAGCAATGAACCTAGCTCCATGCTGTCTAATGATCCCACCCAGGGGCAGCATGTATATCTCAAACAACATGGGCGAGAAGACCAATCCCTGGGGTATGCCACAATTCAGGACCATTGGGAGCAAGGAAAAATTTCCCATCACTACCCTTTATGTCTTGCCTGTTAGGTAGGACTCAAACCAACAGATGACTTTGCTGGTGAGTTCTACATACTCCCTGAGTCAGTCCAATAAAAGCCCATGGTCCATGGTGTCAAATGTTGAAGAGATCAAGGAGGACAAAATGTTACCACTTTCCTCTGTCCCTTACTCTGAAAAGGTCATTATGCTCCTTACTATGGCAGTCTCTGTGCTGTGGTTTGACCTAAAACCAGACAGGAGAGGCTCATAAATGTCCAAAATCATGAGGTGTGCCTCAAATTGCAATGCAACCACCTTCTCAATAACCTTCTGGAAAAAAGGTAGGTTAGAGACAGACCAGTAACTTGCCAAGATGTCTGAGTCCGACAAAGGATTTTTCAAGAGGGACTTTACCCAATGCATTTTTCAGCACAGATGGGAAAATCCCCTCTGATAAGGAACACCAGATAATCTCAGTGAACATTGGAATCAGCTGACTGATACAGCTCACTAGCAGCCAGGTCAGGCGAGAATCTACTTTGCAATATGTTGACTGCAACTCCCAGATCACCTCCCCAACCTTATCCATTGTCATTGGCAAAAACTCTCCCAAGGGCTACTGACTGCCAATGCATCTCACTGTCACTGGCTCAACATTGTTGGGTTGTAACAGCCCGCTTAATGAGATCTCAACCTGAATAGAGGACACTCTTTCTGAAAAGAACTGAGCAAACTCCTCACACTTAACAAATGAAACAGCCTTCACAGACTCCAGACAGGCCAGATGAAGAAGCCTGTCCACCATCCAAAAAAGGTGAACTGGTTGGTTCCTTCAGGCCACCATCTTCCTGGACAGGAACTCTGCCTTCTTACGAGACAGTACTCTTGGATATGCTGCACGGTGAACAGTCAAGGCCAGTTTGTCCTCCTGGGCTCCTAATCTCCTCCAACAACACTCCAGCCACTGCCTCCCCCTCTTGCTTTAGAAATACAGAAACACAGAAGTTGATGGCAGAGAAGGCCCATCCGTAAGGCCCATCCAGTCTGCCCATTTCTTTTTCTACCTTATGAATGTGCCATCAGCCTTTGCTTTGTTAATGACCTATCTATTCATATTCATCTGTATTGCTCCCTTATGCCTATCCCATGCTTGTTTGAAGCCCTGCACTGTATTCATATCCACCACTTCCTGAGGTAGGTCATTCCATGCATCCACCACCCTTTCTGTGAAAAAGAACTTCCTCACATTAGCCCTTAATCGGCCTCCCTCTAATCTCATGCTGTGTTCTCTTGTCCTGCTATTTTTTCTTATATTGAAACATGTTAGACTCTTTCACCTTATTTATGCCCTTAAGGTGTTTGAATGTTTCGATCATATCACCTCTCTCCCTCCTTTGCTCTAGGGTATACATATTGAGCTCCATTAATCTGTCCTCATATGTTTTCTGATGCAGTCCCTGCACCATTGTGGTTGCCCTTCTCTGGACTGCCTCAATTTGGTTAATGTCCTTGTGAAGGTGTGGCCTCCAGTACTGCAAGTAGTACTCCAGATGGGGTCTAACCAGTGTTTTGTAAAGAGGGATTATGACCTCCCTCTTACAATTTGTGATACCCCTACTAATACACCTCAACATCCACCTAGCCTTACCTACTGCTTTAGTGGTCTGCTTGGATGATTTCAGGACATCTGTGATGATGATGCCAAGTCTCTTTCTTCCCTTGTGACTGCCAGCAACTCCCCTCCCAGCCTATAGGTGGCTTCAGGGGTTCTCTTCCCTATGTGCATGATCTTGCACTTCTTTACATTAAACCCCAGTTGCCACTCTTCCGACCATTTTGCCAGTTTATCCAGATCTCTTCTTATTCTGCCCACCCCATCTGGATCATCTACTCTGTAGCAGATCTTGGTGTCATCTGCAAACAGACAAACCTTACCCTCCAGTCCATATGCAATGTCACTGATGAAGATATTGAAGAGGACTGGCCCCAGGACTGATCCCTGAGGTACCCCACTTGTAACCTGCATCTCTTCTGACTGTATACCATTTACCACCACTCTCTGTTTTCTGCTTGTCAACCAGTTTGCCACCCAGTTGACCAACTTCTGACCCACCCGGACCTACCCAGCTTATTAATCAATCTTCTATGTGGAACAGTATCGAAAGCTTTGATGAAGTCAAGGTAGGAAACATCAACTGCTCCCCCTTGGTCCACCACTCTGGTTACCCAGTCAAAGAAATCTATGAGATTAGTTTGACAGGACCTTCCTGTTGTAAACTCATGCTGTCTTGGATCCTGTGCACCTATGGATTCCAGGTGTTGCACTATCCTTTCCTTAAGGAGTGCCTCCATAATCTTGCCCACTACTGAGGTAAGACTGACTGTTCTGTAGTTCCCTTCCTCCTCCCTGCTATCAGTCTTGCAGAGCGGGATCACATGAGCCCTTCTCCAGTCTTCTGAGACCTCTCCTGCACTCAGAGACTCACTAAACAGTTCTGATAATGGCTCTGCTAGTTCCACCCTTAGCTCCTTTAGTACCCTGGGATGTATGCCATCAGGTCCCATTGCCTTGTCCACCCTGAGCTTATCGAGCTCTCAAAGGACCCTTTCATTTATGAAGGGACTAGAGCACACCTCCCTCCCCCATGTCCACGGTGCTGAGCTGTGAGCCCTGCTCTACCTTCTGTTCAGTATATACTGAGAAGAAGTATCTATTTAGGATAAATGGTTTTACATGGTCCTCCTCCTCACACACCCCCTTATCCCCTTTGATCTTAGCAATACCCCTCTGGACTTTCTCCTTTCACTAATTTATCTATAGAGAGTCTTGTCACCACCTTTTACTGTTTGTGCTGGGGTTTTCTCAGTTTGGACCTTTGCCTGCCTTACACCCTTCCCTGCTTCCCTTAGGGAATTTGGTATACCTCCCTATCTTCATCCTGCTGCGTTCCCTTATATTTTCTGAAGGCCAGCCTTTTGGCTCTGATCTTTTCTACTACTGTTTTTGAGAACCAAAGTGCTTTCCTTCTTCTTTTGCACTTCCTTTTCTCTCTAACATAGTGGGATGTTGCTTCAAGTATTGCATCTTTAATGTTTGCCCACTTTGCCTGTACTCCCTCACCTGTATTTCTTCTTGCCAGGGTTAGCTTAACTCTGTTTGGCATCTTATCAAAGTCAGCTCCTCTGAAGTCCCATATTTTTGCCTTGGAATGGAATGATTTACTTCTAGTGGCCAAATTGAACCATACCATGTGATGGTCTCTGGCCCCCAGGTGACCTTCTACCTGGAGATCTGTGATCCTTTCCCTGTTAGTCAGTACTGTACTTTCATCTTCCTCAGCTCAGCATTTAACCACGGCAAGCCAAAGCATGAAATCAAAGGGTGTGCATGGATTGGCACTACAAGGTTGAAGACTGCACCAGCAGTTCTATTCAGTTCAATTTCATTTCAACTTTTATTTTACCAGGATAACACCATTGAGACAGCTCATTTGCTAGGAGTCCTGGATGGGACACAATTTCATAAAAGGTACAAGGAACTCACAGTAATACATAAGCAAATGTAAGCAAAGTAGTCACAATATAATGGGTACAAAATGTATCGTTCACAGATACACCTTGCCTAAGTTCTAGGCACTGACTAGAAAAACAAACACAAATGGAATAATTAAAGGAAAACAATCAGAGTGCGTAAGGAGATCAAGGAGAGTTGGGATCAAGTTAAGTGCTATGGTTGAAAAGGAAGCAACACATGAGCTAGGGGTAGGTAAGGGAGGAGGAAAGGTAGGAATAGATGAGGCAGTTAGAAGGATGGTGGTGTAGAGTGTAGGTAGTGGGCAAGTAATAATTATGATGATGCTTAAGGGAAGGGAGTACCATAAAGCATAAACCATAGGAGATAGTATAGCGCAGTGGTTTAAGGCTCTGAGCTGCAAACCTGGAGACCTGGGTTTGAATCCCACAGCCCCCACTTGCATACTGTGTGACCCTGAGCAAGTCACTTAACTTCCTTGTGCTCCCAGGTTAGACCTGTAAACAAGCTTTCAGCTTAGTGTGTCTCTCCTTGTAAAATAATGAAAATAAATAAATAAATAAACAAATAAATAAATAATGCAACCATACAGGTTATGTAAAGCAGTTGCACTTGTCCTTTATCTGCAAGGCGAGTTTAAGCAGACACTTAAAGGCAGACATTGCAACTCTTTGAGCCAGTAAGAGTGAGATGTATAAGTTACCACTGACGGAAGCTCTGTTGGTCTGTCCTCTGCATCTGGCTGGGGCCTACCCCCCGCCTTGCTGCTTCTGCTTGTCTCTGCTGGACTTCTGTGTTTGCTTTCCTGCTTCTGGTTTGTATTTTGCCCACGGCTGTGTGCTTCTTTTTGTCCTTGTTCCCTATTTTCTGTGTTTGTGTGTCTTTGGTTTTGTATTTTAGGGGCTTTGTTTCTAAGCTCCTAGCATATTGCTAATTCGGAGCTCATACTACTTGCTCTCAGTTACTCACAACTGTCAATTGCAATCATTATCTGTGTGTTCAGCTCAAACCATAGCTACCCTCCATGCTGCACATTCAGTTGTTTTCACCTGATTCAGGCTCACTCTGAACCCTAGTTATGCAGCTCAATCATGCTCTCTCAACTCATTCTACCTATCTCATTGCTGCAGTTTCATTGCACTGCCTGGTGCTAGTTGCTTTCAGAGCATTGCGCCTCCCTCCATTCTATGTTTATTGAATTTTACAACTCACAGTTACTCAACACAGATGCTGCTTCCTATGTTTGTACACTGCTATTATACTGTGATGTCAGCTAAGTTACTGCTGATGCTGTAAACTAGTCTCAGTATCTGCATGTGGGTCTTGACCCATTCCATCACTTTCTTGTTTTTCCTATGATAAGGACTGGGAAGTGTTTGGAGAGTCATTGTCCCATGTGGCTATATATGTTCTAAATCTGCCTCCACCACCTAAAATCCTCAGAGTATTTGTCACCTTCATTGGCTTTCTTGAATGCCTAGCTGGCTTGCCCCACTATTTATAGTGCTGCTCCTCCAACCTATGTGCAGGTTCCACTATTGCTACTATGTTTTGCTGACCTATGTGCAGGTCCGACTGTTGCTGCTGCTTACTGACCTACATGCAGGTCTGACTATTGCTACACTGCCTTACTGACCTACGTGCAAGTCCAGTCTTGCTTACACAATCACTGCTTAATGTTCACTTACTGAATCTGATCTCTGCAAGGTCTCAGCTCTTAACACTCATTCAGCTACTCATCAGTTTCTGGGGAATGCCAGCCATACCATTCTGGTGCAGGGTTCCCCTACAGCTGACTGTCTCACTCTGCATTTCTAAGTCCACATCTTGAGCATGCCTGACTTTGGAGTGGGGTCCTTCTCACCTGGCCCATAGCTGGGAATGTCCTCACTCCGGGCCTGGCTTTAGCTGCTTGAGACTCGACTGCAGCTCCTGGTGTAGTATTTAACACTAGATGTGAAGGGTGGAAAATGGTACCTTCTTTGGCTCCAGTAATCATACTGGCAAGGCACCTTCACCTACAACTGCCTTTGGTTCACCTGGTTTGTTTTTAGGGTGGGTAGGCCAGGTAAGTGCCTCAGCAGTCATGGATCTCCTCCTCCCACCTTGGTTGCCCCCAGTGTTGCAGAGCACTCCCATAACTTTCCACTGTGTTCCTGTTAGAAGGACTGAGTGAGAGCTTTCCTCCAAATTGGAATATTTTTCCACCTCCTTTTAATTGGGTTTCCAAATTGCAGCAGCAGAACCATCACTAAATAAAATATCCCAAGCCTGGATGGAAGGCAACCTAGGCCTTGGATCCCCAGAGATTTCCTCCTCAAGGAGATTTTTTCTCTCCTTCATTCCTCAAGTCATAACTGTTAGTTAGCGTAGTTAGTGTTCCCTAGTTCCTTTAAGTAGGTTCCACTGTTGGATGGAGGTGGATGGTGTCCTGACATTCCCTCTCTCCTTAGGAGGTCCCCTCATTCTTTAACACAATCCATCAAAATCAAGCCATGCTAAACTAAGCATCTCATTACATTATCGAGCTGCCTGATGCTTTATCTACTACTACGTCTCACAGCTACTGCTTGCTAATATTCCTTGTACTGCTATATTTCTTTTGGGGGATCCTTCCTATGGTATCTTTAGCAAAGGGAATTGACCCGTGGCACCTCTAGGAGTGGAACCCTCTCCAAGGGTTCCTTGCCTTTTGTACCCTTGCAGTAGGGGTCTACCTTAACATTCATTTACTAGCCTGGGTACTATTGCAGATTGTTGTGGGTTAGTGCAGAATTTATGTTAGTTGTCCAGCTGGGCTAGTGCAATTCCTCCTGTGGAATGCTGCAGTTCCATTCTCAATCCAAGTATCAAATAAATAAATAAACAAATACATAAATATAACTGTTATTTAATTTAAAACCAGGTCCTTTTTGTGGCAGTTTAACTATGTGTTACCTTAGCATTAGTGAAATGCAAAAAATAGATGTCTGTGTGTAGTGCATTTACAAACTGTTTCATTTTATACTAACTACTGCTTTTATTTTTTGCTGGTAAAGTTCCTTTCACCATTTCCTTTGCTTGTTTAGCTCAGTACTCTTGGCAGGCAGATTTGTGACTGTGTCCAGGAGCAGCACAGTTCAAGGGTTGCCACCTGTCCAGTTGTAGACCAGATAATCCAGTTTTCAGGGTCCTTATCTGGTCGTCCGGTTTTGATTAAATGTAGTCCAGTTTTGGGGCCATTTTGAGTGCTCAGATAGTATTAAAACTGACTGCATCAAATCTTTTATTGTTGTAGGCATGTCCACATTGCAAAAAAAGTTCTGATTGCACTAGTCACATGCCTTTGTTTGTAAAACCAGTCTGTCTAGGAGGTGTGAAGTATGGCCATTAAGACCATTAGCAGTAAATCAACCTAATCTTTTCAACTCTGAATTTTAAGTATGGTCATTTACTGCCATGATAGGAAACCATTTTACACCTTGATATGCTGTAATGGGTTCCTTTTTTCCCCCTATATTCTCATACATTTTAGATCCACATTTTTAAATTAGTTTTCACATATTTATTGCCTTTGTCACTGTGGTGATTATTTCTCTTGTAAGTCCTCAGCAGCTGCTGCTCTTATTTTTTATACTACCAACCTGAACATTCCATGCTATTAGCTACACGTTTACAGGCCATTGGAATAAATAGCATAAAATGGTGTGTCTGAAATTGTGGAATGTGATGTCGTAGACATTTGAAAAGCAACAGCAGTAGCTGATGAGGTAAAGGGAACACAATGTGGTATTGAGGATACCACAAGTACCGATAGTTCAATTATCAAAAAGGTGGTCAAAGCATATCAGAATACATAGCTGTCATGGAAAGAAAAATAGGAGAGTGTTTAACAGACAGAGCAACAGGCTGTGAATGGGCTTTGTACATCCAGCAGATCTGGGTTTAAATTCCAACAGCCTCCACTTGCATACTGTGTGGCTCTAAGCAAGTCACTAACCCCCCCTGTGTTCAGGGTCCACCCATGTAAATGGGTCTTGTACTCAATAGGAGTTACCTGGATGCCAAAGAACAAAAATAAATAAATAACAGCATGGGTTGATGCTGCTGAATTTATCTTTAATTTTTCTTGGGTGAACATTTTTTAATAGAACTGTGGCAATCAAGCATTTCTGGGATCTGTGGCCAGGGTGGGAAAAGGAAGGAAAAAGGGAAGAAAAAGACACACACATATTTCACAACACAGCTTAATTATAAATCTGAAAATGTGGAAATATATTAAAGAAGTCAGTAACTTAGCTGACGTTAATAGAAAGCATGCTGACAAAAACAAACACATAAAAGATCATGAGTACGAAAAGACAAATCAAAGCTGTCAGTTCCAGTGATGTTGGCTAGAAGAATATGACTGGTTGGGGTATGATGGTGCAAAAGACCTGAAGTTTTGCCATTTCTGTATCAAACATGAATACAGTTGGGTAAGGCAGGCAATAACAATTTTCATTTTGGTTCAGATAACTTCCAGCTTGACTCTGTCTCATCCTATAATATCAGTGAAGCTCATGCTAGGGCAAAGGAAAAGGAGGATGCCAGCGCTGCTACTCCAGGGACAAGTAATGCAGAGGGAATGCTTAAGAACATAAATGAAGCAACACAACCATCTGGATAAACTGTTCTGCACATGCCATGCAATTGCTAAGAAAGGACATCCTTTCATAGAGTTTGTGTGGAAGTGCAGCCTTGATGATATGAAAGGGCTAGATATCAGTTCAGCATAGCAGAATGACAAATATGCCTGCAATTTTATCCACTATGTAGCTGAGGTTGAACACATGGTGCTATGAGAAAAAATTATGGAAGAAAAGTTAATTTCAGTCATCAGTGAAAAAACCACTGACTCTTCAGTCACAGAAGCTGAGATAGTATATGTGTGGTTTGCAGTTAAAGGCAAAGTGTAAAATCATTTGGTAGGTGTCCAGACTGTTGGCAGGACAAATGGAATTTCTTTTGACTTTCGTTTCACCAATCACAGTTCACCATACTGACTGTGGGCTACTGCAAACTTCTGTGGGCTAGTGCAGTCTCTGGTTCATTAGCCTGGCTGGCTAGAACAAAAAGAAGTTAAGGTTGACCCCTGCCCAGCAGGGTGGTAATTCCTCTGGAACAGAGAGTGCGAACAGCCAAAAACCTAAGTAACACAGTTGCACACGCATAACACTATGCTGGCTGAGGCCATTGAATTGGAAGGCTTGGCCTGTTTTTCAAAGGACAAGCAGCCAGCCACTCCCACCTTCTCAGCTATATAAGCAGTTCCTTTCAGCCTCTTTCTGAAGCACTTTTTCTTTGCCCACCAATCCTCCCTCCTTCTCCTCCAGCAGCAACACCTCTCTCCTTTGGATCCTTCCTAAGGTACCTTTAGCCAAGGGAATTGACCCATTGCACCTCTAGGGGTGGAACCCTCTCCAAGAGTTCCTTGCCTTTCATACCCCTACAAGGAGGTAATTCCTCTGGAATAAAGAGTTTGAGCAATCAAAAACTTAATTAACGCAGCTGCATAAGCATAACTCTATACTGGCTATGTAGGCCATTGAAACAATGATCTGACCAACTAATCAGATAATTTCTGAGATTTTCCACTTCAAGCCCCAGGGAGAACACCCAGTACAAGCCATACCTATGTTGGAGAGTTGCACAGCAACTGCCTTGTACTAGGCCCAGGAATATTATTCCCTGGAGGAATTCTTGTCTAAAGCACAAGAGTTCACTGTCATCCCAGGCATTGACGTCACCCAGAATAATCCATCTTGGTGATTCCAATGCCTGTGTCAGTTGTGAAATCCACTATTTCCTACAGGAAATCCCCCTCACATTCCAAAGATCAGTAGATGGGGAGTATCCTGCAACCTGCACCTGGATCCTCACACACTGCCACACATTCAAATGGTGAGGTGTCCCCAGCTGGGTGCACCACAAGGTTCAATTCAGAGCTAATACAGGTGGCCACACACACACATACACACACACACACACACACACACACACACACACACATATGCAGTCCTTCTTTGGGCAGTACACCACAGAAAATCCAGCTGAGATCGTTGGCTCCAAAATTGGATGGGCATCATCATCAGGCCATGTCACTGTGAAGTAATCCACACTGACAAAGGAATGATATATAAAATAATAGCAGTCTTGTTCTTCATTGATCTGGCATTGCATAGTACCAGACATAGAGGATGCATAGTGGTGGCCAACCCGTTAGCTACCTGCCCACTCGCTCAGCTGGGATCCCTTTGTATGGGGATTAAACACATCTGGCATCTCCCAAATCCCCATTTCACCCCAGAGTGTCTACTGATCCTCACAGTCCTAATGGCCATCCCTCCCACAGCACTCCTCCAATCTCCCTCCCAAGCCACCTCCTAGCAATTCACACTTCTCTGCAATGGCAATGTGCCACACCAGGCAGGGGAGGGTCATAAAAGAGGTGCAAGTCCCAGAGCAGAGGTGGTGAGTAACTGAGCATCGAGGTCTGAACAGGATGGCACATTACCAGTAAAACTGAGCCTTGCCTTGGAAGCCCCGCTAATCACACACCTCACCCTGCATCCACCACACTCTTTTGTTATAACAACATTTTTTCACCAAATTTTCAACATAGCCATTTTAAAACCTCTGCTCATGAACAGTGTCACTGTGATTTTCTTAATGTGTCCCATACATTGATTTCGCACACCAACTGCACCATTGTGTGCTACATGTGTGGAAACACATATTGGGTGAGATGTAAAAAATGACAGCTGTACTGCCCATAAGGAGGTGTGGTAAAATGGCAATGTTGAAAATCCAGAGTGAAAATATTAAAATTCATGAACTTACGTAGAGTGTGCGAGAACTGAGCAATGCAGCACAGAAACGGTCATTTTAGATGCCATCAAATTTGCAACATAGGCTTTTTGAGAACCCACCTTATGAACACTTGCACTGTCATTTCATTAATCAGTCCTAAAAGATGATTTTGCGCAGTGACCGCGAAATCACCCTTTGGGCCCGATTAACGCCATGACAGTTCAAAATTCATGAGGAGTTGTCCCAAAAGCCCCATGTTGAAAATTTGGTACCAAAATTCAAAAAAATGCCTGAGATATACATCAAAGTTGAAAAAACCCTATTTATGGCATTCTACAGCTTACCGGCATTTCCTCAGTTCGCGGTCGGCTTTGAAGAGTGCAGACGTGTTCCCGGTCCCCCGAAGATCATCGAGCTGGACTCCAGAGGTAAGTATGAGGTGAGGTGGGGGTGTGCGGAGGCAGAGTGTGCAGAGGGTGGGTGCAGATGGGCAGGGAGACCGCCGAGGGAACTTTTTTGTTTACAGGTTTGTTTTTTTTAGGAAGACGACACGGGACATTTGCCACACTGGGGTGGGCTCCCAGGGTGGCATCTGGAAGGCTGTTTGAGAGGGGCCTGGAGCCAATGGGGATTGGGCACCCCATCGGCCATAACAATTTTGCCACTCTGGGGTGGGCTGCAGTGGCACCTGAAAGTTTTGGGTGCAGCAGAGCTGACAGGGGATTGGGCACCTCATGGCCATACAGTGTGTGTGTGTGTGGGGAGCACTGCTCACTGAAATGGATAACTCCCTTTCAACTGTACGGCACTACATGTTCAACTGCTGTCATAGACAGCTGTAGCATTCATTGGAAAACTGCGGCCATGCCTGCAAATACATTGACTGAATTGAAAGACGGGTGTCACACCTCTGAAAACTCGGCTGATGGCACTATGTTTCCTGCACATGTATGCAAGCAAACATAAAAATGAAGGTAATAAATAAATAAATTGGGCAGACTGGGTGGGAAAGCAGCCTTTATCTACAGTACCATCAGATTCTGTTTCTATGAAGCTTGACAGGAGTGTGGCTGGGCAGAACCCTAATGTCTAGTCCATACTATTTGCAGAAATGATTTTCTATAGTTCTATGTGGTGGCATATGCTGTAAATTCTCCGTTGTGGGGGCCCATCCCTCCACAAAAGGAGATGGCATGCATGGCAGGCCATATAATACAATAAGAAATCAGATAGCTGTCACACCCCCTCCCCCCCACTGACTTGGCTGGAGCTAACTTGGTATATGATATACTGATGGGCTTGTCACTCCAGAGGAAGGAAGATAAGGTGGATTTCAAGGAGATGAACCATCCTCTAGGTAGGAACAAGCCTGTCATTCTCAGGGTATAGAGGGTACATGGTAAAATATTCATTTTAATAATATTTATTCTGACCCACAGTATTAGTAGGAGAGTCATTCACCTAGCCACGTCTGCCTTAACATAGGTCATGAGTTTGGTTATATTCTGTATGACTACAAGGCACCTGTCTCAGCTAATTTCAATTTCCAAATATTTCAAAGAGTTTTGAACCCATGTGACACTGCCAGAGCATGACTTCTGCTCTGTTGGTATATATATTTTATGGCACTATGGCTGTTTTGTCTATATTTAGGCTGTATCAGAGAGACATCCAAATGATGCTAGGGTCTCAACAATTGCTGGTATTGATACTTCTGGGTGTTCTAAATGTAAGAGGATGCATCCGCATAAGTCGATATGGCATACCTCTGTTTCACCACATTCACACCTGTGAGTCATCTCCCTGCAGTATGGCACATGTTAGTGGCTCTAGGTATAGATTAAATAGGAGGGGGGACAAAGAGCAGCTTAAATGTTTAAGCAATAACTACTGAGAAACCTGTCATTTCTGCTGGATTAATGACTGTTTGGAGGGATTGGTGGCCCGAGGTACAAATGAGGGCCACCTCTCTTCAGCCAGTCGTTAACCTAAGGACATGATCGGCTTCAAGGTTGTTTTTGTGATTATGCATCTAATCACAAGAACAATTTTCTTTGTTACTGTTTTTAAGGCTTTAGGCAGAGTGGTGCAAGCATTCAGCTGAGTGTCTCTGCCATGCCAGGCATTTCTAATAGATTTCAGACCAACCCAGCAGCCAATCAATGAGGTACTTTAGCTCACGAATAATTAATTAGACTTACAGTATAACTGAGATTTCAAACCATTACAGCACACCCTGGCTGATGGATGAAAATACAGAAGCCTAATCCATACTATGAATTCTGCTGGGAATCCAAACATTGCCAGGGTTGCAAACAATAGTCCCAACCCACTATATCAAAGGCATTCTCTGCATCTAGGGACACCAGGACCACAGGGTTCCATTGATGAATATCGACAACAATGTTGTCGATATTCTGCACAGCGATGAGAACAATGCTGACAATCGGCATTGTTCCCGTGGGGACAAAGTGTTTTTCTGCAGGGAGCTTTGCCCCCCACATCCCCCTCATCTCTAAATAACCAACTCTAAGTCAGAGTTGGTTGAGGATGGGGGCAAAACATTGGGTGAACAGCGCTGGTGAACAGCGGACCACCACATCAACCTGATGAGAATTGTAACTGTGGTGGACTTCGCAGTGTAAATGCAACTGTGCTGACATGATACCAGACCACAGGGGTCCTGGAGTCAACAGATGCAGAGATTATATATTGAAGATTCTTCATATGATCTTAGGATAGCCTGCCCTGCATAAATCCCACCTGGTCAAGCCCTTTTAATGCTTGTCACACCTTGAGACCCTCTCTGCCAAGACTCTAGCCAGGATTTTAATGTCTAAATTTAGCAATGAGAAGGGTCTGTAAAATTTCTGACTATCTCATGGTCTTCTCTTGGCTTTAGGATTACAGTATTCAGCACCTCGTAGAGACTGGAGTCCAGGAGTTCTTCGATGCATGCAAAATTATACAAAGTTGTCAAGTATGGGGTAATTTTCTCTTTCAATACCTAGTAGAAGTTTGAAGAGAAATCATCAGGCCCTGGATGCTTGTCCAATTCCAGTCCCTAATAGCTAAGTGTACCTCTGCAACTATAATTGGGCTTCCCAATACCTCTTTGTGGGTCTCCTTGATCTGGGATATGTCTGCCACTCTCAAAAAGGCCTGCCCTTCCTCAGGGTTCCAATGAGTTTCTGCTGCATACAAATTGTGAACTCCCCAAAACATTGTACTATCTCCCTCATCTTAGTTATGATGCTGATTCCCTGTTTTTTCATATGGCTGGTATCACTTTTACTGCCTGATTCTGTGTAATGCACAGTCAGAAGATTCTCAGCCTTTTTCTCTTGGTCTAAATAGTTGATTTTGGCCCTAAAGATGGCTCTCTCCACTCCCTCCTTTAGTAATGCTGCATATTTCTCTCTGTTCTGTATTAGTCAATGCCATTCCCCCTCAGGTGATGTCTCTTTTATGTTTTTTTCATGTTCCCTGATTACCTGGAGCAGTTCAATGCTCTCTGCTAATCTTTTGCATTTTGCAACTGTGGCAGGTCTGTTGAGCTCTCTACTTAGCATACACGTCTATGCCCCCATCTGCTATAAAAGTTTTGGACTAAATCCCTGTTTTACACAAAGAAGACGTCAGTACATTCCTTAATGTTTTTTAAACAGTCTGAGTCATTCAACAAGTGATTATTCATTCTCCATGACTGGTCGCTTCCTTGGGCATTTTGTGTGGTCAGAGAGAGGGTGATGAGTACATGGTCTGATACCACTGTGGATACAGCTACAACTTGGATTTGCCTCAGTAAAGAAATTGTTTAGTCTTCACAAGTTGATACAAAACTATAAAAAAAAAAATGTATTCTCTTCAGCAGCTCCCATAACAAGCACAGGAAACATTCTCTGACTATCACTGACTGCCTTGGTACTCTCCTTGAACAGGTGCAATTCTTTAAGTATCTTGGAGTTACCATAGACAGCGCTCTGTCATATGGAGTGCATATAGATAATATTGCTAAAGCTGTAAATATTCATACTGGTCTACGCTACAGACACAGACGATCTCTGACCCCTGAAGCCTTAAGAATAGCTGTACAGAGCCCTATTATTTCTATAATTGACTATGGACTGACCATCTATGGCTCTGTAACTGATCCCACCCTCAGGCATATCTCCACTACTCTTCACAAGACATGTCATCTCATCTAAGGAGCCCACCATTTCACCCACACGTGTGACCTCTATGCCCTAACTGGTTGGCTACAGCTTATAAATCTCATCAAATACCAAACGTGCCTGATGGGCAAGAAAATAACCTTAGACCTCTTGCCACTTGGAGTACAAGATCTTCAAAGTCCCCCTCATAATCCATGCCGCTCCCGAGGTTCTGAATCTCAGCTCCTACAGGTCCTTCATTGCCAAACCACCCAGTGGCAATAATTATTCACCTACAGGGCCCCCCTCTGGATGAATGCTCTCAACAGTGACATCTCCTCCAAAACTAAGCTGATCCTGTTCAAATCCAAGCTTTGGACACTACTTTCTACAGCTATCACCTGTGACTGTCTCCTTTAACCATGTTTTCCCATGCCTCAACCTTAGTACTCGACCTCTTTCATAGTAATTTAGTATTCTTGCCTCCTACCCCTCCTCCTCCATTCCCTACCCCCTTTCCACCCTTCCTCCCCTCCCCTTGCCCCACCTCTTCTCATATCCTCCACTCCCCCCCTCTCTTACTTTTCCCAGCCCACACTCCCACATGCCTTCCTACACCCTGTGCCCTGTTTGTCTTGACAAAGCCTGCTGGCCAATATCAGTGTACTGTATGCATTTTTCTGTTCCTGAAACTGATTAGAATAATGTGTCTCTGTTGTTTTACATTGACTGTCCATTATAATTCTGTACCTCCCATTTACCCTTTATTGTACCAAGCTTTACTGTCCACAAGGACATAGACAGGATGGAGGCAGTTCAGAGAACGGCAATTAAATTGGTGCAGGGTCTGCAACAGAAGCCATATGAAGAGAGACTTAAAAAGCTTAATATGTATACCCTTGAGGAAAGGAGGTGGGGGGGGACATGATAGAAACTTTCAGGTACTTCAAGGGACCCAACAAAGTCCAAGATGAGAACATCTTTCAGAAAAAGAGATGTTCAAGGACAAGGGGGCACAATTTGAAGACAGAGGAGGGAATGACTCAGGGGCAATGTGAGGTAGTATTGTTTCACAGAGAGAGTGTTGGATGCATGGAACCACCTTCTTGAGGAGGTTGTGGGGTCAAAAACATTGGGGGAATTCAAGAATGTATGAGACAGACATAAGGCAATTATAATGTGGGGGTAGGAGAAAGTAAGCTATTGGTTACATAGAATCTGCTGCTTATCCAATAGGTAGGGAAATGGGCAGACTAGGTGGGCCAAGCGGTCCTTATCGGCTATCAAAGTCTATGTTTCTATGTTAGACAAACTATATCTGAGCAAGGAGAACATGAATGTGTGGAAGGCCAGATTTGAGGAGCATATTGGTAGGGACCTGAATTTAAACTGATTAGGAGAGGGCAGCAGGGATCACAATACTCCCAGTCACCTGGAGAAGGAGGCCTACTGACCTCCCCACAAATCAGCATAGTGGGGGGGGGTCAGATGATGGACAGAATAATAATGGCAAGCAGGTGGGACAAGGATCAGGAGGGAGACAGGTGGACTAAGAGTGGAGGGGAACTCAAGCCATGGTAGAAGGTTGTGTCACTGAATGCAAGAAGCCTAGGGAACAAAACTGACCAAGCTGCATTCACTAATGGCAGATGGTAAGGTAGACATGGCTGTCATCACAGAGACATGGGCCACACTAAATCATTACTGAGACCTCTCTGTCACTGGCTGCAAGCTGCATAGAAGGGAATGGGAGAAGGAAAAGGGTGAGGAGTGGCTCTGTATGTGAAGGAGGAGATAACCTGTACAAGTAATAAGGAGACAAATGGAAGGACAGAGGTGCTGTGGGCACAGATACAATCAACAAGTGAAAAAAAGCTCAGGGTTGGAATGGTGTACAAACCACAGAACCGAAGTGAAGAATTAAACAAGTAACTAAGGTCCAGAACTGTGGAGACAGCCAGCAGGAGGGATGTACTGTAGTGCAAATAGAGGATTTCAATCTGCCTGGGGTAAACAGGCCAAAATGGTTATTAGATATGTTTTTTACATGGAACCAGAAAACCCGTAAAGGTAAAAGATGGAGCAAGGGAAATGTTGCTCAAAGTTCCAATTTAGAGATTGCCAGAGAACCATCAATAACAGCCGCTCCATTTTGAAACCTAACCACTTCCTTAAATGTGTCCCGAGACCACTTCACCTCCGAGTCTTCAATGAATGATTTTTTTTAAGTGGAGATGGAGGAAGATGAGGAATCAGGAGTGGAGCAACAACAAACACAGACCTAGTGATTCCTATGCCGAGACACAGCACTCGATCAGTTCAATTCCAGGAGGTCCAGGACACTGAAGGTGGATGAGATGGGGAGTGGAGAGAGCCAGAAGGAACAGGCATACGACAGATATGCTGCTACACAAGCAAACAGGAAAACAGAAATGAAAGGAGGACAACCAATCAATGAGGGGACGGGGCAGAGGGAAATACAAAAATAGGGAAACTACCAATGTCATAAATTTGTTGAAACTGGAACTTCTGGCTGCACAGCAATCCATACTTCAGACGGGACTTGACTTCATTCCAACTTGCAAGATTAGGAACTTTGATTTTTATGTGGATGTTCTGAAGTTCACCAGGAAGCTAAATCTTTAGGTACGTTTTTCTAAATCCAACCCGAATACTGTTATTAGTGCTGCTTTAAATGAAGTTAACACCTCACCGTATGATCACTCAGCTGAAATGAGTAGTAATCAATCTACACAGCCACATCAAGTTATAAGTGAATTAAGGAACCCCTGTACCTGTGTTTCTAATTATGCTTACACTGTTTTGATTTTTGAAAAACTGCTGTTAAATGAGATACAGAAATGTGAATCTAAACTGCAGAATATCCACTTTTTGAACATAAGTACTGTAGAGAGAATGGAAATAACAGAACTTAAAGGGACACTGCCAACCCCTTTAGGCCTCAAAGTATGCCAAGTTTAAAAAACACATTTTATGATTGTTCACATTCTATAGAAACTGTTAATGCAGTTGGTAGTTTTATTCAGATCCTTTTTTCTTTTAAAAAGTGAAAAACTGACTGCCCACCATACTGGTGTTACCACACAAAAACATGTTTGTTTACATTTCTTGACCAACTCCCACTGCATCTTTCCCTGACTCAGGAACACCCACAACACAATCTAGTCACTTATTATGCAGTGGGAGTAGGGGAGACTATTGTGTCATGAGTGGCAGCACTGTTTGAGGGTGTTTCTAATGTTCAGGAAGAGCGCAGTACAAGTAGTTCAGTGATATGAACAAAAACAAAGCTGGGCATTGCTTTACATTACCATGCGTTTTGGTTCTAATAAGCAAGGAAGCAGATAAAACAACCAGCAACATCAATGAATTTTAGATAAGATAAGCAATCATAAAATGTGGGGTTTTACCTAAAAATAATATGATGCAAAAAAGGTTGACAGTGTCCCTTTAATGACAATCCGCATATCACCATTAAACTGGCGGACAAAGGGGGGTCTATTGTAATTCTGGATACAGAGGATTATAAAATGGAGGTATTCTGTCAATTTGCAGATACAGACTTTTATGCTGCATTAAAAACTGATCAAAACTTGATGTTTAAAAATGAGATTGATAGGTATTTATTAAATGCTTACAGATACCATGTTGGATTTTCTCACTATTGCCCACCTTGTCAGACAGACTATTTAAAGAATAATGGATAAGTAAGTGTGTGTTATGAATTTTTTTTTCACACCTGAGGTTTATGCATCCATCACACACCGAGGGTGTGAAAAAAAAATTCATAACACACATATTTGACTATCTGTTATTTTTTATAATTGCTGGTGCAAATAGTTAGCCTCGAAGGCAGTTTCTGATGTGCTGCTAATCTGTCTCTGACACACATACACTCACACAAACACACACACAGTCTCTCTTACGCTGTCTCAAACTGACCTTTTTTTTAATTTTTTTACTCACTCCAGCGCTGTCACCCTTCCCTGACTTGAGGTACAGCCCATTCTGGATTTTACTGAGTGTTGCAGGCAGGATCAGCTAGATGAATAATAAAAAGTTAAAGAAAGCTTGGGAGCATGACAAGAAAATAGCAGTGCGTCGGTAAGCGGTGAGTGGAGCTGCCATGTTTTTCATTCTTTTCAGCCCACCCATACACAGAGTTCGGGCCAATGAAGTGGCATGGCAGAAATGAGTGGCAACTTACAACGGCACTAGTGAAAGAAAAGTTTTTTAAATGCCGTAATAACTAGTTTTTTGGTTATTACTGCATTTGATAGTACCCGTAATTGGGTTGATAAATAGGGTCACCAGTAATTATATAATCTTTACTGAAGATACACAAAACACTAAATAATCCCACCAGACACCCAATTCTCTTTGTTTGGGTTCATTAATGGAGTCATTGTCCAAATCTGTGGACCAACATGTTACAGTAGTCATTTGGTACCCACACTCCATTCCCATATCAAGGACACCATACATGTTTGGGGCATCCTGATGGATTTACAGATTGAGCTGGGGTGGCTTTTAGTTACCCTGGACATCCAGTCTTTATACACTAACATACCCCATGATGAGAGATTGGAGTTTCTGTCTTACTGGGTGAATAGGAAAACAAAATATTCTTCAAAATTTGTGTTGTTTTTGCGTACACTATCTAAGTTTATACTGACCACAAATTCTTTTTTGCTTCAGAATAATGCTTCCTGCAGGTCAAGAGTACTGCAATGAGGGCCATATTTGTCCCCACATATGCAAATTTGTACCTTGGCCTGTGAGAAAAAAGAGCTAGTTATGACCAAAGTGTAAATCCTTTTCATGTCAACTTGCAAATGCGCAAGCAACATATTGTGGTAGCTTGGAATAGAAGGTTTTGGAGGTGCAGTCGTGTTGTGGCCAGCTGCACCTCTGCTTTTTCAGACTGGGCTTTGTGGCATGAATGATATTGCATGCTGTCTATGACAGCAGTTGAAAAGCATGCCACCAACTTGAAACAATTTTGCCTCTGCAGTGAGGGAGCCACCCGACATTGCAGGGCATACCTTGTCTGGTGTAATATTTCAATATACATGGAGGGTGGTGGCTCACCACCCACCACTCACAGTCCCAAGGAAGTGGCTTCGGGGGTGCCCAATCCCCCTCTCAGCATATGTGCCCTCTTTACTGTTTTTGCTGTGCCAAGGGGATGCCCAATTATCCTTGGCATCATGCCCCCAAACACCGACATGCTTGCTGATGGGGTTGCCCAATCTCCCTGTCGGCATGTTTATCCCCCAATCGCATTGGCATCTTTCTGGCACTGCCCCACCCCATTGTATGTCACACTGGGAGCCAACCTCAGTGTGGTTAACATGACCCCCTGGGAGCCCACCCCATTGTGGAGACTGGAAAGGGCACCACAATCCGCACAGGGGTTGTGTACAGACCCCCATGTCAGGGGGAAGGAATGAACAAGGATATAATGGAAGACATTCTTAGAATGGCAGAGAAAGGGGAGATACTGTTGATGGGAGACCTGAATATGCCAGATGTTAACTGGAGCACATTTGCTGCAGCCACATCCAAGAGCAAGGCCATTCTTGACACCCTACAGGTGGCAGGCATTAGACAGCTAGTTTCGGAACCCACTCATGAGGGAGCAATCTTAGACCTCGTACTCTCAAACGGGGGCAGTGAGAGGATCTCAGATCTAGACATGGGTTGCCATCTGGGGACAAGTGACCATCAAACAGTGTGGTTCACGTTAAACTCAGCTACAGAGTCAAGCCATACAAAAGTGAGGGTACTGGACTTTAGGAGGGCTGACTTTGGCAAGATGGGAGAGTGCCTCAGAAAAGCACTAGCAAACAGGCTAGAAGGAGGTGTGGAGCAACAATGGGAATTATCAAACTGCCATCACAGAGGCAACAAGCCTTTGTGTGAAGCAAATAAACAAATCAAAATGAAAGAAAAAGCCACTATGGTTCTCAAGAGAGGTGGCTGTGAAAGTCAGGAAGAAAAGATAGCATTCCAGAAGTATAAGGAAACACAGAAGGAGCAGGACAGAGAGCTGTACCAGTTAAGACAGAAAGAAGCAGGAGGGAAGTCAGAATAGCAAAGGCCCAAACTGAGGAAAAGATAGCCAACTCAGTTAAGTGGGGGATAAAACCTTTTATAGGTACATCAGCGAGCATAGAAAGACAAAGGGAGGGATAGTGAGGCTGAATAGAATGAACGGTGGGTGGGCAGAGGGGGACAGTGAAAAAGCAGGAACACTGAACGAATATTTCTGCTCAGTATTCACAAAAGAGGAGGGGGAAGTGCCTAATCCAATTAACAGAAGCACTCTTGATAGGGGGGTTGATCCCAGTCCTTTCACAGAAGAAAGGGTTCTGCAAGAACTCCTAAAACTGAAGGTGGACAAAGCAATGGGTCCTGATGGAATTCACCCCAGAATTCTAAAAGAATTAAGGAAGGAACTAGTGAAACCACTGGCTACTCTTTTAATAAATCATGGGAGGATGATGTGGTACCCGAGGACTGCAGGAAGGTGGATGTGATTCCCCTTCACAAAAGTGGGACCAAGACAGAGGCAGGAAACTACAGACCTGTCAGTCTGACCTCTACGGTAGGGAAAGTGATGGAGTCACTTCTGAAGGAAAGAATAGTTGAGTACCTAGAGGTCAGTGGAGCACAGGATCCAAGGCAGCATGGGTTCACAGCGGGAAGGTCATGTCAGACGAATCCAATAGATTTCTTTGACTGGGTGACCAAAGTAGTAGACCAGGAGGGGCTGTGGACATGGCCTACCTAGACTTTAGCAAGGCATTTGACACAGTCCCACAAAAGATTATTAGTCAAATTAACCAGCCTGGGAGTGGGTCCCAGGGTGGTAGCCTAGTAAAACATTGGCTGGACAACAGGACACAGAAGGTAATTGTAAATGGAGTCCACTCTGAAGAAAGGGCGGTTACAGTGGGGTACCGCAGGGTTCAGTATTGGGTCCAGTCCTTTTTAATGTCTTCATCAGTGACATTGCAGAGGGACTGGAAGGAAAAGTATGCCTTTTTGCAGATGACACAAAGATCTGCAACAGGGTTGATACACAAGGAGGCGTGGAAAGGATGAAAAGGGACTTGGCAAGGTTGGAGGAATGGTCAGACGTATGGCAGCTAGGATTCAATGCAAAAGTGCAAAATAATGCACCTAGGAAACAAGAACCCAGGGGAAGAATACACAATGGGTGGGGAGGTAGTAACAACAACAAAACAGGAAAGGGACCTGGGGTAATCATATCAGATGGCCTTAAGGTTAGCAAGCAATGTGAGAAGGCAGTAGGGAGGGCCGGGGTATACTGGGATGTATAGGGAGAGGCATCAGCAGCAGAAAACAGGAAGTTGTTATCCTCTGTACAGACAGTTGGTGAGACCCCATCTGGAATACTGTGTCCAGTTCTGAGACCCCATCTCTGCAAGGACATAGACAGGATAGAGGCAGTCCAGAGGAGGGCAACTAAAATGGTGCAGGGTCTGCAAGAGAAGCCGTATGAGGAGAGACTAAAGGAGCTTAATATGTATACCCTTGAGGAAAGAAGGGAGAGGGGGACATGATAGAAACTTTCAAGTACCTCAAGGAATCAACAAAGTCCAAGAGGTAGCATCTCTCAGAAAAGAGACTTGCAAGAACAAGGGACACAATTTAAAGATAGAAGGAGGGCGGTTCAGGGCAATGTGAGAAGTATTATTTCACAGAGAGGGTAGTGGATGCATGGAACAGTCTTCCTGGGAAGTTGTGGGGTCTAAAACTGTGAGAATTCAAGAATGCATGGGACAGACATAAGGAATTCTTGTGGGGGGCAGGAAGATATAGGCTGTTGGTTAACTAAAATCTGCGGTCTATCCTGTAGGTAGGGAAATGGGCAGACTAGATGGGCCTAGCGGTCCTTATCTGCTGTCAAAGTCTATGTTTCTATGTTTCTATGTGGCTAACACCTGTGAAAAACAGAAAATGGTCTGCGGTTATTTATTTTTTTTATTTTAGTTATCTGAAACAAAGAAATGGTCCCTTGCCATCAGGTCCCCTCCACCAGCCCGCACCCACCCTCTGTGCACCCTTCATCCCCACACCCCTCCCTCACCCCATACTTACCTCCAGAGCCCAACACGATGATCTTCGGTGGAGTGGGAACACATCTGCACTCTTTAAAGCCAATCGCGAACTAAAGGAATGCTGGTAAGCTGCATAATGGCATGAATGTTTTTTTTCAACTTAGGTGGAGATCTCAGCCATTTTTGTGAATTTTGCTCCAGATTTTCAACATGGGGTTCTTGGGACCTCACCTCATGAACTCAGTCAATGTCATTTTGTTATTTGGTCCTGAAAGGTGATTTCACGGTCACTGTGCAGAGTCACATTTTGGGACTGATTAATGAAACAACAGTGTCAGTGTTCATGAGGTGGGCTCTCAAAAAGCCTATGTTGCAAATTTGGTGAAAATATTCCAAAAAAGGACTGTGTTGTGAGTATGCATTGTACAGTTTCTACACACACGCGTTACTTTAAGAATTTTTAATATTTTCACTCCAGATTTTCAGCATTGACATTTTTCACACCTCCTTATGAACAGTGCAGCTGACATTTTTCACAACCTGTCCAAAATGTGTTTTTGCACATGTGGCACACAATGTTAATGGTCGCTGTGGGAAATCAATGTTCAGGACAGATTAAGAAAATCACTGTGACACTGTTCATGAACAGAGGTCCCAAATGCCTATGTTGAAAATTTGGTGAGAAAATTCCACAAAATGACTGTGTTACAAGCATGCATTGTGCAGTTTCCATGCACACTCATAACTTTGAGAATTTTTATTATTTTCACTCCAGATTTTCAACATTGCCATTTTTGCGCACCTCCTTATGAACAGTATAGCTGTCACTTTTCAGATCCTGCCTCAAATGTGTTTTTGCACCTGTGGTGCACAATATCGTGGTCACTGTGGGAAATCAATGTTTGGGACAGATTAAGAAAATCACAGTGACACTGTTCATGAGTGGAAGTCCCTAAATGCCTATGTTGAAAATGTGATGACAAAATTCCACAGAATGACTGTGCTATGAGTGTGCATTGTACAGTTTGCATGCGCCCTCATAACTTTGAGAATTTTTAATATTTTCATTCCAAATTTTCAACATTGCCATTTCTTCACACCTCCTTATGAACAGTTCAATTGTCATTTCTCTCATTCTGCCTGAAATGTGGTTTTGCACATCTGGCACAGAATGGTGAGATCACTGTGGGACATCAACATTTAGGACAGATTAACAAAATCACAGTGCCACTGTTCATGAGCAGAGGTCCCAAATGATTTCATGAGGTGGGGTGACAAAAAGCCCATGCTGAAAATTTTGAGTGCAAATACCAACAAACACCCAGGGTGTTAGGGTTTCTAACCATAACATCCCACCCTGTAGAGATTGACTTGCGTCAGGGGTGTGACTTTGGATTGTCGGCTGTAATGCTCACACTATTCCACCCCCACCTCCACCTCCACCCTGCAATCACTGACAGGCATAAAAAGTGTGCCTTGCACTGTTCAGCCCCAAAGTTCACTCCATTCTCCTATACTGCACCTATCTCAATGTGTTTCCTTATGGAATGGGGAAGGTGTAAGGTCCAAGGACCCTAAGGCACAATGCAACACTTGTCGGACTCTGCAGGGTAGGGTGAGGTGAAATGGCATGCACGTTATGGTTGATGATCCAAAGGCACACCTCAATGCCTATCAGTCTCTTCAGGGTGGTGTGGGGTTGGCGTCACTTCCATACTTCACTGTCATTCCTATTATGCATCTCTCTAACTCCTGCAGTACCAATGTCAATGTCAGCAAGACAACATTAGGCATTGATAAATGCTTGTTTTGATTTAGTAAGTCTTTGGAAGCACTTTGTAGATGATATGCTGCTTGTGTGGCTGGGAGGGGTTGATGAGCTCTGTGAGTTCATTGACTACTTAGAGAGATAAAATTCTAATCTTAAATTTGATGCTCATTACAGTGATACAAACATCCAGTTCTTAGACCTGGATGTCACATGTATGCAGGATGGTACAATAGAGACAGATTTATATTGGAAGAAAACTAATCATAACAGTTTACTGTTGGCCAATAGCTGCCATCCCCACCACACCATCAGCAACATCCCAAAATCACAGTTTATGAGGGTCAGGAGAAATTGTTCTGGCCCCCATACCTTTAAACAGAGGATTAATGAATCACCTGAGTGCTTCACAGAGAGGGACTATAGCCAGACTCTTATTACTCAGGCAAGAGATGAGGGAAGTAGAATGGAAAGGATTGAGCTGCTTAACTATCAATCAATCTATCAATCAATCCATGATTTATTTATAAAATCTGCCATTCACAAAAGTATCATTTCACCTGTACAATAACATATAAAATATAGAATAAAAGTCAGTAAACTTTAAAATACACATCTAAAATCTCAAGAAACATCAGTGCTCAGGATAGGCAAGATTAAAAAGATGTGTTTTTAATGCAGATTTAAACCGCTCCACAGTCAGGCACTCTCTTATCTGAACAAACCAGCAAGGGACAGGGATCCAGAGCAAGTGTTGTTCATTACTCGATTTTGTGTTAATAGTTGGGCTATTAGAAAATGCCTTGATAAATGTTGGTATATACTAGAGACAAAGATGCAGGGAGATGCACATAATGCACTAACTTGCCATATACAGGAACAGCAGGATGGTATGGAACATATGTTTTCCTTCCAAGGCACAGAGAAAGTGAAAACTGGTCTCGGGGGGTGGTGATCAAGATCTACTCCTTAAAAGGCAGGAGGCTGTTTGGATCTACACCCTGGGAGCTATGAGTCCACAAGGTTTGAATGACAACATTGATCTGTCTCTGTTTCTGAGAAAAGCATGATGTTAGTCTCTCAATACTGATTGATGATTAGTGAATGGTTGTCATTAGGGGTTTGTATGGATGTATATATCATTTTTATAGTTAAACTATAATATTTATAGCAGAACTATAGTGTTTGGACATGGATATTGGCATGCCTCCTGTATCACTTGGGCCTTCCCCGACACCTTGCTAACTTTTTCTATTCTATTCTGTATTATATTACGTATATTGTCCTCCCCCCATACATGTCGGTCACATTTATGTGGTAAGAAAGATATACATATGTGTTCTGCTGACTTATGAATTATTAAGAATGTTTTTAGAATTACATAATTATCTGTTTTCATTGCCCACATTGTATATATTTTTATATTGGCAGTGGTGATATTACCTCTATAATGTATGGGGAATCCTTATTACTGTCTGAATTCAGACAGTTTACCACATTGTTATGGTATCAATGTGATGTCAAGAGGTTGTTAACCCTTCTTAACTATGTCATATCAAATACCATAACAACATGATCCTTAGTGCGCATGCTCAGATAAACAGCCATGGCAGTGAGCGTTAGTGTTGAGGAAGCTTGGAGCAATGAAAAAAAGTATGATTTTTTCAGCCCTTATCATGGGGCTTCTGACCAGTGGCCACGGTGGTTCCTCCATTAACTTTTATAGTGTTTTTAGCCCCATACACTATAAAAGCTAATAGATGGAAACTGACAATAACCACATTGAAATCCTATCTCACGGTTTCAGTGACAACTATAAACCTCTCAAGCTGCGCTCTCGAGGATTACCTAGTTGTCATAGAAACTGCTCAATGTGATTACATGGTTATTGTTGGTTTCCCATCCATTATCGTCTATGCTATACTCATGTATTCATCAGGTCCTGCCTCCCAGAGTCCACCTAAGACTCCTCTCGCACCCCGAGCGTTGCCCACGGATCCTGGCAGCATCAGCGCCGCCACCGCCGAACACACCGACTCTTTCCTCCCGCCCTCCTGGTCCTGCCTCCCAGAGCCCATCTAGGACTCCTCTCGCATCCCGAGCGGCACCCACAGATCCTGGTGGCATCAACGCCGCCACCGCCGAACACACTGACTCTTTCCTCCCACCCTCCTGCCTCCCAGAGCCAATCTAAGACTCCTCTCACACCCTGAGCAGCGCCCACAGATCCTGGCGGCATCAGCACCACCGCTGAACACACTGACCCTCAGCATCTGATTGAGGCACCTTTCCTGCCGAGCCAGCCAAACTGCTACGCTACCCTTGGAGCCCTCCAGCCGGATTGCCGGAGCGGCCGCTAGCCTGGGACTAATCTCTTCTTTCTGCATAGCTATTTTGAACTGTGAAATGACTACTGTTGCTGTCATACTACATAGCATAAAAGCACTGTAATGCAAACCTTGCCCATGTTATATTTAATTATTATCTCTATGAAGTGATACAGTCTTTTTGTGTAGAAATTATAGTCAGTTGCATCCCTCACTACTGCAAGCCTAGCTAGCTAGCTAGTTAATTTAACTAACTCCTGCCTTGCCCCATGTTGTTTCTACTCCTACTGTTGACGCCTTACTATTTTCCAAAGCTAGCCTGCCATCTTCCTTCTGCCTATTCTCTAAATCCCTGTTTTTGCGCTCCCTGGCACCACGTATTCTCTGCTTTTTTCCTTCCCTTAACTCCTGCACTAAGCTCTCTCTTTGTAGCCTGCCCCCTTCCCAGCCCATCTAAAACTTCAGCCTCCCTAAATCTCTACCTCCTGAATTGCTAATTCCTGTCCTTTGTCCTAAGTTCACACCCCAACCCCCTCTTCAAGTTCCAGCCTGTCTCCTGCCTTCCTTTGTTCCCCACAACTACCCACTTACTTAACCACTCTGTTTTCCTTGTTTCCCTCCCAGACTCCTCTCGGGCCCCGAGCGGCGCCCTGGGATCCTGGCGGCATCAGCGCCACCACCGAACACACTGACTCTTTCCTCCTGCCCTCCTGGTCCTGCCCCCTTGAGCCCATCTAAGGTAACTACCACTAAACTCCCACAGCCGCCCAGTTTCTAGCGCCTCCCTGATTGGTGCGCCTGCCGAGTTGGTGGCCCCTGATTGGACCGGCGATCAGCCCTCAGCATCTGATTGGGCGCCTTTCCTGCTAAGCTGTTACCCTACCCTTGGAGCCCTCCAGCTGGATTGCCAGAGTGGCCACTAGCCTGGGACTAGTCTCTTCTTTCTGCATAGCTATTTTGTCCCACCCCACCACCTCCCACATCACCTATTAAATATGCTACTTGCCCCCCCTTTCTACCTGCTCCAATCCTTTCCAAACAAGTACTACCCTCCCTCTTCTCCCCCAACTATCTTCCTAGTGCTTCTCGTGACCACTCCTCTTCTCCCTCTCTCTACACTGCCTCACTGTAGTGTGTACCGCTCTACACTCCCTATCTGTGCCTCCAGTACACTTGGCAATAATGGCACAATCAATAAGATACTTATTTTTGATCTTCTCCATTCTATTTTTCCTACCCCTTTTAACACCCCCTTTAAGTTGCTACCCTGCTTCCCCCCCACCCTCCGCTGAACTGACTCATCCTACAAATGCTCCCCAAATGTCCACAGCATCTCTTCCAGCTACTATCTGGTCTTGTTTCCCTATGAGCCCCACCACCTCGCTCTATTCCTATGGCTGCCTCCTAGTCTCCCTCTACCAAAGCAGATCCCACTTGCTCCACACTGCCTGCCCTACTGCCTCCCCTAAGCAGCACTTGCCCAAATCTTGGTGCCTCCACATACTTCGCCACCACCTAATCCTTGCCCTACTACTGCTGGCTGCAGGGGATATACACCCTAATCCCGGCCCAGCACCAACCCCTAGTCACAGCTACCCCCATGCCTAATCCCTCAGCCAAGGCCACCACAGACACTCGCTCTGGCTCCCTTCCACGGGAACTACGCCTACTCCATCTAAACATTCATAGCCTAGCCCCCAAGCTCGATCTATTCCAGGTTCTAGCCGCCCACCGTGCCCCTGACATAATCATCTTATCTGAGACCTGGCTAAACCCAAACCTCCCAGACCAAGCCATCACTATTCCACGATTCACTATCACATGGCAAGACCGACCCACCAGAGGTGGAGGGGTTGCTATCTACACTAGCTCAGCCCTACATTTTTCTGTCACTCTCTCAAAAGCTGAACCCAAAGCCTATGAGCTGCTTATGCTGAAATTGTCCCCTCCTTCCTCACTCCCCATCTTTGTGGCTGGTATTTATTGCTGCCCTTGCACCCCAGCCACAACAGTCACCGACCTTCTGAGCCAACTGATGTCTCTTGCCCAGTCGGGTGAACTATATGTCATGGGTGACTTTAACCACAACTGGCCAGCCTATGCTTTTAACATACCCGAACCGAGATATCTGCTCTCAACCTTACCCAGACCATTCTGGAACCTACAGGGTCAAACTATAAGACCAGAAACCACTCCCTTCTTGACTGGGCACTTAAATCCCATCCACACTGCGTCGTCAGCTCTGGCCTCCTTCCAGACTCCATTAGCGACCACCACCTAACCTACTTGGTCTGCAAAGTCCACCAAGTTAAATCCCCTCCCAAATTTATATTCCAACTGTCATATAAATCCCTAAACCTCTCCCCTCTCCTGGCAGAGCTAGCTCACTCAAACTGGGACCCAATCCTAAGATGCTCTAACATGGATGCTGCCCTGATGCACTTCCGTAACACCTTCCTTAGCACCTGGGACAAACATGTCCCCCTGCACTATGCTAGGGTCCGAGGGTCTCACCTTCCCTGGATATCATCCAAGCTGATAGCTTGCCAACAAGCCCATGACAGGGCATGGCGTAGTTACAAATCCATGCTCCTCCTAGGCGACAATATCACCTACCGCATGCTCCGAAACAAGTGCACAAAGGCCATCCGCTTTGCAAAGGCCGAATATTTTAACAACACCCTAAATGCAAATCTTGGGAGGCCTTCTAAATTCTGGAAAGTCATCAACTCCCTTTTCTCCCCCAACAACAAATCCTCCCCCCTCTTCTTCTCGCCCAAGGGACTCTACTCTCCGACCCCCTGATGATAGCTTCCGAGTTCAATTTCTACTTCACTACTTGTGCTACGACCCTCCTGGACTCCCTTCCTCCTGTAACCCCACCCACTCCCCAGACAGCTACCCCCCTACAGCCTGGCCAGAACCCTTTCTCTTTCAGACACATTTCCCCCATCGAAACCTTAGATGCCCTTCACTCCCTGAATCCCACCAAAGGTAAATCTCCTGACAGTCTCGACAACAAACTCTTCTTCCTATCTGCCCCGGCCATCGCTACTCCCCTTGCTGCCCTGCTAAATCTTTCATTCATCACTGAGTCACTCCCCACAGAGTGGAAACATGCCACTGTCCTACCACTACCAAAAGGAGGTGACCCTACCTCCGCTGCTAACTACCGCCCCATCTCCCTCCTCCCCACTCTCGCCAAACTCCAGGAACACCTAATACTATCTCAACTGTCCCACTTTTTCTCTGAAACTAACTTCTTCACTCCATTCCAGTCCGGTTTTAGAAAAAAACACTCTACCACCACCTCCCTACTAAGACTCATGGACTCCATCCTCTCTGGGATGGACAAAGGACAAATTACTTCCGCTATTTTCATCGACCTAGCCAAAGCATTCGATACGGTATCCCACTCCCTCCTACTATCCTGCCTATCAGGTGCTGGGCTATCAGCATCGGCCACAAATTGGTTCACTGCCTACCTACAAAATAGAACCCAATCTACAAAAATAGCTGACTGCACCTCCCCCCACCGCTCCCTATTACCACCGGCGTTCCCCAGGGATCAGTCCTTGGCCCCATTCTCTTCTCCATCTTACTAAATGATCTGCCAAAGGCTTGCTCCACTACCTCAATTCACATGTACGCTGATGACATGATCCTCATTACTTCCGGCCGTACCTACGAAGAAGCCACCTCTAATCTTCAGACTGACTTCAACAAAGTACAACACTGGTTCAACTCCAACCAACTCTCTCTAAATGCCAAGAAAACAGTCTCTATGTCTTTCGGCACTAGACAGAGACTATCCAGACTTACATCCCCTCTGATCTTCCGTACCCTAAATAACACCATCCTTGAAGACGTGCCCTCCTTTAGGTACCTGGGGGTTTGGCTTGATCACCACCTCTCCTTTTCCACACACACATAGACGCCATCCTATTAAAACTGTGCCCTAAGTTAGGCACCCTCTATAGAAACCGCACTAGGCTTCCGCTTCCTGTGAGACGTGAAATAGTCCAGAAAATGATTCTACCTTCCTTCGACTACTGCAATGTAGTTTGCAGCTCTGCCTCCAAGTCCACATTATCCAGACTGGACCCTCTCTTCAATGCTTTCTGCCGCTTAGCCCTCAATGCCCCCTTGCACCCATCACTGCGAGCTGTTCCATTCGCTGGCCCTTCCATCCCTGAGCAACCGGCGCCTACTTCACAGTGCTAAATTTGTTTCTAACTTCTGGCTCGGTTCCCTTCTGCCCTACCTCGTCTCCTCCCTATCTTCCCCACCAACCCCCGCCCATGCCCTCAGGTCTACAGACTCCAGGCTATTAGTAATCCCTCACCGAAGGACCTCTGCAGGCCAATTGGCTTTCTCTTATCTCCTCCCTAAGCTCTGGAATGACCTGCTGGCCCAAATCTGCCATTCTTCCTCCAAACACTCTCTATCCTCTGCCCTCACTAACTTTTTTGCACCCAATTGTACCTGCCCCTGACCTCCCCCCCGTCTGATTCTCTTCCCCCCGATCCCCTCCTCCTTACTTGCCTGACCAGCGGCTTGGCCCTCGCCCAGATGACTGGCTTATATATTGCCCTAAACAACCCATGCACTTACCCTCTCATGACACTTCTGCTATCTCCCTTCTTATTCCCATCAACATCTTCCCTAAGTCAACCCCCTCATCTTTCCCTGTGTTTACTACCCAGACCTGTCACCTCTCCCTGCCCCAAGCTCATGCTTCCATTTCTCTCTGCCAACTTGGTGCATCATACTTCAAATCAATCTCTAGATATAGGCACTTATGTAATCATGTATAGTTCTAGATGTGTAATCAAATATGTTATGCCACCCTCCTTGTGGCACATGTATGTAGTGTCTCCTCATGTAACAAGTTTGTAATAGCACACTTAACTATGTAATAATTGCTTGATTTGCTTGACTCCAAGTTCAACCTATTGATTGTTTTATGTATACCCTTCTCCCTTGTAACCCCCCCCCAGGTCGCACCATGAGAGGAGCATCTTTTTGCTCAGTGTGCCTCTCCTGGTGAAACATTTTCAATAAATAAACAATAAATAAATAAATATATATATATATACATATTGTGCTACCATAGTTAGGGTTGAGGAGCCATTTCTATGTTAAACCCCAAAACTTTGCACCTTAATAACTTTGCAACAGTTTGATGGATTTGCCTGAAATTTGGAATATGTGATCAAGAACCATAGGCCTTGGGATCTGCCAAGTTTCGTAGTGGTTGGATATACATCTACGGAGTTATTAAGTGTGATCTGTCTGACGATTACGCTTTTCTGGAATTCTATGGTCGCTACCTACAGGTCGATAGTTTATGCCGATCGCCCGAAATCTTCAGGGAACGATGCGGGGGTCCCGATGTGCCTTTTGAATATTTGGTGAAAAATATTAAACGGTTCAAAGTTATTCAAAACAGTTTCCCATTATAAATCAATGGGGAAAGTTAACAAAAAGTTCGACAGTGTCGCAAATGCATTTTTACTTTCTCAAATGGGCCTGTTACTTTCGCAAATCCGCCATTTTGTTTTCAGTTGGTGATCAGAAAAATGGTTGGCATTTAAATTTGAGACCCTCTAGCAACCTAATTATTTTTGTATTCACCTAGTCGGGCCCTGTGGATGCTTGCCATGTCTTTATTTTGTGTTAAAACACCTCAGAAATATGTTTTTCAAATTTCTGGAAAAAGTACTTTCGCAAATTACTTTCATGCTCATGAAAGTGTTGAACTTTCGTGTGAAAGCTTTCCCAAATTTCGACAGTAGTTTTCCATCTGTGGGAAAGTGACAGCGATTCTTTGGCACTGCGCTGCAAAAGAACCGTTGGGAGTTTTGGGCTGAAATTTGGAGGGAACGGAGCTAACATCTCACAAATGTGCCTTTCAGTGGTTTGGTGAAAAAATATTACATGGCAGCAAAGTTATGGCACTCCAAAGTTGATGTTTTTTCCCATAGGATAACATTACGGCACCCGATGCATTACAGAAATCCTTTTGATCCCTGCTGCAAAATAACGGTTTGGTCTTTTTTGCTGAAATTTGGAGGGAAGACAGCCAAGCGCCCACAGATGTGCCTTTCAGTGGTTTGGTGAAAAAATATTAAAAGGGAGGCAAAGTTATGGCGCTCCGAACTTCTCTTTTTTTCCCATAGGATAACATTACGGCTTCGCCGTGCCTTTCAGGGCCCGTATCTCGGAAACGGTGCGAGATACAGACTTTTCGTCGGAAAACTTCTTAGCCCCCTAATGGGGATTAAGTGCCAAATTAGCCAGGACAGTTGTAAATAATATGACTTTAAAATTTTTTTCTACGTCGTACGGTTCCTGAGATATAACATATTTAGTATTCCAAGTTCTCATTTTGTGCGCCGATACTCATTATTATGCATACATTATTTGTACTCACTGTCTTTCTCTATGCAGGTTTGGGGGAAAACCAGCCTGTGCACTTACATTACTGTTACTGTTGCCCACTTGCGGTTATGTACCCGTTTCACTTACCTTTGACGTCTGCGCCACCATGTGCGTTATCCTTTGCGAATTCATTTGCGCTTGCGTTTCTGTTATTTTTTGCCATTTCTGTCTACAGTACTGTTTATCTTTCTGTTTCACTTTACGTCACCATGCCCATTGACATTTCTGTTTGCAGGCACCATGTTCCTCTGTGACAACACTTCACGTGGCAGACCGTTCGGTCTACGCCACCATGTGCATTACCCTTTCTGTTCTCATTTGCACTTGTGTTACCATGTGCCCCACTGTTAGCATTTCTGTTTGCATTGCTGTTCCTGTTAGTATGCCACAAGACATCATGTGGCGGGGCGGGGCCCTCTCTGCCGCTGCATTACATTCACTATTTCTTGTCATCATTCTCAAAAAGAAGGGCAATTAGAGGCAAAATACTCCATTTAATGCATTAGTCAGGGTTGTTCCACAGCGACAAAAGTGAGGAAATTTGCTGTTAGGGTTGAAAACCCCCTTGAACCTCTCCGACCACCCAACCGGCACTGGGGTGTGCATTGGGATCGTGGGTCCTAACCCCGCGCTCCCGTCGCTGCATTACATTCACTATTTCTCATTATCATTCTCAAAAAGATGGGCAATTAGAGGCAAAATACTCCATTTAATGCATTAGTTAGGGTTGTTCCACAGCGACAAAAGTGAGGAAATTGCTGTTAGGGTTGAAAACCCCCCTTGGACCCCCTGCCCACCCCCAACTGGCACTGGGGTGTGCATTGGGATCGTGGGTCCTAACCCACGCTCCCGCCGCTGCATTACATTCACTATTTCTCATTATCATTCTCAAAAAGATGGGCAATTAGAGGCAAAATACTCCATTTAATGCATTAGTCAGGGTTGTTCCACAGTGACAAAAGTGAGGAAATTCGCTGTTAGGGTTGAAAACCCCTTGGACCCCCCCACCCCCAACTGGCACTGGGGTGTGCATTGGGATCGTGGGTCCTAACCCGCGCTCCCACCGCTGCATTACATTCACTATTTCTCATTATCATTCTCAAAAAGAAGGGCAATTAGAGGCAAAATTCCATTTAATGCATTAGTTAGGGTTGTTCCACAGCGACAAAAGTGAGGAAATTCGCTGTTAGGGTTGAAAACCCCCCTTGGACCCCCCCGCCCACATCGCAAACTTGCACTGGGGTGTGCATTGGGATCGTGGGACCTAACCCAGCTCCAGCCACTGCATTACATTTCACTATTTCTTGTTATCATTCTCAAAGAAGGGCAATTACAGGCAAAAAATTCCATTTAATGCATTAGTTAGGGTTGTTCCACAGCGACAAAGGTGAGGAAATTCGCTGTTAGGGTTGAAAACCCCCCTTGGACCCCCCGCCCATCCCGCAAACTGGCACTGGGGTGTGCATTGGGATCATGGGTCCTAACCCGCGCTCCCGCCGCTGCATTACATTCACTATTTCTCGTTATCATTCTCAAAAGATGGGCAATTAGAGGCAAAAACTCCATTTAATGCATTAGTTAGGGTTGTTCCACAGCGACAAAGTGAGAAATTCGCTGTGGGTTGAAAACCCCCTTAGACCCCTCGCCCACCCCCAACTGGCACTGGGGTGTGCATTGGGATCGTGGGTCCTAACCCGTGCTCCCGCCGCTGCATTACTTTCACTATTTCTCGTTATCATTCTCAAAAAGAAGGGCAATAAGAGGCAAAAAATCCATTTAATGCATTAGTTAGGGTTGTTCCACTGCGACAAAGTGAGGAAATTTGCTGTTAGGGTTGAAAACCCCTTGACCCCCGCCCCTCCCCCAACTGGCACTGGGGTGTGCATTGGGATTGTGGGTCCTAACCCACACCCGCCCGCTGCATTACAATCACTATTTCTCATTATCATTCTCAAAAGAAGGCGCAATTACAGGCAAAATTCCATTTAATGCAATAGTTAGGTTGTTCCACAGCGACAAAAGTGAGAAATTCGCTGTTAGGGTTGAAAACCCCTTGACGTCCGCCCACCCCATAAACAGGCACTGGGGTGTGCATTGGGATCGTGGGTCCTAACCGCGCTCCCCCGCTGCATTACATTCACTATTTCTGTTATCATTCTCAAAGATGGGAAATTAGAGGCAAAACTCCATTTAATGCATTAGTTAGGGTTGTTCCACAGTGACAAAAGTGAGGAAATTGCTGTTAGGGTAGAAAACCCCTTTGACCCCGCCCACCCCTAACTGGCGACTGGGGTGTGCATTGGGATCGTGGATCCTACTGATGCTCCCGCCACTGCATTAACATTCACTATTTCTGTTATCATTCTCAAAAGAAGGGCAATTAGAGGCAAAAATCCATTTAATGCATTAGTCAGGGTTGTTCCACAGCGACAAAGTGAGAATTTGCTGTTAGGGTTGAAAACCCTTGGACCCCCACCACCCCCAACTGGCACTGGGGTGTGCATTGGGATCGTGGGTCCTAACCGCGCTCCCGGCGCTGCATTACATTCACTGTTTCTCGTTACCATTCTCAAAAACAAGGGCAATTACAGGCAAAAAATTCCAATTAATGCATTAGTTAGGGTTGTTCCACAGTGACAAAGGTGAGGAAATTCGCTGTAAGGGTTGAAAACCCCACTTGGACACCCCACCCAACACGCAAACTGGCACTGGGGTGTGCATTGGGATCGTGGATCCTAACCCACGCTCCCGTCGCTGCATTACATTCACTATTTCTCATTATCATTCTCAAAAGAAGGGCAATTGAGGCAAAATACTCCATTTAATGCATTAGTTAGGGTTGTTCCACAGCGACAAAATTGAGAAATTTACTGTTAGGTTAAAACCCCTTGGACCCCCTACCACCCCAACCGGCACTGGGGTGTGCATTGGGATCGTGGGTCCTAACCGTGCTCCCAGCTGCATTACATTCACTATTTCTCATTATCATTCTCAAAAGAAGGGCAATTACAGGCAAAAATTCCATTTAATGCATTAGTTAGGTTGCTCCACAGTGACAAAGTGAGGAAGTTCGCTGTTAGGGTTGAAAACCCCCCTTGGACCTCCCTGCCCACCCCCAACTGGCACTGGGGTGTGCATTGGGATCGTGGGTCCTAACCCGCGCTCCCGCCGCTGCATTACATTCACTATTTCTCGTTATCATTCTCAAAAAGATGGGCAATTAGAGGCAAAATACTCCATTTAATGCATTAGTCAGGGTTGTTCCACAGCGACAAAAGTGAGGAAATTTGCTGTTAGGGTTGAAAACCTCCTTGAACCCCCGCCCACCCCCCCAACCGGCACTGGGGTGTGCATTGGGATCGTGGGTCCTAACCCGCGCTCCCGCCGCTGCATTACATTCACTATTTCTCATTATCATTCTCAAAAAGAAGGGCAATTACAGGCAAAACATTCCATTTAATGCATTAGTTAGGGTTGTTCCACAGCGACAAAAGTGAGGAAATTCGCTGTTAGGGTTGAAAACCCCCCTTGGACCCCCGCCCAACCCCAAACTGGCACTGGGGTGTGCATTGGGATAGTGGGTCCTAACCAGCTCCCGCGCTGCATTACATTCACTATTTCTCATTATCATTCTCAAAAGATGAGAATTAGAGGCAAAATACTCCATTTAATGCATTAGTCAGGGTTGTTCACATGTGACAAAAGTGAGGAAATTTGCTGTTAGGGTTGAATAACCTCCTTGAACCCCCCGCCCACCCCAACTGGCACTGGGGTGTGCATTGGGATCGTGGGTCTAACCGCGCTCCACCGCTGCATACATTCACTAGTTCTCGTTATCATTCTCAAAAGATGGGCAATTAGTGGCAAAAACTCCATTTAATGCATTAGTTAGGGTTGTTCATAGTGACAAAAGTGAGGAAATTCGCTGTTAGGGTTGAAAACCCCCTTGGACCCCGCCCACCCCCAACTGGCACTGGGGTGTGCATTGGGATCGTGGGTCCTAACCCGCTCCCTCGCTGCATTACATTCACTATTTCTGTTATCATTCTCAAAAGAAGGGCAATTAGAGGCAAAAATTCCATTTAATGCATTAGTTAGGCTGTTCCACTGTGACAAAAGTGAGGAAATTAGCTGTTAGGGTTGAAAACCCCTTGGACCCCCCACCTCCAAACTGGCACTGGGGTGCATTGGGATCGTGGGTCCTAACCCGCGCCCACTCGCTACTTTCACTATTTCTCGTTATCATTCTCAAAAATAAGGGCAATTACAGGCAAAAAATTCCATTTAATGCATTAGTTAGGGTTGTTCCACAGCGACAAAGGTGAGGAAATTCGCTGTTAGGGTTGAAAACCCCCCTTGGACCCCCCACCCACCCAGCAAACTGGCACTGGGGTGTGCATTGGGATCATGGGTCCTAACCCGCGCTTCCACCGCTGCATTACATTCACTATTTCTCGTTATCATTCTCAAAAAGATGGGCAATTAGAGGCAAAAAACTCCATTTAATGCATTAGTTAGGGTTGTTCCACAGCGACAAAAGTGAGGAATTGCTGTTAGGTTGAAAACCCCATTGGACCCCACCACCCCCAACTGGCACTGGGGTGTGCATTGGGATCGTGGGTCCTAACCCCACTCCCGCTGCATTACATTCACTATTTCTCGTTATCATTCTCAAAAGAAGGGCAATTAGAGGCAAAAAATTCCATTTAATGCATTAGTTAGGGTTGTTCCATAGCGATAAAAGGGAAGAAATTAGCTGTTAGGGTTGAAAACCCCCTTGGACCCCGCCCACCCCAACTGGCACTGGGGTGTGCATTGGGATCATGGGTCCTAACCCGCCTCCCACCGCTGCATTACATTCACTATTTCTGTTATCATTCTCAAAAGAAGGGCAATTAGGCAAAAAAAATCCATTTAATGCATTAGTCAGGGTTGTTCCACAGTGACAAAGTGAAATTTGCTGTTGGGGTTGAAATCCCCTTGGACCCCACCCCAACCCGGCACTGAGATGTGTGTGGGATCATGGGTCCTAACCCGCGCTCTGCTGCATTACATTCACTATTTCTCGTTATCATTCTCAAAAGAAGGGCAATTACAGGCAAAAATTCCATTTAATGCATTAGTTAGGGTTGTTCCACAGCGACAAGGTGAGAAATTCACTGTTAGGGTTGAAAACCCCTTGGACCACCCACCACCGCAAACTGGCACTGGGGTGTGCATTGGGATCATGGGTCCTAACCCATGCTCCCGCCGCTGCATTACATTCACTATTTCGTTATCATTCTCAAAAGATGGGCAATTAGAGGCAAAAACTCCATTTAATGCATTAGTTAGGGTTGTTCCACAGCGACAAAAGTGAAGAATTGCTGTTAGGTTGAAAACCCCATTGGACCCCGTCCACCCCCAACTGGCACTGGGTGTGCATTGGGATGTGGGTCTAACCCGCGCTCCCTCGCTGCATTACTTTCACTATTTCTCGTTATCATTCTCAAAAAGATGGGCTATTAGAGGCAAAAAACTCCATTTAATGCATTAGTTAGGGTTGTTCCACAGCGGCAAAAGTGAGGAAATTCGCTGTTAGGGTTGAAAATCCCCCTTGGACCCCCTCGCCCTCCCCCAAACTGGCACTGGGTTGTGCATTGGGATCGTGGGTCCTAACCCACGCTCCCGCCGCTGCATTACATTCACTATTTCTCATTATCATTCTCAAAAAGGAGGGCAATTAGATGCAAAATACTCCATTTAATGCATTAGTTAGGGTTGTTCCACAGCGACAAAAGTGAGGAAATTTGCTGTTAGGGTTGAAAACCCCCTTGAACCCCGCCCCCCCAACCGGCACTGGGGTGTGCATTGGGATCGTGGGTCCTAACCCAAGCTCCCGCCGCTGCATTACATTCACTATTTCTCATTATCATTCTCAAAAAGAAGGGCAATTACAGGCAAAAAATTCCATTTAATGCATTAGTTAGGGTTGATCCACAGCGACAAAAGTGAGGAAATTCGCTGTTAGGGTTGAAAACCCCCCTTGGACCCCTTCGTCCACCCCACCAACTGGCACTGGGATGTGCATTGGGATCGTGAGTCCTAACCCGCACTCCCTCCGCTGCATTACTTTCACTATTTCTCGTTATCATTCTCAAAAAGATGGGCTATTAGAGGAAAAAACTCCATTTAATGCATTAGTTAGGGTTGTTCCACAGCAACAAAAGTGAGGAAATTCGCTGTTAGGGTTGAAAACCCCCCCTTGGACCCCATGCCCACCCGTAAACTGGCACTGGGGTGTGCATTGGGATCGTGGGTCCTAACCCGCGCTCCCGCCGCTGCATTACATTCACTATTTCTCGTTATCATTCTCAAAAAGATGGGCAATTAGAGGCAAAAAACTCCATTTAATGCATTAGTTAGGGTTGTTCCACAGCGACAAAAGTGAGGAACTTTACTGTTAGGGTTGAAAACCTCCTTGACCCCCCCGCCCACCCCCCCAAACGGCACTGGTGTGTGCATTGGGATCGTGGGTCCTAACACGTGCTCCCGCAGCTGCATTACATTCACTATTTCTCGTTATCATTCTCAAAAAGAAGGGCAATTACAGGCAAAAAATTCCATTTAATGCATTAGTTAGGGTTGCTCCACAGTGACAAAAGTGAGAAATTCGCTGTTAGGGTTGAAAACCCACTTGGACCTCCTGCCCACCCCCACCTGGCACGGGGTGTGCATTGGATCGTGGGTCCTAACCCGCGCTCCGGCTGCATTACATTCACTATTTCTCGTTATCATTCTCAAAAAGTTGGGCAATTAGAGGCAAAATACTCCATTTAATGCATTAGTCAGGGTTGTTCCACAGCGACAAAAGTGAGGAAAATTGCTGTTAGGGTTGAAAACCTCCTTGAACCCCCGCCCACCCCCCAACCGGCACTGGGGTGTGCATTGGGATCGTGGGTCCTAACCCGCGCTTCCGCCGCTGCATTACATTCACTATTTCTCGTTATCATTCTCAAAAAGAAGGGCAATTACAGGCAAAAAATTCCATTTAATGCATTAGTTAGGGTTGCTTCAAAGTGACAAAAGTGAGGAAATTCGCTGTTAGGGTTGAAAACCCCCCTTGGACCCCCTCACCCAACCTGCAAACTGGCACTGGGGTGTGCATTGGGATCGTGGGTCCTAACCCGCGCTCCCGCCGCTGCATTACATTCACTATTTCTCATTATCATTCTCAAAAAGATGGGCAATTAGAGGCAAGATACTCCATTTAATGCATTAGTCAGGGTTATTCCACAGCGACAAAAGTGAGGAAATTTGCTGTTAGGGTTGAAAAACCTCCTTGAACCCCCCCGCCCACCCCCAACTGGCACTGGGGTGTGCATTGGGATCGTGGGTCCTAACCCGCCTCCCGCGCTGCATTACATTCACTATTTCTCGTTATCATTCTCAAAAAGATGGGCAATTGAGAGCAAAAACTCCATTTAATGCATTAGTTAGGGTTGTTCCATAGTGACAAAAGTGAGGAAATTCGCTGTTAGGGTTGAAAACCCATGGACCCTACCCCCCAACTGGCACTGGGGTGTGCATTGGGATCGTGGGTCTAACCGCGCTCCCGCTGCTGCATTACATTCACTATTTCTCGTTATCATTCTCAAAAGAAGGGCAATTAGAGGCAAAAATTCCATTTAATGCATTAGTTAGGGTTGTTCCACAGCGACAAAGTGAGAATTCGCTGTTAGGGTTGAAAACCCCCCTTGACCCCCGCCCACCTCGCAAACTGGCACTGGGGTGTGCATTGGGATCATGGGTCCTAACCCGCGCTCCCGCCGCTGCATTACTTTCACTATTTCTCGTTATCATTCTCAAAAAGAAGGGCAATTACAGGCAAAAAATTCCATTTAATGCATTAGTTAGGGTTGTTCCACAGCGACAAAGGTGAGGAAATTCGCTGTTAGGGTTGAAAACCCCCCTTGGACCCCCGCCCATCCAGCAAACTGGCACTGGGGTGTGCATTGGGATCATGGGTCCTAACCAGCTCCGCCGCTGCATTACATTCACTATTTCTCGTTATCATTCTCAAAAGATGGGCAATTAGGGCAAAAACTCCATTTAATGCATTAGTTAGGGTTGTTCCACAGCGACAAAGTGAGAAATTCGCTGTTAGGGTTGAAAACCCCCTTGGACCCACCGCCCAACCCCCAACTGGCACTGGGGTGTGCATTGGGATCGTGGGTCCTAACCACGCTCCGCCCGTACATTCACTATTTCTCATTATCATTCTCAAAAAGAAGGGCAATTAGAGGCAAAAATTCCATTTAATGCATTAGTTAGGGTTGTTCCACAGTGACAAAAGTGAGGAAATTTGCTGTTAGGGTTGAAAACCTCCTTGAACCCCCGCCCACCCCCATCCTGCACTGGGGTGTGCATTGGGATCGTGGGTCCTAACCAGCGCTCCAGCCGCTGCATTACATTCACTATTTCTCGTTATCATTCTCAAAAGAAGGGCAATTACAGGCAAAAATTCCATTTAATGCATTAGTTAGGGTTGTTCCACAGTGACAAAGTGAGGAAATTAGCTGTTAGGGTTGAAAACCCCTTGGACCCCCGCCACCCAAACTGGCACTGGGGTGTGCATTGGGATCGTGGGTCCTAACCCGCTCCGCCGCTGCATTACATTCACTATTTCGATTATCATTCTCAAAAGATGGGCAATTAGAGGCAAAAACTCCATTTAATGCATTAGTTAGGGTTGTTCCACAGTGACAAAAGTGAGAAATTCGCTGTTAGGTTGAAAACCCCCTTGGACCCCCCCACCCCAAACTGGCACTGGGGTGTGCATTGGATCGTGGGTCCTAACCCACCTCCTCCGCTGCATTACATTCACTATTTTCAGTTATCATTCTCAAAAGATGGGCAATTAGAGCAAAAACTCCATTTAATGCATTAGTTAGGGTTGTTCACAGCGGCAAAGTGAGGAAATTCGCTGTTAGGGTTGAAAACCCCTTGGACCCCCGCCCTCCCCCAACTGGCACTGGGTGTGCATTGGGATCGTGGGTCCTAACACGCCCCGCCGCTGCATTACATTCACTATTTCTCGTTATCATTCTCAAAAGAAGGGCAATTAGAGGCAAAATTCCATTTAATGCATTAGTTAGGGTTGTTCCTAGCGACAAAAGAGGGAAATTTGCTGTTAGGGTTGAAAACCCCTTGAACGCCCCGCCCCAACCGGCACATAGGGTGTGCATTGGGATCGTGGGTCCTAACCCAGCTCCCCCCGCTGCATTACATTCACTATTTCTCATTATCATTCTCAAAAGAAGGCAATTAGAGGCAAAAACTCCATTTAATGCATTAGTTAGGGTTGTTCCACAGCGACAAAAGTGAGGAAATTCGCTGTAGGGTTGAAAACCCCCTTGGACCCCGCCCACCCACAACTGGCACTGGGGTGTGCATTGGGATGTGGGTCCCAACCACGCTCCCGCCGCTGCATTACATTCACTATTCTCATTATCATTCTCAAAAGATGGGCAATTAGAGGCAAAAACTCCATTTAATGCATTAGTTAGGGTTGTTCCACAGCGACAAAAGTGAGGAAATTCGCTGTTAGGGTTGAAAACCCCCCTTGGACCCCCCGCCCACCCAGCAAACTGGCACTGGGGTGTGCATTGGGATCATGGGTCCTAACCCGCGCTCCCGCCGCTGCATTACATTCACTATTTCTCGTTATCATTCTCAAAAAGATGGGCAATTAGAGGCAAAAACTCCATTTAATGCATTAGTTAGGGTTGTTCCACAGCGACAACAGTGAGGAAATTCGCTGTTAGGGTTGAAAACCCCCCTTGGACCCCTCGTCCACCCCCAACTGGCACTGGGGTGTGCATTGGGATCGTGGGTCCTAACCCGCGCTCCCTCCGCTGCATTACATTCACTATTTCTCATTATCATTCTCAAAAGAAGGCAATTAGAGCAAAAAATCCATTTAATGCATTAGTTAGGTTGTTCCACAGCGACAAAGTGAGGAAATTTGCTGTTAGGGTTGAAAACCCCTTGAACCCCCGCCCACCCCCAACTGGCACTGGGGTGTGCATTGGGATCGTGGGTCCTAACCCGCTCCCCCACTGCATTACATTCACTATTCTCGTTATCATTCTCAAAAGATGGGCAATTAGTGGCAAAAACACCATTTAATGCATTAGTTAGGGTTGTTCCACAGTGACAAAAGTGAGGAAATTCGCTGTTAGGGTTGAAAACCCCCCTTGGACCCCCACCCACCCCACAAACTGGCACTGGGGTGTGCATTGGGATCGTGGGTCCTAACCCGCGCTCCCGCCGCTGCATTACATTCACTATTTCTCATTATCATTCTCAAAAAGATGGGCAATTAGAGGCAAAAAACTCCATTTAATGCATTAGTTAGGGTTGTTCCACAGCGACAAAAGTGAGAAAATTCGCTGTTAGGGTTGAAAACCCCTTATCTCACCACCCCAACTGGCACTGGGGTGTGCATTGGGATCGATGGGTCCTAACCACTCCCGCCGCTGCATTACATTCACTATTTCTCATTATCATTCTCAAAAAGATGGGCAATTAGAGGCAAAATACTCCATTTAATGCATTAGTCAGGGTTGTTCCACAGTGACAAAAGTGAGGAAATTTGCTGTTAGGGTTGAAAACCTCCTTGAACCCCCCCTCCCACCAACTGGCACTGGGGTGCATTGGGATAGTGGGTCCTAACCCATGCTCCGCCGCTGCATTACATTCACTATTTCTCGTTATCATTCTCAAAAGAAGGGCAATTAGAGGCAAAAATTCCATTTAATGCATTAGTTAGGGTTGTTCCACAGTGACAAAAGTGAGGAAATTCGCTGTTAGGGTTGAAAACCCCTTGGACCCCCCACCCAACTGGCTCACTGGGGTGTGCATTGGGATCGTGGGTCCTAACCGCACTCCCGCGCTGCATTCATTCACTATTTCTCGTTATCATTCTCAAAAGAAGGGCAATTACAGGCAAAATTCCATTTAATGCATTAGTTAGGGTTGTTCCACAGCGACAAAGATGAGAATTCGCTGTTAGGGTTGAAAACCCCTTGGACCCCCCACCCAGCAAACTGGCACTGGGGTGTGCATTGGGATCGTGGGTCCTAACCCGCGCTCCCGCCGCTGCATTACATTCACTATTTCTCGTTATCATTCTCAAAAAGATGGGCAATTAGAGGCAAAAAACTCCATTTAATGCATTAGTTAGGGTTGTTCCACAGCGACAAAAGTGAGGAAATTCGCTGTTAGGGTTGAAAACCCCCCTTGGACCCCCGTCCACCCCACCAACTGGCACTGGGGTGTGCATTGGGATCGTGAGTCCTAACCCGCACTCCCTCCGCTGCATTACTTTCACTATTTCTCGTTATCATTCTCAAAAAGATGGGCTATTAGAGGAAAAAACTCCATTTAATGCATTAGTTAGGGTTGTTCCACAGCGACAAAAGTGAGGAAATTCGCTGTTAGGGTTGAAAACCCCCCTTGGACCCCACGCCCACCCGCAAACTGGCACTGGGGTGTGCATTGGGATCGTGGGTCCTAACCCGCGCTCCCGCCGCTGCATTACATTCACTATTTCTCGTTATCATTCTCAAAAGATGGGACAATTAGGGCAAAAACTCCATTTAATGCATTAGTTAGGGTTGTTCCACAGAGACAAAAGTGAGGAAATTCGCTGTTAAGGTTGAAAACCCCCCTTGGACCCCCGCACCCCTCAACTGGCACTGGGTGTGCATTGGGATCGTGGGTCCTAACCCGCACTCCCGCCGCTGCATTACATTCACTATTTCTCGTTATCATTCTCAAAAAGAAGGGCAATTAGAGGCAAAAATCCATTTAATGCATTAGTTAGGGTTGTTCCACAGCGACAAAAGTGAGGAAATTCGCTGTTAGGGTTGAAACCCTTGGACCCCCCACCCACAAACTGGCACTGGGGTGTGCATTGGGATCGTGGGTCTAACCAGCGCTCCCGCTGCATTACTTTCACTGTTTCTCGTTATCATTCTCAAAAAGAAGGGCAATTACAGGCAAAAAATTCCATTTAATACATTAGTTAGGGTTGTTCCACAGCGACAAAGGTGAGGAAATTCGCTGTTAGGGTTGAAAACCCCCCTTGGACCCCCTCCCAACCCCCAACTGGCACTGGGGTGTGCATTGGGATCGTGGGTCCTAACCCACGCTCCCGCCGCTGCATTACATTCACTATTTCTCGTTATCATTCTCAAAAGATGGGCAATGAGGCAAAATACTCCATTTAATGCATTAGTTAGGGTTGTTCCTGGCGACAAAGTGAGGAAATTTACTGTTAGGGTTGAAAACCCCCTTGAACCCCGCCACCCCCAACTGGCACTGGGTGTGCATTGGGATCGTGGGTCCTAACCTGCCTCCAGCTGCATTACATTCACTATTTCTCGTTATCATTCTCAAAGAAGGGCAATTACAGGCAAAAATTCCATTTAATGCATTAGTTAGGGTTGCTCCACAGTGACAAAAGTGAGGAAATTCGCTGTTAGGGTTGAAAACCCCCCTTGGACCCCCTGCCCACCCCCAACTGGCACTGGGGTGTGCATTGGGATGTGGGTCCTAACCCCACTCCGCGCTGCATTACATTCACTATTTCTCGTTATCATTCTCAAAAGATGGGCAATTAGAGGCAAAATACTCCATTTAATGCATTAGTAGGGTTGTTCCACAGCGACAAAGTGAGGAAATTGCTGTTAGGGTTGAAAACCTCCTTGGACCCCCCCACCACCAAACTGGCACTGGGGTGTGCATTGGGATCGTGGGTCCTAACCCGCGCTCCCGCCGCTGCATTACATTCACTATTTCTCGTTATCATTCTCAAAAAGAAGGGCAATTACAGGCAAAAAATTCCATTTAATGCATTAGTTAGGGTTGTTCCACAGTGACAAAAGTGAGGAAATTCGCTGTTAGGGTTGAAAACCCCCCTTGGACCCCCACCCACCCACAAACTGGCACTGGGGTGTGCATTGGGATGGGTCCTAACCGCGCTCCCGCCGCTGCATTACATTCACTATTTCTCATTATCATTCTCAAAAAGATGGGCAATTAGAGGCAAAATACTCCATTTAATGCATTAGTCAGGGTTGTTCCACAGCGACAAAAGTGAGGAAATTCGCTGTTAGGGTTGAAAACCCCCCTTGGACCCCCGCCCACCCCCAAACTGGCACTGGGGTGTGCATTGGGATCGTGGGTCCTAACCCGCGCTCCCGCCAGCTGCATTACATTCACTATTTCTCGTTATCATTCTCAAAAAGATGGGCAATTAGAGGCAAAAAACTCCATTTAATGCATTAGTTAGGGTTGTTCCACAGTGACAAAAGTGAGGAAATTCGCTGTTAGGGTTGAAAACCCCCTTGGACCCCACCCCAACTGGCACTGGGGTGTGCATTGGGATCGTGGGTCCTAACCCACGCTCCCCGCTGCATTACCTTCACTATTTCTCGTTATCATTCTCAAAAAGAAGGGCAATTAGAGGCAAAAAATTCCATTTAATGCATTAGTTAGGGTTGTTCCACAGCGACAAAAGTGAGGAAATTCGCTGTTAGGGTTGAAAACCCCCCTTGGACCCCGCCCACCTCGCAACTGGCACTGGGGTGTGCATTGGGATCGTGGGTCCTAACCCGCGCTCCGCGCTGCATTACTTTCACTATTTCTCGTTATCATTCTCAAAAAGAAGGGCAATTACAGGCAAAAAATTCCATTTAATGCATTAGTTAGGGTTGTTCCACAGCGACAAAGGTGAGAAATTCGCTGTTAGGGTTGAAAACCCCTTGGACCCCCCGCCCACCCAGCAAACTGGCACTGGGGTGTGCATTGGGATCATGGGTCCTAACCCGCGCTCCCGCCGCTGCATTACATTCACTATTTCTCGTTATCATTCTCAAAAAGATGGGCAATTAGAGGCAAAAACTCCATTTAATGCATTAGTTAGGGTTGTTCCACAGCGACAAAAGTGAGGAAATTGCTGTTAGGGTTGAAAACCCCTTGGCCCCCGCCCACCCCCAACTGGCACTGGGGTGTGCATTGGGATGATGGGTCCTAACCACGCCTCCCGCTGCATTACATTCACTATTTCTCGTTATCATTCTCAAAAGAAGGGCAATTAGAGGCAAAAAATTCCATTTAATGCATTAGTTAGGGTTGTTCACAGTGACAAAAGTGAGAAATTTGCTGTAGGGTTGAAAACCCCTTGGACCCCACCCCCATCCAGGCACTGGGGTGTGCATTGGATCGTGGGTCCTAACCAGCTCCAGCCGCTGCATTACATTACTATTTCTCGTTATCATTCTCAAAAGAAGGGCAATTACAGGCAAAAATTCCATTTAATGCATTAGTTAGGGTTGTTCACAGTGACAAAGTGAGGAATTAGCTGTTAGGGTTGAAAACCCCCTTGGACCCCGCCCCCCCAAACTGGCACTGGGGTGTGCATTGGGATCGTGGGTCCTAACCACGCCTCCGCCGCTGCATTACATTCACTATTTCTCGTTATCATTCTCAAAAAGATGGGCAATTAGAGGCAAAAACTCCATTTAATGCATTAGTTAGGGTTGTTCCACAGCGACAAAAGTGAGGAAATTCGCTGTTAGGGTTGAAAACCCCCCTTGGACCCCCCCACCCCCAACTGGCACTGGGGTGTGCATTGGGATCGTGGGTCCTAACCAGCCTCCCCTGCATTACTTTCACTATTTCTCGTTATCATTCTCAAAAAGATGGGCAATTAGAGGCAAAAAACTCCATTTAATGCATTAGTTAGGGTTGTTCCACAGCGACAAAAGTGAGGAAATTCGCTGTTAGGGTTGAAAACCCCCCTTGGACCCCCCGCCCACCCCAAACTGGCACTGGGGTGTGCATTGGGATCGTGGGTCCTAACCCACGCTCCCGCCGCTGCATTACATTCACTATTTCTCATTATCATTCTCAAAAAGAAGGGCAATTAGAGGCAAAAACTCCATTTAATGCATTAGTTAGGGTTGTTCCACAGCGACAAAAGTGAGGAAAATTGCTGTTAGGTTGAAAACCCTTGACGCCCCCCCCAACTGGCACTGGGGTGTGCATTGGGATCGTGGGTCCTAACCTCCGCTCCGCTGCATTACATTCACTATTTCTCGTTATCATTCTCAAAAAGAAGGGCAATTACAGGCAAAAATTCCATTTAATGCATTAGTTAGGGTTGTTCCACAGCGACAAAGTGAGGAAATTCGCTGTTAGGGTTGAAAACCCCCCTTGGACCCCCCCACCCACAAACTGGCACTGGGGTGTGCATTGGGATCGTGGGTCCTAACCAGCGCTCCGCCGCTGCATTACATTCACTATTTCTCATTATCATTCTCAAAAGATGGGCAATTAGAGGCAAAAATCCATTTAATGCATTAGTTAGGGTTGTTCCACAGCGACAAAGTGAGAAATTAGCTGTTAGGGTTGAAAACCCCTTGGACCCCCGCCCACCCCCAACTGGCACTGGGGTGTGCATTGGGATCGTGGGTCCTAACCCCACTCCCCCGCTGCATTACATTCACTATTTCTCGTTATCATTCTCAAAAGAGGGCAATTAGAGGCAAAAACTCCATTTAATGCATTAGTCAGGGTTGTTCCACAGTGACAAAGTGAGGAAATTCGCTGTTGGGTTGAAAACCCCTTGGACCCCCGCCCACCACCAACTGGCACTGGGGTGTGCATTGGGATCATGGGTCTAACCAGCTCCCGCCCTGCATTACATTCACTATTTCTCGTTATCATTCTCAAAAGAAGGGCAATTAAAGGCAAAAATTCCATTTAATGCATTAGTTAGGGTTGTTCCACAGCGACAAAAGTGAGAAATTCGCTGTTAGGGTTGAAAACCCCTTGGACCCCTCCCCACCACGCAAACTGGCACTGGGGTGTGCATTGGGATCGTGGGTCCTAACCACGCTCCCGCCAGCTGCATTACATTCACTATTTCCGTTATCATTCTCAAAAGAAGGGCAATTACAGGCAAAAATTCCATTTAATGCATTAGTTAGGGTTGTTCCACAGCGACAAAAGTGAGGAAATTGCTGTTAGGGTTGAAAACCCCTTGGACCCCGCCCACCCGCAAACTGGCACTGGGGTGTGCATTGGGATCATGGGTCTAACCGCGCTCCTCCGCTGCATTACATTCACTATTTCTCGTTATCATTCTCAAAAGATGGGCAATTAGAGGCAAAAACTCCATTTAATGCATTAGTTAGGGTTGTTCCACAGCGACAAAAGTGAGGAAATTCGCTGTTAGGGTTGAAAACCCCCTGGACCCCCGCCCACCCCAACTGGCACTGGGTGTGCATTGGGATCGTGGGTCCTAACCCGCCTCCCCGCTGCATTACATTCACTATTTCTCGTTATCATTCTCAAAAGAAGGGCAATTAGAGGCAAAAATCCATTTAATGCATTAGTTAGGGTTGTTCCACAGCGACAAAGTGAGGAAATTTGCTGTTAGGGTTGAAAACCCCTTGGACCCCCCCCACCCCAAACTGGCACTGGGGTGTGCATTGGGATCATGGGTCTAACCAGCGCTCCGCCGCTGCATTACATTCACTATTTCTCGTTATCATTCTCAAAAGATGGGCAATTAGAGGCAAAACTCCATTTAATGCATTAGTTAGGGTTGTTCCACAGTGACAAAAGTGAGGAAATTCGCTGTTAGGGTTGAAAACCCCTTGGACCCCCACCACCCCCAAACTGGCACTGGGTGTGCATTGGGATCGTGGGTCCTAACCAGCGCTCCATCGCTGCATTACATTCACTATTTCTCAGTTATCATTCTCAAAAGATGGGCAATTAGAGCAAAAACTCCATTTAATGCATTAGTTAGGGTTGTTCCACGCGACAAAGTGAGAAAATTCAGCTGTTAGGGTTGAAAACCCCCTTGGACCCCCATGCCCACCCCCCAACTGGCACTGGGGTGTGCATTGGGATCGTGGGTCCTAACCCACGCTCCCGCTGCTGCATTACATTCACTATTTCTCATTATCATTCTCAAAAAGATGGGCAATTAGAGGCAAAATACTCCATTTAATGCATTAGTCAGGGTTGTTCCACAGTGACAAAAGTGAGGAAATTTGCTGTTAGGGTTGAAAAACCTCCTTGAACCCCCCACCCCCAACTGGCACTGGGGTGTGCATTGGGATCTGGGTCCTAACCGCAGCTCCCGCTGCATTACATTCACTATTTCTCGTTATCATTCTCAAAAGAAGGGCAATTAGAGGCAAAAATTCCATTTAATGCATTAGTTAGGGTTGTTCCACAGCGACAAAGTGAAATTCTGTTAGGGTTGAAAACCCCTTGGACCCCCAGCCCTACCCAAACTGCACTGGGGTGTGCATTGGGATCATGGGTCTAACCCGCGCTCCGCCTGCATTACATTCACTATTTCTCGTTATCATTCTCAAAAGAAGGGCAATTACAGGCAAAAATTCCATTTAATGCATTAGTTGAGGGTTGTTCCACAGCGACAAAGGTGAAATTCGCTGTTGGGTTGAAACCCTGGACCCCAGCCCACCAGCAAACTGGCACTGGGGTGTGCATTGGGATCATGGGTCCTAACCTGCGCTCCCGCCGCTGCATTACATTCACTATTTCTGTTATCATTCTCAAAGATGGGCAATTAGGGCAAAAACTCCATTTAATGCATTAGTTAGGGTTGTTCCTAGCGACAAAGTGAGAAATCGCTGTTAGGGTTGAAAACCCCCTTGGACCCACGTCCACCCACCAACTGGCACTGGGGTGTGCATTGGGATGTGGGTCCTAACCGCTCCTCCGCTGCATTACATTCACTATTTCTCGATTATCATTCTCAAAAGATGGGCAATTAGAGGAAAAACTCCATTTAATGCATTAGTTAGGGTTGTTCCACAGCGACAAAGTGAGAAATTAAGCTGTTAGGGTTGAAAACCCCTTGGACCCATGCCCACCCAAACTGGCACTGGGGTGTGCATTGGGATCGTGGGTCCTAACCGCGCTCCCGCGCTGCATTACATTCACTATTTCTCGTTATCATTCTCAAAAGATAGGGCAATTAGAGGCAAAAACTCCATTTAATGCATTAGTTAGGGTTGTTCCACAGTGACAAAAGTGAGAAATTGCTGTTGGGTTGAAAACCCCTTGGACCCCGCCCACCCCAAACTGGCACTGGGGTGTGCATTGGGATCGTGGGTCCTAACCACGCTCCCGCCACTGCATTACATTCACTATTTCTCGTTATCATTCTCAAAAGAAGGGCAATTAGAGGCAAAAACTCCATTTAATGCATTAGTTAGGGTTGTTCCACAGTGACAAAGTGAGAAATTTGCTGTTGGGTTGAAAAGCCCATGACCCCCACCCCAAACGGCACTGGGGTGTGCATTGGGATCGTGGGTCCTAACCCGCGCTCCACGCTGCATTACATTCACTATTTCTCATTATCATTCTCAAAAGAGGGCAATTAAGGCAAAAATTCCATTAATGCATTAGTTGGGTTGTTCCACAGCGACAAAGTGAGAAATTAGCTGTTAGGGTTGAAAACCCCTTGGACCCCAGCCAACCCGCAAACTGGCACTGGGGTGTGCATTGGGATCGTGGGTCTAACCACGCTCCGCCGCTGCATTACATTCACTATTTCTCATTATCATTCTCAAAGAAGGGCAATTAGAGGCAAATACTCCATTTAATGCATTAGTTAGGGTTGTTCCTGAGCGACAAAGTGAGAAATTTGCTGTTAGGGTTGAAAACCTCCTTGACCCCCACCCACCCCAACTGGCACTGGGGTGTGCATTGGGATCGTGGGTCCTAACCGCCTCCGCCAGCTGCATTACATTCACTATTTCTCGTTATCATTCTCAAAAGAAGGGCAATTACAGGCAAAAATCCATTTAATGCATTAGTTAGGGTTGTTCCACAGTGACAAAGTGAGGAAATTCGCTGTTGGGTTGAAAACCCCTTGGACCCCGCCCACCCCAACTGGCACTGGGGTGTGCATTGGGATCGTGGGTCTAACCCGCGCTCCCGTCCGCTGCATTACATTCACTATTTCTCGTTATCATTCTCAAAAGATGGGCAATTAGAGGCAAAAACTCCATTTAATGCATTAGTTAGGTTGTTCCACAGCGACAAAAGTGAGGAAATTTGCTGTTAGGGTTGAAAACCCTTGGACCCCCGCCCACCCCAAACTGGCACTGGGGTGTGCATTGGGATCAGTGGGTCTAACCACGCTCCCTGCTACATTACATTCACTATTTCTCAGTTATCATTCTCAAAAGAAGGGCAATTACAGGCAAAAATTCCATTTAATGCATTAGTTAGGGTTGTTCCACAGTGACAAAAGTGAGGAAATTCGCTGTTAGGGTTGAAAACCCCCCTTGGACCCCCACCCACCCGCAAACTGGCACTGGGGTGTGCATTGGGATCGTGGGTCCTAACCGAGCTCCCCGCTGCATTACATTCACTATTTCTCATTATCATTCTCAAAAGATGGGCAATTAGAGGCAAATACTCCATTTAATGCATTAGTCAGGGTTGTTCCACAGCGACAAAAGTGAGGAAATTTGCTGTTGGGTTGAAAACCTCCTTGACCCCCCGCCCACCCCCAACGGCACTGGGGTGTGCATTGGGATCGTGGGTCCTAACCAGCGCTCCGCGCTGCATTACATTCACTATTTCTCATTATCATTCTCAAAAGATGGGCAATTAGAGAAAAAACTCCATTTAATGCATTAGTTAGGGTTGTTCCATAGTGACAAAAGTGAGGAAATTAGCTGTTGGGGTTGAAAATCCCTTGGACACCCGCCCACCCCCAACTGGCACTGGGTGTGCATTGGGATCGTGGGTCCTAACCACGCTCCGCCGCTGCATTACCATTCACTATTTCTCGTTATCATTCTCAAAAGAAGGGCAATTAAGGCAAAAATTCCATTTAATGCATTAGTTAGGGTTGTTCCACAGCGACAAAAGTGAGAAATTCGCTGTTAGGGTTGAAAACCCCTTGGACCCCCCCCACCCCCAACTGGCACTGGGGTGTGCATTGGGATCGTGGGTCTAACCCGCCTCCCGCCGCTGCATTACATTCACTATTTCTCGTTATCATTCTCAAAAGAAGGGCAATTACAGGCAAAAATTCCATTTAATGCATTAGTTAGGGTTGTTCCACAGCGACAAAAGTGAGGAAATTAGCTGTTAGGTTGAAAACCCCTTGGACCCCACCCACCCCAAACTGGCACTGGGGTGTGCATTGGGATCATGGGTCTAACCAGCGCTCCCCGCTGCATTACATTCACTATTTCTCGTTATCATTCTCAAAAGATGGGCAATTAGAGGCAAAAACTCCATTTAATGCATTAGTTAGGGTTGTTCCTCAGCGACAAAAGTGAGGAAATTCGCTGTTAGGGTTGAAAACCCCTTGGACCCCCACCCACCCCAACTGGCACTGGGGTGTGCATTGGGATCGTGGGTCTAACCCGCGCTCCGCTGCATTACATTCACTATTTCTCGTTATCATTCTCAAAGAAGGGCAATTAGAGGCAAAAATTCCATTTAATGCATTAGTTAGGGTTGTTCACAGCGACAAAAGTGAGAATTTGCTGTTGGGTTGAAAACCCCTTGGACCCCGCCCACCCCCCAACTGGCACTGGGGTGTGCATTGGGATGTGGGTCCTAACCGCTCCGCCGCTGCATTACATTCACTATTTCGTTATCATTCTCAAAAGAAGGGCAATTAAGGCAAAAATTCCATTTAATGCATTAGTTAGGGTTGTTCACAGCGACAAAGTGAGAAATTGCTGTTAGGGTTTGAAAACCCCTTGGACCCCCTACCCGCAAACTGGCACTGGGGTGTGCATTGGGATCATGGGTCTAACCTGCGCTCCCGCGCTGCATTACATTCACTATTTCGTTATCATTCTCAAGAAGTGAAAAATCCATTTAATGCATTAGTTAGGGTTGTTCCAGCGACAAAGTGAAATTAGCGTAGGTTGGCTTATGACCCCCCACCCTCAACTGGCACTGGTGTGCATTGGATCGTGGGTCCTAACCCGCTCCACAGCTGCATTACATTCACTATTTCTCGTTATCATTCTCAAAAGATGGGCAATTAGAGGCAAAATACTCCATTTAATGCATTAGTCAGGGTTGTTCCACAGCGACAAAAGTGAGAAATTTGCTGTTAGGGTTGAAAACCTCCTTGGACCCCCCCCACCCCCAACTGGCACTGGGGTGTGCATTGGGATCGTGGGTCCTAACCAGCCTCCGCGCTGCATTACATTCACTATTTCTCGTTATCATTCTCAAAGAAGGGCAATTAGAGGCAAAAACTCCATTTAATGCATTAGTTAGGGTTGTTCATAGTGACAAAAGTGAGGAAATTAGCTGTTAGGGTTGAAAACCCCTTGGACCCCCCACCCCCAACTGGCACTGGGGTGTGCATTGGGATCGTGGGTCTAACACGCTCCGCCGCTGCATTACATTCACTATTTCTCGTTATCATTCTCAAAGAAGGGCAATTAGAGGCAAAATTCCATTTAATGCATTAGTTAGGGTTGTTCACGGCGACAAAAGTGAGGAAATTGCTGTTAGGGTTGAAAACCCCTGGACGCCCACCTCGCAAACTCGCACTGGGGTGTGCATTGGGATCGTGGGTCCTAACCCGCGCTCCCACCGCTGCATTACATTCACTATTTCTCGTTATCATTCTCAAAAATAAGTGCAATTACAGGCAAAAAATTCCATTTAATGCATTAGTTAGGGTTGTTCCACAGAGACAAGAGTGAAAATTCGCTGTTAGGGTTGAAAACCCCCTTGGACCCCCACCACCCACAAACTGGCACTGGGGTGTGCATTGGGATCATGGGTCCTAACCGCTCCGCCGCTGCATTACATTCACTATTTCTCGTTATCATTCTCAAAAGATGGGCAATTAGGGCAAAAACTCCATTTAATGCATTAGTTGGGTTGTTCCATAGCGACAAAGTGAAATTCGCTGTTAGGGTTGAAAACCCCCTTGGACCCCCCCACCCCAACTGGCACTGGGTGTGCATTGGGATCGTGGGTCCTAACCACCCTCCGCGCTGCATTACATTCACTATTTCTCGTTATCATTCTCAAAAGAAGGGCAATTAGAGGCAAAAAATCCATTTAATGCATTAGTTAGGGTTGTTCCACAGCGACAAAGTGAGAAATTGCTGTTAGGGTTGAAAACCCCTTGGACCCCCACCCCAACCTGGCACTGGGTGTGCATTGGGATCTGGGTCCTAACCCGCCTCCCTGCTGCATTACATTCACTATTTCTTTATCATTCTCAAAAGAAGGGCAATTAGAGGCAAAAATTCCATTTAATGCATTAGTTAGGGTTGTTCCAGCGACAAAGTGAGGAAATTCGCTGTTAGGGTTGAAAACCCCTTGGACCCCGCCCACCGCAAACTGGCACTGGGGTGTGCATTGGGATCGTGGGTCTAACCCACGCTCCGCCTGCTGCATTACATTCACTATTTCTGTTATCATTCTCAAAAGAAGGGCAATTAGAGGCAAAACTCCATTTAATGCATTAGTTAGGGTTGTTCCACAGCGACAAAGTGAGAAATTCGCTGTTAGGGTTGAAAACCCCTTGGACCCCGCCCACCTCAAACTGCACTGGGGTGTGCATTGGGATCATGGGTCCTAACACCGCTCCACCGCTGCATTACATTCACTATTTCTCGTTATCATTCTCAAAAGAAGGGCAATTAGAGGCAAAAATTCCATTTAATGCATTAGTTAGGGTTGTTCCTGGCGACAAAAGTGAGGAAATTCGCTGTTGGGGTTGAAAACCCCTTGGACCCCCACCCACCCACAAACTGGCACTGGGGTGTGCATTGGGATCGTGGGTCCTAACCAGCTCCCGCTGCATTACATTCACTATTTCTCGTTATCATTCTCAAAAGATGGGCAATTAGAGGCAAAAACTCCATTTAATGCATTAGTTAGGGTTGTTCCACAGCGACAAAAGTGAAAATTCACTGTTAGGGTTGAAAACCCTTGGACCCCCTACCCCACAACTGGCACTGGGTGTGCATTGGGATCGTGGGTCCTAACCCGCACTCCGCGCTGCATTACATTCACTATTTCGTTATCATTCTCAAAAGATGGGCAATTAGGGCAAAAACTCCATTTAATGCATTAGTTAGGGTTGTTCCACAGCGACAAAGTGAGAAATTTGCTGTTAGGGTTGAAAACCCCTTGGACGCCCCCCCCCAACCGGCACTGGGGTGTGCATTGGGATCGTGGGTCCTAACCCGAGCTCCCGCCGCTGCATTACATTCACTATTTCTCGTTATCATTCTCAAAAAGAAGGGCAATTACAGGCAAAAAATTCCATTTAATGCATTAGTTAGGGTTGTTCCACAGCGACAAAGTGAGGAAATTCGCTGTTAGGGTTGAAAACCCCCCTTGGACCCCCCCCACCACAAACTGGCACTGGGGTGTGCATTGGGATCGTGGGTCCTAACCCACGCTCCCGCCACTGCATTACATCACTATTTCTCGTTATCATTCTCAAAAGAAGGGCAATTAGAGGCAAAAACTCCATTTAATGCATTAGTTAGGGTTGTTCCACAGCGACAAAGGTGAGGAAATTCGCTGTTAGGGTTGAAAACCCCCCTTGGACCCCCCGCCCACCCAAACTGGCACTGGGGTGTGCATTGGGATCATGGGTCCTAACCCGCGCTCCCGCCGCTGCATTACATTCACTATTTCTCGTTATCATTCTCAAAAAGATGGGCAATTAGAGGCAAAAACTCCATTTAATGCATTAGTTAGGGTTGTTCCACAGTGACAAAAGTGAGAAATTAGCTGTTAGGGTTGAAAACCCCCTTGGACCCCTCCCACCAACTGGCACTGGGGTGTGCATTGGGATCAGTGGGTCTAACCTCCGCTCCGCCATTACATTCACTATTCTCATTATCATTCTCAAAAGATGGGCAATTAGAGGAAAAAACTCCATTTAATGCATTAGTTAGGGTTGTTCCACAGCGACAAAGTGAGAAATTGCTGTTGGGTTGAAAACCCCCTTGGACCCCGCCACCCCCAACTGGCACTGGGGTGTGCATTGGGATCGTGGGTCCTAACCCGCGCTCCCGCCGCTGCATTACATTCACTATTTCTCGTTATCATTCTCAAAAAGATGGGCAATTAGAGGCAAAAAACTCCATTTAATGCATTAGTTAGGGTTGTTCCACAGCGACAAAAGTGAGAAATTCGCTGTTAGGGTTGAAAACCCCTTGGACCCCCACACCCCAACTGGCACTGGGGTGTGCATTGGGATCGTGGGTCCTAACCCGCCTCCGCCACTGCATTACATTCACTATTTCTCGTTATCATTCTCAAAAAGATGGGCAATTAGAGGCAAAAAACTCCATTTAATGCATTAGTTAGGGTTGTTCCACAGCGACAAAAGTGAGGAAATTCGCTGTTAGGGTTGAAAACCCCCCTTGGACCCCCACCCACCCCAACTGGCACTGGGGTGTGCATTGGGATCGTGGGTCTAACCCCGCTCCCCGCTGCATTACATTCACTATTTCTCAGTTATCATTCTCAAAAGAAGGGCAATTAAGGCAAAAATTCCATTTAATGCATTAGTTAGGGTTGTTCCACAGTGACAAAAGTGAGGAAATTGCTGTTGGGTTGAAAACCCCTTGGACACCCCGCCCACCCCAAACTGGCACTGGGGTGTGCATTGGGATCGTGGGTCCTAACCACGCCCCGCCGCTGCATTACATTCACTATTTCTCGTTATCATTCTCAAAAGAAGGACAATTAGAGGCAAAAACTCCATTTAATGCATTAGTTAGGGTTGTTCCACAGCGACAAAGTGAGAAATTAGCTGTTAGGGTTGAAAACCCCTTGGACCCGCCCACCCCAAACTGGCACTGGGGTGTGCATTGGGATCATGGGTCTAACCGCGCTCCCGCCGCTGCATTACATTCACTATTTCTCGTTATCATTCTCAAAAAGAAGGGCAATTACAGGCAAAAATTCCATTTAATGCATTAGTTAGGGTTGTTCCACAGCGACAAAAGTGAGGAAATTCGCTGTTAGGGTTGAAAACCCCTTGGACCCCGCCCACCCACAACTGGCACTGGGGTGTGCATTGGGATCATGGGTCCTAACCCGCGCTCCCGCCGCTGCATTACATTCACTATTTCTCGTTATCATTCTCAAAAAGATGGGCAATTAGAGGCAAAAACTCCATTTAATGCATTAGTTAGGGTTGTTCCACAGCGACAAAAGTGAGGAAATTCGCTGTTAGGGTTGAAAACCCCCCTTGGCCCCCACCGCCCACCCCCCCAACTGGCACTGGGGTGTGCATTGGGATCGTGGGTCATAACCCACGCTCCGCCGCTGCATTACATTCACTATTTCTCGTTATCATTCTCAAAAAGATGGGCAATTAGAGGCAAAAAACTCCATTTAATGCATTAGTTAGGGTTGTTCCACAGCGACAAAAGTGAGGAAATTCGCTGTTAGGGTTGAAAACCCCCTTGGACCCCCGCCCACCCAAACTGGCACTGGGGTGTGCATTGGGATCGTGGGTCCTAACCTGCGCTCCCGGCGCTGCATTACATTCACTATTTCTCGTTATCATTCTCAAAAAGAAGGGCAATTAGAGGCAAAAAACTCCATTTAATGCATTAGTTAGGGTTGTTCCACAGCGACAAAAGTGAGGAAATTTGCTGTTAGGGTTGAAACCCCCTTGGACCCCGCCCCCCCCAACTGGCACTGGGGTGTGCATTGGGATCGTGGGTCCTAACCCGCTCCCGCCGCTGCATTACCTTCACTATTTCTCGTTATCATTCTCAAAAAGAAGGGCAATCAGAGGCAAAAAATTCCATTTAATGCATTAGTTAGGGTTGTTCACAGCGACAAAAGTGAGAAATTCGCTGTTGGGTTGAAAACCCCTTGGACCCCCGCCCACCCCCAACTGGCACTGGGGTGTGCATTGGGATCGTGGTCCTAACCCGCCTCCCGCCGCTGCATTACATTCACTATTTCTCATTATCATTCTCAAAAAGAAGGGCAATTAGAGGGCAAAAACTCCATTTAATGCATTAGTTAGGGTTGTTCCACAGCGACAAAAGTGAGGAAATTCGCTGTTAGGGTTGAAAACCCCTTGGACCCCACGCCCCCCAACTGGCACTGGGGTGTGCATTGGGATCGTGGGTCTAACCGCGCTCCGCGCTGCATTACATTCACTATTTCTGTTATCATTCTCAAAAGATGGGCAATTAGAGGCAAAAACTCCATTTAATGCATTAGTTAGGGTTGTTCCACAGCGACAAAAGTGAGGAAATTAGCTGTTAGGGTTGAAAACCCCTGACCCCCCACCACCCCAACTGGCACTGGGGTGTGCATTGGGATCGTGGGTCTAACCACGCTCCCGCTGCATTACATTCACTATTTCTCATTATCATTCTCAAAAGATGGGCAATTAGAGGCAAAAACTCCATTTAATGCATTAGTTAGGGTTGTTCCAAGCGACAAAAGTGAGGAAATTCGCTGTTGGGTTGAAAACCCCTTGGACCCCGCCCACCCAAACTGGCACTGGGGTGTGCATTGGGATCGTGGGTCCTAACACGCTCCGCCCGCTGCATTACATTCACTATTTCTCGTTATCATTCTCAAAAGAAGGGCAATTAGAGGCAAAAATTCCATTTAATGCATTAGTTAGGGTTGTTCCTAGCGACAAAAGTAGAAATTCGCTGTTAGGGTTGAAAACCCCTTGGACCCCGCCCACCTCCAACTGGCACTGGGGTGTGCATTGGGATCGTGGGTCCTAGACCGCGCTCCCGCCACTGCATTACATTCACTATTTCTCGTTATCATTCTCAAAAAGAAGGGCAATTAGAGGCAAAAAAATCCATTTAATGCATTAGTTAGGGTTGTTCCACAGCGACAAAAGTGAGGAAATTTGCTGTTGGGTTGAAAACCCCTTGACCCCGCCCCCCCAACTGGCACTGGGGTGTGCATTGGGATCGTGGGTCTAACCCGCCTCCGCCGCTGCATTACATTCACTATTTCTGTTATCATTCTCAAAAGAAGGGCAATTAGAGGCAAAAATCCATTTAATGCATTAGTTAGGGTTGTTCCACAGCGACAAAGTGAGAAATTTGCTGTTGGGTTGAAAACCCCTTGGACCCCCCCCCCCCAACCGGCACTGGGGTGTGCATTGGGATCGTGGGTCCTAACCCAGCTCCGCCACTGCATTACTTTCACTATTTCTCGTTATCATTCTCAAAAAGAAGGGCAATTACAGGCAAAAAATTCCATTTAATGCATTAGTTAGGGTTGTTCCACAGCGACAAAGGTGAGGAAATTCGCTGTTAGGGTTGAAAACCCCCCTTGGACCCCCGCCCACCCGCAAACTGGCACTGGGGTGTGCATTGGGATCATGGGTCCTAACCCGCGCTCCCGCCGCTGCATTACATTCACTATTTCTCGTTATCATTCTCAAAAAGATGGGCAATTAGAGGCAAAAACTCCATTTAATGCATTAGTTAGGGTTGTTCCACAGCGACAAAAGTGAGGAAATTCGCTGTTAGGGTTGAAAACCCCTGGACCCCAACCCCAACTGGCACTGGGGTGTGCATTGGGATCAGTGGGTCTAACCCGCGCTCCACTCGCTGCATTACATTCACTATTTCTCGTTATCATTCTCAAAGAAGGGCAATTAGAGGCAAAAAATCCATTTAATGCATTAGTCAGGGTTGTTCCACAGCGACAAAAGTGAGGAAATTTGCTGTTGGGGTTGAAACCCCTTGGACCCCCCCCACCCCCAACTGGCACTGGGGTGTGCATTGGGATCGTGGGTCCTAACCGCGCTCCCTGCTGCATTACATTCACTGTTTCTCGTTATCATTCTCAAAAGAAGGGCAATTACAGGCAAAAATTCCATTTAATGCATTAGTTAGGGTTGTTCCACAGCGACAAAAGTGAAATTGCTTTAGGTTGTTCCACAGTGACAAAAGTGAGGAAATTCGCTGTTAGGGTTGAAACCCCTTGACCCCCTCCACCCCCCAACTGGCACTGGGGTGTGCATTGGGATCGTGGGTCCTAACCCGCGCTCCCGCCGCTGCATTACATTCACTATTTCTCGTTATCATTCTCAAAAAGAAGGGCAATTAGAGGCAAAAAACTCCATTTAATGCATTAGTTAGGGTTGTTCCACAGCGACAAAAGTGAGGAAATTCGCTGTTAGGGTTGAAAACCCTTGACCCCCACCCACCCCAACTGGCACTGGGGTGTGCATTGGGATGTGGGTCCTAACCCATGCTCCCCCGCTGCATTACATTCACTATTTCTCATTATCATTCTCAAAAAGAAGGGCAATTAGAGGCAAAAACATTTAATGCATTAGTTAGGGTTGTTCCACAGCGACAAAAGTGAGGAAATTCGCTGTTAGGGTTGAAAACCCCCTTGGACCCCTCCCCACCCCAACTGGCACTGGTGTATTGGGATCGTGGTCCTAACCCGCGCTCCCGCCGCTGCATTACATTCACTATTTCTCGTTATCATTCTCAAAAAGATGGGCAATTAGAGGCAAAAAACTCCATTTAATGCATTAGTTAGGGTTGTTCCACAGCGACAAAAGTGAGGAAATTCGCTGTTAGGGTTGAAAACCCCCTTGGACCCCCTCGCCCACCCCCCAACTGGCACTGGGATGTGCATTGGGATCGTGGTCCTAACCTGCGCTCCCGCCGCTGCATTACATTCACTATTTCTCGTTATCATTCTCAAAAAGATGGGCAATTAGAGGCAAAAAACTCCATTTAATGCATTAGTTAGGGTTGTTCCACAGCGACAAAAGTGAGAAATTCGCTGTTAGGGTTGAAAACCCCCCTTGGACCCCCTGCCCACCCCCCAACTGGCACTGGGGTGTGCATTGGGATCGTGGGTCCTAACCCGCGCTCCCGCCGCTGCATTACATTCACTATTTCTCGTTATCATTCTCAAAAAGAAGGGCAATTAGAGGCAAAAATTCCATTTAATGCATTAGTTAGGGTTGTTCCACAGTGACAAAGGTGAGGAAATTCGCTGTTAGGTTGAAAACCCCCCTTGGACCCCCCGCCCACCCAGCAAACTGGCACTGGGGTGTGCATTGGGATCGTGGGTCCTAACCCGCGCTCCCGCCGCTGCATTACATTCACTATTTCTCATTATCATTCTCAAAAAGATGGGCAATTAGAGGCAAAAACTCCATTTAATGCATTAGTTAGGGTTGTTCCACAGCGACAAAAGTGAGGAAATTCGCTGTTAGGGTTGAAAACCCCCCTTGGACCCCCCCACCCCACCAACTGGCACTGGGGTGTGCATTGGGATCATGGGTCCTAACCCGTGTTCCCGCCGCTGCATTACATTCACTATTTCTCATTATCATTCTCAAAAAGTTGGGCAATTAGAGGCAAAATACTCCATTTAATGCATTAGTCAGGGTTGTTCCACAGCGACAAAAGTGAGGAAATTTGCTGTTAGGGTTGAAAACCCCCTTGAACCCCCCGCCCACCCCCAACTGGCACTGGGGTGTGCATTGGGATCGTGGGTCCTAACCCACGCTCCCGCCGCTGCATTACATTCACTATTTCTCATTATCATTCTCAAAAAGATGGGCAATTAGAGGCAAAAATTCCATTTAATGCATTAGTTAGGGTTGTTCCACAGCGACAAAAGTGAGGAAATTCGCTGTTAGGGTTGAAAACCCCCCTTGGACCCCCGCCCACCCGCAAACTGGCACTGGGGTGTGCATTGGGATCGTGGGTCCTAACCCACGCTCCCGCCGCTGCATTACATTCACTATTTCTCGTTATCATTCTCAAAAAGAAGGGCAATTAGAGCAAAATACTCCATTTAATGCATTAGTTAGGGTTGTTCCACAGCGACAAAAGTGAGGAAATTTGCTGTTAGGGTTGAAAACCCCCTTGAACCTCTCCGCCCCCAACTGGCACTGGGGTGTGCATTGGGATCGTGGGTCCTAACCCGCGCTCCCGCCGCTGCATTACATTCACTATTTCTCGTTATCATTCTCAAAAAGATGGGCAATTAGAGGCAAAAACTCCATTTAATGCATTAGTTAGGGTTGTTCCACAGCGACAAAAGTGAGGAAATTTGCTGTTAGGGTTGAAAACCTCCCTTGGACCCCTCCCACCCCCAACTGGCACTGGGGTGTGATTGGGATCGTGGTCCTAACTCCACCCCCCACTGCATTACATTCACTATTTCTCGTTATCATTCTCAAAAGAAGGGCAATTAGAGGCAAACTCCATTTAATGCATTAGTTAGGGTTGTTCCACAGCGACAAAAGTGAGGAAATTCGCTGTTAGGGTTGAAAACCCTTGGACCCCCCCCCACCCTCAAACTGGCACTGGGTGTGCATTGGGATCGTGGGTCCTAACTCACCTCCGCCATTGCATTACATTCACTTTTTCATTATCATTCTCAAAAGAAGGGCAATTACAGGCAAAAAATTCCATTTAATGCATTAGTTAGGGTTGTTCCACAGCGACAAAGGTGAGGAAATTCGCTGTTAGGTTGAAAACCCCCCTTGGACCCCCACCCACCAGCAAACTGGCACTGGGGTGTGCATTGGGATCATGGGTCCTAACCCGCTCCCGCCGCTGCATTACATTCACTATTTCTCGTTATCATTCTCAAAAAGAAGGGCAATTAGAGGCAAAAACTCCATTTAATGCATTAGTTAGGGTTGTTCCACAGCGACAAAAGTGAGGAAATTCGCTGTTAGGGTTGAAAACCCTTGGCCCCCCCACCCCCAAACTGGCACTGGGTGTGCATTGGGATCTGGGTCCTAACCCACTCTCCGCCGTTGCATTACATTCACTATTTCATATCATTCTCAAAAGAGATGGGCAATTAGAGGCAAAAATCCATTTAATGCATTAGTTAGGGTTGTTCCACAGCGACAAAAGTGAGGAAATTCCTGTTAGGGTTGAAAACCCCTTGACCCCCTGCCCACCCCAACTGGCACTGGGTGTGCATTGGGATCGTGGGTCCTAACCCGCACCCCCGCTGCATTACATTCACTATTTCTCATTATCATTCTCAAAAAGAAGGGCAATTAGAGGCAAAAAACTCCATTTAATGCATTAGTTAGGGTTGTTCCACAGCGACAAAAGTGAGGAAATTTGCTGTTAGGGTTGAAAACCCCTTGACCCCCCGCCCACCCCCAACTGGCACTGGGGTGTGCATTGGGATCGTGGGTCCTAACCCGCGCTCCCGCCGCTGCATTACATTCACTATTTCTCGTTATCATTCTCAAAAAGAAGGGCAATTAGAGGCAAAAATTCCATTTAATGCATTAGTTAGGGTTGTTCCACAGCGACAAAAGTGAGGAAATTCGCTGTTAGGGTTGAAAACCCCTTGGACCCCTGCCCACCCCCAACTGGCACTGGGTGTGCATTGGGATCGTGGTCCTAACCCGCACTCCCGCCGCTGCATTACATTCACTATTTCTCGTTATCATTCTCAAAAAGATGGGCAATTAGAGGCAAAAAACTCCATTTAATGCATTAGTTAGGGTTGTTCCACAGTGACAAAAGTGAGGAAATTCACTGTTAGGGTTGAAAACCCCTTGACCCCCCGCCCACCCCCAACTGGCACTGGGGTGTGCATTGGGATCGTGGGTCCTAACCCGCGCTCCCGCCGCTGCATTACATTCACTATTTCTCGTTATCATTCTCAAAAAGAAGGGCAATTAGAGGCAAAAATTCCATTTAATGCATTAGTTAGGGTTGTTCCACAGCGACAAAAGTGAGGAAATTCGCTGTTAGGGTTGAAAACCCCCCTTGGACCCCCGCCCACCCCGTAAACTGGCACTGGGGTGTGCATTGGGATCGTGGGTCCTAACCCGCGCTCCCGCCGCTGCATTACATTCACTATTTCTCGTTATCATTCTCAAAAAGATGGGCAATTAGAGGCAAAAAACTCCATTTAATGCATTAGTTAGGTTGTTCCACAGCGACAAAAGTGAGGAAATTGCTGTTAGGGTTGAAAACCCCTTGGACCCCCGCCCCACCCCCAACTGGCACTGGGTGCATTGGGATCGTGGGTCCTAACCCACGCCTCCCGCCGCTGCATTACATTCACTATTTCTCTATCATTCTCAAAAGAAGGGCAATTAGAGGCAAAAATTCCATTTAATGCATTAGTTAGGGTTGTTCCACAGCGACAAAAGTGAGGAAATTCACTGTTGGGTTGAAAACCCCTTGACCCCGCCCACCCACCAACTGGCACTGGGGTGTGCATTGGGATCGTGGGTCCTAACCCGCCCTCCCGCCGCTGCATTACATTCACTATTTCTCGTTATCATTCTCAAAAGAAGGGCAATTAGAGGCAAAAACTCCATTTAATGCATTAGTTAGGGTTGTTCCACAGCGACAAAGTGAGGAAATTCTGTTAGGTTGAAACCCCCTTGGACCCCCGCCCACCCCCAACTGGCACTGGGGTGTGCATTGGGATCGGGTCCTAACCCACCTCCGCCGCTGCATTACATTCACTATTTCTCGTTATCATTCTCAAAAGAATGGGCAATTAGAGGCAAAAACTCCATTTAATGCATTAGTTAGGTTGTTCCACAGCGACAAAAGTGAGGAAATTCGCTGTTAGGGTTGAAAACCCCCCTTGGACCCCCCTGCCCACCCCAACTGGCACTGGGGTGTGCATTGGGATCGTGGGTCCTAACCCTCGCTCCCGCCGCTGCATTACATTCACTATTTCTCGTTATCATTCTCAAAAGAAGGGCAATTACAGGCAAAAAATTCCATTTAATGCATTAGTTAGGGTTGTTCCACAGTGACAAAGGTGAGGAAATTCGCTGTTAGGGTTGAAAACCCCCCTTGGACCCCCCGCCCAACCCGCAAACTGGCACTGGGGTGTGCATTGGGATCGTGGGTCCTAACCCACGCTCCCGCCGCTGCATTACATTCACTATTTCTCGTTATCATTCTCAAAAAGAAGGGCAATTAGAGGCAAAAAACTCCATTTAATGCATTAGTTAGGGTTGTTCCACAGACAAAAGTGAGGAAATTTGCTGTTAGGGTTGAAAACCCCTTGACCCCCCCCACCACCCCAACTGGCACTGGGGTGTGCATTGGGATCGTGGGTCCTAACCCGCGCTCCCGCCGCTGCATTACATTCACTATTTCTCGTTATCATTCTCAAAAAGATGGGCAATTAGAGGCAAAAACTCCATTTAATGCATTAGTTAGGGTTGTTCCACAGCGACAAAAGTGAGGAAATTTGCTGTTAGGGTTGAAAACCCCTTGAACCCCCACCCCCCCAACTGGCACTGGGGTGTGCATTGGGATCGTGGGTCCTAACCCACGCTCCCACCGCTGCATTACATTCACTATTTCTCGTTATCATTCTCAAAAAGAAGGGCAATTAGAGGCAAAAATCCATTTAATGCATTAGTTAGGGTTGTTCCACAGCGACAAAAGTGAGGAAATTCGCTGTTAGGTTGAAAACCCCTTGACCCCAGCCCACCCCCAACTGGCACTGGGGTGTGCATTGGGATCATGGGTCCTAACCCACGCTCCCGCCGCTGCATTACATTCACTATTTCTCGTTATCATTCTCAAAAAGAAGGGCAATTAGAGGCAAAATTCCATTTAATGCATTAGTTAGGGTTGTTCCACAGCGACAAAAGTGAGGAAATTCGCTGTTAGGGTTGAAACCCCTTGGACCCCCCCCACCTCCAAACTGGCACTGGGTGTGCATTGGGATCGTGGGTCCTAACCCGCGCTCCGCCGCTGCATTACATTCACTATTTCTCGTTATCATTCTCAAAAAGAAGGGCAATTAGAGGCAAAAAATTCCATTTAATGCATTAGTTAGGGTTGTTCCACAGCGACAAAGGTGAGGAAATTCGCTGTTAGGGTTGAAAACCCCCCTTGGACCCCCTCCCCCCAACTGGCACTGGGGTGTGCATTGGGATCATGGGTCCTAACCCACGCTCCCTGCTGCATTACATTCACTATTTCTCATTATCATTCTCAAAAGAAGGGCAATTAGAGGCAAAAAATCCATTTAATGCATTAGTTAGGTTGTTCCACAGCGACAAAAGTGAGGAAATTCGCTGTTAGGTTGAAAACCCTTGACCTCTCCCCACCCCCAACTGGCACTGGGTGTGCATTGGGATCGTGGGTCCTAACCCGCTCCGCCGCTGCATTACATTCACTATTTCTCTATCATTCTCAAAAGATGGGCAATTAGAGGCAAAAAATCCATTTAATGCATTAGTTAGGGTTGTTCCACAGCGACAAAAGTGAGGAAATTTGCTGTTAGGGTTGAAAACCCCTTGGACCCCCCGCCCACCCCCCAACTGGCACTGGGGTGTGCATTGGGATCATGGGTCCTAACCCGTGCTCCCGCTGCATTACATTCACTATTTCTCGTTATCATTCTCAAAAAGAAGGGCAATTACAGGCAAAAAATTCCATTTAATGCATTAGTTAGGGTTGTTCCACAGCGACAAAAGTGAGGAAATTCGCTGTTAGGGTTGAAAACCCCCTTGGACCCCGCCCACCCAAACTGGCACTGGGGTGTGCATTGGGATCGTGGGTCCTAACCCGCGCTCCCGCCGCTGCATTACATTCACTATTTCTCGTTATCATTCTCAAAAAGATGGGCAATTAGAGGCAAAAACTCCATTTAATGCATTAGTTAGGGTTGTTCCATAGTGACAAAAGTGAGGAATTCGCTGTTAGGTTGAAAACCCCCTTGACCCCCGCCCCCCCCCCAACTGGCACTGGGGTGTGCATTGGGATCGTGGGTCCTAACCCACGCTCCCGCCGCTGCATTACTTTCACTATTTCTCGTTATCATTCTCAAAAAGATGGGCAATTAGAGGCAAAAACTCCATTTAATGCATTAGTTAGGGTTGTTCCACAGCGACAAAAGTGAGGAAATTTGCTGTTAGGGTTGAAACCCCCTTGACCCCCCGCCCACCCTCCAACTGGCACTGGGTGTGCATTGGGATCGTGGGTCCTAACCTGCGCTCCCGCCGCTGCATTACATTCACTATTTCTCGTTATCATTCTCAAAAAGATGGGCAATTAGAGGCAAAAAACTCCATTTAATGCATTAGTTAGGGTTGTTCCACAGCGACAAAAGTGAGGAAATTTGCTGTTAGGGTTGAAAACCCTTGAACCCCCCGCCCACCCCCCAACCGGCACTGGGGTGTGCATTGGGATCGTGGGTCCTAACCCATGCTCCCGCCGCTGCATTACATTCACTATTTCTCGTTATCATTCTCAAAAAGAAGGGCAATTACAGGCAAAAATTCCATTTAATGCATTAGTTAGGGTTGTTCCACAGCGACAAAAGTGAGGAAATTCGCTGTTAGGTTGAAAACCCCTTGACCCCCGCCCACCCCGCAAACTGGCACTGGGTGTCATTGGGACTGTGGGTCCTAACCCACGCTCCCGCCGCTGCATTACATTCACTATTTCTCATTATCATTCTCAAAAAGAAGGGCAATTAGAGGCAAAATACTCCATTTAATGCATTAGTTAGGGTTGTTCCACAGCGACAAAAGTGAGGAAATTTGCTGTTAGGGTTGAAAACCCCCTTGACCCCCCCCACCTACCCCCCCAACTGGCACTGGGGTGCATTGGGATCGGGGTCCAACCCATCCCCGCTGCATTACATTCACTATTTCTCGTTATCATTCTCAAAAAGAAGGGCAATTAGAGGCAAAAATTCCATTTAATGCATTAGTTAGGGTTGTTCCACAGCGACAAAAGTGAGGAAATTCGCTGTTAGGGTTGAAAACCCCTTGACCCTCCGCCCACCCCACCAACTGGCACTGGGGTGTGCATTGGGATCGTGGGTCCTAACCCGCGCTCCCGCCGCTGCATTACATTCACTATTTCTCGTTATCATTCTCAAAAAGATGGGCAATTAGAGGCAAAAACTCCATTTAATGCATTAGTCAGGTTGTTCCACAGTGACAAAAGTGAGGAATTTGCTGTTAGGTTGAAAACCTCTTGAACCCCCCACCCACCCCCCAACTGGCACTGGTGTGCATTGGGATCGTGGTCCCAACCCACGCTCCCGCCGCTGCATTACATTCACTATTTCTCGTTATCATTCTCAAAAAGAAGGGCAATTAGAGGCAAAAATTCCATTTAATGCATTAGTTAGGGTTGTTCCACAGCGACAAAAGTGAGGAAATTCGCTGTTAGGGTTGAAACCCCTTGGACCCCCGCCCAACCCGCAACTGGCACTGGGTGTGCATTGATCTGTGGTCCTAACCACGCCTCCCGGCCATTGCATTCATTCACTATTTCTCACATCATTCTCAAAAGAAGGGCAATTAGAGGCAAAATACTCCATTTAATGCATTAGTTAGGGTTGTTCCACAGCGACAAAAGTGAGGAAATTTGCTGTTAGGTTGAAAACCCCTCTTGAACCTCTCCCACCTCCTCCAACTGGCACTGGGTGTGCATTGGGATCGTGGGTCCCAACTCACGCTCCCGCCGCTGCATTACATTCACTATTTCTCTTATCATTCTCAAAAGATGGGCAATTAGAGGCAAAAACTCCATTTAATGCATTAGTTAGGGTTGTTCCACAGCGACAAAAGTGAGGAAATTGCTGTTAGGTTGAAAACCCCTTGACCCCCCCCCCACCCCCAACTGGCACTGGGTGTGCATTGGGATCGTGGTCCTAACCTGCCTCCGCCGCTGCATTACATTCACTATTTCTCGTTATCATTCTCAAAAGATAGGGCAATTAGAGGCAAAAATCCATTTAATGCATTAGTTAGGGTTGTTCCACAGCTGACAAAAGTGAGGAAATTCGCTGTTAGGGTTGAAAACCCCTTGGACCCCCCTCCCAACTGGCACTGGGTGTGCATTGGGATCTGGTCCTAACTCACGCCCCGCCGCTGCATTACATTCTACTATTTCTCATTATCATTCTCAAAAGATGGGCAATTAGAGGCAAAATCCATTTAATGCATTAGTTAGGGTTGTTCCACAGCGACAAAAGTGAGGAAATTTCCTGTTAGGTTGAAAACCCTTGGACCCCCCCCACCTCAACGGCACTGGGGTGTGCATTGGGATCGTGGGTCCTAACCCTGCCTCCCACCGCTGCATTACTTTCACTATTTCTCTATCATTCTCAAAAGAAGGGCAACAGGCAAAATTCCATTTAATGCATTAGTTAGGGTTGTTCCACAGCAACAAAGGTGAGGAAATTCACTGTTAGGTTGAAAACCCCTTGACCCCCGCCCACCCAGCTAACTGGCACTGGGGTGTGCATTGGGATCGTGGGTCCTAACCCAGCCCTGCCTGCATTACATTCACTATTTCTCGTTATCATTCTCAAAAGATGGGCAATTAGAGGCAAAAACTCCATTTAATGCATTAGTTAGGTTGTTCCACAGCGACAAAATGAGGAAATTGCTGTTAGGTTGAAAACCCCTTGACCCCCCGCCCACCCCCCCAACTGGCACTGGGTGTATTGGGATCGTGGGTCCTAACCCACCTCCCGCCGCTGCATTACATTCACTATTTCTCATTATCATTCTCAAAAAGGGCAATTAGAGGCAAAATACTCAATTTAATGCATTAGTTAGGTTGTTCCACAGCGACAAAAGTGAGGAAATTCGCTGTTAGGTTGAAACCTCTTGAACCCCTACCTACCCCCAACTGGCACTGGGTGTGCATTGGGATCGTGGGTCCTAACTCCGCTCCTGCCGCTGCATTATATTCACTATTTCTCGTTATCATTCTCAAAAGAAGGGCAATTAGAGGCAAAATTCCATTTAATGCATTAGTTAGGGTTGTTCCACAGCGACAAAAGTGAGGAAATTCACTGTTAGGTTGAAATCTCCCTTGAACCCCCACCCACCCCCAACTGGCACTGTGGTGTGTTGGGATATTGGGTCCTAATTCTCACCCATTCTCCAATACTTGTTGCTTAAGAAACCAGCCAGTGCACATATTAATGTTATTGTTGCCTTTTGCTTGCAGTTCTGCATTTTAATTTTCCGTTGATGCCTGTGCCACCATGTGTTTATCCTTTATGCTTTCATTTATGTATAGTGTTTCTGTAACTTTTTGCCATTTGTTTCACTGCATTGTTTCTCTTTCTGTTTCTCTTTGCGTCACCATGCCCATTGATATTTCCATTTACAGGCACCATGTTACTATGTGACAAGACATCTACTGGCACAATGCTCCTGCCTATTCCATCATGTTCATAGTACTCTTTCTGTTCTCATTTGTGGTTATGTTGCCTTGCGCGCCATTGTTAGTGCTTCTGTTTGCTTGCTGTTCCTGTTAGTATGCCATAAGACATCATGTGGTGGGATGTGGGGTCCTGCCACTGCATTACATTCACTATTTCTCGTTATCATTCTCAAAGAAGGGAAATTAGAGGCAAAAACTCTGTTTAATGCATTAGTTAGGTTGTTCCAAGCAAAGTGAGGAAACTGCTGTTACAGTTGAAAACCACCTTGACCCCACCCACCCCCAACTGGCATTGGGGTGCACATTAGGATCGTGGGTTCTAACTCACTCATTCTCCTATACTTTTGCTGCTTTACACACGTGATGGGGTAAGAGTTACGTCTAATGACAACCAATGTGCATCCTGGTCTTAAACCTTGTTCAGTAAATGGTTTACCTGATCATGAATGTCAATAAAAGATTAACATGAGGCTGTTAGGATGTTTGGAGGAATTATAAACCTCCATTTGACACATCACGTGGCAGATCGTTGTTATCTGTGTCACTGTGTGCGTTGCCATTTATGCTTTCATTTTCACTTCTGTTACCATATGTGCCACTGTTAGCGCTTCTGTTTGCATTGCTGTTGGTGTTACTATGACACAAGACATCACCAGCAGGGTCAGGTAGGCAGTGGAGCACCCAATGTCAGACAAAGTTAGGTAGTATATTGTAATTGTAGGTGTAGATGACCACACAGATGTATTTGTAAACTGAAGCACACTGTATACCCTCAGCTTGTATATGTACAATTGTGTTCTATTTGATCTACTGTTTGCTTTCCGGGTCACCCCTGAAAAAGGGATGTCCAGGGACTTGTGGGCTATACGGTTATTTAAATTTAATTAAGCAATAATGCATGATGCAGGGTTATGTTAATGTCTGTTAATCACCTTTAAGGGTGTACTGTGGCATGAGGTAGCTTGAGTGGCATATGTCCGATAGGGTGATTAACTGACTGTCATCATACTGCTAGTAATGCCTTATTGCTATTATAATAAAATGTTTTTAAACTGTTTAAAAAGCTTGTTCAGGAAATGGTTAACCTCTGTATGTATGTAAATAAAAGATTTACAGAAGTCTGTTAGAATGTTTGCAGCCGGTCAGAAAGCTCAGTTTCTGAGACCCTTTTATAATTTATTAATAAGGCATGACAAGGGGTTATGTTAATGGTCTGTTAATCACGTTCTAGGGTGTGCTGTGGCATGAGGTGTGTTGAGAGTGGTACACGCCCCTATAGGGTGATTGACTGACCATTAACACAATTTTGGGAGTGACTTATTGCTTTAATAATGAAACATGTTTTAAACAGTTTTAAACCTTGTTCAGTATATCGTTAACCTCTTCATGTATGGTAATAAAAGATTAACATAAGGTTGTTAGGATGTTTGCAGCCAATGAGAAATGTCCATTTTGTCAGACTCTGAAGTACACATAGTAGTGACTGAATGGTACATTTATAGTCACAGCTGTGACCTGTTGGGTGCTGATGTGTGGCACCTTGGTATAGTAATAATGACTGAATAGGCACAGGAAAAGTAAGTACATTGCTGAGTTTTTTACACTGTTAGGAATTCTGTCAATGTGACATGCAATGTCCCACATCATTGCATATGCTGTGATACTGACTGTATGTCATAGGTACCAAACAAATTGATGGAGGTATAGTTGTAGCAGTATTAGTTAACATTGATTTGTATGCTTAAGTCATAGACACTTATTTTATGTCATAATGGTATTTAAGTAATGAGTCGACACAGGTGGTTATGGTTTGAAAAATTTATTGCCAGTTTGTCAAATGGAGAAAAGGTCCAATCAAGAGTGAAATTTAGTTAACAGAAGCAGTCTCACAATACAATCTTTGTATGTGTGTGCAATCATTGCTTGTCATATATGTAATGTGTAAGAATAATAAGAACTGTATAATATGGATTGGAGTAAGTGTGTGATATTATAGGAAACTAATCAGGTGTTGTGTGTTTCTAGTTATGTTTCAGTACTCACTACCTTTATGTGAGGAAGTAGTTTCTGACATTCGACCTGGAATTCTAATAGTCAGGCTGAAGCTGTGGCGCTTCATTATATATTTACTATTGAATGTGAATGCAGTTTGTAAAAAAATGTAACTTTTTTAAAAATGGTTGTATGTTGTAATTATGTGTAGTGCATTACTTGTGTGGTATGTTAATAAGGCAATGTCAGTAGGTTGTGAAGTGTGATTACACACATGATAGACAAGTGTTTTGTTGTAATTGTGTGACTGCTAATGTGGATGTTCCTGGGTTGGGCGAAAAACCATATGCTGACTGTCTAAGTAGTACAATATACAAAAATGTTGGTTTGTGACATTTGATTTGGTATTATTTAATAATATGTCACTGACTAGGCGCAAATGGAAAATTTCCTATCCGACCCTCAACTGAGGTGCATCATAAATATTGTCAGGGAACAGGTATGCGAGTTTGTTGTGATCAGTAACAGTGTCTGATTTACAATTGTCAATATTTTTTACATACGGTAGAATTACTTATATGACAAGTTTAAAAAAATATTGTATTTTTACATGAACAAATGACATATTATCAATTCTTACATTGGCTTCTATGTAAATTCTTAACTTGTAAATACTAAAACTGTTCATGGAATGCATTTTTAACAAAACTTATGGTTAATTAAATGTAGTTACTATAGTGTTGAATAATATGTAAAACATTACTTGTACTTTAGTGCTACACTAGTATTTTAGTACAGGTATCAAACTAGTTATTAACAATGTACACCTGAATACAAATGTTTATATTATGTACAAGTAATTGCAAACACATGTAAAGTCAGTAAATGAGATTCTGCAATTGGTTCTTATTTACAGTTGTGTAATTCAGCTTCTTGCATTATCAATAAAGGTAGTTATTTTTACATATGTACTAATACTAGTATTACGCATGAAAGCGTGATAGTTCTACACTGTTGCATGGTGACCGAATGATGTTCTCTATATGTCAAGAGTCAATAGACAAATTGAAGTGTTGATAGACAACTTGTGACAGAGTGGATTGTTTGTTGAATGTTAGAAGTGTAGCCAGTTATTTACGATAATAACTGAGAAGTTCTCTTTGTTTGCAAAGAGTAAGAGCTATAAGTCATATCAATTTGTTGTTATATATGAGTTGATACATGGATGCTTAAAGATATGTACAGAGGAGGAGAGCAGTAAGTCCTCAGTTTTTAGATGTACAATCTTTGATACATATGTAATCATGTTTCTCTAGTGACTGTGAATATTGTTGGCGCATCGGCCACTTCACAGCAGCTTCATGTAGTCACTGATCCACACAAGATCTTACATGTTACACTGTATGGAATGTCTCTGTCAGAATTGCATTTTGTTGAAATTGTATGGTTTGTTTAGAGTCGTACATTATACAACATTGTAATGAGGTATGAATGTTTTGGGACAAAGTAGTCATGTTTTAAATGGAACTTGTTTTGTCCTATTCTTCTGAAATATGAAGGTTATCATAATTGTTCAATATTAGAAGATCAAATGGAAGTTTGGTAGACAACTTGAGATAGTGGAATGTTTGTTGAATGTTAGTAGTTGCTTAGTTATTTACGATGATAATTGAGAACTTCTCTTTGTTTGCAAAGAGTAACAGTTTATAACTCATATAAATTTGTTGTTATGCATGAGTTGATACATGGATAATTAAAGATATGTACAGAGGAGGAGGAGAGCAGTAAGGCTTCAGTTTTTAGATGTGCAATCTTTGATAGACATGTAATCATGGTTTCCCTAGTGACTGTGAATATTGTTGGCACCAATTGAAGCCACTACAACAATTTTCATGTAGTCACTGATCCACACAAGATCTTACATGTTACAGTGTATGTAATGTCTCTGTTAGAATACCATTTTGTTGCAATTGTATGGTTTATTTAGAGTCGTACATTATACAACATTATAATGAGGCATGAATATTTTTTGGACAAAGTAGTCATTTTTAAATGCAACATGTTTTGTCCTATTCTTCTGAAATATGAAGGTTGTCATAATTCTTCAATATTAGAAGGTATGCATTTTTCAAGTGTCATGGCAGTCTCTGTTTAAAACTGCTTGTAGAGTCGTCACACTCTAACCATCTAGTTCTGCACCTTAGTAACGAGGTGTAATGCCCAGAATGCATGGATTGACCATGGTGATAGATTATACTGTGAGTGTCAAACACTGATTGGTTGAAGACTATTCTACTAGCTGTGTAATCTGTGATAGGAGTATCAACCTGAGCCTGTTGGGTCAAATCTGTGCAACATATAGCAACAGATATTGAGATGAACTCCTGAGACGTATGGACTGAGTGCATCTGCCTCCACACCTTCCACAGGCATGACTCACATTCAGCATTGGTGAATAGCTGTCGAAATTTGACACTTTTGGTTTCAGGGACAAAGAGAGTAATCCACAGCATGTCTTGTGTGGTTTCACGCTGGAATTCCACATGAAACACATGCATATTTTGTAACATATGTTACTGTGAAGTACCGTCACATTGGGGTGCCGTTCATCCAGGTTGTTTATGACAGCCATCATAAACCTCAGTAGTGTCTTGCTGTATGTCTGCAGCAAACGACTACATCCAGCATATGTAGCTAACACCTGTCGTAGTGGTGTTAGTGACTGTACATTGTTAGAGTGGTCAGAAGTCATGTTGATAATCTGCTTCAAAGCGCTTTGATAGGAGATTGTCTTGTGAAGCAGATATTGCCTGCACAAACGCGGCATGTGTAGAAAACTTGCATAGCTGAGTTAGAGCAGTGTTACTCTACTGCTGTTGTCAAAGACTGGTACAGCAGCTACACCAACTGATTTCTGATGAATTGCTGGTTGTGAATGTTTACTTGAAGTTGTGGCCTTGCTGAACTCTTTTTGTTGAATCACTTTTGAAGCTTGCTGCTATTTGTTGCTACCTCTAGCTGTGACTGAATTGTGTGAGACAGACAGATATGTAGGCAGTGGTATTAAAGACATTTGTAGCTGATGTAGAGTACGTAACCTGTTGTACTCAAGAATACATCGCTTGTCAGCTCGTGTTTCTGAGGTGCTATACTAATGATGTGCAATCCAGAAAGGCTACGTATACGTGAAAGTGCGATGTAGCTCATGCCATCCTTGAAAATGTCTGTACCTATGTCTACCATTGCTGAATCCAAACTCAATCCCTGGAGATTTGTGAATGGCGACAGCATATGCAAATACATAATGGAACTGTTTTCTGTTTACATAGACATCCTTGAAACCTGGAATTTAACGCAGGTTCGATCTATGTGTACAGACTGCCGCGTGTTGTCAAAGTGCACTACAAGTGTCTCAATATATGTCTTCTGGACATTGTAGACAAAGTCAATGATGTTTCCCATGGCACCGTTTACCATACCTTGTTCTACATCTAGATTACAGCACAGCATGATATGTGCATTCTTACAAACTGTGAGAACAGCTTCTAGGCCAGCTGTTCGTGAAACATCTGACTTCAGTTCACTTAGTCGTTCAGTCATCTTTGCTACTAGCTTTCAACTAAGAATAACGCTATCAACTGTATCAACTGCATGCAGAGTTAGAATCTCTTGGTTTTCTCTCTGCAGCATTAGATTGTTGAATTCAGTGCATTTCGTTAGTCGTGGCATAAGACACACTATGTGTCTGCCAGTAGAGTATATATTGCTGAAGACATTACATGCTGTTTCTATGCATGTACTATGTACTGTGATTTTTCGATCATTTAACATACAAACATGTTCTGGTGATAGAGAACCTGTACGAGCTTCATCTAAAAGTGATTTGTAAGCTAGATCACCACTTTGGCGCATGTTCTCAGACAACTCAACATAGGTAAATAATTCCTATATGTTATAGCCTGCAGTGCAACCAGGATATTCTTAGCTTGCTTGGCAGTCAGAGTTGTAAATACATGCTCTGCATTGACTGGTGCAAGTTGTAAAAGGTCTCCCAACACAAGTATACTTTTGCCACCAAATGGCACTCCATCGTCAGTACCTAAGATCTGCTGTAGACATAGATGAATACAGGCAAGCATGACATTGGAGACCATGCTGATTTCGTCAATGATTAGTAACTGCATCTTTGTGAACATGGAACGGAGCTGAGATGCAACTTCAAATGACAGTTTACGATACTCTCCATTTCTCCCATGTTCGACTGGCAACATAAAGAGACGGTGTAATGTTACTCCACCAATGTTGTATGCCGCTAGTCCTGTGGGAGCAGTTACAGCAACAGACATTGAAGAGCCTGTCACACTCCATACTTCTGCAGTGATGGCTTCAATCAGGAAACTCTTTCCTGTGCCAGCTGAACTGCTAACAAACATTAGTAGTGGCTTGTAGTGTGCAGTCACATTGTTTTGTTTCACGTAGTATGCCATGTTGGACAGCTTCAACTACTTGAGAGTGAACTGTGCTGCAGCTGATTTAGTCTTTCTCTAAGTCAGCTGGGTTGACCATAGAGTGTGTGCCATGCTGCATGGCTGTCTCAATTTCTGACATTAACACTTCTGGGGCATTTAAGAGGCAGAGGGTCACTCAGAACACCTTGTCCTTCTGGATCAAGGTTGTCTTGTGAACTAACTGGAGTGTCTTCCTGAAGTTGCTTCTCTGCCTTCTCAAGCTGTTCTTTCAGCTTTTAGTCTTTGTATATATGTCTGTGAGTACTCAGTTTGGAAATTTCATAAGTGAGATTGAACTGGTCTTCGAATGTGTCAGAGTCACCTCTTAATTCAGACTCACTCCTCCAGGGTCTAAATAGGAATAGGAGAGCAAAGTAGTAATGTTCTGTGCTCTCTGATGTACCTAGATGCAGTAGCAGTGATCTATAAGCTATGGCTTGTGTCTCTTCAATAGACAGCCATCTAGTCCATTGACCTTGTAAATGTGGCGTGGTTGAGTCAGGTGCTGCACCTGTCTGTAGTCATACCCACTTAGCTAGCTCAAACAGACACATATCATTCATGTCGTTGTGTCTACGTGGTAGTATGTGTCTATCAGGTTATTCTTCAAGATATGTTTTGAAGAAGGTGTATTGACAGCTAGCCTCAATTTTGGCATGAGGAATCAGTACACGCTTCTGTTTCTTTTTGTAGTTTACACTGAGGAAACATACAGCGTCAGACTTCCCGTACAGATGTGTACCCATTAACTGGTCACTGGCTTCGTAAGCTCCACATTCTCTGTGTGAAAGAGTCTTCAAACCCAATGACCACAGCTGAGATGTCAGGCTTTTGCTTGAAGTGGCAATATCTTCCCAAAGATCTTGCAAGCTAGTCTGTTCATGTTTGGTTATGTACGAAGTGACATACCGAACCAGGGCCAGTGAGTTATCAGCCACAAACTGAACATCTATGTTTGCTTGCCACATTAGGAGAAGAGTTGGGTTGTAGTCATTGATGTACACCTCTTTTTCATCTCTGGGTAACTCGTATACCCTCTTGGTTGATTTTGCCTTCAAGTGGTGTCGCATTGCTGAGAAAAGGTCATTCATGGCACCATTCTGACAAACTCGTCTAGGAAATCCAAAGCTACATTGTGTACCAATTAGATTTGTTCTTTACTACTCGCCGCTATATTTTGTGCAATATGTCACTGGAACTTTGTACCAACTTCCATAGTGTAGGGACTGTCATACTTGTCTGGAATGTGACAAGTGATATATTTTTTGATGAATGATAGCACTTCTGCTGCTTCATGTTCACCAATGCGTGGCGCATCCTTGATCCACAATAACATATGGATATGAGGGACACCTCATGCTTGATATTCTGTCCTCCAAAAGTAATGTTCCTCGATACCTAGAGGAAGATTGTTCTTTGACAAGATGAAAGTGAGAATGTCATGGAACTGCTTGTGAAAATGTCTTGTGACAGACACAGGATCAAGTGAACACATTTCTCCGACAGTCATCGATGAGATGCCTTCTACATCAGAATTTGCCCACTTCAACAGTTCAATGAGTTCGTCCCAGGCATATTCAGCACAACTAAGTGTGACAAACCATGTGGCTGCACCATACTCTCGTAGCATTGTCATCACTTCCAAGTGTCTGTGATACCAATATTCTTTGGTGCCACGGAGACTTGAAAGTATGGAAGACAGATTCACTTGCACATTTTCATCTTTCTGCTTTAATTTCTCTAGAAATTGAGCAGTTGTTATGCCATCTAGTGGTCTTGTTAGATGAATGGTATGTGCTATAGATGCAGACAGAATGCTAAGTTCACTCTCCCAGAGCAGATGGAACAGGTACTGTATGTTACGTCTGAATTTGCCATCTTTGCTGAGGACACGGCTAGTGCAGTACTCAGCACCCTGTACCTGTACTTCTCTTTCATCTAGGCGTCCACCTGACCCTTTTGGAAATAGGTCTGGGAAACAGCGTGCTTCTAGTCTTGCCTCCCAAATGCTGACAGGCTCACCTTCCACCTGCTTCATTTGATAGAGATCAATGTTTTCTCCTAATGGATCTCTGCCATGTAGTGGGTGAATTGTGTACTGTTCATACACATTGTCACTTGTCTGTGTACTGACCTTCTCAATGATTGGCTTACTTTTTTCTAATAGATCATGTTGCACAGAGAGACTGGCCATCTGATCTATGTCAAGGTCTATATAAAAGGGATTGTTACTCTTTAAATAAGCAAGAGCAAGCTTTACCTTTTGCACATTGACAACATCTTGCCAGATGACCTTGGCCTTTGTAGGCACACCATTTACAAGATTTACCAAGCTATTTTTAGTTGAGATTGCTTGAACATTTTCCTGTAGAGGAAGTGGTAGATACATCACAAAACCCTTTAGAGATCTAACAAGCTCTTTCTGTGGAATGTTCCGTGTCTTTGTGTTCAGACGTAGAATCGTTTGGAATGGTTTCATTGTCTAAATTAGAATATGTTCAAACATATTCAATGTTGAAATCTCACTTGGTGTAACATCTGTTTCCATGTTATTCAGCATTGACCTTGCTGGCAAAGTGTTACACTTCAGTTTTGAAAAACAGTGTTTGCATAGCACAATGGTGTCTTGTAAGTGAAAGTCAGATTTCAGCAGCAAGAATGCAGCCAGGCGGAACCACATGTCATTGTATGGTGACAAGGTTTCTAGGTTGACTGTGACTGTTTGTTTCATGTAGCACAAACAGTTGCATGACACACATACAGAATCAAACTTCTGAGACTTTGCAACTTCCAACTTAGCAATTTCCTTCCCATACTGTTTTGGAATGTCATTTTCTAACACTGAAACAGATTTTTCTACAGAAGTGTTACACTGAAAATTAGTTGTTTCTGGTACAGAAGTAATGTGTTGCAGTTTTTTTAGGAAAGTGATAGCACCCTGCATGTCACCTGACTGCAATAAGTCATTTAAACAAGTGTACTGATGTACAGCTCACTGTACTTCATATACTCTGTAGACAAAGTTTCGCATGCCTGTTTGATGCACTGCAAGCATCCGCATGTTGTGAAAAATGCTATCACAAACACCAGTATTGAGACATGCAAGTGAGTGACCCATGAGTCCAGTATGTGGCCGGATTTCACAATGGTCAATTTTTGTAAACAGTTTATTTCTCTGTTTGCGATCTGTTATTGCAAATAGGTTAACAAAGTGTTCTAGTTTTTGAAATGACGCTGGCCCGTAGGCACAGCGGTGGGATTTCCGATTTCGACACCAGCGACCCGGGTTCGGGAATGGACTCGGGTCGCTGGAAGGGTCGGCTGAGGGGAGAAGGATAACGCGCCCTATGGGCTGCTCTCCTTCTCCAGGGGGGAGGGTGGGTTGATGCTCGGTGCATGAGTGACCCCCGGCAGAGGCTGGGAGTCGCAGAGCTACCGGCACATGAGGACACTTTGGAGGCAGGACAGGACGTCATGCGTCATTGCACGTCCCGCCTCCCAGAAAAGTGGAAAATGGATGGCTGCCGGTCACCCTCTATGAAGCCCGCCACGGCTTTGATTAGCCCCCCAGGCTGGTCCTCCGACCCATCACACGCCTGCGGGTGTTAGCTCCCACATCCCGTAGGCCCCACCGTGTGGGGGTAAGCCACGGGTATCGGAGGGCTCGAGGCCATTCTGGGGTGGAATCATCGCCCGTGACTGGGCTGATACTCTGGATGACCGACAGCTAGAGGAAAGAAAAAGCAAAATGGAAAAAAAAGAAATGACAATTGCCTGTCATTGTTGCAGGTATCATCACATGACCATGTTGGGCAGTGCCATTTATTGAAGAGTGTGGTTGATCACAGTCATCATCAGTATCCAATTGATTGTCATCAGAGATACTGAGGACATTTTTTAGTTTGCCGGACTCATCAATACTGAACGTCTGTTCTTTTGTTAAGTAATGATAAGACTCTTCCCAGAAATATGCTTCTGAGTGCTGTGTGTGCAACCACTGTCCTGTGAAAACATGACAGAAGTTGTCAACAGTCAAACAAGAATACTGTTGAAGCTTTTTTTAATGGCATATACAAGTTTCCTGAATTGTTCAAGCACATGACACATCTTACGCCACAATCGTTGTAGTACAAACAGTGCTCTGTTGACAAAAGTTCATACTTTCAGATGTAAATTCATCAGAGAAAAGTGATTCTTGCTCTTTTTGCGGGTGTGCTGTAGCACAGCAGCGATAAGTCTTTCGATCTTAGCTTTACTTGCTAGTGATCGGAAATACTTTCTCTTTCTGAGTTGTAAATCACTATTTTTGAGTCTCCGGTGTTGTTTTGAATGTTTCTTGATGGTTACACTCAAAATAGTTGTGTTTTGTCTCAGAGATCGACACAACATTTGTGATGGTATACATTTTTTCTTTTCTGTTAAGGAATTTCGTTTGGTTGTGCAGTGACTTGATGTAGGGGTCACTGTTGCAGTAAAGCTCTGTCAATGTTCATTTTTTGGTGTGCCTTTACTGTTTTGTTTGTTGCCCTTATACAACAGTGTAGTACTATTATACCGCTCTCATTTTGAGACACATCTACATCTGTATTTAGTTGGCATATTTTGCTATTATAATTGACAGTGACAGTAAGCAATCTTATAGAAGTATCAGGCACCTGTATGAGAGAGAAAAAAAGTTTTAGAATAGGCTTCAGTAAATTTCTTATAACAGTGTGTATTGATAGAATTGTACGTTAAGTATGTTAACAATTTGGTAAAAACATAACTAAACAATAGTTTTTATGAATGTGCATTGCGCAGCTGCTACGTAATATCAGAAGTTTGTGCATTCTCAATATTTCTAGTCCACATTTAAAAGATTTTTTTTCCCATGTGTACTTATGATTAGGATAGGTGTAATTTTTTACATGTGGATGAAAATGTGTTTTCTACCATGTAGCATGTCATGGCATAGTCAGTATGCCAATTTACTATATGGTAGACCAAAAACTTGAGAGTGATAGTGTTCATTACCAAATCTGTAACAATTAGTATGTTTACAATTAGAGGGAGAACATGCCACTATTACTGTTGTGTGACTGCGTCTACCACAGTTGCTAAGTATGCTTGCATGTTAACAAAATTTCAATATCTTTGCTGCATATTATCAACATTGTGTTTTTAGTACTCCATGTATCACTATTGGAGCTGTTATTTTTAACAACATGGAAAAAATGTTTTTCTGCACATGTACTGTGCAATGCTGCAGTTGATTGATGAAATAACTGTATGGGGCACAGTCACAAAATTACAGTGCCTATGTTTATGAGCAGACGACTTAAAATGAATATGTCAAAAAATTGGTGTGAGAATTCTGAAACATTTCTGATTTACAAGCTTGCACAGTGCAGTTCACATGTACACTTGTAAGTTTGTGTATTGTCATACTTTTCAGTTGAGAATTTACAATTTTGCTTTTAACACACAACCTTATGATTAGTACAGATTGCATTTTCACATCTTGACAAAATTGTGTTTCTGGTTATGTGCTGCGTTTTGGGTCAGTTGATGTGAGAAATGACTATATGATACACATGTATAACAATCAGAGTGACACTGTTATGAGGAGAGGTCTTAAAATGGCTATGTTTAGATTTGGGTGTGAAAATTACAACAGACAACTGTTTCACAAGTCTGCGTTGCACAGTTGTATGCACGCTTGGAATGTTGTAAATGTTAAATATGTGAAGTGTACTGAGTTCAAAGCAGCTATGCAGCACATAATGTGTTTATAACTGAAAATTTAGCTATTTTCCAATTAAATCTGAAATTGTGGCAATAAATAGTCTTGGAAAATTGCTTTCGTGAGCACGAAACTTTCGCAAAAAATAGTTTCATGCATTCGAAAGTGTCGCAAATCTTACTTTCGTGCATTCGACAATATGGTCAAAAGTACTGTCGAACTTCGACACTTTCGCAAATTTTACTGTCGTCCTATCGAAAGTGTCGCAAATGTACTTTCGTGCATTCGACAGTAAAATTAATGTAACACTTGGGAGTGCCAAAAACATTCATTATCGAATCAGAAAACAGTCTGTTTGACTGACAGCTACGTCTACCAATGTAATTTAAGATTTGTCAGGCCATTTCTGAGAACCAATCAGAGACGGACAACACTGAAGAAGAAGTAAACAGGAGCCATTTGCAATATTGCTGAGAGAGCAGTTTGAAACTGTAAGTACAGTCTATCTTCAAATGATTATTTCTAGTATTAAAAAAACTTATAACAACATGTAAATACTATTAATAAAAACGTTTTTTGATGTTGAATCTCATAGTGTTATTTGTTATTGTTTAGCAGGCTATATTCTTAACAAAAAATAGTTTAAAGTGAGAAATCATTTTTGTACTAACTTGTACAGATACAGCTGAAAATGGAGGTAGATAGGAAGGTGCACGTGGAGTTCTATGAGAAAATGAAACCAATCAGAGTTTTTTCTGATGTTGTCATTGTTTAAAACTGCCTATGAAAAGGATGCATTTTCAAAATTGTCAGTGGTTGCAGATTTTTGCAGGAACATAGGTCTAGTAATACTGAATGCATCATTTAGATTGGTTAATGAAGCCAGAGCAGCAGGGAATGTTTTTTATTTGATTTGTGTGTTTTGTCTGAACCCACTGAAGCTAGCTTGAAATAAGGAGGGAAATATCAGTTTGATTTTCAGTGCTGTCTGGTCACTGCAGGGTGAACACTGACTTTCTTGGTCGCTCTCTATACAGTTCTGAGTTTTAAAACTTAGAATGGCAGAAAATAGCAAAAGGATTTTGTGGATAGTTGAAGCAGTTACATAAGACGAGCAGCTGATTTTGCAGTCATAGACTTTGAGGGACCCAGTCTCAATTGCTATGTAAGATGGTTTACGTGGTGCTGAGATGGACATTTATGCCAACCATGGACAGATTTTTTGATAACTCACTCTCCTGATATACTGCTACACATCTGGAGGCAATGATTGGCCAAACGCTTGTAGATTTAGTTGCAGAGGCAAATTGGACTTGTTTATTATGTCTATGTTGTATGCCTGTATTATCATGTTTTCAGATATTGCAGAGTCGTGGAGTCTGCGTGCGAACATCATGTGTATCTGATTGACAAGCTAGTGAAAAATGTACAGATAACTGCTTTCTATGCTGCATGGAATGTATACTATGTCACCCCAAATAAAATACTGAATATTGGCTATTCACTAGATGGTGTATATTTTGCATGCTGGCATTGCATTTTCTGGGAGACTCGAGATGGAATCAAAGTCCAAGATTGTCAGACTGTTTTAGAAATATTACAGTATACACAAATGTTCTTCAACTATTAATGTGGTAAAAATAGATCAACTGCATGTATCACCACATACATGCCATAAGGGTTTGCTATATTAGGATAGTGGGGAAACACCAATACTAATTTACTTGCTGCTGTAAGTTCACAATTGTATGATGTTGTTATGTCTGAACGCGCATATTGCATGACTAGGGCTTAGATTAACTGTTTGTTAATCACCTTAGGGGTGTAATGTACAAGGAGTTGATATTATACGTTCTTGGTGATTAATTGACTATTTATGTAACTCATGGGACTGCTTATTGCTATTATAAAAATGTTTCTAAAGAAAGGTTAAAAGTATCCGTTATGAATGTTTTCCTGATTTAGAGGGAGATTTTATCAAATAGTTCTTACACCAGCAGTTTAAGAATGTTGTTCAAAATCGAATGCATCATTACACATATTCAGTTGTGCTAGAGGATGGAATGCTGACAGGAGTAATCCGTACTATGGTGATCAGGTTACATGACTGTATAATATGATTAATGTAAGGTTATTGAACTTAACAGCTAATAAGATTGCGTATTTCGAGAACCTTTAATAATTGTATATAGTTTGAGAGTTCAATGACTGTATTTACTGTGGTCTTAAGTTTGTAGCTGTTATAGTATGGTATGTGTATAACAACAATAAACACAGTGGTGCTGTTCACTGTATATGTTTCACTGGTATGTCAGGAATAGAGTTATTTTGAATGTAGCAGATATGGTAGTAATTAGTAGCTACCAGAATGTGCAATGGAATTATCATACTATTTCACTAACTGTTTATAGCTGTCTTCACATTTATTAGGTATGTTTGTGGTGTCTGCACAGTGTGCAATGTGGTTCATCTGTGTTCAACATCACTTGCTATGGGGTGAACAGTCAGTGTAGTAGACATGGATATGTGATGGTGTATCCACGTCATGTTCAAGTAGGCCCCACCCTGAGTCTAGTGGATTGTATGCTGGTGGGACACTATAGTGTAGCAGCAGTTTTGGTTACTGTTGAGGTGGCTTAACTTTTCTAGCCCTGTATAATGCTATTGAGGTGTGTTTCTGTGTTGAAGGACATGTCTTTTAATTTAATTATTATATAATTGCTAAGAAATGATTGATATTGTTATATGATACCAATGGATATTTGTTTGTTTGTATTTCAGAAGTAAACACTTAAACTGAGATAATGAGGCAGGAACTTAAGAGGTGTGTGCACTGCTTGAGGCAGTCCAGGCTAGAGGGAATCTGAAGGTTTTGATGAGAGTGCAAACCGGAAACTGATTGGGGAGGCGCATAAATAGCTATTTGCTATAGTTTAAAAAGTAAAAATAAGACGTTGTACAGCTAAAGAGGAAGGAAGTTGTTGTGTCAACGTTTACATTTTGAAACAACGGAGGGGATAGTGGATAATGACATGGTTGGTACTACTCTCGATATTTAGATTTGGGAAGGCGTTGCTGCGGGAGTACCTTACTCACTGGAATAAATCAGCACAACTTTTCATGTTAGTTGTATGTATTCAGAATTTGTAAAATAATTGTTACTGTATGATTACAATAAGATATGAGAGGAGATTATGTTCATGTTGTAAATCTGTTTTATTGGTAATGAGGCATGAGGTACAGCCGACTACATCCCACACAATGATTAAGGACCATTAATATAAACACTAGATGTTTTTAGTATTATCATGCTGTTTTGTAAATAGTGTTGAATATTTTGTATGGTTAGTTCCTCTACATATGTTAATCAAGATTATGTACGCTAACATGTTCGGCATTAATCAGAAACCTGTATTTCTCACAACGTTTTAAATACTTATTACTATATGGGTATACTAGAAAACATGTAATCAATTCCTTCCATTTATTTACTGTGGTGTTGTTCAGTCACAAACCAGATGTTAAGATAGCTGCTAGAAAGTAGCACATTATACATATACGACTACTACTATGGTATGTTGGTATAGTTCACATGTTGCTGTTTAGTTATTGTGATGGTGGTATAAAACCTTGTCAGTCTGTAATACTTTGCATAAACTATCCTTTCTCTCATGAACGTGTCCCTGTGGTCCAGTGGGTTGAAATGGCCAATCACCGTGGTGTACAACCCACCACCTCTCGAACGTATCTGTGGTTAGTGACTGAAATGCTCAATACACAGACAGACACGTGAAATGTATATCAATAGTGTTTGATGCCCACGAGTTACAGACTATGTAGATACTGGTGTTTGGCCCCTGCACAGAAATATAGAATTGTTATTATAAATGTGACCATAATGCTTGTGTCTGGTAATTAGAAGCAATGATAGGTATGTCGTGGTTGATTTATTGTTGTTGTAAGTCTTCAAACTGTACTGTGATTCACATCTAACACTACATATTTTTTTTTTTGCTCATGGTATCATCGAGGTGTCCTCAGCTTCACACAAGGTAGTACCAGCACAGAGTCAAGCTGTGAGGGTGGTCATTTGACATCGAAAAGTGTCATTTTGATTGACTCAAGTAAGACTTTATTATCACAAATTTGTTATGCTGTTTACAATAAGAACGAGGGTTTCTCATGACACAAAGGGTGGGTATTCAATTGTGCTATTATACGCTGCATTGCATTGTAGTGTAATAGTTGCAGTTGTTGTGTCCGGTACATTAAAGGAGTTACTGTTGAGAACTCCTTTGAATATCACCTCCCAGTCAGCCACTGTGCATGGTGCAGTGGGTTCTTGCACCACCGAAGTTCAGAGTGAGTATTCAACTTGCGGTGGATAAGTACCATTGCGCCATGCAAAATTCTGATACTCAAAATGATATTCAATGGTGTAATCGCAAGCCAGTGGGGGCATTTGCATGTGATTGTGATGCGATTTGCATGTCATTACTGTATCTGCCGATCCCCAGGAATTGGTGGTGCCTGACAGTTGCAGCTATCGGAACAATGCCCTGCACTCGCATATAGACAAAACATGTAGAATACCTCAGCACCCCTCACTTGTCATGGGCATGGTTTTATTTCCAACAGCCTCGATCGTGGCAGTATGTGGCCCTGAACGTATCCCTGTTGATCCAGTGACCTAAAAGGTCGATCACAGTAATTACTAACCCTCTGAATATAGCCCTGGTGGTACTCACCCCCCCCACTCCTCGCGGTTCACCACCCGCCCCCGCAGTTGGTGGGTGCAGCATCCACCCACTACCATTACTCGCCGACTGATCGGTAGCTGCATGGCCATTGGAGTATCTATCGGCATGCAGCCCATGTTTATAAGACAGTTGTGATTTGAATGAATGAATTGATCTCCAAATCTGACTGTGATGTGTAGGGCTGCACGCCCATTGGCTCTTAGTCTGCACCATGGGCAGCCCTAATGTTAGTCAGTTGGGCGCAGGTGGGTGGATGATGCTGCCCGCTGCCTGTGAGGGGCAATGGGTGGTGCTCGTGGGTGGGTGGGGGGTATCAGCCACCAGGCTATCTTAGGGGTTATTAAACTACGGCTCATGATTGGCATTTCCAGTCCACTGACCACCAGGGATACGCTCAGGAGGAGGGGTGGGTTATTTTACTACTGCCTGCATCGGGTATTTCGGTCCACTGACCACGAGGGATACATTTGAAGAGCAATTACTGCCCATGATCGGGCATTTGTCCACTGACCACCAGGACATGCTCGGGGGCCACATTGCTGTCGCAGTGGCCTTGTGTTGGGAGTATACAATGCCCTTGGTCAGCCACCAAGAGGTGGAGTATTTGGGGTGCCTGCAATCGGGCTGCAGGGGGGGCCATGGGATTGGGTTAGGCCAGCACAGGTGGCAGTTGCTGTGTTTTGCCCCTGCAATCCAGCAGCTCACCCAGGGTGGCCTCGACTTAGGCCTTTTTTTTGCCCAAGTCATGCAGGCTTGGTTGGGGTTTTGGCTATTGGTCTCTGCAGCAGCCCGGCTGGAATATCAGGGTTTGAGTTCATGCATGGTTCCTCCTCCACTTGAGCATGCATTCATTTGCATTGGCAGCTGTTGCTCAGCCTGTTTTTTGCGGCTAAACTGTCTTCTACCTAATATCCAGAATGGTGGAATTTCGTGACTTGTGCATGTGCAACTCTTATTACGTGATGTAGTGCAACCATTTTGAATATCCCACCCAAAATACTTCAAAAGGTAAGTTAACCAAGTTCAGTGAATGTGCAGTGGCACCATGGCAGAAGATCCTGTACTACTATAACAAAACTGGTATTACTACACACGTGAGTGGGCTACTATTGTTCATGAATCTGAGAATGAGATATGTCCATAGCGGTACATGTGTTGTGGAGGGGGAGGCTTCTTCCTCTGCTACTTTTGGTGGTGGAGTTTAATGTACAATGAGTAATAGATAACCAATTGTAATGCGTTGTAGGTGTCTCAGTGGTATTCAACGTGTGTGCTGCTTAATTATCTGTTGCTAATTACGATGTCCCTAGATCTTATTCACTTACTATTTCTATATCTCCTGCCAATGTTTCATTTTTATTATTGCAATAGCGTTATTAGTGGACAGCATAGAGTATCTACATGTTTTTACCGTGTTTTAATAGCCCTGTAGGGTAATATGTTAATAACACACAAACGGCTGCCATATTCAGCTAGAGGGTCATTGAGGAATAGTAATATTATCAAGTAGTGTTTGTGTTCTTCTATTATAATAACACATATTTTAAAAAACTGTTTAAGGAACAGATTGCCATATAATTAGGTATGCATGTGTGTAAAACTGAAGGTACGTGTATTGTTTTTAGGATGTTTCTGTGTAACAAATATGCATTATGACAATGTTATAACTATTGCGATTGATGGTCAGGCACTGCTTGTTCTGCTACTGCATACTACCAATAATATATTTCTGAGTTTTCTTTCTGACAAAACGTAGTTGAAGAAACAGTGTTAGGAATCTCAGGAAAAATGAATTTTATATTAACTTTTCTGGATTGATGGACATTTGTCTTGGAAAGATATATACATGGTGTCATATTTTCAACTTTGTGTGGCTTTTGCAGATGAGAAGACTTGTTATATGCATGTAATACTGACTTAACAACATATATCTAGTTGGAGAGACAGCTGTTTCCGTAAAGAGATATGTGTTCATATGATAGTTGTATGAATGATGTAGTATTAGAAATTGATGTTTTAAAGAAAAACACTTTTACCTTGACATTTCATCTATTGATGTGATCATTTTTTGACTTGTTTGCTTTAATAGAGCCCAGGGAAGCTGCTGCTCTTGAACAAGTGGAGGTGAAGCAGGAAGCCGGTGCCAGCACACCACGTAAGTGAAATCTGTTGTTGCTATTATCTGCATGCTTGAGAAGTACCATATGGTTGTCAACATTTGTGGTGATCAATGCTCCTGTTGATAACTACACCTTGCTGTCTTACTGTGTTACAGGGGGAGTGCACTGTCTGTTGGCATACTCACTGCAACTGTTCAATTGTCTGGGGTGTGTGCAACACCCCTTCATTGCCGAGCCAGTACCACTTTCTTTTGTTTGTTGTGGGGGGCGAATCACTGTTGACATTATTTACTTTATTTGTGCTGTGACCTTACAAGGGTGGCAATGCGTTGATCACTGCAGATACCCAACCACCTAAAAAATACAACATGGTGGGAGGATATTGTAGTGACCTAAATGGTGTGCAGTGCAGAAAGTGTCCAATTATGATTTTTTTGTTTTTTTCTCAATGTAAAAGTTCAAAATGTGCCTTGTAGTCTTCATGACCCCCTTTTCCCAGTTAAACTGAATAGCTGTTCAGTGTGTCTGTCTTCAGCCTTGCCAGCCTCATACTTACCTCTACAATCCAGTGTGATGCTGTTCAGTGCACTGTCACATATGTGTATTTTTAAAAGGTGATCATGAACTAAGGGAATGATGATAAAAGTAATAATACAGTGAATAATGGGACTGTTTACGTGTCACACTATGAATATCGCACATTTCTATATAGCACTTTGAAAGTTGTCTCACCATATGTAAAATGCAGTACTATGACTACTTGCAGTGGTGCAAATTCCACTACATCATACGCTGCGTATTACTTGGTTGGGTGCTATTAAAATGAGTTCTTGAGTAGTGAAACTGTGTTAAATATTGGGCCACAGACATTACATTGTTACATTATTCAATGCTGCATGGCCTTGCGACACACAGTGTCATACTTTGAATGAGCACCTATACTGTCAAACTGTGTTTTTTATACTTTACTATATGATGCTGTGGTTGCTGTGTGAAATAACTTTTTGGCACAGTGTGAGGACATAACAGTGAGACTGTATGTGAGTAAAGGTGGTAATATGTCTATTTAAAACATTTGTTGCGAGATGAGCATTACATGCTATCATTACAATCAGGTATTAGATATTTCCCATACACTGTAGTAGGTTTGAAAATGTGTATTTATATACTAAATGTTTAACACTGTAACTGATTTTTCAGCTACTAATGTACTGCACAGTTGTTTTTTTCTCACAGCACTATAAAAAACATCTTTTTCTGCCCTGCTGTATCTAACAGCCAGAGGTACACGCTAATGCCTGTCATCCTGTGCAGGGTGTGAGTCCTTTGTCATCAGTAAGAAAGTTTGTTACTATTACACTATCAATGTTAATGACAGCAAATTAATAATTATTATTGATAATTGTTCATTTCATATTATACCATCACAAAGACAAAGCCTGGGCTCCCATTGGTGACTATGGGACTGTAAGCGTCATGTTATTGCAGCACAACATCACAGCTCTAGTCCCAGCACCAGGGTGATGAGATAAGTTTTTGGAAAACAAGAAGTCACTACATGTAGCTGCTTGACAGTGCAATCCCACATTTCTCATTCACACTCTCAACCGCCTTTAACCTACTGTGAGTGCTTCTGACTCGGCTGCTAGTGATCGCTGGCCATGACAGTGCAAATTGTCCCTATGTTGCTCATTTTCCCAGCAGATATAGTGGAATAACTCCCTGTCCCCCCATTGACACACAGTGTGTCCGTGTCCATTTTCCTAAAAAAAAAAAACGTCATTATAGACGGCATTTAAATATATGTGTCCGCTGGTCCATCAGCACAGTAATTGTGTACAACTTGCTAGGCAAAACACCTAAAGAAATATTCATCAACATTATCCCTGACTATAAACAGATGTTTTAACTAAAAAAAAATATGTCATTTTAGACATCATCTCAATTTCTACATCAGCAGGAGCATGAGGCCTTTCAGATTGACCCACAGTCCTGTGATTACCACTCACTTTGTCACAACGTTGCACTATTACCATGACATTGTAAATTAAAGAAATTATCGATAAAATGACAGTCACATCTAAATGGCAGTGCACAAACTGTACTGCATTCCTGGAAATCAGTAAGTGCTCAAACAACCCGTAACTGGTATTATTGTTCCTCAACACCCTACTGTTGATTTTAAACTCAATTAAAAAAAAAAAAATACTAATTAAAAAAATATTACCCAGTTCCATGTTGGAATCTTAGTGTGTGGACTGCTGTACTTTCCTGGGAGGGGGTGGGTGCAGCAGGAGATAGCAGACACACAATAACATTACATTGGGACTGTTTCTCTATTCATTGTGCCTAACCATTGAGAAATGAAATTGTAAAATACTTTTTAAGACTTTTTGTAAAAATGCTTTGTTTTATTAGTACCAACTAGCCATTGTATAATAGAATAATGTCCTTTGGGGTGTGTGTTGTGCTGGGATAATGTTACTTTTGGGGTGATTAGTTCACTTCACCTATGGCCTCTTGTCTAATGACGACAAGTGCGACGTTATCACACCACAACACTTACCGTGGAGTGTACATTATTGCTTTAATGTCAGATTGTACATTGAACCTTATTACTGCTAAAGCACATTGTTTTGAAGAATTTTACTCATGTGGTAGTGCAAAAGCACAGCGATGTAGACATTATGGGCATCCAACGGTACAGCAATGAATTAAATGTCTTTATTTTGAGTAGATTTTACCATACTGCAGTTTAAGTTTTAGGTTACTTGTCTGAATGTCTTATAGTTATGCTGCCTAGAAATCTGTCATTTATGTTCTTTATGTACTTGAAGATGTCTGGTATGGTTTTGGAGTGCATGTCATATCAGTGACTTAATTATTTAAAGTAGTGATGTGTGTTGAGGGCCTGAAATACGGGTAAAAAGCTGTTTGCTTTCAAACTATCATTAAAGTGATCATGATTGTGTACACATGAAAAGTATATTATGATAGTGTTAATGTCAAGGTACTTTGTTTTTTAGTGCAGAGATGACTACACATTATAGGCAGACATGGTGAAGTAAAAAATTCTCACACTTGATGAGGACATATTTCAATTGTATGGTATAATAGTGTCGATAATGCAAAAGTATGTACATACTGAATATTTATGAGTACTGAAACAAAATATGAGTAGCATTCTAAGCCACAGCTAACTATAAGTTTTTTATGTTGTCAGTTTATTAGATTATATAAATAATCAAGTATGACAGAGACAGAAATAAGATAGCTAAATAGTTTAGCATCATACTTAAAACTATTATCATAACTTTGAAATGAATGCATTTCTGATATTGCAGTAGATAAATATCTGAAGTAAAATATTTGAAAGTCATAATTGTTTAATTTGTGTTGTATATTCATCATTACTTTTTTTATTAAATCTTTGTAGGGCGCCAGCGACTGTGAAAATGCACGGCCCACTGCCGCTGCTACAGACGGCTCGCGCTCAAGATTGGCAGTCTGCGTGAGAAAAACACTGTCATCCTTGAGAGGCTGGACAGAATCCAGTCTCTCTTGGATGCACAGCAGCAGACTGTCAACCTCGTGCTAGAGCCAGTCGTAGCAGTGGGTGATGGTGCTGTGCCGAGTAGCAGTGCTTCACCTCCACGAACACCATCTGTTCCTGCAGCTTCCCTGGGTGAAACTGACCACCCTTCATAGCGGTCCGGTATCTCCTCCGGAGGGCGCAACAGCTTCCACTTCCTTTTCGCCTCCACATCAAATCCAGTTTCTAGCCTGGATTGCCTCAAGCAGTGCATACACCTCTCGCAAGTGTTGCACAAAAGTTACAAAAAAAAAATGAAAATTTTATATATTTTTTTATTTATGTAACAAAAATATATTTTAATTAAGTATTTATTTTTGTGTATGATGTAAAACACACTTTTATAACTTTTTTTGGGCTGTATGAATATTATTTGTGTAAATATATATTTTTGTATTGTTTATAAAAAGAAAAATATTTTTGTTTGTCATTTTTTATATATAAAATATTTTTATAGTAAAAGAAAAGTGAATTTATACTCTCTTGTGTTTGGTGTGTTATTGTGTAGTTAGGATGTTCTTGAAAATAGTTTTAACAAGATTTATACAACTGTGATTTTCTATTTGGTGAAAGCTCATACCACACTATTGTGGTATTAGAGTTGGGATTCTCCATAGAAGTAAGTTAGATGTGTGACAATGCTCGCTACACTATTTGTGGCACACTGTTGTTGTTTCATACACCTACTGCTACAGAATGTGTGTATGTGTATCATGATGAAGATAAGTATGTACCCGCTAATACAACAGTGAAATGTCTGTGTTGGCATGCTTACAACAAACTTATGTATTCAGTACCAGCAAACCTCTTCCACCGCTGTTCACATGACTGGTGGTACCACCTCAGTTGGTAGTACAAGCACGCTATCAAATCTCAAGTTACTACAGTAACATATCCATTTGTTCAGTAGATGAACTAATGGTGTCCATGTCATATTGTCTTTTAGTTATGTACATCTTTTTATTTACATATGTGCTGACAAAGAAAAGGAGTAAGACACTTTTATATAAAAAATATTACATGGAATAACAATGACAAATTACAATTAATAAAGTTATAAAAACAATATGATTCACAGTTAACTACTGTTACTGTTAATAACAGTAAATGCAACTACAAGATTTGAAGTATTTCTGATACTGGAACATTTTTTTATGTATGTGCACTATTCTTACAACTATAAATCATGTACTATACTGAGTAATAGTTCTGAAAAAGACAGGATGTTCATGGCAAAAAACTCCGTTTAATGCATCAGTTAGGGTTGTTCCACAGTGACAAAAGTGAGGAAATTCGCTGTTGAGGTTGAAAACCCTAACTGCGAATTCCCCCCCCCCAGCACGACACACACACAGACAGACACACACACACACACATATGCAAGTATGGGGGAGGGCCAAGTCAACACAACCAATGACAGACATCCAGTATCAGGTGACAGAAATAACAAACAATTGTCTAAATGTACTACGAGACATCCCCACCCACCTGACCAGGTACTGCATGCTCAGTGGAGATCAACAGCAAAACTGAGGCCATGTACCACCAAACATACACATCCCTGATTGCAGCTGCACAACGCATCACACTTGTAGTTGCATGGCCTTACCTAACGATGCCCCACACCACACCACAACTGGTACTGTGCCGTTATTCAATATAAATGCTGAAGGTGCATGATGACAGTTGTAGAAAGGTTTTAACACTAGTGAGTATACATTAATTAAGAGAAGCACATAAATTAACTACAAGACACTAGCATGCTCAAGACAAAAGTAGTGATACATTTAGTAGGTGATTTACATAGTAGTACATTTACTGCAATGGTTTACTCAATATAGAGAGGCTGATATAAACGTATGGAAAAGCATTGCCTGTTCAACGCTGTGAAATTCGTACTGCCAGTATCACATGCATTCTTACTGATGAAGGTGTACTGCTGATGTACATACATAGACCTTCAGTGTGTTTCAATACTAAAGATGCAATAAGTATTCTTTGTAAGAAACATTGTAATTGCATGGATCAGGCCAAGCAACTTCTAAATATCATAGCACTACTGAGTCAACAATGATGTACCTGTATCGGAGATGTATATAGGAGAGATTTTCCTGTAGGCACTTACTGAGTATGTTGTACCTGATAAAGACAATCTCATTGCATCTGTGATGACTAACTTATTCAAATAGTAATATGTTTACTATTGCTGCAATGAGTGATCTATACCACTTATGGAGACAGTGTGATTTTTTTTAACAGTTGTTTCATACTCAGGCTGTATGCTTACTGTTTGGGTTTGCCACACTTCTGTCACTGATGCTATCAAAGTGATAACTATGTTAATTGTGGTACAACAGAATCAAGTAGGTATGGTGTAGATATAAACAGAATGTCTTTTAGTATTGATTTAACTCACAATGGGGTAAGTGTACTAGGACAGCAGGGGTTATCCTCTATCACTGACTCTGTCACTTATAATCACGCTAGGGTTTCGATGACTGTAATGATCAAGTTACACTGTTCATCTTCATGAGTTCATATTCACAGCCATTCTCCAGTAACTAGACAGTGTATGGTGTAACTGGATGGGACACTGTGTTGCAAAGCTGCTGCAGTGCCTAGCAGAGGGGAGAGTATTTACTCGTAAAGACAATTAAGAAATAAGGCATGACCAACAGTTATGTTAAATGGTCTGTTAATCACCCTGTAGGGGTTTAATGTTGAATGAGGCATAGCTGAGTGCCACATGTCGCTAGACAGTGATAAACTGACCATTAACATAATACCTGGGAGTGGCTTATTGCTATCATAATAAAACTGTTTTTTTAAACAACATTAAACCATGTTCATCATATGGTTAGGCTCTACTTGTATGTTAATAAAAACTAAACATAAGGCTGTTACAATGTTTACAGTCAATTAGAAAGCTGCATTTCTCAAACCCTTGTTATAATCAGAGATATTATACCTGTACAACTCCTTGGTTTTGCTGAACTCTATTGCTCAGGTGGCCCACCACAAGTGGTGTGGTCTGGTGTGGGGCATCGGTAGGTAAGGCCATGCAACTACTAAGTGTGGTACGTTGTGTGCAGCTGCAATCAGGGATGTTTACATTTGATGTACATGGCCTCAGTTTTGCTGTTGATCTCACTGAGCATGCAGTACCTGGTCAGGGGGTGGGGATGTCTCGTAGTACATTTAGACAATTGTTTGTTATTTCTGTCACCTGCTGCTGGATGTCTGTCATTGGTTGTGTTGACTTGGTCCTCCCCCATACTTAGTGTGTGTGTGTGTGTGTGTGTGTGTGTGTGTGTGTGTGTGTCGTGTGTGTGTCGTGCTGGGGATTTGGAGTTAGGGTTTTCAACCCTAACAGTGAATTTCCTCACTTTTGTCGCTGTGGAACAACCCTAACTGATGCATTAAACTGAGTTTTTTGTCATGAATATATATATATGTGTGGCTATTTTAAGCTATACACTATTGTTTGTGGTATTCTCCCCCCAAAAAATTATGAAAACTATCAAGTATGTGTAAATGCAATGAGTTATTAGGTGTGTACTATTTGTCAAACTGTATACAGGCATCTCTATAATTAACTAGATTCTAGTACTCACCTAATCATTAATTTGTGCATCACTGTTGTGCTTATCACGATTGTTGTCATATACAGTATGTTTTTTTCACTGGTGTTCTGATATTGTGTGATGGTAAAAATATTGGTAATTACTACTTTAAGAGAGACACAATATAAGGGTGTTACTAGTAACCTTAGCCACTCCCTGATAATGCCTTAGGGTGAAACCAACTGGAGGCTGACTGCAGCAGTTGTCTGTTTGGCATCCACCTTTTGGGGTAGTGGGCTGAATTTTCCAAAGGAGGCACATGGTTTGCATCCAGTCCTGTACCACAGGACTTTAACTTTTGTGGTGTGCCATCCCCCATTGCCAAAACTGCACCTGAATTTCCATTCTTGGGTGCAGTTGCAGCAGATTCCGTGATTTATGGCTGCTTGCACCAATGCTCTAGTGCAAGCACTGTAACTTTGTCCTAGAGGGACAGTGCAAACAAGACCACACCTTTGTGGTCTAAGGACCTATGCCAGGTGCAAGGGATGGAAATTCTGAAATGTCACTTGGTAAATGCCGCAAGTCCAGTGCGCCAGATATTCGGTTCACCGAGGGCACGTGGCTTTCAGTCACATTGGAAAATCTGGCCCAGGATATTAGTCTGACTTTTGTCTTTATTTGCAGTAAATCAGTTGCAGTAGCACTTTACAGAATAAGTGTGTGCTGTACTGTTTGTTTTCTGAGTTGGTGGATGGTGCTGAATTTTGTGTTGGATTGTAGATTGGAAGGTCCCTGCTACCATCTGTACCAGGACACAGGTGCAGCTGGATTCATTCCAGAGTTGGTTCCTGACACAATGTGTCCTGAAGCCCAACAGGTAGAGGGCCATCCTGGACTTGGTTCTATTTAATGGTGTGCATGTCCAGGAGGTCAAGCTGGAAGCAGCACTTGCCTGTAATGACCATCACACTGTGTGGTTTAACCTGGACATGGGCAGGGAAAAGGCTGTGACAAAAACAAGGGTGTTAGGTTTCAGGAAAGCAGATTACGGCAAGATGAGGTAGATACTGGGGTCACCTTGCTGGAATCAGAAAGAAAATAAGGTAGACATAAAATGGGGTGCTATTTAGGAGAGACTGCTGGCAGCCACTAGTGAGGGTGCCAAAATAAACAGCAAACAATCTACAGCCAAGAAGCCTAGCTGGTTTGATGGGGAAGTAGCCCAGGCAGTAAGGAGCAAGAAGGCAGCCTTCAGGAAGTATAAACACACCTAGAGGGATGAGGGCATGGAGAATTACTGTACTAAGGAAAGGGAGGCAGGCAGAGCAGTACAACTGGCCAAGGCCAATAGAGAACTGTAGCAAACAGAGGGGGGTGAAAAAGAGCCAGAAGGCATTCTTTCACTAAGAAGAAGCAGAATATCAAGAATGGGATAGTCAGGCTGAAAAGGGAGAGGGGTGGGCAGAGGGTAGTGGGGAGAAAGCAGAAGTACTTATTGAGAATTTCTGTTCAATCTACACTACGAAGTAGGATGCTCCAGCATCCCAGGGAAAAAAAGGAGGAGGAAAAATAATGGGAGCGGTCACAGATGAGGAAATTGAAATTGATAGGGTGAGGAAAGGCTTAAAGGCCCTGAAGTTAGACATGTCCCAGTGACCAGATGGCGTACACTCGAAGGTGCTGAGGAAACTGGCAGATGTGCTGGTGTGTTCACTGGTGACTCTGTTTTAAAACCTCTTTGGGAGATAGGGGAAGTGCCCCTGGACTTGGGGATGAAGCATGTAATGCTGCTAAACCAGACCGGGCTTAGGGACAACCCAAATAACTATTGGCCAGTCAATCTGACCTTAATAGTGGGGAAACTCATGGAAACCATACTGAAAGAAAAGACTGGTAAGCTTTCTGGAAGACAATGGGCTCTAAGATGAGAGGCAGCATGGGTTTATGTCAAGGTGGTTCCAGAGGCCAAACTCATTGAGTTGTTCAACTGGATTACCTGGACATTGGACAGGGGCCAAGCAGTGAACATTCTGTATGTGGATTTCAGTGAGGCCTTTGTCTTTATTCCTTATAGAAAATTAATTAGGAAGTTGAATGATCTCAGGGTAAGGGTAAAATTGGCTAAGTGGTTTAGAAACTGGATGCAAGACAGAAGTCAGAATGTGGTGGTTAGGGGGTATTTCTTTGAGGCTAGACCAGTCACTAGTGGGGTTGCAAAGGTCTCTGATCAGTCCAGTGTTATATAACATCTTCATCAGTGTCACTGCAGACAGGATAAAAGGTAAGATATGTCTGTTTACAGATGACACAAAGCTCTGTGGGAGAGTGGATCCTAAAGTAGGGAGACAAGCCATTAGAGAAGATCTGGCCAAACTGGAGAGATGGTCTAACATTTGACTACTGGGATTCAGTGCCAAAAAAATGTAAAGTAATGTACCTGGGGCCAAGAACCCAGAGACCAAATACTGGTTGGGGGCTGTGCAAGTTACCAAGTCAGTGGAGGAGAAAGATTTGGGTGAGATCATTATGAGTGACCTAAAGCACTCAGCGTGCTGCAGAAGAGTGGCAGCCAAGGCAATTTGGAAGCTGAGCTGTGTAATCAGGTGTATTACCAGACGAAAAGCAGAGGTCATTCTACCACTGTACAGATCGCTGATTCAACCACATCTGGAGTAGAGTGTGTAGTTTTGGTGCTCTTATCTAAAGAAAGATGTCAACATGCTTGAGGGAGTCTAAATGAGGGCCACTAGGATGATCCAGGGTCAGCAGGGCAGACCATGTAAAGAGAGACTTAGGGATCTCAACTTGGACTCCCTGGAGGATGGAAGGAAGGGGGAAGACATGCTTGAAACCTTTAATTACCTTAAGGGTATCAACAAAGTGAACTCTGAGGGCCTCTTCAATCTTAGTGGGATCTGGACCAGTAGAGGGAACTGCCTCAAGCTGGTGGTGGTGGTGGGGGGGGGAGATTCAGAAGGGAGATGATGAGACACTTTTTCACTGAGAGGGTGGTGGTGAAATTTAATAAGTTGCCAGAGAAAGTTGTCTCCCTAAAGACTGTGGACAGCTTCAAGAGAAGAAGGGAGAGAGATAAAGGCAGAGTTGCCTGGGGGGAGCTTGGGGGGACAGCAATGGGGAGGATAAGTGGATAACGGGAAGGGGGGCAGATCCCTCTTTAGATACTGAGAGGTCTGAAAACTCAAGCAGACGTGCTAGATTACAAGGCCTTTTTCTGCTAATATATTCATAAATTTGTATAAAAGACCCTTCAAGATTGAGAACCTTCAATATGGGTCGCCATATTCTGAAGTGGGCTTCAACTGGACAGAGCAGGCAAGAGGTATGACCACCCCTGCTTTACCGTTTTGTTACCAACTGCAATGACTTGCCCCACCCATTCCTTGTGCCACATATTACTGTGATCACGTTTATTGTGGATTTCTTGTAACACTGCAATTTGTATACCCAGTGACTTATGATGCCTAAGAACTTGGTTGCGCTTCTCTTTAATCTCGCTCCCATCACATTTCACGACACAGCTGTTGTTAATCTTATATACTGTACATTGCCTGAGTTTTAACTACCTTGTCTGCTTATCATAGTCCCTTATGACTGCCATTCTGCCCACATGATGCCTTTCATTATCCCCTTAAGCAAGTGCACCCTCTGGTCCAATGTATTCATAACCTGAGTCCACTGTGCTGTTTACACTTACTCGGGCCCGTATGAGATCTACATAAATATCAAACAATTGATTGCTGTATAATGACAGTAATAATATAAAACCAAACACTATGTACCTCAAGATACTGGAACAAACTTGAGATTTCTCCTATTGGTGCATGGTGTCAAATTTAACTCTAGCAACCGGGCGTGTCACACTACAACAACATACAAGACTGTTCAGCTTGTCTTCAATCCTGGGAGGGAGGCTGCTTATGTCAATCCAAAAATCTCCCAAATTTACTCCCTCAGCTAAGGGGGCATAGACTTGGGGAGCACCCAAGAAGACAGTGCTCTGCCAACCAAATACAGCTGGTCAGTGAGGCATTTGCCTTAAGGGGCTCTCTCTTAACTTACCCTGCAAAACCCTATAACTCTCTATTTTAATGTTAGGGATGTAGCCATGTGGGGTGGCTAGTGCTGAGTATCCTAACACTATAGGAGATCGGGGGACATCCTCGTCAGATGCAAAGTTGCAGTTTTGCTGCTTCTGAAACACTTCCCTGTATTTACATCCATTACTCATAGGTACACAGTACAATTTTATCAACTGGCTAGTATAACTTTCAGTCAACATGAGTCCATTCTTTGACCAAAGATATTACATTGCCAGTTTTTGATGCTGCAGGTGACTGCACTACTGGTTCCAGTCAAACAGTTAATCATTTATAGACAGGAGGTGCGGTTCTCCTCAGTGCAGCAACCTTATAAAATTATTCCCACAGGTCTCTTGTTGTGTCCACTGAAACCCCACTTCTCACCGTCTACCTCTTAGTATTCTTTACTGACCCGCTTGTGTAAGTTGATGTTCTTGCAGGTTCCAGTTCTGCTGCCACTGGATGAAAGAAAAGGCAAAGATCAGAGTCACAATAACCTAGCCTCTTGCACCCCAAAGGGCTGCTTCCATGTCCCTTACTGTTCAACTTTCCTGCACCTGCCATCTTGTGACTCTGACCTCAGCCCTTTATACACCCCATACATCAATTCCCATTTGTTGCAACCTCTTCATCTCCCCCTCAAATGTCACTATGTGTCGAGAAGGAGATCTGTTTCATGAATGTTCTGGCTGCTCGAACTGGTGTGCAACAAGACACTGCACATCTTCCAGAGGCAATAGGCTGGAAATCCATCATGAAGATGACCCTGGAAACTGTGTTCATTAACATTGGGTGTCCCAGTATTTAGACACCATGTTTTTTCTCCTAAGGTCAGTGACATGTCTCAGTAAAGTCTTGATCTGCAGTTCAGCCCCCAGTCACTTCTGTATTCTCCATATATATTCCAGACAAAAACTATGTACAATTAAATGCAGGTGACTTGAGAGTACAATGCTTTGATTTTGAAAAACCCAGTCACTTGTCTGTTTTGGGTGGCATGTCAGTTTTCCACCCATCAGGGAGATGGAATCTGGGCATCAGTTTTGGCAATTCTGGCTTCACTGCCTCTGCTGTGGTGAAGTCTACTGACTCTTTGTTAATGTGCATGTGATAGGGTGAGGATGCGCCTATCACAGATTATAAATTGCTAGTGGTTGATGATAAATTGGATTGCCATGAAAAGGGCCACCCACCCATGATGCTAATTAAAAAGTTAAAAGTATTCTGTTCTGTCCTGTAGGTAAAGGATATGGATACCCCTACAGAAAAGGGCCTGTACTTCCCTGAGGCTGGGAAAAGCTGAAAGCCCAAAAAGTATGTTAGCCATAGGAACAGGTGGCATGCTAGATATAAGAAGGGCATGCTTCGTTTCATTTTTTTATTTTAAACTGAAAGATCTGTGAGCACAAGTGCCCAGTTTCATTAATGTCCAGTTACAATAACAAGTGACAAAGTCAGAATACAAAACCAAAAAAACATTAAGAAACAATTGGACTACAAAATTAGACTTATACTCACAGTACAATAAACAAATCATTTATAACAATTACAAGTAACTTCTGAGGATAGTTTAAGATCCAATAAACCCTTAAAACCTGCAACTCTATGACAGTCAGTAATATCACTTGATGATTGTACAATCAAGCAGTTTTATATTGTATTGAATTTTGTGCAAAATTAGTTCTAAAACGAGGTACTTTGAACAAATATCTAGTACTAGATCTGTTGACTATGGGGAAAAAATAAATGGAAAACAAGCTGATAACACTACTAGGGGCAAAATTTAATCTTATGCAAAAAAGGCAGTGCTCTAAGATTAAAAAGAGCATTGAGGGGTAAGCATCCTGATTTATCATGTAAAATACAATGATGGGTCATCCTTGGTAAGCAAGTAATAAAGCGTAAAATACTATGATATGTAGTTGTTAATTTGTTCAACATTTTCTCTGAGGAAAATGAGTAAACAACAGAACTATGCATAATTAAAGAAAACAAAAAGCTATTGGCCAATAGGGCCAGTGACTCAGGAGTAAGGTATTTCTTAAGTCAGAATAACATTCCCAAACGTTAATGTAATTTGCCAATTAATGAGATAATGTGCTGGTCAAAAATGACATGCTGATCAAGCACCAGACTTAAATACCTAAAATTATAAACCCTTTCAATAACATTACCAAACTTATCATTTAACTGAAAATCATAATTACTTTGGTACCTGATTCCTGAAAAAATCACAAACTTTGTTTTAGCAAAATTAAGTATTCATTTGTGAAAAATAAACCATAAATGTAATGCTCCGAAGTCGCTCTGTAAGTTGGCTTGGAGCTTCATTTTATTAGAACCAGAACAAAATAATATGGCATCATCTGCAAATAAAATAAGCTCAGTATTTAAACAAATATCCGGTAGTGAATTAATAAATAATGAAAATAACAGGGGTCCTAAAATGGACCCCTGTGGAACCTCATATTTTAGTGAGTTCTCCTGAGATAGAGAACCACCAGTTAGGGTTTATAGCATGCTTCCTCCAATATAAGGGAGAAGATAAGAAGGAAATGAGCACTGTGTAACACATTTCTTGTAATGCTATTGTAACCCCCTTGTTACAAGAATCCCATTTATAATTAATGGTAGGCAGGGAAGGCAGCTAGTGATTTGCCAGTAAATGGATTTCACTCTGTCCCTCTCTGCTGCTGGTCTCAGCTGGGAGCTGGAGAGGTGATGTCACCTTAGAACTCTCACAGTAGCATAAGCCACACAGCAGTTGCTGTGAGTAGAGATGCCTTAGAATTCTCAGTTCAGTTTGAGCAGGAGGTATTTCCAGCAGCAACTCCAAGAGTGAGCTGCACTGTGTGTGTGTATACCAGTTTTCTCACCCTAGTGGAGTACAGCATTTTCCAGCTTTAGTGAAGTGGTAGAAACCGTCTCCAAGATTTTCCTGTTCTTCATCCCAGGTGGGATGGAGCAGGCTGCCAGGATGTCAGGGGCAATCCTCTGATCCTACCAGGATATTGTGAAGCTGCCTTGTGTGTCAACTTCCTGTGAGTACCTTTGTTTTTCTGAGTTTGCCAGGAGTACCTGCATTTAAGGTCACTTCATCTGACAAAGGGTCCCTGTCACCTGAGACATTTAAAAGTTGGCTGTCCACAGTGAAGTCCAGTCTGTGACTGCCATGTGAGTGGGACTTTTGTTCTTGATACCCCTGTGGTGTTCTGTGGGAATGTTAAATGGGAACTACATTTCAAGAAAGTATCAATGGTAACTTTTGGTTTAAAGTAAGGTGTTCTGCTGGAGGGATGGCCGAGTATGAACTTGAAAGCAAAAGTTGGGAGACCCCCCCCCCTTCTGGAGTGACCAGTTTAACACTCCAGGTTCTGAAGGGCACCTGAGTTTTTTGTCAGTGCATGGGGAAAATGCCCAAAGAAACTTTTACCCCAGTGAGTGGGTTTTTCTTCAAGTTGAGCCTTTGGTGCTCCATCGTGGTCTGTGTGCCACAAATTATCCTATGTTATATGGGAAGTGACCAAGTACTGGCAGTGTGTGCCATTTCCAGAGGAATGTGTGTGTTCACCTGTGGCTAGTTCACATTTTCTTCAGTCATCCTATGCCATATGGGACTTCTAAGTACTGGCCATGTGTGCTTAGTTGAGGGAAATTGCTTGTGCACTTTACCGGTGGTGTGTCCACATTTTCTACAGTTATCCTATGCTATATGGAAAGTTTGGAGTTCTGCACCTCAGATGTTTTGCATTTACTGAGTGTGTAAACCCTTGGATGTCCATCTTTGCTTTGTGTGTTCCTACTTTGTTACAGAATAAAGCCACACTCTAGAATTGCAACCTGGTATGGACAATCTTGTTATTGCTTCCCATGTGGAGTTAATTGGGTACCCCTGTCCAGAAGGGCAAACCTAGCATAGCCCTGAGCAAATGTTTTTTTCCCCAGGACCTGGGTTTTGGCCATGGTTTGGTCCACCAGTTGTGTGCCTAGTAGCTAGGCTATGGGAGGTGTGCCATCTCATTACATAAGTGGCCAGTGGGGAGTTACATTATGATGGAGAAACTAGATTTGAATATACAGTTAAACAGAAGGTAATCGGCTGGGAGAATAGGCTGAGGTAACTGTTTAAAAAAGCAATATATTATAGTAATAAATAAGAAATATCAGTGGCTACCAGAAGCAAGGGTGGTATTTGTTAAAACTAAAACACTCACTGTATATTGCTGTATGACACATAATGTTGGTTCCTTCCCTGCAAAAAAAAAAATAAAAATTAAACTGGGGGAAATTCTGAATGCTGAGAAAAATAAAACTGGTGGGATTGCAGCCAGTGCACTCATGGAAGACTGCTGGGAATTAAGGAAGCGCTCCTTGATCTTTGGTAAGGTTGGCATTTAGATGGATATTCTGCCTTTAGAAGGGAGGATCCTGGAGAGTGGAACTTCCAGTTATGAGGGAGTTCCTTTGCTCCTCCTCTAGCACTCATAACAATGAAAGGCTGTTTAAGTAAGGAGATCAATGGGTAGGGCAACTGTTTGAGTCCTTGCATGGTTTGGTCCCTTGCTGAGCCTTTGCTGGTGAAGCAAGGGCCAAGGTCAGGATTGGTGGTGTTTTCTCATATTGTATGTAACCAGCCAATCGGGATGCTTTTATAAAAGACAAGTGAACTGAAACAAGAGAATAAGGGTAACTCTGTATTTCCCTATACAGAATGAGCAGGCCTTGAGCCTGGGTGGAGTGTTCTCTATGGGGAACAGGTGGCCATGATCTATAGACACTCCTTGGGCACTTAGTTTGGAAGGAAGATAGTCCTTCTGAGAACTGTTTTTTTCTTAGATGGGTTCCAAAGGATAGGATCCATGAATGAGGGATGGTGGAATTCCTCACTACATCAAAGAGAAATGGCTGTTAGAAAAAAGTATGCTGTCTAGGACAGGAATTATGACCATACAAAGAAGCCAGCAGAAGAAGGCCATTTGTTCTATCAAGTCTGCTCGTATTGCAGGGTCCACAATTTGAGTTAATGTCCCTGCCCTCCCTCTCCACTCCTCCCATCCTCCCTACCCATGATCTTTACTTTCCGCCTATGCCTATCCCAGCCCTACCTAAAGCTACCCACTGTCTTCAACAAGATGGCCTCTTTTGGCAATGCATTCCAAGTGCCCACCACCCTCTCAGCGAAGAAGTGCTTCCTAACCGCCCTCCTAAACCTCCTACCCTCCATTTTAAGACAGTGCTCCTAGTGTTACAGTTTGCACTCAGCTTAAAGAGATTCTCATTATCAACCTTATTCATTCCTTTTAAGTACTTGAAGGTCCCAATCTTGTCCTCTCTCTCTCTCTCTCTCTTGTCTTCCAGGAAGTACATGTTCAGTGCCCTCAACCTCTCCTTGTATGCCCTACCCTGCTGACCTACTATCATCTCTGTAGCCCTCCTCTGGACCTTTTCCAGCAGGTTAATGTCCTTTTGAGGTGTGGGCACCAGTACTGAACTCTATACTCTAGATACGACCTTACCAGTGACCTGTACAAGGGCAGTATAACCTCTTCTCTCCTACTACTGATCCCCCTAGATAGGCATCCCAGCATATTGTTTGCATTTGCTGCTGCTTTCTTGCACTGCAGGAGTGCTTCAGGTCACTGGTGATCATCACTCCCAGGTCCTTCTCCTCCTCTGATGTAGATACTTGGACTCCACCCAGGTAGTACTCTGTCATGAGATTCTTGGCTTCAATATGCATAACTGTTCGTTTTTTTTGGCATTGACGCTAAGCTGCCAGGTCATGGACCACCTCCCCAGCTTTACCAGATCTTCCTGTAGGTCCTGTATCCCTTCAGCTGTGTCCACTCTCCCACAGAGCTTGGTGTCATCCTCGAATAGCCATATCTTGCCCTTAATACCACCCCCAGTGTCATTGATGAAGACATTGAACAACACTGTCCCCAGTACAGAGCCCTGTGGGACCCCAGTGGTTACCTCTCTGGTGCCAGATAACTCCCCCCGACAACCACCCTCTGAGTTCTGTCCCTCAGCCAGTTGTCCACCTATCTGGACATCTTTTCCCCAACCCAAGATCCACCAACTTCCTGATCAACCTTTTGTGGGGTACAGAGTCAAAGGCCTTGTTGAAATCAAGAGAAAGAATGTCTACCACTTGCCCCCTATCTACTGTCTTAATGACATAGTCAATGAAATCAATCAGATTCATTTGACCTGGCCCCCCACAAACCCATGTTGCCTCGCATCCTGAAGACCATGCTCTTCTAGATATTCCACCAACCTTTCCTTTAGTATGGTCTCCATGAGCTTGCCCAGAGTTGAAGTCAGACTGACTGGTCTGCAATTCCCTGGGACATGCTTAGATCCATTTTTCTGGAGGGGCACTACATGTGTTGTTCTCCAGTCTTGCAGTACCATGCCTGACTCTAGTGAACTATTAAATAGATCTGCCAGTGGCCCTGCCAGCTTCTCAGCCAGTTCCTTTTCTACCCTCGGATGTACTCTGTCCAGGCATGGTGATTTGTTCACCTTCAATGCCAGCAGACCCTCCCTCACTCTATCCTTCTCTATCACTACAGTACATCTGTGCTTCCCTCCCTCCCTGCTCCTCCTCTCCCTCATGAAGGCACTGGTCTATCCTTCTCCCTGGTGAAGATGGAACAGAAGTATTCATTTAGTATTTCTGCTTTTCCCCTATTATCCTCCACCCACTCCTTCTTCTTAAGCCTAACAGTACCTTCCTTCTTGCCCCTTTTCTCACTTACATAGTGAAAGAAAGCCTTCTCCCCATTCTTAATTCTTTCAGCTATCTGCAGCTTTTTCTGTGCCTTTGCTCACTAGACTTCCTCATTTGCCACACTAGCCAACCTTAGGTAATTTTCCCTCTCCAACTCTCTTTTGGTCTTTCTGAATTTTCTATAGGCCAATCTATTTTCCCTTACTTCCTGGGCAACCCCTGAACTGAATCAGCTGGACGCTTTGGCCCTTGTGTTCTTACCCCTGAGTCTAACACACTCATCTGTTAACATTGCATATTGTTAACTGTTTGTAAAGAGAACATCCAAATGTAGAGGGTGCTATACTGGGAATAAGCTGGAAGGAGTATCAAGAAGGAGGTTAAGAAACTTGTTTAAAGAAAAGGATATGAAAGCAGGTTTTCTTTTAAGTGTGTGTTGGGTATATGATATGGTGGGGATGCATCTATCACAGGTTATGAATTGGGAGTGGTTGATGAAAAAATGAAATAGCCATGAAAAGGGACACCCTCCCGTGATGCTAATTAAAAAGTTAAAAATATTCTGTTCTGTCCTGTAGGTAAAGGGTGCAGTTACCCTACAGAAATGAGCCTTTACTTCCCTGAGGCTGGGAGAAACTGAAAGCCCAAAAAGGATGTTAACGATAGGAACAAGGTGGCATTCTAGATATAAGAAGGGCATGCTTCCTCCAACATAAGGGAAAATATAAGAGAGAAATGAGCACTGTGTAACAGATTCATTGTGATGCTATGATGGAGAAACTAGATGTAAATATACAGTTAAACAGAGGGTAGTCAGCCAGAGGAGTTGGCCAAGGTAACTGTTTAAAAAAGCAATGTATTGTAGTAATAAATAAGAAATATCAGTGGCTGCCAGAAACAAGGATGGTATCTGTTAAATCTAAAACACTCACTGTATATTGCTGTATGACGCATAATGTTGGATTCTCTCCTGCCAAAAAAAAAAATTAAATTGGGGAAAATTCTGAACCCTGAGAAAATTAAAAATGGTGGGATTGAAGCCAATGCACTTTATGGGAAGCTACTGGGGATTAAGAAACTCTCCTGGATCCTTGGTAAGGTTGGCATTTAGAGGGGTATTCTGCCTTTAGAAGGAAGGAACCTGGAGGGTGGAACTTCGAGTTAGGATGGAGTTCCTTCATTCCTCCTCTAGCACTCATATCAATGCAAGGCTGTTTAAGGAGCTCAGTGGGTAGGACAACTGTTTGTGTCCCTGCATGTTTGGGTCCCTTGCTAAGTCTTTTCCTTATCTGCCATCAAATTCTATGTTTCTATGTTCTTTGCTGGTGAAACAAGGGTCTAGGTCAGGACTGGTGGTGTTTTCTCATATTGTATGTAACCAGCTAATCGGGATGCTTTCATAAAAGACAAGTGAACTGAAACAAGAGAATAAGGGTAACTCTGTATTTCCCTGTACATCATGAGCAGGCTTTGAGCTTGGGTGGGGAGTTCTCTATGGGGAACAGGTGGCCATGACCTATAGACACTCCTTGGGTGCTTAGTTTGGAAGAAAGATAGCCCTTCTGAGAACTGTTTTTTTTTTTTCTTAGATGGGTTCTAAAGGACAGGATCCATGAATGAGGGATGGTGGAATCTCTCACTACATCAAAGAGAAATGGTTAAAGGAAAACAATATGCTATCTAGGACAAGAATTACACATTGTTAACTGTTTGTAAGGAGAAAATCCAAATGTAGAGGGTGCTATTCTTGGAATAACCTAGATGGAGTATCAAGAAAGAGTTAGGAAACTTGTTTAAAGAAAAAGATCTGAAAACAACTTCTCTTTTTTTTTTTCGCCTTTCATGATATTATTTTTTATATTTTGTTTAACAGACATAGACATATTTTTTCATACATATACAGAGGTGTCCATCAGCTGTACTTCCATTAAACAACAGTTCTGTAGTGTGCATTATTCCTTGTTCTTCATATCTCATATCAGACCCGAGACTAGTCATGTCTTAATTTGTAATATACATTATATCCATGATACATACATGACCCGTCCAATGCTGAAAGTACCCACTTGAAGAGAACAAAATCAAATCAGATCCACCAAGGCTTCTATGACTGAGTTTCTCATCTCCATGTGGCTGCAAAGGTCTCTGGCCCAAGGAATAGCTACAGAAAAGATAAGTAGATACAAAAAAAAACAGCTTTATACTGTTCTCACATATATTCTCTATATCTCTACCCCTCCTTGGATCTACAAAAGCAGTAAAAGGGAAACCCCAAGAAACAAAAGAAAACAAAAATACACACACAAACACATACAACTTAAAACTAACCCTAACAATGCTACTCTAAATGTTATTCTACTACTTTGTCAGGGCATTCTTTTTCATTTATTCTCCTCCTATCCTACATTATACATAACTAAGAGGTAGTCCGAGTTACTTTACATCCTATTGATTCTTTACCCGAGTCATCCTTTTCCCATTTCAAATCCTCCTCAGCCTACCTCAGCCCTTGCTGCCAAGAAGGCCATAAAAGGGGCCCATGCCTGATGGAAACCTCCCTTCCTGTATCCCAAAAATTGGGATCTCCTTTCCTTTTCGTAGATAGGGGGTAGGGATTCCAGCACCTCTGTTATGTTAGGTACCTTCGTCGTCCTCCAATAGCGGAGGATTAGTCGCTTTGCTTGCATGATCAAAGTCATGTACCATTTTTGTTCTGATTTGGTCCATCTACTAACTAATGAGTGCAGGCCTAAAAGCATACCTGCAGACGATTTGTCACTAGGTTTTTGATTATCTGTTCCCAGCTCCCAATCTGACCCCAGAATTGTTTTAACCTCGGCAATCCCACAATATATGGAAAAGATCTCCCCCTGGCTGCTGACATCTCCAGCAATTATCATTTCCCACTACTCCTAGTTTATGCAGAACCACTGGGGTCCTGTACCACCAATGCAATATCTTATTTTGGACCATCCTGCTTCTAACATCTGTGTATTGTGTATGTGCTAAAGACCAGCACTTTGCCCACTGTAGGTCTGATATATTTATTGACAGTGCCTTTTCCCAATAACTTCTAGCTTTATTTGTTGTGTCAGGCTGGGCCCCCAAAATATCGAGATATATACCACTGGCCACCCCTTTTGTCATTCTTAACCACTTCTCCACCTTCAGCTCTGTCTTGTTATCCTTAGACCCTTTTGCCAACACAGTTCCCACAGCAGCCCTCAGCTGCATATAATGCCATCTTTCTCCCACGGAAGATCCCACCTATCCTGAAGATTCTGAAACGTCTCCACCTTCATCCCATCATTTGTTAGAATATCTGATACTACCTGAATGCCTCTTTGGGCCCACGTGCTCCAATTTATGGGTTTCTGTGCTATACATATGCATGGGTTCTGCCATAAAGGGGTAGGAGAAGTCAGTTTCCTATCTGACCTTAGGTGGGTGTGTAACTGCTTCCAGTATCTGATACTGGCATCTATTATAGGGTGTGGGACATGTGGCGTTCCCCATAGCAAGGAGGAGAGAGATATTAATTTCATCTGGTCATGTTACATCTGTTGCCATTGTGGAGCCTGGGGGGAAACCAAGCGAAGCCATTGTAGGGTGTGAGCTGTCTGAAATGTCATCTTATAACCCTCCATCCATGGAAGTCCCCATCCCCCTTTTTTCCAGTGGCTTCTTAGTTTGGCCTTACTATACCTGGGTACCTTCCCCTCCCAGATAAAATTTCCAATCATTATATCCCATTTAGCATACCATCTGGCAGGAAGATGTACTGGAATTCATGACACTGTATATGTCACCGTAGGTACCAGTGTCATCTTAATAGCCGTAATCTTGCCGGCCATAGTAAGTCTAAGTTTCTTCCATCTACCCAGCTCCTCCTGACATTTTGTCAATACAGGTCCTAAATTCCTTTCCCACATCCTATCTGAGCAGACTGTTAACTTAATCCCTAGATAGGTAATTTCTTCCTTAGCCCATTTCATCCCGGCCCTAATTATATTGTCCGAATCAAATCGCTCATTGAATTGAAGAATTTCCGTTTTATTTTTATTAACCTTTAAGCCTGACACTATATAGAAGTCCTGCAGAAGTTCTATAAGGGGTGGTGAAGATCTGTCTATATCCGCCAGTGTGATGAATAGATCGTCTGCGTACAGCAAAGTGGTATATCTAAGGTCTTTAATGGGTATACCTGTAATTTCTGGGTTCTGTTGTATACTCTCCGCTAAAGGTTCTAATGCTAGTACAAAAAGCATGGGTGATAGGTGGCAACCTTGTCTTGTTCCCCTACTCAACACAAAGGGTTCTGACATAGTAGAGTTTGTTAGGACCCTAGCAGCTGAGGAGTTATATATAGCTTTAATCCCGGCACAAAACCCCAGGCCAAATCCAAACCGCAACAGTACTTGTATAAGATAATCCCACTCCAGGGAATCGAAGGCCTTTTCGAAATCCACCGCTATGCCCGCCCCTGGTGTAGTAAGATTTTTAGCTACATGCATCAGATTAAGCAGGGCTTGTATATGGTCAGCACTGTATCTTCCTTGGACAAATCCAACCTATGCAGGATGAATAAGTTCTGGTAGTAGTGGTTTAAGTCTTGCTGCCTTCCCCTTTGTAAATATCTTACTATCTACTGATATTAATGAAATGGGCCTGTAATTTCCTGCTTCAGTAGGGTCCTTATCTTTTTAGGTATAACTGTTATGACTGCTTCTCTCATAGTTGCAGGAAATTGCCCCAGCTGTATTGCTTCCTAGTATACCTGACTCAGAATAAGGACTAGTTCGGAACTGAGTGCCTGATAAAATTCTGCTGGGAAACCATCCCTCCCCGGAGCCTTTCTATGTTGCAGTGCCTTTATTGCTTGTTTAATTTCCCGCTCTGTCAGGGGTGCTTCGAGTGCCTCTCTCTGTCCCTGAGATAGGGAGGGTAACTTAATCTTATTCAAGAAATCTCCTATCTCTGTGGTGGTAATCTGATGGGATGTCTGGTATAGCTGATTATAAAACTGTCCCATGATGTTATTTATTGCTTTGGGAGAGGTATGTACCTCCTTGGTTACTGGATCCCTCAAACCTGCAATATATCTTTGCTGTCTTTGTTTCCTTATCTGGTATGCCATAATTTTCCCGTTCTTATCCCCTTGTTCCCAAAAGAGATGATTCAGACGAAACATGGCCATCTGTGCCTGTCTGGACAGCAATTCATTTATTTCTAACCTCAGTTTCAGTGTACTATGAACCAGGTCACCGGCGGCCTTTCTACCCTTTGTGTTTTTCATTTGTTGTTCTGCCTGAGCCAGCTGGCTTTCTAAGGTTTCTAGTCGTGCTGCCCTCTGCTTCTTCCTTCTGGCAGTAAATCCCATAACTGCCCCTCTAATTGTGGCCTTATAAGCTTCCCACGTATTACCTGCCGAAGTTTCAGATATTTTATTCTTCTGGAAGAAAAATTCTGTCTCTTTCTTGAGCCAGGCCATGAACTCAGAATCGTTTAAGAGTGTGACATCTAATCTCCAAGCAGGGGTCGGGTTCTCTGCCGGGCCCCAGTCCAGTTTAAGTTGCACAGGTGAGTGATCAGAAAGAATTATAGGTAAAATATTAATTTCAACCACTGAATACAACACCCCAAGGGAAAGAAGCCAATAATCTAATCTGCTAAAAGTATTATGTACCCCTGATTGATATGTATAATCTCGGTCACGAGGGTGTCCCAACCTCCAAACATCCGAAAGCTGATGCTCTTTCAGAAGGCTTTTAAGTGCACTTCTCCCTCTCATGTGTGTTACGGTACTGGCATTGCTCTTATCCAATTCTGGGATCATGGCCAGGTTGAAATCCCCTCCTACTATCATTGGAACCCCATCGGTTGTCATTGCCCCCATCTTATCTGATAAGTCCTGAAAAAAGGCCGGGTCATCTTCATTTGGAGCATATACATTGACCAACATAATCATCCCTTCCGGAGTTAGTACCCTTGCCATGACCCATCTCCCATGTTTGTCTTTTATTACATTTGTCTATTATCCAATGTAATTGCTTATGAAATAAGATGGTAACCCCTCTTTTTTTGATGCTCGCCCCCCTCGTGCACTCCCCCCCCACCTAGTCTTTGACTAATCGGGAATGGTTTTCTCCTGTCATTTTAGTTTCTTGCAAAAATACCACTTGAGCCCTTTTCTTCTTGAGATATGATAAAACTTTCTTTCGTTTTATAGGGGTACTCAACCCCCTAACATTCCAGGTATATAGAAATAACTCCATTTTCAGTTTGCGTTAGTCTCTATGTACCTTTGAAAATATCCACTTAACAGAAATACCTAAGAAGATCTAAATAGGTGTCTAACAATTCCCCTCTTCTTCACCTTCTGTATTCATATCCTTGTTTCTATTCCACTACAATATGCTCCAATAGCTCTTTTCCATGGATCTTTGATGCCCTCCTTTATTCTGATCCGATATTACCCCTTATCTACTATACTAACCTAACTAAAACAAACTTACTACTCTAACCTAACCTATGTACAAATACACCTAGCGGTGTCAGTGACAGGTGGCATCCAAGACAGGGGAGTGCTATCCCTCCCAAGGTCTCAGCCACTATCCCACCAAGAGAGGGTGTGCTTAGCTTAACCAGGACAAAATGGACGAGTACCGAAAAGCAGACAGAGTAAGAAAAAAAAAAAAACTTTCCTTACTCCCCTGCAACTCCTTGGTGTGTTACTGGCTCTAATTCACCAGGGTATCTATTCTGCCCCAATGCTCAAACCCGAGCCCTGCAGCTCCCCCTTATAAAGTATTAATACCAGCTACCATAGGAGAAGGGAAAATAACATAAAGATTGGACCCTTAATCTGTTTGTCAGCAAGTTGGGTCCTTTTATCCCTATACAGTCTTCTTTCCCGTCGATCTCTGAGCTGAGAGACCGTGCTCTTACTCAAGGACTTCCTAATGCCTCGACTGTCTTCTTAAATCATTCCCACAGCCCCTATTACCTGAACCTCCTCCTATTACCACTCCAATTTTTCTCTGCGTCTGCCCTTCTTAGGCATAGGACAAACAGAGACCGGCAAGTAAAACAGAAGATAGAGGTAGAAGTAGGAATCCATGACACCAACAGTGCTAAAAAAAGAAATAGAGAAAGAGAAAAACCCTGGGAGCCCTTCACCCTCACCGTTATACACACTATTCTTGTTGAAACCCTCCCTCTCCTTCCTTACTTCCCAATGCCAACTTCTTTCCGTGACTTCCCCTTCACCCCTAACATCTGCTCTAAAGGATTCCTTCTTCCCGTCCTAGCCACTACCATTATCTCGCTCTTTTCCTTGTCCCAATACTTATTTAGTGATCAAGAAGTAGAAAACAAAAAAGGCATTTATCATGCACTTATTTGTACTTATCTAATATTTCTAATTAGCATCAATCCCAGGCCACTAATGTGCCTGTTCCCTATGGCTTAGTCCGTATTACTGTCCTCATGTTTCGCCCGCTTTGGAAGGGCCAAGTCCAGCTTGAAGACCGAGATCCTTACTTGGGATGTCTGTTAACAGGTCTGAGTGAATTCTGCCCTTCTCTCCTTCCATCTCCGATGACTCCCGTAAAACTGTCCCATTCTTCTGCTGCCCTCAAACATCTGAATCCGTTTGCCACTCTTCTGCACATTCTTCCAAAGGAGCATATTTATTTTTAGAGAAGTATGGGCTGGTAATAATCTGTCCTTCAACCTCCATTGATAGCTTAATTTTAGGATCCGACTGGCTCCTTTCCTCAGGGTGTTCTCTTCACTGGTACCTCTTGTTATTTTGCCTCTTTCGACTTTTTTGTGGGGGTACCGCAGTAAAGTAAGCGTTAGACTCTGCAATATCCATATCTCCTTCAGCCGTATTCCAACTCCAGCCCTGCTTAGTTCCTGTGTCTCTTACAGTTGATTTACCAGTCGGACACCTTCCCACTTCGTGGCGCTACTCGTTGAGTGAATATTTCTCACATAGGCATCTAACGCCTCCAGTGTATTAAAGGACCTGTAATTGCCATTGATATTCAGTCACATAATTGCGGATATTAAAAAGAAAGGGATTCCCATTTCATGCAGCTTAGCTCTTAACGCCCATATTCCTTTCTCGCATGGCCAACTCTCTCGAGTAATCCTGAAAAATCAGCACACTATGACCTTGAAAACTCAACCTTTTAAGGTCTCTGGCTCTGGACAGAACCCATTCCTTATCAGCATAGTTCAGAATCCTCGCTATAATAGGATGTGGTCTACCACTGTTTTTAGAGATCGGGCCCATTGTACGATGCACCCTTTCTACTGTGAAACAAGGAGGTAGCTCACTCTGCATGATCTGTGGTAAACTTTCACACAACCATTCTGCCACATTCCTTGCCTCTGCTTTCTCCAGTATCCCCAAGATAAGCAGATTATTCCGCCTACTTCGATTCTCCAAATCATCTACTTTACTTGACAAGTCCTTTATAGTCTGGTGTTGTTCCCTTAATTTTGCATGGAGGTCACTGATAGCTGCCTTGTTAGTAACCGTCTGATGTTCGATATTAAATAATCTCATTTCAAATTGGTGAATTGCCAACGTAGTTGCGTTGGAGGCTATAGTCACCTCCGACATCTGTTGAACCAATGTTTGAAACATTTCATGTAGTTTTGCACTGTCTGCAAAGCTTGGCGTGCTAAGAGCCTGTTCCACCATAATAAGGATACTTGACACGTTATGCTGTGCACTTAAGGAGAGTGGCTAGATTCTCGCTATTTCTTGCTGTTGTCACGTTGCCGAATTAAAATCTTCCTGGACCGATATCTTCCTAACTTCTCCAGTCTCTCCTGCTCTCAATCTGATCTGATCTGTTTGTTTTTGGATTGTTTAGCTGGATATAAACTCAAAAACTCGCCAGAGCTCACAGATTATGCTTCCATCTTCCTTGGAGCTAAGCCACGCTCCCACAACTTCTCTTTTAAGTGTGTGTCGGGTATATGATAGGCTGAGGATGCACCTATCAAAGGTTATGAATTGGGAGTTGTTGGTGAAAAATTGAATTGCCATGAAAAGGGCCACCCTCAGGATGCTTTTATAAAGGACAAGTGCAGTGGGCAGAAGATGACAGTGAAAAAGCAGAGATACTGAATGAATACTTCTGCTCAGTATTCACAAAAGAGGAGGAGGAGGAGGTACCTAAATCGAAGAATAGAAGCACTCTGGATAAAGAGGTTGATACCAGTCCATTCATAGAAGAAAGGGTCCTGAAAGAACTCTTAAAACTGAAGGGGGACAAAGCAATACGGCCTGACGGGATTCACCCAAGAATTCTAAAAGAACTAAGGGTAGAATTAGTGACACCACTGAGTACCCTTTTTAACAAATCATGGGAGGATGGTATAGTACCAGAGGACTGGAGGAGGGCAGATGTGATTCACCTTCACAAAAGTGGGATCAAGACAGAGGCAAGAAACTACAGACCTGTTTGACCTCAGTGGTAGGAAAAATGATGGAATCACTTCTAAAGGAAAGAACTGTTGAGTTCCTCTAGGCCAGTGGGGCAGAGGACCCAAGGCAGCATGGATTCACATCAGGAAGGTCATGTCAGATGAATCTAATAGATTTCTTTGACTGGGTGACCAATGTGGTAGACCAGGGAGGGGCTATGAACATGGTCTACCTAGACTTTAGCAAGGCATTTGACACAGTCCAACACAAAAGGTTAATATACAAGTTAGCCAGCCTTGGAGTGGGTCCCAAGGTGGTAGCCTGGGTAAAAAATTGACTGGACAACAGGATACAGAGGGTAATAGTAAACAAAGTTTACTCTGAAGAAAGGAGGGTTACTAGTGGGGTACCACATGGTTCAGTACTGGGACAAGTCCTCTTTAATGTCTTTATAAGTGACATTGCAGAGGGACTAGAAGGAAAAGTATGTCTCTTTGCAGATGACACAAAGATCTGCAACAGGGTTGATACAGAAGGTGGGGGTGGAGAGGATGCAAAGGGACTTGGCAAGGTTGGAGGAATGGTCAAATATATGGCAGCTTAGATTCAATGCAAAGAAGTGCAAAGTAATGCACCTGGGAAACAAAAATCCAGGGGAAGAGTACACAATGGGGGGTGAGATGATAACAACAACAGAAATGGAAAGAGACCTAGGGGTAGTCATATCAGATGAATTTAAGGTGGGCAAGCAATGTGAGAAGGCAGTAAGGAGGGCTGGTGGGATACTGGGATGCATAGGGAGAGGCATCACCAGTAGAAAACAGGAAGTTGTTATCCCTCTGCACAGACAGTTGGTGAGACCCCATCTGGAGTTCTGCATCCAGTTCTGGAGAACCCATCTCCACAAGGACATAGACAGGATGGAGGCTGTCCAGAGGAGGTCAACTAAAATGGTGCAGGGTCTGCACCAGAAGACATACGAAGAGAAATTAAAGAAGCCTAATATGTATACCCTTGAGGAGAGGAGGGGCAGGGTTGGACATGATAGAAACTTTCAAGTACATCAAGGGAATCAACAGAGTCCAAGATGGTAGCATCTTTCAGAAAAAGAGATGTGCAAGAACAAGGGGGCACAATTTGAAGATAGAGGGGGGATGGCTCAAAGGTAATGTGAGAAAGTATTTTTTTGATGGAGAGGGTTGTGGATACATGGAACAACCTTCCTGAGGAGGTAGTGGACTCAAAAACAGTGTGGGAATTCAAGAATGCATGGGGCAGACATAAGGCAATTCAAGCGGGGGGTAGGAGGAAGTAGGCTGTTAATTAACTAGGATCTGCAGCCTATGCATTAGGTAGGGAAATGGGCAGACTAGGTGGGACAAGCGGTCCTTATTTGCCTTCCAATTCTATGTTTCTATGTTTCTCCCGTGATACCAATTAAAAAGTTAAAAATATTCTGTTCTGTACTGTACCAGTCTGCCCTGTACTTACTGGTCTTCTATTTCACTTTCCTGACCTTTTCTGTTTTCTTTGCCTTCTTTCTTCTTTCCTCCTAAGTGACCCCCACCCTCACCACAGTGCACCACAAGTCTGGTGGGATGCAACATCTGAAAATGTATTTGAGCCTGGAGCAAAGCTCTCTTAATGTTCTTTTTAGGCAATTTGCTTGTCCCTGACAGCCAGTATCACATCAGTGAAGATAAAAAAATATATATTTTGTCCATTCCATGTCAGGGTTTGCTTCTCCCTTGCATTGGCCTTGATTAGTACTTTTTCTTGGAAATTTAGACATTTTATTATAATAGCTTTCAGCTTGCTGGATGAATTGGGAGAGGCTTAAGCAAGTGCTGGGCCCTTTCTATGGTGTATCTGGACTCATGAGGAGGGGGATCTGCTACTTCCATTACTTGTGCCTGAATAAATCCCAGCATATTGTTATTCTCTGCCATTTCCAGATTAGTAGGATATAAAATTGGACACTTTACCTTCTCTCATTGCACTGCCTCAGTAATAGAATTACTTCCATGGGAAGGAGACCCAGGCTGGGGGGACGCACTCCAATTGCAAAATTGAAGGGAGAGTGACAACCTACCTGTGTTCTTTAAAAATAAACCATGTGAAAAATAAATAAATTGAAAAATAGGAAAGTGCATTGCAATTTAAGAGTATCATTAACACAAGAAGACTAACATGGTATATTCATCTTCAAGAAAAGGTTGTAAGTAAATTACTACTCTGCATGACGAGATTTAGAAATTCAAATACTGTATATGAGAATAGTGGTACAGTACTTTGGAGGACATCTTTCTTACTGTTAAGACCCCTTCTGTATATAACACATAGTAAACTGCTACCAGTCAAGGTGGGATGTTTTGATATGGTGAGCAAAAAAACAAATGTGTCGCAATTCTTAGTAAAGAAAACTAAAACAAAAAAATCTGAGAAAAGAAAATTGTAGGCACCTTAATTTATGTAGAAAACAATATAAAGAATGCCTAGCAGTAAAGAAGAAATAATATTATAGTGACAAAGGAAACTAATGATACAAGTTTAAGAATGGAAAGTTATGAAGAGATTCTGGTGTATGGTGGCCAAGGAACTTTCTAATTTTAGTTTTAAATTTAACAATAACGTTACAGTACAACGATGGATCAGCCATTTTAAAAACATATTTTTTGAGGAAGAGCAGGATAGTGCCTGACTCACGTCACCATTAAATTTTGATTAGAGAGGGAGTTTCTGGCCTTTGGAAATTGTAGAAATGTCCAATTGTTAAAGCACAAGAAAGCCCCGGGGCCACACAATATATCTGCTGATGTGTTCCTATGCCTGGAAGAATCTTGGAGTATCATTCTTACTACTTTAACAAATGTATCAGTGAAAAACATGTTCCTAATTCTTGGAAAGAGTGGAAATAGTTCCAATATACAAAAAGGAAACAGGTCAGAACCCAACATTTACTGACCCATAAATCTCCTGGATATTTTGCTTAAAGTATTCACAAAAGCACTATTGGTGAGATTATTAGCAAATATAACAAATTCCGGTCAGAGCCAACATAGCTGCTTAAGAGCAGTGAGCACAAATCAAACAGTACTTGTGCTTCCTCTGTGGCTGATACTGTAGTTGCACACTACTCGTGCATGCGTAGTGACCAATAATTGTGCATGTGTGAGAAAGAGCCCACCGTGCTTAAGATGGCCGCTGTAACTACAGTGTGCATGTATATGCACAATAAGCTCACAGCATCGATCTTGGACATGGTGGGCTCTTCCTTTTTAGCCACAACTGCCAAAGTTAAGTGGAAGTGACAGAAGAGGTGGTGGAGTCATGGAACAGTCTGCTCACAGAGGCAGTGGACACCAAGCCTATAAATGGTTTCAAGCATATGTGGGACAGAGTGAAGGATCTGGTGACTGTTCAGGTTAGTAATAGTAGGGAGGGAAGCGGAGTGGACCAAGAGTGATCACACCCCGTATGGGCAATAGGTCCCAGGGCAGATACTAAAATCCGGGTAGACTGGATGGACTTTTTATTCCTTAGTACCAGACTTGGGTGCCAGTGTTTATCATATGATCCCAATGCACTGCAGAACTAGAACCCATAATCTTCTGGCCCAGAAGAGGATGGCCTATCAACTGAATCACACTGGCACCTTATTCTAACCATTACTCTTAAACCCTCTATCATACCTCTCAACCTTTTTGTCCCCTAAATGTGGAACATTAACTCTCAAAATGTGGAACAAATGAGCAAAATGTGGAACACTCAATCAAATCTTTATCTAAGAAGCTCAGAACACTGTTAAAGTTTGCATTTATATTCAGAAAGTCTGTTATTAATTGAATAATATAGTCTTTGCATCATTTACCATAGATTTTTGCTTTAAAATGTTAACACTGAATGTGGAACAAGTCCTCACAATGTGGAACAGGGAGTATTTGAGAAGTAAAATGAGGAACGTTACTCGTAATGTGGTACAGTTGAGAGGCATGCCCTCTATGGTGTCTCAGACATTTTAGTTTTCCTCTAGCAACATCTGCTCTGAAGATAATGTGACTAACAAAAATGGAGGTATACAAAAATGCATTTATTTATTCACTTGGAATTATCAGCACAATGATAATGCAGCCAGGCATACACAATTATGCTTAAAAATTGCCCCAGATCACAAAAAAGCAAACAATAAAGTCAGAAACTACAAATCTCATAATTATATAATTGGATTAACATGGATGTGATTTGCATGCTAACATCATATTGCACTAGACAAGCAACGCATCCACCCCTATTTTTTTTTCAATCCTATTTACAATGATGTGGCTAATCTGTGTTGCTATGAGCCTCCCAAATCACAAGGAAACCAGGGAAGCTTTAGCTTAATGGATGGCCTGCAAAGCTTCCTAGCATTCTCTGGGATAAGCTGTGCTATAAGAGTTGCAACCTGATATGCTCCGAGAGCCCTCATGACTGTTCAGCTGGTGGTGGCAATGCTTTTCTAGCTTAGCGATGGAGTGCAATAGCAGCCAGGGAACAGAGCGGTGTGTGTGTGTTTGAGAGAGAGAGTGAGTGATGGAGAGATTACCTGCTTCTTCCACATATTTATGCATAGCAATAAACTTAGCATTTTACTCGGAAGAGGTGCCATTGCAAACTGAGCAAACCTCCAAGACAGTTGCATAGGATGTAGGCTGAACCATTTTATGCTGCTGTGTGCTGGCATTTCAAGTAAAACTGGAACAGGAATGTGAGTGGTTTTGATTTAAATTGTAAAGAGTGGGCATTAGAGGCACTGATGTACAAAAGCTTCATTGGCTGCTTTTTAAATATCGGGTTCATCTAATCAGATGACTACATTGTAGTGTGATGTTGATCAAGTACATGCAAAGTGAGTCTGAGCAATCTTTTGTACAAGAATGATAAATGTGATTTTTATGATGGAAACAAGCCCTGCGCCGTGACCACTGTGTGCATGCTGTGATACTCGTGCATGTGCAATAAGCCATCTTGGGCATTATGAGCTCTTTTTTTTGCCTGCAACTGCTGACATGAGAGGCAGAAAAAAAAGTGTCCACATGGAAGGCAGGGGAGGTGGAGCACCAACACTATGAACACTGCCTGCAGCACTGTGGAAGCACGCAGCAGAGGTTAGGGTTGTCAGAACCCTTTGAAGTTCTGGGTTCTAGTTCTAGTCCAGAACTATTGGAAAAGTTCTAGGGTACTAATCTTTTTTAGAACTTTTTAGAACTCGAACCCTATTTTTTAATTGTGCTGCCAATAATGAAGAGAACAGTGAAATGCACATGAAACTGAGGGAAAAATTAAATTTGTTCCTCCCAAAGTCCTACCAGAAACTATTTCTGGCATGTATTAACAGATACCACAGAAATGGGATCTGGGCTGCACATGCTCACACACTGGGTAGGGTACAGTGCAGTCAAAGGCACACAACAGGATGATGGACTGGCAAGTACACCACGTAGAAGATGTAGTCACACAACACAGTGACATACAGATATATTTATTTTTGTACTGGGATTTTTCTGTCTCTCCTTCCAACATGGAACCATTTCTGGCATGTATTTAAAGATTAGAACAAATGTCAGGGGCCAGAGCATCCCCCACACACACACACACACAAATAATGGGCACAAACCAAAAGAACCAACCACAATAGTTTGTAAAGAATGAATGGAAGCTGAACTTTAGCGTACATATTCTTTTATTGTGCAGACTTTTTGCAGCCGAACGCCAACTTGCTGCCCACCTAAATACTTGGTGGAGTCGCTGATCAGCCACCGAACTTGCTTTTTCACTGGTTTCCATGATTGGAATGGGATGCAGCCTGATACATGGCTTAAAACACCACAAATCTCAATGCCAATTGGTGCCAGTGTAGTAAATGGGCATGCATGCATGTAAACTCCCAACAACCAGACATACGTGCGCATGCCACACACAGGCAGCTGATTCGCTGTTTGACACAAAATCCCAGGCCTTATGCAGACAAGCATGGGATGTGTAATACAGCCTGTACAGGTAGTAAATCCAGCGCTATTTAATTAGCCACATCCATGTAACTGAGGAAAGCAATAATAACTTCAACCCTTTTGCAAACCCTCTAGTGTTCGAGTTCTAAATTAGAACTCAAACACCAGGGTTCGAGAAGGGTTCGAATCTTCGCCAAACTAGTTCTGACAACCCTAGCAGCGGTATCCAGTCACATGCTTCCATGGTCCATTTTTTCACCTCTCTTAGCAATACATTTCTAGGGTTCCACCCATGCAGCCATAAAAAGCTTAGCAGGCCTTTCACAACTTCAATCAGGGTTTAGAATAGGAGAAGTACTATTAGTAACTGTTTTGTACTTCATCATCTCATAGAAAAATTTGCTGTTCTGAGATCCGAGAAATGATATGCAACCTTTATTGACTACAGCTTCACAATCAAATTAATATCACAAAACTTGCTGTGGGAGAAATTAAACCTGCATTAATAAGTATCATAAGAGATTTGCATACAGAAACTAGGGCCAAGGCTCAATTTGGGGCTAGGGGGACAGTTCTCTGGAACCTTCCCAACTAACGGGGGGGGGTGATATACGGCTGCATCCTGCCCTACTTTATTTTATATTCATATTAACAAATGGTAATCTACTCATCTCTGAAAGGTGTTTATGTTTGAGTATATCCACGACCCTCCAACACCTTACAGACTGTGTTATGTTCATTTGATAGGCTAAGAGATGCACATGTGGCCTAGGATCAAATGTCAATTCTCCTATCTAAGATCCAATAGCCATTTTATTTGCTTAAGTTGTATAATATCATAGCAAATAGTAATTACTCTGTAGATTCTGAAATACTACTCTACTCAGATATGACTTTTCAGTTTTTATTGCACACATTTTTCACAACAGAAAATGGTACTAATTCTAGTGGTTCTTTTATGAGATACATACACCCAGATATTCACAAATTTGCTATGGGGCTAAATTAGCACTGCCCGGCATGCTAAAATTGCCTGGACCAAATAGCCCACTATATTCCAAAGGAATAGCCCAGTGCAAAACCCATTGAATATAGCATGCAAAGGAAGCTGGGCAAACAGGGCCTGGAGTGTAGGACAAAATCAGTCTGGGAATAAGACCGCACTGAATATAACAAAGAAGGCAGCACTGAAAACAGCACTTAAGGCAGGCAGTGCAAACACCCAGAGGAACACAGTGCAGAGGTGAGCCTGCTGTGCCATGGAGCACATGCAAGGAAGAACAGCCCTGAAAGTGACCTCAAGAGCAGACAGCAGTGCAGAACCCAGAAAATGCCACACACCCAGCCATGGCAAGGCTGAGTAACTTCCAGGACCCCTGAATGGACAGCAAAGCACAGGAGAAATCCATGTAAACCCCATGCATCCAAAAATGACACTGGATACGGTAAGGTCATGAAAGTGGAATGTAATAATGTATAATGACAAAAGAAAGGCAATGTACAAAAAATAGAACAGCAACAACAAGAACAACAATATATACAACAAACAGTGATGGAACAACAATAAGACAAATACTACAACTACAACATATACAACTACAACTCCTATATCTATGACTATGTAAACCACTATTGCTACTACAACTAACACTACTACTAATACAATGGCCACTAATGCTACTACTACTAACACAACTATTGCTACTACTAATACCACTACTACTACTACTACTGCTACAACTACTAAGACTACTACAACTACCACTACATATACAACTTCAACCATAAACACACCCAACACCACCACCACCAGCAGTACAAACTAAACAACCTGAATGAAAACATATACACTGAGTGCAGGTATGGATAAATTAAATGTAAAGGAGGAAAAAGGGAAGGGGACACAGAAACAAACAGGAACAGAAGGTGTCAGCAAAAAAGCAGTCCATTAAGGGGGGTCAAAGTGAACGGAAAGGGGAAAGGTGTCAGTGCTGCATGCCAGATGGTTCCGGCAGTCCCGCATCCAGCACAGCAACCACCCTTCTCATCTCAGATATGAGCACCGCCTGCTGTTCAATAATGATTCTCTGTTGCTGGACAAGCCTGCACAGGAGGTCATCAGTCCCCTCCAACACCTCTGACATGGTAGCTCACAAGGAGGATCTCCATGGACCTACAGGAGGAAGGTAGTGCATGTGAAGATGGTAAACCAGCAAGGAGGCACAATGCAGCCACAGGTGAGAACACAGAGTTGGACAGCATTTCCTGACAGCCATGCCCATGTGGTGATAATGAACACAATGGAAAGCACACCCAACAGGCGCCCATAGGGCAGGCCTGGATGACACAGGCAACAACCAACAACCCAAAGGACAAGGAGATGTGCAGAAGGCACCAACAACACTATGGCATAGTTGACACCACCCAACCCAGTACTGCACACAGTGACAGTGCAGTCAGACAGGCAGTCACCGAGATGGTGGTGAATGAGGGCCATGCCACAACATGCACATGGGAGGGCACATGTCAGGACAAGCTGCCCATAGGCAATGAACAATGTAGCACAAGGAAGAGCACAACAGCAACCAAAATGGGCACAGCAGCAAAAAGGTATGATGCCATGCAGCCAGTATAAAACCACAGCAAAGCATGTGTTGATGCCATTGCACAGTGCAGCAGCATGCACATGGCGGTCAGGCATGCATGGAACCACCCATGGCACACACGACCAAAGTCCATGGGACACCACTGGTGGGACAGCAGTGGGCCAAAGACATTCCCAGTACAATGCTGCCCAAGCGGATATGGAATGGCATGTGCCACACACCTCACCAGTGGGCACAGGACCAGGCGCAGGTGTGGCAACAATACACACCATGGCACCACTGTCTACCATCCCATGCACCCTCCAAGCATGGCAGGTGTGCCTACATCAGACACAGCAGGGACAGTGGAGTGGCAACTGGGTGGGAACAGAGAACCACCCCAGTACTGTATGCAAGAGGCAGGCATGATGGGCAGTGCAACACAAGCTGGGACAGGAATGGGGCACAGCACCAACACAATGCAGGCATGATGTCCAGCCACTGGACTGCCCATGCCAAGGTCACACCATGCCACAGCAGTGGCCACACCAGCAAGGCACACACACCAGCAAGGATAGGCTGACCAGATGCCACCACACACAACCCTTGTACCATACACTGCACATAACTGTGTCCTGCAACAAGGACAAGCACATGCCATGTGTATGGCAGAACAGGGACAATGGCCACTGAATGTGAATGGCAACGCCATCTGTGCATGCCAGCATGGGCCCTCACAGCACAGTAGACCCACACATCCCCCCTCCAGCCACAGTGTACAGCAACCACCCACCCAGGTACTGGTAGCACTGTGCCACACAGGTGGGCAACACATTAAAATGGTGCATCCACCATGGTACCATGCACATGGCCGTGCACTCAGCAGTACAGGTAATGGTAGACCAATGAAGTGAACACACAGTCCAGAAGCACAGCACTAAGGAAAAAAAATATGTGAAAGGTTGATGCCACTTTAGAGGTGAAGGCTGGTACTGTCCTCAGTATTACCCCAACTTGTTTGAATTGTAGGAAAGGCTCTTTGTAGGATTGGATCCCCAGTTCCCCATTCTGTGTGCTGAGTAAATGGCCAACACAAATAATATGTTCAGCTCCATTAAGTATAGATCAACCTCTGAGATCAGTTTTGATGGTCAAGCTGTGAATGCATTCAGTACTAGTGTGAGGTCCTATGGTGCCATTACTGGTCTGATACATGGTTTGATGTTTGTTGCCTTTTCAAGAATCTGATCATATTTGGGTGAGTACTTGAAGCTATGTTCCCCACTCATCCTAGGATGGCCCTTATTGCAGACAACTGTACCCTTAGTGATATTGGGGACAGTCCTTTTTTCATCCCTTGCTGTAGATACAATAGTATGCATGGGGTTGATACCATCTGTGATGGTATGCTGACTCTTTCACACCATTTGGTGAATAGGTGCTATTGCCTGACATAAGTGGATGTTGTTGATACTCTTCTGGATTGTAGCATAACGTTTATGACTGATTGTTGATATCCTGACTCCAACAGTCTTTCCCTTTAGGAGCCAGGCCATGAGTTGAAGGTTGTGAGGATTGAGATGTTTGACTGGTCTGTGTTAGTATGTCTTCTCTTGTCAGTAGATGCCATGACTCTAACACTATTGCTGCTACTGTGGAGAACCAGGCTTTCCTGAGCCAGTATGGCATTATTGATATGACCCTACATCTGGATTGGCATAGTTTCCTTAGGACCTGAGTGATCAGGGGAAAAGATGGGAACACATATGCAAAATCTTGTGTCTACAGTTGAGAGAAGGCACCTCCCCCCCAAGAGTGGTGAACTTGGAGAAATACTGTACTTGTCCTCTTGTGTATTCTATTTTGTGGCCATCAGAGCCATCATGATTGTCCCCCATCTCTTCTCCATGCTTGAAACAAAGTAGGGAGTAGCATCCATTCCCTACATTTGTAGGGACCTCATGTTCCATCTCACCCAATGTATTAGGTCTATGTATGATGCCATGGATCCAAGAACCTGCACTACCTGTGCTGTAGTGACTTCCTTCTAGCTTCTCAATTGTTAGGCCAGTTTTATCACACTGTCCCTTCTATTCTGAGAGGGTCTATAATCCTCACCAGCATGTTTATTTCTGCTCCCAGGTGCTTTCTGTTCTGGGATGATGTCAGCAATCTATTTTCTTTGTTGACCATCCATAGCTGCCAGTGTTCTAAGTACTTGCTTCATGTCACCGTCCAACTGTGTTAGTGACCTGGGCCTGATTAGCAAGTCATTCAGGTACGGTATCACACGTATGCTGCTCTCTCAGAGATCACCATGGACACCTTCATGAATATCCTGGCAGCCAAAGTCAGGCTAAATGGGAATGTTTTGTACTGGTTATGCTGTCCCACAATGTAGAATCTTAGATACTTGTGATGGGAAGGGTAGACAGGTATGTGAAGATATGCATCTCTGAGGTCTACAGATGTGAGGAAGTTCCCCTGTCAGATGAACTTCCTGGAAGACCTTATGGTCTTTAATGTGAATTTTATAATGCACACTGATTTATTCAGGAACTTCAGGTTCAGCACTGGTCTTAGGTTTCCCATTTTCTTTAGGACCACAAAAAAGATCAAGTAGATTCCCTTTCCTTACTCTGTTTAGAAGACTGGTTGGATTGTTTGATTTACAATTAGCTTTGCCAGTATTTCTTAAACTTGGTAGGTGGATTCTTTTCATCTTGATATTGGAGAATGTATTCATCTGTCTCTTATTGTTTTTTGTTCAAACTCTATCACATAACCCTCGTCCAAGGATGTGTTGCTTATTTTTTTTTATTTTATTGCAATCTAGGATGAACCATCTGAGCTCAGAGCTCTTTACATAGGTTCCACATCAAGAGCAAAACACAAAACAGGCAGGTGAAAAATTGCACACTGAAAGCAATAACATGGTAGGCAAACAGAAGACTACACGATGCAACACAATACAGTCTGGAGATAGAAAAGTGGAGGTCACAATATACAAACAAGTTACGATGTCCAAAAGGTGAAAACCAAATAGTTGTCAGTTGCGGTGGGGCATAAGAAACTATGCTAAGTGCAAGGAGGAGGGGGGAGGATCCCCAAGTACGAGTGCAAAGAGATGCTGTGCTGAGTGGGCTATAAGAGGAAGAGGTATGGGGTGGATGGATATGGAAGAATGGGCTGATGGGGAGGAAGGAGAGAGATGGGAGTGAGGACTAGTCAAGAGAGTGGTGGGGAACAGGGGGTGGGGAAAGCAGTTGGATGTATGGTAAAGGAGCTAAGAAGGTGGAGCTATCATAGGCAGTAACAACATGCTTCATATAGCATAAGCTCCTTCAGGCGGACTTTGAAAGTAACCAGCACAGGCAGGCTCATTATTTTATCCTAAAGGGAGTTGAACCAAAGTGGTGCACAGTGAGCAAAGGACCTTTGTACTTGAGAAGTGTGACATCACGGAGTTATGAAGAACTGGTGCTCAAAGTTGTGAGTGTGCAGAGTATTGATGCTGGGCACCAGAAGTCGATGGATCCCAGGTGGAAAGGTACCAGGGCTGATCTTTTTAGCCAGCAGGCAGGTTTGGTATTTTAGCCGGTCATTGAGTGGGAGCCAGTGTGTGTTGGTGTACAAATACCAAGTGAGTGCACCTAAGGTTAAGTGGAAGGCTTTATTTAAGGAAGTGTTTAAGTGCTGGAGTGCAGTATCAGTATTGGAGCCATATATGGGCATGCCATAGTCCACAAGGGAGCCCACAGAGCTGTGAACAGCTATTTTAAGGGCTTCAGGGGTAAGACTGTGCTTGCGGTGGTAGAGCAGTCCTATACATTTGTTGATTGCTTTAGCTGTGTTGTCAATATGGAGGGTATAGGACAGTGAGTTGTCTAAGGTAATACCCAGGTACTTAAAGTATTGTACAAGTTTAAGAGAGGACCCATCACATTACAAATTGATAGTGGGTAGTGATGCTTATTTAAGGGGCTGGAGAACAGCATGTTTTTTGTCTTTTTGTAATTCATTATCAACTTATGATCCTTATGACCCTTGAACCATTTCTCAAAACAGTTGAAATCACTTTGAAGTTCATGTTCCAGAACAGCAGGATCAGAGCCACAGGTAAACATGACTGTGTCATCAGCATAGAGGAGGATGCAGCACTGACTGGCTTGAGGGAGGTTGTTCAGGAATAAACTGAATAGGAGGGGGCCCAGAATAGACCGCTGGGGAACACCTGAGCTGATAGGTTTGCTGTCCGAGAGAGTAGAGTCTATCCTGACTTGCTGGGATAAATGACACAGTTAACTGTAGGACCACAAGACTGCCTAAGAAGCAAGGCCTACAGCAGCAAGTTGCTCAGTAAGGAGGGCATGATTAACCATATTGAATGCCTTTGTTAGGTCAATAAAGATAGCCCCGGTATGTTGTCCATGATCAAGTGATTTGTGGATAGAGCCCATGAGTTCCAGAAGAGCTGCGGTGGTGCTATGCTCAGTTCTAAAGCCATGCTGCTCTGGGCAGAGGAGTTTGTACTTGTCAAGGTGTTCAACAAGTTGGTCTGCAACTATTCTTTCTAGTGCCTTCGAGAGTGGTGGTAGCAAAGAGATAGGTCTATAGTTCTCTCTCAAGGCCTGATTTCTGCTGTTATGAATGGAGTGGCTACTGCAGCTTTCCATTTGTGAAGGAATACTGTGAGGCAGAGGGATATATTGAGGATGTGAGTGAGAGGAAACAGGATTTCTTCAAGTGAGAGTGAGATTAGTTTCAGGTCAAGGGTGTCTCCACTGTATCTTCCCTTACCAAGAACCTTCTTAAGATATTTCCTGGCCTCACCAATTGAAATAGTCTTGAACTGAAAAAGTGGATGCACAGAGGTTTGTGGGCATGCAACAGGGGTGCTAGAAAGAAAGAAGTTAGAGGGGAGGGCGTGGCTGAGGTCCATGGAAGCAAGGTTGAAGATGTCAGCTATGGCTTTCTGGTCAAGGATGGGTGAAGCATCAATGCTGATCATGGTAAGGGTGGTTTTAGTTTCTCTGCCAGTGACCTCTTTAAGGTTAGCCCAGACTTTTCAACCATCGTACCAGTTCTTGGCCAGGGCTTCCTTGTAGTATAGATTTGAGGCTGTGTGGATGGTTTTGGTGCACTAATTCCTTGCTTACTTGCTTGTATATCAAGGTGTCAGGCTGCTTTCCTGAGGCTCTAGCTAAGTGCCAGAGATGGTCCCTCTGTTTCATAATTTTAAGGATATCAGGGCTCATCCAGGGATTGAGATGACCCTTAATTTTATGCTTTTTAAAGGGGGCATGGGTGTTGCAGATAGTATTGAAAAGGAAGATTAATTGGTCCAGTGCTATGTCTGTATCAGATGCACCAAACACCATTGACCAGTTAGCGTTAAGGAGATCAGCGTTCAGGTGGTCAGAATGACCAGACAAAAGGACTCTGTTTGTGACTGTTCTGGGGGGGGGCTAGTATAATTATTGGACCAAGTGAACATGACTGAGGAGTGGTCGCTGATGTCATCCAGGAGACATGCTTAGGACAGTTTGCTGGTACTCTGTAGTCATTGTCATGGCTGTCTGTTGCTTCAGCCTGCCCTATGAACCTTTCTCTGCCCTTGAACCTAAAATTGCTACTGTTGGCATTGTCATGTGACCTGAATTTGGAGCTGCTTCCTCTACATTAAAAGAAGTGGTTTCATCTGTTGATCCTGATATTATAGAATTTGTAGTGTCAGGATGGTAGTTGGTGGACCTAGGCTTATCCTTGTTTAAAGAGCTACTGACACCAAAAGTGCTACATTGCAGAATCCGAATAAGCATATCCCACAGTAAATCTCATAACAGAAACTAGATTTTTACATTACTTTATTTTTAAGTTATTAGCCATTTTGTAACCCTGATTGCGCTACCTGTGTAATAAAAGCAGGTGTCAGTGAAGAGCTGATGATGTCATCTAGGGACCTCACAGTCTAGTATTCCCTGTCAGCAAGCTTATAGGAACTGTTTCTCCAATGTTGTAAAGATCATGTGCACTGGTTTTCACAAGTAAAACAGGCAGCACCAGTCAATAAACATTGCTATACTAACTATATATGTTTCAGGTTTTGTAACAAAGTTGACAAAATGGTATTATTTAAAGCTGTTTTGGTGTGGGCCATTTATCCAGGGTTGCTGGATGCTGAGTCAGCATGCCTCCAGGCTGCTGAAGCCATTTGGAGTGCTACTCTACTGTGCCTGTTAGGAAGTTGTACTGCTGCATGCATTGTAATGTTGGTAACTTCACTGCTGTTTGTCAGTGTTTGCTTTACAATAAGTTTTAATAGGGGCCTTTTGTGTTAATTCCTACTAGGGGTGGAAGTGTTAGCTCTGGTAAAATGATCATTGTAATGTAGAGTAGAACTTAGATGAGTCTGCCCCACCACCATTGACAAAGAGATGGGGAAATTGTTTTAAAGTGCCATTCTTAGAAATTACCTCAATTGAATGATAGGTATCAATGATATCAGCTTTCACCACATCAGAAATGTATTCAGTCTGCAGACCTCACAACAGTGTGTTATTACCCAGCATCCAGCAACACAGGGAAAAAGGACCACAACAAATAGGTACACAGACAAAATATTTATTTTTATTTATTTATTGAAATCTTAGAATTGCAACCTTTGAGCAGGCATTTATTTACAAAGGTTCCACATCAAACAAAGCAGGTTTACAATTACACAGAGACAGGTTACAAATAGTACATCTTTCTAGCATAGGAGGTTTACAATAGGTTACAGTATTAGGCAAGTAGGATACAAGGCTGTAATAAAGTTTTAGGCATAACAGGTAGGGCTATAGCATAGACTAGTAGAAACATTGTAGGGGGTAGGAAGCAGGGTCATTAGAGCAGATAACCATTGCCTGGTTACCTCTGTCAGGTTGCATACAGGGGTATGGGGAGGGGAGAGAAGGGAAAGTGGTAAGGGGGAAAGGGTAGGAAGGAGAGTGAGGTGAGGGGGAGAGGAATTGGGAGGGAGGTTACAGGTCATAGCGAGGGGTAAGATGAGGGAATAAGTTGCATTTGGGGTTAATGTAAAAAATGCAAGATTAGCAGAGAAGTCATAGAAGGTGGGGATAGGTCATTAGAAACAGGTGCACTTCATTTAGCTTGTTTGGTGCGACCAAAGTTTAGGTTTGAAGAGACTGATTTTTTTGTTCAGTGTGCAGCTCAGGGGACAGGGAGTTTAACTAGAATGGTGCATGATAGGCAAAAGATATCTGTCCTTGTGAGGTGCATCAGTGAGGCACCTTGAATAGTTTGCTATTTGTTGCCCTGGTGTGTCTTACAGATTCAGTGGGGCAGACCATTGAGTGGGTGCTGGGGGGCATGAGGCCAAGGTCAGCTTTTTTGGCTAGAAGTCAAATCTGATATTGTGTTCTCCGCTCGAGGTGAAGCCAGCCTGATTGGGAGTATAGATGACAAGTGTGAGTTAGTCAAGGTGCATTTAGCACTAACCTGCAGGCTTTTTTCAGGACAGTGGCAATGTGCTAGAGGGTACAGTCTGAGGCAGCACTGTAGATAGCAAGTCCATAATCTAGTACGAATAGGACTGAACTTGTCACTGCTAGTTTAAGAGCTGCAGTATTTAGACAGTGATGGTGTCTGTAGAACTGACCTAGCTTGTGATTTGCAGATCTGGCAACTGGGTCTGTATGAGTAAAGTAGGAGAGGGAGTTGTCTAAGGTGACGCCAAGGTATTTAAAGTTATGTACCACCTCAAGTTTTTCATTATTTCTGTTCCTAATAGTTATTGAGGACAATTGTTGCTGATTGTGGGGCGAGGCAAAGGGCATTATTTTGGTTTTTTTGTAGTTTAAGAGTAGCCTTGCATTTTGGAACCAGTCTTCAACATTTTTGAAGTTGAGCTGTTGCTGCTATTCTAGTATGGTGAGGTTGGAGTGGCTGGTGTAGAGGACAGTGTCATCAGCATAGAGAAGTATTTTATGTTGGCATGCTAGGGGGAGTTGATTTAAGAATAGGCTAAACAGTCATGGACCTGATATGGAGCCTTGGGGGACTCCTGTGCTCATGGGAAGAGTGCCGGACAAGGTGTTGGCAATTTTTACCTTCTGAGCATGTAATGAGATACAAAACCAAAAACACACACAGTTTTTAAAGCAGTGTTTACTGACTCATGCTGCCTGTTTCACTTGTGAAACCCATTGCTCATGATCTTCATAACTTTAGAGAAAACAGGTTCTATAAGCTTGCTGACAGGGAATACTAGACTGGGAGGTCCCTAGATGACACCAGCAGCAACTCTTCACTGGAACTGGCTTTTTTTAAACAGGTAGTGAAATCAGGGTTACAAAATGGCTAATAACTTTAAAATGAAGTAGCACAGAAATCAACTTTTTGGTATGAGATTTACTGGGGATATGCTTATTCTAATTCTGCAATCTAGCATTTTTGGCCAGATGGTGTCAGTTTTTACTAAGTAAAAAACCACTATGATTCTCAAAAGAGATTGCGGGAAAGTTAGAGAGAAAAAGAAAGCATTCAGGAAGTATAAGGAAACACAGAAGAAGCAGGACAGAGAAGTGTATCCTTTAAAGCACAAGGACTCAGGGAAGGCAGTCAGAATAGTGAAGGCCCAAGCCAAGGAAAAGATAGCCAAAGGGGGATAAAACCTTTTATAGGTACATCAGGGAGTGAAGGAAGACCAAAGGAGGGATAGTGAGACTTAATAAAGTGAACGGGAGGTGGGCAGAGGTTGACAGGAGAAAAGCAGAGATACTGAATGAGTACATTTGCTCAGTATTCACAAAAGAAGAAGAGGGGGACATATCTAAACCAAGCAATAGAAGCACTCTGGACAGGGGGATTGATAATACTCCATTCACAGAAGAAAGGGTCCTGAGAGAACTCCTAAAACTCAGGATGGACAAAGCAATGGGGCCTGATGGGATTCACCCCAGAAATCTAAAAGAACTAAGGAGAGACCTAGTGACATCACTGACTACCCTTTTTAAGAAATCATGGGAGGATGGTATGGTACCTGAGGACTGGAGGGGGGCAGATGTGATTCCTCTTCACAAAAGTGGGAGCTAGACAGAGGCAGGGAACTTTAGGCCGGTTAGTTTAACCTCAGTGGTAGAAAATGATGAAATCACTTCTGAAGGAAAGAATTGTTGAGTACCTAGAGGCCAGTGGGGCAGAGGACCCGAGGCAGCATGGATTCACAGTGGGAAGATCATGTCAGATGAACCTAATAAATTCCTATGATTGGGTGACCAAAGTAGTAGACTAGGGAGGGGCTGTGGATATGGCATACCTAGAGTTTAGCAAGGCATTTGACACAGTCTCACACAAAAGATTAATAAGCAAGTTAGCCACCCAGGAAGTGGGTCCCTCAGGGTGATAGCCTGGGTAACAAATTGGCTGACCAACATGATGCAGATGGTAATAATAAATGGAGTACACTCTGAAGAAAGGGTGATTACTAGTGGGGCAGCGCAGGGTTCAGTACTGGGACTGGTCCTCTTTAACGTCTTTATAGGAGATATTGCAGAGGGGCTGAAGGGGAAAGTATGCCTCTTTGCAGACAATACAAAAATCTGCAACAGGGTTGATACACAAGGTGGGGTGGAAAGAATGAGAAGGGACTTGGCAATGTTGGAGGAATGGTCACAAATATGGCAGCTTAGATTCAGTGCAAAAAAGTGCAAAGTAATTCACCTGGGAAACAAAAACCCAGAGGAAGAGTACAATGGGGGGGCACTAACAAGAACAAAAATGGAAAGGAACCTCAGGGTAGTCATATCAGATGACCTTAAAGTAGGCAAACAATGTGAGAAGGTAGTAAGGAGGGCTGGAGGGATACTGGGATGCATAGGGAGTGGCATCGCCAGTAGAAAACAGAAAGTTGTTATCCCTCTATACAGGCAGTTGGTAAGACCCCATTTAGAGTAATGTGTGCAGTTCTGGAGACCCCATCTCTGTAAAGGCATAGACAGTATGGAGGCGGTCCAGAGGAGGGCAACTAAAATGATGCAAGGTCTGCAACAGAAGCTGTATGAGGAGCAACTGAAAGAGCTTAATATATATACCCTTGAGGAAAGGAGGGAGAGGGTGGACATGATAGAAACATTCAAGTGCCTCAAGGGAATCAACAAAGTCCAAGAAGGGAGCACCTTTGAGAGAAAGAGACGTGCAAGAACAAGGTGGCACAGTTTGACTATAGAGACGGGATGGCTCAGGGGTAATGTCAGAAAGTATTTTTTCACGAAGAGGGTGGTGAACACATGGAACCACCTTCCTGAGGAGGTCATGTGCTCAAAAACAGTGGGGAAATTCAAGAATGCATGGGACAGACATAAGGCAATCATAGGAGGCCACACTTAAAAAGGGACATCGAATTCCTGGAGAGGGTTCAGAGGAGGGCAACTAAAATGATCTGGGGCTTGGGGGACAGCTTCCATGGGGAGAGGCTTGAAGAGCTAAATATGTACTCAATGGAAGAGAGAAGGGACCGGGGGACATGATGGAGGACTTCAGGTACATGAAGGTGGTAAATAGGGAAGGAGCAGTCAGGGTGCTCCGAAGGATGGGGGGGTAACTAGAGGGCATGGGTGGAAGCTGGAGGGGAGATTCAGGGGAGAAAGAAGGAGGTTCCACTTCACTGAGAGGGTGGTGGAGTCATGGAATGCGCTGCCCAGGGGGCTGATGGATGCAGAGACAGTGGAGGGGTTCAAGAGGGGGTGGGACAGGTACAGGGGAAGGATTCTGGAAGCAAAGTCCTGTGCAGCGAGAATATCCATGACTGGGAAGGGAGAAACCAGAGAGGGTGAGGGGTCAGCAAGGTCAGCTCCCAGGGTGGGGGCTGACCAAACGAGCAGACATGGAAGACCATTAGGCCTATTCTGCTGGCATTTTAGTGTGTTAATATAGTGAAGGGTAGGAGGAAGTAGGCTGTTGGTTAACTAGAATCTGCATCTTATCCAATACATAGGGAATGGGCAGACTAGGTGGGCCAAGCAGTTCTTATCTGCCATCAAAGTCTATGTTTCTAAGTTGCACTTTAAGTTCATACCTTCTCCCCTTTGTTTCAGGAAGTCCATGAGACCTTCCCCTACTAGGTTGACTCCACTGAATGGAAATTTCTGAAGTAGATTCTTGGAGTTCCAGCCTGCTTTCCATAGCTTGCATCACATATTTATTTATTTAGAATTGTGGTGACTTGGAAAGGCACACTGACCCAAAGCTCATTTCCAGGTGCAACTCCAGGGAGGGGGGGATAGGGGAGTACAATATTTAAGTATGTGTCATTTTATAACACAGAGCACACTTAAAAAAATACATTAGTAAATAAGGTACAGTAAAGGAAATCCTATTATTAGGGAACTATGGTACAATAACATATCAGAACCAATTGAAAAAAGTACGGAACATTGGTATATAGGACATGAGCAGAGCAAGGTGCAGTTCAGAGAGCACGTGGCACATTGGTTCTTTCTTGCAGTAGATGCATTTAATATCTTATGCAGGGGGAGTCGATGAACAGGGCCACATTGAAATGGGATTGATGCTAAATGGGGCTGGGTGGTGAAGCAGTGACACAAATTAGGGAAGGGGAATTAAGGGGGAGTTCCAATGGCTACTGGGCAGGTCAGGGTGATGGGTTTGACTGAAAAAGTGCTTGCTTCAAACATAAAAGGGAGGGTGATAACCTAATGGAATTAGGAAGGGAGTTTCAGAGAGAGGGAAGGAGGTAGGAGAAGGATGATTGGTTGGCATAAGATGTGGCATGGGGAGGGAAAAGGTGTGGGTGTTCCTGGAGCAGAGGGGTTAGAAGGATTGAAATGGGAGTGAGAGAAAAGGGGGTGAGAGATGAGATATAAGGGATGGTAGCCAAACCAGGATTTAGAGATATGGAGGGTGCCATGGTGCTGATGAAGACAGGATAGGGAGAGGAAGGAGTAGAGTGAGCAGTGATGAGTGAAGGTGGGGGTAGGGTGGCATTAGTTGCAAACACCAGAATGACCCTGTCTCTGTTTGTCACTGCTGCTGTTCTGGTATTGAGCCTTAGAGTATTCACAGACATATCCTCAGGTAGTTGGCAGTTTGCAGTGTGCACTCTATCCAGTCTGTTTCTGATGATTTTAGTGTCAGGTTCTTGAATTCCTCCTCTAGACTCCTGATCTGTGACCTCACCACATAAATTGCTACTGTGGTAGCTCTTGCTACAAAACTGACCATTTAAACACCTTACTCAGCATTTTGCCTAATTACTTGTCAGTCAGGTCTTTGAGGTCTGCTGTTCCTTCTACCTGAAGGACAGTCTTTTTGCTTAAAGCTGCAATGTATGGGTCTATTACTGGGGCCGAGGACCACATTTTCAGTACAACCATCTGAATGGGGTACATTTGATCCAGTGATTTACACTCTGGGATACAAGCCAGGTCCTTCGCCTCCCATTTCTTCACTACCGCATCCAATACTGCTGGGCAGATGGGGAAGAAATCCTTAGTCTTTTCTTAGAGCTGGATAATGGTGTCCAGCTTGCATTCTGGGCTAGGTGGTAGTACTTCAAATCCCATTGTGGCTTTCGTAGTTTTCAGCAGTACTGGCACTGTGTTAAAGGAACATAGCCTGGATGTTACTAAGAATTCCACTGTGAATATTTGCTCGTCTTTTTGGTCTTACTCATGCTCAGAGTCCCTGTGAGGGTCTGGCTGTCTTGTCCTATACAGATTGGGGTATTTTGGCACTGTTAGCAGTGGGTCCAAAAGATTATTATCAAGATTGAGTAGAGCATGTTCTCCATGCCCTAGGAGTTCTGAGGTTTGGGATTCAGTATCACCTCCAATCACGCCATCATTTTCACCATGCCCTGTGATGAGTTCTGAGGTTTGGGGTTTGATATCACCTCTAATCATTCCATCATTGTTGTTTCAATTTTTGGTTTGAATAGTTTTGTATTTGAAACAAATCATAACATCCAGATTAAGGCTATAGAAATGCTGCAGAAGCTGACAAAAGATAATAGCTTAAATAGAATTGCAAAGAAAGAAAAAGATGGGAAAGTAATGATCAAATTGTGGTATGGTTAAAAAATGAAAGGGACTATAACAATATTTTGGCAAAAACAGAAATCCTGGATAGGGTTGAAATATACCTAAAGGGAGAGATAGATGAGGTAGAAATAAAATGGGAAGACAAGAACAATGAACATTGGTTAAACTTAATCAATACAGCTAACATGTTCCAGATATTACAGAATATGATAGACTGGCATTTACTAGATCAAGATACAGCTTTGGAAAAAAAAAGAGGACATGAATGTGTATAATATGATATCCTGGAACATCGCAGAGATAAAGGATAAATTGGCTGATCCTACATTTACTGATTATTTATTGCAATATAATTGTATTTGTCTCCAGGAAATGTGGAATAGAAAAAAATTAAAATTAAATGATTATAAGATACTTCAAAGAGCGACAAAAAGTTAAAAAAAAATCTGGCAGACTGTCAGGGGAGTTCTCACATGGTATAAAATAATGGATAAAGTAGAGCACACAGAACTGCTCTTGGATTAAGAACACATCTTGCCAGTTCAAATGGTTGTAAACAAGAAGAAACATCATTATAAATGTCTATCTTCCACCAAATAATTCTAATTATGCAGGTGAAGAAAATATAGAGAAACTGGTAAAATTCATAGAAATTTGTTTCTCAAATGACCCGGACTGTGAAATAATTTTGCTGGGTGATTTTAATGCCAGGGTGGGGCACAGCCTGGAGTTATGAGATGATCTAGCTGGTGCATGTGCAGATCTGGATCCTCACTCCCTGAACCCAGTAAGGATGTGTAAAGACACAAGGAAATGTGAAAGAGGGCTTAAACTAGTTGGAGTATTGGAGAACACTGAAATGATATTAATTAACGGTCAAAGTAAGGATGATGACGAAGGGGCATACACTTACATGGGAATCAGAGGGGTTTCAACAATTAATCTTTGTTGGCTATCAGTAAATATAAAAACAAAATTGGATAACTTTAGGATAAGTTCAAGAACTGATAGTGAACACAGTCCATTATGAATAAAAATAGACCTATGGCCACTATTAAAAAATAGTTCAAAAAAGAATGAGGAGATAATCAGGGTCAAAAGGGGGATTCAATGGGAAATATTACAGAACTTTAAGTCAATCCAATTACTGATTGATTATGGAATAAGGGAAGAAATAATTAATATAAAACAACAGAAAACGGAAGAGGAATATGTTTCAAAATTTGTGGAAGTTATGAGGGATATAGCTTTAATCTCATTAAAAGTCACTATAAGCAAGGAAAAGACAGGGAGCAAATGGTTCAATGCAGAATGCAAAAAACATAAAAAAGAACTAAATAGATGTGTTAGATTTACCCACAAATGGACAACAAAGAATAATAAAATATGGTTGAATAAACAGAGGAAATAATATAAAAAAAATAATGGGGGGAAAAAGGAGTAGGTATAGAATAAAGTTGTGGGATCAGTTTGAAAAGTTTACAAGAGAAAATAATAACAAAGAATTTTGGCAAATGGTATCTAAAGAATGAGATGAGATACCCGAGAAAATCAAAAGGCATATAGATCCATCAACATGGGGAAATTAATTTAGGACACTATTCTATAATCAGGAATTAAATCAGGCAAAAATGAAAGATGACTGGATCCCTTATACTCAAAAAATCATGAAAGAAGAAGTAATATTAGCAATACAATTGGCAAAAAGACACAAGGCACCAGGCCCTGATGGAATACTCATGGATGTCATAGTAGATAATCCTCACTTATGGATTCCAGTGCTCGTGGGTTTATTTATTATCATGAACCAAACTGGAAGAATACCTTAGACTTGGAGGGAGAATATAATTGTCCCCATGTAAAAAAAAGGATGTCGTTCAGATCCAAACATGTACAGACCAATCAGTTTGCTACATAAGTCCCCAAAACTGTTTACAAAAATTATAATTAATAGAATTATAGAGTGGCTTGTAACAGAATGGATACTTAATGAAGCACAAGCTGGCTTCATGCTAGGCCACTCAGCTTTGGACCAGTGCTTCATATTGACACACTTAATATATTAAAATAAAAAACAAAAATTATGCAGTGTTTTTGTTGATCTCAGGGCTGCGTTCGACAGAGTAAACAGAAAAGAACTTTGAGAAGTTCTTAGTAGTTATGCTTTAGAAACACCATTGTTAAATTTAATATAAAACCTATATGAGGATAATTATACATCAATCAGATATAACACTGAAGGAGATTGTACATCCAAATTTCCAACTAATGTTGGTGTGTTCTCTCTCCTATTTTATTTAGCATATTTCTGAATAGAGTACTTGAGGAATTGGGGGATCCAGAGCTACATAAGCCCAGGCTGGGCTCCAGGAGGTGCCCCTGCCTGCCATTTGTGGATGATGCTGTACTAATTTCAACCAGCTACTTAGGAATTAAGAAGAGTCTGGACAAGTTTCAATTTGAGTGTGAAAAACTCTCTTTAGAGATTAATTAAAGCAAAACTAAATACATGCTAGTCAATAAGAACCCAATTAGATCTGGCAGGATGTATTCTTTGAAATGTAATAACCATAACATTGAATATGTAACAACATTCTGTTACTTTGGCATTACAACCTCAAATGGAAAGTACACATAACTACAATAACACAAAAGAGAGATGGGATGTTACCAGCATTAAAGAGATTTCAATACAAATATGGAGGGAAGTCAGTCAAAGGACTACCAAAGGTATTAAATGCAAAAGTCTGCTCACAGATACTCTATGGGGCCGAGATTTAGAGGATGGAGAAAATAGATAGACTAGAAACTATAATGAACACATTTTATAAACGTATATTGGGTCTACCAACTGGAGCATCTTCTTGTTTGTCCAGATTGGAATTAGGACAACTTCCTATCAGATGCAATATACAGCAAAGACTAGTGACATATTTGATCAAAGTATATAATATGCATGAATACAGGCTACCAAGAATGTGCATCAAAGAAATATTATCTCAAAGAAAGGATGGCTTCACTCATCCCAGTACACATATACTAGAAACATTAATAATGCCTTATGGTTTACTGGAATATCTGACTGAAAGCACAAGGACTACAATTAGAGAGATTAATGAAATTATAAAGACAAGGATTAGAGACATCCACATACAAAAGGAAATTGAACTCGCTAAAAATCATAAATTAAGTTCATGGTTGGCCGCAAATTCTAGGAGACAGTTTGATATGCACCAATATTTAAGTATAATAAGAAATGCTAGTAATAGAAAGGTGTATACCAAATTTAGGTTTGGATATGTGGACAGTAGTTTCCTGAAACAAAAGTTTGGCATTGTTAATACAAAGATGTGTTCTTGTGGAACAGAAGAAGACACTTTTAAAAATCTTCTATTATTGTGTCCATTGTACAAATATCAAAGAAATCCTTATTTGGGAGAAATCCTGATAAACCTAGATATGGAACCCATCTGTCAATTTAACTATTTATTAAACACAACTAACAGGTTCCATTTAGATAGAGTTTCAAGATTTTGTAGAACTATTGAATCAATGAAGCTGCATATACAGAAATAATGATGAAATAAAAAGTAAAACATCAACAAAAGAGTGCGATATGATCTGTCCTTGAATGTTTATAACAATGTCTTATGTATAGGTTTTAAACCATATCGATAGAGATGTACGAGGCTACTGAAATCTATGTATTGTATTATGTGTATTTATTTGTGAATATTGTTTGTATTTATTGTATATTTTTTCTAACAATGATATTACTTGTCAGACAATAACATTTTACTTAATCATTCAATAATTTTCAACTTAAATGATTGCAGGTGTTTCATCATCACTTCAGTGACTTTCTTGGTCTGCCATGGGATAATGGTGAGGTCCATCTGCCACTCCATTCTCTGAGTTGTTTTGTTCTGCTGGAGATGCATCTGTTGAGTAAGGGTGGTCAACAGCCAATTCTAGCTCCCGTTTGTCATATGCTGGGTACTGTGGATGTTCCAATGGAGCAGCAGTGGGATCTTACGGGTCAGACACTTTCTGGGCTTGGCCACCTGCAAAACATGTGATCAGAGTATAGTTAGCTTCTGTGTAAAAAAAATGTATTTATATGTCATGATAAGCATATTGTAAGAGAGCTCTGTGATGGTGCATGTAACGAGCTGTCTGGTGCAACATGAGAAGCCCAGGTTTTATAATGTAGTCTCAGATATATTTGTCCATATTATGTCAGAGACATGTCCCTTCCAGTGCAGAGTTCAGGCCTTAAGGGTCATAGTACATTATACCAAACAGTTTGCACTCTTTGTCCATAAGGGTGTGATATTGACTACTCTGTGTTAATAATGATATGCACACACTGCCTTGAGTCTAACACCATTTATGTGGTGGTCTACAGGTCTCTGGTTAGATATGAACTTGGCCACTACAAGTAAAGGCATGCTTCTTTCTGTGTGACAGGTGAGAAGAAACTGAAGATGGCCACTGAATTTAATGTCATGCAGGCAGTTCAACAGCCATCACATTGATGACATTTGGATTGATAAGGAAGTTTGACTTTCAAGCCCCTATTTATTGCTGTTGCCCTGTGGGTGCCTATTGGGATGCTGAGTAAGGTGTCCCACTTATGAATGTTAGTGTCAAACATGAATGAGAAGAGTACTGTGCAGTTGGCCTTTCTCAAGATGGCTGCTGGCAGACAAGATGTCTGCACATATGTGTGTGGCTGTGCTCCTTACTATTAAAGCTGGATAGGAAGTGCATATGGGCGGTCATGTCCTGTGGTTCCTGCATGTCAGTGTAGCTTGTCATGATGCTATGTCAGCAAAGAACTGATGTAAAATCTCACATCTGGCATATGCACATTTGGTGAACACTTAGCTGAGGAGAAAAAGAGGAGGAGCAGAGATAGGCACAGTGGCAGGTGTGCAGAACACACAATCATGGCACCGATGGCATCTAGTGCCCTTGTACCTTGCCACATCTCCCTAGTTTGGGTTACATTTTGAACAGTCCTTAATGAGCCCTGGAACAGCCAGCATATATTACCTTATTAGAAGGGAGAAGGGTTTTAATAGGAAGTTTTTAAAGGATCTGTGGATGAAAACAATAAGGCACTGTTAATATTCCAGCCCAGGATGCTCTTATGCACGGAGTGAGCAATGGTCTAGGTCATATGTTATTGATTTACACGAGCCCATCAGCATGAATACTTTCCTGGCAGTAGATGCTGTTACTAGCCATGGACCAGATATTTCCATATGTCCTTGTATGGCTGGTGCACTTAAACCGCTCAGCGAGGGGAACAAGTCACTAGAGCCTGTGCATGGTCCTCCCTTCTTCAGCCCACTTGATAAGCAGAGGAAACTACCACTGAACTGACAACTCTCTTAGAACCATATATGTTTTCAACTACAGTCACTGAGGTAGGGGTTGCAGGAACACTGATGTTAAGATTGCTCCCACTCAAGAGAGGGAGGTGGTCAAGAGTGAGGATGCTCACTAAATGTCAAGTGCTAATATTCAAGCTGGAAGACAGCACATGATATTTACTTGCTCTAATATTAAGCAGAGGACAGGTTTCAGCCAATAAGCCATAATTAAAAACTGCTGTGCATGCTATCATCTAACAGATAGGCAAGGTCAGGTCTTCCATGCAGAGCTATTTGGAATGAAACTGAAAGTTCTGTTGTGCTTAAGCAACTGGATGAGATGTATGCTTGGGTAACTTCAATACATTGTGGCTATTCACCTCTCTATCTGTGGGATATACCACCCTGTAAGGGTACGGTGCAAGGAACCCTAGAGGAGGGTCCTTCCCCATAGGTGCTGTGGGATTGATTTCCTTTGGCTAAAGGTAGATTAGGAAGAAGCCCAAAAAGAATACCCAAAAGGGTGTCGAGCATCGAAGAGGCAAAGAATCAGAAGACATCTAGACCAGAAATAAAGATAATGTACATAGATAAGAAAGACAGGAGAAAAATGATACAGGAGAGGACAAAGAAGAAAAGGAAATCTGATGAGATGCAGAAGGGCGGACTTCGTAAGGAGAGAGGGAATAGCCGGGGCCACCATCCGACTCCATCCAGCAGCGGAACCTAAATAAGGAACCTATGAAAGCACTAACCTTGACTAAAATGACCATTGGCATGGAGGACAGGAAAAACACCCCTTGAGGAGGAAACCTCTGGGGTCCAAGGCCTAGGTCACCTTCCCTCCAGGCTGAAGGACATTTTGATTATGGATGGCACTGCTGCAGCAATTTAAAGCAGAGATCAAGGAAGGAGGTAATAGTCAAAATAATTAGAGGAAGCTCTCACTCTGTCTTTCTTAAGGGACAGCTGTCAAGGGATGTTCGCGATGTTCACAACCAGATGCTCAAAAGCAAGAGAGGAAGTATAGTGATGGAAAGAAGCCTTGAAGGCCTGAACGGTTGAAGGTGAGACATGAAGTGAATGATGTACGATGATGGAGATGAAATCTGCCAGCCCCTAGCAAAGGGGCAACAGACATGAAGGCATGTCTCTAAGTGAAGATCAGGTCGAGTCAAGGTAGCAGGGACCAGAGAGGGTATGCTCGAGTATTCGATGTAAAAGATTAGACCTAAACAGAGGTCAGATGAGTGAGGGACACCTGGATACGAGTATGAGAAGAATAATTGTGATAATAACTGCAGGCATGCAGCAGATCGATGCGACAGCATAGGACCTAATGATAGGTATGCTTGGTTAAGCTATATAAATGAACTGAACCTGAGGGCAGAATGAGTGAAGGAGAACTTGACTCAGACACAGCATAGGCGATGAAGTATTATAGGACTCAATGAGAGGGATGCTTGATTAGTCAATGGGAATTAGTAGACCCTGAGTTCAAATTGAGCAAAGCAGACCAAGTAAGAAGATGATATGAATAAGGAAGGTGATGGCAAGATAGGGAAAAAGTGCAACAGAAAGTAAAGGTCAGAGGAGGAGCAGAATAGAGGGCAGAGGAATGCACGGGCTGAGCACACACTGGATTGGAAAGTGAACCAGAGGAAATCAGCAATGGAAAATAAATGAACCAAGGCCAGTAGAATGTCACTGGGCATGGCAGGCGAGGGAGATAAAATAACAGTGGGAAAAGTGCCAGTGGCAACTGAAGATAGTCACAACAAAGATGGATAATTGAACTGCAACTGATGAACCATGAATGGCAATGAATGGCAGAGATGAACATAACTGAAGTCCCAGGCACAGTGCTGCATGCAATCAGCAGAACCAGAGGAGCATACAACTCAACTGTTCCTGAGTTGCAGGGACATCCCAGATAGTGCCACAAAATAATGTACTGCCCCTCATAGAATTAGAGTTATTGCGACCAAACGTGGGAGCAGCAAAAACAAAAGACACACAAAAAGTGAGTGGGGGGGGTATGTATGTCAGTTCTAATCTGAAACAAAGCAAAGAAATTCACAGCAACATGAGTGAATGTCAGAGACGGCAAGCAACCACACAGTCACGCAGCCAGCACAGGAGACCATGGAAGTTCAAATAGACACAGTGCCCAAATGTTGTATATCTGCCCTAGTCAACTGCAACCCAAGCAGCAGAGCCGTGAACAAATGCTTGAAATTCAAATAATAAGGAGTGGCCAAATGAGGAGATGAGCAATGAAAGGCAGAGTCACACACAGGTGGGAATTAAAAGGGAGGTGAGAAGAGACCAGACCAGAGAAAGGCTGGAACGCACCCCCCCACACACACCCAATGTGGTGGGGGAAAGACAGGTAGCATAGCACACTGAAAGGCTAGGCAGAAGGGCAGCACCCTAGAAAATGGAGAGGCAGGATCACTGAAGGGAATAGTCCCAGGCCTAGGTGAGTAGAGGTGAGCTTGCAGTGCATCTACACAATGACACAGAGACAGCACTACGCAGGCCAAAACAGAGACAGGCCAGCAGGAGTCATGCTGTAGAGGAAGAGCACTGAGGAAGAAGCCAAAATGAGGAGGGTGATGACATGGTTGAAGCTCTAGTGTGGCAATGGGGAGGAGGAGCACTGAGTTGGGAGGCCCACAGGGGAAAGTGGAGACTTGGGAGTGATGACACGAAAATACGAGGTACGGGGAAGGAAGGGAGAAAAACGTAGCTACATTAGAAGTGAGGGTGATGTTAGTGTGGATAGCATGGTGAGCAAACAGAGCAGGGGTGCCATGAGGGAATGGGGGCTGAAAAGAAACAGTGCAGGAAAGAAAAGAGAGAGACCAGAGGGGGGATGAACCAGCCTTAAGGTGAGCTGGACCAGCCAGAGGCCAAATAAATGAAGAATGGAGCAGGAGAAGGCACAGCCGACAAGGCCTTCAGCTGCAATGAAGAGATGAATCTTGGAACAGTCCAGGAGGAGTGGCCTTTTAAGGTCTGATAGGGAAGTGATGTAATTGCTCCTCCCATCGAACCTCAGGCTTAAAGCCTTCCCATTAAAAAGATAAAAGATTGGCTTGGTAAGATTCAGTCTACTATAATATTATCAATGTCTCAGGAATGCTTAGAATGAAAATTGCTAGGATTTCAAACTAAATGCTATAAAACAGGAGCTCAGGTTACTGTGCTGCAGTCTAATCAGATTCTCAAATTAACTGATGTGCTCAGGGACTACAGCTGCTTAGATAGGAGGATGAACATTTGATGTAGATCATATATGCATCTCTCAGCCTATTAGATGAACATAACCCAATCTGTCAGGAGTTGGAGTGCCATGGATATACTCATAACATAATTACTTGTGTGTCTAGATGCACTTCCCTTTGACTCTCCTAAATCTGAGTCCCAGCCCTGTGCAGTGTTAGCATAGACCGATACTAAGATTTTTTTTTCATCATGTTCTGGCTTACAGAAAAATAATATTTTACATACTATCTTGGAATATTAAAAATCAATATTAATTCAAATAAAAACAAAATCTTGGTATTTGGTATAAGAAAAACATGTTATAATTAAACAGAAGGACCAGAAGCTCTAGACATCATAAGTGATATGTGTATCTCAGCATAGCTTTCTCTGCTAATTGTCATTGGAGAAAACACATTGATAATGTGGAGACAAAATAAAAAAAACAACATTTGGGGTCAAAAGAGGTTTCATTTTATATCTTAGGCCTCTCAGAAGTGCCTGTATTCCAAGCATGTCATGCTAAATATGATGCCCAAGCTCTGTGTGGGGCAGAGCTATGGGATGATACAATCAAAATAGTCTAGATAAACTTGTAGCTAATTTCTTTCTGTCTCTACTGGATGTACCAAAATCAGTTCCAGCAACATATCTTTCTTAGAGCAGAATAGTTCAGTTTATGTACAGTATGAAGGTCTCAGCTAGTGCTTGAAAAATTAACTATTTGATTACATTAACTGGAATGCCTGATTATAGGTTTTCAAAAAATGTGTATATGAGAAGTAATACTGGGAGGAAATTGAATGTGCGCAGTCTTCTTGTCTGATGAAGTTGAAACAACATTTTCATGAATTTACGCACACCTCTCAACCTTTTGTCACTGAAGTGAGGGGCACATACACTCAAAATGAGGAACAATGAGAGTCACTGACTCTCATAATGAGGGACACATCACCAAACATGGAGATACAAGCTCAGAACGCTGGGGAAACCATTGCCTTTATTTGTACAAGGCTAATTTTTGATGTAGCTTCTTAGAATATTATTAATTTCTGCTTCAAAGTCTGATTTCACAGCACATTCTCTGTGTGCTCAGCACTTTTTCCATGAGGGACAGGGTCTGAATAATAAGCAGGTTCTAATTGGATATATAGGCCCCAGGGAAAAACCACAAGAAAGTTGTTATATCTGTTATGGCACTTATTAATATTCCATCTGATGTGCTGTGGAGATGTATACCCAAATCCAGGCCCAGATTCATCTGGTATGTGGATTGGAGATGAGTATTTTAAAGGTGACTTTAACATAGTGCATTTTAATGTTAGAGGTATAAAGGGGAATCTAACGCCATTAAAAATTGGGTGAGGGGAAAATCAGCCCCAGATTATTGTTATGACAGAGACGTGGTTAAGTCAAAGAGTTAGTGGTGCCACCATAAAATTATAACATTATCAAATGTTCATAAAGGATAGAAAGAAGAAGGGTGGAGGTATTTTAATTTTTGTAAGCTCTGTGTTAGAAACCAGGGAGAAGGAGGACATCCCTGCGGTGGGAGGATTAGAATTTCTACCTATTGCAATAAAATTCTCATATGTAAAAACCCTTTTATTAATGGGAATTTATAAACCACCTAAAGTTAAAAATGAGATCCTTCTGCAGTTACAAGAGTACTATATGGAATATAGGGACACACATGAGATTCTTTGGTTAGGAGATTTTAATGTTAATTGGGCCCAGATAAATCCTACTCATCCCCTAATTGAACTACAGGAGGTGTTGGGACTAGTTCAAATAATAGAGGACACAACCAGATTGAACATAAAACAGTTGCAGAATTCCACAATCCTGGAACTTATATTTACAAATCTTCCAGAAGTTTATGGGAAAAAACGGGTTTTGGCGAATGCCTTTTCAGATCATCAGGTTATTTTTGCTACATGTAAGGATATGAGGGTGTCACATAATCCTACTTTTGTAACTTGGAGAAGCTTTAAAAGCTTTGATTATGTGAATTACATGATGGATTTAGAAAGTAAGAATTGGGATAGAATGACATTGATCCCTCAGGTTTCTGAGGTCTGGCCTTATTTTAAACAGGAGTTCCTTGATATTTGTAATTACCATGTCCCTTTAAGATGTAGGAAGGTTGAGGCTATAAATCCTAAGTGGTACAGTGCCTCCTTGCATAAATTAGAGATAGCAAGGAATAAAAGTTGGGTAACAGCCAAATGATCTAGACTGGCCATTGATTGTCTGGCTTATAGACAACTAAGAAACCAATACACTAAGGAACTTGGAAGAGTAAAACAGGAGTATTTTAGGGAAACATTTCATTTGAATTATTAATCAAATCCAAGGCAATTTTGTGCATAGTGTCTAACCTAATGGGGGATAAAAATAGGCAACAAGTTAAAAAGATTGAGTGTGAGAGGAAATCTGTACCTGTTAGTACAAAAGTAGATAACATTTTTAATAATTATTTTAATGGTGTGGGGGATGCAGACCCAAAACCATAGTCCTGGACAAATGATTGATATGGGCAAGGTGGGTGTGGGAGACAAGTGTATGGCAAGTGGGTGCAAAGATTTTTCCTTTGGCCACATTCCAGTGGAAGAGGTAGGAAATATACTGTTAAATATGGATGTCTCAAAGGCGAAGGATTTAGATAACACTCCTGCTAACTTGCTGAAATTTGCAGTTCCTTGTATTGCATACCCACTGGCCTATTTATTTAATTATTCACTTACAAAAGAAAAATATCCAGAAAGATGGAAGGTGGCAAAAATTGTCCCAGTTTATAAAGGAGGCTCAAAGAAGGAGAGCAGTAATTTTAGACCTATCTCCTTGCTTTCAAAAGTCTCTAAGATAATGGAAAAGCTGATAGCTAGACAGTTAAAAAGATATCTAGAGGGGGTGAATTGTTATATGAGTATCAGTCTGGTTTTTGATCAAAACATAGTACTCAGTCTGCTTTGTTAAAAGTTGTAGGGGATATCCAGATGGGTCTGGACAGGAGGAACTCTGTGGGAGCCATTTTGTATTGATTTGTCAAAGGCTTTTGACACCTTAAACCATGATGTCATCCTGTCCAGGCTCCAGGATCTGGGTATAATAGGGTCAGAACAAAAATCAAATCAAATCAAATCATCTTTATTTTTATAGTGCTTTTCAAAAACCAAGGCACTGTACATAAAACCAATTACATCAGGTAAAAAACAGAAAATGATGTAGTTCTTATCTTACTTGTAGGGAACAAATGGTGGAGACTGGGGAATTCAAGTCTTCAGATCTCCCGATTAAGATAGGGGTACCCCAAGGCTCAATCTTGGGCCTCCTACTTTTTAATATCTGCATAAATGGAATACAATTTAGTGATCCTGAAATTAGATATCATATATATGCTGACAATACCTTGATATATGTGGAGGGTAATTCCCTGGATGGCATTAACACCAAGCTTCAGCTTGCTTTTTCTGAATTGCAGGTACTTTTTGATTCTTTGAATTTGAACTTAAATGTAAAGAAAATACAGGTAGTTCATTGTAGGGGTCTGATAACATCATACCCACCCCTAGATATTAGGACTAAAAGAGAGAGAAAGTACAAGAAGTAACACATTATAAATACCTGGGGGTGTGGTTGGATTTTAGGTTAAAATGAGATAAGAATTTGGATTGTTTACTGGGAAATCTTAGTAGGAAATTAGGAATGCTCTACAAGTTAAAGCATTATACAACTAAAGAGACATGATGTAGGATTGTGGAAACTATGATTTTGCCAGTATTGGATTATGGGGATCTGGTTTATGGGGGGGCATCGGGGATGGAGCTGGCAAGGCTGGATGTGATGTACAACAGGCTTGCCTGCTTCATCTTCGATGCCCCCAGAAATCCGCACCACTGTGATTTGTATAGGGCACTAAATTGGTGGTGTTTCGAGGATAGGAGGAATTTATATTTAGCAATTTTCATGGGTAAAATAAATAGGAAAAAATTGCCAAGTTATATTTTGAACATGTTTGTTTCCAGGGAACAAAGAGAGGGACTACGATCTTCTAGAGGTATGCAGTATATTATTCCAAAATGTAATATAGGCATGGGTAGAACTTCCCCTATGCAGGGGTCCTAAAATTTGGAACACACTCCCTCTAGAAATGAAAGATGGTGATGTTACCATAAATCCTAGGATGATAAAAAAAATGGTTTACGGAGCTCATACATAGATTGAAAGCATGCTGTCAATAATTGGTTAAGGGGGAGTTTTTCTCTATTTATAAGAGTAAAGTACATGTCGAAATGTTGGATTTTAGTTAAGGCACTTTAATACACAAGAATGAATGGAAATCCTGATATAGTATCTTATCTTTAGGTGGATTGGGTATTGTTGATTAGGTTGAATAAATATTAATATCTGTATAAATTACAACTGTTATTAATGTATGTATATAGACATTATTTGTGATTGAGTAATTTGTACATGTTGATGACTTGTTTTTTTTATATACAATATCTAATTGTGTTATGTTCTTGTTAGTCTGTAAATGTTTTAGATTCCTTAGACTGGACCTCCTTGGAAATGAGTTTCACACTCAATGGAGTTTATCCTATGTCTGTTCATATTGTTATGAATAAGAATAGAATTTTTCTACTACTACTACTACTACTACTACTAATTTTGAGGAATACAATTAGGGATGTCCCACATAATGAGGGACACTTGAGAGGCATGAATTTATGTTATCAGCATTATGGAATTATTCAAAAAATAAAATCAAGATTCATAATAGATATAAAAAAATATGTGAGCAGCACCATTGAAAGTGCACTGGCCTGTAGGGATCCTGAATTGATAAATGCTTCAACATTTTCCCATGGCTTATAGCCAATGATAGTTAGACACAGATTAAGATATTAACTTCCCAAATTCAAGGATAAAAAAAAGGAAAATGGCTCACTCTTTTAAGTTCAAAACTTTTCCAAGCAAAGCTCTCTGGGTCTGAGACAAAAAAAAATCCAGTTGATAACCAAACACACTTGTGAGAATTGTGCAACTGATAATCTGAGTAATATAATGTTGGCGTGCCCCTGGTATGAAGATGTAAGGACAATTTCGCTTAGTCCATTTCTGTATGATAATGGGAAAGGGAAGTGGAAATTATTAACAATACGTACAACAACTTAAGTCCTATACTGTTTAGACAGTGGCAAATGACATTTGTACTGTAATTAAAATAAACATATATATATATATATATATATATATATATATATATATATGTATATATACACACTATTTCTATTTCAACCATTATGTTGAGTCTTAAATTCATCCTGCAAAAAAAAACTTCAATATGAGGAAAATGTATATGGAAATTATGTTCAGAACTGTGAATGTGTTAAAGGGTTAGCTAGTGCTTTCATTCTTTGCTGGAGTTCTACAAGAAATGTAGAGAACACTGGATGGGCAACAATTTAGAACCAGCCTGTGCTACCACTGGGGAAGTCTGATTACAACAGAACTTTGAGGTGGCAATACAGGCTGGGCAGGCATGAGATTGCCATTCTAGTATTTTCTATAGTGTATAGTTTTTTTTTTGTTTGTTTGTTTAGTATTCTTATAATTAGGGTTTGATTCAAAGAGAGACAGTACATTTTCGTGGGAGGTGAGTGGCAAAAATGAAAACGCAGTACTGTTGAAAGAGTTGTGCTGAAATGGCTGTTTCAGCCATTTAACAAGGCAAGTTTTAAAGGGACATTGTTAACCCTATTTGGCCTCAAAGTGTCCCTATTTTAAACCAGCATTTATCAATGCCGAATATTGTCTTGTTGACATTGGCATTGGCAGTGCAAGAGTTAGAAAGATGCATAATAGGAATGGCAGTGAAGTGTGGAACCAATGTCAACCCCACCCCACCCTGCAAAGACTGACAGGGACTGAGGTGTGCCTTTGGGTCATCGGCTATAATGCTCATGCCATTTCACCTCACCCTAACCTGCAGACTCTGACAAGTGTTTTCATTGTGCTTTGGGGTCATTGGGCCTTATGTTCACCCCATTCCATATGGAAGCACATAAAAATGGATGCAGTATAGGAGAATGGGGTGAACTTTGGAGCTGAAGAGTCCAAGGCACACCTTAATGCCTGTCAGTGGCTGTGGGGGGGGGGAATGGTGTGAGCATTACAGCCAACAATCCAAAGGCACACCCCTGACACCTGTCAGTCTGTACAGGGTGGGACATTATGGTTAGAAACCCTAACACCCCAGGCATTTGTTGGTATTTGCACTATAAATTTTCGACATCGCCTTTTTGTGATGCCACCTCATGAAAGCATGTGGGACCCTTGCTCACGAACAGCGGCACTGTGATTTTGTTAATCTGTCCTGAATGTTGATTTCCCACAGTGACCAAGCCATTCTGTGCCAGAAGTGTGAAAATACAGTTCTGGCAGGATGTGAAAAATGACAGCTGCACCACTTATAAGGAGGTGTGAAGAGATGAGAATGTTGAAAGTCTGGAGTGAAAATATAAAAAATTCTCGAAGTTAGGAGTGTGCATAGAAACTGTGCAACACACTCTTGTAAAATACTCATTTTGTGGAATTGTGTCACCAAATTTTCAACATAGTCATTTTGGGACCTCCACTCGTGAATAGTGTCACTGTGATTTTCTTAATCTTTCCTGAACATTGATTTCCCACAGTGACCGCGCCATTGTGCGCCGGATGTGCAAAAACACATTTCAGGCAGGATATGAAAAATGACAGCTGTACTGTTCATAAGGAAGTGTGTAAAAATGGCAATGTTGAAAATCTAGAGTGAAAATATTAAAAATTCTCAAAGTTATGAGCGTGCATGTAAACTGTGCAACATACACTCGTAACAGTAATTTTTTTGAATTTTTTCACCAAATTTGCAACATAAGCATTTTGGGAGCCCACCTCATGAACAGTGGCACTGTTGTTTGATTAATCTGTCCCAAAAGGTGATTCCATGCAGTGACCGTGAAATCATCTTTTGGGACTGAATAACGACATGACAGTGACTGAATTCATGAGGTGGGGTCCCAAGAATCCCATGTTGAAAATTTGGTGCCAAAATTTGCAAAAATGACCAAGATATCCACCTAAGTTGAAAAAAAAAACTCATTTATGCCATTATGCAGCTTACCGGAATTTCTGCCCCCGTCGGCAAAGTATAAAAATGGGTCTGTGTCAGGTGGTAGGACATGATGCCGAGGTGGATTGCGCACCCCCTTGGCAGACAAATGATTTTGAGGGGGGCATTATGCCAACAGTAATTGGGCTCCCCCATCTACAAATTAACTTGAGATGTGGGATGCTGACAGGGGGATAGGGCACCCATGACATCAGCTTCTTGGGGACTGTAACAGGCAGACAGCGATAGCTGCTGCCATGTCTATTGAAATGTTACACTGGGCAAGGCATGCCCTGCAATGACGGGTATCTCCTTCATTACAGCAATAAAATTGTTTTAAGTTGGTGGCATGCTTTTCAACTGCTGTCATAGACAGAGTGCTATTTAATTCATCCCAGAGAGCCCAGCCCAGGAAAGCAGTGGTGCCATTGGCCACAGCACAACTGCACTTCCAAAACCTGCTGTTCCAAGCTATGACAATATGTTGCTTGCATGTGCACAAGACAACATAAAAACACATTTTATGATTGCTTTCATTCTATATAATCTGCTGATGTAGCGGGTTATTTGATTCAGACAACTTTTTCCTTTTAAAAAGTAAGAAAAAACTGAGTGTTAATCATACAGGTGTTACTACACCGAAACTTGTTTGTTTACATTTCTTGACCAACTACAACTGCATCTTTCCTGCACTCAGGAACACCCCCAATACATTCTAGCCACTGATCATGCAGTGGGAGTAGATAAGACTATTATATCACGAGTGGCTGCACTGTGTGAAGGTGTTTCCAATGTTCAGGAAGTATTCAATAAGCTTAGGTAAACAATTTGGAGCAAAACAAGGCTGTGTATTACTATATATTCCCATGCATTTCAGTTCTAATACGCAAGGAGGCAAATTAAACAACCAGCAACATCAATGAATTTTAGAGAAGGTAAGCAATCACAAAATGTGGGGTTTTACACAGAAATAATATCATGTAAAAAACTGACAGTGCCTCTTTAAAAAAAGAAGATAAAAATTTATGATAAGAATTATCTGTTTCTTTTTGTTTTCCTTTAGTAGTGATTGAGCTATTGTCTACCCTTCCCTGTGGCTTGGCAGTGTTACATTTATATAATTGAGCATGCAGAGGTTCTAAGACCTGGTGGCTCAAGGATTTCAGTGTCAGCTGGAGCAGTGTTGTCCCACAGAAGGGTACACTCATGTCCCATAACATTTGAACTGTGGTACACCAAGGTTTTAGCTGGCATGGAAATCCATATACAACAAGCCCTGACTATACATTATATTTTGTTTTACTAGCAAATGATATGATGCAACAGGGGTTTTAAAAAGGAGTTGAAGTGAGTTGCACTTGTATTGGTCAGAAGTGGACACCCTTTCTTTTTATGTTTGCTTTCGCGCATGCACAAGAAACATTATGTGGTAGCTTAGGAGAGAAGCAGGTGTGGAGGTATGGCACTGTGGCAGCCAACGCAGGCACTGCATTTGTGGACTTGGCACTGTTCACCTAATGTAGGCCCAGTGTCCTGATGACACTGGTTCTGCAAAAGTGCCACCAGCTTGAAACAGTTTGGGCGCTGCAATGAGGGGCTGCCTCGTCATTGCAGCATCAGCCATTCAGCTGCAATGAAGGAGTGACCCGTCATTGCAGGGCGGTGCCTTGCCTAGTGTTACATTTCTTGTTACATGGTGGTGGCTGTCGCTACCTCAGAGTCCCCATAAAAGCCGATGGGGGAGCCCAATCCCCCTCTTAGCATGCCCTCTCCCCAGATCATTTGCTGATGGGGGAGCCCACTTCCCATTGGCATAACTCCCCCATGCATTTTGTTTGCTGAGGGGAGGTGCCCAATCCCCCTCGGCATCATGTCTCCCCCCCCAAACACAGATCCTTCTTACTTTGCCAATGGGGGGCCCCAGTCCCTGTTGACTTCAGTCACCCCCAAAAAACATGCGGTTGGCATGCTGGAGGCCCCAGCATGCCAAATCTCTGCAAAAAGGAAAAACCTTCCTGCAATGGTTTCAATTTATTTTTACCCTGAAAACTAGAAAATGGTCCCACATTGTGTCCGGTGCTCTCCCCAAACCCGCGCCACCCTCTGTGTACTCCACCCCCCCTCACCCCATACTTACCTCCAGAGCCCGGCGCAACTATCTTCAGTGGACCGGGAGCACGTCTGCTCTTTTCAAAGCCAACCATGAATTGAAGAAATGTCAGTAAGCTGTATAATGGCATAAATAGGGTTCCCCCCCCCCCATCTAGGCCATCTAAAGTCCAATGTGGTGGCCCCACTCAGGGAAAGGGAAGCCCCAAGCATGAGGGGGGTGGTTGCCAGAGCCTGGCGAGCCTGTTTGAGGGGCTTGGGCATGTCTGCCCCCCCCAAAAAGTTTATTATTGTCATTACAAAGCAATACAATTAGACATAAAACACACAGTTTAAAAAAAAATACATACATTAAAGAGCAATGGACACCATCTGGCCAAATGTGCTACATTGCAAAATTAAAATAAGCATACCCTTAGTAAATCTCACACCAAAAACTAGATTTCTACATTACTTCTTTTCAAATTAAGAGTTATTTTGTAACCCTAATGTCACTACCTGCTCAAAAAAGCCTGTTTCAGTGAAGAGCTGTTGGTGATGTCTTCAAGGGAACTCAGTCTAGTACTCCTTGCTAGCAAGCTTAAAGGACCTGTTTCTCCAAACTTGCAAAGAGCGTATGTAATGGTTTTCACAAGTAAAACAGGCAGCACCAGTCAGTAAACATTACTTAAAAGATTTTGTGTGTTTCAGGTTTTATAACAAAGCTGACCATATTTTGTTTGGGTGCCTTTTTGTTGTCTTTTTGTTCATGGTTGCTGGATGCAGGATCGTAACACAGTGTTGAGAGGTTTGCAGCCTGAATAAATGTCTGATGTAGTGAAAGGCTAAGATCATTCATATTTATTCAAGTGAGGTGATTTCTGTGAATAGAACTTTAAAACAATTATTCTATCTCCTTGTAAATGGGGGTGAGAGAGGTAATGCTCTTTTGGAAACTTACTAGTAGTTTTTAATTTAGCCAGCACATTGTTTTCTACATTAGGCTATTTGGACACACATTAAGGCTCATCTATGTTCTACTCTAAATTAAAATGATCATCAACACATATAAGGCCCATTAAAACATACTGTAAAGCAGACACTGACAAATAGCAGTGAAATTACCAGTATTACAATACTGTACTATGAGCAACAAAAATTCCTTCCAGGCACAGCAGAGTAGCACTCCAAATGATTTCAGGAGCCTGGTGGCATGCTGATTTGTCATCCAGCAACCCTGAAGAAATGGACCACAGCAAAATGGCATTAAATAATACAATTCTGCCAACTTTGTTACAAAATCTGAAGCACATAGTTTTTATAACAATGTTTGGAGGCGTTATCTGGTTTACTTTTAACTAATATTTCACATGATGTTTAAAACTTTGGAGAAGCAGGTCTTATAAGCTTGCTGACATAGACTACTAGACTGTGAGTCCCTTAGATGACATCATCAGCAGTTATTCACTGAAACAGGCTGTTTTGAACAGGTAGTGAAATCTGGGTTACAAAATGGCTAATCACTTCAAAATGAAGTAATGCAGCAAACTAGTTTTTGGCATGGGATTTACTGGGAGTATTCTTATTCGGATTCTGCAATGCAGCACTTTCTGCATCAGTTGTGAGTTAAACCAGGCATTTATACACAGTAATTGTGACAGTCCAAGGCATTGTAAATGACTTGTGGTCAGTTGCAATGCTGAAAAGTGTAGTGCACTTAAATAATCTTGAACTCAGGATGTAAACTGTACATTCCAGTTCAGATTTGTATCTGGTTACCTGCATAGCACAAGACATTTCAGAACCAGTAATCACTTATAAAATAAACATTTGTCAATGCCAAATGTTTGCTTGCTGGTAGTAGCACTGGAAATGCAGGAGTTAGACAGATGCAGAATAGGAATGGCAGTGAAGTATTGAACTTCATGCCAGCCGCACCTCCACCCAGCAGAGATGGACAAGCATTGGGATGTGTCTTTGGGTCGTCGCCCATAACACTCATGCCATTTCACCTCACCTTATCCTCCAGACATTGACAAGTGTTAAGATGTGCCTTTGGGTGTTTGGCTTTACAGTCACCCTATTCCATAAGGACATATGTTGAAATGGGTTCAGTATAGGAGAATGGGGTGAACTCTGAGGCTGAAGATTCCAAGGCACACCTTGATGCCTTTCATTGGCTGAAGGTGGGGGTGGAATGGCATAACCATTACAGCTAGCAATCCAAAGGCACACCCCTTACACCTGTCAGTCTGTACAGGGTGGGACACTATGGTTAGAAACCCTAAAGTACAATTATGTAAGAATTTACCGTAACAGTAGATCTTCGAGAGGAGCTCTTGCTACAGGCAATACCATTAGTACTAATGCCACCAGGTCTTAAGACCCCTTGGAAAACTTGTAGCTAGCAGTCTGCTGAAGTTGGCCCCACCTGAAGTCAGACGTGGTATAAAGGGGGCAGTCCCCCAGTGCCATCTCAGTTCTCCCACCGGAGACCCAGCTGAAAAATATTGGAGAACCGGACAAGAACTCCCCAACCATACACAATGTAATAATACCGATTTCTGGGGGATGGAGGGTGGAAAAGTCTCCTGCTGCAAGAGCTCCTCTCAAAGATCTACTGTTACGGTAAGTTCTTACGTAGCTGTATTATCTGACTTTAAGGGGGACCTCTTGCAGCAGGTAATACCATTAGGAATGAGTCCCAAGCAGTGCCCAAAGATAGGTCCAGGTCTGATTGGGAGGTGGAGAGTAACTAAAAAGCTGACTAAAGACTGAGTAACCACAAGAGAGCAGGTCTTGCAGGATGGCTATTCCAAAACCAGCTCTCCTCCTAGAAGCAATGTCTAGGCTGTAATGCCTGATGAAGGTGTAGACCATTGTCACTGTAGCCCAAATATCTGCTGATGAAACATTTTTTAAGGAGGCAAAAGAGGTAGCCACAGCCCTTGTGGAGTGACCCTTAACAGGTCCCGGAATGGGTTTGCCATGATGCTGGTAACAAAAAGAAATTGCACCAGCCAACGGATTAGTGACTCTTTGGAGATAGGAGCCCCTGTCATCCTTTTTGCAAGGGAGATGAACAACTGGTCTGTCTTTCTAGAAGTCTGAGTCCTGTGGTGGTAATACCTTAGGATTCTGTGGACATCCAAGGTGTGCAACAGCACTTCACCTTGGTTTGCAAACTCAGGGTAATAAACCAGAAGGTTGATGTCCTGGTTCGAAGTCAGTACTGACACCGCCTTCAATAGAAATTTAGGGTTCATATGCAGGGTCACGCTGTCCCTGTGAAAGACAATGTACGGCTCCTTACACATTAAAGCCTGAAGCTTGGAAACCCTTTAAGTGGAAGTAATGGCAACCAAAAGAAGAGCTTTCCAGGAGAGAAAGCACAGCTTGCAAATTGTGGCTGGTTCAAAGGGAGGGAGGGAGAGTGAGCTCCTCGAGAAAGAAAAGCAAATCCCAAGGAGGAACAGGGTCCCTCCTAGGAGGTCTGATGTGTAAGACCCCCTCTCAGAAAAGTCTTGCAGACATTCAGTTGTGCTAGAGTTCTCTCCCCAAAAGATTCATGATATGCAGAGACCACACACGTGCACCTTGATGGACGAGTAGCTTAGCCCCAAGTCCAGAAGGTGGAGGAGATAGTCTAGTACGTGCCTAACCAGACAATCCAGGAGATCTAGGGCACGGGTAGTTGCCCAGAGACAGAAATGATTCCACTTCATAGCATGCATAGCCCTAGTGAAAGGTTTCCTCGCCACCACCAAAACTCTGCCACCCTACTTGACACTCCTAATCTCTCCTCTGCTAAGACTGAAGGAGCCAGGTGTGCAGGTGAAGAGTATGCAGAGCAGGATGGATGAGTGTCCCTTGTTCTTGTGAGAGCAAGTGGGTGGAGAGAGGCAGCTGTACTGGGGGTTCCAATGACAGTTATTGAAACAACGGATACCAAATCTGATGAGGCCATAAAGGAGCTATGAGGATCATCTAGGCTCCTTCTAACTGCAATTTGCGCAGTACTCTCTGAATGAGAGGGAAGGGAGGGAAGGCGTACAGAAACCTCCCTGTCCAGGAGAGGGACAATGCATCTCGCCAGAAAACACCAGGCCCTGGAACGAGCGAGCAAATATTTTGCAGTTTGGTGTTGCATGGGGACACAAAGAGGTCCAACTCTGGACAGCCCCAGTGGCTGAAGAGGTTGCCTGTGACTTCTTGGAGAAGTTCCCACTCATGACTCAGAGAGAGAGAATGGCTGAGACTGTTGGCAAGAACATTCTGGACCCCTGACAGATGCACTGCTGTGAGATCTAGAAGATGTTCTACTGCCCAATCTCACACTCTTATGGCCTCCCTACAAAGGGGATAAGAGTGAGTGCCCCCTTGCTTGTTGATGTAGAAGACTACTGGCGTGTTGTCTGTCTGCACCAGGAGAGGACCCTGAGAGAGCGGGTCTCGAAATGACTGAAGCGCATTCAGAACTGCTCTCATTTCCAGAACATTGATATGTAGAGAACATTCTGTGAGAGACCAGGACCCTCAAGTCCTGTGATCCCCTAAGTGGGCCCCCAACCTGTCAACGAGGCATCTGTAGTCAGAATTTGAGATGGGGTTCGTCTCCGAAAGGAGACTCCTTCCTCTAGGTTTGCATGACAGAGCAACCAGTCAAGGGAGCGATGGACTGCCCAAGAAACCCTGATCTGTTGATCCAGATCATCCACTGCCTGGTCCCATTGGACTCTGAGGTACCATTGAAGGACCCTCATATGCAACCTGGTGAGAGGGACCATAGTTATGGTGGCCACCATGTAGCCCAGTAGCTGCAGAATAACCATTCAGGGATAAAGGAGGCTGCTTGTACTCTGCTTGCCAAGTCCCACAGGCTTTCTGCCCTGTCCAAGGGCAGAAAAGCTCTTCCCTGTGCGGTGTCCAGAATCGCCCCTATGAATTGCAACCACTGGGATGGCCAGGGTTGCGACTTTGGCCAATTCACTGTTATCCCCAGGGAGCAGAAAAGCTCCTCTGTCTCTTTCAGGGCAACTCGAAGTTGCTCCTCTAACAGGGCGGAGAGAAGCCAGTGGTTCAGGTAGGGGTAAACAAAGAGGCCTCTCCTTTAGAGAGCCACTGCTACCACTGCCAGACACTTGGGGAAGACTTTGGGGGCAGATGAAAGGTCAAAGGGCAGAACCTGGAACTGGTTAAGCTGGTCCTGAAACCTGAATCGAAGGAACCTTCTGTGAGACTTCAGAACCTTGATATGCATGTAAGTGTCTTGCATATCTAGAGAGTATAACCAGTCCCCTTGATGGAGCAAGGGGAACAGACTTGCCAGAGTTACCATCCAAAATCTCTGGTGCTTGACTGAGAGATTGAGCTGGCTTAAGTCCAGAATTTGGCGACGGTCTCTCATTTTCTTTGGAACCAGGAAAAAAACGTGAGTAATAACCTTTGCCCCTCTGTGCTGGAGGAATCAACTGGATGGTCTTTTTTTCTAGAAGCAACTGGATTTCCTCTGCCAGAAGATGGGTGTGGGCTGGTGGACAGCTGACAGGAAGGGGGCAGGGTTATCTGGTGGGATATAGAGGAACTCTATTGAGTACCTTTTTTGAATAGTGTCCAGTACCTACTGGTCTGTGGTGATGCTGGACCATTCGAACGGGTAGAGGGCAAATCTCCCTCCTACCTTCTCAGTCCATGACTCCCAGGACAGGTGGGGGAAAGGCAGTGAGTCAGGCGGTGAGAGTAACAGGGCCCTGAGCCCTGGGAGCTTTGGGCTGCCTAGGGCCTTGGGAGCCTTGGGGGGGCAGGGTGACCCCATCTCTTGAATCCCTTGCCCTGCTGGTTTTTGCCTCCCTGTTCCTGTCCTTTGCGAAAGGGACGTCGATGGGGTTCTTGAAGCTGGGATTTATACATGCGGTGAACATCCACAGCGGCTTTCCCTGACTTTTGAAGCTGTTTGACCAAGGTTTCTACCTCTGGTCCAAACAGCACTGGGCCTTGAAAAGGGGAATGCAAAATGGAGTCCAGAAGATCAGGCAACAATGCCTCCATAGAAGGCTTCACTGCTGAGGCACTAGGGGTTGGTTTTTCTAGCCTAGCAGTTAATAAAGTTTGGCATTTTTGCAGTTATTTTGTGTATTTCTTACTCGAGTGCTTTCACTGTGACTTTTGTTTAGTTATTGGGCTGGCTGCCCACGTTTTAAGCACTGGCTCTTCCATTTTTGTATCGCAACAGCTTTGTGGAATTTTAAAACCAGTAAGCCTCAGCCAAGACTGCCTCCTCAGACACCCTCCCGAGACAGCGGCTTGGGAGACCATGTCCACCGCGTCATATGAGCAGCATAGGACATGTTTATCCATGTCCAGACCTGACTGGGTGCAAGCAAGCACTTCCTCCTTGGCATCTGAGTCTGTCATTGATATAACCAGCTCCACAGTTTTCTGCCATAGTGACTGCTGATAAGTCACCATATGTGACATAAAGTTCAGGGATCTAATGGCACCTGTGGCAGAGGAATTATACTTTTTGGCCCCAGCTGTCCAGCTTGTTGGAGACCAGGTCCGGAGGCTGAGAGCTTAAATGTTTAGGGTGTGTGCCATGGCCAGAGGCAGTGGCAAGCACCAAAGAATTGGATTATGGTTGCTCTGCCAAAAAAAGCTCTGCCCTAGGGGGGCTTGTAAAGCTTATCAGCCTTCTTGGGTAATCGCTGAGAAATCACTGTTGCTAGGAATCGACCGGCTCAACTCTTCCGAACTGTGGACAGGTTGTGCAACCCAGCCTGTCTGCAGCTCCATCGATTTTTTTCACAAATGGAGTGTGATGAGATCGCTTGATTCTTTGTGAATAAGGTGGCTGACATCAGGCAGGAGATCCATCCATTCCGTTCTATGAGAGATGTGGTTGGTCAGCGCTTGGCCACTATGCCTGGTATTTCCTGGAGTACCTTGGACCTGCCGGAGTTCATTGATTTTGTGAGGATTGTCCAGGGGAAGCACCCCACATGCTGTAGTTTAGATCTGGGCCCTATTTCCCCAATTTTGGGTTGTAATGAGATTATCAGCCTGGTCTTAGCTCAGACTGTCCAGTGCTCTTGGAGTCGGGTGAGTTTCCAAGCTCCCCGAAGGAGGCGGTGGTGACACCTCTTCTGAAGAAAGCTTCTTTGGACCCACATACTCTAGCAAACTACAGACCTATCTCGAATCTTCCTTTCTGGGAAAGGTTATCGAGAAAGTGGTGGCAACTCAACTGGAGAACCACTTAACTATCCATAATTTATATGAACCTCTTCAATCGGGTTTTCGTAAGAGGCATAGTACTGAGACTGCTCTGGTTTGGGTACTCAATGACCTCCTGATGGCGAGAGATCAGAGAAACCGTTTTATCTTAGTACTCCTTGATCGCTCTTCAGTTTTTGACACTGTGGACCATGGGGTTCTGATCGAGTGCCTGAGGTCCATCTGTGGGCTGACTGGAACAGCGCTCAGATGGTTTTCATCTTTTCTCACCGGTCAAACTCAGAGAGCTGTCTTGGGAATATTTTCTTCCGAGTCTGTCTCTCTACCTTGTGGGGTGCCCCAGGGCTTGGTGCTGTCCCCCATGCTGTTTGCAGTGTATATTCTGCCCCTCGGAGACATTGTAAGATGGTATGGGCTGAGGTTTCACTGCTGATGATACCCAGCTCTACCTGTCTTTTGCCCCTGACCAGGTGTGTGCTCTCTTAGTATTTAATAGCTGCCTCATTGAAATCCAAGATTGGATGAGTTCCAGCGGGTTAAAGTTGAACGCAGGAAGGACTGAGGTTTTGGTGATGGACCCAGGTCACAGGACAGAGGGGTTGAGGACTGATTTGCCTCTGGCTTATTTCTGGGTGGCATACCGATCTTTACCTCTGAACGGGTGCATGACCCGGGAGTGATACTTGATGATGGGCTGACCCTTCAGCATCAGGTGTCGGCAGTTGTCAAGTTAGCCTTTTAACATCTTAGGAACATTGCCAGGATCAAGCACCTTGTTCCATCCAGTGATTTGCCCATTTTGGTCCACACCTTTGTGACCTTGCACCTTGACTACTGTAACTCTCTGTACCTAGGGCTTCTTGGGGTTGATATCCGCCACTTGCAGCTAGTGCAGAATGCTGCTGCACATTTATTGACTGGGGTGTCAAGGAGATCACATATTACCCCAGTGCTACGCAATCTGCACTGGCTGCCGGTTCAGTGGCGGATCACCTTTAAGGTAGGTTTGTTAACCTACAAAGCCCTACACAGACAGGGTCCTGACTACTTGAAAGAGCTTCTGACTCCTTACACCCCAGTGCAACAGCTCCACTTGGCTGACAAGGGGTTGCTGGAGATTCAGAGGGTTAGTCTGAATTCATCTGGGGCTTGGGCTTTTATGTTTGTTGCCCCAACCCTCTGGAATTCTCTATCATGTCAGCTATGGGAGTGCAGGGCAGTGGGGAACTTAAAGCAGGAACTGAAGACTTTTCTGTGGGACAAAGCTTTTCCTGATTTTCTGTGATTTTATTCATATTTATTGTTTTATTGAATCTGTTGTATTTGTGAAGAGCCTTGAAATTTTGAAAGGCGCTATATTAAATAAAGCTATTATTATTATTATTATTATCATTAATGCCGGTATAGAAAAAGGTGTATGCCAGAAAAGTCGAGTTACATCTTGAAAAGGCTTGACTAAGGGTGGGATAACCAAGGCTTCAGCTCTTTATTTCCCAGGAACTTGGCCAGACACCTGCGCTCTGGGTCCAAATCCTTGGTGTCTCATTCATAGATTAATTGGATGTGCCTCATAATATCTAAGATTGAGGGATCATCCAGAGAGGATCGCGTTGCGTTCTTGGGACCCAGAGAATGGGGTAAGAACTCTTTCCCTGAAGAGTCAGGAGATGATACACCGGTGTCCCCTTCATCTGACGAGGACTTGTGACCACTGGATGAAGAGAATGGTGATGAACGCCTCCTCCTTCTTTTACCCTTTGGTTCTGGTTGGGAACCCTCATCCCCAGTCAGAATAGGTGGAGTGGGGGGAGGTCCCAAGGGTGGTGGAGTTTAGGGTGGGGTCTAGCGGTCTATAAAGGAGATCCCCCTTCATAGCATTCCACCACAAAGTGAATAAGGACCCGTTTTCTGCTACTGGGATGACCACTGGGCTGGGCGTCAGGTTTACAGGACCGGGGGTCTGAGGGTCAGAGGTTGGTGCCAGTCCTGGAGGTCTGTACCGGTGTCCAGATGTTCAGTGTCACCTTCGCCTGGGGAGCTGGTGTCCAGGGTGGGCGGAGGCCCAGCAGGTGACTGACTGTCTGAAGGGGGGGGCGGGCATCAGATCCTCCACCAGCAACTGTCCCTTATCAAGCGTCGGGATGCGGGACATCGGTGAAGGCGACCCGCTAGGTTTGTGTTTGTCAGCTGGAGGATGAACCTTGGCTGGCAGGGGTGGAGGGGGCGTCCGATGCTTGGTGATCTCCTGCCTACCCTCATGTTTGTTGGAGTGCTTCCATTTCTCTGATGAACTGGGTCTGTCCTTCGGTTTCCCCCAAGGACTGGACTTCCTGGGTCAACCCTAAAGCAGGCTGGTGGGGTCAGTGGGACGGGGAAGATTTTATTTTTTATTTATTTTTTTATTTTAGTCTTTGGTAACCAGGTGAGGCCCACTAGGCACAAGTGCCTGTTTTCAGGGGCGACCTGAGAGCACTGGTCAGTTAAGTGACTTGCTCAGAGTCACACAGTATGAAGTGGAGGTTGTGAGAATCAAACTCAGATCTGGTCTGCTGGATGTATCAGGCTCGTTCACACCTCATTCCTCTAACCTCTAGGCTATACTGAATATACCCCTGGGGGGTGGGCAAGGAAGTGGGTGTTGAAGTTCAATGCAGGGAAATGTAGGGTGCTGCATCTGGGGGTCAGAAACTCGGGACATGCATACACCCTGGGGAGAACCACACTGCAAGTCACATCAGGTGAGAGGGACTTAGGGATAGTGGTGGACAGCAAAATGAATAACACAGAGAATTTTCAAAGAGCTGCAGCAAAAGCAAACAGGATGCTGAGCTGCATAACCACAGGGATTACCTCCAGGAGGAGGGAGGTGATTCTTCCTCTGTATAATGCCCTGGTTAGGCTACATCTTGAGTACTGTGTGCAGTTCTGGAGACCCCATCTTAAGAGGGACATAGCACTGCTGGAGAGGGTTCAGAGGAGGCCGACCAGGATGACTCAGGGCATGGAGGGTAGGACCTATGAGGAGAGACTGGATGAACTCAATCTGTACACATCGGAGGAGAGGAGGGACAGAGGGGACATGATAGAGACCTTCAAGTATATAAACGGGATAAATAAGGGCAGAGCCAGGGAAGTGTTCAGGCTTAAGAAGGGGGGAACTACCAAGGGGCACGAGTGGAAGCTGGAAGGGGGGAAGTACAGGGGGCAGCGCAGGAGACACTTCTTCACAGAGAGAGTGGTGGAACCATGGAATGCACTGCCCAGGAGTCTGGTGGAAGAGACTACAGTGAAAGGATTCAAGAAGGGTTGGGACAGGTACAGGGGGAAGCTGAGGCCAGGGAAGGCCACCTCTGGGGCTGGAGGTGGTGGAGTGAGCTCCCAGCAGAGGGCTAGCTTCCGAGCAGACACACTAGACCATGGGGCCTATTCTGCTGGCTTTTACTATGATATTATGAATGCCCAGAAGAGGCTGACTCCCGGTGCTTACCCTGGAAAGAGGCAGGAGTAGACTTACTCTTGTGGAAGGACTTGTCGGCATGTGCTGGAACAGAGCTGAACCTCCAGCCGGAGGTCAAAGAAGAAGCTATCTCTTTGGAGGGTGACATTGGGTGTAACTCGGACCTGGCCCTATCTTTATTCCGGTGGTGGTGCTTCCCACCCGATTATTTTTCCCTTGGTTGGGGAGTCCCTGGCGGGAGAAGAAGAGATGGCATCTGAACCGCGCTGCTTAGCAGCCACTTTCTCCAGTAGGTAGACTTTGAGTGCATTGGCTCTTCTTGTTCTTGTTTTCTGATTAAATTTCTGGCAGTGCAGGCAGGCGTCGGGCCAATAGTCAGGGCCTGGGCAGATTAGACAGGTCACGTGGCTGTCCTTTGCCGGAATCTGCTTCCTGCACGCACATTTTGATTTTCAGCACGCTGGAGAGGGCAACAACATACACAAGGTTGGTGATTTATATGAACATGATAGAAATAAATGACTTTTTGATAAACTTTCCTCAAGAGCAGTCGACTGGCAGAGAAGGCATCCATGGAGCTGAACTATGTGGGTCGACAGCGGGAAAAGAACTGAGATGGTGCCAGGGAACCGCTCCCTTTATACCATGTCTGACATCAGGCAGAGCCGACATCAGGGTTGGTCCCCTGCTACAGACTGCTAGCTACAAGTTTTCCATGGGGTCCTAACGTCTGGTGGCATTAGTCCTAATGGTATTACCTGCTGCAAGAGCTGCCCCTCGAAGTTAAATCACCCTGGGTGTTTGTTGGTATTTGCACTACAAATTTTAAACATGCCCTTTTTGTGACCCCTACCTCATGAAAGCATTTGGGACCTCTGCTCATGAACAGTGGCACTGTGATTTTGTTAATCTGTCCCAAACTTTGATTTCCCACAGTGACTGCACCATTCTATGCCAGATGTGCGAAGGCACAGTTCAGGCAGGATGTGAAAAATGACAGCTGTAGTGTTCATAGGGTGGTATTAAGAGATGGCAATGTTGAATATATGTAGTGAAAATATTAAACATTCTCAAACTTATGAGCATACGTGGAAACTGTGCAATGCACGCTCGTAGCACAGTCATTTCATGAAATTATTTCACCAAATTTTTAACATAGACATTTTGTTACCTCTGCTCATGAACAGTGTCACCATGATTTTCTTACTGTGTCCCAAACGTTGATTTCCCACAGTGGCTGCGCCATTGTGTGCCAGATGTGCAAAAACATATTTCAGTCAGGATGTGAACATGCATTTGTCAATGCTGAACGTTCGCTTGCAGGTATTTTCAGTGGTGTCTGGCACTTCTGGCACTAAATTCAAACCTCACTGAAATAACTGTACCACAAACCTGTTTCTTCAGTTCATGATTCAGCTTTGAAAAGTGAAGACATGTCTGTGGTCAGTGAGCATTACGGTGCTGACCTTCCAGTGGGTAAGTAAGGGCTTGGGGCTGAATATGGGTTGGGGGATAACGTGCAACAGAGAATGATGGATGGTTTTCTTATTTTGAGGTGTAGCCAAAAAAAATATAAAGGATTTCTGGTCACAATGGAGGGGGGGATTGGGCACCCCCAGTGTCATTGTGAAAAGAAGGTGCACCGTGGCTAATGTAGCAGGTACAGTTGCTTGTTTGTCACTGTGCACTCTGACTACCCCTATGTGCAGGTTTGAAAGTGTATACAGTGAATGCCCCTACTAATCACAGTCCTGCCCTGCACCCCCATTACTGCTTCCTGTTCTGTATAGTAAATAGTGTCTCACACAACCAACACCAGCATAAACTTTGAACCCCCCTGCCTCACCTGGAGGGTGCCCTTCCCTTTGCGTTTAACCCCTTTTCCATTTCTGCAATAATCTGGGGGAGGCATCCTGTTCCTCTACAGTCCACTGCAATGGAATATGCAGGTATGGAGGCATGCAGGTTTAAATGCAGTATTAGACCCACCATAAAGGAGACTCAATTTTCTATTCATTTCTGTCACAGGAGACAGGAGAACAAAGTAATGTTAAGACGTTAGTAATTTAGCCTGGGCTATAAAACAGTAAATGCACTGTCAAACTTCAAAATAGTTGAAGATGTTACCCGATGTAGTAGAACTCAGGCACTCCCAACTTTGACCCAACTAGAAAGCAGCCACTGGACAAATGTGAAGTATTTAAGTCAAAGTAGGAAAAAAAACAGGAAACACTGTGGTGGCTTGGTTAACAGTCAGAGGACTGAATACCACACTGTGGTGCACTGCAACTAAATGGAGGCCAGGAATGAAACAGAAAGGGTGAACTACGCTAGAACAGCACAAGCTGCATGGTTCTTTATGTCCCTCACTCTTCAAGGCTTTGCTCTTCTTTATTTATTTATTTATTGAAATGTTTCTCGCTGCTCCCATTTGCAACCTGAGTTGGAAGTTTTTGGGAACAAAAGCGGAGACGGACAGAGGGACAGGAGCTACAGACAGCCAGCAGCAGTGAACAGTACCAGCCCCGTAGTGTCAGCACTGAGCTGTACCAAGCACTTTTCCCAGCCCTGAGCATGAGAGAGCAGAGCCCGGAGCGTGTTTGTCTCACCTGAATCCCGCCTGCAGAACCAGAGTGTCCCACTGCCCTACTGCTTCAGGTAGGGGCCCGATAGGATATGGGGAGGAATCCAGGATGGATGGATGGATGTGTTCTCGGGGAACTGGCTAGGAGGGGAGAGATGGAGATGGGACAAGTGAGGAACTTTACATACAGGCAGGAATTAAAGTACAACCTCTGAGGAGGATGGGGGAGAACAAAATTTTCCAAGCATGGAAGTGCCCTACGGTTATTTACCTTTAAATATCTGTTTCATTTACCTTAAAATGCATGTCTTTACCCATAAATCCTTTAAATTAATGTAACTCTTTTAAAAAACATTTATTTAAACAGAGTAAGCCTGTGTAAACATATAAATGTCCCTCAGGTAAGGGCCCTGTATGTTTTATGTGTGCTTGTTTATAAATGTATACAGCATCTGGTTACTTTTTCGATGTGACAGTTGAAAAGTTAAAAAAAATCCTCTGATAAGGGCCCTGTATCAGTGGTGTAGCCAGGAATTTCAGATCTGCACACCAAGTGGACTCACTGCTACCCACCCCCCCGTTCGGGCCAGCTTCCCCCTTCCCTGCACTGTCCGTGCCCTGTTCGTGCCGTCTCACCTGACGCAAGCATCATTTCCTGTGTTTTATACCAGCACACCACTAGCCATACTGTCACCAACAGTTGTCAGACTAACAGACTGGCTTTTATTTACAACATAGCATTATGACAAGCCTCTGTACCACATCAAGGCAGCTAGTCACACAGAGGTTAATTCACACACTACTAGCCATGCTACCACACCACTAGTCACACCATTGACATACCACTAGCCATGCCACTACACCACTAGTCACACCACCAGCAATTGTCAGACTAACAGACTGCCTTTTAGTTATAAGCCTCTACCACATCAAGTTAGCCATCCATTCACATATCACTAGCCTTGCCACCACACAACTTGCCACACCACCAACAGTTGTCAAACTAACAGACTGGCTTTTAGTTACAATATTGCATTGTGACAAGCCTCTGTACCATGTCAAGGTAGCCAGTCCCACAGAGGTCCATTCACACCACTAGCCATGCCACCACACCAATAGCCATGCCACCACACCACTAGCCACAACCCCAACAATTGTCAAACTATTGCCTTTTAGTTACAGTTGGTAAAGTCGGCATCAAAAAAGAAATGTGTACTGCTTTCCCTAATTTCTGCATCTAACACATCTTTCCACTAAACTAGCACGCTATGTATCTCATTCCTCATTGGATAAAAGTTGTAGACGACGATGGTGATTTAAATATTCTTTTCGACTCTTAGTAAAAAACATGTAGCTCAAATGTCTTGTGCGATTTTTAAGCCTTTCTGTGCTATCTGGGATCCAACTGATATGCTCCATCAGTGATCTGATTGGCATGCTCCCTACAGAAGTTCAGCTCAACTGCTGGCACCTGCTATCAAGCGTGTGAAAGTGCCGTGGATCGCTGGCATTAGTAAACCCCGTTTCACATTACACTGCAAGAACCCCTATCCTAAATCAGAGCCACCCAGCCTTTCATAAAAATCTGTAGTCCCTGCCAAATCTGCAGCTTCCGATGCTGGTGTGTCTGTGCCGCACAGATGCATGTGGTTTTGTTTGTTGCACAGACAATCCTTGCCAACAGCACTGCGCTGGTACAGCTCATTTATTGATCTGCCGTTCATTGTGTGGAGGGCACTGCTGATCGGATTATATTTCTGCTGATGGTGTTCTCTGTAGTGGGGCACATTACATCCCAGTCCCGGACCTCGATTACAGCGAGTGTGGATATAAGGGAAGGGGGATTAACAAGCAGGAGACAGTGTGAGGTTGAGTCCCTTAATTCTGGTTCGTGGGGGGCTTCAGCGGGGTTAGCCCCCACACAAGGAGTGCAGCATCACCTTTTGTCGCTGGATGGTGACAGCGCTCTGTGTGCAGTGCAGCCTGTCAATCCCACCGGGAAAAGGCGCTCAGAAACTGAGATCCCCCAACTGCACAATATGTTAGTCACTGCGCAAAAGTAAAGAAAGACCACACAGATGCATGTGATTTTGTTTGTTGCACAGACAATCCTCGCCAACAGCACTGTGCTGGTACAGCTCATTTATTGATCTGCCATTCGTTGTGCAGAGGCACTGCTGATCAGATTATATTTCAGCCGATGGTGTTCTCTGTAGTGGGGCACATTACATCCCGGTCCCGGACCTCAATTACAGTAAGTGTGGATATAAGGGAAGGGGGATTAACAAGCAGGAGACAGTGTGAGGTTGAGTCCCTTAATTCTGGTTCATGGGGGGCTTCAGCGGGGTTAGCCCCCACACAAGGAGTGCAGCATCGCCATTTGTCGCTGGATGGCGACGGCGCTCTGTGTGCAGTGCAGCCTGTCAATCCCACCGGGAAAAGGTGCTCGGAAACCGAGATCCCCCAACTGCACAATATGTTGGTCACCGTGCAAAGTAAAGAAAGAAAATGACTCAAAGCTTATTTTAGAGATTCACTCTGCTGCCCAGACTCATTGACCACGATGAGCTCGATGGCTGAAGATCTCGTCTCTCCGGTTATAAAAGGACAGTTTCCCCTGGAGACAGGAAGCAGGAGGGCAGCATTAAGCAGCGGTGGTTTTCTTTGAACAGAAGACCAGGTCAGCCTAAGTGCTGTCATAGAGGGCTTGGACATCTATTGGTGCTATAGGGCTGCGCCTGCTACATGGACCATTGCATTGGACAGGTGGGTCGCAGACCTCCAAGAGTCCTACTGTTCCATCGTTCCTTGCGCATGCGGCATAAGTAGTAATAAAATGACAACTGTCCTGTTCATAAAGTGCAAAAAATGCCAATGTTGAAAATCTGGAGTGAAAATATTACAAATTCTCGAAGTTCCGAGTGTGTGTGGAAACTGCGCAGTGTACACTCATCACACAATCATTTTTTGGAATTTTTTCACCAAATTTGCAACATAGACTTTTTGGGAGCCCACGTCATGAACACTGGCACTGTCATTTTGTTCATTCATCCTGAAAGGTGATTCCACTCAGTGACTGCGAACTCACCTTTCAGGACCGAATAACCAGATGACAGTGACTGAATTCATGAGGTGGAGTCCCAAGAACCCCATGTTGAAAATTTGGTGCCAAAATTGGAAAAAATGTCCGAGATATCCACCTAAGCTGAAAAAAAAAAAAAAAAAACATGCCATTATGCAGCTTACTGGCATTTCTGCAGTTCGCAGTCAGCTTTGAAGAGTGCAGACATGTTCCCACTCCACCGAAGACTGTCACGTCAGGCTCTGAAGGTAAGTATGGGGTGAGGGGTGTGTGGGAAGGTCGAGTGTGCAGAGGGTGGGTGCGGGTTGGGGAAGGGGGATCCGGAGACAACATGAGGTGGTTTTCTGCTTTTTTACAGGTTTTTCCATTTACAGAGACAATGAGCATGCTGGGGTGGTCTCCCATCATGCCACCTGAGTGTTTCTTGGTGGGGCACCTGAAGACAAAAGGGATTGGGCACCCCATCAGCACATAGAATGTGTCTGTGTTGGGGGGGGTGCATGAGCCAAGGGGGATTTGACATTCTCCTCCGCATACTATGAACAGAGGGGGGGACATTATGCCAATGGGGACTGGGCTTCCCCATCAGTAAATGAACTTGGAAGGGGGCATGCCAGTAGGGGGATTGGGCACCTCAGTTAGCTTTCATGGGGACTATGAGAGGCAGAAGATTACAGCCGCCACCATGTTTATTGAAATGTTACACCAGGCAAGGCACTGCCCTGCAATAACAGGTCACTCCTTCATTGCAGTGGCTAATTTGTTTCAAGTTGGTGGCATGCTTGCTGAACTAGTGTCAGCAGCAGCGTGCCACCGCATTGGGTAAGAAGGGACAAGCCCAAAAATGCAGTGGCGACATTGGCCACCATAGTGCTGCACTTCCAAAACCCGCTTCTCTCCTAAGATGCCATATGTTTCTTGCACATGCGCACAAGCAAACATACAAAGACTGCAGAGAACATGCAGATTGCACTTCCCTCAACAAACACGCAGACATCCACTGTGGACACAGTGATTACATTTCACCTATTGGCCATGAATCATTGCTTTCTCTCTCTCTCTCTCTGCCACTGTAAGGACTCCTTTAGCAGTGCAGGGAAAATTATGAGATCTGTGAGGAGGGGCAGTGGGTAAGCACTAAGAATGTAGAGGGAATCTGAGTGTTGCGCTGCCAGTGTTGGATGGAATCTCTTGTCATACAAACAGAGCCTGGCGCTGGAAGCTTCTGCTGGGACATTCAATGCCTGTCTCACTGGGTGATGTGTTCTCTCACTCACTCTCTCTCTATCTCCTCTCCCTGTACATGTCACTGGAGGGGAGGGGGGGGAGAGAGAGAGAGAGACACTGAAGACATCACAGCCAGAAATGGGGATTGGACAGTGGAGGGGGGGGGCACCAAGTAGCACTTGGCACCTGGGAGACAGAAAGAGAGAGAAATCAGTGCAGCAATACATGCCTGGCTTCAGCTCTTGCTGTCCTATCAAGGACAACAATGGCTGCTGCTCAGACTGGAGTTTCTGGCAGAATAATGAGATCTGGTCCACTCACTGATCTCTCAGGGTGGACACAACCACTTGCTGTGCATATAGCGTAGATTAATTAACGGTCAACTGATGGCTCGGTATTAATAAGGCACTTGTCTTTCTCTACCCCATAAATTGCTGCCATACATCGGGGAGATAATTAGAATCTGGCTCCCTCTTTGAGAATATGGTGCCTGTGATGAAAACTGCTGCTCAGCAAGTGAAGCCCCACTTGTGCTAGTTTTTCCCTGCACCTGTGCCAATTTCCGGCATTTCAAAAATCGAGCCCTTAGTGCCTTCTAACAAGATCACTATAAAAGACTGCCTTGCCCAGCATGTCCCATCATGCTTGTGTCCCAGACTATGAGTGTAACAGTGCAGGAGTGGGGGATCTGCCTTAAAGAGAATGTCTAAGATTATTACAAGGGTTTTTTAAACGTCACTTCTCATTACCTGATACTGGCGAAAGCCCGATGAGCTGTAAAGTGAAATTTTTCAAATGGTCCACTTCAGGAGGGAAGGGATTGTAAATTGATCAAATCAAGTGGCCAGTCAATCCTTTTCACTTCCCGGTCTGCCAGCACAAACCTCACGCTCAGACATTTGTGACCTCTAACTAGTGAGAGTGTGAATGCGTGCCACACAGAAGTCTGTGGGCACTTATTTAAACCCTTTTTAAGGAAGGCTTTAAGCTTGAGGTTCAATGGGTGGAGCAACAACATCACTCCCTCATCAAGACTTAAAAGGCCACTCCTCTGGGCTGTCCCAGTATTCATTTCTCGTTGCTGCTGGAGGAGCCGCCCTGTACAGAAAAAGAAGGCATTCAAATTCAGTTCAGGTATTCTTCAGTTTTTTAAAAATTAATCCAGTTATTTTCATGTTTTTGAAGTAATTTAAACTGACTTTGTTTGTACATCAAACAACATTTTTTTCCATTGAAAAAGTCTCAATTTGTTCTCAAAAGCCCTTCAAAAACAACACCGAAAATGCTAATTGACCTTTAAAAAGAAGGTTAAATGACTGGTTAAAAAAACAGTTATGAAAAAGCCCTTCAATTGCACCCAGAACACCTTATTTTCCACCTAAAATGAATGACTTCAAATATATTCCAGTTTTTGAAGTAATTCTAAGTGACTTCATTTGTACCTCAAACACCAGTTTTTATCCATTGAAAAACATCTCAATTTGATCTCATTTGCCCTTCAAAAAATGTATGAAAAATGCTAATTAGCCTTCAAAAAGAAAACTGAAATGATGGTAATAAACTAGTATGAAAAACACCTCCAACTGTACCTGAAATACCTTTTAAAGTGCAAATTTCATACAGTCCTAAAACATAAGAATCAAATGGCCATCAAATCACAAAAACTATCCTTCCCACCTACGAGCCCCATTTTCTTCCACCCAGACCAGCCCTAGGACCTCTGGCTAACGTCCGCTACCTACATGTCTCCTCTCTGCCCACCCTGACCAGCAACTGGAGCCGACAGTCTTCCCCACCTACATTCTCCCTCTCCCCACCCTGAATCAGCCATAGAACTGCTGGGCTGGCCTGCCTCACCTATGTCTCCATGGTATCCTCAAATGACCAGCCTTTGAATGTCTGGAATGGCCTCCCATGTCCACGTTTCCATTCCCCACCCACTCAAACCAGTCCTGGGAGCACTGGATCTGCCTCCACACCTACATGTGAAGCTTGCCAGGATTAAACCAACTCAATAGCACACTGCAGCTGAGTTACTACAGTAAACAATGCAGTTTCAATGATAGTCAGTCCCTTTTGTCATGCAGGAAGCTGTGACACTGCACTTCATCCTCCCAGTCTTCACTGTACGTCCATGTCCCTCGATCTGGATCAGTGTTGGGATCCAAGGTCTAGCTTTCCCTTGGAAAATTTTCCCTTTTTGTCCACTTGGACTATCCCTGGGAACCTATACTGGTTGTCCCCATGTAAGCCACCATGTTCCTTCACCCAGATAATCCCTTAGACCACAAGACTAGCCTCCCACATCTATGACTCCCCTGCCTGCCCACCCAGACCTACCATGGGACCCCCTGGACCAGCCATTCTTACTTATGTCCAAATATCCTTCCACTTGGACCAACCCTGAGACCACTGTACTGCCCTCCCTCATTTAAGTCCCTCCTCTTCCCCCACCCAGACAAGCTCTGGAATCTCAAACTGGCATTTCCCACCTACTGTATGTCCATCATTCTGCCCACCAGGACCACTCCTGCAAACCCTAGAAGACTATTTGACACCAACCTCCACATTCATTTCCAACGCTGTCCAGCACTTGAACTCCCAGACAGGGTTCTATGTGATAACGGTGACTGTGTAATAGTGATCGCCATTTGGGCTAGTCTACATCACTGAAAATGAATTTTGGCAATGTAGACTTGTGGCAAACAGCAAGACGGAGCCAAAGAATTACATGTTATTGTTTTATACGAGCTCCTACTGAAGGATTTTCAACTCTAGGAGGGGTGGGTGCATTTGGGGAGTGCAAGTCTAAAAAAAAAAAGGGGGACCCATGGCACAAAAACAAGCTTGCCTAAAACCGAACCCAGCACCCTTCCAACCACAGCCTGCCAACAACCCACCATACCACACCACACAGCCAGCATGGCAGCCCACAGCTGCACTACACCCCACAGACCCTCCTTCCCCATCTACCTGCCTCATGGCATGATCCCTTCCAAGCACCCCCAGGCACGCTTGTATACATGGTGACATCCTGTCACTATAACCACCGAACCTCCTGTCCGGTCGACTTCCCTACCCTATGTAAAAGTGCCATGATTGAGCTGCCCATTTAGAAAGCACTCAAATTAGGTCACCTTGTACACAGGACACCCCCAGGCAGGTTTCCTAAACTCACCTCTACCCTCAGCTTCTAGCAAGACCAGACAGGAAACCCATGGAATGGTGTCCAATTCACATCTTTTCCCTTATTTTCTAATTGGATCAGCCATAGGACTTCTATACAAGGGTCCCACACTTACCTCCACCCTCATCTCCCACCTGTTGCACCCCTAGGTCTATAGAACTTGGGTTTGAAACACATCTGCATCCACTTCTCCCACTCGTACCATCCTTAAAACCCTAAAACAAGGGCCAGATACCCACACGTACCATCATCAGATTTACTACGGCATACCAAAAATGCCGAATCCAGAAATCCAGGAACCCAAACATTATAGACTGATAGTCGGTATCCCATAAGTCTGGAATTGCCTGCAGCTGAGTTTTTTTCTGTGTTTTGGGGGGCTTATTTATGATTCTCAACTCTTCTATGGGCAATTCCAGACTGTCAGGATACTGATTGTTGGGCCATAATTGTTGGGCTTCTGGGTATCGGGATTTGGCAATTCAGTATGCTGTAATTCTCCCCCTTCATCTTCTACTCAGACCGCGCTTAGGGTCATCATACTAGAATTCTGACACCACCTGTACCTTCTTTCACACCATTCCTAGAACCCCAGAACCAGAATTGAACCACCACCATATGCTGCCCCGCCCACAGACCACATACAGGCCCCCCCTAGAGCCTATTTACTCATCTGAATCATAAAAGGGACCCACTCAACAAGGTTTCCCCAGCTATGGCCTCCTTTTCCCCCACCTGGTCCTCCTAGGGGACTTACAAAATAGAATCCCCCACATATTTTACCCTCTTTTCCCATCTGGACCACCTAGGGGACCATCCAAACCATGCTGCCCCCACTCAGGACATTGGGGGATTGGAAACCTATGGGCATGATTGGAGGCAGTCAGAAGCCTAATAACATTGCTATAGGGGTGGGGAAACCTGAAGCTGGGGATGGGGTTTGAGAGCCTGCTGCCAGAGCTAAAAGGAGTACGACAATGATAGTGCCACTGTTTATGAAGTGGGGTCACAAAAAGGCCATGTTGAAAATTTGGAGTGAAAATACCAAGAAACGTCTGGGGAGTTTGGATTACTAATCATAATGCCCCACCCTGTAGAGACTGACAGGCATCAGAGGTGTGACTTGGGATTGTCGGCTGTAATGCCCACACCATTCCACCCTAACCCCCACCCTGCAGCCAGTGACAGGCATCAAGGTGTGCCTTGGACTCTTTGGGCCCCAAAGTTTACCCCATTCTCCTATACTGCACCCATCTCAGTGCATTTTCTTTTGAAATGGGGTTAGTGTAAGGCCCAAAGACACCAAGGCACATTACAACACTTGTCAGTGTCTGCAGGGTGTGGTGAGGTGAAACGGCATGAGCATTATGGCCGATGACCAAAAGGCACACACCAATGCCGGTCAGTCTCTATAGGGTGGGGGTGGGGTTGGCATCAGTTCAATACTTCACTGCCATTCCTATTATGCATATGTCTAACTCCTGCACTACAAATGCCAATGCCAGCAAGACAACAGTTGGTATTGACACATGTTTGTTTTTGAAGACCTTTGAGCTCCATTTCTTCAATGTGCTTAGCATCTTTAAGGGAACTCACCCTCATCTCAGCATCTCCCATTTTTTGATTGAAGTTTTCAAGCACCAGCTTGGACAGTTTGAAATCATCAGTTACTTTTATCAGGGTCACCTTTATACAAGCTAGCTCTGTGAGGAAGTGATTAATGTGTGTATTCACCCCCTGTTGCTCTGGAGGTGACTCTGGCAGTGGACTTTGCTCCGGCAGTTGCATTTTGAATGGAAGTGGTGGTGTCTCACTAAGCTTCAGATTTACTGATTCTGGGTCCCCAGACATTGTTTTGATACTTATTTCACTTCTCCATGCATTCAGTAGCACTTCAAGTTCTAAAATAACTTTTTAAGCGAATATCAAAAGTTTTAAAAGCTGTGATTTTGTTGAATTGTCAGTGGAGCCACTCTGGATCCATCACTTCAAGTGGATGCATCACATGACTCACACTGCCTTTCTACTTTACTGCATGCTTGAGTAAATATAAGTTTTGATACAGACTGCAATTTTGCCATAATGGACATACTGTTTCAATTACGGACATTGAATCTGCTTGAAGTGTTGCCTTTTGGCACCATGCATTTCTGCTTAAAGCTGAACCAGCATAATATTCTGTGGTGATTTGCATATACAGCCCATGATGCTTTGCATTATGGGGAAAAGTGTGATTTTGCATTTCTTTGAAACTTGGCTTCCTGGCCAGTGCCCCTTGGGATAACCATTGCCTCAGTGCTTGCGCACAGAGGTTCTTTGTCTTTTAGCTTGTTTTTTATTATTTTTATTGGGCTCACCACAACATAACCAAACAGTCCATCTTAGGGTAGCTGGTTCATTCCACTGGTGTATTATATAGATAAGGCACACTGATGTATCCTGGTAGGATGAAACACGTGTATGTGTTTTCTGTTGGCACCCTTTGCAAGCTGTGTGATGGGCCTTTCGTCACCATGCATTTCTGCTTAAAGTTGAACCAGCATAATATTCTGCAGTGATTTGAATATACAGCCCATGATGCTTTGCATTATGGGGGTATGTGTGATTTTGTATTTCTTTATTACTAGATGTTTTTTAACAAGTCTAGGATAAATTCAAAGTTTAGAATTTTTATACTGGCTGTATCATCATTAAAACGTACATTTATTCTACTTTACTGCAAGTATATTAGTTGTCTTATACCATCACTTATACAATAGCTTATTCTCTGATGTTATGACATGGCCCCATTTTTGAAACAAGTAACTACCACAAGAGTAATTTTCATTGTCAAACATGTTTTGTGCAACAGTTGAGCCTGGGACTATAGCAAAAATTGTTTAACAGTGAAATTCCCTAGCACAACAGTATATCAGGTTACATTATTTTATCATATATTATGAGCAATTATATCAGTTTATATTTACTTCTCATATAACGGATAATATTAGATAATATTAGCATAGCTCATATAACACATCACAGTATATTAAATTATAGTGTGGTGTAGTATAGACTAGTATAGTGTAGTATATTACAACACAGTGTACTATGTGTTCATATATTGCATCTGCTGCCCTACCCAATGCCATCCAAATGCTTGTCATTACACGGTGCCCATAAACAATAAATACATAAATAAATCATCACAGAATCACTCCCTAGGGCTCAATTTCCTCTCCAGAAGTATTGTGGCCTCCACTACTAGTCTACTGTATTTAAAATCTGAAATTTTTACTACCTGAATCTAAGCTGCCATACTTCTGACCATTCCTCCAACCTTGCCAAGTCCCTTCTCATCCTTTCCACCCCCCTTGTGTATCAACCCTTTTGCAAATCTTTGTGTCATCTGCAAAGAGGCATACTTTTACTTTCTGCCCCTCTGCAATGTCTCCTGTAAAGACATTAAAGAGGATCAGTTCCAGTACTGAACCCTGCATTACCCCACTAGCAACCACCCCTTCTTCAGAGTGAACTCCATTTACTATTACCCTCTGTGTCCTGTTGCCCAACCAAATTTTTACCCAGGCTACCATCCTGGGACCCATTCTCAGGGGTAGCCCATGACATGCATGACTACAATTGAGCAAACCACAAAACTGCAACTCAGTCATGACGCATGTCATGGGGCCACCAATGAGGTAGGGCAATTGGATGGGGGTGGGTTTGCGCATGTAGCAGCAGGATGTCGCTACACGTACACGCGCAGGGGTGTGTAGGAGTGAACATACTCAGTGACAGGTGGGAGGGGTTTTGAGGGATAGTGCCACGGAGGGCTGCCGAGCTGGCCCCATGGTCTGGTGGGTGGGTTTGCAGCTTGGGTGGACAGGGTGCTGGGTTCGGGTCTGGGTGCAGGTAAGTTTTTTGTTGCGTCCAGCCCAAATTAATTTTTTAAATGTTTTACACTCCACTCAACATGCACCATCCTGGAGTTGAGAATCCTTAAGTAGGGAGGTGCATGGGGTAAAGCCCCTGCATAAAATGTTAAAATTGTAAGTCCCCAGCTCTATTTTGCTGTGTGCTGGGGAGTCAAGGTGCCACAATTGATTTTCAGCACTGTGACTTCGCCGTTATGGTGATTGCCGTTCAGCGGTCACCGTTATGACATAGAACCTTTGCAGGTTGGCTAATTTGTTTATTAATCTTTCGTGTGGGACTGTGTCATATGCCTTGCAAAATTCTAGGTAGCCCAAGTTCACATCCCCTCACTGATCTACTACTCTGATTACCCAGTCAAATAAATCTATAAGATTAGTCTGCTATGACCTTCCCACTGTGAATCCATGCTGCCTTGAGTCCTGTGTACCACTGGCCTCTAGGTACTCAAGAATTCTTTCTTTCAGAAGTGATTCCATCATTTTTCCTGCCACTGAGGTCAAACTAACATGTTTGTAGTTTCCTGCCTGTGCCTTGCTCCCACTTTTGTGAAGCGGAATCACATCCGCCCTCCTCCAGTCCTCTGGTACCAGACCATCCTCTCATAATTTGTTAAAAAAGGTAGTCAGTGGTGTCACTAGTTCACCCCTTAGTTGTTTTAGAATTCTGGGGTGAATCTCATCAGGCCCCATTTCTTGTCTACCTTCAGGTTTAGGAGCTCTTTCAGGACCCTTTCTTCTGTGAACAAACTGGTATCAACCCCCCTAACAGGATGCTTCTATTTATTGGTTTAGGTACTTTCTCCTCCTCCTCACCTTTTGTGAATAGTGAGCAGATGTATTCATTCATTCAGTATCCCTGCTTTTTCACTGTCACCTGCTGCCCCACTCCCTCCCCGTTATGAAGCCTCACTATTCCTCCCTTGACTTTTCTTTGCTCCCTAAAGTTCCTATAAAAGGTTTTATCCCCATTCTTAACTGATTTGGCTGTCTTCCAGATTATTAGCTCCCAACCTCCTTGTACGTTATTAGCCCCCCTTCCCACTGCAAGTTAAGAGCCCCCCCATCCATTTAGCAGGTTATGGGCCCCCTTGCAGATTATTACTACCCATCATCCAGTGAAGAGTTCTAGATCCCTGCCCCCTCCTTTTTTGTATGCTTTAGATTCATCCTCCCACAGCAGACATGTGATTCCTTGAGCAGCAGTACTGGACTCCAGCACAAAATGCCTTGTGAGTCAGTGCATTTTATACTAAAGAAAAAAATCATTTCTGAGCCAAAGACCTGCTATTAAGCAATATTGGGGGAGGTAGATATAATAAAAATGGCACTTTATAATAATTGAGAAGTTATCTCCACATGGCATACTAAGTAATGATTCAGCACACCATGTAATGTATAAGAAATTTTTTTTTTTATAATGAGGATAAAAACATTTTACCTACATTTTGCCCATTGCATACAATTATTTATTTTTAATTTACAATGCCTTGCCTCTTTCATACTAGACAGCCCTTCGCTGGCCATGCATCCAGCCCCATCACCACCTTCCCCAAGACTCACCACCACCACCTGTTCTTCCCTGGCTTGTCCACTGGGTGAGGCCATCAGATTTTAGCTCAGTTTGGCAGTGGAAGCTGTGGTCAGTGGTGTGGTATCTGCAGTGCAGAGCCGGCATCATGCTGCTTCACCTGTGCATTTTAATTTGTGCAGTCACCTGCAAGGATGCAACCCAGTATCTTAAGGACTCATGTATATATGCTGATGTGTGGTGATGAACACATATCAGTGGTCAGCAAATTCCCTCACATACTCTTGTAGCTCCAGTTTGTGCCACCATATGTGGTCACATAGATGAGGGTAGCACAGCAGAGATGGATGTGAAACGATGGACACATCTCAGTGGTCAGTGATCTCCCACTCATATTCCTGCAGCTCCAGCTTGCACTGCCACCAGTTGTCACCCAGATGAGGGTTACACAGCACAAACAAACTGATGCGTGGAGATGGACATATCCCTGTGGTCAGCAAACTCCCTCTCATATTCCTGCAGCTCCAACTTGCACCACCAACTGTGGTCACCCAGATGAAGGTAGCACAGCAGAGATGGATGCATTGTGATGGACATGTCTCAGTGGTCAGTGAACTCCCTCTGATACTCCTGCAGCTTCAGTTTGAATGACCACTTCTGGTCAGCTAGAGAATGGTAGCACAACAGAAACTGATGTGTAGTGAGTCATGGGTCCTGGTGGTCACCATCCTCCCTTTCATAATCCCCAAGCTCCAGCTGTCACCACCATCTGTGGTCACCCAGATGAGGGTAGTACAGCAGAGACTGATGCCTGGTGATGGACATGTCTCAGTGGTCAGCATCCGCCTCTCATACTCCTACAACTCTAGCTTGTGCCACCACCTGTGGTCACCCAGATGAAGGCAGCACAGCAGAGACTGATGGAGGTGATGGACATGACTCAGTGGTCAGTGAACTCCCTCTCATACACCTGCAGCTCCAGCTTGCACTGTCACCAGTTGTCACCCAGATGAGGGTTACACAGCACAGACAAACTGATGCATGGAGATGGACATGTCCCTGTGGTCAGCAAACTCCGTCTCATATTCCTGTAGCTCCAGCTTGCACCACCACCTGTGGTCACCCAGATGAGGATAGCACAGCAGAGATGGATGCATTGTGATGGACATGTCTCAGTGGTCAGCGAACTCCCTCTCATACACCTGCAGCTCCAGCTTAAACTGCCACCTGTGGTCACCCAGATGAGAGTAGTGTAGCAGAGACTGATGCATGGTGATGGACACATCTCAGTGGTCAGTGAACTCCATCTCATACTGCTGCAGCTCCAGCTTGTGCCACCATATGTGCACACCTAGATCAGGGTAGCACAGCAGAGACTGATGCATGGTTATGGACACTTCTCCATGGTCATTTTGCTCCCTCTCATGCTCCTGCAGCTCCAGCTTGCATCACCACCACCTGTGGTTACCCAGATAAGGGTAACACAGCAGAGACTTATGTGAGGTGATGGGCACTTCTCAGTAGTCAGCAAACTCCCTCTCATGCTCCTGCAGCTCCATCTTGCACAACCAGCTGTGGTCATCCAGATGAGGGTAGGGCAGCAGAGACTGATGCATGGTGATGGACACTTCTCTATGGTCATAGATCTCCCTGTCATGCTCCTGCAGCTCCAGTTTGCACCATCACCTGTTGTCACCCAGATGAGGGTAGCACAACAGAGAGTGATGTGTGGTGATGGACATGTCTCAGTGGTCAGCAAACTCTCTCTCATACTCCTACAGTTCCAGCTTGTACCACCACCTGTGGTCACCCAGATGACGGTAACACAGCAGAGACTGATGCATGTTGATGGACACTTCTCCATGGTCATCAATCTCCCTCTCATGCTTCTGCAGCTCCAGCTTGCACCACCACCTGTGGTCATCCAGATGAGGGTAGCAAAGAAGAGACTTATGCATAGTGATGGACACATCTCAGTAGTCAGTGAACTCCCACTCATACTCCTGTAGCTCCAGCTTGCAACACCACTTTTGGTCAGCCAAATGATGATAGCACAGCAGAGACTGATGCATGGTGACTGACATGTCTCAGTGGTCAGCAAACTTCCTCTCATGCTCCTGCATCTCCAGCTTATGCCACCATCTGTGGTCACCCATATGAGGGTAGAATAGCAGAGACTGATGTATGGTGATGGACACAACTCAGTGGTCAGCAATCTCTCACTTCCTGCAACTTTAGTTTGCATCACCACCTCTGGTCATCCAGGGGGTAGTAGAATAGAGGAAACTGATGTGTGGTGATGCATGTCTCCTGGTGGTCAGCACCTCCCTCTCACACTCCCACAGCTCCAGCTTGCACCACCACCTGTGGTCACCCAGGGGGCAGTAGCACAGTGGATACTAATGTGTGGTGATACATGCATCCTGGTGATGAGTGCCTCCCTCTAATACTCCAGTGGTCCATCTTGCACTACCACCTGCGGTCACCCAGGTGGAAGTAGCACAGTGCAGACTGATGTGTGGTGATGCATGCCTCCTGGTAGTGAGTGCCTTTCTCTCATACTCCTGCAGATGCGGCTTACACCACTACCTGATGAGAGCAGTAGCACATTGGAGACTGACAGTCCTTCCCTCCCAAAGAGGGGATCATCCTCTCGGATGTTCAGTCCTTCTTTCCTGGCTTGCCCTCTGATGACTCAGGCTCATTCTTGAACTGGAGTCATCGGTGTCACAAGTGATTGTGCTAGCACTGTGTCAGCAGGTCGACCACTGCTGCATAAATTTATGGTGTGTATATGTTTTTACATAAGTGGCATGAAACAACTTACCCCATCCCCAATTTTATTATAAGAAATAAAAATAGATTTGAAGACATGCTGCATGTAATTTAGAGATTCACGTTGAACCATTAATAATAAAACACAGCACACAATTCTTTTCATACAAATTTGTTATTAAAATCCTGTGGTGACATACTCTGATAATATTTTTGTCTTCATTGGTAAGAAGACAAAACACTGCAGACTGACAGCCCTCAATGAAGTCGATTTCTAAATTTAGTATTTGAGTAGTCATTAATTTGTCTTAGAAAACTAATTTAGTAATTTTAATAATCTTTAATTATCATTAAAAAAAATACAACTGCTAAGCATACTAAATTCTAAGAATATTTAGCAGACTAGTTGTTTAAAAGTAAATTATTACTTAATGAGGATTAGAAATAGAACTGCAATGCTTGTCAATGTACAATTTTTACTGCTGAATCATAAATGAAGATTACAGTCAGCCAAGTAATTCAATGATTTGAGTTAGCCATACAAGACTGGGTACATTCCCATGCATTTCACTTCTACTAAGCAAGGAGGCATATAAAACAACCAGCAACATTAATGAATTTTAGAGAAGGTAAACAATCATAACCTGTGGGGTTTTACCTAGAAATAATATGAGCAAAAAAAAAAGTGTTCCTTTAAAAAGTTTACTGAACTACATTTTCCCGAAGTATACACAGTCCATGAACTACATTTTCTAGCTCACTTCCTGTTTGCTGCCCAGCCTGTAGGAAAAAAAAAAAACAACAGAAGCACTAGCAGTCTCCATTTCGGAGAGTGAGCAATCTTCAGTTGTTAGCAGAAAGGCTTCACATGTATGAGGTAAGTTCTTAAGTTTAAATACAAAAAGTGCATCATTTTAACTCCCTGGATTGTTAAATACAGTATGAGAATTACTACTCAGTGGTTATTTAATTGAAATGTGCAGGTTTCACTATCAATATTTTGTTATGAATAAATTGTCTCTTCTCTAAACTTATGTGGCCACAAATCTTTAAAAACCTTTAAAATACACAGTTTATTTTCAATCAAATCACTCCTTAAAGTGTGTAGTGTGCATTGTGCATGTAGATTACCTAATATTTGGGGTATATCTTTTATTGATTTGGTTACTTTATGGTTGTAGTTTCTTTGGGGAAGGGGAGTTCATTAATAGCAGCAGGAAGATTGTATGAATGAGCAAACTGAGAATGTATTTGCTGTCTATATCTCTATTCAGTAGCCTTGCTGTAGGGTAGCAGTTAACCATATATATTTTTTTTATCACAGTCACATCAATGGTTTGCTTTTCAAACCTAATGGATTTATTCAACTTTGTAAGCACACTTATTGAGATGTGTTTCAGTGGCTGTTTAGAAAAATACTGTGTTTGATGATTAATTTGTTCAGTTTTGTTCATGTTTTCCCAAGTAACAAGCTGTGAATTAACTTTGCACAACCAGCAGGCTGGGGTTTGATTCTCACAACCTCCACTTGCATACTGTGTGACTTGGAGTAAGTCCCCAGTGCTCCTCAGTTTTCTCTGAAAACATGTACCTCTTTCCTAGTGGGCTTTACCTGGTTATTAGAAGAATGCAACAAACCAGATAATGTTTTGTACTGGGAAGTATTTACTGCCAACTATTTCTACCTGGTAGTATTCCACCTAAATGGTAGTAATTCCATCCATTGACCTGTCTGACCCCCAACCTCTAAACCAAGTCTTAGACTCGCTGGGTGCCTGGAGTCATGGATGGACCCTTTTTTATCTCTCACATGCTGTGGTGCCCTAACATAGTTCCCTGCATACTGCCATGTAATGCTTCACCCTATTTTTAATATTTTTTCCATGTTGCAACTACGCTTATAGCAGCCACCAGCCATCAACATACTGTGAATGTGCAGGGTGAGAAACAAATTCCTAAAATCAGAAAGTGGGAGTAAATCATGCAAACATGGCAGTAAAATACTCCTTTAACACCCCCCTCCCCGCTGTTCCACTACAGTAAATCTTAATTTCAGTAGCACTTTAGACATGCTGATGTGGGTGATGGTGGAGGACTCTGGACCCATGCAAATAGCATAGTATGTATCTGAGTCAGTGTGATTTACACTTTACTACCACTACACTACCTGCCACTCTGCCGATTTCAACGTTGGTGAGCTATGGACCTGCTAACACTGTATACGGACCAGCGTGTGCTGCCTGTGGTTAGTTGGTATGGCTGTTTGTTTGTTTTTTAAATCTGTTTGAGTTGGAGGGCTCTGCCCCTGCACCCTGCCATGTTTTTTCAGTTTAATGGAGGGAAGGGGGGCTACTAAAATTGATAGAAAACCTTGCAGGCCCATACCAACCAACTCTTAGTATGAGCAGCACAACTAGCATGAATGGGTAAGTAGACTTAATGCTGGAATCAGTGGAATGATCTGAATGGGGTTCAGTGCATGAAGGGAGAGTATTGTTACCAACATACGTGGGTCCCCTGCTTATGTGGGAGTGGGCAGATCTGATGGACTCAGTCTCCATTTTGGTCAGATTTTAAATTGCTATGTTGTTACCTAATGTATAATGTTTTTGTGTTCACAAAGAAAATCCCTTGTCTAGAGTTCTGATTTACTTTGCTTCAGGATGGGAACAGTCGGTACCGGGTGAGATTTATTTTCTTTTGTTTGAGGGAGGGAGATGATTCATGGGGGATGGAATTGATGCTTGGGGATGCTAATGCTTGGGAGAAGTGGGGTTGACACTTGGGGGTGATGTTATTGGGCAGATGGTGAAGTGGGTAAGGAGATTACAGGGGTCACGCTTAACATTTTTTTGCACTGGTCCACCTGGGGAAAGTGATAGTTCCGTTGCACTGGCCCCCTAGAGATTGCACTAGCCCCAAGAGTAACCTTTAAATTTTATGAAAAGAAGCACACAGTGACAAAGTAAGATGTCTGAATGGTATTTTTGTACCGTATGTTACTTATTTCTCTATTTCAATATTTTCAAGTTTCACTTAAAAAAGTAACAAACAGTAAAAAAAATATATTTAAACATTTAACTTTGTCACTGTGGTACTTTTCATGTAATACAGTGCCAAGTTAAACAGTTCAGTGGGCCATATTTCAGAGATTTATTGATATCTTCATTCTAGTTTACTTTAAAAGGAGTTCAGCATCTGCCCCCTAATTTTAGCACATAACTCCTAAGGTCTAAAAGATTAACCCACAGGATTCACATGAATGTCCAGGTATAAGATTAATCCCCCAAATCCCAGGAAAAAACTTTGCAACAAAGTAGTTAAGTAAGTTAGAAGCATCTTCTCGAACAGCAACATTCGAATTACATTGACAAATTAGCAAGGCATATGACAGAGTTGAAATACACTGTACAAATTGACTGCAGAGAATTTCTCTCTATTTCAATCTAATCTGAAGGGCTCCAGCATATAACTTGTTGTATCGTTAAGCTATGCCATTTCATTCAAATGATTCACACACTCGACAACAGCTGCAGTGTCTATTTTATATACGTTTTTCTTGCTGTGATCTCTTCAGCACTCCCAGCAGTAACTTTTTTTTTTACCCTGCCGTCCTACTTGATGCCACAGATCCAAACCACCATTGGTTACCCCGTTCAAATCATAACTTGTTGCCGCCTCCCACCCCCCCCTCCATTTTGCGCCTTCATTCCCAATCCCAGCACTCCCGAGTCCCGGTTGCAACAGAAGCACCACTGTGCTTAAAAAAAAGAAAGAAATGCATACTGTTTCAGAGTTCACTTTCAGCAAGTTCAGCAGTCACTTTGACAGTTTGGCTGACAGTGGGATAGCATTGCTGGTGCACACTCACATTTTCTTTCTCAGCCTGGTGGATGCCTGTAAACAATTTGGGCCCCCTACCTGTCTGTTATCCCTCCCTGGATCCATCTGTGTTGGTCAGGTGGGTCTCCCCTGGATCCCGAAACTGCTCCTCCTTCATCCTGGTGCCGAGGCATTTGTTAAGTCGACTAAATAATGTAGTGTACTACTGGAAGTTCTGCATGCAAATCCCGCCAGCTGCATTATTCCTGATCTGACCGCCACTCCAAAACTACCCATGCAACTTGCTGTAGTAGGAGGAGGAACTGTTGGAGGAACCAATCGGTGCTGGCCACTGGATGTCAAGAGGAGGAAACAATTTTTACACGCGATCGCAAACACTAGCATAAGGTTAAAAAAACTGGAAATTAATTTTCTTCGCGAGTCCCTTAAAGGGACATTACCCAAATACTGGTTAGATTGCACTTGCCAAACTGGGAAAGTCGGGGGATGATTGCACTGGCCCGAGGCAGTTTGCACTATGCCCCGGGCCAGTAAAATAATGTTAAGACCGACCCCTGAGATTAATGATTGGGTCGCTGATGCTTGGGGGATTGATGCAAGGATGGGTAAGGGGGCTGATGTTTTGAAGGGGGGGGGTCGATGCTTGGGAGGAATGGCACTGAAGTTTGGGTTGGGCTGATGCTGTAGTGGAGGAAAAAAGGCTTATCCTGGGGTGGAAACTGTGCAGATGCAAGAGAGAAAGGGAGGTGATTGGCTGGGGAAGAAGCTGAGTTACCAACAATGAGGTAGCAGAGGTAATGATTGCTACAGAGAGCTGATACACCCATGGGGTAGCAGGAGCTGATGATGGCTGTGACTGGGTTTGCAGTTCTCTTTTAATACTGGGGCAGGTGCATAAGAACAAAATAACTGCCCTAGACAGGCCAGCCTGTCAGGGCAGTGGTGGGGCTATTGCTCGTGATGCTGATGACCTGGGTTTGGTAAAGTTCCTGGGGTGTAGGAGGGCTGGCCGGTGGAAATGGTGGCTGCAGTCAGCCTGTCAGTGCAGCAGTAGGGCTGTTGCTCGTGATGCTGATAACCTGGGTTTGGTAATGTGCCCAGGGTGCAGGAGGGCTGGCCAGAGGAGAGGGCGGCTGCACGTACCCATATATGAGAACCTCCTCCGTGGGAAGCATCACGATGGACTTCATGTTAAAGGGGGAGAGAGTTCCAGCTTGCACATGCATATGTTTGTTGCAACCATGCATGTGGGTGTTGATGCTGCTGACTTCAAGGGGAGGGAGTAAAACTGATCACAGATTCAGTCTCACCATGGGGCAGCTTGTTGGACAGTTCAAGTTCTGAAGATGTGGAGTGATAGGGCTGGGGATACAAAATAAAAAGGGCACAGGCCACAGTTGAGGAATAAATAGTTAATTAAAAAAATGCCATAGATGTTATCTTCTCTGTCTTCTTGTCCATGTGTTACATCACAATCCCCCTATTTGTGATATTGTTATCTCCACAACAGATTATGTTGTATAATCAGAATTGTCATGTTGGATGTAGACAAGCAGCCAGAGCAGAATATAATGGTGGGAAATGCAGAAATATATTTAAACTATAACAATATTAATTGTCTAAATATTACATTTTTTGTCAAACTTGACCCAGTGGAGTTGGAGGCTCCTTAACTACCTAGTTACTAAGATTAGCCACAGAGACAATTTCCTGTCTTCCTATTCCACTAGTGTGCTATTTTTTTCATATGTGTATTTTGTAGTTCACATGGGGCTGTGTTGATGGACACAAAGATTTGGGGTTATCTCAGGACCCCATTAAAGTTTAGTGGGACATGGGGATGACTTTGCATCCTCCTTTGCTGCAGAGTATGCCTGTGGGAGCTACAGTCCGTACAGATCAACAAAACTGGAATGCTACTTTGGGAATATGGGGCCCCGATATTCAAAAAGCACAAAGTGGAGCAAAAACCTTTGTGCTGCACCTTGCAATTGCTTGGGAGCTCCTTTAACATGGATCCTGAAGTACGTCACCAGAATAGATAGTGCCAAAGTGCTACCTGCAGTATTCAAAGGGACCCATGCAAATGAGCCCTGTTGGGCTTGCTTGGTACAAAGGAGCACTTTGCATGCCTATTATGGGTTCATTTGCATGGGTAAGGAGGCAAGTTTGCATAGTGCCATCCCCATCCCCAGTTGCCTGGTTACAGATGTGTAGATATCCTGGTGCTAGTGCCCACTGCCCCCATCACTGCCCTGTACTGTAGTTAGAAAACATCTCTGGCAGCCCTGAACCACTAGCACCAAGGAATATTATTTGTTCTTCGGGGCTGACAACTGAATGGAGGGGGTCCCACTAGCACTAGGGAATATTATTTGTTCTTCAGGGCTGGGTACTGGGGGGGAGGGACCACAACCACCAGGGAATATTATTTGTTCTTCAGGGCTTGGAATTGGGGGGGGACCAGTACCACCTGGAAATATTTGTTCTGTCAGTCTGGTGATCGGGGGGGTCCACTACCACCTGGGAATAAAAACTATGAACATACAAAAACTGTCAGCAGCAAAAGGCCATCATGGTCTACCTAGGCTGCTCGAGATTGCAGCTAGCTCCCTATTCAGCAGTTGCCCCCCTCCATTTATCCTCCCCTTTGCCCTGACCCACTCCTTCTTGAAGCATTCTATTGTGCTACATGCCACCACCTTAGCTGGTAGTGCATTCCACTTTGCCACCACTCTCTCTGTAAAGAAATGTCTCCCCACCTCCCTCTTGAATTTGCCCCCTTCCAGTCTCCTGTCATGGCCCCTAGTGTCTCTCCTCCCCTCCTCCTGAGCTAGAGCTATTTGTTCTTTGGAGCCTGTGATCAGATGAATGGAAGGTGGGGGGAACTACAACCACCAAGGAACATTATTTTTTTCTTCTGGGCTGGCGATAGGATGGAGGGGGAACCAGTGGCATTCGGAAATATTACTTGTTCTTTGGGGGGATCAGTGCCACTAGGAAATATTACTTGTTTTTGGGGGCTGGCAGCAATCAGCTGGAGGGACAACCACTACCACTATTGAATATTTTTTTAAGTCAGTGCGGCACAAGGGATTTTTTTTTTACATCACGTCTGGTGATTGGAGGGGGACCAAGACTAACACCAGGGACCAGGGGATGTTTATTTTTCACTTGGAGACTAGCAGAGGAGGAGTGCCATGGATGACTAGGGCAGGTATTCTCCCCCAGCCTGGATTAAGTTGAGGTTTTGTTGCACTGTGCAAATGGACAGTGCGAAAACCTTTTGTGCTGCATAAAGTTGCTGAATATGGGGTATTGTGGCTATTCATGGTCCTTTTTCTTGCCCACATTATGTTTTGCACAGGCTCTATCCTCTTTGCACACACAACAGCCCCTTTTGAATGTGGGGATTCCATGCAGACCCCAGCTTGCACAGCAAAAGACCTGTTAGCACCTGTTCAAACTTTTGAATATCGGGCCCATGGAGTCTGGTTTGGGGATTGGTTTATGAAAAATGGAAGATTCCTAATTGCTCATCTTAGTGACTTGGCAGTTTGAAGACAGTGCTTGACAAAATTGGGTCTCAATTTTGAATTGGAACCCTTCCTTTAAAGAGTACCTTTCTCCATGTTCAAAAAAAACAGGAAACTCTTTTACCTGAATGGAACTCATGGCTGTAATTTTTTCTAGAAGGGATGGAAAGGGATTTTAATTTGCCCCAAGGGAATGGTTGCTTGATCCCTTTCATGCCCTTATTACCTGCTCTGCACCCATTCTAAGATGTTTTGTGAAGTCTATAGGGAGAAACCCATTCAGTTCTTTTCAGTGCTAGTTTCTCTTCTTGAAATCAGTTTTTTGAACAACTCAAAACCGGGTTTCAACTAGTAAGACTCAAAGAACAGTCATGCACAGGTAGAGCTGTATATAAGAAAGTGGAAGAGATCGAGCAGCCAGCCCCATAATGGAGCAGCTTATTTTCAGATAAGGGAGCCCTCAGTATTTTTTAACAACTTAAAAATCACATGGGTTTTAAATAGCTAGTATTGCATAGAACTTTACGATACAAACTGGCTGCTCATGTAACCCATTTCTACTTTGCATCACAAAACAATTGGATCCATTCTGTGAGCTTCCCCAGTCCTCTTCAGTTGCTGATATTATACAGTAATAGTCTCACTGCCGTGGCATTGAATGCCAGCAGTCACTCCCAGTAGTGCTTTGCAATATTGCAAAGCACTTAGGAGTGACTGCCATCATTTGGTACCACGGTGGTGAGACTATTAAAATAGAATATTGACGGCAATACCAAAACACCTGGGCACTCAAGGGGGAGTTAGCCAGCCAGTCTATCTGGCTTTCTCAAGTCATTCCTCTATTCTGACTGCGCCCCTCCCCCCCTCGCTACATATCTAGTCTTCCTCTGGCACCTGTTTGGTCTGAAGTTTGGTGCCAAGCATTGTTACTGGGACCCCATAGGAGTAGCTGTGTGGTGGCACCACAGAGAAGACAGCTTTGACCAGCAAAAAGAGTAACATGTTGCACAAGTGAAGTGAACTGAGAGAAGAAAAGGAGTGTTGCCCTCAGTGCTGCTGCTCTATGAGTGAGTGAGTGAGTTCTCAATTATTTATGATATGGCACATCTGGGCTAGTTTTCAGGGATGGCCCGAGTGAGGTGGGGGGGAAGTTGCTCAGAGTCACACAATATGCAAACTGGAGGTTGTGGGAATCAAACCCAGTTCAGAAACACTGGCCCACTACATGTAAGTTCCTGTTTTCAAGGAGAGGTTAAGTGACTTGTCAGAGTCACACAGTATGAAAGTGGAGGTTGTAGGAATCAAACCCAGATCTACTGGATGTGCCAAGCTCATTCACAGCTCATTACTCTAACTCGAGGCTGTACTGCCAGTTAAACTTGTGTCTGTGTATTGAAACAGATAATACAAAGACAGAGTTAATTTTAATAAGAATATTGGCCACCACAGGGGCTATTACAGTGTCGGAAGCTTTGCCGTCCCCTGCTTGGGCTGGGAAGTACAGACATTGGCAACATTTTCCTTATCCCAGCTGCCCATACCTGATTCTGCTAATGGACTTAGATCACCAGCCCAGCAACATAATGTGGTGCCTTTTATACAGAATATTAAGTTTTATATTATTGATGCTCTTTATAGGAACCATTAACTCTCCTCTCCAAAATATTAGATAAGTATGAGATTTAGTTGTTTTTTTTTAATTCTCTTTTTACATATATTCCCCTGAACTATGGATTCTTTGTGATCCCATTTCATTCATTTTGCTTTCCGGCATCATTCTGACGATGATCTTCAGGTGAGCCCTACTCTAGGACAGGTGAGTGTGCTTTGGGGTTTTATTATTTAACAATCCAAAAATGCAAAATGATGCAGCAGCATATTTTAGCAGCTCTCATGCAGAGAGCCCATTTTGTGCCTTGACTCACAAGCTATTTTCTGTTAGTTTATTACAATGCAGTGGAGCTGCCATTTTAATAAACTGATTAGAATGTTGTGCTTTCCCCCTTCACTATGTACAGTATATCACTGATCTTGCCAACATGCCTTTTGGTTGAATGTTTAGACCTGAATGGACCTGTGGTTGCTGAGGTTGTCTGGAGTTCATTGAGGAGAGGGATCGTCCCTCGAGCCTTGAAAGAGGCCTAGGTGAGACCCCTTTTGAAAAAGCCATCTCTGGACACGGACTGCCTCAGCAACTATAGACCCATCTCAAAACTTTTGTTTTTAGGAAAGGTTATAGAAAAGGTGATGGCCACACAGCTACAGAGAAATCTTGCTGCTTCCTCCCTGAATGGAAAGTCTATGAGTCTTTCCATTCAGGGTTCCAGGTGGGGCATAGTACAGAGATGGTCCTGGTGAGGGGCTGAATGATCTCCTGATGGTGAAGGACTGGATGGACCATACCATCTTGGTCCTCCTGGACCTCTCTGTGGTGTTTGACACTGTGGACCATGAGGTGCTACTTGACCGCCTGCGGTTCTGGTGTGGCCTGTCCGGTAATGTTATCAACGGTACCTGAAAGACAGATTGCAGAGGGTGACTATGGAAATTGCCTCATCTGGCCCAAAGCCTCTGTGCTGCTGTGTTCTGCAAGGTTCAGTCTTGTCACCTCTGTTGTTCACGGTGTACATGCTGCCATTGGGGGACATTAGGCAGTATGGGCTGGGTTTTCACTGCTATGCAGATGATACCCAGCTGTACCTGTCCTGTACACCCAATACCCAGGTGTCAGAGTCCGTATTTAACAGCTGCCTAAGGGAAATCCAGTTGTGGATGACTCACAATTGGCTTAGGCTTAATTCAGACAAGACTGAGATACTGTTTGTAGACCCGGGTCGCTGGGGCAGGGGGGTGGAGGGTGGAGTATTATCCCCGACCTTGTGCTGGGGGAGTGCCCTTAGCCCCCTCTATGCAGATGAAGAATTTGGGAGTTATCCTAGATGACAGCCTGACACTTGATGCTCAAGTGTCAGCCGTGGTGAGAAGTTGCTTTATCATCGTAGGAATATCGCCCGAATTCGAGCCCTGATCCTGCCTGATGACCTGACCACACTGGTGCATGCTTTCGGCACTTCCAGGTTGGACTACTGTAATGTCCTGTACCTAGGGTTATCTGGAGGCAACCTCCGCAGACTGCAGCTGGTGCAGAACGTGGTGGCGAGATTGATGATGGGGGTGAAAAGGTGTGAACATATCACCCTGGTCCTCTGCGCACTGTACTGGCTACCAGTCCGGTGGAAGGTTGCCTTCAAGATAGGGCTGTTGACCTATAAGACCCTGCACAAAAGGGGTCCAATCTATCTGCAAGATCTCCTCATTCCTTATCGTCCAGCCTGGGCCCTCCGTTCTGCCAGGGGAGGCCTCCTAGGTGTTCCCATGGTTAGGCTGTGACATTCAGGAGACAGAGCATTTTCAGCAGCTGCGCCAACCCTGTAGAACTGCTTGCCTAGTTATTTAAGGGAGGACTCCATGGTAGAAGCAATTAAGAAGTACCTCAAAACATATTTATTCCAGCAAGCTTTTTGTGGATGATGTTTTTAAATTTAGTTGGATTGTGGAATAGATAGATAAGTGTATGCTCCCAGTTATATTTTGTGTATTTTTGTATTTTGTTAATGTTCTGTATGAAATGTATGTTTTTATACTGTGCATCACCCAGAGTCCACAGAGATGGGCACTATAGAAATAAACTATCTATCTGTTTATCTGTCTGTCTACTATCTCCATGATGCAGATAGTAAAAGAAAAAAAGGAAGTGCTTTTTAACCCCGGTCTGGCAACTAAAAATCAGCTAGATAAAATGACATCCCTAAAGCAGGCCCATCGGTACGGGGTTAACGCTGCTTCTCATGATGCTAGTGAGCTCAGGCTGTTGGGGGTTGACTTGAGAAGAAGTGAACATACCATGGGCAGCTCTTTTGTGGAAGGGGTTATGTGCTCTGCTGCACACCTGCTACCTAACAGAATCTGATCTGGAACACAATCAGGATCACCAGACAGAAGGGATGCTTTCAGACTAGAGTATGAACACGCCCATCATTGCACATCTATGGGCCTGAGCAGACATTTGGATAGAATACCCCTACAGTAGTTGGATGACAGCCCAGTCCACTGCAGACCCTGTACTGCCAACTGAGTGCCCTCTTCCACTGGATCCTGTGCTGAGAGGGCTTGGCCAACCTTCATTGCCCCATGGGGGGTGCAATACAAACAGTGGAAGATTGGTGAAGTGGGTAAGGCTTAGGGAAGGCAGGTGGTAAGGTTCAAGGAGGCTGGCTGGTCCTGATGGGGGGAGCTCAGTACATAGGATGAAAACAGGATTAAAAAAAGACAGCCCCAGCTGACTGTACAAAATCATCAGTTCACCACATAGTAGATGAACCAATTTTTTATTTATTTTTTTGTTAGTTTTGTGTCTTGCTTTGCTGTCAGGAGCTTTTACACATGCTAGCTTGTTGTAGTTATTGCCATCTTGGTGATGTGCATGCCAAGTTGGTATTTATAGCCCAAGATGATGTCAAGACTTAGAAGTATTAGCATCAACCCTCTCCTCATCAGTTTCATTACCTGAAATCAACAGCCAAGATAAAATCCACATAAAGGAAAGGATCAGTTCTGTCCTACTCCCTGTTGTGGAAGGGCCTATTTTTGTACATTAAAGTCCTTACAGGAGCTAGACACAATAGAAATGAATGCCATGGGGCTGGTTCAGTTGCCCTACAGCAGTGTTGCCCAACAGTGCAGGTGACTCGACTTAGAGAAAGATCCAGAGTCTTTGCTCGTTTGGTGGTTTGGAGATAGCTGTGCTCATATTTGATCATCTTGATGTTGAAAATGGAGAACTGCTGTACTCTTGACACCCTGTGTTGGACTAAAGAAAGTTTTAGAAGTGTCAGGTCGAAATTTGCACCAGTCAGCTAGCCAAATACTGATAGATGTTATCGGGCTAGTAAGATTTTCCTTTAATTAGCCATGTGGGCTTGTGCTAGAGAAGGTAACATTTTAGTCAGTAAAGCAGCTGAGCTAGTGGAAAAGTCTGTGGAGCTAGTTAATTTTCCCAGTCACTAGCCCTGCTGCCTAGCAGCTGCAAAACTTAATTTCAACCCCTGAGTATGTGTCTTTGCCTCTACAGGGATGCAGTAGACTCTAGCCTGTGTTTCTGAAGAGAAGAGTGGGTCAGCTGATGGCAGTGTGCTTGTCAGGGTTACAAGTGCCCACCAAATGGGTGACTCCTGAGCAGCTAACTAAGAGAAAGTTTAAAAAAGATGATTGGCACTGCCTTCTACATAGGCACCTTCACTACAACTGGATGCAGTGATGGTTCATCACACTGTGGTCGGCCGGCCTACCTGCAGTGAAGATATATTTGATCGTGGGTGGGCAGTGTAATCCCAGAAGAGGTCATCACTGTCCGAGGACAAAGAAATGGTTATTAAAAATACCATCAACTGAGAAGGCCTGGTGTGTGTCATCTTCTTCATTTTCCTTATTTGCTGGTTCCTTGGATTAAACTTGTTAGTGTATGAAGGCCAGTATGGGTAAACATACGTTTGTTTTTGTTTTGCAGTGTAGACTCTGACTGGATGCTTCTGGTGCAGTTTGCTGGTTTCTAGTGCACGTACAACATGTTCAAAGTATGTCTGCATCTTTTTCTTATTGTTTATCATTAGAATTGCAGGTGGTTTGTTAGTACATACACGCGGAATAGATAAAGTCCTTAATGTTTTCTTTATTTATTTATTTACTTTTGGCCAGGAAAGACTCACTAAGTCAAGGTTTGTTTTCAGGTGCATCCTTGGAGCACATGGAAGATAAGTGACTTAAGTGAAAAGTATGTCTCTTTGCAGATGGCACAAAGATCTGCAACAGGGTTGATGCACAGTAGGGAGGGGTGGAAAGGATGTGAAGGGACTTGAAAGGGTTGGATGAATGGCAAAAGTATGGCAGCTTGGATTCAGTGTAAAGAAGTGCAAAGTAATGCACCTGGGAAACAAAAACCCAGGGGAAGAGTACACAGTTGGGTGGAAGGTATTAACAACAACAAAAATGGAAAAGGACCTGGGGTGGTCATATCAGATGGCATTAAGGTAAGCAAGCTATGTGAGTAGGCAGCAAGGATGGCTGGGGGGATACTGGGATGTATAGGGAGAGGCATTGCCAGTAGAAAACAGGAAGTTGTTATCCCTCTGTACAGACAGTTGGTGAGACCCCATCTGTAGTACTGTGTGCAGTTCTAGAGACCACATTTCTGCAAGGACATCGACCGAATGGAGGCAGTCCAGAGGAGGGCAACAGAAATGGTGCAGGGTCTGCAACAGAAGCCATACATAGAGAGACTAAAGGAGCATAATATGTACACTCTTGAGGAAAGGGGGCAGACATGATAGAAACTTTCAAGTACCTCAAGGAAATCAACAAAGTTCAAGAGGGCAGCATGGAATGCACTGCCCAGGGAGCTGGTAGAGGTGGAGACTGTGGATGGATTTAAGAGGGGATGGAGCAGGTATAGGGGAAGGGTAAATCTGACCAGGCCCAATACAGGCAGAACATCTGGGACTGGGGATGGTATAACCCAAGGGGGGGGGGCACCAAAATCTGCCATCAGTGCGGGTGCTGAAAATCGAGCAGACTCGAGAGGCCATTAGGCCTATTCTACTGGCATTTTAGTATGTTAGTATGTTAGCATCTTTCAAAAAAAGAGATGTGCAAGAACAAAGGGACACAATCTGAAGATTAGGGGGGAGGCTGAGGGCCAATGTGAGGAAGTATTTTTTCACAGCGAGGATGGTGGACGCATGGAATGGCCTTCCTGAGGAGGTTGTGGGATCAAAAACAGTGGGGGAGTTCAAGAATGCATGGGCCAGACATAAGGCAATTCTGGTGGGAGGGGGGTAGGAAAAAGTAGGCTGTTGGTTAACTAGGATCTGCAACTTATCCAATAGGTAGGGAAATGGGCAGACTAGGTAGGCCAAGCGTTCCTTATCTGCTATCAAAGTCTACGTTTCTATGTTTGCTTATGGTCACACAGTATGCAAGCAGTGACTGTGGAATTCAAACCCAGTTCCTCAGATTTGCAGCTCATTGCTCTTAACCACTATGCTACACTGCCTCAAAATGTGTAATTTCTATTCATTTAGCTCAGTGGTAGAGTTCTGGTCTAGGAGCATCAGGGCTGGAAGTACAAATCTTGAACCACTGAATTTGGGAGAATGAAATAACAACTCTATGAAATGTCTAAAATGTTTTCATGTAGGTTAACCCATGAGCACAGAGATAGTATTATAGTACTGATATCCCTAGTTCAGAAGCAAACCTGGGATGTTGGAGGGTCGTTGGGAGGGGTGGATCCGACATCCAAAGGACTGCTCTTCTCCATGGGAGGGATTGCTGGGGATGGGGGGCTGGGGTGGAACAGAGGCAAGGCCATAGGAGCTGGGGACCTGATAAGCCCAGGGTGGGGAGATCTGGACTAGTCAAGGTGATTGGCCAAGGGAACAGACTCAGGATGGGCCAGTGCAGCCCAGACTTGGGGTTGTCCTGGAGCGGGCTACTGGGAGTAAGGAACAAAGTAGAGCAAGGATCTCTGAGGCAGAGATAGGTAGGGGCCAGTGAGTGGGCTATGGCAGAGGGAGGAAGGGTGGTGGCTTGGGCATGGCAGAGGAGCTGTGGTGGTCCACAGGCAGGAACAAAGGAACCGGGGTGGCCTTGGAAGACAGCATGGACTAGAATAGGCTGGTGCTGGTACTGAACAGGGGCAGGGCCATGCAAGCCTGGAGGGGATGGGTAAGCCTAGGACAAGGGGAGCTAGTGTGGTCCAGATTAAGGTCCATGGGAACTGAGAGAGCCAAGGTTGACTAGGGTAGCCTGGAGCTAAGGCAGGAGGAAGCTTGGGTTGTCCTGGAGCAGGGCTATGGGACCTGGGGGTGAGGCAGGTTGGCGGGGTAGCCCATAACAGTGGGAGCTAATAGTTTGGTGGGGATTGGTGATGGGGTCCACTATCCAGCCCACATGGTGGTTGTATATATTTAGATTCTTTTTGGGGCGATTGTGGGGGGGCACGTACAGTACCACCTAGTCTTCTTCTGCAATACTTTCTATATTCCTTAGAAGTTGAGGCACACCTTGGTCATTTTCTTTTTCTGTCCTAAAGTCTGCATTAAGCAAACAAATTTCAAATATATCCAGTAATAACTTGCTTACTGATTAGCAACTATAGTGGTGGAGAACTTCATAATTGCTGGATTTAAGATGGAAGTACAGATATGTAACATAAAATGTTACATGTACTCCCTTCCCCTAGGTAATTGTCTGACCCCCTCTCCTAAAGGCTTCACCTAAATCTGGTAGGGAATGAAGTTCTAAAACGGGATGGCATATTACTTTCAGGCTAGATGGGGTTTAAACTTGTAAAGAGGGAGGGGGAAATGGTGGGGCTGATCCAACCATACATTTCACGGGTAGGCCTGGTCTTCAACCTCTAGGAGAGGGGGGAGTTGGATGATTACCTAGGGGAGGAAGGTACCTTAGGGGAGGATGGAGGATGGACGTATAAAAGACCCAGGGTGGGCATGACATGGAAGGATAGGGACAAGGGTTGGGGTGGTGGTGTTTACAAATGCCAGGAGCCTGGGAAACAAGATGCCGGAGTTCCAGGCCATGCTGGTTGAGGGAGGGGTGGATGTAGCAGCATTCACTGAAACTTGGGCCGCCCCTAGCCATGACTGGGAACTTAATCTGAGTGGGTACACTGTGCTTAGGAAGGATAGAAAGGCGGGAAGAGGGGCAGGAGTAGCTATGTTCATTAGGGATAACATCACAATTATTAGGGTGGAGGAAGTAGAGGGCAATGTGGAGACCTTATGGGTCACCTTGTGAACCCCCATGGGAGGGAAGATCAAGATGGGGTGGTATATTGGCCCCCAGGACTGGCAGAGGATCTGGAGGATTGTCTGCTGGCTAACATAAAGGACCAATGTGAGCCGGAAGGGGAAGGAGTGGTGTTGATGGGGGACCTTAATATGCCAGCTACTGATTGGGGAACTATGACATCCATGGTGACCAAAGAGCAGAGGCTGCTGGATGATTTCCAGGACACGTTCCTTAGTCAGCAGGTGTTGGAGCCAATGAGAGAGGATCAGGTCCTGGATGTGGTTCTTGTGGACGGGGATCTTGTATGGGATCTGGTGGTGGAGGATCCCCTGCCTGGGAGCAACCACGACACGGACTGGTTTCAGCTTAATTTGGGGGAGGGATAGTTCCAAGACAATGACTGTGGATTTTAGGGGGGCAGACTTTAGGGGCATGGGTGAAATTCTCAAGGGGAATTTGAGAGAGATAACACCAAGGACAGGTGTAGAAGGTAGGTGGGAGATCATAAAACAGGGACTACAGGAAGCCATCAAGTCCTGTGCAAGAGTGAAGTCCAAGGGGCTAGGTTGTGTAAACCATGCTGGTGGTCCAAGGAGGTCCAGGAGGCGATAAGGGAGAAGAGGGCTGCCAACAGCAGGTACAAGAAAATGAGAGTGGGGGATTGATAGGGAGAACTACCATCTTGCAGTCAGGCAAATCACCAGGATGGTGAAGGCGGCAAAGGCCAGGAAAGAGCAGAGGCTTGCCCAGAGGTTACGAGGTGGGGAAAAGGGGTTCATAAGGTATATTGGGGAGCAGAGGAAGGTCAAGGGCCAGCTCAGCAGATTGAGGACAAACAGGGAATGGGTGGAAGGGGCTAAGGAACAGGCAGAGGTACTGAATGATTACTTTGCCTCAGTGTTCACTAGGAAGGAGGCTGGTAGACTAACAAAACAGGAGCTGAAAGACTTGGAAGGGGCAGCAGGCATGATTGCTTGGGCACCTGCTGCTGAACAAGCTGTTGGGAGGGATAACATGGGAGTATGGCGTCAGGATGGATCTGCTGAAAGGGGGGAGGGACCGATGTTGCTATCCCCATTGGCCAGGTGTGGGAAGCCCTTAAGTCCATAAAAAAAAGGACTGATCTCCGGGGCCAGATGACATTTATCCCACAGTTCTGTGGGAGTTTGTGGATGTTCTGGCTGCACCTCTGGCAGATATCTAACATGTTTCTAGGGACAGGGAGGGTGCTTAGGGACTGGAGGCTGGCACATGTTGTGCCTCTCCATAAAGGGGGATCCAGAGAAGTGCTGGGAAACTATAGACCCATTAGTTTGATGTCGGTGGTGGGGAAGATGATGGAGACCATACTTAAGGAAAGACTGAGGGGGTTCTTGGTGGAGATGGGATACTTGGATAGTCATCAGCATGGGTTTGTGCCAGGTAGATCATGTCAAACTAACCTTGTGGAGTTCTATGAATGGGTGACTATCAGCACTCGACAGGGGGAGACCAGTGGATGTGCTGTTCCTTGACTTCAGTAAGGCATTTGACTCGGTCCCTCACAATGGCCTGCTGGAGAAGCTGAGCAGGATGAGGGTGGGCCCACTGATGGTCAGATGGATCAGAAATTAACTTGCTAGGCGCACTTAGAGGATAGTGGTCGGTGGGGAGGTCTCGTCTCCTAGGGAGGTCATTAGTGGGATTCCACAGGGCTCAGTTTTGGGGCCGCTCCACAGATAGCCCATCTGCGGGCTTCCCAAGCTGCTGTTGCAGCCCCAGAACTCTCCAAGCCAGCTGCAGCTAACTGACCATCCGACTGACCCCCAGACAGATTCAGACAGCCCATCTGCAGGCTTCCAAAGCTGCTGCTGCAGCCCCAGAACTCTCCAAGCCAGGCACAGCTAACAGACCATCCGACTGACCCCCAGACAGATTCAGACAGCCCATCTACAGGCTTCCCAAGCTGCTGCTGCAGCCCTGGCACTCTACAAGCTGGCCGCAGCTAACAGACCGCCCGACTGACCCCCAGACAGATTCAGACAGCCCATCTGCGGGCTTCTCAAGCTGCTGCTGTGGCTCCGGCACTCTCCAAGCTGGCCACAGCTAATAGACTGCCTGACTGACCCTTGGACAATTCAGACAGCCCATCTGTAGGCTTCCCAAGCTGCTGCTGTGGCCCCAGCACTCTCTGAGCTGGCCACAGCTAACAGACCACCCAACTGACCCCCGGACAGATCTAGGTATGCACTGGACCTCTGAAACTCATGGTTTTGAATGCTGCTGTTTTGACTGGATGCCCAGTGGGGGATCCAGGCACTGACTGGCAGTTTCTGCTCCTCAGATGATTTTCCCACTCCTGGCACTTCCTGATCTCGGGGAAATCTCTTTCTGTGCTGTGTTCTGGACTGAATCCCCCCCCAACCTCCTCACAGTATTAAATAGACCCTTGATCCTGTGGGACCCTGTGTTCCTTAATTTAATTTGAACTTTACCATTATCCCCAGGTCGTGAGAGGACTGGGGGTGAAGGGACACGTTATTTGTTTTGTTTGAAGCTTAAATTGTTTTATGATTTGTTATAATATTTATACTTTGCAGTGAGAGTGCTAAAGTGTATTTTCCTCTTCTCTAGCTGTGAGAGAGCTGGAGGGGGTAAATCATTTTCTTTTATTTTTTGTTAAGTTGGGGTGGTGAGAGAACCCTTATATTTATATATTTTATTGTTATTTGTTTTATTTTATTTAATTTTATTTTTGAGTCCTCTGCCCTAGTCCAGATTTGATTTTCTGTGGGGTGGCGTCGTTTTATTATGTTTGCTTGCATGCATGTGCAAGAAGCATAGTGCCATCATCCGAGTTTTCAGAGGTGTGGCAGCCCTCTTCCAATTCAGGCAGTGTGTTTGCAGGCGGCCGCAGTTCTCCATCGCCTGCTGGAGCTGTCTATGACAGCTCCAAATGTAGTGGAATACAGTTGAAAGGGGAGCTACGCTCAGTGAGCAGTGATAAGATGTCGCCTGCCCGCGCGCACTCCCTACACACACACACACACACACGCACAAATACGCGTGCTGCCTCCACGCACACTATTGTGGCAGCCGGGGTGCCATCACCGCCGGCTGTGCTGCGCCACCCCAAAAGTTTTCCACATGCCACGCTGGGTGCCCACCCCAGCATGGCAATCCTCATGGTATAGCCGACGGCGGTGCCTAACCCCCGCCGGCTCCACTGTCCTCCCCCCGAGTAAGGGTGCCGTGCTGGGAGCCCACCCAGCGTGGCAACAGATGCTATGGCTGACAGGGTGCCCAATCCCCATTGGCTCCACGCCCCAACCAGCATCCTTGTGCCACACTGGGAGCCCACCCCAGCATGGCAAACGCCCAGCGTTGTCATTTAAAAAAATGCAAATAAAAACTGTTCCTCGGCGCTTCTCCTGCCCCTCCCACAACCTGCACCCACCCACTGCGCACCCTGCCTCCCCACACCCTTCACTCCATGCTTACTCTCCAGACCTCAGCGACGATCTTCGTGGACCAGAACAGCCTGCACTCTTCAAAGCTGACCGCGAACTGAGGGAAATGCCGTAAGCTGTATAATGGATAGATAGGGTCTTTTCAACTTTGCTGCATATCTCAGGCATTTTTTGGAATTTTTGTACCAAATTTTCAACATGAGGTATTTGGGCGCCTTCTCATGAATACTGTCACTGTCATGTAGCGTTATTCGGTCCCGGGTGATTTCGCAGTCACTCCCGCGAAATCACCTTTGGGACTGATTAACAAAATGATACTGCCAGTAAGCAAAAAGGAGGGCTCAAGAAGCTTATTTTGAAAATTTCTGGTGGAAAATTTCAAAATGACTGTTTTACGAGCATGCTGCGCAGTTCCTACACACACACTCATAAGTTCGCGAATTTTCAATATTTTCATTCCAGATTTTCAACACTGCCATTTTACCACACCTTCTTATGAGCAGTACAGCTGTCATTTTTCACATCTCATCCAAAACGTGTTTCTGCCCATGTAGCACACAATGGCGCAGTTGGTGTGCAAAATCAATGTACGGGACAAATTAAGAAAATCACAGTGACACTGTTCATGAGCAGAGGTCTTAAAATGACTATGTTGAAAATTTGGTGAAAAATTCTAAAAATGACTGTTTTATGAGCGTGCGTTGTATAGTTCCTACGCACGCTCGTAAGTTAGCGAATTTTCAATATTTTCACTCCAGATTTTCAACATTGCCATTTTACCACACCTTCTTATGAGCAGTATAGCTGTCATTTTTCACATCTTGCCCAAAATGTGTTTCCTCCCATGTAGCGCATTAATGTAGTCGGTGTGCTAAATCAATGTATGAGACACATTAAGAAAATCACAGTGACACTGTTCATGAGCAGAGGTCTTAAAATGGCTATGTTGAAAATTTGTGAAAATTCTAAAATGACTGTTTTATTTAGCGTGAGTTTCGCAGTTCCTACGCACGCTCGTAAGTTTGCGAATTTTCAATATTTTCACTCCAGATTTTCAACATTGCCATTTTATTACACTTCCTTATGAACAGTACAGCTGCCATTTTTCACATGTCGCCCAACATGTATTTTCGCACATGTAGCGCACAATGGTGCAGTCGGTGTGCAAAAGCAATTTTGGGACAGATTAAGAAAATCACAGTTACACTGTTCATGAGCAGAGGTCTTAAAATGGCTATGTTGAAAATTTGGTGACAAAAGTCCATAAAATGACTGTGTTACGAGTGAGCATTGCGGAGTTTCCATGCACCCTCGTAAGTTCATGACTTTGTATTATTTTCAGTCCAGACTTTCACCAGTGGCATTTTTTCACACTTCCTTATGAACAGTACAGCTGTCATTTTTCACAACATGGCCGAAATGTGTTTTCAACTTTCAGCACAGAGATACTAATCGCTATGGGAAATCATTGTTCGGGACAGATAAAGAAAATCACAGTGACACTGTTCATGATCGGAGGTCCCAAAATGCCTGTGTTGACAATCTGCTGTAAAAAATCCCCAAACTTATTACATTACGGGTGTGCGTTGCACAGTTTCTATGCACGCTCGTGACTTCACCAGTTTTTTTAATATTTTTACTGCAGATTTGCAACATTGCCATTTTTTACACCTCCCCATGAACAGTACAGCTGTCATTTTTGCAACTAAGGTGGCTGACATCAGGGCGCATTTGCATCCAGCAATCTCTAAGGGTGATGCTGTTGAACAGTGGGAGTTCACAGTACCTCAGTTTTCTTGGAGTTCCTTCAGTCAACCTGATTTCGTGGATGTTATGAGGATCATCCATAGTGTGTGTCCCACAAGCTGTAGTTTGGATCCTGGACTGACTCCCCTAATTTTGGGTTGTAGTGATATCATCGGTCCAGTCCTGGTGCAAATAGACTGGCGTTCCCTGGAGTCGGGTGAGTTCCCTAGCTCCCTGAAAGAGGCAGTGGTGACGCCTCTCTTGAAGAAAGCTACCTTGGACCCAGACTGTTTCACAAACTACAGACCCATCTCTAACCTTCCCTTTATTGGGAAGGTGATTGAGAAGGTAGTGGCTGCCCAATTGGAAGACCATTTAACCATCCATAACATCTACGAATCCTTCCAATCCGGTTTTCGTAAAAGACATAGCACCGAGACTGCACTGGTTCGGGTGCTTAATGATCTTCTGAGGGTGAGAGATCAGAAGAGACAGTCCATTCTGGTTCTCCTTGATCTCTTATCAGCTTTTGACACTGTGGATCACTTGGTGCTTATAGCACTCCTGAGGCAGATTTCGGGAATCGTTCTGCAATGGTTCACCTCGTTCCTCACTGGGAGATCACAAAGAGTTGTGTCGGGATTCTTTTCCTCAGGCCCAACTCCTTTGTTGTGTGGGGTGCCTCAGGGTTCAGTGCTGTCTCTCATGTTATTCACGGTGTATATGCTGCCCCTCGGAGACATTATAAGATGGTATGGGCTGAGGTTTCACTGCCATGCAGATGATACCCAGCTATACCTGTCTTTTGCACCCAACCAGGATGGAGCTCTCTCAGTGTTTAACAACCGTCTGGAAGAAATCCAAGATTGGATGGATTCTGTTAGTTGAAGTTGAACTCAGAGAAGGCAGATGTTTTGGTTGTGGATCCGGGTTGTCAGATAGAGAGATTGCGTGTTGGGACGCCCTCTGGAATCTTCCTTGGCGGCGTGTCACTTCCGACGTCTGAAAGGTGCGTAACCTAGGGGTTGTCTTAGATGACAGACAGTCTCAAGTTTCAGCTGTTGTCAAGACTTCCTTTTACTATGTTAGGAATATCACCAGGGTTAAGCACCTTGTTCTGTCTGACACCCTACCAACCTTTGTCCATGCCTTTGTGTCCTCACGCTTGGACTACTGCAACTCCCTGTACTTTGGGCTTTCTGGGGTTGAAATCTGTCACCTACAGCTGGTGCAGAGCATAGCAGCCCGGGTTTTGACTGGGACAAATAGGTCCTGTCATATTACCCTGGTGCTGCGCAAACTGCACTGGTTCCCTATATGGTGGCGGATTGCCTTTAAAGTCAGTTTACTGACTTTCAAAGCCCATCACCATCAGGGTACAGCCTATCTGAAAGAACTTCTGGTGCCTTACTGCCCCGGATGATCACTCTGCTTGGCCGATGAGGGGTTGCTGGAGATTCCAAAAGTGAGTCTTAAATCTTCCTGCTGTAGAGCATTCTCTTAAGCTGAATCCACTCTTTGGAATTCTCTACCACGCCGGTTACAGCAGTGCACCCCCATGGAGGAGTTGAAGAGTAATTTGAAAACTTATTTTTGGCAAATGGCCTTTTTGGATGTCTAATTATATTGTAATCTGCTGATTGTGCTGTGGTTTTATCCTTATTTATCTTGATTTTAATGCCTGATGTTATTGTGTTATGATCTTATTTATGTGTACTATTGGATTTTGTATTTGATGTTATTGTTTTAATGTGTTCAGCACCTAGGAAAAATGAAAGGCACTTTATAAATAAATGTATTATTATTATTATTGATCCACCCCCTTCCTCAGCGTAGCAGCTGATTGGTCACTCCACTGCTGCACATTCTTGTGGCTATTGGCCTCCCTGTCTTCAATACCTGACTTGACCCACTTTCTTACTGCCCCTTTTTAAAGCAGTCTCACTCACAGGGTTGCACATTTGCTCTCATGTTTTTCTCTAGCTAGAAGTATGTGACATTATTTGCTACATCTTGTGTGGTGTTTCTTTTCAGGGCCCTGCTTCTCGCCTCTGTCCACAAATTTTTCCATGATAGCTATGGCTGGAAGAATACTGCCCCTACTGACACTGAGCCTTGCTCTCTTTTTACTGGCTCTTCTCACTGCTAAACCTTGATCTCCTGGCAGTGCTAAACTGATCTCCATACTATCTGACTTTACCTACTCGAACCTACTTGCATCACAGATCAAGCAGCATGACGTGACTCCTCTGTTACTCACTAGGCATCTCTTATACTTGGCTGCTGACTTTACCTCTAAATGCCTCTGCAGAACATGCTATTGCTACCACCTCTTTTCCCATGGAAACTATGGTATCTTGTGCTCCTAGCTTTGTTATTATCTGGGGGCATCGAAACAAACGCTGTCCCCCAGTTACCCACTGCCTCTCCTAATATGGACTGGTTAAATATGAAAGGTCTTTGTATAGCACACTTAAACATTAGAAGTCTTATCTGTAACTTTACTGAACTTGAGGCATGGATATCCATATATGAACCTGACATTCTCTGTTTGACTGAAACTTGGCTAAAGCCCTCTACTCCTGACTCTTCCTGCTCTCTTCCAAACTATTCCCTATTTTGAAGAGACAGACTATCTAGAAAAAGGGGAGGTAGAGTTGCTCTCTGTTTCAAAAACTACCTGAATATGTCCTTAATGCAATGTTAGGTTGCCTCTAACTGCAAGTTTTTACATACCCTACTTCTACTTGGAACCAAAAGATTCACTTAATATGTGCCTACAATTCTCCTAAAGCAGGCCAACTAGGATGCTCCAAACTACTTGAGTACTCTACCTCTGCAGCTGGCCAGAATGAACTTATTATTCTTGGTGACCTCAGCATAAATTGGCTGGGGAAAAATAAAAGCGCACTGGTATCTCTAGTACATGGATTTAACATGCACCAGGTAATTGAGGATCCCACCAGGCTGACCCAGTCACCTGCTACTGGAACACTTATAGACTGGATACTCACAAATTGACCTGATAGAATTACTGCCTCAGGTGTGCTTCCTGATTCTATAAGTGACCATTCTCCTGTGTTTTGCATATGGGGAACATCAGTGATTCCAGCGCCCTCGCCATGCTACATCACCTTTGGTATTTTTCCACACTTGATCAAGCAGCCTTTCTACATGATATCTCTTCTGTAAACTGGATCCCTATTGTCCAGTCCCAAGACATTGAATCTGCTGTCAATCTCTTTCTTTCTATATTCTTATTCCTCCAAGACATACATACACCTAAACGGAATCAACACGTTAGGGCCAAACAGACTAGGTGGCTGCACAAGGAACTTCTCACCTCCCTCCGGGCACGTGACAAAAGTTGGAACCACCACAAAACCTTGGGTCAGCAAAGTGAATATGACACTTACAGAAAGCAGTGCAATATGTGCAAAAAACAAATCAGGCTTGTCAAAAGCTCATACTGCAAAGGTCTATTGCTGGAAGCTCCTGGGGACCCGAAGAAATTCCGGACACAAGTAAAATCCTTCCTGGGCTCAAACCAGTCTCAACACATGAATGATATGGTCCTCAGTGGAATGCACTGTAATGACCCTACCACCATTGCAAATTCTTTCAACAAATACTTTACTGATCTCACCAATACACTGCCTCTTTCACAGCAAATCACATCCCGACACCTGTTACTCACACAAACATGCCCATACATCCGCCCTTCTATTTTAAGGCTATTCCAAATGCTGATGCTCTAAAACTACTAAACTCAATCTCTGATAGTACTAGTGTAGGCTTCGACTACCTACAGCCTAAACTCCTGAAGCTGGCTGCTCCTTTTATCGTGGCTCCATTGGCTAAAATATTTACACTGTCTCTCTGCCATGGTCATGTTCAGGACATATGGAAATTGGCAAATGGTACCCCAGTCTTTAAAAAAGGTGACAAGAAGGACATAGCTAATTATAGGCCCACAGCCATTCTGTCAGTACTAAACAAAATACTCGAGAAATTAGTGGCTATACAGGTCACCGAGTTCCTCTCTAAATATACCCTCCTATCACCTGCTCAACATGATTTCCGCAAGGGGCATAGCACCTCTACTGCTCTGATACAATTTACAAATGACGCCCTTACTGCTGTGGATCATGGTCTCATGACTGGTGCAGTGTGTTCATTGACCTCTCAAAGGCATTTGATCTCGTAGATCACCCTCTTCTGCTTGATTGCCTTAGCTTCACTGGTTTCTCAGAGCAAGCCACAAACTGGTTCCAGAGCTACTTAAGTAATAGAAGACAACAGGTAAAATTTAACTCTGCGGTGTCAGACTCTGCGCCTATTAATGTTGGTGTTCCTTAAGGCTCCATCCTGGGGCATCCTCTTCTCCATTTTTATAAATGGCATATCTTCTAACACCCCTTGGTGCTCAACAATCTTGTATGCAGATGATTTAGTGCTCTACACCTCCTCTGCAAACATAGAAAAAATAAATAGTCGACAAACATCTGCATTTATAATAATGCAAGAATGGATCCACAACAAAAGACTCGTCCTAAACATGATTAAAACTCAGGGCATGCTCTTCAGATCTGCAACCAAACTTAGAACAAACCACAACCTTTTCATTGTCTTCTGTGCAAATGGATCCCCCCTTACGAAAGTAACCTCATTCAAGTATTTAAGTGTCCTGCTTGATGAAACTCTTAACTTTGAGCAACACATCATTGACACCTGCAAGTCAGTAAACTCCAAACTCGGAATAGCTTGCAGGACTAGTCGGATGCTTACCCTCTCAGCTAGACTGGCTATTTCTAGGGGTATCCTACTTCCATCCCTTGTGTATCATAGAATCATAGATAGAATCAGGTCCATGAGCTACAAGAGCCATATAAGGACCTGCCATTAACTCAGTGGGCATAACTCCATTTTTCTTCTCCCATATACCTATTCAGTAAGTACTTAAAACTGGACAAGCTTCCAGCTTCTACCACTTGTTTGGGGAGACCGTTTCAAACTTTCATGACCTCTGATTAAATGACTTCCCTTTTCGACTTGTTCTGTAATTCTCACCTCGCAATTGCTGATCATGAACCCTTGTACCCAACCTCACATTTTCCTTCCAATTTAATCTGGCTGCTTTATATAGCATACCATTACTCATTGATCTATACACATAGCATAAATCACCCCTTACCCTTCTATAAGCCATTGAATACAGTCCCAGATTCATTAATTTAGAGCCATACTCTGAGCCAGCCACCTCCCTAATCTTTCTAATGAAACTCATCTGCACTTGCTCCACCTTTTATCCTCCCATAACACTCTGCACTGAACTATAAGGGGCCCCATATTCAAGCACTGGTCTCACCAGGGATCTGTACAGGGGCATCATAACCTTCTGTCTTCTACTTCTTATGTTTCACAACAAATTACCAATGATCCAGTTTGCTTGACTTATACTAGCTTTATTATGTCTGTCAAAATCTAATTTAATTATTAACGTAATTATTACCCCAAGGTCTTTCTCACATTCTGCTGCTGTAATAATTTGCAAATTTAACTTGTACTGCGCTCTACCATTATTCTGCCCAAAACGCATAATCTTACATTTCGGGATATTAAACTCCAGTTTGTTTTTTTGTGCCCAATTCCCCAAATGTATCAATTGCTCCTGGAATATGGCTACAGCATCTTTATTGTTTACTATTGCCCCTATCTTAGCATCATCGGCATATTTGCAGATCCAAACTCCTTCTGATACCTGCATGCTGGAAGTTAAAACATTGAAAAGCTTAGGCCCCAGCACAGATCCTGAGGGACCTCACTGGTCACCTCCACCTCCATTGACAGGTAGCCTCTAACCCGTACCCTTTGATGCCTATCACACAGCCATGCAGCTATCCACTTTCTAAGATATCCTTCAACTCCTATTTCTTGCAAGATCCCATTCAGGACTCTGTGAGATACAGAATCAAATACTTTCCTGTGATCCAGATACACAACATCCACCGGTAGCCCAGCACCTAGTGCCTGACTCACCGGCTCAAAGAAATGTAACAGATTAATGGTACAAGATCTTCCACCTGAAAACCCATGCTGTGAAATGTCCAGATGTTTGAGGACTTTTAGATTTTTTTCCAATTCCTCTATAGAACCCTCCATTATCTTCCCAATAATAGAGGTAATACTTATTGATCTATAATCTTCAGGCCTAGTCCTATCACGTGATTTAAAAATATGTGTGATATTTGCTGTGTATGGTGCTGTCACTTATATAAATGCTTCGAAAACCACCCTAAGTAAGTGGGATACAATGTACAATAGTACATGTCATTATGCCTTGGCTTCCCCACATTAGAAGCACCATTACTCGCTATATGCACACCTTACATGGCCTTCTCCATCTGCTAATCAACTCCTTGACCTTGGTACTCTGCTGGACAACATCATTAGAACTATCGCTGCGCGCCGGCTCCCCACTGCCCCCACCACCACCCTTGGTCGACTTTCACATTTATAGGCTGCATCACGTGAGCGTAAAATCCAATCAGCTCTCTTTTCCATTTGCTGGTTATATCAACTGAACAGTAGGGGGCTCACATTCAAAAACAGAGGAAAGTAAGACTAAATATAAAAACTATAACCATGTTAAGCAACCAAACCAAACTTAATCTAATAATAATTATGTTAACTTTGGTCTCCTACATATCCCCACCTATCCATCCAAGTAACAACCTCCCAACCACTGGCCATATGAACCCACATCCCTTCTCTAACATAACTTTGAACCTCAGCTACACCGTGAATGGACGTAGGAAGGCAGCCCAAGCTCCACTACCCTACACAAACCAACTCAGTTTTTCCAACCCGCTCCCTTTACATGCTCAGAAAGCTCTACTGATCCAGGCTCTCCCCATGCCATGCATAGCTCAAAATAAAATTACAATTACAAGCAACAATAACAGACTCTCAAAACCGCTACAGCTAGCCATACTCAGGCATGCGCTCTTGATACTACTACTATTTGCCGGGGACATACACCCTAACCCAGGGCCGCCCCCAGATAATACTGCAAAAAAAAACAAGCAATGCAGGTCTGAAGCTGGCTTCCATGAACATACATAGCCTACCAAAAAAGTTATCTCTCCTCCAAGGGTGGGTAGCACAACACTCTCCTGACATCCTTGCCCTATCTGAAACATGGTTAACTACTCAGATCCCAGACTCTGCAGTTGCATTAAATGACTACACTATATTTAGAGATGATAGGGATGTAAAGAGGGGAGGTGGGTGCGCTATCTACACCAGAGCAAAATTTAAGCCTCAACTTATCCCTTTGCCAAACCCAAAACTCGGTGCCCAAGCAGTCACCACCAAGATTACAATTGGCTCCTGCAGGAAACCACTGTATATAATGTCTGTTTATATACCCAACAACCAGAGAGAAGCATTTGATTCCATACTGGCTAATATAGCTATGCTCCCCACAAATAGCGATCTCGTACTAATGGGTGACTTCAGTATAAATTGGTTATCAAAAGGAGCTGATCCCTTTAAAGATGCAGCAACGGCACACAATCTGATTCAGGTTGTACTAACCCCCACACATCGGGACCCAAGAACAGGCGCACGTACACTCCTCGATCTCATCCTGATGAACTCCCTCAAACACCTATCTGACATCAAAGTCCTCCCAGATGTCCTTGGTGACCACTCTCCTCTCTCCTGCACCTGGTCCAACAGGAGCCCTCACACACACCCTAAATTATTTTACCAAAGACACCTCAAACAGGAAGCAATATCCAAGATTATCCACAGCCTATCCTCCAGCGACCGGTCCCAGGTCCACACCGCCACATCCATCGATGGAGCCCTCACCTCCTTCATAAATATATTCAATACAGCCTGTGACAAACATGCCCCCCATGCCAAAAAGTTTATAAAAGCAAGGGATACGCCGTGGATAACACAACCCCTACTAGATCAGATGTTACATAGAGATAATCTCTGGTACAAAGCCCTTGATTCCAAAGACTCTCATGACAGGCAGCTCTACAGGGAGGCCAGAAATAAGTGTACCAACGCCATTCGACAAGCAAAGACAAACCACTACAAACAAGCCCTAACGGAATCCTGGGGCACAGGGAGCAAGTTTTGGAGAAACATCAAAGAACCATGTGGGAAATCTGTTAGCCAACCACCCACCCAAATAAATCATAATGGCACCCCCTCACAAGACCCCATCATTATAGCCAATACGCTGAATAATTCCTTTTCAGACCTCAGCTACGTACTCCCTCCAAACTTCTTTAGCCCTCCCACCTAGTCACCACACAACCCGGCCCACAATTCCAGCAGCCCACCTTTCTGGTTTAAATCTATCTCATGCAATAAAACCAAACGGTACATCACACAGGCCTTAAAAGACAAAAGATACAGCAGTTATAGCTTAGACCTCAAGATCCTGCGGCTAACACTAGATGTTACTATCCCTCACCTAACTAAACTATTTAACCTATCACTTCACTTAGGGCAATTCCCAACTCTCTGGAAAAGGGGTATCATCACTCCTTTACTAAAAAAAGGGAGACCCAACTGACCCTGGTAACTATAGACCTATCACGATTCTTCCCCCTCTCTCAAAAGCCCTCGAAAGAATAGTGGCAGACCAACTCACCGAGTACCTGACAAATCACTCGCTACTCTGCCAAGAACAACATGGCTTCAGAACAGGTCATAGCACCACCACGGCTCTCCTCACGCTTACGTCTTATTTACAGGAAGCTCTCGACGCAGGTGATCTAGCAGGAGCAATTTTCATACATCTTACTAAAGCTTTCGATACTGTTAACCACGATTTACTTTTACAACAACTCCCATCACTCAGCGTAGGTCCAGACGCCATACGCTGGTTCAAGAATTACCTCACAGACTGGACACAAGAAGTAAAAATAAATACCACTGTATCCTCTAAACTTTCAGTTAAGTCGAGTGTACCACCCATACCTGCGAGCTCTACAAAAAAAGCTAACTGGCTGACTTTTGCAGGCAGGCTACATTACCACACCTGCCTCCAGGCCAAGAAAATCTAATTGGACTTTGCTCCTACCGGACTCCACCCACTAATAAAACTTAACACTCATAGGATTACTCCAAGACATACAGCTAAAACACAATACGCAATCCCCCAAAAAAGGACCTCGCAGGGCCAAAGGTCTTTTTCTTATCGAGCACCCATCTGGCTCAACGAACTCCCCCCATCCATAGCACAAGCCACAAGCATTAGTCAATTCAAAACCAGCATCAAGATTTACCTACTAGACTCAGAAACATGTTGTTGCACCTAAACACATTTCATCACAAAATTGCAGGTTTGCTATCCAACCTGAGACAAGGTCATTGACTGCAAAATGTGCATAGCGTCTGGAAAGTACTCAAGTTCTTTGTTTATCCAACCTGTGACAAGGTCTTTGACTGCAAAATATACAATGCTTCTGCAAAGTAATCTTGTTCTTTGTTCATCCAACCTGAAGACGAGGTCTTCAACTACAAAATGTACAATGCTTCTGCAAAGTAATCTAGTTCTTAAATGGTGCAATATCAATCTAACTTGGGCTGGAAAAGCAATCCCAAACTGTAATCTACCCAAGCTTGGATTAATGTCTCCTGTCTTCCTGTAGTCACCTTTGTACCTTAATACTATTTATTTGTTGTCATTGTCTGTTTGCCCTGATGTGGAGCCTTTGCAAAGGAGTCTCTGACTCAAAGGTTGTAATTCCAAAACTTTAAATAAATAAATAAATAAATAATCTACCTACCTCTCTTGCAGGCATGCTGTTGCCTCTGCCCTCCAACTATGGCCTCCGCTCTACTGGACTCTCTCTACTATACACCCCTAGGTGCAGAACTCTAAAAGGAACCTCAGCTTTCTCCTGCCTGGCCAGAATATTGGAATTCCCTATCTCTTGATGTTCGCTCTGCACCTAGTCATATTGCTTTTAAAAAGATGCATCACACTCTCCTTGTCAAACATGCCCTATGTTCCTGTTTTAAACCCCATAGGGTGCTCAGCTCTCAAAATGTTTCAATTTTGCTCTCACCCCTTGTTATTGTTATAAGTAGCACTTACCATGGATTATGTGTTAAAACTCTACTGCACTATGATTGTATGCTTATTATGTTTTGTACTATTGTGTATTTTTCTGCCATTGTCTCTGTCATATTAGCAATACTGTTTACATCACAGAACATCATGTAGATTTTTCCTTGTATGGTTGATTACCTGTGAACTATACCTGTTATTTGTTTTGTCTGCCAATTTTGTATTGTAACCTCCCGAGTCATGTCTGAAAATAGTCATATTTTGTGGCTACGACACCTTACTCGGTAGACAAAAACTAAATAAATAAAATAATTTATTTTATTTATTTATTTTATTTAGTTTTTGTTGACCAGATAAGTGCACTAGACAAATACTGCCTATTTTCAGGCACAACCCGGGGGAGGGGAATACAGATGAATGCCAACTGACCTTGAACCAAATTAAGCTGTTGGTGGTATTTTTAGTGAATGAGGGAAATTTGGCCAGGGCACCGGGAAAATTCCCCTACTCTTGCTTCCTGTGAGCAGTGGGAACCCTTTTCCTGCGGGACCAAGATGGCGGCTGACAGCAGTGGAGGTCAGATGGTTGCTGTGCATTTGCAAGAATCGGTTTGCGAGGGGGAAGGTATGGCTGGAATGCATTCATGAGATGGCCAGCTTAACGTGCCTATACCCTCGCAGCAGACGTCCCCATTTCACGATGCAGGAGTCATCGGTAATGAAGAAATGGGTGAGGGCCCAGTTTATCGGGCGGAGCCTGTGAATCCAGTTTTGAGTCTATCAGAGGATGTTCTTTCTATGGTGCCTCAGGACCAGTCAGCGTCTTCCTCCTTGGTTGTTGCTACACAACTAGAAATCAAGCGTCAGGTTTTGGAGTTCGCTCTAGCTGACTACCGGCAAGCTCAGCTTTCCGTGGAGGAGGAAAAGAAATGCAAGTGGCCCAAATTGGATTCCCCCTCGGGCCCTCCAGGTAACACTAATAAAGTGTTAAGAAGCTATTCTAATACACAAAGCGAGGATTTGCCCCACCCCAGACATCTTCTTCGGGAGATACATGGTCCCCTCAGCGGGCTTTACAGCAGGCAGGCTGGATAAGGTCCGAAACTGGTGTTTGGGTCGCTGAGATCCCGATTCCGGGGGTTCCTGGGGTGGGAGAGCCATCAGCATCTGCAGATACTCCTTTGGAGGAGTTTTCCGTTCAACAAGATCCCCTGCCCGCTGATGTTTTGGTATGGGAAACAGCGCTTCCTGCCTCTGGAGCCTCCTCGAAAGTGGTTAACCCTGATCCCTTACAGAATACAAACATTGCATCTCAGGACTCTGTTCTCGTTGATGGCTTAATTTCTTTCTCCCCCCTTATTGATTCGCACCTTACGACGACTCAGGCAACAGGATACAGTATGGGGATGGCTGGGTTGATTGTTGAACATAACGATGAACCTAATGGTTTTCCAGTGCCTCCTGCTACATTTGCTAGCCTATTTAAGAAACCAGTGACACTGGCTAAATGACGGAATGCAGTTCGCGTAAGGTTTTTGGAAACTACCGAAGATATGCCTGACCGATTTTATGTTGGCAAAGTTTTGATTAAACAGTTATTGGGTTTTTCTCCGGGTGAAGTTTATGCTCTTATTCACTCCCCTGGGGACAACACGTTCTTTTTAGGCAGGGGAAAGGCCCAGCCACCCACCCCCATTCCCAACCACCCCACACTACACTCCTTTTATAGGGTACCACAGTTGTGACATTTCCTGTGGCAGAGCAGGAAGGGGCGGATCAGTGGGGCCTCCACAAGGTGATCTCATTTACAGGGGCACTAGTAATTTAACTTGTTATAACAAGTTAAACAAAGCACAATTAAACCATTACTTGCATGTTTTTTCCTTCTAATTACTCTGACTAGGTTACAAACCCAGCAACTTATTTGGAATGGATTTCATTAACTGCAGGTACTGTGGAACAATTTTCAGAAGGACAGTCTTACAAGATTTAGGACACTGTCCTACATGCTGGGCCTTTGGAGATCTTAGGTCTCAGCTCCAGGCAGCATGGGCAGAGATTGCACGCCTCAAATTTCATATTGAAGAGGAAATATATTATAAGAACCACCCGCCATTTCCCCAGCATCCAACAGAAAAACCTCGACCGCAGAGGGTAGTTGGTCCAGGAGGTTGGCAGGTGGTTAGGAGGAGCAAATCAGGTGCCCATCACTCTCTACTCTCCAACACATTACCTCCAAAACCATATAAACACTACAACAGGTATCTGCCTCATCTCTGAAATCAAATAAAGAGGCAGAATACACTGCAGAGCAGGACACTGTGGCACAGGAGCTAGCACAACAATACTCACCCAAATCAGGAACCAAAACTAAACAAGCACAAAGGAAATCCAAAAAACTTCTGATCATAGGAGACTCCATGATTCGGGGAGTTGATACCCATCTCCAGCCAGGGGTGATGGTCAGATGTCTCCCAGGTACATCAGCATGGAGAGACACTGACCGCATTGCTAAAATTGTTCACAAAGCAGGAGAAAACATTGATGTCCTAGTACACATAGGGACTAATGATCTCGCTAGCCGGTCAGTTGTGGAGACCAAGGAACACCTGACTAGGCTGGGTGACAAACTATCATCTATTTAGTCGGCATCTCCTCTCTGAGATCCTGCCAGTCTGGAGAAGGGAGCAGATGGACGAAGGTCAGAGAAGGGGAGATAGGGGAGCTAAACACGTGGCTCAAGGACTGGTGCCAGGAAAAAGGACACAGATTTGTAGGGAACTGGCAACAGTTCTGGGAGCGAAAGTTCTTTAAATTTGATGGACTGCATCTGACTAAAGAGGGAGTCAGTGCATTGGGGCAGAAGTTTGACGTCTTTGCAGAATATTTAAACTAGCAAATGGGGAGAGGGGTGCAGCACCCCATACGTCGAATGGGAAGAACACCCTTCCCCCCTCAGCTAGTGGTCAAACAGGAATTCAGCGTGTTTGCCGTTCATTTGCATCACCAGGTAAGAAAAAAGGTTTGTCTCCCCATACGATGCACAGGGGTAATGCCAAACTTCACCCAACAACTAACACACCAAAATCTGGCCAATGGAAAATCATGTACACAAATGCTCACAGCCTGGGAAATAAGATCCCAGACCTGCAGGCAATTATGTCAGAGGCTAAACTGGACATAGTAGCAATTAGTGAGACGTGGTTCACCAGTAACCACACTTGGGAGACTTCAGTACCTGGCTATGTATTGTTCAGAAGAGACCCGTAGGTGCAAAAGGGGGGGGAGGTATTCTGTATGTTAATGAAAATATCAAAGCTACAGAAATTCAGAATACACATAAGGAGCCAGAAGAACTGTGGGTCACCCTGGAAACAGGAAATGGGACAGCCATAAGAACTGGGGTTGTCTACAGGCCCCAGACCAGAGGGAGGACATAGACACATTACTGTTAGAAGATATACAAAACATGACAGCTAAAGGGAGGTTCTGATAATGGGAGACTTCAACATGCCAGATACAGATTGGTCAATACCAGCAGGAACATCTGCCAGAACTAGACTCATAGTGGATTCCCTGCAGGGAGGCCTCAAACAACTGGTACAGCAACCCACAAGAGACAGGGCTATCCTAGATCTAGTACTGACTAACAAAGAAGGGATCACAGATCTCCAGGTAGAAGGTCACCTGGGGGCCAGTGACCATCACATGGTATGGTTCAATTTGGCTACTACATCTAAATCATCCCATTCCAAAGCAAAAATATGGGACTTCAGAGGAGCTGACTTTGATAAGATGGCCAACAGAGTTAAGCTAGCCCTGGCAAAAAGAAACACAGGTGAGGAGGTACAGGCAAAGTGGGCAAGCATTAAGGATACAATACTTGAAGCAACATCCCATTGTGTTAGACAGAAAAGGAAGTGCAAAAGAAGAAGGAAACCACTTTGGTTCTCAAATACAGTAGCAGAAAAGGTCAGAGCCAAAAGGCTGGCCTTCAGAAAATATAAGGAACACAGCGGATGAAGATAGGGAGGCATACCAAACTGCCCTAAGGGAAGCAGGTAAGGCAGTAAGGCAGGCAAAGTCCCAAACTGAGGAAACACTAGCACGAACAGTAAAGAAGGTGACAAGACTTTCTATAGATACATTAGTGAAAGGAGAAAGTCCAGAGGGGGGTATTGCTGTTAATGGAGAAAAGGGAGCATGTGAGGAGGAGGACCCTGTAAAGGCATCTATCCTAAATAGATACTTTTGCTCAGTATTTACTGAAGAGAAGGTAGGCAGGGCCCACAGCTCAGCATCATGGACACAGGGGAGGGAGGTGAGCACTACTCCCTTCACAAAAGAAAGGGTCCTACAAGAGCTTGCTAAGCTCAGGGTGGATAAGGCAATGGGACCTGATGGCATACATCCCAGGGTACTTAAGGAGCTAAAGGAGGAACTAGCAGAGCCATTAGCAGAATTGTTTAGTGAGTCTCTGAGCACAGGAGAGGTCCCAGAAGACTGGAGAAGGGCTCACGTGATCCCACCCACAAGAGTGGTAGCAGGGAGGAGGCGGGAACTACAGACGGGTCAGTCTTACCTCAGTAGTGGGCAAGATTATGGAGGCACTCTTAAGGAAAGGATAGTGCAACACCTGGAATCCATAGGGGCACAGGATCCAAGACAGCATGGGTTTACAAAGGAAGGTCCTGTCAAACTAATCTCATAGATTTCTTTGACTGGGTAACCAGAGTGGTGGACCAAGGGGGAGCAGTTGATGTCGCCTACCTGACTTCAGCAAAGCTTTGACACTGTTCCACATAGAAGATTGATAAATAAGCTAGGTAGGCTCGGGGTGGGTCAGAAGTTGGTCAACTGGGTGGCAAACTGGTTGACTGGCAGAAAACAGAGAGTGGTGGTAAATGGTATACAGTCAGAAGAGATGCAAGTCACAAGTGGGGTACCTCAGGGCTCAGTTCTGGGGCCAGTCCTATTCAACATCTTCATTAGTGACCTCGCAGATGGACTAGAGGGTAAGGCTTGTCTGTTTGCAGATGACACCAAGATCTGCAACAGAGTAGATGATCCAGATGGGGTGGGCAGAATGAGAAGAGATCTGGATAAACTAGCAGAATGGTCAGAAGAGTGGCAACTGGGATTTAATGCAAAGAAGTGCAAAATCATGCACATAGGGAAGAGAAACCCTGAAGCCACTTATAGGCTGGGAGGGGAGTTGCTAGCAGTCACAAAGGAAGAAAGAGACTTGGGCATCATCATCACTGATGACCTAAAATCATCCAAGCAGACCTCTAAAGCAGTAGGTAAGGCTAGGGGGCTAGGGTGGTTAGTAGGGGTATCACAAGTCGAAGAGGGAGGTAATAATCCCTCTGTACAAGACATTGGTTAGGCCCCATCTGAGTACTGCGTGCAGTATTGAAGGCCACACCTTCACAAGGACATTAACCAAATTGAGGCAGTCCAGAGAAGGGCAACCAAATGGTGCAGGGACTGCATCAGAAGACATATGAGGACAGATTAACGGAGCTCAATATGTATACCCTTGAGCAAAGGAGGAGAGAGGTGATATGATCGAGACATTTAAACACCTTAAGGGCATAAACAAGGTGAAAGAGTCTAACATGTTTAAATATAAGAAAATAGCAGGACAAGAGGACACAGCATGAGATTAGAGGAGGCCGATTAAGGGGAAATGTGAGGAAATTCTTTTCACAGAAAGGGTGGTAGATGCATGGAATGGCTTACCACAAGAAGTGGTGGCTATGAATACAGTGCAGGGCTTCAAACAGGCATGGGATAGGCATAAGGGAGCAATACAAATGACTATGAATAGATAGGTCACTGACAGAGCAAAGGCCGATGGCACATTTATAAGGTAGAAAAAGAAATGGGCAGACTGGATGGGCCTTGCGGTCCTTATCTGCCGTCAACTTCTATGTTTCTATGTTTCTATGATATTAGCTTTCGCACCCCTGATTTATTAAATAGATTTTGGATGAGATATGCTTTGCTTAAAACTAACCCTGCTTGGTCTCATTTTCAGGTGATTCCACTGCCAAAACAATCCTTTAAAGTTATAACTGTATTATTTAGGAATGAGGAGGTAAACGTCAAAGACATTACATATTGGTTCGAACACAAATGTACGCTCCAGGGTAATCCTGAGCCTATATTGGATTCTGAGGGGTTTTGGAATGGAGGGTGGAGGTATAAAATGAATTTACTATGGACAGATGATGGCTTACAGCATTTGCCAAGTTGTTTTTACCTGGGTAGGGATAAAGGTTTTATATTCTACCCAGGCCAACCACGGCATTGTTACAAATGTGGTTCTCTTAGGCACCTTAGTAGGACCTGTGATATTGTGAAGTGTGTGCAGTGTGGTGAAAGGGGACATGTTTTTACTGATTGTCATCACCCAGTGAAATGTTCTCTTTGTGAGGATGCTCATGCTTTCATTGACTGCCCTTTTGCAGCCCAAAGCCCAAAATAAATCTAATGGGGATTTTTGTATACAGGATTTTTATATTAATACTGCGGTTAAGGCTGCATTGAGACATTACCCACCGAGAACGGCAAACCACAAACATTTCGGGTACAGGAGCAGCCCCAGGTATACAGATTTTTACTGAAGCTGATATGTCTGTTGTAGACCTGGCTCCTGTGCCTCCTGTAGCATCCACTGTTGTAACCCCTATATCAGTAGATCCTATGCCCCCACCTATGCCTCCTGAAGGGGACTTTACAGTGGTTTCCACTAGGTGCCGTAGTCTTCGTTCTCGGGGTGTGGAGAAACCTGTGTCAGATATTGAACCCTTGGTTTTACAAAACAACTACCAGGTACTTCTGGATGATGGTGGAACAGAGTCTAATTCTACCTCAGTTCTCTCATCTCAACCAGAGGGTGCCTCTGATGTTGACCAGCCCCTGGAGCAACCGGATACTGGGGAAAAAAAAAAGGACTAAGTTAGGTATGAGGAAATTTGCAAAAAAAAAATGATGATTTTTTTTAGGTTGGCTTGTTTAAGAAAATTGTTATGTTCATTTGGATATTTTTGCATTGGTATTTATTTTCTTTTTCCTTTTTCTGTATATGTCTGTGTCTTATAATCTTTCTGTGGCCACTCTGAATGTTAACAGTGTTCAGTCAGATGGGAAGAGGTTGTTGATTTATTCTTTGTTTGAAAACAAAGCTTATGATGTGATATTCCTCCAGGATACCCATTTATATTCCAGGAAAGATGTGAATACGGCAACGGTTGGTTGGAGGTGGGGAATTACATATTGGTCCCTGGCTGATGTATTATGCAATGACATTGGTATTGCTGTGAATACTCTGATGACTAAATTAATTCGCCTGGTAGATCTCTATCCTGGGCGTGTTTTGATGTTAGATTTAGAAGTGAATGGATTACAGGGGCGTTTCATAAATGTGTATGCCCCACAGATGAAATTTGACAGAGTTGGCCTCTTCAAATTAATTTTGCCATATTTATTTACATCACGACATATTTTTCTGGGCAGAGACTTTAATTGCAGTAGATATCAGAAAGATCATGGCCTTCGCACAAACAAAATGTTTTGTGATGCTCATTGTCTTAATGATCTAGTGGCACAATCTGGTTTACAAGATGTTATGGCAGCTCAAGTTCCACCTGCTAAAAAAATTTTCCAGGGTACTAAAGCTACCCGTATTGATTTTTGGTTTCTCTCTGATTCCTTGAATGTTATTCGTTCTAAAACTATTCCTGTGACACCTTTTGATCATGCCATTATAGAGGTTACGTTTTCCAGTCATACAACGATGCATCATGGTCCAGGTTACTGGAGATTAAATTTAGACCTACTGCTTATTCCTACAGTTGAGGATGGTTTTCTGGCTTTATTAAAAGCTAGGAAATTGTTTTTTTGCCTCTACAATTGTTCTCAAGATTGGTGGATAGATACTAAACAGGATATCCAACTTTATCTTTCATGTATTGGTAAAATTAATGGTAAATATAAAACCGATGAATATGCTCTTCTTAGGGCACAATTTCTAGAAGCACACTTTCCAGCAGTACAAGGGGATGTTTCTATTCTCTCCACTTTACATACACTTCAAGAATGATTGAACAAAATACAATTTGATCGGACTAAATCCTTGGAGACTGAAAGATGATTTGGGACTCAAGGGGATAAAGCCTTTATGGATGCTTCTCATTTTTTTGCTTATCAGAGGCAGCAAAAATACAAGTCAATAGTTAAAAATCAATATGGGCAGAGATGCACAAAAACAAAAGATATTCTTTTGGCTGTGGAGTCCCATATACAATATTTGTTTAGTCCACCTGAAACGCCTGTGGTTTCACATGTCCCTTGGTTGGCTCAGTGTGTGTGTGTTGCCCCAATTATCTGTTCATGATAAACGGATGTTGGTTTCAGACATCACCCCATTGGAAGTCACCACTGCCTTCTCTCAAACGAAGTCTCGCTCATCCCCAGGCTTGGATGGGCTTCCGTATGAGTTATACAAAATGATTTTTTCTATTTTATTATCAGAATTTACTATGATGTTGAATGATGCTTCACTTATGGGAATTTTGCCTTCTAGTATGTATGAAGGTTTGGTGTTTTTTTTTTTTATATATAAAAGGGGATCAAGAAGACTTGTCGAATTGGAGACCTCTTACATTGTTGAACACAGATTTTAAAATTTTGAGAAAAATTTTGAACAACCGACTATTAGTACATGCTGGATTTTTATTACATCCTTCCCAAACTTGTTCAATTCCTGATAGGCGCATTACTGACAATTTGATCCTTCTGCACGAAATTATGCAAAAAGGAGCAACTGGGGAACTCACAGGTTTAATATTTAGTATGGATCAGGCTAAGGCTTTTGATAATGTGAGGCATACATATTTATGGGACTGCCTGGAATCCTATGGTATTCCATGCATCTTTGTATAATGGTTATGGATGTGTTATGCTCAGGCTACAGCTCAAGCTTACTATAATGGTTGGTTGGGTAAAAAGTTTCTGGTTTTAAGGGGTGTGCGTCAAGGTTGTCCCTTAAGTGCACTTTTGTACTTATTTACATTGGACCCATTAATTAGAACTGTACACACTTCTTCTGATATACATGGTGTTTCATTTTCTAGTAGTGACCCCGAAATTAAATGTACAGCATATGTGGATGATATTTGTTTTATTATTAGTGACATTCCTTCTGCACATTGCTTAGAAATAGTTTTGCATGAATTTTCTTTATGTACAGGTGCTGTTATAAATTATAATAAGTGTAACTGTATACCCCTTCAAGTTTTAGATATCTCAGTTGCACATGTACAGTAATAGGTATTACAGTTGTACGGGAAACCTGTTCGATTCTTGGTGTGCATTTTGGAGTGGGTGATTTGGATTATATCAATTGGAAAATTAAATTACAGGAAGCCCAAGCTAAGGTAGACATATGGAATAAGTGGCGGTTATCCAAATTAAAGAGGGTTTTTATGGTTAAAACCTTTTTGTTACCCCTGTTTTTATATTTAAGCTCAGTTTTTAGTCTCCCCTTGAGTCTGGAAACACAGATTTATAGTTGTTTTTTTTTTCATGCATTTGGGGTAGCAGATTAAACCCTATAAAACATAGTTTACTTCTATGAGATTGTAACCAGGGAGGTTTAAATACGATTCAACCTGTTATATTTTTTTTAATATGTTTCTGTATACAAATCTACGGCCTTTAATTAATAGAATTCCCAAATTTTGGACACCATGGCTTCAGGATTCAGAGGGGGAGATGGTATCTATTTGGCCAGAGAATGTACCAATCCCTAGAAAATGGTCTATAGCTGCTCTTTCTCCCACTATGAGAGTATGTTTTGGGAAAATAAAATTATGGACAATTTTCAAAGGCTCCTTTATCCAATTTTACAGAAAGGAATTGTATGCATTTATAATACAATGATATTTTCAAGATATAGCCCAATTTGATATTTATGCTCCACATCAACGTTTGGCAATTGGTAATATGCTGACTTCCCCTCGGATACCCCGCAATAAGTGGGATGTGTTGTGGTTGTCCCTTTATGGAAAATTTAAAGTTAGAGGAAATTTGAAACATAAACAGATTTCGGAACAATATTGTCCAAGAGAAACTTGCTGCCATATAATTGAGACCATGGAATATTTATTTTTTGAATGCCCATTTATTATAGAATTTTGGAGTACTGTCCAATCTAAGTGGCCAACATCTCCTTTTTTTCAGTTAACCACAGAAATATTGTGTGTAGGTATTTTACCCTTTTTGTGGACTAAACACGATAGGGTTACTATGTGATTACTTCTTGTGTGTTTTAAATTTTATACTTGGTTTGTACGCTGCCGGCTCACTATTCAGCAACATCTCTTTTCTACAGAAGAATTGTTCCATTTGGTGGATACTGCTATGAAGAATTTTCGACTTCATGATCTGCATAATGTTTTCTCACCTTTATTTAAATCCAGATGGGACTCTGTGGCTTGGTTGTGAATTTTTGTACACCTTAAGGTGCCTTTAATTTAATAATATATACTGTAATTACTTACAAATATAGGTTATACTGTCGGTGTTTCCTTTTCTTTAAATTTAGATTTAACTTGTGAGTTGTATCACGAGTTCAAATGTGTTTTAATTTCCAAGTTATGTTGATGTTCCCTACTCCTGTTAATGGAGGTTTAGGATTTTGTACTTTTGTGACCCTTTACAAACTGTTTCTTTAATGTATACCATAATACTTTTTTATGTTTCCCCATGTTTTGTAATTATTTTTGTGAGTTGTATCACATTGTGTTTATGGTTTACTTTTCAGTTTAATAAAAACTCCTTACTCTTTTCGATAAGTGCTATGGGATCTTTAACATCAACCTGAACTACCACCAATCCAGGCAGATGGGACCTCGGTTTAACGTCTCATCTGAAAGACAGCACCTCAGAAGTGCAGCGTCCCTCACATGCTGCACTACAGTGTCAGTACTGGGATATTAACCCAAGTGCCAGATGTGGGAACTGAACCCACACTTCTCTGATCTCCTGGCCTCAGAGGCGAGTGTGCTACCTACTGAGCCACTGACACTAATAATGCCTACATCTCCAATATCAGGGAAGATGCTGTGTGTGAAATGAGTCTCTTTGCAGATGACTCTAAGCTGGGAGCAGTGGTAGAGGGGGAGGAGGGGGGGAGGTTAGCCCTGCAAGGGGACCTGGATACTCTGGATAGGTGGTCCTGCACCTGGAAATTTAATTTTAACTCCTCCAAGAGCAAGGTGCTACACCTTGGGTGGGGTAACCCCAAACATGTATACACCTTGAGGGGGGGATGAGTTGCAGGCCATGCCAGGGGAGAAAGACCTGGGAGTCCTGGTGGATGTCAACATGAATAATTCAGAGCAGTGCAGGAGGGCTGCGGTCAAGGCAAACAGGATGCTGGGCTGCATCGCAAGAAGGTTACCACAATGAGCAGGGAAGTGATTCTGCTGCTGTACAATGGCCTGGTTAAACCATACCTTGAGTACTGTGTGCATTACTGGAGGCCGCAATTAAGGAGAGACATCCAACTCCTGGAAAGAGTTCAGAGGAGAGCAATCAAAATGATCCAGGGCCTGGGGGATATGACATATGAGGAGAGACTAGAGGAGCTTAGCCTGTTCTCGCTGGAGGAGAGGAGGGACAGAGGGGGGACATGATTGAGGTCTTCAAGTACCTCAAGGGAATCAATAGGGTAATTTGAGATAGGATCTTTAGGCTGAAGGAGAATGGAATCACCAGAGGACACAGTTGGAAGCTGGAGGGTAGAAGGATGAGGGGAGAAAGGAGGAGGAGGTATTTCCCCAAGAGAGTGATAGAAACGTGGAATGCTCTTCTTGGGAAGCTGATACTGGCTTCTACAGTAGAGGGGTTCAAGAGAGGGTGGGACAGGTACAGGCAAGAGATGAAACAGAGGTTGGCTTGCCCGGGGGGGGCTGGGACTGAGGAAGGGAGAAATAGTAAAAGGAGACAGGGGGATGGCTTCAGTACCCACTGAGGGTTCTGAAGCACAAGCAGACTCGATAGACCATGAAGCCTACTCTGCTGGCGTCTAGTATGTCAGTACTCCAATATTGTGAGACCTATAAGCTGGATTTAGAAAAAAAGTGTACATTTACATAAAAAAGATGTAGTGTACAACTGGTTTTAAAATTCAAGTTTATTCATTATTCATTTGGTCATAAAGTAACATGCCTATACAGTTGGGAAACTAGTTCATTTTTGATAACAAGGGCCAAAGTACTTAAAAGCACTCTGAACATGGAGCCGGGATACTGGGCATTCACTAATGCATATTCATAACCCTTGGGCTATGAATATGCATGTGCTCATGCCCAATATCGTGGCTCCACTTTTGGAGCACTTAAAGCACATGGCCCCCACTACTGAAAATAAACTAGTTGCCAGAGTTCAGAATTCTGTCTAGTAATTTAACATGTAATTAGTTGATCTCAGGTTGAAGATGACATGCACCAGCCTCAGGAGAGGTATTGTCATGTGCACCCTGGGAAAGCACTATGGTTTGATCCCAGGTGATTACACCACCACTGGATGCAGTGCAGAATGGTATGCTGAAAGAGCAAACTCAGAAAAATGGAGAGTGCTATTTCAGTGAACGCTCACTTTGGAAGCAGTGCAGGTAGCCTCTGGTAATGCTTTAGTTGCTCTGCACTGATAAATGCGGTACAGAGCCTGTCGAATGAAAGGGGTTAAAGAGAGGTTCTGTCCCTTGCATAGTTTGCCGGCAAACATGTTGCTTAACAATATAGAACTGCAGCAGTTCCACCCTGCTGGCAGGAGGATTTCACCTGTGGGTGTCTGAAACATAGAAACATAGAAATTGTTGGCAGACAAGAACCGCCAGGCCCATCTAGCCAATCCAGTCTGCCCAAAAGCCCAACACTTATTTTGTAGCCTCTCACCCAATCTGGTCAATGACTTTTCACCCCTTCCTTCCCACCTCTAAGGTTCCCTTACACCTGTCCCATGCATGTTTAAACCCCTCCACTGTGTTCACCCCACCATCACCTGTGGCAGTTTATTCCATGTATCCACTACCCTCTTTGTGAAGAAAAACTTCCTTACATTTTCCCTTAGCCTGCCACTTTCCAATTTCATAACATGCCCCTTTGTTCTTGTACATGCTTGGAGAAGCAGCCTGTCTATAGCATGGGTGAGTCTAGGGTACTCCACACCATGAGATTCAATGAATGGTTGAAAAACTGGTGCAGAGCTCAGGGTTTTGACTTCTTTGGGGACTGGGGGTCCACTTGAAGGGATGCAGACCTATACTGGTGCTATGGTCTGCATCTATCTGGGAGGGAACCCAGGATCCCTAGGTGATAGGTTTAAATGCTTTATTGACAAGCATCGAAACAAGCCAAGGGAGGAGGCACTGAAAAGGAGCAGGGAAATTCTAGCACCCCCCCAAAAAAACAGGGTAGTTAGTGAGGCAAACACCAAGGTAGAGAAGTCCATAAGGAGATGGACGTGGGTAAATGATGAAAAAGGCAAAGACAATAAGGACAGGGATGGGGCTAAAAGGTGTAAGGTCATCCAAAAATGGAGGACAATGAGTATCAATGCCCGTAGTCTGGGTATCAAGCTCCCTGAACTTGTGGCCTTGATGGAAGAGGGACGCCTGGCTATCATGGCAGTCACAGAAACTTGGTACACAAAGAACCATGACTTGGGATGTCAACATACCAGGGTACACAATCTACATGAGGGACAGGGAGGGTAAACTGGAGGAAGCGTAGCTCTCTACGTAAGGGAAGGGATCAAAGCAACAAAATTAAGGGGTAAACTGGGAAGAGAGGAGGCACTGTGGGTCATCTTGGAAACAGAATATGGCTCCATAATCTGCATGGGGGGTTGTTTACAGACCCCCATCTCAGGGAGGAAATGGATAAGGAAATGATGGACGGAATCCTTAGAATGGAAGAAAAAGGAGAGAGATTTTTGATGTGGGGCCTGAATATGCCAGATGTTAATTAGAGCACATTTGCTGCAGCCACATCCAAGAGCAGAGTCCTTCTCAATGCCCTACAGGGGGCATGCCTCAGACAGCTAGTGGTGGAACCCACTTGATAGGGGAGCAGTCTTAGACCTGGTGCTCTCAAATGGGGATGATGAGAGGATCTCTGATTTAGAAGTGGGTAGCCATCTGGGAACAAACGACCACCAAACAGTGTGGTTCATGATAAACACATCCATAGAGTCAAGCTATATAAATGTGAGGGTACTGGACTTTAGGAGGGCTGACTTCAGCAAAATTGGAGAGTGCCTAAGGAATGCACTAGCAAATGGGCAGGAAGGAGAGGTAGAGGAACAATGGGGAAAAAATCAAGACTGCCATCACAGAGGCAACAAGCCTTTGTGTGAAGAAGAAAATAAACAAATCAAACTGAAGTGGAAAAAACACTATGGTTCTCAAAAGAGGTGGCAGGAAGGTTGGGGAGAAAGATGGCATTCAGGAAGTATAAGGAATCACAGATGGAGCAGGACAGGGAACTGTATCAGTTAAAGCTGAGGGAAGTGGGGAAGGCAGTATTAATAGCAAAGGCCCAAACAGAGGAAAACATGGCCAACTCAGTTAATAAGGGGGATAAAACCTTTTATAGGTACATTAGGGAGCGAAGAAAGACCAAGGGAGGGATAGTAAGGCATAATAAAGTGAAGGGGGGGGTGGGCTGAGGGTGACAGTGAAAAGGCAGAGATACTGAATGAATGCTTTTGTTCAGTAGCCACAAAAAAAGAGGAGAGGGGGAGGTACCTAAGCCAAACAATAGAAGCACTCTGAGGAGGGGGTCAATTCACAGAAGAAAGGGTACTGAAAAAACTCCCTAAAACTGAAGGTGGACAAAGCAGTGGGGCCTAATGGGATTTATCCCAGAATTCTAAAAGAACTAAGGGGAGAACTGGTGACACCACTGACTACCCTTCTTAACAAATCATGGGAAGATAGTGTGGTACCTGAGGACTAGTGAGCAAGTGTGATTCCCCTTCACAAAAGTGGGAGCAAGGTAGAGGGAATACACTACAAACTTGTTAGTTTGACTGTAGTAATACTGTATCCAAATGTCTTGACCCTTGCTGGTGCCCAGAATCTGCACATATTGGTTGCAATTCTTAATCTCTTTCCAATCTCCATCTGCTGCTGGCTTCTGGGAAAATGTAGAGTTCCGACACTCTGTCCTGCTATTAGATCTCCCCAACCACCTTTTTTGCTTGCTCTGGCCTCCCTCCTTTTGCAGACTGCACCCCTTTCACTTCACAAGCTCACTCTCTCCTTTACAGACTTTGTCCCTTAATATTTTTGCAGATCCTTAGCAGTCAGTGACCCCTGGCCAACCCTCACCAGAGGCTGGAAAGTGGCATACTCCAGATGGATACAGCATTCCATGGTGCACTTATAACTCTTCACAGAGTCTATAATGCTCCAACAGAAGAAACAGCAGTACAGCAGGTAGGCCCACAATAAAACACTGACCTCATTTGCTGTTCAGGTCCCATGTCAGCCTTATTTCTCACTCATTTCATCAGTGATCCTCCCAACTGTACAGGACTACAGAAGATGGCAGTATTTACAGATGATACACTGCTGTTCTTGAGGCAGCACACAAAATTACGACTTTGACGTTACTTAAACATGATTAACAATTCAAATGGGCAGTGGTGAGGCCCTTCTCCCTTTAGCAGACTCTTATTGAAGGCCCAAGTCCAGCTTTACCAGCTCCCTGGTCGGCATAGTGTTGGTTATCTACTCCTATGTAGACTCATGATCCATTCAGCACCCCACATCCCTTTGGTTTGCAGACTCTGAACACCCTTATTTTGCATGCTCACCATCTTAATAATTAAGTACCCCTTTGGGCTCTCCCTATAACCATTAACCATTTTTGCAGACACACTGAAAAAGTACAGGTCCCAGAAGGATATCTGCCTCCCACTCATAGTGCACTGCACAAACTGTAGCTGCTTCCCTTGCGCTTTTGTTCACTATGGAGCATAGCTTCTAGGTTGGACATAGAAGAATGACCATGCTGAGCACAAGTGCTGCCGTTTCAATGCACATCTTTGCTCCAGTCACAACACCAGGCTTTTTGGTGCTGTTTTTGGTCCCACAAGAAACCAGGCTTAATGTCTAAGGCTCCCTCTTTTTTCAATATTTCCATATCTTTTTGCAGACATGCTGCAAAAATACAGCTCTTAGGAGGTTCTCCATCACAGTATAGTGCTTTGAATGAACTACTGTTGTTCCCCTTCTCACTGTCTCATGAAGGCTCATTCCTAAGCATAGCTTTAGGCAGAACATAAAATTACCTACCCACCCAGTGGCTCGGTGGTGACTCTACCACCTCAACATATCGCCAACCCAAGGTTCAGAAGCAGACACAGATCACTAGGGGTCAATCAGTCAGGGGGGGAGCAGATTGTGTCGCAGGGGACTGCTCTCCTCTCCCAAGGAGAGGGAGCAGCCATTGCTTTCTCTGACTGTCCAGGTGGAGGCCTGATGACAGTGCAGATTGCAGGTGAGTTAAAGAGAGGGCCTGTGGCTACGTGGAGCATGCATGCCTCCACATGCTTACATGCTGCCATGGTGAGGGAATGTGAGAAAACAGAAAATGGAGCCAGGAGTCCTGATTATTGTGCAGGTTGTGAGTGAGTTAAATAGTAGGGTTACGCTTCCATGGTGCATGCATGCATGCCTGCACATGCATGTGCCTACATACCACCATGGTGAGGGAAAGGGAGAAAATGGAACATGGAGCCAAGGGAGATTAATGAAGCTCCATCTTATCCCTTCTCAGCCCACACTTTAAAATCAAGGAAAGCCCATCCTGGGCCAAAAATACATGGAAAATACAGGGGAAAGGAGGCTGCTTTATAGGGAAATGCTTTGTTCAATCTGGGAACACTGCAGTTGACACTGCTATGATTCTTTGTAATTCCCTAGGATGCCTTTTGCAACCTCAGAAAATGCCTAAAATATTAGCTGCCTAGCATTTATTTACCCTTCCTGCAAGTATAAAACTATGAGAGTTCCAAAGCCACTAATAACATAGGTCCTGAAAAGGTTAATATAAATCAACTCTTCAATTCCTTTGGGTAAATATTGCAAAGATGGGTGTGAATGATGATGTTTTAGGACTCGTGTACATCTATCTCATTCCTACTAGTTACCTTTCTCAGGGAAAGGGGGGGACTGTGGGATTTAATTGCTATGAGTTTTTATTTAGATTCCTTAGACTGATTCTGTACATATTTGTTATACATTGGCACTGTATTGAAATCTGTACGTATCAGGCTCATGGTCTCATTTTCTTGGGGATCCTTGACAAGTAGTTTTGTTTTTGGTTTTTTTATTCGACACTTATACTTACAATTGATATTATCATGTATTAAATGCTGTTACAACACTGAAGGCTTTAAAGTTTATGTAGTGCATTAACTGGTTGAGAAAATGTCTCAAGCTAAGTTCTATATTATATTTTGTGTGAAACATTTGCTCACTTTGAATAAACTTCACTTTAAACCCTCCTGTATGCCATATGTGTATGTGTGTATATGTTTATGTGTGTGTGTGTGTGTGTGTGAGTGTGTGTATATATATATATATATATATATATATATATATATATAATAAAAAGGGTCTCAGAAATGCTGCAATCTGATTGGCTGTTAGGATTCCAACAGCCTTACATTAATCCATGTTATACTGTCATGTACAGCCTCATCACCATGGAATATTGATTCTTCCTGTCAGTATTCCATCCTCTAGCACTGCTGAATGACTGGAATGCTGCATTCTGATTTTGAACCAGCATTCTTAAACTGTTGGTGGAAGAACTATTTTATTAAAAATCTCTCTCTGAATTTATTAATTTATTAGCTTTTGGTAACCGGGTAAGTGCAGTAGGCAAAAAACCTGCTTATTTTCAGGCACGACCCCGGAGAGTACAAGTTGACAACTACAGCAGTGAACAACAATCAGGTACATAAAGTCAATTAACTGTCAAGGCAACAATTACATCAGCAGAAGCAGATTACAGGACTTAACAGCATGGAGATAACATCAGGAACAGGTTGAATACAACTTACATAATCGCACAATGATGGCATATTGACAGACAAACAGTCATGTTGCCAAGTTAGGGGAGAAAAGACAGGAAACACTAGTACATATAAGGCTTACATAAACAAAGGGTATGTATACAGCTGATTGGACAGAGTTGAGAGATAAGCAGCAGTTAAGTGCATTCACAGGTTCCAAGAGCATAAAGGTGAGAGAACAGAGCATGCTTGAATATAAGGTGAGATGAGGAGGTCTTAACATGTAGAGGAAGTGAGTTCCAGAACCGAGGTGCAAAATATGAAAAAGGTTGCTCACCCATTTTAGTGGAGCAGGGCTGAACAGTGAGCAAGGGGAAGGTGGAAGACCTAAGGAAGTGAGAGTGAGAGACAGGGGTAAGCAGGTCACCCAGAGAGGAGAGGCGGGGGGTTCTGGATAGGGAGTCAACAAAACACCCAAGAGTATAAGATCATAGGGCTTTGGGTGACAGCCAGCTTAAAGCAGAATAGAGCTGGCAGTGATGAGTTAAGGGAGTAGCTGATAAGACAAATCTACAGTTCTAGGGACGTGGATATGTTGTTCAATCCACACTTGTTGGAAGGTACCTTACCACTTTAAGATGAGCTGGAAAGTCTTCAAGCTGGCTCCTCCCACCCACCCGGGTGGTAAAACCCTCGGCTCCGCCCCACCACGCCAGACCTTCCTTACTGCTTGGAAGCTCAGGTTCCCTCCTTAGTGCTCTTGCTTCTCTAGGCCTGGATCCTAAACCTTCGATTTACCAAAAATCGTGTTGAGGTTTACACAACTTCAGTCTTCTCCTTCCTTCGTGGCTGCGATGGATTCCAAATCTACTCCTGGCTTCCGTTGGTGCCCTTGTGGGCAGAAGATGTCTTGGACTGACCCGCATGCCACTTGCATCTACTACCTTGGGCTTGACCACGATCTGCAGGCCTGTGATCTTTGCAAGTCCCTTTCAGCTTCAGTTCTTGAAGACCATGCTGCCCGACTCCCAACTGGGGCACCCTGAAAAACGGTTTCCACCTGTGAAGTCGAAGGAGGCTCGTTGGGTGGTGTGCATGGCTGCGGGCTCTGCAGATCAGCTGGAGCAGTTAATCGCCCTCGAGGAGGAGGAAGAGGCAGCCCAGGCCGCATCTTCATCTTCCTCGGCATCTGCGTTTATCCCGCTCTCCTTGGGCTCCTCCTTCATGGCTTCCTTTTGGGAGCTTTGTCAGTCCATCTCCACAAAGGGAAAGGGGCCTTCAGGGACTCACTTCAGTCAGTCAAAGAAGAAGGACCCGAAAGGTAAGTCCCATAGTTGATGTTTGTGGGAGCGGGAGAGATCTCACTCGCTGGACCATCCTCTATCAACTTCGGTCGAGGTTGCGGGCCAAGGCCGCTGGCTTTTCGGTGTCCCCGTCAGGTCAGCCAGCTGAGACACCCGTCGATGCAGTCGAGATTTTTCTTGACCCATTAGACGGGCTGTCGACTGGAGAGGCTGACAATCCTCTTTTACCGGTTCCCCCGATGCCTACCAAGAACTTGCCTCGGCCTCCTGAGCCAAAGTCCCCGGTCAAGGACGCTGATCCAGAGGATGTGCGGGTTTCCCCCACCCCTTCTTTGACCCATCATCGGCGACCCCAACGGTCTCGATCTTGGTCCTATTCCATGTTGGGTAAGTCTCACTGATGTCGGCGGTCTTGGTCCCGACATCTCGGAAATCATCCTCATCCTCTTCAGAGGACAGGCTCCAGTGCAAGTTGCGTTGGCACTATGAGGATATGATGTGGCAGCAGCTCTTGTTGGCCGGCAAAAAGCTGACGCCATCATCTTCCCCGGCAATTAAGTGGTTGTCACCCGAGTGCCCAAAGCAATCTCTCACCCTCGGTTCCTCGGTCGAGGAGCCGACTCCAGTGCTAATTGCTAGGCAGAAACTGGCTGCTCCACCAATTGTGGTGGAACCACCGCCTCCGCAACTGAAGACTGGGGCCCCAGCCGAGGAATCTTGGTTGGGTCAGGGCTTGCCCCACAGGATGTCGGTCACCCTCACCCCCAATCAGCCTCGGTGAGTGGAGGGTGGCTCAGGCGCTCGGCAGCTGTTCGCAGACTCCTCGGAATCCAATGACTCCTCCCTGTATTCCAGGCCCCTCGACCTGGAATCCTCTGGGGGTCTGTCAGTGGATGAGAGCCCTTCCTGGTTCCTCAGTATTCTTTGACTCATCTCAGAGTCTACTGGGATGCAGCTTGAACCTGTGCAGAAACAGGCCAGATATCCCGTCATGGAGATTTTGGACTGAGGGGATTACCCCACGGATGCCTTTCCCATGGCTGAGGCCATTGTTGGTCTGGCCTTGGAGTTGTGGCAGCAGCCTACCTCCTGTCCTGCACCTTTGGCCAGAATGACCCACAAGTATGCAGTCCCGACCGGTTCCCTCTCCAGTTTTTTGGAGCATCCCTCGGCTGAGGGGCTGGTGACCAATAGTGTTTTCTGGCACTTTGGAAATGCCAGGGACATAGAGAAGCCCCTGGACAAGAAGTCCAAAAAGCTGGACTACTCTGGGTGCAAAGTTTATCCTGCCGCCTCCCTAGTCCTTCGACAGGCTAGCTCAGCTCTACTGATGGCACACTTTTCACACGCCCTTTTAGGCTCCTTGGATGAGGTGCTTCCTCATCTCCTGGCTGACCTTCAAATGACGGTCAAGCAGGTGCAGGATCAGGGAAGGGTAGTGGCCAAGCAACAGCTCCAGAATGCTCTGGACATTGAAGACTCTTGTGCCCGGTCAGTAGCGGTTGCAGTAGCCATGCGCCACAGAGCCTGGCTGCAGATCTCGACCTTCATGGCAGATACCCAGCACAAGCTGGCAGACGTCCCCTTCTTGGGCACTGACTTGTTCGGGCCCGGGGTGGAGGGCCACCTACAGCAGATTGAGAAGTCCAATGCCACCCTGGACTCGGTCATATCTGCCCAGAAGGACAAAGGCCACCAGCAACAGCATAAGCCCTTTCACCCTTCTGCCCCTGCAGCACGACCGGCCCAGCAGCACCAGCAGCAGGGCCAGCAGGCTCACGCTTGGTGCCCCAAGGCCAAGCCTGCTGCTTCCTCCAACAGGAAGCCTGAAGGGAAAGGTCCAGGCAGCTCTTCGGCCAGCCCTTCCTCTAAGCCTGCCCAGTGACAGGTTGAGGGGTGCCACCCCCAACCTCGTCACTCCTCCCCTGTGTCCCCCCATGGGGGGCCGGCTCAGCCACTTTCTTTCCACCTGGTCTGCTATAACCATGGGCTGTTGGGTGCTGGAAGTGGTCGGCAAGTGTCTGCCTCTGGAATTTGAGCAGACCCCTCTCTTTCGAGCCATCACTTCTCGGGTGGCTATCTGTTCCACAGCCTCCCTGTCGACTCATCGAGCCAACATAGCTCTGCTTCTCCAAAAGGAGGTGATCAGCAAGGTGGTGGATCCTCCTCCAAGCCCAGGGTTTGTGTCCAGGTACTTCCTGGTCACAAAACGGATGGGGGTCTGGTGCCCCATTCTCGATCTGCATGACCTGAACAAGTTCCTAAGGCTGTGCACCTTCAGGATGGTCACTCTGGCTCAGATCATACCATCCTTGGAACTAGGCATGTGGTTTTGTTCTCTGGACCTCCAGGACGCATTCTTTCATGTCCCAATTCATCCCTCTCATTGGTGATTCCTCCACTTCAGAGCAGAAGCCGGAGGGATCCCTTTACGAGTTCCAGACCATGCCCTTCGGCCTTTCTCCAGCTCCCAGGGTCTTCATCAAATGCATGGCAGTGGTGACAGCATTCCTGCGGCGCCGAGGAGTCCGGGTGTAACTGTACCTGGATGACTGGCTGATAGCATCCCCCTCCAGGTTGGAGGTGGAGTGGTCCCGAGATCTGGCCCTCCAGGTCTGCTCTCAACTTGTTTAGGAGCCTCCTGACGAAGTGTCCCGGAGTGGACACGAAGCACTGGGGTAGTTTGCTCTGTGGTTTATTCTGCTCCCATATGCTAACATTGTGTTCTTTATTTCTGGCTCCTGAGTGCTTTGTCACCCTTTGTGTTTTACCTATGTTCTTTTTTCTGGACTTGGCACCCGCTCGTAAATTCGTGTATGCGCAGAGCACGTGTGTGTTTTGAACTCTTTTCTGCTCCCAACTTGGCCTCCTGATCAACGAGGCTATTTGGAACTCATGCCATCGCAGGTTATTCAGTTCATTGGGGCAGAGCTCGACTCTCTTCAAGCCAGAGCCCGGCTCCTGGCAGACAGGGCTGAGGTCCTTCCTCCTTTGCCCAATCATTTCAGGTTGGGCAATTGTGACCTGCCAGGGACTTCCTGTGCCTTCTGGGTCTCATGGCAGATTGCACCAGTGTGATCTGTTGGGCCTGCTGGCATATGCATCCCCTGCAATGGGAAATAGCCCACCAGTGGTCTCAGTGCTCCAGTCCTCTGGACCAGCCAGTAGCCATGACCCAGAAGATGTGGAATGGCCTGCAGTGGTGGCTCATCCCAAGTCATCTGTAGGAGGGTGTACCATTTGCCCACCCCGAGCTGTTGGTCATCCTTATGACCGACACCTCCTTGATGGGTTGGGGTGCCCATCTGGGGGAGCTCAGGGCACACGGCCTCTGGTCCTCTCAGGAATCCCAATGCCACATCTACCTGCTGGAGCTGTGAGTGGTACAGTCAGCCCTCTCCACCTTCACTCCGTTTGTACGGGGTCAAGTGGATCATGTCCAGATGGACAATACCACGACCATGTACTACCTCAACCATCAGGGTGGGATGCACTCCTTGCCCCTGTGCAAGGAGGCTCACCGTATTTGGTCTCTCATGATCAGCCTGGAGGTGGATCTTCTTGCCATCCATGTGGCAGGAGCATCGAACAGTCTGGCCAATGCCCTCAGCCGGATAGGCACTGCATCTCACGAGTGGTCTCTCCTGCCGGAGGTAGTTCAAGACCTGTTCTCCCAGTGGGGCACCCCTCAGGTGAACCTGTTCACCTTCAGGGAGAATGTAAAGCTGAGACTGTTTCATGCCCATCCCCCTCAGCAGGGCTCACTGCAGGGGGATGCCTTTTCGAGGCCATGGACCCCAGGCCTCTTCTACACCTTGTTCCATTTCCCTTGATCTACAAGGTGCTTCTCAAGGTGAAGAGGGACAAGATGAAGGTGATTCTGGTAGCCCCAGACTGGCCTCACCAGTTCTGGTATCCAGATCTCCTCAGCCTTAGCTCCAGGATCCCGAGGTGTCTTCCAGCTCACCCAGACCTGATCTCAGTCCACAAGGGGAAGATGTTCCATTCGGACCTTCAGTCCCTGCACCTGATGACCTGGTTCCTGAGCAGCTAGAGTTCCAGGCCTTGGGTCTTTCCGACGAGGTCCTCAATGTCGTTGAGGCATCCCATAAGGAGTCAACCAGAAAATGCTATGACTTTAAATGGAAGAGATTCTCCATTTAGTGTCAGGGCAAAGGGTTGGACCCTTCATCCTGTCCATTGGCTAGCATTTTGGACTACCTATGGTCCCTTTCTCAGCTAGGGCTTCAGTCAACAACCCTTAAGGTGCACCTGGCAGCCATCTCTGCTTACCAGGCACAGGCCAGCAAGCAGTCGGTGGTGCAGGAGAAGGTGTTCTGGTGCTTTTTCAAAGGCTTAGATCACATATACCCTCTGGTGCGAGAACCTCCACCTCCATGGGATCTACTGCTGGTATTGGCTAAGCTCATGGGCAAGCCATTCAAACTGATGCACAGGTGTGATATATCCCACCTGCCATGGAAGACCATCTTTTTGGTGGCTATTATGTCAGCTAGAAGGATGGAAGAGCTCCAGGCACTTTCTGTCGAATCTCATCTGATCTTCCACAGGGACGAGGTTGTCTTTCGCCCCCACCCAAAATTCTTTCCAAAGCCGGTGTCAGAATTTCACCTGAATCAGGTGTTGACTCTGCCATGTTCTACCCTAGTCACACCTCGGAGGCCTAAAATAGGCTCCATACTCTGGACCCTAGAAGAGCACTCGCTTACTATAAGGAGTGGATGGCTGAAGTTCAGGGAGAGGTTCGCCAACATTTTGTCACCTACGCTGAAGCTGCACCTGGCAGACTGCAGCCAAGTGGATGATAAGCAGGTGGGTCACCTCCTGCATAGATCTCTGCTATAGGTTGGAGGGTATGGAGCCACCCAAAGGGATAAGAGCTCATTCAACCTGCAATACCACTGCTTCAGTGGCTGCTTCTAGGGACATCCCTATCCAGGAAATCTGCAGGACTGCTACCTGGAAGTCAGCACACACCTTTATTTCCCATTACCACATTGACCTAGAGTCACACCGGGATGCTGGTTTTGGGACCTCGGTGCTCCAGTCCTTATTCCCCAAGTATGTATGGGGGTGCGAACCTTGCCTCCCTCCTCCTGAAGAACTGCTAGGAGTCTGCCAACAAGTGTGGATTGAACAACATAGCCATGTCCCTAGAAATGTTGGGGTTCTTCACCAATGGGACATATCTTACAACAACATATACAGGTTACTCACCTGTAACAGGAGTTCTAGGAGTGGCATATGTTGTTCATCCATATGACCCACCTGACCTACCCGGCTTTGACGTGCAACCTGGCTTCCAGTGGGCTAGATCTGACGTCATGGGGCAGAGCTGAGGGTTTTACCATCCGGGTGGGTGGGAGGAGCCAGCTTGTAGACTTTCCAGCTCATCTTAGGCGGCAAGGTACCTGCCAACAAGTGTGGATGAACAACATACATCACTCCTAAAACTCCTGTAACAGGTGAGTAACCTGTGTATGCTGTTGTAAGATATGTCCCATTGGCGAAGAACCCCAGCATTGGCATGAGAGAGGACAAGAAGGGCATATAACAGTTGTGGGAGTAAAACACCTCTTGCTACTGAGATCCTAGCTGCTGGAGTGAGAGAGTGGCGCACTCTGTAGGCTGCACCAATCATGGCATTGACTGTTCGGCATACCTCATTAACGTGAGCAGCAAAATGAAGTACCGGGTCCAGAGTAACCCCAAGATATTTGAAGGATAAGGTGTTATCAACAGCAGTCCCATTGCAGCAGTGGACCAGGAGCTTGGGGAATTCAGCAGGTACCTTTCTAGAGGACCCAAAGAGCATGGCCTGAGTCTTGGATAAATTCAGGATTTGTAAGTTAGAGGAAAACCAGGCTTGTATGGTCTGAAAGGCAGATGAGAGATGTTGATTGATGTCAACAATAGACTTGGAGGCAGAATAAAGCACCAAGTCATCTGCGTACATAATAATACTGCAGTGGGTAGACAGATTGGGGATATCATTTAGGAAAAGAGAAAAGAGTAGAGGACCAAGACTCAATCCCTGTAGAACACCACAGGAGATAGGAGCAGAGGAGGAGAGAACCTTACAGAAAGAAACAGCCTGAAATTGATTTTCTAGGTAGTTGCCAAACCAGGATAGTGTAGAGTCAGAGGTGCCAAGCAACCGCAGTTTAGCCAGAAGAAGGGGGTGATGCACCATGTCAAATGCTTTGGAGAGGTCTATGAACACTGCTCCAGTAAGTAAACCCTTGTCCATGTTGCATTTGACATCATTGGTAAACTGGGTGAGAGCAGAAGTTAGAAACATAGACTTTGATGGCAGATAAGGACCGTTTGGCCCACCTAGTCTGCCCATTTCCCTACCTACAGGATAGGCCACAGATCCTAGTTAACCAACAGCCTATTTCTTCCTGCCCCTCACAAGAACTGCCTTATGTCTGTCCCATGCATTCTTGAATTCTCCCACAGTTTTAGACCCCACAACCTCCTCAGGAAAGCTGTTCCATGCATCCACTACCCTCTCTGTGAAAAAATACTTCCTCACATTGCCCCGAACTGCCCCCCTTCAGATTGTGTCCCTTGTTCTTGCACATCTCTTTTCTGAAAGATGCTGCCTCTTGGACTTTGTTGATTCCACTGAGGTACTTAAAAGTTTCTATCATGTCCCCCCTCTCCCTTCTTTCCTCAAGGGTATACATATTAAGCTCCTTTAGTCTCTCCTCGTATGGCTTTTCTTGCAGACCCTGCACCATTTTAGTTGCCCTCCTCTGGACTGCCTCTATCCTGTCTATGTCCTTGCAGAGATGGGGTCTCCAGAACTGGACACAGTACTCCAGATGGGGTCTCACCAACTGTCTGTACAGAGGGATAATAACTTCCTGTTTTCTGCTGGTGATGCCTCTCCCTATGCATCCCAGTATACCCCAGCCCTCCCTACTTCCTTCTCACATTGCTTGCTAACCTTAAGGTCATCTGATATGATTACCCCCAGGTCCCTTTCCTTTTTTGTTGTTGTTACTACCCCCCCATTGTGTAATCTTCCCCTGGGTTCTTGTTTCCCAGGTGCATTATTTTGCACTTCTTTGCATTGAATCCTAGCTGGCATACTTCTGACCATTAAAGTTGTGCTGTGCCCAGCTCTAAAGCCATGTTGTACTGGAGTTTGGAGGCTGGAATTGGGGAGGTATGTAGAGACCAGTCGGTGAATCAGTTTTTCAAGCAATTTACTGAGCATGGACAGGAGTGATATAGGACAGTAGTTCAGTAAGACTTTGTTGTCTCCTGTCTTAAACACTGAAATGGTTCTGGCAACTTTCCAGACTAAGGGGACGGAGGCACAGCAGAGTGAGAGGTTGAAAAGCCTGGTCACAGGAGCTGCCAGACATGAAGCAAACTGCTTAAGGATCCTAGGATGAATACCATCAGGTCCAGCACAGCCATTTGCCGGTAACTATTTTAGTAGCTTAAGAACCTCCTGACGCATGGCCAGAGTCAGTACAACAGCAGGGGAAGCATTGGTAAGTGGAGTTGAGGACACAAGAGAAATGTTGGCTAGTGAAGGAGCGGGGGTGAGAAGCAAGGAAAAGAGGGAGTTAAAGGCATTCACAATGGTAAGATGGTTACTGCAGTGGGCATTGTTGACTAGCATTTCATTTGGAGACATTGGCTTGTCGTTCCCGAGGATTTCCTGGATTTGTGACCAGTAAAGTTTAGGGTTAGAGGCAGAAGAACTGAGCAGATTACGGTAGTAGCTGCTCTTTGCCAATCGAATCTCATTTTTACATGTGTTGCGAAGGGATTTGTAGGCCTCAAAGTGAAGAAAACATTCAAAAAGTATACTTTTAACTCTTTTCTTTTGGAATAGTTTTTATAATAGCAATAAGGCACTCCCAGGAGTTAGATTAACAGTCAGTTAATCACCCCTTGGGGCAATATGGCACTCCGCTGTGCTTCGTGCCACATTACACCCCTAGGGGGTGATTAACAGACTGTTAATCTAACCCCTGGTCATGCTTTATTGCTTAATTTATAAAATGGCAAGAAAAATCTAAAAATCTCATTGGCCAAGAGACATCAGCTGATTGTACATTAAATCTCTATACATGCACAGTCATCCTGGTCCAAAACCATATCACACAATGAGCAAATCAGTCCTCCTATAACCAGAACTATCTTCTATCAGTCCCCCTGCAACCAGAACTGATCTTCCATTAAAAACTTGGCTGCTACCTTTACACTGTAAAAACCTTCAACTGGGCCCTAAAAGTAAAACTGCCTTAAATAAAAAATAAAACAAATAATTAAATGTTGTTTACCTGATCATCACACTCTCCTTACACACATAAACAAATTAGAAACATTAAGTATTGTTTATAGTTTTCATTACAACTGTTTCTTTACTGACAGCGAAAACTCCCTCTTTTATCTTTACCTGCTCATCAGGGAAATCTCTTCTGCTTGCCCTGAGAGTGAGATAATTGAGTCTCTGGCTCTAAAACAGACCTTTGTTGTCTGCATGTACAGTATGTTAGAAGAGTAATATTCTACCAGTGGAACTGAGCAGAATTTTGAATCCCTGTATTCCATGGTAAACATCTCATGATAAACATGCTATTTCTTGAATATAGGGAAAACAGAAAAAAACAGAATGAAGAAAGTAGGCATTATAGTAATACTTTATAAACAAAGAGAAAAGGTGGGAAAACACAGTTACATAGGCAGAGGCAGATCCAAACTGCTCAACTACATTGCTGATGTTTATAAAAACACGTACATTTTAATCATATATAGGTGTTTTCAAGTGAAATCTACCCCCCCCACCACCACCAAAAAAATGGCAACTTGGCATGTTTGAAGTTTTTTTTTCTTACTAACCTTTCATCTCAATCTTATAGCAGTTTTCCTTTTAAGTACTAGACAACAGCACATAAGTAAAAACCAAAAATAAAGAGAAGGTTGCCTTCAATGAAAGTATATAACTACAGTGTAATGAAAATTAAGTTTTAAACACTACTTATGTTTTACAAATTTATAGATGTTACAGTGCATTTATGATAATTTACATGTTACAGAGAAAATATTTATTTTCAACCAACTCTACTAATAAATACTTTTAATGCAAAATACCATACTAGTTAACCTATTGCTGAGATATGCTATGTTATTCATTAATAGGGACCACTTTTTTCAGATTGTAGATGCTGTAGAGGTAATGTACACTCTTTTGAAAATAGTAAATAAGTTTTAATCCCTATCAGAGTAAATCAAACTAATTCTTTTATGATACTGGCCCATTTTATAAGTGTGATAAGCCACTCCAGGGTGTGCATTAAAGGATTTTATAACATGAGTTCCTAAAATACTGTGGTCTGATTGGTCCAAACAGGTCACCGTGTATTAATGTCTGATAAACCTACAGTTGCGTGGTCACGAGGCTTTATTTCACTGTTTTTATTAGGTAAAAATCACACAAAACATTGCTCATGTTATAAGAGGATTAACCCACTCCAAGATATGGGTTTACTGAACATTAATCCATGCCTGGGTGGCCGAAATCACTTGGCTTCACCTCACGATTCCAGCCCCCCCAGGCATGGATTAATGCTTAGTAAATCTATACCCTATTGTGGGTTAATCCCTCCTTAATGCACTTTCCAGGGGCATAAGGACACTCGGCCTTCACCCTCGTGCCTTAGTATGTCTCTGGGGCATGCATTAAAATCCTTTAATGTACATCATGCTGTGGCTTATTACTTACATATATGTGTGTATATGTATGTATGTATATACACTGTATATATATATATATATCTATATATCTATATATATATATATATATATGTATATGTGTCTGTTTGTGAGTATATATGTTTATGTATGTATATATATGTGTGTATATATATATATATATATATATATATATATATATATATATGGATATACAACCCCTACTGGAAATATTGTCAATATTTTTTGTTTGAGTGCCAATTGACCCCCTAACATCATGAGTGGCAAAGCCACGAGTGATGTCATCAGGTCAACTGGCATGAGAACAAAAAATATCGACAATATTTCCAGTAGGGGGTTGCGTATTCCATTTATGTCATACCTCCAAAAAAGTGAAAAAAAAAGTAAATTCTTGCCATTTTTTGCCGATTATAAAAAACCTAAAAGAAATCTATAGATGAAACACCACTCATTTTGTAGGTATCTTTGTCCTGATCAACTTTTTTCTCAAAGTACCATGCTATTATTTTTCATTTTAAAGATATATGCATTTGTTTGTTGCAAAAAGTGAAAAATTGAATTTTATTCAGTTGTTTTGCTAATTATAAAAAATTAAAAGGTATCTATAAATGAAACAGCACTCATTTGGTAGATATTTTTCTGCTGAACAACTTTCATGCTCATAGTACCATGCCATCGTTTTTTGTTTTAAAGTTATTCACATTTGTTTGTCAAAAAGGCAAACAGAATTGCATTTTCTGCTGTTTTTTTGCTTATTATATAAAAAAAGTTAGTCATAAATGAAACACCACTCATTTTGTAGATATTTTTGTGCTGAACCACATTCGTGCTCGCAATACCATGCTATCATTTTCCATTTTAAAGTTATTCACATTTGTTGTTGAAAAAAGTAAAAAAAATGCATTTTTTACTGTTTTTCGGCTAATTATATAACAAAATTAAAGTTAGCCATAAATGAAACACTACTCATTTTGTTGATATTTTTGTGCTGAATAACTTTCATGCTCACAGTACCATGGTATCATTTTTCTTTTTTAAATGATTCACATTTGAATATGATTACTACTGCTACCATGGCCGAATGTGCAAATGAGTTCTGAATGAGCCAATTTCTACCTACTGTGTGGATAAATTTACTACAGTGAGGATAAATGTGATATTCTCACTGTAGGTCTGACCACCCTGAGACTATTGAAAATATTTGACTTTTTTATCCTCACAGGTATGGCATAAATATATATATGTGTATGTGTGTGTGTGTGTGTGTGTGTGTGTATCTGTGGGTGTGTATGTATCTGTGTGTGTGTGTGTGTATAGATATGTATATATATTATATATAGATAGATGTATATGTATGTGTATATGTGTGTGTGTGTATATATATATATGTGTGTGTATGTGTGTATGTAAATATATATGTGTGTGTGTGTAAATATATATTACACACACACAAATATATATACACACACACACACACACACACGTATAATTTTATTTTAATTTCAACTTGCAATTAGACCTCCTTCCAGCATTTTGTCTTTCATTGACTGTGTTCTTTAATACACAAGGACACTTGCAATAAAAGTTGTAAGTGCATCTTACATGTATTAGGAAGAATACTATCCCAATGTTTTTCTATCAGTAGAATGATTTTTTGAAACTTACTGAGACAGTTTAAAATGTATGTGAGAAGAGTTCTCTGCTTGTTGATAATTCTTGATAAACTTTGCCCTTCAGGGGCTTCTCCGCTAAAGCATGCTAGTGTTAATTAGGTTCTCTGAAGTAATCTTCTGTTATGTTTCAAAAGCACGGTAAATCATTGCTACACACACACACACACACACACACTGGGAGAGATGACCAAGCATGTAATTTGAGACTGCTCTAGTGCAGTTAGGTGCTGTTATCTGTCTTGCAGTTGCTCTACAAATGCTGCTTACCAAGTTGGATTGAAAAGAAAAAGTGTTTCTTGTAGTCGCTGAAGAACTACAAGGCTGCCAAAAGAACTAGAATTAATCTATTTGACTGAGCTCTGCGGCACTGCAAGGGTTAAATTGAAGGGCTGAAAAGTAGTGGAAGGATCATCTGAAAACTCCACAGGAAGTGTTCTATGGTCTGAATCCTGTAGCTCATTTGTACTGCTGATGCAATAGGGCTGCAGGCTCTGCCTACCTGCAGCCCTAAAAAGCAGCTTCACAGAAAGAAGCACAGCTTGCTTCTAACTTTGGTGTTCTTTAGCCATGGGTTTACCACTGAATAGCTGAGGACTATTGGCTGTAGACTTGTATGTTGCTGCCAGCAGGGAATGGACTGAAGATCACAACATTAAAACATTTTTTCTTTTATAGTGCACAGTTAAATAGCTTAAATAATAAATGTTAAAACATCAGTTCTCATTTTGTGGTATAGTGGCTATAAGCCATATCAATCGCTCCTGTGTTTTTTCCAAGCTCTGTGCTTCTAATAGTTCACATTGCAATCTTGGCTGGTATCAATGAGATTAAGAGAGCATCAGATGACTTCTTCCTTTATCAAATCAGAGAACTCTAGACACCTGTATTAGCCCGCAAATTTTTAAAAGTTTCAGTTTGACCTCAGTGGTAGAGAAAATCACTTCTGAATGAAAGAATTGTTGAGTACATAGAGGCAAGTGGGGCACAGAGCCCAAGGCAGCATAGATTCACAGTGGGAAGGTCATGTCAGATGAACTAATCAATTTCTTTGACTGGGTGACCAAAGTAGTAGACCAGGGTGGGGCTGTGGACATGGCCTACCTAGACTATAACAATGCATTTGACATAGTCCTGCAAAAAAAAATAATAAACAAATTAGCCAGCCTAGGAGTGGGTTCCAGGGTGGTAGCCTGGGTAAAACATTGGCTGGACAACAGGATGCAGAGGGTAATAGCAAATGGAGTCCACAGTGAAGAAAGGAGGGTTACTAGTGGAGTACCACAGGGTTCAGTACTGGGTCTGGTCCTTTTTAATGTCTTTATAAGTGACATTGCAGAGGAACTGGAAGGAAAAGTATATCTCTTTGCATACAACACAAAGATCTGCAACGGGGTTGACACACAAGGTGGGGTGGAAAGAATGATAAGGGACTTGGCAAGGTTGGAGGAATGGCCAAATGTATGGCAACTTAGGTTCAGCACAAAGAAGTGCAAAGCAATGCACCTGGGAAACAAAAACTCAGGGGAAGAGTACACAACGGGGGGTGAGATACTGATGACAACAAAAATGGAAAGGGACCTGGGGTAGTTATATCAGATTACCGAAAAGTGGGCAAGCAATGTGAGAAGACAGTAAGGAGGGCTGGGGGGATACTGGAATGCATAGGGAGAGGCATCACCGGTAGAAAAAAGGAAGTTGTTATCCCTCTGTACAGACAGTTGGTGAGACCCCATCTGGAGTACTGCATGCAGTTCTGGAGATCCCATCTCCGCAAAGACATAGACAAGGTAGAGGCTGTCCAGAGGAGGGCAACCAAATTGGTGCAGGGTCTGAAACAGAAGACATATGAAGAGAGACTAAAGGAGCTTAATATGAATACCCTTGAGGAAAGGTGAGAGAGGGGGAACATAATGTAAATGTTCTAGTACCTCAAGGGAATCAACAAAGACCAAGATGGTAGCATCTTTCAGAAAAAGAGATGTGCAAGAACAAGGAGGCACAATCTGAAGATAGTGTGGATGGCTCAGAGGTAATATTCCTGAGAGAGAGTCCCGCACCCCCACCCCAATACCTGTCTTATACCTGCATGGGATGCCAAAAGTCCCAATTTTTCATTACCAGCTGCAACTTAAGACAACTGCAGGAAATGTCCTCATACTCACACTTACTTTTCACTGTCTGTAGCTCGGGGTGCTGGCTCCTGATTTTATGTGCATTCTCCATCAGGACTGGGAAAACTAATGTGCATCATCAGCCTGCTGCCCTGCTGGTTCCCTACATTTTTATCGCTTGTCCCTCTGACCCTGGGGCCTGTTTGTGGGATGTCACATCTCATCCTAACCTGTGCAATGTAGTGTGTCCTCATTATCAAGTTAGCTGTCTCTCAGTTGCAAACATGGAATTTGGAACCAAAAGTGATCTGGGTTAGGTAAGTGGATGGTGCAGTCTGTACACACACAAGCCTGCTCATGATCATCCCCGTAGCCCATGACCATCCCTCTCCATCCCCTTGCATTTAATGTAACAGCAGATACTTGGGGGCCAATTCCAGAACAAATGGCATAACTCGCAGGTGGCTGCCAGTTATGCTATTCTCCACTATGCCAGGGACCCTGTGCTGCATTCCAAGAGTGGCTGCGTCCCAGAACTTGCACCCTGTGGGTTACGCCACACAGGAGGCACACACTATGGGTATGGCATAGAAGTCCCACATGGTGCAAGTAGCGGCCAGCTACCAGCACCCCCCCAAAGCCCCCCACCCCAGAACACCATGATACACACCAGGGGGCATGGGAAGGTAGGACAGGAGGCACAGGTGTCTGGGGGGGCATGCCTGAGAATGGGATTTGGGGGTGGGGGCATGGGTATGCCTCTGGGAGCATGGGGGGACACATTGGCACTGTTGTTGTGGTGCCAAGGGTCAGGCAGCTGATGGATAGCACTGTTGGTTGCCACTTAGAGCAGCTCCTGGCTGTTCTAATATAGCCCTGCCACAGTGGCTCCTAGAATCACGCTTGCGGGTTATGAAAGTCGCCCTCCTGGAACTGGGCAAAGTTGCTGCCATAACCCACACTTGCACCATAGCATAGTGGGCTGTGGCATTGTGGGTGGTGTAATCCATGATTGTCATAGCCCACAGCCACCATGGCTCAAGGATCCACTTGGAATATTAGCGGGCACATCGCTTTGTGCAAGTCATGGGATACGCCAAGTGATTTGGCGTATCTTGGCTTATGCCAGCATAGCCCAACTTGGAATCAGGCCCTGAGTTCTCAGCTTAGCTGGGATTGAAAAGCCCACCAGCACGCAATGAATACACATTGTGTGCTAACATCAGCGGGAGGTAAGTGTGTGTTGGAGTAAAAAAAGTTACATAACTTCAAAATTCCTGCTGGTGTGCTCCTAATACACATTTCCTGCTTAGTGGTGCTGGGGGGGGGGGTTAGGGCAAGCCTTTTACCTGCTGTTACCTTCCAGCAATGCCTGCAGGGACTGGGGACCAATACACATGGCAGCTTCTTGACTGACATGCTTATGTGCCGATGTATGGACTGCAGGGAAGATGTTTTTCCTCATATCCCATTCTCTGGCATCCACAGCACCTCCAAACGGAAGTGAAAGGACTGAAATGGGGACCACTGGCTCTTGAAATCCATCGCTGTCTCCTGGTCATGCTCCTCTTGCTGTCTGCCAAGGTGCTTCTTGTCACCAGCTGTGTCTGTTCCAGCGAGTACTCCTCCAGTGTCTCCAGAGTCCAGCTTCAAGCTACAAGATGAGACAGAAATAATTTTGATCTGTGCCATGTTAGACTTTTATTTTAAATTTTAAAATGCTAAAAATTGGACTGCTTTATGCTTCGGCCCCCTTACCTAGTCTGGTCGAGCCAGTAAATGTGCTGCCCTGGTCAGGAATACTGTGACAACTGGCAATCCCTAAAAGAATTGCATGGCTCTTGCACTCTCTGGCCCCACTTGCAGAGTTCACAGGGCTGGTAGAGCAAAGAGAAATACAGCGCTGGCCACAGAAACAACTTCCTAGTTCCATTTGTCTCTCCCCTTCTCCTGGACACTTTTCCTAAGGATATCCCTCCCCCTGCCCGTTCACCACTCCTGCTCCTGAGCATGTCCCTCCCCCACTCAGTTGCACTTCTTTGGCCCCCTTTCTGTTCATCTCTCCCTTGCACAGTCACTGCTCTTGCCAAATTCCCCCCATCCCATTTATCACTGCCTAGTCACTGTTTCTGCCAGGTCTCCATCCCCCCCGACCAGTCACTTTGTCTCTTCTGATTCCCACCCTCCATCACATCTCTGACTTAAACCTGGGGAACCCAGGGACAGACTGAATGTTTGGATCTCACCAGGGATACTGTGGCAATCAGCAATGCTGTAAACAACTATGTGGCTATTGCACTCCTTGGCAATCCTGCAGAATTTGTAGGGACAGGAGAGCAAGGATCAACCTGGTTCAATTTGTCCCTCCATCACAGTTCCTGGGGGTGTTCTTCTCTCCCCCTACACAGTTAACCACTCCTGATGGTGTCCCTCCCACCACCAGTCATCACTTCTGCTGATTATCCCTCTTTCCATTCTGTTTGTCTATTCCCCAACTGGTTGCGGCTCCTGCCAAGTGCCAGCCCTGTTCCATTTCTCTCTCTCCCTCCAAGAACCCAATAGCCATCGCTACCAGGTCTCAACTCCCCTGATCCGTCACCAAATCTCACCCCCACTCCGCCAACACAATGTGCATTTGGGATGAAAATGGTGGCTCACATTGCCAGCAAGCCCAGATCCTTCTGCAGTAGCAACAGTAGCAGCACCAGTAGCAGCAGCAGCCAACCCCCTGTGCTTGAGCTGGATTTCAGGTCAGAAATGAGGATAGAGGAATTAAATCAACTTATTGAAGAATTCACCAAACGTGATCAAAGGGAGTACAATGACCAGAGGGCTTTAGAAATCCAAACTGCTAAGGAAAGCATTTTCTCCATGCTAGGTAAAGGCTATTTGACTGTTTATTGTGACACTTGGCCAGCTAGTTATGAATATTGTATGCTATTTGTAATATAAAATATAGTAGGTGATTGTCTCACATAAGACAGCCTGTGCTTATGGGCGCCCCCCCCCCCAGGTTTCAGAGAAGCTACAGGATATATTAACCTGAAACCAGGAGGTAATTAAAAGACCAGAGAGACTTAATTAAGGGTCTCCTGTTTTTCTGTCTTAATTAGTACTGACCCGGATGCCAGGATATAGGGCTTGTAAAGTTTTATGATTCCTATAGGAAGAACATTTTTACCAATCTGGTGTTAAGAGTTGTAAAACTCTTTGATGTGCCTTGGGAATAGGAACTACACCAGATCAAAGCCACCTCTCCGCTTCACCTTTAGTAGGGTACTAAAACATGGGCATCTTAAGTCCCTGAAACATGATCTTGCCAACACCAACTGGTCACAAATTGACTGTGCTACTGATGTCAATACTGCCTTAGATTACTTTATAAAACAGTTCACGAAAGTCTGTGATGAGCAGGCGCCCCACAAAAAGGTCATAGCTCGGGGGGACAGTTAACCCATGGTTATCATCTGACCTCATAAGCAAACTGAAGAAGTGCGATCACCTATGGCACCTTGCCAGAGAGTCAGGTAAACCCTCAGCCATACTAGCCTACAAGCAAGCCAGAAATGCCTGCACCCAGGAAATATGCCAGGCTAAATCAAAACACCACAAGGAGTCGCTTACCGCCTCCTGGGGTGATGGAAAAAACTTTTGGACCAACTTGAAGGAAGTCTTAGGAAAGGATGTGAAAACGGCACCGAACCTAATCGATATACAGGGTACTCCTACCCAGGACCCCCTAACTTTAGCCAACGCTTTCAATGAAGCATTCCCCGACCTCTCTGGGACACTACCCCCAGACTTCTTTGAGGATCCTCCTCACTCCAACACCTCTACTACTGATGCTCACCTTCAGTCTGCCCCTCCTTTTCTCTTCAAGAAACTTACCCCCTCCCTAGTCAGAAAATACCTTCTCAAAGTGCTCAGGAAATTGCAACAAAGTGCAGACACACTAGACCTCAAACTCGTTTCCCTCACTCTTGAAGAAGTTCTCCTTCCCATAACAAAGATCCTGAGCATATCACTCTGCCATTCACAATTCCCACAGCTGTGGAAATCAGCCATCGTGACTCCTGTGTACAAAAATGGTGACAGGGCATCGCTGTCAAACTACCAGTCCATCTCAATTCTGCCACTGCTCTCCAAAGCACTTGAACACATAGTGGCTGACCAGCTGGATGAATACCTTGTAAAATACTCAATCCAATGCCTCGAGCAGCATGACTTCCATAAAGGCCATAGTACTTCCACGGCACTACTGGAACTCACTGGGTTTATTCACCGGTCTCTGGACCAAGGAACCCTAGCAGGGGCAGTATTCATTGACCTCTCAAAGGCCTTCAAAACAGTCCACCACTCCCTCCTCTTAGACTAATCTCCATTGGCCTCTCTGCAAAATCAACCCTCTGGTTCAAAAGCTATCTAGGACAATGTGCACAAAGAGTGAAAATCAACAATGTCCTCTCTGAACATCTGCCTGTAAAATCTGGGGTCCCCCAAGGCTCCATATTGGGACCACTCCTTTTCAGCATCTTTCTCAACAATCTACCGTGCTGCTGCCCACAGCAAATGCTACTCTTGGTTAGTGGTATCATACAAAATTCCATTAGGTGATATAATGAATGATTAGAAAATAGCTTGATGAGCTGTTTTTCCACACTAACTGATACTGGTATTCTCTGCTTTTTAAAGTGGTAGTAACTTTGTAGTAGTTTAGACTATTTGTAATGGATTCTAATAATAATTGTTTAATTGATTGATTTTAACAAATTGTACCACCTGTTGTAATGTGTATTTAATAGGAGTGTCTTGAGGGTTTTTTTTTTCAGCCTTTGAGAAAGGATTGGCAGACAATCCGAAGCATGTCAGGCAAGATGTTTTGTCTCTTTGGTGTAATAAATTTTTACTTTTATTATTATTTTATTTGTTCCTCTCATGAGTTGGTGTGTGCCAGAACCTTTTTCGCTTTCTATGCAGATGATGCAGTAATCTTCTCAAACTGCCCAGACCCAGAGAAACTTGAGAACAAGCTGCAACATAACTTCGTGATTGTTGAGGAATGGTTCCAAAACCACAAACTTATCCTAAACAACAAAAAAAACAAAACCATGATGCTCTGCAGCACTCGAAGCAAGTACAAGTCATGCTCTTAGCATCAGTACCTGTTCTGGAGCTCTGCTCGAACATACCCAGCACTTTAAATATCTTAGGGTCACACTTAATAGCAGTCTGGCTTATGACCAGCACATCAGCAATGTGGCTAGGACTGTCAACTACAAAACTGGTCTCCTCCACAGGCACAAGCACTGTCTCACTTTGGATGCTCTTAGACTAGCCATCAACAGCTCTATCCTTTCTGTCATAGACTACGGCTTGGTCATCTATGGTGCTGCTAGCCCCACCACGCTCTGCAGAATATTGGTTGTACTGAACAAGACCTGCAGACTGCTCACAGGAGCTGAACATCTCACCCATACCTGTGACCTCTATGCTCAAACGGACTGGCTCCAACTCAGTGGGAGGTTACACTACTAAACCTGCTTGCTGGCCAAAAAGGCTCTACTTGGTATTCTTCCCCATGGCACAGCAAACCTACTTCAGCCACACAGCAGCAACTCATAATGGACAAGAAGTGCCAGCACTCACCTCTTCCATGTTCCTCATCTTCGAACAATGCAGGGTCAATGCTCCTTTGCCTACAGAGCACCCCTCTGGTTTAATGCCCTCAGCCAGGCCATCTCCACTCAACCTACTCTGGGCCCCTTCGAGAGACTACTACACCAGCAGCTTTCCGCATCCAGCACCTGTGATTGCTTCCACTAGTCCCCCTGCCAGTTGACTCTGACCTGCCTCCTTATGGCTCTCAGTATTTGCATTTTTCTGTGCCACCTCTACCCTCCCCCTATGCTCCCTCCTTCCCCCTACTACCTTGCTACATGGTGGCTTGCAACTCTGGCTTGGCCACTCGCCATCTCCAACCACCCCCCACACCCCCACCTCTCCCTTGACAAGGTCCATGACTGCTGCAACACTCTCTCTCTCACCTCACCACCTCCCCGCCTACCGTCATTGCAACCCCTCTCTTCCCTACCTCCTACTATTCTCACTGCTAACTATTCTCTCCACTAACTTTCTCCCTGCCTTCAACTAACCTCTCCGTTAATTTATCCTATACACAAACAGAGGGTATCTTCCCTCTATTGTTTTGTCTTGAATGTATAAACCTGCTTGTATAAACCACTGTAATTATTGAACATGTCTGATACTCTATGTTGTTTAATCCTTTGTAATACTGTCTTCCCTCCCACTGACGTGGAACCTTTGTAAACGAGCTCTCAGCTCAAAGGTGTTTGACCCTAGATCTTAATAAATAAATAAAGAGAAAATGTTTAATTAAGGAGTCATATTTAGGAAGTGGAATTCTTGCTCATGTCACATTATTTAATATACCTCCTGATAGGACATCCTGTTTGTATTTTTTTTTGTATTCTAAAAGGCGCTAGATTACTCACAGAAGGGGTGTGGAGAGACACAGTTGAAACTAATACTGGTGTCTGATCTTTTTGATATATTATCTTGAGACTCTAGAGAAAGACACACAGCTCTGATAAGCACTTAAAGATGTAATACATTAGATAGAAAAGATATAAAGTGTATGTTGGTAGGAGTTTGTCTGTAGTTTTCTTTGCTTTTCTTCTAAGTGATTGTATGTTCTTTGATATATTGCTCTGTGTTTACATTTTTCATATATTTATCATCTTTTTAGTAAAACCTATTATTTGAAAGACTGCCTGGGTATGCCTGCCAGTTCTTTTTGTTTTTGCATGTGATGTATAGATGGTTAAGTCTGATGAAACTGTTCAACAGCTTGATTGTGTTACCAAACTGGGAAAAGGTAAGAATATACCTAAGGTCTTTTATAGAGTTTTAAGAGTTCATTTTGGAAGCCTGAATTGGTGCCCCTGGCGAAAGATTGTACTGCAATCCCTGAAGAGGTTACATATCTGAGCCTGTACATTGGGTATGCAAGCATAAGGTTCACAGTTTGAATCCCCCCAGAACTTGAGACTAAAGGTGATTCTGACCCAAAAGCAGACAGGAGGGTTACCCTGCCTGTTACCTGTTCACATTACTGCGCTCAGAGGCTGACACTGTGGGAGCAGAGGGTCTGACCTGCTGAGTGCATTTGTGACAGATTTGGTTAGCAGCCGTGTGATAAAATTGGTAACACAAGCTTTAACTGTTCAGTGTGTCAGCTTAATACTGTACAGCTCACTTGCAAAATAAGGCAGTGATTCATTGTTAAAAAGGAAACAGAACTATATAATTTTGCTTACAGTCAAGTTCCTACCTTTTTTTTTCTAAAGTGCAAGATAGAGTAGCCATAGTTAGGGAAGAAGATGGCTCCCAACTACAGTGGATACACTGCAGACTACTTGAGGCTGTTGTGCCAGGACAGAGGAGTCCTGCACGAGGCGAGAACCACCAAGCAGAACCTCATGGATGTCCTGATAGCAGCAGATGCCCAGAGCGTAGAGTCATAGACCGTGACTGTAAAGGACCAAACCTTGGATGTGGAGGGGCCAGCGGCCAGTGCAGTGTCTAGATCCGGAGAGAAGGGCAGCAGGGCCAGTGCAAGCAAAGAGCCACAGCAGCAGGGGAACATAACCAGCATTCTGGAGCCAGAAGCAATCAGGCTGCAGATTGAGCTGCGTAGAATGGAGCTGGAGTTCCAGAGAGAGGCTGAATGAGAACGGCAAGAGGCGGAGCAAGAATGGCAAGAAGCAGAGTGACAGAAATGAGCCACAGAGGAGAAGAGGGAGTGAGAACAGTGAGAGGCTGACCAGGAACAGCGGGAGGCTGACCGTGAAGAGCGTGAGTGCCAGAGGCAAAATGAACTGGAGAAGCTACGACTCCAACCACCAGCACCAGAGCAGGCAAGTGGCTTGGGTTTAACTGGAACTACAGGACTGGGTTACAAAATAAATTCCAAATTGATAGCTGAATTTAAAGAGGGGGAGGATAAGGATGCCTTTTTAAATTCTTTTGAAAAAGTTTGTATTCAAGCAAAGATTTCTAGATGGACCTGGAGCTTCCTGCTATCCCCGCTACTTACCGGGAAAGCTCGGGCTGCATTGGGTCAAATGGACAATAAGGACAGTAATGGTTAGAGCAAACTTAAAGATGCACTTTTAAAAAAGTTTGATTTAAGTGCAGAAGCATACAGAGCTACATTCTGTACACTCAGGAGAAGCCCTGATATGAGCTATGAGGAGCTAGCCATGAAACAACGTCAGTCTTTAAAATGTTGGTGGGAAGGAATTGAAGCAAACTCTATAGATAAAATTGAAAATGCTATTTTGTTAGAACAATTTTTTTGGGCATGCCCAGCAGAGCTGAAAATGAGGACTGAGATCCTAAAACAGTGCAAGAGGCTGCTGAACTCTTGGACCACTATGCCAACTGCAGACCTGCTCTGAGAGTGAATGGGGTGGGCATGGCAGTGCAGAAAGGGGAAAAGCATGCATTCAGGGCAGCTAAAACCCTCACTGCCTCCACCAAAACCAGTTAGCCCCAGGTTTCAAAGAAAAATGTTCTCTTAGAAAGGAAACAAATGTTGGGTTTGTAAAGAAACTGGGCATATTGCCAGACAGTGTCCCAAAAGGACAAGCAATGCGCAACATGGGGCTAGGAAAGAAGTGGGTTGTTTATGTGTCCCTGGAAGCATACCTGTGAACATGAGGGAACACATACACCCAGTCACGGTGGATGGTGTACAAACACAAGGGTTAAAGGACACAGGGGCATCCCTGACATTGGTAAAAGGGGATCTGGTAGAGCCTGGTCAGCTTATACCCAATGAATTTGTAACTGTACAAAAGTTTACTGGTGAGAAGAAAACATTGCACCTCACTAGTATTCTCCTAGACTGGGGTGAAACAGGGGTAACTGTGTAACAAGTGGCTGTAGCCAAAACTTTAGCAGTTGATGTCATTCTTGGCAATAATCTCAAACGGGATGGTGTGTGCAGTTACCCGTAGCCAAGTGGCAAGGGAAAATTTTAGTTCCCTGGACCCCACAGAAGCCATTGTGGAAACCACTGGGAGGCTGGTTCCCCAGCCTATGTCTCCTGAGATGGAGACTAATGAAAAGGGGGTAGAGATTTCCCCAGTAGCAGTTCACCACACAGCTACAGGGCATTACTCCAAAGAAGGAGGGGTGACCCATTGTCAGAGGGTTAGGGATGACAGTGATCCTGAGTGCCCTGATGCTAGTGCTAGGGACCCTAGTTTAGAGCCTGAAGGGGACCTGTCCCATGCCTTGGGGAATGTGTCAGGAATTTGCAGCTGCTCAGAAAAGTGACCCTAGTCTAGAGAAGCTGAGAGCTTGGGCAGACTCTGATGGAGCACAGCGAGGTGATGGTAAACATAAGGTTTATTGGGAAAATGGACTGATGTATACTCAGGCTGTGAAGACAGAGGAAGGTGTGATGGGTAGTCAGCTTGTCATTCCCCAGGGGTACCATGAGTAGTTGCTCAAGACTGCACATGATATTCCCTTGTCTGGTCATCTGGGGATTGCACACACTACGCAGCAATTGGCCCAGAATTTCTATTGCCCAACTTCACCCAGCAGGTGAAGGAGTATTGCAGGTCATGTCACCGGTGCCAAGAAATAGGGAAGGCAGGTAAGAAAACCCAAGCTGCCCTTATACCATTGCCCATAGTGGAGGAGCCATTCCAGAGGGTGGGAATGGGTATTGTGGGGCCTTTAAATACCCCAGCTCCTCCGGGAAGAGGTTCATCCTGACTGTGGTGGATTATGCCACCCGGAATCCAGAAGCAGTCGCCCTATCCTCACTGAGGACAGACAAAGTGGCAGATGCCTTACTTGGGATTTTCTCCTGTGTTGGGTTTCCGCAGGAGGTTATCACTGATCGAGGGGGTTGCTTCATGTCGGACCTGATGAAATGTTTATGGGAGAAGTGTGGAGTGGTGCAGAGGCACATGACACCTTATCACCTGCAAGCCAATGGGCTTGTGGAAAGATTTAACAGTACCCTGAAGTCTATACTTTAAGCGTTTGTTAAACAGCATGGGAGGGACTGGGAGAAATACCTTCTCCACCTGTTTGCATACAGGGTGGTACCCCAAGAGTCGACAGGGTTTTCCCCCCTTCAAGCTCTTATATGGACGCCGGGTACATGGGCCCTTAGACTTGATCTGGGAGGACTGGGAAGGCAAGCATGCCACCCAGGGAACTCCCATAGTGGATTACATCCTTAGGTTTAGGGAAAGGCTGAAGGAGCTTATGGGGACAGCCCAGAGCAACCTGGCAGCTGCCCAACAGAAATAAAAAGTGTGGTATGATCGCAGAGCCAGAGCTTGCTCATACACAGTGGGTCAGGAAGTCATGGTCCTTATTCTGGTCCAGAAAGACAAGCTGCAGGCTGAGTGGGCAGGACCATACAAAGTAGTTAAAAAGGTAAATGATGTGAACTATATCATAGAATTACCTGACAGAAGACATACAGAAAGAATGTACCATGTCAACATAATGAAGCCATATGCTAATAGGGCTGACATGGTGTTTGCAGTATGTAGTCCTGGGGAGGGGACAGAGGAAGAAGATCCCCTTCTGGACTTGCTGGAAGAAAGCAAGTGGGAGTCCTCTATGGTTGCAGTTAAATTGTCTCCCCAGCTGGTCCCAGACAAGATCCAGGAAGTAAGGGAGGTTTTAGCAGACTTTGCCCCACTGTTTAGCACCAAACCTGGACTAACCCCCTTAGCGATGCATGATGTGGAGACAGAGATACAGACGCCCATACAGCGGATAGCATATCGGGTGTCAGAGGCTATGCAAAAGGACATTAGGAGGGAGGTGGAGGAAAAGCTGGATTTAGGGATAATCCAGAGATCTCACAGCCCCAGGGCCTCACCCATAGTCCTTGTGCCCAAGCCAGATGGCTCTACTCATTTCTGTGTGGACTATCATGAACTGAATGCAGTCACAAAGTCAGATGCCCACCCGATGCCCTGGACGGATGAACTCCTGGACTAGTTGGGAGGGGTGACCTACCTTATGACTATTGACCTGACAAAGGGATACTGGCAGGTAGAGTTAACTGACAGAGCTAGGGAGGGGTCGGCCTTCATCACTCTGATAGGCTTATTTGAATTTAAATGAATGCCTTTTGGAATGAAGAATACCCTGGACACTTTCCAAAGGTTGGTGAACCAGATGTTAAATGGTGCTGAGGAGTATGCTGTGGTGTACCTGGATGACATTGCCATCTTTAGTGCCAGCTGGGAGGAACACCTGTCCCACCTTAGGGAAGTGCTGGGCAGGATACAGAGGGCTAGGCTCATTATCAAAGCTGAGAAGTACCAGGTAGCCATAGCTGAAGTGGCATACCTTGGGCATGTTGTAGGCCGGGGACATCTCTGTGCTAACCAAATAAAAATAAAGGTGATCAAGGCATGGCCCAGACCAGAAATGCAGAAGCAGGTCAGGAGTTTTCTAGGGACAGCAGGGTACTATAGGAAATTTGTACCCAATTACAGTGCCCTCGCTGCTCCCCTATCTGACCTGATAAAGAAATAGATGCCTAAGAAAATTACCTGGGAACCAGCCTGTGAAAAAGACTTTACCAGACTGAAGGAGGCACTGTGCAGTGCTCCTGTATTGATAAGTCCTGACTATAACAGACCCTTTATAGTCCAGACTGATGCCTCAGACATGGGTATTGAGGCAGTACTGAGTCAGACATCCAACCAAGGGAAAGATCACTCTGTAGTGTACCTGAGCAAAAAGTTACTTCCCAGGGAGCAGGCTTACTCTACTGTGGAAAAAGAGTGTCTTGCCATAGTGTGGGCCCTAAAGAATTTAGAACCATACTTATATGGGCAGCATTTTGAGGTACAAACTGGCCACAACCCCCTGGTTTGGCTGACACAAATGGGAAAAACTAATGGTAAGCTATTAAGATGGAGTCTTGTCTTGCAAGGGTATGACATGATGATCTTTCATAGGGCTGGAATGACCAATCAGAACACAGATGGCTTATCGCGTCTATATGAGGAGTTAACTGACTTGGGAAGTTCATCCCATGCAGGGGACAGAGCTCCCAAATTCAGTCTAGGTGGGGAGGGCTGTGGCGCTTGGCCACTTGGTTATGATTATTGCATGTTGATTGCAATATAAAATATAGTAGGTGATTGTCTCACAAAAGACAGCCAGTGCTTATGGGTGCTCCACCCCACCCCAGGTGGCAGAGAAGCTACAGGATATATTAACCTGAAACCAGGAGGTAATTAAAAGACCAGAGAAACTTAATTAAGGGTCTCCTGTTTGTCTTAATTAGAACTGACACAGCTGCCAGGATATAGGGCTCATAAAGTTTTATGCTTCCTATAGGAAGAACATTTTATACCAACCTGGTGTTAAAAGCTGTAAAACCCTTTGATATGCCTTGGGAATAGGAACTACACCAGATCAAAGAGAAAATGTTTAATTAAGGAGTCCTATTTAGGAAGTGGAATTTTTGCTGATGTCACATTATTTAATATACCTCCTGATAGGACATCCTGTTTGTATTTTTTTTATATTCTAAAAGGAGGAGCTAGATGACTCACAGAAGGGGTGTGGAGAGACACAGTTTAAACTAATACTGGCATCTGATCTTTTTGATATATTATCTTGGAACTCTAGAGAAAGACACACAGCTCTGATAAGCAGTTAAACAAATAATACATTAGACAGAAAATATCTGAACTGTATGTTGGTAGGAGTTTGTAGTTTTCTTTGCTTGTCTTTTAAGTGATTGTATGCTCTTTGATATATTGTTCTGTGTTTACATTTTTCATATATTCATCATCTTTTTAGTAAAACCTATCATTTGAAAGACTGGGTGTGTCTGCCAGTTCTTTTTTTTGCATGTGACGTATAGATGGTTAAGTCTGTCGAAACTGTTCTAGAGCTTGATAGTGTTACCAAACTGGGAAAAGGTAAGAATATACCTAAAGTCTTTTATAGAGTTTTAAGGGTTCATTTTGGAAGCCTGGCTTGGTGCCCCTGGTGAAAGATTGTGCCACAATCCCTAAAGACAGTACGTATCTGAGCCTGTACATTGGGTACACTAGCATAAGGTTCACAGTTTGAATCCCCAGAACTTGAGACTAAAGGTGATTCGGACCCAAAAACAGGTTACCATGTCTGTTACCTGTTCATATTACTGTGCTCAGAGGTTGACACTGTGGGAGCAGAAGGCCTGACCTGCTGAGTGCGTTTGTGACATTTATTACACATTGAGGTGCAAGCTGTGGGCACCCAGTTCTGTTATGAGCTGATTAAACAATGCAACAAGTGTATGCATGTTTATATTTCCTTTAAAACCAGACTGATGCATGTTTAATATTGTGTATCTGCAGCACTGAGGTGGGAAATTGTATATGCCTATGCAATAACTAGATTTTGGATTTTCCTAGCCTAGTTCTGCAGACAAGTTCAAAAATAGTCTTGTGCAATGTCATGAATAATCTGTTGGGGCTCCCAGTGCTGCAAAGACTAAACACCGTGCTCTGAGTCCAGGATGATGTGCCCACCTTCTGGGAAGCACAGACTAGCCTGTCATGCACCGATAGTTTATGTCAGATATGCTCATGTAAAAAAAAAAAAAAACACTCCCCCAGAATGGCATAATAGGTACAGGTTTTAATAGTGCCAAGCCACATGGGTACCTGGCTCCTCCATACTGTTTCCTACTTAGAGCCTAGTGTGTGCTGTACTGTGTGTGTGAAGCCTTCTCTGGTACTGTAGGCTTGGAGACACTGCAGGGATTCCTGTGTATTGCAGGACAATGGAGCAGTCTACAGTGAAATTCATACTATTGACTGGTTATCAGTGGCAGTGGAGCATATTAAGATATGAAGTCAGAGTCATACTTCTTAACTGGCATTCATGACCCCTCTCAAATTACTCCGTCCCTCATCAGTCCCACATGGGAAAGGTAATGCTCACACATAGTAGGTACTGTAAAAATAGATTTTTAAAATACAAAACTCATAATATATTAATTTTCTCAATCAAAATTAGACTGCAGAATTAAAGTACAAATTTCCAGTGTTCTAAGCTCACTAGCAAGTCTCACTATGTGTAGTCAAGCAGCTCCTGCTACCAACTTAGACCAGCAAATAGTAGCACTTTTAACCTAATCTGAGCCTTAAAGGAACTAGTAAACATTTTTTTTTTTGGGGGGGGGGGGAAGCAGTGCTACTACTGGACAAAACTGTAATCCTCTTGACAAAAATCTATACTCTTCCCCTGTCTGAGCTTGCATATCCATGTTTCATGATGCATCCCTCATTATGAGAGCCAGTGTCTCACAGTTCAATTGTCTTTGTGCCACATTTAAGCAACAAAAAATTGTAAGGCATGAGTGGAGTTTATCACAGTTTTATAGGCCAGAGCTATACAACATTTCATCCTTAGACACTAGAACAAGAATTGCCTTCTTGAATATCTTTTTTGTGAATCTACCTGGCTTTCGACAATCATGAATAAATCACAGTATTTACGACTAATCCAGTTTATTGCCAAAAACGTATGACTTATTCATGATTATATGAGGTGAGCCCCTTGCAGCCAATCAGCTCACACATGTTCATAAAACTAGGGTTATTTTATTTTATTTATTTAGTTTTTGTTGACCGGGTAAGTGCACTAGACAAATTCTGCCTATTTTCAGGCATGACCCGGGGGAGGGGGATACAGATGAATGCCAACTGACTTTGAACCAGATTAAGCTGTTGGTGGTATTTTAGTGAATGGGGGAAATCTGGCCAGGGAACCGGGGAAATTCCCCTACTCTTTTTGAGAAGTGCCATGGGATCTTAAACATCCACCTGAACTACCACCAGAACAGGCAGATGGGACCTCAGTTTAATATCTCATCCGAAGGACGGCACCCCACCCTCATGCTGCACTGCAGTGTCAGTACTGGAATATTAACCCAAGTGCCTGGTGTGGGGATAGAACCCACAGTCTTCTAATCTCCAGGCCTCAGAGGTGAGTGTGCTACCTGCTGAGCCACTGACACTGCAATTACCAGCATCAAAACTTTATCTTCTGGCCACCAATGTGATAAGGGTTCAAGTTTCACTAAAGTATGCATCTTTATTGAGGCAGCTCTAGGGCAACTTAAAGGAGCAGTGCAATGAAATATGTTTTTCCCAAAAAAGCCAGTTTCAGCTACAATAAAGAAATATGCTAGCATACTTGCCAAATGAACTTGTCTAGGTGCCTCTTATGCTGGGCACCATAAGTCTTTTTTTCAGTCCTAATCCTTGCTAGGTCTACAATGCTATTTCTATGCAAAATGTGGTGGCCATCTTTTTTGGGGGAGGCGGAATCAATTAAAACATTTATAAAGTACTCAGATTTCAGTGGAATTACAAAATTGTACCACCAATAAAACAGGAAGATGCCTGGAGTCTTGTATAGTGATTTAGTTGCACTGCTGCTTTAAGCTTTGCAGAAGAAAGATGAAGGCATGTGGGGGTGTTTTTGTCAAATGTTTGGCTTTGGTTCTGCTTCTTATCTTTGCTCAAAATCCATACCTCATTTTAGGAAAGAAAATAATGAAAAGAAAAATGGTATATTGATGTTTTGCCAGAAATACTTTATTACTGAAAAATTATATGAAGAAATATTTTCCACTTACAAATACTGCTGCTTTTGACCTATAAGGCTCTACATGGGTTGGGTTTGGGCTACCTAAAGGAGCTTCTACATCCCTACACCCCATCTCGGTCTCTGAGATCAACCAGAGAGGCTCTCCTGGAGGTCCCCAGAGCTAGATTAAAATCTTACAGTGACCGGGTGTTTGAACTGATGGCCCCGATCCTCTGCACCAACTGTAGAGTTATGTAAAAAATATCTTAAAACTTAAAACTTTCCTGTTTAAACACACTTTTGGGACCTGAGAAATTTATTTTAAGTCATTTTAGATAGCCTGGGAATTAGTCAGTTTTAGATTTTAATTGGGTTTATGTGTAATGTTTTATTTATTGTATGTTGACTACTTCCTGTTTGCTGTGTATCCTTATTTGTTGTAAAGGCACCCTGAGCCCATGGGGAAGGGTGCCTGAAATAAATAAACTCTTCTACTACTATAAATTAACTCTACTACTAACACTATAAATAAACTCTACTACTACTACTACTACAAGAGGTGACAAAGAAGAAGAATAGTTGAGTTGACAGGTTTGGTTTGGATAGTAGGTATGTGTGGGGTGGGTGGGGTGGGAGTGAGGATTTTATAAAATAAATGGCAGCATATGTTTAGAATTAATGGGGAATCAGAGGTAGTAGAACATGAAAGCTGACAGAAATTGTTTCCTGAAATCATTTTCATAGGCAGTGGTATCTCAGTGCTAAATTCTGCAACATGAGGCTTAAGAGTTGCATGTGGCTCTTTCGCTGTGTTCATGCTGTTCGGCACCCCCTTATCTCACAATGGTCCTGCATTCATGTTTGTCAGCATCACTCCCACTGAGTTCCATTTTAAAGGGATTTGGAACATTAAGTTCTGTTTTTTCAATTTCCTTCTACATAGGTCTATCTTTTAACAGTCATGAACATGCAGTATCACTTACTGGGCCAACTAGACATAGTCAAGCATGGGTAAGTGGGTCATTGGTACTTCAATATACCCCATATTTTAATGTGATATCAATATCACCAGCTGTGTTGTAGACCTTGAACAGTGGTAGCAAAGCCAGTGAACCTTCAAAAGCTTACTGCAGAACTGCCCAATAGCCTAATAGTAGGGTTGCATATTAATAAGTCAGCGACCCAGGTTGAAGCTAAAGCCAGAGGTATTACACATCAAGTGGCAAAATCAGTGACAAAAATCTACTTGGAGGCCTTATGACGCTGTATGGCTGCTTCTTGGTAACCAAAGGAAAGCAGTTTGCAGTGCAGGGCATCATCATCAGGGCTTTAGATGCCAGTGATCTGATGCAGAGGCACCAGACTGCAAACATTGCAGTTGTGTTGTATTTATGCAGAGCAGGTTGGGCCTGACTGATGTGCTTACCTATCCACCCTACCATGATTAAGATACTTGAGCCCCAGGTTGGGGGGCAGTATTAGAACAAAGGTAGGAGAACATAGCAGGAATGGCCAGCATGAGGACATCCCACCCTGTACCACAGACACTAAGTTATGCCAATTCTGTTGTCCTCCCCTTTATCCCTTAACAGATGCTGGTGACAGTGTCTACTTTCTTTTGATCTAACCCCCATATCAGATATTTGAGTGTGTGTGCAGGGGACAGCATGGTGAAACAACCACAGTTTCTTCAAGATGCTATATAAAGGTTGAAGCATGAAGCAGGTGGTGGTTTCTTGAGCATAGCAGCCAACTTTTATTTTTCCTGGGGGCCCTTACAAAATGTCTGGGAGGTCTGGGGGCTGCCAAGGCCTCCAGCAGCTCTAGGGTTTTTTGGTGCTCTGTAGTGCATTTTGAGGTGTTTACTGATGAGATAGCACAGCATAACAAACACCATTTCAGTGCTATCACATTACCCAAATTCGCCTATTTTTTTATTTTGTTACTCACCACCTTGACCTACTGCCCAGCTAGTGGTGGTATCACTCACCTACCTTTCTCCCTCCCCACAGTTACTGATGGGACCTCTGATGGTGTCACTCACCTACCCATCTTGACCAACTCCCCAGTAAGTGTTGCAGACACTAGGGGTGTCACTCACCTACCCTTCCCTCCTTACCGGCTATCGCCATATCTTCTGATGTTGTCACTCTCCACCTTGACCCACTCCCAGCAACTGCTGCAGATACTGGTGCCATCCCTCACCTGGTGACATTTTCTGCAGTATAACCCCCAAATATTTTTTCAGAAAAATGAATTTGCCAAAAATATTGTCTGCCATTTTATTAAAATGCCACCCACTTCTCACAGGCCAGGAATACATTTTCCTGTCATATCTCTGGTGGTCTGTGGAAAGTGGGTGACATTTAATAAAACAGATATAATGTGTACTGTCTAAAGCCCTCTGGCACACAGTAGGAGTATGCAAAAATGAAGATGCATCCTGCCCTGTTATGAAATGAAGCAGTTCTTAACCTAAGCACACAATAGTTTGGGAGCTTTAACTTTCTCCAAAAAAGCAGATAACCACAATTAGCAAACTTCATACACAAACCACATAACATAAGATACCAGCATCACATCACCTTCAAAACACACAGATACTGTATACTGTACTGTATTGTTGTAAATACATTTCAAAGTCCCATAAAAAAGCAGAAAACAGCCACCCGCCCACCCAGCCTTCTAGGTTTATGAGGTGTGATATGCTATGGGAGCTCAAACAAGTACAAAAGAAAAGCAGACCAGTCACTACAGCAAACACCAATGTTTTGTAAAATCTTATTTTACTTCATAATTGCATAATCTTTCAAGTAACTGGCCACCAATAAAATGGTTAATGTTGACTCATCAAGAATAGAAGAAAAGGCAAAAAAACTGATGGGTGCCATGACCCATAACAACCTATGTAGGCAATAAAAAGGCAGAGCATTCCTTCTCCTAAATGTAAACACAAAAACAAGGTGCTACATCAGCATGTGGTCTGAAAGCAAAACAAAATGGTTATATGAAGTGCATGCCAAAAATAGAGTTAAAAATCTATGTTTCAACCTTAGGGCTTTTTCAGGAAATTTCTAAAAGTAAAAAAAAAGTTAGTGTAGAGGGGAGGTTAAATAAGGGATATATGTGTGGGGATTTTACCTCCACTCTACACTAACTTTGTTTTTTTCTCTTTTAGATATTTCCTGAAGAAGACCTAAGGTCAAAACATAGATTTTGAACTCTATTTTCTATTTCCAGCGTGCATTTAATATTACCATTTTGCCTTGTCCTAAAAGCTTTGCCTCTGACAGCGTCAGTAAACCTATTGTATTGTTTTTGTCTCTTTTTATTTCAGCAATCAAACTTCAGTCCCAGTGCAGAGCCATCCTGTTAACCCCAGCACCAGTGAGCTTAAGCTTTATTGTAAGTGCCAGTGCCAGTCACTCCTGATGGTCATCGGTGACACATGGGGCTTTCCTGTGTTATTGAAACACAGAAACATAGAATTTGATGGTAGATAAGGATCGCTTGGCCCACCCAGTCTGCCCATTTCCCTACCTAATGGATAAGCTGCAGATCCTAGTTAACCAGCAGCCTACTTCTTCCTACCCCAACCCCCTAGCATTGCCTTATGACTGTCCCATGCATGCTTGAATTCCACCACTGTTTTTGACTCCACAACCTCCTCAAGAAGGCTGTTCCATGCATCCACAGCCCTCTCTGTGAAAAAAATACGTCCTTACATTACCTCTGAGCTGCCCCCCTTCTATATTCAAATTGTGTCCCTTGCTCTTGCACTCCTCTTTTTTTGAAAGATGCTACCCTCTTGGACTTTGTTGATTCCCTTGAGGTACTCAAAAGTTTCTATCATGTCCCCTCTCTCCCTCCTTTCCTCAGGGCTATACATATTAAGCTCCTTAAGTCTCTCTTCATATGTCTTCCAGTGCAGACCCTGCACCATTTTAGTTGCCCTCCTCTGGACAGCTTTCATCTTGTCTATGTCTTTGCAGGGACTGGGTCATTGCATGCAAATGGCTCCTGAAACATTTGGTTTGGGGACATTGAGTGTGTGCATATCAGGCACCAACTACCAAGAAACAAGTTCAGCAGTAGCAATGTTCTTACCAGTTGTAGAGGATAGGAATCCATTATTAAGAACATAATTATGATTCTGCCATAAATTATTACAGAATCATAATTATGTTCTGGTGGGCAAGCATATTTATTCAGGCAGATTGGTGTTCACTACAGTAACAGTAATCCTGACCTTCCTTGCTTCATTTCTATTTCTATGTGCTGCTGGTTAAGTTGCCCCACCTATCCCCAACCTCCTGTAGGAGGTTTATAGTACCACTGGGCTGCTATCTGAGCAAATATATATTAGGCATAAACATAAACAGGAACTTAACTTCCTGTGCTCCCCACCCACATGTCCTACCTGGAAGCCATTTTCCTAACTTCTCTGATTTAGCTGCCTTTTCCTCTCAGATTCCTCTTTGGGCAGCTTTCTGATTCAGGCCGGCTCCCAATCCTGGGCCTCTGAAGCCAGCTGCTGATGCTCCACTTGTCTCTACCACTACTGCCCTGCTGCCCATGGCATGGGGTATCCCTGACCATTCCACACCACTGCCACGGCCCTCCGCCATGTGGTCACCCTCCTCGCCTGCTGGCCTGAGGGAGTGCTTAGGTGGGAGATAGCCCGACAGGGTCCATGCATGCCATCTCAAATCTGGACTCCAGCCGGAGAGTGATGGAGAGGGAGCAACTCATGAGTGAGGGACACCTCGAGAAAAAGAAACCATGTCTGCACTGTTTCACTAAGGATGGCTGTTGGCTGAGCAAGAAACTTTCAAGGTAGGAAACTAACTGCCATCATAGCAGTGCCAAATTCCAATCCAGATGAAATGGCAGCATCTGATTGGTCAGATCCTTGCTCACTTGTCCTCCAATCATGCAACTTCACAGACACAGCTTGGCTGGGTTGGCAGCCAGGGAGGGCAGGCAGTTAAAATTAAAATGCTGGTATGTTGGTTGGCTGATGAGTTGAAATGGCATTCTGGTCCTTTCTGCTGTAAAACTTTAACCCTGTATCTGCTGCAACTCTGTAAATTCTTGGGGGGGGCAGAGACCCTACCTAATCTTGCTGGTGGGGCTTCAGCCCCTCAGTCCCCCTGTAGTCTGTGCCTATGTCATTGGGTGGGATAGGAGACTGTGGAGATGTAAGAAGGGCCCAGCCATGGCATGCAAGGGCATACATCTGCAAGAAAGAGTACATTTTTTTTTTAAATATCTTGCCCCAAATTCTTTTTTTTTTTAATTTTAATTTTAATTTTCTTTAAAAAGATCTTAGTCATCATACAGTGTAGTATAGGTACATAGGTGATAAAGTAGCTGTATTGTACAGTCACATCTCATAGGACCACTGAGCAATACATTTTTTAAAACCACTGTCAAGCTGTATAAAGATAAGGCAAGAGGAGGAATTGGAAACATGAGAAACACTAATTGTAAGTTTGTGGGCAGGCATTTTTTAGTATACAGCAACCCAGTGCAGTACCTTCCCAATCCCTATGAGACCCCATGGCCTGAGCCCCCCACTTCATAATTTTGCTTCCAAAGAATCAAATGAAAGAAATTATTTGGATCCCCACCATTATGGTACAAAATCTGGGTATTGCTCCAACTGAAAGTGAGTCCATTTACTCCATCTATTTGTGAAACCCCTCATTCGATTATTTAGTTTAGCTGTTTTCTGTTCTAATCTGCATACTTCATAAGCCAGTTTTCACCAGGTTTCTCTGGTCAGTATATGTTTAGTAAACAAAAGTCTGGTAATCACTTTTTTGGCAATCAGGACCATAAGTACAATAAGTTAATATTGTTCCCCATTCAACTTGAGGCCTACGGAAGGGGTTGCAGTTAGGATAAGGTTGGTGAAAATAAATCAGGTATCTGAAAGGTATCATTCAATTCAGAGATAATCTCAGACCAGTATTCCCTTAACAAGGGGCAGGACCATAAAATATGCATCTCCCTTGCTGGATGAAAGCTACATCCTTTCCAACACTCTGCCTGATCCCCCTCCCTGTACTTGGCCATGACAGCTGGGGTTCTAAAGTAACATAGTCTGGTTTTCCATGCAAATTCCCTACAATATATTGTGGATGAGACCTTAGAGTAAGGAACGGTGGCCTTCTGCCAGTTCTCTTCATCGATCTGTATCCTAATGTATTTTTCCCAGGGTTGTCTGATAAGATCCAGGGGATTGGTATCTTTTATTCATAGTGCCTGATAGAGGTGACTGATAAGGTGTTTCTGGATATCCCCACTCAGGTGTTGTCTAATCAGACCAACCAGAAGAGAAGGGGACGCCACCGCAGAAGAAAGGGATTCCTCCTGGGTCGATAAGCACTGTCTAAGTTGTGTGTAGATATGGTACTAGGTGGCGGGCAATTTGTATGTAGATTGTAGGGAGACAAAAGAGAGTAAGCTAAATGGGCCTACAATTTGAAACACATAGCATAAATAATAGGATTTCCAATCCTGCACTAGAGAAACCAATCTTGGAGAGTTTAGAGATATATTATGAGCTAGCATAGAGAGGTAAAGCCTCTCAAAAGTGGTGAGAATATGTCGGTCAACTACAAACCATACCTTAAAATGTTCCCTTGTGAATTGCATAAACTTCTGTGGGGTAAACATCTTAGGGGATATGCCAGAATATAGGAGGGGAAGCCTTCTAACTGATCGATGGCTACCTCAATGTCCTTCCAATACATGTATAAGATTCAGAAACATGTAAAAGGACAGTTCGTAGCTGCACTGCCTGTGCGTATTTCTTAAGATTCAGAATGCTCAGGCCACCTCGTATTCTAGACAATTGTAATATATTGTACTTCAATCTGGGTGGTTTCCTTCCCCCAAAGGAATCCAGAGATTAATTTATCCCATGCTGTGAAATATACATTGGTAGGCATAATAGGGAGGGTTTGAAGAGAAAAAAGGATTTGAGGAAGGATATTCTGTTGGATGGCTTCTGCCCTGCTAACCAACCCAGTCGAGAGGTGTGACCATTTTGATAAGTCAGCTGTTATTGTTTGGATGATCTGTTCAAATTTAACAATTTCTATATGTAACAATCGAGATGGGATTTTAATTCCTAAGTAGCACATTTCTACCCTGCTCCACAGAATGGAAAGGCATCCTTCATAGGTCTAGATGGGGTGAAGGAGTAATTTAAAACTTCCATCTTTGAACCATTTATCCTGTACCCTGACTGGTTTCCAAATAATTCTAACTGATCCCACACTGCCAAGATAGAGGTTTCTGGAGAAGTAACTGTTAGTAAGATATCATCTGCAAAGAGTGTGAGTTTATATGCCCTACCCCAAGGGGTATTCCCTCAATATTTGCTAAATTCCTAATATGGGCTGCAAGAGGTTCCAAGTACAAAGCGAACAGTAGGAGAGACATAGGGCAATCTTGTCTGGTGCCATGGGTCAAGGGAAAGGGAGGGTGCTAGAGAGCCATCTAATTTAAGGTATGCCACAGGTGATTGGTACATGTGTTGAATCTGAGAATTAAATTTGTCTGGGAAGGTAAAGCGTTTCAGTACCACCCATAGGCAGGGCCAAGAGACCCGGTCAAATGCCTTCTCGGCAAAGGAGGCAAAGTGGCAAGCATTAAGGATGCAATACTTACAGGCAAAGTGGGCAAGCATTAAGGATGCAATACTTGAAGGAACATCCCATTGTGTTAGAGAGAAAAGGAAGTGCAAAAGAAGAAGGAAATCACTTTGGTTCTCAAATACAGTAGCAGAAAAGGTCAGAACCAAACGGCTGGCCTTCAGGAAATATGAGGGAACACAGTGGGATGAAGATAGGGAGGCACACCAAACTGCCCAAAGGGAAGCAGGGAAGGCAGTAAGGCAGGCAAAGTCCCAAACTGAGGAAACACTAGCACAAACAATAAAAGAAGGTGACAAGACTTTCTATAGATACATTAGTGAAAGGAGAAAGTCCAGAGGGGGGTATTGCTAAGCTCAAAGGAGAAAAGGGGGCATGTGAGGAGGGGGACCCTGTAAAAGCATCTATCCTAAATAAATACTTTTGCTCAGTATTTACTGAAGAGAAGGTAGGGCAGTATCCACAGCTCAGCACTATGGACACAGGGGGGAAGGAGGTGAGCACTACTCCCTTCACAAAAGAAAGGGTCCTACAAGAGCTCGCTAAGCTCAGGATGGACAAGGCAATGGGACCTGATGGCATACATCCCAGGGTACTAAAGGAGCTAAGGGTGGAACTAGCAGAGCCATTAGCAGAACTGTTTAGTGAGTCTTTGAACACAGGAGAGGTCCCAGAAGACTGGAGTAGGGCTCATGTGATCCTGCTCCACAAGAGTGGTAGCAGAGAGGAGGCAGGGGACTACAGACCAGTCAGTCTTACCTCAGTAGTGGGCAAGATTATGGAGGCACTCCTTATGGAAAGGATAGTGCAACACCTGGAATCCATAGGGGCACAGGATCCAAGACAGTATGGGTTTACAAAAGGGAAGGTCCTGTCAAACTAATCTCATAGATTTCTTTGACTGGGTAACCAGAGTGGTGGACCAAGGGGGAGCAGTTGATGTGACCTACCTTGACTTCAGCAAAGCTTTCGACACTGTTCCACATAGAAAATTGATAAACAAGCTGGGTAGGGTCAGGGTGGGTCAGAAGTTGGTCAACTGAGTGGCAAACTAGTGGACAGGCAGAAAACAGAGTGGTGGTAAATGGTATGCAGTCAGAAGAGATGCAAGTCACAAGTGGGGTACCTCAGGGATCAGTCCTGGGGCCAGTTCTCTTCAATATCTTCATTAGTGACATTGCAGATGGACTAGAGGGTAAGGCTTGTCTGTTTGCAGATGACACCAAGATCTTCAACAGAGTAGATGATCCAGATGGGATGAGCAGAATGAGAAGAGATCTGGATAAACTAGCATAATGGTTGAAAGAGTGGCAACTGGGATTTAATGCAAAGACGTGCAAGGTCATGCACATAGGGAAGAGAAATCCTTAAGCCACCTATAAGCTGGGAGGGGAGTTGCTGGCAGTCACAAGGGAAGAAAGAGACTTGGGCATCATCATCACCGATGACCTGAAATCATCCAAGCAGACCTCTAAAGCAGGAGCTAAGGCTAAGGGGGATGTTAGGGTGTATTAGTAGGTGTATCACAAGTCGTAAGAGGGAGGTAATAATCCCTCTTTACAAAACACTGGTTAGGCCCCATCTGGAGTACTGTGTGCAGTACTGGAGGCCACAACTTCACAAGGACATTAACCAAATTGAGGCAGTCCAGAGAAGGGCAACCAAAATGGTGCAGGGACTACATCAGAAGACATATGAGAACAGATTAACAGAGCTCAATATGTATACTCTAGAGCAAAAGAGGGAGAGAGATGATATGATCGAAACATTCAAACACCTTAAGGGCATTAACAAGGTGAAAGAGTGTAACATGTTTCAATATAAAAAAAATAGCAAGACAAGAGGACACAGCATGAGATTAGAGGGAGGTTGATTAAGGGGTAATGTGAGGAAGTTCTTTTTCACAGTAAGGGTGGTGGATGTCTACCTCAGGAAGTGGTGGCTATGAATACAGTGCAGGGCTTCAAACAGGCATGGGAAAGGCATAAGGGAGCAATACAGATGAGTATGAATAGATAGGCCACTGACAGCAAAGGACGATGGCACATTTATAAGGTAGAAAAAGAAATGGGCAGACTGGATGGGCCTTGCGGTCCTTATCTGCCATCAGCTTCTATGTTTCTATGTCTGTTTGTAAGGCCGAGAAGGACTAAGGGAATTTGCCTGCGGGAGGCGTAGTCTATAAGTAACAACACCCGATGGATGGCATCATGAGCCTGATGCTTCATAATCAAGCCTACCTGGTCCCTGTCCACATGGTGGGAAGGAGACCATCTATTCTGTGAGCTAAAAGAGACAAATAATTTATAATCTGTATTTAGTTTTGAAATTGGGCAATATGATCCCATCTGAGTAGCATCTTTACCCGGTTTGGGAAGGGCTGCTGTCTCCGCATATCTCCAAGATGGTGGTGTCAAGCCTCCCTCTTGAATTTCTTGAAAAGCTTTAAGTAATGGTGGGACAAGAGTTTTATTCCATTTTATATAAAACTCCGCTGGGTACCCATCAGGTCCTTGTGCCTTCTGAGTCTTAGTTAATTTAGGTGTGGTCTTAATTTTTTCTGCTATAGTGGGGCATAGCAGTCCCTCTGCCTCTGCCTGTGAAAGTCGTGAGAGGGTATTTTTTTAGATATTGTGTGATCTGCGAAGGAGATGAGGTGATCTCCTCCATGTAGAGGTTCTTATAATACGTGTCCATAGCCTGTCTAATAGCTGTTGGGTGTACAAGATATTTTTTATTTTGGTGATCATATAACTTGGTAACATTTGCTCGATGCCTCATCCCTCATAGCCGTCTGGCCAGATATCTGGTCCCTCTAGGCCCCTTCTTGATATTTAAGTTTTAAATACATTAACTGCTATTCTATCTTTTGGTACTCCAGTTTTTGCAATTTTTGTTTAGTAAGCTGAAGCTGGGGTTTCAGGCTCATCACCCCTGCCCGACCCAGGCTTGTAGCAGAGTTGGGGTAGCGTGTAGTTTTGTTTGTAAGGCCTCCCTTGTTTTTTTTCTTTTTAGCTGAGTATTTAATAATCTCTCCCCTGAGTACTGTTTTAAGAATATTCCACTGTATAGCTTGAGCAGTCTTTGCTGAATCATTATGTGTCAGTATCAAGGGAACCATCCAATTTACCAAGTGACTGAATTCTGGATCTTGAAAATAAGATAGGTTAAAACGCCAGAAGAAATGTTTTTTGGGTTTATCTAGAGTTAGCTTGAGTAGGAGGGGGGCATGATCCGAAAGGATTGAAGCTCCTCCTGAGATATCCTGTGCCATTTCCAGGTGTTCTGCAGGTACAAAATAGTAGTCTAACCTCAGCAAGGTATTGGTCTTGGAAGACTAATGAGTTTACACCCTAATTGAGGGAAAAAAATACCACCATATATCAATCAAGCCTAATGCGGGAAGGGTTGTTTTCAAATATTTTTGTATTGAGGAGGCTGTATGCCTGGATGGTTTTGAAGTATCCATTGTGGGGTTTAAAGTTACATTAAAATCTCCACCTATTATATAGAGGCCTTTTGCTATAGAGAGAAAATCATCCAAGAATTAATGGGCCACTGGAGTTGAACTACCCGGGGGAAATATTCTGAGTCCAGGGTCACCTGGGTATAATATAATAGGTGCACCATTATAACATATCTACCCTAATTTTCAATTATTTGGTTTTGCAACTGAAATGGGACCCCATGAGGGACTAGGATTGCAACTCCCCATCTGCATCCAGAGGGGTGGGAAGAGGCCAGTACAGTATTAAATCCCCATGATTTAAGCTTAGCATGCTCTGATTGGTGAAGGTGTGTCTCTTGGAGAAGAATAATATCAGGGTTGTCCCTCTTAAAAAATTGAAGTAACCTTCTCCTCTTAATAGGATTGTGGATGCCATTTACATTAAATGACAAAACACGAGATGGGCTAGCCATTTCTGAGGGTGTAACAGTTAGTTATACAGTAGAGTAAAAGTGACTTCCCATATTTCTCCCTCCCCTCAGGTAGCAATTGGGAGTATATAGAATATCTCCACTGCCTTCTTTGAGTCCCATAGAGATTCTTCATGGTACCTTCAGATAATAAGCTAATGATCATCTGGGTCACTAAGACCGTGTCCCAGTGTATATTGTGAACAGGACCCAAATTCTTACAGTGGCACTGGTACCAGTGAATCAGCCATGAATGTTTTCCATAATAAAATGACACCTCCAGCACATAACAGAAGAATACTAAGTAAGCACAGAACATGTTTAGAAGACTGAGTGCTTTTGGCATCATCAACAGATATGGAATTACAGTTTGTTCTAGACAGTTTGCATGAAATGTCTGCAAGAACTATGAAGTCTAATTCCAGTGGAATGCCACAATCAAACATTGCACATATGCCAGCAAATATAAAAGAGAGGAATAGAGGAAAATCTTTTCTCAACTTGGAAATAAACTGGGCAAAGAAAACTGCTTTGCTTTCATGGCCTGCACATCTAGCCAGCTTCACTGGAATCCTGTAGTTGTTTTGTAGAGAAACACATTTCCCAGAAAGGGAGTTTGTTTAGGATGCACTTTTGAAAATGGCCATATATTGCTGCCATTCTGTATTCCAGATTCAGGACCCGCTGTTATCTTCATAAGACAATAAAGAACCACATACAGATAAGTATGTGGAATGTGGTGGATTCCTTGTTTTACTTGTTATTCTACTACAGTAGATCTGCTTACTGTGATTCTCTTCTGCTTGATGAATCCATATATATCAAGGACACATCACAGCTGGCATTTGTGGACCTTTCTGTGTGGTATCCAAAACTAAGTCACAAGTGAGCCTCTCCTTTACCCACCACACAGACAATGTTGTAAAGACAACCAACACCAGAATTGGTCTTCTTTACAGACACAGATACAATATGATCCCTACAGCCGTGTCTCTGGCTGTCAATAGCTCTATAATCTCTGTTACAGACTATGGGCTAATTGTGTACAGTGCAGCTACTGATACAACTCTAAAATGGATCAGAACTGCCCTCAATAAACCTTATAGGCTTGCCCTGGGGGCACACAGGCTCACTCACACCTGCAAACTTTATTCCTAGTGTAAGTGGCTTAATCTTCAGGGGAGGATGAAATACCAGACCTGACTGCTTAGGAAATAAATCTCTCCTCAGTCTATCTCCTCAACCCATTACAGACCTCCTTAAACCTGCATCTACTGTAACTCATGCCAGACCAGAGGAAAAACACAAAATACTCAACATATCCCTTTCTGCCACACGGCACTTGCCCAGAGAGCCTACGCTTACAAGGCACCCCTCTGGCACAATGAACTACCCCCAGAAGTACCGAATGTGCCTAAGCTAGAACTTTCAAGAAATCCCTACTCAAACACCTGACAGTACTCAGTTCCTATGACTGCAGTTTCTAACCTACCGCCACCCCCCTTCTGTCTCTCCACTCCCTGACCACCCTGCCCCCATTCACCTTCCCCTTTTTCTTCAGTCATTCCCCATATTCTCTTACCTCCCCTCATGTTTCCCTCTCTTCCCAACCCTCACCCCCTGTCACTACTCATTCCACCCCATGTAATTGTCTCCTCTCACCATCCCCTTCCATCACCCCTTGCTCACCCCTGCCAATAATCACTGACAAGGACACCTCTGTCTGCACTATGTTTTCTACACCTACCCCAGCCTCTCCCCTTTTACCCTTTATATGAACAGTCTGGCTTCTCCACTATCTACCCTCTCCACCTCTCCTCACATAGTCCTGTGACCCAGCGCCATTGCTCATCAAAATTGTCATGAGTACTGTCTGTACTTCATCATATGAACTGATGCACTTGCTTGTTGTATAAGTACAGTTTCTTTTTGCGTAGCTTTTCCTCTCCGTATCCATAGGATTTCACCAACAATTGTAAATTATGTGTTGTACTTGACTATGTCTATACCTTATGTTTTTTATTCTGTATGTACTAATTGTTTGAACCTTACCTGACATGGAACCTTTGTAAAAGGACTTTTAGCTCAAAGGTGTAACTTTGAGATGACAAATAAATAAAAAATAATAAGTAATGAGTTACTAAATATTTTGCCCTTAAAACTACAAAATTATAGAATCATAACATGTCTTCTCTCATGGAAGGTTTGAAGCAGAAGCAATCCATGTATACAAACATATGAAATTGCCAGCAGAAACAGGTCTCAGTCTATTGAGTCTGCTTGAGTGTGTAGCTAGCACCTCATCTCACAGCTGCCCCTCTGGCCTCCCTATTCCCAGCACCCCTTTATCTTACCCTGTCCCAACCCCTCTTGAAACTGCCCACTGTCTTACAGGACACTATCTCATCTGGTAAAGTGTTCCATTTTTCCACCACTTTTTCAGTGAAAAATGTCTCATCTCCCTCCTGAATCTTCTCCCCTCCTCCAATCTCAGTCAATGCCCTCCTGTGTCCCTCCCCTTTCTTATCTGGAAAATCTCTTCAGTGTTGGTCTTGTTTTTTCCCTTTAGCTGCTTAAAGGTCTTGATCATATCCCCCCATTTCTCCTCTCCTCCAGTGAATACATATTCAACTCTTCCAGCCTATCCTCGTAGGGCTTGCTCTCCAATCCCTGGATCATCTTTGTGGCTCTTTGCTGCACCCCCTCCAACAATGTAATATCCTTTTTCAGGAATGGGTGCAAGCACTGCATGCAGTACTCCAGGTGGGGCCTGACCAATGACCTATTCAGGGGCAGGATAACCTCCCTCCCTCCTTCTGGAGGAGATCCCTCATGCAATACACCCCAGCATTTTGCTACTTTTTGCTGCCAGCTTCTTGCACTGAGCAGAGTTGTTCATTCTCCCTGTAATGATCACTCCTAAACAGACTGTGCACCCAGCATGATAGTCTATATAGTGGGATTGACATTTGAGCCTCACACAGTAGCCTGGTGCAGTATAGCATAATTTGTACACCTCTGCACCAAGCAGGCTGAAGTGTTTGCACCTTGGTACAGGAGGAAAAATGCATCACTGTTGTTATAAACAAATGATACATGGAACTTTGGGGTTAGGAAGCCTTCATTTCTCCCCCCTCTTTACCATTGCTCTGCTCTGAGAGGCCAATAAAGGAAGACACCATGCAACAGTCTTGGTTTATAAAAGACTTTGGCACACTTGACACAACAATTCTAACTATTTACAAATGAATTTCATTGTCCCTAAATTTACATATTTACATTTATGAGCATAAAAAACTTTCACAAAATGGCTCAGAGTGGGTCACCTTAAACCAAATTTTTCTCTGGAATTGATCCTTCTTGATTTGATAAAGCAACCAGCTCTGGCAGAGGTGCCCACTACCACCTTTTTGCCCACTAGGTAGGTGGGTGGGATATCCTCTACAACACACCTCCTATCCTGTCTCTGAAAGAGAGGAGATTCCCCCACACCCTGTCAAACCACTGTACATACATCAGGCCAACAGCAGGGGGAAGGGTAATTATTTTTACTCATACACAGGCTTCCCTGAATGAACCTATATGATGACCACCTTCCATGCCCATACCAGACCACACCCACAGCAAATATGCTGACATTGTTTTCCACAATGTCTTATCTGTCCATTAAAAAATGTATGTTTATAAAACACACTGTACCAAGATCATAGTCCCAAAGTTGTGTAGGCAAGTGGAAAATTATTTACCAGACTCTCTGCTGGTGGTATGCAGGAGTCTAATGCTGGAGGTGCAACAGAGGGGAAGCCTCAGCCCAATCCCAGCTTGTTAGTCCCCATCAAACCCATCCAATTGGTGGGCATCCAATTCTGGACCAGTCCACCAGCCAGCCAGATCCCCAGAATTGCTTGGACCTTCTAAAACCAGAACACTATCACCTACCACCTTGCCATCAGATAGCTTTGGGAAGGCTGAAAAGCTCAGTGGATGCTGGAGAAGGGTGTGTGGAGGTTCCACAAAAACATTTCTCCATCTAAAAGCTTATGTTTAGGAAGCCCCATATCTTCCCCCTCCTTTCCCACATCTCTTCTCAGACAGCCCAAGAGAGGAAGACACTATGCAACACTTTGAGGTTGTAAATGGCTGTAGCATGCTTTACCCAAAAATTCAAACAGTTGCAAGAAAATTCTGTAAATACACATGAGTACATAGTTATCATTTTGGAGTACAAAGACTTTTACAAAATGGCTAGGAGAGGGTTAACTCAAACAAAATTTTTCTCTGGGGTCCATCTTCCCAAATTAGAGAAGGCTACTGACTCTGGCTGCTATACACATTAGGTGGGTGGCTGGGACAACCTCCATGGAGGCCATCACTTCCTCTTCCAGAAAGGAAGAGGACCCCATAAAGCCTGCCTAGCCAACCCTCCACTGCACTGACTTAGGGCTAGCAGTGGGGGAGGAAACTCTTTTGTTCATGCACATGCTCTCCCAAGATAACCCATCTGCCATAATGGAAGCACAGCAATTCCTTTTTTGTGACCCCAACCAAAACTACCTTGAGTCTCGCCATTCATAATCTGGGACTATTCGATGCATGTTCTTGTCCCCAGGTTGAAAATGTCAGAACCAATGGCAAAAACAGTTGGACTCCATATGAGTAGTAAAGCCTCAGGCAACCCACTGTAATCTCTTCATCAACCGCAGTTCCCCTGGATCACCTGATGAAATTCACCATTTGCCTATTCAATATTCTTAGGGTATGTTTAATTCATTTTTGGTCACAAGAATGGCACCAGACAAATGGCAGCAGCATCTTGGACCATACCAAGTGACAGGGGGCATGTCCAAGATTGCACTATAAGAAGGAGCAGTGGAGAACAAAGCAAGGCTCTCTCAGCATCAGAGATAAATACAACTGGAATTAGCACAGATTTTTCTAGCATGTTTGACAGCAAACTTAGGTTTTAAGAATTTTGTTTTCTAATTTTTATTACCCCCCCACACACACACACACACATACACACATGTTCAGCTATGAAATTTGTGGTTTATAAAATGGTATGCCAAGTAAGCCACATGAATAAGTGAAGCTGCTATGGGTAAAAGCATGAATTGACTGAAGCAGTGGTTAAATGAGTTACTGGTGTTACAGTTCTCTACTGTACATTTACTTTCCTTTCTTTAAATTATATGTGTTTTGGAAAGAGAAGAGAAGTGAAGAGAAAAAAATGGAATGGATGCCTTTTGTTAAAACAGAACAAAGGAGGTAAGATTTTACTTATTAGTAAATAAAAGGGAACTAACTTGCAGCTCCAGGAACATGGCTAGATTTTCTTGGTTCCTACATTTGAGAATAGCGGTCAGTAAATGGAACACTAAAGTGGTAACATTTGAGTCTTTAATCCAGCTCAGTTTTTTGTGTTTGGACTTAAATAGGACAGCACTATTTAACAAAAAGGAATTAGAAGCAAAGAGAAGTACAACTTTTGCAACTGGTAATATATTATAAAACTGCTTCATGCCTTTAGCTAAACTATAGTTTCTATCTATTTGAATCTCCTGAGAACAGTTGTCAGTAAATGGAGTATTGGAAAGGTAACATTTAAATCTTTAATTCAGCTCAGCTCATTGTGTATGGACTTAAGTGGGGGAGCAAGATAAAAAAAGAAACAGAAGCAAACAGAAATCTTTTTGAAATTGGCATTATATTATAAAGCTGCTTCTTAACTTTAAATAAGTTAAAAGTTTTTATCTCCTTAAAGCTGCTTTGATAATTATCCCTGCTGGTTTAAAACCATTCTGAATGTGAAGCCTTGAAAGGTGTTAAGATGAATAGGTTTAATCATCATGTTTTGAAAATACTGAATATGGTTATGTGACTTTGAGATCCCAGAGAGTCTGCTGAGAGGTTGCCTGGATATTTAGTGACTAATAGTGGAATGAAGCACTCACCCACCGCAGATGAAGTGCCCACCAAGCTGAAGGCAGTTAAGGAAATTAAGAATTTTTCCGAGAACAAATACCAGTAATCATAACAAAACGGAAGCAGCTATCAAAGAAACTGCTCCTGTGGCAGGCAAACAATGCAAAAAAAGCAACTAACAAAAAGTTTTCCAGAAGAACAAGAAGACATAAATCAAACAAATATGCTACTGAGATGGTTCTAATCGCGATCATGAATTAACTTTTCTTCCTAGTACTAGTTTGAATCAAAGCATTCCAACTACTGAGGTTAATTTTGAAATTAATCTACAGCAATTAAATCAAGACTACACTAAATAAATAAATGTACAAGTATGCACCAAGAACAAAAAGGGGGCATGGTCAAAGAAGTTTTTAAAAATATTGCCATCTCTGCTGACCCTTCTATAACAAAACAAAAAGTACAGTACAAGTCATAGTAAACTGTTTCACCAATGAATTGGTTTAGCATGGCATTTTACAGTTGGCAATGCATTGGCAACTCAGATTGCTTTGTTTTTCAATGTTTAACCAACTCAAGGGCAATATTTGTAAAATATTTATGCAACTCAGTTGGAATGTATATGTAGTCTTATCACAATGCAATGCAAAACTGGGTTTTAATATTTTTAATACTTAATAAACAGTTTGTGCAGGACTTCGTGCTGGACTTGTGCAACTCAGTCAGAAATGCTAAAGCGACTCATTGTAGGAACAGTTTAATGAGGCTTGTACTGTAGACTAATCAAATAAAATCACAGAAGTGAAAATAAAAGGAAATAAGACTCAAACAATAATGTTAAAAATTCCAGACAACTTCAGTTTCCCCAGTAACAAAACAAAAAAGAGACTTAAGAAGGGGGTCTGTGAGTAAAAATGCTAAAAAGGTGCCAACTACTGTAATTACAATTGACAGCAAAAATAATTTGAACTAGGAAACAGAAAACAAGATGTACTGTACATGTTGCAAATGGGGCTCAGAATATTTCATTCTCCAGAGCTCAGACAACAATAGCTTTAATTTATCAGTAAGTAAGTCACACTCAGTTATCACATTCTGCTTTAAATGTTCTCTCGCATGAAATGAAAAGAGGCATTAAAGACCTCAGCACCCAAACTGAGCAAGTGGCTAATGAGGTAGACCATGCAAGAGAAGAATTAAAGGTATCTGCAGCGGGGTTGGGATAGACAGGATAACAAACCAAGCAGACCCACAAACTCAGGGCATAAAAAGTGCTGACAAGGCACTTAGCATTTTATTTTTCTCAGAAAAAGATTAAATCAGGTTTCACAGAAATTGGGAAAACAAGGTTAGTTCATTCACATTTAAAATCTCAACAAAATGATAAACAGATGAAATATGCTCAGGAAGGGCCACTGCTCTGCTCAGCAGTGCCACCAGGCTATCTCCTCACCTGTTTCACACAAATGTGTGCACTTCAGAGGTCCACCACCTCTGACAGTCTGCTCAAACTGACTCCCCATCTGTCTACAGCTTGCTAAGGTAGGCTTTTTATTCCCACCTACTGAAGTCATGTGACCACAGTGTCATCAACTTATAAAACCTTTTGTTAAGGTCCTCATATTCAATTATACAATGTCACAGGGCCTTCTAAGCATGATTATTAACTAAGGAAACCTTCAGATAATGAAATTTTCTGCAAGAAAAGAATATAAAAGTAAGGGTAAGTGGAAAACATTCCACTGAGATGTGATTGACAGCATCATTAGTATAAAAAGAGGACACTAGGGGCCATTGTCACCCTATAGTGCACCTCATTTGGCATACCATTCTTGGAGCAGTCAGATCTACAGGCCTAAAAGCCTGATATTTAGTAATACAATATATGGTAAGTTTCTTTTTTCTTTCTATTATTTCAATGACTATTCGTACCATATTTCTCTTAAACCTCTCCAGCCTTGCCTGGAAGACATGAGGACTGTCTGTTTTATCTGTTTTAAAAGAAACCACAGGCAGCTACCTAGTTTTCCTCCAGATAGATTTTTTCAACCCCCTTCAGTTGTGTACACTCATGCAGCAGGGCAGTGCTTAAAGGGACAGTGTCAGACACCCCAAGTCTGTAAAATCCCACACATAGTTTCTCTTAAAGGGACACTGTCAGCTTTGCCCCTTAGTTTACCACCACATCTGAGCAGTGTGCCTCTTGGTACACACTTGTCAGACAGTTACTCTAAAATCCCCTGTGTATCCCAAAAGTAATAATTTTACCTGTTTTCTAAATTTTTTTCTATTTTATTCTGCTTGTGCGGTCTGCATTTAAATGAGCCGACCACCAGAAGCATATCCACATCCTGAACACACACCTGCCATGGAGCACAGTCCCGAAGTTTAACTTTTTATGTGCCCAGTGTAACAAGCTGTTTTAGTTTTAAGTTATGTTAAATGCAAGCGAACTTTGCATCTTTAATCAAAAAAAAAAGACTGAGAGTGCTGAAAAATGCTTTTGAGATCCAAAGCTGAGATCTCGCACATGAGGATCTGGCGCCAAGATCCCATGCATGCACAAGAGTGTGTTGCTATTGTGCATGCGTGAGATCCTGGCTTCAGAATTCAAAAGGATTTTTCAGCACTCTCAGTGCTCATTTTTTTTTAAGATGCTAATATAACTTACAAATAAAACAGCTTGTAACACTCAGCACCTAAAAAGTTGAACTTGGGACTCGCTCCATGGCAAGTGCGTTCAGGATGTGGAATCTCCGACGTGGTCGCCCCATTCAAGACAGACTGCCAAGCAGAATAAAATAGAAACAAATTAGAAGACAAGGTAAAATGATACTGAGAAAAGACGCAAGATAACTGTTTGACAGGGTGTGTGCCAAGACACACTGTGATGTAAACCAAGCAAAGCTGACAGTATCTACTGTAAGAGAAACCATTGTTGGATTTACAGACTTAGAACTTCACAATGTGTGAGCCTTTTTTTTTTTATTTCATTCTTAAGACTTGCAGAACACTCTCATACTGAAGGCTGCCACCATTTTACATTTTGTGGCTTCACAGGGATATTCCTGTCCCTTTAAATCCTTAGCTCCTCCAGGTTTGCAACAAAGCAGCAGTCTCTCCAAAAATAAATTGAACTTGCTGCTCTGTTGTGTAGAAATGCAAACACTGGGAAGCCCCTTTTATAGTTATGTATTTCAGAAAAGACCCGGAATTCTTTATCAACGCCTCCTTTCCCATTGAATCCTTGTATGTATGTAGCATAAGCAATTCAACTTGTGTTAATTCTTATTTAATTCTGATTTTATAACTAACGTCTAGTACAAAATGTTACATGGCAAGCACTGCTGCCTTTTACTTTCTTTCAAGACAAAAAGCACTTTATTATTTAAAGGCATGAACGTACTTCAGTTTAAATCCAGTGAACATTTGTAAATGCCTCTCATGCACTGTATTTAAACTTTCAAAGTACTTTATTTAAACTATAAGCACTGTATTTTTCTTGTAGGCTCTTATAGGCATTTTATATACTCTAGTTAAGCAACCAGCACTTTATTACCTCAGCCAGCTGGCACGCTGTACCTAAATACCTGGAGCTTCATTTGGGGAGGGGGAGTTTAAAGGACCCTCATTTTTCCACCAGGGAGCCCATCCTTGTCAGGGGTCACCCTGTCACAGTATCCATCAAAGAGTTAATGAAATGGAGAATCAGGTCTTTAAAACTGGAGATCATTTCCCTGAAATGGAAATAAAAATGAATAAGAGTCCTAGGGAATTAAAAGAAATTAAGAAGAAAATTGATGCTATGGACTGGAGAGCCAGGAGGAATAACTTAAAATTCCTGAACATCCCAGAGGGAATAGAAGGAATGGATGCTATCTCATTCCTGGCAGAGTGGTTACAAATAGTCTAAACAGAAATCCAAAACAGAATCCAACAGAACATGAAAGAATACACAGACCACCAGCAAGATATTCTAACTCTAATCAAGGCTATCCTAGAATACTATGTGTACATTTTCTGATGCATGTGTGTTTCTGTATGCAAAAAAAAAATTGTTTAAAATGTATAAAAAGCAGATCCTTGTATTTACAGATCATGGCCCTAGTATTTATAAGAAAAGGAAGGCATTTATTCCCTAAATATCCTTATTGTGGGAACACAAGGTGAAATTACAGTATTTAATGCCAAACACATTAAAAATATGTTTTATTGGGAAGCAAATCACCTTTGATAACACAATTGATGCATCACTATTTATAGAGTCGCTCATTGGACTGAAGCTTCCAGAGGAAATCAATCAAAATGTTAAAAAAACACAACAATCTTCAAGCAAAGAAGTAGCACATGAGAACTTGCACTCTCAATAAAGTTTATATTTGGGTCAGCATAAGAGTCCCACAGATGTGTTTCCAGATAGTGACTTGCCATTGATATAACAAGAACTAGAGAAAGTAGTGAATAGAGATGAACCTTCCTTGTATTGTTGGAGGTTTTGGGACACTCTATTAAGACAGGCAGGACTTAAACCTATAGGGCATATTATCTTTTGGAAAATGGATATAGCATGGTACAATTCTGTAACATACAGTAAAGGTTGAAATTAGAGTTTATTAAAGAAAAATGGTTTTCACACTCCTGATATCAGTAGACTGCTTTAAAAATATATGCCTTCTGGTAAAGGCCTTAGGGATTACAGGCCTGACTGGGGGTTTGGGAGGAATGGCTTTTGTACATACACATTTCAAAAGTATAGTTATATATAATGTTTTAGTGGCCTAATGCCCAAAGTAATGTATTTTTCTCCAGCTAATACAAAATATATTAATGACTGAGGGCCCCCTTGTTTGTGCTCCCTATCTCCCACATTCTTAATCTATCCCTCACTACTGGAGTTGTCCCATCAATCTGGAAAATAGTTAAATTGGCACCTGTTTTTAAGCAAAGTAATTGAAAATGCATAGAAAACTATTGCCCGATAGCCACCCCATCTGCTACCAGCAAGACACTGGAAAAGGTAATAGAGTTACAGCTGACAGATTAAGATTACTTGACTAACTATGCCTTACTGTTCCCTGAGGAGCACAGATTTCACAAGGGACATAGCACTGGTACAGCCCTTGCAAAGGTAACATCCAAAATTAGAACTGCCTTGGACCATGGCATGTCATTAGGGGCAATCTTCACGGACCTTTCCAAGACCTCCAATTTAGTTTATTTAAGTTTCACTCCCTTTGCATGTTTAGTCCAGCCCTTAACTGGTTCTCCAACTATCTCATTGACAGGCTGCAGTTTGTTAAGTATAACAGGGTTTTCTTAGAATCTGTTCCTGTTAAGGTTGGTGTTCCCCAAGGGCCCATTTTAGGCCATATCCTATTCTCCCTTTTCATTAATGAATTCCCACTGGTCCCTACCCATAGCAACATGATCCTATATGCTGATGACATGATTCTCCTATCTAGTTTGAATAATATCAATGCTATAAATTGCCATCTATAAGCGGAGTTCTATAAGCTACAAAACTGGCTTTTAACAAATAAGCTTGTGCTAAACCTAAAGAAAACTCATCTCATGCTCTTCAGTTCCTGGGCCAAGCTTAAACTGCGTCCTGCCCCATTAAAGGTTTTGAGTCTTGATGGGTCCACAGTTGGCATGCTCCTTCACATACCAGGGAGTCACTCTCGACCCCCAGTTAGACTTCTCCTTACATATTCGAAATGTATGCAGGGCAACAAATATCAAACTGGGCCTTGCATATGGGGCTTGTGGGTCCCTTACAATATCTGCATGACTTGCCCTTGCCAAAGGAATATTTCTTCTCTCACTCAGCAATGAGCTGATAACCTTTCTCCTTGCCACAAAAGCTAGCCTTGTCAAATGGGATATGGCCTATAATAATATTTGCTGCTTTGCCCTCAGCATCCCTCAACTTACCCATCACTGTGAGTTATATGAAAAACTCCACAGGTTGTCCCCGAGTAAGTATTGCTCTTTTGTTCTAGGCTGCTTCACTGACAAAATTGTCCATACTGCCATCTCTCTTGCCCTCTCTAAATTCCTCCAGCTGGCTTAGCTATAATACCTACTCAGGTTAATTGACTCACAGTCCTTCCTTGTCCCTATAACCTGTACTTTGTCAGGTGATCATGCCTTTGCTGTCTGTGCCCCAGATTCTGGAACTCCCTACCTGTGCTCACTAGATGTAGTCCCACCCATCCCATGTTTAAAAGATCCCTATGGACACACCTGAAATTTGCCTCAGCCTGTAATTGTCCCTAGCTTGCTTGGTGTTTCTTACCCACCATGGTGTTTCCTATCCCATCATGGTCACCCGAACCCTTCCTTGAGCTAAGAAAGGTGACCTTTGACCTTTACTACTCTCATGCACTTAAGCACTTACTGTTTTTAGAAAGGTTCATCGCACAATGTCCTACCTTAATGCTCATATATTCTTTCATGAAAGGTATAATACCTTTTACTGTTTTGTTGTCTTTACCATTGTGCTCATGTTTACTGTTCACACTGTTCACTGTCTGTACATCCCTTTATTGTTATCTTGTTATATTGTTTGTATAATTTTCTCTGTAATCTCCTGGGTAGCACCTGAAAACAGGCATTTTTTGTTGTGTGCTTACTCAGTAAACAAAAGCTAAATAAATAAATATATTTAAACAAAACCAATGAGAGCTTGAAATAATGTCATGGAACAGTAATGGATTTAGCAATTTGCTGAAAAGGAAGAAAGTCACAAAAATGTATTAAAAACAAAGAAACAGCTATTATAATGCTTCAAGAAACTTGCCTAAATACAGCTGAAGCTTTAAATTTGATAAGATATGGGGAGGGTAACTAGTCATTCTATCTTAAAAAATAAACTACAGAATGTGGGGCCTCAATACTGATTTAAAAAGGTCTAAATATTAATATATTAAAACTATTATAGTACAGACACTCAAGTGACATTTGTTTTTACAACTATTATATTTACTAAAACAGTTTATAGACTGGCATCAGTTTATGCCTCAAGTAATATCTCTACTCCCTTTTAATTACTTTTTTCTTAAGTTAGTGGAATTTCATCAACCATATATTATAGCAATGGTCTTTAATCTGATTTTTAATGCTATCCTAGGTACCACAGACAAAAACAGGACACTAAACAAAGCAGTTGAATTTATATCTAATAGAGTAAGTGATTTAGCTTTAATAGATTTATGCATAATCTTTATCCACGGGTGAAAGGATATTATTATTCAGAAAGACATCTTACATATTCTCATGTTCATATGATTATCGTATCCAAATCTTTATATTTTCAAGTTGCAGACATCAAATACTGACTTATAACATTTTCTGATCATGCTCATATCAGCCTTTTTCAAGCCTCCATGGACACTGCCAGCCAGGGTGTGTGGAGATTTGACCCTTTACTTCTGAAAGATGAAAACTTTAGAGAAGTAATAGTCATAGAAACTGAAAGTTTTTTTTGAATATAGTACTTGTAAGGGTGTCACCACCAACATAGTATGGGACACTTACAAAGTGTTTGTTCAGTGAGTTATTATTCCTTATGCTGCTAAAAGGAAAAACAAGCAATCTGAAAAAAATAATTGGAATCTAAAATAATACAGTTATAAAACTTATATTCAATGTACAATAAAAAAGATATATTACAAAAAAATTGGAGAAGCTGAGACGTGAGTGTAATTCAGCACTAAATGAGAAGGTTGAAAGAGTAATGGTTTTCACTCAAGATAAATATTATGTGCAGGCTGATAAAGAGGAAAAGATTGGCATATTTAATTCAAAAGAAAAAAATCTCAAAGAATAATACAATCTATAAGTATCAATGACCAACTAAACAGTTATACTTCAGATCCGTAACAACACATTTGTGTAATATTATGACATTTTATACAAGACTGAGGGCATTCAGATGCAATTAATAATTTTAAGGATATAGCTACTCTAAGTGAATATCAAAAATCTATGTTAGAGAAACAAACTATTCCTGACAAAATTATGGGAATTAAAATCTAAAAACTGAATCAAAATTGCTAAGGAGATAACTATGATGATTAGAGAAAATATCCATAATTTAATTAAAACAATTAAACAAGATCTGACCAGATGGAGCTCACTTCCTCTTTCACTTTGGGCTAGAATAGAGATAGTGAGAATGAACATCTTGCCAAGGGTTCTGTATCCTTTAAACATGCTGGGGCCCTACCTACCTAAAATCTGGTTTGGAACTCTATACAAGCTACTTAACATCTTTCTATGGAAAGGAAAGAATGTCAGAAGAGCCTATCGGAAGCTTACTGGACAAAAGAAGACAGGGGGCCTGGCGCTACCTTCATTCTTTATATACTATATAGCATCACATCTCAGTAAAATAGTCCTATGGAACCGACCGACTTCCCCAACTGGCACCTCATCATATGTGCCCCCTTGGGTCCACATTGAGAGTGACTTAGTTGTACACACTCACTATCCCTTAAGTCTATTGGTTATGCTTCCTAAAGTCACCCCCTCAAGCCAGTTAAGAATACACCCATCGGTTGGTCATTGAAAGCCCTACATCAAGTCCAAAAGTTTTTAAAAGTTAACTGGCAGAATTCACCAGAGCAGCCAGTAGCGCTCAATAGCCATTTTCTGATACAACAAACCCCAATCCCCCTTACATTCTGGGATCTGATAGCTGATTTGCGGCTTGGGGATCTGGTAACACAGGGCAAGCATTTGCCCTATGAACAGATTTGTTCCCAAATCCCAGGTGTGAGAAACCATCCCTTCAAGTTTCATCAAATCTATGACTCTGTAAAAGCCTACTTGCGTAGCACAAAAGTAGGGGCTGACAACAGGATCGAATTGTCAGGTCTGTTAAAAGTTGCAGACCAACCCCACTCCGTTTCTAGACTATATCGTGAACTACAGAGGATAGGTGATGAAATGCTCTCTAATGTTAGTCACTATTGGAAGCGGAGGTTAGAGATTAATGCTGATGGTAGGGCATGGGAGCAAATATGGGAAAATAACCATAAATATATGGCAAGACAGATATAAACTACAACAATACAACATTATGCACAATCTGTATTATACCCCTGCTAAACTACATAAGATGGGCAAATTAACTTCATCTAATTGCAATAGATGTAAGGTTGGAGAAGGTGACTTATATCATGTGCTGTGGGCCTGTCCCAAGATCCAGCCTTAGTGGAAGACAATTCAAACCTCCTTGCCACCCATAACAGGCTTAGGATCTCACTTCACGCCCAAAACTTGTCTGCTGAATGTCTTCCCTATAGATATGGGTAAACAATGTAAGTATTATATGGCAATGGTATCAGCCACAGCTAAAGCGGTCATTTTAAGACATTGGAAAGATGACACAACACCTTCAGTGCTTGAGTGGTACAAGGAGATTACACTGGCTGTACATGTGGAACTGCATATAGCTAGAATGAACAATAGAATGCAATCTTATAATGCCAGATGGGGTCTGCTAGATGCAACCCTAATTACCTGGAATGCGTAAGCCTCTAATTTTTATAAAACCGCTTGCTCACTCGAGGCACCTCTGGAGCCCTAGTTCCTTTCTCTCTCCTCGCGGAGGAGTCTGAGTAGTTCTTGTAATCTAGTAAATGCTGCTTGGGGAAGGTGATTTATGTGGGGTGGGTTTAGAATAAAAGGTCCTATTAAGTGTATATGTAACTTGCTTATGTTAATAACTATCCCTTCATTGTTCATCAATTCTGTATACCTGTAGTCTAATGTTGGACTCCCTAGTGTATATGTACCTGGGTCTGATAAAGACCGCAAATACCCATGTAACATTGATGTCTCAATAAAGTTAATTTAATAATAAAAAAAAAATCTAAAAACTGTCCAGGATGAGATGGCTTTTCCATCAATTTCTTTCAGGCTTTTAAGAAATTACTGATTATATATTTAATACAGGCATTCAATTCCATTTAGGAAGGGCTCTCTTTCTCCTTTGATGAAGCCCTGATTATGCTTATACTTAAAAATGGTAGAGTTAAAACATAATGTATATCCTGTAAAACAATATCACTTTTCAATGCTGACTATGAGATATTTATTGAAATATTAGCTTCAAGGCTATAATTAGTTTTTTTCATTTATGATACATCCTGATCTGAAGGGCTTCATCACAGGAAGGAGGGACCACAACTATATGAGAGATATATTACATTTTATTATCTTGACCACTGATCCCAACTCAGTGGCGGTATCCCTGGATGCAAGACTTTCAACAGAGTAGAATGAGCATGGACAGTTATTTGGATGATGTCTCCAGCTGTATATGTGCTGGGGTTATGTGATGTGACCTTTGCTTAGGTTAACACTGAGTAATTATATTTTATATAGATTGTATGACTTTTATTATTTTATGAATGAATGAAGTTTATATTATTTCAATGTTAGTCACGTTCAATTGTTGGGAATCATGTTTTTTATTATGTTGTATCCTTTGTAATCCCTTTCCCCAGGTGTGGTCTAAAAAGGGTCTTCTGGCACAATTCACTTTCCTAGTAAAACTAATGAATGAAATGAAATGAAAATATGCATTTAATGTTCTAGGTGCTGCTAATTTTGGAACAGGTTTCATTTATTGGATTAAAGCTATTTATAACAAACCATGTGCAGACATCCTGACCAATGGCAACATATCTCAAGCTTTTCAGTTACAGAGAGAAACTTGGGAAGGATGTCCACTTTCACCATTATTATTCACTACAGCTATAGAACTATTAAAGATTCATACTAGGAAAGCACAGGACATAATGGATTTCCAATATGGGAATGCATTTTTGGAAAGTTCAGTGTTTGTCGACAATGTACTTTTGTACATGGGAAATCCAGAACTAGAAATAAAAACTATATTACAAATGGTTCAGGATTATGGCAAAGTATTAGGTTATCACATCGACTGTCTGGGATAAATTAGAAGCCTTGCCTTTAAATGTTAAGGAATGTAATATTATACAATATTTATTTCTGTTAAAAATTCAAAATACTTTTATAAAATATCTTGTGATCCATTTATCAAACCAGATTAATAGATCTAAACAGTAAACCTATTTTGACTGCCATTGGCCAGGATTTAGATAACTGTAAAGGTCTTCCTGTCACCTTGTTGGAATATATTAATATTAAGATGATCATTCTGCCCAGATTACTCTATTTATTTCAGGCCATACCTTTTATTATTCCCAACGTTTTGTTTTTTTTTGTTTTTTTTCACTGATTGGATAAAATAACTTCTAAATTTACATGGAAGTGTGGTAGAGCAAGGGTAAAAAAATAAACAACAAAAAAAACAACTATTATCCCCCCATAATAGGGCAGGACTAAAACTACCAGATTTTGAATCCTACCATACAACCATGCCCTGAAACTATTTAAATAATGGGTGTCTCATAAACCATCACCTTGAGTCTACTTAAAGATTAAAAGTATTCAATTTAAAAGAAAATAAGCTTTTTTGTTATTAAATCTGTCGCAAAAAGATACACTATATACTATCAAAATTTATATTTATTCCTTGAGGATATGTTACTCACATGGAAAATTATTACTAAGAAAGGTCAAATTAAAAGAGAAATTAATAAACAAATTCCATATGGAGGAAACATGTTCATAAAAATTTCAGTAGTGGTCATTTTAAAGCTTAGGAACAATTCAACATATGTCTTATAGGAGATTTTTATCAGAGAAATATTTTCAAGTCATTTCAGCAAATAATGGACTAATCTGGTTTACCTAAGAAATATTTTTTCAGTTACTTACAGGCAAGAGCAGCCCTTGAAGAAATATTGGTATATGATAAGCTATGCCAAAGGGAGAATTTATTAGTTGACATGATGTATCTAGCACCCAATAGAACTAAACTGATAGCTAAAATTTAGGTTATACAGTATCAAGGAAACAAAATTTGTTGATCTTGTAGTGATGAAAACTAAGTGGAAATCTGAGTTACAAGTTCCAATAGCAATGGATAAACTGGACATGATATGTTCTTGGAAATTACTCAGTATTACTCAATAGTTGAAGGCAGAAGAAGGTGCGAGCCCATTGTGACTGCCTCTCATACCATGTGGGGGTATTATCCATCCTTTTTAACAAATATTTATCAAATTCTAAATTGAATTTGCCAGTCAGACATGTCGACCAAGTTCTGTTGGAGTCTGTTCCAGAGTTCACAAACACGTATAGTAAACTAACGATCCCTTTTATTAGTTAGTCCTCAGTTGATGCATAATTGTTTGCTATGGGAATGCAGAGACATTGGTCTTGGTGCAGGAGTGATGTTACATAGTTTGCTGAACTCTTCTCTTTGTAAAATTTTAAACAATAATTACAGGCCCCCTATTTCTTCTCATTTGGAGGTCATACAATTTAAGTTCACACATTCTGTCATTATACAGTGGTGATCATACTAAAATGTATTAGTACTGAGGCAGGATCACATTACAGTCAATGCAAACTGAACTTGAGTGCCTCAGTGGTACCTCAAGGTATACCCTGGTACTGATAAACCTTTGTACGATTACCACTGTATGTTATTCCTCTCAATCTTGGTACAAGTTATGTTATACCTCTGTACACTATCCAACAATTTTTTGTGTTTGATTAAGTGTGGTGACCAAAATGAGGCTACATAATTAAGGTGCAGCTTCACATACATTTTTGCATGTAAACGAACTTAAGTGCACAATAAAGAACATATAAAAAAAGACTAATGATGGGAAAGTGTGCTTAATGAGAATTTAATGGTTGCCTGAGGTATGGGATGCTATATAAACCCCGAGGGTGAAGCCTGAGGAGGCTACTTACTGCATCACCTGCCCTGGAGAAAGAGGCCCCATCTGCAAGGCCTATACCAGGGCTGCCCACACTACTGGAGGGGCTCTGAGGGTGGTGGGGTGACAGCTATGGCTACTGGAGATGGGGGACACCTGGGAGGGAAAAAGTGGTGGGGAAGTGGGACATGGGTGAAGAGGGGTATGAGAATGGAGGGGTGTGGAAGTGAAGGGGGCAGCAGGTGAGGACTACACCTCCACCTCCAGGAAGGGGGAGCATGAAGGTTGTTCCAGCACTTGCACAGGCCAGCCACAGTGGAGAGCATGGTGTCAAACATGGCATGTATGAAGATATTTGTTATGGTAGTGCAGCTTTAAGAAATGTATTTCCTGTGAGCCTGTGAGTCTTCCTGTGTGGGTTGAGATAAGTTTTCCCCTTGTGTCTGTGCTGAATAGAAATAAACAGAGAAGATCTAGATTTCTGTATGATGGGTTTTCCTTATTACCAAGATCCTGATGTGTTTAAGGTACTTATTTTCAGCCACCAAATACAACAAACTGGCAACAAGGATGGTGAAAATTTTCATAGCTCCAGCTTTCTGAATTACACCATTTTGTGACTTTCTGGATTGGAGACAAGTAAGCAATTTGGAACTGTGCAATATTATGGAAACTTCAGCCAGCTTTGAGATTTTTACAGGAATGGACTGAGATACATGGTCCAGATGGTTTGATCAGTGGTTATTACTTAATACTGCCATACAATCTGCAACTGTTGAGCAACAGGAAAAGCTTATTTGAGCTGCTTTTTGTACCTTCTTGGGGAGTGAAACCTTCAAAATGTATGCAGTCTCTGTGCACCGGACCAGCCAAAGGATTTGTCGTATCTAGAGCTAAAGGCTAAATTATAATAATAATAATAATAATTTTATTTATAAGGCGCCTTTCAATTGCCAAGGCGCCTTACATAAATACAGATTAAAACAATACAAATCATTAAAAAATACAACTTTGTCAAAACAATTTTTATAATCAATATTCTAAAAATGCAATTTTCCATAAAAAAGTCTTCAAACCTCTCTTAAAGGCCTCCACAGAAGTGCACTCCCACAACCGACAGGGTAGATAATTCCAAAGGGTAGAGGCCACATACTGAACACAAAAGCCTGAGAGCCCGAAGATTTCACATTCACCCTTGGAACCTCTAGCAACCCCTCATCGGCCAAGCGGAGTGATTGATTAGGGCAATAGGGAACCAGAAGTTCTTTCAGATAGACTGGTCCAGATCGTGTAGGGCTTTGAAAGTCAGTAATCCGACTTTAAAGGTGATCCACCACTGAATTGGCAGCCAGTGCAGTTTGCGCAGCACCAGAGTAATGTGACAGGACCTACCATTACCTGTCAAAAGCTGGGCTGCAGCATTCTGCACTAGCTGCAGGTGATGGATTTCAACCCCAGAAAGCCCTAGGTAAAGGGAGTTACAATAATCCAGGTGCGAGGACACGAAGGCATGGACTAACGTTGGCAGATCGGCAGACGAAACAAGATGCCAAATCCTGGCGATGTTCCTAAGATGATAAAAGGAAGTCTTGATGACTGCTGACACAAGTGAATGCAGTGTCAGCCCATCATCAAGAACTACCCCCAGGTTCCGCACCTGTTCAGAGGTCGGGAGAGAAATGCCTCCAAGAAAAATTCCGGAACATGCACCATCACCCAACCCCCCCATCACCTACAACAACATCTGCGGCATTACGCTTGCTGCCCTTCGACTCACCCACCACTGTGACCTGTACAGTAAACTCAGTTGGCTCTCCCAGGACAATTACTTAAATTTCGTACTGGGCTGCTTCACGGGCAAGGTCCTTGGGACTGGCACCCCACCTGGGTTGGCGGAGCTCCTTGTACTGGCGGCCTCCCAATCGTACTCCCTCAGATCCCTTGGCCTGGCTACTGTAAGGATTCCTGCCACACACACTCAAATGGGGGCCAAAGATTTCTCCGTGTGTGCCCCCAGACTATGGAACTCCCTTCCTGCCCAGGTTCACACCTCCCCCTCCCAGGTTTGCCTCCTAACCTCCCTGTGGAGACACTTGAAGCTCTTATCTGTATGTGGTTGTCCTTAGCCTCCGTAATCTCACTCTGGCCCCCTGCACTGAACATCCCTCCTTATGCTCTGCCTGTCTGCACTGATTCAATTACACACCCTAGGTATGGGGCACTGCTCTGACACTGCCCCCCCCACCCGGAGACTGTTTATAATTCTGTCTATAATGGACTTTCTCTGTATAATGACTTTCATATAATGGACTCTCTCTTTATAATAACTTGTACATAATGTGCTGCAGCTCTCAGCTCTGGTGTTCTGATGTACTTATTATGACCTTTGTACCCACTGACTTTGTTATGTTGCTGTTTTTTTTTCTGTGTAACAGCCTAATATGTATCCTGTAGTACCATGTTGTATTTCCTGTACTCTCCCGGGTCATACCTGAAAATAGGCATATTTATTATCTAGTGTACTTACCTGGTTAACAAAAGCTTAATAAATAATAAATTTAGCAAAATAAGTTGATACAGTACCCTTCCCAACACAGAAACACACACTGACTTCCTTTTTTTTTTAACCCTAAATGAGACCCCCTCTACTTCTAATAAAGTATCTGATTACATAATCCCAACAGGCACTGACTCCTGCTGAGATAGAAGTGCTAAATTGTTAAGAAAAACTGTCGCTTTTTTAGTTAGCTGCATTCTGCTCTACAAGCAAGATTTCTGTCTTCCAAAAGCTAGCAGCAGGAAGTTGTAATTGGAGTCGCCTGCTTTTCTACTGCCTAAGCAGCACCCACAATTAACCTTTCTCACCCTTACTGATTTAGCAAAGCAAGTTGATACAGTACCCTTCCCAACACAGAAACACACACTGACTTAATTTTTTAACCCTAAATGAGACCCCCTCTACTTCTAATAAAGTATCTGTTTGCTTAATCGCAACAGGCACTGACTCCTGCTGAGATATAAGTGTTAAATTAGTAAGAAAAATGGCACCATGGATACAGGTGGGAGGGAGGTGTGCACTAGTCCCTTCATAAAGAAAGGGTCCTACAAGAACTTGATAAGCTCAGGGAGGACAAGGCAATGGGACCTGATGGCATACATCCCAGGGTACTAAAAGAGCTAAAGGTGGAACTAGCAGAGCCATTATCAGAACTGTTTAGTGATTCTCTGAGCACAGGAGAGGTCCCAGAAGACTGGAGAAGGGCTCATGTGATCCCACTCCACAAGAGTGGTAGCCAAGAGGAGGCAAGGAACTACAGACCAGTCAGTCTTACCACAGCAGTGGGCAAGATTATGGAGGCACTCCTTAAGGAAAGGATAGTGCAACACCTGGAATCCATAGGAGCACAGAATCCAAGACAGCATGGGTTTACAAAAGGAAGGTCCTGTCAAACTAATCTTACAGATTTCTTTGACTGGGTAGCCAGAATGGTGGACTAAGGGGGAGCAGTTGATGTCGCCTACCTTGACTTCAGCAAAGCTTTCGATACTTTTCCACATAGAAGATTCATTAATAAGCTGAGTAGGCTCAGGGTGGGTCAGAAGTTGGTCAACTGGGGGGCAAACTGGTTGACAAGCAGAAAACAGAGAGTGGTGGTAAATGGTATACAGCCAGAAGAGATGCAAGTCACAAGTGGGGTACCTCAGGGATCAGTCCTGGGGCCAGTCCTCTTCAATATCTTCATCAGTGACATCGCAGATGGACTAGAGGGTAAGGTTTGTCTGTTTGTAGATGACACCAAGATCTGCAACAGAGTAGATGATCCAGATGGGGTGGGCAGAATGAGAAGAGATCTGGATAAACTATCAAAATGGTCAGAAGAGTGGCAACTGGAGTTTAATGCAAAGAAGTGCTAGATCATGAACATAGGGAAGAGAAACCCAGAAGCCACCTATAGGCTGGGAGGGGAGTTGTAGCCTCTAGATTCCTCTGCATCTCCTTGATTCCTTCACCACTATCTACCCTACCGCAGAGCTTCGTGTCATCTGTCAAGAGACCTAGCTTGCCCTGGATGCTCTCTCCAATGTTGCTAATCAACATATTGAAGAGAACAGGACCCAAGACAGATCAATGTGGCACCCCACTCATGACCTCACTCTCTTCCAGTTTGACCCCCTTTTCCACCACCCTCTGCTGTCTCTCCTTTAGTCAGTTTCTTATCCATCTATGTTCCTAGCCACACCCAGGTCCTCCAGTTTCTTCATCAATCTTCTGTGTAGCACAGAGTCAAAAGCCTTGCAGAAATCAAAGCAGAGTAGAGCTACAACATGACCATTATCTACTTCTGTTACCAGGTCCAACAAAACTATCAGACTGGTCTGATAATATCTTCCTGCCACAAACCCATGCTATTTACTGTCCTGTAGACTGTTGCTCTCTAGGTAGTCCACAAGTTCCTCTTTGATCTGTGACTCAGTTTTCCCACTACAGAGGTAAGGCTTACAGTTCTGTAATTCCCTGATTGCTCTTTCCCTTTGTGTAACTGGACTACATCCACTACCCTCCAGTCTTTTGGAACTATCCCTGTTTGGATTGAGCTATCAAATAGCTACACTAGAGGTTAAGCCAGTTCTGCAGCCAATTCCAGGAGCACCCTTGGGTGCATCCCATCCTGTCCTGAGACTTTATCTACCTTTATGGCTTCAGACCCCTTCTGGACCCTTTCTTTGGTAAATACTGGCTACATCATTTCTGGAATGCACCTGACAACCACCTAAAGTTTACTTTCAAGCAGGGGCCTGCTGTCTTCACTTGTGAAGACACAGCAGAAGTAATCAATAAGGATGGTTACTTTTTGTTCATCTTCCTCTAGTACTCCCCCCCCCCCTGGCTTAACAATACCCTGTTCCTGCTTCCTCATTTCCTTAATATGCCTGAAGAATTGTTTTTCCCCACCTTTAACCCCCTCCACCATATGCAACTCCCAGTCTGCCTTTGCCTCCCTGACTGCCCTCTTTGCTTCCCTAGTTTGTATTTGGAGATCTCCCATTTCCTTCTCCTCCTGCTTTACATGTACCTGGTGAAAACCTTTTTCTTGGCCATCACTGCTTCTCTGCTCCTTTCTGATAACCATATTTGTCTCTTATACTGGTTTTATTTTGCAACAATTCTTGTACATAACTTTGTTGCCTTAAGATGTCCCCTTGATTGGCCCCATCTTTCCTCTCACCTCTGATGCTGACCACCCTGGTCAATTTGTCTTGGACAAACTTTCTCATCCAGTTAAGGTCTGCATTTCTGAAATCTAGAACTTGAATTTTTGATAGGAACATTCTGGTAGTAAGAGCCAGCCTGACCCAAATGGAGTTATGGTCATTGGACCCCAGAGGCTTCCCTATCCTCACTCACCATTTCCAAGTTGGTGAGCACCAAATAAAAAAATGTTCACCAGTGTAGTGGGTTCTTTAACCAGCTGCACCAGTAGGCAGTCCTGTAAGGTACCAAACAGGGCATGTCTTCTGGTGTACCCGGCCACTGGAATGTCTCAGTCTATATCAGGAAGGCTCAGATCACCCACCACCAAAACCCCCTCCTTCACTCCCCTTGCCAGGTCTTCCTTAAGCTCCATATCTCTCTTTTCCTCTTGTCCTGGTTGTCAATATATACCCCCCACCTGTATTTCTTGCCTGAGGCCATCATGAGGTGAACCAACACAAACTCTATTTCCCCTTTGCTTGCCCTGATGTGTCCATCCTCCACAGCCTCAATGCCCTCCCTTCATATCAAAAAGGGCAAGGTTCTCCCTCCCCTTTGCCTATCCTTCAATACTGGCTAAATATTGTGTAACATTGGGCAGACAAGTTCCTGTCATTATCCTCTGTGGCCCAAGTTTCTATGATGGCAATAAGGTTCACCTCAGTGTCTGCCACTAATCGCTGTAACTCACTCATTTTATTATCCAGTGTCCTGGCATTAATGCAGATCCCATTCCAACTAGCTCTGGATCCTCTTTTGCTAGTTTGTGATCCTACACCTACATTCCTTCCTATTCTCCCTACCATCTTAGTTTTCCTATTGCTCTCAGATCCTGGGGGTCTCCCCACTGGCCTCTTCTACTACTCCTTTTTGAGCATCAACCTGATTCCACATCACTGCTACCAGTCCTCAGTATAGGAAGAGCACTCCCTAGGTTCTCTATATTCCCTCATCCCCTTTTCTGTGGTTCCCCTAGCTTCAGTGTTCCCTGCAGTCAGTTTAGCTGTCTAATGTAGATGTCAAACTTCTGCTTCAGTGCTCTTGTCACCTCTCTGGTTAGGTGAAGGTTGGCACAACCCTGTAAATACAAACCCCATTGTGTTGTTTCCAGATCTATCCTCCCAACCGATACAGACCCTGGTTCTGGGTGATTCAATAATAAAATACATGGATAAACTGATTTGCTATCCAAACACAATAGAATGTATAGTAGTTTCATGGGACAACAATCAAGGAAATTACATATACAATATGACTAAGAATATATTAAAAAATGCCAGGAAATCCCCCTTGTCATTGTTCATATTGGTACCAACAACCTGAATACGGTACAGAAGATAAACAATGAGTACATTGAATTCAACAAAACTCTGGTCAGTAGAGGAAATGAAATTCATTTTTTCTGACATTTTACCAGTTCCCAGGGCAAACAACTATAAGAAAAACAAAATAAAAACAATAAATGAGTAGTTGATAAAGTGAACACTGACTAAAGGTTACCACTGCATTAGTCACTGAGAACAATTTGAACATGATGAGGGGTTGTTCAGCTGGAATGGCCTTCATCTAAGCTGTAGAGGCAGCTGTGTACTTGGCTGGAAAATTGAACAAATTATCTCCAAATCTTTAAACTTATAGACAAGGAGAACATGACTGAAGTATTAACACGTAATGATGTACACTCAAGCACTCACAACATTGTGTGCTCTTTTCTATTGGCTAATGCTAGGAGCTTGAATTTGGATAAAAAGTATGAACTCAAGGTTATTATATCAGAGCTACAGGTGAGCATTGTGGTCATTAATGAAACATAGTGGGATGAAAGCAGTACCTGGATGTGTAATATTGATGGTTACCAACTATTCCATAGAAATAGACTGGTTAGAAAGGGAGGAGGGTTTTGCTGCTGTATAAAGAATGAAATCAAATGTTCACAAATAATGCCACTCTGTTATCCAACAATACAAATAGAATCCCTTTGATTACAACTGCAGTTGGGTAACAGACTGAAAGTCATAATAGGTATCTGTTATAGGTCTCCATCCTGCAGCAGGGATGATAATGTGTTATTGCAAGAAATTTGCTCAGCTTCAGATCTTGATGATTGTATAATTTGGGGTGATTTTAATGCACCAGAAATGTGTTGGATACCAAGGTGGGATTCTCTGCATTTGAAAGAGACCTACTGAATGCTCTTAATGTGAACTCAATGGAGCAATTAGTAAATGTTCCCACCGGGGTGTAAAAAAAATCCTATATCTAGCTATCACTAATATCCTAGATGGTATTTCAGATCTGGTGGTTATAAATCCATTAGGCACCAGGGCCCACCTGATGGTAACCTGTAGTATGTCTGATTGTAAAATTACTCCTAAAAATTCTAACACCTTCTTCAATTATAACCATGCCAATATAAGTGCAAGTAAATACTCTGAAATCCTTAGATTGGGATTCTGTGTTACCGAATCTGGGTACTCTAGACTGTTTGAGTAAAATCAAAAACACTATCCTGGAATTAGAATCTAAGCATGTCCCCATAAAAGTAAAGTATAATAAAAAGCCAAAATTTCCTTGTAGCTAAACCACCAAATAAGAAATCAAATAAACATAAAGAAAATATCTGAAGAAACCTTACATAAATACAAATATGGACAAAAGCTATTAAAAATATGATAAGGAAGGAGAAATATAAACTGGAATTTAGGCTATCCCATACCAAAGATAATAACATTATTTTATTCCTATATACTGTAAATAAAAGCAAGAATACTCAAAGGTCAGTAGGTCCCTTAGTGTCAGATAACACAACTATAATTGATGATGAAAAGATGGTGAATCAATTCAATTCATATTTTTGTTCAGAATTTAATTAATCAGAACCTAACTTGGTGACTGTACATTGTGACACTACTCAGCATTTCTCCCAGGCAGATGTTTTGGCTGTATTAAAAAATATAAAAGGGAATACTTCCCCAGGACTTGATAACATCCACCTACAATTTCTGAGAGACTTGGAAAATGAATTGGCATACAGTACCCCCTTATGCCATTATTTATTAAATCCTTGGGAAGTAGAGTGGTCCCATTGGACTGGAGAGAAGCAAAAGTGATACCCCTCCATAAAGAGGGTACAAAAAGTATTACCTCAAATTATAGACCAATTAGTCTCACTTCTGTTTGTAGTGAGGTTAATAAAAACAATCATTGATATGGAAATAGAAGTACTAGGTTTACAGGACATTACACAGTATGGTTTTAAGAGGGGGTTATCATGCACTACTGACTTGATTGCCTTCTACAATAAAGTTTGTGCAAGTTTGGACTCGAGTAGAAACAGTTGACGTAATCCTTCTGTATGTAGGAAAGGCATTCAGCTCAGTGCAATGTGATCTCCGAAATGGTGAGTTATGTCAAATGGAACTAAAGTGTATTACAGGGTGCCTATCTGATCATGCCCAAAAGGTAAAAATGAATGGTGTGATCTCTAAAAATGGCCTAGTAGGAAGGGGAAATCCCCAGGGCTCAGTACTAGGACCATTGCAGTTTGGTTTATTTATGAGTGATATAAACCTAAATGTGTCAAATAATGTGTTAAAGTTTGCAGATGACACAAAGTTGGGGGATGGGAGTTCAAACAACAAAATTTAACTCATTGACTAAAGACTTAACATTTATAGAAGACTGAGCTACTTCGAATAAAATGAAGTTTAACTCCAAAAAATGCAGTGTGATGCATTTCGGTAGGAATAACCAAAGTTATTATTACTTTATGAATAACATTCAGTTACGTAACATCTTGACTTTGGATCACCTTTCTGGAGTACTAACTTAAGGAAGGATGTTGACCTTGTGGAGAAGACACAGAGGAGAGCAGCAAAAATTATTAAGGGCATGGAACACATGACTTATGAAGCTAGATTAGATTCCTTGGGCTTATTTAGCTTGGAAACTAGACACAAAATAATGGATCTGTTGCTCTTATATAATAAGTTATTCTTACTTTATGAATAACATAAAGTTATGTAACAAATACAAAGAAGTGGACTTTGGTATAATAGTAAACAATAAAAGATCCCATTCAGATCATTGTATTCACGTCTCTAGAAAAACGAATTTTTTTTATGATCAATCAAAGGCTCATTTGTTTCAAGGAACAAAGAATGTTTGCTACCAATATATATAAAACCTATGTTGTCCCACATCTTGACTTTGCATCACCTTTCTGGAATCCTAACTTAAGGAAGGATGTTGACCCTGTGGAGAAGACACAGAGGAGAGCAGCAAAAATAATTAAGGGCATGAAACACATGATTTATGAAGCTAGATTATATTCTTTGGGCTTATTTAGCTTGGAAACCAGACACAAAAGAAGGGATCTGTTGCTGTTATATAATACCTTAAAAATTCTTGATCTAATACTCAGTATGGTTTACAGTTTAAAGACAGGACTACAACTTTAATATCCCAAACAATTATTGGTCCCATGGGTTAATACAAATATTAGACAAAACTTTTTCTCAATATGTGCTGCAGCACTATGGAATAAGCTTCCTGCTGTAAACAAACCTACATTCATTAGCTTTAAACAGGGCATGGATGATTATATAATAACAAATAAAGGTCTATACTAATCCACCCACGAAGCATGGTAGTCTATCCAGATGGGCCTTATGGCCTCTTTTTGCCTTGTAATACCAAGTAAACCTTTCAAGAGTTTCCTGTCCCAGAAGTCCCCTAATCCCCCACAAAGTTGTACCCTTTCTCTTGTCACCATCCCTTTAACCACCAATTTAATTCATTTATCTCTTCCCTCCTTACTCTACCTTCCCCTCCCTTCTACCTAACACAGGGAGGACCTTGGAAAAGGCCAGAGAGGCTGAGTATGATTGCAATCTGTTCCCCTATGCCGCTGATTCAGAGGTTGCCAAGAAAGAGGAGTGGTTGGACCGCAGTGGGCTCAGTGAGGGTGAGGGTGGTGGAACAGAGGCTCATCCCTCCAGTTGTACCTTTCCACAATTTCTATGCCATTCTGGAAAAGAGTGGTTCCTCTATGGAGGCACCCACAGTGGAGACAAAGGAGGATGCTGGGAACCTCCACAAAGGAGACCCAAAGGAGGGTGGCATGGGACCCCACAGGGGAAGGAAACAACTCCTGGTAGGGACTCCATTGTTAGGAAGGTGGAACTGGGGAGGAAGGGAGAGGAGGTAGAGTGCCTGCCTGGCACCGCGGCATGGAGAGACAGGGAGCGAATCCTCAGAATCGCAGGAGCAGCTGCACAGGGGAGGGAGCTGGATGTCACTGTCCACCTAGGGACAAATGACCTGGTTAAGAAAGAGATCAGAGCAGTGCAAGAAGCATTTGTGGAGATGGGGAGGGGTATCAGACAAATAGCACACACAGTACCCTTCTCAGAGGTGCTGCCTGTCTATGGCATGGGTGAGGCTAGGGTGCTCCACACCATGGGATTCAATCAGTGGTTGAAAAACTGGTGCAGAGCTCAGGGATTTGGCTTGATTGGAGACTGAGGGTCCACCTGGAGGGATTTAGGCCTATACTGGCATGATGGTCTGCATCTGTCCAGGAGGAGAACCAGGATCCTAGGTGATGGGTTTAAATACTTCATTGACAAGTATTTAAACTAGCCAAGGGGGGAGGCACTGTAAAGGAGCAGGGAAACCCTAGCCCCCCCAAATAACAGGGTATTAAGTGAGGTAGATGCCAACATGGAGATGTCAGTAGGGAGAAGTGCAGGGGTAAATGAGGAAAGTGACAAATGCAATAAGGACAGGGATGGGGCAAAAAAGGGTAAAGCCATCAAGAAATGGAGGGTAATGAGTACCACCACCTGTAGTCTGGGCAAAAAGCTCCCTGAACTGATGAACTTGATGGAAGAGGGATGCCTGGATATTGTAGCAGTCACAGAAACATGGTACACAGAGAACCATGACTGGGATGTTAACATACCAGGGTACACAACCTACAGGAGAGACTGGGAGAGCAGAAGGGGGGGAGTAGCTCTCTATGTAAGGGAAGAAATAAAAGCAACTGAATAAAAGAGTAAACAGGGAGGAGAGGAGGCACTGTGGGTCACCTTAGAGACAGGAAATGGCACCACAATCCACACAGGGTTGTATATAGACCCCCATGTCAGGGGAGGAATGGACAAGGATATGATAGAGGCATACTTAGGATGGCAGAGAAAGGGGAGATACTGTTGATGGGGACCTTAACATGCCAGATGTTAACTGGAGCACCTTTGTGGCAGCCACATCCAAAAGCAGGGCCATTCTTGATGCCCTTCAGGTGGCATGCCTCAAACAGCTAGTTTTGGAACCCACTCATGAAGGAGCAATCTTAGACCTCTGACTCTCAAATGGGGACAGTGAGAGGATCTCAGATCTAGAAGTGGGTAGCCATTATGGGACAAGTGACCACCAACAGTGTAGTTCATGATAAACACTGCTACACTGTCAAGCCATACAAAAGTGAGGGTTCTGGACTTCAGGAGGGCTGACTTTGGCAAGATGGGAGAGTGCCTTAGAAAAGCACTAGCAAACAGGCTAGAAGGAGTGGTGGAGCAACAATGGGCAAATATCAAAACTGCCTTCACAGAGGCAACAAGCCTTTGTAAGAAGCAAATAAACAAATCAAAATGAAAGAAAAAGCCACTATGGTTCTCAAAAGAGGTGGTGGTGAAGGTTAGGGAGAAAAAGACAGCCTTTAGGAAGTATAAGGAAACACAGAAGGAGCAGGACAGAGAACTATACCAGTTAAGGCAGAAGGAAGCAGGGAGGGTAGTCAGAAAAGCAAAGGCACAAATAGGAAAAGACAGCTAATTCGGTTAAGAAGGGGGATAAAACCTTTTATAGGTATATCAGGGAGCGTAGAAAGACAAAGGGAGAAATAGTGAGGCTGAATAGAATGGCTGATGGGTGGGTAGAGAGTGACAGTGATAAAGCAGGGATACTGAATGAATACTTGTGGTTCAGTATTCACAAAAGAGGAAGTAGGGGAGGTGCCTAATCCAATTAACAGAAGCACTCTGCAGAGGGGGGTTGATCCCAGTCCTTTCACAGAAGAAAGGGTTCTGAAAGAATTCCTAAAACTTAAGGTGGACAAAGCAATGGGGCCAGATGGAATTCACCCCAGAATTCTAAAAGAATTAAGCAGAGAACTAGTGACACCACTGACTACATGTTTTAACAAATCATGGGAGGATAGTGTGGTACCTGAGGACTGGAAGAAGGTGGATGTAATTCCCCTTCACAAAAGTTGGACCAAGACGGAGGCAGGAAACTACAGACCTGTCAGTTTGACCTCTGTGGTAGGGAAAGTGATGGAATCACTTCTGAAGGAAAGAATTGTTGAATACCTAGAGGCCAGTGGGGCATAGGACCCAAGGCAGCATGGGTTCAGAGCGGGAAGGTCATGTCAGACAAATCTAATTGATTTCTTTGACTGGGTGACCAAAGTAGTAGACCAGGATGGGGCTGTGGACATGGCCTACCTAGATTTTAGCAAGGCATTTGACACAGTCCTACACAAAAGATTAGTAGTCAAATTAACCAGCCTGGGAGTGGGTCCCAAGGGGTATCCTGGGTAAAACATTGGCTGAACAACAGGACACAGAAGGTAATTGTAAATGGAGTCCACTCTGAAGAAAGAAGGGTTACTAGTGGGGCACCGCAGGGTTCAGTAGTGGGTCCAGTCCTTTTTAATGTCTTTATAAGTGACATTGCAGAGGGACTGGAAGGAAAAGTATGCCTCTTTGCAGATGAAAAAGATCTGCAACAGGGCTGATACACAAGGAGGTGTGGAAAGGATGAGAAGGGACATGGCAAGGTTGGAGGAATGGTCAGAAGTATGGCAACTTGGATTCAATGCAAAGAAGTGCAAAGTAATGCACCTGGGAAACAAAAACCCAGGGGAAGATTACACAGTGGGGGGGGGGAGGTAGTAACGACAACAACAAGCATTTGTCAATGCCGAATGTTTGCTTGCTGGCATTGGCAGTGGTAGTGGTAGTGTAGAAGTTACAGAGCTGCGTAATAGGAATGGCAGTGAAGTATTGAACTGAAGCCAACCCCACCACCACCCTGCAGAGAGTGACAGGCATTGGGGTGTGCGTTTGGGTCATCAGGCATAACGGCCACGCCATTCACCACACCCCACCCTGCAGACACTGGACAAGTGTCAAGGTGTTCCTGTGGGTCTTTGGATCTTATGCGCACTCCATTTCATTAGGAAATACGGCTGATCAAAGCACATAGGAGAATGGGGTGAACTTTGGGGCCGAAGAGTCCAAGGCATACCTCGATGCCTCTCACTGGCTGCAGGGTGTGGAATGGTATGAGCATTACAGGCAAAAATCCCAAGTCACGCCCCTGATGCCTGTCATTCACTACAGGGTTGGGCGTTATGGTTGAAAACCCTAATACCTCAGGCATTCATTGGTATTTTCACTCCAAATGTTCAACATGGTTTTTTTGTGACTCTACCTCATGAACAGAGGGAATATCAGTTTGTTAGCCGAAAGCTGCTTATGCACAGCGACTACGGCATTTAGCACCACAGGTGCAAAAACATTCCGAACAGGATGAAAAATGACAGCTGTACTGTTCATGGGAGGTATAAAATGGCAATGTTGCAAATCTGCAGTAAAATATTTAAAAAATGGTGAAGTCACGAAGACATAGAAACTGTGCAACGACACCTAATTGCATAATTAGTTGGGGATTGTTTTACAGCAGATTGTCAACTCAGGCATTTTAGTGCCTCGATCATGAACAGTGTCACTGTGATTTTCTTTATCTGTTCCTAACAATGATTTCCCCACAGTGACCACGCATTCCTCGCGCTGAAAGTGAAAACACACTTCGCCATGTTGTGGAAAAATGCGCTGTACTGTAAATAAGAAAGTGTGAAAATACCACTGGTGAAAATCTGACTTAAAATATTACAAAGTCATGAACTTACGAGGGTGCGTGGAAACTGTGCAATGCTCACTCGTAACACAATCATTTTATGGACTTTGTCACCAAATTTTCAACATAGCCATTTTAAGACCTCTGCTCATGAACAGTTTAATCAGATTTTCTTTAATCTGTCACAAACATTGCTTTCAAGACACCAACACAGCACCATTGTGCGCTACATGTGCGAAACACATTTTGGGTGGTATACTAAAATGGCAGCTGTACTGTTCGCAGGAGTAGTGTAAAATCGGCAATGTTGAAAATCTGGAGTGAAAATATTAAATTCAAACTTACGAAAGCATGCATAGGAACTGCGCAACGCATGCTCGTAAAACAGTCATTTTAAGGAATTTTTTCACCAAATTTTCAACATAGCCATTTTAAGACCTCTGCTCATGAACAGTGTCACTGTGATTTTCTTAATTTGTCCCGTACATTGATTTTGCACACTGACTGCGCCATTGTGTGCTTCATGGGCGAAACATGTTTTGGGTGAGATGTGAAAAATGACAGCTATACTGCTCATAAGGAGGTAAATGGCAATGTTGAAAATCTGGAGTGAAAATATTGAAAATTGTGAACTCATCTAGCGCATGAGGAACTGCTACAACTAACGTCAGAAACAAAGTCATTTTTAATTTTTTTCTCCAAATTTTCAACATAGCCATTTTAGAAACATAGAAACATAGAATTTGATGGCAGATAAGGACCGCTTGGCCACCCAGTCTGCCCATTTCCTACCTGATGGATAAGCTGCAGATCCTAGCAACCAGCAGCCTACTTCTCCCACCCCACCCCTAGAATTGCCTTATGATCTGTCCCATGCATGCTGAATTCCACCACTGTTTTTGGACTCACAACCTCCTCTGAAGGCTGCTCCATACATCCACAACCCTCTCTGTGAAAAATACTTCCTTAAATTACTCTGAGCACCCCTTCTATCTTCAAATTGTGCCCCCCTTGTTCTTGCACCCTTTTTTTGAAAGATGCTACCCTCTTGGACTTTGTTGATCCCTTGAGGTACTGAAAGTTTCTATCATGTCCCCTCTCCTCCTTTCCTCGGGCTATACCTAATAAGCTCCTAAGTCTCTCTTCATATGTCTTCCGTACAGACCCTGCACTCATTTTAATTGCCCTCCTCTGGACAGCTTCCATCCTGTCAATGTCCTGCAGAGATTGGTCTCCAGAACTGCACCAGTACCTCAGATGTGGTCTTACCAGCTGTCTGTACAGAGGGATAATAACTTTGTTTTCTGCAGGTGATGCCTCCCATGCATCCCAGTATCCCCAGCCCTCCTTGCTGCCCCTCTCACATTGCTTGCCCACCTTTAGGTCATCTGATATGACTACCCCCTACCTTTCCATTTTTGTTGTTAGTATCTCACCTCCATTGTGCACTCTCCCTGGTTTTGTCTGCAGGCGATTACCTGTGCACTCTTTAGCACCGAACTCTAAGCTGCCATACATTTGCCTCATTCCTCTAACCTGCCAAGTCCCTTCATCCTTTCCACCCCACCTTCATGCATCAACTCTGTTGCAGATCTTGTGTCATCTGCAAGAGACATACTTTTCTTCCAGTCCCTCTGCAATGTCGCTTATAAAGACATTGAAGAGGACCGTCCTAATACTGAACTCCTGTGGTACCCCACTGCTAACCCCCTTTTTCAGAGTGGACTCCATTTACTACTCTCTGTGTCCTATTCTCCAGCCAACTTTACCCAGGCTCACATCTTGGGACCCACTCCCAGGCTGGCTAACTTGTATATTAATCTTTGTGTGGACTTGTGTCAAATGCCTTGCTAAAGCTCTCAGGTAGGCCATGTCCACAGCCCCTCCCTGATCTACTACTTTGGTCACCCAGTCAAAGAAATCTATCAGATTTGTCTGGCATGACCTTCCGCTGCTCAGAATCCATGCTGCCTTGGGTCCCGTGCCCTCTGGCCTCTAGATACGCAACAATTCTTTCCTTCAGAAGTGATTCCATCATTTTTCCCTACACACCGAGGTTAAACCAACAGGTCTGTAGTTTCCTGCTTCTGCCTTGCTCCCACTTTGTGAAGGGGAATCACATCTGCCCTCCTCCAGTCTCAGGTACCACCCCATCCTCCCATGATTTGTTAAAGAGGGTAGTCAGTGGTGTCACTAGTTCTATCCTTAGTTCTTTTAGAATTCTGGGATGAATCCCATCAGCCCCATGCTTTGTCCACCTTCAGTTTTAAGAGCTCTTTCAGACTCTTTCTTCTTCTGTAAATGGGCTGGTATCAACTTCTTATCCAGACTGTTTCTACTGTTTGTTTTAGGTACTCCCCTCTTCCTTTGTAAATACTGAGCAAAAATATTGTTTAGTATCTCTGCTTTTCACAGTCACCCTCTGCCCACCCTCCCTCCCTTTATTAAGCCTCACTATCCTCCCTTGGTCTTCCTTTTGCTCCCTGATGTACCTATAAAAGGTTTTAACCCTTCTTAACTGAGTTGGCTATCTTTCCTCGGTTTGGGCCTTTGCTGTTCTGACTGCCTTTCCAGCTTCCTTTTGCTTTAACTGATACAGTTCTCTGTCCTGTTCCTTCTGTGATTCCTTGTACTTCCTGAATGCTTTCTTTTCTCTTGAACCTTCACTGCCACTTCCTTTGAGAACCATAGTGGTTTCTACTGCTTCATTTTGTTTATTTGCTTTACACAAAGGCTTGTTACCTCTGTGATGGCAGTTTTTATTATTCCCCATTGTTCTTCCACCCTCCTTCCTGCCCATTTGCTAGTGCATTCCTTAGCACGCACTACTTTTGGCAAAGTCAGCCTCCTAAAATCCAGTACCTTTGTCTTTGTATGGCTTGACCTATTGCTGTGTTTATTATGAACCATACTGTTCGATGGTCGCTAGTTCCCAGATGGCTACCCACTTCTACATCTGTGATCCTCTCTTCATCTCCGCTTGAGAGAACCAGGTGTAAGATTTCTCCTCTTGAGTGGGCTCCAATACTAGTTGTCTAAGGCATGCCCCTGTAGGGCATCTAGAATAACCCCACTCTTAGAAGTGGCTGCTGCAACTGCACTCCAGTTAACATCTGGCATATTCAGATCACCCATCAGCAATATCTCCCTTTATCTGCCATTCTAAGTATACTTCTATCATTTCCTTGTCCATTTCCTCCCCTGAGAGGGGGTCTGTATACAACCCGTGCAGATTGTGGTGCCATTGCCTGCCTCCAAATTGACCCACAGTGCTTTCTTCCTCCCTGTTTACCCTTTTGCCTGTTGCTTTGATTTCTTCTCTTATGTAGAGAGCTACTCCTCCTCCTCTTTACCCTCCCTGTCCCTCCTGTAGATAGTGTATCCTGGTATGTTTACATCCCAGTCATGGTTCTTGTGTACCATGTTTCTGTGACTGCCACAATATCCAGATCTTCCTCCTCCATCAAGGCCACTAATTCAGGAAGCTTGTTACCCAGACTACGGGCATTGGTACTCATTGCTCTCCATTTTTGATGGCTTTACCTTCTGTAAGCGCAACCCCACTGACCTTTCTACCTTGGTCTTTTCTCATTTAGTACCATGTTTTTGTAGGGGCTGGGATTTTCCTTCTGCTTATCAGTGCCTCCCCTTGACTAGTTTAAAGGCTTGCCAATGAAGCATTTAAACCGATTGTTCAAAGACTTGTTCCTTCCTGGACAGATGCAGACCATCCTACCAGTATAGGCTGGTGTCCCTCCAGGTGGAACCCCAGTCCCCAATGAAGCCAAACCCTGTGCTCCACCATTTTTTCAACCATTTGTTAAACTGCATGGTGCAAAGTACCCTTGCCTCACTCATGCCACTGACAGGCTGCACCTCTGAGAAGGATACTGTGTGCTACTTGTCTTAAGCCCTCCCAACTCTACAAAGTCCTTTGCACTGCTCTAATCTCATGATGAGCCAAGTCATTTGTCCCTAGGTGGACAATGATGTCCAGCTCAGACCCGTGCAACTGTTCTCGTGATCCTAAGGATGCGCTCCTGTCCCTCAAGCCATGGCACCAGGCAGGCACTTACTTCAGTTTTCCCTGCTCCCCAGTTCTATCCCTAATAATTGAGTCCCCACCAGAGCTGCTTCTTTCCCTGTGGTGCCCTCTGCCTCCTTCCTGAGGGCCTCCCTTGTGACAGTTGTCTGCACCCTCCTTAGTCTCCTCTGTGGGTGCATCCATAGGGGAACTATGCTCCCCCAGAATGGTGTATGGCTTGTGGAGTGTAACAACTGACTGGGTGTGCCTCTGTTTCTCCACCCTTACCCTCCCTGAGCCCACTGTGGTCCAACTGCTGTGCTTTCTTCGCAACCTCTGAGGTAGTGGTGGTGGTTCTGGTGCTCCCTTGATGGGGGAGGTTCCCTTGCCACTGTCCAGTGCAGCCTGAAGATGGGCAATTTCCTCCCTCAGGGCAGATAGTTGTCTGCAAACAGGGCAGCATCTCAGCCTCCAGAAAGACTCCCGGAAGACTGCTGCCCCACAGCCATTACATTGTACTATTCCCCACATAACTGTCTACCTTGTTTAGTTTTTTTTTGGTGTGTGTGATTGGTACGTTATATAGAAATATATGTATTTATATAATGTGTATGCTTATATTGTCAGTGCAGTGTGCTAGACAGGATATGACAGTGATGTGTACCTTGCCTCTTGAGGAAATGATGTCAGAACCCCAGGTATAAATGAACTATTTCCAGGGTGGTGGGGTGAGGGTGGAAGGGTTGGGCCTAAACTGTGCCCTCAACAAACAATCAGTTAAATGCTCTGACCTACCAATGCGATGAGTGCCTTCCTATCAGCAAGATGCCGTACACAACAATTTGTAATACTGCTTCAAACCAATGTGACAGAGAAAATACCCTGCTAATCAAACAGAGAAAACTCCAAACATCCAAGTCAGACACAAGTAAACCTCCCCAGCCCCAAAAGAGCCTGGTGACTTGTGCTCTGAAAACAGTCAGCCCCAAAACACGTCAGCTGTGCAGAAGGGCAGACACAGAAAACAGTATTTAGCCTATGTGGGTTTAAACTCTTCCTGCACTGAAAACCTTAACACTTGTAACACAAGTAAAGCAAACTCCACCTCCTCTGTTGATTGAAAGACTGCCTTTCTGATAATTCTAAGTTGCTTATTTCACCCTTCAGTTAGAAGTATCCTCCACCTGAAGAATATTAACTTTCCTAAGGAATCTGCTTCAAACCAAAGACAATTGTAAATTGTAAAGTTCACTCCCTCTGTTGTGAGCACTACTCACTTTCTTGCAAATCTTAAGTCCAGTGTTGCAGCTTGCAGCCAAGGTAGCTTCACCTGAGGACTATGAGGTTATCTGATGAGCCTGCTAAAATTAGTACTTTTATCAAGGTCTGTAAGATTCTTCCAGAGCTATTGGCTGTTAAGTAGCTGTGATGTAAGCACTTCCTGACACAGTCTGGCTTGGCCTTATAAGGCACACTGAGGTAAACAAGAGAAAAACCAGTTTCCACCCCCTAGGGACTGTCTGGGTCCAATACACAGCCTGTAACCTGCTCTCAATTCAGGGCTTATGACAAATTCTTAGCCCAGTGAATAATCACAGTATTACAAATATTGCAATGCAAACAGTCAATCACTAACTCCAATCAAGTCAGAAGGGCAGAAACACAGAAAACAGTAAAATCGTAACAATTGTAACAAGTAAAGCAAACTCCACCTCCCTCTGTTGATTGAAAGACTGCCTTTTCTGATAATTCTAAGTTGCTTATTTCACCCTTCAGTTAGAAGTATCCTCCACCTGAAGAATATTAACTTTCCTAAGGAATCTGCTTCAAACCAAAGACAATTGTAAATTGTAAAGTTCACCTCCTCTGTTGTGAGCACTACTCACTTTCTTGCAAATCTTAAGTCCAGTGTTGCAGCTTGCAGCCAGAGGTAGCTTCACCTGAAGACTATGAGGTTATGACCTCTGCTCATGAACAGTGTCACTGTGATTTTCTTAATTTGTCCCGTACATTGATTTCACACACCAACTGCGCCATTGTGTGCTACATGGGCGGAAACACATTTTGGATGAGATGTGAACAATGACAGCTGTACTACTCATAAGAAGGTGTGGTAAAATGGCAATGTTGAAAATCTGGAGTGAAAATATTGAAAATTTGCTAACTTACGAGCGTGCGTAGGAACTGCACAACGCACTCTCATAAAACAAGTCATTTTAGAATTTTGTTCACCAAATTTTCAACATAGCCATTTTAAGACCTCTGCTTATGAACAGTGTCACTGTGGTTTTCTTAATTTGTCCCATACATTGATTTCGCACACGGACTGCGCCATTGTGCGCTACATGGGCGGAAACACATTTTGGGTGAGATGTGAAAAATTACAGTTGTACTACTCATAAGAAGGTGTGGTAAAATGGCAATGTTGAAAATCTGGAGTGAAAAGATTGAAAATTCACGAACTTACGAGCGTGCATAGGAACTGCGCAATGCACGCTCGTAAAACAGTCAGTTTTTGGAATTTTTTCACCAAATTTTCAAAATAGGCTTCTTGACAGCCCATCTTATGAACACTGGCAGTGTTTTTTCATTAATCAGTCCCAAAAGGTGATTTCGCGCAGTGACTGCGAAATCACCCTTTGGGCCTGAATAACGCCATGACAGTGACAGCATTCATGAGGAGGGGTCCCAAAAACCCCATGTTGAAAATTTGGTGCAAAAATTCCAAAAAATGCCTGAGATATGCAACAAAGTTGAAAACACCCTATCTATCCCATTATACAGCTTACCGGCATTTCCTCTGTTTACGGTCGGCTTTGAAGAGTGCAGACGTGTTCCCAGTCCACTGCAGATCATCGTGCCAAGCTCCAGAGGTAAGTATGGGATGAGGGGGGTGTGGGGAGGCAGGGTGCGCAGTGGGTGGGTGCGGGTTGTGGGAGAGGGGGCCGGGAGGCTGCATGGGACTGTTTTTAATTTACAGGTTTTTGTTTTTTATTTAAATTGATGATGCGGGACATTTGGCCACGCTGGGTTGGGCTCCCAGCGTGGCACAAGGATGGCTGGGGGGGCTGTGGAGCCAATGGGGGATTGGACATCCCCGTCAGCCATAACATCTATTGCCACGCTGGGGTGGGCTCCCAGCATGGCACCCAGTACTCGGGGGGGTGAGGACAGTGGAGTCAGTGGGGGATTGGGAACTGCCCCTCGGCTATTCTCTGAGTTGCCACGCTGGGGTGGGCACCCAGCATGGCATGTGGAAGGCTTTGGGGGGGCGCAGCACAGCCGACGAGGGATTGGGCACCCCCGTCGACTATATGTGTGTGCCTGGGGGGGGCAGCATGCAGTATGCATGCGTGCATTTCTGTGTGTGTGTGTGTGTGTGTGTGTGTGTGTGTGTGTATAGGGGGAGCTGCGCATGAGCAGGCGATATCTTATCGCTGCTCACTGAAGCGTAGCTCCCCCTTTCAACTGTATGCCACTGCATTTTGGAGCTTGTCTCAGACAGCTCCAGCATGCATTGGTGGACTAGGGCTGCACCTGCCAACACACTGACTGAATTGGAAGAGGTGGTGACACACCTCCGAAAACTTGGATGATGGCACTATGTTTCTTGCACATGCGTGCAAGCAAACATAAAAATGGAAAGAGACCTAGGGGTAATCATATCAGATGACCTTAAAGTTAGCAAGCAATGCGAGAAGGTGGTAAGGAAGGCTGGGTGGATACTGGGATGTATAGGGAGAGGTATCATCAGCAGAAAACAGGAAGTTGTTATCTTCCTGTACTGACAGTTCGTGAGACCCCATCTGGAGTACTGTGTTCAATTCTGGAGCCCCCTATCTCTGCAAGGACATAGACAGGATGGAGGCAGTTCAGAGGAGGGCAACTAAAATGGTGCAGGGTCTGCAAGAGAAGCCATATGAGGAGAGACTAAAGGAGCTTAATATGTACCCTTGAGGAAAGGAGGGAGAGGGGGGACATGATAGAAATGTTTAAGTACCTCAGTGGAATCAACAAAGTCCAAGAGGGTAGCATCTTTCAGAAAAAGAGATGTGCAAGAACAAGGGGACACAATTTGAAGATAGAGGGGGGGATGGCTGAGGGGCAATGCGAGGAAGTATTTTTTCACAGAGAGAGTGGTGGATACATGGAACAGCCTTCCTGAGGAGGTTGTGGGGTCTAAAACTGTGGGAGAATTCAAGAATGCATGGGCAGACATAAGGCAATTTTTGTGGGGGGGAGGAAGAAATCGGCTGTTGGGTAAATAGGATCTGCAGCTTATCCTCCAGGTAGGGAAATGGGCAGACTAGGTGGGCCAAGCGGTCCTTATCTGCTGTCAAAGTCTATGTTTCCAGCCTCTGAAATGCTGCATCACTTGCTCCACAGGTTGGTGCACTGGATCGTTGGAACCCAAGCATGTCAGCACCCCCAACTTCCCTCCTCCCTTTCCACTATCCTCCTTATCCGGTCTATGTTCCAGATGACTGATCCCCCAGAAAGGTACCTGACCACTCTCACCCCATCTCCTCCCACCCACCACCCTCTCTACTCCCCTGTTCATAGAATTCCCAATGACTAAGACTCTTCTGGCTGCACTTTTCTTACTCTCACCACTAAGTGCCACTAAGTCATCAGTCCCACATTCCTCGACTGACCCAGAGTCCCCCCCTGGTGGAGTCAGTTAAATGAATCTCCTCCAGGGGTGTAGAATGATTTGTCATCTGGATGGTGTGGGGTTGGTTGTACTTGTTTTGGCATGAGGTACCCTTCTCCCTCACCCTCCCCACCACTCTCCACCCTTCGGACCAGTGGGCCTGTGGGTGAATGGGGGTGTGGGCCATGTGCTCCAGCTGAGCAGGTGCCACAGGAGAGGGTTATCTCTTCTGTCACTGCTACCAACTAAGCACTGAACTCTGCAAAGGTCCTGCAGAAGGGGCAGTGACCCCTTCTTCAGAGCATAACCCCAGAAAAAGAGTGCCCCATAGTCCCTGCAACTGACTTGCTTCCCACTAAACCTCATCCATGTACTGATCCTTACAATAACCCTTAGACTTGTGATACAAACCAGTTTTCCCCTACCTATCTAGTACCTTTAATTAAAGTTAAAATGTTAAATCAGCAGACTGGAAACTGGTTTTACAAAGTCTATCAAACTGATTTCTGACAATAAGCAGTACTGACTTAGCGGAAGCAAATTCCCAAACTTCATGAACTTCTGGCCAGCTATAGCCCACCACCACCACCACTTTCTCTAACTAAAGTCTAATTAAATAATATACTGTACATTTTATTCAAATATCATTTTTTATAACATATTCATTACAGAGGACATCTGCTATGCTATGCATAGACTCATATGGCTCTCTGGTGATCTGATCTGTCATGGTGGGCAGACAAGAACTTTCAGTCCTAATAGGTTGTGGATCCCTACAGTAATAGGACAGTTCCAGAAAAAGCAAACTACAGCAACTGTCTAGTAGAAAAAGAGAACAGATTTTATTGTGGGAAACAGGAACAAGGATCTGGATTGGAAACATAGGTCAGAGCAAGCAATACAATACAGCAAAGAATATTCCTGATCACTCCCAATCCCATCTAGCAACTCCCACACAACCCCCCACTGGGACAGGGTCAGATCATGTCCCATTTTAATAGGGAAAATAACATTTCTAAAAATCAGAAGTTTGTTAAAATATTTAAGAACTTTGAAGGCAAGAAGGGGTTAATGTTTTCCAGGCACAGGTACAGTACTGTTTTTCTCACTTCTGTGTTTATCTCAGGGTACTCAGTGCTGTAGATCAACTGGGTCTGCAGCAAAAATAACGGCAAAGAAAAAGAAAATGTCAGACTGAGTGGGTCAAGTAGCCCTTATCTGTCATCAGATTCTATGTTTCCATGTTTTATTCAGAAAGGACAGTCAATGCAGTGTGGTATTCTGAGAACAAAAGGTCAAGAAGGTCAGATCAGAAAAGCAATAAAAAGTCATAGAGGGCTACGGTGGGGAGGTGTCTTAATGAACCTGTTGAATTCTCTGAGGTGAAGGTAAAGACTGTTTTAAAAGCTGAAAACAAGAAAGTCTTACCCTAGTAAAACAGATTAACCTGATGTTGCAAGGAACTTCTTACTGCTTAGAAAGGGGAGGTCTAAAATGTTGATACAAGCAAGAATTTTAGAGCAGCTATGGTGTGCTGAACCTTCTGTATTTTCTTGAAAGTTGGCTTCCCAGCCAAATGCCCTTTGGGGTAACCCTTGCCTCAGTGTTTGCATACAGAGGTTCTTTGTCTTTTAAATAGTTTTTTATTTTAATGGGTTCACCACAACATATCCAAGACACACTGTCTTAGGGTAGCTGGTCCAGTCCACTGGGGTGTCAAGCAGACAAGGCATACTGATGAGTCCTGGTAGGACGAAACATGTGTCTATGTCTTCTGTTAGCACCCTTTGCAAACTGTGTGAGAGGCCTTTCGGCACCATGCAATTTTGCTTAAAGTTGGACCAGCATAACATTCTGTGGTGATTTGCATATGCAGTCCATGATGCTTTGCATTGTGAGGGCATGTGTGATTTTGTATTTTCTTGAAACTTGGCTTCCCAGCCAAATGCCCTTTGGGGTAACCCTTGCCTCAGTGTTTGCATACAGAGGTTCTTTGTCTTCTGTTATCTGATGTTTCCCACTGATCCACTAGTCCAGGGGGATGAAGAGTGGTGGGGAGTGAGAAAGGAAGGAGGGCAGGGGTAGCCATAAGGAGGTTGGTCAACCCATCACTATCCAGATGGCAAACCACTTCACACCTCTATAGAAGGCTCAGGCACATGACTCCACTGGGGGTGACTCCAAGTCAGTCAACAGGAAAGGGCAGAACAACATGATGGCACCACAGGGAGCCAGTCTACCAGGAGAATCTTGGCAGTTGGGTACTTGATGATTAGAGGGGTAGAGAGGGCAGTGGAAAGAGGGAGGACAGGAGGGGGATGGTCCAGTGCCATCCTGGTGCATCAGTCATCAAGGATTTAAACAGGATGAGGGGATGGGGGGTAGGGAGCACAGGGAGCTGGGGGTGCTGGTACACCTGGGTACCAATGATCTGATGAACCAGTCAATAGAAATGGTGAAGAACTACTGTAGACTGGGGGAAAGATTGGTGGCACAGAATAGGATAAGGAGTAATGTAGCTGAGGAGCTCAATAGGTGGCTTAAGGGATGGTGTCAAGAGAAGGAATACCACTTTATGGGGAACTGGGGGGTACTTCTCAGATAGGAGACTTTTCAAGGGCGATGGAGTTCACCTGACAAGAAAGTGGGACTGCACGATGAGGCAAAAGTTTGACATCTGTACCAACCTCAGAATTTGAAAAAGATTTTGGGATTATTGTAAACAATAAGTTGACTTCTGATCATTGCAAAATGGTTGCAAAGAAAGCTAATGTAATGATTAAAATGATAATGCACTTATTTGTGTGTAGAACTGAGCAATGTGTATTATCTTTGTATAGAAACTACGTTAGACCACACCTTGATTATGGCTCCCCATTTTGGTGTCCATATCTAAAGGAAGACATTCAACTGTTAGAAAGGGTTCAGAAAAAAAATTACTAAACTAATCCCTCACCTAAAAAATAAAACATATACTGAGAGATTACACATGACTGGTCTTCTCTCACTAGAAGAAAGAAGACAATGGGGAAATTCATTATTACTGTATAAAGTCATAAATTCTTCACAATTGTCTTAAGCAAGTGGGATCACACCAAACCCAAGGTCTAATATTTTGTGGTCTCACAATAAACAGCTAAAATTACCTTGGGCTAGAACAGGTAAAAGCGATTTTTTTTTTGCTGTATGGTTTGCCAAGGATTGGAATAAGTTGCCACAGAACATAGTTAACCAGAATACATTTAAATCATTTAAAACCAATCTGGACAATTACATAATTATAAATAGGACAGCTAATTGGGGAATCATCTGACCCACTCAAGTGGGAGGACAATCTCGATGGGCTTTTAGTCTTCTTTTGTCCTTAAATAATCCATTAAGTCCAGTATATCAGATGTTTTAACTGACTGTGGGGAGACTGGAACTAGAGGAATTACAGTGATGGGTGACAGAACAGGGATCCTTGCTAGCTCTCCCCCACATCGTGGGGCTTGTAACAACACAGAGGGTGCACAGAGGGTTGCGGCTCCAACTGGACTAGGTGGGGAGACATTAGAGAGGGGTAATACAAAGTGTGCAAACACCCAAAACAACAAAATGATGAGAGGACAAGGAAAGCACAAGGGTAGTAGCAATCCAGGATTTGGGGTCAGATGCAAGGGGGTATACCTTAATGTCAGGAGTCTGGGTAACAAAATCCACAAGCTCCAGGTGCTGACGGCAGATAGTGGTGAAAGATGGGTGCATCAGGTGTAGTGATGGAAAGACCGAGTCACTGTGGGCGCAACTCACTGCTAGAGATGCAGCAAAGTTTTAATTCACAGGTGAAGTGAACCCGAAGTGGTCCACTTCAAATTCATGCAGCATTATACGAATTGTCTATTAAAAACATGAAATTCACCTTACTTCAACTTAGTTCATATTGTTCACTTCGAGTTACAGTTGGATAAGGCAAAGTCATTAAAAAACAGGCCATTGATGACATGCCTGACTGTCTCTGCAGGTCTGCAGGTCACATGATTCAGGGAGGCAATTAAATAGGCAGGAAGTCAATGTTCAAAGTGGGCACAGGTGCAGCATGCAACAGTCAGCATTTGCTTTATTTCAGGGTACTGCAGAAACTCCTGTACTACCAGATTTAAATACTGGGCCATACAGGGAACCCACACAAAGCCACCTTTGCTGATACATTTCACAACGTTTGATCCATTATCGCTAACTATGAAGCCAGCTTTTAGGGACAGGAGATGCAGCCATTCTTCAGTTTCTGTTAGTAGCAAGTCTAGCACATGTTTGCCTGTATATGACCCTGCTACACTACACATTGCAAGCATGGCATGCTGTCTAATGCCATGAAGGTTGCTACCACTATCACAGTCTGATTTAATACACTGCTTTCCCATCCCACCATCACACATAAGCCCAGGCAGCTGCGCCCAGTGTGCAGTAATACATAAATAGGAACTACTTGCCATTTTGCCACTTGTCCACATATCCATGCCAAAGTGAATATAAGGTGATGCAGAACATTGAAGGGAAGGTCTTACAGACCATCACCATCGAATATAACTCAGGGACAGCACTGGTGAAAAAGTATGTCAAGGACAGGACCTTCCATTTAGGACATGTGCATGCTGCAAAGCACCAGAAGCCCACATTCTCCACAAAGGATAATGGCAAAAGATCAATTCCTAGTATTTACACTATGGCAGCATTGAATTCACGTACATCTGTATTACTGGGTGGGTATTTAGTGTTACATGCAAAAAGGCTGTGCAATGTGGGCTGCACTATTCATTGCTTTACACATGGCATGCCGAATGTCTCTACTTTACTAATTGACATGCATGGTGTACCTTGGATGTGTGATGGTGGGTGCACAGGTGACAAGCCAATACATGCAGTTATTTTCCTTGTTTTAAGCACAGGGGTTGATGTAGTAGAATTACTACATAGACCACCACTGCTACTCTGACCACTGCTTGAACATTCCAAATCATCATCCTCCTCATGCCTGTAGTAATCCTCTGCTGTTATTTCACCGCTTTTACTGACATGGCTACTTACACTGATAAAAGGGGATACCATGCTCACTTAGGTGGCTGTGGATAAATGCCCAGCTACAGCATTGGGTCCTCCCTGGTGCCACATCCACAGTGCCTTGTGCCTGCTCTTCAGATGATTATGCTGGAACCCAGTGACCAAATGGCTACCCTTATGACCACGCTTCACATGCACTTGGCAAACTTGGCAGATTGCCACTGTTTCATTGTTGCAATCTTGTACAAACAATCCCAAACTAGTCATTTGGATGCCCTACTCTTCACATGTCACTGCTGCTGCTACTGCTGCATATGTAACTGCTCTTTTTGTGGTGATGAAATGGGGGATGTAATGTTTGATTTCTGCTGTTGTGCACAGTTGGACTTTGATTGAACATCACAATCTATGACTATTAATTCGGAGTCACCATCTACAGACACAGCTACAGCAGAACTTTGAGGTGGGGCAATTGACTAATAGACTGTTTACAAATAGCCACCTTCACTTTCTTTTTTTCCTGTTCCCAAATGAAGCCACTAGCATCCTCATCATCATTTTCATCATCCACTAATTCACTTTGGAGTCTGTCCTCCTGTGGAGATATTCCAAGTTCAACAGCAGCCTCCATATTATCAGCCACACTTTTTTCATCAATGTCTGACTGCTTGGATGGCTAATCCTGAACATCAGAGGAAACATGAGACTGTGAGTTATCATCATGATCAGAATCATGTTCAAGTATTGTAGTTAGTGGGACATCAACTGCACTCAAGTCTGTGGTTTCAACAACATTTTTCCTGCATGATAAGTTTAACAGGGTTGAACTTTTAGCAACACTCATGCTGTTATCAACCATGCCTCCACTAACCTTGCAAACAGCAGGGATTACACCTTCTCCAACCAGCATTGAAGTGACTGATTTCATTGTGAAAAACAATCTGAAATTCAAAATATTTTGTTTAGTTTGTACATTTGGCCTTAGAAAGCTGTGTTACTGCATGACATGGTTACAAAAAACAGGACAAAACAGCACAATACAGACATCCTAAATAAGCCCCACCCTCCCAGAGCCCAGCCCACCCATGGTATCAGGAATGTTGCAGTGAAGTCAGCTATAGGAGATACACTCTTAAGCATTCACGATGCTTGTTAAAGGGAGTATAAAGTTTGCAATTTACTCCAATATCTCTTAGATTTGGGCATCCTGTTGTGTATGCTAGCAATTACCTTCTCCAACAAGAGATTGAACAATAGTTCCTGCAACCACTCAGTATAATATATAGCATCACTGTCTAGCCAGTGTTTGAGTACTAACTTTTTAACCTACATTGCTATCATTGCTAGATGATATTTCCTTTCAGTAACACCTATGTGGGAATAGTCACCCACCAGACATGCCCCCGGTTCTATATACTCCGCAACACCCAAAAGAGGGTCTACTCTCTTTTTTATAAGGGTCCATAAGGGTGCCACTTTGAGGCATTCCCAGAAAATGTGGTATAAGAAGCCTACGTCCTGCATACAACATCTGGAATTCAGGGAGAGGGGCTTATTCATTCTAGCTAGTTTAACCAGAGTACAATACATATTGTTAAGAATCTGAAATTGCATCAGACATAATCTGTCTTTCGATATGAATCAGTGGGTATCTTTCCAGACCTTCTCCCAATTGAATGCTACTTCCAGGAACTGGGAGTTCCAGTAACGAGAGGACCCATCTTGATTTGGGAAAGCTTTTTCTATTCATATCTTATATATACCAGAAACCGCTCATTGTTGGGTGACTATTGCACTGAGTGGTTGCAGGAAACTACTTCCATCCCATGTTGTTTGCTTTATTTGGGAGGCAGTTAGCATGTATCTGAGTTGAAACAGCTTTAAACTTGAATAGGGGCCTAAGTAGTATCTGTTAAGGATATCTATTGTTGATCTAACTTGGCCATCATGCCATAAGTCAGCAATCCTGGCTTGTGCCATTATTAGGGAAGCCAGGAGGCTTTCACCAATCTCCCACTTATCTTAAAATTTGGGTTACCTACCAACAGTTGTAATGGGTCTTGTATATGTTTATAAGTGAGGGATGCACATAGTTGAGGGTGAACTTTAACTGAGATACTGACCAGAGTCTCCGCCAATGCCTGGGGAAGTGATTTAAGTGGAACATGATAAAGGGCGGGGGCAGAAATGCCTACTGAAGAGATAAGCTCACTTTCCAGATTTAGTCATATAGGTATGCATTGGTTTGATTGTGGATTTTCAAGCCTTTCTGACCATCTCATACATTTTGCAGTGTGACTTGCCCAATAATAGAATTTGAAATGGGGGAGTCTCAGTCCTCCCTTTGTTTTATAGACTGTGAGCTTTCCATAAGCCCTAAGAGCCTGTTTACCCTTCCATAGGAACCCAGTAACCAGTGAGTGAAGTCTGGAAAACCAGGCTTGAGGTTACCAAATGTTCAACATGTTGAGGGGACAGAAGAGCTGAGACAGAATATTCATTTTGATTCAACTCACTCTCCCCCACAGGGATATTGGCAATGCCCTCCATCTGTTTAAGTCCTGTTGAATTACTTCAACCAAGGTATCCGAGTTATAATGTCTCAAGGATTTAGGTTTCCTGGTCAAATATATACCCAAGTATTATTTTTTTTTATGTTCCCACTGTAACCCTATCCTTTGATTTCCCTGTGGTGAGTGTGAAAGATAAGAGGCAAGACTATGTTTTTTTTCCAAATTCAATTTATAGTTGGCCAGAATTCCAAACTCTTGGATAAGTCCAGGACTCTGATAATTGATGACCTCAGATTGGACAGGTGGAGGAGAATATCATCAGCATATGCTGAAAGTTTGAGTTCCTGTCTCCCTACCATCACACCTTTAATCACTGGGTCTGTTTTAATACATACCAGGAGAGGTTCCAGGTATAGATTAAACAGTAGGAGGGGATAGGGGACAACCTTGCCTGGTACCAGAATAGAGGGAGAAATAAGAGGAAAAAGTTCTGTTACAATATATGCAGGCAGTAGGGTTAGTGTACAGGGCCTTTATCCATTGCACAAAGAGGGGGGAGAGAAACCAAACTGACCTAATGTCCTAAAAAGGAAACACCAATCCATTCTGTAGAATGCTTTTTCTGCATCCAGGGACATCAATGCAGCAGGAGCATCATCAGCCTGGGATGTAGAGAAGATGTGATCTAATTTCCTCACATGATCCAAGGCTGATCTGCCTACCAGAAAACCCACTTGTTCTGCACAAGCCAGAGAGAACATAACCTGGCCTAATCTGTTAGCTAGAATTTTGGCTAGGATTTTAATGTCATAATCCAAGAGTGAAACAGGGCGGTAGCTCGATACCTGTTCTGGGTCCCTCCCCTCCTTGTGCAATACCACTATTAGGGCTTCAAAGAGATGTGGATCCTGGCACTCGTCCGTCAAGATAGTATGGAACAGACGAAGAAGCCATGGGGTCAGATCCACCTCCAGCGCCTTAAAGAAATTAGCGGAGAAGCCACCCAAGCCAGGCACTTTATCAAGTGATGAACTGCGAATGACCACTCTAATTTCGTCCTCTGAAAGCGGGGAGATCAGAAGGTGCTTTCTGACCCTCATTGCTAGCAAACAACCAGATTTTTCTCCTTGATCAATATAAGTGGAGTTTGTTTTGAGGAGTGCATATTCTGCTTTAACCGCTAGCAAGTCATTATACTGTGCCCTAACACGGAAAAACTCTTGATGGATCATTTCTGTGGATGATGGGGAGATGTATTTCTCCAGATGCCTAATTTTATCCAATAGTTCTTTAGCCTGGCCTTCCCTCTTGCGTTCCTGTACAGAGGCAATCCTGATTAGTTCCCCTCTAATACAACACTTTAGACCCCCATTCCACATCAGAATGACCTGTAGAGTTTAAATTAATTTGTGTATATTGTGCAATACAGGCTTTTAACTTGTCTAGGACCCATTTATCTTTCAGTAATCTGTTATTGATTTTCTAAGCTGTTTCCACGCGGTGGTATAGGGTCAGGGAGATGGTACAAGACACTGAGGAGTGGTCCAAGATGACTTCTGGGGAAATCTGACATGCCATAAAGCCTGGAAGAAGCTGTTTACTCACTAAGAAGTAGTCTATGTGGGAGGAAGTCCCATGTGCTGGAGACCAGAATGTATATTCCCACAGGTTGGGATGTAGAACCCTCCATGGATCACACAATCCTAGGTTGCCTATCAGCTCCCTGATAGCCCTTTGAGCCGGAGATAGACCGGCCTTCTGTTTGCCCATCTTGTCAATGTCTGGGGAGAAAGAGAGATTCCAGTCTCCACCTAACTGAAACAGAACAGAGAGGAAAGGCAACAGAAAATTAAGGATCTCCATGGGGGGGGGGGTGTCTGTATTCAGACTGTATATGGATCCAAGAAGTATATCGGACCTCTCCAGTGTCCCCATCACAAAGACATATCTGCCCAGGGGGCCCAGAATGCACTGGCTGCATTTAAAACCCAGATTCCTAGACACCAATATCACTACCCCTTTGCTCTGTGAATTGCTCTGCAAACTGGACCCAGCAGCAAAAACTTGCCCCACATGCAGCCTTCTCAGCAATTTGGCCTCTGATTCGAGGAGATGGGTTTCCTGGAGGAAAGAGATTTGTCCCCTTAACAATCTGCAAATGTTTCAATAGTTTATATCTCTTCTATTTATTTTGTGCCCCTTTGACATTCCAAGACATGATATTCACTTTGCTAGCCATAACTCTCCAAACTTCTGTAAGTACTGTGATATATTCTAAATTTCCCTACTAAGCCCTTTTTATTGATACCATGGGTCCCCCTTCCTCCCCCCCTCCCCAATATACAAAACCAACCATTTTTGACCCCCTCCCCTTTTGATCCCCTCACATCCAAGTTGAAACACTTATGTAAAACATGTAAAAATATTCCTCTCACCCCAAATATATATAATACAGAGATTGCTGTTAGCGATGATGAAAGGTCTACTCCTCCCCACAATATGGTATGCAATGCTGCCAGCCAGAGCATGTAAAGCCCTCGTTCCCCCCCTTTAAACAGTTTGATTTATTACAGAAAATTATTGAACATCATAGCAAGCAACCTAGACTGAAGAAACTAGTATAAAACCTTACTAACTTTAAGAGAAATCACCCCATCAAACAACCCCCCATCTACCTAAAAAATCACAAAAAATGGCTGAGGCAGATGAATTGAAGTTAACTAAGCCCTCCACTTAATACTGCCTTATACTAACTTGTGTGGATGGTGACTGTACCTGAGTCCCAAATGTCGGAATAGTGAAAATCACAAACTAAAATAAAAAAGTTGAGGAGAAATCCATCCGTCTTCAATATGAAACAGTTTAAAAGTTAGGAAACGATCCAGTACTTGTGGATGTGATTTGAAAGTACTGTTCTTTGAGAAGCTGCAGCAAGACTGATCAGCGCTGGCTGCAACTCCACGATCGCTCGCACTTTCACACTGACACCCCACTACTAGTTGAACAGCTGCACCCGCTTGGTTGTGCGCATCACTGAGGAACGCCAGTCCATCTTGCTCCACTTTGCCGCCACACATGAAAAAGAAGGTATAAACAGTATTGCTGCACTTCAATAGTCCAAAAGTCACCACAGTAGGATAGGGGAGACAATTTAAGAGCCAGATCCAACAGCTGTGGTTTTTGCCATCGATTATTCATGCACATCGACGCTCCTCTAGTTATACCATGGGCTGTAAGACTCCTTAAAGCACAGTGAGATCACTTGTGATGATATTCTCCAGCCCAGCTCAAAAAGCCATAAAAACAAGAGTGTCCCCCTGCCTTAGTGTCTACAAAGGAAATAAATTGCCAACTCAGGGAATATGTGAACAGTAAATACCTTGTCACTTTTTGAACAAATCTGGCAACAGCCCTTGCAGTTCCTCCACAGCCTGCTCATTATTCTCAAATGAATGCCACTTCTCTTGCACCCAAACTTGAAGTTGTGTAGGGTACAGCATCCAAAACTGGACACCAGCAGGGATAAGGCGAGATATCGTGGAATGAAATGTGACCCTCTTTTGCCTGATGGATACTGGTAGGTCTTGTGAAATTCTTATCTTATGCCCTTCCCACATCAGAGCTTGTATGCCCCGTAGTTTCAACAAAACATGCTGCTTGTCTAGGTAATTCAGTAACTTCAGCAAGAAGGGTCGAGGAGGTGAGACCGGAGCTGGCTTGGAGCGTAAAGCTCGATGGGCCCGCTCCACAGTGTATGCAGGCTCCATAGGTGAGGGGCCAGCAACTTTGTCCAGTAGCTTCTGGGTGAAGACGATGAGGGAGGAACCCTCTTCTTCCTCTGGTAGTCCAATAATGACCAGATTGTTGCGGCGGCTGTGGCCCTCGAAGTCCTCCACTTTAAGTTCCATTTTGCTCATTTGCTTTCAGAGGGCTACGATCTCTGGGTCCACAGCCACCTGTCACTTTTCTAGTGAGACTGCTCCTGCCTCAATGTCCCTAGCTTGTCTCGAAACTTCTTTCAGGTCATGTTTTAAGGTGGCAATGTCTGTTGTCAGGGTTAGTAAGGCTTCCTGGAGCAGCTTTATTTCTAGAAGAAAGCACACTGTTGTGAGCGGGATAATGGTCGATTTAGATGCAGGAGAGGCCACTGGTTTCACAGGCTGCTGTCTGGATTTCTTAGTGGCCTTGTTGGGAGAAGCTGGAGGGGTATGGTGCGGTAGCTCTTGCCTCATCTCCACCTCCATTCCCGAGTTGCTGTTTGCTGTTCTCGATGGAGCGCTGTCTAATTGTCAAGCAGGTTAACTGTAGAAAAAAGCAGGAGCTTTTCTAGGTGATTTTGGTATAGTTTAAAACTGAAAAGCTGTACGCTGTAGTGGGAGAGAGAGAAAAGAGCGTTGATTCCCCTTGGCCAGACATCACGTGACTCACGAGAAACATAATCTGACAAACCTTTTACTTGCACCAACTGCTACCTTTACCTTCTGCTGTGTGCTACCATGGCCACGACCACTCTTAACACTGCTACCATTGGTAGCTCCTGATGAACCTGACTTATCTTCACAACAACTTCCATTGCTAATAGTCTTCTTGACAGCAGCACCACCACAGCTAGAAACTGCTTTGCCTGACCATCTATTCCCGGGCATTTTTTCAGATGACAGACGGTTTACAACAACTTAATATTTCAGCATTTTAGGGTGGCTGGAAACAAAACACTAAATTCAGCCACACAGGCACAACTCAATACCTATCCTTGAATCCTTAACCAATCTTCAAAAACTCAACAGTCAAAAAACAATACATTGTTTTGATGCAGGGGAGAGAGATGCAATACCTAGCTACACAGAAGCAGGGAAATAAATTGCAGACAGGCTTAAAAATTCAGAGTACTGCTATTGCGGTGCTGCAGTGGAATGCATATCAATTGACAGCACGCACACAGATTAATGGTTAGGCACAGAAACTTTAACTGTTCAGTAGAGTACAATACAGACAGTCCTGTAAAAGACTGAAAAACTGCCTAGCGAACAGAAAATATTTATAAGCAATTTAGTGAAGTTGTACTGTGTCTACCTGAACACAAAAATAATAAAACAATAGCCAACAGTGGTTGAAAGAAAAATGCCTTCCTCATTACTCTCCCTTCTGCACCATAGATCAGCCCCTCCCCCAAAGCACACTTCTACAGTGTCTCTCAGTACAGAGACTGAATCAAGGAAATTAACATTCAACATTCACAAAACATTAATGAATGCACAATGAAATAATCACATCAGGGTTTACTACAATTGATCTACTAAATTTTGTCACAAAATTCTGTGGCAAAAAAGGCATTTTTAGAGGGGTTTGAATCTCAAAGCTCTGAGAGTAAACTGTCTCCAGCTTTCCACTACACACACTATAATGAATTGAGGCCGTGCAAGACAATATTGAGTCCATGTGACCTTGCATCCCATAATTCACTGCAAAATTCACCTTAAAGAGCACAAAAGCAAGGTGAAGTAACACAAAGTCAATAGACAAGGTGAAGTAATGCAAAGTTCATAGAGAACAATGGACACTTCACATTGCTTTGAGATGCAAAGTTATTTGCCTTGCTTTGCAGAGTAGTAAGCAAAATTCGGGTTCTATGCAAAATACTACACATAGTGAATTTTAGGCACTTCATCCATCACTACTCACAGTAGCCTCAGGCAAGAAAATGCTCTTGGGGTGACCTACAGACCTCCTGGGTGTGGAGAAGAGAGAAACAGAGAGCTAAAGGAAGAACTTGAAAGATGAGTGGCAAAGGGGATGTAGTGGTGGTGTTAGTTGATCTGAACCTGCTAGACATTGGTTGTAATATTTTAGTGTCCAGGAGCAACAGAAGTCAGACCTTGCTAGATGCCTTTCAGGACTGTCTGCTGGTACAGCTAGTTAAGGAACCCACGAGGTAGACTGCAGTTCTTGATGTGGTGCTCACCAACTCTGAGGCAGTAGGAGCTGTGAGAATAGGGGAGCTACTGAGGAACAGTGACCATAACTCCATTTGGATTGAACTTGTTCTGGGATACAGAAACCCCCAATTGAGAGCTGAAGTCCTGGATTCAGAAGGGCAGACTTCAACAGGCTGAGGGAGCTGGTTAGGGATAAGTTAGTTGGGGTGGACAACATGGGGGGTAGAAGGAGGATAATTAAGGGAGCTATTCTCAAGGCATCTAAGTTATGCATGAGAATAGTAACCAAAAAGAACAGGTAAAGGAGACAATTATGGTTCTTGGCAAGAGCAGGAGAAGTGAGGGCTAAGAAAACGCCCTTCTACAAGTTTAAAGAAAAGCAGGGGGAGGAAGACTGGGGAGAATGCATACTGAAAAATAAAGAGGCAAAGAGGAAAGTTAGGGAGGCAAAAGCAGACAGAGTTGTGCATAGTGGAGGGGTCAAGAATGAAGAAAAATATCTTTCAATTGGATTCCCCCCCCCCGAGCTATGTTGCTATCTCTTTAAGAGTGTCTCTCAACCTCTAGAGTGATGCTAGTTTCTATGCCCTTGGAGGACTGAGTCAGCTGGTCTGCATGGGCATTCCAGAGGAGAGGAGTCAGTAGTCCTTGCTGAAGGGCAGAGACTCTGATAAGTCAGATTTGGTAGGAGACTAGTGTTTGGCACACAGCACCAGCTCCCTCTACACTGAATGTTTCTCTTTAGAGCCTGGCATTGAGAACAAGTGTCTGATCATGGCAGTAGCCATCTGCTACAGCCTTGATCAAATGGGGGTGCCCCTCTACAATAGGAGGAGAACACAATTTGAAGAGAAGAAGAGGGGAGGTCTGTCTGTGAGGAAGTTTCAATTTCAATTCAATTAGTTTTTATTCGTTCGACACACAGTCATTATGAAAAATAAACAAAACATTTTACAATAATCCAACAGATCATAGAATACAATAAATCTTCATATACAATTTGATACATATAAGACTGAAACTGTCCATTTCATCAAGTGGTTATTACAGTTAGAAGTGGGGTTCCATAAAGAATAACACTTAATAAATCTTTCCCCTAAATCTGAGACCAGTTTAAAATCAGATAACAAATGTGTAGTCCATCCTTTAAATTTGAATCCTACCTCATAGAACAATATCCAAAAGCAGAAAAGACTGCATAAGGAAATAGCAATATCCAAATGGCACTCCAGTTAAAATATCATTACTAGATAACAAGTAATTTCCTAATTATACTCAAAGGGATTCCAGACTTCATAACCCATCCATAGCACCACTCAGGAACTCCATCAGTCCAGACCTTCAGCTTAAGGGGATAGCCAAAAACAACAACAAAAAATCTCCAGTTCCTCACCTGTTAGCAACTTTAGACCTATATATTAGCTCCCTTTCTGGAGAGAAAGCCTTTCTCTTAGGCTACAAGGCCAATTGGCTCTCATTATGCCCAAAAGATGATTGAAGACTTAAACTCGTTATTCAATTGCCATACCAATACTGATAGTCTCATGATCATGTCCCTGGTCACACTAACATGAGCCAATTATACTGAACCACCCGAGTTCTATCATACTCATTATTGTTTTACCATTTCCATGAATGTTAAGAGCAGGAACAAGTGTTCAATTACCATTTACCAAACAGTTCAGCGATTTTATCTATCAATTCTGTCAGTTTAGGATCTCAATTAAGATAGACAGCACCCCCTTTCATACAAGAAAAGTAAAGAGATAATATTCCGGACTCCAATTTGGCAGTTTCAAAAACTTACTTTGTACCAAGTAGCTGAAAACATACTATAGAGGTGATCCTAAACACTTAATCATTTAAATAATTTTGAAACATTTCTAAACATTTCAAATATAATTAAAAAATGAACTTGTGTGAAACACTGTAGAAGCATACAAACTTATAAAATTTGCCAGCAAACAGTGGCCTGGAGATCCACCAAGCCCACTCGAGTGCGCAGCCAACACCCAAACCATTTTTGGAAGATCCAATTAATCTAGGAGTCACTCAGAAAGTTTTCAAAGTACAGCTCCAAATTAATAAATTCAGAAGTCCATGTAGACTATATCATGCCTCATAAAAGTATTTGTCGCACAACAGCAGCATCTCCTTTTTACAGAAATACATAGTAATAGTAGTAGTTTTAATTTAACGTCACAGCTCACCTCTCTTAACAAAATTCAAGGGAGCCTATAGTACCTCCAGGACAGAAAATCATCCATTTTACTCCGTTTTATTCCAGCCATTATAATTTTTTTTTTTATATTTTCTTTTTACGAACCCTTCTCACCCCAGTGCTTCCTCACCTTTGGGAGTTTCCTACGGCCTTGTGCGTCCCTGCTCGTCTGTCGGCATCAGATGCAGTCATCCCCCCACGCTGCCTTGGTTTAATCCCCAGGTGGGTACGAGGCGGGGCTCCCATTTCCACTGCCCCGAGCGACTGAGTTTCATTGGGGATCCGTTATCTGTGCTGGCAGGGGCCCTGGGATCAGGGCCCGAAGCTCCGTTTACAAGGAGCACCAGAGGGTATTCTCCTTTTTTCCGCCCATCCCCATAGGACATCTGCACACTAGGAGAGCCTAGGAGTGAAGCACATCACAGCGTGCTAATGCTCCAGCTCCCTGCGGATGTCTTCCTTCCCTGCTACATGCAGTCCTCGCTGCACACCACCCGTGGTCATCCAGGTGGTGGTATCGCAGCGGGACCCGCATTCTGCCCCACTTGGAGGAGGAGAGCAGCCTCTGGGTGCTCGATCCTCCTCCCCTCGGCTGGCCCTCCAGTTCCCCAAGTCCATTCCCGAACCGGGTCACTGGCGCCGTGAGTGGTAATCCTACCCCTGCGCCGGCAGGCTGGCTCAGCCATTATAAATTTTAGTGTTCCATACCTTGTCCAACCGATGATTATTCAGAGTAAACCACACGGGGGGGGGGGGTGACAAAATCCTCTCTTTTATCCCCAGGAGCGCATACTCACAAATCTGGTGAGCAAGGTAGGCACCAGCTGCTCCTACCTATTAACATTTATCATGCTCTGCTGTACAAACCACAGGTTTCAAAACAGTTTTCCCAGTCTCCTACTCAAGGAATCCATTATATATTTTCAGAGGCCTTTCCAAAATCCAGAGTTCTCCTCCTTCCACTTTCCCTTACTGGCTCGAGTGAGGCACCTGTTAAAACAAACTCAAAGAAAGCACTCCTCTAAGCACAATAACTTCAAACATTTTCTCTGAGCAGTTCCAATAACCCCGTCCCCTTGATAGCATTAGCATACCATTACTAAAGCTAATATTAGCCTATCAGCATTAAAATGCCACCAAGCTTCCATGCCGCCGTGCTTCTAGTCATGCTCCTTTCAACTTCTCGGACATCAAGTCCTTGTCTCCATGCAGAAGTCTCCATCAGGTTCCACCACAAATCATTTTGGGTCCCTCTGTCTCCCCAAAGCCAAGGAACAATGCCCAATCTATCATAGTCTAAATAACCTTGCCATTCTCAGTTCGACATATTAGGTAACAGAATAGTAAAACCATCCGAGCGTTCACTAATCAGCAGTAAACAGCATTACTCTGTAGCAACAGCCATCTCCAGGGTCAGTGTTTTAAAATGGGTTACAAATTAACACAAGTCTCATTCAAGAATGACAAAAATGAGACTAAGGAAGCTCGAGAACTAAAAGCAAACAGTCCCTGCTTAGTATGGTGCAGAGCAGAGCAGCAGCGCAGCCATCTTGCTGCCCTCCCCAAAGAAGCACCACTTATCCAGATCCTCCCTGTGAGGAAGTTGGTGCCAGGGACTTCTGTGGGCAAAGAATTTGAGGTGATGTTTAAGCTTTATTAAATGTGAAGTAACTGTGTGGCACTCTGCCGGGAACTCTCTTCTCAAGAGAGAGACAGCATCTAACATGATGCAAAAATTCCTGTCAGAGTTTACCTCACAAGTATTCAGTGTGGCCAGACTGCCCAAAGTCAAAGGAAACATGGATCCTTTTGGCATCTTCAGCTATGCCGGGGAGGCATAGGTGTTGTGGTCTCCAGAATAAAGAAAATATGTTGAAAAGTGAAGAAAGGATATGCTCTGTGGGAGGACAGAGTGGATCCCTGAAATGTGTCATAGGATACAGTTGGTGTCAGTTTTATGCCAGTTATTGAAACTGAAGTAGCCACGTGGCTAGCAAATGTTAAAAATCGGCTCAAAGAAGCCCTTAAAGTTCACACCTGAGCTATAACGGTGTATGACACAATGAAGGTTATGGCCCCCTTGGACCCATGTAGCTTGGAGCTTTGAACTTTAAGTAGCCCACCAGGCTTGACTCTAACTCAGATGTAATGAGGAGAATGATCATCTTGCAGTGATAAGCTGTGCCAGTTGGTGAAAGTACCATCTTCAAGTGAGCTCTAGTGATAAATAAAGGATCCTGTTTTTTTTTTAATCGAAACAACTTTGAACTTAGAACATGCTCACTTTCAGAAGCATCACCTATAGGAGTGGTAGCCACGAATGGAGGTCCTAGTAGAAGAAATAAATTTCTCATCTACTGTTATAGTAATGCCTTTAAATCCAGTGGAATAAACCAGTACCATCCTGCGCTGAAGTTTGGTAATTTTAAATCTGGTAAAGGTTTAGTATCTCTCCTTGTCATTGTGTTGGCCAGTGGAGATATTGAGCCCAACCCAGGTCCTGTTAAACAGATAGGTACTATTAAGATCATTCATGATAATGCCAGAAGCCTTGCTGGAAATCAAGCTTTGCTAGATCAATGGATGAATGAAAATGATTATGATATTGTTGGGATTACTGAAACATGGCTTACTAAAACACACCCAAATTCTGAATTTCATATGGAAAACTATGACTCCAACATGTATGACAGACCTAATAGAGGGGGTGGAGTAGCCCTCTGTCTTAAAAGTAATCTGGGTCAGATAGAAAAACTTTTCTCAGGCAACACTGAGGACTTGTAAGTAATACTGGTTTATATTACTAGGCTAAATATGTGCCTAGGGGTGACATACTCCTATCCAAGAATAAAGTTATCAGTCTTTGAGACCCTGTCCACAAGGATAAACACCTTATCAGTGCAAAGAGAAGCTATTTTGATTGGGGATTTTAATGGAGCATGAGGAGCAGCCAGAGGCCTTAAATTTCAAACTGAATTTCAATCATTAGGCTGAGCACAAATTATAAATACACCAACATGTAAAAGTGCTTACTCTAGCCAAGGAAATATCTGATATTTAATCTTTATAACAAACCAGAAAAAATTATAGTACCATAGGGTGGGCCCACTGAACTTAGGAGACCATTGTTATCTTGAACGTAAATTAATACATAAACATGGTATTATTAGAATGCCAAATTGCAGGTATATTAGAGATTTTAAAAAGTTCAATAAAACTGTTTTTCGACAACAGAACAAACAAACTGGACATGCATAGATTTGATTCTACTCTGGCTAGAGTGAAGACTGAGAGAAGATATAAACAAAGTCTGCTATTCGAATCTGTGTGACTTCATGATTAAACAGGGAGTGACGGTGACGGGTTCGTATGAAATAATTCAAACTGATTTTGAACTAGTAAGTAAAATCTGGTTAAAGATCTAATTTAAGATTTAAATGCTGGGATTCATGACTGATTTTTGTTCGCTGTGGAGGTGACAGCCCACAGGAGAGATTGGATTTCATTCATGGCTCCTTGAGGTGTGAGCTTTATGCTTATTATCTTTCGTTTTTTGGATGAAAGAAGTGATGAAGCTGATTGAGAAGAAATTTGGATCGACCATGACTGCTAAATGAACTAAGGCTTTTTTTTTTTGATTGAGTGAATACTTTTATTTTATAGTTTATTTTATTTGTTATTTTATGCTAGTTTAAGTAGGTATTAATGTGGTAATTTGTGTTATTCTCCCCTTCTGTGTGAGAGACACTGGGTGGGATTTGTAAACCTTCCCTCTTTTCCCCCACTTTGTGAGAGAGAGTGGTAGAGTTGCCATCAGAGTGGTTTGGTTTTATTTTGTAAATGGTTGTTTATTGTATGTTTTGATTTAAAAGTAAAGAGTGGAGTGATTTTTATTAAAGGGGTATATTAGGATTATATAAAAGTATTGATTTAGTGGTTTTTTTTTATCATTTAATAATTTTGTTAGAGTCTGAATGTGCCGGGTTGGTAAGAACACAGTCAGGCGGTTCTCCCCCTCAAGACTGATGGATCTCTGACCATTTGAATGTCCCGCACTTCCTTCAGAAGTTTATGGTAAATGCCAAATATTCGGCATTGCGAGACGAAGGAGTGGAGGGAATAGGAGATCCTGGAACTCCTGTGGGGGATGGGAAAAGAGTGGGCAGATAGGGACTGTTAGAAGCAGGAGGTGCCCTGGGGCAAAATGGATATAGGAGCGATGTCCATCATGCCTTGTACCCATACCCAAGGGCACTGACTTGATCAGGCAGGAGGTGGAGTCAGCCTTGGAGTCTCCTCCCTTTTGGGCGGTGTTAAGCAATGCTAGGTCTAGCAGAAACAAGACTGCTTTGGTGGCAGATCTTGTTATATCTGTTGACCTGGCCTGCATCACCAAGACCTGGCTTGATGAAAATACGGGCCCCATTTTTGCGTCTGCAGTTCCAGCCGGGTTCTCGGTGATTCACTGCCTGAGAGTGGACCGAAGGGGCAGGGGAGTTGCTGTCTGTTTTAGACAGGAACCGGACCTCAGGGAGATGCCAGTTGGATGTACCAACTCCTTTGAATGTATTGTGGGTGCAGGTACAGACTTCAGGATACTTCTCGTTTATCGTCCACCAGGTGATGGAAGGGAATTCCTGAGGGAGGTTGTGGATTTCATCACCGAGAGGGTATTGGAATCCTCCCGATGGTTAGTTCTGGGGGATTTCAATGCCTGGGTCAATGATGAACTCACGCCTTTTGGACAAAACCTCCTCCAATTGATGGATTCATTGGGCATGAAATGGGTTATTACCTCTGCAACCCATCGGGGGGACGCTCATTGGATTTGATATTCCATCTGGGGATGGAAGTCTTTGGTGTGGAGGTGGAGCCCATCAGTTGATCTGACCATTACACCCTGAGGTTCAGTTTTGCAGCCCCCCGAAAGAGGCCTGCCCTAAGGAGATAGTACAGTTCTGTCCTTTGGGAGGAGTTACCTCAGAAGGCCCAATGATGAAGCTAGACTTCTCAGGAATTCCAATGGATAGCACTGACCCAGGGTCCTTGGTGCTAGCCTATAATAGGGCAGTTGTGAGGGCCCTGGATGCCATTGCTCCAGTCCGTGTTCGTCCCTGTACTATAAACCCGGGGGCCCCATGGTTCACTGCAGAGATCTGGGAGTTGAAGAGACAGGGCCAAAGATTGGAGACACGCTGGCGGAAAACTCACCTGGAAGTGGACAGACTTAGACTGCTAGATCATTATAAGATCTATCATTTAGCAATTTCCCATAAGAAGGCAGAGTTCCTGTCCAAGGAAATTGCTACAGTGAGGAATAGACCAGCCTAGCTCTTCCGGACTGTGGACAGACTGTGCAATCCAGTCTGTCTTCAAGCTGGTAGAGCATTATTACAGTCATAGTGTGAGGAATTTGCTATGTTCTTCACTGATAAGGTGTCCACTATCAGGGATGAGATCAGCCAGCGCCTCCCCATTGGGTCTTGCAGTGATCAACCGAAGGACACAAATACCCAATTAACCTGGTTCACCTTCAGTCAACCAGCAGTCATGGATATAGTGAGGATCATCAAGACTTTGCGTCCAACCTGCTGTAGTTTGGATCTGGGCCCTACTCACCTACTTGTGGGGTGTGTAGAAGTTATTAGTCCGATCCTTACTGGGATAGTCGTGATATCACTGGAGAAAGGGATCTTCCCTGATCCCTTGAAGGAGGCAATAGTAAGCCCCCTTTTGAAAAAGCCCTACCTTGATCCTGACTGCCCAGAAAACTACAGACAGGTTTCAAATATTCCCTTTTTGGGGAAGATTATCGAGAAGGTGGTTGCCTTGCAGCTGGAAGACCATTTAACCATCCACAGTATCTATGACCCTCTCCAGTCTGGCTTCAGGAAATGGCATAGTACTGAGATGGCTCTTGTACAGGTACTAAATGATCTCCTGAGAGAGATCAGAGAACTCATTCTATCTTGGTTCTCCTTGATCTCTCAGCAGCATTTGACATTGTGGATCATGGGTGCTGCTCCAATGCCTGTGGTTTTTCTGTGGACTAAGGGGGGTGGTCCACAGTTGGTTTAAATCTTTCCTGCAGGGTAGGACTCAGAGAGTAGTGTCAGGGATTTATTCTTCGGCCTCTCACTGCCTACGCTGTGGGGTGCCACAGGATTCGGTGCTGTCCCCCATGTTATTTGCGGTGTACATGCTTCCATTGGGGGACATTATAAGACAATATGGGTTGAAGTTTCATTGCTATGCTGATGACTGTCAATTCTATATGTCTTTTGTGCCCGAGCAGAAGTCTGAGTCAAGTATATTGTTTAACAACTGCCTCCTGGAGATACAGAACTGGATGAGTACCAATTGGCTGAAGTTGAACCCGGGAAAAACGGAGGTATTGGTGGTGGAACCGGCAGTGAGGATGTCAAGTTCATGGGTGGGAAAACCCTCAGGTTTATTTCTTGGGGGGGGACCCCGCTTATGGCATCGGGCCAGGTATGTAATCTTGGTGTTATATTTGACGAGGGCCTGACCCTGAGGGCACAGGTGTCGGCCATGGTCAAATCATCCTTTTTCCATCTAAGGAATATAGCACAGGTGAAACACCTGGTTCCATCAGAGGTTCCTTCTACCCTGGTCCATGCCTTTGTTTCCAGTCATCTTGATTACTGCAGTTCCCTTTATCTAGGGCTGCCGGGAGTGGATATTCGCTGCTTGCAGCTGGTGCAAAAAGCGGCGGCTAGGTTGTTGACTGGAAGCCCAAGGTCCAACCATATAACACCTGTGCTTCCCAAGTTGCACTAGCTGCCTGTGCAGTAGCAGATCACTTTCAAGGTCATGTTGATGACCTATAAAGTCCTACATGGGTTTGGACCCCACTACCTGGAAGAACTCCTAACTTCTTACTGTCCCTCATGCTCCCTCTGATCCTCTGGCGAGGAACTGCTAGAGATTCCCAGGGTAACCTTAAAAATATCAGGTGTCAGAACGTTTGCCTTTATGGCTTCTACCCTGTGAAATTCTCTACCTTGCCAGATATGAAATAGCTTGACTGTGGAGGGTTTTAAAAAAGGGCTAAAGACCTTCCTTTTTAAGCAAGCATTTTCGGTAATTTAAAGTATGTTAAGTTTGTTATGAATAAAATGTTATTTATTACTGTGGTTTTAATGCTGCTTATGGAATTTTGTAAAGGCACCCTGAGCTTAGGAAGGGTGCCTTATAGGAATAAATTTTACATTTCATTACATTACATGACATTCTAGAAGTGGACATGGCAGTCAGAGAGTTCACTAAAATATTTGTGGAGATTTGCAATTAAAATGCCCCTTTTAAAATATTGAAAGAAAGAAATCAACGCAACCCATGGGTTGATGAGAAAATTAAAAAACAGATAATATGGAAGAATAGGGTCTGGAAAAAGGCAAACCGATCCTTAAAAGCAGAAGATTGGGAATTATTCAAAACAATCAGGAATAAATGCCCGGAAAAGATATTACCAAAATAAAATTAATTAAAGAAAAAATCCTGCAAAGTACTGAAAATTAATAATAGATCTTGAAGGAAATAAAAAGAAAGAGTTGGACATAACACTGAAAGATGAGCGCAGAAGAGATATGCCAATGAGGCAAGTGACTGATAGTTTAAATCAATATTTCTGCCACCTTCCAGATATAAAAATAGAACAAGAAGATAGTAAACAAAACAACAGCACCCTGCAACATCTACATATAGAAGAAATACTTGAAAGGGGTTCACCGCACTTTTTAATTTTGAGCTATTAAAATAAATGAAATAAAAAACAAATAAAAAAATTAAACTCACAGAAGGCAATGGGGTTAGATCAAGTGGAAATAAGATTCTTAAAATTCTCAGTAGATCAAATAAGCCCGACACTAACCAGTTTATTCAATTCAAGTTTAGAACAAAAACAAATTCCTTACTTCTGGAAAAATTCCAAGGTGATCCCAATTTTTAAGGGGGGGCAAAGATAACCTAGCAAATTATGTCCAATAGCTTTGTTGTTGACTATCTCGAAGGTCTTTGAATGACTGGCCTGTACTCAGCTGTGTGAATATCTAGAAAAATACAAGCTGTTAACTGAGTACCAGGCAGGTTTCAGGACTGGGAAGTCGACTGACACCATCCTGACAGACTTCATCGATAGTGTGGCAAGTGGAATGGAGGTGAGGGAGTCTGTCGGTGCAGTGTTCTTCAACCTCACAAAGGCCTTTGACTTGGTCGACTACAACTTATTGATAAAGTGATTGTCACTTATAGGCATGTCTGAACATATTCAGACATTGATGCTGTCTAGTGGTGGGCGAAGTGGCCAAAATTCACTCCTCAAAGTGATTCACAGAGTAATGTGGAATCCGCAAAGTATTCCACAATGTGAAGTGGAGTACTTTGTGTGATGTTGAGGAATGCAACGTCCATTGAAACCAATGACCTCACGTTATTCCACTTTCCCCAAACCACTTTTCCACCAATTTTAAGGCGAAGTACATTGAAATCAATGTACTTCGCATCCCTTCGCCTTGTTATTGAGCTCCAAGGCAAATTTTGCAGTGCTTCATGGGATTGCAGGTCACATGGGCTCTAGATTGTTCTGCACAGCCTCAGCTCTGTGTAGTGTGTGTAGTGGAAGATAGAGACAGTTTCTTCTCAGAGCTCTGTGATTCAAATCATCTAAAAGCTGTTAAAAAGTCTTTTTAAGCCATTTGTTTTGCTCAAAATTTAGTACATAGATTGTAGGAAACCCTCCTGCGCTCATATCATCGAGTGTTTATTGTTTGTGTGTGGATTTTGAATGTTAATTTAGAACAGTCTGTGTGCTGTGTACTGTGAAGTGTGCTTTGGGGGAGGGGTGTATCTGTGGTGTAGGTAGATTAACTGGGAGAAAAAGGCAGTCTTTCTGTTTTGGTTATATTTTTCTTGTATAACTGTGTTAATGTATGCACAGTAATATTTTCAGTAATTCTTGACTTTTTTTGCTGATTGTTGTGGTGCAGCAGTGTATAATTTCAGTTTGTTTAAAACTTTTGGTTATATTATTAAAGGTTTTCAATTTGCTACGCATTACTTGTAGTGTGTGTGTGTGTGAATGTGTGTGCGATGCGTGCCATTAAATCAGACACATTTTGTTGTGCCACAGAGTAATTGCAGCAGTTTAAACCTGCTATCCACCAAACCTGCATGAATTTTTTATATTGCTTTGTGGTATCTTTACTGGTAGTGGACTGTTAGTGCTGTGCACTACCCTCCCAACCAGCAAAAGGTATTCTTTCCAGATGTGAATTTGTGACTTGTAAGCACTGTTTAGGTGCTGTTGTGCCTTTGTGTCTGCATCTCTTGAGTGCATAGTACAATCTTAATCTGTCTGTGTGTTTGCAGTACACCATTAATTCTGGGAGACAGCATTTCTTGTTACACTCTCATTTCACTTCGTCAGCACTGGGGAATTTTCTGGACACAAGACAGTAGCATTTTGGGGATGCACATTAATTCTGGTGACTGTGTGTGACCATTACGTACATGACGGAGCGCACCATTAATTCTGGGAGACTTTGCATTTTTTGTTAGCCTCCCATTTTACTTCATCAGCACTGGGGAATTTTCTGGAAACAGGACAGTAGCATTTTGCGGATGCGCATTAATTCTGATGACTGTGTGTGACCACTGCATGCATGATGGAGTGCACCATTAATTCTGGGAGACTTTGAATTTCTTGTTGTGCTCTCATTTCACTTCGTCAGCACTGGGGAGTTTTCTGGACACAAGGCAGTAGCATTTTGGGGATGCACATTAATGCTGGTTACTGTGTGTGTGAGGGACTGCCAATATTGTTGTCACTTCGCCTTACTTCATGTTAAAGTTGAATGACAATGTGAAGTAATAATTACAAGGTGAAGTGAGCCATTTGTATTGGCCACTCTGTGTAGTGGAGTGACAACACGAAGTGCCCCCTTTGTGTTCACTTCACTGGTGAAATTTAAATTCGCTGCATCTCTAATGCTGACTTAATTGAGTGAGCATACATAACAAGTATACATAAATGGAATACTGTCAGCTAGGGAAGGAACTTACAGGGGTGTACCTCAGGGCTCAATCCTGGGCCCCCTGTTGTTCCTAATATATATAAATCCACTCCCATCACAAATGAAAAGCAGAAAGATGTACTTATATGCAGATGATATGGCCTTAATAGGTAGAGCAAAAGATGTGGAGTGTTTGCAAAATATCCTTCAGTCAGATTTTGACATCCTGCAACACTGGTTAATAAACTCCAAAATGGTACTTAGTATACAGAAAATCCAGGTAATGCTGTTTAATTCTAAAGGCAATCTCATAATCAATAACTGGATATTCAAATATCAGATGGACATAACTTGGAAAAAGTCACATCTTATAAATACTTGGAGGTGTACAAAGACAATAGTCTTACTTTTGCAGAAGACATAACCAGTGTTGCTGGTAAGGTCAATTTCATACTGGGTGTGCTCAGAAGAAGAACTTCAATTCTTCCCAGAGAAATCAGGAACAGGGTGGCCCTGCAATTACTTTTACCGATATTAGAATATGGTAGTGTAATATACCAGCATGCTTCTATGACTCTATTAAATAAATTGTATAAAACATATTATAAAATGGCTAGATATGTTTTAAAATGTCCCTATTCCACCCATCATTGTAGTATCCTACAATAATTAAGCTTGGATTCCCTTGGAAATCTATGGAAACAATGTGTTGGGTTAAAAGCATAAGCAGAATATGGAGGAGTTAATGTGGAAGTAACTAAACATTTACAAGCTCCCACTAAATATATCCTAAGGGACCTACAACACATATGTTTGAAAATTCCTTTGGAGGTTAACAATTGTAGCAGGATGCAAAGAAGATTCTTTAATTGGCGAAAGTATGGAATGAACTAGACCCAGAAATTCAAAATGTGAATAACCCAGGGCAATTTAAACAATGTTTGGACTTAGCTTGGAAAGATAAATGTATATGTTATGGCCCTAGTGTATAATGTACCTGGTCCTCCCTCTGTCTTCTCCATAGTATCTACATCTTACCTATGTTATGATTAAGATGTGTAAAATGATCTCGTGGATTCATCTTGGGGTCTGTCTTTGGGAGTGATTTGACAAGGGGTCTGTCTCTGTATGTACCCCTGATTCCTATATGTTTTATTATAAAGTTATTACATGTTTTAAATGTGAAACGTGTGTATTATAAGCTATGACACTTTTTGTGTGACCACAATCTTACCACAAGACAACTTTGTAAAACAGGGCCTCACAATCCTAAAAGTTATTTTCTGTTAAAAAATTAAAAGTTTTTAAGCCAGCCTGGTGGCCCTGAGGGCTGAGGCACTGGATGCCTTACCTCGCACTATGCTGGCATCCCGTGTTCGGAAACAAGCACAGGTCACTGGGCGTTGGCAGGGGAGGAGAAGGATTGAGCATTCAAAGGACTGCTGTCCTTCTCCGGGAAAAGGGAGACACCAGTGGTCGGCATTTGACTGGCCCCCTAGTGGAGGCTAGGGGGGCAGTGCACTGACACTGCAGAAGTGGGGTGGATATGGGGCAGATGCCTGGAGGAGCACATGCTGACGTGTGCACACACCCTCCACCAGTGTCACTGCACATCTCATCTCCAGGGAGAAAATGAAGCTGAAAACACTGCTACAGCACATGCTGGAGGGTACCTTGCAGGCCCTGCACCCAGCTAGCCATGGCAATGGTCAAACTGGATCCAGTCTTCGGTGGGGGTTGGGGAACCCCACCAGCCCCACCTGGGGGCTAAGTTCTGGAGGTAAGGGTCAGCACTGGCTGGTAGAAGCCAGGGGACAGGACTGTGGGCTACCCCCAAGGTAAGAACTGCAGCAACAGGAGCAGAAAGTAGCAGCAAAAAAAAAAAAAAGGTTTATCTATCTTGTTATCTATCTACGACCTCCTGTTTGGACATTTGTGTGTTATGTCTCCAAGTACTGCTAACCACTTTTATGCACAGCCTCGTTAGCCCTGCTGTGCACCAGAGGATGCCCAGTGGTCACTTCTATGCCTGGGAGGCCAAGCAAATGGACTTTGTGTTTCTTGGTATGGGGTCCCTCCCAGGCAACAATAACATCTTTATACCCACAGACAGCTGAGAGGGTCACCCTAGATTGGGGGCTCAGGTCAGGGATTTTGAGGTGCCTTTTTGGTGTCCCTGGTGCATCAGAGGGCAGTGAGTTGTGGTTTGTAATGTTAAAGATAGTAAAGTGCACCAGCTGAGGAGAAAAAAATGACGCCGAAGAGATTAAGTGAATAAAATGTTGATGGGAGCGGGAAGTGTGAGCTGTGTGCCTGAGTAAGAATGCTGTCAGCTTGAAGACTTGTGCAGCAGCTTGTGAGCCCCTAATGAATAAGCAAACTTCTGAGGAAAGGCATCGTCTGATTAGTGGAGCATCATCTGATTGGGGGAGTGGCTGACGCAACTAGAGGGACAATGTGCCATCAGCATGCTGGCATAATGAGAGGGTAGGGCAGTACTACTGAACAGTGGAGTGGAGAGACTTTAAAAGTTTTAGAACTTCTCAGGTTAGCAAAAAAACTTTTTCCACCATGGACTTTGGTGGATCAAACCACCTCCTTATGGGGAGCTGATTTTTCCAGAGCAGGAGCACTGAAGATCATACCAGAGTACTCCACCACTGTAAGTACCGCAAAGTTGGGACAAATGTTTCAAAAGGGTGGGGGGTGAGAGTTTGTAAAAAAATGAATGGCATTCAGCAAGAGACTGAAAATGTACAGATGTCAGAGAGATGCTGCCCAAGACCTGAAGTACACGGTAAACAAAAAACAAAAGTGTAGTGTTTGTGTGAATGTGGGAATGTGTTAAGAGAGAAAAAAGGGATCAGTCCTACACCAAAGAACTTTCAATTTTTTACTCAGAGACTATGTGACAGCAATTCAAATAATGGAGGTATTCCTTTATTTTGCAGGGAGATCAAACAAGGGGCACCAAAAAAAACTAACTGGGGACAGTCGCTTTAGAAATCAGGATGGCTGAAAGCGGGAGTGACACTGAATTCATGGTGATGATCCTAAGGTCCCTGCTGGACTTTTTGAGCTGCAGTGCCATGGAAGAGGAAAGTTAGGAGCAAAAGGCCCTTGTGTGCTTCCAATGTGGTGCACAGGGGGAGGACGTGGCCAACATAGCCCTCTGTGGAACCTGTAAGAATGGGGGCATATCAGCTGCGCTTGGAGCCAAATTGCTAGCACATCTCTCAGAACTGACAAAGGAAAGGAGTCAGAGGAGTCCCTGTATGACTCCTGGGAGAAGCCAATTAGTGAAAGTGAGGAAGTGGAGGAGCCCAAAGAATATCCCCAACTGGGAGCAGAAGACCTCATGCAAACTATTGAGATCTGGTCCATCTGTAATAGATCTGAAAGTCCCCTGACTAATGAAGCTAGCACCATCACCATGGACAACATCACCTCCCGGGAAAGGAAATCTGTTCCACCTCCCAATGTAACTCAGCCACAATCTCTGGAGGACCTGAATAAAGCCACCTCCCCATCAAGAAACATGCAGGCAGGGGAAGAGGGAGCCTTGCCAAAGCACAGTCTGTTCTCTCTAGTGTAAAATATCTCCCCAGGACCTCAAAGCTGAGGAAGGAGACTCTCCCTAGGAAACTGGCAAGAATTTGTCCTTGATGCCACCTCCAAACTTGGTGAAGCTGCAGAAGCCAGTATTGATCCCACCTTTTGGCCTGGTTGTAACATGATGCCCTAGGCCCTTAGACAATATTATGAGGATGTCTGGTTGCCCCGGACAGGCCTCCCATACCCATGTAAGATCACTGCCAGGCAGAGAGGATAGTCAGAAGAAGGATGAAGTATACCTATTCTAACCACAGGTATCCACATGTCTCCACCTTGGGATCAGATAGAGAGAAACCTGAAAGAATAGGCCAAAGAGCCATTCTGGACAAGATTTGGAAGAAAACTGGTATAACATATTTCAGCAATACAGCCAGTGGGAAGGAAGATAACCAAGTAGATGAGACTGTAAACAGTGGGGCCTATTAAGGCCTTACCTTGTTTAAGACATATAGTATGCATTGGTGAAGATCAGAGTGGGACGGTGGCCCGCCATCATGTTTCATTTGTGAACTGCCAAGATGCCCTTTTCACTAAGCCTGATCCCAGCAATTATTTTCAACAACTCCTCAGATGAAGTCTGACTCTGTGGGGGCAGGACTGAATGCATGTGGGGTTGAAGAATTGCCACCCACCTCCTGTTGCTGCCTGTTGCTGACAGTTCAAGTTACCTGTTTACAACTGTTTCAGTGTGCACCCGAGCCTCCTAAGTAAAGGGGGATCCAGGGCCCTGTAGACTTTGAAAAGTCTTGTTGTAAGACCAAGCCCTCCCAAGAAGAAGACCTGCCACCTAGATCACCCAGCGGCAGAGACACCCAGCATCCCAGTGGGGACTGAAAGTTTAAGGTATCCTCTCTGTGTAAATGGGGATGTACAATTAATTTTTTTTATTAACAGGTGAGACACAGGGTTTGGGACAGTATGTGACACATTTACAGTAAGTTTTTGGGTGTGATTTAACACCTAGTGACATTTTGAGGGAACTCTCGTTACCTACCTTTTTTCTTTTTTTTTTTTTTGTCTTTGGTAACCGGGTAAGGCCCACTAGGGACAAGTGCCTGTTTTCAGGGGCAACCTGGGAACACTGGGCGGTTAAGTGACTTGCTCAGAGTTGCACAGTATGCAAGTGGAGGTTGTGAGAATCAGACTCAGGTCTGGGCTGCTGGATGTACCAAGATCGTTCACACCTTGTTCCTCTAACCTCTAGGCTATACTGCCAGTCCAATTTTGCCCTGTGGGGCTCTACCTCTTTGTGGGATTAGAGACACAATCAAAAGGGATTGGGGGTTCAAATGAAAAAAAGTGTTAAACTATGTATTGCAGAGATGATATGGAAATAAAAAAAAATTAGATAAATGTATGTGTATTGCCTTATGAATGTGGTGGCATCAGTAAAGATTACTGAACTGTTTATGTGTGGGGTGTTTTGTTTATTTTGTTTCACAGGGTTCCAGTGACCAGATCCTGCTCCGGGGGAAGCTACTGGTAAATCGTAAAAAATGGGAAAGTGGAGAATGTGTAATAACAATGATGCCCACTAGAGAGGTACAGTAGATGCCATTGTATTTTAGGTACATAGGCAGGATATGTTTAGTGATAGTTTATAGTTTAGCTGAGATAGGTAGTAGTTCTGGAGTATTAGCATGCTAGGGGTTAGTCTGTATTTTGAGGAACTAGCTTGGATGTTAGATTCAATGTACAGCTTCACCACTGTGTACAGAGTAGGGTATTAGAGTCAAGTATTAGTACTGCACGTTCAGAGTATACTTGCATAAAAAGTACAGGACATACACTGCATCAAATGTTGTAGCATTCACTGCATGTCTTAGGATAAGTTTTAGAGAATGGTCATAGGTATGTAATGTTGGGGTACGTGTACATATGAGGTGGTACTTGCAGACATAGTGTTGAGTTAGTTGCCCATGGAGGGAGGTATGGTTTTGGTTGTGTTGCCCGATATGGCAGTAGACCTGATTTGCCACTATGGGTCTCTTAGGCACAGCACCCCAGGGGGTTTGGGGGTTGAGCTATCAGAGCAGCCAAGAGGGTGAGTCAGGACCTCGAAGCATAGGGAGCTCCTGTTTTCTTTTTTGTTTCGAGTCTGATGCACTACCTATTGTAGTGACCAGCCATATTCCCATTGGGGGTTGGCTGGTGGATGGGTGGCCAACCCTCTGCTGCATAGGCCTCCAGGTGGAAGGTTGTATCTTGAATTCTCGGTGCTTGCCAAAGACATTGAGCATTGAAAGGTGAGAGGGTGTAGCCCCCCCAAGTGCACTATGTGTTTCTTGGTGTGGAGCCCCTCACTGGTGACTGTAATGTCTTACAACCCCAAGCTATGTAAACATCTCTTTATGAGTGCCACTCGACCTCTGGGGTAATACCAGTTTCTATGCCCTAGGAGGACTGGGTCAGCTGATCTGCCCTGGCATTCCAAGAAGAGGAGTCAGTGGTCTCTGCTAAAGGGCAGAGATTCTGATGAATCAGAGTTGGCAGGAGGCAAGTGCCTGGCACACAGTGCCAGCTCCCACTACACTGAAATTTCTTTTTAGAGCCTGGCATCAAGAAAAAGTGCCTGATCATGGCATCAGCCATCTGCTACAGCCTCTAAGAGGGGAATGCCCTTCTCCAGTAGGAGGAAACCCCATTTTGAAGAGAAGATAGAGGTCTGTTTGTAAAGAAGTTGGTGCCAGGGACTTCTGTGGGCAAATAATCTGAGGTAAAGTTTAAGCTTTATTAAATGTGAAGTGACTGTGTGGCACTTCACAGTGCCCTCCCTGCTCAAGAAAGGGAGAGCATCTAACATGATGCAAATTCTTTTCAGCCCATAGGAGTTTATTTCACAAGTATTCGGTGTGGACCAGATTGCCCAAAGTCAAAGGAAGTGTGGAGTCTGTTGGCACCTTCTGCTGAGGCGGGGAAGGGGGCGCAATAGGTGTTGTAGTCGCCAAAATAAAGAAAATATGTTGAAAAGTGTAGAAAGAATATGCTCTGTGGGAGGACAGTGTGGATTCCTGAAATGTGTCAGAAGATAAGAGTTATACCAGCAACTGAAACTGTGAAGTAGAAACATGGCTAACAAGTGTTAAAAAAGGGTTTAAAGAACCCCCTGAAGTTAATACCCGAGCTATGTGTGTGTGTGACTCAATGATGATTATGATCCCCCTTGGATCCGTGCTGCTTTGAACTTTAAGTACCTCACCAGGCCTGACTCCAACTAAAATGTAACGAGAAGAATTACCATCTTGCAGTGATGTAAAATAAATTGTGCCTGCTGGTGAAAGTACTATCTTCAGATGAGCTCAAGTGATAAATAGGGGATCCTGTTTTGTTTAAAATAACCTCCTGTTTGGACATTTGTGTGCTATGCCTCAAAGTTCTGCTAACCCTTTTTATCCACAGGCTCATCAGCCTTGCTGTGTGCCAGTGGATGCCCAGAGGTCACCTCTGTGCTCAGGAGGCCAAGTAAGTGCACTTTGTGTTTCTTGGTGTGGAGCCCCTCCCAGGTGACTGTCATGTCTTTAAACCCATAGACAATTGGGAAGGTCACCCTACACAATATATTGAGGAAAAAGGAAGAAAGGAGGGAGAATCACAAGGTTAGCAGAGGGGAAGTGTGATAAAGGAGGATGGGTAAAAGCCTGTCATCCTTAATGGTCAGATCAGTTTTCACTAAGGAGAACAGTGGACCCTTGGCAGAGAGTGGCATCAAAGCTGCCACTGAGGGGTTCCTAGAGATTAGGCAGTCAATATTTACAAGTGAAAGGATCAGAAAGGGCTGGCAGCACTAAAAACAGATCAGGCCCTGGGATTAGATGGGTTGGATCTGAGGTTATTCAGGGAGCTGGCAGTAAAACTGACTAAACTTCTAACAGGTTTGTTCAACAGATTTCTGAGGATGGGAGTAAGGAAATTCCAAAGGACTGAATGGTGGTAGTACGTAGTTCCTCTCCAGATAGGGACAAGGAACATGCAGGGAACTACACACCTGTTAGTCTTACCTCTTTAGGGAAGCTGATGGGGTCGCTGAACAAAAGAACCTCATGGACTACTTGGAGAGCAATGGGCTTCAGGATGGTAAACATCATGGAGTCATGGCAAGAAGGACTTGTCAGACTAACCTGATCACTTTCTGTGACTGGAAGTTAAGGGAATTACCAAGGGCCATCCTGCGGATATGATCTACTTTGACTTCAGCAAGGCATCGGACTCAGTGCCTCATAGATGTTTGCTGAAGAAGATGGAGGCTATGGGTCTGGCTAAGCTCATAGTAATCTGGATAGGTAACTGGCTAAAGGGGAGGCAGCAGAGGGTTGTAGTCAATGGGGTCAAGTCAGCAGAGAGGGAGGTCACAAGCAGGGTACCACTGGAACTGTTCTGGGACTGGTCCTCTTCAATATGCTCATTAGCTGGTATAACTCTTATCTTCTGACACAAACGCTTATCTTCTTAGCAACAGTAATGAGGTTATCCAAGCAAACTGTGTCTCTTCGCAGATCACACATAGCTCTCTGGGAGAATGGATAGTGATGAGAGAATCAGGGAAATGCAGAGTGATGTAGGAAAGCTAGATGGGTGGTTGTGACAGGTCAGTCCCTGCCACTGATATGTGGACCCATCTTTTCCTTTTCTTTATGGTTTCATAGAAACATAGAAACATAGACTTTGACGGCAGATAAGGACCGCTAGGCCCATCTAGTCTGCCCATTTCCCTACCTACAGGATAGGCTGCAGATCCTAGTTAACCAACAGCCTATATCTTCTTGCCCCCCACAAGAATTGCCTTATGTCTGTCCCATGCATTCTTGAATTGTCCCACAGTTTTAGACCCCACAACTTCCTCAGGAAGGCTGTTCCATGCATCCACTACCCTCTCTGTGAAATAATACTTCCTCACATTGCCCCTGAACCGCCCTCCTTCTATCTTTAAATTGTGTCCCCTTGTTCTTGCAAGTCTCTTTTTCTGAAAGATGCTACCCTCTTGGACTTTGTTGATTCCCTTGAGGTACTTGAAAGTTTCTATCATGTCCCCCCTCTCCCTTCTTTCCTCAAGGGTATACATATTGAAACCTCTTTCAACCTCTAGCTTTCCTTCTTCTAAGGCTATCCCTTTCTTTTCTCAGTGCAGAGGCAGGCCACCTCCATACTACCCCCCCCCATACCTTCTTCCATAAATATTTCCCTTCCTACTTTGGGGTCCATTTGTTTTGTAGGCAAATACAATAATAGCAGTGTGAGACACGAATGTGTTCAGTGTCTAATATGTTGAAAAACCTGAGAAACAATATGTTAAGGCAGTATGAACTGCATAGACAAGAAGCCTGCATGAGTTTGCAAGCAGCATTCCCTTTCCCCTTTCTTTTTATGTTTGCTTGCATGCATATGCAAGAAACATAGTGCCATCATCCGAGATTTCGGAGGTGTGTCACCCCCTCTTCCAATTCAGTCAGTGTGTTGGCAGGCGCGGCCCCTGTATGCCAATGCATGCTGGAGCTGTCTATGACAAGCTCCAAAATGCAGTGGCATATAGTTGAAAGGGGGAGCTACGCTTCAGTGAGCAGCGATAAGATATCACCTGCTCATGCGCAGCTCCCCTACACACACACACACACACACACACACGCGTGCGGCGCTGCGCATACTGCGTGCTCCCCACGCACACACACTATAGCCGAGGGTGCCCAATCCCCATTGGCTGTGCTGCCTCCCCAAAGCCTTCCATGCCACACTGGTGCCCACCCCAGCGTGGCAACTCAATAGTATAGCTGGCGAAGTTGCCCAATCCCGTCAGCTTCACTGTCTCCCCCACAGTACAAGGTGCCACGCTGAGCCCACCCAGCGGTACGTGGCAACAAATTCCATGTGACGGGTGCCCAATCCCCGTCGGCTCCACGCTGGCCGTCCTTCTGCCACGCTGGGAGCCCACCCAGCGTAAGCGTCCCTCGCCGCCTTTTTTTATTTTAACCTGTAAAGAAACCGTCCCACCCAGTCTTCCTGCCCCTCCCACAACCCGCACCCACCCACTGCGCACCCTGCCTCCCCACATTCCCCCTCACCTCATACTTACCTCCGGAGCTCGGCACGATGATCTTCGGTGGACCGGGAACATGTCTGCACTCTTCAAAGCCGACCGCAAACTGAGGAAATGCCGGTAAGCTGTATTATGGGATAGATAGGGGTTTTTCAACTTTGTTGCATGTCTCAGGCATTTTCTGGAATTTTTGCACCAAATTTTCAACATGGGATTTTTGGGACCCCTTGTCACGAATGCTGTCACTGTCATGGCGTTATTCAGGCCCGAAGGGTGATTTCGCAGTCACTGCACGAAATCACCTTTCGGGACCAATTAACGAAACGACACTGCCAGTGTTCATAAGGTGGGCCCTCAAGAAGCCTACTTAGAAAATTTGGTGGAAAAATTCCAAAAACGACTGTTTTACGAGTGTGCGTTGGGCAGTTCCTACACACGCTTGTAAGTTTATGAATTTTCAATATTTTCATTCCAGATTTTCAACATTGCCATTTTACCACACCTTCTTATGAGTAGTACAGCTGTCATTTTTCACATCTCACCCAAACTGTGTTTCCGCCCATGTAGCGCACAATGACGCAGTCAGTGGCAAAACCAATGTACAGACAAATTAAGAAAACCACAGTGACACTGTTCATGAGCAGAGGTCTTAAAATAACTATGTTGAAAATTTGGTGAAAAAATTCCAAAAAATGACTGTTTTACGAGCGTGCCTTGCGCAGTTCCTACGCATGCTCGTAAGTTCTCAAATTTTCAATATTTTCACTCCAGATTTTCAACATTGCCATTTTACCACACCTTCTTATGAGAAGTATAGCTGTCATTTTTCACATCTCACCCAAAACGTGTTTCCACCCATGTAGCGCACAATGGCGCAGTCGGTGTGCGAAATCAATGTATGGGACAAATTAAGAAAATCACAGTGACACTGTTCATGAGCACAGGTCTTAAAATGGCTATGTTGAAAATTAGGTGAAAAAATTCCTAAAAATGACTATTTTACAAGCATGCGTTGCGCAGTTCCTACACGCGCTCGTAAGTTCGCGAATTTTCAATATTTTCACTCCAGATTTTCAACATTGCCATTTTACCACACCTCCTTATGAGCAGTACAGCTGTCATTTTTCACATCTTGCACAAAATGTGTTTCCGCCCATGTAGCGCACAATGGCGCAGTCGATGTGCGAAATCAATGTATGGGACACATTAAGAAAATCACAGTGACACTGTTCATGAGCACAGGTCTTAAAATGGCTATGTTGAAATTTGGTGAAAAAATTCTAAAATGACTGTTTCGCAGGCGTGCGTTGTGCGGTTCCATGCGCTTCGTGGGTTCGTGAATTTTCAATATTTTCACTCCAGATTTTCAACATTGCCATTTTACCACACCTTCTCATGAGAAGTACAGCTGTCATTTTTCACATCGCACCCAAAACGTGTTTCCACCCATGTAGCACACAATGGCACAGTCGGTGTGCGAAATCAATGTATGGGACAAATTAAGAAAATCACAGTGACACTGTTCATGAGCACAGGTCTTAAAATGGCTATGTTGAAAATTAGGTGAAAAAATTCCAAAAAATGACTGTTTTATGAGCGTGCGTTGTACAGTTCCTACGCACGCTCGTAAGTTAGCGAATTTTCAATATTTTCACTCCAGATTTTCAACATTGCCATTTTACCACACCTTCTTATGAGTAGTATAGCTGTCATTTTTCACATCTCACCCAAAATGTGTTTCCACCCATGTAGCGCACAATGGCGCAGTCGGTGGAAAAACCAATGTACAGGACAAATTAAGAAAACCACAGTGATACTGTTCATGAGCAGAGGTCTTAAAATAACTATGTTGAAAATTTGGTCAAAAAATTCATAAAAATGACTGTTTTACGAGCGTGCGTTGCGCAGTTCCTACGCACGCTCGTAAGTTCGCAAATTTTCAATATTTTCTCTCCAGATTTTCAACATTGCCATTTTACCACACCTTCTTACAAGAAGTACAGCTGTCATTTTTCACATCTCACCCAAAACGTGTTTCTGCCATGTAGCGCACAATGGCACATTCGGTGTGCGAAATCAATGTACAGGACAAATTAAGAAAATCACAGTGACACTGTTCATGAGCACAGGTCTTAAAATGGCTATGTTGAAAATTGGGTGAAAAAATTCCTAAAAATGACTGTTTTACGAGCGTGCGTTGCGCAGTTCCTAAGCACGCTCGTAAGTTTGCGAATTTTCAATATTTTCACTCCATATTTTTAACATTGCCATTTTACCACACCTCCTTATGAGCAGTACAGCTGTCATTTTTCACATCTTGCATAAAATGTGTTTCCGCCCATGTAGCGCGGAATGGCGCAGTCGATGTGCGAAATCAATGTATGGGACACATTAAGAAAATCACAGTGACACTGTTCATGAGCAGAGGTCTTAAAATGGCTATGTTGAAAATTTGGTGAAAAAATTCCTAAAAATGACTGTTTTACGAGCACGCGTTGTGCAGTTCCTACGCTCGCTCGTAAGTTCGTGAATTTTTAATATTTTCACTCCAGATTTTCAACATTGCCATTTTACCACACCTTCTTATGAGTAGTACAGCTGTCATTTTTCACATCTCACCCAAAATGTGTTTCCGCCCATGTAGCGCACAATGGCGCAGTCGGTGTGCGAAATCAATGTATGGGACAAATTAAGAAAACCACAGTGATACTGTTCATGAGCAGAGGTCTTAAAATAACTATGTTGAAAATTTGGTGAACAAATTCCTAAAAATGACTGTTTTACGAGCATGCGTTGTGCAGTTCCTCATGCGCTCGTAAGTTAAGTAATTTTAATATTTTCACTCCAGATTTTCAACATTGTCATTTTACCACACCTTCTTATGAGTAGTACAGCTGTCATTTTTCACATGTCACCCAAAAGCGTGTTTCCACCCACATGTAGCGTACAATGGCACAGTCGGTGTGCGAAATCAATGTACAGGACAAATTAAGAAAATCACAGTGACACTGTTCATGAGCACAGGTCTTAAAATGGCTATGTTGAAAATTTGGTGAAAAAATTCCAAAAAATGACTGTTTTACGAGCGTCGTTGTACAGTTCCTTGCGCTTCGTAAGTTCGGCGAATTTCAATATTTTCACTCCAGATTTTCAACATTGCCATTTTACCACACCTTCTTATGAGAAGTACAGCTGTCATTTTTCACATCGCACCCAAAACGTGTTTCCGCCATGTAGCGCACAATGGCACAGTCGGTGTACGAAATCAATGCACGGGACAAATTGAGAAAATCACAGTGACACTGTTCATGAGCAGAGGTCTTAAAATGGCTATGTTGAAAATTTGGAGAAAAAATTCCAAAAAATGACTGTTTTATGAGCGTGCGTTGTACAGTTCCTACGCACGCTCGTAAGTTCGAAATTTTCAATATTTTCACTCTAGATTTTCAACATTGCCATTTTACCACACCTCCTTATGAGCAGTACAGCTGTCATTTTTCACATCTTGCCCAAAATGTGTTTCTACCCATGTAGCACGCAATGGCGCAGTTGATGTGCAAAATCAATGTATGGGACACATTAAGAAAATCACAGTGACACTGTTCATGAGCAGAGGTCTTAAAATGGCTATGTTGAAAATTTGGTGAAAAAATTCCTAAAAATGACTGTTTTACGAGCATGCGTTGCGCAGTTCCTATGTATGCTCATAAGTTTGCGAATTTAATATTTTCACTCCAGATTTTCAACATTGCCATTTTATTACACTTCCTTATGAACAGTACAGCTGCCATTTTTCATATGCCGCCCAAAATGTGTTTTCGCACATGTAGTGCACAATGGTGCTGTTGGTGTGCGAAAGCAATGTTTGGGACACATTAAGAAAATCACAGTTACACTTTTCATGAGCAGAGGTCTTAAAATGGCTATGTTGAAAATTTGGTGACAAAAGTCCATAAAATGACTGTGTTATGAGTGAGCATTGCGCATTTTCCACTCACCCTCTTAAGTTCATGACTTTGTAATATTTTAAGTCCAGATTTTCACCAGTGGCATTTTTCCACACTTCCTTATTTACATTACAGCTGTCATTTTTCACAACATGGCCGAAGTGTGTTTTCACACTTTCAGCGCAGAGATGTGTGGTCGCTGTGGGAAATCATTGTTCGGGACAGATAAAGAAAATCACAGTGACTGTTCATGATCAGAGGCACCAAAATGCCTGAGTTGACAATCTGCTGTAAAAAAATCCCCAACCTAATTATATTACTGGTGTGCGTTGCACAGTTTCTATGTACACTCGTGGCGTCACCATTTTCTTAAATATTTTTACTGCAGATTTGCAACATTGCCATTTTTTACACCTCCCCGTGAACAGTACAGCTGTCATTTTTTACATCCTGTTCGGAATGTTTTTGCACTTGTGGTGCTAAATGCTGTAGTCACTGTGCATAAGCAGCTTTCGGCTAACAAACTGATATTCCCCCTGTTCACGAGATGGGGTCACAAAAAACCATGTTGAACATTTGGAGTGAAAATACCAACGAATGCCTGAGGTATTAGGGTTTCCAACCATAACGCCCAACCCTGAAGAGAATGACAGGCATCAGGGGTGTGACTTGGGATTCTTGCCTGTAATGCTCATACCATTCCACACCCTGCAGCCAGTGAGAGGCATCGAGGTATGCCTTGGACTCTTCGGCCCCAAAGTTCACCCCATTCTCCTATATTGCACCTACCTCACCGTATTTCCTAATGGAATGGGGTGCGCATAAGGGCCAAAGACCCCAAGGAACACCGTGACACTTGTCAGTGTCTGCAGGGTGGGGTATGGTGAAATGGCGTGGCCGTTATGCCTGACGACCCAAAGGCACACCCCAATGCCTGTCACTCTCTGCAGGGTGGTGGTGGGGTTGGCTTCAGTTCAATACTTCACTGCCATTCCTATTACGCAGCTCTGTAACTTCTACACTACCACTGCCAATGCCAGCAAGCAAACATTCGGCATTGACAAATGCTAATTCTGTATTCTGTACTGCATTGTTTGTTTGTTATAAAAGGTTATAATAATGCTAGGTTTCTAAAGATTAAAGAATTGTCTTGCCGTAAACAGAATAGGGCATTTGTGCCAAGTAAATGTCTGCTTTAATACAGCTTTATTGAAGTATATAAAGTGTTATTCATTTATTCATTCTGTCTTCATCTCCTCCCTGAAGTAGAAAAAGGAGTGAGAGAGAGAGTTCTGTGTCTGTAAGCTGTAAAAACAGCTTCTCTGGACTCTGAGTTTGAAATCTGGTCTAGCACTAGTGAACCTTTTTCTTCCTGGTGTTCTTCCTGAACATTCCCGTGTAGGAGACACCCCTAGTGCATGAAAGTGCTGTGTTCTTGACAAAGTCCTCAGGGTTTTGCTGTCTATTAGTTTTGCAATCCAGTATAGACCTAGAAAAGCCTATACTGAAAAGCCTTTTCTAAACATTTTCTTCCTGCATGGTAACTGAATAAAGAATGGAGCAGCTTAGAACTGATAAAAGAGGCTTTATTAGGACAGTAACTTTACCAGTACTCAAAAAGTAAACACATTTATCAGAGGCAGATCTTTTAAGGTTCAATAAACATTACCTTTCTGGGTTGTTTTCCTGTGCAGCTGGACTTGGGCCCTCTTGCTAGCATGTTTGGTCTGTCCTTTGGGATCCCTGGCAGCATACTGAGGGCTCCTATAGGGAAGTAGCAACCCCTTGTGGCCCTATTTTATAATAAGCTGCTGTCAATCATGTTCAGGACCTCTTGCAAAGCAATGTAAAAGCTTTTGGAATGACAATTTCTTTATCTTGGTTATCACAGTAGCTTGTGTTTTACCTTCAATATTATATCCACTGTCTAAAGACTATTTTAATTAAGGATTTAAAGAAATGTTACAGTTGATGATGTGGCTGGTCACCTGACTCAGGTGGGTGGAGATAAATAGCACTACCCGAGCAAGTAACAGATCAGATAGGGTCAGTGCTTTCTGACCAGCAGTGAGAGCAGGTCTGTTTTGAGAAGCATTTACTTTCACTGTTTATACTAAAATATTTTCTTTTGTATATTGCTTATTAGCTTTGATGCACATTTGTTTATGAAGTAATAAACATTCCACCAGGAAACAGTGGGTTGCACCTATCCAAACATATATGTGTCCATCTTGTGGAACCCATACCATGACAAGTGGTGTCAGCAGTGGGATTTCTACTGCCTGCTTCATCTTGCCAGGGAAGGGAGACGTTGCGGCGGGTACTCCCTGGTACCCGAAGTGGACATGGCAGAGTGTGGTCAGGCTCAAGGCACCCTCACAAGGCACATAGCAGCACAGATGGGGGCCCAGTTGCTTACTGGTTTGCCAGCTGTATGCCTAAGGTCAAGAAGCAGCCATCTGAGAGGTCAGAGGAGGAGTTCAGTGAGCATAGGGAGGAGACGCCCCATGGACCAGCTGCCTGATGATGCAGAAGAAGATGTTAATACCTCCTGCCCTGACCTGGAACATGCTCCCATGGAAGATGTTGCGGATCTACTTAAATGGCTCTGTGTCAGACAGGTTCAACTGGATTGGGAGAGAGAAGCTGAACGAAGAAGACAGGATGCTAAGTGAGCGGATACCATGAGGGTGCTCCAGGCCATCCAGACTGAGCATGCTGAAAGGCCACAGAGCCCCAGAGACATTAAACTGGCAAGACTACAAGAGACAGACCACATCGAGGCATACCTCACCACGTTCGAGAGGGTGGTGCAAACATGTGGCTGGCCAAGAGACCAATGGGTGGTGCGTCTTGTCCCCCAACTAACTGGATGAGCACAAGTAGTTTACAGTCACTTGGACATACAGCTTGCTGATGACTATGACCATGTCAAATTAGAAATCCTGAGGCATTATGACATCAATCCCGAGACATACCAGCAGCATTTCAGGTACCTGTAAATGCAGTCTACCGATGCCCCTAGGGATGTCTATGCACGATTGAAGGATCTGAGCGATAAATGGTTGCAACCAGGCAGCAAGACCATTCAGCAGATCATGGAGGCTATTACTATTGAACAATTTTTCAAAGTGCTACCACAGGATGTCCAATTGTGGGTGCAGGAACATAAGCCTGAAGGAGCAGAAAAGACCATTGCCCTGGCAGAGGACTTTCTGGCCACATGACCTTCAAGAGGGAGACACCAAGGAGGATCTACATCTACTCCCTCCACCAACCCAGTAAGGACTACCTTTCCTTCTAATATCTGTAAAAGTCATCCTGAAGTAAAGAGGGAAATGAGGGAGAGAGTACCCTTGTCTGAAATTATACACCATGGGTGCCAGAAAAAAGGACATGTCATTAGGAAGTGTCCCACTGTAAAATGAGACTTTGGACACCTGGCCTTAGCTAATTGGGTGCCTTATGTAGCTACTGTGGAGGTGGGACCACATAAAGTACTAGGCCTCCTAGACTCAGGAAGTCACCAGACTCTGGTTTGAGCTGACCTAGTGGAGGGTGTTGCAAGAACTGGAACCGGGACAATGGTGATGTGTAGTCACAGGGACACACACATTTATTCTACCACCCCTATGAACCTAACAGTAAATGGGAAGACACAGAGAGTATCTGTTGGAATAGTACCCCATTTACCGGTCCCGATCATTATTGGACAGGACCATCCAGACTTTGCTGCCTTGTTGGGTCCTTTCTGCACTTCAGCAGGCAGGGGTCACAATCAACCCTTCAAAGTGTAGTCTGGGGCAGACTGTGACCAAATACCTTGGTTTCATTATTGGTAATGGGGTGATTCGCTCGGAGATGAACAAAGTGGAAGCAGTCTCTGCATGTGCCATGCCCAAAACTAAGAAACAAGTCCATGCATTCTTGGGTATAGCCTGGTACTACAGTTGCTTCATTCCATGATTCTCAGCTGTAGCAGGTTCCCTTACAGAAGTTGCCAAAAGAAGATATGCTAACCAAGTAGAGTGGCCCCCTGTGTGCAATGCAGCCTTTAGGCAAATCAAGGCCTCCCTTTGCACATACCCTGTGTTAAGAAGCCCTGACTTCTCCAAGCCCTTTGTTGTACAGACAGATGCATCAGGCATTGGTTAGGGGCTGTGCTGACTCAATATGTCCAGAATGAAGAACACCCCATTATCTTTATCAGTAGGAAAATGTATGAGAGGGAATGCAAGTATGCAACTATTGAAAAAGAATGTCTCACTCTTAAATGGGCAATTGAGTCATTTAAATATTACCTTTGTGGAGCGGAGCTTGAGGTAGTGACAGATCACAATGCCCTCTGCTGGTTGCAACAGAGACGGGAAAAGAACCCCCGTATCATGAGGTGGTACTTAGCCTTGCAACCCTACCACTTCACTGTCTCTCATAGGAAGGGGAGTAAGCAGGCAAACACAGATTTCCTGTCATGATATGATGCAGGAATTTAGGAATCACAAAGAGATGTTGAGATTAAAACTGTGTGATTATGTGAATATTGATTATGGTTCATGTGTGACAGTCTAATGAAGATCCCAGGGTAACGTTATTAGTAATAAGAATGTGTATGCAGTTATTACATATGTATTTGGTGCATTTGTGCTAGTTTTGATGGAACCCTGGGATAGAGCTTCATGGAGTGGGTGGGCCAGAGCTCCTCCAACCCTCGATAACTAGTGGGTTGGACTTCAAGGTACAGCCAGTTTGTTTGGCAAATCTTTGTGTATGGATTCATTGCTGTTTGATATTATAGAGTTCAGGATACGGAAGTGCCTCATGTTTTGGTGCATCTAATGTCCCAGGGTATGTGATGTTCTGGTGATGCTTTGTCAGATAACTATCATCTTGTTGTGGGACCTGGGGACAGAACTCCTGAGAGTGGGTGGGTGGGTGGGAGTTCCGTCCCTCTGCAGGCCTCACCTTCCCTCATAAGAGGGAGGGGGTAAATGTGACAGGGTCAGTCCCTACCACTGATGTGTGGACCCATCGTTTTCTTTTCTTTATGGTTGCAACCTCTATCATTCCTTCTTCTAAGGCTATCCCTTTCTTTTCTTGGTGTGGAGGCAGGCCACCTCCATACTACCCCCCCATACCTTCTTTCATAAATATTTCCCTTCCTTCTTTGGGGTCCATTTGATTTATAGACAAATACAATAATAGCAGTGTGAGACACGAATGTGTTCAGTGTCTAATATGTTGAAAAACCTGAGAAACAATATGTTAAGGCAGCATGAACTGTATAGACAAGAAGCCTGCATGAGTTTGCAAGCAGCATTCCCTTTCCCCTTTCTTTTTCTGTATCCTGTGCTGCATTGCTTGTTTGTTATAAATGGTTACAATAATGCTAGGTTTATAAAGATAAAGGAGTTGCCTTGCTGAAAGCAAAATAGGGCATTTGTGCCAAGTAAATGTCTGCTTTAATACAGCTTTCTTGAAATGTTATATGTTTATCATGTTTGCTTGCTCGCACGTGCAAGAAACATAGTGCCATCATCCGAGTTTTCCAGAGGTGTGTCAGCCTCTTCCAATTCAGTCAGTGTCTTTGCAGGTGCGGTCACAGTGCTCCAATCACTGCTCCAGCTGTCTATGACAGTAGTTGAAAATGCAGTGGCATACAGTTGAAAGGAGCTCCGCTTCAGTGAGCAGAGCTCTCCCCAACTGCCTTGCGCGCCAATTGTGTGCTCACAGCGGCTCCCCAAGCACATACTGTATAGCCAGCGGGGTGCCCAATGCCCCGCTGGCTCCCACGCTGCCCCCCAAAAGCCAGGTGCCACGCCTGGGAGCCCACCCCAGTGTGGCACATGTCCGTATGGCCAACGGGGGTGCACAATCCCATGTCGGCTCCAGGCCCCCCCCAAACAGCCTTACAGCTGCCATGCTGGGAGCCCACCACAGCGTGGCACAAGACCGTATATCCGACGGGGGTGCCCAATTCCCCGTTGGCTTCAGCCCCCCCAAACAGCCTTCTAGCTGCCATGCTGGGAGCCCACCCCAGCGTGGCAAATGTCCCCGGTCGTCTTCCTTAAAAAAAAAAAACCTGTAAAAAAGAAAACATTCCCTCGGCGTTCTCCCAGCCCACCTGCGCCCACCCACTGTGCACCCAGCCTCCCCACATCCCTCCCTCACCTTATACTTACCTCCAGAATCCAGCGCGATGATCTTTGGTGGACCAGGAACACGTTTGCACTCTTCAAAGCTGACCATGAACTGAGGAAATGCCGGTAAGCTGTATAATGTAATAGATAGGGTTTTTTCAACTTTGCTGCATATCTCGGGCATTTTTTGGAATTTTTGCACCAAATTTTCAACATGGTGTTTTTGGGACCCCTTCTCATGAATGCTGTCACTGTCATGGCGTTATTTGGGCCCGAAGGGTGATTTCACAGTCACTGCGCAAAATCACCTTTTGGGACTGATTAATGAAATGACACTGCCAGTGTTCATAAGGTTATTTTGAAAATTTGGTGGAAAAATTCCTAAAAATGACTGTTTTACAAGTGTGCGTTGCGCAGTTCCTACGCATGCTAGTAAGTCTGCGAATTTTCAATATTTTCACTCCAGATTTTCAACATTGCCATTTTACCACACCTCCTTATGAGCAGTATAGCTGTCATTTTTCACATCTCACCCAAACGTGTTTCCACCCATGTAGCGCACAATGGCGCGGTCGATTGTCTTGAAATCAATGTATGGGACATATTAAGAAAATCACAGTGACACTGTTCATGAGCAGAAATCTTAAAATGGCTATGTTGAAAATCTGGTGAAAAAATTCCAAAAGATGACTGTTTTATGGCGTCGTTTTTTGGCTCCTACACATGCTACGTAAGTTACGTGAATTTTCAATATTTTCACTCCAGATTTTCAATATTGCCATTTTACCACATCTCCTTATGAGCAGTACAGCTGTCATTTTTCACATCTTGCCCACAACATGTTTCCCTCCCATGTAGCGACAATGGCGCAGTCGGTGTGCGAAATCAATGTATGGGACACATTAAGAAAATCACAGTAACACTGGTCATGAGCAGAGGTGTTACAATGGCTATGTTGAAAATTTGGTGACAAAACTCCATAAAATGACTGTGTTATGAGTGAGCATTGCGCAGTTTCCACGCACCCTCGTAAGTTCAGAATTTGTAATATTTTCAGTCCAAATTTTCACCAGTGGCATTTTTCCATGCCTCCTTATGAACAGTACAGCTGTCATTTTCCACAACATGGCCAAAATGTGTTTTCACACTTTCAGCGCAGAAATGCGTGGTCGGTGTGGGACATTGTTCGGGACAGATAAAGAAAATCACACTGACACTGTTCATGATCGGAGGTCCCAAAATGCGTGTGTTAACAATCTGCTGTAAAAAAATCCCCAAACTAGTTACATTACGGGTGTGTGTTGCACAGTTTCTACGCACACTCGTGACTTCACCAGTTTTTTTAATATTTTCACAGCAGATTTTCAATATTGCCATTTTTTACACCTCCCCATGAACAGTACCGCTGTCATTTTTCACATCCTGTTCAGAATGTGTTTTTGCACCTGTGGTGCCAAATGCCGTAGTCGCTGTGCAAAAGCAGTTTTCAGCTAACAAACTGATATTGCCACAGTTCATGAGGTGGGGGTCACAAAAAAAACATGTTGAAAATTTGGAGTGAAAATACCAATGAATGCCTGAAGCGTTAGGGTTTCCGACCATAACACCCCACCCTGTAGAGAATGACAGGCATCAGAGGTGTGACTTGGGATTCTTGCCTGTAATGCTCATACCATCCAACCCCCCACCCACACCCTGCAGCCTGTGAGAGGCATCAAAGTGTGCCTCAGACTCTTCGGCCCCAAACTTCACCCCATTCTCCTATACCGCACCCATCTCACCGTATTTCCTGATGGAATGGGGTGTGCATAGGGGCCAAAGACCCCAAGGCACACCGTGACATTTGTCAGTGTCTGCAGGGTAGAGTGTGGTGAAATGGCGTGGTCGTTATGCCTGACGACCCAAAGGCACACCTCAATGCCTGTCACTCTCTGCAGGGTGGTGATGGGGTTGACTTCAGTTCAATACTTTGTTGCCATTCCTATTATGCAGCTCTGTAACTTCTACACTACCAATGTCAATGCCAGCAAGCAAACATTCGGCATTGACAAATGCTTGTTTATTCTGTCTTCATCTCCTCCCTGAAGTAGACAAGCATTTGTCAATGCTGAATGTTTGCTTGCTGGCATTGGCAGTGGTAGTGTAGAAGTTACAGAGCTGCGTAATAGGAATGGCAGTGAAGTATTGAACTGAAGCCAACCCCACCACCACCCTGCAGAGAGTGACAGGCATTGGGGTGTATGCTGGTCATCAGGCATAACGGCCACGCCCATTTCACCACACCCCACTCTGCAGAGACTGACAAGTGCGTCACGGGTTCCTTTGGGGTCTTCATGCACACCCATTTCATTAGGAAATACAGTGAGATGGGTGCGATATAGGAGAATAGGGTGAAGTTTGGGGCTGAAGAGTCCAAGGCATACCTCGATGCCTCTCAGTGACTGTAGTGTGTGGAATGGTATGAGCATCACAGGCAAGAATCCCAAGTCACACCCCTGATTCCTATCATTCTCTATAGGGTTGGGCGATTTAGTTGAAAAGCCTAATACCTCAGGCATTCTTTGGTATTTTAACTCCAAATTTGCAACATGTTTGTGTTGTGACCCCACCTCATGAACAGGGGGAATATCAGTTTGGTAGCCGAAAGCTGTTTATGCACAACGACTACGGCATTTAGCACCACAAGTGCAAAAATATTCCGAACAGGATGTAAAAAATTACAGCTGTACTGTTTCATGGGGAGGTGTAAAAATGGCTATGTTGCAAATGTGTAGTAAAAATATTTAAAAAAATGGTGAAGTCACGAGCGTACATAGAAACTGTGCAACGCACACCCGTTATATAATTAGGTTGAGGATTTGTTAGAGCAGATTGTCAACTCAGGCATTTTGGTGCCTCCGATCACGAACAGTGTCACTGTGATTTTCTTTATCTGTGCCGAACAATGATTTCCCACAGCAACCACGCATCTCTGCACTGAAAGTGTGAACATTACGCCGCCATGTTGTGAAAAATGGCAGTTGTACTGTTCATAAGGAAGTGTTGAAAAATGCCACTAGTGAAAATCTGGACTGAAAATATTACAATGTCATGAACTAACGAGGATGCTTGGAAACTGCACAATGCTCACTCGTAACACAGTCATTTATGGATTTTGTCACCAAATTTTCAACACTAGCCATTTTAAGACCTCTGCTCATTAACAGTGTAACACTGATTTTCTTAATCTGTCCTAAACATTGCTTCGCACACCAACAGCACCATTGTGCGCTACATGTCGATAACACATTACGGGTGACATATGAAAATTGCAGCTGTACTGTTCATAAGGAAGTTTAATAAAATGGACATGTTGAAAATCTAGAGTGAAAATATTAAAATTTGCTAAACTTACGAGCATGCATAGGAACTGTGCAGCATACGCTCGTAAAAGTCATTTTAGGAATTTTTCACCAAATTTTCAACATAGCCATTTTAGACCTCTGCTCATGAACAGTGTCACTGTGGTTTTCTTAATGTGTCCCATACATTGAGTTTGCTGTGACTGCGCCATTAATGCGCTACATGGGAGGAAACAGGTTTTGGGTGAGATGTGAAAAATGACAGCTGTACTACTCATAAGAAGGTGTGGAAAAATGGCAATGTTGAAAATCTGGAGTGGAAATATTGAAAATTCGCAGAACCTATGGTCGCATGAGGAACTGCGCCTAGCACTATACTAAGCTCAGTCATTTTAGGAATTTTTTCACCAAATTTTCAACATAGCCATTTCAAGACCTCTGCTCATGAACAGTGTCACTGTGATTTTCTTAATTTGTCCCGTACATTGATTTCACACACTGACTGCGCCATTCTGCGCTACATGGGTGGAAACACATTTTGGGTGAGATGTGAAAAATGACAGCTGTACTGCTCATAAGAAGGTGTGGTGAAATGGCAATGTTGAAAATCTGGAGTGAAAATATTGAAATTTTGCGAACTTACGAGCCTGCGTAGGAACTGCGCCAATGCCGCAGTCGTTAAACAGTCATTTTTGAATTTTGGCACCAAATTTTCAACATGGGGTTTTGGGCCCCTTCTCATGAATGATGTCACTGTCATGGGCGGTATTTGGTCGAAGGGTGATTTCGCAGTCACTGCGGCGAAATCACCCTTGGCCTCTATGCACCATGACAGTATCATTCTGAGAAGAGTCCCAAAACCCCATGTTGAAAATTTTGCAAAAATTCCCAAAAATGGCTGAGATATGCAATAAAGTTGAACCCTCCTATCTAGCCCATTATATAGCTTACCAGTATTTCCTCAGTTCACGGTCGGCTTTGAAGAGTGCAGCGTGTTCCGGTCCACCGAAGATCATCGCGCGGGTCAGGAGGTAAGTATGGGGTGGGAGGGTGTGGGAGGCTGGGTGCGCGGTGGGTGGGTGCGGGTTTGGGGGGGGTCGGAGGCGCACCGATGGACGTTTTTCTTACAGGTAAAAAAAAAGCGTCGTGAGATCGTTTGCCACGCTGGGGTGGCTCCAGCGTGCACAAGCGACTTTGGGTTGTTCAGCCGACGGGATTGGGCACCCCCATCAGCTAAATAAATAAAAAAACCTCACGGGACCATTTGCCATGCTGGGGTGGGCCTCAGCGTGGCACAAGGACTTTGGGGGCGTTCAGCCGACAGGGGATTGGGCACCCCTTCAGCAAAAAAAAAAAAAATCTGGATCGCTTGCCACACTGGGTGGGCCCCTGTACGGCACAAGGGACTTTGGGAGCGTTTCACGACAGGGGATTGGGCACCCCCATCGCAAAATGACTGATTGCCACGCTGGGGTGGGCTCCCAGTGTGGCATCAACTACTGGGAGGGAGACAGATGCAGCTCAGCCGATGGGGATTGGGCACCCCATCGGCTATACACTGCGCATGAGCCGACGCCTCGAGCGGGGAGCTGCGCGTGAGCAGCTTCTTATCACTGCTCACTCAAGCGTAGTTCCCCCTTTCAACTGTATGCCACTGCATTTTGGAGCGTGTCATAGACAGCTCCAAAATGCATTGGCTTACAGGGGCCGCGCCTGCCAGCACACTGCCTGAATTGGAGGAGGAGGTGACACACCTCCGAAATCTCCAATGATGGCACTATGTTTCTTGCACATGCGTGCAAGCAAACATAAAAAAGGAGTGAAAGAGAGTCTTGTGTCTGTAAGTTGTAAAAACAGCTTCTCTGGACTCTGAGTTTGAAATTTGGTCTAGTGCTAGTGAATCTTTTTCTTCCTGGTGTTCTTCCTGAACATTCCCCTGTGTAGAAGACACCCCTAGTGCATGAAAGTGCTGTGTTCTTGACAAAGTCCTCAGGGTTTTGCTGTCTATTAGCTCTGCAATGCAGTATAGCCCTAGAAAAGCCTATACTGAAAAGCCTTTTCTAAACATTTTCTTCCTGCATGGTAATTGAATAAAGAATGTAGCAGATTAGAACTGATAAAAGAGTCTTTATTAGGACAGTAGCTTTGTCAGTACTCAAAGTAAACACATTTACCAGAGGCAGGCCTTATAAGGTTCAATAAACATTATCTTTCTGGGTTGTTTTCCTGTGCAGCTGAAGTTGGTCCCTCTTGCTAACACGTTTGGTCTGTCCTCTGGGATCCCTGGCAGCATACTGAGGGCTCCTATAGGGAAGTAATGGCCCCTTGTGGCCCTATTTTATAATAAGCTGCTGTCAGTCATGTTCAGGACCTCTTGCAAAGCAATGTAAAACCTTTTGGAAGGATTATTTCTTTATCTTGGTTATCACAGTAGCTTGTGTTTTACCTTCAATGTTATATCCACTGTCTAAAGTCTATCTTAATGAAGGATTTAAAGAAATGTTACGGTTCATGATGTTGCAGATAACCTGACTCAGGTGGGTGGAGATAAGTAGCACTACCTGAGCAGATAACAGATCAGATAGGGTCAGTGCTTTCTGACCAGCAGTGAGAGCAGTTCTGTTTTAAGAAGCATTTACTTTCGCTGTTTATGCTAAAGTATTTTCTTTTGTATATTGCTTATTAGCATTGGTGCACATTTGTTTATGAAGTAATAAACATCCCACCAGGAAACAGTGGTTTGCACCTAATCCAAACGTCTCTGTGTCCATCTGTAGAACCCACACCATGACAGTAGTTTAAGGTTTTGCAGTTGAAATTCAATGGCAAAAACAGCAAGGTAACACACCTAGAGAACCCCATGACAGAGTACTGGATGGCCGTGAGACTTTGCACTATAGCTGAGGAACGGGACCTTAGAGTTATCATCTGTTAATTGCCTCAGACAATCAGGTCGGTGCAACAAGGCATATAGTAAAGCAAGTAGGATGCTTGGATGTGTTAGGAGGGGTATTGATAGCAGAAGGGAAGAAGCAATACTTTCCCCAATATAGATCGTTAGTGAGGCCACTCCTGGAGTACTGCTTCCAGCTGTGGAGATCACACCTCAGGAAGAATAGTGATAGGCTGGAGGTGGTGCGGCACAGGGTAGCAAAAATGATTTGGGCCAGCAAGGCAGATCCTGTGAGGAGCATCTCAAGGCACTGAACATGTACTCACTGGAGACCAGAAGGGAGGGGGAAGATTTGATAAAGATCGTCAAGTTCCTAAAAGGAATTAACAAGGTGAACCACTGTGGAAATATTTAGCTTGAATGCTAGTTCACGGTTACATGGGCATGAGTAGAAGCTGACTGGAGGGAGGCTCAGAAGGGACATGAGGAAGTATACTCGGCAGACTGGATTGGCCTGGAGGCCCGTTTCTGCTGTCTAGATTCTGTATTTCTAAGTTATATGTTACAGAAAGGGTGATGGAGCCGTGGAACAGTCTGCCTGCTGAAGTCATGTGTGCTAAACCTGTTGGTTACTTCCATCACGGTTGGGGAGAGAATGAAGGGTATCATGGTTGCGCAGGAAGGCAGAAGCTGTGAGGGGAATAGGGTAAAAATTGGGGGGGGGGGGCTAAGACCTTAGAGGGGTCAATAGGTTCCCAGGTTAAATAGGGAACTCGGGCAGCCAGAATGAACAGTTGGTCTTTTTCTGCCAACATTGTCTATCTCTCCTTGCAAAGCAGCTGCACAATCAGTTTTCCAATTCTGTTTACCATGATGAAGCCATCTGACAGAAGACAAATATCAGATGCCTTGGGGGTTAATGCCTGTCATCACCATTGTGATGTACTGTCCTTACTGGGCTGGTTGCCCTATGCATCTAAACTTAAGTATTCCTCAGTGTGCTTTGTAAATAAACTTGTCCACAAATTCACCCCTCCCTGCCTCAGGAAGACCATATGTCTAGGACACGCTGCTCGTGCCCTCAGACCTGCCTGTCTTCCACTTCTCTTAAAGCGAAAATTGCATCTAGCCACTGCCCATAAGGCCTTCTCTTTTGCAGCAGCATCTGACTCAAACTCCCTGCTTCCCTTCATCCTGTCCTGCTCCTCTCTTCCCAAGTTCCAGTTGAATTTACATGCCTTTCTCTCAGGCTCTGTATCTTGCCGTTTCCTTCACTACTAACTGCATCATCTAGTCTCACTCTGACCTTTTCCTCTATCCTCCTCCTCCTCCCTCCATCCTACCCTTGAACCTTCATCCATCTTCTCACTCCTCCTCCTCCTCCTCCTACTTGCCCATATCCCATCCTTCTAACCTCTCCAACCCTGCTCCTTTTTTTCTTACTGTGTCACTTACTTACTTCCCTTGATTCCATTTATTAATTCCTTTCTGCTCTAGGACTGTGTCCTGTGAACACAAATGTATTTATCTGTTCATCTTTGTACATAGTGTTGATTGTAAATACCTTTTCATGCCTGGTTATTATACTTGTATAATGTTTTATTTTGCTATATGCCTGCTCTTGCTTCTAATTATATATCTCCCTTAATTGTATGTATTGTATTTTGCTTGTTTTACAGTACCATTTTGTAATTGCTTATATTCCTCCCCGGGTCAGCCCTGAAAAAGGGACTGAATTGTCTCAGTGGACTTACCCTGTTACCAACACTCGAATAAATATATAAATAAATCTTTGTTGTTGTGTTCTAACTAAAACAACACTATTTGCCCCTTGTACCATTTTTGGTGGTCTGTCTGGACTTCCTGACTTCACTTTTTTACCACACTCATCCATGGCGCACCCGATTATATAGTCCCAAATGTTTCTACGATCTCCCTCTAACTTCATTGTGGTGCACATTTGATGCAGAAAAAAAACTGGAGATGACCAGGTTAGTACACGTGATGCAGCACAAGTGAAATTATTGATACACAGTGATTACGTTGGAAATGTTTAGGTGGGGGAACTCACACAATTAGATTTATAGGTAGTGGAACTGTCATTTCTAGGTGGTGGAATTCAGTGGAAAAAGGTGACAGAGGTGGGGGAACTTTTTAGAGGTGACGGAACTCAGTTCCTGTGGGCTCCTGCCCAATTTAACTCCTGCTGGTGCAGCTCAAAAGTAAGGCAGATGGAAAAAGGTCCACACACTCCTGTAAGAGAGTTATAAGAACTAGATATCTTTCTTAGTGCAACAGTGGGCTTAATCTGGCCCAATACAGATAAGTTACTTATCACCAAGAGTAAATCTATGGCAGACTCTCCTCCACAGAGCTACACATCTAGGACTTGTGCCAGCAGGTACCAGGACTCCATCAGAAACTTTTCCATAACCCTGGTATTTCCACTGCATGTTGGTCAGGCCTCACCATGCTGCTGCATATATAAGGTGGGCTAGCCCATACCATTTCAGTTTTGAAACAGTCTGCCAATGAAACAGGTGGAGCCACCGTGTCTACACCTGACACAGAACTGCTCATGTGTGCCACAAAATGAAGCACAGCAAATCATCTTATGCATAAGGGCAGTCTTGATTTATAACCTGACAACCAGCAAAAAAGGGAGTAGTGAGCATATATCACCTAACAGGCAGTAGGCACCCCCCTCTTCCAATCCAAGAGGACAGAGTGGGAAAATAGATGGTATTAAAAAGAGCAACCTAGAAAATGCAGCAGCAAATGAAAAGGAGACCATGTGCAGAGGAATTCATGTCAAGTGGTCAACATCAATAACAGCATGGTCACAAACTGCACAGAAAATACAGTGCACAGTAAACACTGCACTGGTAAAATACCCTTAAAACCAACCCTGTGAAACCCAGAAACCTTGCACACTCCCATACTCATGAAACATGTAGACTCCATGTACTTGGAAGGGTTTTCTGTGGGGGCTATGTGCCCACCACACCGCATGTCCCCCCTTAAATATACAGTATATACTAACACCACACTGTACAGATAGCAAAAAAAGGGGGTGAAAGGGGATAAGGAAGACTCAGACTATGCCACGTGGATGACCCAGCTATTTGCAAGCTGTCATGCTACCCTCTGAGACATGCTGTCAGCATGCCAACACAGCACACATCTGCAGACTTAGGGCCCGACTCCAAGACAGCTACGCCAGATGTAAACGCAGCATACCAGTCCCAATGGAGCAGATCCCAAGGTATGCCAGTGACTTGCGACATGCATGATTCCAAAAGAACACTTATGCCATAATCTGCAACCGCTATGTCAAACGCAAGGTACGCCATAGCAATGCCAAAGAAAGCCTGCACCAGTGTGTAATGCAACTTGTGAGATGCATAATACACCAACACCAAGATACTGCCATTCCAGAACAGGAGGCATAAGTACTGTAAATACACCAGATGAAGCTGATATAAGTTAGATCAAGGAATAGCTGTCCTAACCAGAGTACAGGCCATAGACCCCCCCCCCCACATAGCCAGACAGCAGACATCAGTGTAGTGAGACACACAGCAATGTCCTCAATAGGAGCTTTACTGGGAATAATGACAGCGGAGCACCATGAGCGCAGGCAAACCAGGAGCAGAACCAGGACCCAGGGAACTGAGCCACAGAATCCAACAATGGTACCAAGGCCACCGGTGCAGAGAGCAAGATGCCCTCACAAAACCTGTGAGGACCTGACTGAGCAGCAGTGCCTAGCATGCTATAGGGAGCTATGCCAGGACCTGAGTTGTGACAGATGCAGCACCAGCAACAGGGGTCACCTACTGCCACTGGAGGTGCGCATGAGTGCAGTGCTGTGTTGTCCTGCCACCAGCACTGTCCACACGCCCGCAGGGGACACAGTGGGTATCTCTCAGCTGGTGGTGTCCAAACACCTGAGGAAGTCCCTTTTGACCCTCATACGGCACACCATGCAACTCATCAGCCTCCAGCAGGATGCCCAACAGCAGTGTCCAGTGAAGCAGGTGTCCTATAATGTGGTGCAGTTCCCCCATGTGCTAGGTACCATCAACTGCACGCACGTGGCCATCAGGGCCCCAATCAAGGATTGGGACGCATGCATAAATAGGAAGGGGTACCACACAATGAATATCCAGGTGATCTGCGACAGTGGAGGTCACATCCTAGATGTGGTTGCCAAGTACCCAGGACCCTGCCAAGACCCCCACATCTGCAGGAACTGTGGGCTACAGGAGGCCTTTGAGAGAGGGGACGTCACTGGAAGATGGCCTGTAGGTATGTACCATGGGGAATGACAACTGCAAAGGTGTAAAAGTGGCAGTGTGCATGCATGTGGCAGACAGTGCATGTGTGCCTGAGTGGACACAGTGGCACAACAGGGGCACAGAGCAGACAGAAACTGCAGCAGTCAGAGGTGATGGCCAAGCAGACAGGTGCATGCCACACATGGGATGCTGGCAGGGGCAAGACACACACACCATGCAACACACAGAGGCCTGGGATGGCCACACAATGTCAAGGGAAGCCCATGCAGTGCAGGGACACAGCCAAGGATGTGCGTATGACTGAGAGTGAGTGCCTGCATGTGTATGCATGTGCATACAGCAGTGTGTGTCATGCAGAGGACAGTGAGATGCTGATGACAGTTGTGCACACATCAACATGCAACCAACCCATCCCCCCAATGGGTGACAGTGGATGTCCCCAGATGCCATGGACCATACCCCAGACAGCAGCTGAGGTCAGGTACAATGAGGCCCACACCAGTATGAGAGGGGGAATCGAGAGCACCTTCAGTCCTGCTTCCAAAGCCTTGACACCTCGGGGGGTGCACTTCAGTATAGCCCTGCGATGGCATGCAGGATAGTGCTAGCCTGCTGCATCCTCCACAACATCACCCTGAAATACCATGTACCAATGCTTGACAGTGATCAGAAGGAAGGTGCACTGCAGGAGGGTGAAGGAGAGCAGGATGGCATGGCAGGCACATGGCACATGGTGGTGTAACAGCGGGAGACTGTGCCAGACAGGATCCAATCCAGCAGTCCTTCTAAGGTGGCACATGGCCATCACCACCACTACCGTGCCTGCCTCCGCCACCACCACCACCATAGTGGCACCTGCAGCTGTACATGGGACACAGCATGGTGCAATGCAGCCTGACCATCAGCAAGGCACCCATGGCACCATCGATGAGCCACAGGGGGACAGGATACTACCTGCCTGGTGCCATGCAACACATGTGGCAGAACTGGAGCTAGAACAGTGCCCATGCATGTCTTATAGCATCTGGTAGGCATGACAACAACGGAGTGTAATCACCCCAGGCAACGCACCACAGCACACAAGGACCACAGACAGGCAGACACATGTGGGTATGGACACACACGGGATGGAGGCACATCATGCCGATGATGGCACTGCTAGGCACAATGCACCTGCCATGACCACTGATGCATGTTAACAGTGCAACCACAATGGGGACACAGCACCGGGCTGCACAGGGCTCCAGACATATGGCTGTATGTCATGCCACTGCACTGTACCTCCAGTGCCATCCACAGGGCCATCCACGCCCCTGGGTTTAAGGGTGCCATACTGGCACAGGACCACCACACAGGCATGACACACGCGGTGTGATGGCATGTGAACAGGACCAAGCACATGGCACTGCTGACAACCCAGAATGCCATGCAGGCATGCTCTCCTGCGTGTGCTCAATGATGTGCGATGGACGGCTGGCACACATGAATGATATGTAGGGAGGGGAAACACCTGGTACAGGACTGCACTGCAACAGATGAGACTACACAAGCACAACGAATCACATACGCACAGTCACATGGAGCCAAGGATGGAGACACTGAGCCAGGGATGCACAAAAACAGTTTAATAGCAAAACATATGTACAGTATAAACAACCAATGGGTAAAACGGCAAACAAGCAACAACACATTACACAACCCCCCCGCCTCCCACCCCAGAGACCACCCCAAAGTACAGACCCACCACCAGCCCCTGCCTCATTCCCACCCCACAGTTAACTGCAGCACAGGCCTAAAACAACAGAGGTTGAAGTTACAAAAAAGAAAATATTGGTTTAGCCAATGAGTGGTCCCTCACTGGAACTCTTTTCCATGAGAGACAGTCAAAAGCCCGACTTTAGAAATGTTTAAAACAAGACTAGACAAACACAGTATATAAGGTTAGAGATTACTAATAATTTGACTCTTAGCAAGCAAAAAAGTATGAAACTCTAATTAATGCTTTGTGATTACTATGATACTATGGTCCCGCAGTGCCGTCAGCAGCACGTTGAGGGACCCATGCAGCCCGGCAACGTCCTCCATTATGTCAGTAATGAGTCATACCAGCTCCCAGTCCCTATCCACTGGCTGCCCCAGGAACAACGCAATCATCCCCTGCTGCCCAGTGCCATCCTGCAGCCTCTGATGTCCTGCTGGTAGGTGTTCCACAGCTGCAGACCCACCCTGGCTTGGTGGCGGTGTATCACTGTTATTTTCCCCTGCATTGGGCCACTCCGCTGGTGGCATGTCTTCCTCTACTGGCCCCACTAGTGGCATGTCCTCCTCTGCTGGCCGTCCTGTGGCAGGAGCTGCCGACAGCCTGCTATCTGCTAATAATGCCCAGTGTCTCATCCCTCTGTGGGCGGTGGTGCTGCACTGGTTGCGGTGTCCGTGAGAGTCCCGGCATGCCCTGCATCTGCCACCTCCACTGCCTCTGGGACGTCCTGGGCCGCATCCTCCTTGGCCTCCTCCTCAGATGATGACTCCGGCAATGGAAATGCCACCTGTTGATGGTGGTGGGTGCAATGCAGGTATTCCTCTGTGTCACGTGCCTTTTGGTCCACCATCGCCCTCAGTAGTAAGACTAGACAAACACAGTATATAAGGTTAGAGATTACTAATAATTTGACTCTTAGCAAGCAAAAAAGTATGAAACTCTAATTAATGCTTTGTGATTACTATGATACTATGGTCCCGCAGTGCCGTCAGCAGCACGTTGAGGGACCCATGCAGCCCGGCAACGTCCTCCATTATGTCAGTAATGAGTCATACCAGCTCCCAGTCCCTATCCACTGGCTGCCCCAGGAACAGCGCAATCATCCCCTGCTGCCCAGTGCCATCCTGCAGCCTCTGATGTCCTGCTGGTAGGTGTTCCACAGCTGCAGACCCACCCTGGCTTGGTGGCGGTGTATCACTGTTATTTTCCCCTGCATTGGGCCACTCCGCTGGTGGCATGTCTTCCTCTACTGGCCCCACTAGTGGCATGTCCTCCTCTGCTGGCCCGTCCTGTGGCAGGGCTGCCGACAGCCCCTGCTGGCACTAATGGCCCAGTGTCTCATCGGCCCTCTGTGGGCGGTAGTGCTGCACTGGTTGCGGTGTCCGCAGAGTCCCCGGCATGCCCTGCATCTGCCACCTCCACTGCCTCTGGGACGTCCTGGGCCGCATCCTCCTTGGCCTCCTCCTCAGATGACGACTCCGGCAATGGAAATGCCACCTGTTGATGGTGGTGGGTGCAATGCAGGTATTCCTCTGTGTCACGTGCCTTTTGGTCCACCATCGCCCTCAGTAGGGCACAGTGCCTTGGGACATGGCTGCTCCTCCCACCTGCAAGGCAGAACAGGCATTAATCACTGCCAGACCGGTACACACCTCATGCATGGGCACCCGTGCATGCATGTCACAGCACGCCATGCAAGGGGTGCCAGACACACACACACGCACACACACACACACAGAGTACCTGCCCAGGGTGCACTGTAGCAGGCACACTGGTGGTGTGCAGCAGCCACAGGTGCATATGGTGACACCTGGGCCACAGGGCCGTGCACACTGGTATGCAGCTGCACACATGCGCCTGGCCAGGCAGCACATAGTAAAAGTAAAAGATTTATTTTTTTATTCAGGAAAAGTTCTTACTTCATATCTTAGGCCGAAGCCCTTTTTCAACATGGTCCTGACAATAGGACTTTAAAATTACATCAAACACAAACACACAACAAACATCTCTTTCAACCTCCAAAACTTTTAAACATCTAATAAACTTGTATACCAACACAACTCTTTTCACCACATGAAATACAAATTTAAAAACTAGAAATATCTTCTTCACCCATTGCACATACATCTAACTTTCAATTCCTCTGTCAAGAGTTTGGTAACCAATCATGGTTTATAAATTAATTTTTTTTATAACATTCAACAATTGACAGTTTGAAGCACATTCAGCTTTAAATGTCATTTCAGTAAAATGATGTTTTACGTTAGGCATGTGAGGGGTCACCCCTTTATCTTTTAACTTGTATTTATGTTTAACACTTTTCTCCTGTATTTTATCCCTAAGATATTTTAGTTATCCTGTTGTTTGTAATCTATGTGTTTGAAGCTCCCTTATCAATTTTCTCCTATTATCAAATGTTAACCAGTCCAATGTCAACTACAAATTACAATGACAAGTTTTGTAATCACACTGTAAGATAAACCTTGCTAGATTATTGTAGGTGACCTCAAGCTGTCTTAAAAGAAAACCTGAGGCATTTCCATATATATGACTGCCATAATCTATTGTAGGGATTAATAACTGGTTTAAAATAGATTTCCGCATTTTAAGATCTGTACAAAACATATTTCTTTGAAAAGCCCATAATTTTCTATTTACTTTTCCTACTAATTCTTCTATATGTATATCAAATTTCAAGCCCTGATCTACCCAAACCACTAAATATTTATATGAGAAACCTGCTCTAATATTTCCTGTTTTAACGTTTTTATGTTCAGTTCCTGTTTATGGTTTATTTTACCCTTCTGAGTTGAAAAAAGGATGGTTTTAGTTTTTTTGCAATTTAATACTAATCTTGAGTTGGCTAACCAATTGTCTAACCCTATATAATCTTCCTGAAGCCCCTTTTCAGCCTCTTTAATATTCGTACCATATGCTAACAAAACTGAATAATCAGCGTATAATTTAATTTTAGTATTTTTATCAACTTTTACCATGTCATTTACCTAAACCAAAAAGAAACGGTTGGGCCCAAAATGGACCGCTGTGGTACCCATCTAATAACTTTAAGCTGATTTGAGGTTACTTCTTCAAGTTGAACCAATTGTGATCTTCCTGATAAATATGAAGAAAACCATCCCAAAGTTTCAAAATCCAGGCCCACTTTTTCCAGCCTCTGAAGTAAAACCCTGTGGTCCATGATGTTGAAGGCTTTGGACAGGTCCACAAACACTGCATCCACCTCCCCCCCTCCTCATGCTGAGAGGATACAATATCTATTAGGTCAGTGAGCGCAGTATCCGTGGAATGCCCTTTTTGAAAACCTGATTGAGAGTCCGAAAGTAGATATATTTCTCCAGATAATTAATTACTTGGTTTTGGAGTAATTTTTCCATTACCTTTGTCACCGTGGACAACAGGGCTATCGGCCTATAATTTGAGGAGTCTGTTGGATCCTCCTCTTTAAAGACCGGAACTACCTTCTTTTTTTTCCAATGGGAAGGAAATCTCCTTTACATTAAACTCCAATTAAATATCTTAGTTAGTATAGGGGCCAAAAATTCAGTGGCATCTTTTAGAAACCTATTTTCTATTTCATCTAGCCCATATGCTTTATTCATTTTTAAATTATTTAGCTCATTCTGAACCTCATTACAGCTAATTTTCTTGAATCTAAATCTTGGAATTTCTAGAGTAGCAGTAGAAGAATTGGAGAATTGATTTTCAATTTCAGGAATATCTATTCCAGGTAATTCTGTAAAATATGCATTCAAAATACTAGCAGATTTTACTTTACCTTGAGTACATAGATACATAGATACATAGATACATAGACAGTGTCGGCAGATAAGGGCCTATGGCCCACCTAGTCTGCCCATTTGAGCTTGTAAGTTCAGTTTGTTTTCCTAGAAGTCTATTTCCCCTTACCCCTGACCTCTAGAATTCCTTTATGTCTATCCCATGCATTCTTAAATCCCGTGATTGTTTCAGCCCCACCACTTCCTCTGGCAGGGTGTTCCACTTGTCCACCACCCGCTCTGTGAAGAAATTCTTTCTCATGTTTCCTCTGGATCGTCCTCCCTCCAACTTCATCCCATGCCCTCTAGTCCTGAAACATCTTTTTCGCTTAAAGATAGTGTTTTCCTGCACCCTGTTCCTCCCTGTAAGATACTTGTATATCTCTATCATATCCCCTCTCTCCCTCCTCTCCTCCAGGGAGTACATGTTCAGTTCCTTCAACCTGTCTTCATAGGACTTGTGATGCCATTTTGTTGAATTGGAACCAGGGGTTTGTTTATTACTGATTTCTCCAAAGAGTAAGTCAAAGGCCAATATTTCTGAGGGTCAACTGTATCAGCAATTTTTGTTCTATAATAATGCCTTTTTATGTTTTTTAATTTTTGTGCCCATTTTATTGCAATGCATTTTATATGCTTCGCAGTCGAATTTACTTAGGGATTTATTTGCCCTCTTCCATAGTTGACGTTTTATTATTATTTCCTTTTTTAATTTTTCTGTCATCCATGGGGGATGATTTTTCCTTACTATAATTGATTTAAAGGGGACAACCTTTTCACAAGACTCTAAAAACATTCCAGTAAATTTCCTCACAGCTGTATCCAGAACTGGAATTAGAAAAATCCTATACCACTCTAAATTTGCCAATGTAAATTTAAATAGTTCTTTACTGTAATTTTTAAAGGACATCTTTCTTATTTTTATAGGGGCTTCTGGTTTTATTCCTTGACCCTCGGCTTTTAGTTCACATTTACATATAATTGAGCAATGGTCACCTAATATTGGTTAATTAACTAACACCTCTTGAACATTTATACATTCTGTTACAAAACACAAATCTAATATATTTCCTTTACTATTCAAGTCTGTCTTTCTAGTGGGAGTCATCACAACCTGGATCAGGACAAGGGGACTCAGGCCCTGCAACAAAGCATTGCCCCTCGGCCTGCCCCAGGCCGCATTGAAATCCCCCAACAAAAGTAGGTCACAACCCAGTGTAAGTTTCTGTATATATTGTGCCAAGTTCCCAAATTCCACCACTCTCACTTTTGGGAGTGAATAAACCACTCCAATAACAAGTTTGTACTTCAATAGTTGAACCAACAAAATTTCCATTTGATTTTGTGTCCCTGAATAAACTACCCTAAAACTTCCCAGGTTTCAATTTGTATACAACAACCCCCCCCCCCACACACACACACCTCTCTTTCCCTCTCTATCTGCTCTATGTAAAAAGAAACCCTCTATTTCAATTTCATTTGAATGAACCTGTGAAGTTAGCCACAACTCTGTTATTGCTATAATGTCAGGGAGTTCATCTACAATCCATAATTTCAGGATATCTATTTTTGTTTTTAAACTCCTTGCATTATCAAGAATGATTTTAAGTTTATCTCTTGTGTAGGGACCTGAATTCAGTTCTACGTCCCCACCCAAAAGCAGAATCATCATCAATCTCAAAGAAGGCCTCTTTAAGCATAAGGAGAGGGGAAGAGAGGCATCAAATTACATAGAAACATAGAATTTGACGGCAGATAAGGACCGCTTAGTCCACCCAGTCTGCCCATTTCCCTACCTAATGGATAAGCTGCAGATCCTAGTTAACCAGCAGCCTACTTCTTCCTGCCCCCACACCCTAGAATTGCCTTATGACTGTCCCATGCATGCTTGAATTCCACCACTGTTTTTGACTCCACAACCTCCTCCGGAAGGCCGTTCCATGCATCCACAACCCTCTCTGTGAAAAAATACTTCCTTAAATTACCTCTGAGCCACCCCCCATCTTCAAATTGTGCCCCCTTGTTCTTGCACACCTCTTTTTTTGAAAGATGCTACCCTCTGTTGATTCCCTTGAGGTACTTGAAAGTTTCTATCATGTCCCCCCTCTCCCTCCTTTCCTCGAGGGTATACATATTAAGCTCCTTAAGTCTCTCTTCATATGTCTTCCGGTGCAGACCCTGCACCATTTTAGTTGCCCTCCTCTAACATTAAATTGGTTCCAGTTTTGTGTGAACTGGTTACCACCACTTCTACTAGAGTGACCCATTCAGCAATTTTCCCATTTATACATTATTCTTAATGAAATGGCAGTTTCCCCGATATTACCAAAGTTTTCCTGAAAGCTAGAATTCTGTAAAAGAGTTAATAATCCAAACAAAATGAATTGTAATACTTTTACCCCCTTCATTATGTTGCGTGCACGCATGTGCAAGAAACATAGTGCCATCATGTGAGTTTTTGGAGGTGTGGCACCCGTCTTCAATTCAGCCAGTGTGTTTGCAGGCATGGCCGCAGTTCCCCAATCACTGCTGCAGCTGTCTATGACAGCAGTTGAAAATGCAGTGGTCAAACAGTTGAAAGGGAGAGCTCCTCCAGTGAGCAGAGCTCTCCCCCTCCACACACACACACACACACACACACACACACACACACACACACACACACACGCATGCTCATGCGCCTTCCCTCTCCCCACACACACACACACACACACTACCTGTACGGCCAACGGGGTGCCCAATCCCCAGTCAGCTCCACGCCCCCAAAGAACTCAGGTGCCACACTGGGAGCCCACCTCAGCGTGGCAAAATGTGTTATGGCTGACGGGGGTGCCCAATCCCCCATTGGCTCCAGCCCCCCCAAACATCCTTCCCTCTGCCACACTGGGAGCCCGCCCCAGCGTGGCAAACATCCCTCATCATCTTATTTAAAAAAAAATAAACCTGTAAATACAAAAACTGTCCCTCGGTGCTTCTCCCTGCCCCCCTCCCACAACCCGCACGCACCCACCCACTCACTGCGCACCCTGCCTCCCCACACCCCCCTCACCCCATACTTACCTCCGGACCTCAGATCGATGATCTTCAGTGGACCGGGAACACGTCTGCACTCTTCAAAGCCGACCATGAACTGAGGAAATGCCGGTAAGCTGTATAATGGGATAGATAGGATGGGCCAGATATTCAAAAGGGTTGCGCCATGCGCAATAGGGTTGCGCCTGCGCAAGTCCAAAATTGCTCCATTCTGCGATATTCAGCAGGAGTCAGTTGCACCACTGAAAACATGCTGAGCAACAGCGCAATGCAAATGAATGCATGCTGAACTGGAGGGGAGGAACCATGCATAAACTGCACAGCCCGATATTCAGTCGGGCTGTGCAGAATGTCTGAGCACAACCCCAACCTGCGCCTGCACAACTTTGAGCCAAAAAAGATCAAGTCGAGGGCCACCACAGGTGAGCTGCTGCATTGCAGGGTGCAACACAGCAGCTGCCACCTGTGGCTGGCCCTCAACCCACCCCTGTGCCCCGCAGCCCGATCGTGGGCAAAGAGTGTAAAATCCCCACCACCACCCCCACTGGCCTGATCGTGGGCATAGCTTAAATCCCCCACTAACCCGATCGCGGGCAGCAATGTGTCTCCCGAACACATCCCTGGTGGTCCAGTGGACCAATAAGCCCGATCCTGGGATGGAGTTTTCAAACACACATTTTGTGAATTTCATTCACAAAACTGGACTGTCTTGTACAGTATGGGCTGCATGCCCATTGGCTCTTGCTCTGCACCAATGGGCGTGCAGCCCCATCGGTCAGTCAGTCGGCAGGCGGGCGGCAGGCGGGTGGGATGCTGCTGCCCGCCCGGCTGCGGGGGAGCGGGTGGTGGGGCTTCGTGGGTGGGTGGGGTGGGGACACTAGGTCACCAGGGATGTGTTCGGGAGGGTTTACAATTACATCCCACGATCTGGATTTTCAGTCCACTGGACCACCAGGGATATATTCGGGAGGTGAGGGGGTGTGTTTGACAACTACATCCCGGGATCGGGATTTTCGGTCCACTGGACCACCAGGGATATATTCGGGAGGTGGGGGGGGTGTTTGACAACTCAATCCCGCAATCGAGATTTTTGGTCCACTGAACCACCAGGGATATGATCGGGAGGTGGGGGGGGTGTGTTTGAAAACTCCAGCCCGGGATCAGGCTTATCGGTCCACTGAACTACCAGGAATGTGTTGGGGGGGAGACACATTGCTGCCCGCGATCGGGCTGGTGGGGGTTTAGCTTATGCCCGCGATCGGGCCAGTGGGGGGTGGTGGTGGGGATTTTACACTCTTTTGCCCACGATCGGGCAACAGGGGGCATCGGTCCCCAACGGCTGCTGTCTGGCAGGGTGCCAGGTGCAAGTCCTCGGGGATCAGCGCACCTGCATGCTAATGGCATGCAAATGGGGTCATAATCAGATGCAAATGATCCCCCCCTGCAACTTGCATGAATTATGGCCCCAATTGCATGTCATCTTTTGAATATCGGGATTTTGCGCATGGCGCAATGGTACTTGCGCCACCGCAAGTTGAATGCTCCACTCTGACCACTTGCGGTGGCGCAAGTTCCACTGCGCCATGCACAGTGGTTGTGGTTGGGTGATTCAAAGAAGTTGCTCAAGGGCTAACCTTTGAATATCACTCAGGCCACACCACTGCGCAACTATTTTGTGCAGCGCAAGGGCTTGCTCCACAAAATAGTGCAGTTTGAATATCTGGCTCAGTGTTTTCAACTTTGCTGCATATCTCAGGCATTATTTTGAATTTTGGCACCAAATTTTCAACATGGGTTTTTTGGGACCCCTCCTCATGAATTCTGTCACTGTCATGGCATTAATCAGGCCCAAAGGGTGATTTTGCGGTCACTGCATGAAATCACCTTTTGGGACAGATTAACGAAGTGACAGTGCCAGTGTTCATAAGATGGTCTCTCATCATCATCATCATCATCATCAAATCTTTATTTATTCAGGCGAACATCATTGAGCAAGGCTCATTTACAAGATGGACCTGATAAGGTCAAGGTTCAATAGCTGATACACAACAGATACATCATACACTTATATAAGACAGTTATACATACAGGGGAAAATAACGTTTATAAACACAGTGATGTACAGTAAATTCACATGATAAAAAGCGGTTACAGTAAAGTTAAGCTAATATTTACAGTATGTACAGTATATACATATCCCAGTGGGGGGGCATGGCAGACACTCAACATAATGTAATACTAGGATGGTGAAGGTATTACTGGGTGCCAAAAGATGGGGTGTCTGTCTGGAAGGAATATGCCATATATGGTTTGGAAGGAGATTTGTGAGATGACAATGCTAGCTCTAGTGGTAGCAATTGCATTTCTCTTTGAAAAAGACTGTACAATGCTGTTTAAAGGATGCAAATGGAATGATATTGGACAGTTTTAGGGATTTTTGTAGGGTGTTCCATGCTATAGCTAGAGAATAGCTGATTGCTGCCCTCCCTAGCCTGGTGTTGAATTTGGGCAATTTGAGCAGGATGATGTTGTTGCTTCTTAGGGCATAGGAACTAGGAGAGGTCTGGGTGAAGCAGTCCAGGATATAGTTTGGAAGTTTTTTTGACAACGCTCTGTAAATCCATAGTGCTGCATTTCTGTTCCTTCTGAGGTGAAGGGAAACCCACCCAACTGCAGCATAAAGAGAGCAATGATGAGTATTAGATGGCAGATCTGTAATGAACCTTATTGCTCTATGATATAAGGTATCCAACTTGTGATGGTAGGAGATGGGGCAGTGACTATAAAGGAAGTCTGCATAGTCAACAACTGATAGAAAATGGCCTGGACTAACCTCATCTTTGAGTCTCTGTTTTGGAAGGGTTTTAATCTATAGAAAGGCCAAGCCTTTGTGAAGCTTTTTAACAGTCCTTCTAAATGATGAGTGAAGTCAAGTCTGTTGTCAATCCATACACCTAGGTATTTGAAGTTTTCTACATACTCCAGATTTTCTCCAAGTATAGTGCATAGCTGGGGAGAATGATTGGAGAGGATGTGCTGGTGGAGCTTTGATTTGTGAACATCATTGCTTTAGTTTTCTTTGCATTTAACAGAAGCTTTTTCTCGAGTAGCTGATATTGTAGCAAGGAGAATTCTGTTCGTGGGATTTCACGAGCAGCTGCAGGCGAAGGGTTGCTGACATACAGAATAGTGTCATCAGCAAAGAGGTGTACAGAGGAATTGGTAAGGGTTGAATCAATGTTATTTATATAAATGGCAAAAAGGATAGGACCCAGAATAGAACCTTGGGGGATTCCTCTTGACAGTGGTTTTAATGGGGATAGGTCACCTTCAGCTTTTACCTGCTGTGACCTACCAGTGAGATAGCATCTGAACCACTTAAGGGAGGATGGATCTAGGCCAATGGAGTACAGGGATGAAAGTAGTAGCTCGTGGTCCACAGTATCGAATGCTTTGCTCAGGTCCAGGAATACTGCACAGACATTATTCTTTTCATCTAATTCAGATTGCCAGTCATTTGTGACCTTGGCTAGTGCAGTGATAGTGCTATGCTTGGCCCTGAATCCAGATTGAGCTGGGTTTAGGAGGTTAGCTTGTCAAGATACTCCCTTAACTGATTACTCACTAATTTCTCCAGCATCTTGGATAGCACTGGTAGAATGGAAATAGGCCTGTAATTATTAAGATCCATAGGGTCCCCTGATTTTAGAGAGGGAACCACTTGAGCTGTCTTCCACAGTGTGGGAATAGAGCCAGAGTTTAGGATAGGTTAAAGAGGTGTGTTAGGGGACTGCAAGTACATGGCATGCAATCTTTAGAAAGTAGGGGTCCAGAGAGTCTGCCCTGCACTTTTTGGTATCCAGTTGCCATAATAGATCCTCTACTTGTTTCAACAGTATAGATTTGAAGCTGAAGGAAGAGTCAACTCTCTGATCACCAGTGTAATGGGAGCTTAATTGTTCCCTCAGCAGGTTAGCTGGAGAGGTGTCAAAGGCAAGGCCAGCAGTTGTGAAGTGGTTATTGAAGTCGTCCAGAATTTCCATTTTGCCAGTGACAGGGCCATAACTGTTGTGTAACTGAGTTGGAAGGGGGGGTGTTAGCATCCTGCCCCACCATACCCTTGATGGTGCCCCAAAACCTAGCAGGATTATGGTAGGAAGAGTCGAGTTCGGCCAAGTAGAAGACAGCCTTTGCATCCCTAACTTTCTTGGTGCATCTATTCCTGGCTTTCCTAAAGATCATCCAGTCATTTACATTCTTGGTTTTTCTTGCCATTTTCCAGAGTTTGTCTCTCTCCAGCAGTGCAGCTTTGAGGTCAGCTGTAAACCAACGACAGGATTTGTTTTTTATTCGGATACTAGAGATTGGGGCATGGGAGTTAAAGGCATTTATTATAATGTTATTTAGCACCTGCTGAGCTTTTTCAACAGAATGGGCAAGATAAAACTCTTGCCAGTGTGGAGAGTAAGCTAGATCATGCAAATATCCTTCAATATTGATGTTTTTTCTTGGATCTCCTCATGAGGAATTTTGCAGGGCTTGTTGTTATGCTGGTGGATCTTCCCCTGCGATGGGGCAGTGATCACTTATATCGCAGGGAAGCACTCCAGCGTGTGTGAATAGATGTGATTTATTCACTAGCATGATATCAAGTAGTGTGCTGTTATTACTATTCATTGCATTAATTCTTGTTGGTTCATTAATTAGCTGTGTGTGAACCCATATGTATCACAGAATGATACCAGAGGTGCAGCTGCCTGGGTAAGCCAGTTGAAATTCAGGTCACCTAGAATAATGACTTCTTCAGTGCTGGGTTTGAGCAGGTTCCCCAGATGGGATAAGAGCTTGTGTTCAGCAGAGGGGGGTCTGTAGCAACCAACTAGCTGAAAAGCTGCTGTACTGGGGAGAGAGACTTTTAGGGATAGGCATTCAAACTCCTTGGGCATAGACGTTGCAGCAATACAGGATACAGCTATACCGGATTTTGCATATATGGCTACTCCACCTCCCCTTGTTTGGCGATCAGCTCTGAATAGCTGGTAGTTAGGTAGGTTAACATCCCTGTCTGCTGTGGTGGGTTTGAGCCATGTCTCAGATACCACAAGAAAGTCTGGCAAGGTATGGGCAACCCAGGCTTGTATCAGTGTGAGTTTTTTCAGCAGACTGCATACATTAATATGCAAAAGGCCTATGTTGCAAATTTGGTGAAAAAAATTCCTAACAATGACTGTTTTACAAGCATGCATTGCGCAGTTCCTACGCACGCTCGTAAGTTCGCAAATTTTTAATATTTTCATTCCAGATTTTCAACATTGCCATTTTACCACACCTCCTTATGAGCAGTACAGCTGTTATTTTTCACATTACTCAAAATGTGTTTCCATGCATGTAGTGCACAATGGCGCAGTCGGTGTGTGCAATCAATGTTTGGGACAGATTAAGAAAATCACAGTCACACTGTTCATGAGCAGAGGTCTTAAAATGGCTATGTTAAAAATTTGATGAAAAAATTCCCAAAAATGACTGTTTTACAAGCATTTGTTGCGCTGATCCTACGCACGCTTGTACGTTCGCGAACTTTCAATATTTTTAATCTACATTTTCAACATTGCCATTTTACCACACCTCCTTATGAGCAGTACAGCTGTTATTTTTTGCATCTCACCCAAAACATGTTTCCTCCCATGTAGCGCCCAATGGCGCAGTCGGTGTGCGAAATCAATGTATGGGACACATTAAGAAAATCACAGTGACACTGTTCATGAGCAGAGGTCTTAAAATGGCTATTTTGAAAATTTGGTGAAAAAATCCTAAAATGACTGTTCTACGAGCGCTACGGCGCAGTTCCCACGCGATGCTCATAAGTTCAAGAAATTTAATATTTCACTCCAGATTTTCAACATTGTCATTTTACCACACCTCCTTATGAGCTGTACAGCTGACATTTTTCATGTCACCCAAAATGTGTTTCCGTGCATGTAGCACACAATGGCGCATCCGGTGTGCTATATTTGGGGCAGATTAAGAAAATCACAGTGACACTGTTCATGAGTTGAGGTCTTAAAATGGCTATGTTGAAAATTTGGTGAAAAAATTCCCTTCAGACATTCTGCAATGTTACTAATGAAGACATTGAACAGGACTGGCCCCAGGACCGATCCCTTCAGCACCCCACTGGTCACCCCCTCTCCCTAGACTGCACACCATTTACCACCACTCTCTACCTCCTGTCTGTTAGCCAGTTTCTAACCTAGTTTACCACCCTTTCCCCCATGCCCAGCCTACCCAGCTAGTTTATCAGTCTCCTATATGGGATGGTGTCAAAGGCTTTGTTAAAAACAAGGTAAGCGTTGTCCACTGCCCTACCCTGATTCACCTCCTTTGTCACCCAAAGAAATCAGCCAGATTTGTCTAACATGATGTCCCTACTGTGAATCCATGTTGTCTATGGTCCTGGGCTCTGATGGCTTCTAGATGCCCCACTATCCTTTCTTTAAGCAATGTCTCCATGATCTTCCTGACTACTCAGGTGAGGGTGAGCGGCCTATTGTTCCCTGCCTCCTCCCTGCTGCCGGACTTGTGTAGAGGGACCACATGTGCCCTCCTCCAATTCACTCATGTTGAATGACTCAGTGAACATGGCTGCCAGAGGTACTGCTATCTCCCTTCGCAGTTCTGTTAATATCCTTGGGTGTATGCTATCTGGTTCCATCGCTTTGTCCACTTTCAATTTAGTGAACTCCTGCAGGACTCTTTTGCCTTTGAATGGACTATTGTCCACCTCTTCACCCCCTTGGCAACTGCTGTACTGATATGGCCCTTGCCCCTCCCACTCTTCTGTGAATACTGAACGGAAAGACACAGTGGATGTCTTGGGAGGAAACCATGGAACTTTCACTTCCAAATACCTAAACAGCACATACAAACAAGCAACATTCGGCATTGACAAATGCTTGTTTTTTACTACTTATTTACTTTCCAAACTTCTAAATATATAATCCAAACCAATTCTTTATACCCTCTTCCCTTTTTCTGTACTCCTCTTTATTGGCTGTTACTCTCCTTTTTCTTTTCAAAAGTAAGTTCCTCCTTTCCCAATCCCAAACAGCAGACTTTTTTGTGGCTGAGTGGCTCTCGCGCCTTGTAGCACGATGCTTTTTAAACCTGCCGGGCTCTCCTTCCCTCATTTTGTGCTCCTATGACTGGTTGGCCACCAGACCCCCTTACCATTCAGAGCTCACTCAGTGCAGATGGCTAAGTAGTCCTGGGGAATTTAATTAAGCAGCAGCAGACATTAAAGTGCAATAGCTCATTTAGGCAGAATTCTACAGCAGGCATGCTTCCACTAAGTTGAAAATCAGCACAGACAATCAGCTCACAGTTAGCAGCTTGAAGCAATGTATGTCCTGCTTGTTATTTCAGCTCTCACCTGTTGTCAGATGGTACACAGGAAAAAGCAGTCAGTACAGCCTTGCAGCGCAATGCTTTTTAAACCTGCCGGGTGCTCCTCCCCTCACTTTGTGCTCCTACGACTGGTCCACCACTGGACACCCTAACCATTCGGAGCTCACACAGTGCAGATGGCTAAGTAGTCCCGGGGAATTTAATTAAGCAGCAGTAGACATTTTTTTCCCCCAATTGTTTAACCAGGTGAGACACACTAAGCTGAAAGCTTGTTTACAGGTGCAACCTGGGAGCACAGGAAAGTTAAGTGACTTGCTCAGGGTCACACAGTATGCAAATGGGGGCTATGGGATTCAAACCCAGGTCTCAAGATTTGCAGGTCAGAGCCTTAAACCACTGCACTATGCTGCCTCCCTTATTACATTAAAGTGCAATAGTTCATTTAGGCAGGATTCTACAGCAGGCATGCTTCCACTCAGCTGAAAATCAGCACATGCCCCCCACCACCACCGTGGCATGGCCAGCACACCACATGGACTGTGCATGCACCTACCTGATCTCTGGTGACCCTGCAACTGCTGCTGTGGGTGGCCACAGCTGTGCACCACAGCCAGCTGCCCTGCTGTCCTGCTCTGCTGAGCCCTGCACCTATGGGGAATGGGGAAAAAGTTATTCCTGCACACCACTGCTGGCCATGGCATGTGTTGCCAGTATGTCTGGGTGCATGCACCATGTAGTGGGACCCACCTGTTCCATCACCATGGCCGGTATGCATCTCCCTATCATTCCTCTCGGCCATGTCCAACATGTGATGTAGGATCACTGGGTCATGGCTCGTACGGTCCTATCACCTGTGCCAGATCTGTCTTTTTGTGCAGGCCACTCCACTCAGCTCACTGAGTCATACCCCAATGGCCCGCCATGCCCTCTCCCATTCGGCGGGGGTGTGGCTCCTGCTGGACGGAGGCAGCAGTGTGGTGCACCACTGCTGTACCAGGTTGACCTTCTGAGCCATCTCAATGACCGTAAAGTTGGATGTTTGCCCACTCAGCCAGAATAGGTCCCTGTGCACCATGGCACCATGGCCTGTGTAGAATGCACCTCTCTCCCATAGTCCATTGGCCTACATAGATACATAGACAGTGTCGGCAGATAAGGGCCTATGGCCCACCCAGTCTGCCCATTTGAGCTTGTAAGCTCAGTTTCTGTTTTCCTAGAAGTCTGTTGCCCCATACCCCTGACCTCCAGAATTCCTTTATGTCTATCCCATGCATTCTTAAACCCTGTGATTGTTTCAGCCCCCACCACTTCCTCTGGCAGGGTGTTCCACTTGTCCACCACCCATTCTGTGAAGAAATTCTTCCTCATGTTTCCTCTGAATCGTCCTCCCTCCAACTTCATCCCATGCCTCTAGTCCTGGAACATCTTTTTGCTTAAAATAGTGTATTCCTGCACCCTGTTCCTCCCTGTAAGATACTTGTATGTCTCTATCATATCCCCTCTCTCCCTCCTCTCCTCCAGGGAGTACATGTTCAGTTCCTTCAACCTGTCTTCATAGGACTTGTGATGCAATCCATGCACCATCTTTGTTGCCCTCCTCTGAACCTTCTCTACCCTGTCTATGTCCTTACGTAGGTATGGTCTCCAGAACTGTACACTGTACTCCAGGTGGGGCCTCACTAGTGTCTTGTATAGCGGAATTATGACCTCCTTTCCTGCTGGTGATGCCCCTGCCTATACATCCCAGCATCCTATTTGCTTTACCTGCTGCCTTGTCACACTGTTTCCCTACCTCGAAGTCATCAGAGATAATAACCCCAAGATCCCTTTCCTGCTTGGTGCATGCTATATCCTCACCCCCAACTGATATATTGTGCCAGGGTTTTTGTGCCCCATATTTATCAAGTCTAGGATTGCAAATACCTTTGAGCCATGGCTCTTTTACAAAGGTTCCATGTCAGAGAAATACAAATTATGGGGAACATCAAGACAGGCATTACAACAATGTGGACATTGCAAACAGATTACAGATTAATACAGTTCAAGGGTAGCATTGTAACAAGACAGCCAGCGGCATTTGTCAGAGAAAATAGACAACAGATAAGAAGTGCCAGAGTCATAGGGAGAGGGAAGAGGGTGGGGGGGGGGAGCATTATCTTGCAGTTCCTTGCATTGAATTTCAACTGCCAAACCCTGACCATTCTTCAAGTTTCTGCAGGTCCCTTCTCATTCTGTCTACACCCTCTGGTGTGTCTACTCTGTTACAGAGCTTTGTGTCAACAGCGAACAAAGAAATTCTGCCTTCTAGGTCCTGCGCAATGTCACTGATGAAGATGTTGAATAGGTCCGTCCCAGCACTGATCCCTGTGGTACCCCATTGGTCACTCTTCCCTCTGTGGAGTGACAGCCATTTACCACCGCCCTCTGTGTCCTGCCACCCAACCAGTTACCTACCCACCACACTACTGTCTTGCCCACACCCATATTCCCCAGTTTGTGTAATAGTCTTCTATGTGGCACAGTGTCAAAGGCCTTGCTGAAGTCCAGACAGGCCATGTCCACTGCCCTCCCCTGATCCATCTCCCTAGCCACCCAGTCAAAAAATTCAACGAGGTTGGTCTGACATGACCTCCCCCTGGTGAAACCATACTGCCTTGGGTCCTGTAGTCCATTGACAACCAGATGTTCCACCAATCTCTCCTTCAGTAGTGCTTCCACGATCTTCTCCACTACCGAGGTGAGGCTGACTGGTCTGTAGTTCCCTGCTTCCTCTTTGTTCCCACTTTTGTATAAGGGGACTACATCTGATGTCCTCCAGTCTTTGGGTACCTCCCCTGTTTCCAGTGATCGGCTAAACAGGATAGCCAGAAGTTCAGCCACCACCTCTCAGGCCTGACCTGCACCGAGCGGCTGTGACCTGCAAACACAAATGAACAACACGACGTGACCTGACAGTGCTCCAGTCCCCGTATAGTCCGTGTTACCACTACATGGCATGGGCGTAGCCAACCTTAGTACCATGGGCACCGGGACCATATAATGCCCCCTTGGGGCACATGGCATACACCCTGCGTAACACATGTCTCTGGACGCTGCCCATCCCCCCCACACATGGGTGTTGATGGGTCACTTGCATTGCCCCCATGACACCAACACGATGGCCAACAGCCCATTAAACCATACTGTCTGTGGGTGTCATGGCCATCCTCCATGCCCACCCCTTCTATATGTACCTATTGTGCTCTGGTATGACAGCCAGGTGTCACAGCACCACTGGCTTGGTGGCATGGATACTGGCTGCATTCTGGGGCCCCTCTGCTACCCCATTCTCTGTATCCTTATAGACCATGATGTCTTTGGGGTATGCCTGCCCCCGCCCCTGCTACATGCTGCAGCCACCTATGGCATCCTGGCAATGCTACCCTAAAAGGCATGCTAATTGTCATTTCACTTCTGTAGGCACATCATGCAGCACTGCCCCAAGTGTTCTGGGGTACACATGTGTGGTACATGTTTCCTGCCCTGTCACTGTCAGGCAGTGCATCCCCATGTAAGGCATAATGGTACAGGCTGCACATGTCCCCGACTGTCACCACCTGCTATACACAGTGCAGCCCTCCAGCCCCATGAGCACTGCATTGCAGTGCAACAGGCCTGTTACACTGCTGGAGGTATTGCCCAGCCTACACCTTTCCCCATACCTCTCAGCATTATGGTCATATCAGTGGCCTTCACCTATCACAGCGGATGGCCAGAATGTGCAGCTCCTTATCACATTACACTCTAATATGTCTACACACAGTGGGACCCATGTAGTTACTGATGAGGCATGTTACTGTCACCTTAGTTCACTGCTCTAAATGTTTGTGTGTCCAATTGTAGCTGAAGGATTAGTAGGCATTCCAGTAAACATGTGCAGAGAAGGTATGTGTAAGGTAGTGTGTAAACCATAGAATGTGTATTTATTAGCAGGTGAGAGCTCTGCTTACCCCTGTCCTGCTGTTGTTGCTGGTGTTCTCGGGTGGCCTTCCTGCACAATGGTTTGCCTCCCTGTAGCCCTCTGCCAGTGCTGCAAGGCTTTCTCAGTGGTCGCTGCCTGCACTGTGCAGCCTGTGTAGTCATGGGCACACCCTGCATATGGCACACATATGTGCAACACGTGTAGCCTATGGGTGCAGCGAGCATGTGTTGTATGCATGTAGGCAAATCGCTTATGCCATTCACGCCAATGTGTGCAGCATTTGCAGCCTACCTGCATGCACCTGCGTCAATGGCATCACGATGCTGCGGTACAGGCCCTGGTGTCACAGTCGTGTATCCAGTGTATATCACTACTGCGGTTTACATTTCAGATGTGCATGTGCAATATGGGCCAGGCACCAGTTCTATGCTACATGTGTCACTTGCTATTACAGCAGTAGTAATGAGTGAGGCCACACAGATGTATAGTGCACAGTGTATATTCAGTTATTTTGTGACATGGTGCAGTGCTATAGTACATTTGTGACAAATACCCATATACACATACCCACACCCAGTGACAGTTCACAGCATACACACCCAACACGTGTTCTTCAACATTGCCTTCACACCAGCACACACACACTCACACATTCACATCACACGTCCACACACAGTGCCCTTCCACACTACCACTCCACCCGCTGCCCACCACCCATTGCAGTGCTGGAGCACAGTGTCATGGACAGTCATCTGCCTTGTACTGCCACCCAGTTCTCCTGTGCTTGGGGGCACAAGCACCCTACCTGGCACCATGTGTTGCATGCTCAACTGATGCTGTGGCAACACTGGGCCCATTCTGGCCCTGTTACATGCCCGCAGGTCCACCACTGTCCAACAGTGTGGTCTGGACCACCGTCCTCTGATATCTTCCATGCCTCCCTGGGGCGGTTGGTGCATGTGCTGGCACAGTTCTTGGTTCCTGTGTTGTGCCCTATCCAACTGTGTCATCCAGTGCTAGCCTGCCCCATCTGGCACTTGTTATGCACCCTGTGCCCACTGCTGCACACCCTATGGCCATGGCAGTAGGTGTCATTGTGGCCCTTTGCATTGGTGGTCTGGCCACCAGTGGTACCACCGGTGGTGTTGTTGCTGGTGGTGTTGGTTGCTGTTGTGCTGGTGCTCCAGGTGTTGGTGGTGGTGGTGGTGGTGGTGGTGCCTGCTGTGCTCGTGTTCATGACGGTGCTGGTGGTGGCGGCTGTTACGCAGGTATTGGTGGTGTTCGTGGTGGTGGTGGGGGCTGTTTCGCAGGGGTTGCTGGTGGTGGTGTTGGTGGTGGCAGCGGCAGAGGAGGTGGTGGGGCAGGTGCTGCTGCTGCTGGCCCTGCCACCCCTGGCAGTGGTAGTGCTGTTGCTGCAGCTGTTGGTTGCTGTTGTGGTGGTGTTGGTGGTGGTTGCACCACCTGTGGCGCCTGTGTGGTGGCGTCCCTCCATGATGTGCCTAGCAGTGGCTGGCCTGTAAGTGGACCCTGTAGCACTGCAGACAGTATGTCTGCCTGCCTGGTCTGTTGGGCCATGAATCACTCTATGGCTGACTCTGTGGTGTGTGTGTCCCTGTCTCCAGCACTCCTATCAGGGTGTTCATGTGCTCCTCCATTGCTGAGTGGTGTGCATCCATGCTGAGCCGGATACAGCCCAGCATCTCAGCCTGTTCCTCATGGGTGGTCACGAGTGTCCTGCAGAACCCTGCATAGTCTGTGGGTGCTGCTGTGTGGTCATCTAGCGAGGATGGCGTGGTCCCATCCAGGGTTGCCTCCAGCCTGTCATATGATGCGGGGCTTAGGTCCTGCGGTATACTGTCCACTATGCTGATACAGCTGAACAGATCGCTCAGGTCCAGTCCCTACTCCTCCTCCCACCATTGCTCCTCCACTGCCTGCTGCTCCTCCACCACTGGTGTCAGGGCTGTGTCTGGCTGTACCGCATCAGCACCACCCAAGGTGTCCATCATGGTGGCCTGTTGGATGGTCAGCTACATGCGTTCCAGCTCTGGCTCAGTCCCCGTGTCACCACTGTCTTCTGCCCCTGTATCCACTGCTGCTGCACCTGAGGGGGGATAACAGTGCGTCAGTGCTACCCCTCCATGCCATGCCCTCTGTACATGCATACATTCCCACCCCTGCATTGATGTCCCACACACTGGGGGCAGCGCTGGCCATCAGATTACCTGCCCCTGTGTCTGTTGCTGCTGCACCTGTGGGGGAACAACAGTGCATCAGTGCTACCACACCATGTCATGCTGACCATACATGCCTCCATTTCCACCCCTACATTGCTGTCACATGCACTGGAGGCAACGCTGGTCATCCACTTACCTGCCCCTGTGTCCGCTGCTGCTGTGTGTGTGGGGGAACAACCATGTATCAGAGCTACCTCACCATGTCATGCCCTGCGTACATGCCTCCATACCCACCCCTGCACTGCTGTCACACTCACTGAGGGCAGCGCAGGCCATCCACTTACCTGTCCCTGTGGCCATCAACATTGTATTCAGGTCCACATCCCCATGGATGCTGTGCTGGCTCTGTAATGCCAGTATCCTCTCCTCATGGCCACTGAGGGGTCTCACCTCCTGTGGCTCACCTTCTGTGACTGCCGCCTGCCACCTGTTATGGGCCTTCTTGACCTTTGCATGGGACTTGAGGCCACTGACCCACTTCTGGAGGTCATGCACAGTGTGCTTTGCATTGGCCACTGTGTTCACATTTTTGGTCACCTCATCTCATGCCTCCTTGTGCTTGCAATGCTGGTCCCGTTCCCCACCCTTGCCCATTAGGAGGTCTGCCTGGGCCTCCGGTTCATCTAGGAGTATGTCCGTCTCCTCGTGAGTTAAATTCTGCTTTCTGCATTTAGTCATGCCTGCCACCTCTGCGTTGCTACCTGCCATCATTCTCACATGCATAGCTCCCACACCATGTCTGTGACTTGCACACTTTTATAAGGTCATTGGGTTGTGTGACATGCGTAAGTGCTACGCCTGCTATTGCCAGTTCTGCCATGCATTGTGGTAATACCTTGTGACATGCTTAATTCAGCCTTTCACGTCATATCTGGCATTTCTCTTGGAATATGGTACAGCTCACATGTCGCAAGGGTTTGGTTGTAACTTTACGCACTGGCACACTTTGCGCCTTGCTCTCTTGGAATCGGGCCCTTAGAGTGCTTGGCCAGGGCAGAAGCTCAGCGCTATGCGGTTTTGTCAGCGTGGACATACAGTGCTATGATATCTCCTTATCGCATACATCTTTTGTGCTTTGACTGCGCAGTATTCACCACACGCTAATGCCTCTAGCGGAATAGTCAAGCTACATGTGCAGAGCAGCCATATACTCCTAGAGGGAGACAGAGGCTGTATGGAGGAGCTTCACTCAAAGATCTGCTATTGTGGGTAAGTAACTTAGCTATCTTCTTCACAGATATCTCCTCCTTCGAGTGACAAATCTAGGATGAGCCCCAAGTAGTGAAAAAAAAAATAAATAAAGTGTAACCCCTAGATGGCGCTATCCCAGGGGCTACTACCCCTGCCTGATTTGCCACTAACAGGTTGAGGGGCCTGGATCCAATGGCGGGTGCCTCCACCCAGAGGTCAGGGTTTGCAATAGTTAAACTTACTTGGTCACAGCCCTCTGGGACACTGCAACCCCTTTCTTCCCACTAGTGGCCCACACAATATAGAAGATTACCTTCACAGTATACACTTACCCCCAAGGCTGGTTCAGGCACCGGGACATCCTGTAAAATAAGATACAGTGCAACAATCACAGTACAGTACTTTAACATAGACAAATACCTCAGGCAGTATAACTTTGTTGAAACAAACAGCTCTGATTTATTTAGGGGATATAACAAGGACGGGGGAAATCAGGTTAATTAGCTTATCACTTCATTATCTACTCTATGGCTCTGACAGGCCTATCCCCACCAGTTACTGTCCCTGGGTACCCAGGCCCTAGTGCCTAGTCCAAACCGCAGCTGGTAGGGCCCTCTCCACACAGAGAAAAGGAAAATAAACAGTCAGCAGTACAGTAATTCCATTTGGATTTAATGTGGCAATTCAACAGGGAGCGACCCCGAATTGGTACTCACGACCTCCAAAGAAGATATGGTCCTTCAATGTCAGCAGGGCTACTTTTGATCTCCAGAGACTCCTCACACATTTATATGGTAAAAAAAGCACGATACCAGGCAGGCTGCATCTGTATCCCAATCGCAATTACTGCACAATAACCAGGAGAACACACAGCAGATTCAGTTCCTGACAGACCAGAGTGTAATTCAACAATTTCTTCAGTCTTCTACAGGGTGAGCCTGGTTTCTACTCTTCAGAGATCCTTTGATTCTTTTCACAGGACGGATTCAGTCCTAACAAGCAGTTACACAAGTTGTAGACCGGAACTCTGGGCCTTACACGTTTTTGACTGAAACTGTGCACTGAAGGAGCACAGGTTTCTTTCCCCTTCACTTTCAGATCTCAAACTGAAACTCCCAACAGACAAAAACCGGGCACTTCCTTTGAGTTCCTCCCAGTTCTTGACTGGATTGGCTGTCACTCACAATAGACTGCTGCTGTTGGTCCAAAAAGGCACCGAAGTCTAAACCACATCTCCCAAGTCACTGCCCATACAATCCTCTTGTGGCTGGCTCAGATTATGAGTCCCAAGTTCTGATTCGTCCCAGGCATCATTTTAGAGCTAGTTTACCCCACACTGATTGGTCCAGTTCAGCAGTTCAAAACCAGAATGGGGAACTAGGCAGACAGTTCTGACTGCAAAGAAAGCAGGTTAGACAAACTGTAATTTTATTATTACTGTAAATGATTTCTGGCAATCAGTTACATCTTTCAGACAGGTTCCCTTTGCACTCCTAGTGACTGCAAAATGGGGTGAATTAGCAGCAGCTGAGTGGTACTCAATCAAAGAAACACACAGTCCCCATACAAACTAATTATGTCTGCAAGCAGACAGCTCTTAAAGAGACAGTACCAGAGGTTCTAAAACACTCACTGATAAATGGCTAAACGCCAAACACCATTCAGGCTTGGAGCATTCAAGCAAGCTCCTGGAAGTCTTTTGGGAACCCCCATTTGCAGGGGGTTACACCCTTCCTGGCCTGGGAAAACTTGGCGTCAGCGTCAAACAAGTACCCCATAAGTTTAACTGCAACCATATACATTTGCATTAGGCTCACACATGTAATCATCAGTCAATACATCATTTTACCAAGAACCATTTCTGAAACATTGCAGTACGTCACTCTTTACACAGTATAACAACACATTGTACCATAACTCAAGTTATTACCTCTTGTACATGAAACCTGAAGAGGGGACCCTTCCTATCAGTTACCTTGGGGCTGGGACGGGCAAGGGCACCATACTTAGAGGGCAACAAAGTAACTTGGAGTTAGCACTAACGCCTCAGTTTGGGCAATGAGCTCGGGACACATACACTCCTTTATGGACAACATTGAGAGGCAGGTCCACTGGCCGCCCAGGGAATCATAACTGAGGTGCACCACAGGCTTTACAGCCTCGACCAGCTTTTCTAGGGGAGCTGTTACAGTCTCTGCACTCTGAGCCTCATTTTCAGCATTGTTCTCACTTGTCAGGGAGTCTCCATGGGGTAGAGAGGCTAGAACTTGGGGCACTTTCAGCTCCAGGAGTTACAGTTTCTGAGTCCACAACATTTGGCTGCATGGAAGCTTTCAGACACTGGCAGTGGACTGTCAGGGCACTCAAAATACTCTTCTTGTTCGTGTATCACCAGTCTGCCCCAATCTATCATTTTCCTCCCCAAAAGCTCAAACAGTTCAACCATGCACAATGATTCCATTTCATCTGATCTGATGCTTTGCACTTCACTTTCTGGGAGCATTGGCTCCAGGATGAAGCTGGGGGCATAGACAGTCCAGAAGGCCCAGCTTTGTCTCCAGTATTGACTAGGGATTGCCCGAAACAATTGACTCAGTTCGTAAGAAGGATAGTATTCAAAGTCACTCACTTTCTTCTGATATGGACTGACAGTCATGCTCAACTGGGACTTGTGCGGGGAACACTTTAACTCTGCTTCTGTAGGTGCAGACTTCCTTGATCTTTTCTTAGCAGCTCTAGTCACTGGTCCAGAGGGGGCATCTTCTGGGGGCTCAGACTCAATCAGGATTTGTCCAATGGGTAGTAAATGATTTCTATGCATTGTTTTTACATCTTTTGAATTGTTCTCAGGCCTTACTTTGTACACTGGCAGATCATCTAGTTTGCCCACTACAATGTGAGGGAGATGGTGCCATCTGTCAGCAATCTTGTGTTTGCCATGCAGTCCCAGATTTCTTAGCAATACCCGATCTCCCTCCTGGAGTTCCTGTGCTTTCACCTTTTTATCATACCTTTCTTTGTTGGCCAGATTTCTTTTGGCAGCCATGGTTTGAGCCAGTTGGTACGCATGAGTTAGCTGGGCCTTTAACTTTTGCACATACTGTAAATAGTTGTCAGCTTGAACCCCATCAGAGAGACCCCAAAACACACATCTACCGGTAGTCGAGCTTCTTCCAAACATCAGGCGGTAGGGGAGAACCCAGTGGCATCACTTTTGGTGCAGTTATAAGCATGTACCAGGGTGCTAATTTGTTGGCTCCATCTAGGCTTGTCCTTTGGGTGCAGGGTGCCTAGCATATCTAGCAAAGTGCGGTTGAAACGTCAGGCTGTGGGTCCCCTGGGGTGGTAAGGAGTGGTTCTGGACTTTCTCTACTCCCCACAGAGAAAGCATCTCTTTGATCAGACGACTCTCAAAGTCTCTCCCTTGATCAGAATGGATTCTTTGTGGAGCCCCATAGTGAACAAAAAGTTTTCTAGTACTTTGGCTACAGTGGATGCTTTCTGGTCTTTGGTGGGAAAGCTTGGGCATATCTCGTGAAATGGTCAGTGACCACCAGCACATTACTGATATTTCTTTGATCTGACTCCAAACTCAGAAAATCAATACAGACCAGCTCCATGGGTGCATCTGGTGGTTATGTTAACAAGGGGCAGCCCTCTGGGGCAAGCTTTCTCTGTAAGCAGCGACTACAAGTTCAGATGTGTTGCTCCACATCAGCCCCATCTTAGGCCAATAGAATCTGGATCTCACCAAGTCAAGTGTTCTGTCTATACCAAGGTGCCCATGTGGTTGTGCAAGGACCTCAATACTGAGTCTCGAAAGGCAGTGGCAGCACCAGTTGTTGTTTGTCTACTTGTCCCCTCTGTCTACTGTTTCTCTATATAACAGTTTATTGATCAGTTTCAACTTAGGACCCTCTTTGTATAACAGTGCAGTTCTCAAATCAGTGGAGCGTAATTTGGACACATCTTTTTCCTGCATAGAGGGCTTCTAAAGCTGATTTGATCATAGGATGCGGGATTGAGCCCGCCTGAATACTGTCATTGTCCAGCTGAGGCAGTGCACCAATGTCTATTGCAGAAAAGTGGCAATAAGCAGCAGGTATGCAATTCTCAGAGGGTCCCAAGCAATCCACCATGCAGTCCACTCGTCCGTGGACATTTGTTCCTCCCTGTCAAACTTCTGGCACAGTGCCCGAATGTCAGGTTCTGCCAATCGGACCCAATCATTCTGGGGAACAGGCCTCGGAGAGCATCAGCATCTATGTGGTTCAGACCTGCTCGGTATTCAGAGCATAGTCATATGTAGATAATGCGAAAGCCACCTATGGCCAGTGGCATCCAACTTAGCTGAGGTCTGCACATAGGTCAAAGGATTATTGTCAGTTTTACTAGTATTTTAGCCCCATACAAGTACTCATGGAATTGGTCAACAATAGCCCACTTCAAAGCTAGGAACTCTAACTTATGTACAGGATAGTTCTTTTGGATGGGGTCAGGCTTCTACTGGCAAAGGCCACTGGTCTCAGGCCATTCGTGCTCTTGGTACAACACAGCCCCAACCCTTGCAAGCTAGCATCAGTGTGCAGGACGTAAGGTTTTCTTGGATCGGCATAGGCCAGCACTGGAGCATGGGTAAGTTGATATATGATCTCATGAAAAGCAGTCTCACAATCAGGAGTCCAGCGGGCCCCAAATACTTCACTCGGATGAAAATACACTCTTTCAGTCTTGAGGACGCTGACTTTTGGTATTTTTGTGGGTTGGGGATACCCTGAGTAAGGTTAAGTAAAGGGCGGATCACTCTTGAATAGTCCTTGATGAAGCCGATAATAACCACAGAATCCCAGGAATCTTTGCAGTTCTTTTAGATTTTTGGCTGTGGCCAGGTGGTCAAGGCCTCAACTTTACTTGGGTCGGTCTCTATTCCTCGGTGGATACTATGTGTCCCACATACTTTACTGATGTTTGAAAGAATTGACACTTATCAATGGACAGTTTAAGGCCAAAGTCCTCAGTCGGTCCAATACCTTAAATAATCTGCCTCATGTTCCTCCAGTGAGCTGCCAAACACAATAACATCATCTAGGTATACCAGGCACTCTAGTAAGTTCATGTCCCCACTGCACGCTCCATCAATCGTTGAAAAGTGGCTGGGGCACCTGAAATCCCTTGAGGCATCCTCATGAATTCATAGAAGCCAAGCGGACAGATAAAGGCCGTCTTCTCACGGTCCTCTGGGGCCATCGGGATCTGGTAGTACCCACTGGGAGATCCAGCACAGAGAACCACTTGCTCCCGTTAGGCAGTCCAAAGCATCCTGAATGCGGGCATTGTGTACTGATCAGGATAGTCCGGCCGTTTAAGGTGCGATAATCCACACATCCTTACTGTTCCATTCTTTTTCCTCACTACCACAATGGGGAAGCATAAGGGCTTCTGGATTCTTGTATTACACCAGCAGCTAACATCTCTTGCAGATGCCGTCTCACATCATCTATGTCAGCAGGTGCCAGGCGTAAGACCTCTCACGAAATGGTCTTTCGTCATGCAGCCGGATATTGTGCTCAGCTCCTTGCACGCATCCTACATCCCATTCCTTTAAAAGAAAACACCTGGTCTCTCGGCAAGCTTCTCACTGATCCTCACTTTCCATTCAGCTGGCAGCGGGGAGTCGTCAAATCAAACAAGTCAGGCGTTACTCTGTCATTCTTCCTTGAACTCTTGCTGCTGGGTAGCACTGCAGTGTCTGCACAATGCACATTAGCCAGGATGCAACCTCTGTTTACTCGAATGTCTCTTTCAGACACATTATGAACTTGGACCATTACCCTTCTGGCATAAGCATGGGCTCTAGCGGGCAAAATACTAGAGCTTGACCAGCAGTCCCTCTGGCAATTTTCCATCGCTGGTGCATCCAACATTAATATTTTATTCTTAACATCCTTTCTGATACGGACCTCTCCCTGTAAGGTACACTGGGCATTTGGCGCCAGGATCAGAGACTCAGGATCCTTCTTCCATACAATTCCGACCGGTTCCTCTGGTTCTGTTTTCAGCATCTCTCTGTGCCTCATAGGCTTCTTAATTAAAGCCGAACTCTTAAAGCTCTACTAGTCTTTGACCCTGTTTTCATAACACAACTGTGCCAGCCTTCCGAACATGTGAGCATTTGTTCCAATCAACAAAGGGACACCATCATACAGTCCAGTGGGGGACACACTAAGGCTAGGGTCTCTACTTGTTCGGCCACTCCAGCCAGGAGGTGAGGAGAGCAGCCAAATTCGGATATACCCGGAATAGGAGTAGGCCTTCTCCTTAACCCCATACATGCAGTCCTTCTAATGGTTGTAAGGTACGTCTGACAAATGCTTCTGATACCAATCCTGGAACATAATTGTCACTTAGGAGCCACTGTCTAATACAGCTCTTGTAGACACTCCATTCACCTTTACAGTGGTCTCCATGGAGGGACCCACTATTCTGGACCAGTCTGAGAGGCGGTAGTGGGGCCTGGGCAACTGACCTTGCCACAAAGGACGTGAATTAGCATTTTGGTGCCCTCACTGGGATCATGTCGTGCACCTCTTAACCACTGATTTCTTCTCCAAGCTCTCCTTGTAGCCTATATGCAACTTTGTCAGTGTCTTTTGGGACTGGCATTCCCTTTTCATGTGCCCATCTTTCCCACAATTATAGCAAAACATACTTTCTGGAGTTTGAGCTGGCGGGCGCCACACTGGGAGCCAGGGCGGGGTATTACTAACTGGAAACCTGGGTGCCATCTCTGTCTGTGGCGTGATAAGCATTTGGAGACATCTCGTCAGTTTCTCCACTTCCATGGTCAAGGAATTGAGTTTGGAGCTGTTATCAGCAGGAGATACATGGGTAGGTACCCCACCCCATAGCAGATGCAGTCGGATATAGGTCAGGGCCCGTGACTTGCAGGCATGGCCTTCATAAAGGGACTGTTTTGAATTCTCGGATCTCTCTCAACAGTTCGCCCCATTGTGGCATATCTTTTCCTTGTCAGAGCACTCATTGACTGTCAACCTCTGCCCTGAACTTCACTTGATGGGTCACCCTCAGTCACTCGGGTCGTAGCCACAGCTGTTGGTGCAGGTACCTCCCGAGGTGCCTTTTCTCAACTCCTCAGATTTCTCTCATTAACTCATCATAGGAGGGTGGGGATTCCAGTCGATTTGCCAGAGTAACTGAAGCAACAGCAGTTCTGAGAAGGGGCAGACTTAAGGATTCTGTCCAGTCTGGTTCGGTCCAGTTCAATCGCTGGCAAACTACCCTTTCTGAGGCATTCTTGCAACAATATTTCCAACCGGAGAGACATACACAGACAACAACTCCCTTGGTACTGTTGTGCATTTCTTACTCTCCACCATAGGTCCTCATCAGAATCTGGGCTCCCATACACATTCTCCAAGGCCTCAAGATAGGCCTGTGCAGTCGCTTCAGGGTTACTGGCCCGTTTGCTACGGATGGTAGCCAGGGCAGGACCTCGGAGGCTCTCACTAACCCTCTTTAGCTTTCGCCTTCCGAGCATTGCCATTCTAGCACTTGGGGGCAACATAGTCTATCCAGGTCTCCCAGTCATCCTCCCTTGGGGGAGTGGGAGGTGCCAGAGAAGATCCTCAACCTCGGTGAAAGTCGTGACTAATGGCAGGTGCAGAAATAGGAGTCTGCATTGGTTCAGCCACCATTACGGGCACTGGAGCAGGAGAGGGTGTTGGGAGGAACACCCCAGGTGGCAAGAATAGTTTCTTCAAGTCCTCCACAGTTTTCCCCTCTCCCAGCAACCATTCAGCAAATTTCTCCTCAAAAGTTTCAGATAGTGGTGGGGGCTGATTCCCCCCCGGGTCTTTACTGTCCTTAGTTATCACTCTCCAAGCAGTGAGGGCTCCCTCTGGGGTAATGGTCTGTGGCACTTTGGAGCTATCTATGGGATCCTTAAACTCTACTAGGGCCAGGAAAGTGTGGGTGAGCAGATTAGCATGCCGACCCCACCACCACAGGGTTTTGTAAACCTTCCACCTTGGAAAGTACTCCTGCACAGTGTCCGTATTGATACCCAGGGGGATGTCCAGGATAAGCATAGCATTTTGGGGTTGATCTCCTCCCAGTACACCCTCCACCAGCGGTGCACAGCCACTTCTGTCGGGTACCCATTTTTTCTTAACAGTGGTTAGTAAATATGGCCACTAGAGGACACACAACTCCAGCCGGTGCCTCCAAGATGTAACCCCCTAGATGGCGCTATCCCAGGGCTACTACCCCTGCCTGATTTGCCACTAACAGGTTGAGGGGCCTGGATCCAATGGCGGCTGCCTCCACCCAGAGGTCAGGGTTTGCAATAGTTAAACTTACTTGGTCACAGCCCTCTGGGACACTGCAACCCCTTTCTTCCCACTAGTGGCCCACACAATATAGCAGAATTACCTTCACAGTATACACTTACCCCCAAGGCTGGTTCAGGCACCGGACATCCTGTAAAATAAGATACAGTGCAACAATCACAGTACAGTACTTTAACATAGACAAATACCTCAGGCAGTATAACTTTGTTGAAACAAACAGCTCTGATTTATTTAGGGGATATAACAAGGACAGGGGGAAATCAGGTTAATTAGCTTATCACTTTACTATCTACCTATGGCTCTGTGCACAGGCCTATCCCTACCAGTTACTGTCCCTGGGTACCCAGGCCCTAGTGGCTAGTCCAAACCGTGGCAGCTGGTAGGGGCCCTTTCACACAGAGAAAAGGAAAATTAAACAGTCAGCAGTACAGTAATTCCATTTGATTTAATGTGGCAATTCAACAAGGAGCGACCCGAATTAGTACTCACGACTCCAAAGAAGATATGGTCCTTCAATGTCAGCAGGGCTACTTTTGATCTCAAGAGACTCCTCACACATTTATATGGTAAAAAAAGAAAGCACGATACCAGGCAGGCTGCATCTGTATCCCAATCGCAATTACTGCACAATAACCAGGAGAACACACAGCAGATTCAGTTCCTGACAGACCGAGTGTAATTCAACAATTTCTTCAGTCTTCTACAGGGTGAGCCTGGTTTCTACTCTTCAGAGATCCTTTGATTCTTTTCACAGGACGGATTCAGTCCTAACAAGCAGTTACACAAGTTGTAGACCGGAACTCTGGGCCTTGCACCGCGTTTTTGACTGAAACTGTGCACTGAAGGAACACAGGGTTTCTTTCCCCTTCACTTTCAGATCTCAAACTGAAACTCCCAACAGACAAAAACGGGCACTTCCTTTGAGTTCCTCCCAGTTCTTGACTGGATTGGCTGTCACTCACAATAGACTGCTGCTGTTGGTCCAAAAGGCACGAAGTTCAACTACATCTCCCAGAGTCACTGCCCATACAATCCTCTTGTGGCTGGCTCAGATTATGAGTCCCAAGTTCTGATTCGTCCAAGGCATCATTTTAGAGCTAAGTTTACCCACACTGATTGGTCCAGTTCAGCAGTTCAAAACCAGAATGGGAACTAGGCAGACAGTTCTGACTGCAAAGAAAGCAGGTTAGACAAACTGTAATTTTATTATTACTGTAAATGATTTCTGGCAATCAGTTACATCTTTCAGACAGGTTCCCTTTGCACTCCTAGTGACTGCAAAATGGGGTGAATTGGCAGCAGCTTGAGTGGTACTCAATCAAAGAAACACACAGTCCCCCATACAAACTAATTATGTCTGCAAGCAGACAGCTCTTAAAGAGACAGTACCAGAGGTTCTAAAAACACTCACTGATAAATGGCTTAAACGCCAAACACCATTCAGGCTTGGAGCATTCAAGCAAGCTCCTGGAAGTCTTTTGGGAACCCCCATTTGCAGGGGGGTTACAAAAGTAAGGGTGGATGGAACTCCCACAGCCCAGACCTTGCAGAAGAAAAGGCAGAAGGCAAGACATTCATCAGGTCAAAGCTAAAATTACAAGCAGCAGGAAAATGTACCACTATCCATGGTGTCTAAGGACAGTACAGGACATCTGAGAAGGATGCCAGCCCTCAGCAGAATGCCATGCAAATGTGTTATACAGTGCCAAGCAACCAGCAGATGTACAGTATTTCAGAACTCAAAACAATGACCAAGGGCCAATATAGAAGCCCCCAGAGTCCCAGGCAGGGAGGCTACAGGGAAAAATTAAGGTAACAAGCAGGCCTGGGTGTGAATTCAGATGAGTGGTTTAAAAAAAGAGGTAGGCAAGGCTGAGACCTTCTAGAAAATGCTGGATAAGGATACCCAGTATGTACCCAGGAACTCCCGTGAGTCAGTCAATGATGGAAAAAAAATCGGAGGAGAAAGCCCAATAGGGCAGAATTTTGTCAGTGGTACCTATTACACTCTGGAAGAGGGCACACCAAAAAAACAAAACACCACAGGTACCAGAGACTTCATGCGGCAGAACAACAAAGCTAGAGCAGGCTCAGCAAATTTTTCTTAGTGGGCAAAAAACTGTAGCATACCAGGGGATAGAGGACATGGCATTGCTAACAGACATAGTGCAAACCATAGGTACTGTCCCAAATGACCCTACAAAGAGCACTCCCACTGAGACAGTCCTGCACTAGAGGTCTATAAGACATAGGGTAGCGATCTAAACAATTCCAAGGAGACCTAGCACTAGGCAAAGAGGGAGACATGGAAAGGTACCCGCAGCAGGATGAGACCCAAAAGCACACACCCTGAAGGCAAAAGATGCACGGGTAGCAGATGAACAGCAGTCAATGAAATAAAGCTGCAGACACAGCAGGTTGGAAAAGGCCATCAAAGTGAAGCCTCTTGAGACCACAATCCCAGGTAACAGCAAGAGATGCTGTGGAGAGAACATTCCGCAGTGAAATTCACAGGACAGCTGTCCCCTCAGGGGAAGGACTCAGGACCAGCCATGCAACACAGGCCACAGGCTATGAAGCGGTGAGTAGGCAGTCACAAAAAGCTGCACAGAGCAAGCAATTCAAGTCAAGCAGATCTCCTGTTGGGGATACGAAAGGGACACCCTATCAAAAGTGAGGACCGTGATAAAAGCTGTGCACTAGATCTCATAGGACATACAGTGAAGCCCCCCAAGCTGATGGGCAGTGTCACAGTTTCCTGCATGACAAAAGGGACTAATTCCCATTGAAATTGCATTTTTTACTACAGTGAAACTGCTGCAGCATGCTGCAGTATTGGATTTAATCCTGGCAAGCTTCACTGTAGTATTATGGCAGAAAAAATCAAGTATTTGTCAATGCCGAATGTTGGCTTGCTGGCACTGGCACTGGTAGTGCAGGTGTTAGAGAGATGCATAATAGGACTGGCAGTGAAGTAGTGAAGTGATGCCGACCCCAGCCCCACCATGCAGAGAGTGACAGGCATTGAGGTGTGCCTTTGGGTTGTTGGCCATAATGTGCATGTCATTTTACCCCATCCTACCCCACAGAGACTGACAAGTGCCACAATGTGCCTTGAGTTCCTCAGGACTTACACTCACCCCATTTCATAAGAAAATATACTGACATGGTGCAGTGTAGGAGAATGGGGTAAATGTTGGGGTCAAACAGTGCAAAGCACACCTCGATGCCTGTGTGGCTGCAGGGTGGAGGTGAAATGGTGTGAGCATTACAGCCGACAATGCCAAGTAACACCTCAATGCCTGTCAGTCTGTACAGGGTGGGGCATTACAGATGGAAACCCTAATGCCCAGGGCATTTGTTGGTATTTTCACACCACATTTTCAACATGGGCCATTTGTGACCCCACCTCATGAGTAGTGGCACTATGAGTTTGTTTGCCGAAAGGTGATTTTGTGCTTCGAGTGTGCATTTTGGTGCCACAGGTGCAAAAACACATTTCAGGCAGGATGTGAAAAATGACAGCTGCACTTTGCATGAGGAGGTGTAAAAAAATGGCATTGTTGAAAATCTGGAGTGAAAATATGACAAATTGGTGACATCACAAGCATGCATAGAAACTGTGCAACGCACACCCGTGACGCAATTATTTTGAGGATTTGTTTAACCAAATTTTCAACATAGGCATTTTGGGAACTCTGGTCATGAACAGTGTCACTGTGATTTTGTTAATCTGGCCTGAACATTGATTTCCCACAGCGACCGCGCCATTGTGTGACATGTGCAAAAACACATTTCGGGCAGGATGTGAAAAATGACAGCTGTACTATTCATAAGAAGGTGTACAAAAATTACAATGGTGAAAATCTAGAGTGAAAATATGGGAAATTGATGATGTCATGAGTGTGTATAGAAACTGCACAATGCACGCCCATAACACAATTATTTTGGGTACTTATTTTACCAAATTTTCAACATGGGCATTTTAGGACCTCCGCTCATGAACAGTGTTACTGTGATTTTGCTAATGTGCCCTGAACACTGATTTCACACAGCAACTGCGCCATTGTGTGCCACATGCGTGAAAACACATTTCGGGCAGGATGTGAAAAATGACAGCTGTACTTTTCATAAGGAGATGTGAAACAAGCATTTGTCAATGCCAAATGTTGATTGCATTGGTTCATTGAGTTTGCTTACTGCCCCTCTGTCACTCGCTCGTTCTGTTTCTCCCGGTGCTGCAGGCTGCTGTTTTGTATTGGGCTCCTGCCTGCATTGGCACCCTTTTCTGTCCACAAAGAATTCCACAGCTGTCCTGACAGAGGTCTGTTGAGGTGGCTCATTTCCCCTCTGTCACTCGTTCATTCTGTTTCTCCTGGCACTGCAGGCTGCCCATTTGCAGTGGGCTCCTGCCTGAGTTGGTGGCTTTTTCTGCCCATAAAGAAATCTGCAGTAGTTCCGACACAGGTCAGTTGAGGTTGCTCACTCCCCCTCTGTCACTCGCTTGTTCCATTTCTGCCGGCGCTGCAGGCTGGCCTTTTGTACTGGGCTCCTGACTGCATTGCCACCTTTTTTCTGCCCACAAAGAAATCAGCAGCAGTCATGATAGAGCTCCGTTGAGCTCGCTCACTCCCCCTCTGTCAGTCACTCATTCTGTTTCTCATGCTGCTGCAGGCTGCCCTTTTGTACTGGGCCCCTGGGTGCATTGCTGCCCTTTTCTGCCCTCAAAGAAATCCGCAGCAGTCCCAACAGAGCTTCATCGAGCTCACTCACTCCCCCTCCCTCACTGGCTCATTCTGTGTCTCCCGCTGCTGCAGGCTGGCCTTTTTTACTGGGCTCCTTCCTGCATTGGCTTTTTTTTCTGCCCACAAAGAAATTTGCAGCAGTCGTGATACAGCTCCGTTGAGCTCTCTCACTCCCCCTTTTTCACTTGCTCATTCCATTTCTGCTGGCGCTGTTGTCTGGCCTTTTGCAGTGTGCTCCTGCCTGCATTGCAGCCTTTTTCTGCCCACAAAGAAATCCGCAGCAGTCATGATAGAGTTCCATTGAGGTTGCTTACTCCACTTGTCTCAGTCGCTCATTCTGTTTCTCCTGGTGCTGCAGGCTGTCCTTTTGTACTGGGCTCCTGCCTCTGTTGGCACCTTTTCCTGCTCACAGAGAAATCTGCAGCAGTCCCAACAGAGCTTGTTGAGCTTGCTCACTCCCCCTCTCTCACTCACTTGTTCCGTTTCTGCTGGTGCTGCAGGCTGCCCTTTTGTACTGGGCTCCTGCCTGCATTGCTGTCTTCTTCAGCCCACAAAGAAATCTGCAGCAGTCACGGTAGAGCTCCACTGAGCTCGCTCACTCCCTTTCTCTCACTCAGTCATTCTGTTTCTCCTGCTGCTGCAGTCTGCCCTTTTGTACTGGGCCCCTGCATGCATTGCTTCCTTTTCTGCCCACAAAGAAATCTGCAGCAGTCCTGACACAGCTCTGTTGAGCTCACTCACTCCCCCTCTCTCACTCGCTCATTCTGTTTCTGCCAGCGCTGCAGGCTGGCCTTTTGAACTGGGCTCCTGCCTGCATTGCTGCCTTCTTCTGCCAACAAAGAAATCTGCAGCAGTCACACTAGAGCTCTGTTGAGCTTGCTCACTGCCACTCTCTCACTTGCTCATTCTGTTTCTCCCGCCGCTGCAGACTGCCATTTTGTACTGGGCCACTGGGTGCATTGCTGCCTTTTTCTGCCCACAAAGAAATCTGCAGCAGTCCCAACAGAGCTCTGTTGAGCTCACTCACTCCCCCTCCCTCACTCACTCATTCTGTGTCTCCCACTGCTGCAGACTGCCCTTTTGTACTGGGCTTCTGCCTGCATTGAGGGCTTTTTCTGCCCACAAAGAAATCTGCAGCAGTCCTGACACAGCTCCATTGAGCTTGCTCTCTACCCCTCTCTCACTCGCTCATTGTGTTTCTCCTGGCGCTGCAGGCAGGCCTTTTGTTCTGGGTTCCTGCCTGCATTGGCTCCTTTTTCTGTCCACAAAGAAATCTGCAGCTGTCCCAACAGAGCTCCATTGAGGTCACTTACTCCCCCTGTCTCACGCAGTCATTCTGTTTCTCCTGGCACTGCAGGCTACCCTTTTGTACTGGGCTCCTGCCTCTGTTGGCACCTTTTTCTGCCCACAAAGGAATCTGCAACAGTCCCAACAGAGCTCCATTGAGCTCATTCACTCACTCCCCCCTCTCACTCATTCATTCTGTTTCTCCCACCGCTGCAAGCTGGCCTTTTGTACTGGGCTCCTGCCTGCATTGCTGCCTTTTCCTGGCCACAAAGAAATCCACAGCAGTCACAATAGACTTCAGCTGAGCTCGCTCACTCCCCCTCTCTCATTCGCTCATTCTATTTCTGCTGGCACTGTAGGCTGGCCTTTCATACTGGGCTACTGCCTGCGTTGCCGCCTTTTTCTGCCCACAAAGAAATCCACAACAGTCACGATAGAGCTCTGTTGAGGTCGCCCACTCCTCCTGTCTCACGTGCTCATTCTGTTTCTCCTGGCGCTACAGGCTGCCCTTTTGTACTGGGCTCCTGCCTGTGTTGCCGCCGCCTTCTGCCCACAAAGAAATCTGCAGCAGTCATGCTAGAGCTCCTTTGAGCTTGCTCACTCCACCCCCCCCCACTCACTCTTTCTGTTTCTCCCACTGCTGCAGGCTGGCCTTTTGTACTGGGCTCCTGCATGCATTGCTACCTTTTTCTGCCCACAAAGAAATCTGCAGCAGTTGTGACACATGTCCGTTGAGATCGCTCAATCCCCCTCTCTCACTTGCTCATTGTGTTTCTCCCAGCGCTGAAGGCTGCCCTTTTGTACAGGGCTCCTGCCTGCTTTGGCACATTTTTCTGCCCACAAAGAAATCCACAGCTGTCCTGACAGAGCTCATATGAGCTCGCTCCCCCAGTCGCTCGTTCTGTTTCTTCTGCCATTGCAGGCTGCCCTTTTTGTACTGGGCCACTGCATGCATTGCTGCCTTTTCTGCCGACAAAGAAATCCGCAGCAGTCCCAACAGAGCTATGTTGACCTCAGACGCTCCCCCTCCCTCCCTCACTCGTTCAGTGTCTCCCCGCGCTGCAGGCTGCCCTTTCATACTGGGCTTCTGCCTGCGTTGGTGCCTTTTACTGCCCACAAAGAAATCTGCAGCAGTCCCAACAGTGCTCAGTTGATCTCGGACACTCCCCCCGCCCCACTCGCTCAATCCTAAATTGTCCCAAACAATGATTTTCGACAGCGACTGTAGTATTCTTCGCTGGAAGTGCGGAAACACATTTTGGTCAAAAATGACAGCTGTACTGTTCATAAGGAGGTGTGGAAAAATGCCAGTGTTGAAAATGTGGCGTGAAAACATTACTAATTTGCAAAGTTACAAAGTTGCATGGAAACTGTACGATGCACGCTCCTAACACAGTCATTTCATGGAGTTTCATCACAAAATTTTCAACATAGGCATTTTAGGACCTCTGTTCATGAACAGTGTCAGTGTTGAAAATCTGGAGTGAAAATATTGCAAAGTTGCAAAGGTACGAGCGTGCGTGGAAACTGTGCAATGCACGCTCATAACACGCTCATTTTATGAACTTTCATCACCAAATTTTAGGGCCTCTTCTAATGAACAGTGTCACTGTCATTTTCATAACGTGACCTTAAAATGGATTTCCCACAGCGACCAGACCATTCTGCGCCAGAAGAGCGAAAACACATTTCAGTCAGGATGTGAAAAATGACAGCTGTATTGTTCATAAGAAGGTGCAGAACAATGGCAATGTTGAAAATCTTGACTGAAAATATTATAATTGCATGAACTTACGAGTGTGCATGCACACTGCGCAATGCATGCTCGTAACACAGTCATTTTATGGAGTATCGGCGCCAAATTTTCAACATCAGCATTTTAGGACATCTGCTCATGAACAGTATGACTGTCATTTTTGTAATCTTCCCCGAACACTGCTTTCCCACAGTGACTGCGCTATTCTGCCCCAGAAGTGCGAAAACACATTTTGGCCAGGATGTGAAAAATGACAGCTGTACTATTCACAAGGAGGTGTAGAAAAATGCCGATGTCGAAAATCTGGTGTGAAAATATTGCAGATTTGCACAGTTACAAGTGTGCATAGCAACTGTGCAACACACGCTCATAAAACAGTCATTTTGGGGATTTTTTTCGCCAAATTTGCAACATAGGCTTTTTGAGAGCCCACCTCATGAACACTGGCACTGTCATTTTGTTAATCAGTCCCAAAAGGTGATTCCATGCAGTGACCGCAAAATCACCTTTTGGGGCCGATTAACGCCATGACAGTGGTAGAATTCATGAGGAGGGGTCCCAAAAACCCCATGTTGAAAATTTGGTGCCAAAACTCTAAAAAGTGACTGTACAGCTTACCTGCATTTCCTCAGCTCGCGGTCAGCTTAGAAGAGTGCAGACGTATTCCTGGTCCACCGAAGATTGTCATGCTGGGCTCCAGAGGTAAGTATGGAGTGAGGGGTGTGTGGGGAGGTGGGGTATGCAGTGGGAGGGCACGGGTTGCTGGAGGGGGCGCAGATGGCGAGGGACCGTTTTCTTCTTTTTCAGTACTAAAAAAAGATGTTGAGGGACTTTTTTTTTTCCAGGTGCTTTTGGCATGCTGTGGTGGGCTCTCAGTGTGCCACCTGCATGTTTCGGGGTGGGGGGCACTGGAGCCAATGGGGATTGGGCACCCCCATTAGCACATACTTGGGGGGGCCTCATGAGCTGAGGGGGATTGGGCTCCCCCTTTGGCACACAAGAAATGGGTGGGTCACGCCGACAGGGATTGGGCACCCCCGTCAGCAAATGCAGAAGGAGGGGGGACATAAGCAGAGGGGAATTGGGCACCCCCCCTCGGCACACAACAAATGGGACTGGGCTACCCATCAGCAACAGCCCTGCAATGAGGGGTCACTCCCTCATTGCAGCGATGACGCTGCAATGACGAGGCGGCCCCTGTTTGCAGCAGCTAAAACTTTACGAGCTTGTGGCACGCTGGCTGAACTAGTGTCAGCAGCAGCATGCCACGGTATTGGGGAAATCGGGCAAAGCCTTTAAAAGCTGTGGGGGGCATTGGCCACAACAGTGCCACACCTCCACAATCTGCTTCTGGAAAAAGCTGCCACAATATGTTTCTTGCACTTGTGTGCAATCAACATAAAAAGGGCAATGCTGAAAATCTGGAGCGAAAATATTAGAAATGATCAAAGGTACAAGCGTGCATTGAAACTGCACAACGCACACTCATAACATGGTAATTTTTTTAAATTCTTCCACCAAATTTGCAAGATAGGGTTTTTGGAGCCCCACCTCATGAACAGTGGCATTGCCATTCTGTTAATTGGTCCCAAAAGGTGATTTCACCCAGTGAGTGCAAAATTACCTTTTGGGGCTGAGTAATGAGATGACAGTGCATGTGTTCATGAGGTGGGTTCCCAAGCACCCCATGTTGAAAATTTGGAAGTAAAATTCCAAAAAATGGCTGAGCTATGCACCTAAGTTGAAAAAACCCAATTTATGCCATTATACAGCTTACTGGCATTTTTTCAGTTCGCAATTAGCTTTGAAGAGTGCAGAAGTGTTCCAACTTTTCAGTCCACCGAAGATCAGCGCGCTGAGCTCCTGAGGTAAGTATGGGGTCTGGAGGGTGTGGGGAGATGGTTGCGCAGAGGGTGGGTGTGGGTTGGGCAGGGGGTGCCACAGACAGCATGGGACTGTTTTTTTTTCTTTCAGGTACTTAAAAAAAAAAAAGAACACTGTAGGCAGTTTTCTTTTTTCTGGTGTGTGAAACTGTTCTGCACACTGGGGTGGGCTCCCAGTGTGCCCCATGACTTTGGGGGGGATGTTGTTGGCCACACTGGGGTGGGCTCCCAACAAGGCACAGAATGGGGGAGGGAGCGGAACATGCCGATGATGGTCGGCTTTGATTATGGGGAGGCACACTGGGGTGAGCTTCCAGTGTGCCACACAGTCTTGGGGATTATTTAGCATGCCAACAGGGGAATTGGGCACCCCTGAAGTTGGCATTGTGTGGAAGGCGGCGGCAGGTGCCACCATGTTTATTGAAATACATCACCAAGAAATGCACATCGGGAGGCCTGTTGTGCAGCAGCACTTTCCTTACATGTCATGACCACTTAGCATATTTCATGTGTCAGTGCTTGCATGCTCGCTTATTGAGGAATGAGGGACACACCTACTAAAGCGTGCCCTGCATTCGCCCACATGGATGCACCTCCGAAATCTTTTACTACCACAAGATGTAGGCTGGTGTGCAGGTGCAAGCTAACATAAAAAACAGAAAACCCCTAAGTTAGTCAACAGAGGAAAACATTCCCTAGAGGGAACTCCCACAGAGAAGGGGAATTTCATATTGAAACAGAAACAGAATTTGACGGCAGATAAGGACACTTGGCCCACCTAGTCTGCCCATTTTCCTACCTATTGGATAAGCTGCAGATCCCAGTTAACCAACACCTACTTTCTCCTACCCCTCACTATAATTGCCTTATGTCTGTCCCATGCATTCTTGAATTCCCCTACTGTTTTTGACCCCATGACCCCCTCAGGAAAGTGGTTCCATGCATCTAACATCCTCTCCATGGAAAAATACTTCTTCATGTTTCCCCTGAGCCGTCCCTCATCTGTCTTCAAATTGTTCCCCCTTGTTCTTGTACATCTCTTTTTCTGAATGATGCTCCCATCTTGGACTTTGTGGATTCCCCTGAGGTACTTAAAAGTTTCCATCATGGCCCCCCCCCCTCCTTTCCTCAAGGGTATACATACTGTAGTAAGCACTCTTAGTCTCTCTTCATATGACTTCTGTTTAGGGGTGTGTGAAAAAAATTTCCCCTCCTGCGGAATTTCAGCGAAAGTGTGAATTTCGCTTCCATGAAAGTTCAGAAATCATTTTCAGAACTTCATAGAAATTCCACCTTAAAACTGCGGAATAAATACACAAACTGCGGGTTCATTTATTAAACTGCGGGAAAAATTCTGCAGAAAGGATTACTGCCTGTGGTCAGTTCTGAGGTTTTTTTTTAACGACAGATTAATTCACTAATCCACCCCCCACTGATCAGGGGTCCCAGTAAATAAATAAATACCTCCAATCCTTACCCTCCTGGTTTCTAGTGGCCCCCCACCCACCAATCATGGTGCCCAAAACATTTTATTTCCCTGATGTCTGGCAGATCCCCCTCCCTATCCTGGATTCCTTAATCCACAAAAAAACAGCTGGCATTCCACTGACTCGTCCCCCTCTATTCCCAGTATTCCCTGGTGTCTAGTGGACCTCCCCATCACCAGTTCCTTATAAAAATAAGCCATTTGTCAATGCCGAATGTTGTCTTGCTGGCATTGGCATTGGTAGTGCAGGAGTTAGAGAGATATATAGGAGGAATGGCAGTGAAATAATGAAGTAGCGTAACACCCCCTCCGCGGGAGATGGACGAGCATTAGGGTGTGCCTTTGGGTCGTTGGCCATAACGCGCACACCATTTCACCTCACCCTACCCTGCAGACACCGACAAGTGTTGATGTGTGCATTGGGGTGTTCAGGCTTTACACTCACCCCATTCCATAAGGAAATACACTGAAATGGGTGCAGTATAGGAGAATGAGGTGAACTTTGGGACCGAAGAGTCTGAGGCACACCTCAATGCCTGTCACTGGCTGCAGGGTGGAGGTGGGAGTGGAATGGTGTGACCATTACTGTTGACAATCCCAAGTCACTCCCCTGACACCTGTCAGTCTCTACAGGATAGGGTGATATGGTCAGAAACCCTAACGCCCTGGGTGTTTCTTGGTACTTTCACTTCAAGTTTTCAGCATGTGCTTTTTGTGACCCCACTGCATGAACAGTGACACAACGACTGAGCCATTTGGCACCACAGGTGCGAAAACACATTTTGAACAGGATGTGAAAAATGACAGCTGTACTGTTCACGAAGAGGTGTAAAAAAATGGTAATGTTAAAAATCTGAAGTGAAAATATAACAAAATGTTGAAGTCATGAGCGTGTGTAGAAACTGCGTAATGCACACCTGTAATGCAATTATTTGGTGGATTTTTTACACCAGATTTCCAACATAGGCATCTTAGGACCTCCACTCATGAACAGTAGCACAGTGATTTTCTTAATCTGTACTGAACGTTGATTTTGCACAGCGACCGCGCCCATTGTGTGCCACCGGTGCGATAACATGTTTCAGGCAAGATGCGAAAAGTGACAGTTGTAGTCTTCATCAGCTGGTGTGCAAAAATGACAACATTGAAAAATCTGTTGTAAAAATATAAAAAATTGGCGAAGTTACGAGCATGCGCAGAAACTGCGCAATGCACGCTGGTAACACAGTCATTTTGGGAATTTTTTTCACCAAATTTGCAACATGGGCTTTTTGGGACATCTCCTTGTGAACACTGTAACTGTGATTTTATTAGTCTGTCCTGAACATTGATTTAGCATAGCGACCATGCCATTATGTGCCACATGTGCGAAAACACATTTTGGGCTGGCTGTGAAAAAATATAGTTGCACTATTCATAAGGAGGTGTGGAAAAATGGCAATGCTGAAAATCTGGAGTGCAATATTAAAAATTCTAGAAGTTATGAGCATGCGTAGGAACTGCGCAATGCATGCTCGAAACACAGTCATGTTTGGGTATTTTTTAACCAAATTTGCCACATAGTCTTTTTGGGAGCCTACCTCATGAAAAGTGACACTGTCATTTTGTTAATTGGTTCCAGAAGGTGATTCCGCGCAGTGAATGCGAAATTCATGAGGTGGGGTCCCTAGAACCCCATGTTGAAAATTTGGTGCCAAAGTCACAAAATTGGGTGAGATATCCACCTGAGCTGAAAACCCCCATTGATGCCATTATACAGCTTACCTGCATTTCTTCAGTTAGCAGTCGGCCTTGAAGAGTGCAGACATGTTACTGTTCCACCAAAGATCATCGCACCATGCTTCAGAGGTAAGTATGTGGGGTGGGGAGGTGGGGTACACAGAGGGTGGATGTGGGTTGGGGGAGGAAGCACTGGAGACAACAAGGGACCATTTTTCTCTTTTTACAGGGAAATAAAGAAAAAGATATCACAGGAATTTTTTTTCTAAGAGGTGTGTCTTGGCACACTGGGGTAGGCTCCCCGTGTGCAACCTGTGTTTTTTTTTTAAAGTAGAACTGAAGCCAATGGGGATTGTGCCCCCCGTCGGCACACACAAAACATGTCTGTGCTTGAGGGAGCTGCTTGATGCCGAGGGGGATTGTGCACCCCATCGGCACATAAATGAAATAAATAGGGGGTCATTATGCAGACAGGGATTGGTCTTGCCCATCGGCAAATTAACTGGGAAGGGGACACCCCTGACATCAGCTTTCATGGGGACCATGACAGGTGGATGGCAACAGCCGCCACCATGTGTATTGAAATTTACAATGGCTACAAGATGGCTACACATAACTGCATCCTATACTTGGGATTAGGATGGCTCTCCCTACAGCTATACATACATTCAACTGAGGATGCCTAGTACATAATTTGCTTCCTTACTAAACTCCCTCCACCTTAGCCTCACTCTTGATAGTGACCCTCCGACCTCCAACATATACTTTAAGGTTCTAATAGCAAGCTTTGCTATCTACTACAAAATGTGGAACTAATTTAGGTGACCTTGCTTCTCTAGATACACACCAAATGTCTACCACTGCCTTCCTCCAGACATCCATCAGTAATAATCATTATATAGTGTCTAACACAATTTCAAAGCACTTTCCAGCAAATACATAACACTGGAAAAAATAACAGTACTTTATACTATATAACCTGGGAGGGCAAGGAATTGTATGTAAGGGACAAGTTCCACCATAGCTCAGAGTGAAAATAGGTCCTGCAGCTTATACTGGTGGATTTCATCTGCTCCAGGTGGGGTTCAAACTTGTGAGGGGGAAAGGGGGCTATCTGGCAGACCAGACCAGGCCAGGGAGGCCCTGGCCTTCTCCCACAGGTAGGGGAGAGGGGGCACAGGGCAGGAACACCAGATAGTGCACCAGTGGGGCCTTGTAGGCAGGCAACAGGGAGCAAAGAAACAAAATGACAAAACTGCTCTGTAGGCTAATGTGTGTGCTGGATATAAATCACTGAGATTGTAACAACAAATCTCCACACCACACAAGCTGAAGTATCAAAAAGCAGCCTTTAATGTATAACAAAAAACGTCAAAAAGCACTCGCTCACAATACCTCTACCGGTTTCACAAAAGTTGCATCATCAGGAGGTGACCATTACATCTAAAGTGGATCCTTAAATATGTGCAATTACCATAGTACACTGAAAATTTAAAATGCCAGTACCAAATTTATGCAAGAATACAAACAAATACTACACAAATAAAAATATAAACACATAGTTAAGTCCCATTTTGTGTTTTTCTCAAAAAGAGGGAGAACAAGTTATACTTAACAGAAAGAATTATTTTAGTCCTATTTATTCCAGAAGAATGGACTTCATAATAGTGCTATATCATTCTGTTCTTAAATTTCAACACATGGTGCTTGAGGTATCATAGTATTCCAATGCACCCTAGAAAAAGAACATAAGCACATAAGCATGTTATTATACAACACTAATGAGGAGGATAATATAAGAACACTGGTACATGTATAAATATGTGTCACAAGTTACCATATGCTGATCTCACAACATTATCTGTTATGTTTAATGCATGGCAGAAATTTTATGTGGTCATTTAGACCTGGAGGTTCCATAGCACCCAAAGAAAAAATTAAAAAATGATTCATGGTATAACAGTTTATCATCTAGATTGCCACCACGCGGCACTAATCTGACCTTTTCTATAGCACAGAATTTAAAAACATGATGGCCAGTTTTATTATTTTTCACATAACATGCAAGGGCATTCTTTTCACCACCTCTAGTGATGGCCCTCAGATGTTCCCCTATTCACATCTTGAAAGGTCTAGCAGGTTTCCCTATGTAGAATGAACCACATTCACATGTTGCCAAATAAACAACGTTGTCAGTACTGCAATTAAAAAACTCAGTTACTTTAAAAAATTTTTGAGTGTTGCATGTAGTGAAAGTATCAGTTCTCATGATACTTGGACAAAATTTACATTTCCCACATATGAAATTACCCATAGGCAACGGGGCAACCAGGTCTTGCTAGTCTGTTCTTTGTTCCCCAATTTACCATGATGACTATGGACAAGTTTATCCTTAAGATTCTGACCCCTAAGAAAAAACATCCTGGGTTTATTTTTAACAATCTCAGTGAGCTATGGTTCATTTTCCAGAATGTGCCAGTTAGTATTAATGATGCCCTGTATTGCAAGTACATGTCGTGAAAATTTGGTTATAAAACTGACCTTATTGTCTATTTCATCTCTTGGATGTTTATCTTGAAATAGACTTCATATATCAGTATTCAAAACCTCTTGGTATGCTTCCTCCACTATTCCTGAACTGCAACCTTGTGTCTCAAACATATTGCACATATCTGTACCTTGAACCACATAATCAGCCTCTTCAGAACAATTCCTATGAGCTCTTAACATTTGTGCCTTGGGAATATTATTAATCATGTGGCGTGGATGGCAACTAGAGGCAAGCAAAATGGAATTTCTATCTGTATCTTTTCTAAAAAGATTAGTTTTGAAAGTACCATCAGGTTTCATGGATAATGTACTTTCAAATCAAGAAAGGAAATCAAAGCCAAATCACATTCTACTGAGAATTTCAAATTTGGATTGCTATTTTCCAAATAATCTATGAATTCCTGTAGCTCTCCATGTGTGCCCTTCCATACCATAAATATATTGTCTATAAAATGACGCCAGATATCAATCTTGTAATAAAAAGGATTGTTCTGGATGTCATAGACAAATATTTTCTCCCATTGGCCTAAATAGAGATTAGCATAATTGGGGCAAAAGTGGCCCACATAGCCGTCCCCTTGAGCTGTAAATACATTTCATCCTGAAACAGAAAACAATTTTTCTTGAGAACGTGTTCCATACAAGAAATCAAAAATTGTTTCTTATGTACTGTGATATTCATATCCAAATCTAGCCAATATTCCATTGATAAAATACCCTTCTCATATGGAATATTTGTATAAAGGGAGGTGATATCCATGGATATCAAAAACCACCCTCCCTCTGCCTGCATATTATCCAATATTTCTAACATGTGTGTGGTATCTCTAATAAAAGAGGGCAAGTTAGAAACATAACTCTTAATGTGGAAATCGACAAATCTAGACAATGGCTCAGTTAATGAACCTATGTCAGCCACTATTGGTCTTCCTGGAGGGTTAAACTAATCTTTATGTACTTTATGAAGCACATAGATACTGGCTCTTGTTGGATGTTGGACTGTTAAATAGCCTAATTCAGCATTTGTTATGACCCCAGATGTCCAAGCCTCATTCAAATAGATGTAAATTTCCTGTTTATACTTGTTAGTGGGGTCATGTTTTAATTTCATATAGAAAGATGAATCACTCAGCTGTCTGTTAATCTCCCCAATGTACTTGTCAGTTTGCATAACCACCACTGAACCCCCTTTATCTGCAGATTTAATAGTGAGGTTAGTGTTTTCTTGTAGGTCCCTTAATGCTTTTACCTCCCCTGAAGACAGATTAATACAGGAGGCCCTTTGATTAGTCTCAAAAAGTACTTTAAAAGCCCTATCACATGCTTGTTCAAATACTTTTATAGTGTCATTATAGGGGGGCACATAAGTAGATGCAGGTCAAAAAGGACTTACCTCCCTTGGCATAAGTGAATCCTCAGTTCCAGGATCTAGTGTCACTACCCCATGGCACATTTTGCTTTTATTATAATGAGCTTGAAGATTCAAAATTCTGGTGAAACGATGTAAATCCATGTATGTTTCAAAATTATTTGAATCCTGGGTGGGTACAAAGGAAAGTCCTTTCTGTAGCACCTGTTCTTGTATTGGAGTCAATACACAATCTGAAATATTAATAACAATATTCTCTTCTGCTGTAGTTAAATGACTCTTGTCCCTCGGACTCTGCTTCCTATCTTTCCTGCCTCCTCTCCTCGTTGGTTTCCTCTGCCTCGGCCTGTATTCCCTCAAGTGTTCCTCTGGCCGCTCCTCTGCTGGTATGATGGGACTGGTGACTGAAACTGAACAGTCCTGCTCGGTTCCTTTATGTCTTCTAGGCTTTCCTCTAAAAAAGGATCCTGTTTCTGACCCACTATTATCAGTGGTATATGACGGGCAGTTATTTCTATTTTTAAGTATGGATTTAGATTGTTGTCTTGGGGCACCAGGATAGGCTGTAAAGCTGTTGCGTTCATTGCTTTTACCATTATTTCCCCCTGCATGTTGTTTTTTTATTATTCCAGTCAAAGACTCTTCTTACGATGTAATCTTTTCTGTCTCTCTCAAACTTTTGTAGTTTCAATTTCTTTATTTTGTCATCTTCCCTCTGTACATTCTCCTTTAATTTGCTCTGAAAAGTGACAAAATCAGGATGGTCTTTAAATATTAACACTGCAGCTTCTTTGTTTTGTATGTCATTTGGTACTTCAGGTTGCTGGGTCTAATAATCTCTAATAATGGCTTTTATGAATTCATCTGTGCTAATCTGTTGTTCACGTTTCCAATCGATCATGAAAGGTTCTCTATCCCCAGCCATATCCAGGTAATTTTAAAACCTGTAAGCCTCTGGGTGAGTGACCCATCTTAAGATAAGCTTCCAAAGTAATTTTACCCCAATAATGGTCTTTTACTCCTTACTATTGCTCGTTCACGAATGATAAATGCAGACCTAGTATCAATAGGTGGCTGATTGTGATTTCAAGAAGCTGTACCTGTTGGTTCCATTGTTATGTCTCCTTCATGTGTTGAAACCAAGAATAAATCCAGTTCCCCTGCAGTATTGAAAACACTCATCCCAAAAGAGCTGGATGCATCCCCCAGAATGGCTTCTGTAAAATTCTTCTCGGACATCCCACAAACAGGGGAATCTTTTTACAGATCCACGGACTCACGCGGGCTGTTACTTCTTAAAAAGAAAAAATTGTAACTGAATACAGCTGTTTAAATCCACAGGAGAAAATCCAAATAATGGAATCACTGGCTTACCCTCTTCTTCAGACCCAAATAGATCAAAACGTCTTGGCATAATAAAACGATCGAAATCACACTATAATACTGGCTGCAGTACTAATGCTCCCTATGAGCTGGTTAGAACAAACAATGAAACAAAATGACAAAACCACTCCATAGGCTAACCTAGACCATATAGAATTTCTGCCATGCATTAAACATAATAGATAATGTTGTGAGATCAGCATATGGTAACTAGTGACACATATTTATACATGTACCAGTGTTCTTATATTATTCTCCTCATTAGTATTGTATAATAACATGCTTATGTGCTTATGTTCTTTTTCTAGGGTGCATTGGAATGCTATGGTACCTCAAGCACCACGAATTGAAATTTAAGAACAGAATGATATAGCACTATTATGAAGTCCATTCTTCTGGAATAAGTAGGACTAAAATAATTCTTTCTACTAAGTATAACTTGTTCTCCCTCTTTTTGAGAAAAACACAAAATGGGACTTAATTATGTGTCTTTATATTTTTATTCATGTAGTATTTGTTTGTATTCTTGCACAAGTTTGGTACTGGCACTTTAAATTTTCAGTGTATTATGGTAATTGCACATATTTAAGGATCCACTTTAGATGTCTAACATTCTTTTATAAAATAGAATCTGCAGCTTATCCATCAGGTAGGGAAATGGGTTTACTGGGTGGGCCAAGCGGTCCTTATCTGCTGTCAAATTCTATGTTTCTATGTAATAGTCACCTCCTGATGATGCAACTTTTGTGAAACCAGTAGAGGTATTGTGAGCGGGTGCTTTTTGGCATTTTTTGTTATACATTAAAGGCTGCTTTTTGATACTTCAGCTTGTGTGGTGTGGAGATGTGTTGTTACAAAGGCAACAGGGAGGCCCCAGGATGGGGAATAAGGGGGCACATTGGAAGGTGGTCCAGATTAATGCCAGGAGCATGGGAAACAAGACGCTAGAGCTTCAGGTGCTGTTAGTGGGGTGGGGGGTGGATGTGGCAGCTGTCACAGAGACTTAGGCCACTTCCAGACATGATTGGGAACTAAACCTACCACAGTGCACCACATGCAGAAGGGATAGGGTGGAGAGAAGGAGAGGGGGGTAGCTTTTATCATTAAGGCTGGCATAGGGATAATAGGGTTGAGGAAGCAGAGGATCAGGTGGAGGCCTTACGGGTCACCCTGCAGGCTCCAGGGGGGAAGAGGGTAAAGATAGCAATAGTACATAGACCACTTGGGCAGGGGAAAGAACAGGAGGAAGACCTGGTGGCTAGCCTTAGGGATCACTGTGGTAGGGGAGAGGGCAAAACTGCGGTGCTGGGAGACCTGAATATGCCAGAAGCAGACTGGGGAACTATGGCATCCTCATCGGGCAGGGAGCAGTGCCTGATGGACATCTTCCAGGATGTGTTCCTTGCCCAGCTGGTGATTGATCCAATGAGGGAGGGGTGAATCCTGGATGTTATCCTGGGAGATGGCAAGCTCATCAGGGACCTTGTTGTTGGGGACCAATTGGCAGGAAGTGACCATGCCATGGTTTGGTTCTCCCTTGACCTAGGGGATGGGGTAGAACACACTAAAATGACAGTGTTTGATTTTAGAGGGGAGGACTTCGAGGGGATGGAGAGGCTCCTTAGGGACTACCTGGATGAGATCAGGCCAAGCATAGGCCCAGAAGCCCGGTGGGAGATTAAAAAAGGGCTCCTGGAGGCTACCAAGGCCTGCATGAAGAAGAGATGCAAGTTGGTCAAAGCAAATAGGCCAAGCTGGTGGACAAGGGAGGTCCAGGATGCAGTGAGGGGAAAAAAAGGCTGCTTATAGCCGATACAAATGTTCTTGGGGTGCTATATCCAAGGGGGGGAGTATGATGAGGTAGGCAGGAGGGTCACCAGGGTGGTGAAGGTGGCCAAGGCAGCAGTGGAGCTGAGATTGGCACAGGGATTGGGGGAGGGTTCTTCAGGTATATCAGGAAAAGAAGAAAGGAAAGGCAGACTAGTAGTTTGAGGATGGGGAGTGGGTAGGTGGATGGAGGAGGTGGGAAAGGTGGGTACTAAAATTTTTTGCCTCTGTCTTTACAAAGAGGATGGGGTGGCACTGTAAGGGAGAGGAGGGGGATACAGATGAGGAGGGAAAATGGATGTTGAAATCCCAGTAGGAAGGTGAGGGAAGCCCTCAAGGCCCTAAGGGGAGATAAAGCACTGGGTCCAGATGGGATACATCCCAGGGTACTTAAGGAGATGGCCAATACCTTGGTTGCACTCTTGGCAGACCTATTTAACTCCTCCCTGCAGTCAGGATGGGTACCTCATGACTGGAGGATGGTTCATATCATGCCTATACACAAGGGTGGCTTGAGAGGAGTCAGGAAACTATAGACCGGTTAGCCTGATGTCGGTAGTGAGCAAAGTGATGGAGGTCCTCTTGAAGGAAAGGCTGGAGGGGGTTCTGAAGGCACAGGGTCACCTAGATGATCACCAGCATGGCTTTGTTAAGGGCAAATCGTGTCAGACCAACCTGATGGAGTTCTATGAAGGAGTGACTTGTGCACTGGATCAGGCAAGGCCAGTGGATGTCATCTTTCTGGACTTCAGCAGGGCATCTGACTCACTGACACATCCCAGGCTACTAGGGGAAACTGGAGGATATGGGGATGGGGGGCCAGATGGTCAGGTGGATAGGAAACTGGCCAGTGGGGCATGCACAGGTGAGGCAAGGGAAGGCAACTTTATTTGTATGGTGCCCATTCCCGGAGGCTCTGGGCACCTCACAGAACATAAAAGTAACAATATAACCAATATAAAATATGACATCATTACAAACAGCATAAAAACTATTAAGTCTAAAAACAGGAGCAACTCAGTAGGCTGGACAGAGCTATAATACAGCAATCATCCCAGTTCACTGAACGCGAGGCCAAAGAAGTGTGCCTTCAAATGCTGCTTAAACACCTCAACCGAGGGGGACCTCCCAGACTACAGATGGAAGAGCATTCCACCGGGACGGCCCAGATACACTAAAGATGTGGTCTCTGGAGGTTTTGAGCCATACCCTGGGAATGACCAGGAGGTTGGGGGGGGGAGTCTCATCCTCTAGGAGGGTCATTAGTAGGGTCCCTCAGGGGTCGGTACTGGGCCCACTCCTGTTTAATGCCTAGATCTCAGATATCAGTCAGAAGCAGCATCAGGAGCAGGATGAGCCCCTTTCATGATGACTCGAAGCTGTGGGTGGTGTTGAAAGGGAAGGAGGGGAAATTGGCTCTCCAGGAGGACCTAGAGGCTTTGGGGAGGTGGTCAAGAGCACGGAAGCTAAAGTCCAATGCTGGAAAATACAGGGTTCTACACCTAGGGACCAAAAACCTGGCTCATGAATACACCTGGGGGGGGGGAGGCACTGCAGGTTTCTAGAAGGGAGAAGGACCTCGGGGTGGTGGTGGTGGATGCTAAAATGAATAACTCAGAGCAGCGTAGAAGGGCTGTGGCCCAAGCAAATAAAATGCTGGGGTGCATAGCCAGGGGGATAACCTCAAGGAGTAGAGAGGTGCTCCTTCCGCTGTACAATTACCTGGTTAGACCACACCTTGAATACTGCATGCAGTTCTGGCATTCCTACTTAAAAAGGGACATTGCTCTTCTGGACAGGGTCCAGACGAGGGTGACCAGGATAATACATGGACTAGGGGGAAGACCTTATGAGGAGAAGGTGGAGGAGTTCAACCTGTACTCGCAGGAGGAGAAAATTAACAGGTGGGATATGACAGAGGTCTTCAATTATCTCAAAGGAATAAACAAGGTAAGCCTTGAGGGGGTACTTCAGCTGAGGGAAGTGGGGGTCACCAGGGATCACTCAATGAAGCTGGAAGGGGGAAGGCTGAGGTGGGGAACAAGGAGATGCTACTTCACTGACAGTGTGGTGGAGCCCTGGAATGCTCTGCCCTGGGAGTCGGTGGCTGCTGCAACTGTGGAAAGGTTCAAGAAAGGCTGGGATAGGTATAGGGGAGGGTGCATCCCAAAGCCTCACTGGAGGTTGGGGGTGGAGGATCTTGTAAAGAGGAAGGGGGAGGGCCAAACAACGGTGTCCTGGGAAGGCACTGATTATCGAACAAACTTGATAGACCATAGGGCCTAATCTGCTGGCTTCTTAGTATGTTAGTATGTTATAAGCTACACAATACAAAAACATTTTAGCTTGTTTTTAAAAGTGTTAGTATTAGTACAGAATGGCACTTCAGTGATTAGTTAACTCAGGAGCCGAGGGGTGTAGTTTGAGAAGGCTTGATGGTCATAGCCCTATGCGCACCTTCTTCAGATCTTACCATAGGAAATATTTGTTACTGAAATATTATTCATGTTCTTGTACCTAGCTGCAATCTCCTCTATGGGTATTGGTAGGTGAGTTTTTATTGTTCAGAGATTATGTGTATTTGCACCTTTTAATCATGTTACCCTGTACATGTCCAGACTGAATGCACTTCACTACAGTATAGTAGAGTGTTGTTCTGTATAGAATTCCATCCCTTTCAAATTGCTGTTCTATCACAGTTCCAAGGTCTGGAATGTGATTCTACCCTACTGTGGTAGAACAGCTTTCTAGAACCACTAAAGACTGCATGAGTCAGTTTCATTTTGAAAGCAAAAGAACTCTCAATACACATGTCACACAGTACTATACACTATAAAAAATACAGGATGAGCAACTCTATGCACAACCAGTGTGTTTTGCCACATTAGGGTTCTGATTCCCATGGACCTCTAGAGCTTTGCTCTCGAGATCAGAGGGAATCAGAACCCCTCTGTGGCAGAACACACTGGTTCTGCATAGTTGCCCATCCAGTATTCTCTATTTAGAAAATGGGCTTGAAAAATAAAGTTTGCTAACTGGCTAAAAGCCATGCTCTGCATGCATTTATTTTTCAAAAGCGCCCGCTAAATAATAAGTGCCAATTCGGGGTGCCACATTACTCAGTCTATTGTTTGACACCCCAAATTTTCAAACCATCTGATCACCATTTTAATCTCCTGCTTAGTGGGAGACTGAGAGGTACAGGCCTCACTCCCTAGAGAAAAGTCCTCTCCAGATCACACCATGGAGTCAAACCATGATTTTAAAAAATAAGTTCTTAAGAAAACATAAGCTTTTGTGTGTCACTGCACATTGTTATCTCTGTACAGACAGAAGTACTTACGGCGGCTCCCGCTTCCAAAAAAGCCAGCCGATGAAGTACTTCCAGCAAGCTGGCAACAGGTCTCAGTGTCAGGGGAGTCAAGCCAATCGCAAAATGGTAGGGGTTACTAACTAAAGCACCCTGTTTCATCACTACAGAACAAATATACTGGCATCTACCTGATTCAGATGTTCTTAATTTATTTAATCTCTGCCACGGTCCACCACACTTGGTAATGCAGTTCTCACAGAGAGATAGTTTCAAAACGAAAGATACCGATCCACAAATGGTTCCAACCATACCACCATGCTTCCTGCATCAACCCCACTAGGTAGTGCTGCTCACACACAGAAAGACACAGACAGGTTTAAAATAAAGTTACCGAGCCACAAGGCTCTCTTAGTAAACAAGCCCCCATCGGTACTCGTGCGCGTTTTAACTGCATTCAACCACTTTTTTTTTGTAGACTACCGAGTTTCCACTAGGACAAAAGTCCTTTGCTCCCAAAGAAACACACATAATTCCTAAGCAGGCGGATGAACTATTTTGTTACAAAACTAATTTCAAAGTAATTTTTTTATTAAAAATGTTTTATTAAAATTATTTTTTAGTGCCCATTTTCTAAGTGCAATAATATCCTCCAGGGTGGGCTTTATTGAGAAATACTGGACCTTCCAGGGCCTATAAGGCCCTTCACCTGTGGCATCGGGTCTCATTACACCCCTGGGCGGTCTGGTATTTCCCAATAAAGCCCACCCTGTTGAGTATTATTGCTTACATACTATATCCAATGATCATGACTTGTATTGTGAATTCTCTATTCAAAGTACGGTATCTGAAATTATTCATATATATTGCACCTATTCTGCTTGTACTGTATTGGGTAATCAGCCTGTATACTGATGCTTATATAGAGAATACTGGATGGAGAACTATGTACAACCAGTGTGTTCTGCCACAGAGGACTTCTGATTCCCCCGACCCCGAGAGAAAAGCTCGAGAAGTCCATGGGAATCAGAACCCCGAAGTGACAAAACACACTGGTTGTGCATAGAGTTACTCATCCTATATTTTTTATAGTGTATAGTATTGTGTGAAATATGTGTTTGTGAGTTGTTTTGCTTTCAAAATGAATCTGACACGTACAGTCTCTAGAGGTTCTAGAATGCTGTCCTACCATAGTAGGGTAGAATCACATTCCATGAACACTGAACTGTGGTACAAAAGCATTTTGAAAGGGATGGAATTCTATATAGAACAGCACTCCACTATACACTATATGGAGAACAATGGAAAGGTGAGTGTGTGTTATGGATTTTTTCTCACACACCCGAGGTATGTGATGACCCATAAACCTCGAGAGTAAAGCTTAAGAGGTTTATGTGTTCATCACACATCAAGGGTGTGTGAAAAAATCAACAACAACAAACTTACCTATCTTTATTTTTTATAACTGCTTGTGTGGAGGTTTAGACTGTATTTCTAGCAGCTTGAAAGAAAAATACTTTTTTAGCTAGACTGCAGTTTTATTTTTAAAGAAATTGAGCTGTACATGAATAAAACACAGCTGAAAAGACTGCAGTTGAAATCAAACAAAATCTCTATTTTGCCAGGCGGAACATTGAGACAAGCTTATTTACCAGATGGACCTGGGGCAAAACAATTGCCAACAGGGTTAAAACATCACAGGTTGTGTGAACGTACATAACAATTACATAGTAATAATAACAACATAATAACATATAACCATCACATGTGACAAGATACTTGCACCAGAACATTGCAATAGGTTCAACAGGAGGTAGTGCCATTTAAATACAATTGCTTGGATACAGATATATGGATGTAAGGTAATGAGCTAAAGTTTATACAGTAAACATCATTGGCAGAGTCATAGTGAGCAGGAGAGGCAGTTCCTCTAGCGTCAAAGTGTGAAGAAGATTGAGATGTAAGAGTTCCTTTATAAGTACTGTAGGGATGGCCTGGCAAGTGGGGTGGGAAGGGAAGGGAAGGGGAGTATAGGGAGTGGGGAGGGAAGGTCAGCTGAGATAGGAGAAAGAAATACGTTTTGTGAAACAATGGAATTCAACAGTTTCTTTGGGGACTGTCACCTCAACCAGATGTTAGGTTATTATGAAATGTCATATCAACCTGATTTCAGGTTATTGTTGCCTTTGGAGCATAATAACCTGAAATCTGGTTGATACGCATTTTTAGCAAAATGGTAATCTAGTTGATATTTATGGTCATTAATAATTATATCTAATTTATAGTCTGTGTAATCTTTTAGGCCATGCCTGAAATAGACAACTCCTTACCTAGTGCACTTACCTGGTAAACAAATAAATAAGTGAGAACCCTAGAAAACTGGCAACCTAAAGGACCTAATCCAGTGCAGTTGGGTTTGAATCTGGGGGAGTACCTCTGGCTAGCGATCTTATCAAAGTCATAAGCTAGCTAAAGCATGGATAAAAGCATATATTACTGGCAACCCCCTTTAATACACTATTAAGTTAATTCAAACACCGTAATAACTGGGTATGACATAATTTTCACTGTATTTTTTAACAGTTCACTGAGCCTTCTTTGAGCATCCCAGAGGCAAACATCTCACATGCCTCTCTTCTCTTGGCTCTCTTAAACAGCACTTGCACATCGTAATTCTCAACTCACGGTGTGAAAAACGCAGCTTAACTCAGCACTGACAAACTTTTCACTGCTCCAGCCACTCGGTTCACAATATGGGCCAGATTCTACAAAAATGTGTGATGCTGCAGGGGACTCGCGGCAGGATGTTTGACGCAACTTGCGCGCTGTGTCAAACATTGCTGCAAGCATAATTCTGAAAGGGCTTGCTACAACAGCTCTACTGCAAGTCCATAACACAGGCCACAGGCAGTTAGACCACCTACTCCCTGGTCTAGCTTTGCATCCGAGGTCGCAGGATTTGCGGAGAACTTGTGGTGCATGCAGCTGTAAAATGGGGAAGACGTTGCAAATGTACCACCCCTTTGAAAATCAGACCACTCTGCATCCTAGGAGCTTTGGTGCATCTGCGACCACCTCTGCATCAGACAAAGGGCTTGACGCAAGCCTTGCGTCCCCCTTCTGGAATTGGACCCTAGGACTCAAAATTAGTAGCTTTCTTAACTTGGCTCATCAAGCAAATTAATCTTTTTGAGTCTCACTACGGTGCCTAACTTGACAAAAATGTACCCTGCACCAGTGTCACACCAGTTTTGTTACTTGCACCCCCTGTTGACAGTCCACCAGAAAACTTACTATTTTATAAAACAAAAACAAAACAAACAAAAACTCACTCACTAAATGCCAAACATAAGATGGAATGTGAACTACTCTATAACCTCCCTGCACCAGTAATTATAAAAAATAGAACATAGTCTACAATGTGACTTTGTCTTTAGCAGTAAACTGAGTAGAGAGGCAGTACAGTCATTAGTGTACAGAACTATAAGCCAGAAAACTCAGGTACAAGCCCCACCAAAAGCAACTTGCTATCTGTAGGACCTTGAGCAACTGACTTGACCTCTCTCTTTACTGTACTTTAGCCCTACCAGCATTAAACAGTGGTTGAGGTGGTACCTCCACTTATAAAAGAAGGCTCATCCCTGAAAGCACAGAGTGTGTGATGGTGCATAGCAAAAAGGCATTTAAAAATTATTTTTTAAACCTTTATTTTATTTTGTGATACTGCACAGGCAAATAAAACAGATACATGACTGCCAGATATATACATCTTTTTAATGTAGCAGAGAGAAGAAAAGAAGATAAAAACTATAACCATCACAATACACTTCATCTTTGCTTTTCAAAAGCACAGTTAATCAACTATTCTTGTTACTAAATCTGAAGTCTTCATTTAGTCTGTTTCTGCATGTAACCTAACACAAGGCATTTCACAATACATCTCCCCTCAAAAGGTACTTTATAAAGTCTTAACAGTTCTGGCATGAGTTACTCCAGACACATTCACATTTTTCTGAGTCTGGAAAATGAAACGGTGTCGTGTTATCTGTTGGCAGGAAGCTAAGCTGTTGCTGGCTGCGAGCAGACTGTAGTTGGCTGAGAGAGCATCCAGTAGCACTGCTAACCACATTAAAATGAGAGCTGTCATCCTCTCCCAGACGTAAACATGATCGGTATAAGATCCAGCAGCACACTGCATCATCCACTCGCAGGGAGAGTCTCAGCAGGAGCTTGGAGGCAAGATACACAGGGATTTTATATTAGTGCCTTGCATGGGAAGTTCGGCATCGCAGGTCAAGGAAACAGTTCTGAGACCGAGAGATAAGCAGTGGTCATGTGATATTTATAATAACATATTGGGGGGGTATCTATTGGCACTAACCAGGCAGGTGAAGACTTAAAGGGAAACTTTAAACTCTATCAGGCGTCGGGTAACCAAAGTGAAAGCCTGAAACATAGTATATGTAAGCAGAAGGCAAACACATGAGGAATAATTGTAGGAAAGGAAACACAAACGCAAACGAGGTGGCAGCAGTGGTGTTTTCCCCATGGACGAGCTTGTGCTGCATGGCTGCTGTTGACAAGGATCTGCCCGAAGTGAGCCTTGCTGTTTCCTCGCGCTAATGTTGCTCCTTGGCGGGGGATGTGGGGGACTCCCACTGCTGCACTCGCCTATTCTCGCCTCACTTATCTCTGGGTTGGGGTGTGAATTGACTCTAACGGCAGTAGGCTGCAGTTGCGAGGGCTTCTTCATACAACACAGAGAGCAAGAGCATGCCAGTGTGTGACTTGAGGGAGAGGGATGGGGGAACAAGCTGCTACTTGCTGATGCAACCAGGAACCACCCCAGCAGCAAAAACAGCTGATTCTCCAATTAACGGGCATTCTCTGATTGCAGAGGTGAATTTCTTATAAGTTGGTGGCAGGCTTCTCAACTGCTGTCATAGACAGCATGCTGTGCCATTGGTGCCACAGAGCCTGGCTGGAAAAAGCAGCAGTGCCATTGGCCCCAGCAGGACCACATCTCCAAAACCTGCCTCTCCACTCCAAGCTACCACAATATGTTGTCTGCACTGCACGCATGAGACAGCATAAAAATAATCCCAATTCCCTGGTGTCTGGTGGATCCCCCACTCTGATAGTTCATACACCACCTCCACCCCCCATCTGTGCCTGAGTGGGCCACCAGCACAGCTCTTCTCTCTCCTCCACTACCAGTGGCCCACTGAATTGTCAGTGAATAACCATGTGGTTGTACAAGCAGGTGCTCATTTGCTGACAGTTCCATAAACTGTGGATGGAATAAATTCTGCAGTTTATATGCATTTTTCCACAGTTCATAAAAAAAGTCCGTAGAACTCTGTGAAAATCTGTGGAAAATCCCAGTTTCGCTAATGGTGAAAGTCCCTAAATTTCTGCTAATTTTTCAAAATTTTGTGGAAGTTCCGGGAAAGCAGAATTCGCAACTTTCGTCCACCCCTACTTCTGATGCAGACCCTGCAACATTTTTGTTGCCCTCCTCTGGACGGCCTCCATCCTGTCTATGTCTTTGCGGAGATGAGGTCTCCAGAACTGCACACTGTACTGTAGATGGGGTCTCACCAACTGTCTGTACAGAGGGATAACAACTTCCTGTTTTGTACTGGTGATGCCTCTCCCTATACATCCTAGCATCCCCCCAGCCTTTCTTACTGCCTTCTCTCATTATTTACTTACCTTAAGATAATCTGATATGACTATCCCAGGTTGCTTTCCATTTGTGTTGCTGTTATTACCCCCATTGTGTACTCTTCCAAGCAATGTGAGAAGGCAGTAGGAAGGGTTGGGAGGATACTGGGATGTATAGGGAGAGGCAACACTGGCAGAAAACAGGAAGTTGTTATTTCTCTGTACAGGCAGTTGGTGAGACCTCATCTGGAGTGCTGCATCCAGTTCTGGAGACCCCATCTCCACAAGAACATAGATAGGATAGAGGCAGTCCAGAGGATGGCAACTAAATTGGTGCAGGGTCTTCAAGATAAGCCATACGAGGAGAGACTAAAGGAGCTTAATATGTATAACCCTGAGGAAAGGAGGGAGAGGGGGGACATGATAGAAACTTTTAAGTAGCTCAGTGGAATCAACAAAGTCCTAGAGGGTAGCATCTTTCAGAAAAAGGGATGTGCAAGAACAAGGGAACACAATTTAAAGATTGAGGGGGTGGTGGTTCAGGGGCAATGTGAGGAAGTATTTTTTTTCACAGAGTGGGTGGTGGACACATGGAACAGCCTTCCTGAGGAGGCTGTGGGGTCTAAAACTGCGGGAGAATTCAAGAATACATGGGACAGACATAAGGCAATTCTTGTGGGGGGTAAGAAGAAAGGGTCTGTTGGTTAACTAGGATCTGCAGCTTATCCTGTAGGTAGGGAAATGGGCAGACTAAGTGGGCCAAGTGGTCCTTACCTGTTGTCAGAGTCTAAGGTTCTATGTTTCCCCTGGGTGTTTGTTTCCCAGGTGTATTACTTTGCACTTTTTTTGCATTGAATCTAACCTGCCATATTTTTGACCATTCCTTCAATCTTGCCAAGTCCCTTCTCATCCTTTGCACCCCTCCTTGTGCATCAACCCTGCTGTAGATCTTTGTGCTGTCCACAAAGAGGCATACTTTTCCTTCTAGTCTTTCTGCAGTGTCTTCTATAAAGATATTAAAGAGGACCGGTCCCGGTACTGAACCCTGTGGTACCAACTAGAAGCCCCCTGTTCTTCTGAGTGTACTCCATTTACTATTACCCTCTGGGTCCAGTTGTAGAGTCAGCTTGTTACCCAGGCCATCAACCTGGGATCCACACCCAGGCTGGCTAACTTGTTTGTTAATCTTTCATGTCGGACTGTGTCAAATGCCTTGCTAAAATCTAGGTAGACCATATCCACAGCCCCTCACCTGGTCTACTACTTTGGTTGCCCAGTCAAAGAAATCTATTAACATTCATCTGACATGACCTTCCTGCAGTGAATCCATGCTGCCTTGGGTCATCTGCCCCACTGGCCTCTAGGTATTCAACAATGCTTTCTTTCAGAAATGATTCCATCATTTCCCTACCACTGAGGTCAAGCTAACAGGTCTGTAATTTCTTGCCTCTGCCTTGCTTCCACTTTTGTGAAGAGGAATCACATCTGCCCTCCTCCAGTCCTCAGGTACCACACCAACCTCCCATGATTTGTTAAAAAAGGGTAGTCAGTGGAGTCACTAGGTCTCTCCTTATTTCTTTTAGAATTCTGGGTTGAATCCCATCAGGCCCCACTGCTTTGTCCACCTTGAGTTTTAGGAGTTCTTTCAGGACCCTTTCTTCTGTGAATGGACTGGTATCAACCCCTTATCCAGTGTGCTTCTGTTGTTTGGTTTAGGTACCTTCCCCTTGTCCTCTTTTGTGAATACTGAGTATTTATTCAGTATCTTTCCCTTTTCACAGTCACCCTCTGCCCACCTCCCCTCCCCTTTATTAAGCCTCACTATCCCTTCCTAGGTCTGCTGTCGATCCCTGATGTATCTATAAAAGGTTTTATCCCTCTTCTTGACTGAGTTGGCTTTCTTTTCCTCAGTTTGGGCCATTGCTATTCAGACTGCCTGCCCTGCTTCCTTCTGCTTTAACTGATGCAGTTCTCTGTCCTGCTCCTTCTGTGATTCCTTGTACTTCCCAGATGCTATCTTTTTCTCCCTAACTTGCCCTGCCACCTCCTTTGAGAACCATAGTGGTCTTTTACTTCATTTTGTTTTGTTTATTTGCTTCACACAAAGACTTGTTGCTTCTATGATGACAATTATGATTTTTTCCCCATTGTTCTTCCACCCCTCCTTCCTGCCCATTTGCTAGTGCACTCCTTAGGCACTCGCCCATTTTGGAAAAGTCAGCCCTCCTAAAGTCCAGTGCATTTTCCTTTGTATGGCTTGACTCTACTGCTGTGTTTATCAAGAACCATACTGTTCAGTGGTCACTAGTTCCCAGATGGCTAGCCACTTCTAAATCTTCAATCCTGTCTCCTTTGCGATTTGAGAGTACTAGGTCTAAGATTTCTCCCTCCCAAGTGGGTTCCAGTACTAGCTATCTAAGGCATGCACCAGCAGGGCATCGAGAATGACCCTGCTCTTGGAGTGGCTGCAGCAAATGTGCTCCAGTTAACATCTGGCATATTTAGATCCCCCATCAACAAATCTCCCTTTTTCTGCCATTTTAAGGATGCCTTCTATCATTTCCTTATCCATTTTCTCCCCCTGAAATGGGGGTCTGTATACAAACCTCATGCGGATTGTGGTGCCATTGCCTGTCTCCAAGTTGACCTGCAGTGCCTCCTATTCTCCCCATTTACCCTTTCATTCTCTTGCTTTGACTCCTCCTCCTCTTTTACCCTCCCTGTCCCTCCTGTAGATTGTGTAACCTTGTATGTCTAAATCTTAGTCATGGTTCTGTGTGTACCATGTTTCTGTGACTGCCACAATATCCAGGTGTCCCACTTCCATCAAGACCACTAGTTCAGGAAGCTTGTTACCCAGGCTATGGGCATTGGTACTCATTACTCTCCATTTTTTGATAGCTTTACCTCTTTTAGCCCCATCCCTGCCCTTTATGACTTTGCCTTCTCCATTTACCCATGTTCTGCTCCCTATTGACCTTTCTACCTTGTTGTTTACCTCTCTAACTACCCTGTTTGTGGGGTGGGAGGCTGGGAATTCCCTGCTTCTTATCAGTGCCTCCCCCTTGACTAGTTTAAAAGCTTGCCAGTTAAGCATTTAAACCTATCACCCAGCAGACTGTTTCCCTTCCTGGACAGATGTAGACCATCATGCCAGTATAGGCGGGTATCCCTCCAGGTAGAACCCCAGCCCCCGATGAAGTCAAAACCCTGTGCTGCACACCAATTTTGCAACTATTCATAGAATCACATGATGTGGAGTACCCTCACCTCATTTATGCCATAGACAGGCAGCACCTCTGAAAAGGATATTGTTTGTGCTACTTGGCTAATGCCCCTCCCCAACTCCACAAACTCCTCCTGCACTGCGCTGATCCAATGCCCAGCCAAGTCATTTGTCCCTAGGTGGAAAATGATGTGCAGCTCCCTCTCCCATGCAACTGCTCTCGTGATTCTGAGGATTCACTTCCTGCCCCTCCAAGCCACGGCACCAGGCAGACATCTTATTTCACTGTCCTCTGCCTCCCCCAGTTCTACCCCCTAATAACTGAGTCCCCCACCAGGAGCTTCTTCCTTCCCCTATGGTGTCCTATGCCACCTTCCTGTGGGCCTCCCTTGTGGCTGTTCCCAGCAACCTCCTCAGTCTCTACTGCTGGTGCCTCCATAGGGGAACTATGCTCCACTAGAATGGTGTATGGATTGTAGCAAGGTACAACTGGAGGGATGTGCCTCTGTTCCACCACCTTCTCCCTCCCTGAGCCCACCATGGTCCAACTGCTCCTCTTTCTTGGCTACCTCTGAGGCAGTGTTGGTGGCCCTGGTGTTCCCTGGGTGAGGGAGGTTCCCCTACTCCTGCTCAGTTTGTCCTGTAGAAGAGCAACCTCCTCCCTCAGAGTAGAGAGTTGCCTGCAAACAATGCAGCATCGCAGCCTCCAGAAAGTCTCCCAGAAGATGGCTGCCCCCACAGCCATAGCATTGCACTACTCCCCACATGTCTGTCTTCTTTCCTGTTTGTTTTTTTTTTTTTTTAATTATTGTGTGTGTGCATGCGTTTACCCTCAAGGCAGTGTAGCTGGTAAGGATATGATGGCTGTATGCCTCTTGACCTCTTGGGAAAATGATGCCAGAACCCCTGGTATAAAGGAAATGACACTCTGGGGGACCCAAGCTGTGCCCTCCAGAAACAATCAGCTACAAGTTCTGACCCATTACTATGATGAGGGTTGTCCTTCCTTTCAGCAAGACAACCTGCACACCAATTTAACAGAGAAAATACTCAGCAAAAAATTACAACCAGAAAACAATCAAGCAGTTGCACTCAATACCAGTGATGTAAGCCTTCCCAGACCCAGTACAACCTGGTGTTCTGTGCTCTCAAAGCAATCAGGGAAAACCAGTTTCCACCACCAGAGGCACTGTCTGGGTTCAAATACACAAACTGCAGGGTTTACAGTGACACTATCAAGGACTGGAGCATGTGAATAATGGATGTGAAAACCCCCATGATCTCTCATGTAAGGCAACTATGAGGAGACCAGGAAGTGTGCACCTGTTGCGAACACAACAGGGAACTACAACCAAACACAGCCATTCACCAGAGGCCACAGGACATAGAGCAATGGACTAAAATAGCCACAGATCATCCCAGACAAGGCAAGAGGGTAGGTCAGGGTGAGGAGGGCTTCCCACAGAACAATTCAGAGGAGAGCAGTTCCTACAGGAGAAGGACTCTCATGTTGGCAACCCAATCAGAGGCAACAGGGCATGAAGCAACTAACAAAAAATCACAGATGGCTTCTCAGTCCAGGAAATGGAGGAAGGTCTGAAGAGGGAGATCAAGACACTGCTGGAAGAGGGAAACTCCACAAAAGCCACTACCAGAGGTCAGAGGATGATAACTGTGGACTTAAAAGACCCCATGAACTCCTATGAAAGACAACCTGGAAGAGTCTGGGTGGAGGACTGTTCATGGGACAGTCCATAGGAGACCAATTCCTGCAGGAATGTTAGCAACACAGCAGAGACCACATGGGCATACAGCAGCTAGCAACAGGTCATAGAGTGGCAAAGCAAAGACATGTTTATTCATATGGCACCCACTCCATACAGCTCTGGACACTGCACAATGTCAGAATTACATTAAGAAAACAGCATAAATATAACTAAATATACTGACAACCATTTTCCAGCATTTTCAGGAAACCTTCTCAGGAAGGCAACAAAGGTGCATTGGCCAGAAGATTCCCTGGAGGGTAGCCAAAAAGGAAATTCCACTTGATGGAAAGAAACTCCAAACACAGTCACTTTACTAGCAGTCATAAAATGAAAATGAAAAAAGCATTTGTCAATGCCAAACATTCACGCGCAGGTATTTGCAGTGGTGTTTGGCATTTATGAAGGCCCCCCCTTAGATGTATTTATGAACCCTTCAGCACTCATGTCCCAAACAGAGTACCTCTCTGCAACTCCTCTTGCATCTTATTTACATTTCAGCCTCATACCTCTTAACTGTCTGCTTTGAAATATGAGATACTGACAGTCAGAATGGGGACAATATGAGACACATCATCAAACAGTGAGGTAGAACCTGAGAACACTGGGGAAACATGCTTTTATTAGTGCAAAGTAAAATTTTCATTGATAGGAAACAATTGTCTGCTGAGATTAGCTGTTAAATACTGTAAGTCAGAAATAAGAAACAGTGGCATTTGTGTGTGTGTTTTTGTATGTTTCAATGTTTAGAGTTCACATTTATTTTTATGCCCATTATGTTAAGCACCATTGGTTTGCCCTTGTGTGTTTTTGTATCGGGAGTCAGCACATGGCAAATTTTGAAATGCCCAAATCACAGACTCCTGATACAGTAGCTACTTGCAGCATCCACTTCAACTGTACTCATCAATTGCTGTAACACTGGCACTCCTAACAAATATTTGTCAATGCCGAATGTTTGATTGCTGGTATTACCATTGGAAGTACATGAGTTAGACAGATGCAGAAGAAGAATGGCAGTGAAGTACTGAAGTGACGGCAACCCCACCCCACCCTGCAGAGATGGACAGGCATTGGGATGTGCATTTGGATCTTTGACCATAGTGCTCATGCCATTTCACCCCACCCTATCCTGCAAGCACCAAGTGTTGAGGTGTGCATTGGAGTGTTTGGCTTTACAGTCACCCCATTCCATAAGGAGATAGGCTGAAATGGGTGCAGTATAAGATAATGGGATGAACTCTGGAGGTGAAGAATCCAAGGCATGACTCTATGCCTGTCACTGGCTGCAGGGTGGGGTTGGGGGTAGACTGGCATCAGCATTACAGCCAGCAATCCAAAGGTACACCACTGATGCCTGTCAGTCTGTAAAGGGTGAGATGTTATGGTCAGAAACCCTAATGCCCCAGGTGTCTGCTATTATTTGCACTACACATTTTCAACATGGCCTTTTTGTGACCCCCCCCCCACCTCATAAAAGCATTTTGGACCTCTACTCATGAACAGTGACACTGTGATTTTGTTAATCTGTCCTGAACGTTGATTTCCCACAGCGACCGTGCCATTCTGCGCCACATGTGTGAAAATACAGCTTGGGCAGGATGTGAAAAATAAGCACACTGGGGTGGGCTCCCAGCATGTGACCTGGGTGTTTTTTGGGGGGCTGAAGCCAACATGAATTGGGCACCCCCATCAGCCATACAGTGTGCTTGAGGAGAGCGCATGAGTTGAGGGGGATTGGGCACCTCCCCCTCGGCACACAACGTGAGGTGAGGGCAGTAATGAGGGAGTGAGGAGGATAGCAACAGAGAGAGGAAGTGGGAGGGATTTCCAGAAGCCAACCATGACATCAATATGCTAAATACACACGTTACCACTGCTGATTGCGGCGGCAGCTTTCTTTCAAGCGAAGACCACTGCAGCCAAACTGCTGTCATAGACAGCTTGGCATCTATTGGCATAGTATGGTTGCACCTGTCACACTGAGCACTGCATTGGACAGGAGGGTCACACATCTTCAAAAAGTCATACTGTGACAAGACATTCCTGGTGCATATGCGCAAGCAAATGCAAAAAGTGGATTAAAAAAAGATAAATCCTTCTGACAAGGTCATCTGGAGAAAATTGAGAGGAAAGCAGAGTAGTCTAGCACCATAGACAGGTTGGTTGTTTTTTAAAGGAAGAAAGTGAAAGAATGTAGGTAGGTATACAGCATATAACAAAGGAAACTGAGCCAAGTGAAATGTTTATTTAGTGAATTTTATTAACTGAGTAGGCCCGCTGAGACAAAAAGTCCTTTTTACAGGGATGACCTGGAATTAATTACATAGATACATATATATCAGAAATTATATAGAGTCAGTGAACGCATAGATACATTGAATAAATATACTGAGTCACATACTAACAAGACATGCATGCAGTATTCACAGGAGTACAAGAGATTAGTATAGTAGCAAAATCAACTGCAACTCAAAGCCAGACCAAAAGAAGACTGCATACATGGCAGGTACCACAGTTGTCAGCTGTGGGTCAAAATACAGACAGATAAGTACAGTTCAGAGGAATAGCATTCCCAAGTGCAAACCAAGGGCCCTGAGAATAGGCAGTGGCTACAGGTCAGCCATTGCAAGAGCATAGGCTGCACTCAAGTAAATATATCTTGAGCCCTTTTTAAAATCTCCAAGGGAGGAGCAATTTAAAAGAGAACAAGTAAAAGTGTTTCTTAGAGATGGAGCTGAGTTGGCAAAGGATCTCTCCCCCACACTAGACCTTAGACTACTGTATTTCTAATAGTAAGCAGCCAGAAGACCTGGGCACTCTCTGTAATACAGTAATTTGGGTGTCAAGATATCTTGGATGCAGGGAGGGGAAGGACCCTCTACAAGTTTGTAAATAAGGCAAAGGAGAGGATACTGAAGCTCACCTTCCGAGAATGGCCAATTTAGGAAGCGGAAGACATTGGAGTGGTGCATCCCAGGTGGGGCACTCAAGGCAGAACAGACAATCTTATTGTAAAGCAAATTAAGGCTTATTAAGTTCAGTGCTTCAAAAGGACTTAAGAACTGGGGCTCCATGCCATATGACAGGGAGCAGTGTGCTTTTGGCAATAACAAGGCATGATTCCCTGGATATGATGCAACCTAAAGGGTACAGCAAGCCAATTATTTGATGGAGGAATTTTTTTAGACATATTCAGTGTAGGTTCCGAAAAAAACTTCCTGATACAAGCATACTCCAAGGTACTTAATTACCTCAACTACCTTGATATGGGTTCCCACTGATGTGGATACATCTAGCTGGTGCTGCCTATCTACAAACAAGTGTCTAGGGGCAAACAAAATAGCTTTAGTCTTGTTGGCATTGAGTACATTTTTAATGGAAGAGAACTACCTGTCAAGTGCCAGGATGTCCACCACAAGAAGAAGGTTAATGAAGTTGACATCATTGGAGCTTCTATAAAGTACTGCATCATCAGCAAGAAGCTGTAGACTAGCCTGGCTGCAGTGATCATTTACAAACAGGGAAAAAAGCAAGGGACCCAGGATGGACCGCTGAGGGACACCGTCAGTTATTGGTCTTAATGTGGATTGCATGTCTTCCCATTTCACTTTCTGAAACCTGTTAGTCAAATAGTGAGTGAACCACCAGTAGGACAAGCTGTCAAGACCAAATCTCATATTTTTTTCTAGTAAAAGGTCACGTACACAACCAGAGGTGTAATCCAACCCAGATTGACACACCTCAATCAGCTGCAGTTAGAACTAGTCAACATGCTTACAGAGACAGCTCACCTCCACTGCAGAAAAACAGTTAGTCTGAAGCAGGCTCCTTGAATAAGCATGGTAGGGCTGCACAGGTGTTAAGTGTGCAATAAGACACAGCAGGGAGTGAGTTAAGCTGAGATAACCACACACCCAGTGGTGTAGTGAGGCCCACTGCTACAGGTAGAGGGCCTTACAGTCCTTGAACTGTGGTTATTTCAGCATAACTCACACTCTGGAGTGTCTTATTGCACTTATAAAATTAGTTTCATGGTTCAAAATGGACACTCCCTATAGAATAACAGTTAATCCAATGTTTATTTAAGCTTAGAAAATGGGTTTGAAAAACACTAAATCCTAGAAACATCATAATCCCATGACAATGCATTACTTGGATTTGAATCCCATCAGCCCCACTTGCATACTGTGTGAGCCTCAGAAGTCACTTAACTTACTTGTGCTCCCAGGCTGCACCTGGAAACAAGCTCCTGCTTATTGCGCCTTTCCTGGTTAAACAATCTCCCATAGTTTCCAAGAAATATATGACTGGTAACCTAAAGAAACTATTCTGCCTAGTAACAGATCACTTTCACTAAAATTTCAAAATGTTTCAGTATTTTGTTACTTAAATACCATTTACCCATTTTATATGTGTAATAACCCACCCACAGACATGCATTTCATAGGGAATTAATGAACTTCCTAGATGGATAAAGGTCACTTTTCCTTTGGTCTTGTGTCTCACAACACACCCGGGGCATGCAATAATTCGCAAGAAATGCATGACCTGTAGTGGGTTACTGGTTACTTAGTGTTACTTTCTATGGGTAGAAATAGTCCCAAGATACAAATTTTAAAACAAATGCACAGATGTGTCCACTCAGTTGTGGTAACTGGATAGGCAAACTGCCTGGCACTGGAACATTTTTCCCTGTAAGTTAGGCTAAGGTAAAAGTACAGGTGCCTGGCTACACCAAATAGTAAGACATGTTTTTCATGGCTCATGCTATCCACGAGTCATGAAAAGCAGCCAGAATTCTTTGTACCTAATTTTATGAGAGTAATTAGCAATGTCTTACTCAGATTACATTCCCTGGCAGAAATACACTAAAATGGGCATCAGCACTGTATTGAAAACCATTCCAGAGCCCAAGCAGACATTCTGCATGTAAACTGAAAAAAGTAAACCCTGCAACAAATTGGTGCAAAACAGTCAGGTGGAGACGTTGTCTAGAAACCATTCCATGGGGAAGAGGGTTGAGCAAAGTGCCCAACAGGGCCTCCCAGTGGCATAGTAACAGCCTACAAGTAAGGAAACATAATAGGCAGCAAGAGAAGTCCTTCTATAACAAAAGGATAGGTACGTACCATAACATTAGAACTTCTAGATAATCGCCTCCATTTAGCCACATCATGGAATTATAAGCCACCAGCATCAGGACTCCCCACAAATTTTTTGCTGGCTGGGGCCACCCACATTAACATTTCTGTCTGGCACCTACATAATCTGGGTGTCCTCAGCATGCCTCAGTTGCCCACTTGAGATAAGCTCAGAGGAGCATCGAACCAGCAGGGACTGAAGCAATCAGGACCAAACCAGACACATAGAAGACAATATGGAAACCTGTGTAAAGATGCTGAATAAGGCATCAAAGAAGAACCAACATGCGTGAGCAGGCAGAATAGTCACCCATCACCCAAAAGGGGAGAAGCAAGAAGGGAGAGCTGTGGTTCAATGGAAGAGATTCTGTTGAAGAGCTACTGCAATGGTAAGTAACATCCTATCTTCTTTGAGGACATCTCACTCCACTGAGCCTCATCATGGAATGATTCCCAAGCAGTACCAAGCACTGAGAGAAAGGAAGGATTTGAGGACCCTAAGTAAGCAGACCTTGCAAAACAGTAAGGCCAAAGCCAACACAACTCTGAGAAACAATGTCAGACTCTGGTGTTTAGTAAATGTATTAACAGTACTCCAAGTTGCAGCTGCGCATATTTCATCAGCAGACACAGTGTGGAAACAAGCTACTGGAGTAACCTCCTCACAACTGGAGTGAGCATCAACAGGACCAGGAAACTGCTTGCCTCGCTTCCAGTAAGAGAAAGTAATACAGCAGGACAACCATTTGGAGAGGAACTGCTTAGAAATGGAAGCACCCACCATTCAGAAGATGAAAGCCACAAACAGTTGTGAGGATTTTCTACAATCCTTAGTAAGGTACTAGTAGCATCCTGTGGATGTCCAGCAGATGTAAACAACTTTCCCCACTATCTATGGAAGTGGAGAAATAAACAGGAAGATCTATGGTCTTATTTAGTGTACTCTCAGACATCATTTTCAGTAGGAAACGAGGATTAGTATGCAGTGTAACTCTATCCTTGTTGGAAAATAAGTAAAGGAGGATCTGCTACAGAGCCTGCAACTCAGAAATGCATCTAGCAGATGTCTTGGCCACTAGGAACAGTGCCTTCCAAGAGAAGGAGTGCAGCTTACAAGCAGCAGCAGGCTGAAAGGGCGGTGCAGTAAGGGTCTTTAGAACCACATTAAAGTTCCACTGCAGAACTGGATTGCAGAACGGGGGGTTTCAGAAGTAGGACAGCTCTGTGGAACCTACTGGAAACCTCAAGCTGGGCCACAGTTTTGCTATCCATGAGGGCATGAAAAGCCAACACTGCAGCCAACTGGACTTTATAGAAAAACATCCGAGACTCAAAGCCCTTTAAGAGACAAGAGGCAGTCAAAGACTAGACGAATTGGACATGTAAAGGTACCAGGGAATAACAGCATACTAGACTATAAAATACTTCCATTTCTGCAAGTCGGTGTACTTGTGTAGATGAATTTCTAACAGCCAAAAGAACAGCAGCAACCACCAGGGAAACCCTGAAGCAGGAGAACTCTATGTATGTTTGTAGGTAAGTAAAGTTTTACTTTTGTGGTGCCCAATCCAAGGGGCTCTGGGCACCTTACAAAAGGAGTAGACATGGCATGAGCTAAACAAAAAATACATACAAAATCATTAGAAAGACATTAATTAAATTCATTGTAAATAAATAATAACTAGATAACACTAAACTCAGCTGCGGTTTAATTAGAAAAGGCTTGTCTAAAAAGATGGGCTTTCAGTCCCCTCCTAAAAACCTCCACCAAAATGGCCTCCCTCAGGGGTCTGGGAAGTGATTTCCAGAGGGCCAAGGTGTCCACCTCAAAGTGTGGTCAACAGAGGTTTACAGCCTGGCCCTCGGAACAGCTAGGAGGCCCTTGGTGGAGGAGCAAAGGGAGTGCACTGGAAGGTCAGGGGTCAGGAGGTCACTCAGGTAGCCAGGGCCTGAACTGTATAGGGCCTTATAGGTGAGCAAGCCCATGAAGAAGATGATCCTCCCTCTGACAGGCAGCCAGTGTAGGTCTTGCATGACTGGGTTCACATCACAGGACCTAGGTAGGTCTGTCAGCAACCTGACGGCTGCTTCTACACCATTTGCAGCTAATGGAGGTTCTCTCCACTGATCCTGAAGTATAGAGTGTCACAGTAGTCTAGCCTCAATGTAACAAAAGCATGTACCAGTGTGGGCATAACACAGAATTAGAGATTTAATCCGGGCTACATTCCTTAAGTGGTAAAAGCTACTTTGGACAACAGATGACACCTGTGCATTAATCATCAGGCCATTGTCAAGGATTACACCCAGATTTTTCACCTAATTGGACCCCATCAAAAGAGCAAACCCAGGTAACAACCCTGTTACCACCCCGGTGGCATTCACATCATGCCTGCTACTAGGCTTGATCACCAGTACTTCCATCCTGCAAGGGTTTAGTCTCAGATCTGGGCACCTTACAAAAGGAGTATACATGGAAGAAGTTAAACAAAAAATACATACAAAATCATTAGACAGATAGTAATTAAACTTAATAATAAATAACAATAAATAGATAATACTAAAATCAGCTGCAGTTTAACTAGGGAAGGCTTGCCTAAAAAGAAGGGCTTTAAATCCCTTCTTAAAAACCTCCACCGAAGGGGCCTATCTCAGGGGTCTGGGAAGTGAATTCCAGAGGTCCAGGCCAGCCACCTCAAATGTGTGGTCACCAGAGGTTTTCAGCCTGGCCCTCAGAACCGCTAGCCAGTTAGAAGACATCAGTCTTGAATCTCAGACAGACAGTTGTTTAGCATTTCCATGGTGTTATTTGTCCTGGAAGCAAAGGTCATATACAGCTGGGTATCATCTGCATAACAGTGAAAACCCAGACTGTAACATCTAATGAGCTCACCCAGGGGCAGCATGTAAACCGTGAACAACATCGGTGACAAGATCAAACCTTGAGAAACTCTGCATGGCAGGGGCTTTGGACAGGAGAAATTCTCCAGCTCTACCTGTTGCATCCTGCCAAAGAAATGGGACTCAAACCAGTTGAAGACAGTACCAGCAAGTCAACAATACTCTCAAAGGAGATCCAGAAGCACAGTGTTCTCTATAGTGTCAAATGCTGAGGAGAGATCTGGAAGAATGAGAATTGACCAGTCTCCTCTATCCCTCACCCTGAGGAGGTCATTTTGCACCCTGACCAATGCTGTCTCAGTGCTAAGCCAAGCCATAAATTCAGACTGGAAAGGCTCATAGATGTCAAAGGCCATGAGGTGTTCCTCGAACTATAGAGCCACCACTTTCTCAATAGCCTTCCCCAGGATTGGGAGGTTGAAGATACAATCGTTCAATAATTTGCCAAGATGTCAGGGTCCAGTGATGGTTTCTTCAGAGAGGACTTCACCAGCGCCTCCTTCAATGCACTGGGGAAGAACCCTTCCAAAAGCAAACACCAGACTATTTTAGCAAGCACTGGACTGATGGCCTCAGCTCATCCCCTAGAAGATGAGTCTGGCCTGGGTCCAGTTCACAAAAGGTGGGCCACAGCTTTGAGATTACCTCAACAACCTCGGCCACCCCTATTAGCCAAAACTCTCTACAAACAATAGGAGTGTCTCTGTTTATGCAAAGCCCACCATTGCGGGAATGATTGTGTTCCACTGGGGAGATCCTGGACCAAATGGAGGACTCTCTGTCCAAGAATAACTGAGCAAACTCTTTGCATAATGCAACTGAAAATGCTCTTTTTGGCTGTAGACAGGTAGGGCAGAGTAGCCAGTCGACAGTGTGAAAGAGCTGAGCTGGTCTGTCCTTCCCAGTGGCAGTCTCTCTGGACAGGAGCTCTGCCTTCTTACAGTTGATTACCCTTTGATAGTCACTATAGAGAACTTTCAAACCAGTTTCTCCTCCTCAGACCAGATCCTCCGCCAGCAACGCTCCAACCTCTGAGCCTTGGTCTTCATCTACTTGAGAGCCCCATCGAACCATGGGGGTCTCAAGCAAGAAGGCCTGGGTCATATTCATATTGGTGCAATGGTATCCAGCCCTGTTATAGGTCATCACCACCTTGCCTGTGCCAACATCACATGCAGTACTCACACCAGAAAAGTCTACCACTGCCAAGCGTCCCTCTGGGGACAATCCCCTAAATGTGCTATGGTGGACCATTTCAACAAAGGAGGGACTATTGGGTTGGGGGGGCCCAAAATGAGAACTTCGCCCTGCAGTGATCGGACCAAATGACCTGCTCAATCCTGAGGTCAGTGACCCCAAGCTCCAATGAGAATACCAAGTCCAAGGTGTGGCCATGGTGGTGGGTCACAGAAGCAACCACTTGTGCAAGACCCAGTGATGTCATTAACTGGAGGAGGTCATGTCCAACATGTGAGGATTTTTCATCAACCCATGTGTTGAAGTCACCCAGAATCAACCATCTGGGCAATTCCAACACCCTGTCGGTGATGAAGTCCAGGACATCCTGCAAGAAATCTCCACCATGCCCAGGAGGATGGTAAACAAGGAGAATCTTGCAACCTGAACCTGGACCCCCATGCACAGCCACACATTCAAATGAGGTAGCACCCAGCCACACCCTCATCTTTGCATTCCCTCCTGGGGCAGTGCACTACAGAGTACCTGTCCGAAATCGATGCCTCCATAACTGGACCTGTGTCATCCCTTAGCCAGGTCTCCATAATGCAAGCCAAATCAACTGAAGAAATCAAGTCCACCATAATTGCAGTCTTATCGCTCTAGCATTACACAGTACTGCCTGAAGGGAACCAGTGGAGACCTCAGACCCATCTGCTACCTGCCCACTCGGTCCGGTAGGAATGCTGGGAAGGAGCACTATGCACATCTGGCTCTCTCCTGACCCCTTTTTTCCCAGGACACCTCCTGCTTCTGACCACCCCAATGCTGCTCATCCCCACTCTCCCCACAGCTCCCTACCACCAACCCACTTGCCCCTTACTGATATTCACCTCACAACAGCATCTTACTGCCACAGCTGGAAGAGGGGGTTGGCAAAGTGGTGATGGTCACACAATGGAGATGCCATGTAGGTAATACAATTGGGTCTGGAGCCCAAACTCACCTTGCAGCTGTTCACTAGAATGCCCCCTACCTTAACATTTCAGTCAATAATTAAAAACTCAATTCTTAAACAATCTGAATGAACCAATGTCCCTATACGTACATTCATCATTCATACATTAAATACAGAAGTTTCCCTAGCCACATTCATACCACACTCGAACACTATCTACAAGCTCCCACAACCCCTAAACAAAATCCCCACCAAACCCAAATAAAATTAACATACATTTTAAAAAAATCCAAAAAATGGACAATCCAAAAATTTGAAATTCGGAAGACAAGTCCAGCTTAATCACTAGTAAAATGCTTCATTTAATCAATGTCCAGAGTTATTAGAGACTACAGTTCAAACGCAGTGCTCTCATCACTGCCCAGGATGGAACCAAACCAGAACATGAGTGGGCTGCTAAAGGGAAGCACTCTTACTACCTTCCTTAGGCAGACAAGTAAAATCCGGAACCAGCTGTAGTACAAAACACTAGTTAAACCCAGAGAGTGGAGCTCCCACCATCCCTCAAGGGGAACAATTAAAAAAGGCAAAAAAGTACTTACAGGAGCACAGTTTCAGGGAAGGGGGTCCACAAGATGACACAGAGTTACACATCCAGGAGCCACTGATATCCGACTGGTTCCGGTCCTTCTATGGCTCTGCACCGCTTCACAGAAAGCCCTTTGAGAGACAATTGGCTGGTTGTACATACTGTATCAGCCAATGGTAATTTGGGCAACAGCCCCGCAGCTCCACTCCCCTCAGCCCGCTGTGAGCAGCCAACAATGGCTGGAGCTCAAAACCACTCTGGCTACCCCCGTGTCTTCTGAGGATGATTCAGCCCACCTTCCAGTCCAGAACCAAGTTGAAATGTCTGTAGCCACAAACTGACGACACACAGTTCCCTGACTCCAGTGCTCCTCGGACAGCTCAGCAGCAGATGATGTGCAGCACAGTCTTCTGACCCACTCGCCTTCCTCCAGAAATGGTTCCCGATTCAGTGGGTTCCTGGCCAGTATTTCTACCATGCCAGGCTCCAATTCAGGTTTGCACTGTGTCTCTTATTACAAGTGCTATCAAAGTAGTGCTAAATTCAAATATGAAATATTACAGTCCTCTGAATCTGAAAGCTGGGATTTTAAAAACAAAAAAACTCCTGAACTAAATACACTAAAGGACTCATCCTAACACTATTACGCTACACCTCAACACTAAACCATTTACTTACTGTTTTTAAAATACTAGTTAGCCAGCTCTGTGGCACCAAGCGAAGGGGTTCGCTTGGCATGCTGGTGACCCAGGTTCATGCCCCAAGCCCGAGTGTCAGGAGTGAAGTCCGCCAGGGGAGGGGTTCCATAAGCACCCATTGGACACCTCCCTCCTTCCCAGGGGGGTGGGCTCAGCCTAGAGACCTGTGAATGTATTGGCAAGTGTGCTTTGGGAGGTGTGCTGACTCGACATGCCCCCGCATGCTGTTGCCCCAGGATCCCCCGTGCTCTTGTATGGCTGAGAACTGCAGTGGGCAAGGCACAAGAACAAGGAAAATGCCTCCTGACCAAGGCCTAGATGATGAGCATCCTAGTCCCTACCACCCGTAGCCCCGGAACCAGCCCGGACTCAGCCCCGTGGCACCTGAGAAGCTGTGTCATGCCACAAGGCAATTTCCTCCAGGAGGAGAGGGACCCACCCGGTACAGGGATATACCAGGGCCACTCTCAGGTAGGCCACTATAGGAGCTGGTGGAAAGTGGTATGGTGTTAGAGAGTGGTGGAAGGCACTGGTGCTCTGAAGGAATGGCGGGTCAAGAGAGGCAGGGAGGTGCAAAAAAAAAAAAAAGAAGAAAAAATACTAGCTAAAATAACAGCCTTCACAGAAAAATGTTCTAGAAGGCAAACAAGCTCAAACTAAATAGGATTCTCCTAAAAACATTAGAGGGCAGAGGAGAGCTTTTTCCCCAGTGCTAACTAGAGCACTGCCAGACAGATGCCCCGCCTGGCAGCCATCTTCCTCTTCCTCCTGATAATGTTGCATCTCAATGTCCTCAAGAGCCAGATGTGAAGGTTCAGGGACTACAGATCTGGATGTTCCTGAGTAACCTGTTCCTGTGTCAGAAGTCCCACTCACAGAGTGAGCAAGTCAGGTGGTTCCACTGCCAACTGCTGAAGCACAGGGAACCAAATTTGTCTGGGGCAGTAATGGGCCACCAAAATTAGTGTAGCCAGCCCAACCCCCAACTTGACCAGGACCCTCCGTATGAAAGGGAATGGAGAAAAGGCATGTTTGAACCTCCCTTTCCAGGAGAGAGACAATGGTCTCACCAGAAAACTCCAGGCCTTGGAGTGAGCAAGCAGAAATGTGGCAGTTTTGCTTTGTACAGTGCTACAAACAGGTGTATGTGTGGGTGGGCCGTATTTTACGAAGAAGTAATTCACAACAGAGTCTAAGAGCTTCCACTCAGCAGAGCACCTGGGACAGACTGAAGTGATCTGTCATGGCATTCAGGGTACCTGGGTGGAATAATGCAGACAGAAACATGCTGCAGTCTACTATCCAATGCCAAACTCTCATTGCCTTCTCACAGACAGGATGTGAGGGGGACTCCACCTTGTCAACTGACATAGTACTTCACTGAAATATTGTCTATATGGATCAGCAGCTGTTGCAGTGAAAGGAGGCTGGTGAAGTCCTGTAGGCCATGCATAACTGCCTGCATCTCTGGAGTGTTACTGTGTGGAACAGAATCTAATGGCGGCATCCACTGGCTCTGAGTTCTGAAGAAACCCAGATGTGCACCCCATTCCAAAGGTGAGACACCTGTTATCATCACCAGGAGCAGAAAAGGCTGAAGAAATGGGGACCCTGTCTTCAGGCTGGAGTGGTCCAACCAGCAGAGTAGGGCATGATGCAGTAGAGTAGTCTCTGGTATGATACACTCCAACTCATCAATAAGCTGGGCCCAATGAAACCATTGTGGAATCCTCATGTACAGACATGCCAGAGGGACAGTCAGTATGGCCACTGCAATGAGGCCAATCAGCCTTAGCAGGTATCTGGCTGAAACAAACATTACTGGATGAGACCAGTTGAGCCTGAGCTACCAGTGCCATAGCACAGTCCATGGGTAGAAATGCCCAACCTTGCAATGTGTCAAAGACAACCTCTACATATTGCAGATTTTGGCATGGAGTGAGAACGAACTTTGGCTCTTTGTCTAGCATACCCAACTGGCCAAACATCTGTCTGGTCTGAAACAGTGTACACTCAATGGCCTCCCATGATGGGGCCTTAAGAAGCCAATTATCTATATACAGAAAGACATAGAAGCCCTCCCTGCAGAGGGCTGCTGCCACCACAGCAACATTTCTGGTAAAGACATGCAGTGCAGAACACAAACCAAAGTGCAAGACACAAAACTGATAGTACGATCCCTGGAGCAGGTACTGTGTTCTAAAACTGGGACATGCTCAATAGCCTTCTTGTTGAGGATTGTTTGAACCTCCTCCAGCAGCAGGGCAAGATGTCCCAGAGGATATCTGTTTGCCAAAGGTGAAGATTACTGGAGGAACAGAAAGGAGCTCTACAGCGTGTCTTTACTGAACTACAGTACTTCTGGGACCCATGCATAGGCTGGAGTCTCTCTCCACTTTTAAGAGGGAGATTCAGCCTTACACCAAAACATCCTGTGGTACTGAGACCAGAGGAAGGGGAGTGGAGACAATAAGTGCCAGGGGCAGTGGGAGTGCCAGTAATGGTCTGATCTTTTGTAAATCTGGCATGGGTACCAGGAAGTAGGTTTGTGGCCTGGGTAGTCGAAGGTGGAGGTCTCTGGGAACTGTGTCCTGGACCTCTGGAATAGCCCCAGCTTGGACGTGCATATGGCCAATGAAAAGAACCTCTGCCCCTACCTTGGGGCTTGGGTTCAGAGTGTGCAGGGATCTCAGAGTCATTTTGAGGATTGTAGATCATGCAGAGCATTTTCTATGTCAGGACCAAACTGTTGCTTTCCCCTGACTGGTGCATTAAAGCCCTGCATGATCTGGGGTCTGGCTACATTAAACACCTTCTGCATCAATATACGCATGTCGCCCTCTCTGCTGTGCCAGAAAGAACCATCTGGAGGTCCCCTGTGCCCACCTAAAATCTTCCACTGACAGGGCCTTCATGGTGATGCCTTCCCCACTTGTGGAATTTCTTACCACTCTATGCACAAAATACCTCCAACGCAGAGGCTTTTAAGAAGGTTTTAAAAACATCTCTATTCTTCCTGGCTTGAATGAATTTAGCTTACTGTCTTGTTCTATTTAGTATGTTTTATACTTTAACTGTTGTGTATCTTTTCTGGTATGGTTTTATGTACAGCGCCCTGAGTCTCTGGTATGGTGTGCTTTATAAATAAAATTGTTTTTATTTGCTTACACTGCAGTCTCCTTAGGTTCACTATTTTTGGCAACCTTGAATGGAGTTGTGCTCATATTGCCATGGCACTGTGATTTCCTCACTAACGGGGATAATAATGGTTTAATGCAGTCAACTACTATTGTAACATACCTTAGTTAAATCAAATCAAATCAAATTTTATTTATAATGCGCTTTTCAAATATCAAAGTGCAAGTACATAACAAAATAATAATCATCACAGTAAATATAAATATAAAAACAGTTAAAAGGTGACAAGGTGACCTATTCAAAGACTTGTTCAAATAAATAACTCTTCAGGGATGCCTTGAATGACTCTGTGGACAGGTACTCTCGAATCCGACGAGGCAGAGAATTCCACAGGGTTGGGGCCACAAAAGGAAAAGCTCTGGCCCCAGGTGACTGAAGACAAACCCTGGGAATCTCTAGCAATCCCTCGTCAGCTGAGTGGAGTGGGCAGAGAGGGTAGGGTCGAAGGAGATCTTGCAAGTAGCCCGGTCCCTGACCTTGTGGGGTCTTATAGGTCAGCAACGCAACCTTGAAGGTGATTCTCCACTGCACCAGCAGCCAGTGCAGTTCATGCAGCACAGGTGTGATGTTTCAAGTTCTTAGCAACCCAGTCAACAACCTGGCTGCAGCATTCTGCACCAGCTGCAGCCGATGGAGATCCACCCCCGACAACCCTTGATATAGAGCATTATAGTAGTCAAAATGCAAAGAAACAAAGGTATGAACCAGTATCGGAAGGTCATTGTGTGAAACAAGGTGTTTTATCCAGGCTATATTCCTCATATGGTAAAAGGAAGACTTAACAATGGCTGACACCTGTGCCTTCAGTGTCAGTTCGCTGTCAAGAATTATGCCCAGATTCCACACCTGTTCAGAAGGTCTCAACTGGATACTCCCTAACATAAGGCCAGAGGATAACCCAGGAGTTAACTTCTCTTCATGGTGACCCAGGTCCACCGCCAGCACCTCAGTCTTGTCTGGATTCAAGTCTTAACTAGTTAGCACTCATCCAGTCCTGAATCTCAGTGAGGCAGTTGTTAAAGACCGATAAAGCGTTATTCTGTTCCGGTACAAAGGACATATAGAGCTGAGTAACATCTGCATAGCAGTGAAAACTCAGCCCATAATACCTTATCATGTCTCCCAATGGCAGCATATACGCTGTGAACAACATGGGGGAAAGCACAGAACCATGTGGTACCCCACAGGGCAGAGCAAAGGGAGCAGAGGAAAAAATCCCTGATACTAACCTCTGGTTTCTGCCCGTGAGGAAAGAATGGAACCATCTGAGGACTGTTCCCGACAGACTACAGAGCAGCCACAGGCATTCTAGCAACATCCCATGGTCCATGGTGTTGAATGCTGCAGAGAGAACCAAGATTGAATTACTCCTACGATCTCTCACTATTAGGAGATCATTCAGTACCCGAACCAATGCCGTCTCAGTACTATGCCTCTTCCTGAAACTGGACTGGAGAGGATCATAGACTTCATGTGTGGTAAGAAAGTTCTTGAGCTGCAATGCAACTACTTTCTCAATAACCTTGTCCAAAAAGGGCAGGTTAGAGATCGGTCTGTAGTTAGCGAGACAATCTGGGTCAAGGGAAGATTTCTTCAAAAGGGGTGTTACGATAGCCTCTTTTAAAGACTCCAGAAATACCCCTTGGTCCAAAGAGCACCAGACTATCTCAGCAAGGATTGGTCTGATCACAACCATACATCCCACAAGGAGGTGTGTAGGACCAGGATCCAAACTGCAGCAAGTTGGTCGCAAGCTCTGGACAATCTTCATGATATCCATGATCGCTGGCTGGTCAAAGTCCGTCCAGATAAACCGAGGGCCTGTAACCTCGCATCGATCACCTCCATGCTCATTTGAATGCATACTGTGAATCTCTGACCAGATTGATGAGACCTTATCATCAAAAGACAAGCAAACTCATCACACTTTATTTGTGAAAAAGCTCTCCGACCCCGCAGGCAGGCTGGATTGCACAGTCTGTCCACGGTCCGGAAGAGCTGAGGCAGTCAATTTCTTGATGCAGCTATCTCCCTGGACAGGAACTCTACCTTCTTATGGGAGATTTCGATTGATAGTCAACACAATGGGCCATCAGTCTAAGTCTGTCACCTTCCAGGCCAGATTTCGGCTGGCAGCGTTCCAACCTTCGCCCCACTCTCCTCAGCTCCCTCAATGTCCCATCAAACCAAGGGGCCCAAGGGTGAAGGGAGAGGGGGTGAACACGGACAGGAGCTATGGAATCCAGAGCCCTCAGCACCATATTATTATAGTGCACTACTAAGGCATCTGGTTCCATGCACTCCATAGGCTAACTCGATAGGTCCAGCACTGCCATCAGACTCTCATGGGTAACTCCCCTCAAAGGGCAGTACTGGACCATCTCCAAAGGGGTTGGTCTCATGGGGGGGGCTGCAAAATTGAACCTTGTGGAGTGATGGTCAGACCACCCAACTGGTTCCACCACCAGTTCCGTGATCTCCATCCCCAGGATGAACACCAGATCCAAAGAGTGACCCTGAATATGGGTAGCAGCGGTAACAACCTGTGTAAAACCCAACAAAGTCATCAGTTGGAGGAAGTTTTGACTAAAATGCGAGAGTTCATCGTCGACCCAGGCATTGAAGTCCCCCAGGACCAACCACCTGGAGGGCTCCAATACCAGGTCGACAATGAAGTCTGCAACTTCCTGCAGAAAAATGTTCTCATCACCGGGTGGATGATAGATGAGTAGAATTCTGCTGCCCACACCTGCTCCCATGATACACTCGAAAGATCTGGGGGTCACCACTGGAACCTCCACAAGGGCCAGTTCTGATTTAAAACAAATGGCACCCCCCTCGATCCAGTCTCGAGTGGTTTATCACAGAGTACCTAGCTGGAATAGCTGACTCCAATATGAGACCAGCATTTTCATCCAGCCAGGTCTCGGTGATGCAAGCCAGGTCAGATGACTCAACAAGATCAGCAATAATTGCTGTCTTGTTCTTTATAGACCTGGCATTGCATAACACCACCTGGGTTGGATGAGAGGCCTTGGAGGAGCGGGCTACTTGCCCACTATCTATGGAGCCCTTGAGTATAGAAACCAAGCAACGCACACCCCTATCCTGGAACAATTTTGCCCCAGGGCGTCTCACTGATCTTACCACCCTTATCCACCCACTTCGCCCTCCCGGCCAAAGAGCTCCCCACTGCCGTGCAATCCCCAAGGCACAACAGCATCTATATATCTCGGGTTGCAATGAGGGGCTGTCGAAGGGGCACAGGTCCCTCAGCCTAGAGGGGGAATAGTGCCTGCCCACAGAGGCTTGATCCCAACAAATGCTGTCACTATAAGATTACTAACTAAAACCAGCTCAATCCAAATAATTAATACAATATCCGGAGAAAAACAATCCCAACCCACACAAAAATCCCCAGAACCCAAAAAGTTAAAATGAGGACAGATTCTAAGATAACTTATTAATGTTCAAAAACTATGGTAATGTTATCTTGTATACATTAGTGTCCCATTAATGTCCCAGAAGGTCCTTCAGAGTTTGCATAGGATTAGCTCTCACCTAATCCATACATGAATATCCCAAAGTGGCACTCTCACTGGCAATTAGGAAATAACTTTCAATGAATAATTAAAATCACAGAAGGTCCTCCCTCCACTGCTTGCCCCAGGAGGCAAACTGCCCCATGCTAAGGAGCCACAACTATGGTCCCCAGCTCAGAGACTGCTAAAAAGAAGACCCCCCCGAGAAACCAAGAGGTTCAGACAGCACATCCATTCTTCACTAGATATGCATCGGTGCCTCTCGCCACAGCCCCAATGCGCAAACAGGTGCCCCCCCCCCAGAAAATAAGCAGAGAAAGGCACGCCAAATGCCAAATCAGGCTCCACTCAACAAAACAGCAAGGATCTAATAAATGAAAGCAGCATGGTGTCCATGTGGAAAAGAAATCAGCTCACCAAACTCGGAGTGCCAATGGTACCTTGGGGAAGCTCACAAGAGAAACCGGCAATCAGAGAAAATCCTTGCCTCGAACAACCAACAGCCGTCTGTCACCCCCACTAGACAAATGCCGATGGTCTCCTCAAGTCCAGATCCAAGAGTCCACAAAAATCCACTTCAGGCTCAGTCTCGAGGTCTCCAGCGACTGCAAAGCAAACAAGCACAGTCACAGAAGACTGAACAGCGTTCAAGTGCCGCAGCGCTAAGAACAAGAAGCAAATCATTCCATCTTCACCTGCACAAGGACCCCAGGCAAGAGTCTCACTCAAGTGGCTTAAGCAGCGATAAGGTGCAAACTTTACTTAGTTATAAAATAAATAACTCTAAATAGCTCTAAATAACTCTAAAACCAAGCTCTAACAATGCTCTAGAAGTCTGGCAGTACTCTAAAAATCAGAGCGAACATAGACAACAGCCCAGCACGGCAGCCATCTTGAAAGAAATAGCACCGGGCTGCTCACAGAATTCATATTTTTTTGTTATTTTCAGCTTCTGTTTTTCATTTTCTGCATCCTGAGGCAAGGGTTACCCAAAAAGGGCGTTGGTAATAAAGTCAGATTTCAAAGAAATACAAAATCATTCACACCTCCATGATGATGGCAGTATAGCCTAGAGGTTAGATTAATGAGCTCTGCATGAGCTTGGTACATCCAGTAGACCTGAGATTGATTCCCACAACTTCCACCTGTATACTGCGTGACCCTGAGCAAGTAATGTAACCTCTCCACTTCTCCTGGGTCACCCCTGAAAACAGAGCTTGTGCCTAGTGGGCCTTACATGGTTACCAAAGAATAAAAAAAAATGCAAAGCAGCATGGAATGTATATGCACATCACCATGAACGTTTATGCTGGTTCTGCTTCAAGGATACAAACAGAATGACAGCAGAAATGTTCAAAGCAGAACCAGCCTAAATTGTCATGGAGATTTGCATGTACATCCTACATTGCTTTGTATCGTGGGGGTATGTGTGATTTTGTATTTCTTATACTGTAAGTAGCTGAATGTAAATGAATACATGCTCACCCAAACCCAGAGAGTTAAATATAGACCAAAATATTTCATACTAAACCAATACTTGTCTCAGACAAACAAATCAGTACAGTTGTGTGCCATTATTTAATTTGTTTTACAGTACCAGACCTCACACACTTGCTAATCCCCGAGAGAATGTTGCAGGTCTACTGCACTTTGTTCCAGGACCAGCACTGAGCCAGTTTGGAGGAGAGCCTCTCAAGTGTGGTGAGTCTGGGTAGCTGAATCCTGAGAGGATGAAATGTCAGAACCATGAGAACATTTTTTGTAATGACTAATTGCTGAACAAAAACAATTTTGACTGTGCAACAGTTAATTTAATTATAATAGATAGTTATGCCAGTTAGATCTTCCTCGAGGATATCTTCTCCAAACAGCCAGACATATAAGACTCATGATGGCAGACATTAGGACCCCTCGGGAAACTTTTCATAGCCTTCTCCAGACCACCCCATGCTAAGCAGGACCCACCTATGTGGTAGCACCTACATAAGGTGGGCCAGTCCATACTACATCAGTTATTTTTCTTCCACCAGTAGTCCATCTAGCCTTTTTACTGTTTTGCAACAAATATGTTTTACCTTCTTTGAGCACCTCTCTCTCCATTGAGCCACATCATGGGACTGTAAGTCGTCAGTGTCAGGACCACCCAGAAACTTTTTGCTGGCTTGGGCAACCCACGTTGGCATGCCTCATTGGCCTTTATATTATGCTGGTGTCCCAAACATGCCATAGTCGTTTTTCCCACCATCAACTGCTTGTCAGACCACAGTTGTTGAAGAATGGCATAGAAATTTTCAAAACTTTAGCTAATGTTGCCACTACTTATGTTTGACTTTAAACTTTTTTTTATGCCACCGCCAAAAGACGAGCAACCGCTGTTCCTCTATTACCATTAGCGTGACATTAAAATCTACAAAGATGATGAACACTCCATATATATTTATTGCCTCAGCACAAACCACAGTAATAAGGCCTGTTCTATATGACCAGTCTTTAACCAGGCAACCAGGAGATGTTGCAAGAATATTTTAGCCACCTAAAGTGGAAAGCAATGGAGGAGAAATAGGTTGCATCAAAGGCAGCTTTGACTTCATCTACCACCTTCATTCCTAGTAGCTGTGAACCTACTGCTTCCAATGGTTCGTGGCATCCATCGCCGATTCAACAAAGAGAAGGACAAGTCCACCAAGTGAGTAGAAAAACAACACGACTCAGAGAAGCATCATAAAGATAAGACTGCTCCCCCAAACCATTCACAATCTCCTCTAAAAAGAGTTAATTCATCTAAAGACAGGTCCTAGTTCAAGGCCTCAGGCCCTGCCCCCCCCCCGACCATCTCTCTCAGACACCAAGGTCAGGGTCTGGCACTGGCTTGCCTCCCTCACCGGGGGGTTTGCAGCCCACATCACCATCGGGAATAGCCTCACAATGGTTCAGCTGTTGTTGGCCCTTTAGAGGCTAGTCAACATACAGTTGTCATATCAAATTATGTAAGAGCTGTTTCAGTGTCTTCTGTTACTGCTGCTGCCATCTCTGCTTCCATCAGGGCCTTCAGCAGTGACATGGTCAACTTTATCATTGACCAAGCAATTCATGGTTCCTGCCATAGCGCTGAGCCCTGACATGCTTCCATTGATGGTACATCCATTGATGGTGTCTCCTATGTTGTCACCACTTCCTGTTGATCTGCTCCCAATGATGGTTGATGTTGATAATGAAAAGGAATTCAGTCCAGAATATATGGAAGGGGAGAAGGAGCCCATGAATGAAGAAGAGGAAGTGACTGATGTGGTAGGCTCAAACTCCACACTTTCTTTTTGTACAAAAGAGGACAAAAGCAGTCCCAGATCACCCTCTGATTATGCCTCCTTCCAGGATTTCCTCAAGCTGGTCCAGGCTAAACTGGGTTTTAATGCGGAGGAGGAGGAATCCTCCGAGTTGCACCTTTATGAGTTCTTGGAGGTGTTTGCCTCCATACTGTCATAATCCCTCCAGTACATTCAGCATTAAGAAATTATCCTTTGCTCCATGACATAGGCCCGCTCAATTACCTGTAATTCCTAGAAAGGTGGATAAAGAATATCCTGTTCATGCAGCCAGGCCTTACTATAATCTGAGCTTCATATGCACTTAGTAGTCATAATGGCTGTTCATTTTAGATCAAAGGCACTCAAGCATATCAGTTCTCTTCCACCTGATAAGGAGTCAAGGAGACTGGACGTGGTAAGGAAGAGAACATTCACTTTAGCTTCCCTAGACCTAAGAATTGCATACCATCAGGTATACATGATAAAATATCACAGCTGCCTTTGAAAAGCAATGGCCTCTCTGGCCAACAAAATGTTGGATGGTTCTGACAAAATATTGGCTCAACAGACCATTGCCAGTGGTCAAGATGCAGGAGAGCACCTGCTCAGATCTGCTTAGAGTGCTTCAGATGTTTAAGGGATTTGCTTCTGATGCCACTATTGGCTATGAGTGAAGAGCCTTCACTCTGATGTTCTGCAATCAGTGAACAATAAACAATTTTTTTTTGACACAAAGGTTTTTATCCTCCCTCAGTGGATCTTGGTGGCTATCAGCCCAGTCCCTCTGCTCATAGGCCATCCCTTATTTATTTCTGGTCTGAGAGCTTGATCACCCATGGTAGAGGGGGAGGGAGAGGGCCATCCCATTCCTGGCAGTCATATCCAGATCACTCTGGAACCAGAGTGGCAGGGTGGACCACTGAAACATGGGCAGGGCTTCACAATGCCCAGACCCCAAGCTTTTTCATTTTTCTCCTGAGTCCCCATGCTGGGGCATAAATGCAGACATGCACACATATGGAGGCACATGCCCTCACCGTTGAAGTCACCCAACTCCCACCCTTCCTGTGCTGCCCTGCAAGCCCACACTGCCAGCAGGCCTCAGCCTGGTGGCAGTCATTTGGTAGGAGCAGCACATCTCCCCTGCCTAGAGAGGAGAGTAGTCTGTTGGACACTTATCCTCTTCCCTCCATTGCCAGCACCCAGCAACCTGAGATTTCTCCCAGTCCTGGTTTGCCAGTGTGGAGGGCAGTAGTGCTACTGCAGAGGTACTGTGTGGGCTAACAATAGACAAACCTTGAAGGTGATACAGTATTTAACTGGAAACCAGTGCAGATCACAGAGCACAGGTGTGATAAGATGAAAAGTGCTTGTACCCGATATCAGCCTGGCTATGGCATTTCACACCAGCTGGAGATAATGCCCCAAACCTCCAGAAAGACCCACATATAGAGTGCCACAGTAGTCAAGTCTGGATGTCATGTAGACATGGACCACAGTGACCAGGTCCTCAAAATGCAGATATTTTTTAGCCGTGCAATGTTTCTAAGTTGGAAAAATCTACAGCAGACAACAGCCAACAACTGACCCTCAAGAGTCAATTTGGTGTACACTATGACCCCCAGATTTGTAGCTTTATACTCAGCTCTGAGGAAGTTGTCTCCCAATTATAGCCTGATTATATAATTTGTCTTCAATGCCATATTCTGAGATCCTGGTGCTATAAGCAACAGTTCTGTTTTACCCAGATGAAGGCTTAGCCAGATGGCAGTAATCATCTCAGACAAATGCTGATTTATTACAATCACCGAGTTACCCTAATCTGGTGGGAATGAGAGGTATATCTGAGTATCATCTTCATAGCAGTTGAAACCCAGATTATACCCAGATTATACTGTATCACTATCTCCCTGGGCAGCATTAACACCATGAACAACACCAGGAACAAATCAAGTCTTGTGGAACAGAGGAAAAAAAGCAGTTGCCCTGAAACAAAATTTTCCAAGTGTTACATGTAGGCCTCTACTAGCCAGGACAAACTCAAACCATCATAGCACTGTAGGGGCAAGTCCCCCATGCATCTCCAGGTGCTCAGTCAAACCTTCCAATGGCTAAATGCCAGTGCTGGCTAAGAATAAGCAGCAACCTAGCCTCTGGAGCACTTGGTCAAGTTTTATTCCTTGAGGTGACCCAGTGCGGAGAACAGAGGGGGCCTATAGCCTCCTGGTCCAACCCCCCCTCCCAGAACCACCACAAGGGAGCCCTATCCATGTTCCCGCCCTTGATCACCTGGGTCACTACGGAGGTGCTAATAGGCCACAGGATCTCTAATTTGCCCACTCGACCCCACCCTCCCCGAATCTCGGGAGATGTTTCTTCTCTCTGGCACCTTAGTGTACTGTATCTCTGTCAATAAAACCATTATATCATGCATTTAGCTCTCTTTGATTGTTTCTCAGCTTTTGGGTAGTACCCCTACAGGGGAACTCTCCCCCCTCTCCCCCCGGTGTCTCCCTCAGCTCGGTGATTTACTGACTCCAATGTCTATTGAATAGTCCGGTCCACGCCAAGGCATTTTCAGGGAGGGGTTGTTATGTTGTTATTGTCAGCCTTCCATGATGTTGATCCCATCTCTGAGTTGTTGTTTTCTGTCTGGGTCTGTTCTGCTGCTATCTCCTGATGCGCACGCACTGGGTCCCACAGTGTGGAAGTGTCCAGGTGGTCTTCTCTCCCATGTTTCTGGGCTCCTGCTCTCTGCCAGGACATATCTGCGACTTGATCTGCCTATTTCTGCATCTGGGACTGAGGCACTGAGATCTACACTGAAGCCAGAAAATGTTCTGCTGCTGCCAAGTCAGGATAGCACTGAAGGCCCTTATTTGTGAGTATTTTTAATTTAGCTTGGTAATCGATGAAAGCCTTAAAGCCCTTTTGCTGTAACTAGCAAACCACTGCTAGTAGCTGTCTGCATTGGGCAAGCAGTTGACGAGCATAATCATGATCAAAAAAGAGCATGACATCCCCCAAAATAATTTATTTTTTAGCCCATGCTAAATGGAGGATGTTTTCCGTGACCCTAAAGTCCAGGAAGGATATGACTACTGCACGGGAAGTGCTTTTGGGTTTCCGGGTCGAGGGATCAAAGAGTGGTGTGCTCTGATTGTGCCCATAGGCTTATCTTTAGGCCAGTCTAGCAGCACTGCTATAAATGACTCCATAAAGGTAAGCATGCTGCCGGACTCTGTGCCCTCCTGTATGCCGTGTATGCAGATATTATTTTGCCTATTGCGATTGTCTATATCTTCTAGACATTGTATTAAAGCTTGTCCCCTTTTGTGCAGATCTAGCAGGGCAGAGTTTATGAACATCTTACATCATGGCGTAGTCCGTAAGGCATTTTTCTAGACTGTCTGTTTTTTTTTTTAGAGTATGTTTATTTTCCAGCTATCTTCTGTAGCTCGGGTTTCCATTCATTCTAAGGTTGCTTGTATTTTTTGAAGGGTGATGCCTAGCTGCTGGAGGTTATTGTACACTCTGGCTTATCTGAGGATTCTAGCTCTGGGTTAGTAGGCCGTGAGGTTGAAGCCGAGTAGGCCGTGATAAATTGTGGGTAATCCAACAAGGTTTTGTTCTGTTTGGTGGCTAATGCTTGCATTTTGTCTTTTGATTTATGTCTGGAGGCCATCCTAAAGATATACCCTTTGTTTTTTGAAGCCGTTAACATTGTTTCAGCTGCAGACGACAGTAGATTGGTTTAGTGGCGCTCGGGAGCTGTCAGCTCAATCTTTCATTTGGGTGGTGCTCTCATTGGAAGTCCCTCCAGGTGGTCAGTCAAACCTGATCATCCATGATGTTAAATGCAGATGACAGATTGAGAAGAATGCCCATAGAGTATACCCCCCCCCATCCCTTGCCAGGAAGAGATCATTCATTACCTTCACCAGGGCAGTCTCAGTGCTGTGTTGAGATCTCTACCCTAACTGAAATTGCTCTTAGATTTCATAATGATATGATCTGCTGACCTTGTCTGTATCTCTCCTGGGTCATGCCTGAAAATGGATGATGCTTGTTGTCCAGTGCACTTACCCAGTAAACAAAAACTAAATAAATAATGAACTGGATGCACCTCCAACTGCAACCAAACTACCTTCTCAATTGTCTTCCCTAGAAAGCAAAAGTTTGGGAAAGGTCTGTAATTAACAAGGATCTGGATTCAGTATATTCAGTACTGGGTGTTTTTTTAATGACTTTTATTTATGACATTTGTTGAATTTCACAGATAGCAACAGGAATAATACATTTTCATTCACTGTTTTCTATATATGGATACTGTTTACCATATCAACTCTTCACTAAAATTGGTGAGCAGTCATCATCCTATACAAATAAGAAAGAAACACCAGTATAAATCCAAGTAAGATGAAAGGATTCCAATATACAGAGCATAGGTTATAATTTACCTGTGTCCTCATGTAGTCCCTACATACACAATAGGTGCAGTACATGTTAACTAAATGGCAATGTAGACATTCACTATTATATGCAGAAAAAACACAGAGTATCAGCCATAAGTTTAAATTATCATAGTAATCATACAAAAATCTAATCCAACTAAACTACATCTGTAGATATTAAAGAAAAGAAAACCCAAGGAAAACAAAAGTCAATATACTGTATGCTGCATTATGGAACTATATGGTAATTTGATTCCAATCCATGCTGTTGGTTTTTAAGGAGACTACCACTGCATTCTTCAATTCAGTCAGAAGAATCCTGGACAATCCTGGCTACCACAGGGAGAAGGGCCTTTGACAGTCTACTAACAGCTGAGTTAGCCAGGTATCCAGGATACAGTAGACAGGTCGCAGTACATATCACCTGAGAAAATCTCATAATCCAAGATTGACTCAAATTACATCACTTCAAGTTTATTAAACATATACAAGCCACAAAGATATATACATATACTGTACATGCATAAATACAACATTGTCATCAAGTTAAAAACAGAAGATAGCTTACTGTATACAAAATACTGATCCTGGCATCAGAATTATTACAGAAGGAACAGTCACAGGTACCGGACATTGCTATTTCAGAGGAATGAGAAGAGTTATTACACATGAAGTACAACTTTTGTGTGAATAATGCTAGTGCAAAATTTACAGCTTTTAAGCCTGGAAAAAAGTTACTAGGCCTTGGCCACCTCACACTCCTTGTCATATTTAAGTATTGAGGAATTACATATGGGCCTAATCCACCCCGTTCTTTCCTCCATAAACGTGGGACATTGAAACAATAAATGCATCGTAGACAACTTTTTATAACTGTAGCAGATACAGTCTCCCAAAGATTGGTTAAATCTCTTGTAGCCAAATAGCAAACTTGTTCCCACCATCAGTTCTAGTCTGAGACAGCATAATGCTTTTCTGTGGTGTTTTTTTCACAATAAAAAAGATAAAATACACTATCAACTTTTTTTTACATTGCGAGTTTGATTTTAATTTGGGAATGATGGAGATTTTGGCAAACTCAGCTTGGTGCTGATTATCATACAGCCTTTGTAAGGCTTCTTTAAGATGGCCATTAGGATTGCATGTTACATTGTGGACCCACAAATCATCCACCCCTGCTTTCATCAGTACATTATACAATGGTGGAAACCAGGATGAAATTTCAGGTTTCCTAAGCCGCTCCAGACAACCTTTTCTTTCTGGGGAGGGTAGACTATCTTCGTCCATTATCACAATTTGTTCCTGTGGTTTAATTTATGAATAAGGCTTAGCAGCTCAGTACTTTTTGAACCCCTGTTTCCAGGTGACTTATTGCTGATGGGGTATCCATAGTCAAGTCCAGGACGGATCTGTAAAATCCATTTCGCAAAATTTCCAAATAAGGACATGTTTGGCCAAGCCCTAAACCTATGCACCATACAATATTTTTTTACTTCTTTTGGTCTCAAGGGTCCTTGTTAGTAACATAATATAATGGCCTGGAAGGTGCACTATCCTTAACTTACCAATATGATACTTTAAGCTCACATCTGCATCAAAATGTATGTCCTGATAACATTTTTTTTTAGTTCTGTAATGGATTGTCTTTATAAACATGTACTGACTCCAGAGAGGTCCTTGTATCCAAAATCTTCATTTCTTCAACATTAAGAGCGAGCAACAACTCATTCAGGTGTGGCATAGTGGCTTCAAGCCCCTCTTTAGACCCCGTAGTGTACTAGATAGGAGATTGCAGTCATCTGCAAACATCAAGAGTTTAACCCAGAAGTTATTCACCGTTGGAGGAAACATACTGTATCTATAGTACATTTTCTAACTCTTCTGGAAGAGTATTAATGTATAGATTGAAAAGCATGGGATCTAAATGACATCCCGGCTTAACACCTTTTTCAATGCCGATGTTATCTGATACAGTCCCCTGGCTTATGACACAAGCTCTGGCCTTGGTATCTGTATGTACAAGTCTGATGCTCTCTAAAAATCCATTCACAGCATAGCAGTGCCTACATGCATGCCATCTTTCCCACTATGGGAGTCACCCTCCACATGGGAGAGTGGGATTCTGATGGCGTATACTCTGTTGAGGAAGAAAGTTACAGATTCCTGGGCATAAAATGGGCAGACTAGGTGGGCCAAATGGTCCTTATCTGACATCAAATTCTATGTTTCCTCACACCTCACTGTGGAAACAACCTCACCACACTTCAGACACACAGGATGTAAAAGTCTCTCTACAGTACAGAAGAGCTCGAATGGTCTTTTTCTCCCCCATTACAGTTAGTCTTAACAGAAAGTATGTCTTCTCCCGGGTGCTTGTCATCTGGTACACTGCATAATAGGCCCTCCAGTGTCCTCCAGTGCATGCAACCTCAGCCAAGTATGCTCTAATCTCTGCCCTTGTGTTCTTTACCACTTAAGCTCACTGTAGTACCATGGGTGAGCTACAGAAATACAGGTGTGCTGTGTACATGCAGAGTGCATGCCACATGCTTAATTGTTCAATGTTTGCATGCAGTTCACATATACAAAGTGATCCTAAGTGAACCAGGTCAAAAAAGCAAATCAGGTTCACATGGTGCAAGCTTGACAACTGCGCAGCAGGTAAGCTGGTATGAACATCTTCTAAAAATTACATCAGGTTTGCAAGTTGCACGTTTGACATGAGTGCAGCAGTTAAGCCAGTGTGAGCCCAATTTAAACATCACATCAGATTCACATGCTGCATGCTGGCCATGTGTGCACCAGCTAAGCTGGTGTAAATCTAATATAAAAAAACACATCTGATCAGTAGCAGGGTACAGAGGGTACAGATGCACCTCCCCAATGTAACTTACTTTCTAGCTGCTGCTGCTGCTGCATTTCACTTTGCTAGAGAAATCTAATGTGTTGATTGTAAGAAACTATTCACTCAAAACTATGTATTAAGTTTACATTTTCAGTCAAAAATTTAATGAAAAGGACAGTATAAAGATTAAAAACATTATAAAAGTTGCATATCAAGTAGTCACACTACTACAGCAACCCCAATGTAAAATCCTGGATCCGCCACTGCATCCGTTTCTAGTTTGTATACTACTGCTAGCAATTACAGTCATTAAAATATATTTTTATTTGAATTCCCATATAAAGTTACATAAACTCATTAATTCTGATCCATTAGCAAGTTGTTTGATGGCTTTTGATTTTTGTCATTAAATTGCCTTTAATTTGTAAGGTATTGTTTGCTTACTGCATTAAATGCTTAGGATATAGCCAGTCAACATCCTCCATTCTAAATGTATGAAGAGAAGCCTCTGTGCTGTGAAGCCTATCCTTTTTGTTTTGGGCCGTGCAAATCCTTTATGCATATTTAGTGCTACAAATGTGTTTCTCCATGACTGTTTCATCTCACTTACTTTCCCTTTGTCATTCTGTATTGGGCATATACACTATGGCCATGCTTAGCACTCTTTGTGCTCAATAGGGTCTTGGAAGCATGCACCATACCTCATATTTTATCACTGAAATGAGGGACATGGACACTTAATGTGAGGGACAATGAGGGACACTAACCCTTAAGATGATAAGGACACATCATGAAACATGGAGATACAGTACCGCAGAACACAGAGGAAACCATTACATTATCACCTGAGAATCAATTTCTACCATTAAGCAGGGGTGCCATTTAGGTAGGGCAGAGGAGGGCAGTTGCCCCCCCCCCACCTCATATTTGTGTCTAAGTTGTTCTTATGGTGTGGCAATAATGCATTTAAATTTGGATTTAATCTTTTGCACAATAAGTACCCACCTAGCCTGTGTGTGCTCATGCTGCAGGTACTCTTCAGACTCAGCTGTGGCTGTATTGTGTTGTCCACTCTCGCCACCTATTAGTGGTAGCACTGTCACATGTGATGTGGATGAGCTCCAGTCAAGAAACAGTGCATGAGTCTTGCAAGTGTGACACTGTCCTTCCTGCCACAGGGTAGACAGACTGCACACTCTAGCCTGGAGGAGTCAGTGGGCACTGAACTCTCAATAGCAGTGTTGTGACAACATGTTTTTGTTGGTCTACTCTTAGTGAGTCTCTGTTTCTCCTGGTAGCAGAAAGAGAGCTAGAAACTAACTCACGACTAGGCTACCTACTTACTATACTAGGCTTGCCTTGCAGTAAAAACAGCACAGACCTCTATGGCAGCAAGATAGGCTTAGCAACAGTGGTGACAGTGGTGTGAGTGGCCTTCATAGGCCTTGATCAGTGCAGTGCAGCAGCAGCCACAGCAGCAACCAAGCAAGAAGCAAGCAACCCAGATTGGGTGGGTTCAGTTGGTAAGGTGACTTAGTTGCAGAACATGTTGAGGACCTTGATGGTTGGTTCTAGCATCCAGCTTCTGAAGGAAGAAGAGATGGTGCACGGACTGAAAACTGGGCTGGTGGCACAGTATGCCAGGCTGCAGGTTCTGGTCATATGGCCGTGTAAGTAGAAGTAAATAATTTTTTATAGGGGGATTGGGGAAGGAGGACAGACTGAAATATTGAAGGGTTTTTCACATTTCTTTACCTTTGGGTGGCTTCATGACCCATAGGGGATGGGTATTGAATGGAATGGAGTCAGGAAGAAATTTTTTTTTCCTTTTTTGGAGTAGTTATTAAACTTTATTCAAGTAACACAGAGATCCAAATGGATTATCATTTCCACCACATGTTGAGTGTCAACTTTTCATGTTGCACCGATACTTTCTTCACTTTATCTTTTTATTAAGATTTCAAGAATAAAATACATTAATATGGTTGAAAGAAAACATCTTCCATGTAGAATGTAAATCACACTGTTATACACAGTAGTATATCAATTTGTAAATATAAAGCATAAGGCATAGTCTGAAGACATTCTAGGAGATAGGCCTACAATGAATCAGCCAGTAAGGATGTGTATTATTTATCTGTCTATAGGCATGGCAATAGCAGAGAGATATAGAAGAGGATAAGTTGAACATATTAAAATGAATACTATGATAGTGGCATAACATGCAACATATGTTAACTCAGCAGCTGATTATAATTTGAGAAGATGAGAATAATCATACTGTATAATTAGGGAATATGAGACAACCATAGATAGATGAAAAACAAAAGGGACATAAAGGGGGAGAAAGCGAGAGAGAGAGATATCAGTACAGTTGTAAACAGGTGTACTACATACAGAATAACAGTAAAAGAAACAATAATTTCCTAATGTTAAGATCTGGGAGTACCAGAAATATTGTTGTAATTAAAATAATCCTGCCAGCATCTGTCATATACAGTGAGTTGGTCAGAAGAGGTGTGGGGCAGCCGGTCCAAAGAGGCATCTTGAGAGAGATTTTGAAGGATGTCTGAGAAAGTTGGCACAGTAGTAGACTTACAGTTCATGATAATGAGACATTTAACAAGTAAAGATAGTATATTCAGCCCCTTAAAATGTGCATGAGATATGGTAGCATTATTTGGGGTAAGGATACCTAGCAAAAGAGTTTGGGATCAAGTGTAATTTGTTGTCCAATCACTCTGGTGGCGAACAGGTGGATTTTGCACCAAAGTTTGTCAATGGGCATGCAGGACCATAAAATGTGAAGTGAGTCACCATTGGGCAAATTGCAACGCCAGCAGTTATTATTATTTAATAGTCCCACATGTTGTAATACAGAGGGGTTCTGAACCATAGATGTACATTTTTATTTTATTAGGGAACTACAAGCATCCATAAATGTGTTATAACAAAGGTGCCAACAGTTACGTCACTGTGTATCAGTAATATTATAATTAAGAAGAGCACTCCATTTACCTTTTGCAGATAAAGACTGTTCCGGCAAGGAAACTCTGATGTCTTTGTAAATAGTGCTATTCCATTTGGCAGACAATTTAACCCACTACGAGATATGTTTATCATATAGGGTATGTTTGTGTATATAACAAGAAAGGTAATTATGAACAGCTTGAAGTTGTAAATACTTCCAGCAATCTTGCTTTGGAAGCCCCCAGTTTAGCTGTAGATCCAAAAAGGATTTTAAATTTAAGGAATTTGGTTTGAAAATATCACCTATTAAAAAAATGCCTGTTTCACCAAGTATGACAGAAAATAGGTTGATTCTCCAAGGAGATTGTTGGGTTACCCCATAAGGGGATGTAGAAAAAAGGAGTTGGATTGGATTTTAAAAACTTATGAATTAGTTTCCAATAAAGAATGGAGGATGAGACAGTGGGATGAGATTTTAACTTTGGGGGAAGGGCATTAGAGATAAAGGCAGTAGAGACCCCACCAGGGTATAATGCAGATTCCATTACGATCCATAATGGGGTTTGCAGTGAGGGTTTGCAAAACCATTTGATGGTTTGCACAGCTTGGAAGGCCCATAAATAGGCTTTAAACCAAGGAAGACCAAACCCTCCCCTACTCCAGTGTGTGCAGAGTTTAATGCAACTGAATCTTGGTATTTTGCTTTCCCATATAAAATTGCCAATTAAGTTGTCAAGTTTGGTTAGAAAAGTAGAAGGCAGAACTAAGAGAATATTGGCAAACAGGTAAAGTACCTTTGGCGAGATGGTCATTTTAACAGCAGCTATTCTCCCCATAAAAGAGAGGTTAAGAAGTTTCCAACTTTCCAGGGTGGTCTTGATATTAGCTAGCTGGGAATGGAAATTTGCTTCCCAAATTTTGTCTATGTTGCAAGTTATTTTTATGCCTAAATATGTAATGCCTTGAGGGCCCAATAAAATTCAAGGGGTAAATTCATGGAAGGTTTCTACTGGTCATTGAGAGGGAGAGTTTCAGAATTGCCATAGTTTAAGGCAAGCCCAGGAATCTCTGTGACTTTGTTGAGTAGTTTAACTAAAGATGGTCCAGCCTCATTTAAGTTCTCAAGCAAGATTAAAAAGTCATCCGAATAGGAAAGGAATGTATATCTGGAGTTGCCAATTGGGATACCTTTAATATTGATAGCCCAATGTAAACTAGCAGTTAAGGATTCCATGGCCAAAATGAACAATGATGGCAATAAGGGGCAACCTTGTCTGTTTCCTCTCTCAAGTTGGAAGGATGAAGAGATTGGAGTTAGTGAGAATTTCTGCAAAAGGCAAGGTGTATTCTAATTTAATCCAGGAACAAAAGTTTGGGGATAAACCAAAATGGGATAGAACTTGATACAAGTATTTCCAATTTAGAGTCAAATGCCTTTTCGATGTCAATAGCAATGGCGGCAGCTGGTGAGTTAAGAAATTTGGCCTTTTGTATTAAGTTGAATAGGGATCGTAGATGATCTGAACAAGTCCTCTTTTTGATAAATCCATCTTGTGAGCAGTGGATTACCTTGGGGAGTAGGGGTTCTAAACGAGATGCTACAAGTTTAACAAATATCTTTCCATCAGTACTGAGTAGGAAAATTGGTCTATAGCTAGCAGGAAGGGGTCTTTATCTTTTTTTTAAATTAAAGTAATGAATGCTTCAGTGAAAATTGGAGGAAGTTTTCCTTTATCCGTGACCTCCAGAAAAATGTTGAAGAGCAAGGGACAGAGAGTATCAGAGAGTATTTTGTAAAAGTCTACAGGGAAACCATCTCCTCATGGAGATTTACCAGATTTTAGAGAGAATAAAGCTTTCTGAATTTCATGGAGGGTGAAGGGCATGTGTAAAATATTCTTATCTAGGGTAGATAAGTGTGGTAGATGCAAGCTGTTTAGGAATTGTTATACGAATTGAGCAGGTGAAGATTTTGAGTTTGAGTATAACTTCTGGTAGAGAGATCTCATGATGAGATTAACAGAGGAATTATGGGTATGGGTTTTACCTTGAGGGTCTTTAAGGCATGTAATGTGCCATTCCATTTGTTGAGATTTGAGTTGATGAGAGAAGTTTCCCACTTTTATCACCATGCTCCCTATATTTATATGTAGGTCTAAACAGGGCCAACTCAGTTTTGCAGGAAATATGTTTGTTTATTTTTGTCCATAACTGTAGAATTTCAAAGTGGAGATGAGAATCAGGATTGGGTTTATTGGTTTTAAAATATAGAGTTTCTTTAGTTTTAAGTGTTTTTTTTTCTAAATCTGCTAGTTGTTGCTCTCTTAATTATTTTCCTGTGGGCTGCATAACTAAGTATTTTCCCATGAACAGTCACTTTTTAAAGCTTCCCAGACATTACACATAGATGTGTCCATAGGGTCATTGAAAGAAAGGAAATCCTGAATCTGAGATTTAACCCAGGGTAAAAAAATCAGGGTCCCCAAGGAGAAGAGGATCAAAGTGCCAGGAAGAAGATTTGAAGGGAGATGGGCCCCACATAATCTGCATCTTAACTGGAGAGTGATCCGAAATGATTAATGGAAGGATAGAAGATTCAATAGTTTTTTCAACAATAGAGGAGGATGCTAACCAATAATCAAGTTGGCCGTATGTTTTATGAAGAGTTGAATAGAAGGTAAAGTTCTGTTCACGAGGGTGGTAAACTCACCATACATCAGATAGGCCAAAATCATTCATTAATAGTGAGAGATCATAGATACTTCTGGGATGAGAGTCTGTAGGTATATCACTTCTGTACATGTGTGCTTCCAATGCCAGGTTGAGATCACCTCCAAGAATTATGGGAATATTGTTCATATCATTTGACAATATTTGTTGGGCCAAGTTTTCGAGAGAATCGGAGTTAGGGACATATACATTAATAAGCATATGGGGACTGGATGGGGTACTTAATATAGCAATTACCCATCTGCCTTCTGTGTGGCTATAGATTTTATAAGGGACCAGTTGAGGTTTTTATGGATCAATATGGCTACTCCTCTGTTTTTTAAGAGAAAGATGATTCGTAGATTTGACCAGCCCAGTCTTTTTTGAGTCTGGTGATGTCCTCTGCAAGTAATTTGGTTTCCTGAAGGAAGGCAATATAAGCTTTGTGTTTTTTAAGTTATGAGAGAATTTGCTTCTGTTTACAGGGAGAATTAAGTCCCTTCACATTCCATGCATATAATAGTAAGTCACTCATAGCATCAGTAAAGGAGATAATGCAGTGTCAGTGGCTCAGCAGGTAGCACACTTGCCTCTGAGTCCAGGAGATCAGAAGGCTGTGGATTCTAGCCCCACACAAGTTACTTGAGCTAATATCCCAATACTGACACAGTAGTGCAGCATGAAGGGGGTGCTGCACTCCTGAGGTGCCGTCTTTCAGATGAGACATTAAACCAAGGTCCCATCTGCCTGTTCTGGTGGTAGTTCAGGTGGATGTTAAAGATCCCATGGCACTTCTCGGAAAGAGTAGGGGAATTTCCCCAGTGCCCTGACCAAATTTCCCCCATTCACAAAAATACCACTAACAGCTTAACCTGGTTCAAGGTCAGTTGGCTTTCATCTGTATCCCCCTCCCCTTATTTGTGCCTGAAAATAGGCAGAATTTTTCTAGTGCACTTACCAGGTCAACAAAAAATAAATAAATAAAAAAAATTTGAGATTAGTGAGGGACTTATAAGAATCAGGCAGAGGGTGTCCCAGAAACAAAAGAGATAGTATTTGTATATTTAGAGTGTGGCAGGATCATACATTTATGCATAATAAGACATGTAGCATATTAAATATATATATATTTCTAAAACTGCATTGCCTAGAGAAGAGATAGAAAACTAACAGTAATATAAACACAGTACAATGGAAGGGGGGGCGCTGCTGAGCACCCAGCATGGCAGCAGCCAGATTTTAATCCTTTCCAGTGATCTAACAATAACCTTGGTTTTTCACTAATAATTCCGACCGGAGAGAATTTTTTAAAGTTGTGGAGTTGATCGGAGCAGCTGGAAACTACATAATGAGCCCTAAGCATGAGAACAAGCTAGCGACGCATAAGCTGGATACCTATCTTTCCTCACTGAAGGACCTAAGAGAAGTTGGAGCCTCAACTAGTGCATAAAGAGAGACTGAGGTCCCGAATCCCCAGATAATGGCCATTCTTCAGAAGATTCAAGTGATTGGGGAGGAGACAAACAGCCATATGGCAGCAGTTGAAGCTTGGTTTGTAGAGCTGGATCAGAAAGTCGAGGCTAATACAACCAGCATTAATGAGACCCATGCTGAGAGCGAGTGGCAGCAAGATCAGAACGCAACATTTGTAAAAGATCTTAACTTTCTCAGGGCAAAGGTTGAGGCCCTAGAGAATGCTCAGAGGCAGCCCAATGTTCAAATTGCCAGATTTCCTCCCAGATTTGCCAACAATACTGAAATTCTTGCAGCGGTCACTAAAATAATATTTTCGGACTTAGCTTTATTACCTGAGGACTCTGGAGTTACAGTACTTAAGGCCTTTGAAATTCCTATGTGTCATTGACCCCAAGACTCTGGTAACTCATGACTGCTTACTGCTATTGTTACTCTTTCGAGCTCCGATGCACGAATTCCCCTACTTCGGGCAGCAAGGCAATGTGGAGCAATTGTACGGGAAGGCAGCAAGGTGGCTTTCTTTACGGATATTTCATCCCAATCGCAGAACAGAAAAAAGTCTCTACAGCTAATTAAGAAAAATCTGCTAGAGAATGGAATTGTGGCTCAACTTCTGTTTCCAGCTCAGCTCCAGGTTCATAACGCTGGTAAGACCCATGTTCTGTCCGACCCAGATGCAGCGGCTGCCTTTGCATCTAAATTAATTGGAGCACAGACAGCTTCGGCTATACAAGAAGGAGATCCTGATTCAGATTCGGACACAAATGACTAAAGTTACTGTTCCCTATTGCAGCCTTCTAGAGGCTTTCTGCTTCTTATACCAGCTGTGTTTTCTGGTGGGGTTGTTGAACCTTCCATAACTGGACTTATCTAGTGAATGGAACTTTGCTTAATATGGACCTTTACCATTTTCCTTTTGTTTTATTCTGTTGCTGCCGTGTTGGTTGTAGTGCATATAATGATGGTTTATATCCTACCTATTAAGGGGTTTATGTTAGTTAGGGGCTTATACCCCACTCAATTTGTGAACTATTAAAAACTCTCCTTAGATTGTTTCTGTTTCCCTAGCTGTCAGCAGGTGTGACTATGGCGGTGGGAGTGCAATGCAACTTAATCGGGCCAAGGTTACCTGGAGTGATTCACACAGATATACTATTCCCCCTTCATAGGGTCTTCCAGCCCTCCATACACATTTTAGCTCCTGTGGGGGGTGGAAATATTGGTACAGATCCTGCAGAATGTAGAATAAGTGAGAGTGTTAGCTCCTACAATATTATTTAGCTTTAACCCTGCTGTACTTTAACTGTTTAGCAGTCCAGTCTTAGCCAGGGGGTTGTTGCTGTTCTTATTACTCTGCATATTTCCTTTATTGTATAGATATGTGCTTGGTGGAGCTGCACTGTTTATAAATACTACTGTATTAATGTAATAGGATGGATATTCTACTGTATCCGTAATCCCAATAAACATACATTTAAAAAAAAAACAGTATGACAGTAGAAAAAACTTCTTGTATGTGCGGGGAGATAAGAGTCAGTAAACTATACTAAGGACTCTCTCACCACACAACTGGGTGCAAATAATAGAAATAGGCCTAGGAGGGCAAACTAGGTGTCAAGAAGCCCAGGATCCTAAGGTCTAAATCTTGTCCACAGCAATAGAAACAGTTATATAATTGGTACTAAAGCAGAAAACTAACTATTCCATACAGAGAGAGAGGCCCAAAATACATAACCTCATCCACAATGAGACAAAGCTTATATAGGAAGAAAAATAAGGGGAAGTTACCAGACCGTATTTATAAGGGCTTGTAGAATCAATGATAATAGGTGTGTCAACCTGTTAGAGAAAGTAATCTGTGTTGCATATATTGTAGACCAGAGTTGCCTAAGAAAAAAGGGGAGATCAGAGGAACTAGATATTCAGACAGAGTTATATGCAAGAGATAAATCTGTAGCAACTGCATTTAACACAACACTCTGCAAAAGTGCCATACAGAGGGTATTATGGTCATAATGAATCAAGATGCTTCAGAGTCGATATTTTAAAAAGAAAATATTAATACAATATTACTACCAATATTCCATAGGCCAAAAGTGGGTAAAAAGATGTAAAAGGGACCCAGCTTTGGAAGTAACTGGGGTCAATAGAGGCTGATATAATTGAGACAAACTTCCCCATACTCAAACATTGCCTACTTAAAATGAGAAATGGAGTAACTGGGTCTAACAGATAGACCATGTAAGCCCCATGGCCAGAAGAGAGACCAGTATCATGGGTTTCCCTATATTTCTAGGCTTCGAGTAAATAGCGTGTGTATAATGGAATATGTCTGGGGGTTCTTTTTTTCGGGGGGGTGCAGAACTTCAACCAGGAAACAATTGGTTAGTAATTGGATGGGTTTAAGCCCAAATCTAATGCACTGCTCCAGGGTATACACAGATGAATCTTATACATTTGAATTTTTCCTGATTTGCATCTCACTTTTCAGTCAAAACAAATAAGTTGTACCTTTTAGAGATGTTACAGACATTCTAGAGCTGTTCTGTGTATTCATGGATAGTTGAGCGGTATGGTATGTACAAACTATTGGAGCCCCACTACAGTAAAGCTTATGCCCCCCCATGAAGCTGACCTCCATATCCCCATGTTCAGGCACATTATGACAAAGAACAAAGGAGAATGCAGGGGTGTGCACCATTGAAATGATCGGGGGTATTTTTTTTTATTACTATTTTATACATTATTGATGGAGAATTGGAGATTAATGAAGGCCACCACTTGACTATCAAGGGTCATGTTAGTAGAAGAGTGGCCTTCATTATTCACCAACTCACCATCATAACCTATAAAATAGTAATAAAAAATAACTCCATTCATTTCAAGGGTGCACGCCCCGGAACTCTGACCCATGGACATCATCTCTTAAAGACTCCTGCCTCTAGCTCCCTAGTACTCAAGTAAGAGACTTTTTACTTATATCTATAGTTAGTGGGTTGTCAGTAGCAGTATGGCTGTACCTGCTACAGTGTGTGTGCATGGGGGTGTACTGGGCATGTGGGTGTGTGTGTCATGTTATTGCTACTTTTGTGTTTGCACCTTAAAGTATGTTTGCGTGGAAGCATTCAAAACTATGGGGAGAAAATAGTAGGAGTACAGGCCAGACAGAAGCAATTAAGAGGTTTTGTGGGTAAGTTTGTGTATTGGGCAAACCCAGATGTGTTTCCACTGGTATGTGTACTACAGTTCAACTGTGAAACTGAGATGAGGAAGAGAGAAAAAAACTGAAAAGCATTACAGTGGCTTCAAGCATGCCGCATGCATGCAGATGTATTCAGATACAGTATGTACTGAAGTATAAGCAAGCCATATGTATGCAGACAGTATGGCTTAGTGGCTAAAGGCACTGAACTGCAAGCCAGGAGACTAGGAGGCATGAAAACCTGGGTTTAAATCTCATCAACCCGCATGTGTGTGTATGGTGTGATCCTGAGCAAGTCACTTAACTTTTGCAGTTATCAGTGACTACTTGCTTATTGCATGCATGCCACATGCATGCAATATTTCCCAATTTAACATAAAAATCATGGTTTCCACACTTGCTTGCTGCATGCATGCCACATGCATGCAATCTGTTCCAATTTAACATTTAAATCATACTTGCAGCTCACATATCACTTGGATAGTTTTATGCTTGCAGCATGAAAACATTTCATATAATTATTTCTGTAATAGGGCTACAGCACGAGACTAATACACAAACAAGAAGGGACACAATGGTGTTCACAGTGTCAAATGGTCCATATTATAGCTCTCCACAGCCACGTCCACACCCACACCCACACCATCTTCTCAGCCAGTCCATGTTTGAAATGTCCAGTACATCTGGGAGCTTATCTGAAGTCAGGCTTCATTAAGAGTGGTATTAAATAATCTCCACAGGAAGGGTAAAATATGCAGAGTGTGGGCCAGACTGGAATTTCACAGCAAAATTATCTGATCAGGCTATAGAGCAATCTCAACATTAGTAATGTTGAGTCCCAGCATGAAGACCCAGTCCAAGATGTTGCCATAGTTATGGTCAGTGGAGAAAAGATATAGCCATGCTTATGGGCAGTGGAAGAAATCAGATGCACAAGGCCCAGAGCAGACATTATGTGGAGGAATGTGTTATCAAACTGCAAATTTCCATCATTGACCCAGACACTGAAGTTCCCCAGCATCAATAAGTTGGAAGATTCCATGCCAAGCCAGAGATGAAGTCTGCATTTTTCTGAAAAAAACCCCCTCATTCCTCAGGAACCAATAGGAGGATGTGTCCTTGTACCAAACTTACCCTGAATGGCCATGCATTCAAATAATGTGGTCTCCACCACTGGAAACATGGTGAACCCTAGCTCAGATCTAAAACAAATACTCACCCCACACACCCTGTTCTCTCTGCTTAGGGTGGTGCATCACGGAGTACCCATCCAAAAAAGGAAGCTTCCACCACTAGGCTGGAATCATCCTTGGGCCACATCTCTGTTATCCACACAAGAGCAGTAAAGGAACTGGTGATAAAATCTCTCACCATAAATGTTTTCTTCCTTAGCAACCTGTCATTACACAGAATCACCTTATGGGGAGGAGAAGGACTACCCGACAGGCTACAACCTCCCTTTCAAGGGATCAGTCAATAGCTAATGAGATAAGATGGGAGAACCCCTACCTGATGCTAAATCCTTGCCAGGGTAGCTCCTGCCCTCAGGCTTCAAAATCTGGTCTCCCCTATCTTTATTCCCCATTTACAACCTCCAACACTACAGCATGTTCAGAGGATAGCAAGGCATCTTGTATCCTCAAATTGAGAAGGGACCTAGGGAAGCTTGAAAAATGGTCTGAGGACTGGCAACTGAAGTTTAATTCAAAAAAGTGTAAACTTATGCACCTGGGACACAGAAACCCTGGGGAAAGCTACAGGATGGGGGGGATTGCTGACAGTCACTAAGGATGAAAGGGACCTGAGGGTTACTATTTCCAAATTACCTGAAAATATCAAAGCAGAGTGCTAAGGCAGCTAGGAGGGCCAGTTGCATGCTGGAGTGCATAGGCAGGGGTATAATAGGAGGGAGGGAGGTAGTAATGCTATTATATAAAACCATGGTCAGGCCTCACTTAGAGTACTGTGTGCAGTTCTGGAGGCCGCACCTTCATAAGGACATTAACAGGCATGAGGCAGTCCAGAGAAGGGTGACTAAAATGGTACAGGGCTGGTAACACAAGACTTTTGAGGAGAGATTAAGTGACCTCAATATGTAGTTGCTGAAGAGAGGAGGGAAAAAGGGGACATGATAGAAACATTCAAGTATCTCAAGGGTATAAACAAGGTGCGGGGGAGAGACATTTTCCGATACAGGAGGAGTACCAGAACAAGGGGGCATGGCATGAAATTGGAAGGTAGGAGGTTAAGAGGGAATATGAGGAAGTTCTTCTTCACAGCGAGGGTAGAGGATGCATGGAATGGTCAGCCACAGGAGGTGGTGGGAGTGAGCACTGTGGATGAATTCAAGCATGCTTGGGAGATGCATAGGGGAACCATAGAGGTATAGCAGGGGAAGGGTTGGAAGCAGTAATCCAGACAAGGAGAAGGAGGAGGGAGAGACTCTAGCTGATGACTTAGTGTCTGTTTGTAAGTGTATTTGAGGTATTTTCTTAGCTGCCATTTCTGTGTGTTTGAATTTGTATTTGAGGTCTGTTCTTCACTACCATTTGGGTGCTTTTCCATTTAGTTTGGACAGGATTGAGAGATTTTGGCAGATACATTTGTGATTATGTGTTTAAAAGTAGGTTGTCTGGCCTTTAAGTGCAGGCATCATATTACAGGGATTAGTGTAATTTGAATGTGAGGTTTTAACTGCCATCTCAGTTGAATCTTCAGTTAGCTGGAGAAGAAGGATGTGGGAGAGACTCTAGCTGGTGACTTGGTGACTGTGTTTGTAAGTGTATTTGAGGTATTTTCTTTGTTGCCATTTGTGTATGTTTGAAATTGTATTTGAGGTCTGTTCTTAACTGCTATTTGGGTGCTTTTCCATTTAGTTTGGGCAAGATTGAGGGTTTCTAGCAGACAAGTTTGTGAGTGGAGTGAGGTGTCACAGCCAGAGGACTCCTTGGCAGATTGGTTTTTGAACGCAGCCTTTGGTGTAGTCCCACCCACACCAGGGCTCACCCTACATTTATTGGGTGGGTCCTATAAGGCCTTGCAACATCCTGCACCCATACAGGAAGTAGCAAAGAGAGGAAGCATAACATAACAGGAAGCGCATCCTCAGGATCACGAGAACAGCTGCACGGGAGTCTGAGCTGGACGTCATTGTCCACCTAGGGACAAATGACTTGGCTCATCATGAGATTAGAGCAGTGCAGAAGGACTTTGTAGAATTGGGGAGGGGCCTAAGACAAGTAGTACACACAGTATCCTTCTCAGAGGTGCTGCCTGTCAATGGCATGAGTGAGGTGAGGGTACTTTGCACCATGCAGTTTAATGAATGGTTGAAAAAATGGTGTGGGGCACAGGGGTTTGGCTTCATTGGGGACTGGGGTTCCACCTGGAAGGACACCAGCCTATACTGGCAGGATGGTCTGCATCTGTCCAGGAAGGGAACAAGACTTTTGAGCAATTGGTTTAAATGCTTCATTGGCAAGCTTTTAAACTAGTCAAGGGGGGAGGCTCTGATAAGCAGCAGGAAAATCCCAGCCTTTCCCTACAAAACAGGGTACTAAATGAGAAAAAGACCGAGGTAGAAAGGTCAGTGGGGGATGCTGCAACAGAAGGTAAAGCCATCAAAAAATGGAGAGCAATGAGTACCAATGCCCATAGTCTGAGTAACAAGCTTCCTAAATTAGTGGCCTTGATGGAGGAGGAACATCTGGATATCGTGGCAGTCACAGAAACATGGTACACACGAAACCATGACTGGGACATAAACATACCAGGATACACTATCTACAGGAGGGACAGGGAGGTAAAGAGGAGGAGGAGTAGCTCTTTACATAGGAAGGAATCAAGCAACAGAACAAAAGGGTAAACAGGGAGGAGAAGAAGCACTGTGGGTAAATTTGGAGACCGCAATGGCACCACAATCTGCACAGGGTTAGATACAGACCTCTCTCAGGGGAGGAAATGGACAAGGAAATGATAGAAAGTATACTTAGAATGGCAGAAAAGAGGGAGATATTGCTGATGGGTGATCTGAATATGCCAGATGTTAACTGGAGTGCAGTTGCAGCAGCCACTTCTAAGAATGGGGTTATTCTAGATGCCCTACAGAGGGCATGCCTAGACAACTAGTATTGGAGCTCACGAGAGGGAGCAATCTAGACCTGGGTCTCAAATGGAGATGAAGAGAGGATCACAGATGTAGAAGTGGGTAGCCATCTGGGAACTAGCGACCATCGAACAGTATGGTTCACAATAAACACAGCAATAGAGTCAAGCCATACAAAGACAAAGGTACTGGATTTTAGGAGGGCTGACTTTGCCAAAATGGGTGAGTGCCTAAGGAATGCACTAGCAAATGGGCAGGAAGGAGGGGTGGAAGAACAATGGGGAATAATAAAAACTGCCATCACAGAGGTAACAAGCCTTTGTGTAAAGCAAATAAAACAAAACGAGGTAAGAAACCACTATGGTTCTCAAAGGAAGTGGCAGTGAAGGTTCAAGAGAAAAAGAAAGCATTCAGGAAGTACAAGGAATCACAGAAGGAACAGGACAGAGAACTGTATCAGTTAAAGCAAAGGAAGCTGGAAGGCAGTCAGAACAGCAAAGGCCCAAACCGAGGAAAGATAGCCAACTCAGTTAAGAAGGGGATAAAACCTTTATAGGGTACATCAGGGAGCGAAGAAGACCAAGGGAGGAATAGTGAGGCTTAATAAAGGGGAGGAGGGTGGGCAGAGGGTGACTGTGAAAAGGCAGAGATACTAAACAAATATTTTTGCTCAGTATTTACAAAGGAAGAGGGAGAGGTACCTAAAACAAACAGTGGAAACACTCTGGATGCAGAAGTTGATACCAGCCCATTTACAGAAGAAAGGGTTCTGAAAGAACTCTTAAAACTGAAGGTGGACAAAGCAATGGGGCCTGATGGGATTCATCCCAGAATTCTAAAAGAACTAAGGGTAGAACTAGTGACACCACTGACTACCCTCTTTAGCAAATCATGGGAGGATGGGGTGGTACCCGAGGACTGGAGGAGGGCAGATGTGATTCCTCTTCACAAAAGTGGGAGCAAGGCAAAAGCAGGAAACTACAGACCTGTTAGTTTAACCTCAGTGGTAGGGAAAATGATGGAATCACTTCTGAAGGAAAGAATTGTTGAGTATCTAGAGCCCAGAGGGGCACAGGACCCTAGGCAGCATGGATTCACAGCGGGAAGGTCACGCCAGACAAATCTGATAGATTTCTTTGACTGGGTGACCAAAGTAGTTGATCAGGAAGGGGCTGTGAACATGGCCTACCTAGACTTTAGCAAGGCATTTGACACAATCTCACAAAAAGATTAATATACAAGTTAGCCAGCCTGGGAGTGGGTCCCAATATGACAGCCTGGGTAAAGAATTGGCTGGAGAATAGGACACAGAGAGTAACAGTAAATGGAGTCCACCTGAAAAAGGGGTTAGTAGGGGTACTGCAGGGTTCAGTATTAGATTGGTCCTCTTCAATGTCTTTATAAGCGACATTGCAGAGGGACTGAAGGAAAGTATGTCTCTTTGCAGATGACACAAAGATCTGCAACAGAGTTGATGCACAAGGTGGGGTGGAAAGGATGAGAAGGGACTTGGCAAGGTTAGAGGAATGGTCAAATGTATGGCAGCTTAGATTCAATGCTAAAAAGTGCAAGGTAATGCACCTGGGAAACAAAAACCAAGGGGAAGAGTACACAATGGGGGGTGAGATACTAACAACAACAAAAATGGAAAGGGACCTGGGGGTAGTCATATCAGATGACCTAAAGGAGGGCAAGCAATGTGAGAGGGCAGCAAAGAGGGCTGGGGATACTGGGATGCATAGGGAGAGGCATCACCAGTAGAAAACAAGAAGTTATTATCCCTCTGTACAGACAGCTGGTGAGACCACATCTGGAGTACTGCGTGCAGTTCTGGAGACCCAATCTCCGCAAAGACATAGACAGGATGGAAGCTGTCCAGAGGAGGGCAACTAAAATGTTGCAGGGTCTGCACCGGAAGACATATGAAGAGAGACTTAAGGAGCTTAATATGTATAGCCTCGAGGAAAGGAGGGAGAGGGGGACATGATAGAAACTTTCAAGTACCTCAAGAGAAACAACAAAGGTCAAGAGGGTAGCATCTTTCAAAAAGAGTGTGCAAGAACAAGGGGTACAATTTGAAGATAGAAGGGGGTGACTCAGAGGTACTTAAGGAAGTATTTTTTCACAGAGAGGGTTATAGGATGTATGGAACGCCTTCCAGAGGAGGTTGTGGAGTCAAAAACAGTGGTGGAATTCAAGCATGCATGGGACAGTCATAAGGCAATTCTAGGGGTTGGGGGTAGGAAGAAGTAGGCTGCTGGTTAACTAGGATCTGCAGCTTATCCATCAGGTAGGGAAATGGGCAGACTGGGTGGGCCAAGCGGTCCTTATCTGCTGTCAAATTCTATGTTTCTATGTTTCTATGTAGAACACAACAGAAATAAAACACATATTTGGGGGATATCAAATAGCCATCTTAAGCAGGCAGTTGATTGAGGAGGAAATCAGACATGATGGGAGTGGTGCAGTGCAGTGTTTGTGGAGCAGCGGTCTTCAGAGAGACATGTGGAGTTAGGGTCACCTAGCAGGGTAGAGAGAGAGAGAGAGAGAGAGAGAGAGAGAGAGGTCAAGTGCCTCCCAGGAAGCGCTACATGGAGGGATGGGAAGCAGATCCAGAGAATAGCTACGGCAATAGCTAGGAGGAAGCATCTGGATGTCATTTTCCACCTGGGGACCAATGACCTGGCCAGGAGAAGTGTGGAGTTAGCCAGAGTCCAGGATGATTTCAGGAAACGTGGGGCTAACCTGAAATGGACAGCTCCATCTCATTCTCGGAGGTGCTACCTGTCCAGGGCACAGGGGAAGTTAGGGCACTCCACATCCATACCTTCAACTCCTGGTTGAAGGATTGGTGTGGAAAGGAGGCTTTTGGCTTCATAGGGGACTGGGGCCTGACCTGGGCAGATGCAGTCTTACATAAGGAAAACGGCCTGCATCTCTCTGAGAAGGGGACCTTGGTGCTTTGTGAGAAGTTTAAATGCTTCAGCTTTGAGCATTTAAACTGGCCAAGGGGGGAGAGACAGAAAGATTAGGAGACTTAGGAACACCCCACTATGGGAACATGCAGGAACATAAGTTGACTACGGGAACAGTGAAAGCAGGCAGGGAGGGACAGGGAGGTGAAGAATGTATAATGAGTGATAGGGGAAGGGAAGAGCACATAGGAAAGGAAACCAGGGTGGGGAAAAGATGCTGGAGAGGGAGAACAAAAGCAGAGGGAGGGCAGACTTTAAAACATGGAAGGTCATGATAACAAATGCCCGTAGCCTAGGAAATAAAGTTTCAGACCTGGAGGCCTTGTTGGCAGATGCAGACGTTGACATAGCAGCAATAACAGAGACATGGTGCTCTGCTAATCATGGCTGGGAAGTCAATGTACATTGTTCAGGAGGGACAGGGAGGGTAAAAAGGGTGGGGGAGTGGCCCTGTACATCACAGATGGTATAAAGGCTACAGAAGTTCAGGGAAGACAGGGGAAGGCCGAGGTAATGTGGGTCACTCTGGAGCCAGAGAATGGATCAGCACTACGCACAGAGGTGATCTACAGACCTCCAGCACAGAGGAAGGAAGTAGACAGGGAACTAGTGGAGAACATACATGACATGGCAGCTAAGGGCGGAATCCTGCTACTGGGGGATTTCAATATGCTGGACATGGATTGGGCCACCCAGATGGCTGTTTCAGCCAGAAGCACAGCCATCCTAGAATCCCTGCAGGGGGTTGGATTCAGGCAACTGGTGCATGAGCCAACCAGGGACAAATCAATTCTGGACCAGGTATTGACCAATGGGTACAGAGTCAAAGAAATACAGGTGGAAGGGCAGCTGGGGTCCAGTGACCACCTCATGGTGTGGTTCAGCATGGAGACATGGACGCAATCAAGCCATACAAGGGCAAGAGTATTAGATTTCAGGAGGGCAGATTTCACTGAAATGGGTAGATGTATACAAGCAGTCCTAGGGAAGGAAGAGGTAGTAGAAGGAATGGAAGAACAGTGGGAGAAACTGAAAGGAGTCATAGCGGGATATAACAAACCAATGTGTTAGGACAGTGACCAAAGGGAAAAAAAGAAGGAAACCACTATGGTTCTCCAAAGAGGTGAGGGACAAAGTCAGGGCTAAAAGGCTGAGTTTCAGGAAATATAAGGGGAGCCAAAGGGAGGAGGACAGAGAGGTGTACCTTTAATGTCTAAGGGAAACAGGGAAGTATGTTAGGAGGGCGAAGGCGCATACAGAAGAGAGCTTAGTACAGTCTGTAAACAAAGGAGATAAGGCATTCTATAGGTATGTCAGTGAAAGAAGAAAAAACGAGGGGGGGGTGTGAGTGTCAAAGGAGAGAAGAGAGAGTGTAAGGAGGGGGATCTGGACAAGCCAGAAATACCGAACAAATAATTCTGCTTAGTATTCACTGAAGGGGGGCGGGTCAAGGACCACAGTTGGGTTGCAGGGGGCAATGGTGAAGGAGAGGTGAGCACTATTCCATTCACAGTAGAGCATTCTGGAAGAACTCACAAAGCTGAAGGTGGTTAAGGCCATGGGGCCAGCTGGCATCCACCCGAGGATATTAAAGGAGCTGCAAAGGGAACTAGCAGCGCCTCAGGCGGTCCTGTTCACAGAGTCACTCAACATGGGTGCTACTCCAGAGGATTGGAGGAGGGCACATGTAGTCCCACTGCACAAAAGCAGCAGTAGAGACGAGGCAGGGAACTACAGGCCAGTCAGCCTCACCTCAGTGTTGGGAAAGATCATGGAGACACCGCTGAAAGAACGGATAGTGGCACATTTGGAATCCAGTGGTGCTCAGGATCTGAGGCAACATGGATACACAGCAGGGAGGTCATGTCAAATGAATCTAATCATTTTTTTTGATTGGGTGACTAGGGAACTTAATCAGGGAGGAGCAGTAGATGTCACCTACCTGGATTTCAGCAAAGCCTTCAATGCCGTACTACACAGAAGGCTGATTAACAAGATGGGTAGTCTGGGCTTGGGAGACAAGGTGGTGAACAGGGTTAGGAACTAGTTAACAGACAGGAGACAGATGGTGGTGGTAAATGGGATACAATCTGTGGAGAGGGGGTGACCAGTGGGGTACCACAGAGAGCAATACCAGGACCAGTCCTGTTCAATGTCTTCGTTAGTGACATTGCAGGGGGGCTGGAAGGAAAGGTCTGCCTGTTTGCAGATGACACCAAGATCAACAAACAGGGTGGATACTCCAGAAGGGGTGCATAAAATGAGGGACCTGGAGAAGCTTGAAAGATGGTCTAAGATGCGGCAACTAAGGTTCAATTTAAAGAAGTGCAAAATAATGCACCTGGGTATAGTGAACCCTGGGGGACAGCTACAGGTTGGTGGTGCAGAGGAGCTGATTGTCACCAAAGAGGAAAGGGACCTGGGGTCATCATTTCTGATGACCTTAAGGTATCAAAGCAGCGTACAAAGGCAGCAGGGAGGGTCAGTGGCATGTTGGAGTGCATAGGCAAGGGCATCACTAGCAGAAATCGGGAGGTGGTGATGCCATTGTACAAAACACTGGTAAGGCCTCACCTGGAGTGCTGTGTGCAGTTCTAGAGGCCATACCTTCGTAAGGACATAGATAAGGTGGAGACTCTCCAGAGAAGGGCAACAAAGATGGTGCAAGGCTTTTACCACAAAACATATGAGGAGAGACTAAGGGATCTCAATATGCACTTACTGGAGGAGACAGTGGGGGGCATGGCTGAAACTTTCAAGAACCTCAAGGGCATAAACAAGGTGCAGGTGGGGGAGCTTTTCCAATGTAGAAAAGTACTAGAACAAGGAGGCACAATATGAAATTGGAAGTGGGTAGATTATGAGGTAATGTGAGGAAGATTTTCTACGCAGAAAGGGTAGTCGACACATGGAATAGCCTGCCACAGGAGGTATTGGGGGCAAGTACAGTGGAGGATTTTAAGCATGCTTGGGACAGGCACAAGGGAAACCTTAGAGGGGAGGGAGTGGTGAAAAGCCATTGATCACATTGGGTCAGTGGCCACATACAATGTATAAGGCCTACGGGTAGACTGGATGGGCCTAGTGGTCCTTATCTGCTGACAATTTCTGTTTCTATGTTTCTAAGGGCTTACAGGCAGACTAGATGGGCAAGGCAGTCCTTATCTGCCAACAATTTCTATGTTTCTATCCGAAATGTTTGTACACTGTATTTGGAAGCTATGGCCTCTACAGGGGATGTACTGTAGCTGATGGAGGTGATCGGCCACGTAGGACAGCCTAGCATAACTTTCTCTTCTTGCCACATCCTGAGATATATTCCCATACCCATTTGCAATACTAAATCCCAAACATTCAAAACAAAGTTAACACCCCCACCCTGTTAGTGATATAACCCTCCCCCATACACCAGGAAAACCATGACACGTACAGATCACTTATACACTCAATACATCAAAGCTAAAATCATATACATCATCCTTACTCATTGAAAATAAAACTCCCAAACTACACATTTGTCCACCCACCCCCCAAAAAGGGAATTAACAATAAAAAATAAATGGTATGCAGTCAGATTGAGATCTGTGCAGGTGAACTGATCCATAACACAGTAGTGAGAATATTGTACAGAGTCTGAGAATGATGAAGAAAGATTTAGAGTCCAAAAACTCTCCAAGGTCAAATGGCTTGTTCAGCAGAGGAATAATCCCTGGTCAATCACAAATGCATGGCCAAAATGCCCAGTACTGCAAATGAGGGGCTGGAATCCACAAATTAAAAGGCTCATCAGAAACAACCAAAAGCAAGCATAAAAGCACAGGGAATCTACAGTATATTTAGAGAAGGCTGTATGTGCTGCACTGACAGAAGTACTGCATGGAAGCTAATGCATAGCCAGCTAGGGACAATATTCATACAGTTAATGCACTCTGTCCAGAGCAAGCCAAGTGAGTGCATATGGGGCTGGGCTGGCACAGATCATAGTGACTATGTGCTGTGCTGACTCAGGCCCCAACCGAATATGGCCCACAGGAGTCCAATGGAGATAGTGGGGCTCAAATGGAATAAAGCTAGGACAACTGTGGGCCATATTCAGCTCTAACATGATAATGAGTCCATTAGGCATGCAATGATCTACAGGCCATTTGCAAGCCATGTGATCATTAGCATGTGTGAACTGGATTTCACTCCACCTCTGAGCACCCCACCTGTCATTCATTGCAAAGGTCCTTATAGTCTAGAGGACATCCCACCCCATGATCGCCCATCTTCTAAATCCCTGCAAAGGCCCTAGTACTCTAGTGGACCCTCTACTCCATGATCACTGGTCCTGTAATTGGTTTAAGTCCCTTGTCCCCCTGAATGTGCACCTACTTCCTCGTCTGGCCTGCCTGCTCCAGACCCTCAACCCTGCACCACTCCTAACCTCAGACACCATTGCCAAAATATGGCATTTGAGCTGGTGACTAGGGTTGCCACCTTTGGATGAGATGAAAACTGAATACTAAACCACACCCCAAAACTCCACCCCTACCCCCGCCCCTTTTATGACTAATGAGGGCATCGCTTGGACTCTGATTCACTTGATTTATTCAGAATTGCTGCTGATATAACATTGTGTATAACTTCTTTATATTACATCATGATTATTATTTTTGGATTGTTTGATTTAGATTTAAATATTTTAAATTTCAGTGTGTGTTAATATTTGGTGGGGTTAGAGAGGGGGTTCAGGGGACTTTCCATCCTGTGTACACAGTTTAGCTGACAAATCGAGTGACTATAAGGACACCTCTGACAACCGACTATTTTGTATCAGGTGGCCTTTTCTGGTAAAACCTTTTCAATAAATAAACTACACCAGTAATGGTGAATGAAATATAATTACAAATATCATCTGCCATTTTAAGATGTGCTACTGTCCCTTCCATTGCTCCTACTCTAAAGTTATTTGTAATGTTAGAGAAGTTTTTAAAAGTGGTAGGAACTATTCTGTGCTGTTAAATACCCTATTTTGTCCACGTCAGTCATACATAGTAGATAGCATGATATGTGATATGTAGCATGGAGGCAGTATAGCACAGTGGTTTAAGGGTCTGAGCTACAATTCTGGAGACCAGAGTTTGAATCCTACAGCCCAGACTTGCATACTGTGTGACCCTACACACATCCCTTAATTCCCTTGTGCTACCAGGTTGCACCTGTAAACATGCTTTAGCTTAGTGTGTCTCTTCTATTAAAAATAAATTATACTGTTCTGAGAAATTTTTGATAAATTGCCTAAATCTGCAGTGCCATTAAATCTAGATTGTGTTCCTGTCATCTCATCAGCTACTGCTCTCTCTCTCTTCCTTTTCTCATTTCTGTGACTTAGCATGACATTAGCCACACTATTCTGTGCTGTTCATCTGAGAGGCCTGGAATGGTCTTCCTGGAATATCCAGGTAGTATGAAAATTAACAGCAATAACTACTGAGGAGAGAGAGGTGTAGTAGTGCCTGAAATTAAATAAAATATGAGATTATTAATTTAACAACAAAAGGGGTAACAAATATTAAAATATAGGAAAGACCCTAAAAGAAAAAATGGCGAGCATTTAAAGGTATGAAAGTATTCCTTATCACAGCAGTCAATTATCATGCTCACCATGCAGCCTGGAAAGGATTAGGTTGATTTGCTGCTAATGGTTTTAATAGCCCTACTTTACACCTCTCAGACTGACTGGTATACAAACAAAGGTCTCTGCATGACATCAGAATGTGTTTGAAATCTGGAATGTGTAGTACGGTACGGGCTGCACGCCCATTGGCTTGCGCTGTGGACCAATGGACGACAGGCCCTCACTTACGGTGTCAGTCGGTGGGGCAGGGGCGGTGGTGGGTGCTGGCCCGCTGCTGACTGGGGTAGGGCAGTGGGGATCAGAGGGCGGGTGGGGGAGGTGGCTCACTGACCACCAGGGATATTGGATTCCTTTTATTAGACATATGCCCGCGATCGGCTGAGAGTGGTCCACTGACCACCAGGGATATTGGATTCTTTTATTATACACATGCCCAACATCGGCTGAGAGCAGTCCACTGGACCACCAGGGATATTGGAAACTTTCTGTCTTACATGTCCGCGATTGGCCAGGGGCACATTGCCACACTGCTGGGGACGTCGGTCCCCGACGGCTGCTGCCTGGCAGGCACCAGGTGCAAGTCACTGGGGATCAGCGCACCTGCATGCAAATGGAGCCATAATGACATGCAAATGGCTCCATTTGCGCCTTGCATACATTATGGCCCCATTTGCATGTGTACTTTTGAATATCATGGTTGCTGCGCATAGCGAAACAGAACTTGCGCTAGCCATCCCCCCTGCTCCACTCTGGCCACTTGCACTGGCACAGTGCCACTGCGCCATATGCAATGTGGGTGGACAGGGTGCGATATTCAACGATGCTGTGCCTTGGAGCAGCTTCGTTGAATATCGCCCAGTCAACGTCCTGCGCAGCCGAGTTGCGCTGTGCCTAGGCTTGCGCCACAGCCTGGCACAGTTTGAATACCTGGCCCTGTATCTATATATGTAATATATGGATCATCAAAATAATACCACTGAAAACGATTCAAAAAAATCCTTGTAATACATAGCAGCTCCCCATAATACAACACTCCACTCCAAATAATACTGCACTTCACTCCCAATAATACTATCATTCCGATGAACGATAGTACTATCACTCAAATCTCACAGCACATGTGCCAGTCTACCTGCCACACAGACCCAGTTGCCAAGGTGCAACATTTCTTCTTGCACAGTCGAAGTGACAGCGTGCATTTTTATTGGCAGCTTTCCTCTGTGAGGAGTGGGCAGAGCAACTTGTAAAACATGGTGGCTGTTTACCCTTGCTTAGTAGATGGTCAGACGTGCTTTTTGCTTTTTTTTTTAATCACCTGCTCCATCCTCCATTCACTGAAGGATGCCAAAAATGAAAGGTAGGACTTACTGCCTCACAAAAGAAAATGGCAAATTAAAATCAACAGATTCACGAGGTGGCGGGAAGAGCACGCGAGTGAGCGATGGAGAAAGCCTTCGGCCGGTCAGCACAGCACACAGTCAGAATCCCCACACAAAAAGACACAGAATTTGGTAAACAGATCCATATATTACAAAAAGTTAAATATAGATGAGGGTAGATTATGGCAGTAAGATTGACTGAGGTTTTGGGACTTTGGAAACCTCGAGCTTCACTCTCAAGGTTCCAAGTCCCCAAAACCTCTTGATGGTATTACTGCCTTGTAATACACCCTCATCTATCTATTATTCTATTTATATATATATCTCTCTCGCTCTATAGATATAGATATACTGTATATGGTGAGATAGTGCCCCTATTTAAATCTCAAATTTCAAACATTAATATCTTTGGCTCTTGTTTAGGAGGCAAAGTCTTGATGTGTGGAAATGTTTGTGACGGCAGCTTCTGTAGTTTCTGAGATACATATGTGCCATTTTAAGAAATAAAATCATTTTTTTCCTATACTTAACTGTTGGGTTTTTTTTGCTGTTATCTACAGCCTACATGGAAAGGAATTGTTGCCCCAAACTTCCAGGGGACATAAGTGATGTCCTATGGTAGAGTGCCTTTGACACATCTGGTGAACAAATATATTTATTTATTTTATTTATTTAGTTATTTATTCAATCTCAGATTACAAAGTACCTTAGAGTGCCAAGCAGCTCATTAACAAAGGTTCCACGTCAATGGGGGAGGGACTACAATCAGGCAAAGGAAGAGCAAACATATTATGTTACAACATACATAGTGAATTCATAATACAGTGATGATATACAGAGATAAAATAAAGGGGAAAGGAAGCAGTCAGGAATTAGGTAGGGAGGAGAGAATTAGGAAAGGGGGAATAGGGAAGGTAGCAGTGCTTTATTTGGATAGAGTAGGAAGTCAGCAGCCAGGAGCTTTGTCAGTGTTGATAGGAAGGGAAGGCGGGAGGTTGGAGAAAGAGGGTAGAAGTAGAAGGTTGAAGAAGGAGGTAGTGGGAGGAGCAAGGGCTGGTGGAAAGTGGTAGCCAAGGGGCCTAATAAGTGCAGTGAGGTGTGATCGGGGGGAGAGGAGCAAGGGAGAGGTGGAAGTATTGCAGTAGTAGGATTAGGTGTTACAATTGCAGGTGCTTTCAGTTATGAGATGCTGGTGGAGCATTTGCTTAAACTGAGCAAGTTTAGGTAGCGTAGCTAAGTCACTGCACAGGTCATTAAACTAAAGTGGGGCTCTGTAAAGAAAGGATAGTTGGTACTGAGCAGTCTGACAACATGGGACAAGAAGGTGGTCTGATTCTGAGGTGCGAGTATGTTGGGTCTTGAGGGATTTGTTGACAGGCAACCAATGCCCAGCGGCAATAATACAAGAAGTACCTTTTAGTAAGAAGGCATGTTTGGTATTTGATCCTACCACTGAGCTAAAGCCATCCAGATTGAGTGTATAGCTCACATATGTGGATGAGACAAGCAGCACCAGTGATTAGTCTGCAGGCTTTGTTCAGAGCAACAGTAAGTCTTCTGAATGATGTGGTTGATGCAGCTCCATATATGACTAAGCCATAATCAAGGACCGACAGAACCAAACTGTAGACTGCAAGCTTCAGAGCTTCTGGAGTCAGACTCCATCTGTATCTATAGAGGAGCCTAATTCTGGTACTAACATTCCTAGCAACATTATCTATGTGAGGCACATAGGTGAGGTGACTATCCAGGGTTACACCTAGGTACTTGAAGTACTGAATTTGTTCAAGAGAGGCTCCTAGGTTATTTGTAACTGTGCATGGGTGTAAAAGAGTTCCAGCATTATAAGGCTTTAAATGTTAGTGTTTTCTGATTTGCGCATGCACAGTAGGGGGTTTTGAGATAACGTTTTGTGGCAACAGTAATTTGGATGCTGCAAATGCCTGGTTTGCTTTCATGCCATTTGTGTGGCATGGCATCAGATATGTTTTTTTGTGCCTTGCTAACTGCCATCTTCTTGATTATTTCCATGAACTGACAAGCATAGAAAATAAATATAAATGCTGCAATTTTAAAAAACAAACATCGGAACCTAGCTAAATGGGACCTGTTTAGCTAAATTATAATGTTTATTTTTCAACATTGTGCCCAGTAATATGTTTTCTGGGCACCCAAAATCCCAGGTGTCCAGTTAATCGAGAGGGGCGCTTCCCCTTTCTTGACGTCTTTAGCCATAGCAAAAGTCGTGCAGCTAGTTGCTGTGAGCCACATTTTTCCCTGTTGTCTAGTGGTACCCCCACTCACCAATTGCTATCTCACTAATTATTTTTTTCATCCCAGGTGTCTAATGGAATCCCTCACCCTCCAGTCATCATCCCCCTATATGTTGATTTGTCCACCCCCATTGTTGGATGCCCCCTGGACCCTTGTTTTATCACAGTGCCAACATCAGGGGCCCAGTCCCCATCTCAGCATCCCCCTCTGCAGTGTGGTACACTGGGGATCCCACTCCCAGTGTCTGGGTAAAAAATTTTTTCCCTACAAAAGAAAACCTTTGAATGACATCTTTTCATTTTTAAAACCCTGAAATAAAGAAAGCCATCCCTCGTCATCCCCTTCCCCCATCCCAACCCTCTCACTGAGCACCCACCAATCCACATCCCTCCTTACCCTATACTTACCACCAGAGGTCAAACACTGTCATTTTCTGAGGACTGAGACACATCTGCGATCATCAAAGCTGAACTGCGAACTGATGAGTGTGTTTTGAACTTATGTTCATAACTTTGGCATTTTAAAGCAGCAGTGCAAGATAAAAAAATATATGCTTTTTCAACAGTTAATTCCCTGTGCTCTGTTGAGCATTTACCTGGTAACCTTTCTCTCCGGCATTGTACTATCACCCTGCAATTTGCTCAGTTGTCCTTTATTTTTGTCTACATTTCTTCTACTTGCCATGTTGAAAGCAGAAATACTAGAAAGGCGGCCGAGGCAGCCACCATATTTACTGTGGCACTACAAAACTGAAAACTGATCACTTCCTGGTTATCTAGTACTGCTGCTTTAAGGTATTTTTTCACCAAATTTTCAACATGGCCTTTTTCGGACACCACCTCATGAACACTGCCACTGCCATCTTGTCAGGCACAGAAGGTGATTTTGTGGTGGCTGTGTGAAATCAGTTTTTGGAGCCAAATAATGACATTTTACCACCAGTATTCATGAGATGGGGTCCCAAAAAGGCCATGTTGAACATTTCGTGAAAATAATTCCTAAAAATGCTGGAGTTATGCGTGTTTGTTGAAATGTTTCTAAGCATGTGCATAACTTTGGTAATTTTAAATATTTTGACCCCAAATTTTCTACATGGCCATTTTTTAACAAAACCTAATGGCCAGTACAAGTGTCATTTTTCACATCCTGTCCAAAGCATGTTTTCACACATGTGGTGGAGAATGGAGTTTTGGCACAGATTTGGATATTTTCACCTATAGGGTTTACGGGGTTTATGAGGTGAGATCATAAGAATACTATGTTGAAAATTTGGAATCAAAATGTGAAAACATTCCAAAGTTATGATCATTAATTGTGATTTCACTACACCTGCTCACAACTTTGGAAATTTTAAATAATTTGAACCCAGATTGTCAACATAGCCCTTCTTATTACCCCACCTCATGCATGTCATAGCTGTCATTTTTCAAAATCTGTCCAAAATATGTTTTCACACCTGTGCATGGAATGGCATTGCATGGAAACATAGATTTTGATGGCAGATAAGAACCACCTGTCCCACCTAGTCTGCTCATTTCCCTACCTACTTAACTCCCAATTCTAAATGACCAGCAGCTTACCTTCTCTTTCTTACCACAAGGGTTGCCTTCTGTCTATCCCATGCATTCTTGAACTCATCAATCATTTTAGCCTGTACAACCTCCCTTGGGAGGCTGTTCCATGCATCCACCACCATTTCTGTGAAACATTACTTCCTCACATTTCCCCTGAGTCTCTCCCCCACCTCATATTGTGACCCCCTTGTTCTTGCATATCTCTGATTTTAAAAGATGTTGCCCTCCTGAACCTTGTTGATTCCCCTGAAGTACTTGAATGTCTTTATCATAGCCCACCTCTCCCTTCTTTCTTCCAGGCTATACATATTGAGTTCTTTCAGTCTTTCGTCATATGTTTTCTGGTTCAATCCTTTCACCATTTTTGTTGACCTTCTCTAGACCACCTCTATTCTGACAATATCCTTCTGGAGATGTGGTCTCTAGAACTGAACACAATACTCCAGATGTGTCCTAACCAATTGTTTGTACGGTGACATCACCACCTCCTGTTTTCTACTGGTGATGTCCCTCCCTATGCACCCCAGCATCCCACCAGCCCTCCCCACTGCCTTATCACATTGCTTGGCCAGCTTCAGGTCATTTGTTATGTTTACCCCCAGGTCCCATTCCAGTTTTGTTGTTGTTAGTATCTCTCCCCCCCCCCCCCATTTTGTATTCCTCTCCAGGATGCATGTGGCTATGTGCATCACTTTGCACTTTTTTGCATTGAACTGAAGCTGCCACTCTCTTGACCACTCCTCCAATTTGCCTAGGTCTCTTCTCATTTTATCCACACTGTCTGGAGTGTCTATACTATTGCAGATCTTGGTGTCATCCGCAAAGAGGCATGCCTTCCCTACCAATGCTACAAATGAAGACATTGAAGAGGACCAGCCCCAGAACTAAACCCTTTGGCACACCACTGGTCATCTCCCTCTCCCTCTCCTGGGACTGAATTCCATTCACCACCTCCCTCTGTATCCTGTTGCTCAGCCAATTTCTGACCTATTGTACCATCTTGGGGCCTACTCTCAGACTATGCAGCTTGTTTACCAGCCTCCTGTGTGGAAAGGTGTCAAATGCAGTATTCCAGCTGCAGTTGCGCAGAATCATGTTACAGTGGGGATTAAAACATTTTCTGTCTTAGGCACATGAGCTGGGGTAATAAGATGGCTGTGCTGACATTTAGGTCACTGTTGTCCTGCACTTCCACAGCTACATACATATATCCATTTATGGAGGGATGGGAGTGCAGGATCCAAAGGACCCTGCACTCCCACAGTAAATTAAGGATATAATTACTCTATCTCAAAAAGTAAGGATATAAATAGAAAAAAACTGTGTTAATGCTTTAGTCTGGGTTTAAGCCACTAATGTAGGGAAATGTGGCACCCCCCACCCTGCACACATCAACAGGAATTGTGGGTGCACCTTGGGGTTGTCAGCTCTAATGCTCACCCCCATTCTTCTATACTGTACCCATCTCATCTTATTTAGTTATGGAATGGGCTGAATGTTAGAGCTGATGACCCCAAGGCACAACCACAATGCCTGTTGGTGTGTGCATGGGTTGGGGTGGGGTGTTAGGGTTGGAAACCCTAATGCCACATTTCCCTACTATTGTGGCTTTAACCCTAACTAGAGCATTAACACATTTTTTTGAAATTTATAGAGATACAGACAGACAGCTAGACAAATAGCTAGATAGATAGATAGATAGATAGATAGATAGACAGACAGACAGATATATAGATGGACCGATAGACAGACAGATAGACATACATATCTACACTTAGTCCAAAGACTTACAAATAATCTGATAGGTTTAAATCATAGTTGAGTCCATTCAGAAGAATCACCTATAATTTAAAAATCCAAAAGGACTCTCTTGGAGTAGAAACTTTAGCATGTCACCTCCACCCCCCACCTAATGGGGGGACAAATCTATTCAATGATCCCAAACAGCAACAGTTTACTATCCATATCATGGTGGCTTACAAAATGGGACCCAACTAAGGAGCTATTCTTACCATTCTTTATGTCTTGGAGGTGGTCCAAAATCCCTAATTCATCCTGCCCACATAGATTTTGGGACATGGGCAACATAGCAAGACATAAACAACACAGTTCATAAAGCATCTAGTTAACTGTTTAGTTTGTGCTCTAATGCCCAATGTGGGATGCTGGAACCGCACCCCCCCCCCAACCCGGGCATGTGTACAGATTGTACATTTCCCACAATTGTACATGCATTTTGATTCTTCTGGTAACCATCCCAAATGTTTCGCTTGTTCAGAATTAAAGTGTCTGGGAGACAGCAAGCTTTGAAGATTTCTGACCTTACTGAATGCAGCATGTGGCTTCTCTGTGAACACCTATGTTACATTATACCCACCTAACACATGCCAATTACAAAGTATGACATCCTCAATTTTGGGTGCCATTTTATTGCACTCCAAAATTAGTGTAAATGGCTGGAAGATCCTATTGTCCCTCTTTTTGGTCTGGAGTAATTCACCTCTCTCCTTGCCTCAAGCCTTGTTAAGGGCTTCCTCCAAGGCCTTACTTTTATAACCCCTTACCAACAAATGACTGTTCACCTCTTGGACTTGTGTCTCAAAATTTGGTCCTGAAAGCAATTATGTTTTAACTGTTAACACTGTCCATATGGGATACTCCATGCAGTGAGTGGTGGCAAGCTCTAGAAGTATACAAAATGGTGTTGCCCGTTATAAGTTTCCAAAGACAATAGAATCATATTTCTGAACCCTGAACAAACAGTTTTAGGCCAGAAACTCATCTTCTCTATTCTGTACTGTATGTGTGAATGACATATTAAAGTTGCTACTATTGATGTATTTCATGAATAGACATGCTTCCTTCAGTGTGCCCCCAGATCACTAGTACATTATCAATGTGCCTGCACCAGTGCACCAACTTTTATGAAAAAATATTAATAGAATCATCAAAAGTTAACTAATGTTTCCAATAACCTAAAAATAAAATTTGCATATGAATGGTCTACTAAAGCCTCCATGGCTGTGCCAGTTTTTCACAAATAATTTTTTTTTTGTCAAAAACAACATAATTATAATAAAATCAGCAGCCTATAACACACATTTAGTCGAAGGTGTACTGATACAGGTGCAATGGTCAGAAGGAATTGTAAGGCCTCAAAACCCTATTTATGGGGCATGCAAGTGCATGATGAGGACACATCTATCCCCAGCCACATGTAATGGGGTTCCCATTTACACTCCTAAGCTTTTTTAGTAGGTCCCCACTATGTCTTGTGTGAGATTCAGTGATGCAACAATCAGTTGCAAAAAGTGATCCAAAAACTGAGATAATTTCTTAGACAATGAACCAGCACCAGAAATAATGGGGCCCCCTGACAGATTTTCTATTTTTATGGATTTTTGGAATATAACATAAGAAAGGAACCCATGGGATTTCCACCTTCAGACACTTCAATTGTTGCCTGGAAACTCCCTCTTGAGCCATAGCACAGTCCAACATGCAAAACAATTGAAGCTGTCTTGTGGCATTATAATTATTATTTTTTTTAATTATGTATTTTTATCTATGAATAATCTAAGGTTTTTTTCAAATAGCTTTTCTGAGGAGAACCACATTGCCTCATTTGTCTGAGTTATGAAGCATAGAAATGTAAAAAAGTTGAACAGCAGATATAAAATGCAAGACCCACCCAGTCTGCCCATTTTTTTCTACCTTACGAATGTGCCATGGGTCTTTATGGATCACTAAGGCCATTAAGGAATGCACCTTCCTTTCACTGGGCGTCAAATTATGATGCCCCAGATTTGAATTGCTCTTCTCATCAACTGATTCACTTCACTGTGGACCAAGTTTTGGATGATGGCAAGCACTAGGTCCTGTGGTTCTGGACAAAAAATGGACCATGTTCTAAACTGTGTATTACTACAGTCAAAATTGAATTCTCTTTTATTCAGAACATTCAGTTCTGAGTAATTTTGGTCTGACACTGGTTAGTGGGGCTCCTGAAATGAAACATCACAGTCAAATTGATGTTCCCCACTTATTAAAATGAATTTTTATGTCTAAAAAGCAACCCTGGTGAAAGTCGAGTTCCCCTGCAATACATTCATTCACATTCAGAGACAGATTTTCATTACTGCTGCTAGCACGAAATTCACTAGTCTCAATTCTGGATGGCAAAGGATGGAACATCACTATTGGTTCATCAGGATTCACAGAACTTAACAATAATGTCATTGTCCAGCACTGGAACATTAGATGCCATCAGGTCTTCAGTTCGTACATTTAGTCCTACTCTCATTAGTATATACAGTCTCAATTAATATGCTCAGTTCCTCCCTTAAAACTTGTTCAAACTCCATCATTAAAAAAGCATGCTTCTGCTTTTGTGGAAATATTTGAGATTTATTTTCTGGAAAATTTTATAAAGTTCTGTGTGGAGAAAATAGTTATTGTAGGAGATAGTATGAAGCTAAACCTTTTCTTGAAAACTAACTCCTATGCATTGCCTGAGCAAATAACAGTTACATTAACTATTTATTTGCCTTCGGTTTTTCAGTTGCACTCCACTTTTGGCCTTTTGTGTTTTTGACCACCTCATTTGCACCTCCTAGTTTTCCTTTTTGTTTTAATTTTTTTTTTTCTCCTTGTGTTGCTGTTGTATATGCACTGGATCTAAAAGAAATGATGGGCCTTCTGAAATTTCAGCTGAGGTGTCTCAACTGCCAGAAGTTTCTCAGTGTCAGAATTAGAACTGACCACAAGTCTCTTCCTTAAAGGCCTGCCTCTATTAGCATTACTTTGCTTTCTGCATTTTGAGCATGATCTGGAAAGATTGTGGCCTCTACTCATTGACCTAGTGGGACATTTCCACCCAGTGACCTGTCTCTCTAGATAATCTTTTTTGTCTCTTAAGGCTTTATTTGTCTCATGGTCAGCAATCCCTTTTTCATGCTTTTTATACTAAATGTTTTGTCTTTATTAGCAAATTCCAGATTTTCTTTATATTTACTCAGTTTAAATTGTATTCCTTCAACTTCCTCCTGTACTTTCTTATCATTATAATGGTTTTATTTTGATAAACATCTTAATAAATTTAATCAAGCACTCAAACAGAGCCTCTTCCCAATCATTCTTGTGATTAAAATGCTTCATTACTACTGCTGGCTGCTTGTCAATGTGAAGTCCTTAACCTGTGTAATATAGTTTTCAAGGTTGTTAATGTTATGCCACAAGTTGATTCACTTTCTAGTTCTGTTTACAAGGAAATGAAAAGGGTTTTAAGAATACTACTGTCTTGATTAGAAGTACATGTAACATCAGAGGTACAGTACATGCAGTCACAGATTCAATACACTGTATCCATTCTGCTGCCACTTCAGCTACACTATTGAACACAGATCTGTTGTAGTCCTCTTCTCACCCAGCCAAGTTCCCACCTGATGCATTAGCTGGTTGCAGCCTCTGCTCACTCATTATATTCATACCGTTAACACCCCATGAATATGCACGCAGACCTGGTGGGTGCAGATTTGAGTGGAATTAACTACAAAACTTGAGTGGAAAAAACAAACCAATGTTGTACCTTGTGAGGGGGACTGATGTAGGTCAGTAGTTCATCGAGTCTAAATGTACCTGCTGACACAAAATTAGAACACTGAACACTGGAGCAACACAATGTATGTGGCCAAGGTAAACAATACATAAAAGGTATGCGCTGCCAAGCTAAAGGGACTCAAGGGAGCTGTTGTAATTATACAAAATCCAAGATGTATAAACAAAAAAAACAGTGCACACTCACTTCATTAGATGTGTGCTACAACGTTATAAGCAGGACAGAAACACCAAGAAGACCCCAGCATTCTGAGGTGCTTTGCCTCTTCCTCAGGAAATGACAGTCACCCATAGCTGCTGGGTATAAATACAATCTTCAAAATGTGCAAATTTCAGTATTAATTAACATCATGCAAATGATGATTGTGCAAAAGCTCCCCAATTTCTCTGTAGTTTAAAATTTAATATACAGCATTTTTTTTATGTGAGGCTATCTATTGTAGCTTCTGATCTGCCAATTAAAGCACTCAAGAATTAGTAAATACCTGCAAATGGGAACTATACAAAAGCAGTGCTCTAATACCATAATTTATCATTCATAATTGATATATATGTAAACACAGCAATTGAGTGAAGACAGAAAGAGGGAGGCAGTATAGTGCAGTGGTTTAAGGCTCTGAGCTGCAAATCTGGAGACCTGGGTTTGAATCCCACACCCCCACTTGCACACTGTGTGATCCTGAACAAGTCACTTAACTTCCCTGTGCTCCCAGGTTGCACTTGTAAACACACTTTCAGCTTAGTGTGTCTCACCTGGTTAAACAATTGGAAGAAAAAAAGAAAGAGGCTAGAAAGGGAAAAGTGGGGAAAATACAAGACAGGGGGAAGGGTGGAGAAAACAGAGAGAAGAAAGACAGAAAATAATAATAATAATACAGTTATATATGTATAAAGGGGAGTCTGAAGCCAGTGAAAAACCACAGCAATTCATACAAAATGTATAAATAGCAGACTATGCAAATATTGTCTGATTTTTAATGAAGATCAAGCAGATAAATTTCATGTACAAAAACAGTTGATTGTCAAATTTATTTATTCAGGAGTAGCACACTAAGCTGAAAGCTTTTTTACAGGAGTTGACCTGGGAGCACAGGGAAGTTAAGTGACTTGCTCAGGGTCACACAGTATGCAAGTGGAAGCTGTGGGATTGAAATCCGGGTCTGGTCTGCTGGATGTCACCAGATTTGCAGCTCAGAGCCTTAAACCACTGCGCTATACTGACTCCCAAAAGCAAAAGCAAAAGCAATCACAAGTCTCAAAGTCCTTTGTTAAAAAGATTACCTAATGTTTCATGATGGACACTGAGTGAAATCCAGAACATTGCCGACTTAAAGTATAAAACAAATTAAAATAATATAAGCAATGCATGAAATTATATTTTCATAACTTGGAGAATATTACACAATCTCTCTACAGAATGGAAAGGTGGGAAGTCATCAAGCCAGTTGTCCGACCATGTCAGAGCTAGTGCTTGGCATTCTTAGTAGTGGCATCTAAACCAATGATCCTGGCAGATATATCACATTAATCTCCATAGCTCAACCTGAATTGAGGTGGGGGGGAGGCAGCACAGTAAATTTCAGACAGAAACAACTTGGAGCAGGGCAGTCTCACCTCCCCCTGCCATGGACACAGAAGTTGAATCTGACCTTCTATTACTTGGTTTAATTGGGACCAGGAGACCACAATGAAGAAGCCACAATGTTTAAAGCAGCTTGTGGAATCAACTTTCAGCAGAGGTTCCAAGCATCCAGATAGGACAAAACAAAGGAAAAAAAAACAGTATACCAATAGTTCCAAAGTTCCTGGCTCAGGTTCATGAAGCTATGCACTACAAATAGCATGGCTCACATATTCAGTTCAGACAAGGAATACACAGGCAGCTTGGGTAGAAACAGACCAAGCAGTACAATGCAAACACAAATGGATCCTACAAACAGGAGTGCAGCAAATACATCAACTGACTTCAGAGGCTCACAGTGGCTCACACTAAGCCTAAACAGCTCATCACCAAAAACATTAGCATAATGAGAAATAAAACCAAACAAGCAAAATAGTGCAAACCTTGAGGAAACAGAGGGATTCCTCACATACAGCTCTCTCAGAATGTAACAAAGCCTAGCCAGAGCTGATAGGGCTGTGAAGAGTTACCAAATGACTAAACTTATTTTCTTGTTGGTGTCATATAGTGCTTTTTAGTCATACATTATTTCCAGTGGAAGCCAAATTCCTCTGCTTTCCTGTATAACTAATGCAAGTCTATGGGAAGAATTTCCCGGTAGGGGCTCAAAATCCCTATAAACAGAGTTCTTTACCATTTAGATAAAATATCTGACATTCCCTACACGCTTAGTTAAAGGAGAGCTGCACTGAACCTGTGAGTAATGTTTCCTGTAGAAGCTTTTTTTTTTTTTCCATATAGTGGGTCCCCTTCTGTTTCTGCCCCAATTTTGCTGTCCTTTTAGTTAACCCATTGGGTATTTATGGACTACACACTGCTGCAAAGTGCCATCTACAAATTGTATGATGTTGTTTATGTCCCCTTGAACCTAAGAATTGATACAATCATATTGTTCTAAAATGGTCACTGCCAGCAGTGTGTGAATCAGAAACACTCTCTGAATTTACCAAAAGGCCATTTCAGATTAAGCAGTAACAAAATGAGAACTGCTATTTTAAAAAATAACATCTACTTCTACAAAAATGCATGTCTGTTGATTCAAAGCAGTTTTCCTTTGAGATATTAACATATCAGTCTAAATTGTTCACTATTTATGGGGCTGGCAGTATAGTGTAGAGGTTAGCGCAATGGGCCTGGATATTCAGAGCACTTGCACATAGTGCAACTGAGTTGCGCCAGCGCAAGTACGAAGATGCGAAACTGAGTGATATTCAAAGGGAGCCGGAGTGCAGTGCAAATCTCATTGTACCAATGCACAACTAAAATGTATGCAGTGCAAGTGCAGGGGGCGTTCCCATGACTATGCGGCGCAATGGGATATTCAACCGTGAGGCCATGGCACAAGTCCAGAGCAAACCCAAGATGCGCTGCTCAGACTTGTTCCTATAAACACAGGGCTCAAACACACAGACAGCAGATGCACAACCCTGCACTCAGAGAGAGAGAGAGAGAGGTGGGGAGAGAGAAGGGGAGGGGGGGAGAGAGAGACAGAGAGAGAGAGACACACACACAAACAGTGCACCAGAGTGGCAGATAGACAGACAAACAAACAGGCACCCAGCTGCCCAAGGGGACACACAAAGAGAAGGAAGGATGGAGAGTGCACCTTTCCTAATGGAGGCAGTAATGAGGGATGTGAGGAGGTAGGAGGAACAGCTATGAGGCTGATGAAGGGCCTGGCGGTGGTATGCCCGACTCAGGTTGTACCGTGTCCGCATCACATTCAAGAACTATAGTGACACCGAGACCATGGGCCGGGACCACTTGAACAGGGCCATTCTGAGGCAGCTCTGTGAGCTGTGCAGTGAGGCGATGCAGGCACCCATCAGACATAGCCATGCCATGTCCGTGGAGACCAAGGTGACCACCATCATGTACTTATTCACCATGGGCACCTTCCAACGACCAACAGGAGACACCACGGGTATCAGCCAGTCGGCCACATCCCACCTCCTCACACAGTTCCTCAACGCCCTGCTGCCACTTGCTTTGGAGTTCATACAGTTCCCCAGCACACAGGCGGAGAGTACAGCAAACATATAGGACTTCCACAGGATTGCATGCATGTCTGGCATGATTGGGGCCATTAAATGCACCCACGTGGGCATCTGCATGCCACCTGGTCCTGAAAGCATGGCGTACATAAACAGGGAGAGGAGCCAGAGCATCAACTGCCAGGTGGTGTGCGATGCCACGGGGTGCATCATCAGTGTCTGCACCACACACCCTGGGAGTGCACACAATGCATTTATCTGGCGCAGCTCTGCGCTGTGCCACAGGTTCGAATGTGGGGACATCCCCATGGGCCACCTTGTGGGTGAGTATGGCACGAGCCTGGGTGAGGGGCATGGCAGACCTGGGGATGGGGGAAGGCAGGGTGTGCATGGTGGAGTGGGTGCCAGGGATAGGGAAAGGGGTACAGAACACCATAGCATAAGGCTAACCATGTCAATCTCCACACAGGTGACAGTACGTACCCACTGAGGCCCTGGCTACTCACCCCCCCTACTGGTGACCATCATCCCTAGTAGAGGACCATTACAATGAGGCACATGCCAGCATGCACATCATTGAGCATGTCTTTGTCATGCTGAAGGCACAATTTCATTGCCCAGACAGATCAGGTGGTTCCCTACAATACAGCCCCTCACAAACCTGTGGCCTATTCCTGGTCTATTGCATACATACTGCACAACATGGCCATTGACCATGGGATAGCTATCGAGGCTGATGAGGGTGACAGTAGCAGGGACAATGGTGACAAAGGGCCGGGGGTTGGGCATCCACCCCCTGGGCAGAGGGAGCCCCGACTCCTGTAGTTGGCACAACGCCACCACGGCATGATCACACAGGAACACTTTGGTGAAAAAAGGTAGGTGGTGTGGCACACATGCATGGATCACACAGACCAGCACACCACACACATGCAGGAACGTGCACAGTGAGAGGCATGCAAAGAATGTGGCACATAGCAGGGACAGGGGAGGCAGTGGCACACATCAACACACCTACACAGACAGACAGACGCATACACACACAGGCAATGGAACATGGTGTGAATCAGATGTATGTCACCAGTGCACAGGTGCAGCCGGTGTTAGGCTGCCCTCATCACACCTATGCCACATGTCCCAGCAGCTTGGCATACACACACAGGTAGCATGTGACACAACACCCATGCATGCCACCACATGTATGCCACACCTACACCACCCATGTGTGGACAGAATAGCAGCAGCAGACTATGGGCAGGGTAGCACACACCTCAGGCCAACTGCGTGGTTCCAAGGCCACCATGGCCACATGGGTGGCCAAGCCAGGGCTGAATGGCAGCTGCAGGCTGTGCATCGGCCATGGGAGGGGTGTCAGATGCCCCCCAGGGGTAGATGTGCAGTACCACGACCGTGTCCTCATGGAGGTATGTGGGCAGCCAAACAGACTAGCCGTGGGCATGCCAGGGATGCTGACATCTGAGCCCAGTGTCCACTGTGATGGGGTAGCCCAACACCAGGACCATGGGGTCAACAGCACGCTTCGGTGGGTCTCCAGCACATGGCCACACCCAGTGGCAGCCAGCAACACAAAGCCGTCCACAATGGCACTAACATTGCGGTCCATGGCCACAGTCATGGCCTCCTGCATGTGTTGCAGCCCTTCTGCACAGTGCCCCTGTCCTTCTGCTCAGCTAGCTGGCTGACCTCTTCCCCCAGTGCACACACCCCAGTGGTGAGCAGCACCTGTTGCTCAACAGATGCCCACAGCAGCTGGGTGTGCTCAGCCAGCCGGTCTGCATCCTGCGCCTCCTGGCTAGGATGCTGATCGCTGTAGGTGACCTGCCATGACATCCAGCCTCCCTCTCTGGAGGATGCTGCACAGTGTGGTCTACAAGGGGATGGGGTAAACAGGCACACCTGTGGTGGAACCTGTGTCCAGCTACCCAATGGCACCCACAGATTGCTGCTGCCACTCGTCCATCTGCTGGGTGTCACCCTGCACCTGTGCGGCCATGGCAGTGCCACCACCCACACAGAGAACAGCAGTGGCACCACACACAGCTGCACCTGTGGTGCAGCTGTGGGCATGGTGCAGTGGCCCTGAAGATGCCTGAGATGCGGGCTGGGGAGATTCCCCCACAATATCACCCATGCTATCCAGGATCAGAGTGATGTCATCCTCGGAGTTGGACCCTTCCCCGAGCTGTGTCTCTACACACAGCACACCAAGGCTGGCATCCTGCAAGAACACATCCAGGGCCTCATCTGACCCCAGGCCAAGGATGTCCACAGGCACCGTGGTGCTCAGCCATCTGGGCCATGGATGCCAGTGAACAATGATGGTCCATCCACAGGGGCTGTGGGTCCGTCCACAGGGACCATGGATGCAGCCAGTGCCTCATCCTCTGCATGGAGGTGTGCTGGTGCTGCAACAGAAGAAGGGAGTGTCAGTGGTGCGTAGCCCCCATGTACCCCGCGTTGATGCTGCTGGCTTATGTGGGCAGCATTGTGCCATGTACAGAGGTGTGCACACACGCATTTGGCATGCGGGACAGCAACATGCACAGTGGCATGCCTGTGCACACACCCTCCAGGCCAATACATGTGTGTGAGTAACATACAGTACATACCATGCAGTGATGGGCTGCCATCCATCTGGAAGCCCCCTCCAGGCACACCCTCCACTGCAGTGCAGTGAATGGTGGCTGCCACTAACTCTTCGGTGGGCATCAATGTGGGTGCGGTTGACGGCCCTCTGCCGGTGGTCCCACTGAATGCTCTTATGGCAACTACCTTCTCCTTGATACACCACCTGTCTGTCCTGACCTTCTTGCCGTACTCCTGTGCTGACCACTGGTGGCTGCCGTGATGGTTCATGTAGGCCACCACCTCATCCTGTCCAACAGATCTGTCATGCGGTGTGCCAGTGGTACCGCTCAACAGGGCTTCCCTGTTGAGGTAGGCCTCAAACAGGGCATCGGTCTCTCCCTTTGTAAAGTTGGGCCTGCACTTGGCAGGCCCATGCTCCTCGCCTTCCTCTTGTCCCAACATGTTGCCACCTATGAACATCGACAGCAAAGTGTGTCAGTGCCATCATGGTCCTGGGAGGTTCCACCTTGCAGTGCTGCTACATCTATGTGTGTTGTTGCAGCAGTCTCCATTTACCTGTCAAGGTTGCAATACCAGTCTGTGGCCTATTCTGTTCCATGGTGCTTACAAGGCACATTGCATGCAAATTAGCTGGTGCGTAATGGTAATGATATGCTAATGCACCCTACTGCACACCGAGCATTAGCTGAGGAGGTCATTTGCACAGGGCAGCTGAATATCGGGAATTTATGCCATGCTCAACAGTGTTGCACTGGAGAACCTCCATGGTGCATATCCCGCACATGCACAGCATGCATGTCCTGCACATGCACAGTGCGCATGTGCGCACCCCACCACACAGGCCTATTGCACACATGGAATGCCTTGCGCGACACTGTGTTACTGCACATGTGCCACTGTGTTGGCATCGCACATGCCCACGTGCACTGTTACAAGGCCTGATCATGCATATGCACGATGCAGTGTGCTGCGCAGCTCCCATGCATGCATGACACTGTGCGGGGTCAGGACCTGTCACCTCCAGCTCAGGGTCATGACACCTCTCAGTGGAGGGTCATGGCATAGTGCGCATGCCCGGACATGCACTGTGGCCATGCATTGCGCAACCACATCATGCATCTCCACAATGCATGATTGTGTGCTGTTGCACCCTATCACACAATGCACACGTGCTACCACCACATGTATGTTCCACTGTGGAGGCCCAGCACAGCATTGCAACTGAAAATGGTGAGCAGATGAGTCCATCGGGCATGCAACTGGTCAGACATTGAGCTGGTGGACCTGGTGGCAGTGGTCCAGCCATATGTGGCTTAGCTCTATGGGCAGGTGCCACTCTAGCAGGCATGGGGGAAGATGTGGCAGAGTGCATCATGGGCCCTCAGGAGGTGGATGGATGTGGCGCAGTTGGCCGAGCAGTGTCGCCACCAGTATGGGAACCCATGGCACAGGAGTCCTGATGTGCTGAGCAGGCTGCAGTCGAGGGTGCAGCGTGGGGCTGTCCCACAGCCACGTAGGTGTGTGCTGCTGGCGTGCATGCCCATGTGCCCAAACGTGGTGTTTTCCATTTTGCACAGCGTGCTCCACTGCTGAGGTGGGATTGTCCCTGCAACCACAGTCATCATGCATGTCCATGGCACATGTGGCAACGGGCATGTTGGCTGGGGGCTGTGCTGGGTGTCAGCCATGCACAATGTGGGCAGTGGGGTGGCGGGGGACCGTCCATGCATGTGTACTCATGGTATCCTCTCTACATGTCATTCCACAGGGCCGGAGTACCACAGGTGGGCCAGGGAGGCCGCAGACAGCAGGAAGGACCAGAATAGGCCACAGGATGGTGCGCACAGGGGTTGGAGAGGTATAGATAAGAGTGGTCACATCGGTGGTGCCTATCACTGTGGGTGGGCATAGAGTGCAGGGTATGGCCATGGTTGAACCACCTTGTGTCAGGTTGGCTGTGTGAGGTGCATAGTCCATCTGTCGTTCCACCATGGCATGTTCGTTGGTGACATGTGGCCGCCGTGGGGGGGACTGTGCGCCCAGCCACCGCCATGTGTGCAACATCAGTGCTGCCACCCTGTGCCATGTGCCCATGTCCATGTGTGCATGGTGCCAGCAGGCTACACCATCTGCCAGTCTCCACCATTTTGGTGCACCATTTGGATTGCTGGGGTGGACAACATGGCACGGGTATGTTTTTGACCCCCTGTGGTGCTTTCCCCCACTGTCCACTGAGCGCCATATGTGGGTGGTTATCATATGTGCAGTGCACTGAGTGCCTCTCTTGTCCCTTCCCCTAGGTGCACGTCAGTCTGCTGCCAGGAGGGCAGCCCTACTGCAACCACTGGGCCTAGTGATGCTGATCACACTACAGAGGAGGATCCTGCAAGTGACTGTGGGGATCCAAAGTGCACTGCAGGCCCTGGAGAGGTCCCTGGCCCAACGTTGAAGGTCAAGTCTACATTGCCCCTTCCCCTCCCATTCCTGTTCCCCAGCATTTCCTCCTCCAACTGTGCAGATCCCCCTCTCCCTGTCCCCCTCTAACCTCACCCCCTCTCTTGCCCTGTTTTCTGCTTTTGTACTTCCTGTTTTGTGATATAAACATGCTTTTGTGGTACATATCTATATCTGTGTCTGATCTGCATGTGGCATTTGGAGCCATGCTGCAGCTGTTTGTTCCCTGTTACTGGGGTCACCGTGGGTGCAGGGTGGATCACTGGAGATGCCATGGCAGCTGTGAGATCTGTGTTGGCTGTACCACTGTGTCCTATGGTCTTGTTGTGTTTACCTGGGTGTGCACAGGTAGGGTGTGCTGGCCCATGGAGCTGGTGGGGTGTTGTTCAGCTGTGTGCAGCCATGGTGGTGGGGGTGCCATGGATGGGATATGGGTCCCCTTGGTGGCATGGCCCCCTGGGGTTGTTGGGCTCCTGTGCCCCTTCCATGTGCTGCCTTGGTCCTGTGTTCCTTCTGCCTGTTGCTTCTGCCCTGCTCACTGGTGTCGTGTTACCAAACAGTTGCTCAGTGAGCCAGCAGCAGCAAGTAGGGTATTTGAGACTTAATATGAAGTACTAGATGTGTGCAGTTTTTCCTATTTGTATTCACTGGTGTTGTGCTCAGGTCTGCTCAGCCCGTCTCTGGTTGTGCTAGCTCATCCTTGATTGTGCTATTGCACATCTTTGCCATATTCAGCCGACTTGTGCATGGGATTTTCAGGTGCCACATCTTCTGAATATGGCTCTGGGTGTGCCATGGCACACTTGCCTTGCGCTGTGCCAGTCTTGCACTGGGAACTGGTGCATTTCTGAATATCCAGGCCATGAGCTATAAATGGGCTTTGTACATTCAGCATTCAGACATGGGTTTGATTCCCACACTCTCCATTTCCATACTGTGTGGCTCTGGTTAAGTACTTAATCTCTCCAGTGTTTCTGTAAATCTGTTATTTTTTTCCCCTTGTAGTTTAGTTTAGTTTTATATTGACCTTCTGCTGTGCAGGAGGGAATGCTCAGTCAAACAGAGCCTCAGATAATAAATTCTAGATAAGAGATGAGCAGTCTGCGTCACATGGCCCATCCCAAAGCAGGATTACACACACACACACACACTTAAAAGTACTTTCCACTTGACACTTCTGACTCCAGAAAACACAAACAGCACAAAGCACCTCTTTTGTTCTATATGTGCCTGGGCAGCTGGACTTAATTAACTCTGTCACGCTAGTTTATGCTTACTTGTTTGTTTGTTTGTTTGTTTGTTTAAAGGGCAAGCTCTTTCAGGCCAAAAAAAGTGATGGGGCTACAGCCCCCTCCCTACCCTGAAGTTCATATGTTTGCCCATAGGAATGAAACAGCTCAGACTGCACGTTTAATGTCTGTAATCTGAAACTGTAGACTACAGACATCATATAATGAGTTAACCCCAAGGTTGCTGAAAGAAATAGAATACATCTATTAGACTGAGCTGGACAGAGGATAGAAACAGCAGTTTAAAAAGTTGTTTTTTTTTTTACTATCCTGAGAAGTTTTGAGACACAATAGAGTAACATCACCCTCCCTTCAGATACCTTTAACATAGAGCAGCAAATAGCAAAAATCAGAGGGGCAGTGCACTACTTTGCAGCTGTGGAGGAGTATATCTAAATGTCTAATAAAGTAGTTGCAGGAAAAGCTGTTTTAGAGCTACAGTCTGATCGATGACAGAAGGACTGTAGGCTCCACCCACAGCCCTAAAAACACAAGATCCTGTGTCAGCATGTGGTCTGAAAGCAAAACAAAATGGTAATATTAAATGCATGCAGAAAAGTTAAAAATCAATGTTTCAACTTTAGGTCTTCTTCAGGAAATATCTAAAAGAGAAAAAAGCAAAGTTAGTGTAATTTTGCCTTTTTTCTCTTTTATATATTTTCTGAACAAGACCAAAGGTCAAAACATCGATTTTTAACTCTATTTTTTATTTTCAGTGTGCATTTAATATTACCATTTTGTTTTGCTTTGTCCGAGAATGTGTAACTTGATTTAAAAAATAAATAAAATAAACAAATGATCATATAAATCACAATAACACTATTACAAGTGGAAATTACCCAGACTGGAGTCAATGGCACATCGCCCTTGGCTCATGTTACCAACACTCATCAGCTAAACATTAATCAACTTGAAATACAGGTATCTTCAGGCATTACTGACAGCTCCATGGTAACGATGTCAGCTTTGCATGAAGTTAATAGATGGTGACAAAAGCTCAGTTGAAGACATCACAGTTTTTCAGGCACCCTCACGTTTATGAAATGAGATCAGAGACTAATCTGCATCGAGCACTACAATGGCCATTTTGTGAATACATTAGATCTTTAATCATATCAACTCTCCTACTGTATTACAATGAGAGACAACACACATTTATTTTTTTCAACAAACAGTTTATTTCCTGTCCTCTTTAAGTCATGCCTGGAGGGTCATCTCACATTTGGCCACCTGCTAGCCCCTTGGAACCTTTCCTCTAGAATGTAAGCCTCCAAACTGGTACTGCAGCAATGCTCAGCCCCATCCTTCTGCTAGGGAAGGAACCAGGCCATACGTCCCATTCCCTCAACCTCAGCAGATGCTATAAAATGTCAGCTGTATTCCCTGTAGCATTACTAATGCAGTTGTACATGAGTGTGTAGGGGTTCTTGCTGGCCCTTAAAGAGATAGTGCTTAGTAAGGATGTGTAACTTAAAGATTGAAGGTTTGGAGCCTTTAGATGTCTCTTTCATTATTTTGTTTGCTTTTATTTGTTTCTGTAATTACATTTTCATATTTTTATTTGTATTTTGCCAGCTACTTGAGTCCAGTAGAATTATTGTATTATGATGTCAGAAAAAGTTTTACTGTCAAGGCTGGCAGTGTATTTCAATGGGAAACTGCAAACGAGTTTTCAGATTTTTATGGAAATATAACACTTTTTACCACCAAACTATTACACATTTAACAGAAAAATATGCATTTTGAAAACATGTGATTTTTGAAGCTGGGTGGCTTTCAAGGCCAGCAATTCTATCTCTGACTAGTCCACCAACAAAACTCTCAGAAATGAATGCAAAGATGCCATCTGACAGAGTTAGAATAATTTCTATAGAACTCAATTAACCTCTTCTCACAAAATGCATCTGCCAGTCCTGGAACCGCATCAAAAAATCCATGGGCCGTGATAGAACCCCTACTCTCCCTCCCCCCGGACTTTGAGATTGAGGGCACAAACTGTAACATCCCCTACTCTATCTCCAACATATTCAACAAGCTATTTTCAGACCTCTCAGCTTACATGGATGCTTTCTTTACCCCCTTGAACTGTCAGACTTCTCCCTTATCAGCTCCATCAGGGCAACATCCCCTCTTCCACATCAGGCAGGTTAATATCTCCAAAGAGTTCAAGCTCTTGTGGATGATCCCTGAATCCAAATCTGCTTGCTTGGATGGTATAGAGCCCAAACTTCTCAAACTTGCTGTCTATGAATTGGCACCTCCATTTGCTACAATTTTCAATCTTTCCCCAATCACCAATGCTGTACCAAAGGTCTGGAAAATGGCCAACACTGTCCAGGTGTTTAAAAAAGGGAACAGCAAAATAATTTGTAACTATAGCCACATTGTCATCCTACCCATTCTGGGTAAGGTACTCGAGGAAACTGTCTCAGCCTAACATGCAGGCTTTGATGCAACAAAATGGGGAAGGGGTAGTGCCCTGGTACCTTAACCATATGTTTCTGTTCAGTCACACACCAGGAGCCACCCCACAAATTTTACTAAATTGTATTGTAAATATCCCGAAGGTACTTAGTTTGCTGTAAAGAAGAGAGTGATTTACCATGTCAAAGGCCTTCGTTAGGTGAATGAATATAGCTCCAATAAGCTCACCTTTGTCTAGATGTCTTGGATTAACATATCAAGCCAGACAAAATCTTTCCCCATTGACTCACATTGCAATAATGTGGTCTAGTTCTCCCAAAATTATTCTATGACCTGCCTATCTTTTTTAATGTCTCAAGCTCTATCCTGCATAAGTGGGATGTGACGTACAATAATATCTGTCACTTTGCCCTGATAGGTAGTTGGCTTGCTCATCACCGTACTTTGTACACTAAATTAGGTTGGCCCTCACCTACTGCTTTTCACAATCTCACATTAGTTAGAATTATCCATAGTGTACTGCAGAACCAAGTGCTCCAGTCCCTGGCCTCCCTTCTGGTGCCTTATAAAAATACCTACTCCCTCAGATCCTCTGAACTGGACCTACTGCCTATCCCCAAGACTAGGACCAAACATGTTGAGATGGCCTTCGCTGTTGCTGCCTCCAAGCTACAGAACAATATACCAGCCCACAGTAGACACTGCTTAGTTGCCCACACCTTCTGGCACCTGTATAGATTGCACTTGCTTCAATATGCAGCCTGCTCCCGTTCCTAACCACTGTCAACTACACTCCTCAAGCCTGTAGCAGGGTGGGAGTAAACAGACATTTAGGCAAGAGGAAATGCATAAAATAAACACAAACATGCATTTATAATTTTTATTTATCAAAACTCTGATCAGATTATTTACAGAAATCCAAGAAAAAAAACTTGATATTAGACAGCACACTTAAAAGAACTTCAAAAGCTTCCTGCTCTAATCACTCTTTTCTTAGTGATTTCTCAAGTTCCTGGTGTGGACACTCACACACTACCTTCTCCTTTGATGACCAGCAACCTACTGTCCTACCTGTCTGTTTCTTCAGGTGCTGGGCTTATATCCCTCCCAAACTGTGACATCATAGTCAGGTTACTGGGGTACAAAGAACAATTAAGCTTTTTCTCTAGCATAAGATCCTTGATTAGGATTACATCTGCTTTTGTTAGTAGCTATAACTATGTTCTGTAACATGTCTTAGTTCTCCCATCTGTTTATGCAGCTATTCTTTATTTCTAAAACTTTTTTTCTAATGATGCTCATTAAGCATCATAATCCCTTCCCTCTGTCTGACATCACACACCTCTGTAGCTATAAGAACAGCCATTTTGGGGCCAGCCAGCCCTATAGAGGACCCTTACAAACCCAGAAGCTGGATTTTTGGGCCTGCTTTTCCTGGCCCACCAGATTACTAGCTTGCTGCACAGTACAACCCCGGACTAAAAGGTAAAAATATTTTAGTTTCTTATTTAAAAAGGGCTGGGTTTTAGGGACATAACTATAGCCTTTGCTTAAGCCCTTTTTATGTTGTCTTGCATCTGCACAAGAAACATGTTGCTGTAATTTTGGAATAGCAGGTTTTGGAGGCTCGGTCATGTTGTGGCCAGTGGCATCACTGCTTTTTCCGGCTGGGCTCCCTGGCATGAATTAGATTGCATGCTGTCTATGACAGCAGTGCAAAAGTGTGCTGCCAACTTGAAACAATTTAGCCACTGCAGTGCATGGGCATGCCTTCCATGGTATAACATTTCAATAAACATGGTGGGCTCGCTGCCAGCCATTCACAGTCCCTAGAAGCCAACTTTGGGGGTGTTCAATCCCCCGTCGGCATATGTAGCCCCTTTAGTGTTGTGCTATATGAGGGGGTGCCCAATCCCCCTTAGCATCATGCCCCCAACACACACAGACATTCCTGCTGATTGGGGTGCCCAATACTCCTGTAGGCATGTTTAAACCCCCCTCAGCATAGCGCCGGCATTTACCAGCATGGCCCCACCCCGATGGCCCAATTGTGTGCCACACTGTGATCCCACCCTATTGTGGCTAACATGCCACCCCAAAATACCAAATGTACCACACTGGGCGCCCACCCCAGTGTGGTGAAAACCAGTAAAAATGCAGAAAATGGTCCACAGTGTCTTTTTTTCTGTTACCTGCAACAAAGGAAATGGTCCCTCGCCGTCAAGTCCCCTACCCCAACCCACACCCACCTTGTGCGTATCCCACCTGCCACACATCCCCACCCCATACTTACCTCCGGAGCCTGGCGCAACGATGTTTGATGGACCGGGAAGACGTATGCACTCTTCAAAGCTGACCGTGAACTGAAGAAATGCTGGTAAGCTGCATAATGGCATAAAGAGTGTTTTCTTTTCCAATTTTAGTGCATTTCTTAGACATTTTTGTAAATTTGGGCACCAAATTTTCAACGTTGGGTTCTTGGGACCCCTCCCGGCTTTTAAAGGTACAGGACATGCACTTTATTATTTCTTTGTGCCTTGCCTTGTCTTTAATATTGGCAATCCCACTCTGGCAAATACATCATTCTTTCTTGCAGGACTCTTTTCAGCTGCACAGAGTCCCTGTACTGTTTTATGAATGAACTAGAAGGGTCCCGATGGCTGAAATTGCAGCTGACGGCTAAGCTTTCCATTTGAACCTATGTGTGCATTTGGACAGCATAGTTACAACATTTCTGGGCTGTCCTGCACATTAATACATTATTTATCTCATTTTCTGGACAATCTAGGGGCTTTTTAAAGGGACCACAAGTATGAATTTATTCACTGGTGTTGTACACCTTTCATTTATTTTACTTGGTTATATTTTCTTAAAGAGACAGGTACCACAATGTGCATACTGGAACATAAATTGGACAAAAGGGGATAGCAATGCTGAAAGGCTAATTTGTCAGGTTGGCCACGCTGACAAAGAAAAGAAAAAGGACAGCAGTAGAAAAAGAATAAGGGGAAAGGACAGAGTGAAAGGAAATATGAGAAAGGGGGAGTACACATGTGGACCTTGCCTTTCTCCAACATAACTGGGCACCCTGTTACAAAACCACCAGCTTTCATCTGCTCTTTGCACTTGTTTATTCTGTTACCTGTTTTCAATCATTTGCTCTTTAATGTTTCCATCAACCTACCCTCCTTCTATGCTTCCCTGACTCTCAGGCATGTGGCGTATCGTGTCTTTTTCCTGGCACCATTGTCTGCTCTTAGCCACTGCCGCACTCACTGACATTGTAAGGAATTGTATAGAATGTGTACTCCAATGGACTCCTTCACCTGCTCCTGCTTTGTGCACAGAAATGTACCCCTCTGGTTCTCATACTGTTACTAAGTGTTATCCTTGTCGGTACTATAATGGTCAACTGTTTGTACTCTCCAGGGTGAGGCTTGAAAATTGGCAAATGTTTGTCTAGTCCAGCTTACTCAGTAAACAAAACCTAAGCAAATAAGTAATTTAGCAAGTGACATTTTCTTCATGATCAGATTTTACTTGGAAAGAAAAAAAGAGAAGTCAGTTACTATTTAAAAAATTGTAAAAATCATAGATGGACCACAACAGTGCATGCATATAAAAGGCAAAGCTTGTTGCCGAAAGAAGTATCTATTTCTTTTGAACAGCTAGAAAAAAATATTTCGTTTCTCATTGAGATACTTTGGGCTCATAAGTAACTGGATTTTTCTGACATCACAATACCATAATCTTACTGAATTCCTTTTACTAGCAGTCTGAAAAGCAAAAGTGAAAACTCACTTATTTCACTGCACTAATAAATATTTTATTATAAAATTAGAAAGTGATTACTAACACATCAAAATACAATAAATAAAATGGTTGTCTAAGTATTGGAAGTACAGTAAACACCTGGGCCAGATACTCAACCACTTGCACTGAGCGCAAACTGCTTGCACCAGGGTTGCACCAACGTTGTGCCAGTCAGTCTTATCCAAAAGACCAAACAGCACCAGTGCAATGTATTAGCATCAGTGCTAATAGATAATCCATGCATGGGGCAAAGTGAGGGGCAGGGCCATAAATACAGGTGCAACGATATATTCAGTGCCATAGCGTGGTGCAAGATGTGTTAGCACAGCAAGTAGCACAGCACAGGTTACAGGCTATAAAAAGGCAGTCTTAACCCTGGGAAAAAAACAAGGAGGGGTGCATGGACACAGCAGCAACAGGCAACATGGCTGTAGGCAACAACAATGTCATGGTGTATCTGTTGGCTGCAGTCACCGAGGATGATGAGAGGAAGAAGGCTAACCTGGGCGACTCTGTAGGCCAAGGAGGAGATATGCTGCAAAAAGAAAGTACCGTCCCTGAGTGCCATTTGAGACACTCACAGATGACCAACTTGTGGGCCAGTATCAACTCACTAGGGCCTTGCTGAGGCAGCTCTGTGAGCTCCTGCACGAGCAGCTGCAGTCCACACCCAGTGCAGTCATGCCATGTCAGTAATGGAAAAGGTGACAGCTGCAATGTGCTTTCTAACCAGAAGGTCATTCCAGATACCAGTTGGGAACACCATCTGCATGTTGCAGTCTGCTACCTCTCACCTCCTGGCCCAATTCCTAGATGCTCTGCTGCCCCATTCTGGTGAATTCATTGCATTTCCAGCATGGCAGTAGAGCGCAGAGAAACAGTGCCTCAATTTTATCGGGTTGTGCACCTACCAGCCGTAATTGATGCCATTGACTGCACCCACCTTGCCATCCGTACACCCCCAGGAGAAGTGGGGGGTACCTTCCTGAACAGGAAGGGTTGCCACTCCATCAATTGCCAGGTGGTGTGTGATGCAACCAGGTGCATCATCAGTGTCCAAGCACCATACCCCAGCAGTGCCCATGATGCCTTCATCTGGCACCAGTCACAGTTCTTCCAGGCATTTGAGGGCAGCCAAATAACCAGTGGACATCCTGTTGGTAAGTGCCTGCAGCAGGAACAACCACAGTCCCCCCTAGTGGTGGGATAGTGGCACAATACAGCACCCAAAATAGGTAAAGAGGGGAGGGTGGGGAGGTGAGGTGTACAGGTACATAGGATGACCAACATAGCAGGGGCTGCAAAGTGGACAGGGTGAGTGATACAGTATACAACTGCTAACATGCGTTAGTGTTTCCCACAGGGGACAGGGCCTATCCCTTGCAACCCTGGCTCTTTACTTTAGACCTTCAGATAGCAAATGTGGCCGAGGAGACATACAACCACACACTGCAACACAGAACATCATTGAGCACGTCTCTGGCATACTCAAAATGAGATTCAGATGCCTGGACCATTCCAGTGGTGGCTTACAATATACCCCTCAGAAGGCATGTTGCATATTCCAAGCCTGTTGTATGTTACACAATTCAATAAAGTTTTAACCTGCGCCAGTGAAAAAAGCAGGTTCACTCAGCACTAGGGATCTACCCATGTAGCAAACAATTCAATTGTGCTGGCGCTCCAAGGACAAAAAAGCAAATAGAGCAAAAAAATTTAAGCCAACTCCAAAATGAAGCAAAAAGCAAATTTAATCCATGTTTGTAGTAATACACTTCACTACTCCACACTACCCCAGTGCTTTGGCACCTTGCCTTCCTCAGGGGTATGGCCATGGCTGCACACACGTACATTTTACAGGGCTGAATAGCTTTGACAACATTGCCATTTCTCCTTCATTTTAACAGTTTAAAGGAACAGTAACATATTTGTGCTTCAATGTGTTGACATGTCAAACAGTTTAAAATAATGTATCAAATTAGCCTTCCAAAACAAAAATAGAAAAATAGTACGTGTTATTTAGGCAAATTACACTAACATCCAAAATGTTATACTTCAGCTAGCAACTTATTTTCAGCTTACAGATTTATAAAATTCAAAAGTATATGACAGTATACTAGGCATACATCAGAAAGCTTTCTTAAGTAGAGATGATTCATAAATCTAGCAAGTTAATCCAGGCTGCAACAGGACCTGCGTCGTGTCGCCACAACAGGTGTGGGTTGTGTTTTGGACTCAGGGACTTGTGATGATAACCTTGTGCACACTGTGTTCAGTTCGATGCACAGCACAGCATGGGGTACATATCCACATGACAGTGTAACAGAAAATTGCCTCATGAACAGTATGGCTGTTCCCAAGGAATGTAATACATAACTGTAGATGCACATGGGCATCCATATGTGTATCACAATGTGCGACTCCAGTGCCACTGTCACAACATATACATGTGCAAGGACAGTACAACAGTGCAGCGCAACAGTAGTCCATACCTACAAGCTGGGCCTGGAGCATGTGTGACAGCATCATTCCGCAGGAACTGACACAATACAATTCACATTTGTTCGCTGTCACATAGTGTAGCCCCAGGTCAGTTTAGCAGACTTCACACACTGTTGCAGACCATGATAGCATTGCATTGCCTGAAGAACACCTTCGTATTCCTGTGGAACTCATCTCCTGGCACATGTTGAGGCCTGCTGTGTAAAATGAAGATGTTAGCCTACTCTTTGCAGTTTCAGTAAGCTGTGCAGGTTGTGCTTTGTCCCCACTGAAATACCCCAGGCAATCCACACATGGTAATGCATGCCAAATTAGGCCATAATGACATGCTGATGTGGTGGTTTGCGCTTCTACTGCCTAAGTAGTCCAATTTGCATAGCATCTCTAAATATTGCAGTCAATAGCGCTGGGCAAATGTGATTATGCCAGGCTAACAAATAGTGCTGCGGTGCATCGCTGTCTTGGGCAGGGCAAAATTAATTTGTGCCGCTCGTAGGATGCATGTGTGATGATGGCGTCACCCGGAAAGACATGCAAGGGGTCAGGCATGCTCAGTTAGGCCATTCTGCATTAGCATGGTGCTGTAGTATTTTGTGCAGTGCCATCCTTAGCTAGCACAGTGCTACATTATTTGCATTTCCAGTTGTGGTCTGGACAGCATTCCAAGCACATTGGTGTCAGGATGTTGCCTCTGACAGTGAAGAGAAGACCATGGTGGACAGGAGAAGGCTCAAGACAGTGGTCCAGAGGGACCAGAGGTGGGGAGGAGGTGGAGCTGGCCAACATGGTTCAGCTGGTACAGGCCAGAGAGTGACAGCTGTTTGGAGAGGTGCATAAGGGGGGCAGACCTTGGCATGAGGTGTGAGCATCAGTTGTGCCACCTCACTGCCTCCAAAAGCATAACACACACTGGGGAGCAGCACAGACATCAATATGGACCTGCATCGAAGGGAGCACCAGAGGCTGGACAGGTTCTGGCGCATGGTGCATGAAGGCATTGTGCCTGCACCAGGTATGTGGATACATTCTCATAGCCAAGCTTTAGGCATGTCAGTGGGTGTGGCTGCCATATACACACTACACAAGTGGGTACATATGTGTAGAACGGGTCACTGCACATGTGTCTGGCATACTGTCGGGTCATTCTCATGCATTGATCTGTATGAACCAATATGGGTACAGTGGTACCCATGTGCAGGTTAACAATGCCTGTGTATGTGGCTGTACATGTGACATGTACAGTAGTATCAAGTGACAGGTATCAGTGTTGTCTGTCAATGGTAGTGTAGCATATGTTGCACATGTGCACATCTATGTCTCAGGTGTGCAGTTGGATGGTGTGTATACCACACTGAAATGCCCAATCACACCTCTGCACATTGACATTGTCTGCTGTGGGGGGGCCTATTGGCCACACACCATCCAGACATATGTGTAGGTTGCAAACACAATGCTGCCTGTGTTCCCAGCAATGTGGCATTGGACCCTCCCTGCAGGGTGGACATGGTGCATACTGTGCGACTGGACCAGGACTGTTGCTGACCACTGCCACCTATGTCCATAAGATAGATACATAAACAGTGTCGGCAGATAAGGGCCTATGGCCCACCCAGTCTGCCCATTTGAGCTTGTAAGTTCAGTTTATGTTTTCCTAGAAGTCTGTTGCCCCTTATCCCTGACCTCCAGAATTCCTTTATGTCTATCCCATGCATTCTTAAATCCCGTGATTGTTTCAGCCCCCACCACTTCCTCTGGCAGGGTGTTCCACTTGTCCACCACCAGTTCTGTGAAGAAATTCTTCCTCAAGTTTCCTCTGAATCTCCTTCCCTCCAACTTCATCCCATGCCCTCTAGTCCTGGAACATCTTTTTGCTTAAAAATAGTGTATTCCTGCACCCTGTTCCTCCCTGTAAGATACTTGTATGTCTCTATCATATCCCCTCTCTCCCTCTTCTCCTCCAGGGAGTACATGTTCAGTTCCTTCAACCTGTCTTCATAGGACTTGTGATGCAATCCATGTACCATCTTTGTTGCCCTCCTCTGAACCTTCTCTACCCTGTCTATGTCCTGACGTATGTATGGTCTCCAGAACTGTACACTGTACTCCAGGTGGGGCCACAACATGCACACAGTGTGGGCGACCAATTGCCTGTGAGTGACAACTGCCAGTCAGGTTCCCTCTGCTCACTGCCGTGTGACCATGTGCTCCATGGGCCACATGACATCGGGCCATGCTGTGTCCATTAGTCAGCTGACACACCCACCATAGTAATGAGCATTGTCATGGCACTGTCTGTGTAGGGTGTGTTTGCCACAGCTGTGCCGCCATAACCCCTATGTATTGTGGTCATACAGTCATACAGGACTTATGGGCAATCAGTGGACCACCACTAGTACATACTGACAGTTTGGCATGGTCCATTAGTGGGGGCACAGGTGGTTCACAGGTGTGGCCCATCCCTTCTGTGCATTGGGGTATACTGTCAGGTATGCCATTTGGTTGTCTGTCACCTGCAGGACATCTGTGCTGGATGCATAGAGATGTGTACATGTCTGATGTCTGTGCATTGCTTCTCCAGTTCATGTCAGATGGTCTAGAATGTGTGCTGTACATGTCACACTATGGCACATTGTACCAACACTGCACATGTCCCATATGCTGGTTGGGGAGGGACACAGTACACTGACAGTTGTGCACTGTGTAACTGGCATAGTTTTAGGGGGGGTGTTATTGATGTCCCTGATGGTACTGACACTGTTCTATTCTCTTTACTCTATAGACTGCACTGCCAGGAGACAGTAGCAAGGGTGCAGCCAGGGAACTGTGGGATGGCAGTTATGGGCAGCAGAATGCTGCATGCGAGTATGCTCGTTTGTGGTTTACGTATGTTACATACCTTGCTGGATGAAGCATGATTGGTAACCCTTTACAGCACAGTGTCATCACCATATGTGCATTTACCTGTGTCAAGTCACTAGTCCTAGGAGCATGTGGCCATGGGGTGCCCATGGTGCTATGCTGCTGGGCAGGGCATCACACACACCCACTGCAGCCTGTGGTATAGTGCACCTGGCCACTGCCTAGCCTTGCCACACAGTCTGTGGGCCTGTGTTGTGACAGCACATGGCTGCTCACAGTCCTGCAATGTTGCATAATGGTGTTTCCTGCATGCCTGCAGCCTGCAGTGGTTGTACTCTGCATGTAGCCCTTACTTACACAGGCACACACCCTCCTTGGTGCTGCTGTCCTGCTGACCTGCATCTGCACTCTGAGGGGATGCATGTCAACCATTCAGTGGCCCTGTCTTACATCTGTGTCTGTGACATGCTGGCATGGGCATGTATGCCTCCTTACACCTTGCACATCAGACTACACCTGGTGGTCTACGGTCCACTGTGAGCATGCCAATCAACATCATTGGGCTGTGTAGGGAGCCCTGTTATCCCACTGTGTTCTCCATGTGTGCTGTGCATGGACCATCTGCTACCATTCCACAGTTGTACTGAAACATTGATAGTAGCCATCTTCTCCTTCATGTGGTGTACTATTCCTGTACATCTGCCGTGGGCATGTTTGCACTGTATACATTGTACAGCGACCATGTGGTGTGTAGTACTCATGACTGGCTGAGCGCTCCCATCTTTTGTGTCTTTGGCTGGGTGTATTGTCTGGTTCCTGTGGTTGTTTGTATGTCCACAGCATGCATACACTGCATAGCATACCTTTGGCCTGGACATGGTCTCTGTGGACGTTGTGTGCTCACAGTAGTATGTGTATGTGCGCGCCGTCTGCATCAGGCATACATTCTAGTCACATTGTGCTGTGCTGTTCTGGTGTACCACCATTTCAGGATTGTGCTGCATTGTGTCCACCGACACATTGTCTGCCCATGGGGTGGTTGTTGCTACCGATGTATGGTGCCGTAGGGTGACATGGCCTAGAGTACTGTGTCTGTTACATGACCACATGATGCATTTGTATTATGGACAGTGTCTGTGGCTGTGTAAAGAGGTGTGGAATCACCTACATAGTGTCTGCTATGCTACCCTGTGGATTGACAATGCAGGCCGCAGTATGTTGCCATGTCGACAGTGGTTGTGAGGTTTCTGATAGTAATGTCATAATGCTTCTGGCTCTATATTCTGTTCCATTGGGCAGCATGTTCCAGTCATTCTGCTACTAAGGTTTGTTTGTTATTGCTATGGGGCTAACTGGGGTTTACCTCAGAGGGCTGTTTGACAGTAGTGTGACAGGGGCTATATTGGGTATGCATGGGGTGTCGTTCCACTGATGGTGGTGGTGGCAATGGCCTTACAGGCCTTCATAGCTGCATGGGATAGGCTTGTGTGTACCATGGGGTTACGTGCTGCCACATACTGGCACATGTCAGGTGGCATGTGCACCGTTTCCATTGATGAGTACGTGGGCATACTAGTTGGGACCTGCTGTCCTTCTCTGGGTCCACATCCTGAGTTCTACATTGCTCCACAGTGTCAGCACACCATTCTTACATGGGCATCTTCCACCCATTGGTCATCATCACAGTTCTGCTTGGGCCAGACAGCCGAAGGAAGGAGAGGGCCAGGACAACCTGCTGCGGCACATTGTGTGACAACAGCAGGTGATGCTGGAGCAACAGGTTATGTTGGTGGGACATTTGAGGTGGACTGTAGAGTTACTGGAGCAGCTAGTTCAGGAGCAGTTCCCGGCTCCCAACCCATAACCCCCCCATTCCCTTGTTTTCTCCTCTTCCGTGTCCCCCCCTTGTTTTGTTGAGTTACCTGTTTTGCTGTACACAGTGTATATTACTGTTTTCAAAATATATATTTTTGATTGTTATCCTCCTGTGTCATGTGTCTTTCTTGGTCACCTGTAGTCGGTTTCACTGCTGTGCCCTGTTGCACCTGCTGACCATCTACTTCACCCTGGTGGCTGCCATACTGGCCTCTTGTGTGGTGTGGGTGTCCCCACAGCTCTCCCTGCAGTGTGCATCTGGCTGTAGATCATTGTGGGCATGGTAGGTTTATCCTCCAGTTGGCTGACACATTCTGTTCTCCATATGTACCCTACATGGCTTGTGTGGGTGCCAGCCAACATGTGGCTTGCGACTGCCCATGGACATGGTCTGGTCCCTGTTCCTTGGGTGGACCTCACTGGTGTTGCCTGGCTGGGGGAGGGGCCTTGGTCTGAGAGCCTCTGTGTGACTTTGTCCATGTCGTCATAGCTCATGTTCATCCCCCTGTGTCCTCCCACTGTGTATCATGTGGCATGCTGTCCCCTGCTCTTTGTCAGGGATCCTTGTACCCTCCCCCTGTGCACAGTGAGCACTGGTTGTGGTCATACTGGCATGGTTGGTCTTTTGTGAGGGACACAACCCCACTGCCCTGTCTCTGCTCTTTTTCCACAGTTCACATCCATACGTGTTGCTACAGTACATTTTGGGTTTCATCTCTCTTGGCATTGCCTTTGGTGTATTATTATTTGTGTTGTACACTGCTCTTTCCTTAGGTTTTCACATTTTATGTACCACTTCTTTGCTGGCAACCCCAGTGACCACATGGTTCACCTGTGCCTGACCCCACCTCTGTGTGCAATGTGCTACTGTTTGCATTGCCCAGTTGCTATATTCAGAGCTGTCTGCTTTATTATATTCAGAGCTGTCTTCTTTGCTGAGCTGTCATCTTTGCTGGGCTGCCTTTGCACTGCACTCTTAGCCATGTTTGCCTGCTATATTCAATTGTGTTTGCCCCTGGGCTATTCCTTTGAATTTTGCATGCTATTAGATGTGGGATAATTTTGCCAGCTGGGCAGAGCAAATTTTGCCCAAGGACAAAGTTTTGAATATCGGGCCACTGGTCTTTAATGGCTGCTAACTTAGCCTGCATAGAATCACCACAGTACAGTATCTAACTTTTTGCTCTGTGATAATAAAGTGCTGTAGAACTGTAACACCCAAATTATCCAGCCTGGAAAAAATACAGCAGAAAGACGACATGATCACAGTTTCCTAAATACTAAAGGGATAAGTTGGGACAGAGTTTTCAACTGGTGAGTGCAAGCAAAACCAAAAGCCAAATGCATGTCCTTAAAAGGGGAGGGGCAGAACTGGGGGAAGCACAGAAATTATTACCTTCACAGAGAGGGGGTTAACATGTGGGATGGTCCATCCAGTGAGGCTGTAGAAGCTTGCATTCTTTAAGTTTCCAAACCAGGACCATCAAGCTCTTTCCCTCACAAAATTAGTGGGTGAAAGTTTAATTTGATGAAGGCTGGGTAGATGCAGCACAAGGGGGTGCAGAGGACAAATCCAAATAATAGAACAACAGTATAAAAGTCCTGCACTAACCATCCAAAGATGACATGCAACAACTGCAAAAATCACCTTTTGGGATGTGCAAACACATTATCTATCGTACCTTCTTACAGCACTCCGAGTCCCAACACATGGGTTATCAAGTGCTCTTATAGGCTGATACACAAAAGGAATCCCAAATTCGAAATCCAATCCTTCTCCTCCTTTGTAGTTCCCAGAATCCCCAGTTCTTTTTGTGCATCATCCCAGGCTGGTCACATTTTTTTCTGGCTCTGTGCCAAGCCAACTAAGGTAAGAATAAAACTCCTTTTATTGACTGTAATTTAGACATTAGCCCCAGAAACTAACTTACAATAATCTAACTACAAACATTTGTTTAGTAGGAGGTTACAGCCCCACAAACTAACATTTAATAAAACATGCTTAATCTTTGTAAGACATGTAACTCTGTCTATGCGTAGCTACAGCCTAGTCTCCTTGTTGGCATCAGGGCTTAGCATAGAGTTTGTAAAAGTTTCTGAGAATACAGAACTGCTGTTCACTAAGAACCCCGGCCCCCCTCGGTTTACCTAGTTCAACTGAGGAGGGACAGGAAGGCCATCACCCAAGGCTAAGTTTGTGGGCCATCCAAGCCACCACTCAGCTTATCTTATTCAGCCGAGAAGGAGGTGACTCAAACAGGGGAGCACTGCACTCTGATTCACGGTCCAATCATGTATTTGCTCCTGGGGGTCACAGTTCATCTTGTTCAACTGTGACCACCACAGGAATGCCCCACTAAATTATTTCTAACCAGGGCAGGCAGTCAAGAGATGCAAGGGAGAGAGTGTTGTTTCCAGGATTCCTACCTGCAGGACTACACTCCTCCTAGACTGCTGTTAAGAGCCACCGTCTCTTCTCCATCTCTGCCAGCATAGGGGGAGCCTCTTCATGCAGCAACTCCCTTACTGAGGCTCCCCATCCAGTCTATGGCCATTTTCTTTAAGGGGCTCACAACCACGAGAAGCCCTACAAAATTAGTGGTTGCCATCTTGCTTCGCGCTCAGTATCGTGAGAGGATACCAGCCGAGATCTCGTGAGGGTCTCACTAAGAGATCTGGCTGAGGATACCTCTCAGAAGATGGTGATGTCAACATACTGTGTACTCTCCCAAAATGGCACTTGCAACCATGCCGGCTTTCTTAAAGAGACACAACACAATTTAAAGCGCAGATCATTTCATTATTGATTTGAAGTGTCAGTGACCTCCACTGTGAGCATAGGTCTTATGGTACAATAATATAGGCATTTTGTACTGTATTCTCTACAGGATTTTAAGGGGAAATTAATTTATCTTGCACATGTCTGGCAGGACGTTGGTGCATGTTTAAACGTATAAAGCCTGATGTACATCCTTAGTGCTTTTCTTTGCCAGTCAGTGACTAAACCGCATGCTGCTTCCCCAATAGTCACAACCCATTCCTGAGAATCTCCAATGTTCCTTATGTTTTTCAGAAATCATGACTGCATCCAGAAGATTATGCAAAAAATGCCCCAACATTCTTCTGACCTCAGATCTCGGGGACCTTTGTTCCCTCTGCATGGTGGATGCTGAACCAAGGGGTTTTACACTTACCTCAGTATCCACAGATGAGGACCCCATAAATGACAGTGCCTCCACCTCATCTCAGAGCATGGTAGTGCATTTGTTTTCAGAAACTCCTGGACAGAATCAACTCCCTGGGACCAAACAAAAGACCCAGGTCCCCGAGCAAAACCCCTCACCAAAAGTGACCCAGAATCACCCCACACCCAGACGATGCTTCAGAGACATCTAAGTCTGGGGATGAGCACACTGAAGAAGAGGAGGAGGAGGAGGATGAAGAACAGGATATGGCCACCAGACTTTGTCCCTTCAACACTATATCCGAGCTCATCAGGGACATGTGCGAGATGCTCAGGATTGATGAGCCAATAGAGCAGCCAGATAGTAGACTGGATCCCCTTATGAGGGAGAGAAAACAATCCTTGGCCTGTTTCCCCATGTGCAAGGTACTAGAGAGCATACTAGCAAAGGAATGGGAGGTACCGAACCTGATTAAAACTGGACAGAGAAGGGTACCTTTGAGAGGAGGTACCCACTGGCACAGAAGGAGAAGCATTAGTCATCTGCACCAAAGGTCGACTCAGAAGTCTCTTCTCTCAGTAATAAGACTGTACAACCTTCAGAGTCAGCATCTGCCTTGAAGGACCCCATGGATAGGAAGGTGGATGAGATTGTTAGAAAAGTGCATGACATGATGGTAATGAACATGAGGGCCTCAATGCCCACCACTTATTCATCCAGGGCCATGTTCAGATAGTTGGAGGTGGCTAGTCATGCTATTCCTGAAACTAGCACCCATGGAGCCACCATGGATTATGCTATAAATGCCATGAAGTACATGGCCAATGTCACAATCAATAGCTTTAAGATGGCATCCCGATCAGCTGCATCCATTAACAGAGCAAGAAGGTATATATGGTTTAATCTCTGGAATGCTGATCAGGAATCAAAGTCCAAAGTAATGAAACTACAGTTCTTGGGCGACAATGTCTTTGGACCTGGGATCAACCAATTTGCCGTAAAGAAAGGAGACAACACAAGACAGTCAAGGTGGGCCAGCTATGCTGCCATCCTTTCAGAGCAACACATTTCATCATTACTCAAACAAGGGCAAGGGGAGAAAGGCCACCAAGGGCAAGACAGTTGCTCATTTGGCTTCAAGCCAAACTTCTTCAATCACAAACAAAACTACAAGCAATTGAGGCTGTGGTGCCCACTACAATGCCAAACAAGGGTACAAACTGAACAAGTCTAACAGGATTCCACTAATGAGAATCCACAGGTCCAGGACCATGCATGCACAGTGGGGGGAAGATTACAACACTTTGCCACAACCTGGACCAAATCAATCAAGGACAGATGGGTCAAGGAGATAATTTCACATGGATATGCCACAGAATTCAGTGCAATTCCAAGAAGAGACAGCTACATAGAATCACATGTCACAAGAGACAAGGCAACCTCACAACATGCAAGAGCTATCCTAAATCAATTGTTACATAGCAGAGCCATAAAGCTGGTTCCAAATCAAGAGCGATACTCCAGCATTTACTCAGTGTTCTTTCTAGTCCCTAAAAAGATCGGGGACCTCAGACTCATACTGGACCTCAAATTTGTGAACCAGTTCATATGATACTAGAAGTTCAAAATGGAAACACTAAGATTAACAATTGAGGCAATCAGCAAGGGTGACATCCTGACCTCCATAGACCTGAAGGATGCCTACCTATATATTCCCATCAGACTGGCCCACTAGAAATTCCTCTGATTCAGCATTCTGGGTTACCACTTCCAGAACCAATGCTTGCCATTCAGTCTGGCATCAACCCCTCCCTGAGTGTTCACCAAGGTCATGGCCCCCTAGCAGCAAAACTCCACACAGAGGGGATTCACGTGATCCCATATCTGAATGACTGGATAACATGGGCAAAGTCAATAGAGGAGTCACAGGCAACAACCCTCAGGGTGCAACAGTTGCTCAGGGAACACAGGTGGATCATCAACAAGACCAAGAGCCACTTGACTCACACAACAATGACAGAGCACGTGGGAGCCACATTCAATACTATGAGGGGCACGGTCAAACTATTGGAGACCCATATCACCACATTAGTGACACACTGCAGGAGAATAATACACTGCAAATCCACAACACTATGGCACCTGATGCAGCTCTTCAGCCTAACGGCAGCCTGCATATATCTGCACGACTGGACCAGATTACATATGAGGCACCTACAATGTCCCTTGCATGACAACTGGAATTACAACCAATAGAACTACAGCTGGAAGGTGGCCATACCTGCAAGGATAAAGAGATCACTGAAATGGTGGGCAGACCCACACAACCTCGCACAAGGGGCAAGGTTGGAGAGAGATATAACAAGAACCCTAGAAACAGATGCAAGCCTGCTAGGCTGGGGTGCTGTAATGGACAGACAGTCAATCCGAGGAAAATGGACAGACCAGGAGTTGAAACTCCCAGCCAATAAACTGGAAACCTGAGCCATTTGACTAGCCCTCATAAATTTCAAATCTCAAGTCACAAAGCACCATATAATGGTGTGCACAGACAGCCGAGTGGCAATGGCATATATCAACAAACAGAGAAGAACAAAGAGCAGGGCCATGGCTCAGGAAACAGAAACTCTAATGCTATGGGCAGAAAAACATCTGCTCAGCCTCACAGCAGTGCACCTGGCAGGCAGCCTGAATACAAGGGCAGACTGGTTGAGCAGGCAGACTTTACAGCAGGGGGAGTGGCAACTTAACCTAAACATCTTCAAAAAGATCCAGAGGAGATGGGGTCCATTTCAGATGGATCTCATGACATCTGCAGCAAACACACTATTGCCAGCCTACATGTCCAGATACAAGGACAAGAAAGCAGCAGAAGTGGATGCAATATCCACACCATGGAATTTCAAAAAGGCTTTTGTCTTTTCTCCAATATCTATGATACCAGCGGTCTTACAGAAAATCAGAGACACGGACAGCATGGTTGTCCTAATAGCCCCAGATTAGCCAAGGAGGGCTTAGTATGCACTCATCAAGAGAATGTTGACAGACACTCCTATGACACTCACCCACCACCAGAACTTACTCAGACAGGGGCTGATCTGGCACAAAAACCCTCAACCACTGAAACTGATGACATGGCCGCTTAGAGGGCTAGACTGTTGAGTTTAGGGGTATCGGCTAAGGTAGTGGACACTTTGGTACAATCCAGAAGGGACTCCACTAACAGAACTTATAACAAATACTGGTGGGTATTTGCTTCATGGTGCAAAGTCAAAAACATAAGGGCATCACAATGCAGTATCTTGAATATTCTAGAGTCCCTTCAGAATGGATTGGATAAGGAGTCAACGGCAGCATCCTTACTGGTGTAGATGGCTGCCATTGGGGCAATAAGGGGTGAAACAGATGAACATTCACCCGGGGCCCATCCAGTGGTTCAATCTTTCTTAAAAGTGGCAGCTAATATTAGGCACTCCCCAAGATCTATTACGGCACCATGGCACCTTAAATTAGTTCTGGACACCCTGGCCATCATGCCCTTTGGACTTCTAGAATCCATTGCATTATCCATACTCATTATTATGACTGTTTCACTGGTAGCAATCTCATCAGCCAAGAGAACTAGTGAACTATAAGCCCTCTCATGTAGAGAGCCATTTTTAACTTTCTTCGTGGACAGGGTCATACTCTGACCCATCCCATCCTTCTTCCCGAAGGTAGCCAATGCTTTTCACACAGCTCAGGAAATTACAGTTCCTACCCTCTGTCCCAAAGAAGGGGACCACAACAGGAAAACCCTCCACTGCCTAGACCCGGCCCATGCAATCTAGACCTGCCTGGCCAGAACAGACACTTTCCGATGGTCAGACAGACTCTTCATACTGCCTCAGGGTCAGAAACAGGGCCTGGCAGCATCCAGGTCCATGATGGCTGAGACACACCATCTCTCAAGCCTACAAGGCAGGTGGTAATGGCCCTCCATCAGATATCAGGGCACACTCCACGAGAGCAGTGGTCACCTCTTGGGCAGAGCATAACTCCGCATCAGTAAGAGAGATCTGCCAAGCAGCAACCTGGTCATCACCACACGCCTTTACCAGGTTCTACCGGTTGAATATCGGACTAACAGGAAACTCAGAGTTTGCTTGCAAGGTTCTCCAGACAGCTTTGAGTCATATCTTTCCTCCCTCCCAAGACAAGTGCAATACTGCTGTATCACCCATGTGTTGAGACGTGAAGTACTGTAAGAAGGTGCAATAGATAATGGTAGTTTACTCACCTGGTAAAGGTGATTATAGGAGGACCTTCTTACAGCACTCCATATCTCAGCCATTGAGGAGGAACAAAACAAGCAGAAAATGGGATAACAGAATAAGGGATTGTGTATTGAAGACTGTACATGCAATACTGATCAATGAATGTGTAAGTAGCAGACTTTTTGTCCTGCACTGTCGGTAACAGTGTAACACGTTGCCACAGTGATGGAAAACAATGGAAAGTAAATAATTGTCTTTTGCAAAACATCAGTTTGTGCTGTGTGCTTTTATACCTGCCAGCATCCCTCCGGGGGTGGTTGAGGGTCCTTTATGGTTGGATTTTTATAATATGTTGTCAGGAGTAGCATAAGTGCTGGAAGATTTCATACTGGGGATTTTGGGAGTTACTGTACAAGGGAGGAGAAGGATCGGATTTCGAATTTGGGATTCCTTTTGTGCATCAGCCTATGAGAAGAACGCTTGATAATCCATGTGTTGAGACCTGGAGTGCTGTAAGAAGGTGCTCCTATAATCACCTTTACCAGGTGAGTAATCAGTCAATCAATCTTTATTTAGCCAGGCGAAGCATCTTTGAGCAGAACCCATTTACAAGATGGACCTGGGAACTACCCAGGTAGTAAACTACCATTCTGGCCAGGATTTGAAAACTTACAGCTGTCACATTCAAGATGTGCTGTGAAGAAACTACCTTTTTGAAAATGTAAGAGAGAAATATTGAAAATTACCAAAGTAACAAGCCTGCATTAGCAAACTTCAACACGGGCTCATAACTGTATTGTTTTTTTAATGTTTTTTACATTGAATTTACAGCATAGCCTTCTTGTGACCCCACCTCATGCACAAATGTGGAGAACATTTTCAACTGCTGTCTGAAAGGTGATTTCACATAGCAACTGCGAAATAAACATTTGGGATGTGAAAACACATTTTGGCCAGGATTTGAAAAATGGCACCTGTCACAGTCATGAGGTGCTGTGCAGAAATGGCTACAGGTATGTCAAACGTTTGGGGTCAAAATATTGAAAATCACAAAAAATTACAAGCCTGTGTTTGTAAAGTCCAAAATAGATTTTTGCCTAAATGTTCAACATAGCCTTCTTGTGACCCCACCTCATGAACAATGTGGAGAAAATTTTCAGCTCCTGCCCGAAAGGTGATTTCATGCAGTTACTGTGAAATCATATATCCAATGAGGATAGCAACTGAAAATGAGTGACCATCAAAATGATGACTCATATTCAATGCTTTCCTCATGAGCTACCCTGCAAGGGTAGTGATCCTACGTGAAAGCAAGCATAGGGAAGGGTGACTGGAAGGAGGGGATAGCAAAGGGATAGGGAGGAGGGTTTGTGAGGGGGTAGTGTACCTGCTTCAGCCAAGCTAACCATGTGGTGTGGTGGTGATGGTGATTAGCTGCGGCACGAGCAGGTACTGGGTTAAGGGCTGGGTCAGGGGAAAAATTTTGCTTCTAACTGCCGCTGCGATATTTTTTTTCTTGGAATCAGAGTGTTGCCCCTTCCCCAACATGCACCCCCTGGAGTTCAGATTCCTTTAGCATAAACACTCTGACTCCCTGTCGGATGTCTTTTTGCAGGCATGTCTATATCACCAGTTTTTCTTTTTGGCAATATACATTTGCAATAATAGTGATTGCTATTATGACAGAGAACTGTGAAATCACCTTATGGGATGCAAAAACACATTTTGACCAGGAATTGAAAAATGACAGCTGTCATATTCATGAGGTGCTGTGAAGAAATGGCTATTTTAAAAATGTGTGGGTAAAATATTTAAAATTAACAAAGTTATGAGCCTGTGTTCGCAAACTTCAACATAGGCTCATAACCTTTTTATTTTTAAATATTTTTATGCAAAATTTTCAACATAGCCTTCCTATTACCCTACCTCATAAAGAATGGTGGAGAGAAGTTTCAGTTCCTGCCCAAAAGGTGATTTCACCCAGTAATCGTGTAATCACCTTTTGAGACAGATTTACCTAATATCACTTGCATTGTTCATGAGATGGTGTCCCAAAGAAGGCATGTTGAAAATTTTGGGCAAAAATATTGAAAAATGCCCAAGTTATGCTACTAAGTTCAAAACCCCATATTAATACATTGAACCACATACCTGATTTCTTCAGTTCATGGTCCAGTGTTGAAGAATGAAGACATGTCTGCGGTTCTAAGAAGATGAAGGCATCAGACCCCTTATGGGTAAGTAAGGGCTTGAGGAGGTGGTAGGTACTGAGTGGGGAGGGTAGAGATTGGGGCACCATACAGTGTAACAGATATAGATGGGTGGTTTCTTTTTACAGGCTTAAAACAACAACAAAAAAACAAGGAGGGATGGACTGCTTTCCGACACTGGTATTGGGCACCCCAATGTTGATACCTTAGAGAATGGTGGTGGGCAACCTAGAGGTAAGAGAGGTGTTAAGAGAAGTGGTAGTGGGGGTCAGCACCCCTTTACACTGAAATTAAATATAAATGTACATGGGAAGACAGGGTGGCCTGGACAGGTACTTGGAGGGGATATGGAGAAAGAAGTGGTAGCTGGGGTGGCACCCCACTCCACTTACATAGGTAAAACTGGGGAAAGGTGGATGGGTGAGCCACAGGGATGGGAGAGGGAGAGGGAGAAAGAAGCAGTAGTGGGGGTGCGCTCCCCACTCCGTTTACATTACAAAAAATATTTTGTAAAACATGAGTTTAGCTACATACATTTGTAAGTACAAGAAAAAAAGCTGAACTTGGGGAAAACTAGTCACTTTTTTGAAACAAGGATTTGCAAGTACTGTAATTGCACTCCAAAAGTGGAGCTGTGACACTGGGCATACATCTATGCATATTCATATATGTTCATGCCCATTATCACGGTTCCACTTTTGAGCACAATTAACAGTTCCGAGCATAATTAATGTACATATTTGCCCTCATTAAAAAAAAAAAAACACAATGAAGTTCCCAAGCTCAACTTTTTAGCATAACTCAGGAACAGTGGTCCGACTCCATACTGCTGCCAGGAACAAAGACAGGCTGTTGTGTTGAAAGACAAGGCTGCTGGTGTTGACAGATGATCAGCTGTTTTTGCTGACTGGCTTCATGCAAATCAAAGCAACGAAGCCCTCTGATTGTGGTGGCTCAGTCCCTTGAAATACATAAAATTTACACCCAGCAAGCAAGGAGTGATGTCAGCTAGAGAGTGGGTGGTCATTGGCCTATACTACCGAGCATCCGCTACTTTCAACTGCAATGGGCTCAGCAGTGACACACCCCGCTTATCCCCTTTTAGTGTAGCAAAACGTTTGTTGCGCACATGCATATCAAATGTAAAATGGTGCTGGAAGTAGTAAAAGATGTGTTAATTAATCTGATAAGTAATTAATCAACCACTTCAAAGACTGGTGTAAAGGGTTTGAGATTCAGGATTGCAGGATAAGGCTGAGTGTCCTTTCACTGTTAGGGAGTGTATTACAGACCCTTTTAACTACAGTCTGAAGTGATTTATTATACAAAGAAACATATAAATTGATTACATATAAGGACCACTAGGCCCGCCCAGTCTGCCCATTTTCTCAAAACCTGCTGCAGAAACCACAGACCCTACTTGATCTCTAGATTAATTCTCTTTCCTATCTCTAGGGTTCACCTATATCTATCCCATGCAGTTTTGAATTCCCCTATTGAGTTAACCCCGCCACCTCCAATGGTAGACTGTTCCATGCATCCACCACCCTTTCTGTAAAGAAATGCTTCCTCATGTTACCCCTTAGTCTAACCCCCTTCCAGTCTCATGGCATGACCCCTTGTTCTAGAACATCTCTTTTTCTGAAAGATACTACCCTGTTGTACCCTATCTATGCCCTTAAGATATTTGAAGGTCTCTGTCATGTTCCCCCTCTCACTCCTCTTCTCCGGGGTAAACATATTGAGCACCTTCAGTCTCTCCTCATATGACTTTTGCTACAGGCCCTGCACCATTTTTGTTGCCCTTCTCTGAAGTGCCTCAACCCTATGTCTTTACAGAGATGTGGCCTCCAGAACTGGACACAGTAATCCAGATGTGGTCTCACCAATCACTTGTACAGTGGCATCACCACCTCCTTTCTCCTGGTGGTGATACCTCTCCCTGTGTACCCCAGTACCCCACTGTTAATTCCCTACAGTTTTGGAACATTGTTTGGCCACCTTTAGGTCAACTAATATGATTACCCCAGATCCCTTTCCTGTTTGGTTGCCATCAGTATCTCATTCCCCATCATGTAAGCCTCCCTGGGTTCTTGTACTCCAACTGCATGATTTTGCACTTCTTTGCATTGAATCTTAGCTGACGCACTCTTGACCATCCCTCAAGTTTACCTAAGTCCCTTCTCATTTTTTCCACCCCTCTCGGAGTGTCTACTCTGTTGCAGATCTTAGTGTAATCTGCAAAATGCCATACCTTTCTTTCCAGCCCATTCGCAATGTCATTTATAAAGACATTAAATAGGAATGGCCCCAGAACTGATCCCTGTGGCACCCTGCTGGTCAACCTCCTTTCCTCGGGTTGAACTCCATTTACCACAACCCTCTGTGTTCTATTCCTCAACCAATTTCTAACCCAGTTTACCACCTTGGGATCCACTGCTATGCTGCCAAGCTTGTTTACAACCCTTTTATATGGAACGGTGTGGAAAACCTTGCTGAAGTTCAGGTAAGCCACATCCACTGCCCCTCCTTTATCCACTTCTCTGGTCACCCAGTCAAAGAAAGCTATCAGAATTGTTTGACATGACCTTCCCACTGTGAATCCATGCTACCTTGGATCCTGTGCTCTGCTGGATTCAAGATGTTCCATACTCTTTTCTTTTAGCAGTGATTCCATTATTCCCCATGACGAAGGTCAGGCTGACTGGTCTATAGTTTCCAGCCTCCTTTCTGCTCCAACTTTTGTGAAGAGGGACTACATCTGCTCTCTTCCAGTCCTCTGGAACCATTCCCATTTCCTGGGATTCATTGAACAGGGCTGACAGTGATCCTGCCAGCACCTCCCTAAGCTTCTTTAATATTCTAGGATGATACATAGATACATAGATACATAGACAGTGTCGGCAGATAAGGGCCTATGGCCCACCCAGTCTGCCCATTTAAGCTTGTAAGTTCAGTTTGTTTTCCTAGAAGTCTGTTGCCCCTTACCCCTGACCTCTAGAATTCCTTTATGTCTATCCCATGCATTCTTAAATCCCGTGATTGTTTCAGCCCCCACCACTTCCTCTGGCAGGGTGTTCCACTTGTCCACCACCCGTTCTGTGAAGAAATTCTTTCTCATGTTTCCTCTGAATCATCCTCCTCCAACTTCATCCCATGCCCTTAGTCCTGGAACATCTTTTCACTTAAAAATAGTGTTTTCTTGCACCTTGTTCCTCCTGTAAGATACTTGTATGTCTCTATCATATCACCTCTCTCCCTCCTCTCCTCCAGGGAGTACATGTTCAGTTCCTTCAACCTGTCTTCATAGGACTTGTGATGCAATCCATGCACCATCTTTGTTGCCCTCCTCTGAACCTTCTCTACCCTGTCTATGTCCTTATGTAGGTATGGTCTCCAGAACTGTACACTGTACTCCATCCTGGATGCATCCTGTTTATCCCATTGCCTTGTCCACTTTCAGTTTTCTAAATTCCTTTAGAAGTCTCTCCTCTGTAAATATATTGGTGTCCACTTCCTTCCCCTAATTGCTCTTGTCACTTAATTGTGGTCCCTCACCTTGCTGCTCTTCTGTGAATACTGAATAAAAATATTTGTTCAAGATTGTTGCTTTTTCCAAGTCCCCTTATGCATACTCTCCTGCTTCCCCCTTAAGCCTTACAATCCCACCCCTTGTCTTCCTCCTTTCACTAATGTACCTATTAAATGTATCGCCCCTTTTTTAGGGCTGCAGTGGGGGTAGCCTTGCAGACCTTTTAGGATGACCAAAGGTCTGCATATATTTCCTAAATTTCAACCCACTATTCTGCCCATTTCCAAAGTTTAAACCCACTGTTCCACCCACTGTGCCTGACTGCCTTGTTTGAACTGTATAAAGGTCAGCATATATTTTTTAAGTTTCCACCCACTGTTCCGCCCACTGAGCCTAACTGCCTTACATGAAATATGACTATTTTCCCATTCATTTCATTTCTGTATTAATGTTTTTTGGTTGTTTTTTTTTTGCTTTATTGGTTTTTGTTTGTCTCACAGTGGTGGTCAGATCAAACAGCATCTAGTGGCAGTTGTAGAACTGCTTGTCAGAGACAAGGGCAGGAAAAACAGGCTGGTTAGCGTGACCCTGCCTTAATAATCTCACAACAAATGCAGGATTGAAAATAATCTGATTTATAGTTAGAAAGGAGTGGACCTTATTTGCACTCTTCAGTCTTAAAACCCCCAAATCCTTCCACTCATTCACTATCTTCAATCCTCTCCCTCCAATAATCCCATGTTGGGCAGCCAGACAGCAATAGCCCTGACTATTTCCTACCTAGCTGCCTTGCTTGCAATCTGATTTTTTCCCCCCATTCATTTCAATTGAAAAGATCAATGAAATTCTAAGTCCAGAAAGTTGTTCTTTTCTGGAGAAAGTGGTTTACCAACAGGTTAACGACTACTTGGAAACAAATAACCTTCAAGCAGACCAACAACATGGCTTTAGAAAAAGACATGGCACTAAGACGGCTCTGACAAGCTTTACCACGGATGTGTTCAAAGCCTTAGATCAGAATAAAATGTTAGGAGCAGTCTTCATTGACCTGACCAAGGCGTTCGATCTTGTCGAACACCAGCTACTACTAAAGAGATTAAGGGGGATAGGCCTGGACTCGCATGCCATACAATGGTTCACAAATTACCTTCAAGGCAGGACAGAAATGGTATGCTAGAATAGTGCAAAATCTCAACAGCGCCCAGTATCTGAGGGAGTTCTACAGGGGTCAGTCTTAGGCCCCCTGCTATTCTCCTTGTTTGTCAACACCTACCCCTGCATTGCAGTGGGGCAAAGGTCACCTTATATGCCAACGATGCAGTGTTTTACAGAACTGGGAGTGATGTGGGTTCCCTAAACCTAGAGCTACAAACAGGACCTCACAACCCTGGAAGCGTGGTGCCTGGAAAACATGCTGGTCCTCAATAGCAAGAAGACCAAAGCCATGCTCTTTGGCCCAAAAACTTGGCCCTGACAGATCTAACTTCCTGTCTGTCGCCACCCTAAATGGGACAGGGATTGAGGTAGTAGACAGCATTAAGTACCTGGGGATGTATCTAGACCAGGAACTTACTTACAAGAAACACGTGGACTACATCACAAAGACAGTAAACCAAAAACTGGGCCTTCTATATAGGCTAAGCCCCTTCCTGAGTAAGGAAACTAGAAAGGCGGTAGGAAATAGGACAATACTACCCACCTTATTCAATGGAGCGACCTTGCTCCAGACACCGAGGCCCATGGAAAGGCAGAACCTGGGCACACTATACCATAGGGTCAGAAGGTTTTGAGCCGGGGTGTAACAGATGGAGCACTACTGCAAGGAGCTCCGTGCCCTGGACTGGCCATCCCTCAAAGCCAGTCTAGCTTATCCCACACTGTACCTGGCCTTCAAACTACAACAACCTGGAGGATCCCCCTCCAAGTCTACGAGACCTGCTTGTCCCTAAAACTAACAGGAGAGAGCTCAGGTCTTCTGATCAGAAACTACTTGAAATACCCAGAGCCAAAAACTGGGCCTCCTATATAGGCTAAGCCCCTTCCTGAGTAAGGAAACTAGAAAGGCAGTAGGAAATAGGACAATACTATCCACCCTATTCAATGAAGTGACCTTTCTCCAGACACTGAGGCCCATGGAAAGGCAGAACCTGGGCACACTATACCATAGGGTCGGAAGGTTTTGAGCCGGGGTGCAACGGATGGAGCACCACTGCAAGGTGCTCCGTGCCCTGGACTGGCCATCCCTTGAAGCCAGGCTAGCTTATCCCTCACTGTACCTGGCCTTCAAACTACAACAACCTGGAGGAAGCCCCCCCCCCCCAAGTCTACGAGACCTGCTTGTCCCTAAAACTAACAGGAGAGAGCTCAGGTCTTCTGATCAAAAACTACTCGAAATACCCAGAGCCAAAACATCCCTTGGCCTTCGGTCTGCCAGGCTGTCCATACCCAAACTTCGGAACAATCTCCCAGGAGAGCTTCAAGAAAACACCTCTCCTGGGGGGTTCAAGAAAGCACTAAAATCCCACCTGGACATAGGGGCACTGTGCTGCTGCTGCTACATCTGAGACTACATGATGGCTCTCCTGCACAGGGTGGCTGACACAGATCAATAGTCTCTAGAGGGAGGGTATGCTTAGAGAAGTGGGATGTTAGGGTGCTTATCATTTGATGTGTCTGTTTCTCCATGTTGTCCTAACAAAAATATCCAAGCTACTGCTTGGAGTCTGTCTACGATGTAATATGTGTCCTTCCTGCTGTACTATGTAAACCTTGATTCACTGTGTACATCAGAGCTCAGTTTGGCTTTGTTCTTTTTTTCTCCTCGAGGTACATGTAACTAATTCCGGGTCACCCCTGAAAAAGAGACCATCAAGGTCTCAGTGGGCCTACCCGGTTATCAAAATTTAAATAAATAAATAAATGATCAGTCATTATATGTTTGCTCTTAAAATATAGATCACATTTATTTCCTCTTGGGCTCTTATCTCCCTTTCACACTCACAAACCCTATGGGTATTAACTTTCAGACAGACACTGAAATGGCAGGTTTCAGTCAATCATTTATTGTTGTATAACGCAATTCAGAATTACCAAAGTGCTTTTCATATATCAGTACCACAAAACACATCTCACACAGTATTAGAAACATATCAATTCAGCAATTTAAAACATATCCAAACAGTGTTAAATATAAAACAACAAAGACACCAGGCTTCACTAAAGGCTAACCCAAAGAGATGGGGTTTTAAAGCAGATTCAAACATCTTAGCAGTTGAGTACTCTCTCACCCGACAAGGTAGAGAATTCCACAGGGTCAGTGCTGCAAAAGCAAAGGATCTAGCTCCCAAGGTCATCAAATGGACCCTGGGACCCTCTAGCAATCCCTCATCAGCAAAACAGAGCAGGTGGAGGGGGAGGTAGAGGCAGAGGAGATCTTGCAAATAACGCAGTCCCTGTCCATGTCGGGCTTTATAGGTCAGTAACCTGACCTTGAAGGTGATCCTCCACTGAACAGTAGCCAATGCAGGCCATGGAGCAGAGATGTGACATGGCAAGATCTCGATAAGCCAGTCAACCTGGTAGCTGTATTCTGCACTAGCTGGAGGTTGCAGAGGTCCACCCCCAGTAACCCTAGGTATAGGATGTCACAAATGCACTCCACAGGTCAGGCCCTCTGCTCCCATAGTGCCAACCTTGAAGCACAATAGTGTGAACAAGAGACAGACAGGGCAACCCTCCTGTCTGTTTTGGGTCAGAATCACCTACTAGCCTCGAGTCCTGGGGGTCAAATGTGAACCTTATGCTAGCGAACCCAGTTAACCGGCCCAGATATGTACCCTCTTCAGGAATGCAATACAATCCTGTGCCCAGTGGCATCCAGCCAGGTTACCAAAATGTGCCCTTATGACTCAATATGAAACTGAGGTATATTCGTACCTTTGGAAAGATTAGTAACACATTCAAGCCCTTAACAGCTGTCAGACTTAAACACTGGTTCATCATTCACATGCAAAAGAAACTGAGAAGACACAGGCAGTATTTCAAGGAAAATATTGTTTACTAAAAATTGTAAAATAGATAAAAAATTAAACACAGAACAAATACATCAATAACTTATAGTCGCATAAAATAAATGGGAAGTTACAGAGCACAGATACGTCTACCACAAATACTTACAAAGTTCCAGCTGAGTCATCTTTTTTTAAAAGGGCCTAGTTACCAGTCCACAGGCTAAGTGTGTCTTTGATTTTCAGAGAGTCCTTCTGCACCAGCTTCTCTTGCAAGCAATATTCAAAAGTCTATTTTCTCCACCTCCTGGTGATGTCACCCATGAGGTCACTATTAGATCTGTGATAAATCTGTAATCTGAGTATGGATGTATGTTATTATTGTGAAAATTAGCATCTAGCAATTTCCCAAAATATGTGTTTTTGATCAAACACTTCTCTTTGATCTGTCTGCTGGTTTCCTGCTTCACAAGGATGATCTTAGGTTTATGACCTGACAAAGTTCTGTGATCAAATTGTCTCTTCCTGCTGGAGCCATAAAATGTTATGAGGTCCTATCTCCTGGAAGATGACCAGAGCCCTCTGTTAAAAAGAACAGGAAGCCTTTCATTCAGTTTTCCCTTAGCCAGCTTTTCTAACAACCAGCTGCTTCAACACTGTCACCTCTTAGGTCAAAGGTCAATTATCTCACACTCTGGATACTTGCCCTAGGCAGACAATCACATACATATTCCATTTATTTATAATACAAATATCGTACATATAACCATAAGCGGTGGCAGAGTGTCACAGTCCTCCTCACCTAGGCTGAATTTGGGGGCTCTATCCCCTGCATGGGATAAGCTCCCCAAGTCAGGTCATTACTCATACTGGCACAACAGACCATCTGCATTTTCATTGGCTTCCCCTGCCCTGTGTGAAACTGTCATGCCATATTCTTGCAAGGCAAGACTCCATCTTAATAGTCTACCATTTGTTTTACCCATTTGTGCCAGCCAAACCAGTGGGTTGTCATCAGTTTGTACCTCAGAATTCTGCCTGTATAGGTATGGCTCTAACTTCTTTAGGACCCTGACCATGGCAAGACATTCTTTTTCCACAGTACAGTAAGCCTGCTCCCTGGGAAGTAACATTTTACTGAGGTACACTATGTGGTGTTATTTCCCTTGGTTGGATGTCTGACTCAGCACTACCCCAATACCCACATCTGAGGTGTCAGTCTGGACTACAAATGGTCTGCTATAGTCTGGACTTGTTAATACAGGAGCATTGCACAGTGCCCCCTTCATTCTGGTAGAGGCTGGTTCACAGGCTGGTTCCCAGGTAATTTTCTTAGGCATCCTTTTCTTTAACAGGTCAGATAAGGGAGCAGCCAGGGCACTGTAATTTGGTACACATTTCCTATAGTAACCTGCTGTCCCTAGAATACTCCTGATCTGCTTCTGCATTTCTGGTCTGGGCCATGCCTTGATTGCCTCTATTTTTGCTTGGTTAGGATGCAGCTGTCCCTGGCCTACAATGTGTCTGAGGTATGCCACCTCAACCATGGCCACCTGGCACTTCTCTGCTTTTACAGTGAGTCTGGCCCTCTGTATCCTGCCCAGCACTCCCCTAAGGTGGGACAGGTGTTCCTCCCAGCTGACACTAAAGATGGCAATGTCATCCAGGTATGCCATGGCGTACACCTCAGCACCATTTAACACCTGGTTCACCAACCTTTGGAAAGTGGCTGGGGTGTTCTTCATTCTGAAAGGCATTATTTTAAATTCAAATAACTCTATCAGAGTGATGAAGGCCAACCTCTCCCTAGCTCTGGCAGTTAACTCTACCTGCCAGTACTCCTTTGTTAGGTCAGTAGTTGTAAGGTATGTAACCCCTCCAAACTTGTCCAGAAGTTTGTCCATCCATGGCACTGGGTGGGTGTCTGACTTCTTGACTGCACTGAGTCCATGATAGTCTACATAAAAACAAGCAGAGCCATCTGGCTTGGGAACAAGGACTATGGGTGAGACCCAGGGGCTGTGGGATTTCTGGATTACCCCTAACTCCAGCATTTTCTTCACCTCCCTCCTAATATCCTTTTGGACAGCCTCTGACACCTAATATACTGTCTGCCATATGGGTGCCTGCATCCCTGTCTCTATAGCATGTGTCGCTAAGTGGGTTAGTCCAGGCTTGGTGCTAAACAGTGGGGCAAAGTCTGCTAAAACCTCCTTTACTTCCTTGATCTGGTCCAGGGTCAATTGAGGTGGCATTTTAATGCCTGTACCGAGGACTCCTGCTTGCTTTCTTCCACCACATCCAGAAGAGGGTCTCAAAGAAACAGAGAAACATAGAATTTGATGGCAGATAAGGACAGCTTGGCCCACCTAGTCTGCCCAATTTCCTACCTCATGGATAAGCTGCAGATCCTAGTTAACCAAGATCCTACTTCCTCCTACCCCTCACTAGGACTGCCTTATGTCTGTTCCATGAATTCTTGAATTCTCCCACTGTTCTTGACTCCACAACCTCCTCAGGAAGGCTGTTCCATTAATCCACAACCCTCTCCATGAAAAAAATACTTCCTCACATTACCTCTGAGCTGTCCCCCCTCTATCTTCAAATTTTGCCCCCTTGTTCTTGCACATCTCTTTTTCTGAAAGATACTACCCTCTTGGACTTTGTTGATTCCCTTGAGATACTTGAAAGTTTCTATCATGTCCCCCCTCTCACTTCTTTCCTTAAGGGTATACATATTAGGCTCCTTTAGTCTTTCTTTTTTTGTCTTCTGGTGCAGACCCTGCACCATTTTGTTTGCCCACCTCTGGACAGCTTCCACTCTGTCTCTGTACTGAAAGGGAAACTGGAGAGAATAAAGAAGGAGATGAACATGGAGCAGAAATGGGATATTATTAAAAGGGGGGTTATAACGGCAACAGAAGCCTGCACCAAGGCAGAGAGTAAGAGGAGCAGAGCAAGAAAACCATGCTGGTTGAACAGTGAGGTTGTGGAGGTTGTGAGGGCAAAATGAGTGGCACACTAGAGGCTTAGGAGGATGGGGAAGGAAGTGTACAGGGAGGAATATGTAAGATGGTCCAGAGAGGTGACCAGAAAAGTGAGAGAAGCCAAGGCCCAGAGGGAGCTGAGATTAGCACAGGGAATTAATGGGGGGGAAGAAAGACTTTTTCAAATACGTCAGGGAGAAAAGGAAGTGCAAGGAGACAATAGTGAGGATAAGAAGGAGTGGGGAGTGGACAGAAAAGGGGGAGGAGCAGGCAAAAGCACTGCATGAATACTTTTGCTCAATGTTCATGAAAGAAAGGGGGGACTGCTACCATCATGGGCTGGGAGGGTGGGGACGGGGGAGAGGAGGCAACAGATGGAAGAATTAAGGAAAGTAGAGTCATAGAGGGACTGAGAGCACTGAAGGTAGACAAGGCACCAGGGCCAGATGGTATCCACCCCAGGGTGCTGAGGGAGATGGCGGAGGTGTTGGTAGAGCCACTGGCAAATCTGTACAGCACCTCACTGGAATCGGGATGTGTGCCACTGGACTGGAAGATGGCACATGTAGTACCATTACACAAGAGAGGGCCAAGGGATGAACCAGGTAATAATCATCCGGTAAGTCTCACCTCCATAGTGTGCAAACTCATGGAAACAATACTAAAGGAAAGACTGGGGTCGTACCTGGAGGACAATGGCCTCTAGGATGTGAGGCAGCATGGGTTTGTTTCAGGGAAGTCTTGTCAAACCAACCTCATACAATATTATGACTGGGTGACAGGTGAGTTGGATAAGGGTCATGCAGTCGATTTTTTTTACCTGGAATTCAGCAAGGCCTTCGATTCAGTGCCTCATGGGTGGCTTGGGAAGAAGCTAACTGGGGTAGGGGTAGGGGCATAAATGATGAATTGGATTACAAGCTGGCTGAGTGGCAGGCTACAGTGAGTGGTGGTGAGAGGGGAGCTCTCAACTCCAAGGCCGGTGACGAGTTGGGTGCTACAGGGCTCTGTGTTGGGGCCAGTATTGTTTGGGCTCTTCATATCAGACATTGCACATGGGGTGGTGAGCAAGGTAAGTCTGTTCACTGACGACACCAAAATTAGAGCAGTGGTGGATGTTCAGGAGAGATGGACGCAGCTGCAGGGGGGGACCTACACAAGCTAAAGGAGTGGTCAGAGAGTTGGCAGCTGGGGTTCAATGCAAAGAAGTGTAAGGTTATGCACTTTGAGGTGAAGAACCCAAGGAGAGAATACTGGCTGGGGGGGTTAAGCTGGGGATCACTGAGGAGGAGAAGAACCTAGGAGTAATAATAACAGGGACCATGAACAACACTGCCCAATGTAGGAAAGAGGCTGCAAAAGCGAACAAAATGCTGGGGTGCATAGCGAGGGGGTTTTCATCCAGGCGAAGAGAGGTGATCTTGCCACTCTACAGGTCGCTGGTAAGGCCGCACTTAGAGTATTGTGTGCAGTTTTGGAGGCTATACCTAAAGCATGATATCAGGCTACTAGAGGGGGTGCAGAGGACAGCAACAAAAATGATATGTTGAATGGAGTGGAGAGACTATGACAGCAGGCTGGGAGACCTGAATATGTACACCCTGGAGGATAGAAAGGACAGGGAGACATGATAGAGACATTCAAGTATCTGAGGGGAATCAATAAGGACTGGGCAGATATGGTCTTTGAGTTAAGGAGGGGGATGGCCACCAGGGGGCACGGGCTAAGAATAGAGGGGGGAAGATTTAAGAAGGAAATTAGGAGATACTATTTCAACGAGAGTGGTAGCAAAATGGAATGCCCTACCAGAATGGGTGGTATCATGTAAATCTGTGAACAGCTTCAAAAGGGCATGGGACAGGGAACAGGGGAGAGTGAGGGGGGGAGTTGGGGGTGGCAGTGGGATGACAAAGGGGAGGTGGGGCAGCTGCAAACTAGGGGTGTTGGCTGCACACTCGAGCAAACTCAGATAGACCAGGTGGTCTGTTTCTGCTGACATATTTGTATGTTCGTATGTCTTTGCAGAGATGGGGTCTCCAGAACTGTACACAGTACTCCAGATGGGGTTTCACCAACTGTCTGTACAGAGGAATAACAACTTCCTGTTTTCTACTATTGATGCCTTTCTCTATGCATCCCAGTATCCCCCCAGCCTTCTTTACTGCTTTCTCACATTGCTTGCCCTTCTTTAGGTCATCTGATATAATTACCCCCAGGCCCTTTCCATTTTTGTTGTTGTTACTACCTCCCTTCCCCCATTGTGTACTCTTCCCCTGGGCTTTTGTTTCCCAAGTGCATTACCTTGCACTTCTTTGCATTGAATCTAAGCTGCCATACATCTGACCATTCCTCCAACCTTGCCAAGTCCCTTCTCATCCTTTCCACTCCATCTTGTGTATCAACCCTGTTGCAGATCTTTGTGCCATCTGCAAAGAGACATACTTTTCCTTCCAGTTCCTCTGCAATATCACTTATAAAGACATTAAAAAGGACAAGTCCCAGTACTGAACCCTGCAGTACCCCGCTAGTAACCGTCCTTTCTTCATTGTGGACTCTGTTTACTACTACCCTTTGCGTCCTGTTGTCTAGCCAATTTTTTATCCCGGCTACCACCTTGGGACCCACTCCAAGGTTGGCTAACTTGTATATTAATCTTTTGTGTGGGACTGTATCAAATGCCTTGCTTGTTAAAATCTAGGTAGGCCATGTCCACAGCCCCTCCCTGGTCTACTACTTTGGTCACCCAGTTAAAGAAATCTATTAGATTTGTCTGACACAACCTTCCTGCTGTGAATCCATGCTGCCTTGGGTCCTGTGCCCCACTGGCCTCTAGGTACTCAACAATGTTGTTCCTTCAGAAGTGATTCCATCATTTTTCCTACCACTGAGGTCAAACTAACTGGTCTGTAGTTTCCTGCCTCTGCCCTGCTCCCACTTTTGTGAAGAGGAATCACATCCACCCTCCTCCAGTCCTCAGGTACCACCATCCTCCCATGATTTGTTAAAGAGAGTAGTCAATGGTGTCACTAGTTCTACCCTTAGTTCTTTTAGAATTTTTGGATGAATCCCATTAGGTCCCATTGCTTTGTCCACTTTCAGTTTTAGTAGTTCTTTCAAAATCTTTTCTTCTGTGAATGGACTGGTATCGACCCCCATATCCAGAATGTTTCCCTTGTTTGGTTTAGGGACACCCCCCTCCTCTTTCTTTGTGAATACTGAGCAGAAATATTGGTTCAATATCCCTGCTTTTTCACTGTCACCCTCTGCCCATATTCCTTCCCCTTCATTAAGCCTGACTATCCCTCTCTTGGTCTTTCTTTGCTCCCTAATGTACCTATAAAAGGTCTTATCCCCCTTCTTAACAGAGTTGGCTATCCTTTCCTCGGTTTGGGCCTTTGCTATTCTGACTGCCTTCCCTGCCTCTTTCTGCTTTAACTAATAAAGTTTTATGTCCTGCTCCTTCTGTGTTTCCTTATATTTCCTGAATGCTATCCTTTTCTCACTAACCTTCCCTGCCACCTCTTTTGAGAACCATAGTGTTTTTTTTCTTCACTGTGTTTTGTTATTTGCTTCACACAAAGGCTTGTTGCCTCTGTGATGGTTGTTTTGATTACTCCCAATTTTTCCTCCACCCCTCCTTCTTGCCTGTTTGCTAGTGCTTTTCTGAAGCATGCTCTCATTTTCTCAAAGTCAGCCCTTCTAAATTCCAATACTCTTGCTTTTGTATGGCTTGACTCTATGGTTGTGTTTATCATGAACCACACTGTTTGGTGGTTGTTTGTTCCCAGATGGCTACCCACTTCTAAATCTGAGATTCTTTCTCCGTCCCCATTTGAGAGTACCAGGTCTAAGATTGCTCCCTCCCGAGTGGCTTCCAATACTAGCTGTCTGAGGCATGCCCCTTGTAGGGCATCAAGAATGACCCTACTCTTGGATGTGCCTGCAGCAAAGGTGCTCCAGTTAATATCTGGCATATTCAGGTCCCCCATCAAAAATATCTCCCCTTTTTCTGCCATTCTAAGGATACTATCTATCATTTCCTTGTCCATTCCTTCCCCCTGAGATGGGGGTCTGTATAAAACCCCCATGCAGATTGTGGTCCCATTTCCTGTCTCGATGGCGACCCAGAGTGCCTCATCTGCTCCCTGTTTACTCTTTAGTTCTGTTGCTTTGATCCCTTCCCTTACATAGAGAGCTCCTCCTCCTCCTCCTCCTCTTTTACCCTCCCTGTCCCTCCTGTAGATTGTGTATCCTGGTATGTTGACATCCCAGTCATAGTTCTCTGTGTACCATGTTTCTGTGACTGCCACAATATCCATGCATCCCTCTTCCATCAAGGCTACTAGTTCAGGGAGCTTGTTACACAGACTACTGGCATTGGTACTCATCACCCTCCATTTTTTGATGGCCTTACCCCTTTAGCCCCACCCCTGTCCTTACTGCCTTTGCCTTTTTTTGCATTTACCTCTGTCCTGCTCCCTAATGACTTCTCTACCTTGGTGTTTATCTTGCGAACTACTGTGTTTTGTCAGGGGAGGCTGGGATTTCCCTGCTCTTTTTCTGTGCCTCCCCCTTGGCAAGTTTAAATGCTTGCCAATGAAGCATTTAAACCTATCACCTAGGATTCTGGTTCCCCCCTTGACAGATGCAGACCATCATGCCAGTATAGGTATGCATCCCTCCAGGTGGATCCCCAGTCCCCAATGAAGCCTTCGTCTGTCTCCTTCCCAGGACTACACACTGCAAACACCATGTCAGCCATATTAGCATATGGCTTCATCATGTTGACAGGGTACATTCTTTCTGTATGTCACCTGTCAGGTAGCTCTGTAATATTGTTTACATCATTTACCCATCTGACTACTTTGTACTGTCCTGCCCACTCAGCCTGCAGCTTGTCTTTCCAGACTGGGATTAGTACCATGACTTCCTGACCCACAGTGTACAAGCGAGCTCTGACTCTGCAGTCATACCACACCTTTTGTTTTGCTGGGAAGCTGCCACGTTGCTCTGGGCTGCCCCCCATAAGCTCCTTTAGCCTTTCCCTAAACCTAAGGACATAATCCACTATGGGAGTTCCCTGGGTGGCGTGCTTGCTATCCCAGTCCTCCTAGATCAAGTCTAGGGGCCCACATACCCTACTTCCATATAAGAGCTTGATGGGGGAAAACCCTATTGACTCTTGGGGCATCTACCTGTATACAAACAACAGGTGGGAAAGTATTTCTCCTAGTCCCTCCCATGCTGTTCAGCAAACGCTTGGAGCATTGACTTAAGGGTACCATTAAATCTTTCCACAAGCCCATTGGCTTGTGGGTGATAAGGTGTCATGCATCTCTGCACCACCTCACACTTCTCCCACAAACATTTCATCAGGTCTGACGTGAAGGAATCCTTTGGATCAGTGATAACCTCCTGAGGAAACCCAACACAGGAGAAAATCCCTAGTAAGGCATCTGCCACTTTGTCTGTCCTCAGTGAGGACAGGGCGACTGCCTTTAGGTACCAGGTGGCATAATCCACCACAGTCAGGATGAACCTCTTCCCGGAGGAGCTGGAGGTATTTAAAGGCCCCACAATACCCATTCCCACCCTCTGGAATGGCTCCTCCACTGTGGGCAATGGAATTAGGGTGGCTTGGGTTCTCTTACCCACCTTCCCTATTTCTTGGCACCAGTGACAAGACCTGCAATACTCCTTCATCTGCTGGGTGAAGTTGGGCCAATAGAAATTCTGGGCCAATTGCTTCATAGAGCATGCGATTCCCAGATGACCAGATATGGGAATATCATGTGCAGTCTTGAGCAGCTGCTCACTTTACCCCTGGGGAACGACAAGCTGCCTGCCTATCACACCTTCCTCTGTCTTAGCATCCTGTGTATATATAGAAGTCCATTGTCCCAATACACTTTATGTTTCCCGTCACCTCCCTATGCTCCATCAGAGTCTGCCCAAGCCCTCAGCTTCTCTAGACTAAGGTCACTTTTCTGAGCAGCTGCAAACTCCTAGCACATTCCCAAGGCATGGGACAGGTCTCCATCAGTGTCTAAACTAGGTCCCTAGCTCTAGCGTCAGGGCATTCAGGATTACTGCCATCCCTAACCCTCTGACAATGGGTCACCCCTACTTCCTCGGAATAATCCTCCATAACTGTTCTGTTAACTGGTACCTGGGGAATTTCTACCCCCCTTTCATTAGTCTCCATATAAGGAGACACAGGCTTGGGAACCACCCTCCCAGTGGTTTCCACAGTGGCTTCTATGGGGTCCATGGGACAACAATTTCCTCTTGCTGATTGGCTGCGGGTAACTAAACACACCATCCCCTGTTTGAGGTTGTTGCCAATGATTGCATTGACCACCAAAGCCTGTGCTATGGCAACCTTTTGCACAGTTCCTTCTGTCTCACCCCAGTCTAGGAGGACACTAGCAAGTGGCAATGTTTTCTCCCCCCCAGTTTATCTCCATACAGTCACAAATTGATTAAGTATAAGTTGATCAGGCTCTACCAAATCCCCTTTTACCAAAGTCAGAGATGCCCCCATGTCCCTCAGCCCATGTGTCTGTACCCCATTCACAGTGACTGGGTGTATGTGTTCCTTCATGTTTACTGGCATACTTTCAGGGACACACAGACAACCCACTTCTTTCCTAGCACCATTTTGTGCACTGCATGCCCTTTTGGGACACTGGCCAGATGATCAGGTTTTTTGCATACCCAACAGGGTACTCTTTTCTTTGTAACCTGGGGCTACCTGGTTTTGGTGGAGGCAGGGAGGGTTTTAGCTGCCCTGAAGGTTCACTTTTCCCTTTCTGTACTGCCATGCCCACCCCATTAGCTCTCAGAGCAGGTCTGCTCCTGACAGTGGTCTGAGAGTTCAGCAGCCTCTTGTACTGTTTTTGGATCTCAGTCCTCCAGCCAGGTCTTCAGCTTTGCTGGGCATACCCCAAAAAACTGCTCTAACAGTACAGCATTTTCATTTTTTTCTAAAGAGTCTGCTTCAAGTCTTCCCCACCAATGTTTTAAAAACTGACATTGTTTAGTGGATAGCTCCTCATAGCTCATGTCAGAACTTCTCCTGAGCTTACAGAATTTAGCTGTATATGCCTCTGCTGTTAGCTCAAATTCTTTTCAAAGTGCAGCTTTAAGTTTGCTGTAATCATTACTGTCCTTATTGTCTATTTGACACAATGCATCCCAAGCTTTTCCGGTAAGTAGCAGGGGTAGCTGGAAGCTCCAGGACCCTCTAGGGATATTTGCCTGTATGCATAGTTTTTCAAAGGAATTTAAAAAAGGCATCCATATCTTCCCCCTCTTTAAATTTAGCTATCAATTTGGAATTTAATTTGTAACCCAGTCCTGGAGTCCCAGTTAACCCCAGGCCACTTACCTGCTGTGGTGCAGGTGTTTGGAGTCATAGCTTCTCCAGTTCATGTTGCCTTTGATGCTCATGTTCTTTTCACTCAGCCTCTCACTGAAGTTGTCACTCTCTTTCCTCTGCCTCTTGCTGAAGCTGCTCCTGCATCTCCTCTCTTTCCACCTGCAGCTGGAACTTCTTCTGCTCAAATTCCAGCTCCATTCTCCACAACTCCATCTTCAGCCTGATCTCTTCTGGCTCCAGAATGTTGGTGAACTTCCCCCGCTGCTGTGGCCCTTGGCTTGCACTGACCCTGCTGTCCTCCTCACTGGATCTGGACACTGCACTGGACCCGGGACCCTCCACACTCAAGGTTTGGTCCTTCCCAGTCATAGACTGTGACTCGAGACTTTGGGCATCGGCTGCCACAAGAGCCTCTATGAGGTGCTGTTTTTTGGTTCTGCCCTCGTGCTGGACTCCTCTCTCTTGGCACAGCTGCCTCAGGTAGTCTGCAGTGTGCTCACTGTAGTTGGAAGCCATCTTCTTCCCTAACTATGGCTACACTAGCTTGCACCCCAAAAAAAATAAAACAGGTAGGAACTTGGACTGTAAGCACAATGATATAGTTCTGTTTGCTTTTTAAAAATCACTGCCTTATTTTGCATGTGAGCTGTACAGTATTACTCTGATACACTGATCTGTTAATGCTCACGTTACCAAATACTTTTACATCCCACTGCTACCACCAAATCTGTCACAGACACACTCCACAAGTCAGGCCCTCTGCTCCCACAGTGCCAACCTCAAAGTGAAATAGTGTGAACAGGAGACAGACATGGTTACCCTCCTGTCTGTTTTGGGTCCAAATCACCTACTAACCTTGAGTCCTGGTGGTCAAATGTGAGCCTTATGCTAGTGCACCCAGTTAAGGGGCTCAGATATGTACTGTCTTCAGGAATGCAGTACAATCGTTCACCCAGTGGCACCCAGTCAGGTTTCCAAAATGTACCCTTACGACTCAATATGAGACCTAGGTATATTCTTACCTTTGGTAAGATTAGTAACACATTCAAGCCCTTAACAGCTGTCAGACTTAAACACTGGTTCAGCATTCACATGAAAAATAAACTGAGAAAATATTGTTTAATAGGTAAACTATCAAACACAGAACAAATATATCAATAACTTACAGTCACATAAAATAAATTGGAAGTTACAGAACACAAATACGCCTACCCCAGATATTTAAAAAGTTCCAGCTGAGTTATCTATTTTTAAAAGGGCCTAGTTACCAGTCCACAGGCTAAGTGTGTCTTTGATTTTCACAGAGTCCTTCTGCACCAACTTATCTTGCAAGCAATATTCAAAAGTCAGTTTTCTCCACCTCTTGGTGATGTCACCCATGAGGTCACCATTAGACCTGTAATCAATCTGTAATCTGAGAATGGGATCAAGCATGCATGGGACAGTCATAAGGCCATTCTAGGGGTTGGGGGTAGGAAGAAGTAGGCTGCTTGTTCACTAGGATCTGCAGCTTATCCATCAGGTAGGGAAATGGGCAGACTGGGTGGGCCAATCGGTCCTTATCTGCCGTCAAATTCTATGTTTCTATATTTTCTATGTTTCTATCCACAAGGATGTACAGTATGTTATTACTACAAAAATCAGCAGTTAGCAATTTCCCAAAATATGAGTCTTTGATCAAGTATTTCTCGTTGATCTGTCTGCTGGTTTCCTGCTTTGCAAGGTTAGGTTTATGACCTAACAAGGTTCTGTGATAAAATTTTCTCTACCTGCCAGAATCATAAAATGTTATGAGGTCCTATCTCATGGCAGATGGCCAGAGCCCTCTGTTAAAAAGAACAGGAAGCATTTGATTCAGTTTTCCCTTAGCCAGCTTTTCTAACAACCAGCTGCTTCAACACTGTCACCTCTGAGGTCAAAGGTCAGTTATCTCACACTCTGGCCACTTGCCCTAGGCAGACATTCACATACACATACCATTTATTTATAATACAAATATCATACATATAACCATAAGCAGGTGGCAGAGCATCACATAGGGCACTGCAATAATCAAGGCACAAGGTCACAAAGGCATGGACCAATGTTGGAAGATCATCAGGCAGGACCAGGTGCTTAATCTGGGTGATAGTTCTCAGATGGAAAAATACGATCTTGATGAAGGATGTCACCTGAGGCTTAAGCGTCAGCCCATCTCAAAGATAATGCCCAGATTTTGCACCAAATCAGAGGTCACTAACTGACTCCCCCCCCAGCCAAAGCCTAAATGGCTGCCCAGTAGATGACCCCCCCCACCTAATGACTTGGATCCACAGCCAACACCTCAGTCTTATCCAGGTTCAACTTAAGCCAGCTGGCACTCACCCAGTCCTGAATCTTTGATAGGCAGTTATTAAACACCAAAATAGTATCACCCTGCTCGGGCACAAAAGACATGTTCAGTTGAGTATCATCTGTATAGCAGTGAAAACTAAGCCTTTACTGCCTTATAACGTCTCCTAAAGGCAGCATATACACCGCAAACAACATGGGTGAAAGTACAAAGCCTTGTGGCACCCCACAGGACAGAGAGAAAGGAGCCAAGAAAAAATCCCCAACTCCACTATCTGTATCCTGCCTGTGAGGAAAGAATGGAACCATTTAAGGATTGTCCCAGACAGACTCCACATCAGCCTCAGGTGCTCCAACAACACACCATGGTCTACAGTATCAAATGCCACAGAGAGATCAAGGAGGACCAAGATTAAATGGGTCCTCTGATCTCTCCCTATTAGGAGATTATTAAGTACCTGAACCAGTAATGTCTCAATGCTATGCTTTTTCTGAAACTGGACTGGAAAGGATCATAGATATCATGGGTAGTATGATGGTCTTCAAGCTGCAGTTCAACTGCCTTCTCAATAACCTTACCACGAGGGGCAGGCTACAGACAGGCCTGTAGTCAGACAGAAACAGAACACTTTAGCTGCAGAAAAATAAGTAATTGGTGCTACTGCACCACCACACTACTGCCACTAAAAGCAAACAAATTAAAATGAGCAAAAGTAATAAATTAAATATAAGAAAATAATGCAAAACGCAAATGCAAAAACGAATTTAAAGAAAGCACATAAAAGAACTTAACACATTAAAAATACACTAAAAAACAAACTCAGTGAGCTTCTCTTTCAAAGGCTGACTCAGCGTGGCAGCCATCTTCCATCTACTCTATCTACAATCTAGTTTGCCATAAATGTGCAGCGAATACACCTTTTGGGGTGATTTGAAAGCTTAAAGCCATACACAGTTTGTGAAGGTGGAGAACACTCGACAGAAAAAATGAAGTAAACATGTTAAAAACAAAAATGTTATGAATGCTAAAAAAAATCTCCTTTTCGGATTTTTACTTTACTTTCTCACTTAATTAAGGGGAAAGACACATTTCAAGCTAGGCAGGAAAGAAGTCATGTTAGAGTTCAAGATCTGTGTCTGATATCTGATTTATAAAGTTGCTTAGAAATGCAGACTGCCAGTCAAATTAATGAACCAGTATTTATGCCCAAAATTAGCTATCACTACAAAGTAAAATTCCACAGTTAACTAATAGGCAAGGAAAATTCCTGTGGTTTGTTGTACATTTTCCAAAGTAGAGATTTACTAGTCTAGAAGCATGGGGTATTATTTACATAAAAGGTGTAGAAACTAGCATTTTTAGACTCACTTTGCAAGATGTCAGGATACTACATATTGCATTGTGAGGAATGCCACAACTGATATTTAGGAAAGCTGGTTACATCACAATGAAATATGATTTACTACAGCTTGAAAATTACAGAGCCATATTAAAGCAGAGCTAATTCAGTTAAAGGGAACATACACATCAACAATCATTAGTAAAACTAGAATAAAACCATTTGATTTGACATTTACTGTATATAGTTAAGAGATGTATCACTGCAGAAGAATAACAGTAATGGATTGAGTACCATAATAATGTTTTTAAAAGCATTCTAAACCCCACAGTGATCTATGAACCCAGTTGTGGAAATGGATAAAAGCAGGACCTCCCAACCCCCTGGAAATGAGAGGCTGCTTTTCAGATGGGCTCAGCTGGGTAAAAAAAAAAGTTTTAAAATAAGCATGTTTTATCTGTACTTAATGATATACTGTTTAACTGTGCCTCCTTTTAAAATAAAAATTACAACATGTTTGAGTGCAAGGTCTGTGCCTGACATCTGATTTATAAAGATGTTTAACAATGCAGACATCCAATCAAATTAATGAATCATTGTTTATGCCCAAAGTTAGCTATCTCTACAAAGTATAATTCCACAGTTATAGAATAGACAGGGAAAACGCCAATGGTCTGTTGTACATTTTCTCCAAATGTAGAGACTAGTGGTCCAGAGGGGTGGGATATAGGGATGCAACTAAGTTTTACTTCTCCAGCGAAGGCAGGGCAAAGATGTCCACTCTGCATTGTAAAATGTTACCAGAAGTCCCCTTATAATAGCACCAGTTTCGCCTTATGTTGACTTCACCTCATAATGACTTCAGGTTCACTTCACATTAATTTCTGTGGAACATGAAGTGAGTCATAATTGAAACAGCCTATAAATCACATGTGTCACAGTCTGTAGGTCACATGGCTCAGGCAGGAAGTTAATCAGGCAAGACAGTGAAAGGCTTTCACTTTCTCCTTACCTAGTGTGGGAGAAGGAGGTTTTGTGACAGAGGAGACAGGAGAGAGAAATATATTGATTGAATCTGCTTAACATTTGACTTTTTTTTTTATCAAGCTGGGTTGTTTTTTGTATTCTGATTGCCTGCTGAGTTGAGTAGTGTAACTTTTTTCAGTACAGTAGTTAATTGTTAAGTGTGTGTGTGTGTGTATGTGTGTAAAATTGAGAGCGGTACATTTGTTGGATGGAGAGGAGAGCAAGTGGGGGTATGGACAAGTGGTGGCACCCCACATCTGAAAAGGAGCGCATTATATAATGTGAGTGGTCCCTTCCCTGAAGCAGGAGGTAGTGGTGTCATAGTTTCACCCCCACCAGTGGCACCACTTACTACTAGTGCCCCACCACTACCACCACCTGCCATGGCACTTGTGCAAGCAGCTCAGCAGCAGCGAGACTTAATAGAGGAGCCACAACAGTCTCATTAGCAGCAGCAGGTTGCACCCTCCCCAACTGTGCAGCAGCAGCAGCAAATAACACCTGCCCCCCTTCCCGCCTGTGCCCGGTCCTTCCCACACCTCTGTTGTGTGGGCTTTTTTCAGTCCAGTGCCTGGTATTGATGACTCCAGTGTCATGAAGTGCAATGTCTGTGGTATTGTTGTGCACCATGGTCCCATTGGGAGTCATCTGGGAACAGGTGGGCAGCACATCCACCTTGCAAACCACCACCAAGCAGAGTGGGAAGCCAAGGTTGCCGAATAGGGACAGAATGTGCCTGCTGTTCCTGCTGAACAACAGGTGGCAGCACAGCCTCCACCTGCATGTGGGGTTAAGCATGGTCAGGCCATGGAGCAAGTGGCTGCTACAGCACCTGCAGGGGATGCTGGCAACCCTGCAATAATGCCTGTCACACAGGCCAATTTGGGTCTGATGTGGAGTGAGGTGGACCACCTGAGCAACAGGGTGTCAAACATTGAGCAACGGTTGTAGCACATTGAGGGTCATCAACTCCAAATTATGGCCATGCTCCAACTGTTACTCTCATGCAATGTGAAGCACTAGTTTTTGATTGTCCATGCTTTCACCACCATCTCCATGACAAAATACTTCCTGATGTTGCCCCTGATCCATCCTCACTCTATCCACCAGGTATCAGCAGTTTCACTTTTTAAATCAACTTTTTTGAAGCCATCCAAAGCAAAACAGAACTCTCCTGTTCACTACCAGGCTATAACCTGATGCACATTAGGGTGTGTGTCAGTTCACTGTCTGACACACAAGGGGATTTTTATATCAAGAATTGAAAAAGCTGTCTCTTGGGTTTTTCACAGAAAATGAGTGCCCAAACTTTATGGGGCTTTTCTGCAGTGGTGGGCCTGCTACTGGTGCTAGTCCTTGTGGCAAACATTTCACTGAGGAACCTAGACAAGAGGATAGGCTCTATGATGGGGCATACTTTGAATACTCCAACCTCCTGCTCAACTCTGAGTGAATCACCCCTGGACTTTAGTTTTGGAAGCTTTTACATACTGCAAGGCTATGGTACTACCTACTCCTACAAACTTTCCAAGGAACTAAGGGACACAGGTACTGGCTAAAGTATGAAGTGCTTGAGTTCTGATTGCACTTACTTAGATTTGCAAGGTCGGACGATGTTGAAAGTAATTCTGGACCTAATCTGGGTACGAATCCATCCATCACTCCTCAGCGGAACATGACTAAGGGGATGAAGGTGGCACATATGAATATCTGGAGTCTTATGGCTAATTCTGTGGAACTGGAAGCATGGGTGACACAATATTCCCCTGACATACTTGGGCTAATGGAGATGTGGTTGAAGCCAAATATTCCAGACACCATATACACAATAAATGGCTATAAACTTATCAGAAGGGATTGCTACTCCTCCAAGAGGTGGGGTGGGGTTGCTGTATACATCACGGATCAGTTAGCAGTAACTGCCCAGCCTATGGACATAACTGGCTTTTTGGAGGCCCTCCATGTAGTTCTGACTCCTGATAACACCAAAAAAATCAATCTGATATATGTCTACAACCCATCAAAAGTGGCATCACTGGCTTAACTAACCTTATGAACACCTGGCATCACATAAGGTAAAAGGATAACTTCTCCTCATGGGGGATTTCAACCTGGACTGGACTGGGAAATACTCAGTATTGTATGATGCCATGCTCAGCAAGCTGCACCTGACTCAGCTTATAAAATGTCCAACAAGGCCATCACAATGGGGGGAGGCCACAACTCCCACCTGGACTGGACTGCCACAGACAGAGCTGGCCATATTCAAGGCTCAGGCACTTTTCCCAATGCTATCAGTAACCATAACCCAGTTTATTGGATATGGAGGGCACACATCCCAAGGCCAACCCCCAAAGAAATACACTTCCGGGACTTTTTCAAAATTAACATCTCCAAGTTACATGCAGATCTCTGCCACACCAACTGGTCCCCAATTTACCAGGCAGATGATAGTGACATTGCTCTGTCCTACCTTGTAACCCCCTACATGAATCTCAAAATAAGCACCTTCCCATGAAAAGAAGGCAAGTCTGAGGTACAGCAACAAGATGGGTGAATAGTAAGATCCTGACCAGCATGAGGAGCAGGGACAAGACTTGGGTTGCTGCAAATAAAAGTGGCAGACAACCTGAGCCTGACTGGGATGAATATCATAGGCAGAACACTTGCAAGAGAGAAATTCAGGCAGCAAAAAGAGATTACTCTCTTTAGCTACTGCAGAAAATGGCAAATGACGCACGTGATTTCTGTAACCATATCAAGACTTTCTTGGGATAGGGTGGATGCTTGATGATCACTGATAGGACAGTTAATGGTACAAACTGCAGTAACACCTATACCATTGTGAATGCCCTAAATGTTCACTTCTCTGACCTCTCAGACTATGAGAGGCTGACCAGTCAACCCTCTGTCTCTCCAACTGTGTCCCCAGCCCAGTCTTCCTCTTCACTAAGTTTTAAGCAGGTCACCACGTTTGAGGCTCTGAGACTTTTGAGGAAACAACCTGAGCATGGATGAGTGGGATCAGATGGCCTACTGCCAAGATTCCTTAAACCAGCAGCCCCTGTTATTGTGGCACCAGTTGCCAGGATCTACAACCTTTCCATCAGTACATGGGTAATACCATCTTTCTGGAACATAACACGAGTTGTCCCCATCCATAAGAAAGAGGACACAAAAGACATGAACAACTATTGCTTAATTGTAATATTATTAGCACTAAACAACATTTTTGAAAAACTAATAGCAGACCAGGTCATGGACTACATTCAACAAAACAATCTTTTCACTCTTGCCCAACATGGCTTCAGAAAGAGGCACAGTATGACCACATTGCATATCAAACTCACTAATGACATCAACAGCTGCTTAATCTGGTTCAATTTCAGTTGGTTACCATATGTACCCCCCCCTCCCCGGTCACCCCTGAAAAAGGGACTTCTAGTCTCAGTGGGCCTACCGGGTCAACAAAATTCAATAAAGTAAAATAAAACTATCAACGGATAAAGGGCTATACACTGAGTTATTTTTGTGGATTTAACTAAAGCATTCAACCTGGTGAATCATTTGTTGTTACTAGATACGCTGGCGACGCCTGGACTCTCCCCAAGCTCCTCAACATGTTTCAGCAGTTACCTATCTGGGCAGACACAATTTGTTCAGATTGACAATTGGAAATCTGATTTCTCTCCTAACAGCATTGGTGTACCACAAGGCTCAATTCTCAGATCACTACTTTTCTCACTGTTTGTCAATAGGCTGTCTTAAATGTCAAGCGCTACCTCTACCATCTTATATGCAGATGGTATGGTGCTATACACTAGCACCAAGGACATTGCCCCATTAATACCACACTTGAATCAGACTTTGCCTGTCTATGTGAGTGGCTAGTTCAAAACAAACTTCTTCTGAATATCAAAAAAAAACTGGCAATGCAGTTTGAATCAACACCAATAGTCAAAGCCAGCTCTGCAACACTGGCCATACATGGCTCTGATGGCTCCGTCCTGGATCTGGTGGATGCTTTCAGATGCCGGGGTATAACCCTTGACCCTTCATTGGATTTTAGCCTTCATATCACTAATAATTGTAAGGCAGTCAATGTCAAGCTGGGGCTGGCCTACAAAGTCAGAGCATCCTTAAACTCAAAGGCAAAATTGGCCATCATGTAGGGGGGTACTGCCACCCAGCCTAACTTATGGAATCGCTTCCTATAAAGATGCAAACTAGGGACTATTGTAGAAGTGAGATACCTGTTACAACAGTATCTGTCACTTCACACTATCAGTACTTAGGCACACCCATTGTTGCGTACTTTACTCCACTCTGGGCTGGCTCTCTCCCACCTCTTACTGAGTCTATACAACAGGGTTCACAATTAACAGTATAATCTGAAATAGAACACCAATGTCCCTTGCATGCTTGATGAAACCGGTCCAACAGACTTACCCACTGAGATCTACCAAAAAGTCACTCTTTAATTCACCCAAGTGTGCTACTAGGATGGATGAGCAGGCAGTTGCAGTGTCTGCCCCAAAGCTATGGAACTCCCTGCCTTCAACTGTGAGGCACTCCACTACACACCTGATCTTTAAAAATGAGCTCTGTGCCTGCCTTCTGGCATCTCACAGGTGCAATTGTGACTCAACTCCTGGGTAGAACACCTAGTCAGGCTTCCTTTGCATGTCCCTTCAGCTCATATTTAGGCACTTACCCTTGCCTGCTTTCAAATAGCAGGCAAGGACAGGTGGTGAGGTATCCCACAGCAAGTCTGTCTGGACTAGTTTCTCTGTTTACTTATACCATATGGTCTATTGCCTTGAAACTGTATTGTGTATTCCCTGTATCTATGGATTGCCTAGTGTAATGTCTAATTTTCTCTTGCACATTAGATATCACCATATCTGTCTTTACTGTAAAATGTTTGACCCAAGTCTGTATTATGTGATAGTAACCATTGTGATGTGATGTACTTCTACCTATGTCTGTAATTCTCCCGGGTCGTGACTGAAAATAGGCAACTTCTTTGTCTAGAGCACTTACTCGACAATCAGAAATTAAATAAATAAATCATCAAATTCAGACCCCTTGTTCTTGCACATCTCTTTTTCTGAAAGATGCAACCCTCTTGGACATTGTAGATTCCCTTTATGTATTTTAAAGTTTCTATCATGCCCCCTTCCCTCCTTCCTTAAGGATATATATATATATATATAAATATATATGTAAATCTCATTTAATGTGTCTTCTTCGTATGGGTTCCAGTGCAGCCCCTGCACCATTTTAGTTGCCCTCCTTTGGATCACCTCCATCCTGTCTATGTCCTTTTTTGAGATATGGTCTCCAGAACTGCACTGTGTACTGCAGATGAGGTCCCAAAAATGCCAGAGTACAGATGAAGAGAAATAACATGAGAAAATGTGCTGAAACTTCTCAATTATTTCCTGACGCACTGCTTTATGCATGCACCCGCTCTTCATAAGTGTGCCCCCAGAAATGGCTGCTGTCAAAGTGTCCCGAAAATGCCACATTCCAGATGAAGAGAAATAACATGATAAAATGTACTGGAAATTCTCAATTATTTCCTGATGCACTGCTTTATACGTGGACCCACTGCCACAACAACTATGAAACCTGCTGCTGCTTCTTCTGTATTTCTATCGTCTGCTGCCTGCGCTGACTGGGCTGATGCACAGTGTCTTGCCAAAAGATGACAGCAACAGATGACCATTGTGTGAACAATGATGTGATGATGCAATTGCGGTAAGAAAGATTGCTGCTCTGGCTGTTACATGATGCCCTATGTGTGCGTGTATACTCATACTACCATTGGTAGTTACTGTATCTTGCACGCTCATGTTTTTACACAGAACCAGACTTTGTATATAGATCACACACAAACACACACACACATGTGTAATCTTTGCTGTTTTTTCTCTCACAGGTCATCCAGTCATACTTGGGTTGTACATTTTTTGGCTTGCTGAGGAATCTTCTGCAGGAAAACCGTCAAGCCAGGAAAGGTAAGTATTTTTTTGGGGTGGGGGGGGGTCATTTGGAAGCAATTTTCATTAAAGGTTTTGTTTTGACTTCTTTAAAGGTTTTCTGTGTATCCTCTGGATTCAAACCAGTTGTATGTGTTCTTTTTTGAAGAAAGCACAGATGGCAGCATACAGCACCAAAATGTTACCTGCAAACTAGGGGTGCGCGAAAGTGCGATTTTTTTTGTCGCATGGAACTTCCACGAAAATAGAGAAACTTTTGCGGGGTGCCTGACGGCTTCTCCGCAAATTTTAACAAAGTGTATGCCTCTCAATTGGCCCCATCCTTGTTGGCAATGTTCCACCATATATTATCAGGACAGGAGGTAGACAGGTCCTTATTTGAAGCTTTAATTACTCTAATACCAAAAGAGGGTAAACCCCCGGATAGAGTGCACAGCTATAGACCGATTTCCCTTTTGAAATAGGATCTCAAGATCCTTACTAAACTTCTTGCAGTCCGGTTAGGCCCAATCTTGTCAGATATAATAGGCCCAGAACAGGTGGGATTCATGAAGGCTAGATCTTCTGTAGACCATCTCAGGACCCTGTCGCATGTCTTCTCGGCCACCAGGGATGCCGACTACCCGGCAGTGCTTGCTTCCCTGCACGCCGAGAAGGCATTCGACAGAGTCGACTGGAATTTTCTGCTGTATTCCCTTCAGGCCTTTGGATTCCCCTCGTCGTTTTTGGAGTGGATCAAGGTGCTATACAAATACCCAACTGCACGTGTGCTCTGCAGTGGGTCAATGTCTGATCCTTTTACACTTTATGCCAGAACTAGACAGCGTTGCCCATTATCTCCCTTACTGTTTAACATCTACTTAGAGCCTCTCATTCGCAGGATTACAATGGACCCGGACATACAGAGTATTGTGGTGCAACAACAGATTGTGAAAGTCCTGGCCTATGCAGATGACCTGCTTTTACAACTGGCCCTTCCCTAAGACGTCCATCCTTGCCGTCGCGTCAGTCTTGGAAGAGTTTAGCTCCTTGTCCAATTATAAGTTGAACAAGGACAAGACTGTTATCTTCCCCTTAAATTACAAGGCGACAAAGATGGATGCATCAGTGGTGGGTTTCTCCTGGCAGACTAAGTCCTTAAAATATTTGGGAGTTAACTTGTCAAGAGATCCCGCAGATTCATAAAACTGAACTTAGACCCTTGGTTGCGCATCAGGCAAGATCTTACAAGGTGGACCTTGCTCCCCCTTTCTCTTTGGGGGAAAATCAACATAATCAAAATGAACATTTTTCCCTGATTATTCTATTTAATTCATCGCTCAAACATCTGGATTCCCTTGACCTGGTCAAAAGGTTACATAGGATGATTTCAGACTTCGTCCGGTCAGGAAGAAAGTCCCAGATAAGTTACAATAAACTATCAGCTCCCAAGAAAAAAGGAGGACTTCGCTTCCCGCACATTGCATTATATTATTGGGCTAGTCATGCGAACAACTACTTGAGATGGCCCACATCAGAACTCCCGGATATATCATATCCCTTCACCCCTATATGGCTGAATATTGAACGTTCTCTGATAAAGGTTAATGGGCTATCTCCACGGGCGCTTTTAAGTACTAGGTTAAAATCCTTACCTCCCTCGCTCAAAAGTAGCCTGGTCACAGTCTCGATAAGAGTTCACTCACAGTTATGTGCTTTTCTGAAATACAAGCATACATTAGATCCTGCTCAGCCATGGTGGGGGAAACCCCAATTTCACTGTTGAGGGCAAACCTCTCCAGTTGAAGTGGATCCCCCAACTGGGAGATTGTCCACTCAGTTTTTTTATACGGGAGGATCACTCATGGCTAAACTCCTCCGAGATTATCCAAAAAGCCCAAATCCCGAATTCCGTTGTGTTCAAAATATTCCAGTTACAGCACCTATTGGTGAAATCTCTTGGCCCTGTCCCTCCGGGCTCTCCTAACTTTTCCTACTGGACAGAGCTGATTTCCATGGCAGGCCTTCCCCATGCTGTATCCAAGATGTATGGGATACTGCAAAATTGGAAATGGCCAGATTGTTTTGGCCTCAACCCAATTTTGGGCCTCACTTTTCCCCATCAAGAGATTAACTGGCCTTCCTGTGGGCGAACTGTCACAAGTATATCAGGCATGATAAGCTCTCGCTAATGCAGTTTAAAATTTTGCATAACTACTATTATTCTCCTCGGAAGTTGGCTAGGCTGGGACTCCTGTCGTCCAGTACTTGTACTCGTTGTCATCAGGCAGAGGGGAATCTTCTACATATATTCTGGGAGTGCCCCAATGTAGCCCCCCTTTGGCACGTGATTCGATCAAGGGCAGATCCATTACTAGGATTAAATGACCTCTTCACTCCCAAAATCTGTATCTTGGGAGAATTCTCCTCTGTTACAGTTAACATTAGGAAATTTCATATTGCTCTGATAGCCATGTCGGTGAAAAATCTGGTGTTGCGTCATTAGAAGGACGCGACTGACATCGCTTATAGTAAGTGGTTGTAAGAGTTGTTGGCAAATTTGCGCCTAGAGAATATGATAGCTAGCTTACATGATCAGTCCCAGAAATTTCAGAGGATATGGGGCCCTATACTGACATTGTACTCTTTACAGGTCTCATGGAGGTTTGCCCCCATTGTATTCTTCCTCTGGATGTCACACCTGTGTGAAGAAATGGGAAAGGAAAGGGGGAGGGGAGGGAAGAGTTGATCTAATTTCTGTATGTTGGGCCTGTATCAACCGCATGTATGTTTACTGGATCTTCTCTTCGAAAATGTACAAAATTGAATAAAGTTTGAATGGAAAAAGAAACTTTTGCAGAAGTTTTCGAACCTTTGCCTGTGGTGGAGCGGGAAACATCTGCCAAAGTTATGGGTGAATGTTTGCCCGATATAAAAAAAAAAACCTTGGTGGCTAGTGGCACCTCCCCCAATCACCCCACAGGTACACAACATTAAATCCCTGGTGGCTAGTGTGCTCCCAGATCACCTGCTGGCCACAAGACTTGGGAAAAACATTGCAACTTATAAATAGTACTCCTCCCCCCATCTGATAGTGCCCACATCCACACAGCCCAAACGTCTTTATGCTCTGGTGGCTAGTGGTCCCTCCCCTTCACCCTGTGTATAGTGATAGTAACCCCCCCTCCCATGTCCCTGTCTGTAGTTAAAAAAAAAATTCCCTGGTGGTCTAGTGGCTGCTTCCCCAATAGCTTTTCCCCTCCCTATCCCCAGTTCCATTGCCAAATCCCTCCCTGGTGGTCTAGTGCCTCCACCCCCCTAATAGGAGTTCAACCACCCCACTCCCATCCCAATATTAAATCCTGCAGTGGGCACCGGGTGAACCAGGACATCCCTCCTCTCCTCCACGGCCAGTCCGCCCACTGAGCTTTAATGAATGAGCATATTCCTGTACAGTACTGTACTTTATTAGACAGACTGGTGGCTTTGGCTGGCTGTGGGTTACTTCTGGTAATGGGCACAGGAACACATTCTCTCTCCCTACTAGACAGATTGATGGCTTTGGCTGGCTGTGAATTACTTCTGGTCATGGGCACAGGAACACATTCTCTCTCACTTTCAGACAGACGGCCAGGTGGCTGGATATGGTGTGTTACAGTCTTACAGTGTCACTCAGGAGGAAGATGTCTTTAAATGGCAGGATTTAAGTGGCTATTGCCTACTACAAATGGACAGTTGTGTTTAAGAGGCTGACTGTGTTTGCTAATGACAAAACACAATCTTCTAAAGAACAGGCATCCACTCTCAGGTACCCAGCCCCCCTCAAACATATATAATAGTGTACCACTACCTGCTCCACTGTTGCAGGTTATTAAAAATTCCATGCGATTCCCTCCAGTTAAAAATTTATAGCAGCCCGAAATTTGCACCACCATAAAAACAGAGCCATGTCTGACACGCCCCCAGCCCCCTTTTGTGATGTCAGAAAATGAATACTGTGTGTGCATTTCATTAACCTGTATGTATTTCTGTGGCTTTTAGTACTATTTAGAGGGGGCATGTAGAACAATCAAAGGAGCTGCTGTGGTAACAGTCCCTGTTTACTGGAGTGTTTGCTTTCATTTTTCCAAGTGGCAACTCTAAATAGTACTAAAAAGCATTGAAAACATGGCACCAATACTATGGAGTGCACACACAGCCTCCATTTTATGACATTGCAAAAGGGGGCTGGAGGTACATCCCTGGGGGCATGTCAGGCATGACTCTGTTTTTAGGGAGGTGCACAATAGGGGTGCTATAACTCTTTAACTGGAGGGAAGCACATGAATTTTTAATACCTCTCAATAGTGGAGCAGGTCGGCTATTATATATGTGGGAGGGAGGCTGGGTACCTGACAGTGGATACCTGCTCTTTAAGTGGAATCAGAAGATGTACCAAGGGGAAGGTAGAATAAAATGTGATGGGGAATTATTTGTACAAATCTGAATTATGGAATGAGACTGAGTCAAGAACACAGGTTTTATTTTATGAAAACCAAAAAATGTACCACTAATAAAATGTGACAGCCTTTCAAACTGTTAACTTAAATACCACCAACACCCACCGCATCCTCATCAAATAGAAGGCTGCCCTCGCCAGTCATCAAGGTCAGAATTGGGCCCACTAGGGAATTCTTTGTCCATGATTGCATTGCCAACCTCAATGGCAGACCATTTGATGCTGTCACTAGGATGGTCTGCTTTTCCACATCATCAGCACAACCATCATCGTGATGGGCTATAAACACTGATGTGGTAGTTCGAGTTAGTAAGTGACCTTCATTCATTTTTCTGAATGTCAGCATACTGACATTTGTCGGCGAGAGGTTGGTACAACTGTCACAAACTATTGCCCCAGCAGAACTGAATGCTCTCTCCACACTTACACTGGAGTGTGGGCTGGTCAGGTAGTTCAGTGCCACTGAAGTCAGCTCTGGCCATTCACTAACCTTTCCACTCCAGTACAGCAGTGAATCATCAATTACTGACAGATGCCTTTTCTTCAGACAAATATGAGTCAACCATTCTCTGTGCTGCACACAGTCCTGTTCTTGACTCATCCTCCTGTTCACTGGATTCATCAATGTCACAGATTCCCACTTGAGATAATGCACCCCAAAGTGGGTAAATGGCAACCAGTTTTGCTGACATCCCACCTGGACCTGCAGCTGCCTTACTGGATGTGCCTAGTAGTCCACAATGACCTTTAGTCTTGTTATGCTGTGGTATGCTGAACTTGGTACGTGACCTCTGTGCCCCATGAACCAATCACACCAGTTGTCAACTGAGATTTTTAACCTGTTCAGGCCCTCCCTCAAGTAAGGATACAATTTCATGTTTATATCATGGATCTAGCATTGTTGCTATTCTGAATTCGGCACTTTGCAGAATACTTGCAGTGTGGCGATTGTGGTCCAATACTGTTAGCATGTATTTAAGTAATGCACTGCTTGCACAATCTCCAGACACATCAAGGCTACACTGTAGATTCAATAAGGTCTGCCTCAGCATCTACAGCTATGGAATGGCTTGGCTTATGTCGGCAGTATCGCAACTCACTGCCTGTGTGGCATGTTCAAAGGGCCTCAAAACTGATATTACTGAGTCCATGAGACACCACTGTTCTGTTGTCATAGACATCGAGGCCCCGGAAGTGTCACGGCTAGCGTGCATGACTAGGTATTCTGAGATGGCTTTGTACTGTTCATACAACCTTTCTGCCATGTAAAGAGTTGAGTTCCAGCACATGGCAACTTCCAGCTTGAGGTGGTGCTGAAGTAGACTGTTTTGAATCTACAGCTGCCGAGGTTGGTCACAGGCCTTTCCAGAGCATAAAAAGTGTGCACAGATGCTGCATGCAACTGTCAACATTTCCTTGATATAAGGGTGCTGCAGAAATTCCTGGACCACATGATTTAAACAGTGGGCCATACATGGAACTCGAACAAAGCCACAATCGATGATACATTTCACCTTGTTTGAGCCCTTGTTACTGGCTTTAAAGCCAGCTTTCGGGGATGGGGGTTCAGCCACTCATCAGTTTCGGTCAGTAGCAAGTCAAGCATGCTTTCATCAGTATGGGAACTGGCCACACTGTGCATTGTAAGCGTTGCATGCTGTTGAATTCTCGGAGGGTTGCTACCATGACAGTCTTCCTTACTACACTGATTTCAAATATCGCCAGCACAGACTACACTCGTTACCTGCACCCAATGTGCAGTAATACACAAATATGAACTGTCTGCCATTTTGCCACTTGTTCACATATTAAATACTTATGTGGATAAATGTTGAGGAGGAACGTTGAAGGACATGTCTTACAGACTGTGTCACATTCCAGTACAACTCCGGGACAGCACAGGTGGAAAAGTATGTCCTGGACGGAACTTTCCATTTGGGACAGGCACGTGCTGCAAAACACTGGAATCTGGAATGCTTCACAAAGGAGAAGGGCAAAAGGTCAATTGCCAGCATTTCCGCTACAGCAGCATTCAGTTCATGTGACATCACATTATTGGATGGGTATTTTATGTTCTGGGCAAAAAGACTCAGCAGCGTGGGTTGAGTTGTTACCCGTTTTGCACGTGGTGTGCCAAATGGCTCTGGTCTGCGAACAGCCATGGGTGGGGTGCTTTTGCTGTGTGATGAAGAGGGGTACACAGGTGACACTGGCAAGTCCACAAACAATGCTATTTTACCCATTTTAAGCACAGGGGTTGATGTTGGACTGGAAATACTGCTGCATAGATCACCACCGCTGCTGCTACTCTGACCACCACTTGACAACAGTTCAAAATCATCCTCCTCCTCATGCCTGTAGTAATCCTCAGCTGTTATTTCACCACTACTACAGACATGGCTACTTGGGTTACTTACAGTCATGGAAGGGGTTACCATCCTTCATAAAGTGGAAGAGGGTAAATGCCCCACTATGGCATTAACTCCCCTCTGGTGTCGAGTCCACAGTGCCATGTGCCTGTTCTTCAAATGTGTATGCTGGTCCCCGGTGCCCAGATGACTACCGTTTTTACCACATCTGCCACACGCTTGGCAATGCTGGCAGATTTCCACTGCTTCATCACTAGGATCTTGTACAAAAGAATCCCAAATGAGGGATTTGCATCCCCTACTTTTAGTTTTCACAGGTTCCTGATGCTGCAGATTGGACACCAGTTTTTTAGACAATGACATGGGGGGTTTACTACATGATTTCTGTTGCTGGCCACACTTGTGCTCTACCGGCCTATCACTATCTATGATGACTACTACTGGATCATCATCATCAACAGAAACTGCCACATCACAACTTTGAAGAGGGGGTGATTTAACACGGATAGACTGAGACTGTTTACACAGATCCACCTTTAATTTCTTTTTCTCTGGTTCCCAACTGGGGTCACTAAAATCATCATCATATTCCTCATCCGCATCCACAATTTCAGCTTGGATGCTGTCCTGTGGAGAACATGTACCAACCTCAGCATCATTAAGATCATACAGTATTTTTTCTCCAACATTTGAAGGGTTGGATGGTACAGATATGACCTCATCAATAGTACTGGAAACATAAGATTGTGACAAGTCATCGTCAGCATCTGAATCATATTCAACAAATGTGGGGATGGGGACATCGGGGACTTTGACATCTACTACACTCTGACTCATGGTCATGGCTTTAGACTCCACAATATTTGGGAAACTGGTTAACTTGCTGTCATGGGCTGAACTTGGGGCAATACTCATGCCATCACCAACTTCACTACCACCAGTGGGGACAACAGTATCTCCAACCATAACTGAAGCTACTGACTGCACTGTGAAAACCATAATCAGAGAAATCCCTTTACTGACATTAACTATGTACTTCTGCTGCATACTGCCATGCCCATGGCCACTCGCCACTGGCAGCAGTGCCATGGCCAGAAGTATCTTTGCATGCACGTCTCACTGCAGGCATTTTTTTGGATTATACAGAAAATTCACAACAAATTGAGATTTCTGAAATTTAGGGTGGATGGGAAGCCAAAAAACAACTGTGGCTAACAGATACAGATTGGGCACTAAACACATACAAATGCACAGACACAGATTACCCACTATAAAGAGATGCAGCCGCACAGCCACAAAAATATCTTAACCAGTGGTCCCACAAACCCAAAAAATGGAAAATAAATTATACCTTTTGCAGATTGAAGGGGGAGGGGCACTGCAGTAGCCATCCACTAGCTAGATTGAAGGAAGCAGTAAAAAATATCACAGATGGATAACCAATTCAGAGTGTATCGAATACTATGCGGCACAATAAAATGTGTCTAACTTGATGGCAGTACACTATATAACCAAATCTTTTAAACAGAATTAAAATATGCACTGCAACACAACAAACAGAAAATAATTATCAACAAGCATTTATCAATGCCAAATGTTGTCTTGCTAGCATTGGCATTGGTAGTGCAGGAGTTGTTAGAGATGCATAATAGGAATGGCAGTGAAGTATGGAACTGACATCAACCCCACCCCACCCTGCAGAGACTGACAGGCATTGAGGTGTGCCTTTGGGTTGTATCATGCCTTGTCATCTTGCTGTACCTATTCCAATGCTGTATGTTCTATGATTTGCCTTCTTGTATCTGCTCTGTCTATGTACAATATATCTTGACCTCTGGTCAACCCTGAAAATTCTGTAATTCTGTAATTCTCTCAGTGGACTTACCCGGTCACCAAAACTCAAATAAACAACTAAATATGAGAAAAACAGTAGCAAGTGTTTATGAGTTTGGCTACTACTGCAGCATCTGGCAACTATAAAATGTCCTACTGTTCATTCTTAACAAAAGTGTGTTGGATTCATTACTTAAGTAATAAGATATGGCAGAGTGTGCATTGTGGTGGGATAACAATACACCTCAGGTGTGTTGTGAGGCATGAAGCATTGCCAAGTGCCTTCAACCACCTGAAACGTGCTGTTTTCCTACCACAGTGCACTCCCTGGAGTCTGTTATTACAGTTATGTTGTGTTATTGCAGTTATACCAAGCATTTGTCAATGCCAAAAGTTGTCTTGCTGGCGTTGGCATTGGGAATTGGAGAGACGCATAATAGGAATGGCAGTGAAGTATAGAACCAACATGAACCCCACCCCACACTACAGAAAGTGAGAGGCATTGGGGTGTGCCTTTGGGTCATCAGCCATAATGCTCATGCCATTTCACCTCACCCTACCCTGCAGACTCTGACAAGTATCACATTGTGCCTTGGGGTGTCGGGCCTTACGCTCATCCCATTTCATAAGGAAGTACATTGAGGAGGGTGCAGTATAGGAGAATGGGGTGAACTTTGGGGCCGAAAAGTCCAAGGAACACCTTGATGCCTGTCAGTGACTACAGGATAGGGGTGGGGGTGGAATGGTATGAATATTACAACCGACAATCCAAAGGCGCACCCCTGATACCTGTCAGTCTGTACAGGGTGGGACATTATGTTTAGAAATCCTAACACCCCGGGTGTTTGTTGGTATTTGCACTCCAAATTTTCAACATGGCCTGTTTGTGACCCTACCTCATGAAAGCATTTGTAACCTCCGCTCATGAACAGTGGCACTGTGATTTTGTTAATCTGTCCCGAACATTGATTTCCCACAGTGACCGCGCCATTCTGCGCCACATGTGCAAAAACACAGTTTGGGCAGGATGTGAAAAACGACAGCAGCACTATTCATAAGGAGGTGTGAAGAGATGGCAATGTTGAAAATCTGGAGTGAAAATATTAAAAATTCTCAAAGTTATAAGCATGCATGAAAACTGCGAAATACATGCTCATAACACAGTTATATATTTTTTTTAATTCCCTCACCAAATTTTTAAAGCAGCAGTACAATGTAACATAAATCTGGGCTTTATCAACTGGTTATTCCCTGTGCTCTGCTGAGCGTGTCCCTGGTATTCTTTCCCGCCGGCAATGTATTATCACCCTGTAATGTGCTCAGTTATCCTTTGTTTATGTTTACATTTCTGCTGCCCACTCAATTGACTAGATAGCGGCCGCCATATTTTCTGTGGCACTACAACAGCTGTAATTGCTCACTTCCTGGTTGGGTAGTACTGCTGCTTTAACATAGGCATTTTGGGACCTCTGCTCATGAACACTGGCACTATGATTTTCTTAATCTGTCCTGAATGTTGATTTCCCACAGTAATTGCATCAACTGTTTGTCCAGATCGGAGGTGTTAAGTCCCCTCTTGCTTCTACTTGGATCAGAGTGCCCCAGGGTTCGATTCTTGGTCCTCTCCTGTTTATGGTCTTCATAAACGACATCCCACCATTCACTGGTGCTTGCTCAGGTCTGCTATATGCTGACAATCTTGTTCTTTACTCATCCTCCTCAAACCTCTCAGATATCAACCCGATTCTCAATAGTAACTTCAATACCTTTCAGAGCTGGCTATTGCAAAACAGGTTTGTCTTAAATAAAAATAAAACGGTGACTATGCTCTTCGGTTCAGGTTCAAAAATTCGGTCCTGCACCCAACCATTAAGTATCAGAGCACTTGATGGCTCTCCCTTTAACACAGTTACCTCTTGTAAATGCCTAGGAGTAACCCTTGATCCCACCTTGGATTTTGACCTGCACCTAGCCTCAGTCATTAAATCTGTCAGTATTCAACTTGGGCTGGCATATAAGGTGAGACATAGCCTAACATCCACAGTGAGGATGGCCATTGCACAGGGAATCCTGAGACCCAAATTGGCGTATGGGTTAATAGCCTTTCTGGCAACTACTGAAGGGCTCCTCTGAAAGTGGTATGTCTGCTACAACAGCATTTGCCATTTTGCTCTGTCTTTACCCAAACGTACTCACCAATGCACACTATACTCTAATCTGGGATGGTTTATCCCCTCAGCTTTCTATCAGTTTACTTCCTACTGTTTTATAAAGAATATAATCTCCTCCCAGATACCTAACAAATTGGCTCTACTGCTCAAACCTGTGACCTCTGCCTACCCACTGAGATCAGCTGACAAATGCCTTCTTGTCCACCTGAGATGTAAAACCAAAATGGGGGAGGAATGCTTTCTCTAGCTGGGCCCCTAAACTATGGAACTCCCTTCAACTGAGTCTAAGAATCTCTTCTTTTCCACGCTGCTTCAAACAGGAGCTTCGTATTGCTCTTCTAAGCTCTGAACCCTGCTCCTGTTCTCTATCCACCCACTCCTGTTCTGGTTCCTCCTAGTTGCCTACCGTCTCCAACCTCTACTACTCTTAAACCCGCCTGGAAATCTTGCTATTTCCTCTCTTCTAGCACTTACTCACTAGTTGTATGACTTATGACTGTTAGTTATTTGCACTTATATTCCCGTTTTGTTACTACATATAGATTCCTGCAAATGTACTGTCATTGCTGAAAATTTTGTATAAAAGTGTACTATGTCTGACTTCTACTTGTTCCCATGATGTTTTCTTGTATTTACTATACTATTGTCTACATACCCTTTGTTGTAATCTCCTGGGTCATACCTGAAAATAGGCAGCTCTGCTGTCTAGTGTACCTACCTGGTTACCAAAAACTAAATAAATAAATAATGCTCCAGAACTGCGAAACCGCATTTCGGTCAGGATGTGAAAAATGACAGCAGTACTGTTCATAAGGAGGTGTGGCAAAATGGCAATGTTAAAAAACTGGAGTGAAAATATTAAAAATTCTAGGAAGTTACGACTGTGCGTGGAAACTGCGCAATGCACACTCGTAACATAGTTACTTTGTGGAATTTTGTCACCAAATTTTCAACATAGGCATTTTGGGACCTCTGCTCATGAACAGTGTCACTGATTTTCTTAATCTGTCCTGAACATTGTTTTCCTACAGCGACTGTGCCATTGTTCACCAGATGTGCTAAAACACATTTCGGGCAGGATGAGGAAAATGACAGCTGTACTGTTCATATGGAGGTGGGAAAAATTGGCAATATTAAAAATCTGGAGTAAAAATATAAAAAATTCTCGAAAGTACGAGTGTGGTTGGAAACTGCACAACACATGCTCATAACACAGTAATTTTTTGGAATTTTTTCACCAAATTTGCAACATAGGCTTTTTGGAAGCCCTCCTCATGAACAGTGACACTGTCATTTCATTAACCAGTCCCAAAAGGTGATTCTGCGCAGTGACCATGAAATTACCTTTCATGACGGAATAACAAGATAACAGTGGCTGAATTCATAAGGTGGGGTCCCAAGAACCCCATGTTGAAAATTTGGTGCCAAAAGTTATAAAAATGGCAGAGATATCCACCTAAGTTGAAAAGCCTCCACTGATGCCATTATACAGCTTACCAGCATTTCTTCAGTTCGTGGTCAACTTTGAAGAGTGCAGACATGTTCCCAGTCCACCGAAGATCATCACGTCAAGCTCCAGAGGTAAGTATGGGGTGAGGGGGATGTGGGGAGGTGGGGTACGCAGAGGGTGGGTGTGGGTTGTGGAAGGGGAGCTGGAAACATCAAGAGACCATTTTCTCATTTTGTTTTTAAAATTTATGTTTATCCACCCCTACTGCCCCACCAGTCCCGCCTCATCAAGAGCATCATAGAGTCTACCCCTGCAACCACCTACCTGGTCCACCATGAATTCCCATGTAGCCTCGGCTTGCCCCCCCAGGCAGGGATGGGAAGGGGCTCTGACACCCCAACAATCAACTTTCGTCGGATCCTTAGTCAGCCAGTCGAGTGATCGCACAGGAGGGCTAGCTCCCCAAAACTCCATCTTCCCGGGACCAGCAGGTATTTTTCCTCCTGGTTTCTTCCCCCATGCAGCGCATGCCCTGATGTCAAGGCACTACACACTGATGTCCACTGCATGTCTTGGCCGGCCCTCCCCTGCAAGTTGGCCTTGCTGTACCTCAAACCTCCACTTGGGGTCAGACAAGTAGCGGGCAATGGCCCCTTCCCTCCAGAGAAGGCGAGCTGTCATGGGCCTATCTCTCCTGGCCAGCCCTCCAGTGACCTGAGTCCACTCCCAAACCCAGGTCACCGGTGTCACAAGTGGAAATCCAACCGCTGTACTGGTGGGCTGGCCTATTTTCTCATTTGTCAGGGGAAAAAAAACAAAAAGACAACGTGGGTCAGTTTTCTTTTTTTTTGCAGGTGTGTTTTGGCACACTGGGGTGGGCTACCACTGTGCCACCTGTATTTTTGGGGAAGGAGACTGAAGCCAATGCAGATTGGGCCCACTGTTGGCACAGAAACATGTCACTGTTTTGGGGGATGCATGCTGCTGAAGGGGATTGGGTACCCCTTCGGCACACAAATTAAATTAGATGCGGGCCACTATGCTGACGGGTATTGGGCTCTCCAGTTGGCAAATTGAACTGGGAAGGGGGCATGCCAATAGGGCGACTGGGTACCCCCAATGTCAGTTTGTTGGGGAGTGTGAGAGGTGGACAGTGACAGCCGCCACCATGTTTTATTGAAATGTTACACCAGGGAAGGCACGCCCTGCAATGAGGGGTCACTCCCTCATTGCAGCAGTGAATTCATTTCAAGTTGGTAGCATGCTTTTCAACTGCTGTCATAGACAGCATGCAATCTAATTTGTGCCACAGAGCCCAGCCTAAAAAAGCAGTTGGCGCAACTGGCCACAACACGACCCCACCTCCAAAATCTGTTATTCTAAGCTACCACAATATGTTGCTTGCATGTGTGCAAGACAACATAAAAATTACTTCAAGTATTACACTGTGTATATATACACACACAAACACAAATACTAACACACACTACTAGTACAAAACAGAAAGACTGCTTTTCTCATGTGAATCTCACTCCACCACAGATACGCCCCTCCCCCAAAACACACTTCAACAGTGTATATCAGTACACGGGCTGAATATTCTAAATTAACATTCAAAATACACAGAAAAACAATCAATACTCTACGATCTAAGCACAGGAGGGTTTCCTACACTCGAGGTACTAAATTTGGAACAAAATAATTGAATCCAAAGTGATTTTTTAAAGCTTTTTTGAATTTTGATTCTCAGAGCTCTGACAGCAAACTGTCTCTAGCTTTCCATTACACACATTACGCAGAACTGAGGCTGTGCAAGAAAATATAGAGCCCATGTGACTTGCCATCCCATGAATCAATGCAAAATTCACCTCAAATAGCAATAAACAGGCAAAGCAAAGCAAAGTGCATTCAAATCAAAGGCGCTTTGCGTTAAAATTAACAATAGAAAATACACTGCGAGATCACATGGTGAGCCTACTCATTATTACTATACGCAAATTATAACAGTATACTAAAGAAGATCTATATGCAGAGTTATATTGTACCTTGTTTGATGTGGGATTTGGGCACAGTGTAGGAAGGGGTCCCATATGGCCTGGTACCTGCCCATATTGCAGCTGGCTAAATTAGTTATTCTTTCATATTCAGTCAGTCTAATTAAGTATTGCACCCACTCTGTCAGCGTGGGTGTGTGCATCTGGTCTTTTCAGCAGTGTCTGCAGGTTTACCTTCCAGTGCTGCTGGTAACAGGCAAAGCTGCTGAGCTCACAGGAGAGTAAGGGTCTCCTGGCTTCCTCCCAGGACCTGGAGGAGTGTGCAGCGCTGCAGTGCTGCCTTGATCACTCGTTCACAGAAATTTATAACCTGGTTCCAACAACGGGAGAGTACTGGGCAGCACCACAATACGTGAGTTAAAGTGCCTGCCTGCCAGTGGAGCCTTCCAAAAACAACAATTGTCCATAGACATGAGGTTCATATTTTTGAGTTAGTTTGGTGTGCTGTACCACTGGTGCAGTATATTTTTCTGAATTCATTGGTAGGGCATGTTCCAAAATCCTGTATGAGCAGATTTGAGTAGATATTTACAGAAGGCATTCTTGAGGGGGAATTGCAACTCAGATTCCCAGTCTATTCTGCAGTTCAGCTGTGAGGAAATGTGAGGGTTAAGAATATAGTCTTATATTCTATCTCTGATTTTCTGTGGGTTCTTTACCATTTGTCCAGCAGAGTTGGTAAGGAGGTTGGTTCCATTGCAGGACTGTGTGCCAATCTGGCGCTGACAGTCATCCTCAGTTGGAGGTACCACCTGAAATAAGTTCTGGGGAGTAAGAATCTGGCAGAAAGAGATTCAAAAGAGCCTAGGACACCTGTTTTGGGTCCATTAAGTGGGTGGATGACCCTGGATGCCCAGTACCTCCAATGTTGGGGTAACCATCTATGGCTAGGTGGGGGTTATGCCATAAAGGGTCCCATTTCCCTAAATGGGGTGTACTCCACTTATGGTGTTTAGTGAGTGTTTTTCATGTCTGCCTTGAAAACTGAGTTACTGGGGATGTCTGACCACAATGGTTGATCCAGAGGGCCTAAGCAGTACCCATACTTAGGCCTTGTTCTAGCAGTTTCCTCACAAGTGTCTCAAGGTAAGAACATCCCAACCATCTCAAAATTTGGCTAATCCCCAATGCCTGATGAGATGCCAAAAGCCAGGGAAGAGACCAGCCGCTCCCTTTATCCCTGGTGCCCACAGTTTCTGAAGGCCAAAGTGGCTATTTAACAGGAAAATAATTTCAAGAAGCTTTTTCCACCTTGTGAAACCTGCCTCCAGAGTGGACATTAGCCGGGCCAGGTTTAAAACAATTAAGTCTTTTAATTTAGTGGGGAGACAGATACCCAAGTACTTGAGTTTGTGCTGCTGCCAGTTGAGGCCTAGGTGACTTATGGAGGAGGCCTCAACTGGCTGAGTTTATTGCGACAACTGCTGTCTTGGCCTAATTCACTTGGAAACCTAACAGGACTTTGAAGTCTCTCAGAATGGAGAGAAAAGCTGACAGGGATGCATCGGAATTGGACAGGGTTTATTTATTTATTTATTGATTGATTACTTCTCAGATTGCAATACCTTTGAGCTAGAAGCTCATTTACAGAGGTTTTGTGTCATTAGGATACAAAAAGATTTAGTCATACAAATTGTTCACAAGCATAACATACTGATCTTTGGTAATTGTAGTAAGCAGTATTAAAACAGAGGGACAAATAATGACCTAAAAGAACATAGCTGCTTATGGTGATGTACAGTGCTTTGGATTCAATTTAGAGGAGGGGAAACATACAGAAAATGATGGGATAACAATGTGAAGAATATCCGCCGCACAGGCTTTGTCCTAGGCAAGTGGGATAGAGGTGAGGTGATAGAAGAAGGACATGCGTGATAGAATGAGTGAAGCAGGGAGGGAAGAATAGGGGGTCCAATCGCAAGTGGGTAGGGTGCAAGTCAGGCTAGTGAACCAGAGATTGCAGTAGCCTGCAGAAGTTTGCATTAACCCATAGTCAGTATGGCTAACAGTGATTTGCTAAATGAAAGGACAAATAAAATTGCATTTGTCCTGCCAACAGTCTGGACACCTACCAACTGATTTTGCACTGTGCCTTTAACTGCAAAATGCACATACACTATCTCCGCTTCTGTGACTGAAGAGTCAGGGGTTCTGTCACTGATGACTGAAATGGACTTTGTTCCCATAATTTTTTCTCGTAGTGCCATGTGTTCAACCTCTGCTACATAATGGATAAAGTTGCTGAACTGATATCTAGCCATTTCATATCATCAAGGCTGCACATCCACAGAAAGTCTGTGAAAGCACATCCTTTCTTAGCAGTTGCAAGGTATGTGCAAAACAGTTTATCCAGCTGGTTAAGCGTTGCTTCATTCATGTTCTTCAGCATTCCCTCAGCATTACTTGCCTTTGGAGTAGCAGTGTTTGCATCCTCCTTTTCCTTTGCCCTAGCATGAACTTCACTGATATTTTGGGACGAGACAGTCAAGCTAGAAGTTATCTGTACCAAAATGAAAATTATTTTTATTGCCTGCCTTACCCAACTGTATTTCATGTTTGATACACAAATGGCAGAACATCAGATCTTTTGCATCATCAATCAATCAAGCAATCAATATTTATCCAGGCAAAACACCATTGAGACAACTCATTTACAAAGTGGACTGTGACAAAGGTGTCACATACAAGGGATTTTCTTTTGTTTTCACTCTTCTAAAGTCTGTTGCAGCAGCACAGAGCTATAGTTGTTCTCTCTTTTTCTGTCATTTCATGTCTATCACATATACGGGCAGGCCACCTGTATAATGTTCATTTACTATCCCTTTAATATTCTTTATGTTGTGAGCCCTGCGTTGTGCTGTGCTATGCTGCTCTTTGCTGTCTTAATGCACTGATGTTCTGCAAAGACAGCATAGCATTTTATATCAATATTGTGTTCATCCATATTGTAGCAGTTCGCTTAGAAAAGGACTGTCTTTCTGAGTTGGGTTATATTCGTTTGAACAGGCACAGCATAGGAAGAGCAGGTCTTATATGTCAGCCTGATAGTTAAACATGAATTGAAAGTGAGCTGTTTGCCTAGCTAAGCCATGGACATTTCTTTTTGCTGTGCCCAGCTTAAGAATACCTGAGGGAAAGCGGGTTGCAGAACAAGGTAATTGTACTTGCAGCTCTTGTTTGCTGCTCGATGACCCCCCCCACCATCTGCTTCCTATGCATGTTACTACTTAGCTAAGAGTTCAAAAGATGAGCTCAGAAGCAAAACATATTGTAGAAATGTATTGCAGTTCTGCAGTTGCCCTTGTTCCTTCACCTCCAGTACTAACGCTAGCCTTGGAACTAGTGATAGTGTACCGGAACCTAGACAAGGCTATTTTAAATAATTTCTTACTCGCTTACAGTCATAGTGACTGCATAAGCATTGTTAGGAAATGGACAGAGGTATTTTCGCTCATTGCCGTGTGTATTGTTTCAACAGTCTCTCAAACGGGAGCCACCCCATGCTACTGCAGCTTTGGTAAATTAAAACTAAAGAAAAGAAAAGAAGGGTACAATTATACAAGGGAAATGTATATTTTTGCATGTTCTATTGCTGTTTCTTACCTTTGGTAATTTTCAGAATTATGTATCTTTGGCGGATGCAGCCTCACTTTGGCAGATCCTGCTGATACATGTGCCTAGCTCTATAGAGCTGGCCGGCCCTCTATCTTCCCTAATTATAGGACAGGCATCAGGTGAGCGGAGCTTACACTTGGGACCGCATCATTTATTCATATGTTATTTTACTTTTAAATTGAACCATATGGATAGTAGCACAGAAAGGAAAGCCACTGTTATTTGAATTGATGTTATTAAAGCTTCTATGTGCATTTTGCTACATTTTCTAAGTTGGGGAAAAGTCTCCCTTGTCACATGTCTAGAATAGGTATATAAGAAGTCATGTAATTCAGTGTCTAGCAGAGTGCTGTGAGGAACAGACGAATGCTGACCTATAGAGAGCAAGCACTAGCTTATCTCTAGTGTATGGAGTATTGATTTTGCTGATGATTTGCCTTCTTGTGAATTTTCTCATTATTTTATGTTGTTCAATACGCCTTATTATTATTTCCTACATCAAATAAATATCCACTACTGAAGCTATTCCAGTGTTGGTGTCCATCTTTATCCCACCTCCTTACACGTGGTGGCAGTAGTGAGATAAACTCTGCCATTGCAGACTTGTGATACTGCATGAGTATCTGTGTGGACATCCAATGTTTGAAGCAGACCAGCCTAGTGGAGTTCTGACAAGAAAAATGGCAGAGAAGACTAAGGAAACTCTGTTGACTGGTCTCAGAGATGTAAGGTGGAAGGCAGCAAAAACAAAAGAAGAAGGCACTGCTGGAGGGTCTGTAGAGGAAGAGCAAGTGGTAACCCCCATAGGAGATACCCAGGAACTGTTACAATGGTTGTGCATGCAACAGGTCACTCTTGAAAAGCAAAGGGAGCTGGACCATCAGCGAAATGAAGCAAGGTGGGCAGACACATTGAGGGCTATCCAGGCTTTGGGTGTGGGTAGGCCCCTTCCTGCTGTAAATAGTCCTAAGGATATAAAGCTGACAAAGTTATGTGAGACTGATGATACTGAAACCTATATCATGGCATTTGAATGGATAGCCTGAGCATTTAACTGTCTAAGGAGCCAATGGGTCATCCGCTTAGCCCCGTACTTAACAGGAAAAGCTCAGCTGACCTATGGACATATAGACAGTGGACTGAGTGAGAACTATGATGCTGTGAAAGAGGCCATTCAGAAACGGTAAGATATATGCTTGGAAACATGTTGACAGCGGTTTAGGACATTGAGCTTCCAAACCACAGACACCCCCAAGGAAGCTTATGCAAGATTAAAAGACTTGTGTGGCAAATGGCGCCAACCAGAGCCTAGTACCAAAGAACAGATGATGGAAGCCATAGTGATGGAACAATTTGTATGAATATTACCCCAGGATGTACAGATGTGGGTTAGAGTCTGCCAAAAAAGCTGTCAGCCTAGCCGAGGACTATCTTGCAGCAAGACCTAACCATCAAAGAGGACACTCCGGAGCAGGTGCACCCCTTCCCATGGTAAGAACTTTTTCATGTACAGCTAATGTCTCAGTTGGGGGGTTAAAATCAGCTAAAGCTGAATGACCTTTTATTCCAGACATTATATGCCACATCTGCCAAGGGAAGGGTCATATTGCCCGAATTTGCCCCAAGAAAAAGACAGTACCTATACAACTAGCTCTTGCCAATTGGGGGCAATATGTGGCATCTGCAATTGTAAATGGAAAAGAAATGGCTGGTTTACTGGACTCCAGAAGCTGGCAGACCTTGGTAAAATCTAATTTGGTATCTAGTAGACACTAAGGCAACCACCAGGGTGACCTGTATCCATGGTGATATGCATTATTATCTTTAGCGAACTCTGGATGTACAGATCCAAGGGACAACTCAGCAGATGAAGGTGGGAATGGTCCCACATCTCACTGTCCCTGTAATAATAGGTCATGACCACCCTGAATTTTCCACATTATTAGCTGGTGCCACACATCTGGGCACTGTTACCACCTGGGCACAAATGAAACAGACGTCTGACATTCAGCAGTTATTTCCCTTTGAGGATGGGGTTTGTGGCTTGCCAGAGAAAACCAGGAAGTCCAGATGAGAGAAGCGGATGGATAAAGAGGAGATGGATGCAGGCCCACACTGACACTCCAAAGCAGAGCAAAGAGACTAGATTATTGGACACTGAAACTAAATGTGATTTTGGGGTTGAACAGGAAAACAATGTGACATTAAAGCCTTTTTTTTTTTTTACAGGTGAGGAGTCATGTCAAGACAGGACCTAGGTTTGTGATATGAAAGGGATTGTTATATCGTGAATGTACCAATCAGGCTACAGGGGAGATGGTAGCACAATTAATGGTACCGAGCAATACAGAGCCCACCTCTTACACATAGCTAGCCATCAGGGGGTGGAACGCACTTTGAATAGGTTACTGCACTGGTTCTTTTGGCCAGGGATACATAACCAAGTAGCTGGGTACTGTCAAAGCTGTAAACACTGTCAGAAGGTTGCTGCAGTTACCAAAAAAGATAAGGTCCCCTTACAACCCCTGCCATTGGTTACTACCCCTTTTCAATGCATAGCAATGGATGTGGTAGGACTTCTTCCCAAAAGTACCAAAGTGAACCACTTCATATTAGTTGTGTGTGATTATGCAACTAAATACCCGGAGGCTATCCCCCTTACAAACCACCATGGCTATAAAGATAGCCGATGAATTAATCAAGATATTCAGCAGAATGGGGATCCCGAGGGAAATACTTACAGATAGGGGTAGCAATTTCTGTTCACAGCTATTAAAAATGAATATATCATTCCCTAGGAATACGTGCTGTGCATACCTCACCCTATCATCCCCAGACAGATGGTCTAGTTGAACATTTCAACCAGACCTTGAAAAAAATGTTACAGAAATTCACCCAAGATGAGGGGAGACATTGGGACCATACCTTTCCTACCTCATGTTTGCATATAGAGAGGTACCCCAGGCATCAACAGGGTTTTCCCCTTTTGAGTTGCTCTATGGCAAAACCCCTAGAAGTCTGCTAGATGTTTTGAAAGAAAACTGGGAGGATGGGAAACAGGGTACTACTCACATGACAACCCTGGATTACATTATAAACTTACACCAAAGGTTAATACACTATGTACAAAGGGCCCACCAGCACAGTATGACCCAGTAACAGTACCAAAAGGAAAGATATGATCAGGGCATTGGTACAAAATCTTTTCAACCTGGGGAAAGAGTTCTTCTTCTGTTACCTTGTACAGAAAACAAAATATTAATGAAATGGCAGGGCCCATATTTGATAAAGAAGCAGGTAGGACCAGTTAACTATGAGATCAAGCTCCCTGAAAAAATAAATAAACAATGTATCTATTATGTGAACCTGTTAAAGAAATGGTGTGATAGATCTCCACCCTCTTTGTATGTCCACCCTGAACAGGATACTAGTGAAATTGTCATTGCCTATGATAGGTTAGATAGAACTGGGGAACTGAAGGATGTTACAATTAATTCTGCATTACACCCCATCCAAAGAAGAGACCTGGAAGAAGTATTGTCTGCTTTTCAGCATTCTTTTATGGAAATTCCTGGTAAAGTCTTGGGTACTGAACATCATATTGAAACTAACCATTCAAACCCCATTAGACAAAAACCCTACCAACTGCCAGAAAAGGTGTGAGAAGGGGTGATAGAGGAGATAAAGAAAATTAAGAAACTTGGACTGATAGAGCCCTTCAAAAGTGCCTGGAGCTTCCCAATGGTAGTGGTAGACAAAAAAGAAGGGGGCGTATGAGTCTGTTTGGATTTTCATAAGCTTAATGCCTTATCCAAATTTGATGGGTATCCCATGTCCCGTATCAACGATATAATTGATCATCTTGGAAATGCCCAATAGAAATCTCCAAAGGCTATTGACAGATCCTATTAGACCAGGAATCACAGGAAAAGACTGCTTTTAGCACCCGTATTGGTCTTTTGCAGTTTGTCACAATACATTTTGGCACGGTGCATGGGAAACATCTTACAAAACCATTTAGCATACAGTGCTGCATACTTAGATGATGTGATAATATTCAGTCCTTCCTGAAAAGACCATCTAGTACACCTCAAGAAAATCCTCACTGCCATAGCCACTGCTGGGTTAACAATAAATCCCACCAAGTGTTCACTTGCCATGCAGGTAGCAAAATATTTAGGATTCCTGACAGGAAATGGGAAGGTGAAACCTGAAGTTGGGAAAATAGATGCTATAGCCCGTAGTGAATGCCCCAGGACAAAGAAACATGTTAGGGCCTTTTTGGGTCTTACAGGTTACTATAGGAGATTTGTGCCTAACTTCTCAGAAATTGCCAGTCTTTAACTGAACTGACAAAGAAATCCAAACCTAACAATGTACAATGGACACCTAGTTGTGAAGAGGCCTTTTGTACATTAAAAGCAAGGTTAAGTTCATCTCCTGTTCTTCATAGCCCTGATTTGAAGTGCCCCTTTTTGGTCCAGACCAATGTCTCTAATCATGGGATTGGGGCACTGATATCCCAGATGGATGGAGAGGATATATATGGGTCAAACTTTGCACCTTAATAACTTTGCCACCATTTAACAGATTTGCCTGAAATTTGGAAAGCATGATCAAGAACCATACATCTTGGGATCTGCCAACTTTGGTAGTGGTCGTATATACAGCTGTGGAGTTATTAAGTGAGATCTGAGCGCACATTTATGGTTTTTGGTGAATTCTTTGCTCATGCCTACAGGTCACTTGCTTTGTGCGACCGGTCCTAAAACTTCAGGGAACATGCAGCCAGTGTCCCCGATGTGCCTTTTGAAGAAATATTAAACGGTTCAAAAGTTATTCAAAAAACAAGTTTCCATTATAAGTCAATGGGAAAAGTTAAAAAGTTCGACAGTGTCACAAATGCACTTTTTAGTGTCACAAATGGCCCTAGTAGTGTCGCAAATCCACCATTTTGTTTTCAGTTGGTGATCAGAAAAATGCTTGGCATTTAAAATTGGGACCATCTAGGGACACAATTCTTTTGTGTTTACCTAGTCGGACCCTCAGGATGCTAGCCATGTCTTTATTTTGGGGTTAAACACCCCAGAAATACGTTTTTAAAATTTCTGGAAGAAGTAGTGTCTCAAAGTAGTGTCACAATCATGACACTTTCGTGAATTCATTTGCGAAAGTGTTGTGATTTGCGACACTATTTTGCGACACTATGCCCAAAATAACAGGGATTCTTTGCCATCCTGCTGCAAAAGAACGGTTTGGTCTGTTGGGCTGAAACTTGGAGGGAAGACAGCCAACATGCCACAGACGTGCATTTTGGTGGTTTAGTTAAAAAAATTTTGGAGGGCTGCAAAGTTATGGCACTCCAAAGTTGACACTTTTTCCCATAGGATAACATTACGGCGTCCTTCGCCCCTTTCGGGGCCTGTATCTCAGAAACGGTGCGAGATACGGACTTTTTGTCAGAAAAACGCTTAGCCCCCTGAATGGGGACTAAGTACAAAATTAGCCAGTTTTCGGTGTTAGGGTTGAAATCCCCTCTTGGACCCCCGAGCCCACCCCACTAACCTGCATTGGGGTGCGCATTGGGGTCATTGATCCTAACTCTCACCCCATTCTCCTATACCTCTGCTTCTTTACACATGTGATGGGGTGAGGTTAGGGCCGATGTTTCGCCGCAACGACCCCAATGCCGGTTGGGGTGGGCTGAGGTCCAAGGGGCTTTCAACCCTAACACCGATTTCCTCGCTTGTCGCTGGAACAACCCTAACTGAAGCATTAAACAGAGTTTTTTGCCATATATATATATATATATATATATATATATATAAGCTGCAAGTTACCTGAAAAGGAGACCTGGTATTCTACCATTGAAAAAGAATGTCTGGCTATACGTTGGGCAGTAGTAGCACTTAAATTTTATTTATGGGGAACAGAATTTGAAGTAACGGATCATAATCCATTGTGTTGGTTACATGTGATGAAGGGCAAAAAAAAAAAAAAAAACATTATGTGCCCTTCAACCAAACAGATTTACAGTACAGCATCAATCAGGAAGTAAAACCTGTAATGCAGATTTCATGTCCCAATTTGGGGCTGATTCTAGTATACAGACATCATCAGACCTCGGGGTAAATGAAAGAGAATGAAACAGAGGAAAGCATCTGCTTCTATTATGATAAAGTTAATGTGTAAAAGGGACCCAGAGGTGGAGCTTTGGGAGTGGGTGGGCTAAAGCTCCATCTCTCCCTTCGAGAGATCTGATATCTGGTGTCTGAAAATAGTCTGAATCATTAAGAAAATAAAAAGAGAGTATTTTAAAATTCCTCTCTGTGTTTTCTTCCTAGGCAGGAAGGAGTGTGACAAAGGTACCACATACGAGGGATTTTCTTTTATTTTCACTATTCTAAAGTCTGTTGTGAAGCCCATTCACAACCTGTTGCTCTCTCTGTTAAACACTCTCCAGTTTTCCTTTCCATGACAGTCACGTACTCTGATATGCTTTGACCACATTTTTGATAACTGAACTATCAGTACTTGTGGTATCCTCAGTACTGCATTGTGTTCCCTTTACCTCATCAGCTACTGCTGTTTCTTTTCAAATGTCTAAGACAACACATACCACAATTTCAGACAAACCATTCCATGCTATTTATTCCAATGGCCTGTAAAGGTGTAGCTAATATCATGGAATGTTCAGGTTGGTAGTATGAAAAATGAGAGTAGCAGCTGTTGAGGACTTAAGAGAGAAATAATCAGCACAGTGACAAAGGCAATAAACATGTGAAACTAATTTGAAAAAGTGGGTCTAAAACATATGAAAATATAGGAAAACCAAAAAGGAAAATATTACACCGTATGCAGGTGTAAAAACTGTTTCCTATCATGGCAGTAAATTACTATACTTAAAATTCAGAGTTGAAAAGATTAGGTTAATTTACTGCTAATGGTCTTAATGGCCATACTTTACACCTCCTAGACAGACTGGTTTTACAAACAAAGACCGACTAGTAACATCAGAACTTTTTTGTAACCTGGACATGCATGTAGCAGTGAATGATTTGATACAATCAGTTTTAATACTATCTGAGCACTCAAAATGGCCCAGAAACTGGACTACATTTAATCAAAACCAGATGACCAGATAAAGACCCTAAAAAACATATTATCCAGACTGCAGCTGGACAGATGGCAACCCTAGAACTGTGCTGCTCATGGACACGGTCACAAATCTGCCTGCCATGAGTACTGAGCCAAACAAGGAAAGGAAAAGGAGAACAGATCTTTACCAGCAAAAAATAAAAACAGTAGTTAGTATAAATTAGAAAATGGGCATCGCAAAAGTAGCAAGCTGATTGGCTGATCCCTCCTGGCACCGGTGTTATTTTTTTAACAACTCCCAGTAAAAAACAAGTGCCAATTTGGGATGCCCATTACTTATGGTATTATTGGGCACCTTGAATTGTAACACAGAAAAGCCAGCATTTATTTTTCCTCCCGCTTAGCGTCCTCCCATCTTGCCACCATCGTAAATCATACACAAGTGCGAACTGAGTCATAGAATTTCTTTGACGAAAACTCTGAAATATACCTGCTTAATGCAGGCTTACTTCTACTTTTGCCTACCTCGCTTCAAGGGTCTGACCTCAACAGCAGCTCTTATTTTGTGCTTTCTGCACAGTCCGACTCACCAGCACACCACCATCACACCACACTACCTGATAGCGCCACTCCTAATTCAAAGTACACCAATAACTTCTGTCACAAGAATAAGTCAGTAAATAATGTTTTTTTTTTTTTTTTTAAGTTCACACAGCTGCAAGTCTTCATTTGGTGGTGGACTTACAAGCAGAGCTGAAAGCAGATTGCCTCCCACTCCACCTCTCAAAGCGTTACACTCGCAACTGAAAGTGCACACCAGCAGAGTTATCCCCGCCCCCCCAAACTACAGAGTCCTCAGTAGCACAAACACTCCTACTAGCAGAGGAGCTACTTTACCACAAATATACAAAACCTTTTGTAAACTCATTTTTAACTTCTATTTATTTTTTATTGAAACTTTTTTTTTTCTTTACAAACCCCATTTTCTAAGTGTTATAATACCCTCCAGGGTGGGCGTTATGGGATATAACGGACCTTCCAGGAGCCATAAGGCCCTCTGCTTGTGGGGTCGGGCCTCATTACACCCCTGGGCGGTCTGTTATATCCCAATAACACCCACTCAGTTGGGTATTATTACTTACATGAGACAGTTTGTAAATGCACAACACAGACATCTGTTTTTTTTTTTTTTTCATTTCTCTAATGCTTAGGCAGCAGCACATAGTTAAACCTCCATGAAAAGGACCTGGCTTTAAATTTAATAAGTTATATTTATGTAGTTATTTGTTGGTTTATTTATTTGATACCTGGGTTGAGAATGAAACTGCAGCTTTTCACAGGAGGAATTGCACTATCCCAGCCAGGCAAGTAACAGAGATTCTGCACTAGCCCACAGCAATCTGCACTAGTACCCGGGCTAGTAAATTAATGTTAAGGTCGACCCCTGGTGCTAGTGCATGGGTTGTACAAATTTCCAGTGGCACACTGTGACTATTTATGAATTGCAGTAATATCTATCGAGTGCAATAAGGTGAGAGAGCAGCTTTGTTTTGAAGGGGCCAAGCTTTGTTTCAGCCAGTTCGTCAACTTGGAGAGAGCCGAGCCAGTTGGATGCCCAGTACCCAAAGGACCGCTGACCTTGTGAGGTGTGGCAGAAGGGGACTTTTAAACAGATTGTAATTATACCCTCTTGTTTGTCTAGTGTTAGTGTTTGGGCACAGAAGGCTTTGAACACCCGGCAGTGTTAGTCCCAAGGCAGACTTTTGGTGAGCAGGCACACCTGGTATTGAAGTCTGTTATGCAGGTTGAGCCACCCAGCTTGAGTATACAGGTTGCAGGTGTGAGTGAAGTGATGTGTCCCTGAGTCAAGCCTACAGGCTTTATTTAGGGCTATTTTGATCCTTTTTAGTGTAGAGTCTGTAGCTGTTCCATATACTACCAGCCCATAATCTATTATTGTTAAGACTGAGCTGCTTACTGCAAGTCTTAGCACATCATTAGTCAGACAGTGCTCGTGTCTATAGAGTCGGCCAATTTTGGAATTGGCAGCCTTAGTACTTGATTGATGTGGAGTGAGAAAGTGAGGGAGCTGTCATGTGTGACCCCCCAGGTATTTGAAACTTTGGACCATTTCTAGGACTGTGTTATGGCTATTTTGGATTTTAACCTGGTGAGACCTGTGCCTATTGTGGGAGGAGGTGAACAACATTGTTTTGGTTTTCTTGTAGTTTAGTAGTAACTTAGAATTAAGGAACCAGGATTCTACATCAGTAAAGTTTTGCTGCATTTGTTTTTCAAGGATTATGGGGTCAGTGTTACTTGAGAAGAGCACAGCATCATCTGCCTACATAAGAACTCTGTCTTGACATGTGAGTGAGCGGCAGTTTAAGAACAGGCTAAAGAGCAGGGGGCCCAGGATAGATCTTTGGGGGACCCCTGTGCAAACATTCCTATGATCATAGAGGACATTGTGAATTTTGATCTGTTAGACTCGGATGGTGAGCTAGCTCTGGAACCACTCCACAGAGTCAGTGGAGAGCCCCGTGCAGGTTAACTGGTCTAGTAAAAGCTCATGATTGACCATGTTGAAGGCCTCAGTGAGGTCCATCTAGGTTTCCCCCACCAGAAGCCCCTGATCTAATGCATCATGGATGTAGCCAATGAACTCAACCAGTTCAGTGGCTGTGCTATGTAATGTTCTGAATCCATGTTGTTGCAGGCATTTAATTGGTATTTTTTAAGAAGCCCACTAGCTGATCATAAACAATGCATTCTAGAACCTTAGAAATGGGATGGTAGTTTGAATGGCTAGTCCTATCCCCACTTTTAAAGACAGGTGTGACCACTGTGGCTTTCCAGAGATGGGGGAATTTTGGGTTCTTAGAGACAGATTTAAGATATAGGAGGCAGTATAGTGCAGTGGTTTAAGGCTCTGAGCTGGAAACCAAGAGACCTGGTTTGAATCCCACAGCCCCCACTTGCATACTGTGTGACACTAAGCAAGTCACTTAACTTCCTTGTGCTCCCAGGTTGCACCTGTAAACAAGCTTCAGCTTAGTGTGTCTCTCCTGGTAAAACAATGGTTAAAAAAAAAGTTATTTTTTAATGGCGAGAGTAACTCCTCAAGAGTGAGGGCAACAAGTTTGAGGTCAAGTGTGTCCCTGCTGGTTCTGGATTTTCCTAGTACTTGTTGCAGGTCCTTTTTTGCTTCTTTTTTTGAGATAACCTTAAGGTAGAAAGGAGGGACTGGGCCTTGGGGTGTATTTATTGTAATTTGAGGAGTCAAAGAAATCTGGAGGAAGTGCACTGCTAAGTTTTGTAAAGGCCTTATTAAAAGTGTCAGCAATGTTTTTTGGGTCCTGGGTGATTGCCCCCTCAATGCTGAGCACTGAAGGTGAAGTTTTGTTAGGTTTCTCGGTTAGGGTCTTGATGCTGTCCCAAAATGTACAGCTTTTGCCACAGGAGTTAGACAGTTCATTTTTGAAATGTTGACTTTTTGCAGAGCAAATTGCCCAGATGCATTTCTTTTGGGCTGTTTTGTAGTTTTTTTATGTCAGTCTGGGATCCCATACTTCTCACATTACGCCAACGGTTGTCTCTTAATTTCATTTGTTCGATGGGAGAAGTGTGATCCAGGACTTGCTCTACTCCTTGACTTTACATTTTGTTAAAGGGCATTGACATCACATAGCACATTGAAGGTAGTTATGAAATCGTCAAGAGCTTTGTCTACATCATCTGCTAAGTCTATGGCTGACCAGTCTTGTTGACTAAGGTGAGCTTTTAACGAATGCAATTGCCCTTTTTTAGCACCTGTGTTCAGATTGTTTTTGCTGGGGATCTAGGTGCTTTATTTGACCAGGTACATAGGATTGGGGAGTGGTCACTGATGGAGTCGGAGAGGATGACAGTGTTTGTTATTCTATCTGGGTAACTGGTTATCAGCCAGTCCAGAAGCATACTGGTCCCAGTTCGATAGTTAGTTCTAGTGGGGGAATCCACCAACTGTGCCAGGTTAATGGAGGATATTGCGTATTTGTAGGGGGCTGCGTTGGGGGATAACCAGTTGATGTTAAAGTCCCCTACCATTAAGACCTCGGAGTTGAGGTGAAAGTTGTTGAGGTAATTAAAAACCACCTTAAAACCACTAGCCTGCTCTTTGGGGGGGGGTATATTGTGAAACTACTGTTAATCCTTTGTCATGTGTCCCAAGCAGTAGTTTCATTGATAATACTTGGACATTGCTACCAGTGTTTATGTGAGGGAGGGCACACCCCTGGAGGGTGTCCTTGATGTAGATAACAACCCCGCTTACTGGACCTATCTAGCTGAAAGGATGTGTAATCTTCTAATTTATTTATTTAGCTTTTGTTTACCAGGTAAGTACACTAGACAAGTTGTATGCCTATTTTCAGGAATGACCCGGGAGAGTACAACAAGTATTACAGACAACATCATTACACCAGGTATTACAGACCACATCGTTACAGGTGAACAAGTGCAATATCATAACTTAGTACAAATCAGGAATCTTCGGCGTGAGCCAAGTTTCAACTATGGGCAACATGCCTGGTCTGTGCTACGTAACCCAGACCTGTAGTTAGTCAAATTTAGATGTAAGACTACAGATATTGATGGAGGCAATTGTTAGTGCACCTCGCTTCTTTATGGGCTCAGGAGCTTTCAACGTGGGTCCAGGGTTGGGGTGAACATTGCCAGATAAGAGCACTAGTAACAACATAAGTCTTATTGCTTGATTCTTAAGGTGTTTTAGGGTCTGAGATTGTTTACATTTGTTAGCACTGTCTATTGTGCTTTTGCCAGTGACTAAGGTCAGTTTGGGGTAGGAGGAGATTGCCAACAAATGCCAATGTTTTCACCTGAGTGTGCCCACACATAATGCTCTGGATATCTGGATAGCGTTGGAGTTTGCACAGGAGTTCAATTGCTATGAGAAATAGTAAAGTGGAAAGAGTGCAGCCCTTACTGGTTCCTCACTGAAGGTCCATCGGCGATGATATGAGGCCACCTTTGGTGGTACTTGCTTTGGGTGAGGAATATAGAGTGCTAATCTGCAAAACGTACTTGGGGCCAAGCCACTGGGGGGCATGAAGAGGAGCCGGTCCTATTCATAATGAGATACTAGTGCAACTATGATCTGTTATCACTATTGGTCCTATTTGTGCCTGCTGCACATCTTGCAGTAACTTGCAGAAATTAAGTAAAATACTCATGATGTGTGGAATGGAATGAAAATTGAAGTCTCTTTAGGATGGAGACTTTTCCATGGATCAGCTAGCTTGAACTCCTCTGCCAAAGCATGGAGGGCCAATCTGGCTTTTGTAGAGAGTATGACGCTACCTCTCAACCTGTTCAGGAGTGGGTACCAGACTTCGTTGAAGTCCCCTCCTATCACTAAGCAATCTCCAGGCTCTATTATTTTAGTGATTTCCTTGGCAAATTCAAGGAGGGGAAGTCCTCATTAGGGCCATTTATGTTGGTATACAAGAGAATCTATGAGTTGACAAGAAGTCTAGCCAGCACACATCTCCCCTCTGCAGAGTGTGATTGCTTTAGGATTTGCAATTTAAGCCTCTTATGGACCACTATAGATACTCCTCTTGCCTTTAGGTGTAAGCCTCTAGGAGGTGGGTTTCCCAAAGGAAGGAAGTCTATGCCATGTCAGTAGCAGATTAACAGTGGCTCCTGCAGCTCCATGGAGCCAGGCCCACACTTGGAAGGGTGCTCACTGGCCCAGGAATAGTCGCCACCCGCATACCTTGTGGAAGTGGTGGACTGTTGTTTGGTGTGGCATTATTTATTTCTTTTTTGCCTTGCCTTTCTTTGTGTGTGCTTACACTGTGGCCGAATCATCAGTGACATAGAGGAGTAGGGCATGAGAGTTGTGCAATGTATACTTTCCAGCCACCACAGACAGGTTACAGCTCAGACAGTGATGAGGCGAGCTCTTGCTTGGTTGTATCAAAAAGAATTTTGGTCTGCCCGATCTCACTCAGATGCTCGGTGGGTCTGGATTCAGGCAATCACAGGACCATTTGGATCATGGTCAGGAGTCAGGATGGTTCAGTTCCAGGATGAGGAGAGGACTCAAGGAGGAGGTCTTTACTGGTGGGCTCACTGGGCTGGTGGCAAGTGGCAGGCTGTAGGTTCTGGCTGGATGGCAAGGTGAGTAAGTTATTACAATTGCTCCCCATCTATAGATACATTAGTGAAAGGAGAAAGTCCAGCGGGGGTATTGCTAAGATCAAAGAGGATAAGGGGGAGTTTGTGGAGGAGGACCAAGAAAAGGCATCTAGCCTAAGTAGATACTTCTGCTCAGTATTTACTGAGTAGAAGGTAGGGCAGGGCCCACAGCTCAGCATCATGGACACGGGGGGAGGGAGGTGTGCACAAGTCCCTTCACAAAAGAAAGGGCCCTACAAGAGCTTGCTAAGCTCAGGGTGGACAAGGCAATAGGACCTGATGGCAAACATCCCAGGGTACTAAAGGAGCTAAGGGTGGAACTAGCAGAGACATTATCAGAACTGTTTAGTGAGCCTCTAAGCATAGGAGAGGCCCCAGAAGACTGCAGAAGGGCTCATGTGATCCCGCTCCACAAGAGTAGTAGCAGGGAGAAGTCAAGGAACTGCAGACCAGTCAGTCTTACCTCAGTAGTGGACAAGATTATGGAGGTACTCCTTAAGGAAAGGATAGTGCAACACCTGGAATCCATAGGATCACAGGATCCAAGACAGCATGGGTTTACCACAGGAAGGTCCTGTCAAACTAATCTCATAGATTTCTTTGACTGGGTAACCAGAGTGGTGGACCAAGGGGTGCAGTTGATGTCCCCTACCTTGACTTCAGCAAAGCTTTTAATACTGTTCCACACAGAAGATTGATTAATAAACTGGGTAGGCTCGGGTTGGGACATATGTTGGTCAACTGGGTGGCAAACTGTTTGGCAGACAGAAAACAGACAGTGGTGGTAATCGGTATACAGCCAGAAGAGATGCAAGTCACAAGTGAGGTACCTCAGGGATCAGTTCTGGGGCCAGTCCTTTTCAATATCTTCATCAGTGACATTTCAGATGGACTGGAGGATAAGGTTTGTCTGTTTGCAGATGACAGCATGATCTGCCAAAGAGTAGATGATCCAGATGGGGTGGGCAGAATGAGAAGAGATCTGGATAAACTAGCAAAATGGTCAGAAGAGTGGCAACTGGGGTTTAACACAAAGAAGTGCAAGATCATGCACATAGGGAAGAGAAACCCTGAAGCCACCTATAGGTTGGAAGGGGAGTTGCTGGCAATCACAAGGGAAGAAAGAGACTTGGGCATCATCATCACAGATGACCTGAAATCAACCAAGCAGATCACTAAAGCAGTAGGTAAGGCTAGAGGGATGTTGTAGCGTATTAGTAGTGGTATTACAAGTCGTAAGAGAGAGGTAATAATCCCTCTTTACAAGACACTGGTTAGGCCCCACCTGGAGTACTGCGTGCAGTACTGGAAGCCGCAACTGCAGAAGGACATCAGCAAAATGGAAGCAGTCCAGAGAAGGTTAACCAAAAATGGGCAGGGACTGCATCAGAAAACATATGAGGACAGATTAACAGAGCTCAATATGTATACCCTAGAGCAAAGGAGGGAGAAAGGTGATATGATCAAAACATTCAAACATCTTAAGGGCATTAACAAGGTGAAAGAGTCTAACATGTTTCAATATAAGAAAAATAGCAGGACAAGCGGACACAGCATGAGACTGGAAGGAGGCTGATTAAGGGGTAATGTGAGGAAGTTCTTTTTCACAGAAAGGGTGGCGGATGCATGGAATGGCCTACTTCAGGAAGTGGTGGATATGAATACAGTGCAGGGCTTCAAACAGGCATGGGATAGGCATAAGGGAGCAATACAGATGAGAATGAATAGATAGGCCATTGACAAAGTAGACCTATGGCACATTCATAAGGTAGAAAAAATGGGCAGACCGGATGTGCCTTGCGGTCCTTATCTGCCATCAACTTCTATGTTTCTATCCACACTTGTAGGTTGTGTTGTTTTACTTGAGTCTTAACATGTCGTTCTGCATTGTGCACATGTTCGAGCTGCTGCCTGCCACCTCTAACATGAGAGCTGATTCAGTACAGTAGAACCTTGGCTACACTAAATCAGCTCACACATTCAAGCAGGCCGGCAGCTGCTTGACATGCATGCAGCAGTCAGTGCACAGTGCCTGTGTGCGAGTGTGCAAGGGGCCTAATTGGCACCTGACCCACACTGGTTGTTGCCTTGTGCCCCCCTCTGCCCTTTTGAAATCTAAAATGGTATCCATTCCTGGTTATCACAGCTCTGAGCATTTTGGTTTCACCCATGTAATGTTAATCCTAGCTAGGTAGATCATCTGAACACAGCCCCCCTCCCCCATGAAAATGGGGGTCCACAAAACTTTTTGTCACTGGGCCCACAAAAGGTTACTCTGGTCCTGGTTACAGCACTTCTTTTTCACCTCTTTCCATTTGATGGGAGATCTGATGCCCTAGATGTTCCAGGATGTTATCTGAATTAAGTTATCCACCACCATTATTCACTTTTGTGCATTGTGTCAGACACTGGTTTGGTCCTAAGGGAGTATGCATGCTGTCTGTGGGATCGGCTAAGGGGTGCCCCATCTGGAAATCCAACTGCTGAATTTTGTGCCCTGTATGAGTTACTGTGAGCATGGAATTGTCTGGTAGATCTCTGGAATTCTGCCCTCACACCTCTGTGGATACTTTTAGAGGGAGCCGAGAGTAAGACTGTCTGTGTTGGATTGTGGGCACTACTATGAAATACAAAGATTCTGAAAAAAGCTGTCATCATCATCAGAAACCAGTGTGAGCAAGGTACTGATGCTCTACTGTTCCAGCACTGTTGGTAATAGGCATCACCTCACAATAAGACTTTTAAATGAAGCAATAAAACAAGGTTACCTATTTTGAACACAACCATATTCTATGACTACACTGGCAAGATTACTACCTACTCAGGAGAGAAGAACAGCTAACCTATGGGGAATAGTTTACCATGTTCTCAACAACTGTTGTATTCTGAGCTCACTAAGCTGAATTTATATCAGAATCTACTTGTTCATCTCAGAATTGTAAAGGATCAACTGAGGCACTGTGTCATCCTAATACTGGAATAGTCCTACCTATAACACTGATTAGTACTGGGATGCTATAATTAATGGCACAGCTAAATTACATGGGGAATACCGTGGGTAAGAGGGTGCTGATTACTCTGTGGTATCAAGTACTGGGGGGGGAGGAGAGTATGAGAAGGAAGGGTTACTTTTAAATTAGGAACCCTGAACCCTGGTGAGGAGTGCAGAGGAACCGTATAGCTCTATGGAGTCCAAGGGAGGAGTTAGCCATGAGGTAGCTGGCTGCTAGCAGGAGGTAAAAGAATGTCTGTTAGACAGGCCCCTTTCAATGGAGGGCAAAGATTTAGGTTATCATAGGGTCCTCATTCACTGCCCACTATCTTATCGAGGCAGTAATCAAGCAATTGGGAAACTGGCTCCCTTAGTTCCTGAAGCAGCCTGCTTTGGAGATACAGTAGGGTGCTGTGGATTGAGTACTGTGTCTGCCCCAGTACTGGGAAGGGGGTCACAATCACTAATACTACCCTAGTCAAAGTATTGTTGATAGGCCACTACAGGAGTTGACATTAAGTGTGCAGATAGCGGGTGGGCGGGTGAGCAGGGGTGACTGACTTGGCATTGATTTAGGTGGGTTACCTGTGCGGGGAACTGGTTGTTACACAGGAGCCTGCCTTACAGTTGTTCTTTGAAGGGGCAAGCTCTGGAGGCTCTCCTAACCAGAACTTAGGAATAATTCTTGAGGCATGGGCATGGCTGTCTGCCCCTTGCTACAGAGGAGATCATACTATTCTCTATCCCTTTGCTTTGCCAGGTTCAATTTGAGACTATGGTGCTAAATATTCCACTCAACATGCCCTGAGGAACATGCCCCTGAGCCCTTTGGGACCAAACCCAATTACACTTTTATTTGTTCCTTCAGTTGAGCATGTCCCTTATAGCAAGTCCAGAACAAGTTTGGTTGTGGATTAGCATTCCTAACGCTGATGTGGGGGGGGGGGGTTAAGATTGCAAGGTAGATTAGCATAGTCCTAGTTCAGTAGCTGGTTGCAAGAGGTGAGTCTGGAAGAGATGCACATGTGGTCATGGTGACCAATCAATAATGAGTTGGCACATCCAATAGTATCTGGGTGGATATGGGCACTGATTGACAGGGATGCTCAGTGCTGCCACCCCTCAGCACAGGGGCCTCATGGTATTAACAGGGGGGGGTGTAGATAATATGATAGTTTGTTTATTGCTAGAGAGGTTCTGACTATGACCAGCTGTCCAGCACTACTGAGCCATGACTATTTGCTTCAGTGAGTCCTTGATGTCCATTTTTAAAGTCAGCCCCAGCTCCTGGCATCTGGATTAGTCTCTCCCAAGAAACAGTCTAAAACATGGCTGCCCTTGGCAGCTGGTACTGCAGATGGGACTCTGGGGATGTTAAGTGTCTGTACACTGCAGTGCTACAAAGAACACAGCAACTTCCTTTTGTTTCCTTGCTGTTGAGTTTCTCCTCAGGCACCACCAGACTGCACATGCACCTTGAGGAATATTGCCAGAACACCCTGCATAAACCTTTTCAACCCTGCAAGCCACCACCCTCTGAATGGACCGATACTCTCAGTGTTCATAGACCATCACCATAATCTGCTATAAAGATACCACTGGAACATGTATGCACATCAGAGAAGATTTATACAATTGACTGAGCCAGAGGCTGTAACTCCCTGATGTGCTGCAGGAGATGAGGGCAATTTGTTCAGTATCTGTTTGTGAGCTGCTACCAGGATAGTCAGACAAACTTATTTATTTTTTTGTGGGTAGGAATATGGGAGCTTTTCTCCTTGTAGCTGCTGCCCTATACATTCAGGGACCAATTCCCAAAATGTCAGGACTGGCGCATGGGGCTTGCAGCAAAGAGAAATGGCGCAAAGGGCTCCTTGTGGCACATGTGCCAGTTCTGATTTTTTAAGGGACCGTGCACCACTGAGGGGACCACCTATACCAACAAGGCTTGTGCCCTCCTTGTAATGGCCACATCGGTGCACCACAGTGGAAGAGGGCTTGCTCCAGGGCAGGCCTGCAATATCCCCTACACTGGAATTCTGCAAGCCCCACAAGAGGCACACAGACCCTGCAGTCAGATCAGGCTGGAGCTTGTCTAAAATTCCGTGTGCCACTGCTGCAGTCTTCACTGGCTGGGGGGGGGGGGCGATGACCCTGTTCTCCATTTGGGGAAGGCACATAGACAGACATCAATACCCACCAGACCTTTGCTGGAGTGGCTGGTGCTCCATGGCAGGTGAAAACCCACAACGCCCCCATGGTGGCACTGTTGCATCCGCCCCCTCCATGGACCCACACTATCCTTACTGTCCTGCCATCAGGGGCAGTTGTCACCCCTCTCCCCATCCCCCCACCCTGTGAGCCAGGGCAGCCTCCAGATGACTCAAAAGCTACCGGGGCAACCAGCCAGCAGGTCACCATCACTGACCACTGATGCTGTAAGCATGTGCAGTGACTTATGCACTCCCCTTCTGTGTGCCATTTGGTCAGCGCATTGGTCAGCTTGTAGCCAACTTGGGGACTTTGGCACTAGGACCCCTGTTCTTGTAAAATCCAGTGCAGGGTCCCTGGTGCGCTTAAGTTTGCCACAGGCAGCAGTTCACCACACAATGTGCCAATCTAAATCAGCTTCTAGAAATTGAGCCCCCAGAGAGTAAAGAGTTTAGATACAGGACTGTTACTGACCGCTGTCAGCATCACATTTTCCACAGGTTGCTTTTCTAGCAGTTATTGCTATGGCAACAGGTGGGCTGGAACTCACCTATGGTTTTCAGTGCAGAGTGATGGATCAATGCATGACATTGAGGGCTATAGTTGGGATGAGTGTGCAAAGGGGAGGAAGAACACACAAAAGCTACCCCTACTGATCAAGGGTGGGAGGGAGACAGACCTTTCTCTTACAATAAGTGAGTTGCCACTGGGAGTCATAGGGAGACGTCTTCCCAGTCGGGAAGGGGAGGAAGGTGCTACCCATAACATTTAACCATAGAGGAAAATAACATCACTAGCATAGATAGTTACTGAAAGAAAGACTATATACTGCAACCATGAGCACACACACACAGTCACATACCCCTATAACCAACACAGAATTGTCCGAGTACAGTTTACTAAGTCTTTCAGGCTGCAGGCAGTTCATGTCTTGGTGATAAAGCTGCCTGGTCCCAGGAAGCCGCATCAGTCCACAAAGGGTGTGTGTGTGGGGGGGGGGCTGTAAGGGCACTGGTGCCTGGAGGCATTGAAAGTTCTGTCCTTGTTGCAGTGCTTGGGTTGGGTTGCTGTGCACCAAGTTGAGTTTCAGCAATTTGGATCTTTCTGACGGTGATTCTGTAGCAGACGATTTGTTTGCTGATGTTTGGGAACCACGGTTTCTGCTGTGGTTGGGATAACTGTCTGATGGGCCACAAGTGAGCTGGCAGTTGTGGGTTTTATTTTCTGTTTCTGACCCTTCTTTTCTGCCACAGTTCTGAGGGTGTAGAACTGGTAGATGGTGTTGGAGAGTAAAGTATAGTGTTGATCTGAAGGGTATCTGAAGCTGGTGTAGTGGCCTGAACAACCTTGGCATTGACAGGAGTGGGGTTATGCACACACCCCACAAACATTGTATAAATACAGAAGCTTCTCCTGAGTCACTGAAATCAAGATAGACACCATTTTGTTCAATTTTGAAAGTGGCAGGGTAAGCCATTCTGTAATGAGCCTCTCATTTTTATGCTGAGTGCCTTAAGACAGTGAATACTGCCCTGTTTCTTTATCAGCCTGGCAAAGTAGTCTTGGTGAAGGGACACACAAAGTCCATGCCAGGGGGAGCCATTCTCTCTGGATAGTTGTGCAGTCACCCACCAGGATGAAGCGTGTTACTGCAGATTTCTGCGGTAGCGATAATGTGGGGAACATGCATATAAGTGAAAAAAATTGAGGTGACCATGCTTTTTTTCTATTTTAGGTAATTGGGGTACCTGTTCTTTGTCTATGCAACAGGTGGCATCTACAGAAGCAGAGCAGCTATCTGTCTGCAGCACACAAGTGTTCTTACAGTTTTAAAGATCGACTGCAAAAGTGAAACTGATGTTTATCGGTTATAAACAGCATTGCTTCCCGGCTCAGTTTTGGCCAATTTTAAGACTAGGTGACTGAACTCTACAAATGTTTTTACACATGTAATTGAATGAGACTAACCTGTATTAACTAATGTGTAAACATAATTGTGGAGTTCAGTCACCTATTGTTGAACTTAGCCAAGGATGAACCAGGAAGTAATGCTGTTTTATTGCTGATCAATAGGCAAACTGCGAGTATATGTTGATCTCTCTCGGTGGTAGCTACTGTTGGAGCTAACTGCAAATTACAATAACAACAAAAATAAGCTAGCTGGGGCCCTACCCCTTACCACTGCAGCACTATATACCCTCCCAGCTCCCCTGTCCCCAGTCAAAGAAACCAGAGAATAATAAAACAAATTACAGCAAGCTGGGCCCCCCTCCCCAATTCCAAAGGCCCCATACTCCAACCGAGCTCCTTCCTCCCCAACTGGAGAACCAAGAATACTGTAAAATAAATTAAAAAAGAAAACAGCATACTGGGACTGCATGTTTAAAATGGCACATCCCAGTACCCAGTACTGAAGAGCTGATCAGAGCAGTAAAAAAACTATGCAAGCTTCAGGTGTGTTTTGCTTAATTATTAATTTAAAATAAATAAAAAATAATAATTATCAGGGCTTGTGCCAGGATTGTTGGGTAAAAGCTACCAACTTTTGGAGGCCTAAAACGAGGACAGTCCATCCTGACCATGACACCCTCCCCCACTGTGTCACTCAACAGGCACCGCCACAGACAACGCTGCACACAATCAATTAAATTTTGCTGCTTGCTCTGGCCATGCTGCCCCACAGCAACACCAGTAGCAAACATCCAGATTAAAACAATACATCATTCTGCTGCAGCAAGTTCCAAATCATGATGTACAGAAAGTTCATTAGAAGCAAACCTGCGTTAAATTGTGATCAGACATTCGAGCTGCATGCATTTCTCCCTTTGACAGTCACATCCAACCTGCTTACACTCACCTCATTTGCTGAGCAAACTTCACTTCGGTGACTCCCACCACCACACCAGATTGTTTTCACAGACTTCCCTACAGCTGATCAGGTTCGGGTACCTTAGTTCACTGCTGCCAGTCTCTTCTCTGTCTGGAGTCCCTCTCAGCTGCTGTCAGACAGACGTCCACATGCGCTTGTTTGTACACTACCCAGTCTAATCTAACAGGAAGGAACATGTTTTACTGTGCTCCCACTGACATGCTTGCAGTGCAACACAGGTGCAGGAGTTGAAGTTGCAAACTGCTGTCCAACCCGAGCAGCACCACAGTGGTGCTAAAATAACTGTCACTCATGGATTAGCTGTCAGCAAAAAAAAAGGAACAAAATTGGGACAAGTAAGCAAAAACCAGGACAAAAGTGACATTTTGCAAAACTTTTGGGGACACTGGGACATGCTGCCTAAAATAGGGACTGTACTGGGAAAATAGACTGTTGGTACTGTAGCATTATTGTTGGGTGAGGGGGAAATACTGATAGAACACTAGAGTGGACAGTTTCATATAAAAAAGGCACTCTTTTCAGTGATGGTTGGCGTGGATGACAGCAGAGGCCATAAAGGGAAATTAGATTTTTTTTTATTTTTAATAAACAATCATTGTTGTTTTTTTTTTTTATTAGCAATCGTAGCCCAATCCCCATTGCTCAGCAACAGGGACTTACAGGGTGCTACGGTGCTCAAGCTCCCACATAGATATAATAAACTGCTGACCCAATGTCTGTATCATGGTAAACTCTGCATGGGGTGTTGGGGTCAGCAGTACTAGCACAGGACTGTGGTGGCCATGAGTACTATAAAATAAAAATTAAAAAAACAAGCAAGCTGGCTACCCCCCATCCCACTGCAGCCCCATATACCTACCCAACTTCCCCCTCCCCATTCAGGGGGCCTCAAAAATTATAACAAAAGATTCTCAGTCGGCTGGGGCCATTTTCTCCATCCCACTTAGGCCCCATACTCTAGCCCCGCTCCACCTCCCAAACTGGAGAACCAATTGGTAGTGTGTGACCAACGAAACAAACTCTGGTCAGAGCTGTTATGGCTGTGGAAAGTTTTTGGGAATCTTTTACCCATTATTTCTAATGAATTTGCACAATGTAGATCTGTGGAGAGGCAGCTTCAATGTGATCTTCTTTTTACACATGTGTTTTCCTAGAATATGCCTGCTGATTGCTATATGTTTAGCCTGGATAATTCACAGAGGAAATAGCATCTTATTTTCTGTGGGGCTCTACATCTGCACAGTATTATGCTGTATTGCATAACATCAGAACACATTGAAAATAATATTTTACATCTGGGGGGGACACATTAAGTGCTGGACTGATGCACGGGCAGAAAGATGCATTGTACAAAGAGGGTGTGCGGGTCAGCACTGATACAATATTCAAAGAGAATGTGCCTCCGGTATGGAGCACGCATGCAATGAATCCCACCAGGATGAAGTGAAGCACTGCAGAATTCTGCAGTAGAGTTACTGTAGCAAATAATGCAATTTCAGAGGGAGTTAATCCCTTCTGTCATGCGGTAAACCTGTGACACTGTGCTTTATCCTGGCAGCCATCATTGCACCTGTTGAAAATGTGACCCTAGATGGGTGTCGCAGTGCAAGCGGCAGCCAAGACAGGTGCATCCAGGCAACCCCTGACTGAATACCTCCTAGGGGGAATGCATGGCACATACCTGTATGCACCACAGCTCCCATGGGTGATATTCAGCCCAGGAATGCAAGTGAGCTAATTGAACATGCAGGGTACAAAGGGGCCTTATGCACATTCATTATCCACTCATTTGCATGTTGGCAGGGGGATGAATGTGCCGGAGCACCTCTTGCCCCCCAAGCCCCAATTGCTTTCATATGGGACATACCCTGAAATCTCTGATGGTAAAATGGCACCCCCAATCCATTCCACCAGCCCTGATCATAGTAGCATCCAGGCTCTAATGGTTCTATACTGTAGGGACACTGCTCCCATCCCTGATTGCACCAGAATACACCTACAGTCCATGTCCATAGTGCAATGGCCCCTGCCCCCCAAGGGTGAACAGAAACCCCTTCTCTGCCCCAAACCATCACATTGCAATGACTGGCACTATGATGGGATTGTACCACTGTATCAGTGGATGGTGGAGCACTGGCAGTAGGATGCTGGAATGTGTCATACGTAGGCCCAAGCTGTGTGTGGGTGGCAATGCCCAGTGGCCATACACCTCAGGCACTCACATGTGGATCCATTGTCCCGGTGCCATTGCACTTCTCAGTGCGGGTGATGGTCGATGCTGTATCCACTCATGCAGGTCCTAGAACAGGCATGTTACAGTCAGCCTCCCATTTGTTTGTACAATTGGGGAATCATGGATGAACTTTCCATACCCGGGAGCATACACTGCAAATGGCATTGCAGGATACTGTACCCCTTGACACCCAGGATACCATGTTACACAGGGGAGAGTGTGGACTTGCAGTGGTGTATGACAGCAGGAAGATACACATCTACAAGGCATGCACTGGAGATATGTCAATTATCACTTATAATTTGCCTGGGTCGTATACATGGCTGCATGCACTGGTGGATCAGCAGCTTGCGTAGTACCCCAATACATGATACAGCCGCTAGGGTCATTCTGAAGTGCAGGTACCCAGCCTGGGTAAAGTGCAGTCAGTAACTGTATGTGGCAGAGTATGGAGGGCAGTGCCAGTCTGCACCAGGTTGGGTATGAGGGGAGTGGGGGTGTCTGCATACTGGGGCAGTGGGTGGGGGTCCTCTGTGCTATGGATATGGACCATGGTTTCCTCCGATGTGATCAGCTCTGGGGGGGGCCCTACACTATGGAGCTCTTCGGGGACAGAACTGGATTGACTGGGGATGGGAAGGGGGTACCTCTAGTCCACCAGGGCTGCTAGGCTGCTGTGAACCTGGGTGCACTTCTGCAGCCCACCTGTGGGTGGTTGGCAAGGTTAGGCCAGCTATTTGTGGCCTAACTGTGTGCCGTAGTGCTCTGGACTGTGACAGGTGCATTCTCACTGAATATGCTGCAGTGCAGCATATGCATGGGAACACCCCCTCAACTTGCACAGCATACCTTTTGTGTGCACCCTGGCCCATTCCCTTGTGGCCAGCGCAACCTGTATGTTTGAATATTGCACTGTGCTGCATTGTTAGAGTTGCTCAGCACATCTCTCTCTTCCGCCAGGATGTTCTGTGCATCTTCTTTGAATAAGTGGGCCCTGGACTAGGTACTCTGAGCAAATACATTATAAAAATGGTAACATCCTGACCCCACTAAAAACAAGATATTTCATCTAATCTGGGACAGACTGAGTAAATACAGTGCAAAAATGTGTTAATAAACATCCTTGTGACAATGAGATGTAGTATCTCCCCTGTGCTATCCAGGATACAAAATATAGAATAAGAAATATCCAGTGCTTCCAGATCCAAATAACCAGTTCCCTGTAACAAGCCCTCATTTTTCCTGTATTTTACCCACAGAGGCAGAATCAAATCCTTGTAGATTTTCCATAAGCCAAGGGTTCCTTATTTATGACTTTGTTGCTTATTATATCAGCAGCCTTTTATCAGGAAAAGAGCTCTGATTTGCTGTTCTGTATTAATATTATACGTAAAGACGGCCTTGGAATGATTTGGATTTACATGGTATGCATAAGACATAACGGGGGACTATATGAAATAAATATGCCGCTCATTATTTTATGAACTATACTCAAAATTAGTTATCACAACTACTCAGCCAATCTTTCAAATAATACTAGTAATGTCTGTAAACAAATTTATTTCAAATAAATTAGAGATATTTCCCCATATACATATACACAGATGATATTTTATGTGTCTTATATTTGTTAGTTTTCAGACAAATTCTCATAGCCTTTTCTTCTGACCACCTGATAGAATTTTGAATGAGTTAAGTAAATGTTATTATTTTCTTTAAGGCCATGATCCAGCAATTCAGTAAATACACTGTCAGTACACCACATTATAAAATGACAAAAAACAGTCTTCTGTTTCTAGTTGTTTGATCAGGACCTTTTACAATTGGTATAGTTATATACCAGTATATTGCAAGTTCCCCAGAAGATCTCATACATTTCAGGAATAATAGCAAGTCTACACGAAACAATTTTGATTTCCCTCCATCTAATTCAGGACAATTTCAAATTTGGCATCAGAAAGGGATACATCAGATGGGTGATGTATGGGAGGGGGAAAATTTGAAAATGTTTGCTCATCTGATGAACCAATTTGATATTCCTAATAATCATATTATGCAATATAATCAGTTAAAAAGTTAGTTGAATAAGAAAAAGGAACTAATTAGATTTGGGAAGACATCAACTTTGTTAAAAATTATGATAGAGAAGACTGATGGTAAGAAATGAATCTCTCTGATATATCAGGGCATGCAAGAGAAGATCGGAGGAGATATTAACAACATTAAAAAGAAGTGGGAAATAGATTTGGGTGTAAACCTAATAGAAGGCTTTTGTAGAGATGCTATTGATACTTATATTCATAAATTATCTTAGTTAGAATGCAACAGATTCAAATGAATATGCTGCACAGGATTTACTATACACCAAAAAAGTTGAATCAATTTAATTCAACCATACCTGAAAGATGTCCAAGGTGTACAACTACATCGGGAACTATGATTCATCTTTTGGCATCTTTGACTAATTATTGGTTTAAAACAGAAGATGTTTTCAAACTGACTTTCAATAAAAATATTAAGTTAACAATTTTAGTCAAACTTCTGGGAATCCATCCCAATAGAAATCTCCTTAATAAATTTCAGAGGAAATTGAAGGCATTGTTTTTTTCTGTAGCAAAAAAAGCCATTTTAATGAAGTGTGAAAGACTCAGATCCACCAGTATTTAAGACATGGTTAAATTTAATAATAGATATCTCAAAAATGGAACAAGTGTGGTATAAAAAATGGAAAATATCTGGAATTTGAACAAATATGGGCACCATTCCTTGTGGCAATTTATAAGTTTATTATTCAGTTATTATTTATTTGACTGGGTTCAATATGGACTCTATATTATAGTAATAATAAAATTAGTTCCTGGATCCCCCTCCTTGGTAAATATGATGACGTGAAAGCTGAGACATCATCAGAGGTTAATCCAATGAATGAAAGGAGACTCAAGCTCAAAGTCTGAACTAAGGGGTAAAAAAAAAAAAAAAAAAGATTTAACTAAAAGTATAAAATAATAATACAGAAAAATATAAGGGGAACTTACAAGCTCAAATGGGCAGTCTGGGTGGGCCATAGGCCCTTATTTGCCAACAGCATCTATGTGTCTAAGCAATACTTTTCCTCCTAATAAATGGCATGATCTCTTTCATTCTCAAAAATAGCGCATTATATATCAAGTCAATATCGTCTCCTTCTTGACTTGTAAAAAGTGCTGAAATGCCTAAAGTTAGTTGTAATTAATTGAAAAACATCTACAAGTCTATCATGTATTATGTCTTTTGATACAGGTTGTATATTGTATTTGATATGCTTGTATGTATGTACATATTCTGTGTAATTATTTGTTTTATACCTTGGGACTCCATTAAAAATGAGCCTCGGCTCAACTGGACTATCTTTTTCTGAATAATCAGAATAACGTTTTTACTACTACTACTAGTACATGCTGTGAGAGAACAAAGCAAGTTAACACATACCCTGGCTATATTATTAGACCTCAAATTTATTTATAGAAATTACGCATGATTACATTACTAATACTGTAAATTGAAATATTACTGTTTAGATCTCATTCCAACCACAAACAGTACATTTATGTTCCACAGCCTAGAGTTGGAAGTCCAAAACGCAAGAAAAACTCAACTGTTGACCCCTATAAATTTCTTTCTCAGTTCTTTTGACTAACTTTTTTATAACTCTATATGGGAACATAAGGAATCAGATAATTATACAGATGAATTTCTCACTCTTCTGGTTTGTCAGCTGTTAATGCATTAGATGAGGTCTTTCTTGCCAGGAGTGTGACTGTTTCTTCCTCCCCCCTCCCCCCCACACACACCTCAGTCCTTGGCAGGCTCTTATCTGATATGTTTGGAAGGCAGGGGTAGCACTTGCTGTCAAGAAACCTATATATTTAACCTAGATAGTACACTGAAGACCTAATATATGTCTGAGACAGTACTGTCTTAAAAGGTTAAAAAATAGCGTAAATCATTATACATTTGCTGGGAAAGGTTTGACATTTATGCGATATGAATATTTCTTGAAAGACAATACATACTAACTGAAGTTAGTCGCAAAAAATATTTAAAAGCTCGGTATTTAAATGTGCAAGTTGTTGCATTTCAAAGGTGGGTAAGCAAATTTCCAGTTTAATAGGCAACCAATATTTAACAAGCTGTTTCAGTTTCCTAATGGACATCTGATAAGCAGCTTAGAGTTGTGTCTCCACCATTCTAAACAGAAAGGATGGAGTATTTTTTAGTTGTCATAGTGATTTATAGATGTGGAAGAATACATTGAAAAGTCCAAAACATGTGTTCCACGATACTCCGTTTTCAAGCTACAGACAGAAAGATGGCTGTAGGCTCTGCCCACAGTCATAAAAAGAAAACTGCAAACTCAGACTGTGTGTTTAACATGGCACATCCCAGTACTGAAGAGCTGATGAGAGCAATAAATTTAATGCAACTAGATCTTTTGGAGAATATAGTGGTTTACAGTAAGTGCTCTTCGCAGAAACACAGCCTTTCATGAACAGTAGCACACTGGCTAGCTACAGTACTATATTTCAGCTGACAGTCAATTCAGCAGAACAAGAAGAGGATAGCTCTTAACCTGCAGTAATACCATCAGCGACACTCTATTAGGTGAAAACCCCATTTTCCTGCCTATTTTATAGTGATATGGAATTACCACATTGATTCCAAAACTCAGTTTGAAATGTGATGTGTACAGTTCTTTACATTCCAGTATATAGGGTCCTTTAAAAAGTGAATAAAATGATATGAGTGGGTATAATTTCTATAATTCTCTGTTTAAGGCTTCATTATTGTATGAACATATATACAGGCTGTTTAGTACTGTATATACGGAATGAGAGAGCTTATCATACCTCTCAACTGCTATGAATTTCGCATAGGGCTATGATTTTCATCCTTAAATTTACCCTTGCTCTGCACAGGTTTATTGATGTTCTTAACAATATTAGAGCTATTTCTGGACACACAAACTATTAAATCATTAAACTAAGTTGATAGCAACATTCCTTATCACTAACTATATGGGGCCCACTATTTGTAGGCATATTATTTTTTAAAATCAGAAAGTGCTACATATTCTGGCCATTTACTATTATTTTTGAAGTCCTGTGCTCTGATTTTTAATGCTGCAAGGTTGAGATGTATGGAGATTATGAAGTGGCTTAACCAGAACGGCTTGCTTTCCCTCACCACAATAACTCTTCTGCTTCCTGTCCATGTAATAATTAACAGAATCAAAGTTCAGTGGAACAGGGCTGCTGATCTCGCTGGCCATGTTATAATCAACAGAATCAAAGTTCAGTGGAACAGGGCTGCTGATCTCCCTGGCCTTGGCAATAATCAACAGAATCAAAGTTCAGTGGAACAGGGCTGCTGATCTCCCTTGCCTTGGCAATAATGTAAACACAGGCTTGTACTTGCAGCAAATAAAGCATTGTCCATTGACAGTCAATCGGTAACACATTGTATATCAGCTGATTCTTGCACAGAACCCTCCTCCACTTGCTACCCCTGCTATCTGCCAGAGATGTTGTTTAATTGTCTTCTGATTTGTAGCAGAGGCATAAATGATATGTGCTACCCCTCAACCTCTCCGTCTGAGTAGTCCTTTGGGTTTGGGATGTGAGGGGGGAGGGGTGGGCAGTGGTTTGAAGAAGCAGCTTGGAAAGTGTCAACTATGACTGGATATTAGTCACAGGCTGACCCAGTCAACACGAATTGGCAAACACTGATTGGTGTGTCATGGGGTGGGGGGTACAAAACAACTTGTATGAAAAAAAAATGAATAGGCATTCATATGCCAGATATAACAGTCATTTACATGCTGATTATGGGAACCATTGCTACCCCATTCTTTTGTTAGTTATAAACAGTATATTCAAGAATTCTTTGTAATTATACTCTACAACATATGATCACCTCAAAAATTATTTGCAAAGCAGAAACCTTTTTTGACAAACAATTCATGAATATTGAAAAAAAGAATTATCAGCATTTTTCCTGAAATTACCATCATACCACTTACGACCCCAGATCCCTCCATTCCCAACACAAAAATGTGCCCACTCAATCAACAGGATAGTGACTTTTTTGTCTAGATTCATATTTCATCCTACTGTATTTTCTGACTATAAAATACTGTATACTGCTCCCCACTTGATTTGAGTGGAGATCACCAGTGCAGCCATGGGGGTGGGGGTGGTGTTTATGGAACTGCAGAGCAGCTGGGATGAGGATGAGAGTGTCTGTATGGTAAGGGCCAACAATAGTTGCTACTGCATTATATTGATTTCTAAAGCCTTGCTATTATGGTACTACTGTATTATGAAAACATGTTACTACACCACAATAATACAAGTAATTTGCAATCCCAGCAACATAGTAATTTTAGTACTTACTATGCTAATGTATTATCAGGCATTTTGACTGTGACAAAAGCATTTTCCAGTAGAGATCACCATACCTTGAACCATCTCCCCCATCAGTGTTTGTTTCCATACTATCATTAAACCGAAAATCGGCTCAGGTTTCATCTCTCTCCCTATTGGACATACCATTTAATTAGCAAGTTGTTGTCATGGAGAGAAAGATATGGAATGCAACTTCTGTACCCAATAGTATACTTAGTAAACTGTTGCAATCAGATGAATGCAGCTGCCAAGCGGAATAGAAATACAAAATACAGTAAAATTAAAAGATAAAAGTGAAATATACCAGAATATCTAATGCTTATTTTTTATCAGTGAGTGTGTGTGTGTGTGTGTGTGTGTGCGCGCGCGACAGTGTGGCAGAGAGATTCGAAAATGAATACTGTACACTGGAGATTATATAGTGGAATGTAAATAAAATTAACTGCAAGCAATAATTAATCTGCACACAGATTTTCATCACTCCCACGGTGTCAGAGTTCCACTGATCGCATTCCCCCCAGTACCTCCCAACACCAGATCCTGAGCAGTCATGCTATGCCGCTGCACCTAGGCTGCCCTCCTGGGCTGGGGATCGAACCCCTGCCCATTGTGTCCACCTCCCCATCGTCCTCCCCAAGCCTTCCAGAACCTCCCTTTTGTCCCATCGAGGGAATGACAAACTCTGCCCAAGGGGCAGAAACCTGCCCCCCTCCCAAACCTTACAAGGGCAAAAGGGAAGAGATAGGTAAATTTAGTAAGCCCTCCAATAAAGTGGACTTACAACAGTAATAAGCCCCTTTGACCCTTAGTAATAAAGCCCTTTAACTCTGTCCTTTCCTAGAGGATAAGGACCTGAATGAGGTCTAAGGTTCTCAGTTATGCCTCAAGGACTTTAACTCATCCATAATGTCATAAAGCAAATGCTTCATCCTTAGTCCTTATTGCTGAACATGAGCAGTATTATGTCCTTGTGTACTGTGACACACAGTTTTTTCACTACATTAGTAATTGCTGTGAGTCAGTACAGGAAACAGTTCTCAGTCTCTGGGAAGGGAAGTCAAATCCATTGATACAGTACATTTTGAAATGTGATACCAGTTTTGGTGTTATGATGCTTGCTTACTTAAATTCACAAAACAATTTTCACTCCATGCCCTGGGGCACATTTGCAAGTTTCAGACTCTGGCATATGAGATATCTTTTACCTTATCTGTAATAGCTGATTGCATTGTGATTGGTTGGCATCCATGGCACTCCAGACATTACCTCATGGGTTTTAGCCCACCTGATAGGCTAGTGATGCACATGACCCAGATCAAATTTCTAGCATATCCAGGTCCCAGAAACCCCTGTTCTCCAGTTTCGATTTGTGCATCTGATCAGGCAAGAAGCACACCAGGAACCCTGTCTGCTCCTACAAGGTAAGACCTTCAAAACAAGAACATTCAGCTATTTAATCTTGCTCCAAGCTAAGTCAGAAGGCACACTTTTGTTGTTGAAGACCCTTGCAAGTTGTGAAACTCCAGGTTTATATTAGAGGAGTAACCTAGCTAGCCCTCTGTCTTGTGTTAACTGGATCATGTGCTCTCAGTGCAGCCTTCGGTTTATACTAGAAATGCGTACTGTTGTCCATTTTTTTTTGTGTGGGCTAAGTGTTTTCAGCAAGGTTTGCGATATTTCTCTGCTGGGATATCTAAATTGATTATTGATTGATTGATTATTCGCTCGCTTTGAGCCTTTATTGTACCGCGTGGTGCAGTCCCCATGCCGCCTCCCAACCCAGTGCTCCTAGGCCCTGGTCCCTAGCTTGTCCGTTTGTGTGCCTTTGGTGAGTTCATGGCACCAGCGAGACTGGTGGTATGTTCCTGGCCGAACGCCGACTGCGTGGCTCTTGCTCACCCGCTTCGGTCCCTCTGCAACCATGCCCCCTCCCCCCCTCTGGCTTCGGGAGACTCGTTGCCCTTGTCTCAGGGGCAGAAGACCCTGCTCCGCGGTACTGGATCCAGCCACGGGCACCTCCTTGTAGGGAGGCAATGGCGCGCTTCAGCGCATGCTCCGAGGCCTGCTGGACCTCCTGCGGCTCTATCACTCCGCGAATGGCGGTCCTCAGATTCCCCTTCTCCCGTGGGGTGTTTGCTCCCCCCTCCTGCTAGGCCTCTGCCCACATGGGGAGGCTTTTCCACCGGCCGTCCTCGCGGCCTACCTGGAGCGGGGGAGAGGGGGGGACATCTTTCGGCTTCCCTCCTAGTCCTGGAGGGAGAAGGTAGCGAACCCTCGAGCCCTCCACAGCTACCATCCATTGGAGAATCCAAAGCGGATGAGGGGGAATGGCAAACGATCTACCACGCGGCACATGGAGAGCTGGGGTTTCCCCAATCTACCACGCTGGGCTCCCCATCCCCCCCACCTAATCCAACCCCCCCAGAGGGTGGGGAGGCTGCCAACTCCACATCCGCCCTCTGTTTCCTCTTTCTGGAAGGGGAGTGGGAATATACAGGAGGGCCCCGGCTGCCCGGGCCCTTGAGAAAAGGAAAAAAAAAAAAAAGCCACCCAAGGGGAGGAACTTGGCTGGCTTACAACCAACGACTTGGGGCCCAACCCGTAAGGTCCCTCCCATAGTGACCTTCTGGTGGCCCCCCATGACTAAGCCTCCTGCCTTTGTCTTTCTCTGGGGCTCCTTCCTGCCCCCTACCACTCGGATCCCTCCCACAGCGGCCCGAGTAGGTAGTCTGATTCACCTTGACTCCCTCCCCGGTCACCACGGCTCCCTCCCATAGCGAGCCATGGCACCAGACCGATGACCCTCAGCCCTTCCTCCCTCTGGCCCTCGTTGCGGGGGTCCTCACATAGCACCCCCAGCCTGCATGCAGTCTACTAGGGAGAAAAGAAAGGGGTCACTGAGCACCATACCAGTTCCGTTCTAAGTTATTCCATTCTCTCCTTCCAGATGGTGAAAGCGAAGAAATGTTCCTCGTGCAGCTACCCTTCTGCCCCAGACTCCGGGTCCCTCTGCGCGCCTGCCTGCCTCTGGATGACGACGATTCCTCCCTGGAGCGAACCCCACCTATGGGCCCCGGCAACCCGGGACCCAACAGCTCTACGTGGATGGACCCGGGCTCCCTTCTCATCCAAAACCAGCAGGCCGCTGTTGCCATGATGGAGAGCCAGCAGAACTTTATGCTCAAGATCATGGAGAAACTGGAATCCCTCACCCAACACAGAGCAAAACCGAGTCCAGAACCCAACAAGGCGGGGGGGCAACCGGAGGAGCTCCTGAACCCTGAGGACACCCTCCCGGACACCCCACACGACAACGCGCACGAGGACGGGGAGAAGGAGGATGCAGGGGAAGAGGATGAGGCGGACTCGGATGAAGAGGATATCGAGCTTCAGGCGACACCTTCCCTGACCTCAAAATTATGCTCCTTCGACACGATCCCGGGGCTCATGAAGATCATCAAGGCCACCATGGGCTTCGACACTGAAGAAAGCAGGCCAGAGTCAAAGCTCGACCTCATGATTCAACTGAGACCTTCAACAACAGAGACTTTTCCCGTATGCCCCGCAATTGAGGACATCTTCAGTAAAGAATGGCAATCCTCCGAACTGGGCAGAACGTCGAATCGTAAGAACCTGGACAGAATGTACCCGGTCCAAGGGGAAAAAAATCAGATGTCTGGTGCAGGGCCCCCATCATTGACCCCCAGGTGCCGGCCCTCAGCAAAAAGACTGTACTTCTATGCGGCACAATAGCCCTCAAGGACCTGACGGACAAAAAGGTCGAAGATATGCTTAAGAGGGTTTTTGAGATCGAGGGCACCGCTGCTAAGGCGACCACCACAGCCATCTATTCGACTCAAGCACAGATCCGCTGGCTCCATGAGATCCTAGAACAGGCCATCCCTAACTCCAGAGAGGCAGAACTGTTAGAATGCACCTTGGATGCAGCCAAATACCTAGTGGATATGGCGGTAGACACCTTGCGCCTTCAGGCCAGGGCCACCGCCATCACCAACTGTGCACGGAGGGCACTGTGGCTGAAACTGTGGGACGCAGACAATGAGTCAAAGACATTGCTACAGAACTTACCACTGCGGGAAAACATGTTTCGGGAGGGTCTACAGGATTATTTGAGCAAAAGGAGGAGGGCAGAGACCTCCTCAAGAATAAGTCAAAATTCCCCTATCTCCCCTCATCGAGGCGGAGGTTTCGGGGGGGAACAAACCATACCAACCCCGCAGGGACACACAACAACAGGGCAATTCCTTTCGAAACAGGAGCTCTGCACACGGCTTCCGCAACCCGTACCCTCAGAACTATCAGTCCCCCTCCTTCAGATCCCGGGGACAAAGAACCGGAGGATGAGGTAGAGGCTACAGGGGAAAGCAACAGTGACTTTCCCCTTCCAGCAGCAAGCCTGGACCCTTACCCGCCAGTGGGGCAAAGGCTAACTCTGTTCACCCATCGCTGGCTCCACACAACATCGGACAGATGGGTCCAAGATGTGGTCACCAAGGGATACTCCATAGAGCTATCCCACGCCCACTTTCCGCAAAGATTCGTCTCCTCCCCCATAACCAGGAGAAGGGCATCCCCGCATCAGGTCCAACAAATCCTGTCAGAACTAATCCAGAACAGGGCCATCCAACCCATGCCGGTGCCGGAGCAGGGCCTGGAGGTCTACTCCATATTCTTCCTGGTGCCCAAGAAATCAGGGGAACTCAGGCCCATCCTAGACCTGAAACATTTGAACCGACATGTGGTCTCCCACTGATTCAAAATGGAGACCATCCGATCCACCCTATGGTGCGTGCGGGTAGGCGATTTCCTAACGTCCATAGACCTAAAGGACGCCTACCTCCATATCCCCATCATCCGGAAACACAGACAATTCCTCCGTTTCCACATCCTAGGTCACCACTTCCAGTACCAGGCCTTGCCATTCGGCCTGTCGTCAGCCCCGAGAGTCTTCACCAAGGTCTCCATAACCCTGGTGGCCAGGCTCAGGGAACAGGGATTGGACATCATCCCGTATCTGGACGACTGGCTCATCCGGGCCCGGTCCAAGAACCAGGCACGGATTCACACGGAATCGGCCCTATAGGCACTCCAAGATCACGGTTGGGTGGTAAATCGAGAGAAGAGCCACCTCAATCCCACTCAGCAGATCGAGCACCTAGGAGCGCTCATCAACTCGGCCCAGGGGTGGGCAAAACCGTCCCCCTCGAGGGTTCGCAACTTAATGGAACTGGCCCATCAGATGAAGGCCCGCCGCCACACTACAATGGGAAGGATAGCCCAACTGCTGGGCTGCATGGCGTCATGCATAGACCTTGTGCCCTGGGCCAGGTGGCACATGCGCACGCTTCAAACTTATGTCCTGACTCGGGGAGCACCAAGCAAACACAACTTACAGATCGTGGTACCACTACCCCATGCAGTGAGGCTTTCCTTGGCATGGTGAACGGTGGAGGTGAATCTGGTCAGGGGTGGTCCCTCTGGAGGCCCCTCGCTCAATCGCCATAGAAACAGATGTGAGTCTCTCCAGCTGGGGAGCTTGCCTGGGAGACACAACGGCACAGGGCCTATGGTCACCAGCGGAGGCGGAGCTCTCCATCAACATCCTGGAGATGAGAGCCGTATTTCACGCCCTAAAGGCATTCAAACGCCAGGTCCACGGTCAGTCGGTCCTGATCCGCTCCGACAATCGAGTCACGGTGGCCTACATAGTGAAGCAAGGCGGGACCAGGAGCAGGGCCATGCTGAGGGAAACAACGGCTGTCCTCAACTGGGCCCAGGCCAACCTCAGGCACCTGAGCGTGGTTCACCTGGCAGGAAGGTTGAACATCCGTGCGGACTTGCTCAGCAGGCAACAGGTGCACCGGGAATGGCGGTTACACCCGGACCTATTCCAGATGATCCAGGTGACATGGGGGCCCGTGTCCATGGATCTCATGGCGTCACGGGAGAACGCTCAGGTCAGGGATTACTACTCGCGGTTCAGGGACGGCCTCTCCCAGGGAACAGACGCCCTATCACAACCTTGGAGGCAGAGGAAAGCATATGTCTTCCCACCACTCCCCCTGATCCCCCAGGTCCTAGCCAAGGTACGGGAGTCAGGCCACACGGTTATCCTGGTGGCCCCCTACTGGCCGCGCAGGGCATGGTTCGCAGCAGTCCGAGAGATGTCACTAGCCAGCTTCAGGATGCCCTACCGAACAGACATGCTCTCACAGGGGCTGGTGCTCCACCCGACCCCGCGGAACCTGAAGCTCATGGCCTGGCTCCTGAGAGGAGGAGACTGAGGGCGGCGGGTATCATGATTCTGTCATCAACACCCTACTCCAGTCCAGACGGGCCTCCACCACGTCCACGTATGGGAGGCAATGGTCCATTTTCGCTCTGTGGTGCCTGGAACGGGACAAGGTCCCTGAGCAGACCGACATGGCTACCATCATTCTGTTCCTCCAGAAGGGAGTGGATTAGGGCCTAGCTCACTCTTCCCTCAGGGTACAGCTATCAGCCATAGGCGTGGCTACAGGTCTCATTGATGGTTACACCACGGGAGTTCACCCCGATGCCGTACATTTTCTAAGGGCAGTAGAGATTCTCCGACCGAGGGCTCGGCCGACCATCGCCCCGTGGGACCTCCCACTAGTCCTTGAGTCCCTCAACTCGACTCCCTACGAACCCCTCCTCAAGGCGGATCTGTTCTGGGTCGGCCTCAAGACATGCTTCTTGGTGGCAATCTGCTCGGCTAGAAGGATCGGAGAACTGGGGGCCCTATCCTGCGCGGAACCTTACACGGTGTTCACCCCTGCTAGTCCATCTGAGAAAGGTTCGCCTTCCAGTCAAGGTCTCCACAGCCACAGAGCAACCCATTGAGCTACCCATTCTCAAGAGGGTCCCAGCAGGGCCCCAGCGTGCCACCACATCACCTCGACGTGGGATCTACCCTCTCTGTGTACTTAGCCAGAACCCGGCCCATACGCAAGACAGAGAGACTATTCGTCCCACGAATAGTTCCCACGAATAGTTCGAGTCGAATAGATGGCTGTGGTGGTCACCTTAGCAGCGGTGCCCTCGATCTCGAAAACCTTCTTGAGCATATCTTCGACCTTTTTGTCCGTCGGGTCCTTGAGGGCTATTGTGCCGTCATCTCGAAGGGGCAGAGGTAGGGTAAAGCCGCCTCCAAGGCCACCATTGCCGGGTGGCTAAGGAGAGTCATCCAGAACACTTACATAGCGAAACGGATGACTCCACCCCAGGGGATCAAGGCTCACTCCACCAGAGCGATCGCCACCTCTTGGGCGGAGAGAGCCAGCGTATCCTCAGAGGACATATGTAGGGCAGCCACATGGAGTTCCCTCCACACATTCGCCAGGCACTACAGGCTAGAACAATTACAGGCCATACAGCCCACCTTCACCACCCAGGTCCTGGTGGCAGCATCCTCAACCACTCACTCTTAGCCCACTCTGCTCCCTCCCTGGGTACTCACTGCTTCTTATCTACCCATGAGGTAATGTCTGGAGTGCCATGGATACCAACCAATCACAATGGGTGTTTACTCACCTGGTAAAGGTGATTGTGTTGGTTATCCATGGCACTCCAAAACCTCCTTCAGAGTGTTCAGTGACGGTTTTGAACCAGGGTCTCTGCCCAGGGTAGGCCCTCAGGGGAACAGACAGCAATGATTGTTTCTAATGATAAACTACCAGTCGGACCTTTGGGTTCGAGTCTAGTCTGTAATACTAGGAGAAGAATAAAGACTCAGCCTCCAGGCCATTGATACTACGTCGTAGCCCGCTTCCTCTGTGTCTCTGACCATCTCTCTTATTGCCCTCGTTTGGTTGGGCCTGCACCGTATGTTTTTTCTCTTGTACTAATTAATCTTTATTTCATCTATGGAAGATTCGAACCAGAGAACAGGGGTTTCTGGGACCTGGATATGCTAGAAATTTGATCTGGGTCATGTGCATCACTAGCCTATCAGGTGGGCTAAAACCCATGAGGTAATGTCTGGAGTGCCATGGATGCCAACCAACACAATCACCTTTACCAGGTGAGTAAACACCCATTAGAAGTGCTCAAGTTTCTTCACTGGATTAAATCTTTTTTTTTTTTTTTTTTAAACACCATAAAAGCTCAAGTTGTAACTAGAAATATGAATGCATACATTCTTGTGAGCTTTTCACATATGACATTTTGTAACAAATGCCTAGGGCTGTGTGAAATTAAAATTCTGCAGACAGAATTTCCATGGAAGTCAGAATTTTGCTTCTGCAAATATTCAGAATTCACTTTAGCAACTTTCACAGAAATTTTGACTTAGAATGGTGGAATTAATGTATAAATTGTGGATTAGTGTATTAAACTGTGGAAAGAACTTCCGCAGAACTGATCACTTAACCGAATAATCACATGTATTGCGGATTAATGTATTAAACTGTAGAACAGAATGCCTCAAAACTGCCATTCAGCAGTTCATGTGTATTATTCCATAGTTCAGCCAGAAAAGTTTGTAGAATGGGACAAAAATTCACAAAACACAGTCAGAAGGTTCTGTTTTTGGTAAAGTCGAAATTTTGCAAAATGTGCACAATTTAGTGAAATTTACAAGAATTTGGAATTTGCCATTTTCACCCAGCTCTACAGATGTCTTGTACGCCTGAGTAATAAGCAAGTGTGTACATTGACTCTCAGGGTATAATCCAGTAATGAGTAATGAACGTGCTGGCAGTTCCTTGTGACAATGCATAAGCTACACCACATGGTGAAGTGTGCCTTATTTTCTACAACGGTCAGTAATGTTCTATATATAGGGCATAAAAGCCAAATGAATGCCAGTAATCCATTGAATAGACATTACAAAACATATGTTTTCACTGTCACATTTGATGGAACAGTTTTGCTTGTTTAGCAGCACAAAGTGGATAGTAATAAAGTGAAAAGTAAGCCAACACAGAGTTGGTTCCAGTCTGATAAATCTCTAGAAGAGACAATTGCTCCTTTTCCCCCAGGCAGACTATCAAAGCTAATGCAGGTAATAGGCACTCAAGGGCAAAAAAAGAAAAATAGCTTGGTGACACTTTCTGCTCAGTTTCTCCTCCATCCCATGCTGCTGAATAATACAGGACTTGCCACTGAATTCTTAAATGTTGTGCCTCTGTAACTAAGATTTAGAGCATAAAGTCCAAATTCTAGAATGAGGGATATGAGGAGTGCGAGATGAGGGGGGGGGGGTCTTTTGACATTGAATCACACTGAATGCTAAAGCTTTTTTTTTTTTTTTTTTTTTTAACATATCTAGGCATGTTTGACTGATTGCAACCACATGAAAAGATATAGAAAAATATAATTTTTCTGCTTATGACAGATGGTGACAGTTGCATTATTCTGCCATGTAAAATGAAAATGCTTATTTTTTGTGAGGAAATGAGCAAATGCTTAAAAGACAGCTAGTGGCCAGATATAACAACAACAAAAAAAACTGTGATAAGGGCTTTCTTTGTAAAACAACATTTAGTTAGAGTGTGAATGTGAATAAACTCTCTGGTTTAATTTTTTAATATAACTGTTGCTCCATCCATATCTGTTTTCCATACTTCTGCAAACTAAAGGTGGTCACAAGCATAAAAGCCAAAAGGAGGGTGTGGAAGAAGTCTACGTGCAGTCTGTAACTGCTTCTGCACATCTCATTGCCAGTTCTGCCCACACAACCTCCACCCTTCACCGAAACAAAACATACGGGGGTTAAAGGTCAGTGTGTCCAGTGTCAGTCTGATATTTGCAAAATGCAAATTTCTGCTTGCTTGACAACTGTGGCTGTGAGGGTGAGGGACAGGAGTGGGTGTGTCATAAGAAAGGCAACCGAATATAATGTACAGTTACAAATAGTTAAGAACAGCATATGAAAAGTACAAGGGATCAATAATTGTCAGCTGTTCTATGATATCATGTATGAGGACAGAAACGAAGGCATAATAAGGTACCTCACTTTTTACGAAAAAATAATTTATACGGGTGACACCAGTAAGTCTGTATGTCTGTTTCTGCACACCTTATTACTAGTTTTGTCTATACAATCCCTGCCCTTCACCCAAACACCCATACATACAGTGCCACATAGGCAACAACCAGGCACAGGCAATAATGTAAACCTGTTTGAATATGTACTGTAGTTATCAGGGAAACTCCAAAGACAAAATAAAAATCTGGTTAACTTAGCTTGTAATCAGCTGTGAGACCTGCGGCCGATACAATAATGCTAAACTGATACTCTGAACCTTGTCAGCAGGGCCAGTTTTAGGACTTTGGGGCCTTCAGCAAACTCAATGACTGGGGCCCCAAAGATAGGCCCCACCCTAGCCGCCCTGGGCCCCCATCCCCCCCCCCCCCCCATAATCGCCCCACATATAATTTATATTTAAATCATTTTTAAAAAATGGTAAAAAAACCTTCCTTAACTGCCACTAACATAGAAACATAGAAGCTGATGGCAGATAAGGACCGCAAGGCCCATCTAGTCTGCCCATTTCTTTTTCTACCTTATAAATGTGCCATCAGCCTTTGCTCTGTCAATGGCCTATCTATTCATACTCATCTGTATTGCTCCCTTATGCCTATCCCATGCCTGTTTGAAGCCCTGCACTGTATTCATATCCACCATTTCCTGAGGTAGGCCATTCCATGCATCCACCACCCTTTCTGTTGAAAAGAACTTCCTCACATTACCCCTTAATCGGCCTCCCTGTAATATCATGCTGTGTCCTCTTGTCCTGCTGTTTTTCTTATGTTGAAACATGTTAGATTCTTTCACCTTGTTAATGCCCTTAAGGTGTTTGAATGTTTCAATCATATCACCTCTCTCCCCCCTTTGCTCTAGGGTACACATATTGAGCTCCGCTAATCTGTCCTCATATGTTTTCTGATGCAGTCCCTGCACCATTTTGGTTGCCCTTCTCTGGACTGCCTCAGTTTGGTTTATGTCCTTGTGAAGGTGTGGCCTCCAGTACTGCATGCAGTACTCCAGATGGGGCCTAATCAGTGTCTTGTAAAGAGGGATTATTACCTCCCTCTTCCAACTTGTGATACCCCTACTAATACACCCTAACATCTCCCTAGCCTTACCTACTGCTTTAGTGGTCTGCTTGGATGATTTCAGGTCATCGGTGATGATGATGCCCAAGTCTCTTTCTTCCCTTGTGAATGCCAGCAACTCCCCTCCCAACCTATAGGTGGCTTCAGGGTTTCTCTTCCCTGTGTGCATGATCTTGTACTTCTTTGCATTAAACCCCAGTTGCCACTCTTCCGACCATTTTGCTAGTTTATCCAGATCTCTTCTCATTCAGCCCACCCCATCTGGATCATCTACTCTGTTGCAGATATTGGTGTCATCTGCAAACAGACAAACCTTTCCCTCCAGTCCATCTGCAATGTCACTGATGAAGATATTGAAGAGGACTGACCCCAGGACTGATCCCTGAGGTACCCCACTTGTGATTTGCATCTCTTCTGACTGTATACCATTTACCACTACTCTCTGCTTTCTGCCCAGCAACCAGTTTGCCACCCAGTTGACCAACTTCTGACCTACCCTGAGCCTACCCAGCTTATTAATCAGTCTTCTACGTGGAACAGTATTGAAAGCTTTGCTGAAGTCAAGGTAGGTGACATCAACTGCTCCCCCTTGGTCCACCACTCTGGTTACCCAGTCAAAGAAATCTATGAGATTAGTTTGACAGGACCTTCCTTTTGAAAACCCATGCTGTCTCAGAACCTGTGCTCCTATTGATTCCAGGTGTTGCACTATCCTTTCCTTAAGGAGTGCCTTCATAATCTTGCCCACTACCGAGGTAAGACTGACTGGTCTGTAGTTCCCTGCCTCCTCCCTACTACCACTCTTGTGGAGCGGGATCACATGAGGCCTTTTCTAGTCTTCTGGGACCTCTCCTATGCTCAGAGACTCACTAAACAGTTCTGATAATGGCTCTGCTAGTTCCACCATTAGCTCCTTTAGTTCCCTGGGATGTATGCCATCAGGTCCCATTGCCTTGTCCACCCTGAGCCTATCAAGCTCTTGTAGGACCCTTTCTTTTGTGAATCGACTAGTGCTCACCCCTCCCAACTACTGCACAATTTGTCAGACTCCGACAGAAATAATTAATGACCTGAAGAGCAATACTGTCTAGAAATAATTGCAAAAAAGGCTCCTCCAGCCCCAGCTGCTGCTTTTTTTTATTTTACCCCTGCTCCTCTCTACCTATGACATCTTCTCTCCAGACACCCACACTACTAGGACATTTATTTCACTTTTAGTTCAAGTTATATGGTCCAGACCATCACATCTCCCATCCCATTCTGGTTATTACTTACCTAAAAGAAAATGAAGGCAGGCAAGGCACTGGTCTCCAACTGTAGATAATCCCCTTCTCTGCGTTGCTCTTTCTCCTTGGGGCACTCTGCACAGACTGGCAATGCTCAGTGAATTGCTTGCTACTTCTGGCTGCCTAGTGCTTAGGTTTTGTCTCTTTTTATTTAAAAAAAATGATTTACAGCAGCACTAACAGTAGCAGCAGGTCTGTGTCGGAGGGCCTGGAAGGCCTCTGGCTCCTTCTGAGCTAGTTGTGGTGGGCGGTGGTACTCTCTCCTCGCTGGCTGGTTCAACTTCTGTCAGGTCTCAGGGTAGCGGTTGGAACTGTGAATTTTCTCTGGTGCTCTGGAACTGGTCCTTGGCTGTATGTGGTTCCAAGGGTGCCAGAGGGCTCATATTTATGCTGCAGACACAGACCTGTGGGGGGACAGAAATTTTAAGGTCCGAGTGGGAGGAAGTGTGATAAACAGAAATGGACCTACTGGAGCCCTGTGACTGGTTTTAGTACAGAATCTCCTCCTCCAACATCAGCACGTACTGTGCAGCACAATAGGGGAATGTGTGGGAACATCAAACAAAGCTGCCTGGAGACAGAGTTGAAGATGGGATGGGGCATGGACAATGTGGTTTCGGCATTAACTTCAGGGAAATAGGGCTGCTGGCAGTTGCAAATGCAAACATTACCCCCACACAAAAGGGCAACAGGTCCTGATCAGAATAGTCATGTGTGTGCGTCTGGGACATTACACCACATTTTGATGGGGAGCCAGAGAGGGCATGATGAAGGAAGGATTAACAAAGGTACGCAGGGGTTCGCCAGGCTATATAATGTATGTTGCTCAGCTATGTTGATTGGTGAGGGAGCTGGGAGAAAATAAATAGGTATTCTGCTGTGGTGATCTGGGCGGGGAGTGAGACAAACATAAAATATCATGCTGTTGGTAATGGTTTGCTGCTGATGACTGTGCTGGGGCCCACCACCAGTATCTGGGGGCCTCCTGCGGCCGCAGGCTTGTCGGGTGCCTAATGCCGACCCTGCTTGTCAGCAAATGGAGAAAATGTAAGAGGAAAAAAAAAGAAAAATATTTTTTTAAACTGTCTAGAACAATCAGCTGTTAGGATCCAACCTGATCAGATGCTTCTGTAAATGGCAATACTTAACAGCGTGACTGCAAACAGTTTTTTTATTTTTTAAATTAAAAACAAAATGCACTCAAACATGGAATCCTACAGATTGGCTCACAATGATATTACATTCGATGTAAATGTGACTGTTTGTCCTAGACGGACTTAGGATGCAAGGTGCAGTATAGCATAGCTGCTGTCACATAGACATTCATACATTACGTTATTTTACAATATATCTGGTAGATTGCAGAGAAATATGATAACGTGCTCTGTAACTGGATTAAAGATGGCCATCCGCTGTTTCTTCTTGTAGTGTATAGCATGCCCATAATCAATTTGGTATAGTTGGAAAAGTGTTTTTATTTTGTTTTTTTTTTAATAGAAAAAGTCATTGCCATCTGAGAGTTGCTTGGGAGAGTTGTGCGGTTGTTAGGGACCAGATGTTCCTACATTTTAATTACGCACTCCCATTGGTTGAAAATCAGGTGTGGAAGGGATTTAAAAAAAAAAAAAAAGAAAAAATGGCTGCTGTGTTTCTCACTTAGCGAGAGGACGAGGAGGAGCAGAGTCTTTTTTTGTAAGTCATTCAAAATATCTGGTTGAGCCTGCATTTTTTTTTTTAGCTTATCTGGTTGATCCTGCATCTGAAGGAAAGTGTGAATGTCTGTTGGTTCCATCAATGCATCATTTGATCTGGTTAATCCTGTGGTTAGTGTAGCTGTGGCTCGTGTGCTTCTCAATTCAGCCAAAATGCTGTTGTGCCACATGAGGGTTGAACAGTGTTCCATGACTTTTGATCTGTAGTACAACTGCATTTCAGTGGAGATAATAATCGAGGTAGAACAACATTCTACCATACAGTATATCATGTTATTTTACATTATAAAAAGGGTCTGAGAAATGGAGCTTTCTGATTGGCTGCAAACATTCTAACAGCCTTATGTTAATCTTTAATTAACATACATGTAGAGCTTAACCATATGCTGAACAAGGTTTAACACTGTTTAAATTTTTTTTTATTATAATAGCAATAAGGCACTCCCAGGGATTATGTTAATGGTCAGTTAATCACCCTCTAGGGGCATGTGGCACTCGGCTACACCTCGTGCCACAGTACACCCCTAGAAGGTGATTAACAGACCATTAACACAACCCTTGGTCATGCCTTATTGCTTAAGTATCTCTGGTAGATCGCAGAAAAAATATGATTACACTTTCTGTGACCAGATTCTCTGTATTTTTTTTTTTTTTTAATAATGAGGGATTGCAATACTGGGTCACACACATTGGGCCATGATCACAGTTTTGCAGGAACAGTTTGCATCTACTGTACAGTATGTTTATTGTTGCTGCAGCCAAATATTGAAAAAAAACTGCTTTCAAAAAGTGAACTGTTATGGTGTGTTCATGTGCTGTAAGTGGTAAGGGCCATCATACATAATTCATGTAGAAGCAGTGTTGCTGAGCTAGGGCAGCTAGAGCTCCAAGAACAAGCATACAGTACATCCGACACTATTTGTGATTTCATAAAAGTATATTTACAGAGAAATTTCCATACTTCTTGACTTGGTTTGCATCTAGCCTCCCACCCCCATGTGCACACACCTTCATCTTTTCACACATAATTGCATCTGTTAAAGTAGCAGTACTAGTTAACAAAAATTTAAATAATTTGGTTAGCAGTTAGGACAAGTCAAAACATTCCTGTATCTGATTTTCCTTTTGCTTTATTTCATGTCTGAGGCAAGATGGAGAATTTTTAAGTTCTTAAAAGTTATTGGTCCTTTGCCAGGCCTGCTATCATATATATAAGTAGGTCAGGGTGGTGGTGATTTGTTGTGGGCCATCAGAATAATGTGCTTGCAACGCTCTTGACAGCTCTGCATTATAAATACAATGGGTGCAGTTAGTGTGGGATCTTTGAGGAGATTTTTGAAAGCTGCTGGGGGCTGCCATCTTTACTGTAGTTCCATGCAAATTACATATGTTATAATTAAACACAGTCTTAAAAATAGCTGCTTGAATTTAAAATACCCTAGGAAAAATCTATGATTATTAGGAATACATTACTGCTAAAAAAAGGTAAGATGACATTTTTTACTGGCTAACCAGCACTGCTGCTTTAACAAAAAAGTTGTTAAAAATGTGTTTGTTTATGTTAGCGAAAAATAAAATAAATAGATCATCTATAATGTATAGTGATACTTTTATAAAACATTAAAGGTCAAATGCACATCCAGATATGCCACTAGCAGGCTCCCTCCAAACAGCACAATAGAAATCACAGCAACACCTGGACCAACACAGACTATGTGAAATGCAATAGAAATGTAGCCAGACCTACCAGAAGCTGCACTGTTGACACAAAGTGACTCAGGGCTTGTTTACTAGTTGCAGCCTAAGATATTTGGATGCATCTAGAAGCACGTCATAGTCTGTGACATCAATCCTGTCCTTGACTCCCCACAGGAACATGCACCCTGCCACAGTAGCAAGCAAAGTAGGCCTGTGGGAGTGTGTGCACACAGATGAGCATGAAAGTGAGCACCCATGGGAATGTGTGCATCCACAATCCAACATGCCACCCCACCCTGTAGTAGCGTACTTCCCGCCAATCAAGGGGAATGGGCGGTACAATGATTGAGAGTGCATGTCGCAACAGCCAATAAATGTAGCCGCACTGTAGTCTGCAGTTTGCCAAAAAAACAAGAAATGCAAGCCGCGGATCGCAGTCCATTGCCTGTAGATCACAAAGCACAAGAAGTGAGGTGAATGAAAAGGATGTTCCGGCAGTCACACTGTGCAGTCTGTGAGAACAGCCATCGGGCCAGCAGCCATTCCTGACACACATCAGGCATACGCAGATGCAGCAGCACAGCAACTATGCCAGTCATAACTACCCCCCCAGGAGTCACAGACAAAGACCTGCGCCCCACTGTGTGCAACCCCTGGGTACACCCTGCTGTCAGAGACCCCCCCCACATCACCAGTACATGCCTGAGAAGACACCTGAGCAAGCATCACTCACCACCAGCACAGATAAAAGTGGCACATGGCAGCAGCTAATAATCTGGCCAAAAGTACCCCATCCAACTGCCCTGCAGAAAACCCATCCATGACACACACACTGTGCCCAACCCTACAATCAGAGAGCTGTCAGAGTGCACAAACATGGGATGCATCCATGCCACTTGCTGTGAGGGATCCCCGTGTGTGTGCCAGCACCACCACTGACATGTGGCAATTCAGGATCCACTGTATAGTGACTGCATCCCACTCAGGGACAAAAGAGTCTTCCCCACTGTACACTGGGGCTGAGCTGCTGTGGCCAAAGCAAATCCCCACCCTTTCAAGGCACACCACCCCTGTAATCTGTGACCAGGCCCAGCAACACAGCCACACTGCAAAGTGTGCCCCACCGCCCCGTGCACAGATGGGACACGTAGCACATGACAACAGTAGCACATTATCACCACCCATAACAGGGCAGTGACTGCCCCACTCGGAGGTACACCATAGTGGACTATGTCAATGTCTGCAGACAAAAGGTGCAGTGATAGTAGCACATCTTTGTGTTGTGCTACATGTAGTGTTTGTCATGTGCATCAGAAACCCACTGACGTGTCTTCCCATTGTTCCAGTGGAAGTGCACTGTGCACCATGACAAACCCACAGAGTGATACTGGTGGCACAGCAGTAAATTTAGGACACAACAGAACACCTGCAGTGCCCATGTAACATAGGGGAGCACAGCAGACACTGTGAAAGATCGGCCCTGGACCAGCAAGTCCAGATGTCAGTGAACCCACTGCCATCCATCAGTGCTTGTGCCCACCACCGCTGAGTATGCCGCACACCATACTGTGTGTGGACACAGTACAGAGAAGCTGCAGTGTGTCAGACACGATGCTACATGTTTGCTGACAGTACCCTGAAGCTATGCACATCCTACACAGTGCTGTGTGCACAGAATCACACTGATGGCCACAAGGCAACATGAATAAAAGGGAGCAACAAGTACCGATCTGACCTCCGCATGTAGTCAGTGGTTTTGAAAGCAGACAGTACCTGCCACCCACAGGCAACAAAGCACAATAGGTGTTATATCTGTGAAGTTGTAACCGGCAACAGCAGCGATACAGAACACATTGACAGGAAGGGAGGGCCACAATTGTAGTGCATCACGTGCATGCCACTGCGGACCATTGCCTGTGCAAAATCACTGGTTGTATGTGTGTACCACCACAATCACATACTGCCACAATGCTGTATGGCTAAAGCATACTGTAGGCAGTAGCACAGCACCCTGAACAGTGTTCAACATCACCACTGCAAGTTGTAAGCGTACATCGGATGCGTGCAGCTGTACAGCACTCTGTATACCACAGTCTCACTGTGTGCCTGGGGTATGTGTGCACTGGCTGGCCAAGCACAGTGTGACACATAGCATTGCAGTCACCTTGTACAGGAGAAGCTAAGAGCACCCCCACTGTCCAGTTCCCCCTGCAAGTGTACACGGCGACTGGCAGTGTAATATGTGTCCTATGCATCAGAGTGGTACATAGCACACAGATCCAACCACGACAACAACCATACCACATTGTGTGACAGCAAACTGTAAAAATAGAAGCCCCTCTGTAAGGAGTTTCTATGCCTTCCCAAGAGACAAAGACCGATGTGAGCTGTGGGTGACTGCGGTCAACAGGGATGGATGGCAGCCCATGGAGCATAGTCACCTGTGCTCAGAACATTTCTCTGATGACCTGTATGACATCCATCTAAGTGTCCTGCAAAGTGTTGGGTACATGCCTGGCAAACAAAGACTCAAGAGGAACTTTGTACCAGATCTACTCCCTGGCACCACAAAGTCACTGGTGACTGTGAGCCCAACACCACATAAAATACCCAGAACAGAGGCATGTAACACAGCCACTCATATGTACCATGGTAATCCACACACAGCATGTATGTTTCTTTATTTTTTATTTATTTCGATTGTGGATTTAACAACTTTGAGCCAGAAGGCTCTTTTACAAAGGTTCCATGACGAGTGGACAAGAGACAAAATATACAAGACAGGTTACATAACATTCAAAAACAGGTTCCTTAACATTCAAGGATGGCAGGGGGTTACATGCTGAATAAGTAGCAATTGAATAGGCTGTTTATAGTGTCAGCAGTACTACTATAGGATAGGAAGCTTTTCAACATAATGAGCTGGTATCAATATAAACCTGGGAAGGGAGTCATACAAATGAATGCTCAGGGAATGGTGGGAGCAACCTGAGGTGGCTTAGTCACAGAATGAGGAGGGGGATAAAAGAAAAAGGTAGGGAGGGAGGTAGTGGGCAGCCACCATAGGGTTTTGTCAGGGAAGGGTGGAGGGAAGAGATTGAGAGGAAGGAAGGGGAGGTAGGCAAGGGGGTGGGTTAGTTATCAAGGTGATTGGCCATAGGTATTTGCTAGCTGCAGTCACAGAGGGACATTTGGGCCAAGAGGATTTTCAGTTCTCTTTTAAAGAGTGCAATTTTCATGTACTCCCAGGTGGTAGTAGGGAGTTCATTAAACCAGGTCAGCCCATGGTGGGAGAGTGAACACTGTGTGAGGCAGGTTCTTTTGAAGCGGACCTGGAGCACACGCTTAGCTGAGCTCCTAGTGACTTTACTGGAGAGGGAGCACTGGAACAGAGAGGTGGTGGAGGATGGGGTGAGTCCAAGGAGGGCTTTTTTGCCTATTAGGCAAGCCTGATATTTAGCCCTAAGGTGTAAGGGGAGCCAACCGGTGGAGGTGTAGATGGTGCAGGTATGGGTTTGGTGATTTGCCCCCAGGACCAGACGGCAAGCCTTGTTGATTAGCACTTTTACCCTTTTTAAGGCAGAGTCTGAGGCAGCACTATAAATGACGAGGGAATAGTCAATGACTGACAGGATGGAGCTTCAGGGTGACCAGGTTAAGAGCTTCAGGGGTCATGGCTTGCCTGTACCTATAGAGGATTCCTAGCTTAATATTAGCTGTTTTGACAACATGGTCAATATGGTGCACGAAGGAGAGGGTGTCATCAATATGCACCCCAAGATATTTAAAGGAGACTTGTTCAATGCCATCCCCTTTTTGGCTATAGATAGTCAGGTGTTCATCATGCCTTTTGGCATGTGGCAGGGTTAGGTGCATACTTTTGGTTTTTTTGTAATTTAAAAGGAGTCTGTTTTGGGTGAACCAGTTCTAAAGCAAGGCAAAGCTTTGCTGAAGGTTTTGAGCTATATCCGATGTGAGGCTGAAAGGCACAGAGATAACGGTGTCATCCACATAGAGCAGCATTTTTGCAGAACAGGCACTGGGGAGGGAGTTAACGAAGAGGACGAAGAGAAGTGGCCCTAAAATAGAACCTTGGGGAACCCCTAGGGTTACCTTTTTGAGATCAGAGGATACACCCCCTATCCTCACACGCTGTTTCCTGTGTTAAAGGTAGCTGTTTAGCAAGGATGTGGTATTTACTGACAATCCCAAGGTCCTAAAGTGTCTGTGCAGGATTCAGTGGTTAACGGTGTCAAAGGCTTTTGTGAGGTCGATAAATATAGATCCTATTATTTTTCCAGAATCAAGGGCTTCATAGATGTGAGTAGTGAAGTCGATTAATGCTGTGATGATGCTGTGGCCTGTATGAAACCTGTGTTGTTGTGGGCAAAGCAGATTGTACTTATTAAAGTATTCGGTGAGCTGGTCCGAGACTGTCCTTTCTAGCTCTTTAGAGGATGGTGGTAGTATTGAGATTGGCCGGTAGTTTCCCAGGTTAGTTCTGTCCCCATTATTATACACCGGGGTAACCAGAGCAGTCTTGCACCTATGTGGGAAGATTCCAGTGCTCCAGAAGATGTTGAAAAGTATGGTCAGGGAGAGGCAAGCTCGTCCAATGCTAGTGCTATTAACTTCATGTCCAAGGAGTCACTCCCGACCCTAGTTTTGTTTAGAGTTTTTCTGACATATTAAATAGTCTGAGCCCTGGTAATTTTCCGAAAGTAGAATGGTGGTTGGCCTGGTTTAAGTGAGGTTGAGAGTTAGGGTAGATGAAGTCAGTATCAGGTGGGGTATGGAGAAATTCAGGGGGGGAGGGCAGAGCTGAGGTCAGTGAAGGCATTATTAAAGGCATTGGCCAGGTCGATAGGTTGCTTTAACGGGCCAGAGGTGGTAACTATTAGATGAGTCTGGGTTCTTTGCTGGTGAGGGACTTAATGTTATTCCAAAATTCCCTGCCATTTCCCCAGTTACTCTTGGGTTGTTCTCTATAGTAGGCACCTTTAGCATTTCTTATTTGCATAGTGCACGTGTTTCTAGCAATTTTGTAGGCAACCATGTCAGTTTGCCTGCCTGACTCTCTAGCTATAAGCAAGTGGTTGTCCCAATATTTCATCCGGGCAATCAGAGAGCCTGTGAGCCAGGGGTTAATGGCTCCTTTTATTTTGACTGTCCTGACAGGGGCAAATATGTCACAGGCTCTGTTGAAAGTAGGTATGAGGTATGCCAGGGCTGTATTTGTGTCTTTGCAGTCAGCTAGTGGGGACCAGTCTGCTTCCTAAACACCGCTTTTAAAATTCGCCCACATGCCTTTGAGGTAGCAGTTTTTGGTGATCGGGGAAGGGGGGTCCTTTGAGCCCTTGTTTGTCCAGAAGCCAACTATTGGTGAGTGGTCGCTTAGGGTGTCTGGCAGGACAGAGACGTTTGTGATATGCTCAGGGTTGGAGGCAAGAAGCCAGTCTATTAGCGTGCTAGTGCCTGTGCAATGGTTCTGCCTAGTTGCCTGCATGACCATCTTTGTTAGATATAGGGCATGGATTCGGTCCTTCGTGGTAACGGAATCCTGGGCAAGCCAGTTTGTGTTAAAGTCCCCTAGAATGATCTGCTCGCAGTCTTTTTTCAGCTTGCTAATGTGGTTGAGGAATAGGTCTAGGCCAGGGGCTTGCTTACCGGGGGGGGGGTATGTAGACAGTGGTCAGAGACATTGCTTTGCCATGTCTTCTAATGGAAAGCTTAATAGAGAGAAGCTGTGTTTCTATTGTATTAACAGTGGGTTGCAAAACCTGGCCACTTATTCTGCTACTCAGATAGACCAAACACCCTTCCCCTATATTGGCCTGTCTATCTAGCCAGATGGAGGTATACCCCTCAAGCAAGATGGCGGAGTCACGTATTTTCTGAGACAGCCATGTTTCGGTAAGCGAGATAATGTCCGGTTGGTGGACAGCTACCCATGCCTGGAATTGGGGTAGTTTGGGTAGGAGACTCCCAATATTAATTGATGCAATTTTTAGGTATCCACTGATTGAGGGATACTTCGTGCCCAGAGGTCCAGGGTTTGGGAGAATGTTCCCAGAAATCAACAACAGTATAATGATCACCCTGGAGAGGTGGCGCCTCCACCAGGCTTTGCCGATCCGTGACTTTCTGGGCCTTGTATTGTCCTGGTTTGATGTTTGCTGTTTAGAGGTATATGTGCACATCAGGGCACTGGCAACCTCCAGGGTTAAAGGGGGTAACAGGTTCATTCTTTTCTGGAGATTGTACCTCCAGGGGCTACTGGATACTGCTGCCTGGTGCCCCAGAGTGCCATAGTTGGCAGCTCTAGTGCTAACTAGTATATGCAAGGAACTAGGATGGGGCTCAATTGGTTTACCATTGGTTATACCAGCCAAGGGGGGGGGGGCGAGGATAAATAAGGTGAGTAGGCAGGCGAGCCAAGGGAAGTTATATGCTAGACGCATGCTATTAGGCATGTTGTCAGTGTTTGAAAGACCTTTGGGAAGAGAGGTGGAGTGGTAGTGAGTGAATACGAGCCTAGAGCTGGAATTAGTCTTAGTGGAGGTTGGGGTGATGGGGCAGATCCAATTAACACAAGGGAGTGGGGAAGTAGCAGCTTATAAGCACAGTAAAGTGTATGCCTATATCAGAGGTTCTAGCTCGCAGTTCTGCTATTAGAAAGTGTTAGGGAGCAGGGCAACCTCTAGAGGTGGACCGATATGGGCTGCAGGTGGAGAAATGGTCTAATTGGTTCAGCCAGCTGAGTAGGTCCCTATAAAAGGGAGTGCTCAGCAAGGGTGGTGGTGGGGGCAGTGGGGAGCCGACTCATGTATGACACACTGCTGAATAAGTGAGACATCAGTGTCATGTGGTGGTGACAGTTGTTCACTCTGTGACACATGTATGTGCCCACCACCATGTGGACAGCACATGTGTACCACATGTACCATGATAAGGGGAATGTTAACACACATGTGCATGGACTGCATGGTGCCACAGTGTTAACTAAGGCAGCAGCAGTGCAAAGGGATGTGTATGGACTGATGGAGGTGGCATATATATGAGGTGAGCATCTGGGACACAGCATGTGGCCACCACACCAGAAACTAGCAGGAACTCATGCACAGGAAATCACAATGTGCACTGCACAGCCATGCTCTACAAGTATGTGCAACACCAGGATACCTTGCCGTACTGTGCCCAGTATCTTCCAGGGCTACAATATGTGGATAGAATACCATCTCACTGTGCCCACTGTGATTGTTGTACTGTGCATGAAATGCTGGCACATATGCTGGCTGACACAGTCCCAGATGGTGTATTCTAGGTGTAGAACAACAGAGGTGGCAGAAGACTACAACCAATATAATGAGTAAACCAGTGAACACAGTTCACAGGTGTGTGAGACCATCGCAGTGTGAACAAGTATGTTGGCCTCTATGTGTATGCCTGCAATCTGGGGCACCTGCTGTACAAGGTCCAGCTAGCCACACGCACAGGGTCACACACAGTGTAGTGCAAACACAAGTGTGTGGGTGGATGAATGTGTGTGTATCAGGCCATGAAAGACCAGCCATACATTGCCAGGGTGTGTGTGTGTGTGTGTGTGTGTGTGTCACCTGATGTGAATGACAGGTGAATGCACGATACACATTGGTAGGAAGTGTGGGACAAGCAGAGGCCGTTATACAGTGTGAATATGTGCATAGTATGGTACGTTGCAAACAGAGGCACATGTGGCCAAACAAAAATCACCCCAGTGGTACAAAACATGTACAGACACACAAATGCAACAGTGAGTGTACACTAGTGAAGCAGTGGGCCAGCCAGCATCTGCCATAACATTACCACGTTGGGTCATATGTACACAAAGAAGGTATGGAAACACAATGGTGTGGAAGGGGTTGACCCAGGTATGGCACGCAGTGTAATGTATGACCATGTAAGAATGTGTGGGCAAGCTAGCATAGGAGTGTGTATATCATGAAAGCAGGAAAAGTAGAACACAGTACTGTGCAACCTTCAGGAGAGGTGTCTCACTGAGACAGAAACAGGAGTGCCTGGACATATGAAATTCAGACTGTTGCACCCAGGTGGTGAAAATAGACTGCAACATAGGCACATATGTCCCCATGTATGAAGAAATAATGGGATATGTGATGAACAGGTAGGATGAGACAGGAACACAGAGTGCATGAACCAGACATGATACATCAGACAAGGTGCAGGACAGTTCCCACAGGCAGGAACATACACAGCAAGGCAGGGACCTAATGTGACATATGTAAGTTCTGGGGTGTGCACAGATGCAAAGGTGGACACAATATGCATAGCACACCATGTGGTATCTAGTGAAGCCATGGAAGTAAATGCCATAGCCCCTGAGGAGGGGGAATGGTGACATGGTGCATGCTGTGTAATCCCACGAAAGGTGACACTAACATATGTCCACTTAGCACAAGGAATATGTCCACACCTGAGTGCAAAGGCAGCCAAAGATAAGGGTGATGGTTGAGTCTGGAGTGGAGGGAACAAACCACTAACTGTTGTACACACAGTGGTCTGTCTGATGGTACTAGTAATGGGTGTAGCAGCAGTGCAATGCAGGAATGTATGCACATGTAGGATGGTCACAGCTGCAATATGATGCATGATACAGGGGTATGGGAAAGACAAACATAACACAAAACACACCAGGAGGCAGACAGAGTATGGTTGTTCACTGTCCTAAACAATCATGGCCACAACCCAATATGCATGGGGTACACGACAGCAGCACAGCACAACATGGGTACATGGACACAACTGACTGACAAAGGCTGTGTGTAGCTGCACATTTGAAGGGTGCACACCACAAAGGTTTGGCAAGTAGGCTGCAGGTGTGTACCAGGGTGAGAGACCTGTAGTGGGAAATGTACAAAGACATGCATGTGTCACCACTACTATGAGTCAATGTGGCTCAACAAACAGGGTATGGGAATAGTGGTGATGTGGCCGTATGGATAGGAAATCCACACTGGCAGTACAGACCACACAGAGGCTACAGGAGTGAAATGCACTGTTGGCATGCCTGACAGGTGGACTACAGACACACAGGGCATCCTTAATTACCATGGTTATGTCTGGACACTCACTGTTTCCCACTATCCTGTAGGTTCCTGTGTGTGCTGCACTGGTCATGTCAGATGTGAATGCTCCCATATGATGTAATCTCTACACCGACAGGGTCACACGGGAAGTTAACACCACTGAACAGAGAACAGACATGGTACTGTGGAGGACAACCACCAGGAAGAGGCTGCCAGCCAAACAGTGGAGCACTCAACAAGCCAGGGAAGTAACATCACCACACAGACAGATCTGGTAAGATATGTACATAATCATAATCAACATGATATACAGTACAGTACACAGTGTGTCACAATTGATGTCATCCAATGTTTATCAATGGCCTGTGTCACAACTCCTGTAGGTCATGAAGGACAAAGATGTGCAGACCCTCAAGTATACCCCACATTATTGTGAAAGACTGCGTAACACAAGGGGAACACAGACATCCTGCAGACATCAGAGATGTTCACTTATGTGAACATACCACATGCTGTCACCTGTGATGCTATGGTACAGTGTGAGCCACAAATACTGTGCACCAAGGATGTCGAAACAGAGCCTGTGTTCTGGGCAACACCCCTGTGGATGAGGAAAGCACAGATGAAGATGATAACAGCTCGAACGAAGATGACAGTGTTCAGTATGCTGAACATAGCTGGGATGACAGACATCATGATCCAGACTAGGAGCCAGACACAGATGTAACCAGCGAAGAGAAACATGGGCATGTTGATGAAGGCCTGGACATGCGAGTCCAGACATGTGCAATAAGGAGTACACAATGCAGGAATGCTGGTGCTAGTGACAACTGTCACTACATTGTATGTAGGCATAATGTCCATGTCACGTGAGGAAGACATGTCCAACGGGAAGTGGGTGACATACATGTCTGCTACATGAGTGCCCATGTTCCCATTGGAATGTATGCACAGCAGCCAATCCACACTCATCCAGAACCATCAAGCAGGACCACAGGGTGGACAACACAGACTGTTGACGTACCTTTTGCATCCCTACATCTTCTGGTGCAAAAATACTGATAGAAAAAGTTCAGAGAAGACCAACAAGAAATATTAATAATCTTAGCAATCTGGAATAGGAGGAAACATAGAAAACCCCTAGGTCTTTTTTCTCTAAACTACAGGACATTGAGGGGAGATCTATGCCTTGTTGTCTATAGGGCTATTACTGATCCTGCTCTATTGGAAACATAATGTTTCCAAATGAAATAAACAAATATACACTAGGTCACATAAACTAAAACTGCAAGTAAATATTAATCATACAACAAAGAGAAATAATTACATAACACAGGATACCACCAATCTAGAAATCCCTACCCGAGATTGTGGTGAACAGTGTAACTACTGAGCAATTTAAAGCAAGACTTGACCATTATATGGGTAGCAGAAAATTTCTCCTCCACCACTAGGATTAGTGGTGGTGAGTTCAAATAGGGCTCTGCCCTCAAACTCGTAATCCTCTATGAATCTATGTGCAGGACAATGATGGCTATTTGTCCACATGCTACTGTATGTGACACACATGTGCTGTGCAATAATAATCAACAATGTACACCCTGCTACCACAAACACATGATGGAATACATGGTGTGGAACACCATGTGTGTGCATATGTGGGGGTGATGTCAGTAGTCTGGACACACAGACACCCTGATGTGAAACAGTACAGCATGGGAAACACATATGTCAATGCAGCTATGTCACACAGATGGGGCTATGTTGCTCAACCACAGCAACGCATGTCTAGCACAAGAACATGTATGTGCAGTGCATGAGTGTAGTGTCAATGCAGTGGCCTATCTGACAGTTGCTTACACAGAGGGTGTGTTGCATGGTCCACCACTGGCAACTGTCTCAGCAGTGTCACTTGTGTATCCATGTGGCCCCATGCAGACTGCTGAGCACAAGCAGATGTTAGTGTCATGTGGCTGCATGTGTGCAGTGACAGGCACACCTATGTTGTGGGTGACAACTTGTGTATGAAGGGACAGAACACCTTTCAACTGTGAACACACACTGATGCTCACAGCACTGGCAGCTGCCCAAGCCTGAACACTGCACAGTGCTGGTAGCACCATGTCATGTACATCCACTGCGATGTCAGCATGGGTGTAGCTGAACACGGTATGTACCTGCAGGGCAACACTGACATGTGGCACTGTGATAGTAGGGTTTCAGTGGGGAATGGGGGATGTGGGCAATAGTGCTGAAGTGATAGTAAGGCCCTTACAGACTGGCGCAGACTAGGTCATGCACAACAGTAAGACTGCTCTACTATCATCAATACAGTATGCACATTGCTGCTGGAAGTCTGTGATGTTGTGCTGTACAGTGTCAACAGTGCACAGACATAACAGGCAGAACTGTGATAGCAGTGTGACATGACAGCCGATACAATGCAGAACATGCTGTACAGCACTTGTCAGCTGCACATGTATGTGCATGACCTGATGCATGAACCATGTCCAGGGCCATGTGCAAGCAGGTGTCGGGGACCACTACAAACATGTCTTCATGATCCACAAAGAAAGGAACTGTGGACATCATAGTGACAACATGTGGCCCACACATCGTATCTGACACACCCTGCACTGTGTGGATACACACAATGGGCTGTGCAAACACATTCCGAAACCTAGTGAGTAAATGATGTGCCTTGTGAGCGTAAACAGTACTGTCACAGTGTGGAATGTGCAGAGAATTGTGCATGACAAATAGGGACCCTGGAACAGGCAACAACATGAGTGTGATCTTGTCTGCAGATGACTGTACAGCATACTAGCAAATCACACCAGAAATGCATGATGACAGGTGGCATATCCACAGTGCCAGCTGCTAGTGTCCTGTGTGACAGTCTTGTACATCACAGGGACAGGCACAGTATGCCACATAACTGTCATTGAAACACTGTCATGTCATGTACACCAACCCTGCCGTTTACTTGTACAACGAATCAACAGAGCTCCAAGATGACTGCCCTGTGTACTAACAGTACACGTTCATAGTGTTCCAGTGTGCACTGCTGCATCTGCTGAGGACAAGTCTGGTTTGCCATGCATGGTGCAAGGTGCATCTCAAGAGACTCATGGGTACACTGGTAGTAATCCAGCAGATATGTGAGAAGGGTCACAGCCGGATGTGGGAGAACCAGCCATGGCAAGGTGCACTTCCTGTATGGAACCTCATGACCGCGGCCTCCATAATGTTCATGGGCTCAAGTACCATTCGGGTGATCAACATCTTCAGATATCTGCACAGCCCAATAATATCACAACACATCTATTATTAGATGTAGGCCAGCTATCTCATACCAGCAGTGTAGAATGTGTGGACACGTCAAAAACAGGAACTGCGGAGAACATTTACTGATGGTGGTTACTAGGAGGTAATGCCCACTGCTGCTCACCAGGCCACACAGGAAGTTCAGATCTTACAGCTTGATGAACCTCGTCCAATCCAAGGTTGTGGATCTCCAGCTGGTGCAGGTGTGTAATGATAGAGGTAGACAAATATATGTTTCATGTGATATATAGCCAATGAGGGTGACACACATAGCTATATATGTATGTTCATGGTTGTGTACCTATCACACAATACACATATACCAGTACTGTGTGACAGTTCAGTGTGCAACTGTCCTGACGGTATGGTTGTATGACATGTGCAAACCCAAGCATCTGTTTAGAGCAACTATGCATGTGGGCATGTACTGCAGTGCTGTATGTCAGTGCCAATGCATGCCAAGAAGGTTCTTGTGTGAGAGCCAACATTGCAATGATGGTGCAAGTAACTGCCCCTGACACTGTGTTGGCTGGCACAAACAGGCTGTAGACAATGACAGGACCATGTAGTCAGTGTGCAACATGCAATGATGTGTTGTCATGCACTGTCACCAGGCATCCATGCCATCAGCATATGGTGGTCACCCCTGTGCAAAGTCACAACTGAGTGTCTAACCAATATCACAACATGTGACATCCATCACAACATCAGTGCTATTGTCCTGATGGAACACATGGGTGACAGTACCTGTGATGGTCCTGGACTTTGGGAATATCTTGGTCCCCCCACACACACCACGGATGGCAACCTTGCACATGCAGTGACACCAACAAAACTGTTGAGATACTACATATGTCACAGGATATGTGCAGCCCCTGCACATGAGTGTGTGGCAGCAGACTGCCATGTAGGACAACAGACTTGCAGCATGTGTGATGCCTATGGTGAGTATGTGTTGGACACTGCACATGTGGATATACTGTGTGCAGACAGTCCTCTGCGGTGATGTCAACCTGCATGGTGTTTCGACACGTGCTCAGCATTGACACAGCTGGGCACATGACCATGTAGGAAGGACATAACAGCACAGTAACAGTAGAACACAATGTCTGCATGTGCACACACATACCCACAAATGCAGGGCAATGTGTTAGTTTGACTGACACATGAATAATATTGAGCGTACTGTCTCCCCAGAGCAATGAGGTAAAAAGATCAAATGCAATGGAGCTAAAGGGGCTGAAGTGAGGTCTGAAACATCTGAAGCAGAATGGTGTCAACATCCAAAGCCTCACCACAGACAGTCTTGTAGATGTGAGAACAGAAGATATCAATATGACATCGCTTTAATGTGTGGCCAAAGGTGAGTACACAAAGGTAGTCTGATTCTGGTCACTTGTGACTGGTCTCTGCATGCAGTTAGGGACAGTTACACACATACATCAAGGGGGCTGCCAACAACACCAGCATGTGACAGTTATTGGCAACATGTGCGGCATGTGTCTTATGGATGACCTAGAGATTGACCCAGTATATTGCATACACCCCCCCCCAGGGTAACATTGCCCAGGCAAGGTGACTGACATGGAGACAACAACGTAACACCAACTGTAGCGCATGTGTGACCAAGGTGTGCTACACAGTGGGTGTTGCAGGGCATGTCCCATGATGCACCATGCCTGACGTACACTGACAATGCATGACAGACCAGTAACACATGCATGTTGCCCATCAATGCCACACAATGTCCTAGCCCTGTGGAGACAGCATGCTCTGTGGATGAATGCCATTAGTCAGTGGTACACTACTTCCAGTTGTGCGTTAGGTTGCAGGCACACATGCTATGTCACTCTTGGGTGATGTATGTGTGTCACGGATGGTGAAGCCAGGCTATGTGCTATGCTCACACAGTTGTATCGCCTGTATACCATGTACAGTTGGCAAACATGCCACACAATTGTGGTGCAGCACACAAATATGTTGAGCCAACCTGAATGCTGTCATGTTCACATGTCTGTCATTCCCACATAGGTATACGGAAGAAGCTGGATGCAAAGGGAAAAGAGGAAGGACTGTGTGGCACTGAAAGAGTGGTCACACTCAATCAGTAACCACCTCTACTGGTGTGCATCATCCAGTGATGGGGATGGGGACCTTATCCTGGACAAGTGTCTGTCTGTTTGTAAGCATATCTACAATGTGCATGAGCGACATGGTGGCATATATGATGTCTGTTCCCATGAGCCACTGGAGGACCATTACTGGATCAGGAAAAGTAATCATCCATCCACGAATGTTACATTACATGTAAGTGACATACACTGTAGCTGTACCGCAGGCATTGTTATCGGCATTATTCTGGGTGTCTGTCACTGCCAGCAATTGGCCATCACATGCAGGATGTGCATAACATGGGCACATACCAATTAACTGGGCAGGTTGTGCAACACAGGTGTTGGTTGGTCTGACTGTGATTGCTTCATCCGCCATGCATAATGGCACTGAGCAACAGTACCATCTTCATGGTGAGTGCTGTGAATGACCATTACTGTACCCATGTTGTGTATCACCTGTCAACGTTATCCACACCATACCGTACTGTAACAGCCATGTGTACATGACAGACATGCACAGGACTGTCAGTCTGGCAGGGACTGTCTGAGGCCTGTCTGGCACTGGCAATACACAATGTGTAGTTACACAGCAGCATTCATGAAGGAGTGGATTTCTGGATAGCACATGCAAACCATACACAAAGTGTGATGGTAAGGCACAATGTCATGAATACAGTAGCAGTGCAAGAAATATGACTGTCACAGCATTGCACTACCCAGCTAGCTTGTGTCCTAAAGAGAGACCATTATATATGAACATGTGCAAGCACAATGACATTGTCAACAGTTTAACATGTGTACATCATGTCCACAACCCCAATAGCATCCCTGTGAGGTAGCTTTTACTGTAACCTTTGCATCATGTGTTAAACCCATAATGCCATGTGGTCACACGTGTCACCATGGTGCCAAATGCATCCACCATACCCATCTCCCCACACTCACAACAGCATATAAATTTGCACTGCACTTTGTTAGGGTGCTACAACAAAGAACAAACCACATCACACGTGGACTATGTTGGGTGGGAAACATGACAGCACACTCCAAGCAGCATGTGTGGAATGACATTGAGCTGACCATTACACACCGTCACCCTGCCCACATGCAGATATCTGTGTGTGCACATGTGGCTCACTATGCAAGGACAGTAACACAGACACAATGTATGTGGACTCAAAGATGGTACCCTACATCCATTGACACAACCTGCAGCATTCATTGGAACAACTCCATGACCCAGCAGTAATATGTACTCAGCAATGGCCGCACCAATTATGGTCATGTGTGAGATGGTCACAAACACATACAACAGTCCATGTTGTCCAGGACACACACACAAAGGAAATGGTTACACAGAACCAGGCTGAGCCTTGCAGCACACAAACTAACATAGTCCATATACACAGCCATGTAACACTGGCATATCAAGATCCTTAGAAGACTGTCAGTCCAGGTTGTTACATAGCACACCCTGTAGATGTTCATATCAGACACCATGTATGTCCCGTCTATGTGTGTACAGGCACACACAATGTTTGTTGTTGAATACTGCCACTGGGCTGTGGTGATATACATTACACCCTGTCAACCCAACAGCTGTGGACCACTTATATGCACAACACAGGCTACATCATTCATAGTGGCCCTCATTCCCCCCAGCCACCCCACCCCACCTTCAACACATAGTGCCATAGCTGTACAGACTAAACACAGTAAACAGCAGTGTATAAGTGCCCATTGCTGTGTTGGCTGGTATGTTGTTATGTGGCCATGGCTGTGCGGGGACGGTGTGACATAAGGTTACAATACATGCGGCCTGCACAGTGCTATGTACTACACCATGCCTGCAGTGATTGTAAGTTGTTTCAGCTGTCCATGCACAGAAAGCCCATGTGTGTTGTCTGTCAGGGCACAGAGGTGGGCAAGAAGGGTACTAGAACAGGGGGTAGTCACCAATGGGTGCACACATGGTGGGTAGCACTCAGTGGTGAAGTACTAGCACCTGTGTGACCCTGATTCCCATGTGTAGCATTCTGTTCAGCATTGGTGCTCCTGGTCAGGCTGCGACCTTGCACACACACACAGTGCAGTTGTACTGTGTGGTGTGCTCATGTCAACTGCCATACCATGCAACAGTGTTGCACACATGGGCATGCAACATGGCACACAGTGTATGATCTGACATGTACAGTCGAGCTTAGTAGTCACAGCTAAGGGGACATGATGGCCATGATGTATCCCCTGCACATGCAGGCACTGTCCACTATGCGGGGTTGTGTATGGTGTCACATTGTGGATTACAAAGGGATTACCCCAGAGTCATGTCCTGGCGTGTACACAAAGGTGGCATTGGGTAGACAATATATGTCAGCTACAGAGTGCGTCACCCCACTGGCTGCTGTCACCTCATTGCTCAGATGATATGCTAAGCATTGTTCCACGTCCCACACTACAGTCTCACACATGTTGTCCTCTGTTATTGTTGCAGCAAGTAAGGCATACAAGTAACTAGAATCTATCTGCTTCAGCAAAGTACGTGACATGGTTGATTTGTGCATGTGGGATTCTGGGAGTCGTGTCACAAATGTATAAATCCCCAGGTTTGGTGGGACAGTGGGGTTTGACTCTGTGTTGACACCAAGGGAACTGTTCAACGCTATCCTTAGACATGGGGACAGTGACTGACCAGTGTGATATGCATGCCACACGTGTGTGAGGCTGCCTGCTGTGTACTACTAGTCAGATCACTGTGTCATGTGATCCTTTGTTGGGATCATTGTTCTCAGCCCTAGACAACAATCACCAGTCATCACACAATCTGTACAGTGGGCATTTGAGAAGATCCCCCCATCAACATTTTCACAAAGGAAACATGCCCATATAGTGCACCTGTGCACCAACCCTGCCCATACATTGTAATGGCTTTGACAATGTATGTGTGACTCATGATCCACAGCCCCAGCCATGTGAACCATCCCATAACAAGTTACTCATCTATGGTGCACCTGTGCACCAACCCTGCCCATACATTGTAATGGCTTCGACATTGTATGTGTGACTCATGATCCACAGCCCCAGCCACGTGATCCATCCCACAACAAGTTACTCATCTATGGTGCACCCTTCAGGCAGATACATACACACTGTGTCAGTTGTGCAGTTCTTGTCACAATCAGTCCCCATATGAACCTCCATGTGGATGGGACTAGCCCCAACACAGCAAAGTATCACACCACTCCACGACTGTGGATGCAGCATTGTATGAGTTGTGCTGTCAGGATCCATGTGCATTTCTATGCAATGTCCAGCCAGACAACTGCATGGATGACACAGGCAGCCATGCCGCTACTAGCACAAGTAACATAGCAATGTGTATGTCTCAGCAGTCAACGCACTGTGCATGGTGCCCTTAGTCAAGCCCCCTACTTTTCTGCGGCACACTGGAACCAAGTTCTGTGACAAGATTACAATTTGCCGCAGAACTTCTTTGGTGGTGGTTTGTAGTTTCTGTGGCACTAATGAACTACCACATCACAGTGTCAAGGTGTCATCCTGACTTCACATCCATGGCAATGGTTATATCAATCAGGATGGGGGAAAAGCACAGAAACACTAGTTCAAAAAATAACAGACTTCTAAAAATAATTTTATGTCTAAAAAAAAAAAAAAAAAATCTATCCCCTAAGGTCCTAGCCTATTGCATAAATGAAATGTGCAGAGGGGACCTTATGTGATAAATAAGTTATTTCTATATTCATGCTGTCTACACCACTCAAGAGGTCCTCACTGTGTATCACATATATTTATATGCAATCTGTAACATACTAACAAACATACAAGTGTGTGTGTGTGTATATTTATAAAATGGGTTAGGACAAAGAATCAATACAATTAGTGAAAGACCATCAGGTGACCTTGCGTATATCAAAGCACGACCGCACACCTCAGAGTGGTTTATCTATTGCAATTACATATACTGTGTATATAGTGAGAGAGACACTATATATCTTTTTCTTTTTTCAAATTTCCATGAAATTGTATTCTCATTCATACAGGTCCCTTTTGAAATGGAAAAAACAGAATAGAGGAGATATTGCAAAACTCAGTTTTCATGTCAACCCGCTTCCCTTGACACACTACGTAACACCATCAGGCCATGACATGCATGTGAACCCACTGTGAGATAAAGCTCTCCAGCCCATCACAATGTGTCCCCCCATGACAACACTGCACCATACCTTCCTAGGCTCAGAGCAGTGGTGTGCTCCCCCTGTCCTGGTGTTGCCAAGCCAGCTCCCAGAGCTCGTCTCTGAACCCGAGTTGCCAGCACGGAAACATAACATGCTGGCCCAACAGCTGGTCCTGCACACAGCATTTCTCAATAACTTTTAGGTGATTCTATCAACCAATGACAATATATAAATAACCTTGGCAAAAATGTGTACAGCGCAATTATTTAACAGGTCTATTCTTTCAACAGGTCTCAACATTATTATATTCCACTTTTCTGGGCATAATTACTTTATTTTTCTTAAAATGACAGGTTAATTCATTTTACCAGTTATTCATTTCAGAAGGCATCTCTACACTTTAAAGACACAAATAAGCTTGTACAAAGTAAGGTGTGGTCTTAACAGGTCTATGCTATTGTCAATGTTTTGTTTAAGTTGGCCCTAGTGTAATAACATAAGACTGAAAACTGTATTAGGCTGTAGTGCAGGTTGAACAAATATCACCGTACCTGATGTGCTGTGCCACTGCCTCTGGCAGTGGGAGCTGCGGTAGATAAGTGACTATTCATTTCTGTGACAGAGTGCAGCCATTTCATTAGCTAATGTATGATGTTATAGCAATGATATCACATTCTGAGCATAGAGGGGTTTTGGATATAAAAAGAGAGGAAGGGAACCAGGTTCTATAGATAAACAAAAATATTAATAAAGAATCACCAAGAACAGTGAATTTTGTGGCACTGCAGAAGTTCTGCGGTAGCTTGCAAGTTCTGCGCAAAATTCTGCAGCTGCAAAATTCTAGGGGCCTTGCCCTTAGTTGTCGGTTGTGTACATTGTGATGGAGCATATATTTGGTCATGTGGACAACTGCATGCTATGACAACAGTGTGTGACTGCATGACACACTGTTGTCATAGCATGCAAATGTCCACATGACCAAATGTGTGATCCATCACAACGTACACAACAGCAAACTATGGACTGTGATCACACACCTGGAGTGTATAATAGCAATGTACACATTCATGTACATTGGGCAAAACAGTCTGGCACTGACCAGCAGGGTGCGCCATTGGCAACATGGGCTGGGAACATACATCATCCAGGCTTGTTCTGCATGCTCCCATGCCCATCACATGGCCATGCAGCTAAGAGGGGTGCAGTGCATGTTTGTGACACACATGTATACACCACACAGTTACACATTTTGGATGTGGTGTGGCAGGCAGACTGCAGCCCCGACAGTTGCCTCACAGACAACAGTGGTTGTTACATTCCACATGCTCAGTGTGTCAACAGATGTGGCACAGGCATTGCCCCATTGCAATGTTGGCAGGGGCATGGCTGTCATATACATGCATGCAACTGTTGTGGGTGCAGAGTATGCCTGCCACAGGTCATACAACATGGAAACCTGTGTGGTGCTCATATCTGTGTGTCTCACATACAGGACGATCCTGTCAACTGCATGGGCATGTGATAGTCATGGGCACATGCATACAATGGCAAGGTGGTGGATAATATCAACCCATGTTGAAGTTCGTCCACCCTAATGTTCATTGGCACGGTGTCAAGCTCAATGGACACAGATGTGTACATTGCTGTCTCAGCCTCAGTGTTTGTCATCACAATACACAAGTGGCCAGTGTGTGTGCTGTGATCACACACACCTGCCACTCAGCGACAGGCATGTGCACACAGCACACACATTCTGTCCTGTGGATAGCATAATGCATGACACACACTGTAATGGTGCCTATTTGCAGATGCCATTGTTGTAATGGAGAGGGGATACACCAGCACACAATGTGCACAGTGACACACCACCACAGTGAACTACCCATTACTGTCAGGCCAGTAACATATCTCATGGAATAGATATTGGACTGTACATTCTGCAGCACACACACACTGGCATGGACATGCACCCCAGTGCACCTCCCACACCTGTGTACTGCATAAAATGTACTCTGGCTTGTAAATTGAGGTATACATCCCAGAACGCACTCCCTGGTATGCAAAGGCACCACAGTGCACTTCACAGATCTTTGTGACCGCTACACAATCACATGGTTACCTAGCCTAACAACATAACATTGCGCAAACCCTCCTGTGTGGGTATGGCACACAATGCTGCTATGACAGTAACTAATATAAATCATCTCTTCATACATCTACATATGCATCTGTGCATTGACACTGCTAGTGATACATGTGATGTGTACACAGGCAACTAAAGTTATCCAGTGGTAGTGCCTCATTGGACAGTGTGTGTGTATAATGTAGCATGTCACAGGGACTACTTTTGTACTGCATACCAGAGGCAGGCATCTATGTTCCATCTCCATGTACCTGTCTGGTGCTTATATTTGTGTGCATAGCCATATACTATCAGTTGCAGATTATACTATCTGGGTGTTGGGACATATTCCTGAAGTGACTGTGGACATGTTGTTCCTTCCCGTTTGGGGGTGGTAGTGTGGCCATTGCCACATGCATAGATGAGGTGCTGTGGAAGTGTCTGTCATGTCCATGTTGACATATCCATGTTGGACACCTCTGAGTGCTATGTTTTGCTGACAGACAACCTTCAGACATGGTACTACATGCCTGTATGTGCAATACACTTCTTGTGCACTAACAATTTGTTGGTCAGTGCCTGAGTGTCAGCCTTGGACACCTGTGCCTGGTGGAAAACAGCACATGGTGTCCCATAGTCACAGGGACACTGTTACATGGTGTTACAAGGCTACACACGATTACACTTGTACATGATTGTCATGAGATATGTCCCTCTCCATACCACTAGACAGAGTTATTTGTGTGTGCCCATGATGTTTCTTGCTGTGACGGTTATGCTACATAGTAGAGACATCTCAGCAGTTGTGTACATATATGTCCATTATGAATAAATATTCTCCCTATTCCAATGGACAGTACCAATGTGGTGTGTGCAGATTCATTATACTGTAGGCATTACCTTGTACTCTGTGTAGGACTATGATGGAAACTGTGTTCTTATACGGTACATAGTGCATGCTATGATGACCTTCCTGTTCCCCTAGCCAAATCTGTGCCCGATCCAGAGGGTATATCTCCTGTAGGTCAGGAAGCACTGGACACTACAGTGGGAATAAAGGAGCTCACATTACAGGCTTACAGTTCAGTTCCAATGCCTATCAAATGTATAAATGGTTACTATCAGACCACACCTCTACATTGTGCACATGATGTTATCATGTATGCCCTTTGTTTTGCATGTCACAGACGCTTCTGAGTGTCATAAACATGCTCTGCAGGTCAGGCCCTCTGCTCCCACAGTGCCAACCTCAAAACACAATAGTGTGAATGGGGAAAAACAGGGTAACCCTCCTGTCTGTTTTGGGTCTGAATTGCCTACTAGCCTCGAGTCCTGGGGGTCAAAATGTGAACCTTATGCTAGCATACCCAGTTAAGAGGCTCAGATATACATTCTCTTCAGGGAAATGCAATATAATCCTTCACCCAGGGGCACCCAGCCAGATTTTCAAAATGAACCCTTACGACTCAATATGAAACCTAGGTATATTCTTACCTTTACCAAGATTAGTAACACATTCAAGCCCTTAACAGCTGTCAGAATTAACCACTGATTCAGCATTCACATGCAAAAGAAAACTGAGAAAACACAGGCAGAATTTCAAGGAAAATATTGTTTACTAAAAATTGTAAAATAGATAAAATACCAAACACAGAACATATAACATAAATAACTTAAGTCAATAAAATAACTGGGAAGTTACAGAACAGAAAGACACCTACCAAAAATACTTAAAAGGTCCAGTTGAATTATCTTTCTAAAGTGCCCAGTTACCAGTCCACAGACTAAGTGTGTCTTTGATTTTCAGGGAGTCCTTCTGCACCAACTTGTCAGAGCAAGCAATATTCAAAAGTCAGTTTTCTCCACCTCCTCGAGATGTCATCCATGAGGACACGGTTAGATCTGAGATAAATCTGTAATCCAAGTATGGGTATCCACAAGGATGTATGTTATTACTGTGAAAATCAGCAACTAGCAATTTCCCAAAATATGAGTCTCTTTGATCAAAACATTCCCTTTGAGGTTTTACAACCCCGCAATCTGTCACTAGTTCTCTGCTAGGTGAGAGAACCATAAAGGATCAGCCAAACAATTTCCCTTCCTGCTAGGGTCATAAAATTCATATTTAGTTCCCAGCTTCATAAACAGAAGCAGGTTATAAGGGGTAATAAACTGCCCATCTGGAAGGAAGGCTTTATATAGTGGCTTCACTGGTCTATTTATCACATCCTGCTGTTTCCTGACACTGGCACCTCTGAGGTCAAAAGTCAAGTATCTCACACACTGTCTGACCTCTGTGCCAGGCAGACAATCACATACACATACCATTTATTTATAATACAAATATCATACATACTGTATAACCATAAGCAGGGGGCAGAGCGTCACACTGGGTATACCTCATAGATACCTGTCATCAATGATCTGCAGCATGTCATCAGCTGTACGTGGAGATGATGTCTGCTGTCTGCTGCTCTGTCTGTGGTTGAGGACTGGTCACTCAGAGTGCAAATCTGATGTCATACAGGTGTTGTACGCTGTTGTCCTATGATTAGAGTGTGTGGTGTTCACCATATATTTAGACCTGTTATATGTTTGTAACCCCTATGTGGCACTATCCCAAGGGCTACTACCCCTGCCTGCTTGGCTACTGACAGGTTGGGGGCCTAGGTTCTCTAATGGGTGCCTCCACCCAGAGGTCAGGGTTGATAGTGGTTAGACTAACTTGGGCACAGCCCTCTGGGACACTGTGACTCCCCTTTGTTCCCACTAGTGGCCCACACAGTACACGGGAGTTACCTTCCCCATACCCCACATATGAACATGTTTTACACATATAGACACCACTTACTCTCGAGACGGATTCTGCAGCATGTCTCTGAGGACCCCCTGTAAAACAAGGTTAAGCAACATCCACAACACAATGCAATACACAGAACAATTACCAAAGCAACCCTCTATTTACAGCCCATTTCTCTTCCAGCTGCTCCTGTTATAATTCCTCTACTCCTGCTTGATGTACTATAAAGGTGTATGAAATGTATATGACCATGTCACTCTGTACAATGTATTTTCTGAACCCCTGTCTGTTAATGTTATACAAATGTCTGTAGGAAGCCTTGACTTTCCAATATGTTCTGTTTATTGTACATATCCTTGTATTGTAATTTATGGGTCTCGGCCCCCAGGTCGCATCTGGAATTGAGCTTTTAGCTCAGTATGCTTTCCTGGTAAAAACTCGTAAATAAATAAATGCTGGTTCTACATGTACTGACACCACAGACAGTATACAGTTCAATTACAACAAATCTGATTTATTTAGGGGACAGTAACACAGGAGGGGGCAATCAGGTTGATTTAGTTTAGTAAAGTTCAAATCACAGTACTGTGCATGCATATAGGGTCCAAAAAGTCACACTCTGGGTACCCAGGATGGTGGGGGGATAGCCAGGTTCGGTGCAGCTGGTTGGAGCCCTTTGATGGAAAAACACATACACACACAAATTGTAATCCAGAGCCCTGGGGCTCAGTTCGTGAAGAAATGAAACAACAATAATTAGATGACTTGCAATTGATCAACAGGTTGTAGGTAGCTACACTGATTTGTACTCACGGACTCAATGCTGAAAACTGGATGGAATGCAGGTTGTCCTGGATTGCTAGGAGAAACAGAATAGCTGGCCCAGCCCTCGTGGCAGGGCTCACTTGCCTTCAATGCAGGCGGATGCAGTCCGAGTGAGGCTGACTATGACTTCCGGCTCTCTGCACATTTTATATGTACACAGAACACTACCAGGCAAGCAGCTTGTCACTTCAATCGCACTCTACAGGCATATTGGTCATTCAGCAGATTGAGCCTGGCTACACTTTTAGGGGCATTCTTCTCTGTCTCAACTCAGATTCAGTCCGAACTTTACTTTTGCTCTCGCTCTCTCTTCTGCTCGGATTCAGTCCTAACCTTGCTAAGGAATCATACCCCCAGCACAGCACACAGTTCACAACATGGGGAATTACTCAGATCTCAATCCCCACAAGCACTAAGCACATTTATATGTAAAGGTCACTTACTGTACCAGACCACTGAGTCCTGACAGGCTGATCGCAATTCTGCACACCTTCGGTCTTCTTCAGGTTAAGCTTGGTCCCAACATGACTTCTGTTTCTTCTTTCACTCAAAAAAACTCAGATTCAGTCCGAATTACACTTACTGACGGCTGTAGGCCAACTTTGGGGCCTCACACGCGCTTCCCGCACGAACTACTGCGCAACGGCTGCATGAACACACAGGGCGGTTTCCCTCTCAGCTTCCAACTTCAAACCAGTTCTTTCAGCCCCAAATCTCAGGGCACCTCAGCATTTGCTTTCTCTTGTTTGGAGTCGCAGTCCGAAATAACACAGGTTCCTTTCTTTACTTCTTCTCCACACATGGTGCCCATGAATCAGGCCACAACTGCTGCTTTCCTTTTTCACAAAATTCGGAGGCTTGGTCTGAGAAAACACAGTCCTTTCCTACCCTTCAGGAGAGCTGAAGACAACAGGCCTTCTGCGCGGTTTCCGCACTGCCCCGTGGGCAGCAGCCCTATGAGCTGCTCACTCTTCCAGCTCCATTCTCAGACTGACTGTCTCAGCAGGCAGTCCAGGCATTTCCCCCAAACCCAAAAGGTTTCAGTTGGCTGATTCTCCTTGTCAGTCACAACAGGCTCCCTCTATAGGTGAAAAAAGGCACCAAGGTCTAAACTACATTCCCCAGAGGCTCTCTTCATATAATCCCCTTGTGGCTGGCTCCACTTGAGAATCCAAGTTCTGATTTGCCAGCAGGTTCCATTTTAAGGACCCCCTCCCCATTGATTGGTCCATTTCAGCAGTCTGGGACCAAAATGAAAGAGCTACACTACACAGTCCTTGCTGAAAGGAAAGCAGGTTAGACAAACTGTATTTTCATTATCACTCTAACAGATTACGAGTAAACAATTACATCTTTTGAAAAAGCTCCCTCTGTGCATATAGCGACGGCAGAAACAGAGCAATTAGGCATTAGCTTGGTCGGGATTCGAGTAAACACACAGTCCCCCCATTCAAACTAATTAAGCCTGCGAGCAGGCAGCTCTTAAAGGGACAGTACCAGAGGCTCTAAAAGCACTCGCACTCAATTATTTTTTAAAATGGCTGAAATACAGGACACCAGCCTGGCAAAGGGCATTTAGGCTCAACCAAGGAAGCTTTTTAGTGACCCCCATTTGTAGGGGAGTTACATGTCTTTTTGCCTGTACTATGTTATGTGCACAACATTGTCATTGCATAGTGTCTAGATGTGCATGCTGCCATCCTGCAACTGACAATAGCATGTGCCACGGTGTCTACTGTTTCTGGAGGATGGAGCACCCACCCATATGCAGGGTGACATTTCTGCATGTGTGGCCCACATATGATTCACAGGTGTGCATCTGTAGCGTAATTGTTGACCAGATATGCCTGTTGAACAATGTGTTCTAGAATTCCTGCAGGGGGGGGATCTGTCACCAACTGCACACGTGGGATGTGAACATGACCAATCAGTGCACGTAGGCCAGGACATACAGTATTGTGTACATGTTTCCAGTACAGTCACCAGTACAAGTTGTCATCTGGCCACATCCCTGTGTGTCCTACTGTCACATGGTGTGTCCATTCTTAAATGTGCTTCCACACTAGGCCGACACAGACTGATGTCCCTCAATGGGACAGCAAACAGTTTTGGGTGACTGTACGAGACAGACCATTGTGTCACAGATGGATGTCCACATGTCCATCATCGGCCTAAGGCAATGTGGGACTGATCATGTCAGACATACTCGACTACATCATGTGCAGATGTTGGCTAACAAGGAACACAATATTGCACTGTCATACATATGTTGGGTGTGTAGGATATGGGGCACTGGCAATGCAACACAGGTGTGACATTGCTATCTGTCACATCATTGCATGTGTGTCTGGGGCATGTCGATGTCTGCCAGGTGGAAGTGCAGTGTGACACCTTTTGCAGTGGTACTGCAGACAACATGGCATGGGATCTGGATTGTTTTTGCAATGTACCACAGGGTGTACACACTGTCCTCACCTGTGGTGTATACTGTGGATGTTGATTTGGGTGTCATTACTGCTGCGGACCATACTGTCCATACATGGTGCCAGCAACACAGTCACAATGGCTTACAGCGTGTTGTCATATGTGTAGTGTCTATATTGTGCAGTGATTCTCACAACCACACCTGTGCCCAACAGCAACATCCAGGGGTACTGGCCATATCCATTGGGCATGCTGTCCTCCATTGACTACAACCTTCACAGCCTCACCTGCACCTCTCACATGAACATTCTAATGTGTGGTCGCCACTTACCTGCGCCCCCCCCCCACCCAAGCAACAATTGTTGATTGGCTGGTGGGCTTCCACTATACTGCCACTGCATCACCCAGATGGCCTCACCAGTACAGGATGGCATGTATTACATCCATGACCCGGTTGTTCCTCACACACCACGCCACATTCTCAGCCAACCATGTGTAGTGTGCAACTTCCCTTGTGACACAGCATCTTCCAGACCTGACAATGCCACAGACAGGATTCACACTCACATGACAAGCATGCCTTCTACAAGAACATGGAATCACCACCACCACCTCCTCCACCCTCATGGTGGCATCACAGTATGACACACACATACTGGTAAGTTCCGGCATATCACCTCTCCACACCCCAGCTGCAACAGATGTTGGCGTGGACAATCCTGTTTGCACGGCCCCCCCCCAGGCACACATGGTTATGTAGACTGGGTCTCTATTGTCCCATGATCAGACACCACACCAACATTACTGCATGCAGTTGCATGTCATGTCTAGGTGCACCATATTCAACCACCCACAGACACACCGTAACATACATTACCAGTATTACATCACTTCTATTATTTTGGCTTGGTGTACCCACCACCCTGCACCCATGGCACTGTGCTCCAGTGCCAGCCATGTAGTGGAACATTGTCCTGCCATACATAGTCAATGGGACATGACATACCCCCATGTCATGCTCTTTACAGTCTCCCATCTGCCTTGGCTTTGTGGTATCCACACATGCTTTCCCATTCCAGGCTGTATATCTTGCCCCTCTGATTATACCATGTACCCTGTATAGATCCATGCTGCTATCACACAATCTGGGAAGGTCACAGTAACACCCCACTACAGGGGCAACCACAGTCACATCCATGTTGCACGGTTGTATCACATGCCTACCCCATGCAACACACACAGACATATACCTCACATTGGCAGATCGCAGCAAGCACAATCATGTGTTAGATGCTGCTCCCATGGAACCATCAATACACAGGTGTACATTTCCTGATTGGGTGTGTGGGGCCATTGTCTGCAGCTACCTCCATGGCCAATGGTCCCTCTATGACAAATGGTCCCTGTTCTGCAAGCCATTCTGGTACATACCATGTGTTATCTCACCTCTAGCCACCACCCCCATACATTATGGTTTGTCGTGCCTTTATGGCCATTGTGTGTTTGCACTCAGCATACAGTGTTTGCTAGCGGATTGTGCTCCATATACTGTGCCAAGCACTGTAGTGGCACAAAGACATCGGCCCAACACAGGCACCGCCATTACATCTCACCCTTACATACAGATGTGTTTCATGTTTGGATGACAACACTGTGCACTGTGGGGAGCAGCACACATGGTTGTACATTGTACACCATGTGTGCTTGCACATTGGACATCACTACAGCCCCTGCTATGTGTGCATGATACTCACCAGAACACGCATATGACATTACCAGCTGTATTTTGCCTGTCAACCTCACATTTGCACATGGCACAGTGTTTTTACAGGGTCGTGTTGCCCATCTTTTGACCTGCTGTCATTTACATGTGGACAGCCTTGTGCAGGCACACATGCAGCACATTTCTGTCCAGCAGAGTACTCATACATGGCAAGACCCAGTACACGTGCCCATCCTGGTGGTGTACCTTGTTGTGTTTCCATTGTGCATTTACACCTCTGTGCTCTCAACTGAGTCAGTGGGCGCCACAATGCCACATGCCAAGGTCATTGTGCTGTCACGTGTGCTGTCGGGACTGTTCCATGCAACAGGTAGGGGTGCATATTGGAATCTGCCTTCAGACACATGGCAACTGACCGTGTTTGGGGGGGGGCTCCTTCAGGGGCCACATGACACACACATATCCATGTCACTCCTATTGGTATCCCATGATATTGCACAATGGTGGTTGCCATGTTACATCCTATGCTCCAGTGTGTTTCACCTGTACTGTAAAGTCTGTCACGCACACTTACTGTGCCAGATCCTCATCATCATCATCCATGGAGCCTTCATGGACCTCATACTCTGCACGTGATGACTCAAGCAAGTCTTCATCCATGCAATTAGAGTGGAATCCTATGAGCTGTGTGACACATTGGCAATGGCCTGTTGCATCCATCCATGCTCGCACACGTACACAGGACTGGCAACATTGGTTTTCAGCTTCTGTTGACATGGTCACACACACTATCCACATATGCACCCGTGTGGAGACAAGGTACAAGGTATGCATCATTGCTGTCTTATGTGCTCTATGTGACTGTTGCACATATACAGCTAACCATTATCATTTTGCATTACACATTTGACTCCCGTTTCAGAGGCTGAGTATAGTAATTTCTACCTAATTTACATGTTTTGAGACACACAGTCTTGGACAATATATGATGTTCCTCAGCTGATCAGTGACAACAGTCATAACATGCCTGGCATATGCACATGCACTGTATGCATGTATGTGTTGTTCTTTGTTCAGCAGGGTGTGTGGTCTGTTTTCCACAACCTATATGTGTAGACACCACCAGGGGCATGCATTCCCACACCATTTTGCACATTCACTGCTTTACCTATTGCTGACATGCAGATATCTGTTCTGGGCATTGTGTGCTATGCCCACTGCAGACAGTCATGGACAGCGTACACTCTGGCATATGTTCTCACAGGACTGCATTACTGCAATCACTGTAAACGGTTGCCAGGGGTGTTGCCATGTGTGTGGATGGTCACTGTTGAATGTCACTATGCATGTTCAGACTGGTGTGGCTGTGTACAGAGTGCTAGCCACTGTCACATCACACATCTGTACTGAGGGAAACAGTTCTGTGCACATGGGCCAGCTATACCTTTTGGAGAACAACATGGTTTTGTGTTGGGCGTTATGTTGCTTTTGCTGCCAGCTGCATTGACAGTGGCTGTGGTTGCATCATGTCATGTAACCCTGACTCTGTACTGTGGTGACATGGTTACAGTACATGTGTGTATTGTGGCTACACATACATTCTGATCAGCTGCTCACATGTTGAGATGCCACACATATGCCATACTCTGTCCATGTGTGGGACTGTCCATCCTTCCCACCATGGTGTTGCTGCCCCTAGTACATCTGACTGGTTTATGCACCTACAGGGCTGAGGCATTATTCATCACTGACCAATTTCCATGGTCATGTTTGTTTCCATTTACCACAGCTGGTATCTTACAGTTACTTGTGCTGCCCCTCCACCACCTGTTGCTCCTGTTCAGTAGTTCACATGGTGCAGGCTGTTGCATACATGGCTCACCCTGTGTGCCAAACCATTCTCAATCTGTGCAACTTATGTACACTTTGCACATGGCATGCTCAGAATGTTTATTTCATGGTGGGTGGTTGGTACATTTGCATGCTTCTCTCATTGCACTTACCACACACTGACATGGTGAGTGGTGTGGACTGACATACTGTACAGACCATGAGGTATGCTGGCATCACTGCACAGGGTCGTGATCCACTGTGTGGGGCAACAGCTATTGTTCCACATGGATATTTGTGTGTCATGCAGGCAACATATCCACGGTTGTCATGACAGCATTACATTTATGGCACGCTGTTACTGTGCACACATCACACATGGCTGCCTCAGCCAATATGCACCTCCCTGGTCAGATGTTTGTCATGTTCACTGTAGGGACAGGTGCATCACTTGGACACCACTGGGTCATATTACCACAGTATTGCCCTTCTGTCCATGTACTGTGTGTGGGGTACAGTCACCATGTCCTGTTGCTCATTGGTTAGCTTGTATGTTCTGCTTGCACATTCTGGGGTCCTGCATTCTCTGTTGGGGGAGCTCACTTTACTGTGTGCAGGACAAGCAGGTACTGATACGTTCTACCCCGTGTGCATTTTCACTGCCAGTAGCAGATCTGTCCTTTCAACATTGGCAGGGGTTGGTTGGTGCATGTTTGCCATGTCCATGTTTTTCACCTGTACATACCTGCTGCCCCTTGCAGCACTGCCCTTGTCAGAACAGTGGCTGTGCTGTGTTCGGGCCATCCATTAATGTCCGTGAGATGTGTGCGGGCTGGTGTTTCATGTGCATATCAGCCACACACCATGCTAGCTACTCTTGCCAATATGCCCTGCTATGGCTGCTGAGGGGGGGAGGGGCTGGTCTCACATACATTTTGGTCAGCACTTCCTGCCTGCTACAACTGCTGGATTTGCCCTGTTCCCTCCTTGCTGTGTATTCTTCTGAGCAAACACTTGTTGTCTGTGAAGGGGTACCTACATGCCTGTTCACCCCCTGGGTCATATGTGTGCCCCCTGCACCTGTTGTGGGGCTATGGCATCACTGTTCTTTGAACATGCAATGGGGCAGGGGGAGGCCTGGGTACATGCATTTCAATGGTGCTACTGTCTTGTGGTAGCCCTTTGAATGTCACTCTATATGACTGTCCCTGCACAGTGGTGTTACTGCTATTTGTGCAGACACATCCTGCCAATACAGTAGGGTGTCACAGGTATGCCTTGCATAACTTCTCAACCAACTTGACTGTCTCTGCACAGTGGCATTACATGTCTTTGTGCAACTACTTCCCATCACTATAGAATGGGGTCACAGGTGTGCCTTGCAAACTGTATTTGGTGCTGGTGTACTCACCAGTCTCCCACAAGGCCACTTGCTCCATGGTCCACATCACTTCTGTCTTGTGGTATGTCATTCAGGAGCACAGGTGCACCATGCCTGGGTGCTGCCAGCTTGAAGGCATACGGCTGTATGGTGGGGTGCACCAGAATGCAATCTGTTGCCTCACTTTCCTCTTCTGAGGACATGCTTCCATGCATGGTGGTTCTTCTCTTGCTCAGGATTTCAGCCAGGTTCTCCCTGTGCTCATGCATGTAGTACCTGTACGGTATGCACTTTTTATATGCACTGCCTGTGGCAGGAAGCGGGAGCATGCAGGACAGGTTTGATGTCACACAGGTGTCAGTGGTCAGAGGTCATGCTGTGCACTCACTCATGCATCCATCTTGTTTGCCTGGGAATCTGCATTATAAACATAGTTTCATCTGGGCACTTTCCATGGCTTTGGATTCCTGGCACATGGTTCCTGCTACTCACTATCATCTCAGGGATGCTATGGAGCTCCGTGGTGAGTTTCCACATTTTGGGTGTGCATTTGATCTTTAAGCAAGGAGTTCTGTTTCCCTTTAATCCAGGATGTCAAGTGGCTGCTTTCAATCCCCACATAGTTCTTCATGCACCTGTAGACAAGTCACTAATGTCTGGAGCTCATAGTATACATCTATTTTAGCTGTAGTGGATATGACAGAATGTGCAGTGATGGGATGTCAGGAGCAGTTCTTTCAGGTTTCTGCTACTCCTGCATCCCACCATTTCTTGTTTGTGCATCACTGTAAATGATTTATTTACTGACAAAGAGACCACACATTGATCCTGCTAAAAGAAAGCATTGATGCCCTTCATCAGGGCAGTGAATGATAGGATGAGCTGTGACACTGTAGAATGATTAGGAAAGAGGGAAGGTAAGGGACAATCAGAGTCGCTAAAACAAGAGCACAGTAAACTACTGGACAGCCACATGCAGGGAAAGACTAGAAAAGAGGAACAAGAAGATGGCAAGGGTGGAGGAGTGAATCAGCAGAATGTAACACAAGACAGGGTGACAGAGAGATGAAAGTGAGAAGGGTGCAGTTTGCATTACATGCAATGAAATTCTGTTTGTTGCCACAGAATAAATTTATCCCTAACATTACTTCCATCATGTTTTTTGTTTGGAGCTTTGCATTCTCTGCTGCTGGTTTATCTCATGCAGTTTAGTTAAGTGTGATATTTGCCAGGGATAAGGGAATAGTAAAGAAACATATGGTATTGGTTAAACATGCCTTTATTATTGGGGTTTGTTGCATTTCCCCACAGTGCCCAGATGCACAGAAGAAATGAATGGGAAGGGAAATGTTTGGATGGACTACCTTGTGTCATGTCCCCCCACAGTAGCCCGCAGCACATGATAACTCAGTAGGAAGGGAAATCTGACAAGGCTGCAGTGTCCCATATTTCCCCCACAGTAATCTGCAGCACAGAATAACTCAGTGGAAAGGGAAATCTGATCAGGCTGCAGTATCTTGTGTTTCCCTGCAGTACTCCACAGCACATGATAAATCAGTGGAAAGGAAAATCTTGGCTGATCTGCAGTGTCTCCGTTTCCCTACAGCACATGATAATTTTATGGGTAGGGAAATGTTGGCTGGGCTGCAGTATGTTGCACTTCCCTACAATGCCCCTGTTTGCTGGGTAGGGAGTATTGAATCTTTATAGTGATCCACCACTTGAGGTGGAATCTCATCCAGGTGAGCACATTTATGCAACTCCATTTACAGTACAGTGTCATAATAATTCTAGAATGAAAATTAAAATATATTCAGCATTAGGAAAATATAAATTACTGACTTGACAATAAGTGTTCATAGAGGACTACTGTAAGATGAAAACTAGTTTTACAAATTAAGATCGCACATTACATCTGTCATTACTAAATTAGAAAACCTGACATAGAATAATATATTGCAGTTTACTAAGAACAAGTAAAAAACTGAGACACAGGCTTTTCAAATATGATTGTTTATTAAATAACATTTAACATACATAAGGTTTACAATCATCCCAGTTACAGTACATTAAAATCAGTGTTTTCTTCTCCTATCTCCTTTAAAGGAGTACTACAGTCAGAACTTGCAAAAACATGTTGTACAGGATGTTTTGATTTCTGTGTGTAGTCCTAGTGTGTCCTTCCCTTTGTCTGCTATTAGGTGTTTATTCTAAATTAGCCTGCTAGTTATATGGTAGTGTTATGGCTCCTGGGGATCTCCATCTTAGCACTGTTTATTGCTCTTCTTGTTCCTACAATTCCTCCTGTTCCATGTGGCAGTGATGGATCTGGGACCATGGATTCAGCAAGCACAGGTTTAGAGTCAATTTTACAACAGCAAAACTATGATATTAAATAACCTTCCTTATCCGGTGAGCACTAATGGCAACATTTATATTTTAGCAAATACTTGAGGGCTAATTAAGTATATTACTCTGTAAGAAAACAGCTAGAGTCTTTACTAATTATAGCACTGATGATCTGGGGTGATTTGTGTGCTTTTTATGACTGTGTATAGTTTGATGAAATGAAAAGTTTTAAAAGCAAACATGTACTCCTGCTGGCTAGACCTGATACACACATAGAAAACAAAAATATTGAATTACAGCCTTTTAGTGGAATCCAGAATATCAGGCTCCTGTCAGTAGTACTTGCTGAATCAGTGGTCCTGGATGCATCACTGTCACACTGGATGCATCACTGTCACATGTTGCATTGTAGGAAAAAGAAGAGCAATAAATCTTGCTGAGATGGAGATCCCAAGGGGCCATCAAACTACTATATAACTAGGTAGGGTTACCACCTTTTAAGAAGCCCAAAGTGGGACATTTCTTACTGAAACATGATTTTTTGCAGGACAGTACCTAACCTCGACCGATGCAACAGACTTGTTTTCTCTATATAATCAGAAATAAGGCTAAGTGCAGTAGTTTCTTATTTGCTTCTATTGTTTCTTATCATTTTAAGGTATTTTAGTTAAGGTATTGTAGTTTTCTACAACATTTAGTGAAAAGTTAGAAAATATTTTTTCTACTATAAAATCAGGACATTTAGTATTTTCATGTTTTTTTTTTTGCAGGACACAGCTACCCAAATCCGGACTGTCCTGCGAAAATCAGGACAGGTGGTAACCCTATAACTAGGAGGCAAATTTAGAAAAAAAAACTCTTAATAGCAAACAAAGGGAAATACACACAAGGATTCTACACATAAATTAAAACACTCTGTACAGCATACGGTTTTGCAAAGTTTGACTGTAGTAGTCCTTTAACCAGTACTACCCATCTACAGGCAATACTGAAAACTCACCCTACCCTCATTCCTACTCACTACTATCTAATTCTATCAATTGTTGACATTAAGCAATATTGTCTCAAGTCTGATGCTAATTCTTTAAATGCTGAAGCAACATAGAGATAAACTGCCATCAACCAATCCATTACCTCCCACCCAGTCCAGGAAAACCATCCTCAGGACTGACATGATTCACACACCTAATGATGTCATTCCTACCAACCCATCCTCCCCGCTGTGCTGCTCACTCAGTCCTATCCACAAGGTACAGTATGCTGCTAATCCTTTTATTATCAATCAACCTGTCACCCCACTGCCTCTCACTCCATAGAAGACCTCCTCACATTGACTGTTACACACAGACAGTATTTATATAAATAAGAAGTCCTTCACACACTCTCATTTTGACATGCCTTAATGTTACTGAAAAATGGGTGATAGCTATAATGAACCATTTCCCCTGACATTCCATGGGATCAAGTTAATAAGCAATGACTTTAAGGTATGAAACAGTGGGATGGGGAGATATTTCTCAGTTTTCTGGGCTTATCTTTTTTTTTTTTTTTTAGTTATTACTCAGGCAGTTTGGTTGGGGAAGAGGTAGCTGGGCTGGAAAATTGGTCCTCAGTGGGATGGGAGGGATGATCCCAATTTTCCGGATTTCCATATTTTTAAAATACTCTGGATCTCCAGTTTCAAACTGCCACCACAATTGGACTGTAAATTGGCACTCGACATCATCAGGATTACATCACTATAGTGAGAACATGTCAGTACTGTGATGAGATCAGGTAGGGCCCCATCACTGGTTAGGGAAGGGATGTCTCCCCCCCCTCCCATGGAGTTGGCCTTGAGCTTTGAAGGCTCCTCCTAGATTGTTTCAGCTAGGCATTGGTAAACTTGCTAGTGACCAGAGAAAATTAATTTCAGAAATTCACTTACCTGTGTCTACATTCTTTCTTCACATTAGCTGCCCTGTTTCTTTGTCTCACTGTGGGTTGGCCCCACAGTATCACCTTTTTTCTCATCTGTGTGTCAGGGCTAGGTATAGTACAGGAAATAGCCTCACTGCCTTTGAGGCTGTATAAGCATTACTCAGGAGGTTAAGACCTCCTACATTCTAGTTCTAGCCCCAGTATTAAAAAAAGAAAGGGTGTATTTGCCTGCATTTATTGACTCAGCCAGTCAGCTACAAAAATGCCTTTCCTTATTTCTCCCCCAACCCCCAGCTTACCTGATAGTCAGCAGTGAGCTCCGAGGGAGATTGTCAGTTTAAATAAAAATGCATGTTGGGTCAGGGGCTGCTTCAAAGCAGATGTTCTTTTCAGCGCCAAGCAGCAGTGGGAGCTGGATGGGCTCTGTTTACCTGCGTGCTGCCATTCTGTTCCAGTGAGGAACTGTTGCCTAATACAGATGGCTTCTTGGGAGTGAATCTGTTTTAAATAAAATACAATTGAGTTGGGTGCTCAACTAAAATAAATGAACTTGAAGCACTCAAATGGAATAAGAATTTAGATGAATGGACAAAATGCTTTTACCCCCCCCCCCCAATTCCTGTCCTCTCAGGTTTGCACAGCAAAATCAAAAGCTCATGACATCTTACGTTTCTGTTGTCTTCTTGCTCTTACATGAAATGTTTTGTAAATAAAGAAGAGTAACAAATTGAAGGCAAACATTGAGTTCATCAGTGCAGGCTATCCTTAGAGATAATGCTTTAAAAGCACATGGCCACAACAACAAATAAGACTGGATAGGAAAAAAGGCCAGGAATTAATGAAACTGAAAAAGGAACTCAATCAATATTTAGATTTTAAAGTAGAACAGAATTTGCAGTTCCTAAAACAGAGATACTATGAGGGAGGCCCAGGGGCACAGAGATTGCTTGTCCTGCACCTCCGCGCTAGGAGAGTGAGGGCACACATACAACGAATAGTTGATCCATTCACTAATAGGAAAACAAATGATTTGTTGGGAATATCTTCAGCCTTTGCAGATTCTTATGCGTTTCTTTATGCTCAACAGCGGAGGCCGGAGGGGGATCAAATGCAATAGTTCTCGAGCAGATTGCAGCTCCCAAGCCTCTCAGAGGCACAGAATCAGACCATCCTACAGCCAATCTCATTAACAGAAATACAGCCGGTAATCAGGGCAAGTAAAACAGGGAAATGTCCAGGTACGGATGGCCTACCGGTCGAGTTCTATAAAAAGTTTAAGGAAACCCTGGAGCCCATACTCCTCTCTACTTACCAGGAGGTCATATTTGAAGATATTGGTCTTCATCCCTCTTGGAGAGGAGCTGTGATTTCAGTGATAAACAAACCTGGTAAGAATCCTACTCTGTGCACCTCATATAGACCAATCTCCATATTAAATGTGGACTATAAATTCCTGACAGCAATTATAGTCAGAAGGGTAGCAAATATACCAGAGGTAGTGCACAGAGACCAAACAGAATTTGTTAAGGGCCGGCAAGCAGCATATAGGTTTGCCACACTACGCATATAATTGACCACCTTAACAATAATAAGACCTCCACCCTAATGATGAGTTTAGATGCTGAAAAAGCCTTTGATAAAGTGGATTTGGAATTTCTTTATCAGGTCCTTGCCAGGTTTGGGTTCTCTAAGCAGTTTAGAGATATAATTGGGCAATTCTATACTGAGCCCAGAGCATATGCTTGCACAAATGGCAACCTGTCAAAGGTAATTAGATTAGGAAGAGGCACAAGGCAGGGGTGCCCGCTTTCACCCTTGCTCTTTGCCCTATATCTGGAACCATTGGCCCAGCAAATTAGACTGGGCACGGATATCAAGGGAGTTAATATAAAGGGTAAAGAGCATAAAATTGCATTATATGCAGATGATATTTTATTGTAATTGAGTGACCCAGAGTCCTCACTACCAAAGGTGATGAAGGTAATAGAACAATTCTCATTGCTCTCAGGGTATACACTTAAAGGGACACTGTCAACCCCCTTAGGCCTCAAAGTGTCCCTAGTATAACAGAAAAAATTACTCACCTTAGTAATTGCTTTTCTTCTCATGGAGTCTTGCTATATTATAACAATAGCAGTCAGCCATTGCAGCTGAACTGCCCCGGAGAGGAAGGAGTTAACTCCAGAGGATCTGGAGTTCTACAGCGCGAGGGCGCTGTGCCAAAGCTCTATCTGGCCAGTTTCAAATGAAACTGTCAGATCTTTATGAAGCTAACACTAAGCAACAAGTCTGTGTGGAAAGCTCTACACTAGCCAAATGGCTACCTACTAGTAGTAATAACAACAATATAAACAACAATAGAAACACCAATAACCATAATAACAATGAATAATGGTATTATTATTAGTTTTCCCCCTTGACAAGCACCATTAGGACCCCCCTTCCCCAAAGACTCAAGTCCAGGAAGGGGGCCAATATATTACCTAAATGAAACAACCTAGTTCCCTAACCCTAAAAGAAAGAGGGTAAAGGAAAAAAACTACAATGGCATGACACAGTGCTTGCACTAATTTGCTACCCCTACCCAAGTAGAAGTTCTGAGAGGGGCAGGAGGGAGGGTGGTTATAATATAACAAGACTCCATGAGAAGAAAAGCAATTACTAAGGTGAGTAATTTTTTCTTCAAACACCATGAAGTCTTGCTATATTATAACAATAGCAGATACACAGCAGTACCTCCATGGAGGAGGGTCAGAACCTACTTAGGAAATAGGCTCTGAGCACAGCTGTGCCAAACCGAGCATCTCTCTGGACTGGACATCCAGGGAATAATGCTTGTAAAAGTGTGAACTGTCTTCCAGGTAGCAGCTTGACAAATTTCCAGAATGGGAATGTCTCTAGCAGCCGCTAGAGATGCAGCTGTACCCCTGGTGGAGTGGGCCTCAGTCCTGAGGGGGTTCTCTACCTAGTTTTTGGTAACAAATTGGATACAAGAGACAATCCACCTTGCAATTGTCCTCTTAGTGGCAGGTTCTCTTTGCCAACCTGCCAAGCAAGTAAGGAAGAGTTGGAGGATTCGAACCTGTGACCCTTGGTGCTGCTCCAAATAGTAGCTTAAGGCTCTTTTGACGCCCGTTAAGCTGTGCAGTCTCCTCTCACCTGAGGAAGAATGCTCAGTGAAAAATACTGGAGAGAGATGGATTGGTTCAGGTGGAAATCTGAAACCACCTAAGGCAAAAACTTTCTATTAGTCCTGAGGACTACCTTATCTCTGTGGAAAGAAATAAAATCTTCTTCCACTGACAGGGCCTGTAATTCACTTCGTCGTCTGGCAGAAGTGATAGCCACCTAGGAAAACAGTTTTCCAGTTAGATACTTGGCTCTGCTGAGGACAGAGGCTCAAAGGAGGCGTATTAACTGAGCAATGCAACATTCAGGTCCCAGGCAGGAGCTGGTTCCCGGAAAGGGAGTTAGTACATGGCAACCCTTTAAAACTTGGAAAACACAAGGTGAGAAGAAGGAGGCAGGCTTCCTGCTGACACAAAAGCAGAGACAGCTGCCAGATGAACCTTCAAGGTAGCTGGCCTAAGGCCTAGGGAATTTAAATGGACCAAATAGTCCAGTAAAATGGGAAGATCAGCGGATTCTGGAATAATCTGCCTCTCAGAGCACCAGATGGAAAACCTCTTCCACTTAGAATTGTAAGTGGCTCTAGTGGAAGGCTTCCTTGAGCCTTTAAAATATCCAGGACACCTTGAGAAAGGTGTAAATCAGCAAATTCTAACTCCTCAAGAGCCAGGCCTTGAGATGGAGGGATTTGAGGTCCAGATACCACACTCTCCCCTGTGCACAGGCCAGCAAGTCGTGGACTCTGGGCAAGCTCAGGGCAGGGTGGACTGTCAAGGACAGAAGCAGAGGGTACCAGGGTTGTCTGGCCCAATCTGGGACAATCAGAATCACTTTGCAGGGTTGAGATCTGATTTTCACTAGTACCCTGAAAAGAAGAGGAAGGGGAAAGGCATGCAGGAACTTCCTTTCCAGTCCAACAGAAAGGCGTCCAGGGGACTGAGCCCAGCACTGAGGCCTGCAACAAAATAGAGGAAGTTGGTGGTTGTCTGGGGCTGCGAAAAGATCTATCTGAGGGGTGCCCCATCTGGCAAAGACGGACCCCAGCACCTGTGGATTCAGAGCCCATCTGTGATGGCCCTGAGAAATTCTGCTGAGGGCATCCGCCAGGACATTGTCCTTCCGGGAGGTGAACTGCTATCAGGAGGTGTTCAGGAGTAAGCCAGAGACCACAACTTCATTGCTTCGGTGCACAAGGCTGATGACCAGTGCCTTGCTTTGTTGATGTACCACATTGTGGTGGTGTTGTCTGTCCTGACTTGAACCACTTTGTTCTGGACAGAAACTGAAAACACCTGAAGAGCTAAAAAGACAGCTCTGAGTTCCAAAAGATTGATGTGGAGCAGAGATTCCTGAGGAGACCACACTCCCTGAGTGGACAGGTCGCTCAGTGAGCTCCCACCTAACAGGGAGGCATCCGTGGTGAGGGTGAGGGAGGGAAATGGGAATGAAGGAACCCCTTGTTTTAGATTGCTTCGGTCCTGCCACCAGTGGAGGGCCAGGATCAGAGTTTGAGTCACTGGGACCAATTTGGAAGGGGTCCTTCCTTTGAGGCCAATAGGCCCTCAAATGGAACTGAATGTCCCTCATCTGGAATCTTGCTCCTTGCACTACAGCTGTGGAAGCAGCCATGTGCCCCAGGAGTGCAGAAAATGCCTTGCTGGTCGAGAGACTCGCAGGGTAAAGGAGAATGCCAGGGCAATGAGTCTGTCTACCCTTTCCGAGGGAAGAAATGCCCTGGCTAACTTTGTTTCAATTCTGCACCTATGAAAGTTAGGACCTGAACTGGTTCCAGAACTGACTTTGGTAAATTTAGTAGGAATCCCAGGAAGTGAGAAGCTGCTGGGTGACTTGCAAGTGGGATTTCACCTGATCTGGAGACTGACCCACAATGAGCCAGTCATCCAGGTAGGGAAACACAGCAACCCTTGCCTTCTTAAGTGAGCCACTACCACAGCTAGACATTTTGTGAATACCCTTAGGCGCAGAGGTAAGGCCGAAGGCATTGCCCTGAACTGTAGGTGGCCTGAGGGCAGTTCGAACCTGAGGTACTTTCGGTGAGAAGGCCTGATCAGAACATGAAAATAGGCATCCTTGAGGTCCAGGAAGCTAGCCAGTCCCCTGGTCTTAGAGAAGGCAATATCATTGCCAGAGTCAACATTTTGAACTTTGGTTTCAAAAGATGCTTGTTCAGGTACCTTAAATCTAGAATGGGCCGCCATTCTCCTGTCTTTTTTGGGGTAAGAAAGTATCCTGAATATAGCCCCTTGCCCTGATGGCAAGGAGAGACCCTTTCCACTGCTTTGCAGTCCAGAAGAGAAGAAACCTCTGCTTCCAAAGCAAGGGCTTCTGAAGGATTTGCAGGTGGAAAATGTCTGGCTCTCATCTTTGGAAACTGTTTGAAGCTGAGAACCAGACCCTGGTTTATTACCTCCAGAACCCATCTGTCCGAAGTTAAGGACAGCCAGTTCTGGCTGAAATAAGCCAACCTGCCCCCCACTGGTACAGGAGAATCGGCCCTGGACACCCCATCAGGGTGCCTGCTGGCAGCAGCCTTAGGCTGAGGGGAGGGACGGTTTACTTGTGCCTGCGCTACCCCTGCCTCTGAAGAAACCCTCTGTGCAAAAGCAGAGGAGGCTTGAAATTGGTAAAAAGGCCTGTGGAAAGGCCTGCCCCTACCTCTGGGAGTGTGCCTTTGTGGAGTGGCATGCCTCTCCTTAGCCTGGGCACTTTTGTAGGTAGTTCTGTATTCATCCATCTTTTCCATATAGTTTTCTGTTTGTTCCCCAAACAGAGAATTTCCCACTACAGGAAAATCCATAGCCTTTGACTGACCACACCTACATGCCTACACTGTTCAGTGAGGAAGTCTGTATCAGAGCCTGACAAAGTATACCTTCTGTCCATTTTTTTTATCTACAGGAGGGACAGAATGAGGATTTTTTAAAATCTTTGCTGTTTGCTTCCTAAATGACTTATGCAAAGGAATAGACAACCTCCTAGACTCTGGTATATCCATCATTTCTACATAATCAGGCTCCTCTTGCTCATCCACAGCCTCCTCTAAAGGAAGCTGGAGGGTTTCTGCAACCTTTTTGTAAAACATAAAAAGAGAAGGGGACTCAGACAGAATAGGAGGAGATTCTAAAGGTCTGTCTGGAGAAATGTCCGGTTCAATGGGTACGTCCAGACCCTCCCAGCCACACATATATTGATCAAATTCCTCCTCCCCCTCCTGTGGTTCATAAAATTCCTCAACATCATACTCCTGAACCACTGGAACTGAACGAACCAACCTTTTACCAACTGTTGGTGGTTGACAGGTCCCTGAGACAGTGACTGGACAATCTGAATGGCTTTAGCTATCTCTGCAGCAGTTGGAGAGACAATTTTGGACTCCAAACCTACTGATTTCTTTGTCTTTTAACTGGGACTGGTTCCTCTGAACCAGCCTTCCTTTGCCGAGAAGTCTCGCCCTGCGTCAGAGGCACTCCCTCTGGTCCAGTGGGTGCTGGACCGGGCTGCCATCGGGTCAGCAGACTTTTTCCTCTCCGTTCCTGAGCCGGCCCAATATCTTTCCAGGGTGGCTGCAGGGAAATTTTACACACCTGGCAGTCTGACAGGAGGTGGTCAGCCCCAGACAATAGACACAAGTGGTGTGTGGGTCAGCCTTGGCAAAGGCTTCCCACAGACATCACAGTGTTGAAACCCAGTGGGCCCAGTTTTTCTTTTGGGTTTCTCAGACATAATGCCAGCCTATCCAAAAACTTGCCCTTTTGATGGCAGTGCCAGGCAAGACACCCTTATCGGTTCCTAACCGTGTCACGGGTATTTGAAAAAACCCTTTTAAAAAACAGGTTTTTTTAGAACCGATAAGAACCGGGAACCGCACTCTAAAAGCCCAACCAAACACTTCAAAACGTTAAAATCAGCAAACCGATCGGTTCAAAACCGAACCGATAATTGAACAGTTTACCAGATAGAGCTTTTAACTGAAATGCGGTAAAATAAATACTTTTGGCCGGTTCAAATGAACCGAAAAATACTAGCTTGAACCGAGAATGAACCGAGCTGAAGGAGCTGATCTCCGGAGTGACTGTTCAGTGAAGCGGAGTAAAGAATCTGACAGTTTCATTTGAAACTGGCCAGATAGAGCTTTGGCACAGCGCCCTCGCGCTGTAGAACTCCAGATCCTCTGGAGTTAACTCCTTCCTCTCCGGGGCAGTTCAGCTGCAGTGGCTGACTGCTATTGTTATAATATAGCAAGACTTCATGGTGTTTGAAAACACATTTTATGATTGCCAACATTCTGTAAAGATTGTTGATGTAGCTGATAGTTTGATTCTGACTCTTATTTTATTTAAAAGAGTAAAAAACAGACTGCCCAACATATTGGTGTTATCACACCAAAACAGGTTTGTTTACATTCCCTGATCAACTCCAAATGCATCTTTCCTGGACTTGGGAACATCCACAAAACAGTCTATCCTCTCATAATGCAGTAGTAGTTTACGAGGCTACTGACTTATGAGTGACTGCAGTGTTTGGGTGTGTTTCTAATGCTCAGGAAGTATGCAGTAAGAACAGAACCAAGATTGTAAACAAAAACAAGGTTGTTTACAAATATACATTGCCATGCATTTCAGTTCTACTAAACAAGGAGACAGACAAAACAAACAGCAACATCAGTGAATTTTAGAGAGGGTAAGCAATCAAAAAATGTGGGGTTTCAACTAGAAATAATATGATGGAAAACAGGTTGACAGTGTCCCTTTAATACTGCAAAAAACAGAAATATTGAAATTCCATTTTGTCCCATCACCAGTATTTAAATTAAAATCCCTGATGAAATAGGAGATGAAGTCACTCAAATACCTTGGAATAGTTTTATGAACTAACAATTAAGAGATGTTTAATGATAACTATGTCCCCAGCCTTAGGCAGGCAGGCAGAGGAGGATATGAAAAGATGGCTTATTTTGCCCTTACCAATGTATGCTCAGATACAGGCAATTAAATGAACCTATTGCCCAGATTTTTATATATATTTCAGTAAGCCCCAGCAACAGTTACTCAGAAGTGGTTTCTTGAGACCCAGAGGAAAATGTTAAAATTGATATGGGCCAATAAAAAAACGAGAGTATGACGTGCACTATTAATGGCTGGGAAACAATGTGGGGGGTGGGCTCTTCCAGACCTTTGGGAGTATTGGATAGCAGCCCAAATTAAGTGGGCTTTGCTGTGGGATGCTACAGAGGTAGAAGCCCATTGGCAGGATATGGAAAAGGAATTGACTTCTGTCTGGCCAATCCATTCTATACTGTTTGAACAATTGCAAGTAAGAACCCCAAACCTTTGTAAGGCAATGCAGATCACTCTTCAAGCTTGGGATATATTTTGCTAGTATCCTAGGGTAAAAGAAGAGATCTGGAACTATAAATGGTTCACCAAAACAAAAGAGTTCATACCAGGGTCTAGACCAATGGTATAGCAGGAAGGCTAGACTGGGGGGCCAGTGTCTGGCCCAGCTGATGAGAGGAGAATGCTTAATGTAATTTGTGGAATGCAGAGAAGCTTTTGGTTGGACAGAGAGGGACAGAATACATTACCTCCAAATACAAACATACGTGCAGGCTAACCTAAGCCGGAGGAGAGAGGGGGATGCACTGGTAGTCCAGGGACCACAACTAGGGGAATTATTAAGACTTACAACACCCAAGAAGACAATATCCTATCTATATCTATTCTTAAACACTCATAAATCAGAATTGGTGCCTTCACTTAAAGCCAAATGGGAGGAGGTCACCTTCCATCTCACAGAAAAGGAATGGTTAAGGATTTGGGCAGGTAGAACAAGGGTGGCATCCTCCCCAATATGGAGAGAATATTTATGGAAGGTGCAGGTACAATACTTTATAACCCCCAAAATACAAGCAAAATAGGGAGATATTGCCACAGCAAAGTGCTGGAGGAACTGTAGGGAACTAAATGCCACACACACACACACACACACACATTTTCTTTCAGTGCCCAGCTTTGGGACCCTTTAAGCAGGAAATGGGCCAGGAATTGAGCTCTCTTTTTGGCATCGAACATCCCCTAGGTATTCAACACCTGGTCCTTGGGCTCCCACCATTGGGTACTGGAGGTCCCCATTCCCTCTACTTTTGATACCGGACAGTAGTGGCATACAATAAAGTCATCACCCAGAGGTGGCTGAAACCTGAGTCTCCAACAGTTGTGGAATGGAGAAACTCGATATTGAACATAAGAGAGATGGAGGCCTTGACATACTAGGTGCAACAAAAAATGGGAAAATTTGTTGAAAGATGGCCAAGACGGGCAGTTATTATGGGAGATGGAGAGAGGGAGGAAATGGTGTAAAGGGGTAATGGAAGAATGGAGATACGAGTCCCAATGTGGATGGCGGGGATGGATGGTTGTAAAGTCAGGCCACTGACAAAAATGGAAAATAACTAAGCTATAGAATATATGTTAAGGTAGCCAGAGCATAGGAGAATAAGTACCCCCACCCTCCACCTGCCTTGGTCCCCCCCCCAATTTTGTTTTACTTTTTTTTTTTTAATTTTCTTTTGAGAGCCATGAGTTACTGTTGATGTTATTAAAGTTAACAAACTAATACAGTACAAACTGAGGAGAAAACACACGTAATATTTTGACAATTACAGGCAGTTTAGAGAATATTGTATGAAAAGTAAGAAACAAGGAGCTGATGACTGTCTGTATGTATTGCTGTTTACTAATAAAGAAAGTATTAAAAAAAAAAACAAAAAAAAAAAACACATGGCCAGCCTGGCTTGTTTATGTTTGCAGGCTTTGGGTCTACAAATGAGCTTGTAAGTTAACATAATTCCTTTTTCAGGCCTGCGGTTTAAAACATAAAAAGAGTCAAATAACTTATAAAAGTGCAAACTAACCAAACAAATGTTCTGGTCCCATGGATTGTTCTCCAAGTCCCTCTATAGGGAGGCTGCGACCATGTTTTCACTATATTTATATGTTTGTAGGAGAAGGGTAACACCTAAGGGTAGAGTTGAGGGCTAGCCTGAGGGTGGAACCCAACTCATTATAGTTTTTCTGGAGAATATGATGATGTACAAAGTTAGAAATGTGTAAATAAAGGAAGGGTGACTGATTATTGCAAATGGCCATGAAAAAGGATGTTGTACCAGTGTTTAAAAGTAGTGTAATTTTGAAATATTTGTGTAATTAGTAAACTGGGCTGATTATGTGACTCTGTCCCAGGTGTATATATACCAGTTTGTTGGAAGGAGATCAGATCAGAACTAGCAGTGGGAGAAGTTGTATTGCCAATTAATTACCAGTGCTAGTTCCCTAAAGTGAGCTGGTTTGATTGTCTGATTGATAAAGAAGTTTGAATGTGTATAAAGATTCTTGCTAGTACACCTGTGATCGAGTTACCACTCAAGCTGCCAAATGACCTGTAAGTGAAATTAATTTTGAATTTGCACATTGAAAGAAAAGTGAAGAAATGCCTATGAAAATCTACTATATGAAGAGAACTGTTTTCTTGAACTTCAACCTGAAAATAAAATTACACAGCTTTGTTTTTAAGTGCAAATGGGTACCCTCCTTCTTTCACCTCCTACATTGGTACAGTGCATTGTTTGTAATGCCTGCATTTGCCCCAGTATGTAGGCTTATATTTATCAGCATTTAACTTGTACAATATAAAGTATATAAATATGATAAAGTCCACAATGGGACAAATGCAGGCATTACAAACAGTGCACCATTGGGATATCCAGTAGTACTGGACACGGAGTGTTCTTGCTATCCCGTTAACACTTTCTGGCCCTATTTTTAACATTACTAAATTCCTTCCCCTCCCAATCCACTTTCACCATCTCCCAACCCTGTCTGGCCCCATATTATTTAAAAATAACTACCCTCCCTTCCCATTCCATCCTCACCAGCATTTAAGCCCCTATCCAACCTTGCCCAGAGCAGAAACAATAAAAAAAAAACAAAAAAAAACAAAACACATAGTTGCTTTGGCTGTTCAAAGAGCAACTGTATGATTTTTTACATATTTTTTTTATTGGTAATAAATACCCTGCCCTCCCATTTCGCCCTCTGCCATTATCCAACCAATCAACCCTATGTAGCCCTGTTTTTGATAATAATAAATTCCTTCCAACCCCCCCCCCATTCCTCCATTGCTATTTGAATAGCCAAAGCTGTTTGTCCTTCTGTTCCAGGCCACCACACCCAAGACCCATCAATCAAAACAAATATAACGCTTTTCCACAGTGTCTGCAATATCCTGTGGTGAAGGAAAGAGACAAACAAAAAGAAAGAAAAACACTTCAGCTGTTCAAAGAGCAACTCTGTGAATTTTTTTTAATGTTTCTGCTCTGGGCAAGTTTGGATAGGGGGTTGGATACTGATAAGGGCAGAAGGGGAAAGAAAGTATTTATTTATATTTAAAAATTGTCCCAGACAGAGTTGGATGCTGGTGAGGATGGAAAGGGAGGAAATTTAAGGTTAAGGGGTTGGATATTAGCAGAAGGTGAAATGGGAGGCACTGCGCAACACTTAGGGGGGCCCCCTGAGGAAGAACCTTGTTTGATCTGAAGCACCAGGGACATTTTCTAGCCTGTGATACCCTTGGCTCTCTACATTTGGCAGCATTAAAATTGTTTCTGCATCCAGCATTTCACATGTCTATTTTGGATTTATATTTTTCCTAAGAGTTGTTGCACAGTGCTTATCCTGAGTGCTTACTGAATTTGTTTTTTGCACTGCTGCACCTCTACTGAGCTGAGTGCCAACTTGTCCCAACTTCCTAGTGAAATGGGAAGGTAGGGTATTTATTAAAAAATGAGGACAGATTGAGTTGGGGGTTGAATGCTTTTAAACCGTGGAGCTGGGAGTGTTGGGGGCATGAAATCAATTGGCTGCTCTTTCTTGTCAGTTCAAGCAGCAGGGTTCTGGTCTCCCGCAGTATGGGCATCCAGGACCCAGCAGCCAAAGCAATTTTCAGGCTTCCCGTAGTGCCATAATGTATGGGATATTCTGCGGTGCAGGAGAGATGCCAGCCAGAAGAAGAAACAACTTTGGCTTTTCAAAGTGTAACTGGATTCTCTTTGTTTTTTAATGTTTCTGCTCTGAGCAAGGTTGGATTGGGGGTTGGATGCTGAATGGGAAGAGAGGTTATTCGTTATCAATGACTATTGTATTCCAAATTATGAATGCAATTTCAATGCCTTCTGACTGCACCTTTATCGTTAATCCTGGAGGGAAGTGGTAGACATAATACAGGCCTGGTTACATGTAGGCTTGTATAATGGAATTCAAAGTTACTTTCTTTATGTAGCGTGTATGTAGTAGAAATAACAGCTGCCAACCAACCTAATCGCACTGAAAACTAACAGCACTACCTGCCTGAGATGGAAACATGGTGAATGCCTCTGGTTTGTCAAATTTCCCTGTAGTGTCTATCTGCTCTGCACTACTGAAGAACAGCTAGACACTGAAGGGAAATGCAACACACTGCAGTTATTCGATGTACAATACTGAGGCAACTCTTGTTGGATCTAAATATTTCAAATAATTATAAAATATAAGTCATAAAATATAAAAAGAAAAATCATTAAACATTCAATTCATAGTTCAATACATGTCTCTGTATACCTTTTTTTTTTTAAGTTAGTGTGTCTTTCCTATATATAATATATGTTTATAGATGGGTCACCATGTACTTAAGGTTACTACCCCTGCCTTTGCAGGCTTAACAAGGCTGAGGGTCCTGGGCTCTGTTTCTGGTGGATAAAGGGGTGTTCTTTCCCAAATAGAAATGAAGTAGTACAGTGCCTCCAGCCTGAGTAAAATATAGTGGGTCAGTTGTTTTTAGGGTACAACCCATGGAATGCTGTACCTACCCACCTCCCCTTCCAGTCACCCCACACATGGAATACCAACAGCAGATTCAATACTTTACTGTGCAAGCAAATAATGACTATCGCTAATACTATGCTGACAGACAGTGCTGAGCAACAACAATAAAAGATTTATTAAACAGGGTAAGGGGGACTGGGATGCAAGAATAAAGCAGTTGGCGATATTTGATAGAACTGGTGAAACCATAAACAATAACAAGAACAGTGCCAACCCCCAACAGCAACACATGAGTCCACCTCCCCACTGGTACCAATGTCCCCTAAAGTTAGTCTGGGTACCCAGGTAGAGTTTCAGGCCCATACGGTGCAGTTGGTTAGCTGGAGTTGGTGCACTTTTAAATTTAATTAACTGAAACTCTGAACAACTTGCTACAACTCCCCAGGGTAGGGCCTTTGGTTACTCATGGTTCTGTAGCACAGGGTTGGGGCAGCAGTAAAAGAGTCAGTTGGCTGAGCTGAGGCCTCAGGCAGGGCAACAGGTGAACAACTGAAATGGCTGTGATAGAATTCTTGCAACTTGTCACCTTCTGTGCAGCTTGTTACCCTCTGTGCAGGCAAGATACAGTAGATGCTAGAACAGGCCAGTACTGGGGACCAGGGCCACACTCTCACTCCTCACATCTAGGCATCTAATTCCAAGGGGTAACTGTTGGGTAACGCTTAGTGATGGCACTACCTTGCTGATTCCCCAGACTATCACTGCCAGCTAGGTTCCCTTCCTGGAGATCAGAATTCACACAGTCTTTTTCTCCCTTCAGCTAGCAGATGGTTGCGCCTCTGGTAACTGCTAGTTCACCCCCTAGGACTAGGGCTAACAAACAGTTCCTTAGGGGTTCTCTGAATGCAGTCCTAAACAACAAAGACAGCTCTCTTACTTCAGACTGGATCACCCGGGTAAGAGGAAGCTTCTGTAACAGTCCCTGATTGTGGGCCGAGGCAGCACTTGGGCCATTGGCTGGAATACAGTCCAACCCTTCTCTCTGGTCAAGGGCTTCTCTCAGATGCTGCAGAGTTTTAGAAGCAACATTTCTGTCTTCTGTTTAGGTTTTCCTGGTGGTAGAAAGCTTGTGGCAAGTCTCCTGCAATTTGGCTCTGGAAGTCTTAGGCCATCTTCCAAACTTTCTCCTACACAGTCCAAGTTCTCCTGTCTCACCGAGAGATTCAGCCAGACTGCCCTGAACTGAATCTGGACCACTGGGGTTGAAAGAATCAGCTGCCTTGTCCAATTTGTTCATCAGACATCAATCAGGCAAAATGAGTATGTGCGAGGTCCAGTGACACTCGACTGGTTACCTGCTATGGTGCCAAAAACACAGTTCCGTCCCCTTACCCAAGGGAGCAGAGGTGACAAATATGGGTGCAAATCAAACAGTTTATACACAGCCCCATCTTTAATTTTATTTTGCAGCCCAACAGTAGTATTTCAAGTCTATTTGCCCCCAGCATTTTGTATCTGACACTCTGCCATAGCATCCGGTGGCAGAGTGGGACTTGGAAGGTACTTACCCTGCCTGCCGCAAATGCCACAGCTCTGCCCCCTCCAGGGGTGACAGGCAGAGCATTCATATTCATAGCAGCCTTAGCTGCTCTTAAAGTGGTAGTGCTCCTATAGTGCTCAGAGCACTTCTAAAAGTCTTATTTCTTGTGCCCCCCAGCGTGTCTTCAAGCCCCCTGATGCCACTGGTGTCCCTGGAGCTGGAGCACACAAAGCAGAGCTGGACCTGAGCTGGCTTTACAATTGAGCACCATAGCACTTACAACAACCGAGCTGGCGGTCAGCAGCTCACACATTTGAGCAGGCTTCCTACACAAATGCTCACACACTTTTCAGTGCAGTGTTCGCTGAACCACCAAGTAGGCAGTTTTACTTTCCTCTTGTCCCCCAACAGGATTTAGGCACACGGGGGCTGGCAGGAGCAATGAGGGACCCAGGATCAGACTGGAGATCTGGCAGGAGGCAGAGCAGCATCCGAGGAGGTGATTTAAGGTAAGCCTCTCCGGGGGGGGGGGGGTTACATGTTTGCATGTAATATTCTGTGGCTAGCTACCACAGTGCTTGGTGGAAAAAAACTGCAGACTATTCCGATGAGAGCTCCATTCTCTTTTCTTATTCTTTCTGGTTTCAAGCTGTATCAGTCTACAGTGGAGCAAAATCACAGCTGTACTTATCTCTATAACACATATACCTTGCTTCCTCACTAACCTCATGTCTTATAGTGGGCTTTTTTATTTTAATTAAATTACGTGAAACAGAATGCAAATGTTTTTATTATGACGTATCACACTATCTTGTATGCAAGTAACTTATAACCCCCTCCTCACTCAACACCATAATCATCACTATCATGAAGACATCAGGATTACAATTACAACTATACACATAGGCCCAGATATTCAGACTGCACCTGGCAATGGTGCAAGCGTGGGCGCAGTGCAACTGGGATGTGCCAGGGCCAGGTGAAATTCAATGGCAATGCACCATGGTGCAACACCTTTGAACATGGCACGGTGCAGTGACAATGTGCATGGCACAGTGACATTGCTCTGGCACAAGCCACAGATAGGGAGCACAGGGATGTGCCAGTGCAAATGCAGTTGCGCTGGGCACAGCACCCGCGATATTCAGCAGAGGGCATGCAAATGGGGCCATAATATATGCAAGGCACAAATGGGTCCATTTGCATGTCATTATGTCCCCATTTGCATGCGTTGGGCAGGGCAGCACAGTGGAAAGTGCCTGGCATCCTGCACAGAATGACATGTAGACTGCGGGGTCCCAGGGCATCCCCCGCCTCATAGCCACTATCACAGGTAATAGTAGTTAAAACAAAATCTCTGGTAGTCTAGTGGTACCCCCCTCCCTTCTGTAGCCATGATCGCTGGTAATAGTAGTTGAAACATAATCTCTGGTAGTCTAGTGGTACCCCACTCCCTCCCCATAGCCATGATCACCAGTAAAATGCACTAAATACAATCCCTGGTAGTCCAGTTGTCCCCCCCGCCCCTAGCCCCGATTGCCAGTAAAACGACATATTGCACCCTGGTAGTCTAGTGGCCCCATCACCCCACCCGTGGCCCGATCATGGGTAACCCCACAGAACATACTCCCTGGTGGTCCAGTGGCACCCCACCTCCCACCCACACAGGACCCCTTGCCCACCCAGTCCCCGTCATCGGTGGGCAGCTGCAACCGCTCACATACCACATGGCTGCCCGCTGAATGACAGTTAACAGTATGGACTTACAGGGCATACTGTACTAGATCAAAATGTATGTGAATGAAGTCATTCACATATCTGTGGCTGTCCAGTACCGATGCCCGCGAGGTTCATTGGTCCACAGTGTGGACCAATGGACTACAGCCCATACTGTTAACTGTCATCTCGTGGGCAGCCAAGTGGTATGTGGGCAGGTTGCAGCCACCTGTCAATGACGGGGAGCTGGGTGGGCAAGGGTCCTGTGTGGGTGGGAGGGAGGGGGTGCCACTGGACCACCAGGAAGTAAGTTCTCTGGGGTTACCCACGATCAGGGTTAAAGGCGGTGACAGGGCCACTAGACTACCAGGGAGTGCAATGTGTCATATACTGGTGATCGGCTAGGGCAGGGGGGACCACCGACTCAGCAGGGATTGTACTTAGTACATTTTACTGGCGATCACGGCTATGGGGATGGGGGGTTAGCACTAGACTACTAGGGATTATGTTTCAACTACTGTTATCAGTGATTGCGGCTATGGGAGGAAGGGGCACCAACAGACTACCAGGGATAGTATTAATGTCATTTCACCAGTGATCACGGCTATGGGGAGGGAGGAGGGGACCCACTAGACTACCAGGGACCATATTGGTGCTTGTGGACGGTGTGCTGGGTGGGCAGGTGGCCACCCATGGCTGGCGGCCGCAGTGTTGCACCCTGCAATACAGCAGCCTGCCTGTGGGTGGCCAGCAGTTCCTGGTTTTTCCAGGCACAACTCTGCATCCAGGTTTGTGGCTCAGCTGGGGGCTGTGGCAGCATATGCGCTGCACATCCCGGGCTGAATATTGGGATGTGCTGAATATACATGGGCACGCCCTCTTCAGATGTGCCACATACAATTGCAGTGCGCCCTGGCGTATCGGAATTTGCACCGCTCAAATGCCCCTTTTGAATATCTTGCCGGGGCGCATTGCGGGGTTGCGCCAAGTGCATCCCTTTGAATATCTGGGCAATACAGTATATCTCCAAAATGTTATTTAAGTGATAACATTCAGTTAGTTGGATTATACAAAGCAATAACCAGCTTCTGCAGATGATCAAACGCCGAGATGAAGCCAAGGCATTTAATCAGCTACAGAAACCGGTTATTGCGAGTATACTCCAACTAACTGAATGTTATTACTATTATATGAGTAGAAGTTGCTTGTAACTGTAGATTTTTATTATTATTAAAGGTACATGTATAGATTAGTAGACACAATAAGGGTCTTCTGAGACTGTAGGCAACAGTGAAGTAGTGAAAGATACGAGCGGTATGGAGCAGCTGAAACAAAAAATACTTTTACTGTCCATGCGGCTATCGCAGTTTGAGTTGGGATTTTTCAGACCTTCTGCACAAAACAGCCTGATTTGGCTGTGTAGTAATCCTACTTTGATGTAAGATTTAGGCCTTTGAACAGAAACTTGGAAAATGTGTTGAGCATTACAGTGGCTTGTTTAACAGTGTGAAGAGGTGCTGTGCTCGCAGTGTGAACTTGTTGGGTAGGCTGTGCTCGCACGGCTCAGAAAATTTGCACTACTCGTGTTTTTTAACACAAACTGACAAAGTGCTACAAGACTGATCTATTTAACAATTTGTATCGTGTTCACTGTGTGGAGGTCTCTTATTCATGTCTGTTCTTGTGACGGAACGAGGTTTGGTCAGAAAATGTAGTGGGAAAATTTGAACGTAAGTAATGATAAATACCTTTGCTGCCCATTTCATTTATTTTTTGGTAGTCTATCTTTTCTTGACAGGATCATGGCCTTTTCTTCTTCTGTCAGAGTGTGGAACCGTGTTCTGGTCAGTTTGGGAGCTGCTGAGGTGGACGGCTGTTCTGACACCAGATGCTCAAGGTGTGAATAAATGACTGTGGGCATGGTTTCTGTATCATTAAACAACTGTGGGTGGTGTTTCTATGAATAAACAACTCTTGAGGTATTTTATTGAAGTTTGTATTACTATAACTGACAGTGGTTCTGCTTTCTGATTGACTCATAGTGAATACCTCTTGTATAATATACAATATTTTGGTTGGTGGCACTGGCATGGAGGTGGGGGGTTTATTACTCTTTTCTTTACATTCATGTCAGTTTTAATGGATGTGGGTGGGTTTATTACTCTTTTTCTTTACATTCATATCAGTTTTAACGGTGTAATTTTTTAATATTTATTACTATCTTTTATCTGATGTCTGGTAATTAATGTTGTATCCTGTAGTAACCATGTATGTTGTGTGTCTCTTTATCATGTTTAAAATGCAACACGGAGAAATTTCGGGAACTGTATCACATCTGAAACTAGTAACCCCTACAATAACATATAATTGGCAGCACATCCCATACAAATAATAGTATATTACAGTATTAATAGTTGATCACTTAATGCCATCTTGATGTTTGTGATTTTAGAGCATACTATATTATCTGGATACATTGTCACTCATGGATGTTTGCAATCCTGTTGCTTAATAATTCACATGCTACTGATTGTTTTGTTTTTTTATTCCATCATCCCATTTCCTTACCTTTAACCCCTTCACAACTATTTAAATATTTAGTTTGTAATTCATTGATATTCATTACTGAGTATAGATATTATAGTCTTATAACTATATAAATAACTTACTATGTTTACACAGGCATAATTCTTGAAATCTATGCATTTTATACTGCTGATTCAGCAATGTGTTGGTTGGATTTGAACCTGGTTCTTCTTTTCAATTACACAAATCTGCAACAATACTATTCATAAATCACATTAAGTCATATCAGTTGTTATCATCTTTACCTAATTTTACAAATAAATAAAACATCCTCCATAACCCCCACACTCTCTCTCTCTCCCCATCGTCTTCATTTCATATGATTAGAGACACAAGGAAGTGTTTGAATGACAATGAAAATAGGACATGACATTAACAGGATACATCATTTTATATTCCTTGCTTGAATCCCTTGTCAACTGGGCCTGTATTTTTGCTTATTAAAGTGTTTGTTGAACATGAGAGGTTGTGGGAAAAATATCTCATTAGGTTAGATAAACTAAGTTGCAGCAAGTGTATCAAGTGACATTACATAATGCAATATATGATCACTATATTGTAATTTCAGATTTGTCTCATCACAATGAAGAGCCAGATGCAGCTGTTGCCAGACTATGATTCCATACTCAGAGGCATAAAATCTACATATAGAGTGATGCATGTGTATTCCTAATATATGGGACACTGAAATATATATCAAGTATAGCACCTATGGTTCCATTCCACAACTCCTACACAATTATGGCAGGGCAGAACTGTCCTGTAGTGGCACCCGCAGTGGTGGACAAGTTGGATGTGGGGAACCTCTGCAGTGGAGACCCCAGGGGGTGGCACAGGACCCCAGATAAGAAGAAAGCAACTCCTAGTGGGAGACTATTATTGAAGGGGGGTAGACCTGGGGTGGGGAAGGTGTGAGAGAGGGAGGTCAAGTGCCTATAAAGCACCACAGCTTGGAGGGATGAGAAGCAAATCCAAAGGATCGCTGGCGTAGCAGGATAAGAGGGTGAGCTACACATCATTGTCTACCTAGGGATGAATGACCTGGCTGGGGATGAGGTTACGGCAGTGCAGAGGGAGTTCACAGAGTTGGGGAGGGGTCTTAGACAGGTGGCATGTATGGTAACCTTCGCGGAAATGTTACCTGTCTATGGAATGGGAGAGGCCAGGGTACTCCACACCAAGGGATTAAATGAATGACTGAAATGGTTGAAGAACTGGTGCAGAGCTGAGGGCTTTGGCTTTATTGGGGACTGGGGGGCCCACCTGGAGGGATGGAGGCTTGTACAGGAGGGATGGTCTGCATCCATCAGGAAGGGGGGATCCAGGATCCTTAGCGAGATATTTAAATGTTTCATTGGCAAGCATGTAAATTAGCCAAGTGGGATGGCAGAAGTAAATAGGGAAAAATCAATCCAACTGCCCACCCACCCCACAGATTAAGGTAGTCAAAAGAGAGGATACTAGGGCTGAGGAATCAACAAAAGAGATTTAAATTGGTAAAGTCAGGGGAGGTAAAGGGGAAGGCAAAGAGATAGAAGGGAGTCAAACAGGGGTGAAGGCAGCAAAACATGGAAGGTCATGTGAACAAATTCCCATAGCCTTGTTAAAAAAATCCCAGACCTAGTGGCCTTGATGGTGGAGGAAGACCTGGACATTGTCACAGTCATTGAGACATGATATACAGGACACCATGACTGGGATGTTACCATACTAGGGTACATAGTCTACAGTAAGGATAGGGAAGGCAAAAAGGGAGGAGGGGTAGCTATCTACATCTGGGAGGGGATCAAATCAACTGAGATAAAAGGAAGACAGGAAGGGGAGGGGAGGAGGCACTGTGTGTCACCTTGGAGACAGGGAATGGCACCACCATCTGCACTGGTATTATCTACAGACCTCCAGTTCAGGGGGAGGAAATAGATATGGTGTTAGTAGAAACCATCCACAAAATGGTAGAGAAAGGGGAAGTGTTGCTGGTAGGGGATCTAAATATGCCAGATGTTTACTGGAACACCTATAATGCAATGAGAACCAGGAGCATAGACATCCTGGATGACCTGCAGGGGGCATGCCTCAGACAGCTAGTGGTGGAGCCTACCCGAGAGGGAGCAATACTGGATCTGATTTTCACCAGTGGTGACAGAATAACAGAGATATCGGTGGGCGGCCATCTAGGGTCCAGCAATCACCATACAGTGTGGGTCAAGGTAAAGACAATAGAAGAGTCAAGCCATAAGAAAGCACAGGTCCTGGATTTCAAGATGGCTGACTTTGCAAAAATGGAAGAATGTCTCAAAAAATAAAAAAGCTGACAAAGGAGGAGGAAGGGTAGAGGAACAGTGGGAGAAACTTAAAGGAGCCTTAGCAGAGGCAACAATCCTTTGTGTGAAGCAAGCAAACAAAGCTAAAAGAAAGAAAACACCTATATGGTTTTCAAAAGAAGTGGCAGGGAAGGTTAGAGAGAAAAAAAACTGCCATTCAGGAAGTACAAAGAAATGCAGAGGGAGGCAAACAGGGAGCTGTATCGAGCAAAACAGAGGGAGGCAAGGAAAGCGGTCAGGAGCGCAAAGTTGCAAACAGAGGAAAGAATAGCCCAGACAGTAAAAGAAGGAGACAAAAACTTCTCCAAGTATATTAAAAGACCAAGGGAGGGATTGTGAGGCTACATAAAGGAGGCGGGGAAGTGTGCGGAGGGGGACCTAGGAAAAGCAGAAATCATGAATGAATACTTCTGCTCAGGATTCACAAAAGAAGGGGATGGATCACAATTAGGCAGCAGAAACACACTTGGAAGAGAGGTTGACACCAGTCCATTCACAGAGGAGACAATCCTAAAGGAAATCTCGAAACTGAATATGGACAAGGCAAAGAGGCTGAATGGGATACATCCCAGAATAATAAAGAACTTAGATAGGTGCTAGTGGTACCACTGATAGCCCTAGTCAACAAATCACTGGAGGAGGGAGTGGTACCAGAGGACTGGAGAAGGGCTAATGTGGTACCACTCTACAAAAGTGGGAGCAAGGTGGAGGCTGGAAATTACAGGCCAGTCAGTTTGACCTTAGTGGTGGGGAAAATAATGTAATCAATGCTAAAGGAAAGGATTATGGTATTTCTTGACGCCAGCGGGACACAAAACCCAAGGCAACATGGGTTCACAGCTGGAAGGTCTTGTTAAGCAAATCTAACAGATTTCTTTGACTGGGTGACAAGGGTAGTTGATAAAGGAGGAGTGGTAGACATGGCCGACTTAGATTTTAGCAAGGCATTTAACATCATCCCACACAGGAGGCTAGTAAACAAGTTGGGCAGTCTGGGAGTAGGTCCCAAGGTGGTAAACTGGGTCAGAAATTGGCTGAGCAATAGGACACAGAGGGTGGTGGTAAACGGAGTTCAATCCCAGGAGAGGGGGTAACCAGCAGGGTGCCACAGGGTTCAGTGCTGGGGCCTCTCCTCTTTAATGTCTTCATGAGTGACATTGTGGGGGGGGCTGGAGAGGAAGGTATGCTTCTTTGAGAACGACAATATGATCAGCAATAGGGATGACACTTGTGGTGGGGGGAGAATGAGAAGACACCTAGGCAAGCTGGAGTAGTGGTCAAGAGTGTGACAGCTTAAATTCAACACAAAGAAGTGCAAAATCATGCACTTGGGGCACAAAAATCCAGGAGAGGAATACATGATGGGAGGGAGGTACTAATGACAACCGAACTGGAAAGGGATTGGGGTAATCATAATTGATAACCTAAAGGTAGCCAAGTAATGTGAGAAGGCTGTGAGGAGAGCCAGAGGGATGCTGGGGTGCACAGGGAGAGGCATCACCAATAGAAAACAGGAGGTGGTAATACCACTGAACAGACAATTGGTGAGATCTCATCTGGAGTACTGTGTTCAGTTCTAGAGACCACATCTCTGAAAGGACATAGAGTGGAGGCAGTTCAGAGAATGGCAACAAAAATGGTGCAAAGACTGCACCAGAAACCATATGAGGAGAGACTGAAAGACCTCAATATGTATACCATGGAGGAAAGGAGGGATATAATAGACATTCAAATACGTAAAGGGGATAAACAAAGTTTAAGAGGGCAGCATCTGTCAGAAAAAGAAATGTCACAATATGAGGCTGGGGAGGGCAGAGACTGAGGTGCAATGTGAGGGAGTATTTTTTGCACAGAAAAGGTGGTAGATGCATGGAACAGCCTCCCTGTGGATGTTGTAGAGGCAAAAACAATAGGTGAATTCAAGAATGCGTGGGATAGACAGAAGGCAACCCTAGTGGTAGGAAAGAGAAGGTAAGTTGCAGATCAGTTAGATCTGGAGTTTATGCATTAGGTAGGGACATGGGCAGACTGGGTGGGCCAAGCGGTCCTTATCTGCTGTTAAATTTTATGTTTCTCTGTTTCTGTGCAAGTGTTTTATTTAGTCTTTTGTTTCATTGATGAAGTTTCAAAATTACTCATAAAAATAACTACTGGAAGGATACTGGGAGAAACTAAAAAGAGAACAGTGAAGTGTCAAAAAACGGAAGAGCTGCAGAGCAGACTACTGCAGACAAAAAGAAAACAGAGTAGTGCAAGAGATGGAGAGAGATAGCAGGGGTTGGGGATGAAGATCAAGAAATCAGACAGATGGAATCAAGGATATATACAACACAACTAAACATTTTAGAGTACTGTATATTAATAAGGTTGAGGAAAAAATGGGAACTGCTCAATGCTTTAATTTATGTGATTTTGCTGTCTACTTCTCAAAAATATCACACTTTTCAGACTTGAACATGTGAATGTTGACATCTCTCCTTTCTCCTTGTATATCTAGCTGTCTCAGGGAGTTTTCTGTATCATAAACCCTGATGTTTAAATTGGACATTTTGTTCTGTTCCCTCCCTCTGCAGGTAGAACCGCAGCCTACAGGCCACACTGTTCAAAGGAAGGTAGGTGACGGGAGGCAGCAAACACACTGTCAGGTGTTGGTAAGGGTTTGCAGATGATCTCAATCTAGGGTCAACATGGAAATATCTAACAGAGTAGAGAAGTGCTACAGTGGGCAACTGGTTCATGTCCAGGAGCAGCCCACAAGGGTAACATGGGGAGGGAAGTGCAGTTGGTCCCCATCTAGGGTCAGTGTAAATTTGTAATGAGATTCAAGGAAGCATAAGGAAGAAAGCATAGTTAAGTACAGTAGTAGAGAAGGGATAAAAGGTAATATGTATAGAGGGGACATACAGTGGGTCAGGGTGAAATGGGTAGAGTGCAGGGGCTGGGGAGGCAGTGTTTCTGGGAACTCTCTAGGAGGTGGGGAATGCCTGGTTTGTCATCAGATTAGGCAGCTAAGGGTGAAGATTTGGCAGCTGAGGCATGAGATAGGTACACTGGTTACGGTGGGGAATCATAGGGTAACAATGGGGGGGGACAGAGGGGGCACAAGGCTTGGAGGCAGGTAAGAGGGACTGGGCAACAGTGGTGCCAAGGCAGGGAGGGGGGCATAGCAGGAAGTAGGAGGGAACAGAAGACTAGGCAGGTTCCCTGTGTCCCCCTCCCCCAACAGGAAAGGAGGCCCAGGGAGGGGGAATGGCTAACAGTAAGAGGGAAATGTAAGACATGAAGGGGAGGGGTTCTGGATTGACAGGATGGAACAGATTTCTTGCACTGGATGGGGGTGAGGCAGGGGAACATGGTGATAAAGAAAAGGACAGCAAGAGGGGGAAGGCTTGGAGGAGGTGGGGGGATGTCAGGGTATGTAGGACGAAAGGGTGTGAGGATGCGGGTTTAGGCAATTGAGAAGGGTAGGTGGCACAGGGAAGGGGCAGTGGCATGGGAGAATAAGGGGATGGCAGGAAGAGGGGCAGAAAGGAAGGGTATGGGGTAGGCTGGGGGGACAGAAGGGAGGGATGGGGTGTGCCATTGTCAGGAAAGGTTCAGGAGGAAGGGCAGGGGATAGCAGGTGTAGAGGGTCAGAAGCGAGTACAAGAGGGACAAGTGGGAATGGGCAACAATACGGACAGAAGGGAGGTTGGGTCCAGGATGAGGGGTGCACTGTACTGATCTTGGGGGATTCGACTGTGAAAAGGCTGAGATGGAGGGGAAGGGCCAAACCATAAGACGGCAGAATACATGCCAGGCATAAGGGAACAGAAAGGAAGGTGGAACCTTTTGTAGCACAGTGCATGGGACAGGGAAGAGGGAAACCTCACCTGGGTATGAATGACCTTGCAGGATGTGAGGTGGGGTTGGTTCAAGGAGGTGGAGGGAATCTGCAGGGTGGAAAGCAAGTTGGGTAGCCTTCTCTGAGGTGCTTCCAGTCCTGAGGGCTAGTAGGGCAAGGAATTGCTGACTTTAGCAAATGGCTTAGAGGGTGGTATAAGGTGGAAAGGAATGGGTGCACTGGTGGTTGGGAGGGCACATAGGATAACATGGACCTGTATGTACCAGACAGGTTACACCCAAGAAGAAAGAGCACAAGGGTCCTGAAGGGAAAGCTGGAGGACTTCATGATTAAAAATCTAAATTGAAACTGATGGGGAGGGGGGGCAGCAAGGTGCATAGCACCTTTAGTCACCTGGTGGAAGAGGCCGATAGGCTTCCCTTCCATGCAGGACAGGAGGAAGAGGGTAAAGATGACAGGGCTGGGGAAAGAAGGGAGGGACTAAGGGAAGAGTGGGGTGGAAGGTGGCAGTTCAAGAGTAAAGGGGGGTTCTGGAGTGGCAGTGGAGAGTGGCGTCTGTATACGCCAAAAGTCTGATAAACAAAAGGTCAGAATTACAGTCATTGTTGGCTGAGAGGGAGCTGGACATAGCAGCCATCACAGAGACTTGGGCCACACAAAACCATGACTGGGATCTAGCAATTACTGTGTATACAATGTACAGAAAGGATAGGGAGACATTGGGGAAGGGGGAATGGCATTGTATATGAAGGAGGGGATAATTTGCACCAGAGAGGAGGATGTGGAGGGCAAGTCTGAAGCATTGTAGGAGCAGATCCAACCCATTAAAGTAAGAAAACTAAGGATGGGGGTGGTCTACAGACTGCCTTCCCAGGATGAGGAATAGGACAGGGTATTGGAGGTCCCAGCTCATAGATATGTCCAGCAGGGGGAAGTAGTAATAATGGGGAATTTTAATCTACCCAGGGTGGACTGGAAAATCCCTGCTACCTCCAGCACTAAGGCAGAAGTACTGCTGGATGCTTTCCAGAATGTTTTCCTGACTCAAGGTGTTATGGAACCCACTATGGAGAGGGAAGTCCAGGATCTGGTCCAGTACAAATATGCACATGTTCAAGGATGTGAAGTTGGATGTGCTACATGTAGGAAGTGACCACCACGTGGTGTGGGTTCACCTGGACATGGGTAGAGGGATGATCAGGACCGAGATGAGGGTGTTGGACTTTCAGAGAGCTGACTTTGGTAGGGTGAGAAAGGTTCTGCAAGGACACCTTGCTGGGATGAGAGTGGGGATGGACGTGGAACAGAAAAGGGCCATAATAAAGAAGGGATCGATGGAAGCCACTTGTACACATGCCAAAGTCAAAAGTAAGAAAGCTAAGGTCACAGAACCCAGCTGGTTTGAAAGGAGGTGACAAACGCAGTGTGGAACAAGAGGGTAGTCTTTAGAAAGTACAAGCATATTGAGAAGTAGAAGGATAGGGTGGACTATGCCATTAAGTCTAGACAGGCTAGTAGGGTGATAAGGGAGGCAAAGGCCATTAGAAAGGCACAGCTAGCCCAGAGGGTAAAAGCAGGTTACAAAGCCTTTTTCAGGTATATAAGGGAGAAAAGAAAACAAAGGATGAGATTGTAAGGCTAAAAAGGAAGGGGAGTTGGGCATAGGATACTGAAGAAAAGGCAGAGGTACTTAATGGGTACTTTTGTTCAGTTTTCACTTAGGAGAAGGATGGACCAGTACTATAAGGGACTGGGGGGGGGGACTGAAGGGGGGAAGAGTCAAAGACAGTGCAATTCAAGCCAACAGGGTCCTCAAGGGCCTAAGGGCACTAAAGACAGACAAATCACCAGGGCCAGATGGCATGCACCTGAGGGTCCTCACAGAACTGGCAGAGGTTCTGGTGGGTGCCCTGGCAGACCTGTTTAACATTTCTCTGGAGTCTGGAAACATGCCCTGGGACTGTAGAATGGTTCACGAGTCTGGCAATATTGGCGAAGGCAGTGGTCGGGTTCCAGCTGTCCTTCCTGAATGTTTTTTTCTTTTTTTATATTCTTATTAATGATCAGCTTTTTGGCCAACTTTTATAAAAAATTTCACAAGGAAATTATTCCCTTACTATTGCCTCTATTTCATTACATTTTGTCTGGTGCAGCTGTAGACCCCTCTGTATTTGAAGCACTAATAGTTCTACTGCCCAAGGCAGATTGGAATCCAGAATCTGTTTCCAGTTACCGCCCCATTTCTTTATTGAATCAAGATATTAAAATTCTAACCAAGTTGCTTACGGAGCGTATTAACACTATATTGCCTGAGTTTATTGGCCCAGAACAGGTAGGCTTCATGAGGGGACGCTCTTCAGTTGATCACCTCCGAGTACTGTCGCATGTTCTCTCGGCATCCAGAGATGCTCCTTTCCCAGCAGTTTTGATCTCTCTGGATGCAGAGAAGGCCTTCGACAGAGTGGATTGGAACTTTTTGTTTCGTGTTCTTCATGCCTATAAAGTTCCCTCGGCAATTCCAATCTTGGATACAAACGTTATACCAATTCCCAATAGCCCAGGTTATGGCTAATGGGGCAGTATCTGATCCCTTCCCCTTACAGTCATGTACCAGACAAGGCTGTCCCCATCCCCGTTGCTATTAACCTGTATCTAGAACTTCTTATCCGGTTACTGACATCATGTGACAGAATTCAAGGTATTTTTATCTTAAACCATGAAATTAAGGTCTCTGCTTATGCGGATGATCTTCTTTTACAAATATCACACCAGATGGCGTCAATTCCCCATATGCTTTCCCTCATTAAGTACAGCCAAATGTCCAATTATAAGTTAAATCTGGATAAAATGGTTGTACTCCTTCTTAATTATAAGACTCTTAAAAGCTCTATTACCGCATTGGGTCTTTCCTGGAAACAGGATTCATTCCAGTATCTTGGTATAGAGATATCACGGAGCCCAATACTTACCCAGAAACTAAATTTGGATTCGGCAGTGAAAACTATCAGCGGAGACCTTGAGAGGTGGTCCAAACTCCCGCTTTCTCTGTGGGGCAGAATTAACATCGTTAAAATGAATGTTTTCCCTCGGCTTTTCTATCCCCTTCACTTACTTGATATATGGCTACCTTTAACTTGGTTCCAGAATATTCACAGTGTCATTACCAAATTCATCTGGTCCAACAAGCAACCCAGATTAGCTTATTACAAACTCGCTGCCCCCCGAGGTTAAAGAGGGGTTACGTTTACCATATTTAGCTGTCTATTACTGGGCCAGCCAAGCCTCTAAATATCTTAAATAGACACTTCCCCCTGAGGAGATATCTGCTCAACGTTTATTACCCCACTGGCTTAGAACTGAGCTGGTTCTTTTCTTGGTCTGTGGTGTGTCACCAATAAATCTTTTACATATTAATCCCAAGGTTATCCCTCCCAAATTAAAATCTACCCCTATAGCCATCTCAGTTAGGGTTCATATGCAGTTGTGCTCCTTTCTAAAGTATAACCATACTCAAGACTTAGCACAATCCATATGGGGCAACCCCAAGCTTAAGATTGATAACAAAATGCTTCATCCCTCTTGGTTACCACACCAGGGGGATGGCATCATTTCTCAGCTTATATCTGATGAAAGCTCTTGGCTCTCCACTACTGACATTACCAGTAAATTTGATATTCCACCTTTTCATAGCTTCAAACTCTTTCAACTAAGACATCTAATTCTGAAGGTGCTTGGTTTAACTCCCCCTCAACGGGCTAACATTTCCTTTATTCTAGAGCCGCAGCCCTTAGTATGCGCCCCACATGTTGTATCCAAGATCTATGGGATTTTGTACAACTGGGCCTACCCGGACTATTTTGCTTCATTAGCATACTGGTCTGCAACATTTCCCACTCGTGATTTAGATTGGCCAGCTATATGGCGCAGTTGCCACAGGTATATTACCCAGGATAGGCTATGTATCACTCAGTTTCATATGTTACATAACTTATATTATTTTCCACAAAGGTTATATAAATTTGGTCTTCCTCCATCCCCTATTTGTGTCTGGTGTCAACAACAAGAAGGCTCCCTGTTCCATATTTTTTGGTCTTGTCCCAAGACTTCAATGCTCTGGTTTACCATCCAACAAAAAATGGATCCCCTGCTGGGGTTGAATGACTTGTTTACCCCAGAGATATGTGTACTAGGTGACTTCTCGGAGGTACTGGTACTCAATCGCAGATACCACATGGCCCTTATTTCCATGTCTGTGAAGAAGGTGATATTGCATCACTGGAAGGATGACTTGGACATCTTTTATTCTGAGTGGCTTCAGAAACTCCTTGTGAATCTTAGAACTGAGAAGGCCATAGCCAGCCTTAATAATAGGTTAAAGAAGTACAGACACATCTGGGACCCCCTTCACACTCTTTATTCTGTTTAATTCCCCTATACCAGCATATGTTTAACCCTGTGTCTCATCTGGTACTTATTGTGTTGTGTCAGGTGGTGGGTGGGTTAGGGAAGGGTTGGGGTAGGGTGAGTGGGAAGGGGAACAGTTCCGATACATTGTTCTGAATTAATGTTTGTTTTCTTCTGCTTTTTTCATTTGTCAGTTCTGTTCTCTGCATAGTTAAAAAACTAATAAAGTTTGAATTAAAAAAAAAAAAAAAAGAATGGTACATGTGGTGCCTGCCAATAAAAGTAGTCTGAGGGAAGAACCAGGGAACTATAGACCTGTCAACCTGACCTCAATAGTGAGTAAGCTAATGGAAACCATCCTGAAAGAGACACAGATTTACTTTCTAGAGGAAAATGGGCCCTAGGACAAGAAGCAGCATGGATTTGTGTCTGGAAGGTCCCACCAAACTGACTTCATTGACTGGGTCACTAAGACAGTGGACAAGGGCCGGGTGTTTTTTGTCCTGTAACTGGACTTCAGCAAGACCTTTGACTCAGTGCGTCATAGGAGACTGGTCAGGAAGTTGTAGGACCTGGGGGCTAACCTTGTGGGATGGATCAGAAGCTGATTGCAGAACAGAAGTGAAAGGGTGGTAGCAGAGAATTCTCAGAAGTGAGGGCTGTGACCAGTGGGGTCCCACAGGGCTTGGTGCTTGACGTTTAGTTTAACATCTTCATAAGTGACATCACAGATGGGATCAAGGGTCAGATCTGCTGTTCACAGAGGACACAAAGCTCTGCGGAAGTGTTGACATGGAAGATGGAAGACAGGAACTCGGGAAGGACCTTGCTAGGCTAGAAAAGTGGTCTGGCATTTGGCAGCTGGAGTTCAACGCTAAAAAGTGCTAAGCTATGCACTTGGGGGCTAAGGACCTGGGGCCCAAATACTGGTTAGGCAGAGTGCAGGTAACCAGGTTACAGGAAGAAAATGACCTCATAGTAATAATCACAAATGAGCTGAAACATTCTGCACTCTGCAAGAGAGCAACAGCCAAAGCAAATCAGATGCTGGTCTGCATAGCCAGGGGAACTACCACCAGGAAGGTGGAGGTCATTCTGCAAGCTGTACAGCTCATTGGTAAGACCCCAACTAGGAGTACAAGGTGCAGTTTTGGTGCCCTATCTTAAGAAGGATATCAACTTGCTGGAGACAGTCCAGAGAATGTAAACCAAGATGATCCAGGGCCAGAAGGGCAAAACATATGAAGAGAGGCTCAGGCAGCTGAACATGTATTCTCTTGAGGAAAGATGGGAGAGGGGAAGACATGACTGAGACCTTCAATTACCTTAACAGGGTGAGCACTAAGGACCTCTTCAGCTTTAGTGGGAACAAAACTACTAGGGGTCACAGCCTGAAGCTAGTGTGGGGAAGGTTTAGGAGGGAGATGAGGAAGAACTTTGTCATCAAGAGTGTGGTGGCCACATGGAACAAGCTGCCAGAGGAGGTGGTGTCCCTAAAAATGGTGGACAAGTGACAGTGTAAAAGGAAAAATTGTGGGTAGAAGGAAATGAGTGGGGGTACAGGGGAAAGTGAAGGGAGTTCAAAATGGAAATGGGGGGCAGTTTCCCTCATAAATATATAGCTGCTGGATTAGATAGACCACGGGTCCTTTATCTGCTGGCATGTTTGTATAATATGTTTAATCCCAGAGACTTCATTCAGGATTCATTGAAGCACTAGGTGCATTGTCTGGTTGGTCATCTGTTTCTGTGGTATTTTTGAGGTGAATGTGGGAGTGTCTGTGGTGGCCATGACTTAGCAGAAGTTAATCTGACTGAAGAAAAAAAAAAAAAGGTTGAATTTCACCAAGTAAGTTTTTTGTTTCAGCAGAATGAACTGAAATGAGCTATGTAATAGAAGATGACAATTGAGCGCTTTTAAAAAGTTTTGTATTAACAATAAAGGCCCAAGGTGAAGAGCTCTCTCCAAGTGCCCACCCTGGTTACAGCCAAACCGTAAGTCCCTATGTCTGCTACATACGAGTCTATCCTTTGGAGCATCTTCATCATGTTGGATGGTCCTCCTCTCCTGCGGAACACACTGCATAGTCCAATGTTCTCGAGGGTGAGTTACTGGTGCTTCAATTTCTCTGGCTTCCTCTTAGCATTTCTGGTTTGGAACCACCATTTCTTCCTGGTTTCCATGTGGAGCTCATTGCATTCTGCTGTCCTGTGTAATTTTGTAAAGGTAGTTGCTTATGCCCGATGGATTAATGTAGATCTTAACCACCAATGGGACTGGAGCTCAGGATCAGGCTTTCACCATGCCATGTGATGTCAGTGAATTTATTTATTCATTTATTTGTTTTTGTTAACTGGGTAAGGCACACTAGACAGCCAAGTGCCTATTTTCAGGTGCAACCCGGGAGGGTTACATAGGTAGAAGCATACAGGAGTCAGTTACATACAGTTGAGCAAAAAAACAGGTTTAACAGGAATTGGATAGGCGGCTGACAGTATAAGACAAATCTGGCAAACAAGAAAATAACAGACATAACCTGGAATGAAAGAGGAAGCAAAGCATCATTATAATTTATTAGGACATGGATATACATGATTGTGGAACATACAAGACGATTGTGGTACATATATAGTGGGCTTGGGAGTGAGCAGCAAGATCCATAACAGGAACGAATTGGTGCAAACAGAAGTAAGTGCCGGGGAGGAACAGGGAGATGGGGGGGACTGGATAGAGCGGGTGAAGCCATTTTGGGAGGGAGGGGTAGGGAGGGAGGATGGTGAGCGGATGTCCAGTATGGATTTCACTACTAGTTCTGGAGGGTAAGTGCAGTGGGCGCTGAGGGCCCTCAGTACATATGTAGATAAGGAGGACTACGAGGTACAGGGACATGTGGAGGAAGATTTCAGGAAGTTTCAGAGCAAGGTTTTGAAGCGGTGGTGGGAGGAGGTGGACCGGGTAAGGGCTGGGAGCGAGTTCCAGATTTTTGGGGCGTAGGAGAAGAAGGCCCGATCACCCGTGAGGGAACGAGTTCTAGGGACAAGCCGATCTAGTGCCACCCTTAATCTTAGCTGATAGGATGGGGGGCCAGGGTTGAGGGGAGGGGCGAGGGCGGAGGGGGTGGCCGATCTGATGATGTTGTCAATGAAATTTCCAAGCATGAAGGTGCGGTGCTTTTCTGGAGGGAGCCACTCCAGATGAGTGTAGAGATCACAGCAGTGAGTGAGGGGAGGAGCGGAAAGGGTGAAGCGGCAGATGTTATTGTAGGCTGATTCCCATTCCTGGAGGCTGGATGCGGGTACAGGGGCAAAGGTAACCAGCCCATAGCAGAGTGTTGGGAGGAGGACCCCTCTGGCTAGGGCCATACAAGCTGCTGGGGTTAGGCAGTTTTTAGCTTTGTAAGCGAGGCTGAGCTTACAATTTGTAGCCTTGCAGACATTCCAAATTTGCAGGGTAAGATCGAGCTGCAGGTCCAGGGTGACACCCAGGTACCTGACTGCAGTCACTGTCTGCAGGGGGGGGAGCCATCAGCTCCAAGTATTTGAAGAGGGGTGAGGCAGGATTTTATCTTGTTCCGTGAACCAAAAAGCATTGCTTGGGTTTTCTTAAGGTTGATGGTGAGCCTATGTTCCACCAACCAGGACTGAATGCGATTGAAGTCCGCATTTAGTTGGGAGTTTATGGTGGCAATGTCCCGGGTACTGGCCAGGATGACCAGGTCGTCCACATACAGGGTGGTATACCCATGGACTGCGATGGATGGAAGTTTGTTGATAAAGAGGGAGAAGAGGGTTGGGCCAAGGACAGAGCCCTGGGGGGCCCCACAGTGGACAGGAGAGAGGGAGGAGTGGGTGCAATTGAAGTTGGTGTACTGCTGCCTGTCGAAGAGGTAGTTGAGGAACCACTCATGGGCAGGGGGGGAGAAACCAAGGGATGGGAGAATGGAGCTGAGTAGGGAGTGGTCAGCCCTGTTGAAGGCTTTGGAGAGATCCACAAAGATGGCTCCAGTAAGGTTTCCCTGGTCGGCATCAGTTTTGATAGTCGAGGTGACTACAGGGAGGGTGGTGGACATGCTATGCCCTTTTCTGAACCCATGTTGAGCCGGAGAGAGGAGGTTGTGGTTTTGTATGTACTGGGATAGCTGGGAGGCCACAATTTTCTCAAGAATTTTGGAGGCGGCAGACAGTATGGCGATGGGATGATAGTTCTGGGGATCCTTGGGGTTACCTTGTTTTTAGGACTGGGACCACCTTTGCCACTTTCCAGATATCAGGGATTATCCCAGAGTTAAGGGAGGCATTGTAAATGTGTGTGACATGCCTGGCAAGGAGGTGGGCCCCTAGTCTGAGCAGTTTTGGCTCGAGGCTGTCATGCCCTGCCCCGCTGTGAGGGGAGAGGCTGGTGAGGAGCTTCTGGGTCTCGTAAACAGACGCTTGTTGGAGGTAGAGTGGTGATTGGGAGTTTGATCCAGGAGGTGGGGAGTCAGGGGGCTTGGGGGCAAAGGACAGGGAAGGAGGGGCCGATAGCTCGAAGAACAGGGTGTTAAAGGTATTAGAGATAGTGAGGGGGTTATTACAGCTGACCCCGCCAATAAGTAAGTCAGTGACTTGCACTCTAGCAGACCCACCAACTGCGCTTCTGATATTTTGCCAGAAACTCCTCAGGTTGCTGGCTGAGGAGAGCAGAGCGGATTGGCAGTACTCGCTTTTGGCAGAGCGGATGGCTTTTTTGCATGAGTTTCTGAGGGTCCTGTATGCAAGGAGATCAGTGTTGCTTTGGGAGGCCTTGACAGTCACCCAGCATTTGTCCCTGAGTTTCATAAGGGATAAAAGGCCCCCCGTGAAGCCATTTGGTAACGGCACCCCTCACTCGCCTCCTGGAGAGGGGAGCGTGTTTGTTCTGGACGGGGATGAATTTAGTAAGAAATTCATCCAGAGTTCGTGCTGGGTCATCTAGGGCAGTGACCCCTGACCGGTCAACTAGTGAGAGGTCTAAGAGGAAGTGATGAGTATTAAACTTGGAGTAATCCCTCATCGTGATCACTTTGCTGGTGATTTTAGTCTGTGAAATGCCCCATGTGCAGAAGGTAGGCGAGTGGTCGGAGATGGCATCAGGGAGGATACCGGAGGATGTGATCCTGTCAGGTCTGTTGGTCAGAATCCAGTCAATTAGAGACCTTTTAACCCCCCGGGAGGAGGGCCTAGTAGGGTCAGTGATGATCTGGCTCAGGGCATGACCCGAGAGCAGTGGCTCATATAGCTTGCGGTTGGGAGCCAGCCAGTCTAAATTGAAATCACCTATAACTAGGATTTCATTGGACCCCACTATGTCACTAGTACTGTGGAGAAGGGAGAAGAGTCCTTGCAGTCCGCCCTTGGGTGGGCTGTAGGTACATACCAAGTGTAATTTCTTTGTGTGCCCAAGTAGGAGAAGGGCGTCTAGGTACTCACTGGAGGGGGAGGAGTTTGGTGGGAGATCAATGGTGGACACATCAAGGTGCACTTTGTAATAGAGTAGCACCCAGCCGCCCCGTTTGTGGCCCATGCGATGACGCCTGATATGGCTGTACCCCGGGAGGAAGAACATGGTGTCCGGGATCTGGGGCTTCAACCAAATTTCCGAGATACCCAAGATATCCGGATGGTAGTGAGCGACCCAGGCAGTCAGTTCTGCCAGGTTGGCTAAAAGGCTTTGAATGTTTAGGTAGGCAATTTTTAGCCCTTTTGTAGAGAGCCAGGCAGGGGATGAGTAGGGAGAAGGTGGGAGTACTGGCTGGCTTGAGAGATTGTCCGCGCCCCTGGAAGGTCCGGGGGTGGGGAGGTGAGCAGTCATGGTGAGAGTAGGCGAAAAAAAAAAAAAAAAAAGACCTGCCTGTTAGGGGAGGGGAAGGGCAAGGGGCAGCCAAAAGGATAGCCAGGAGGCAAGAGCTGGGGAGGAAAGCAGGGGGCAGTGCAAAGGCAGGGGTGAGGTACAGAGTAGGAATGCTAGGGATGAGGGAGAAAACAGACATAGAACAGGGCGTAGCAGGCATCAGAGAGATGAAAGAAGAAAAAGACCTGAGATAAAGATGTTGCAAGTGAGCCATAGGGTGGCAGCAGCGTCAGAAAGAGAGGAGAAAGCTGGCCTGGGAAGTAAAGAGACACTACAGAGTTGCAAGCAAGAAAGGCAACTAAGGGGGAGTAGGATTGGGCTTGGGTGGGAAGGCGACCACTAGTGTTAGGAAAAGATAACCTGCAGATGGAGGAGTGGGCTGATAGGTTATTTCCAGTCCCACGTGATCTCCACCTGCCTATAAAAGGGAGAGACGACCAAGGGTGTTGGTCATGGTGGGAGTTGAATGTTACCGCGGGGCTAGATCGCCTACACTGATGAAAATGCAGCAGCAACTTCCAGAGTAGGACAGGTAGGAGGCTTTGCAAAAGTTAATGGTGAAGGAGGCCTGGTAAGATTAAGGTCTGTTGCTGAGCTGTAAAAATGATGCAGTCTTTGTTTGAGATGGAAATGGCGCCAAAGCGGAAGACAAAAGCAGTCTGTACACCGCTGGTGAGCAGGAGGGCTTTACCTGGTAAACGTTCCGCGGGAAGTCCTTGCTTGGCTTGGGGGAGGGCTGTGGGGCGCCCTCGCAACCTGCGCTCCTCGGGGTTCCGAGAATCTGTGGAAGGACAGAGGAGAGTTGTTGTTAAGAAGGCAGGAGAAGTGAGGGGAGGATAGGGGACAGAACAAAGGACCTGGGGACCCTGTATGATGATAGGGTGGCTGTAATCACTGAGCGCTGAGCAGGGCAACGAGTTGGGCCACTGGAGTGGGAGAACACAGAGACTGTATCACAACCAAACAATTTAACTGCTGTACAGCAACCAGGCAGGACAGGGTATATGGTCCAAGCACACTAAGTTCAATAATAAACTGTTAGAAAGGGTAATTGCTTAAACTCTACCTTAAACTGCAAGGACAGTGCACTTGGTACAGTCACAACAGACTCACTACTAAAATGAATTACAACGTTGGAAATTAAAACATAGAAACACAGATTTTGTCAGCAGATAAGGATCGCTTGGCCCACCCAGTCTGCCCATTTCCCTACCTAATGGATAAGCTGCAGATCCTAGTTAACCAGCAGCCTACTTCTTCCTACCCCCACCTCCTAGAATTGCTTTATGACTGTCCCATGCTTGCTTGAATTCCACCACTGTTTTTGACTGGCCTTAATTGCCTTAAATTTAAACAAATAGCTAAATTAGGGGGGAGACTGCAGTTAAGGTAACTGGTAGAAGGAACATAAAAACACAAGCAGGGGAGTATCGAGTCTTAAGGTAACAGGTGGTCTGAACAAAAACACAGTGCAGGGTTTGCTGTAACTGGTCAATTAAATGCACTATCTCCATGCCTACACCGAAGAAAATTGCAGCAGCAGCCCGAGAAGGACAGGTAGGAGGCTTTGCAAAAGTTAATGGTGAAGGAAGCCTGGTAAGATTAAGGTCCGTTGCTGAGCTGCAGGAGGGCTTTACCTGGTAAACGTTCCATGGGGAGTCCTTGCTTGGCTTGGGGGAGGGCTGTGGGGCGCCCTCACGACCACCGCTCTTCGGGGGTCCGAGAATCTTGGCAGTGTCTGTTTTCAAGACTTCGACTCGGCATCCAGGATTGTCTTGTTCAATCTGGCAGAGCACTCGTTCCTTATTTTCTCCACTAGCTTGCCGGCATCAGATGATTTGAAAAAAAATCAGAGTTTTCCACTGCAGTGCACTGTGAGTCAGGCTAGTACTACCATATAATGATTCACCCTGAGCTCCGAAACTTTGACTTGGTTCCCAGACGAACACACACAACCGGGTTTGCGGCACGCCACTGCAAAATGTGTTTTTCGCCGGTGAGTTGAGGAATTCTGCGGGTCCAAACAGTGTTGCTGCCCTCTGATCAGCAGCTGGCGCAGCCTGAGGTTTGACTGGCTCTACATAGCGTTACAAATGTCCGTCCCGACTCACACAGGATGCTGTTTCTGCACAGTCTAATACCCACTCACTCACGGGACTCCACTCGCAAACCTCATTAACAACATCATTACTACGATTAGAAGTCTAATCGTAATAACAATTTTCAATTTTACGGTTAAATTTACTTTTCCTTTTCATATAGTGTGATGTGAGCCATGATGCATGAGTACATTGAGGTTGTGTGCAACACAGTGTCAACAGGGAGCTGGATCTGTCATTTCTAAGATGTTAGTGACCAATCCAGTCTCCCATCAGGAGCCTTGCTATAGTCATGAATTTTTAATTGTAACTCAGATTAAAATTTCTGCGATGCTGCCCTATCTGCAACTATCTCTTCTCCACATGGAACTGATCATTTAATTACATTTTCAAATTTCCACCAAATGACTATATCTGGCCAAAACAGAGCAAATAACTGAACCAGAAAATGGCTAATATCAGGCCTGTATAGTAGCAATCAGGCCCAAAATCTCCAATTGAATTGGATAGATACCAACAAGGATTGTGATACTGGCATTCAGAAGCTAACTATTGGTACATGTGAGTATACCTTTTTTGTTAACATTTTAATTTTTTCAAAATGTCTGTAAAGTGTAAGATTTTACATTGCTCGCTTTTGTCTGTGTACCCAGTACTGCTAGTTTGCACTGCTTTGAACTCTGGTATTTATAAGTGTCATCTCACACCTTATAAGCACCATTATTTAGGGTTACTGTATGTACAGTGTATACTGCTTATAGGTTATTTATTCTCTGTGATGTTCCTTTTTGTATCTCCTAGCCCTCTCCCCAGGGCTCATCTGTAAACAAAATGCCTCTTATGTTTTTCCTAGGTTACATCATGTTCTGTAAATAAACACTAAATCTGCTTTTCATCAGGGCAAAATTGTTTGCTTTATTGGTTTATTATCATTCACGCTATAAATATTTGCAAATATGTGCCATCAATCTTTTCACTACTTAAATGATTTATATTCTATTATGAACTGGGCACTATAAATCATGGAAGTTGATTCTTACCTGTGATTAATTTGAACAACATATTCGCAGGTAGGAAAAGGTGCCAGCCAGCAGCTTGTTTCACCTGCTCCAAATCAGTATGCCTGTACATTTCAGCAGTCATACTGCCACGCTGAAGTTGCAGTTCATAGCAGCAGCTCCTCAGCATTTCAGCAGCGGGACATCAGATCTGAATTCTCAGTCAGTGGCAGCAGCAGGGTGTCTACAAGGGTTTTACTAAGGCACCACACACTTATTTTCCCTCAAACTCCCTACCACTGACCAAAAAAAAAAAAACTCCCATCAGACAACTGCGCAGACTGCCACTCTAACCTTGTGCAGTCCACCTTGTACATTGTGGCAGCAGCTGGCAAGTCAGTACTAAGCAGTTCAAAGTAGCACAAGCCAACAGTACTGTGCCTGTCTGCCTGTCTTTTGGTTTTTTTTGCAATTCATTGTGCTTTTTGTCCGCTACCATCACCAGTCATCTGCCCGGTCATGGACCTCGCCACTCCCTGCCCCCACATGAGCTGCCCTCCTCCCATTGCCCCCTTGGCCCACTGGCAAAGGTGCCACGGACATTGGTCAGGTTGGGGAGGCAGCCTGGGAGCATATGAGGAGCAGTGAGGCAGGAGTCACGTAGGTGCAGGTGCAGTGTTCCCCCCCAATTGTCATGGGGTGGGGACATGCAATGATGTCCCATGTCTGCCACACCCTGTGGACATCCAGATGCTGGGTGCCACAATAAAAGCACTCTGGATGGTTGGGGGGGGGGTTGATACCAGTCCATTCACGGAAAAAAGGTCCGTCGAGCACCGGACATACTCCCCACCCTCCCCCCTGGAGAATGAGAGCAGTCCTGAGGATGCTCAAGCCTTCTCCCCTGGCTGGCCCTCTGATGATCCAGATCCATTACCAAACCTGGGTCTCCAGTGATGCAAGCGGAAATCCAACCACTGTGTCGATGGGCCGGCTAAAGATACTGTGCCGGTCTATGGCACAGGTGAGGCTAGGGTAATCTGCACCCTGGGATTCAACAAATGGTTGAAAAACTGGTACAGAGCACAGGGTTTTGGCTTCATTGGGGACTGGGGGTCCACATGGAGGGATATAGGCCTATACTGGCATGATGGTCTGCATCCGTCTGGAAGGGGAACCAGGATCCTATGTGATAGGTTTAAAATGCTTCACTGGCAAGCTTTTAAACTAGTGGACAGTGCAGTCTTAGACCTGGTAAACTCAAATGGGGATGGTGAGAGGATCTCGGATTTAGAAGTGGGTAGCCATCTGGGAACAAGCGACCAAACAGTGTGATTCACAATAAACACAGCCATAGAGAGTCAAGCCATACAAAAGCAAGAGTAATGTACTTTCAGAGTGCAGACTTCGGCAGAATGGGAGACTGGCTAAGGAATGCACTAGCAAAAGGGCAGGAAGGAGGGGTGGAGGAACAATGGGGCAAAATCAAACTGCCATCACAGACACAAGCCTTTGTGTGAAGCAAATAAACAAAACAAAATGAAAGAAAAAAAGCACTATGGTTCTCAAAAGAGGTGGAGTGTAATGTTAGGGAGAAAAAGATAGCATTCACAAAGTATAAGGAATCACAGAAGGAGCAAGAAAGAGAACTCTATCAATTAAAGCAGAAGGAAGCAGGAAAGGCAGTTAGAATACCAAAAGCCCAGACTGAGGAAAAGATAGCCAGCTCAAGTAAGAAGGGGGATAAAACTTGTTATAGGTACATTAGTGAACAAAGAAAAACCAAGGGAGGGATAGTGAGGCTTAATAAAGGGCAAGGGGGTGGGCAGAGGGTGACAGTGAAAAGGCAGAGATACTGAACGAATACTTTTGTTCACTAGTCACAAAAGAAGAGGAGAGGGATGTACCTAAACCAAACAATAAAAGCACTCTGGATGGTTTGGGGGTTGATACCAGTCCATTCATGGAAAAAAGGTTGCTGAAAGAACTCCTAAAACTCAAGGTGGACAAGGCAATATGGTCTAATGGGATTCACCCCAGAATTCTGAAAGAACGAAGAGGAGAACTAGTGACACCACTGACTACCCTTTTTAACAAATCATGGGAGGATGGTGTGGTACCTGAGTACTGGAAGAAGGCAGATGTGATTCCCCTTTACAAAAGTGGGAACAATACAAGGCAGAGGCAGGAAGCTACAGACCTGTTAGTTTGACCTCAGTGATAGGAAAAATGATGGAATCACTTCTAAAGGTGAGAACTGTTGAGTTCCTAGATGCCAGTGGGGCACAGGACCCAAGGCAGCATGGATTCACAGCAGGAAGGTCATGTCAGATGAATCTAATTGATTTCTTTGACTGGGTGACCAAAGTAGTAGATCAGGGAGGAGCTGTGGACATGGCCTACCTAGACTTTAGCAAGGCATTTGACACAGTCCCACACAAAAGATTAATAAACAAGTTAGCCAGCCTGGGAGTGGGTCCCAGGGTGGTAATCTGGGTAAAAAAATTGGCCGGACAACAGGACACAGAGGGTGATAGTAAACAGAGTCCACTCCAAAGAAAGGAGGGTTACTAGCGGGGTGCCACAGTGTTCAGTATTGGGGCCAGTCCTCTTTAATGTTTTCATAAGTGACATTACAGAGGGACTGGAAGGAAAAGTATGCCACTTTGCAGATGACACAAAGATCTGCAACAAGGTTGATACACAAGGAGGGGTGTAAAGGATTACAAGGGACTTGGTAGGGTTGGAGGAATGGTCAAAAGTATGGCAACTTAGATTCAATGCAAAGAAGTGCAAAGTAATGCACCTGGAAAACAAATACACAGGGGAAGAGTACACAATGTGAGGGTAGGTACTAACAGCCACAAAAATGGAAGGGACCTGGAGGTAGTCATATCAGATGACCTAAAGGTAGGCAGGCAATGTGAGATGGCAGTAAGGAGGGCTGGGGAGATACTGGGATGCATAGGGAGAGGCATCACCTGTAGAAATCAGGAAGTTGTCATCCCTCTGTACAGACAGTTGGTGAGACCCCATCTGAAGTACTGCGTGCAGTTCTGAAGACCCCATCTCCACAAGGACATAAGACATGACAGAGGCAGTCCAGAGGAGAGCAACTAAAGTGGTGCAGGGTCTGCACCTGAAACCATATGAAGAGAGACTACAGAAGCTTTATATGTATACCTTTGAGGAAAGGAGGGAGCGGGAGGATATGATAGAAACTTCAAGTGCCTCAAGGGAATCAACAGACTCCAAGAGGGTAGTATATTTCAGAAAAAGATGTGCAGGAACAAGGGGCACAGTCTGAAGATTGGGGGAAGATGGCTCAGGGGCAAGGCAAGGAAGTATTTTTTCACAGAGAGGGTGGTGGATGCATGGAACGGCCTTCCTGCTGAGGTCATGGGGTCAAAAACTGTGGGAGAATGCATGGGACAAACATAAGACAATTATAGTGGGGGGTAGGAGGAAGTAGGCTGTTGGTTAACTAGGATCTGCAGCTTATCCAATAGGTGGAGAAATGGGCAGACTGGGTGGGCCAAGTGGTCATTATCTGCCGCCAGAATATACTATATATGTTTCTATTAAGTCTGCTACAAAAAAAAAAAAAAAAAATTGCCTGCCTGTTCACCCTTCCCCAGCAAAACAATATAATCCACTGGGTGCAGGGAATGAGAGGTGGCTCAAGCGGCATTTCATACTATATTTCAATAGTAGAAGCAAGTGGCTTTTCACACAGCTGCTGGCAGCAACTATGACTGTTTTCTAAACTACAGCAACCACTGACCACTCTTTAAATTACAAAAACTGTGCAACTCCATCAGATCGAAGTACCACTTACAGTTCACATCTGGGATCAGGGTGGGAGCGAGATCACACTATCACAAGAGCTCCACATGTTCCATTAGGTCCAAGTAAAAACAGCACTACCTGCTGACCACAACCCTCAAAAACTATTTTCTTAAATGGCACTCCAACACTACCCCAAAAACTCATTCTTAAAATGTTTAAAAGTTTTGTTTTTTTTTGTTTAAATTATTTTACTTATAAACTCTTAATCCAGTTCATAATAGCAATAATGCACTCCTGGGTGTAGTATATCATGGGATATTGTCACTTCTTGGGTGCATGAGGCACTCAGCCTGCTGCTTCATGCTTCACAATGCTCCTGAGGTGCTACGATATCCCATCTCCACAAGGACATAGACAGGATGGAGGCAGTCCAGAGGATTAGAACATCTTACTATGAGCACCTAACATGTAACAGAAATGGCATATGGACTTTTGTGACACTGGGGACATGGAGGCCATGTCCAGGCCTCAAAACTGATGTTCTTGCATGGTGAACAGAAATATTATAAACTGATTTCGACACAAGCATGAACAACAGGGATCAACAGAACTGTATTAGAACATCCTCTGTTTAAGGACATTCCCTGGTGTTTCTACACCCCATCTTAAGTATTTTTTTTTTTGCTAAGTACATAATAATAATCTAAACATGTAAAATTCTTAAAATACACCATGGGATGCCATGCTTGTTTTTGAGTTATGTGGCAAAATGTAATGCCACTTGCTAGGAAAAAAAAAAAAAAATCAGTAAAGGAAATGTAATAACACTGTTTTAGATGCCAACATGAGTGTGAATGAAACAAGGACACATCAACTAGACACATACATCAGATATGTCATCCGGAAGAGGCCCATCATGCCTGTCCAGGTCAACCTAACCGATGTTGAAGGAGAGATTAATTGAGGCTCTTCATTCAATGTCCCCTTATCACCTATTTTTCTAATCTACCCCACCCTCCTTTGAATATCCCCCACTGATTTTGCATAGAACATCTCTTCTGGCAGCCTACTCCACTCTCTACCACCCTCTCCATGAAAAGGTACTTCCTAGCATCTCGTCTAAATGTGCCCCCCCAACCAGCTTCATGGAATTGTCCTAGGTGTCTGTGTTCCTGCTCAGTCTAAGCAATTCCCTGTGACACACTTTCCCTTTCCCTGTGGAGGAATGTGTATGCTTCAATCAAAATAAACAATGTTTGTTTTTGAGTTACATGGTGAAACAATGTCTTTTGCAGAGGAAAAAAAAAATCAATAAAAGGTCATTTTTTATTTTTTATTTATTGAAATCTTAGATTACACCTGTGAGCGGATGCTTGTTGAGAGGTTCCACATCAGATACATTAGCACAAGAAAACACAATGTAGTTACAGTAAATTATACATACAGAGTACAAAAAATTTCAACAGTACATGGACTGCAATGATAAACAGTTGCACAAATTGTGCTATGGCATAGTACATGGTATGCCAGCATCCTGCAGAAGAGAGAGAGAGGGGCAGAGGCAGACTGTTAGGTGAGGTAGGGAGGGGCACTGGGAGCTGGGATAAGTAGGGCAGAGGGAAAGAAAAGAGCCAAGGGGGTAGGGGGTGGGAGGCAAGTGCTAGGGCAAAGGTGGGTGGGAGGTAAGTGCTTGGGCAAAGACTTATCTTGGCAGGTCAGGAGTTGGAAGTCCTGAGGCAGACTAAAGCTACGGGTGCAGACTAGCGGGGGCACCTACAGGTGCTATTGTGGGTGAGATGCTGATGGAGTTTGTGCTTAAAGGAACCAAGTGTTGTGGCTCAGGCTATGTGAGGTGGTAGACCATTTGTCCACAGAGGAGCCAGGTGAGCAAAGGATTGCTGGGCCATAGTTGTGCAGCACCTGGGCACATGGAATACTTGTGTAGTCGAGCTTCCAGTGTCCTGGCATGTATAGGAGGTGATAGAAGACTCAGACCTCCTTGAGGAAGTAAGTTTAGTGAGATCTTTTTTGCAAGTAGGCAGGTTTGATAAAGTATTCTGTCCTTCAGCTAAAGCCAGCCCAACCGCTCATAAAGCTCACAGGTGTGGGTGAGTTTTGGGGAATTAGTGAGCAGGCTGCAGGCTTTGTTTAAGGCTGTTGAGAGGCACTGGAGCACTGTGTCAGTAGCAGAACCATAGACAGCTAGGCCATAGTCAGGCAAGGTGATGAGTGAACTGTTAATTGCCAAGTTCAGAGCCTCATAGTTCAAGCAATGTCTGTGCCTGTAGAGGAGACCGAGCCTGGTGTTAAAGGCTTTGGCCATGATGTCAATGTGTGTGTAAGACAGAGCAGTGTCCGATGTGATTCCCAGGTACTTGAAATGGGGAGACTAGTTCCAGGGTGTTACAGGAGTTATTCTGAATTGCCACGGCATAGCCTTTGAACTGATTTTGGGCTGTGGCAACGAGCATGGTCTTGGTCTTTTTATAGTTCGTGACCAGTTTTCATTCTTTGAACCATTTTTCAGCCACTGCGAAGCCACTCTAGAGGTTACATTCCAGCAGTGCGGGGTCGAGGTTGCTAGTAAAGATCATTGCATCATCTGTGTAGAGGAGAATACTGCCATTGCAAGCAGCTGCGAGGTTGTTTAGGAAGACAGTGAAGAGTAATGGACCGAGTATGGATCCTTGTGGTACCCCTGATCTGACCGGTTGGTGTTCTGATAGGATGTCCCTGATCTTTACTTGCTGTGATCGCAGGCTAAGGTAACTAAAAGGTAGGGACATTCTCATCATTTAGCACAGTTACAACATCATTATTTTAGGTGTTAATAAGTGTAAATAAAAATAAAGCAAGGACACAGTGATTAGAAACATACAAAGCATCTATCATGATGTTTGCATTATTTTTCCACCAATGTAAAATAAACTGCACATTATCAATACAATTATGCTATACTGAACATTCCAAAAATGTGGGAACATTTTGTGTGTTTCTACGGGTGAAACTAGACAGATCCCATAACATTTTCATAAATCCTTTTACTAGATGTAGACTATGGATGGGAATACAGCAAAGGAAAAACAATGCTGCTTTTGGCTGCATCTGCTTTCAAAGTGATAGTTTCAGAGTTGGTTAACTCAGGACAAAAGTAAAAAAAAAAAAAAGACCAGAAACTCATTTAAACAATACAAAACTGTATACAGGTTGAGAAAGACTTTTTTTTTTTTAAACATAAAACAAAATAAAAAGACAGATACATAAGAACATGGCATGCCATGAAAGATGCCAACAGCTAGAATTGTGAAAGCTTATTTTCTCACTGGCATCTAATATAAATCCTTAGCTGAACATAAAATAATGGGGCACATTGTTAATCTAATAATAATTTCATACATACTAGAATGTACTTGTAGTAGTAAACAGCTTTGACTTTTTTTTTTTTTTTACACGCATCAGAAAAATGTGACTCAAACACCACAGAATGTCTTTAAAATCACTTTATTTATTTATTTGAACAAGTCGGATTTACAACCTTTGAGTCAGAGACTCATTTACAAAGGCACCTCATCACAGCTAGGGTGGACAATAAGACATAGTGCAGGTTACAACAGTGGACATCATTACAAGTGCAGTAGCAGAAACATTCAACACAGATACACCTAAGTTACATATTGTTGCAAATTGCATGTTACAATCATGGACATAGCAGGTACTCAGAAAAACTGATGGTTACATCCCAGTATAAACCTTGGAAGGGTGGGCGGTCGGGGGGATGGCTGTCCAGTGGATGTTGTCAAGTCAGGGGGCAAGGCATGAGGGTCTTGTAGGATACAACCATTGGGAGGCCAGGGTTAGCTGCATCTACAACAGCGAACATTAAAGAGATGGTTCAGAAGGGCTGTTTTGAAGGAACCAATTTTGGGCAAGTTGGAGATGCAGCTGGGGAGGGAGTTGAACCAGGCAGGGGCTTGGTAGAAGAAAGATCTCTGGGCAAGAGAGGTTTTGGTTCTGGGCACATGGAAGGTGGTCTTAACAGAGCTACAGGTGGCAACACATTGGGATGACTGCTGTAAGAAGGCGAAGACCCGGGGGGGGGGAGGGCAAGCCCAAAGGGAGATTTCTTAGCGAGTAGGCAGATCTGGTAGTGCAGTCACTCCTCAAAGTTGAGCAGGTTGGCAGTAGAATAGAGAAGGTAGGCGTGAGTGTGGCTGGAGGCATCAGTCAGGAGCCTACAGGCCTTACTGATGGAGAGTTGGATTTTGGAGAGAGCGGTGTTGTCTGCTGCACCGTAAATGGGCAGGCTATAGTCCACAAGGGACAGGACGGAGAAGGTGATGGCCAACCTGAGGGCAGGCAATCCTTGTGATGGTATAACAGACCAATCTGAGAGTTAATGGCAGAAGACACAGCATCAATGTGGGTGTGAAAGGTGAGGGCAGTATCGAACATAATGCCTAGGCATTTGTATGTGGCCACTTGCTCTAGAGGGTACAGAGTGCTGGGAACAATCAGGAGGGAGTATTTTCAGCTTTATTTTGGTGGTGGGAGAAAAGCATTGACTTGTTTTTTTTTTTTTTAGGTTTAGGTTTTTAATAGGTTTGTCAGTGTCAGTGTCAGTTGCTCAGTAGGTAGCACACTCACCTCTGAGGTCGGGAGATCAGAGGGCTGTGGGTTCATTTCCCACATCTGGCACTTCGGTTAATATCCCAATACTGACACTGTAATGCAGCATGAGATGGGTGCTGCACTTCTGAGGTGCCGTCTTTCAGAGGAGATGTTAAACCGAGGTCCCATCTGCCTGGATTGGTGGTAGTTCAAGTGAATGTTAAAGATCCCATGGCACTTATCGAAAAAAGTAGGGGAATTTCCCCGGTATCCTGGCCAAATTTCCCTCATTCACTAAAAATACCACCAACAGCTTAATCTGGTTCAAGGTCAATTGGCATTCATCTGTATCCCTTCCCCCGGGTCGTGCCTGCAAATAGGCAGGATTTGTCTAGTGCACTTACCCAGTCAACAAAAACTAAATAAATAAATAAACCAGTCTGCGGTCAAGAAACCATCTTTCAGCCTGGTTGTAAGCACGCTGGAGGGATATTTGGAGAGAGGAGGGATCAGGATGTGAGGCAAAGAGGACCACATCATCAGTGTAGAGGAGCATTTTGCCGGTATAATAGCTGGGGAGGGTGTTGAGGTAGAGACTAAAAAGTACAGGACCCAGGATGGAGCCCTGAAGGACCCTGGAGCAAACGGGTAGAGTGCTGGACAGGGGGATGTTGATCTTAACATGCTGGAATCTAGCAGAAAGGTAGCTAGAAAACCAGGCAAGGGGACCATCACAGAAGCCGAGTTGGTGGAGAGAGTCAAGCAGGAGGGGGTGACAAACCATGTCAAAGGCTTTAGAGAGGCCAATGAACACTGCGCCGGCAAGGCTGCCAGAGTCAAGAGCAGCATGCAGGTATCGGGAGAATTCCAGGAGAGCAGTGGTTGTATTGTGACCTGGGCGGAAACTGTGCTGCTCTGGCACATAATGTCATACTTGGCCAGGTACTCAGAGAGTTGGACAGACACCATTTTTTCAAGGGCTTTAGAGAGTGGGGGGAGGATGGAGATCGGCTGGTAGTTGTAGGGGGCAGACCAGTCCCCACTCTTATGTATAGGAGTGATTTAGGCAGTTTTCCAAGCACTTGGGATCTGACCAAGGCATAGGGACATAAATACATAGACAGTGTCGGCAGATAAGGGCCTACGGCCCACCCAGTCTGCCCATTTGAGCTTGTAAGTTCAGTTTATGTTTTCCTAGAAGTCTGTTGCCCCTTAACCCTGACCTCCAGAATTCCTTTATGTCTATCCCATGCATTCTTAAATCCCGTGATTGTTTCAGCCACCACCACTTCCTCTGGCAGGGTGTTCCACTTGTCCACCACCTGTTCTGTGAAGAAATTCTTCTTCATGTTTCCTCTGAATCATCCTCCCTCCAACTTCATCCTATGCCCTCTAGTCCTGGAACATCTTTTTCACTTAAAAATAGTGTATTCCTGCACCCTGTTCCTCCCTGTAAGATACTTGTATGTCTCTGTCATATCCCCTCTCTCCCTCCTCTCCTCCAGGGAGTACATATTCAATTCCTTCAACCTGTCCTCATAGGACTTGTGATACAATCCATGTACCATCTTTGTTGTTCTCCTCTGAACCTTCTCTACCCTGCCTATGTCCTTACATAAGTAAGGTCTCCAGAACTATACACTGCACTCCAGGTGGGGCCTCACTAGTGTCTTGTATAGTGGAATTATGACCTCCCTTTTCCTGCTGGTGATGCCCCTGCCTATGCATCCCAGCATCCTATTTGCTTTACCTGCTGCCTTGTCACACTGTTTCCCTACCTTGAGATCATCAGAGATGATAACCCCAAGATCCCTTTCCTGCTTGGTGCATGCTATATCCTCACCCCCCCAACTGATATATTGTGCCTGGGTTTTTGTGCCCCACGCACTATCTTGCACTTCTTTGCATTGAATTTCAACTGCCAAACCCCTGGCCATTCTTCACGTTTCTGCAGGTCCCTTCTCATTCTGTCTACACCCTCTGGTGTGTCTACTCTGTTACAGAGCTTTGTGTCATCAGCAAACAGGGAAATTCTGCCTTCTAGGTTCTGCACAATGACCAGTTAAGTAGGTCCATCAGCGGGACTAGGACTTCGTCCAGGACCATGCAGAGAATCCTGGAGTCAGGCGGGTTGCTGCTGGGGTTATTGCTGCCAAGAGCTTTTAGCAGGTGCAGCCTGGCTTCGTGGGGGGATAAGGTGCATAGGTAGAACGGAGGGTGGTGCAGAACTAGGGGGAGAGAGGCAGGGATAGGGTGAAAGAAGCTGCTGGGGAGGACTGAGCTTAGGTCAGAGAAGGCAGTGTTAAGGCAATCAGCTATAAGGAGCGGATAAGTGGTGGGGGTACCATCGGTAGAGAGCTGGGAAGGTGGGGGGGGGGGACTTTTCTTAAGACTTCAAAGACCTAACATGCAACTGGATCTGCTTATGACCTTATGTGACATGGGGAACATGAGGGTTAACTCTAGGTCAGAAACCTGAAGCTCTAAAACGGCGAACAGAAAATTAAATATCATATAAATGGATTTAGAGTCCAACAAACATGAACAGCAGGAATTATCATCAGAACAGAGCTGAAAAGGAGAGTTTAAGTATGCAACAATACATGCCAGGATGTGTAATTAAGGACCAACAGTCACAAACCTTATGTGTTGCCTTTAAACACAGTGGAGAAGTTCCATTATTGACAACAATTACACATCCCTGAAATGTCTCCTTGCACTTGTAAATGGGTGCCACCTATGAAATAAACTCATTTATAATGTTTGACTAGGAAGGGTATAGTTTAATAGCAAAAAAATATGCGTTTTGTGCCACTCAGTTTTTATGTGGGAGAGGGTGAATCCATATTTCTGCATCACTTGGCTACACCACCCCGAGTAATTGTGTGTGTGGGGGGGGGGGGTACGAGGATCCTGGATTATTAGACCCATTTATATACTATATATAAAAATCATTTTTTCCGTGAATTGCTACTTTAATTAATGCAGGTCTAGGCAGAACATTGCACAGCCACAGTACAGTTGCACTAATCAACACCTTCCTGGAAAAGAACAGTTCGTTTCATTAATCTATTGCTGCTATAACAAAAATCAAGTCTTTATTTAATTCTGGACGACTTCTCTCTGGTGCCAAACTCCTTATCAAACAATGTTCTCACGCACTAGTGGGTCGCAGAAGGCACACATGTGGGGCGAGACTCGTCCCCTGAGTCGGATGCTGAGCCCGGACAGCATTCTAAAACTTTGTTTTGATAGCCGATATTGTAGTAAGCAAAATAATGCCAGCAGCCAGAGAGCTGGGCTGTACCTTTATCTCTGAGGTTCATCAGTCAAGCTGTGCCTTGGCAGACATTCCTCCAGCTACAATCCGCCGGTCAATGAAGCGAGAAAACTGCTGTTGTAACTAAAGAGAAGACAGGTGCACTCCGCAGACTTTCAGCTTTGGTCAACACAGTCACCGCCCCCCATATTATTTACTCATAAAGTGATCACACTATAAAAACGACGAGACACAGAGCCTCGGGTATCAGGTGGGAAAACACCTATCATCTTTAAAAATGAACCTTACTGGCAAAATAGCACTGGTAACCGGCGGAGCCCAGGGGATGGGGCGAGCGATCACCGAAGAATTGCTTCGAAGAGGGGTGAAGGTAAACTGTTTCAACCATTACTTGCAATTACCTAAAAGACGGCACAAACTATTCCTAGAAGCTGTAATTCCATTTTACCTGCGACTGACGACATGTTTGTACCAGGGGATCGTGCACCTTTTTCCTGTAGGTGTTGATATGTGTGCCCCACCACGGATTTTCGGTGGTGTTTTCCCCACCTGATGGCACTTCTAACCTTTCACTTTCTTTCTCTCTTCTCCGGGCTCTGCAGGTGGCAGTGTGCGACTTGAACCGCGCCGCTGGCGAGCAGTGTAAGCGTTTCCTGGACCGGCAGTTTGACGCCGACAACTCGATCTTTTTCCCGTGTGACGTCAGCTCACGGGAAGAGCTCCAAGGTAAGAAGTCCAACCTGACTCCACCAAGTCAGTCAGATAGCTAGTTAGCAGGTGTTTTTTCCCCCCTCTCGGCTTTCTGCCTTCTATTATGTAGCATAGGCTATCGAGAACACAAGTATTATCGTGCTCCATTTAAATCTTGGTTTTCCTTTTCAACAGATCGTCTCCATCGATCTGACAGCTAGGGCTTCTAGTTTTACAGGGATTGTACCCTTTTAGTACTTCCTTACACCATTTCCGACCTCCTCTCCCCATCAGCCAGGTTCATTGAGATTCCCTCTGGTGCCCATTCCCACTCTGTGAACAAATCCCTGCTGTCTGCCTTATTTATCACAGGAAAGTGCTGCCTCTCTATCTTGTACCCCCATCTTCCAAAATTTACATATTGAGGTCTTCCAGCCTCTCCCCCATAACCTCCCCTGCTGTCCCTGAATTATTTAGGTTGCACTCCTTTGCAGCATCTCCAGCCTCTGTCTGTCCTTCAAGTGTGGGCTTTACAACTACACAGTACTCCAGGTGCAGACTAACCAGACATCTGTACAACTCAGGACAGTATCACCACCCTTCTGCTACTGATTCCCTTCTGGGCAGCCTAGTAACCACTGTCTAATGCAACACTGCTGCTCTGTTTTACCTCAGATATGTAATGTGAATGTAAGGTTTATCTGCACTATACACCTGTACATACATTCTCTCCAGTCAATATGTGAATGTGATGTAAATGTATTTTTGTGCATTAGTGTATGTTTAAAAAATTGACGGAAGGTATCCTGTTATCTGATTGGCAGAGAGCCATGCCAGGAGGGTACATTATGTATTTTTTCTTAACCAGGAGGACACACTAAGCTGAAAGCTTGTTTACAGGTGTGACCTGGGAGCACAAGGAAATTAAGTGACTTGCTCAGGGTCACACAGTATGCAAGTGGGGGCTGTGAGATTCAAACCCAGGTCTCCAGGTTTGCAGCTCAGAGCCTTAGACCACTGTGCTATACTGCCTCCATTAAGAACCAATACAGTCTGGCAAAGAACAAGTGCCAGCCCAATGCGACACTGCATAACACAAATCATTGTGCCAAAGCTGAAATGGGGGCAAAGAAATCTGCAGCCTTGTTTTCTTTTTTCTTGGTTAGCAAGCCCCCACCCCACCAACTACGCAATTAAGAACCAAATCACAAAACAATGACATGCCACACATCAATACAGTATAATTTTTCTCCATTAAAAAACAGCTTTTTACCTTGACGTTGTAGCACTAGCACATTGCATGCTCAGTGCTAGTCTTCTACACCAGGACCTGACTCTTCTTACATCCACCTATGCAGTCAAACTGTTCTTGATTTTTTTTTTTTTTAATTTAAAAATGAAACGCCTCATTTAAAAAGCCTTATCTGTTCTATGGCCGCCCACCCTTTCAGCCTGCTTCCGCAGCTTCATAAATACTGACCATGTCCTCTGAACACACGCCCACTCTGCATTCTGCCACAAGCCGACAGCGTGAGTCCATCTGCAGGATCAGAATCTAAGAAAATACCACTAGTCAAATCAACAGATCTTATCTGTGTCAGTCTTCACCATTCATCACAGATGGGTATCTGGCCGGAGGTCAGGACCACGCGGGACCTTTTTTTTTTTTTTTAAAGGGTAGGCGGAGCTGGCACACCACTGGCGCCCGCCCTCGAGGCCGATGCACTGCGTAGGCGCTCTGGGAGCCATTAGGCTGTGTCTCTACCCTGCCTGCCTGCCAGTTCTTCGTCTCCCGCCGTAGAGGTCACCTCGTGGGAAGCTTTGAAGAAAAATCTTAGGCTTGCTCCAATCCTTCGACATCAAGTCCGTCGGTCTCCTGCCGGTTCTGTTTTTTGCCTCTATTCGACGTCGCCTGGTAAGATCTTTCCTTATTTTTTGTATTTTCACGACATCGAGTCTGTTTTGGTGTTTTTTTCTGTAGGTCATGTCTCGGTTGGGAGGCAAGAAATCTTCTAAGACGGGTCGGCCCCCCATGCGATGGTGCCCATGCGGCCGAATATTCTCCGTCACCGACCAGCATGACCGGTGTCTCTTGTGTCTTGGCCCGCTTCACGACATGGACTCGTGCGATGCCTGCTTCTCCATGGACCGCCTGGTCCTCGAACAACGCGCGTTGAAAGTGGGGTGAGCTCTGCCGACTTTCGGGGGTCGGGTTCGCACTTGTCGGGCCAAGCCATGCTCTCTCGGCCTTTCCTCCAGGGTCCCTTCCTGGTTCTATATGGGCTGAGGAGGAGGGAGCCTCGGCTACTTGTAGCCTAGCCATTGCCAAGGCTTCTTCCGCGGTACAGAAGGCCCATCCCGCTCCTTCCCGGGAGCAGGCGGGAGGTGCCGCCATGGCAATCGCCCCTTCGGGGGTGAAGGCTCCCCCAGTGTCATTCCCGCGGCTCGGAAGGCCCGGGTCGGCGCCATCCTCGATGCCGTTGGCCGGCGCCATCGGAGCCCTTGGCGCCGTTTTGGGCGCCGTGGGCCCTGACGGGGCCATCTTCAGTGCCGACTTGTGCGGCACCGTGAGCTCTGTTGACGCTGTTCACAGCGCCGGCACTGTTTGCAGTGCCATGAGATCCATTGTGACGTTGTCCTTCACCACGTCTCACCGGTGCCGACCTTGGCGCGAGGTTGAGCATGGCGCTATGTCCCCAGGCTCGGGCGCGGGGGCCTTCGTTCCATCAGTCGGCGCCGTCCACGGCGCCATCCACACCCTCGGCACCCCTTGCGGCACAGAGGGTCGTGGCAGGGCCGTGCTTAGCACCGTGTCCACCTTTGGAGCTGTCGGCAAGCGGCGCCGACGCCGGCAGTACCGCCGGGACTGTCATCGGCACCATCCCTGTCCTTGGTGCCGCTCCCCATGCTGTGAGACCAGATGGTACCTCGACTGGTCCTGGCTCTGGATCTCTGGCTCGGGTTGGGGCCACGCCTCCCTCGGATCCCGCTTGTGGGGTTGCGGGAGGTGCTGGCACCGACTCGGGCACAGCGGTGGTCTCCAGGCCTGGTGGTAGGGATGGTTCTGCCCGCCCTCCGACGGTTTGGCTCAGGGCCTCGGACTCTACCTCCTTGGAGATGGAGTCGAGCTCTGAGTCGGACGTGCAGTCTCACCCCTCGGGGTTGGCTGCTGACGTGGGCAGCATGGTGGTCTCTTTGACCAGTCGGAGCCAGCCCCCTTCTGAGGTGAGGTCGGTGGCTACTGAGACTAGGGTCAGTGGTGCTGACCAGCAGGCAACGGTGCATGCCACCATAGCTCTGCAGCCTGGTCTTGGTGGGTTTACCGATCCCTCAGTTGTGGTACACCCTCCGGTGGTGTGCCTTGATCGCCTGACTTTGGGGCCCATCGGAGCACCTGCAGGGGGGGAGGGTACTGCTCCCTGGGTATCCCCTTTGGGGGCTGCGCAGAGATGCCAGCTACCTAGGCTAGCCCTCTCGAGAAGACTCCGAGGGGTGTGGGGTCGGTGCGTTGGCCTTTTTCTGGGGTCCACCCGGGCCCTGGGAGAAGCCGTAGTGCAGATTTCCACTCTTCCTCCGCAGTCTCTTTGAGAGAGTCCCGTTCTTTTGAGGCAGGGGACCATCCTTCTGGACCTTTACGACCCCGGTCGCCTCACTGGGGGGATTCTTCCGGGCGCAGCCAAGGCAGTACCGATCTGGTTGTGCAGCTGTCGGCTGTGGGGTCTTCTGGGGCACCTTCTTCCACGGGTGCCCACGGTCCGCTCCTTAGCCCAGGCGGAGGTCAGCCGACATCTCTTCTTGGCTCTGTCCCCATCCCTCTGCCACACTCTCCTGCGCTCCCAGGCATCCTCGGTCCTAGCGGCCCTCTCACCTGGGAGCAGTTCAGAGTGGAGGCTGACCGGTTCCCTGCTTACGTTAGGGCAATGGACAGCCAGATTTTTCAACCACCCCCCATGCAGCCACCCACTGAACAGATGGTGACCTCCAGCTCCTCATCCCCCTCTTCAGGGGGAGAGGAACCCTCTGTCCACATCTCTCCAGCTGCTGATCTCTCTGAGTATATGCGATTCCTCGTGAGGATGTTGGAGGATTTGCACCTTTCTCCTTCCACTGTCAGCAATCCTGAACACGCGGCGCACACCTTTCTAGGCGATTTTGGCGAGGCCACCCTTGTGGTGCCGCCCTGGCCGGCTCCCTTTCGGGAGGCGTCATTGCGTTCCTGGCAGAGAACCTTCTCTGGAGTTCCTGTCCCAAGGGATCTCAGCCAGAGGTATTGCACACCCCGGGAGTCTCCAGGTTCCATGCCTCATCCACAGTCTGGTTTGACGCAGTTGGATACTCCTGATGGGCTTCACACCCTTCACCGTGACTGGCCCCCAGACCAAGACTCCTCGGATTTTGATTTCTGGGGTAGGAGGACTTTCTACTCGGCACAATTACTTCTCTCTATCTCTGCACATCAGGCCCACTACGCAGCCTACAACAGGTTCTTGTAGTCCAGGCTAGGTCAGCTCCTAGCCTCATTGCCTGACACGGAGCAAACCAGACAAGCCATCGCACTCTCTGCACGTGGCCTGGAGCTAGCAAGGCACCAAGCGAGGTCATCTTACGATGCCAATGAGGTAGGTACCAGGGTTTTAGGGACAGCGATCTGCACTAGGTGATCGGCATGGCTACGTCTTTCCCGGTTGTCACCCTTGGCCTGGCGTAGGGTGATTAACTCCGCCCACCAGGGAACCTACCTTTTCTCCCACAGAGTGAGACGGCACTTGTCAGGGTAACTTCCTTCCCTCTCCGGGGGAACTCCATCTCTCTCTCCCCACTCTCGGGCCTCTCCAGGCCCTGAAGGTCCCCCCCCCCTTAGTGTGTCACCCACTGAGGGCTAAGGGACTTTGTCCCTTAGGGTGTGAAAAACAACCTCCTTCGGGAGGGCTTGGTGCTCACCCATCTGTGATGAATGGTGAAGATTGACACAGATAAGATATGAAAATTACGTACCTACCGTAGTTATGATCTTTCTGTGTATCTTCACCATTCATCACAACCCCACCCACCATCCCCCTGGGGCCTCAGTCTCTGGGTCCCCCTCCCTCTCTGTGACTCCCCCTCTCCTCCTTAGGAGTGGGGTAAAGTAGGGACACATGGGGGAGTATTTTTCCAGGAAGAGTGGACAGCTCGAGCGGCACTCCTTCTGTAGTACCTTGTCTCCACCCCTGTGAGGTGGGAGTTGGTAGTTGCCCTCCTTCTCTCCTCCTTCCTGTTTCCATCCAACCTATTTCTCCCCCAAAAAAAAATAAATAAATAACTTTTTTTCACCAAACATCTTTTTTTGAGAGAGTACTGAATCCCTGTATCCTGTCCTACTTCCAGAATAGCCTACTCTGCTTCTGGAGTATTTGCCAGTTATTCCGTGCCTTGAATTCTGGCAGAAAGCTTTGCTACTCCTTGCAGTTCCTATACAATCTGGAGATGGACCAGGGTCTCGGATAGCTTATACTTCTCCCCTCTCTCCTAAATTCTTTACCCACCCTTCCCTTCCCTTCTTCCACTTCCAGAGATTGGGGCCCCCTCCCAATCCCCTTTAGTTTCTAACCTCTTTCTTTGCTGTCCTCTCAGTCGTTATTTCTCCTTTTAGTTCGTACATCCTTTCCTATTTCTGTCCCTTGGACTCTCTTGTCCCATCTTCCATCCCTTCCTCTTACTTCTCCGGCGACTCAGAACTGGCAGGCAGGTGGAGTCGACACAGCCTAACGGCCAACCCGCGAGCGCCACACAGTGCGTCGGCCTCGAGGGCGGCACCGGTGGTGTGTCGGCTCTGCCTACCCTTTAAAAAAAAAAAAAGCTCCCGCGGGGTCCTGACCTCTGGCCAGATACCCATCTGTGATGAATGGTGAAGATATACAGAAAGATCATAATTACGGTAGGTACGTAATTTTCATTTCCTGACTGTTTAAACTGACATGGCACTACCTCAGCAGTATTGACACATCCATGTGTACCTACTTCTTCCTCTTTCTCTGCAAATGACCACTTTCACCCTAACCTCTCTGCCCTATTTCCTGCCTCCTTCCCTAATGCTTCTTTCACCTCACCCCTCTCACACTCCACCTTCTTTCCACTGTTTATTTTCACTTACCTGAACTTTGTTCACTCAAATCTGCCTATACCTATTTGACAAAGCACCTTGGGCTGCCTCCTTTTATTAGTTTATTTTTGATTTCCTACCGATTCATAGTTTTAATTTTGGTTGCAATGTTAATGTCATATTGTCATTTTAAATACTTTCTTGTCAAAATTTTATGTAATACCCTCCATTGTATGTCTGTCACCCGTCCCACTGATGTGGAACCTTTGTAAAAGAGCTGTTATGTGCTCAAAGGTATTGTAATCCGAGAATGAATAAATAAATCAAGCCAGTAGTACAAAAATGAAGCATGAACATTGCGGTTTGGAGGTAACATAAAGGTTACAACTCTAAGTTTAAAAAAAAAAAAAAAAAAAAAACTAGCAAACACAGCAGTGCCCTCTACTGGCTAATATAGCAGCAGAAGGACTACTTTACTACAAAAGGACTAAACACTGAGTTTAATAATTTTCATTGCATTATTTTATATTTGTAGTGCTATAAAAAATTAGACATCTCGCCGGCCCGCCGGCGCAGCGGTGGGATTTCCGCTTGCGACGCTGGCGACCGGGTTGGGCCGCTGGAGGGCCGGCCGGGGAGAGAAGGATAGAGCGTCCTATGGACTGCTCTCCTTCTCCGGGGGGAGGGATGGGGTAGTGCTCGGGGTCTGCGCGACTCCTGGTGGAGACCAGGTGCAGCGCGACTACCGACCTCAACAGTGTGCGTCGGAGGCGGGGCAGGACGCTCCGCGTCATTGCACGTCCCCGCCTCCCGGAAAAAGGAAAAAGGGAGAATACCGCCGGGGCCCTAGATGAAGCCGGTCACAGCTTCAATTAGCCCCCTCAGGCCAGCCCTCCGACCTAGTCTGACGCCTGCGGCATGTGTCCCCAGTGCCGCAGCCCCACCGTGGGGGGTAAGCCACGGGGTATCGGAAGGGTGCGAGGCCGATGTGGGGGGGTGGAAGCGTGACCGGCAGATGGTTCCGGGCTACCGGTGGCAGGGGCAGAAAGAATAAATAAAAAAAAAAAAAAAAAAAAATTAGACATCTAACCCATTTTCTACGTGCAATAATACCCTCCAGGTTGGGCAGTATGGGAAATACCGGACCTTCCAAGGGCCCTCTGCCTGTGGCATCGGGCCTCATTACGCCCCTAGGTGGTCTTGTATTGCCCACTATGCCACACTATTGGGTGTTATTGCTTGCATGTATGACCTCTGCTGTGCCCCTTCCCCCCAATAACAACTGGAAATGAGCCCACCCAGGCTCTGTTTGCTGACCTGATAAAATATGCTTTAAAGCAGCAGTGCAACAAAATTGGGCAAAAAACATTTTGCCCCCCTTTTTTTCACTACAGAAGGTTCCAACCATCTTCCAGTTTTATTGGTGGTACAATTTTCTAATTCCAACCAAAATCTGAGTATTTTATGTTTTATTTTAGTTTTTTTTTTCCTCAAGAAAAAAAGGTGGTTGCCATATTTTGCATAGAAATGGCAATGTAGACCTGCAAGGGTTAGGATCAAGAAAATTAAAAAACAGACTAATAGTGCACAGCATAGGAGGTACCTAGACAAGCACATCTGACAGGTATGATAAGCTTTCTATTAAATGTAACTCAAACTAGTTTTTTTTTGGAAAAACAGTTTTTGTTGGAAAAAGTTTTTTTTTTGTTGCCCTGTTGTCTTACATAAAATAAATCCCAGCAATCATGCTTTGCCCACAGCCCTCATACGTTATGCCTGTTCTTGGCATTCTCCATTACTGACACCCCTAGGTCCCTTTCTTCCATTGCTCTCTTCTCTACCACCCCATGCTGTATTCTGTTCATGGGTTTCTGACTCCCATGTGCATTACTTTGCACTTGGTGTTAAATTGTAGCTGCTATATACCCTTGGCCACATCTCCTGCCTTTTCAGGTCCTCCCTCATGCCCCTTATCCACCCTTTGCTGTCTACCCTCCCACAGATCTTAATATCATATGCAAAGAGGCATATCTTTTCCTGGATCCCCTTCCCTGTGTTACACAGAAATAATGTATGTTAAATAGGACAAGCCTCAAAACTGATCCTTGGGGGGCTCTCTGTTTGTGATGCTTCTCACCTCTGAATGTACCCCATTCAGAACCACCTACTGGGTCCTTACATTCAGCCAGCTTTTTATCCATCCAATTATTTTGGCTCCCACTTTCTTAACCAACCATTGATGTGGGACAGAATCAATTCAATTCAATTTTTATTCAGTATAAAAATCATTGAGCATACCATTGAGTAGAGGTTGTATACAATGGTGTCCACTGAAGACAAAACTTCTGATGACATGCAAACATATTACAGACATAAATAGTGCTGGGTACAGTGTACAACTTGTAAAGTGTTTGTCAAAGATCTTGCTGAAATCCAGATGCAAGAAATCCACTGCCTGACCCTTATTGTCAACCAAAGAATTTGGTGAGGTTCGTTTGGCAAGACCTCACACTGGTAAACCTACAGTATGTGGCTTAGTACCCATAAGGCCATTTCACTGGGGAATCTCTACTAGCCTCTCCTTTATTATTGATTCCAATAACTTCCCTATGATAGCCTTCAGACTGACTGTTATATGGTTGCCCATTCATCTCTGCTCCCACTTTTTGTACTGGGGATCCAGATCTGCTGTCCTCCAGTACCCCAGAACTTCCCCAGTTTTCAAAGAGCAGTTGAAGAGATCTGTCAGCTGTAATGCCAGGATCTGCCCCAACATCCTTGGATGAGTTACTTCAGGGTCCTCAGATTTATTTACCATTATTACCTGTAGGCCCTTTAGAGGAACTGTACTGAACCTGCAAGTCTTTTTTTTTTTTTTCCATAAATGGTCGGTTTAAATACTGGTTCCAGTTCTGTTACTGTTACATTTCTACATGCTTCTTTTTTTGTTATGCTAGTGGGCATTTCTGGTTTAAATAAAGGTAGTAACTACAGTTTTGTTAAATTAAAATTTGATGACCGGGATCGACAAAGAGCTGGAGCTTGTTCCCAGGTGTGACCTGGTGGAGCGGATAAGAACTGTATGATGTAGTTTATGTTGTTCTGCTCTTCCATTGTTGGCACAATGCATTCATGTTCTACTACATGTGGTAAGACTAACACAGCAAGACAAGCCACAGTATTGGTTGTCTGATTCAAACACTTTATTATCAAAGATTCATGATAGCAGCATTCCTCTTCTATGTTGCCGAGACTATTTATGATCAACAACATAAGACATTTAAAGCGAATGCATTTCTACACTGTCATATGGAGATTGCTGTATATAAAAAATCTGTACTTGTAATTGTTTTGATGTGGGCAGAATGGTTAGAAAATTCATGTGACGTATAGGGGAACATTTTGGGGTAGTTGAAAAGGGTGATTGCAGTAATGTCTTGGCAGCACATGTTTCAGCAAAAGGTCCACAGCATTACTTTATGTTTCAGTGTTTGGAAAAGATTTCCCTTCCAAGTAGGGGTGGAGACTTAGAATGTTATTGAAACAAGAAAGCTATTGGCAATACATCTTAGGAGCCATGGGAGGTATGGGTTTAAATGATAGATTCCAATTAACTCATTTTCTCTAATATGTTTATAGTATATGAATTGGTTGTATTTCTTGGATATGATTGATGTACAATTTTTCTTGAGCATATTTATGTGTGTGTATGGTGTTAGTATTAGTGCTGTTTTAATCTGGCTTCCCCACCTTCATGCTTACTGATATATTTTCTTCTTCCTTTAATCCAGTCCCTCCCCCTTTTCCCGCTTTCCTTTTTTATGTTTGCTTGCACTCATGTGCAAGAAACATAGTGGCATCATCTGAGTTTTCGGAGGTGTGGCAGCCCTCTTCCAATTCAGTCAGTGTGTTTGCAGGTGCAGCCGCAGTTCTCCAATGCCTGCTGAGCTGTCTATGACAGTTCAAATGCAGTGGAGTACAGTTGAAAGGGGAGCTATGCTTCAGTGAGCAGCGATCAGATATCGCTGCTCGATATGCTCCCCCTGCACTGCCGCATGCTGCGATGCTCGGCCCCCCATGCACACACTGTGCCGATGGGGTGCCAATCCCGGCTGTGCTGCGCCCCAGCAGAGTTGTATATGCCACGCTGGGTGCCCACACCAGTGTGGCTGCACATTGTAAGCCGATGGGGTACCCAATCCCCGTCGGCTGCACTGTTCCCAGTACAGGGTGCCGCTGAGGCCCACCCAGCGTGGCAACAGCACTATTGCCGGCCAGTGCCCAACTTCCCGCGGCTCCATTCCACCAGCCATCCTTGTGCCATGCTGGGAGCCCACCCCAGCATGGCAAACGTCCCGCGTCATCATGTAAAGAAAAAAATCCTGCAAATAAAAACTCATCCCTCTGCGCCTCTCCCTGCCCTCCTCCCACAACCCACACCCACCCACTGTGCACCTTGCCTCCCCACCCCCCCTCACCCCATACTAACCTCCGGACTCCGACGCGATGATCTTCGGTGGACTGGGAACACGTCTGCACTCTTGAAAGCCAACCGCGAACTGAGGAAATGCCGGTAAGCTGTATAATGTAGTGAATAGGGTTTTTTTCAACTTTGCTGCATATCTCAGCCATTTTCTGGAATTTTTGCACCAAATTTTCAACATGGGGTTTTTGGGACCCCTTCTCATGAATGATCTCACTGTCATGGCGTTCATCGGGCCCGAAGGGTGATTTTGCAGTCACTGCGCGAAATCATCTTTCAGGACCAAGTGACAGAACGACATTGTGACTGTTCATAAGGTGGGCTCTCAAAAAGCCTATGTTGAAAATTTGGTGGAAAAATTCCTAAAAATGACTGTTTTACGAGCATGCGTTGCGCAATTCCTATACATGTTCGTAAGTTCGCAAATTTTCAAGATTTTCACTCAAGATTTTCAACATTGCCATTTTACCACACCTCCTTATGAGCAGTACAGCTGTCATTTTTCACATCTTGCCCAAAACGTGTTTCTGCCCATGTAGCGCACAATGGCGCAGTCGGTGTGCAAAATCAATGTATGGGACACATTAAGATAATCACAGTGACACTGTTCATGAGCAGAGGTCTTAAAATGGCTATGTTAAAATTGGGGAAAAATTCTAAAATGACTGCTTTACGAGGGTGCTATGGTTCCACGCATACCGTAAGTTTGCACATTTTCTATATTTTCCACATTGCCATTTTATTACACTTCCTTTTGAACAGTACAGCTGCCATTTTTCACATGTCACCCCAAATGTGTTTCGCACATGTGGCGCGCAATGTAGTGCGGTCGGTGTCGCGAAAGCAATATTTGGGACAGATTAAGAAATCACAGTTACACTGTTCATGAGCAGAGGTCTTAAAATGGCTATGTTGCTAAATTGGTGACAAAACTCCATAAAGTGACTGTGTTACTGAGTGAGCATTGTGCAGTTTCCACGTACCCTCGTAAGTTCATGACTTTGTAATATTTTCAGTCCAGATTTTCACCAGTGGCATTTTTTCACACTTCCTTATGAACAGTACAGCTGTCATTTTTCACAACATGGCCGAAATTTGTTTTCACACTTTCAGCGCATAGATGTGTGGTCGCTGTGGGAAATCATTGTTCGGGACAGATAAAGAAAATCACAGTGACACTGTTCATGATCGGAGGTCCCAAAATGCCTGTGTTGACAATCTGCTATAAAAAATCCCCAACCTAATTACATTACGGGTGTGTGTTGCACAGTTTCTATGCATGCTGCTGACTTCACCAGTTTTTTAAATATTTTGACTGCAGATTTGCAACATTGCCATTTTTTTACACCTCCCCATGAACAGTACAGCTTTCATTTTTCACATCCTGTTCGGAATGTGTTTTTTGCACCTGTGGTGCTAAATGCCATAGTCGCTGTGCATAAGCAGCTCTCGGCTAACAAAGTAATATTGCCACTGTTCATGAGGTGGGGTTCACAAAAAAACCATGTTGAAAATTTGGAGTGAAAATACCAATGAATGCCTGATGTGTTAGGGTTTCCAACCATAACGCCCCACCCTGTAGAGAATGACAGGCATCAGGGGTGTGACTTGGGATTCTTGCCTGTAATGCTCATACCATTCCACATCCTGCAGCCAGTGAGAGGCATCGAGGTATGCCTTGGACTCTTCGCCCCCAAAGTTCACCCCATTCTCCTATACCTTCCATCTCACCATATTCTTGATGGAATGGGGTGCACATAAGAGCCAAAGACCCCAAGGCACACCGTGACACTTGTCGGTGTCTACAGGGTAGGGTGTGGTGAAATGGCATGGCCGTTATGCTTGACGACCCAAAGGCACACCCCAATGCCTGTCACTCTCTGCAGGGTGGTGGTGGGGTTGGCTTCAGTTCAATACTTCACTGCCATTTCTATTACGCAGCTCTGTAACTTCTACACTACCAATGCCAATGCCAGCAAGCAAACATTCGGCATTGACAAATGCTTGTTTGTTTATATATTATATCTGGGGATATAGTTATCTGGGGATCTATTTAATAGTGGATCGACTAGGAGGCTGTGATTTTTATATTTTATATTTAATTACACCATAAATCGTTTTTTGTATATACGTATATAGTTCTGTTTATATGTGTATGGCTTTAAATTGGTGGTATTAATAGGTAGTATGTACAAGCCTCCTGTTACACCTTGAGAAAGAGCTTGTGAATTGTTTGAAAACATTTGGCAGTGTGGCAGAGGAATGCTGCTATCATGAATCTTTGACAATAAAGTGTTTGACTTAGACAACCAATATCTTGGTTCATTTTGCTGTGTTAGCCTTAGCATGGTCTCTTTGTTTGCTTGCGTGCATGCGCAAGAAACATGTTGTGACAGCTTGCTGGAGTAGCAGGTTGAGGAGGTGCGTCAGTGTTGTGGCCAGTGCCGCCACTGCTTTTTGGGATTCGTCTCTGTGGCACGAATGAATGAGCATGCTCAGAAGCATGCCACCACCTTGAAAGAAAGTTGTCGCTGCAATGAGGGAGTGCCGCCTCATTGCAGGGCATGCCTTGCCTGGTGTAACATTTCAAAAAGCATGACAGTGGCTGTCACCATCCGCCTCTTAAAGCTGATGTCAGGGTGTCCCATTCCCCTGTCAGCATGCTCCCTCCCCAGTTCATTTGCCAATGGGGGAGCCCAATGGGGGAGCCCAATCCCCTCTGGTTTAATTTCCCCCTTGTTGGAATTTGTCTGCTGAGGGGGGAGCCCAATCTCCCTCAGCATCATGCCCTCCCCAAACACAGACACGCTTTCTTTGCTGACATGGGGGGGCCCAATCCCCGTCGGCCTCAGTCCCCCCCTCCCCAAAAACATAGGTGGCACACTGGGAGCCCACTCCAGTGTGCCCAACATTTGTCAGAATTCACCTGCAATAAAGAGAATGGTCCCACAAAGTCTGATGTTTTGTTTTGTTTTGTTTGTTACACTACCTGAAACAAGAAAACTGTCCCTCATTGTCTGCAGTGCCCCCCTCCTCCAACCCGCACCCACCCTCTGTGCACCCCACCTCCCCGCATCCCCCTCACCCCATACTTACTTCCGGAACCTGCAACGACAATCTTCGGTGGAGCGGGAAAACTTCTATACTCTTCAATGCCGACCACAAACTGAACAAATGCCGGTAAGCTGTATAATGGCATAAATGGGGGGACAGTGAGAGGATCTCAGATCTAGAAGTGGGTAGCCATTTTGGAACAAGTGACCACCAAAAAGTGTGGTTCACGATAAACTCAGCTACAGAGTCGAGCCATACAAAAGTGAGGGTTCTGGACTTCAGGAGGGCTGACTTTGGAAAGATGGGAGAGTGCCTTAGAAAAGTACTAGCAAACAGGCTAGAAGGAGGGGTGGAGCAACAATGGGAAATATCAAAACTGCAATCTCAGAGGCAACAAGCCTTTGTGTGAAGCAAATAAACAAATTAAAATGAAAGAAAAAGCCACTATGGTTCTCAAAAGAGGTGGCAGTGAAGGTTAGGGAGAAAAATATAGCATTTAGGAAGTATAAGGAAACACAGAAGGAGCAGGACAGAGAACTGTACCAGTTAAGGCAGAAGGAAGCAGGGAGGGTAGTCTGAATAGCAAAGGCTCAAACTGAGGAAAAGATAGCCAACTCAGTTAAGAAGGGGGATGAAACCTTTTATAGGTATATCAGGGAGCATAGAAAGACAAAGGGAGGGATAGTGAGGCTGAATAGAATAGATGGTGGATGGGCAGAGAGGGACAGTGAAAAAGCAGGGATACTGAATGAATGCTTCTGTTCAGTATTCACAAAAGAGGAGGTGGGGGAGGTGCCTAATCCAATTAACAGAAGCACTGTGGATAGGGGGGTTGATCCCAGTCCTTTCACAGAAGAAAGGGTTCTGAAAGAACTCCTAAAACTGAAGGTGGACAAAGCAATGGGGCCAGATGGAATTCACCCCAGAATTTTAAAAGAATTAAGCAGAGAACTAATGACACCACTGACTACCCTTTTTAACAAATTATGGGAGAATGGTGTGGTACCTGAGGACTGGAGGAAGGCAGATGTGATTCCCCTTCACAAAAGTGGGACCAAGACAGAGGCAGAAAACTGTCAGTTTGACCTCTGTGGTAGGGAAAGTGATGGAATCACTTCTGAAGGAAAGAATTGTTGAGTACCTAGAGGCCAGTGGGGCACAGGACCCAAGGCAGCATGGGTTCACAGCGGGAAGGTCATGTCAGATGAATCTAATTGATTTCTTTGACTGGTTGACCAAAGTAGTAGACGAGGGAGGGGCTGTGGACATGGCCTACCTTGACTTTAGCAAGGCATTTGACACAGTCCCACACAAAAGATTAAGAGTCAAATTAACCAGTCTGGCAGTGGGTCCAAGGGTGGTAGCCTGGGTAAAACATTGGCTGGAAAACAGGACACAGAAAGTAATTTTAAATGGAGTCCACTCTGAAGAAAGAGTGTTACTAGTGGGGTACCGCAGGGTTCAGTACTGGGTCCAGTCCTTTTTAATGTCTTTATAAGTGACATTGCAGAGGGACTGGAAGGAAAAGCATGCCTCTTTGCAGATGGCACAAAGATCTGCAACAGGGTTGATACACAAGGAGGCGTGGAAAGGATGAGAAGGGACTTGGCAAGGTTGGATGAATGGTCAGAAGTATGGCAGCTTGGATTCAATGCAAAGAAGTGCAAAATAATGCACCTGGGAAACAAAAACCCAGAGGAAGATTACACAATGGGGGGAGGTAGTAACAACAACAAAATGGAAAGGAACCTGGGGGTAATCATATCAGATGACCTTAAGGTTGGCAAGCAATGTGAGAAGGCAGTAGGGAGGGCTGGGGGGATACTGGGATGTATAGGGAGAGGCATCACCAGCAGAAAACAGGAAGTTGTTATCCCTCTGTACAGACAGTTGGTGAGACCCCATCTGGAGTACTGCGTCCAGTTCTGGAGAACCCATCTCCGCAAGGACATAGACAGGATTGAGGCAATTCAGAGGAGGGCAACTATAATGGTGCAGGGTCTGCAAGAGAAGCCATACAAGGAGAGACTAAAGGAGCTTAATATGTATACCCTTGAGGAAAGAAGGGAGAGGGGGGACATGATAGAAATGTTTAAGTACCTCAGTGGAATCAACAAAGTTCAAGAGGGTAACATCTTTCAGAAAAAGAGATGTGCAAGAACAAAAGGACACAATTTGAAGATAGAGGGGGGACGGCTCAGGGGCAATGTGAGGAAGTATTTTTTCACAGAAAGGGTTGTGGATGCATGGAACAGCCTTCCTGAGGAGATTGTGGGGTCTAAAACTGTGGGAGAATTCAAGAATGCATGGGACAGACATGAGGCAATTTTTGTGGGGGGCAGGAAGAAATAGGCTGTTGGTTAAATTGGATCTGCAGCTTATCCTTTGGGTAGGGAAATGGGCAGACTAGGTGGGCAAAGCGGTCCTTATCTGCCATCAAAATCTGTTTACTTTCTATGTTTCTAACACTTCTGCTACATCCCAGCAGGCAAGTAGCATTATAATTGTCATTATACTGGTGACCTTCAGGCTGTCTCTCTGTTCCCTCAGACCGTATCTTAAGTTAGAAAGACCTGCTTGTCTCCTTGTGGCTAAGGGCTATGAAAGCCAGGGCCTGCATAAAATCACATGATGGTGCAAAGCATTAGGGACCAGCCATGATGCCTCACTAATCATAGCTTCCTTCCCCCTGCTGTCTTCCAGCACTCTAGGATCAAAACATAAAAGACCATAAAGATCAGGTGTAAGATGACTTCTTTCAGCTCTGCAATTTACTTAATTTATGTAGGGTGTACTATAGCCATGTAGGCATTTTCCAGAACACATATCTTGCTTTTGCCTACAGAGTGGTCAAACCACATGCCTGTGTACCCTGTCAAATCCCAAACCTTGCCTCAGCTTCATAACCTGAGATCCCTCGGCCTTCTGACTCCACAGATCTAGAGACTGGAGATCTCCTAATTGAGGGCAGACAGTCTTCCTCTGGAGCCTTCATACTCTTTTTTTTTTTTGCTTTCTTGGCACACACCAACACCTTACCCCCTCCATGGGGTCTCCCTCCAACTTTTGATGAACAGCATTCAAGCCAGTCAGACATTAGGGTGCTCCTGTTGAGGGAGGGAAACCACCATGGTCCATGCACCCTTCCAATGGTCCCAGTACATACTGGCCATTTATTAAATCCCAGTTGCTGGCTCAAGGCCCTTTAGTCCCAATGGGCTGCTTCCCTGAAAGTCTGTTCTGTCTCATTCTTAGGTCTAGGATATTCTGTACTACCTAACAATCTGACAGTACAAGACAAAAGTACCTCAACTCCTCCCACTTACATTAACCCCTTCCAGACTGAAACACACATGCCAGTCTTAGCATTGCACTTACTAGTAATCAGTCTCCTTCTCCTACTAGAAAGAAGGACACCAGTAACAGTCACACCCTGAGGTTTTGGGTCATTTTTATTTTTTAATTACAATAATATGCTCAAGGGGATACTGTTACTTCTTGGGTGGTTGAAGGCACTCAGCACTGAGTCATAAAGCAATGCTCCCAAGCCATCATATTATCTCATGATCACCACACTGTGTTGTGTATTATTGCTTGGGTATTACCCTTTGCCCACAACCAGGTAGTCTTGGAGACTATGGCTTGCTACTAGATGAGCTGTATTTACTTTCAGCATGTTTGAGCTTTTTATGCGTATGTGCATACAGTGGTCGCCATGGACATCAGTGATGTTATATATATGGCTGGCCATGGCTAGACATAGGTCATGCAGCTGATAGGCAGAGAACTGATATCGGTAAAGGCCATAGCTAGCTATTGTTATGAGTGACTTTGGTTTACCACTGTATAACTGAATAACACTCCAGGGTGTGTAGTGTGCTGTACTCATCATACTTCTTGGGTGGTTGAAGGTTCTTTGCTGTACCTAGTGCCTCGCAAATCGAATATACAGTTAATACAGAATTATCTCACACCCTGTTGTGTATTATTCCTTATTTACATAAAGCATCTGAAGCACATATTTAGCAATATTTAGGTTTGTTAAGTATTTAAAGTGCTAATACACTGGTTTTAATCATTATGTTGATAGCCACTGTACCTATTTTGTAACTATCAGCCACTCTATGGGAACCACAGCTGGCACTTTAAAAGAAAAGGGTTAGAAATTCTAAATCATGCAGGGGAAAAACTTGGTCTACCCTGGCTTTTTCCCCACCCCCAATCAACAGCCTGCAAAATGGAGGTGAGGACTCTAGCTCCGCCCCTTGCACCAGCTCAACTATAGACCAGTCAGCCTTGCCTCAATAGTAGGGAAGGTTATGGAATCGCTGCTTAAACGAAGGATTGTGAAACACCTTGAATCCAGAGGAGCACAGGATCTGAGACAGCATGGATTCACAGTGGGAAGGTCATGTCAAACAAATCTAATTGATTTCTTTGACTGGGTGACTAAGGTTGTGGATCGGGGGAGCGGTGGATGTGGCCAACCTGGATTTCAGTATGGCCTTCGATACCGTTCCACACAGAAGACTTGTGAACAAGCTGAGCAGCCTGGGGGTAGGTCACAAGGTGGTAAACTGGGTTAGGAACTGGTTGAGTGATAGAAGACAGAGGATTGTGGGAAATGGTGTTCAATCTGAGGAGAGGAGGGTGACCAGTGGGGTGCCACAAGGATCAGTCCTGGGTCCAGTCCTGTTTAATGTCTTCATAAGTGACGTGGCAGAGGGGCTGGAGGGGATGGTGTGCCTCTTTGTGGATGACACTAAGATCTGCAACAGGGTGGACACTCTGGGAGGGGTGGAAAAAATGAGAAGAGACCTAGGTAAAATGGAGGAATGGTCCAGAGTGTGGCAGCAGGGATTTCATGCGAAAAAGTACAAAATCATACATTTGAGGTGCAAGAACCCAGAGGAGGATTACATGATGGGGGGAGAGAAACTGATAGTCACCAAACAGAAAAGGGATTGGGGGTAGTCAGATCTGATGACCTAAAGATGGCCAAACAATGTGCCAAGGCTGTGGGGAGAGCCAGTGGGATGCTGGGGTGCATAGGGGGAGATATCGCCAGCAGAAGGAAGGAGTTGGTGATGCCACTGTACAGATCATTGGTAAGACCTCATTTGGAGTATGGTGTCCAGTTCTGGAGGCTGCATCTCCATAAGGACATGGACCAGGTGGAGGCAGTTCAAAGAAGAGCAACAAAGATGTTGCTGGGCTTGTAGCAAAAGTCATATGAGTGTAACCCCCCTAGAAATGGGGGTTCCCAAAAAGTCTTCCTTGAGCTTGCCTAAATGCTCACTGCCAGGCTGGTGTCCTGCATTTTAGCAGTTTAATTGTGATTACCAAAGCCTGTATAGCTTCTGTGTATTGTCTCTTAAAGAGCTGCCTGATTGCAGCTCTTGTAATCTGAGAGGGAGCTCTGTTGAAAGATGTAACTATTTGCTGAAAATCTTAGAGGGATAATGATAGTGTAGTTTGTCTAACCTGCTTTCTTTGTAGCACAGACTGTTTTGTTTGTCTCCACTATCTTGGTCCTGGACTGCAAATTGGACTAAACAGTACTGGTGGGACCTAAAATGTAGCTGGACTACAGGAGCTGTCTGAAGTCAAAATCTATAGGAACTGTAGATTTGAACTTTTTGCGCCTTTTTTGCAACTGAAGGGGGAGCGCTTGCCTTGACTGACAGCCAAATCAGCCAACCAAACCTTTTGGATCTTGGGGAAGTCCCGGGCTGCTTGCAGTTTTCAGTTAGATCTAAGCTGGAAACCGAAAAGTAAGGAGCTGAAGTGATTCCGAACAGCAATCCTGAGTGGATTCCAATGGGAGACTTGTGAAAAGGCTGAGTTTTTGGCCTGCATATCTGTCTGTTGCTCCTGAGAGGGAGAAAAGAGAATTATTTTGGACTAAATCCAAGTTTGTGTGACTAAAGTAAGCTACTAAAGTGGGCCAGGCTCAACCTGAAGAAGACCGAAGGTTTTTGCTGAATGCGATCGGACTGACAGGAGTTCCAGCTACCCCTAAGCTCCTGGTGTGTGCAGAGACTTTGTGATTGTGACCAGGGAGCGCTTTGCCTGGTACAGTAGAATTCCGTTACATGTAAATGTGCTATGAGCTGCTAGTGGGTTGTGAGTTAGTTCCCTACTGTGTATTGTGTTCTGCTTGCTGGAAGCTGTATCCAGCCCAAAATGGACTGCATCCGAATTTGTCTCCATGTGGTCTGGGCCTTGCCAGACTGGCCCAGCCAGACTACCCACTGCACAGAGAAGCCATTGACGAGAGACCTGCCTGGGGATCAGCCCCCTGCTCCATGCTTGAACAGGAACGATGCCTCTGCAACTCATGTGGGCCCTGCTTCTCCTGGCATTCCAGATCAACCACCTACAGTCTCGATTTTCATCCAGCCTGTGTCCAGTCTTTGGTATCATTGGCAAATACCAGGGTAGCTCCCTGCAACAACAGCTTAATCTGACTGTGTCATCTGATTGTCTTGTTTCATTTCCTTCATGAACTGAGCCCTCTGGTTCCCGGATTACAAATACTGTGTACTGTGCATGTTGTGTTTTCCATTACAGAGCCCCAACCAGCTGCGACGCCGGTCAACCCCAGGCATCAGTCCTGGCTAGTCCATCTCTTCTCCACCTGGGTACCCAGAGGTGTGACTGTGTGGGGGACTCAAAGTGCATGCATAACTGCTTGATTGATATAACCCTTAAGCTAATTAACCTGATTTTGCCCTTCCCTTGTTCATGTCCCCTAAATAAATCAGATCTAACTTTTTCTGCAGGTAATCTGACTGTGGTTCCTGTTTGTGCTCAAAGTACTGTAGGTTGCGATTTGCTGTGCATAACCTTGTTTTACAGGGGGTCCCCAGGGTCGAGCCAGAGGAACCAGCCTGGTGGTAAGTGCAAACATTGTGTATACTTGTGTGGTGTATCAGGGGTATTGTGAAAGTGATTATTGTACAGTGTTCAGGCCACTAGAGGGGAAAGAGGGGATTACAATGTCCCAGAGGGCTGTGCCTAGGTTAGCTTGACCACTACCAACCGTGACCTTCGGGTGGAGGCACCCTTTTCAGAACTCGGGCCCCTTAACCTGCTATTAGCCAAGCAGGCCGGGTAGTAGCCCTTGGGATAGCACCACCTAGGGGTTACATGAGAAGAGACTGGGAGACCTCAGTATGTATACCCTGGAGGAGAGGAGAGACAGAGGAAATATGATAGACACCTACAGATATCTAAAAGGCATAAATAGGGTGCCAGAGGGTAGCATCTTTAAGAAAAAGAGATGCCCAGGAACAAGGGGGGCATGACATGAGGTTGGAAGGGGGTAGACCAAGGGGTAACGTTAGGAAGTATTTCTTCACAGAAAGGGTGGTGGATGCATGGAATAGACTGCCAGCGGATGTGGTGGAGCAAAGTCAGTGGGGGGATTCAAGCATGCATGAGACAGGCATAGGGGAACCCTAGCAATTAGAGCGAGGAGGTAAAGCCGGAGATAAAGTAGGGTATGTGGCCTTTTACAGTAGGCAGGGAAAATGGACAGACTAGATTGGCCTAGCGGTTCTTATCTGCCATCATTTTCTATGTTTCTATATTTCTATGATGTGCTGGGAGGGGGAAGCAGAGCAGAAAGTACTTTATGAAAAAGATGCAGGTCTAGGGGCCCAGTATAACTGAGCATCTAGTTTAATTTCCTGGACATGATGAACTGAAAAAAATAGGGCTGATCACAGACTCAAAATATTACATTTTTGGACAGGTTGCTGGAAACGAACATTATTCTAATTATTAAAATGCATTTAAATATATGCAAATGTCATTTGTCTGCTAACCATAATGCACTTGTGATCAACCCTTTCCATATACTATGGAGCAGACATCCTCCTCTCCACAGTACATTTATTGGTTAAGGTCACCATGTCCATGAAGTTCAGCTAGAGCAGGAGTCGATCTTAACATTGTTTTACTAGCCCAAACACTAGTGCAAATTGACCAGGGCTAGTGCAGCTCTCTACTTGCCAGTCTTGACTAGTGCAGATTTTCACGGCTATTAATGAAATTAAAAAAGTCTCTACTTTAGCATTCTCTAATCCTCATGCTAATCTCTCTCAATGTTCCAGATGGCCATGTATGATTAACAGCTCATTAAGAGCTGCCATTATCTGGCAGTTCAAGAGAGGGATCCCACAAAAGACTCAATGTGAGTCATTATCACTCCACTGCTAAGACTTTCATCTAGTGTCCAGGGTGTGATCAAGGGTAGAGTGCTGTTAAGTCACTAGTTTCCAGTTTTCTGAATGTGTCTATGTCTAACAATTGACCAATATTATTAAGACCAGTGCCCCTCATTTCTCTACATTTTGAGTGTTTGTATCCAACATTTCAGTGACAAAGTGCAAAGAGGTATTCAGGATCGGCCCTGCAGGTGGTGGGTTTTATTCTAGCCTCACCATAACTTCTCTCTCCCCTCCAAATCTCTTAACTCTGTTCTTTCCCTGGACAGCACTGCAGACCAGACTCTGAAGTGACCATCCATAGAGCCATAGCTGCCATTACTGGCAAGTGTAGGGGGTCACCAGCTCTTCTAAATGGACCATACCAGCCATCATCATCCATACAGTTCCACCCTTATCCCACTCAGCATGTCCTTTCAGACTAAAAACAAAGCTTTGGATCATGTATGGTATAAAAATAAACCTTGATAAAATACATAATTTGAAACCTTGAAATAGGCATTCCTGTCGTGCATAGGTCATCCTGTACAGAAATAAAGATAGTACAGCATTATGCCTGTGTACTGTTTCCCATGGGCTGATGAAAGGACAATGTTAAAGAAAAATCTGTTATTGTTGGGGCAGAGCATATTAAAATCAATGCTTTTAAAATTAAAAATGTCATCATTTTCTATTTCCCAAGCCCCTTAGGGTTGTCTAGCCCCAACCCCAAAGAAACCTTAGATGTGCTCCTGGCTCACTTGAGACTGTACAAAAGCTTTCAGAAGTGCAGGTCTCCAGCTGACTAGAGGGTGGGAACTGAGAGTGTCCTTCTCTGCCTGACTCTGTTCATTGCCCTGTGGGTGATGGTGACAGTGTGGTGAGGTGCATGATGATGTCAGCTATTGTGTGCACAGAGCTAGGACTGCTTGATTGAACATATGCTGTTGTGATGTCCTCTCTCTGTTTTTGGGGAGAAAGGAGGCCATGGTACAAAACAATGGGTGAGGGGCTCACTGTCTGTGATGGCACTGTAGTCTTTTTTTTCTGCTGTGGAGCTGGATGTAATGTGGGAGCAGGATAAATGTGCAATAATCAGAGTATTTCTTGGCTTTGCTTGCATTTTTTCTGTATAAGTGATCAAAATTTACCATTGTAATTACGGGCTAGTGCAACCATCTGCGGGCTAGTGCAATTTTGAATCAACTTGCCCTGCTGGCTACTGCAAAAAAAGGTTAAGGTTGACCCCTGAGCTAGAGTCTCTGTTTTAACAACCCCCCCACCACCATTTACTCTTATTCAGCAACGATCACTTCCCAGTGCTCCTCCCTCTGCATGCCATGCACGGATCAATACTAGTGTGTCTGCCTTCATTTTGCAGAGCTTGGAGTTTGGGAAGATAAACTAGGCTCTGTGTAAGTTTTTTCCTTGCTTAATTAAGGGTTTTCTAACCATCTTTCTTTTATTGTAACTGCTGTGATTCCCATAGTTAGGCTAATAGATAAATTAAAGGCATTACCAAAATCTCTTAACCCTGTTACAGTATTTACATTTAGCGTATTTGTTAATTTGGATATGTGCGAAGTCTTTTTAATAGCCCCAGTGTAACCCCTAGATGGCGCTACCCAGGGGCTACTACCCCCGCCTGATTTGCCACTAACAGGTTGAGGGGCCTGGATCCAATGGCGGGTGCCTCCACCCAGAGGTCAGGGTTTGCAATAGTTAAACTAACTTGGTCACAGCCCTCTGGGACACTGCAACCCCCCTTTCTTCCCACTAGTGGCCCACACAATATATCAGAATTACCTTCACAGTATACACTTACCCCCAGGTGTGGTTCCGGCACTGGGACCTCCTGTGAAATGAGATACAGTGCAACAATCACAGTACAGTACTTTAACATAGACAAATACCTCAGGCAGTATAACTTTGCTGAAACAAGCAGCTCTGATTTATTTAGGGATATAACAAGGACAGGGGAAATCAGGTTAATTAGCTTATCACTCTAATAATCTACCTATGGCTCTGTGCACAGGCCTATCCCTATCAGTTACTGTCCCTGGTACCCAAGCTAGTGGCTAGTCAAACCGTGGCAGCTGGTAGGGGGCCCTTTCACACAGAGAAAAGGAGAATTAAACAGTCAGCAGTACAGTAATTCCATTTGGATTTAATGGGCAATTCAACAGGAGCGACCCTGAATTAGTACTCACGACCTCCAAATAAGATAGGGTCCTTCAGTGTCAGCAGGGCTCACTTGAGGTACACAAACCTCTTCACACATCCATATAAAAGAAAGCACTATACCAGGCAGGCTGCATCTGTATCCGATCGCAATTACTGCACAATACCGGAGAACACACAGCAGATTCAGTTCCTGACAGACCGAGTGCAATTTTCAGCAATTCTTCCAGTCTTCTACAGGGTGAGCCTGGTTTCTACTCTTCAGAGATCCTTTGATTCTTTCACAGGGACGGATTCAGTCCTAACAAGCTGTTACACAAGCTGCAGACCGAACTCTGGGCCTTACACGTTTTGACTAAAACTGCACACTGAAAAGCACAGGGCTCCTTCCTTCTTCACTGCCAAAGCTCAACTCAAACTCCAACCGACAAAACCGGGCACTTCCTTTGAGTTCCTCCCAGTTCTTGACTGGATTGGCTGTCACTCACAATAGACTGCTGCTGTTGGTCCAAAAGGCACTGAAGTCTAAACTACATCTCCCAGAGTCACTGCCCATACAATCCTCTTGTGGCTGGCTCAGATTATGAGTCAAGTTCCTGATTCGTCCAAGGCACCATTTTAGAGCTAGCTTACCCCACACTGACTGGTCCAGTTCAGCAGTTCAAAACTAGAATGGGGAACTAGCAGACACAGTTCTGACTGCAAAGAAAGCAGGTTAGACAAACTGCAAATTTCATTATTACTCTAAATAATTTCTGGCAAACAGTTACATCTTTCAGATAGGTTCCCTTTGCACTCCTAGTGACTGCAAAAATTAAGTGAATTGGCAGCAGCTCGAGTGGTACTCAATCAAAGAAACACACAGTCCCCCATACAAACTAATTATGTCTGCAAGCAGACAGCTCTTAAAGAGACAGTACCAGAGGTTCTAAAAACACTCACTGATAAATGGCTTAAATGCCAAACACCATTCAGGCTTGCAGCATTCAAGCAAGCTCCTGGAAGTCTTTTGGGAACCCCCATTTGCAGGGGGGTTACACCAGTATATTTTTTGTGTGGTTGTTCTGAAATAGTTCTACTGTTTCCTTATGTAGGGCCCAGTTAGCACTAGGAGTGCCACATCCAACTGTGGGGCTAGTTCCACTTTACACTTTGGCCCAGATATTCAAACTGTGCCCAAAAAGTGCGCAATAGCAGGAGCAAGTGCAAGTCCATTGTGCCCATGCACAAGAGGCGCGATATTCAAAAACGGAGCAGGCCAAACTGCGCCTACAGCCGACGACTGAATATCACACCACCTGCGCCATAGTGCAACTAGGGAGGAGAAGCTGAGCAGATCTGATGCGCCATAGCGCAACAAGGGATGTTCAGCTGAGCAGTCCAGAGGCACCATAGCGCAACCAGGGATGCCCCCCAGCAGCAAAGCAATGCAACTCCACAACCAGGGAGGTAGGGTCACACCACCCATGCCACAGATGGGCACAGGAACACACAGCAGAACAGACACCATCCCCCCACACCCCATGCACTGCACAACTGCGGGAGGGCTGGAATAACCACCGGCCCATGGAGACAATCAAAGAACCCACAGCTGGGCCATGGTGCCCCATCACACCCCCTGCAAGCTGTGACTGGCACACAAGGAGGGCTGACCACCCCAAGACACACCATCCCCCCAATGCAGAGCACACCCTGCACTGTGACCCCCAGACACCCTGCCCAGGAGCAGCGACCACCACTGCAGGAAACCCCATGCATGCCACCACCCCCACTGTGACACTGCAACCCTGTACCACAGGACCATGCAAGGCAGCCCCACCGAGCACCCATCAGCGGGTTGCAGCACACAGCGATGCAACAGCGGCATACACAGTGCCACCATGCACAGTCCCCCGGAGGTACTGCTGAGAGACCAACCATGCATCAGCATATGAGGTACCCCACACGGGACAGGCATACCCCGGACACCACCACCAGTGGTACAGCACCCTGCACAGTATCCCAATGACACACCCCGACCCAGCACTGGCCACAACAGCCAGCACAGACACCCAGAGTGGTGCGTGGAAGTATGAACCACACCGGATGCCACACAGTGCATGGACAGACACCCACCCACACCCAAGGGCACAACAACACAGGGATGCAGTGGCGGGGCAACCAAGCCCTCAGCGTGGGCCCATGTAAACTGTGTACACACAGCCTGCAGTCCTCCATGGCACTGGAGCGCCAGCCACCCTGCGCAGGCACTGTGGACCCATACACCACCAGCATTTCCCAGAGCACAAGTCACAGTCAGTGGTGCACATCCCCTGCAACACACACAAGGCACAGCATGGAGGTGGGACAACAACTGTGGAGGCCACAGTGTCACCCGAGGCAGACATGCACCACACCAGTGACAGGAGGCAACCCAGCAGTGTGATGGGTACAGTGGCTGCCCTGCAGGGACTGCCACCACTGACATGCCAGTGGACTGTGCAGGTCACAGACATACATGTGTGTCAGCTGCACAGGCCATGTACCAGCTGATAGAGCACACACCATGGACCACTGCACACAGTCATCCAGTGCACAGGGAACCACAGACACTGACTGATAGCTACCCCCACACCATAGTCACCTCCACACAGACACACGCACATACCCATGACCGCACAACCCCTGACACCATGCACACCACTGCAGCTGAGCACCTATAGCCTGCTGCAAATCAGAGACCACCACAGTATTCATATCAAAATAACTGTATTGAAAACACATATAAAAGTTAACTATTTACAAAATATATACAAGGTGGGGGTAAGGGCCACAAACAAGTTAGGGGTGGGTAAGGGGCAGGGGTGGACAAATGGGACGGAAAAGGAGGGGTGTGAGGCTGGGTCCAGAGGGTAGGGGATTTCAGGGGCTGAGGGACTCCTAGCGGGAGCGCCGCTTCCCACTCTGGCTCCGTCTCTGTCGGTGCCTCCGCAGGACCCAGGTGTCATCAATCCTGCGGAGGATGTCCAGTGAGGCCCTTGCCTCCTGCAGGATCTCCGGAAGTGCCTCCCTTATCTCTCAGAGATGGCGTGTACCTAGAACAAGGGAGCACAGTCAGTAGGTGTGAATGCACAGCCCCATACAGCCCTCCCACTGTGCATGGCATACGGCCATGGGGCATACCTCTGTGATGGTGTGTGACCACCCACAGTGATCACATCCACATGACCTGCCCACCCAAGTGCATACAGCCATGCAGAATGCTGCACACACCCACCGGCCAAGCCACGCACAGCACCACCGTGGCTATTTAGTGACATGGCTATGTGGTGCAAAGGCAGTGGCACAGCCATGTACCTGGTGCATGCATGGACCACCATCGATGCATTCCCAGACATGCATTGCCACTGGACAGTGTTGACTATAACAAGTTGCGTACATGGTAGTGGTGTTGATGGATGGTGGCCATGCCCCGCTGCCCACCCTGTTACACAGCATGCAATAGTAATCATGGAGTTATGGCACTCACCATCATTGGGCCGGTCCATTGGGCGGTGTGGGCCCTCGCCCCGCCTGGCTTCCCTCTGTTCCTCCTGCCGCCGAAGATCGCGGGCAAGGCGACGTTCCTCCGGGCCTGTGGTGCAAACATGGAGAGAGGAACATCAGTACAATCCCGTAGCAAACCCCCTGCCCCAGGTGTGTGCCCACCACCCAGACCCACCCACCACCCACCACCTGATAACACCACCACAGCCAACCCGGACGGTCCCTCCCCATGTGCTGGACACATACAACTCTGATACCCATATGGAAAATAAGTGTGTTGACGTAACACCTACCTGGCCATGGCACCGTGCCCCTCCTGGCACGTCCCTGCAGGCGGGCTAGCAGCTCCGGCTCCCTCCGCTGCAGGTCCCCATACCTGTGGCGGCACTGCTCTGTGCTTCTCCCCCATCCTGTGGCCTCCTCGAGCATAGTGGCCACCTCCTCCCACACCTGGGTCCTGGCCCTGTCCAGGGGTGTCTCCCCGAACAGTGGCCTATGGTGTGGCTCCACAATGGCCACTAGGTTGGCCAGCTCTATTTGCAACCACTGAGCAGCCCTCCTGCGCGCCATGATCTCTGCTCGATCTGCAAATATGGCGCTCTGCAACGCGGCTCCCCATGTGCAGATGCTGCACGGTACAGCGCTGCCATTCCCTATCACGCTGTCACCAAACAGCGAGATAGAGGTGCACCCATGCCTGACACATGGCGCTTAGGGGGCAAAGGTCGGGCACAGGGTCCAGGGTCTCTGGTGCACGGACACACTGGCGCCATTGGAACCCAATGCGTAGTAAGGATTGGCTCTGTGTCCTACGGCCAGTAGCGGCCTACCGCGCAGTTGCCCCAGTGTGCCTATGATGGCCTAGTGCCACAGTGCCATGTAGGTGACCATCGCTAATGCCGCTGGCACAATGGTGGCCGTGCCCTGCATTGCTTACCGCGCATAGCACATCAGCAGTGCGGCAGACGCCTGCGTCAGCAACCCGGGGCATGCGCAATGAGGTGTGTACTATGCATGTCACAGAACTGCGCCATTGGCTCAGCACGTTCAACACAGTTGCGCAAAGCACAAAAGTGCAATATTCAGCCGTCATATGCAAATCATCTAATCAGCCATTCAATGGCGCAGCACTGCAATTTGCATCCACTTAAAGTTACGCCTCGCCTCATTTGCATGGGTTGCGCTATAAAAGTGCGACATTGGGCTGCAGTGGCCATAGTCAGTTACTGCAGTCTATTGGTGAGTTGCATGCTGTTTGGGAGTGTGGACTGTGGATTTAGGGACATGCATGGGACTGCACAGTCACAGGTAACAATTGCCATTCTTACAGGCTAAATAATGAATGAGCAAGTTGTGGGAGAGGAGGAGGAACACGGTGGGAGGAGGAGAAGGCCTAACTTTATCAAGGCCGAGACCGAAGCACTGTTTGAGGCCTACCTGGATCAGGAGCCGCTTCTCAGTGGACGGCAGGGAACACCTCAAGCCCGTGCTGCTGCATGGGAGGAGGTGGCACGTGCAGTAAACCTGCATGGCAGCCACCAGCGCTCCATGCAGGAGTGCAAGAAAAAGATGGGCACGGACAGGAGGAGGATAAAGGAGAAGATGGCTGCCATCAGGGCAGCACGAGCTGCAACAGGTAGGGGACAGCCGGAGGTGGTACACCTGACCCCACAGGAGGAGAGGATTGCTGGAAGCATGCAGCGTAGTGCCATTGAGGGTGTTCCGGGTGGTGGCTTCCAGATGGGTGGTGGCCCATCACTGCATGGTAAGTCATGGTCTGTCTATGGGGGGGGCAGAGTAGGTCACATGCAGTAACGCGAGTTTGCTTTCCCTTACAGATCCTGAGCGTCTGCATGGGTCAGCAGTGGTGGGCCTGTCCACTGAGGACAGTTAGCTGGAGATGGAGGAGGGCCCATCCACCTCCACAGGTATACGTGGCTCAGTGCGACAGTGGAGCCGCCTGGCTGTCCACACTGATGTTGTTGTAACAGGTGCGGAGGAAGCCCTGCCTGTGTCCCAGTGTGCCGGCGTATGCCAGCATGCTGTGCCTGGGGCCGGTGCCGAGTCCATCACTGATGTTGCCGCTAACGTCATGGGCAGTGACACGTGTGTGCCATGGGATGGCCACACAGCAGGACACATCACGGCCATGGCTGTGGGTGGTGCTGCCGTGGAGGCCTGCATGTCAGCACAGTCCCAGCCTGTGCCTGTCAGCACCAGTGGGGCAGCACTGGTGTTTGTTCAGGACAGTGGGACTGTTGCAGCCACTGCGGTGGCACCACTGAGCCCTGGGGAGTGGCAGCTGAAGGGGCAGCATCAGCAGTCGGCCAGTGGGCGTGGGGGTACAGGGTTCAGTGGTGGCGTCTGTGCACCACCTGTGGACATGCCCAGACCTGGTCCTGGTGCGCAGCGCCCACTCTCAAGGGGTGCTGAGCATCAGGGTCGTGCGCACCCTGAGGCACAGGATGCCGAGGAGGCAGATGACCTCTTGTATGAGCACACCCGTCAACTGCAAGCATCAGTCCAGCAGCAGATGTGGCTTGCGATATCGGTGGATGCACTGCGTGCGGCTCTGGAGTGGGCAGAGGAGCATTGCAGCAGGGACACCGCTCTGATCCTGGCAGGGATGGACCGGTTGCGGGAGGATGTGACCGCTGCCATTGACAGGCATGCATAGTCATTCAGTGCCGTCATGGCCACAATGGACACATAGTCATGTGCCCATGCATCGTGGACACCACGCAGTGCACTGTCCACCCCCCATTCCCAGCATAGTGCGACACCTTCCCTGTCAACACCGGGTTCAGCTGTGGGCATCCCGAGCATGCCTGGCACAGGCATGTTTTGTGTGCTGCAGACCCCTGCGCGAGCACAGTCGCGATCACGCAGTGGAACCCCTGGGGGACCATCGGTGCCACCCCATGTGGCCAGTGGTCAGCCTGTCAGTGCTGGCAGGTCTCGGTGAGGCCACCCATGCATCCGTGGTGGCCGGGGCACTGTGTTGTGTGACTGACCTATCTCCCAAACGCGGCTACTGTCTGGTGCTGCCCTGTGTGCATTGTGTCTTTCAGTGGGCAGTGCACAGGTGGGTACCCGGCCCTGCACGCGGACACACAGTCCACCTGCACACCCTCCCGGCTGCTGTCCACAATTGCGTGTGCATGATGATGCCTGCATTGCGCTGTACACCAATGTGCAATGGTGCTCAGCATCTGACACACGCACATGGACAGGCAGTGAGCATGGTGGTCTGTGGACATGTGTGTGGCTAGGGTTGGCGTTCTGGGTCGGTGTGCCTCCTGCCCTTTGTGCAAGTTTGGTGCGTTGTGTGTGTGTGTGTGTGTGTGTGTGTGTGTGTCGTGTCCGTCCATGTGGCATGTTAGTCCTCACCCAACCCTGGTTGTGTCTGTGGTTCCATGCCCTGCCACTTCCCTTGATGGCATGCACCCCTGGTGTGTGTCCATGCGTGTTTGTGGGTTGTGCCTTAGCCACTGTTTGCTGCACATGGCCCCATGACTTACCTGGGTTGGCTGAAGTGCTCCTCCTTGATTGTGTCCCAGTGCAGCTGTGCCAGCCGGATCAGTCAGGGGTCCCGTCGCCCACAGCCATGCCCCCCTGCTGCCCGCCGTCACCCCCCTCATAACGGCTTCCATCTGGAAGGTGGCACTGGCCATGTCCCTGGCTTGTGTTCATCCCCCTTGGCAGCTGTTACTGTATTCCCCCCGCTGTCCTCATGGCTACTTCCCCTGCACCAGGAACACCTGCCTGTGGTGGCCTCTATGCTGTGTGGCACTGCCCTCTTCTGCACTTGCTGTGGCTCCCCACACCTCCCCTGTGCCTCTGTGTTGAGGGTGCCCGTTCCCTGGCCTGCCCTGTGTGTCCCTCCTGCCCTGTATGTGTGGCTAGAGTTCTGCCTCATGTGCCTTCCCTGTAGCGTTCTTGCACCTCTCCCTTGCTCCTTTTTATTTTGGCTCATTTCCGTTATGGTGCAACTTCCGCTTGCTCCCGTATTACGCATGGCGCAAGTTGTTGAATATCGCACTGCGCCATTTATGCATGGTTCCTCCCCCTTCAGTTGCACATGCCTTCATTATCATTGCGCTGTTGCTCAGCGTGATTTAGGGGGCGCAACTGTCTGCTGCTGAATATCGCAGAATGGCGCAATTTCGAACTTGCGCAGGCGCAACCCTATTGTGCATGGCTCAACTCTTTTGAATATCTGGGCCTTTGTGTGCAAAAGAAAAAAAAATACCTACTGTTTACTGCAGTATAATGGTTTGTATCAGGATGATTCTGCTAACTCCCAAGCTGCTATTTGCTGTAACCAGAGATACTAGAATCCCCTGCAGCTGGGATCAGAGCTGGACTACTGCATAGTGAGATTCAGTAGCCTGCAGTGCGTGACAGAGCTTTTATAAGCTAAGATCAGATGTTTGCCAGTCCTGCTGTTCTTCCTGGGCCAAGTGTAGTCCTCTGACTCTACTTAGCACTGGGAGGAGACTGGGACCAACAAGCAAAGAATCAGACCTTTATTAAAAAAAAAAAAAAGGTACTGCAGGCTATTGAATTTCCCACTGCTGTAGCCCAGTTCTGACACCTGCTGTGGGGGATTCTGGGACTTTTGGATACAGCAAATGTCTGCTTGAGAGTCAGCAGAATCATCCTGATAAATCCATTATACTGCACTAAACAGTAAGTAAGTAGCAAAAGTAAAAAAAGGTTTTTGTACACAAACTGCAAATTGGGACCAGCCCACACTTGGATGTGGGATTCTTAATGCTGACAGTTCCACTTTAATGCAGTGTTTGTCCTGCCCAGTATTTTTTTTACTTATGTAGCAGTTCATAAACCTGTAAAAACCACTGAGTGGAAGCCCTGCATGGAAGGCTTCATTGCAGTCTCGTCTTACATAGAAACATAGACTTTGACTGCAGACAAGGACTGCTTGGCCCATCTAGTCTGCTTATTCCCTACCTATTAGATAAGCTGCAGATTCTAGTTAACCAACAGCCTACTTCCTCCTACCTCCCACTATAATTGCCTTATGTCTGTCCCATGCATTCTAGAATTTCCCCACTGTTATTGGTCCCACGACCTCCTCAGAAAGACGGTTCCATGTGTCCACCACTCTCTCCATGAAAAAATGTTTCCTCATGTTGCCCCGAGCCGTATTCAGATTGTGCCCTTTTGTTCTTGCACATCTCTTTTTCTGAAAGATGCTCCCCTCTTGGACTTTGCTGATTCCCTTGAGGAACTTGAAAGTTTCTGTCTTGTTCCCACTCTCCCTCTTTCTTTCCTCAAGGGTATACATATTAAAACCTTTTAGTCTCTCTTTGTATGGCTTCTGTTGCAGACCCTGCACCATTTTAATTTCCCTCATCTGGACTGCCTCCATCCTATCTATGTCCTTGCATAGATGTGGTCTCCAGAAGTGCATGCAATACTCCAGATGGGGTCTTACCAACTGTCCATACAGTGGGATAACAACTTCCTGTTTTCTACTGATGATGCCTCTCCCTATGCATCCCAGTATCCCCCCCCCCAATATTGGGCAGGAAAAAAGCACCCTTAAAGGGACTCTAAATAAGTAAAAAATAGAACTGTTTCATAACAAGCACACATATGAATACACTGGAGTTATTACACATGCACAAAAATGAATATAAGCAATACTGTAAAAGGAAACAGTTTTATTACCCAAAGAGTACCACCAATCTGGAACTCTTTGCCACCCAAAGTAGTTTTAAGTGAGAATTTAGAACAGTTTAAGGTTAACCTTGATCATCACATGGACAACAAAAAATATCTTATCTGCCATTAGTCCAATGGTGGTGAGTTCATATTGGGCTAGTCCCTCGAACTTGCAGTTACCTATGAACCTATGCTTCACACATGCTCAAATGAACAATTATATTAGAGACCCACCAAGATAAAAATCCACGTACCTGCACCATCTGTATAGATGCCTTGCCACCAAAGGTTCATGCCAAGAATACCATCCCCGAGATATGTTTTATGATTAAAAAGTTATTTTACTCATAAAATTCTGAACACTGGGCCGCAAGGACTTCCCGGTTGTTTTGCACCACCTGTGCTCACAGATGTGATGATGATGATGATGATATGTCAGTGAGAGCGCGGGGGCACGCTCCATTATATTCAATAGGCGGTGATTTTTCTTTTTTTTGTAATATAATGGCCACTTGGCAATGAAACGTGGGCACCGGTCAACTAACAGGGCCCTAGTTAGTTGACTGATCCACGTTACTGCCAAGGGCCATTATATTACAAAAAGATAGAAACATCAACACCCATTGAATATAATGGAGCTTCCCATGCTCTCACTGGCATTTCGTCATCACATCTGTGAGCGCGGGGGCTGAGCATTGGCGGCAGAAAAAAATGTGAAGTCCTTGGGACCCAGTATTCAGAATTTTAAGAGTAAAATAACTTTTGAATCATAAAGCACATGTCGGAGATAGTATTTTTTTTTTTTTTTTTGCAACTTTCTTTTCAGGCCCTCCAGATCAGAACTCTCTTGGGCTACTGCTCTTGCTGACTCAGACTCTACTGTCCACTGTGTTCCCTCACCATCTTCAAGTTCATCACAGTTCCCTGGGTTGGGGAGGGCAACCCGGGGAGACTGCAGGGGGCAGTGGCGGGGAACCAGCATTGAGCATGTGGTGGTGGCGCTGGCAGGGCCATCGCCTATCTGATCTGGAGGGGTATTTCTCCCCTTCTCCTCCTTTGATGCCCGGAGCCCCTCCCCCCATGTGTGTTGCACATCTGACACTGGAGCATGGCAACCCTGCCTGTGTCAGCCACGCTGCCTTATGTGCAGCTCTGGCACTCTGTGATGCCCCCGGTCTCCACCAGAGGCTGCCAGAGCACCGAGTGATCTTATACCCTCCCTCCGGGAGAGGAGAGCAGCCCTGTGGGTGCTCGATCCATCTCCCTTCCTGCCAATCCCCGACATACGAGCTCGCTCCCGAACTCAGGCTGTCGGTGTGGCATGAGGTGTGGCGTCCAGCGCCTCAACCCTCAGCACCACCGGGCTGGCCGGGATAGTATTCTTAGCGCTAACCTTTGGTGGCAAGGCACCTATGCAGATGGTGCAGGTCCTCATTCTGGTAAGTCTCTTTAAAAAAATATATAAACAGGGCTTATGTTCCCCTTAATTATTTGGTATACAATGCTTTATTTCCTCAATTTATTGTACAAACTATAACCTGATATTACTGAAAAAAATACAAGTTCAGTTAAAACAAATATTACATTAATAAAATAATTGCTTCTCTATGAATTTTAGATGTTTTCAGGAAAACAGTTGATCATTTCAGAAGGCTGGATATTCTGATTAATAATGCTGGTATCAACAATGAAAAAGACTGGGAAAAAACACTCAATGTTAATTTGGTAAGAAGCCTCTCTGTGATTAAATATTTCATGTGTTTTGAGTTTTCTGAAAGCTAACATTGGCTGAGAGTTGACGTAACACTACAAATGTCAATAACAAATGATATAGCTATGTGAGTCTTTCTTTGTACAACAGGTGAGGTGCATATTATTCAACATGTTTATATTTACACACTGTAGTAGTTAGGAGTTGACTTATAGTGTATGGTGGAACGCTGTTGAGCATGGAAATCCATGCTCCCCAGAGCATTGTTGTGCTTGCCTCAGTGCATCACAATGTTGTTATGCTGCTAGAGTACATCACGGTGCAGCACAACAACATCAAGCGTCGATCACATGTCACGCAGTGGAGCAGGCCTCAGGAGAGGAAGTATGATGCTTGAACAGAAAAATGCATGCTGTGCACACATTTTTTTCCTAAGCGACCTGTTTGAGGGATCATAGTGCCACATATGGTTGACCATACACTGTAAAAGATTGTGCCCTCCAAGTCTTTTGCTTGATTTTGTAAGTGATTTACTGATTTGTAAAATGAAATCGGTGCTGTACTTAGAAAAGAATCAATACTTTTCTTCAGTTAAACCTTGCTACAGTATGTGTCCATTCCTCTACACAAACACACATACCCCGTTATAAGTACTGTCTGTGGTTGCATTAAACATTTCCAGCAAACTCTCTCACATGGGCACTTTCTGTTTCATGCCATGTTCTACTGGGCAATTATGCCATCCAGCTAGGAAGGCTGACATACAAACAAAAGTGTGACATTAACATAAAAACCTCCCTCTTCCCGTGTTCCCTTAAAAGCTAAAGTCAGTTCTTTTATGTCATGTTAGCTGAAGTGAAGCTGCATTGGCTCTTGACCCCTGCCAGCTTTGAATTTCTTTACAACTTTTATCATGAAATTTCTCTCCAGTAACTCACAGCAGGAATAATTCAGTTCACAAACCGATATTTTCAACCAATTCAAATTGTGCCTGTTTTGAAAATATAAATTGCTTACTACTGGTTCACAATCTATAATCCTCATTTACTGAGGCCTGGCATTCTGTCAGTTTGCCTAAATAGAATAATTGAAAAGTGCCAGATACTGTAAGTAAATAGTATGAAAATGCGGTTCTTTTTTAACTTGATGTCCAAGATACGTTTGTGTGGTTTTAACTTTTCTCAATGTTAGACCCTCGACCTTTGCTGTATATAAGTGAATAAGAAGAAATAATTATGCAAAATAAATCACTGTGCTTTTGAATAGATAGAAAGATAGCTAGGTAGATAGAAAGATAACGTTAAAAATATCTCTCTTAAAACCGGGGAGCCATGCATAAATATACTTATCCTTTACTATGCCAACACAGAAATCTCCCATGTTGTTCAGTGGCATGTCACTGAAGGCAGAGTAAACTGATGTTAAGGTTGCAGGTAATGTTCATGAATGGAGGCCATTGAGTATATTACTAAAATGTACCCATGCATCAAACTGTTAGGCATAGGCGTGTCTCCTTAAATGGGAACAACCTTCCCAGTGCAGTCCGGTAGTTAATTTGTAGCAATCCCATCTGTTTTCAAACCCAGCATAGTCCACACAAAAAGCATTGGATTTAAAAATTGATGGGATGGCTACAAAGTGATTACAAACCAGGAGAGGGTGAGGAGGGCTGTGGGGGAGGTAGGGGATAGAGGGAGAAAGCATACATATTCTCAAAATGTTGGAGGCCAGGGCGACTCGGTTTATGGCATGTTGTAGCAACATGGCATAAAAACTTTATTTAGCAAACATTGTCATTGCTGAGACTCGTTATTGCTATAAACGTTGAAGTCATACCTCTCAACCTCCTGCCTCATAAATCAGGGAAAAGGCTTTAAAAAAATCAGGGACAAAGGACCAAAATCAGGGACACATATTAAAACTTGGTGATATCCACTCAGGAAGCTGGTAGAATATGGGGCTTACTGCAAAATGCATTTTCTAGGGAAGAACAACTCTTTAGCTTTAATGTTTGACATTATTTTGTGCTTCCAACCTCCACTGTTTGGTCACAGAAACACAATTTTTAGGAGGGACAGAGTAAAATTTTGAGGCAAAATCAGGGACGTCCCTGAAAATCAGGGACAGTTGAGAGGTATGGTTGAAGTACGGGTAGCTGGTCTCTCTCCATGAACTGGTGGAAGCAAGAGCCATCTCAGAGTAGCTTCAGGGTTCCATGACAGACTCTATGGGCTCTTATGAATTTTTCTGCCTTTGTCTTTTTCTTTCTCTTCTAATGGCAAAACAGTGTGTTGTTTTACAGAATCACAACAGTGACTTTCAACGGCATGTGGAATAAAACATAAACAATTGTTTAAAAGAATTGCCAGATGCCTATCTGGAGGGTGAGCACCACTGATTGAAAACCCTGTAGAGAAGGTACTGTAAAAGTAAGTAACTTTCCACAGGGGAAGTAATACATCATGGAATCCTGGTAGATTCCAGAGAAACCAGAGACACTAGATACTTAAAAAGCTGGTGACACGTTCAGGAGAACTTTATTTATTTATTTATTTTTTTGAAATTTAAGTTTATTGAATTTTCAAATACAAAATTACAAAACGTACAAAACATGCCCGGTAAATAAAACATGAAATACCCGTTACAACCAAAACCACCCAGGAACCCCCCAACCCCCCAAAACCTCCCCCAATCAAAAACCCCACCTCCCCTCCCAGTCAGCGTGGTACATAAGAAAGCAACAAACTTCTAACATACCCACCCCAACTTCACCCACCTCCTCTCCACCGCTATACAGGTGTGCCTTCTCAGTATTTCCTGTGATCTGGATATATCTAACATCCATCATTGATAACTGAAATCTCCCATGACAGTAAAGTTACTAAGTACAACAGATGACCAAAAATACATTATCTGTGCAGACTGCAGGGATCTGGTCCTAGGCTTATTAATGCAGACATAACACCTGTAATTTACCCCATCTCTTCTGAAACCGGTCCACACGACAATGCAGACTGGCAATTAAACTCTCCGAATTAAGAAATGCAGTGAGCTCAATCAGCCATTCTGCATAGGTCAGGGCCAACTGATCAGTCCAGTGCCTCAGGACCAACTTCTTGACACGCCATGGACACCAAAGCCATATGGTATGACGGCTCCACACTATCTATCGAGTATTCACCCAGAATACAAATCTCAGGGTGAAAAAACTCGACAAACCCAGAAGGGGTCCAAGCTTATCCTGGATAAGAGACCACAGGGAGCAACATTGTACAGGCCCAAAACACATGAAGGAGGTTCCTTCTTCTTGCAAGCACCTAGAACAAGTAGGGTAGGGAAGTTTTTAAGCTTAAAAGTTTTGCAGGGTATAGTACAAATTATTTACAATATAGTATTGAGTTAGCCTTAATCTATCCTGAGTATAATATTTATGAAGGTCCTTCCATATACAGAGGCCAACTTAGGGAAGCATCAGGCAACAGATATGACCAGACATTAGAGCCCTCAGCAATCTCGAAAATTTATAATTTAAAAGGAAGGAGTAAATTAAGGAGATAGGGTGCGGCTGAGAAGCAAGGTTTATGATTTGAGAAAGGAAGGAAGGGATAGGCCACTGATTCACTAAAAGAGGTGCCAAATTTCCCGGCAATAAGATGTCTTAATTGATACACTTTGAAGATCTCCCTCCTAGGAATGCCAAACTTATCAAGTATATCACCAGAAGAAAGAAGGGATCCCTGATTATAAAAATGCTCCAATCTGGCCTCCCTAAGCTGTGGGAGCCAATCAGGAGTTAAGCCATGAGTTACCAACTTGATATTGGGATTAAGGATCACGGCTGGCCCAGATCTGAGACAACAGGAATGCTAAGAGACAGTAAACATTGAGCCAGTGACTTAAGGGATGTCAGAATCGTGTTATCGATCGTCCAGTGCAAAACTGCTGCTGGTGGAGTAAAAAGTACAGCATAGATATCAAGTTTAGTCCCGAAAGAAGTGCGCTCAATCTGGAGCCAGGCGGGCATGGTAGGTTGGGGTCTATAGAAACCACTTCCCTAGTTTAGAGAGGTGGGCTGCCCAATGATAAAGTAAAAGATTAGGAAGCCAAGACCACCTTTTCCTTTAGGAAGAGATAACTTAGCATATGAGCGCCAACGCCTTTCCACGCCAGATAAAGTTGGAGAACATAGTATGAAATTGCTGAAGGTATGTAATGGGCAACCATAGATTTAACAAATTAAGAGGGTAAAGGACCCGGGAGGATGTTCATTTAATAATGTTGATCCGACCGAGAGAAATGGGAAGAAGGTAGACCACGCTGTAGATCCTGATGGACAAGATTTTAATATTGTCCAAATTAAACTTCTTCAAAGAGAGGTTCAGTCGTAAATGAATCCCCAAATATTTGATGGATTTGGGGGCCCACCTCATCCCAAAGGAAATAAACTCCTGTTTACAGGTATGAACATTTAGTGGGAAAATTTCAGACTTAGAAATATTCAATTTGTATTGAGAGAAGGCTCCAAACTGCTTAATAACATCAATCGCCGCTTTTAGGGACTCAGCCGGGCATTCTAGATGCAGGAGTATGTCATCTGCATAAGCTGAAAGCACCGATTCCTGCCATTGTAGCATGCAGCCTCTAACATGCGGAGAGGGTTTAAGTTTAATAAGACGGTTCCAGGTATAAATTAAACAGTAAAGCGAGAGAGACATCCCTGTCTGGTACCAGTATATAAACGGAAAAGGAGGAAAACCCCATTACAATAAATTTTGGCTGAAGGGCACAGTAAAGCCTGAACCCATTTTAAGAATGGCATCGAAATCCATTCTCTCCATCACAGCCAAAGAAAAGTCCAGTCCACTCGGTCAAAGGCCTTCTCTGCATCCAATGAGACCAATGCCGCAGGGTAAGAGACTGATTGGGCTTGCTGGGAAATATGAGATAAGGTTCTTAAATGATCTGCAGAGGACCTGCCAGATACAAAACCTACTTGTTCGGGGCTAAGTAAACCAGACCAGACTTTTTTAATTCTTTTGGCTAGTATCTTAGCGAAGATTTTCATGTCATAATTCTGAAGGGAGATAGGCCGGTAATTTGCCGGATCCGTGAGAGTTTTATCAGGTTTGGGAATCAAAATAATTGTGGCTTCAAACAAGGTGAGATCTATATCATTAGAGATAGAGAGATACTCATATAATTTAAGGAGCACAGGTGCCAGCTCCTTAGAAAAGACCTTGTAAAAGTTGGCAGGGAAGCCATCAGGCCCTGGAGCCTTATCTGGAGTCATAGAGGTGATAGTCCGCTCTATCTCCTCCAGAGAGATAGGAGCCATCAGGATTTTATGATGGGACGCTGACAAACGGGGGATATCCATGTCCCCTAAATATAGTGGTGATACTCAAAATGGGAGCAGGCGATAGGGGTTTACTATAAAGGTCCAGTATAGTATTTTTCAAAATTACGGGCAATACCTCTAGGGGAGGTTTCAATGGAACCGGTTGGAGAAAGCAAGGATGGGATTATCCTGGAGCCTTCCAGCGTCCGTGAGCGTAAGGCCAAAAGCTTCCCAGCCTTTTCCCCATGGTCAAGATACTTAGCTTGAGTTCTCACAAGACAGTACTCGGTTTTTTCTTTCAGGAGATCCATGTACTCACTCTTAGCTACCAGGAGAGCCTTAAGAGACAGTAGCGAGGAGGTTGAAGAATAATTTGCTTCTAACTCACTAACTTTACTCCACAGAGAAAGAGATTTTGCAAGCCTGGCTTTCTTCCTTACGGAAGCCATCTTTATTAGCTCACTCCTGAGATAACATTTCAATGAACTCCAAACTATATCAAGTCTCGGGGTAGTCTCAAGGTTATCCGCAAGAAAGAAAGAAATCAAAGATTTATCACTAAGACCGTGTGGGGGTCCTTAAGCAGCTGAGTATTTAACCTCCATGTGGTATCCCGACAAAAATCTGGATCTAAGGAAAGTTTGATCCAAACTATGGCATGATCTGAGAGAATAATTGGATCAATACCAGACTGAAGAAGACTAGGAAGAAAAGTGTTACTAAATAGTACATAGTCTATTCTCGATTTTGAACTATGCGGCTGGGAAAGAAAAGAGAAAGCCTGAAAAGAGGGGTTCAAAAGTCTCCAGGGGTCACATAGCCCTAACATTAACAAAAAGTCCTGAAGGGCTCTCTGGGCAGGGGTAGGGGGTCGATTGTCTTGAGGCTCCTTATCTAATGTAGATGAAAGGGGAACATTCCAGTCCCCTCCCAGTATAAGCTGGGAAGGAAGAAGAGTACTAACTTTATCCGCAAGGGACATAAAAAATTCAGGGCTCCCCCCCACCGGCCCATATACGGAACCTAAGACAACGGTGCTTCCGTTAAGAGTACCCCTAACCAGGACAAACCTCCCTTCTGGGTCCAATACAACCAGTTCCTTCATAAACGGAACATGCTTTTTAATGAGAACTGCAACCCCCTTACTAAGGTTAGAATTTCCAGCCAAGTAGGCCTGGGAAAAGCCAGAGCGAGATAGGGATTTGGTGTCTGCTTGACTCAGATGAGTCTCCTGAAGGAAAAGAATATCAACCTGCAGCAGTGAGCAGTGATTAAAAATCTGAGACCGTTTGACCCGATCCCTGAGTCCGCGTACATTCCAGGAAACTATTTTAATCGTATTAGTAGCCATTTTAGGTACAGTATAAAGGGAGTGTAAAACCAGAAAAATCCAGTAGTAGAGAGAAAGGAACGGCACACCAAGATCAGATATATCCAAAGTCCAGCAGTCTGCCAGAATGTACCAGAATAAAACACCCAAAAAATGAACACCAGTATTCCAACCAGAGTATAACAACACCTCAGTCTAAGCCGGCAGACTAATCCCATCCTCCCCAAACCCTCCCTCCTCCCATTGCTATCCCAAAACCCACCCTCTCAAATTGCCTCCAGAGACATTTAAAGTCTGAGTTATGTAATATGGAGTAGCACACTAGTATGTAGCAAACACAATATATATCAAATAGTACCTCCCACACCCCGCCCCCAGACCCATCCAAATACCCAGACATTGAATTAAGAAGAAGAAGTGAACACAAAACCCACCCATCGGCCCCCTCCCTGTATCCTCCCTTACCCCAACAGACAACTATTTACAGCGGGAGCCAGGACTGGTAATCAAGCAGACTCCAGCAAGAAAAATGCCCTGGCCACCCAACCCATTTGCGAGACCTCGAAATCCCAGATCAAATTGGTCAGGCCGTGGGATGTGGGCCCAGACCAGAGAATCTCTAAACCGGGAGAGACCCAACCCCCATAAAATAGCGACAATAACCCCACAACTGGGGCGAGGTTAGCCAATCCCCCTATCCTAGGCTCGCGATTCCACATACAACTAGCCGCCAGGCCCCAGACCCAAGCGTCTCCTTCCCCCATCCCAAAACGCCAGATAAACCATGAAATATAAAAATAAAAGAAAAAGACCCCACCGATGCAGCCCCACCCACTGACTGGGACACAGTACATTAGGTCGAGTTCAGCCAGGAAACATAGCTCCAAACGCACTCACCCTCTGGATCAGGCATCCACTGGCAGGGGAAAACCGAGCAGAAGACCAGGCTCCAAATCCAGGGGAGCTCGCAGTCTGGGCCTCTTGTTTCTGGGGGGTACTATTTCTGTATAGGACCATACCGGTCCATCAAACAGGAAGTTACCCCCAGGGAACTACCTCCCAGTAAACGAGTTCCGGAAATACACGCGGATCTCAATACCCCAGACAGAGGAGCTCAGCTCCCATCCCACGGGACAACACCCAGCCATCCTGACCAGCAAACAGCCATACCCCAGGTAAGGAAGAAAGAAGCGATCGGGGGGATTATAGAAAACCCGACGTTAGCCCTGGGGGGAAGCGGGTGGGGTCTAGTAATAAAACCACCGGCATATAGCTAACATAATAAGAAAAAGGTAACCTGGAGAGAAAAAAAGAAGAAAAAAAAAAAATAAAAACTCATTAGACAGTTAGCCACTGAAGCTAACGACACTGCCGCAGCATAGATATGTACAGTCTCTCAGCCAGGGGTCTTAAACAAGTCCGGCAACTTGATAGCAAGGTCCTTCAGGGCCATTTCTGGAGAGTTAAAGCTGCAGGTAGAGCCTCCGATTGTGACCCTGAGAGTCGCGGGGTATAACATTCTGAAGGGAATGGATGCAGCAATTAATTTCTGGACTGTAGGATGAAAGGCTGCTCTCTTTTCCCTAGTTTCTTTCGGGAGATCTTGGGTGATCCGAATCCTAGCCGAGCCCCACATAACCTCCTTCAGGTCTCGAGATTTACTATATACATGCTGTCTCTCATATAGCTTAAAACTTCATAATGATGGGGCGGAGGAGATCAGAGCGGAGTCGAGGCCTCAGCGATCGATGAGCCCGTTCAGAATGGGCTGATCGCACCCAGGCCTACCACTTTGACCAGGAACCTTTGCAGAAGGCCATGAGATCGGGACCCTCCTCCATCTCCAGGTAGGCCCAAAATCAGCAAGTTGTTTCGGCGATTGCGCCCCTCTAAGTCTTCAGTTTTGGCTTGAAGCTTCCATATTTGTTGTTTGAATTCGGCCATCTCGACCTCTGCTCTAGCTCTCCATTGCTCTATGGAGAACACCCTGGCCTCCGCATCAGCCACTCGAGTGGAGACCGAGAGAGATCACTCGGAGGGACTTGAGCTCTCCAGTGAGCTCCTGGAGAATTTCTTTCAGCGGGGTCAGCTCTTGCAGGAATCTGTCCTCCGTTAGGGGGTTGGATAGCTGTGTCTTTTCCCCACATCTCTCCGGTTTCGGGCCTCCCTGGTTACGTTGTTTTTTGGCTGCCTTCTCAGAAGATGCAGGCGGCATGTGCCTAACTGCGGCCTGCCTCCCGTCCACATCCATCTTAAAGCGTAGACGATCTTTCCTTGTTGGCACTTCAACCCAGGTCGTTAGGGAGTATATCAGCTCTCGTTTAGAGAAGTTTTCACAGAATTGATGCGCCGGGGAGTTCAGAATTCGGCGATTGAAACAGCAGGAGGGAAGAGCTCCAGGCCTCAGCTGCTACTTAGCTGGCTGCCATCACGTGACCCCTTCAGGAGAACTTTAACAAAACCTAATATTTAGGCACAGTCCGGCTTGTATTTCCCATTAGTGTTGTATTCCTCCTCCCCATTATTTATTACTGAGGTTGTTGGTATAAAAACAAGATCTTTTCTCCTGAAGAGTTAGTCTATTCTTGCTGCTTTCACCCTACATGTAGTAACAGAGCACTGCTTGTGATATCACAGTTACTCCCATGGCAACAGGTTGTGTTGTCACAACAGAGGATTATGACTTGAAGTAGGGAATAAGCTATAGAGGCAAATGGACTCTATAGAAACTCTGAGGGTTAAAGATGATATATTTGTGCAAATTTCCTTAGTAATAATGGGGAGGAGAAATATATAAAATATAAATGTAATGCAGGCAGAATTGTACCTTATTGTTATGCTTGTTAAAGTTTTCCTTGAGACATCAGTAGTTCTTTAAATGTACTGTGGCAGTAGGCCAACAAGTAAAAAATGAAACAAGCATTTGTAAATGCCGAATGTTTTCTCACTGGCATAGGCATTGGTAGTGCCGGAGTTAGAGACGCATAATAGGAATGGCAGTGAAGTATTAAAATGACACTAACCCCACCTCCACCCCCACCCCCACCCTGTAGAGACTGACAGGCATTGGGGTGTGCCTTTGGGTTGTCAGCTGTAATGCTCATGCCATTTTACCTCACCCTACCCTGTAGACACAGACAAGTATTGTGCTGTGCTTTGGGGTCCCATGGGTGTTATACTTACCCCATTCCATAAGGAAATACACTGAGGTGGGTGCAGTATAGGAGAATGGGGTGAACTTTGTGGCTGAACACTCCAAGGCACACCTCGATACCTGTCAGTGGCTGCAAGGTGGGGGTGGAGGTGGAATGGCAGGAGCATTACAACTGAGGATCCCAAGTCACACCCCTGACGCCTGTCACTCTTTACAGTGTGGGGTGTAACAGTTGGAAACCCTAACGCCATATACGTGTATTGGTATTTTCACTCCAAATTATCAACATGGACTTTTTGTGACCCCACTTCATGAAGAGCTGCAGTATCAGTTTGTTAGCCGAAAGGTGATTTTGCACAGTGACTGTGCCATTTGGCGTTACAGGTACGTAAACATATTTTGGGCATGATGTGAAAATGACAATTGTATTGTTCATGAGGAGGTGTAAAAAAAAAAAAAATTGCAATGTTGAAAATCTGGAGCGAAAATATGAAAAATTGGTGAAGTCATGAGCATGCATAGAAACTGCGCAATGCACGTCAGTAACCCAATTATTTTATTTATTTTTTTTAAACCACATTTTCAACATAGGCATTTTGGGATCTCCCTTCATGAACAGTGGCACTGTGATTTTCTTAATCTGTCCCAAAAGTTGATCTCCCTAGCGACCATGTATTGTATGCCACGGTGCGAAAACACATTTCAGGCAGGATGTGAAAATTACAGCTGTACTGTTCATAAGGAGGTGTGAAAAATGCCAGTGTTGAAAATATTGCAAATTTGAAGTTACAAGGTGTGGAAACTGCACAACACATGCTTGTAACACAGTCATTTTATGGACTTTCATCACCAGATTTTCAACATAGGCATTTTAGGACCTCTGCTCATGAACAGTGTCACTGTCATTTTGTCAAACTGTCCTGAAAACTGATTTTGCACAGCGACCGCACTATTCTGCGCTGGATGTGCGAAAACACAATTCGGCCAGGATATGTAAAATGACAGCTGTACTGTTCATAAGGAGGTGTGGGAAAATGGCAATGCTAAAAATCTGGAGTGAAAATATTGCAAATTGACGAAGTTACGAGCGTGTGTGGAAACTGTGCAACACACACTCGTAAAACAGGCATTTTTTGGATTTTTGTCACCAAATTTGCAACATAGGCTTTTTGAGAGCTGCCCACATGAACAGTGGCACTGTCATTTCATTATTCGGTCCCAAAAGGTGATTCCTTGCAGTGACCGCGAAATCACCTTTTGGGACTGAATAACACCATGACAGTGACTGAATTCATGAGGAGGGGTACCAATAACCCCATGTTGAAAATCTGTGCCAAAATTCCCCAAAAATGGCCGAGATATGCACCAAAGTTGAAAAAAACCCTATGTATGCCATTATACAGCTTACGGCATTTCTTCAGTTCACGGTTGGCTTTGAAGAGTGCAGACATGTTCCTGGTCCACCGAAGATCGATGCGCCGGGCTCCAGAGGTAAGTATGGGGTGAGTGGTGTGTGTGGGGAGGTGGGGTATGCAGAGGGTGGGTGCGGGTTGAGGGAGGGAGCAGGACAGACCGCAAGGGACCGTTTTCTGATTTACAGGTTTAAAAACAAAAAAAACATCACGGGACGTTGTTTTTTACTGGGGCATTTGGCATGCTGGGGTGGGCTCCCAGCATGCCATCTGAGTGTTTTGGGGGGTGCTGTAGCTGACGGGGATTGGGCACCTCCATCGGCACATGCAAAAGGACAAGAGCCGAGGGGATTGGCAACCCTCGGCACACAACAAATGGGGGGGACATTATGCCGATTGGGCTTCCCTGTTGGCAAATTAAACTGGGAAGGGGGGACTAAAGCTGACGGGGATTGGGGGCCCGTCGGCAAAGATGCCTGTTGGGGTGCATGATGCCGAGGAGGATTGGGCACCAATTCGGCAAATGAAGTGGGTCAAAGCATGCTGACAGGGGGATTAGGAACCCCTGAAGTCGGCGCTCTCTGTGGCGGCAGTCAATGCCGCCATGTTTATTGAACTGGTTCACCAGGAAAGGCATGCCACTGCATGACGAGCTTGGCTCTCATTTCAGCTGACCTTTTCTTTGATCTGGTGGCCAGTTTATGTGTTGCTGGTGTCAGCGCCTGCAGCTGCCTTATTGGGGAATAAGGGACACACCTACTAATGCGTGTCCTGCATTCGTCCACAGTGACCGCACCTCCAAATCTGCTACTACTGCAATATGTTGGCTGCACAAGTGCGAGCCAACATAAAAATGGCAGCTTTTTCTTTTATTGAAAACCGGTATTTTACTGTATTTTGCTAAAAGTAACTACTAAAAATTAAGACAGGGGTGGAAAACAATGTAGACAACTGACTAGCTGATTGCCATGAAACCCAGGCCCAATATCCCACCACAACCACACATGAAAAAATCTATGGCCTCTTACATCACTTCTTTATCAACTCGACAGACAATGCCCTTTCCAAACATGGCTGACCTGGCATTACTGGCTCCCATAGATGCCTTGGTGTTCTAGAAACATAGAATTGGTTGTCAGAAAAGTACTGTTTGACCCACCCAGTCTGCCCATATGTTCTCTGCCTAATCTGTCTCTGCAGTCCCTAACTGGTCTCCGGTGACCCTTCCTCCTCCCTGCCTGTTTTCTAATACACTCCTATGCCTGTCTCACGCATACTTGAAGCTCCCCTCCCCATTTTTGGCTACAGCACTAGCAGTCTGTTCCAAGCATCTACCACCCTTTCAGTGAAGAAATATTTCTTAATATCTCTGTCTAACTCCCTCACCCTCCGTTTCATTGCATGTTCCCTGCTTTTGGTGCTTCTTCAGATTTGAAAGAGATATCCCCCTGCACCCTGTTCACCACTGTGAGGTATTTTAGGTTTCTATCATGTCATCTGTCACCTATTTCTCTCCTCTCTTCCAGGGTGTACATGCAGAGATCCCCCAGTCTCTTCTTGTAGGGCTTCTCATGCAACCCCCACACCATTTTAGTTGCCCTCCTCTGGACTGTCTCCATCCTGTGTATGTCTTTTCTGAGGTGCTGTCTTCAAAGCTGGACACAGTACTCGGGTATCTCTCACCAGTGAGTGATACAGTGTTAACACTCATCTCACTCCTCCTGCTGGATATACCCATATGAGGAGGGAGGAGGGAGGTGGGGCAGCTGCAAATTGAGGGGCTAGCTGCACAATCGGGCAGACTCAATAGACCGTGAGGCCTGTTTCTGCTGGCATTTTGGATGTTGATATGTACCCCTCCCTATGCACTCCAGCATTACACTAGCCCTTCTCAGTGCTTTGTCATTCTGCCCTGCCACTTTGAGGTCTTCAGATATGATAACCCTAAAGTCACTTTCCTTTTTAGTGACTGTCTGTAAATCACCCCCGACCCTGTATTCATCTCCTGGGTTCCTATGTTCTTGGTGCATGATTTTTCACTTTTTGGCATTGAACCTCAACTGCTATGATTTAGGCCACTCCTCAACTTTCCTCAGATCATTGTTCCTTCTCTCCACACTCTCTTCAGTGTCCACCCTATTGCAGATTTTGGTATCATCTGCAAAAAGGCATACCTTCCCTTCCAGTTTTTCAGCAATGTCACTTATGAAGACATTGAAGAGGACCCATCCCAGTACTGAGCCCTGTGGCATCCTGCTGGTCACTCATCCATCATTCGAGTTTGTGCTGCTTGCCACCACCCCCTGTCTCCTATTCATTTACTAGTTGCTAACCCAGTTCACCACATTTGATCACACTACCAGGCTGCTCAATTTCATTATCGGTTTCCTGTGCATTACAGTGTCAATGGCCTTATTGTTGTCCAGATAGGACATGTCCATTGCCTTCCTTTGATCTATTTCCCTGCTCACCCAGTCAAGGAAGTACATTAGAATCAGTTGGCATGACCCCATTTCCCATGAATACTTGTTGCCCAAGGTCTTTCAGCTCATTAGATTCAAAATATATAACAAGTCTTCAGCAGGGTTTCCATTAATTTCCCTATCACTGATGTAATACTGACCAGCCTATAGCTGCTAACCACCTTCCTAATGCTGCTGTCATGTATAGGGAACCATGTCAACTCAGTCAGTAGGGCAGGTAGCACCTCCCTTAGTTCCTTTAGCCTTATAAGGAGAGACTAAAGGACCTCAGTATGTACACCCTGGAGGAAAGGAGGGAGGATATGATAGAGACTTTCAAATACCTCATGGGTATAAATAAGGTTTAAGAGGGAAGCATTTTTCAGAAAAAAAATGCTGAAAAACAAGGGGTCATGCTATGAAGCTCGGGGGGGGGTAGACTCAGGGGAGATGTGAGGAAGTACTTCTTCACAGAAGGAGTGGTGGATGCCTGAACCAGCCTCCCAGCAGAGTTGGTGGGGCCAAAACCTGTAACGGGATTCAAGAAAGCATGGGTTAGGTATAAGGGAACCTTAGTGGCAAGGAAAAGGGGGTAAAGTCAGAGATCAAGTAGGGTCTGGGGTGTTACAGTAGGTAGAGAAAATGGCAGACTAAGTGGGACAATTGACCCTTATCTGCTGTCAAACCAAATTCTATGTTTCTGTGTTTGGAACCCTTGGATGTACTGTATACCATACAGTCCCATAGCTTTGTCCACCTTCAGAGCTGCAGTTGCCTTCTGGACTCTTTCTTCTGCAAACTGACTTGTGTCCACCTCACCCACCCACCCCTGTTCCTGCTACTCCCTGGTGGTCCTTACTCCCTCCATTGTAAAGACTAAGCAGAAGCACCTGTTCAAGATGTCAACTTTTTCTTGATTCTCTTCTGCACAGTCTTCCCCTTTTTGTCTTCTAATCCTCACTATCTGCCCCCTTGCTTTCCACTGTGCATCTTTTGTGCTTCTTACTTTAGGCCTATTTGGTTCTAGTCTAAGGGTGCTAGGTAAATAGAGGAAAGCAAATTATTAAACACAGTCAAGGTTACCACAGGAGCAGTATGGAGATGAGATACAGGGGTGAAGTAATCAGTTGTGGGGAGTGTGGGGTGCTCTTCTCCAGGGCTGTGCTCTGGAGGAGGCAACACTGCCCCATTTGCAGGACCTTTGTGAAGTTCCATACTCAGCTAGTAGCAGTAAGAGATGAGATAGCTCAGCTGTAGCAGTAAGTCAGAAGGGGTCCATTCCCCACATCTTCAGTCTCCTAGAGGCCCATTGGCCCAGGGGGCTGGAGTGTGGTGGGGATAGTGAGGGAAGACTGGCAGGGGTAACCCCAAGGGGTTCAACCAGTCTCACACCATCCAAACAGCAAATTGCTTTGCATCCCTGGAGGAGGCTCAGGTACCTGTGAGTCATTTGGGGGAATTGGGCAGGACAACTTGGTAGTAGCCAAGGGGTGAGGAGGAGGAAGTCAGCTAGGAAAGTCATAGTGAGTGGGGAGTCCATGATTAGGGGAGCAGAGATGGTAGGGGCAGGGAGGGAAGGGTAGTGAAATGGTCAGATGCCTTCCTGGTGCATCCGCCATCCGGGATATAGGTAGGATAGGAACGATGGTGGGAAAAGGGGGGGATGCTGGTACACTTGTTACCAATTATCCAGTAAGCCAGCCTGTGGAGGAAGTGAAGCAAAACTTTAAGAGACTGGGGGACAGATTGAAGGTGAACTTGGCTTCCTTCCCTTTTTCTGAGGTCTTCCCCATTAGGAAGAGGGGGAATAGGAACAACAGAGTAAAGAAGGAAGGAAGAGACTGAGGAGTTTAATGGGTGGTGGTGTCAGGAGGAGGGATACAACTATGTGGGGGACTGGGGTCACATCTGGGACAGGAGACTGTTCACAGATGATGGCTTTCACCTGATTGGGGGGGGGCAGTACTCTGGGGCAGAAGTTTGATGTCTACACTGAACAGTTAAACTGACGGTGGGGAAGGCAGAGGCTCTGGAACCAATGAGAAGGGAAAGCAGTTGGGGATCCGAGCTAGGGCTTCCCCTGAACAGGAGACTAGTAGCAGCAAAGTGGGTAACAGTAAGGTTGAAGTTCAAATTAGGCTAAGGGAAGAGGCCAAAGACAGAGAACTGACAAAGCCTACATTAAGCATGAAAAATAAAAAAATTAAGGAGACTAAGGAAGACTAAAGAATAGGAAAAAGTAGGAGAAAGATGGAAAGGTGTCTGCCTTAATGCCAGAAGTCTGGGAAATAATCCAGAATTATTTTAAACTAAGTGGGGGGGGGGGTGCGAAGGGTTGGGTGACAGACAGTGCCACCATGTGAGGGAGTACATTAGGCCTCCCCCCAACTAGTCAGGAGTGGAAGGAGGGGAATTCAGAAAGGGGAGGCGATAGAGGAGAGAGGAAGGGTGAGGAGGGAAGGGGAAGGGGTCATGATGGAGGATAGAGGAGGGCAACTAAAATAGGACAGGGTCTGCACCAGAAGCCATATGAAGAGAGACTAAAGAAGCTTAATATGTGTACCCTTGAGGTAAGGTGGGAGGGGGGTACATGGTAGAAACATTTAAGTACCACAAGGTAATCAATAAAGTCCAAGAGGGTAGCATTTTTCAGAAAAAGAGATGTGCAAGAACAAGGGGGCACAATTTGAAGATAGAGGGGGGATGGCTCAGGGGCAATATAAGGAAGTATTTTTTCACAGAGAGGGTAGTGGATACATGGAACGGCCTTTCTGAGGAGGTTGTTGGGTCAAAAACAGTGGGAGAATTCGAGAATGCATGGGACGGGCATAAAGCAATTCTTGTGTGGGGTAGGAGGAAGTAGGCTGTTGGTTAACAAGGATTTGCAGCTTATCCAATAGGTAGGGAAATCAGCAGACTGGGTGTGCCCAAGTGGTCCTTATCTGCCGACAAAGTCTATGTTTTTACATTTTCTTGATTGCAGTGAGCCTTGGAAACAAGGCAGTAGAGTTGCAGACACTGATGGTGGAAGGAGAGGTGAACATAGCAGCCATCACTGCGATATGGGCCACCCAATACCAGGACTGGGACATAGTGATCCCTGGGTACAGACTGTACTGTTGGGACAGAGAAAAAGGGAAGGGATATTGTGAAACAGGGAGGAAAGGGAGCATGGCAGGGCTGAAGCCTTCTAAGTACAGCTTCAGAACTCAAAAGGCAGGAAGGTTAGAATGGGAGTAGAGATGCTTTATTTCATGGGGGAATTCCCCGTGAATCCGCCAACTCCGCCTCCGAGTGCCATTTTGCGAAGTTGCCACCTGTGGTAAAAAACTTCATCAAAATTGGCTTGGGGTAACTTCACTTTGCTTTGGAGTTTTTTAAAGTACAAATTGCACTTAAAAAAAAAAAAAACTAACAAAGCAAAGAGAAGTTTGAAACCAGCTGCTTCCCGCCCAAAGCAAGGAGAAGTTTGAAACCAGCTGCTTCCCCCCTCCATAGCTGGCCTGCCTTCCCTTCCTTGTGTCTAGTTATCCCCCCCCCGCCGATCGCTGCCTGGCCCTCATATGAAAAAATAAATTCCCCCTCCCAGTTGTGGGGTGGCAGCCATGACTGTAAAGTCTATCCCTGGTGTCCAGTTGTCCCACCTCCATGGCGATCGCTGGCCCAATATGAAAAATTACATCCCCCCCACCAACAGTTGCCATCCCTGGTGTCTCATAGCATTGTCCTTCTCCCCTCCACTGATCGCTGGCCCCATTGCAAAATGAAGAAAATACATGGTCCTCTCCCTACCCTGGTCATTGAGCACTGAGTATGACCAACTTTATAAAAAAAATAAAATCCCTGGTGTCTAGTGGACCCCCCACCCTGACCCCGAGCAAGCCACTTGCATAGCCCTCCACTCACCTCCACTTCCAGCAGCCTGACTGAGCTCTCAATGAATGAGTGTGTGCTTGTACAATTCATTGAGAGCTCACTCGGGCTGCTGACCATAGAGGTGAGTGGAGGGCTGTGCCAGTAACCCACCCGGGGTCAAGGTGGGGGGCACTACCTGACATGGTGGGTGGATGGGGCATCCACTAGACACCAGGGATTTTTTTTTTCTTTTTGTAAAGTTGGTCAGACTTGGCACCCAGTATTGGGGGGGAGGTTCATTTTGCGGTGGGGCTGGTGATCAGCAATGGGGGAGGAACACTATTAGACACCAAGGATGGCAAGGGGGTGGTGGGATGTAATTTTTCATATTGGGATGGTAATCAGCCGGGGTGGGACCACTAGACAACAGGGATTGACTTTATAGCTGGGGCTGGTGCCCTGTGATTTGGGGAGGAGGACTTATTTTTTCATATTGGGGGCCAGGCCCCCCAGCAATTGGTGGTGGGGGGACCACTAGACACCAAGGAGGGGCGATCTGTGGTGAAGGGGCACTACTACTGCTACTAGCCAAACTCCGCAAAATGCAACCTTTGAACTCCACCAGCTGAGTTGCCAAACTCTGCATTTTGTGGTGTTTTTTAAGGGGTGAAGCTGGGCTTCGCACACCAGATCCTCTCCGCGAACTGGGGAAAATCTGCAAATTTTTTCATGGAGTGAATTTTCCCCACTTCGCACATCTCTATTCTCTAATTCAGGTTAGTGTACAGGCAAACCTCAAAATGAGGAAATTGACAGGGAGTTGGGGGAGCAAATAAGGATGTTTAGTGGTAAGGACAATACTGTGACAGGGGATTTCAATCTGCCAGAAGTAGATTGGAGCACCCCAGCTACCAAAAGTGCCAGGAATCCAGTTCTTCTGGAGGCCTTCTAGGATGGCTTCCTGACATGGAGGGTAATGGAGTCAACCAGGGAGGGGATCATACTGGCCCTTCTTTTGTTGATGGATGGGGAGCACATCCAGGATGTAGGGATGGAGACCCCCTGAAAGGAAGTGACCACTGCACAGTGTAGGAAAGGGAACATTGTTTAACCAGGAGTAGCACACTAAGCTGAAGCTTGTTTCCAGATGCTACCTAGGAGCACAAGAAAGTTAAGTGACTTGCTCAGGATCACACAGTATGCATCTAGGCGGTTGTGAGATTCAAACCCAGGTCTCCAGATCTGCAGTGCAGAGCCTTAACCCAGTGCACTGTACTGCCTCCCTGTGTGGTTCTTCCTCAGTATAGGTAAGGAGGTGGCCAGAACCAAGACAAAGGTAGTGGACTTCAAAAGAGCAGATTTTGGCAGGACAGGAGGCATACTGGAAGGGCACCTCACCAACATCCGTCCAGACATGGATGCTGACCAGAAATAGGCCATCATCAAGTTGGGTCTGGCAGAGGCCAGTAACTAATTTTCAGAGATGCAAAGTAAGAAGGCCAGGTCCAAAAAAAAATGAGCTGATTGAGCAGGGAGGTAGTAGAGAGGGTGAGGGAGAAAAGAACTATCTTCAGAAGCTATAAGAGATCCAAAAGAGGGGAGGACAGGGAGGAGTATGTGAGGAAATCCAAAGAGGTAAGTAGAGTAGTCAGGGCAGCCAAGGCTTCAAAGGAGCTAAGGCTGGCACAGGGGATCAGAGAAGGTGAAAAGTATTTCTTAAGATACATAAAGGTGAAGGGAAGCTGTAAAGATCAGATTGTCAGGATCAAGAAAGATGGAAGCTGGGTAGAAAAAGGTGGGGAGCAGGCAGAAGTACTCTATGAATACTTCTATTCAGTATTTACCAGGGAGTGGGGATGGGCCTATGCCCCAGAGAAAAGGTGAGATGGGCATGGGGAAAGCTGGAGAAATGGATAGGCAGAAACCGGTGAGCAGGGTGTTAGAGGGTCTTGGGTCCCTGTGGGTGGATAAGGTGCCAGGGCTGGACGGTGTGCATCCAAGGGTCCTAAAGGTGCTGGCAGAGGTCCTGGTGGGAAGCTCTGGCAGACTTGTTTAACAACTCCCTGGGGACTGTGTGCATGCCCTAGGATTGGAGGATGGCACATGTGGTGCGCTTACATAAGAGGGGGCCCAAGGACAAACCAGGCAACTACAGACCGGTCAGCCTTATCTTCATCATGGAAATGCTAATGGAGATTATCCTTAAAGAGAAGTTGGTGATCTTTATTGAGGAGAATGGTCTCCAGAATGATATGCAACATGGGTTAGTCTCGGGTAGATCCTGCCAAACAAACGTGGTTGACTTTTGTGACTGGGTGACAAGGGCACTTGATGGGGGCCATGTGTTGGATGTCCTATATCTGGATTTCAGCGAGGCCTATGACTTGGTGCCACATAGAAGGTTGACTAGTAAGCTGAGAAACCCGGGAATAGGGGTAGAAACTAGTTGGATGGGTTAGGAGCTGGCTGCAGGATAGACAGCAGATGGTAGTTGTAGGGGGAGAACTATCAGCTCCCAGAGCTGTAACCAGTGGAGTCCCACAAGGCTCAGTACTAGGACTGGTGCTATTTAACATTTTCATTGCCAGTGTATCGGATGGGATTAGGAGTAAGATAAACCTTTTTGAAAACAACACAAAGATCAGTGCAGAACTAGATAGTGTGGAAGGGGGCCAGGTACTCCAAGAGGATTTGGCAAGACTTCAGCACTGGTCAGACACATGGCAGCTGGGGTTCAATGTTAAGAAGTGCAAAGTCATGCACTTGGGAGCCAGGAGACCTGGGAAATGCTACTGGCTAGGGGGAGTGCAGTTAGCTACTGCAGTGAAGGAGAAGAATCAGGGAGTACTAGTCGCAGGGGACATGAATTACTCGGTGCACTGTAGGAAGGAGGTTGCCAAGGCTAATAAGATGCTGGGGTACATTACCAGGGGAATCACCTCTAGGAGAGAGGAAGTCATTCTGTCACTGTGCAGGTCACTGGTGAGCCCTCACTTGGAGTACTGTGTGCAGTTCTGGTGCCTATTTAAAGAAGAATGTCAAACTACTGGAGGGGGTCCAGTGCAGGGGACAAAGATAATCCTTGGGCTGGGGGACAGACCATATGAGGAAAGACTTTGGGAGTTCAACATGTATTCCCTGGAGGATAGAAGGGAGAGAGGGGACATGATTGAGACCTTCAAATATTTAAAATGCATGAATAGGCTTAGTACTGAGGGAATGTTTAGATTAAAGTTGGGGGAGGGCACAAGAGGACACAGTCTGAAACTGAAGGGTGGAAGATTCAGGAGGGAAATAAGGAGGCACTACTTCACAGAAAGGGTGGTAGAGAGGTGGAACATGCACTGCCAGAGGAGGTGATATAATTGAAATATGTGGGCAGCTTTAATAGGGGTGGAACAGGGTCAAAGGTAAGGTCAAACCTAGGGGAAAGCTGGGGAGGGGGGAGTTGGCTAAGGGGGTGATAATGGATTGGCAAGTGGTGGGGGGGGGAGCAGCTGAAGTAGATTAGACCTGGAGCCGCACACTCAAGCTCGTAGACTGTGTGGACTGTATCTGCTGGCATTTTAGTATGTTTGTAAATAATAAAATTACTGAGCTCCAGGTAGTGGTGACAGACACTGCAAAGAACCTAGTAGCCATCACTGGAACTTGGGACACAGATAATAATGTTTGGGACCTGACAATCCCAGGTTACACCATGCTTAGACATGACAGAGGAAAAGGTAAAGGAGGAGGCGTACCCCTATATGTCAGGGAGGGCATCGAGGCAGTGGAAGATGGAAACATCAAGGTGGTAATGGGGAAACAGAATCCCCGTGGGTTCAGCTCATGGCATTCTTAGGCAAGGAGCTATCGATGGGGGTGATCTAAAGGCCTCCAGGACAGGGGGAAAAGAGAGAGATAAGGAGCTAAGGGCAGAACTAGAAAGTGGGGTGTCAAAGGGGGAGGTGGTGATGGTGGGAGCTCTAAATCTACCACATATTTATTGGGTCATTCCAGCAGCCAGGAGTTCCAGAAGTCTGGTCCTGTTGGACATATTGAAGAACTGCCTGCTGGTGCAGCTGGTGAAGGAACCCACTAGGCAGGCTACCATTATCAATGTGGTGCTCACCAAGAAGTGGATGGAGTAGTAAGGAAGGGAAGCCACTAGGGTCCAGTAACCATAACTCTATATGGTTCAATCTAGCCCTTGGGACAAGTGAGCCCTCATCAAAGACTGAAGTTCTAGATGTCAGAAGAGCAGACTTCAATTTTTAATTTTTTTTATTTAGTTGTTTAACCAGGAGTAGCACACTAAGCTGAAAGCTTTTTTACAGGAGCGACCTGGGAGCACAGGGAAGTTAAGTGACTTGCTTGGGGTCACACAGTATGCAAGTGGAAGCTGTGGGATTCAAACCCAGGTCTGGTCTGCTGGATGTCACCAGATTTGCAGCTCAGAGCCCTAAACCACTGCACTATACTGCCTCCCTTGGAGGCACTGCCTCAATTGGAGGAGGGAGCTGGTCCGGGACAAAATACTTGGAGTGGACAGCATTATGGATGTAGAGGAAATACCAGGGGAAATTGAGGGGGGCATTCAAAGTCTCACATGAGAATGGTAGCTGGAAAAAAAACAGGTACAAGAGACCAATATGGTTCTCTGGAAAGGTCAGAAAAGCAGTGAGAGCCAAAAAGAAGGGCTTCACCAGGTACAAGGAAAAACGAGGAAAGGAAGAATAGGGAGAGTATCAAATAAAAACAAAGGAAACCAAGAGAGTGGTTAGAGAAGTAAAGGCAGACACAGAACTGCGTATTGTGGAGGGAGTCTTGGAAACAAGATAGACGACCTGCAGGCACTATTAGCAGACAGGAGGGTGGACATAGCTGCAGTAACCGAGACTTGGGAAACATCACACCATGACTGGGACCTTATGATCCCTGGATATAAGCTATACAAGAGGGACAGGGTAGTAAGGAAGGGGGAAGGGGTGGCAGTTTATATCAGGGAGAGAATAACTTGCACGAGGGAGGAGTCTGAGGAAGGGGAGGTGGAGGCATTATGGGTTCAGCTAACATTCAATAGAGGGAGAAAGGTGAGGTTGGGGTGGTTTACAGACCACCCAATTAGGATGAGAAGAGGGACAGGGAACTGAGCGCACAAATATTGGATGCTGCGGGAAAAGGAGAGGTGGTAAGTGTGGGTGACTTCAAACTGCCCAGTGTGGACTGGAGCATACTCTCCACAATATGTGCTAGGATTCGGGTGATCCTGGAAGGACTGCATAGTGGGTTCCTGACTTAGGGTGTCACTGACCCAACAAGAGCTGAGGCAGTTCTTGATCTGGTGCTCACAAATGGGGAGCATGTACAGGAAATAATGGTCAGGGAGCCACTGGATGGATGTGATCATTGCACAGTGTGGTTCCATTTGGATATGGGCAGGGAAAGCATCCCAACTAAGACCAAAATCTTCGATTTCAGGAGGGTGGACTTCAGGAAAATGGGTGAAGTGCTAAGGAGCCATCTAGTGGGCATCAGAGCAGATATGGGGGTGGACCAAAGATGGTCCATCATTAAGAAATTAATACTGGTTGACATAGATGTGTACATTAGGCTCAGGGGGAAGAATACAAGCGCCAAAGCGCCTAGCTGATTCAGTTCTGGGGTTGCCCAGGAAGTAACAGAAAAGAGGTTGGCCTATAGAAAATTCAGGAAGACCAAGAGAGGTGGATAGGGAAAATTACCTAAGGTTGGCTAGTGAGGCAAGTAAAGAAGTCTGGCGAGCAAAGGCACAGAAGGAGGAGCTGCAGATAGCTGAAGGAATTAAGAAGGGGGAAGAGTTTCTTTTACTATATAAGTGAGAAAAGGGACAAGAAGTAAGGGACTGAGGCTTAAGAAAGGGGTGGAGTGGGTGGAGGATACTGGAGGAAAAGCAGAGATACTAAATGAATACTTCTGTTCCGTCTTCACCAGGGAGAAGGATGGACCGGTGCCTTCAGGAGGGAAAAGAGGAGTGGTGAGGGGGACACACAGATGTAGTGATAAAGAAGGATAGAGTGAGGAAGGGGCTGCAGGCACTGAAGGTGGACAAATCACCAAGCCCGGACAGAGTACATCCAAGGGTACTAAAGGAACTGGCTGAGGAGCTGGCAGGGCCACTGGCAGACCTATTTAATAGTTTACTAGAGTCAGGCGTGGTACCACAGGACTGGAGAACAGCACATGTAGTGCCCCTCCACAAAATTGGTTCCAAGGATGACCCAGGGAATTACAGACCAGTCAGTCTGACCTCCATTGTGGGCAAGCTCATGGAGACCATACTAAAGGAAAGGTTGGTGGAATATGGTGGAGGAGGGCAACTAAAATGGTGCAGTGTCTGCACCAGAAGACATGTGAAGAAAGACTTAAGGATCTTAATATGTATAGCCTCAAGGAGAGGAGGGAGAGGGGGACATGATTGAAACTTTCAAATACCTCAAGGAATCAACAAAGTCAAGAGGTAGCATCTTTCAGAAAAAAAGGTGTGCAAAACAAGGGGCACAACCTGAAGCTAGAGGAGCGGCTCCAGAGGTAATGTGAGGAATATTTTTCATGGAGAGGGTTGTGGATGCATGGAACAGCCTTTCTGAGGAGGTTGTGGAGTCAAAAGCAGTGGTGGAATTCAAGAATGCATGGGACAGACATAACACAATTCTCAGGGGTGGAGGTTGGAAGAAGTAGGCTGTTGGTTAGCTAGGATCTGCATCTTATCCATTAGGTAGGGCAATGGGCAGACTGGGTGGGCCAAGCAGTCCTTATCTGCCGTCAAATTCTATGTTTCTATGTAATATTTATAGAGCATGGTCTACAGGATGTGAGGCAGCATGGGTTTATGGGGAGAATTGTATCAAACAAATCTGATTGAATTCTTTGACTGTGTCACTAAGACAGTAGATAGAGGCCAACCGGTAGACATCCTCTATCTTAATTTCAGCAAGGTCTTTGGCTCTGTGTCCCACAGAGTTGAAAATCAGCAGAAGGAGGCAGGCAGCTGGAGCTGGAAGATAAGTACTTTCTTTGTGCTGTTTGTTTTCTTTTAGGATTGAGGTAGCATTTAATGAGAAGACAATGTGTGCTGTGTGATTTGAACAGTGTAACTTTAAAACACGTTATTTTGTCTTGGCTGGGAGGAGGGGGGCATTTAATTGAGGGAGAGAGAGGGGTTGGGAAATATACAGGTGGGGGAGGGGTGGTCACGTGACTCAGACCAGCCAATAGGGGGTCTGGGATCCAATTATATTTCAAAGGGGACCAAGTGATCTTGAAGCTTAAGTGCCATGAAGCAGGAGTGTAGCATTTTGAGTAGCTTTTGCAGGGCATCAGCAGGGAGGTCAGTAGACAGCGGGCCATGCTGGTAGACAGAGAAGAGCCTAAATTGGAGGGCCGCATATTTCCTGTACAGACATGGGGAGTCCAAGGTGGGGCACGGGTTCCATGGAGTGGGGTAGGACCAGGTTAAGGAAGGAGAGAATGAACAGGGGTGGTCAAACAGGGTAGAAGATGGGAAGGGTGGTATACTGCCAAGGATGTTGGGCAGCCATATTCCTGGGAGTGGCTTTGAGGTTAAGGGGTTGTAGGGTGTGTTGGCAGGTGGGCCAGCTCAGGCAGGAAATAGGGTGGTTGAGGAGGGAACTGGAGGCATGGAGGAGACAGAATAGGGGGGAACACAGCCAGGAGAGGAAACTAATGAGGCATCCAAAAGGGTTCAAAACAGGCAAAAATAAGGGGGAACTAGGTGGGACAGTAGGAAGGCCACACAAGCGGGTGTAGCAAAGGGAAGGAAGTGATGATTGGAGGAGGGTCAGGCACAGGGGCATGACTAAGACTAGGTCGGAGCAAAGATATCAGCCTGTGAGAAGGGGGACTGAACTCGTTCAAAGAAAGGAAATTAGCACCGCAAACAGATTCTCAGCATTGGCTACTCTGGAAGACCAGGTATCAGAGAGGAGGGAAGTTACTGTACAATAAAGGAGCAGGGAGAGGATGCTACAGGGGAAAAGTTACACAGCGGGGAGGCAGTAGGCAGTACACCAAGAAGACACAGTGTCAGGTGGGGTCAGCAAGGTGATGATGATGCAGTCTGTCAGGAGGGAAGGAAGGAGCAAGGAGACAAGAGGACGGGGGAAGCAGCAGGCAGCCCAGGGAAGGCAAAAGATAGGGAGAGGAGAGGAGTCATAGTGGGGGAGGGACCCATTTCATGGAAGACACAGGGAAGTAATAGCAGAGGAGAAGGTGGTAGTGTGGTAGACGGAGAAACAAATGAGTGCAAAGGGGAGGTTCCACAGAAGGAAATTAGTTTGGAGGTAGAGGTCAGTACCCTGGTCATATTTGCGACTGGGGAGAGGACAGGGCAAAGGTTAGGGGAGGCAAAGGGGAGGCGGGACAGGGGGTATTTATTTATTTAGTTTTTATTGGACGGAGTACGTGCACTAGGCAGATTCTGCCTATTTTCAGGCATGACCAAGGGGAGGTGGATACAGATGAATGCCAACTGACCTTGAACTAGATTAAGCTGTTGATGATATTTTTTGTGAATGGGGGAAATCTGGCCAGGACACTGGGGAAATTCCCCTACTGCATTGCTAGCGGTAGGGGGGGAGCTGCTAGTACTGCTCTACGGAATGGCAGATTGTGCTGATCCCTCCAAGGAGACGGACGTCTTACCTACTGCTTGTTTGGAGAACTCTAGTGTGATGCCTGAGCAAGAACAGTCCCAAGAAGGGATTACCTTGAACAAAGTGCCTTTCGAGCTACCTGGAGATGTGCACGGTGTGATCTGTGCAGCAGGAGCATTTTTGCCAACAGATACACAAGGTTTGCTGGCTGGAGACATTCCCTCGGCTTTCTCAGCGGTGCCGACTATTTCTTCTGGGGTTTTGCATGACGCTGCTTTACTTGCTGACCCGCTGGCTGCGATAGCGGCTGTTTCGATTAGCTGCGACGTACAGGGAAAAATGCTGACTCCTGCGTCGGAGACTCAGTGTCCTGGAATGCGGAAGTTGAATCCGTCTGACGGCTCTTTTTCTATGAAGGACTGGAGTACGGAGTCGGCTTTGTTGGACGCTGGATGGATGCTTCAGGATGGGCGCTGATTACCTGATTCGGAATGGGTTACTTTCACCCCAACGGAGACACATGGGATCACTGCAACTGTTCAGTCCGCGGGTCAACAACCTCCAGATTTCTCTTCTTTGGCTGCAGGTGGTAAGACTTTGATTTCCTCTGACCCGGTTGCAAATGAAGAGCCTGACACTGAGTTGCCAAATGTCCCCAACCCCGCCCCCCATCGGGAACAATTCCATACTGGCCCCCGCTTTTCAGATCTTTTTCTGGAACAACAGACTGGATCAGGCTCCTAGGCGCAATGCTGTATGGGTGGGGTATGGGGGGGTCTCCGAAGCATCCTGATTGCTTTTATGTCACTCGAAGCCTGCTTAAGAACTCCATAAATTTTCAAGCCTCAGACATATATGATCTTATAAATATTCATGGAGAGGACACTTTTGACGTTAGTTTTGGGTCCTTTACTGGCCTAGAAAAATTCTGGCAAAAATATGAATCACACTGAAATCCACTCCTTTATGGACTCCATTTTGGGCTATTCCAATTACTAAGCCCTTGTATAAAACTATCCACATTATGTTTCGTAATGAGGGGGTTAATGTGGGAGATATCTTGTACTGGTTGGAGAGTAAGTGCACTGTGTTGGGGCCTCCAGAGCCTATTATCGATGGGGAGGAAATCTGGACTAGAGGCTGGAAATTTAAGATTAAACTGTGTATTATAGAGGATACAGTCCAACATGTTCCTAACAGCTTCTTTTTGGGTAAGGATAGGGGAGTGTGCTTTTACCCTGGTCAGCCCAAAGCTTGCTATAAGTGTGGTAGCACTCTTCATTTGAGTAGTGCATGCGACAAGATAAAATACGCTTTGTGTGGAGAGCTGGACCATGACTGTGGCACCTGTCGTAATGTCTTCCGCTGCAACCTCTGCGATGCCCAGGGTCATGCATACCATCAGTGTTTGTATGCTGGCCAAAGTAATTCAAGGGGCCTTGATAAGGAAACCCTGATCTCAGAGGCTAAAGGCCAGTTTAGGCCTACTGCTGAGGATACTGATCCTCCTGCTTCAGACCCTTCTGCCCCATGCCCATCCTCTGCAGCTCCTCCTGATGGTGGTGTGTCTCAGCCCACCAATAAGCCTAATGATACTGAGGAGTTTCAAATTCAGCAGCTCCCTGTGGCCTCAGGGCTTTTACATCCCAGTACACTCTCTTCCACCCCTACCCCCCCAGCTCCCCTAGACCCAGAGTTTCAGAAACCTCACCCAAGACGAGTGACAAGATCTCATACTAAGATGCTTATTAAACCGGCCACCCCTCCTACACACAACTCTTTGCAGGTGCTGCAGGATCAGGATGGGGATTCTGAGTCTGATATGTCAGTTAAATCTGAGGCTTTTTCAGGTATGGAATGCGATGATGAAGGGGGACCTGACTTATTGGAGTCAAAGAAAAAGTCAGGTAGAAAGCATAAAAAGGACAAACTTTAGTCTGATTCCCTGGCTTCTCTAACTGTAGTTTCCCTAAATACTTGTAGTATTAAGAATTCAAGGAAGCGTCTTGGGCTTCTACACTTTTGTAAGTCTCTAACTGCAGATATTCTGTTCCTGTAGGACACGCGCTTTACTTCTTTGTCTGATGTTAGTTTTACGAAGAAGTTGTGGATTCATGGGCTTTCATTCTGGTCCTATGGTCCCAATGCTGCAGATGGGGGTTGGCATACTTTTTTATCATACCACTGTACAGGTTCTCAGACTGGTGGATTTGGTTCCTGGTAGAGCTTTGCTCCTGGACTGCTTTGCAAAGGTTACTCCTTCATCTCATAAACATTTATGCTCCCCAGGTTAAGTCAGCCAGGATAGATCTTTTCGTGAGATTGAGCACGATCTCTTTCCCCTAGACATATAATATGGGGGCGATTTTAACTCGGCCTGGATCTGAAATTTAAAGACCAGTAACAACAAAAGGTATATTATGATTCCCATGCTTTACAAAACATAATTTTGAAAGCCTCTTTAACAGATGTTTATAGAGCTCTTCATTCTGATCCTGGGCCTACTTATAGACATAGCAGTTTTGCTACAAGGATTGACTTTGTTTTTGCTTCCCGTTATTTGCTGAAATTTTCGTTTCAGTTGTTGCGCTCTTGTGAATTCTCAGATCACATGTTGTTGCTGTTATGTTTTTCTCTTTCCTGTATCCCACCTCGTTTTCCTGCCATTCCTGTAAGATGGAAACTAAACCCTATATTACTGACTCAAGAGCGGTTTCAGTCTTTTTTGTCTCAGACATTTGACCAACGGTGATAAGTTGCCGGGTTGTATGACTCCTTGGGAGATTGGTGGATGGAAACCAAGCTTGAGTTTAAACAAACTTGCACTTTCTTTAACACAAATACTCAAACTGAGGACTATATTTCTTATTTAGGCCATCGGTCCCAATTTTATAAATTAATATCCCTTCCCACTTCTTCCGATGTTCGGATCCAAGAACAAATTGCTATTCTTAAAAATAAAATGAGACAATTTCATTATGGGAAAGCTTGCCGCATACATGATGACTTGTCTTACGGATTAAAGTCATCACCTGTTTCAGACCCTTTCTCAGCCTGTAAACAAGCTTCAGATAAAAAGCTTATGACTGGCCTTTATGATACTTCGGGTGTTTTGAAATCTACCAATATAGAGATGCTGCACATTGTTCAGCACTTTTTGAAGGCTCAACATGGTCAGGCCTTTCAACCCACAAGTACTTGGGACGAGCTGTTTCCTTTCAGCCACCTACAGTGTCACCTACTGATTCTCAAACCATAGATATGCCCATAACCCAGGATGAAGTCAGGTTGGAAATCAGCCATTTGAAAACTGGAATATCACCTGGTCCAGATGGCCTTATAAATGAATTACATAAATTTTTTTTGGATGATACGAGCATTATTCTGACACAGGTTTTTAATAAAATCCTTACTACTACTACTACTTTACCTAAGGGATTCTCAGATGCCTTGATGATTTTTTTTGTTTAAAAAAAGGTAAACACATTATTGGGAATTGGAGACCAATTTGTTTGCTAAATACGGCTTATAAGATCTTTTCTGCCATTTTGTACATAGGCTCCATCTGGCTCCCTCTCTGATACATCCTGTCCAAATATGTTCTATCCCAGGTAGGCATGTTCACCAGAATTTGATCCTATTAAGAAATATTTGTGAATGTAGTCAACTGGGGAAGCTGACACGGGATATTTACTTTCCTTGGATCAGGCTAAGGCATTCGACAAGGTTTCCCATGGTTTTTTATTTCAAATTTTTCAGAAATATGGGTTTTTGGATAAACTTAGAACTTGGGTGGCGCTTTTGTATAATGATGATTGAAACTTTCCACTGGTTAATGGTCTATTGGGGGATGGGATTGATTTTTGTAGAGGAGTTCACCAGGGATGTCCACTTAGCCCTTTACTATATACCTTTGTATTGGACCCTTTAATTCGGGAACTTCTTCATCATCTGCATATACTGGGTCTGACGCCTGCCTTAGATGTTCCTCCTCAGGTATTGGCTGTTTATGCTGATGACATGTGTCTTATGTTACGTGATTTAGCTTCAGGTCTTTTCACTTTGTCTATATTAGCACAGTTTGGATCTATTTCGGGGACTTCAATAAATTATGACAAAAGTGCTGGAATTTTTTTGGGGAAGGACCTTTTGAACCCACTATTGGACAAATAGCTATTTCATTAGGCCCGATTAAAATATTAGGTTGTTTTTTTGGTACTGGTGATCTGGCTGACCTTAACTGGAAACCACGCATTGAATTAGGCGAGGTAAGGTTCAGTTCTGGAAGTCCTGGACTTTTTCTAAAAGGTAATGTGTTTTGATTGTTAAGAAATTCCTCCTATCTTTGTTCTTATATTTAAGTTTTGTGTTTCCTTTGCCTAGACATTATGAAACTCATCTTTATAGTATCTTTTTTCAAATGTTATGGGGAAACCGATTGAACCCGGTTAAGCGTGACTTTACATATTTACAGATTAAGGCCGGCAGACTTGGTATGATAAATCCATTAGTTTTTTATTTCTCTTTTTTTATCAAATCTACATTTAAAGAATTCGCACAGTATCAGTCCCATTCTTTGGGCTTATGGACTTTTTTATTCAAGGATTATCTGACACGATGGTCAACTGAGGCACCTATTGTTAAATCTAATTATGGGGCACCTTCATTTCTTCATTTAGTAGCTGTTAAGTTACGTCAATGGCACCTGGCTCAAAGTGAGGTTCATCGGCTCTCCCAAAAGGGTTTAAATATTAGGATAATGTCCTCTAATTTTTCAGTCCGGGTTGATTTTCCTAGGTGTTTTCCTACTAAGGTTCATTTAGCTTTAAAAGTTCTTGCTGATAGAAGGATTCCTGACCGGATGTGAGATGTGACATGGCTTAGTTGTCATGGTAGATTAGGGGTCAAGGGAAACCTAAAGCATAAGGCTGTTTCTGAGAGACATTGTATTCATGCTGAATGTGCTGGCATGGAAGAAACTATGACTCATTTTTATCTTGCATGTAATTATGCCCATCAATTTTGGTCTGTTTTGCTTACCAAGTGGGGGTGGGGTTCTTCTTGTCATGTCTCATATGAGTGTTTGGTTCTTGGGGATTATTCTGTTTTTTTTTCCAGATATCATCCGAGTACCCTTTCTGTGATTTTTGCCTGTGTTAAGTTTTATATGTGGCAGGCGAGATGCTTATTTTCCTTACAGCATACTGAAACTTTACCAGCAGTAGTCCTACATCACATTGAATCAGCATTACGAACTCAAAAGGAATTTGAATCACATCATTTGACGGTTCATTTGTTTCATGAATATGAGAAAATGTTTATTGGATCTGACGGTGTTTGTCCCTTTTTCTCTAGTGATTGTACAGATTATTTTGTTTTTCAGTGTTTCTTGTGAAGAGCTTTTTATGATTTTTTTGTGAAATTGTGTTGATGTTTTTTGGTTTCTGCAATAAACAATTCCCCTACTCTTTTCGAGAAGTGCCATGGGATCTTTAACATCCACCTGAACTACCAACAGAACAGGCAGATGGGCCCTCTGTTTAACATCTCATCCGAAAGACAGCACCTCAGGAGTGCGGCACCCCCCTCATGCTGTACTACAGTATCAGTATTGGAATATTAACCCAAGTGCCTAGTGTCAGGATAGAACCCACAGCCTTCTGATCTCTCGGTCTCAGAGGCGAGTGTGCTACCTGCTGAGAGGGCCTCACAAGTTGGGGGGGGCAGGGGAGTGGAGGGCAACAAGAGGGTGAGCAGGATAAGCGTCGGTCATAATTCTAGGGGATTCTATACTAAGGGGTATAAGATGGGGGAAGGGATGCCAGAAAAAGTAACATCTGCATAGAATGCATGCCAGGTATGACACTGAGCAGAGTGGGGAAGCATATGGGCAGATATGTGTTTTAAACTGATTTGTGTCCCCTGCTGCTAAAGTTAAATTGACTAGTGTTGTCTTTATATTCTGGAAAAGTGCTTGTAACAATGAACTGCTCCTGTAATTGTATCCGGTTCTGTTGCCCCTAGTTACCACTGATACTTCTGTGGTTACCACCCACCCTGCACTTATTCACCTGCAGCTTGTTAGCAGCTCTGTTCCTCTTAATCCTGCTGGTGGCAGCTTCGGTAGAAGAAGGGGGTATTTGCTATTTAAGGTCATCAAATGCAGTTGTGGTAGCAGCTGCACTGTGGCGTCTAAGTGGGGGCAGCAAAATGGGAGTGAGGGAGTCTGACCACAGCCAGACCAATAAGATGGGGGCTTGTGTTTATGTAACCTGTAAATGTTGAAAATACCATGGGACTAGGTGTTTTGATAATGGCAAAAACTACTAAGTGACTATTATAGAAATTAGGTTAGTTGTGCTATTTAAAATGCATGTAAATTGCTGTAAACTGAAGATGTCTGAAATTTCATGGTGATTTGCATATATCCCAAGATGCTTTGCTTTATGGACGTATATATGATTTTGTAATTCCTTGAAACTTAATTTGTTGCCTGTGCCCTTTGGGTAACCCTTTTTTCAGGGCTTCTGCACTGAGGTTCTTTGTTTTTAGCTTTTTTTTCCTTTCTGAGCCCCCACTACCCAAGCAAATGGGCCCACATAGGGATGAAGGGTTTTCCCTGAAAAGTGGTTAGATCAGAGATCAGTGTCAGTAGGTGCTGGCTAAGTGCAGAGAAAGGACATACATAGTCTGTTGCTGCAAACTGATATACGGAAGAAGGAATATGGCACTGCAGAAGCTTATTTCCTGTATTTTGAATAAACATCACACAGAGATTGTGTGTTGAACCTGAAGTTCGGTGTCTGGTCCATCTGTCATTCCACAACCCCTCCACACTGGGGTAGTCTGACAGAGTTTTATTTTGTGTAAGGGGATAAGTGATAGATTAACATGGCTGTTTGTATGAATAGATTCAGATGGAACTTGTATCTTATATATGGGTTTGTTTTTATGTAACTATATTAGTTCATATATAGTTACACCTAATACTGATGGACAGAGTGATCTATTTGATTTTTCTGTTTCTAATTGTGTGGGGAGTAATCCTAATGTTCTGGATTCAGTGTTTTTTTTTTTTTTTTTTGTCAGGCCAGAAAGGAGCTTTGTATAAATGTGGCTCACTCAGTTTGCCCTTTTCGAAACAAACTATCAAAAAGAATCGGAGGACATTAGGTTCTCTGATTAGATGTATTGTGTTATGCCAATTATTGGTTCTGTCTGGTGATACAGAACTAAATCCAGGGCCCACTATTTCTACACATCTCCCTAAGCCCATCACCAGACCTTGGCATGTTACCCATGGTTTGAAAGTTTTCCATCTGAACATACAAAATTTAGTTCCAAAGTTGTCTGAGTTTGAGCATTCATTCCACTTGTATATCCCAAATATAATAGTTCTATCTGAATCTTGGTTGAAACCAAAGATACCCGATGCAGTGTGTACAGTTCCTGGTTACTGTATGTATAGAGCTGATAGACCTGGTATAAAAGAAAATGTGTGTGGGAGGGTTGTTTACTATCAGGACACGCTGGAAACACTTGTTATTGGTAGTAGTTCTGATTCTGAGGATTTAACTGGTTGGTTACTTATTAAGATAATTTTTGGGGTAAAAAACATCTATTATTAGGGTGTGTTTATAACCCACCCCAAAATGGACTTGCTGGTCTGCGAGGGGTCTTTCAGAAATGGTCATCACATTTATTTTTGTATAATTTTGTTTTGCTGGGTGATGTAAATTTGAACTGGCAATCTTCTGATGATACTGGTTTGGAAACTCTTCTTCAGTCTTAGAATTTGTTTCAAATTATTTCTGAGCCAACTAGATTGAATGTGATATCAGGTAAGCACTCGGTTTTGGACTGGATTATTACCAATCATCCACAGATGTTATCTTTTTCCGGAGTATTACCTGACTCCACAAGTGATCATCAAGCTATTTTTTTTGCATTTTAAATTTCAAACTCCCCCAGATCCCACCCTGTTTTCTTTATTTGCGTAATTTTAAGAAATTTGATTTAAATTCTATTTCTTTGAAATTCTCATTAATTGATTGGTCATATTTAGACAGTATTCCTGATACTGATTGTGCTTTGGACTATTTTTGTAAAGCACTTATACCCATTTAAAATCGTTTTTTTCCTTTGCAGAAGTTACTAGTTAAAGGTAGGCCTGATAGATGGTTTTTGCCTGAAATCGGGGACTGGATTAGGGCTAGAAATCTGGCCTGTGTTAACTATAAATCATCTACTATTTTTCATATGGATGGATAGCGGTATCTGTGCAACAAAGTTAGTCAATTGGGTCAGAAATGCAAAAAATATGTTTTATAAAAAAACAGTTTGAAGGGAATTTAGCCAATCCCAAATGTTTTTGGAATTCCATTAATTCTCTTTTATATCACCTAAGGGAAAAAAAATTATTCAGAGGGTAGTGACAGCTGATGGAATTATTTCTGATCCAACTGAAATTTCCAATCATTTAGGCAAAAAGTTCTCTGACTTTTCTATGTTTAGGTTGAGTAATCAGCTGTTGGGTTATGTACCAACAGTGAATTCTATTACTGATGGAAGGCCTCCTTTTTATTTTTGCAAGATCAGCCCAAATTGATCCTTACCTTTCCTAACAGGTTCACTGACTGTGGTGATGGGTTTGGATGGGCGTTTTCTCAGAATTATAGCTCCATTTATTGCCTCCCCTTTGTGTTCTATTTTAAATTTATGTTTGGTTAATAGTTCTTTTCCTTCTTCATGGAAATCTGCTAGAATAGTACCAATTTCCAAGATCTCTCTAGCTGAATGTTTGGGTGATTTCAGACCAATTTCTATTTTGAATCTATTAAGCAAAATATTAGAAAAAATTGTTTTGGTCCAAATGACTTCTTGTCTTGAGAAGTACAATGTTTTGTGTGCTGAACAACATGGTTTCTGGAGAAACCGTGGGACTGAGACTGCCTTGGTCAGGTTCATGTACACCACCCTCAGTGGTTTGGATGATGGTCTTACGCTCAGGGTGGTCTTTGTGGACCTGACCAAGGCATTTGATCTTATTGATCATTCTCTGTTAATATCTAAACTGCCTGAACTTGGTTTCTCTGAGAATGTAGTTCTGTGGATCAAGGATTATTTGCTTAACATGCCCCAGTTTGTTACTATTGGTTCTTCTTCATCTATTTTTCCTATTGCATCTGGTGTCCCACAAGGATCTGTGCTGGGCCCCTTATTGTTTTCCCTTTTCGTTAACAATTTACCTGCCCTTTGTAAGTCTTATATTTATTTTATGCAGATGATTTGATTTTGTATTCTCAATCATCCAGTATTTGTAATGTGATGTCATTGTTGCAGTCTGAATTTATTGACATCTGTAAATGGTTTAAGGATAATATAATGACTCTAAACCTTAAAAAGACAAAATCTGTTATTTTGTTCTTGTGGTACTTTGAAGGAAAATGTTACTTTAGATATTTATAACAATGATGGATTATTAATTGAGCAAGTTTTATGGATTTAAATATTTAGGTGTCCAGATTGATCCTTACTTGACTTTCCATACCCAGGTAAAGACAGCTTGTAGAAATGTTAATAAAAACTGGGCTTATTATGTAAACTGAAAAAATGTTTTTTTTCTTTTGAAACCAGGTGAGCAATAGCAAATGGCATCTTACTACTTCGTTTTGATTATGCTGGTGGTCTTTGCTATTGATTGTCAGCCAAGGAAACAAATGCATTACTTGTGATGTACAGTAAATAACATCTGTTGATTCATTCTAGATCTTCCCCTACAAACCCACCACTGTTTTTTGTGCTGTCATCTAAGATGGTCTCCTACATACTGGCTTAAGTATTATGGGGTTTAATTTTTAAGTCCTTAATTTCTAACACTCTCTTCCCTCAGAGTAATTTAGTTTCTATTTGTGATACAACCCTACATTTGCGGTCCTTTAAAGGTCCCTTACGTTCTGTTCCCTTTTCTAAAACAACTGCTGGTTCTCATTCTTTCTTGCATGCTGCCCCTTTTTTCTGGAATTTATTGCCAGATAATGTCAGTTCTGCCTCATCTCTATTTAGTTTTAAGATTAATTTAAAGAATTTCCTGTTGGAAGGAAATGTTTGTACTTGTATGTCAGTTAGTAATGTATATGTGTGTATTATATTTTTGTTTGTTCTTTTTCTTGGGTGGGGCCTGAAAATAGACTTGGTCCAGTGCCTTTACCCAACTAACAAAATAAAAATTAAATGAAATGAAATTAAAACTATGTAGGGAAGGTGGAGGGGAAGTCACACACTGTGGTGCACCTGCGTACAAATGATCTGGAAGGGAGAAGGATAGAGGAGGTACAAGAATACATCAGGGAAGTGGGAAAACTATGCTGCAAAGAGGGAACAGTGGTAGCCTTCTCAGAAGTTTTGCCAGTGCCAAGGGCTTGTACAGTCAGGAAGAGAAGAATTTGTGACTTCAACAAGTGTCTAAGGGAATGGTTTGGGAACAAGGGGTATGGATTGGTGTGGGTTGGGGTAGCACATGGGATAACACAGATCTTTATGCAGGGGATAGGTTGCACCTCAGCAGCGCAGGGTCACAGGTGTTGAAGCAGAAGCTGTGGGATTTCATCAATGATAGGTATCATTTAATCTAGGTAGGGGGGAGGCATTGGAGCTGGGAATCACCAGGAGAGAGGGTCCCATGGACCTCTCTTCACCACAGGAATAGTTACGACCTTAGACAAAATAGGGTTGAAGTGAAGGGTAAGGAAACAGGAAGGGTAGGAGCAGCATGGTGAATGGCTTTACTAAGTGCTAGGAGCCTGGGGAACAAGTTGGCAGAGTTACAGGCTTGATGGCAGAGGGGAGGTGGTCATAGCTGCCATTACTGAGACGTGGGAACCAGGCACCATGACTGGGATGTAATCATCCCAGGGAACAAACTATTTTGGAGGGATAGAAATAAAGGGAAGGCTGGGAGGGTTGCCATTTACATAAGGGAAAGGATCAGAGGTAATAGGGAGGAAGGGGGAGGAGGGCAGGTTGAAAGTAATTGGGCTATAACTATACAGCCAGGAAGGTACCATGATCTGTTTCAGGGTTGTTTATAGACCTTTGGCCCAGAAGGAGGACATTGACAGGGAACTTGGGGAGCAGATAAGGAGGCATAGTAGCAAAGGGAACACAGTGGAGGTGGGGGATTTTAATCTACCGTGGGTGGATTGGAGCATCCCAGTAACCACTTGTGCCAGGGAGCAGATCCTCCTGGAAGCATTCCAGAATGGCTTCCTTATCCAGAGGGTAATGGAGCCAATGAGGGAGAGGAATATACTAGACCTGGTACTGGAAGGTGAACAGGTAAGGGATGTAAGGGTGGAGGAACCTCTAGCAGGCAGTGACCACAACACACTGTGGTTCTCAAGCTGGGTAGGGAAGTAGCCACTACAAAAACTAGGGTCCTAGACTTCAAAAGGGTGGACTTTGGCAGGATGGGACACATTCTGGAAAGTCATATGGCAAGCATCCATCCAGAAATGGACACCGAACAAAAATGGGCAGTCATCAAGGCAGGACTGGCAGAAATCACTGAAACTTGTGTCATGAGCCAGAGCAAGAAAGCCAGGACTAAGAAACCAAGTCAGACGAGTAGAGAGGTTGTGGAGAAGATGAGGGAAAAGAAGAATGCATTTTGGATCTAAAAGAGATCCAACAGGGCAGAAGACAGAGAAGAATATGTGAAGAAATCCAGAGAAATGAGCAGAGTGGTAAGGGCAGCAAAGGAAGCTAGAGAACAGAGGTTAGCGCTGGGGATCAAAGAAGGAGAAAAGAATATATCTGAGAGAAGAGGAAGAGCAAGGACCAAATTGTTAGGGTCAGGAGGGGAAGTGGGTGGGTAGAAAAGGGGGCCAAGCAGGCACAAGTACTTAATGAATACTTCTATTCAGTCTTCACCAAGGAGAGGGATGGGCCCATACCTGAGAAGGGTGCAGTGGGAGAGGGAGGGGAGAAGCAACCATGGATGGGGAAATCATGGTGGAAAGGGTGAGGGAGGGCCTTAAGTCCCTGAAGGTGGACAAGGCACCTGACCCAGATGGAGTCCACCCAGGGTGCTGAGAGAGTTGGCAGAGGTTCTGACAGGGCCATTGGTAGACCTGTTCAATACCTCTCTGAATTTGGGGTGTGTGCCCAGGGACTGGAGGGAAGAACATGTGGTACCTCTCCATAAGAGTGGGCCAAAGGATGAACCGGGGAATTACAGACCAGTGAGCCATACTGCAATTGTGGTAAAACTGATGGAGACATTCCTCAAGGAAAGACTGGTGCAGTTTCTTGAGGATAACAATCTCCAGGACAGCAGGCAGTACAGGTTTGTCTTGGGCAGATCCTGCCAGACGAACTTGGTTGATTTTTTACAACTGGGATATGAGGGCACTGGACAGGGGACATGCAGTGGAGGTTCTCTACCTGGATTTCAGCAAGGCCTTTGACTCAGTGCCACACATTAGGCTGACCTACAAGTTAAAGATGGGTCAAGAACTGGCTGCAGTGTAGACAGCAGAAGGTAGTAGTTGGGGAGGGGGGCATCTGAACCTAAAGCAGTAACAAGTGGTGTACCACAGTGCTCGGTGCTGGGACTGGTTCTGTTTAACATTTTCATAGCTGACATTGCAGTAGGGATTAAGAGCAAGATCAGCCTCTTCACAGATGACACAAAGATTTGTGCCAATGTTGATTGGGGGGGAGCAAAAGTACTTCAGGAGGATTTGGCAAAACTGGAGGAATGGTCTCACACTTGGCAGCTTGATTTCAGTGCCAAGAAGTGCAAAGTGATGCATCTAGGAGGCAAGAACCCGGGACACAATTACTGGCTAGAGGGTGTCCCATTAACAAAATCCAAGGAGGAGAAGGATCTGGGAGTGCTGGTAACCTGGGAGATGAACCGCTCTGCTCAGTGCAGGAAGGCAGCAGTGAAGGCAAACTGGATGCTAAAGTGTGTAGCAAGGGGGATTACTTCTATGAGCAGGGAGGTCATCTTGCCCCTATACAGGTCCCTGATGAGACTACATCTAGAGTACTGTGTGCAGTTATGGCACCCCTACTTGAAAAAGAAAATCAAACTGCTGGAAGCGGTACAGCATAGGGCAACAAAAATGATCCTGTGCTTGGGGGACAGACCACATGAGGAGAAACCGAAAGCTCAATACGTATACCCTGGAGGAAAGAAGGGAGACGGGGGATATTATAGAGACTTTCAGGTACCTGAAGGGTTTGAACAAAGTAGACACCAGGTGTATGTTCAATCTGAAGGGCAGAAGGGAAACCAGGGAACACTCTGAAGTTGGAAGGGGGCAGGTCCAAGTGGGAACTGAGGTGGCACTATTTCACAGAAAGGGTGGTGGCAGGGTGGAACGCTTTGCCAGAGGAAGTTTATATCACTACACAGTGTTGGGGTCTTCAAGAGAGGGTGAGACAGATTCAAGGGGAGGGTACACATAGGAATGGGTGGAAATTGGGGGGGAGGGCATATGATGGAGGGGGGAAGCTGCAGTCTAATGGACTGAAGAGCTGCACACTCGAGCAGACTTGATAAACCAAATGGCCTGTATCTTCTGGCAGTTTTGTATGTTCATATGTTTGTAAAAGTTTAATCAGGAAGTTGGTGGATCTCCGGGTTGGGGAAAAGATGGCCCGATGGGTGGAAACTGGCTGAGGGACAGAACCCAGAAGGTAGTTATGGGGGGGAAAAGCTATCTGGCACCAGAGAGGTAACCAGTGGGGTCCCACAGGGCTCGGTGCTGGGGCCAGTGTTGTTCAATGTCGTAATCAATGAGATTAGGGATGGCATTAAGGGCAAAGTGTGCCTATTCAAGGATGACACCAAGCTCTGCAGGAGAGTGGACACAGCTGAAGGGATACAAGACTTAAAGGAAGATCTGGAAAAGCTGAGAAGATGGTCCAGAATCTGACAACTTGACTTCAGTGTCAAGAAATGCAAAGTTACGCATATTGGAGCCAAGAATCCAGTGACAGAGTACTACCTGGGTGGAGTCCAAATATCTGCATCAGAGGAGGAGGAGAAGGAGCAGGAGTGATGACTACTAGTGACCTGAAGCACTCCATGCAGTGCAAGAAAGCAGCAGCAAAGGCAAACGATGCTGGGATGCATATCTAGGGGGATCAGTAGTAGGAGAGAGGAGGTTATACTGCCCTTGTACAGGTCGCTGGTAAGGCCGCGTCTAGAGTATAGAGTTCAGTACTGGTGCCAATACCTCTAAAAGGACATTATCCTACTAGAGAAGATCCAGATGAGGGCTACATAGATGATAGGAGGTCAGCAGGGTAAGGCACACAAGGAGAGGTTGAGGGTACTGAATATGTACACATTCTCGAAGACAGGAGAAAGAGAGAGAGAGAGAGAGGGGACATGATTGGGACCTTCAAGTACTTGAATGGATAAAAAAGGTTGCTAAGGAGAGTCTCTTTAAGATGAGTGGCAACCATAACATGAGGGGGCACAGTCTTAAGCTGGAGGGTGAGAGGTTTAGGAGGGAGGTCAGGAAGCATTTCTTCAGAGAGGGTGGTGGACACTTGGAATGCATTGCCAGAAGAGGTCATGTCATTGAAGACAGTGGGCAACTTTAAAAGATGCTGGGATAAACATAGGGGAAGGTAAGGATCATGGGTAGGGAGGATGAGAGGAGTGGGGAGAGAGAGAGAGAGCAGGAACATTAGCTCAAGCTGTGGACCCTGCAGTACCAGCAAACTTGATAGACCACATGGCCTTCTTCTGCTGGCTTCTTGGTTTTTTCATGTGAGTCGAGGGAGCTTAAAACTGCTCTTTAGATACAGTATATTAAGGAAATAAGAAAGAAGAGATGAGGAATTGTTAGGCTAACAGAGGGGAGGATGGGAGGTAACTGAGAAGGATGAACAGAAATCAGTCATTCTTAATGACTACTTCTGCTCTGTATTTGCAAGGGAAGACAGAGGGGTTCTGCCAGATAGTGGCATTAAGGCAGTTGTAAGTGGGATCCCTGAGACAGGGCAGCAAGTATTTACCAGTGAAAGGGTTTGGAAAGCGCTAGTAGCCCTAAAGATAGATAAGGCCCTAGTGGCTTATGGGATGCTTCCTAGGGGGTTCAAGGAATTGATAGCAGAACTAACTGAACCCCTGGGAGGGTCATTCAGTAGCTCAGTTGAGACGGGGGTAATTCCAAAAGACTGGCGCATACTGGACATATTCCTACTCCATAAGTGTGTCGGGGGGGGGGACAAAGAGCAGCTGGTAACTATAGACCTATCAGTCTTACCTCTGTTGTGGGTACACTGATGGAGATACTAGCCAAAGAGGACCCTGTGGACTACCTTGAGACCAGTGGACTCCAGGATAGTAAAGAGCACAGGTTTGCGGCAGCGAGGCCTGTCAGACAAACCTGATAGTATTTGACTTAATAATGAGAGTAGTGGATAAAGGTCATGCTGTGGTTTTAAACTAGTCAAAAGGGGAGGCACTGATAAGCAGCAGGAAAATCCCAGCCTCTCCCTACAAAACAGGGTACTAAATGAGAAAAAGACCGAGGTAGAAAGGTCAGTGGGGGATGCTGCAACAGAAGGTAAAGCCATCAAAAAATGGAGAGCAATGAGTACCAGTACCCATAGTCTAGGTAACAAGCTTCCTGAATTAGTAGCCTTGATGGAGGAGGAACATCTGGATATCGTGGCAGTCACAGAAACATGGTACACACAAAACCATGACTGGGATGTAAACATACCAGGATACACTATCTACAGGAGGGACAGGGAGGGTAAAAGAGGAGAGGAGGAGGAGTAGCTCTTTACATAAGGGAAGGAAAAAAGCAACAGGACAAAGGGTAAACAGGGAGGAGAAGAAGCACTGGGTAAATTGGAGACAGGCAATGGCACCACAATCTGCACAGGGTTAGATACAGACCTCTTCTCAGGGGAGGAAATGGACAAGGAAATGATAGAAAGTATACTTAGAATGGCAGAAAAGGGGAGATATTGCTGATGGGTGATCTGAATATGCCAGATGTTAACTGGAGTGCAGTTGCAGCAGCCACTTCAAGAGTAGGGTTACTCAGATGCCCTACAGGGGCAAGTGCCTTAGACAACTAGTATTGAGCCCACTTGAGAGGAGCAATCTTAGACCTGATTCTCCAAATGGAGATGGAAAGAGGATCACAGATGTAGAAGTGGGTAGCCATCTGGGAACTAGCGACCATCGAACGGTATGGTTCACAATAAACACAGCAATAGAGTCAAGCTATACAAAGGCAAAAGTACTGGACTTTAGGAGGGCTGACTTTGCCAAAATGGGTGAGTGCCTAAGAAATGCATTAGCAAATGGGCAGGAAGGAGGGGTGGAAGAAGAATGGGGAATAATAAAAACTGCCATCACAGAGGTAATGAGCCTTTGTATGAAGCAAATAAAACAAAACGATGTAAGAAACCACTATGGTTCTCAAAGGAAGTGGCAGTGAAGGTTCAAGAGAAAAAGAAAGCATTCAGGAAGTACAAGGAATTGCAGAAGGAGCAGGACAGAGAACTGTATCAGTTAAAGCAAAAGGAGGCTGGGAAGGCAGTCAGAACAGCAAAGGCCCAAACCGAGGAAAAGATAGCCAACTCAGTTAAGAAGGGGATAAAACCTTTTATAGGTACATCAGGGAATGAAGGAAGACCAAGGAGGGATAGTAAGGCTTAATAAAGGGAGGGAGGAGGGTGGGCAGAGGGAGACTGTGAAAAGGCAGAGATACTAAACAAATATTTTTGCTCAGTATTTACAAATGAAGAGGGGGAGGTGCCTAAAACAGTAGAAACACTCTGGATACAGAAGTTGATACCAGCCCATTTACAGAAGAAAAGGTTCTGAAAGAACTCTGAAAACTGAAGGTGGACAAAGCAATGGGGCCTGATGGGACTCATCCCAGAATTCTAAAAGAACTAAGAGTAGAACTAGTGACACCACTGACTACCCTTTTTAACAAATCATGGGAGGATGGGGTGGTACCCGAGGACTGGAGGAGGGAAGATGTGATTCCCCTTCACAAAAGTGGGAGCAAGGCAGAAGCAGGTACTACAGACCTGTTAGTTTAACCTCAGTGATAGGGAAAATGATGGCATCACTTCTGAAGGAAAGAATTGTCGAGTATCTAGAGGCCAGAGGGGCACAGGACCCTAGGCAGCATGGATTCACAGCGAGAAGGTCATGCCAAACGAATCTGATAGATTTCTTAGACTGGATGACCAAAGTAGTAGATCAGGGAGGGGCTGTGGACATGGCCTACCTAGACTTTAGCAAGGCATTTGACACAGTCCCACACAAAAGATTAATATACAAGTTAGCCAGCCTGGGAGTGGGTCCCAAGATGACAGCCTGGGTAAAGAATTGGCTGGAGAATAGGATACAGAGAGTAATAGTAAATGGAGTCCACTCAGAAGAAAGGAGGGTTACTAGTGGGGTACCGCAGGGTTCAGTATTAGGAAGGGTCCTCTTCAGTGTCTTTATAAGCGACATTGCAGAGGGACTGGAAGGAAAAGTATGTCTCTTTGCAGATGACACAAAGATCTGCAACAGAGTTGATGCACAGGGTGGGGTGGAAAGGATGAGAAGGGACTTGGCAAGGTTAGAGGAATGGTCAAATGTATGGCAGCTTAGATTCAGTGCTAAAAAGTGCAAGGTAATGCACCTGGAAACAAACCCAGAGGAAGAGTACACAATGGAGGTGAGATACTAACAACAACAAAAATAGAAAGGACCTGGGGGTAGTCATATCAGATGACCTAAAGGTGGGCAAGCAATGTGAAGGGCAGCAGGGAGGGCTGGGGATACTGGGATGCATAGGAGAGGCATTGCCAGTAGAAAACAGGAAGTTATTATCCCTCTGTACAGACAGCTGGTGAGACCCCATCTGAGTACTAGTGCAGTCTGGAGACCCAATCTCCACAAAGACATAGACAGATGGAAGCTGTCCAGAGGAGGGCACTCAAAATGGTGCAGGGTCTGCAACCGAAGACATATGAAGAGAGACTAAAGGAGCTTAAATATATCTATATATCTATATAGATATATATATATCTATATATATATATATATATGTAACCCCTAGATGGCGCTATCCCAGGGCTACTACCCCTCCTGATTTGCCACTAACAGGTTGAGGGGCCTGGATCCAATGGTGGTGCCTCCACCCAGAGGTCAGGGTTTGCAATAGTTAAACTAACTTGGTCACAGCCCTCTGGGACACTGCAACCCCTTCTTCCCACTAGTGGCCCACACAATATATCAGAATTACCTTCACAGCATACACTTACCCCAGGTCTGGTTCCGCACTGGGACCTCCTGTGAAATGAGATACATGCAACAATCACAGTACCATTACTTTAACATAGACAAATACACTCAGGCAGTATAACTTGCTGAAACAAGCAGCTCTGATTTTATTTAGGGGATATACAAAAGGATAGTGTGAAAATCAGGTTAATTAGCTATCACCTAATAACTACCATGGCTCTGTGCACAGGCCTATCCCTATCAGTTACTGGGTCCCTGGGTACCCAAGCCCCAGTGGCCAGTCCAAACCGTGGCAGCTGGTAGGGGCCCTTTCACACAGAGAAAAGGAGAATTAAACAGTCAGCAGCACAGTAATTCCATTTGATTTAATGGCAATTCAACAGGAGCGACCCTGAATTAGTACTCACGACCTCCAAATAAGATAGGGTCCTTCAATGTCAGTAGGCTCACCTGAGGCACACAAACCTTCCACATCCATATAAAAGAAAGCACTATACCAGGCAGGCTGCATCTGTATCCCGATCGCAATTACTGCACAATACCGGAGAACACACAGCAGATTCAGTTCCTGACAGACCTAATCAATTTTCAGCAATTCCTCCAGTCTTCTACAGGGTGAGCCTGGTTTCTACTTCAGAGATCCTTTGATTCTTTCACAGGACGGATTCAGTCCTAACAAGCTGCAGACCGAACTCTGGCCTTATACACGTTTTTGGACTAAAACTGCACACTGAAAAAGCACAGGGCTCCTTCCTTCTTCACTGCCAAAGCTCAACTGAAACTCCAACCGACAAAACCGGGCACTTCCTTTGAGTTCCTCCCAGTTCTTGACTGGATTGGCTGTCACTCACAATAGACTGCTGCTGTTGGTCCAAAAAGGCACTGAAGTCTAAACTACATCTCCCAGAGTCACTGCCCATACAATCCTCTTGTGGCTGGCTCAGATTATGAGTCCAAGTTCTGATTCATCCAAGGCACCATTTTAGAGCTAGCTTACCCCACACTGATTGGTCCAGTTCAGCAGTTCAAAACTAGAATGGGAACTAGCAGACACAGTTCTGACTGCAAAGAAAGCAGGTTAGACAAACTGTAATTTCATTATTACCTAAATAATTTCTGGCAAACAGTTACATCTTTCAGATAGGTTCCCTTTGCACTTCTAGTGACTGCAAAATGAAGTGAATTGGCAGCAGCTTGAGTGGTACTCAATCAAAGAAACACACAGTCCCCCATACAAACTAATTATGTCTGCAAGCAGACAGCTCTTAAAGAGACAGTACCAGAGGTTCTAAAAACACTCACTGATAAATGGCTTAAATGCCAAACACCATTCAGGCTTGGAGCATTCAAGCAAGCTCCTGGAAGTCTTTTGGGAACCCCCATTTGCAGGGGGGTTACATATATATATATATATAGCCTCGAGGAAAGGAGGGAGAGGGGGGACATGATAGAAATGTTGAAGTACCTCAAGGGAATCAACAAGTCCAAGAGGGTAGCATCTTTCAAAAAAAGAGGTGTGCAAGAACAAGAGGGCACAATTTGAAGATGGAGGGGTGGCTTGGAGGTAATTTAAGGAAGTATTTTTTCACAGAGAGGGTTGTGGATGCATGGAACAGCCTTCCGGAGGAGGTTATGGAGTCAAAATCAGTGGTGGAATTCAAGCATGCATGGGACAGTCATGAGGCCATTCTAGGGGTGGGGGTAGGAAGAAGTAGGCTCCTGGTTAACTGGGATCTGCAGCTTATCCAGTAGGTAGGGAAATGGGCAGACTGGGTGGGCCAAGCGGTCCTTATCTGCCATCAAATTCTATGTTTCTATGTTTTACTGTACTTTGATTTCAGCAAGTCTTTTGATTTTGTGCCTCACAGAATTTTGCTGAAGAAGCTAAAAGATCTGGGCGCAGCACAGGACAGTTAAATGGGTGGAAGGACAAAGGTAGAGGGTTGTGGTTAACAGAGTCAAATCAGAAGAGAGTTCATCAGCAGGCTGCCACAAGGATCAGTCCTGAATCCAGTTCTTTTCAATATGCTCATTAGTGACATGGCAGAAGAAATCCCGGACAAGATGTATCTCTTTGCAGATGACACTAAGCTCTGTGGCAAGGTAGATTATGAGGGGATTAGGGAGATGTAAAGAGACTTACAAAGGCTAGAGAAGTGGTCAAAGATTTGGCAGTTGAAATTCAATTCCAGAAAGTGCAAGGTGATGCATATAGGGAACAAGAACCCCCAGAACAGAGTAATGGATTGGGGAGGGGGGGAGTAAAGCTGGACAGGACCTCTGAGGAACAAGACCTAGAGGTCATCATCTGTGACTCCCTAGAACAGTCAAGCCAGTGTAACAAGGCCTACAGTAAGGCAAGCAGGATGCTGGGGTGTGTAGGAACGGGTATTAACAGCAGAAGGAAAGAGGTATTACTACTTTTGTATAGATCACTGGTGAGGCCCCACCTGGAGGAACATGCTCAGTTTGGGAGTGCTAACTTAAGGAAAGATAAGGACAGGCTGGAATCAGTGCAACATAAGTGGACCAGAATGATTCCAGGCCAGCAGGGCAGATCTTATGAGGATTGGCTCAGGGCACTGAACATACTCACCGGAGGCCAGGTGAGAGAAAGGAGGTATGATGGAGACCTAGAAGTTCTTGAAAGAAATGAGCAAGATAAATTGCAAGGAACTATTTAGCATAAATAGTGGATCAAGAACACAGGAGCATGACTGGAAACTGATGGGGAGGGAGTTCAAGTGGGAAGTACGTTTTATTTTACAGAAAGGGTGATGGAGCTATGGAACAATCTTCCAGCTGATCTGGTAGGAGCCAAAACTTTCAATAGTTTCACACATGACTGGGACAGAGTAAAGGGTTTAGTGGTTGCTCAGGGTGGTAGCAGTAGGGTGAGTAGTATTGGGGTATGGGGGTGGAAGTTGTGTGTTAGAACTATGTATGGACAATAAATCCTGGGTTTGTTAGGGGTTTATGGGTAGATTTAATGGACCAGTGGTCTTTTTCTGCCATCATTTTCCAAGTTTCCTTCTCAGTTAAGTATCTGAAAAAAGTTTTATCCCGCTTAGTGACCTCTTTGGTGGTTCTTTCCTCTGTCTGCACCTTTGCTTCCTCACTGCCCTGCCTGCTTTCTTCTACTTTACTAGGTATACTTCCTGTTCTCCTTCTTCTGTTTCTTTATTTGTCCTGAATGTCACCCTTTTCTCCTTTACCACTGTGGCCGTGTCCTTAAATAACCATAACTTTCTTTTTCCTTCTGCTTTTACTAGCTTCCTTCCTTCCTTCCCACAGAGTTTAGTTGCTTTACTTATGAGGGATAGTAAGGCTGAAAGAGGAAGGAGGAGGTTCTCCGGAGGAGGACCACCAAAAAGTAAATATTTATTGAACAAATACTTCTGCTCAGTATTTGAGAAGGAAGAGGAAGATGGAAACGGGCCAAAGATTAAAGACAAAGGTATGATGGGGCGGGAGCTGGCCACAATTCCTTTTACAGAAGAAAGAGTGCTAGAGGAACTGTCAACATTAAAGGTAGACAGGGCAATGGGGCCAGATGGGGTGCACCTGAGGATAGTGAGGGAACTAACAAAGGTGCTAGCTGCACCTCTGAAAACACTATTCAACATGTCGTCATTAGAAACAGGAGAGGTACTGGTGGACTGGAGATGGGCAGATGTGCTCCCACTACACAAAAAAGAAATAGGGGGGAGGCAGAAAACTACAGGCCTGTCAGCCTGATGTCAGTAGTAGGCAAGTTAATGGATTGAGGAATACCTTGTTGCCATTGGTTTGCAGGATCTGAGGCGGACTTCAGCAAGGCCTTCAACACCATTCTGTAAAGGAGGCTGATAAGCAAGCTGGCAAGCCTAGGAGTAGGGACTAAAGTAGTGGAAAATTATCTGAGAAATAGGAGTCAAAGGGTGGTGGTAAATGTCAACTACTCTGGAGCAGTCAAAGTGACTAGTAGGGTTCCACAAGGATTAGTATTAGGACTGGTCCTCTTCAATATCTTTATTAATGACATTGCAGAAGGACTGGAGGGAAAAGTATGCCTATTCGTAGATGACTCAAAACTCTGTAACAGAGTAGACTCACCAGGGGGAGTAGATGGAATAAGGGAAGATTTAAAAAAAAAAATAGAAGAATAGACACAGTATTGGCAGCTGGGTTTAACACAAAGTGCAAAATCACACACATGGGGCATAGAAACCCAAGGGCAACATATCAACTGATTTTGTATTTCTTTGAAACTTGACTTCCCAGCCAAATGCCCTTTGGGGTAACCATTGCCTCAGTGCTTGTGCACAGAGGTTCTTTGTTTTTTAAATAGATTTTTGTTTTAATTGGGTTCACCACAACATAATCCAGATAAACTATCTTAAGGTAGCTGGTTCATTCTACTGGGGTGTCAGACAGACGTCGCATACTGATGAGTACTGGTAGGACGAAACACATGTCTGTCTTCTGTTGGCACCCTTTGCAAACTGTGTGAGAGGCCTTTCAACACCATGCATTTCTGCTTAAAGTTGAACCAGCTTAATATTCTGTGGTGATTTGCATATGCAGCCCATGATGCTTTGCACTGTGGTGTCATGTGTGATTTTGTATTTCTTTGAAACTTGGCTTCCCAGCCAAATGCCCTTTGGGGTAACCATTGCCTCAGTGCTTGCACACAGAGGTTCTTTGTCTTATATCAACTGGGAGAAGTATTAACAACCACAGAGCTGGAAAGGGACCTGGGGGTAATTATTTATCATGACCTGAAGTTAGCTAAACAGTGTGTCAAAACATTGGAAAAAGCTTGTAGAATGGCCAGATGCATGGGGAGAGGAATTGCCAGCAGAAGGAGAGAAAAGTAGTAATACCCCTGTATAGATCACTGGTGAGACCCCACTTCAAGTACTGTGCACAGTTCTGGAGGCCCCATCTCTGAAAGGACATAGATAGGGTGGAGGCAGTACAAAGGAGGGCAACCAAAATGGTGCATGGCCTGCATCAAAAGAGAGGCTCAAGGATTTGAATTTGTACTCCCTGGAAGATAGGAGGGAATGGGGGATATGATGGAGACATTCAAGTACCTAACAGGAAAAAACAAGCTACAGGAAGGGAGCATTTTGCAAAGGAAAAGATGCTCAAGGACAATGGAACACAATATGAAACTGGAGAGGGGGCTCAGGGGAAACATGAAGAAGTACTTCTTCACAAAGAGGGTGATGGATGTTTGGAATAGCCTTCCAGAGGAAGTAGTGGGGCTAGAACAGTCACAGGATTTAAGAATGCATGGAATAGATCTAAGGGCCTCTTAGAAGCAAGAGGGGGTGTAAACCAGAGTGCAAGTAGGGACTCAGGTGGCCCTATAGGTAGGGAATTTGGGGCAGATTTGGGGGGACCAAAAGGTCCTTATCTGCCAAAAATATCTGTTTCTATGTTATACCTTCCCTTGTTTTTGCCCACTGTGCCTCCACCCCTCCCTGGTAATCTACCCCATTAGAGGCCGTTTCTGGGGTGGAACGCCATTTCTGTAAAGTCTTCTTTCCTAAAGTCTAGGACCCTCATCCTCATGTGGTTAGCCACTGTTTCTGTCTTTATTAGTGCTGTGCAGAATGCAGAATTACACTGGTGGAATTAGTGCGGAATGACCATTCCGCGGGCAGAATTTCCACTGGAATTTCACTTGTTCGCGTGCGGAGTTCCACCTACTGCAATCCACAGAATAGTATTCTGTGGAACAGTATTTTTTCCGTGAAAAATTATTCCACAATAATTTCCATGGAATATATTGAGATCCACGGAATAATATTCTGTGGAACAATGATTTTCCCACGGAAGATCATTTTGCAACTGTTTTATGCTGCAGAATTCTGCCATTCCATTTCCAGCAGAATTTGGTGGAATTTTGAATATTCTGCAGAATTCTGTTCTGCCAGAATTTGAAAATTCCTCACAGCACTCGTCTTTATATTAAACCGCACTGTACATTGATCACTGGTATCCAAGGGACTACTCACTGTGATGTCTGTAATGCTGTACCTGTTTGTAAGCACTACAGTAGGGCCAGCACTGCCCCATCCCTAGTGGGTTCTTTCACTAGCTACTTGAGAAAAGTCCCTTGTAGGGAGTCAAGGATGGCCCTACTCCTTGTGAAAGCTGCAGGTGGATGGCTGTACTCCACATCTGGCAGACTGAAGCCAACAGCTTGCAGAACCTCCCAATTACTCACCCTTCTGATGATGGACTCCCCAAGTGCCATATCCTACTCTTCCTCCTGTGCTGGAGGCCTGTGCACTATATCAGTGTGGATAATGGCTCTGCAGCCTGTCTCCAGGTGATTCACAGTACCTCCAGCCCTTCCTTTTCCTCCTGGTCCCCGGTACCTCCATGGCCTTGATTCCCTCCCTCACATATAAAACAACTCCCCTGTCTTGCTCTTCGAGCAAGTGTTTCTTTTGGTTTGAAAACCTTTCTGCTGATTTGAGCGTACTGACTATTGGCTGTGTTTTAGAATTATGATTTATTATTGTATTAATCTGCCTTTTTTTTATATATCGTATACTATTGATTTGTATAATCTCTGCTTCATGAGTTTTATATGTTAGTTTGCATTTGTATGAATATTGTTAAGTGCTCCTAACCTACGGGCAGGAGCATTATATAAAGTCCCTTCCTTTCTTCCTTGCAATTGCTGTATTTAAGCATAAATAGAATAATAACATCAGTTAATAAGTAAAATCTCTATCAAAATGTGTGTAATATATAATAGTGCTCAATGCATCACAAGGTACTAAATTGTTTGGAGTGCAGTGGTAGAATGCATTTACCATTACTACAAAATGCAGTTTCCATATATTTTGCTACTGTTAAATGCACAGAAATAGTGAAATTTTCATACATTTCCTTCTGTTTTGCAATAATTATGGTACGAGATGTTCACTTTACCTAATCACATATACTGTAGCTAAATAGCAGAGTAAAACAGAATTGAGCATCTTTGCTATTTTAAACTGTGTGCTGACATTTTTATCACTGTACACCCCTTAGAGTAAACCCAAACACTAAGAACCAGCATTTATTTGTAAAGTAGCCAAATGGAGCTTTTCCAAACACACAGACTCCTAATGCTTGGAAGAGTCACTCGGCAGCAGAGGTTGTGCAGAAGAGTTGGCCTCAACATTGACTATAAATCTAAGTAAGGTTACCCAGTCTTGATTTCAGCTTTCTCTAAAGAGCTGTGTGTACCCCAAGTTTCAGGCTGTAACCAGGATGGAGCACTCATTCCACAGACTGTGGGCACTGATTGCCAACAAATGGTTCATCTTTCTGTAAACATCTGGCTTCTTGTCCTAGGGCTCATTATTTAGCCTGAATGTTGCACTCTCCGTTCTATCATAGTGCTCAACTTTGGAAGCAGGGCCAGCTTGGTTTGGAAAGCATTACTGTGTTCTCCTTCTCAAGGGGGGGAGTGGTCACGTAAAGTTGTGGTGAAGTGACAGTAGCGTCTGTGGAGAAAAAGTGCTGCAAGACTATTTGTCTGATTTATTTATGATTAATAAGGGGCTCAAACAGGAACTCTCCAAACAACATGGATTCCTACATTAGTGTGAAAGGCACCTAGTTGACTTTCTTATTTTTTTTATTAATTAAAGGGCCATTGGTGTTTGCCTCAAAAACTCAGTCTGCTGAAAACACAGTGTAACCAATGGGAGTAAGAGATGTGATGTTCTGTGATATAACAGCATACACTGATCTGATAAGTTACTGTTTTAATTACTTTTCATGTTAGAAATGGTCATTACACAGTGGGTGGGATATTCAAAAGGGTTGCGCATGCGCAAGTCCGAAATTGCGCCATTCTGCGATATTCAGCAGGAGGCAGTTGCGCCACTGAAAACAGGCTGAGCAACAGCGCAATGCAAATGAATGCATGCTCAACTGGAAGGGGAGGAACCATGCATAAACTGCACAGCCGATATTCAGCCGGGCTGTGCAGGATTATCTGAGCACAACCCCAACCTGTGCCTGCAGGACTTTGAGCCAAAAAAAGGCTTAGAGTCGAGGGCCACCCACAGGTGAGCTGCTGTATTGCAGGGTGCAACACAGCAGCTGCCACATGGCTGGCTAACCCAATCCCTGTGCCCCCCATGGCCGATCGCGGGCATAGTGTACCCCACCAGCCCGATCGCGGGCGTAATGTGGCACCCCCTCACCTCGAGCGTGTAAAATCGTGGTCAGTGGACCGAAATGCTCGATCGCCCAGGCGGTATATAATAAAAACCACCCCGAACATAGCCCTGGTGGTCCAGTGCACGAAATGCCCGATCGCGGGCGGTATGTATAATAAAACCACCCCGAACATAGCCCTGGTGGTCAGTGGACGAAATGCCCGATTGCGGGCGGTATGTGTAATAAAACCACCCCGAACATAGCCCTGGTGGCTGGTGTCCCCCCAGCCACCCACGAAGCCCCACCACCGCCCCCGGCAGCCAGCGGGCGGCAGCATCCACCCGCCTGCCGCCCGCCGCCCGCCCGACTGACTGCCGGTAGGGCTTCGCCATGCTGCAGGCAAGAGCCATATCATGTACGGTATGGGCTGCGCCCATTGGCTTGCTCAGCACCAATGGGCATACATACCGAACGATCAATACCGGCAGTCGGTCGGCGGGAGGCGGGCGGCAGGCGGGTGGATGCTGCCGCCGCTGGCTGCCGGGGAGCGTGGTGGTGGGGCTTGTGGGTGGCTGGGTGGGGACACTAGCCACCAGGGCTATGTTTGGGGGTGTGGTTTTATTATACATACCGCCCGCAATCGGGCATTTCGTCCACTGGACCACCAGGGCTATGTCTCGGGGTGGTTTTTATTACACATACCGCCTGCGATCGGGCATTTCGTCCACTGACCACCAGGGCTATGTTCGGGGGTGGTTTTTATTACACATACCGCCTGCCGATCGGGCATTTCGTCCACTGGACCACCAGGGATATGTACGGGAGGGGGAGCCATTGCTGCCCGCCGCGATCGACTGGTGGGGGTACACTATGCCCGTGATTGCTGCAGTAGTCCGGTCCCTCGATGGCTGCTGCCTGGCAGGACGCCAGGCGCAACCGGGATCGGGCGCACTCTACATGCTAATGGCATGCAAATGGGGACATAATCACATGCAAATGGCCTGCCCTGTGCCTTGCATGAATTATAGCCTCATTTGCATGTCACCTTTTGAATATCATGATTTTGCGCATGGCGCAATGGTACTTGCGCCACTGCAAGTTGAATGCTCCACTCTGTCAACTTGCGGTGGCACAAGTTCCACTGCGCCATGCACAGTGGCTGTGGCTGGAGGGTGATATTCAAAGGAGTTGCTCAATAGCGCAACTCCTTTGAATATCGCCCTGGACACACCCCTGCACAACTATTTTGCGCAGCTCAAGGGCTTGCGCCTATGAATGGCGCAGTTTGAATATCCCACCCAGTGTGTATTTATGTTCACATTTAATGAGGGATGCTTGCAGTCAGTGATGTGTCTAGGAGGGTTCTGTCACATGCTCTTTATAGGTGGTTGAATTTTTCCCGGGACCCCCAATACAATGAATGGCAAAGTTGGTATAGCAAGGCATTGGTTAAATTCACAGCCTTCTTAACATTTGGTGGTATATCCCTGCTTTAAATAAGATGGTCTGTTCCAATTAGAAAATGATTAAAAGTAATCATACACTTAAAATACAGTGATAAGATTCTGATTCTGTGTTGTTGAGCAATGATAGACATCTGTCTCAGAAACTGAACAGTTGTTCATATGGACAGATTGCAACCATAAAGTAAAGCCCCCTCCCAGTAGCAGGATGGGCCGAGGCTGGGGGTACAGTGCTGCCAAGCAACACCATCTCAGCCTGGGAAGGGAAAGTACAAGGTTGCCTGTATGAGCCCAAATACCATATAGTACGGAGAACTGTTCTCTTGGCATAAGGCCCTACACCTCTGCACCTATGGAGGCCACCTGTGTCCTGTGCTTTGACTGAGAGATGGATTCTTTGCCATGTGCATTTGTGTTTGCGGCCACATGGAAGCACAGAACCCAGAGGTCCCTGAATTCAGCAATCCACCAGACAGCCCGCAGTAATTCTTGAGATCCATTGCTGCACTTCCATAGGTGGGCAGAGTCTTACCTTTGTGCAGGGGCCAAGAGGGTCCTATGCATCTTAATCAGTTCATAAAGGGACCTGCATGAAAGAGGAAACAATTCCACTTTCTCAAAAAGAAAGGACATTATTTATAAAAAAAACTGTTACTGTACCAGATAGGATTCAGCTTAACACCACAAAGGTGGGGAAATGTGGCATTAGGTGTCCAAGCCTAAATCCACCCCCCCCCAAGCAGCAAAAGGACAAGTCCACACAACAACCACAGACCGCAATCATCAAGTAACACAAACAACACACAACTGTTTCCACATTACACAAATGCAGTAGCACTGATGTGCTGTTTTTGTGGATTTGTATCTGTGGCATGCATAAGCACAGGCCTCACAGGGGCCTGTATTTATGTAGCCACTTTTTGTGTATATATATCATATAGCGTGCATGGGTACATGTGCACGTCTGCAGCCAGATGTACTTATCCATGCTATAAAATTACCATGCTAGATAGTATTATCCACTAGTGCATGGTTTTCTGTACGCACCTGTGCAACTGACAAACTGCTATTCCCTTGAAACATTTTTAAATACATAGGGAGTTGCAGAATTGAGCAGACTAGATAGACCATAAGGCCTTTATCTGCTGGCATGTTCTTATGTAAATGTTCATTGCTTTGTGCTGTTGACTTTGTACCTGACTGAGACAATGATTACAGTGCACTGAGGCATCCCATCAGAATGAAACACATGTCTGTAGTTTGTCATTCTCAGCCTATTCTGGGTCAGATATTCAAGCTAGTTTCAATGGTGATATCTGTTCTGTTGCTGTCCTGTTAGCCTGACTGGCACAAGTATTTGTTTACCCTTTATGCCTTGCAGTGGGTTTCAGGATTTAGAGTATTTGTGTGGTTTGCAGAAATGCCCAAAAAACAAACAATTTGGACATTTCTTCTCATCTCTTACCACCCTTTTAAAAATCACACCTACTGCTCTTTCTGCAAACTGCTGGCTTTTATGTATGTTTACTCTGAGTGTTCTATATGTTCATAGCAAGTGCCCTTTCTAGTCACAGAACAGTCATCGCAGAAAAAAAATCTGTCTCTATACAGCCGGTGCCATATGAAGCCACTAGCCTTCCATTACAGAAATATACAGTAGGTGTGCTGTGTACATGCAGAATGCATGAAACATGCTTAATTGTGCAATGTTTCCATGCGGTTCGCATACACAAAGTGAACCTACATGAACCTGGTATAAAAAGCAAATCAGGTTCACGTGCTGCAAGCTTGACATTTGCACAGTAGGTAAGCTGGTGTGAATATCATTTAAACATCTCATCAGGTTCATATGCTGCACACTTGCCATATGTGCAGCAGTGAAGCTGGTGCAAATCTTATAAAAAATAAAAATCAGTTTCTATTTCTTATATGCTACTAATTAGTCATTAAATACCTTTTTATTTGAATTCCCATAAAAATTAGGTAAACTTCTTTCTTTTGCAAGTTGTTTAATGGCTTTTGGTTTTTGTCATTAAATCACCATTAATTTGTAAAGTATTGTTTGCTTACTGCATTAAATGCCTAGGATATAGCCAGTCAGCATCCCCCATTCCAGATGTAGGAAGAGGGGCCTCTGTGTTGTGAAGCCTGTCCTTTTGTTTTGGACCATGCAGATCCTTCATGCATGTTTAGTGCTACAAATGTGTTTCTCCATGACTTTTATCTCACTTGGTTTACCTTTGTCATTCTATACTGAGCATATACACTATGGCCATGCTTAGTACTCTTTGTGCTGAGTGGAGTCTTGGAAGCATGCACCATACCTCACATTTTGTCAATTAAATGAGGGACATGGACACTCAAAAAGAGACACTAACCCACATGATGATCAGGGCACATCCTTAAACATGGAGATACAGTACCTCAGAATGGTTCCAGTATGCCACAGCGACAGGAATGTCTGCGACCTCCCCTACAGTGACACATAGTTGCCGACATCCCTGCTGCCGTCGACTCCTGACCCTGACAAGAGAGAGCACCAAAACTGGTTTGGTGTTCATGTAAGGGTGCTGTGCCCCCCAAAACCCCCATGCAGGGGATTTTGCCCTCTGCACCCCCCCCAGACTTAAGGATTCCAACTCTGGGGGTCAGAGGAGAGTGGCCAAGCTCTGGAGTCGATGACTCAGTCATTGACCTGGCAACCCCGTATATACTGCAGGTGTTGAGGGGTTGGTGTCGCTGTAACAGCATCACTGAGAAAGCCTTGCTGTTACAATGGTACACCCCTCAGAACATAGTGGAAACCATTGCATTAACACCTGAGAATTAATTTCTACTATTAAGCAGGGGTGCCATTTAAATAGGGCAGAGGTGGGCAGTTGCCTACCCCCCCCCTCATATTTGTGCCTAGGTTGTTCTTATTGTGCAAAAGATTAAATCAAAATTTAAAGCCATTATTGCCACACCATAAGTGCCCATCTGGCCTGTATGTGCTCATGCTGCATGTGCTCTCCAGACTCAACTGTCTGTATTGTGTTGTCCATTCTCTCCACCTATTATTGGTGGCATAATCACATGTGATGTGGATGAGCTCCAGCCCAGAAAGAGAACATAAGCCTTGCAATTAGGACACTATCTTTCCCGCCACAGAGTAGATGGACTGCACACTACAGCTTGGAGGAGTCACTGAGCACCGAACTCTCAATAGCAGTATTGTGGCAGCATATTTTTGTAGTTCTTCTCTTAGTGAGTCCCTGTCTCCCCTGTTGGCTTAAGGGACAGAGGGTAAGCTATAAGCTAACCCAAAACTAGGCGGCCTACTTACTCTACTAGGCTTTCCTTGCAGGAAAAAAAAAAAAACAGCACAGACCCCCACGTCAACAAGCGAGGCTTAGTAGCAGTAGTGACAGTGGTGTGGGTGGCCTTTATAGGCCTTGATCAGTACAATATGTCAGCAGCCACAGCAGCAATCAAGAAGCAGCTAAACCGGGTTGGGTGGGTTTGGATGGTGAAGTGATTTGGTCATGGACCACACTGGGTACCTGTGATGGTCGGTTCTAGCATCCAGCTTCTGGTAAAGGAAAGAAGGGGAGTGGACTGAAAACCAGGCTGGTGGTACACTATGCTAGGCTTCAGATTCTGGCCATATGGCCAGGTAAGTAAAAGTAAACATATTTTTTTTTTACAGGGGGCTGGGGAAGGAGGAAGGACTGAAATATTGATGTGTTTTTTCATGTCTCTTCCCATTTGGGCAGCTTCATGACTTTTGGGGATAGGTATTGAATGGAATAGAGTCAGGGAGAAAAACCGTGACAAAGTTCTTTTGGGGGGGGGGGTGCAGAACTTCAACCAGGAAAAGAAAAATGGTTAGAAACTGGGTGGGTTTGAGCCCAAATCTGATGCAGTGCTCCAGGGTATATACAGATAATTCTTACACATTTTAACTTTTCCTGATTTGCATATCACGTTTCAGTCACACCAAATAAGTTGTACCTTTAAGAGATGTTAGTCATTCTAGAGCTGTCCCTTGCATTCATGGACGTTTGAGTGGTATGGTATGCACACACTATTGGAGCCCCACTTTAGTCAGGCTTATGCCCCCTCACCCCCTTGAAGCTGACCTCCACATCCCCAAGCTCAGGCCCATTATGACAAAGGGCAAAGGAGACTGTAGGTGTGTGCATCTTTAAAATGAATGGGGTATTTACTTTACTATTTTATACATTATTGATGGAAAGTTGGAGATTAATGAAGGCCACAGCTCGAATAACAAGGGCCTTGTTAGTAGAACAGTGGCCTTCATTGTTCTCCAACTTGCCATCATAATGTGTAAAATAGTAATAGAAAATAACTCCATTCATTTTAATGGGGCCTGCCCCAACACTCTGCCCCTTGCATATCATCTCTTAAAGATTCCTGCTTCTGGCTCCCTAGTACTCAAGTAAGATACTTTTTACTTATATCTATACTTGGTGGGTTGTCTGTAGCAACATGGCCATACCCACTACAGTGTATGTGCATGGGGGGGACTGGTCATGTGGGTGTATGTGTGTTGAGTTATTGCTACTTTTGTGTTTTCACCTTAAAGTCTGTTTGTGTGGAAGCCTTTAAAACTATGGAGAGAAAATAGTAGGAGTACAGGCCAGACGGAAGTAATTAAGTGGTTTTGTTGATAAGTTTGTGTATTGGGGTGGGAAAAACATGTGTTTCTATTGGTATGTGTGCTATAGTTCAAATGTGAAATTAGATGATGGAGAATAAAAAACTGAAAAGCAAAACAGAGGCAACAAGAATGCCACATGTGTGCAGATGTATTCAGATATTGTATGTATTGAAGTACAAGCAAGCCATATGTGTGCAGACAGTATGGCTTAGTGGTTGAAGGCACTGTACTGCAAGCCAGGAGACTTGGGGGCAAGAAGACCAGAGTTTGAATCTCATCAACCCTCATGTGTGTATGGTGTGATCCTGATCAAGTCACTTAACTTTCATATGTGCAATTATCAGTGACCACATGCTTTTTTGCACGCATGCCACATGCATGCAGTCTTTCCCAATTTAACATAAAAGTCATGGTTTCCACACTTGCTTGCTGCACGCATGCCATATGCATGCAGTCGGTTACAATTTAACATTTAAATCATACTTGCAGCATGCATATCACTTGGGTAGTTTTATGTGTGCAAAATAAAAATATTTCATATAGTTGTTTTTTTTCCCCCGAACTCTCTTTTTGCACCCTCTGCCACTGACCTATCTCCAGCGTAGTCACTCAGCTACTGACTCTGCCTGTCTGCCTGAAACTCTGACTATCCATCTCCTGGTTTGGGGGGGCACCCCCCTCCTACACAGCTCTCCCTAACCCCTCCTCCGAGTCCCCCAAGGAAAGATCGCCCACTCCTACAGGTGCTGTATCTATAATGCTGGTGGGCTTGCTGTGTGGTGGAACCAGAGTGAACATCTGGACACTCAACATTGAATGTGGGTCTGCAACCACTGGGCCAACCTTCTCCTATCAGTGGAGAGTGGGACTTTTTTCTTAGGAATAGTTCCCTTCCCAAACGTGGGACATGCAGTGCCGTCCAGCCCACTATGTGAGTGCTGCCGCACACGTCGGAAGAAGGATGCCCAATGCTCCCCTTTCCAGCATAGTCTATGTGTCTGCAATGCACCTGGTCTCCACCGGATGCCACTATCTGCGCAAGAAGGTTCCCCCCTCCCTACCCAGGAGAGGAGAGGAGTCCTACAGATGCTCCGTCCTCCCCTGCTGACCCCTGGTGTTCTGAGCTCGTTCCCAATCCTGGGTCACCGGCGTGGCTTGAGGTGTGGAATCCAGCACCTCAAACCTCCACGCCACTGGGCTGGCTTGGTATAGTTATTTCTGTAAGAGTTAATTTCATTCCTTCTGGCCTGAAGTTAAAGCAAACTCTTCTAGGAGCAGGCACCAGAACCAGCTCCTCCCCTCAGGCCACATACTGATGTGATGTATTTCTCTCTGTCAACCTGACTTCTTCTGCTGATGCTTTGAACTATAGTGCTGCTGCTGAAACTTGCACTTCATTTGCTCCAGGCTTGAAAAGGGTCAGCAATCCATCAGCCAGTTAGAAGTAGACTACATCACACTGGCTGCAAATATTGAACTTCTCACAAAACTTTTTTTGGCCTTTCTCTGTGTTCTGCTTGATTTGCTTCTTAGACTGTCACCGCCTCAGTCTGATACTGGATATCAATATGTATAACCCGAAGGACAGGAGAGTGAGGAGTGAGATGACCAATAAATAAGAACTTACATGGATAAACAGAGTCCATGAAGGGAGTCTCTTCCAAAAAAGAACTAGGCTTAAAACATGCATGGGATAGACAGGAGGACATATTACAGAAACAGGGAGGGTGAGGGTACCCAGAGACTATTTAAGGTCTGCGGAGGTACAGTAGGCAGGGAACCTTGGGGCAGACTGGGTGGGCCTAGTGATCCTTTTCCTCCAGCAGTTTTCTGTTTCTGTGCTGTTTCCTGTTGCAGTTGGTCAGCAACCTTTGTTGAGCGTGAGTCGCCCACCATCTTTTTCTTTGTCATTGCCGCTTGTCCATTGGTCAGCCCTCCACTGCTTTCATTGATCAGCTGCACATGAGTTTTGTGTCTCCTGCCATTGCTCCTGTGTGTGTCACCCAGTGCATAATAGGGCTGCCATTTGGCCTTCTGCTCCATTTGGACCCACACTGCTGTTCGTCCACCCACTGTTGTGTGCCACCTTCCACTCCTGATTTCATCCATGCTGCTGTTTGTGCACCTACTCCCATGTGCTTCCTACCACCATTCCCAGTTGTGCCATTTTCCTTCACTCCCGTTGGTCAGCTGAGATGACTTTTGTGTGACTGCTGGGCCCACCACATTTACAGAAGTTGAAGTGAGTTAGAGCTGTGGTGAGATAGGAGAATGCCATGGAGAATGAGTCCATGGTCCCATTCTCCAAGCATTTCCTCAATACAGTAAGTGTTTCACAGCTTCTTTTGTTTTTATTCGTTAATAACCAGGTAAGGTCTGCTAGGCCCAAGACCTTTATCGGGGTGACCCAGGAACATAGGAGAGGTTAAGTGACTTACTTAGTCACACAGTAAGGAAGTGGATGTTGTGCAAATCAGACTTAGGTCTGCTGGATGTACCAAGCTGATTCACAACTAGTTACTCTAACCTTTCCGCTATACTACTAGCCAATGGCTATACCACCGTTTTTTAACGAAATGAGGTATAGGTTCCCTTCAGAACAAAAGCTGCTAAGTAATTGTGCATGAGACTGGGTAGCGAACTGTGTGGCTTCTCGGGGAACACTCTCAAAAACTATACTCCAAACACCAGTTTAAATCAAATGAAACCTGCTTTACTTTTCCAGCAACAGAAAAAGAAACAAGTGGCTTGCATTCAGCTTATCAACAACTTTTGCAAGTTAGTCCTTCTCTACATTTCTGTCTAAAGGAAACCAGAACCTCCTTCTGCTTGTTCACTCTGCCCCCTCTATTGGGCTCATGTGTTGCTTGTTAACACTTCCCCTCCACCTGAGGGAAGGCCAACACGTTCAGTGTCCAATGCAGTGAGGTGCTAAAGGGACAACTCTAAAGCAAAAGGGGTTTGGTACAAACCTCACCACAGCCCCTGTCAAAACCTCCATTGCCTGTGTTGCAGGGTTTTGAAATGAAATGGGTGAAAGGAGCATGACAGACATCCACTCTGTCACAGTACCACATTAACTTTTTCATTTGGGTCTGGATGCAAAGAAAAATCAGAAAGCATCAAACAATAAAAAAAAAACAAATAGTAAATATTTAGGTGGCCGTAATTTGTAATTCATTTGAAATATTCAAAACTATTCCTACATTATTGCTTTAAATGATTTTTATGTTTTTGGCTTCAATCTGCCCAGTTGTAAAATAGGTTAAAAGTGGGACTTTACTGAAAATTAGAAAAAATAACCTTTAAAGTACTATGGCCACTGTAACGGACAGCATCTGCTTGGTATGATATTGAATTATATTTGTGATATAAATATATGTTTATTGGTATGTTCTGTGGATTTCTGCTAGGGAAAATATGGCAGCCAGCAAGGCATTCTGGGAGATTAGATTTTTGAAAATGTACTGGCCTGCTGGATTACCTCTTGCTTGACCAAAAAAAAAACTGACCTTTGTTCTGTCCCAGGAAGTCAGGTTCTAACAGTTGTAAAATCATCTTCCTACTTTGAAAGTACAGGGACAAGTATGTATTTTATGACCTCTGAGGAAACAGTAATTTTAACAGATTTCTGTTAGGTTTATAAGCTAACATTACTTGGAGGGTCAGGAAGCTGGTCAAGAGATAAAAGGGATAATTCATCTGTCATAAAGCCTCACTAATTAAGAAGAGAATTATATTTATATATATATATATATATTATTTTTTTGGGGGGGGGAATGTGTCAGCATGTGACCGATAAGTTCTCAGATTTGAGTGACCTCACAGTCAGCATCTGTCAGATGTGTCATCAGGGTGGACATGGCAGTGCAGAAAGGGAAAGCGTGCCTTCAAGGAAGCTAAAACCCTCCCTGCCTCCACCGAAATTAGGTGTCCCAGGTTGCAAAGAAAAGAATTTGCCTGATAAAGAAAATGAATGCTGGCTTTGCAAAGAGCATGGATACCTTGCAAGGCAGTGTCCAAAAAAGGGCAGTAGTGCACAAAGTGGTGCTAGGAAAGAAGTGGGTTGTTTGTGTGTCCCTGAAAGCATTCCAGTAAACATGAGGGAACACATACACCCAGTCACTGTGAGTAGGGTACAGACCCATGGGTTAAGAGACATGGGGGCATCCCTGACTTTAGTAAAAGGGAATTTGGTAGAGCCTGAACAACTTATACCTAATCAATTTGTGACGGTATGGGGATTCACTTGAGAGGAAAAAATGCTGCCATTTGCTAGTGTTCTCCTGGACTGGGTGAAACAGGGGAGACTATGCAAAAGGTTGCAGTAGCATAGAACTCTGCTTTAGATGGAATTATTGGGAACAGTCTCCAACAGGGGATGGTGTGTGCAGTTACCCGCAGCCAAGCAGCAAAGGTAAATTGTAGTTCCTTGGACCCCATAGAAGCCCCTGTGGAAAACACTGGGAGGCTAGTTCCAAAGCCTTTGTCTCCTGATATGTAGAATAATGAAAGGGGGTAGAAATTCCCCAGGTAGCAGTTAACAAAACAGCTACAGAGGGTTACTCTCAGGAGGGAGGGGTAGCCCATTGTCAGAGGGTTGGGGATGGCACTGATCCTGAATGCCCTGATGCTAGAGCTAGGGATCCTAGTTTAGAAACTGAAGGGGACCTGTCCTATGCCTTAGAATGTGTAAGGATTTTGCAGCTGCTCAGAAAAGTGACCCTAGTTTAGAGAAGCTAAGGGCTTGGGCAGACTCTGATGGTGCACAGGGAGGTGACAGGAAACAAAGTTTATTTGGACAATGTACTGCTGTATATGCAGGATGTAAAGACAGAGGGAGAGGGTGATGGGCAGGCAGCTTGTCACTCCCCAGGGGTACCATGAGCAGTTGCTCAAGTCTACACATGATATTCCCATGTCTGGTCATCTGGGAATCTCACACACTATGTGGTGATTGGTCCAGAATTTCTATTGTCTCAGCTTCACCCAGCAGGTGAAGGAGTATTGCAGGTCTTGTCACTTATGCCAAGAGATAGGGAACACTGGTAAGAAAACCCAAGCCGCCCCAATTCCCTTGCCCTTAGTAGAGGAGCCATTCCAGAGGGCAGGAATGGATATTGTGGGGCATTTGAATAGCCCCAGCTCCTCCGGTAAGAGGTTTATCCTAACTGGTGGATTATGCCACCTGGTACCCAGAGGCAGTTGCCCTATTCTCACTAAGAACAGACAAAGTGGCAAATGCCTTGTTAGTGATTTTTTCCTGTGTTGGATTTCCACAGGAGGTTATCACCTATCGAAGGGGTTCCTTCATGTTGGACCTGATGAAATATTTGTGGGAGAAGTGGGAGGTGGTGCAAAGATGCATGACACCTTATGACCCACAAGCCAATGGGCTTATGGAAATATTCAATGGTACCCTAAAATTGATGCTCCAGACATTTGCTGAACAGCATGGGAGGGACTGGGAGAAATATCTTCCCCACCTGTTGTTCGCATACAGGGAGGTGTCCCAAGAGTTGACAGGGTTTTCCCCCTTTGAGCTCTTACAGTATATGTACGCAGGGTACATGGGCCCCTAGACTTGATCTGGGAGGACTGGGAAGGCAAGCACACCACCTAGGGAACTTCCATAGTGGATTATGTCCTTAAGTTTAGGGAAAAGCTGAAGGAGCTTATGGGAATGGCCCAGAGCAACCTGGTAGCTGCCCAACAAAAACAAAAGGTATGGTATGACCACAGAGCCAGAGCTCGCTTGTACACTGTGGGTCGGGAGGTCATGATCCTAATCTCTGTCTGAAAAGACAAGTTGCAGGCTGAGTGGGCAAGACCGTACAACATAGACAGGTGAATGATGTAAACTATATTATAGAACTACCTGACAGAAGACATACACAAAGAATGTACCGTGTCAACATGATGAAGCCATATGCTAATAAGGCTGACATGGTGTTTGCAGTGTGTAGCCCTGGGGAAGGGATGAATGAAGAAGACCCTCTTCTTGACATGCTGGAAGAAAGCAAGCAGGAGTCCTCTGTGGAGGCAATTAAAATATCATCCCAGTTGACCCTGGAACAGATCCGGGAAGTAAGGGAGGTTTTAGTAGACTTTGCCCCATTGTTTAGCACCAAGCCTGGACTAACCCATTTAGTGACGCATGATGTGAAGACAGGGAGGCAAGTGCCCATATGGTGGATGGCATATTGGGTGTCTGACGCTGTCCAAAAGGTCATCAAGAGGGAGGTGGAGGAAATGCTGGATTTAGGAGTAATCCAGAAATCCCACAGCCCCTGGGCCACACCCGTAGTCCTTGTTCCTAAGCCGGATGGCTCTACTCATTTTTGTGTGGACTGTTGTGGACTCAATGCAGTCATGAAGTCAGATGCCCACCCTATCGTATGGATGAACAAACTCCTGGAAAAGTTGGAAGGGGCAACATAACTTACGCTATTGATCTGACAAAAGTGTATTGACAGGAGCAATTAACTGCCAGAGCTAGGGAGAGGTCAGCCTTCATCACTCTGATATGGTTAAGGTAATGCCATTCAGAATGAAGAATGCTCCTGCCACCTTCCAGAGGTTGGTGTACCAGGTGTTAAATGGTGCTGAGGAGTATGCCGTGGTGTACCTGGATGACATTGCCATCTTCGGTACCAGCTGAGAGGAACACCTGTCCCACTTTAGGGAAGTGCTGGGCAGTATATAGAGGGCTGGACTCACTGTAAAAGCTGAGACGTGTCAGGTGGCCATGGCTGTGGTAGCATACCTCGGACATGTAGCAGGCCAGGGACAGCTCCATCCTAACCAAGGGAAAGTTAAGGCAATCGAGGCATGGCCCAGACCTGAAACACAGAAGCAGGTTCAGTTTTCTATGGACAGCAGGGTACTATAGAATATTTGTACCAAACTACAGTGCCCTGGCTGCTCCCCTATCTGGCCTGTTAAAGAAAAGGATGCCTAAAAAAAATTAACTAGGAACCAGCCTGTGAGCAAGCCTTTACATGACTAAAAGAAGGCACTGTGCAGTGCTCCTGTATTAGCAAGTCCAGACTATAGTAAACCTTTTGTAGTCAAACAAATGGTAGGCTGTTAAGATGGAGCCTTGCCTTGCAAAGGTTATGACATGACTGTCTCACACAGGGCAGGGGCAGCAAACGAAAACACAGCTGGCTATCGTGTCAGTTTGAGCAGTGAACTGAATTTGGGGAACTCATGCCACACGTAGGAAAAGAATCCCCCCAAATTTTAAGATACCAATTTTCTGAAAACTAAAAATGGGACAGGGTCCATCCTGACCATGCCACCCCCACCTCCACTGTGTCACTCCCTCGGGCACCACCACAAACAATGCTGCACACAATTAAATTTTGCTGCTTGCTCTGGCAATGCCACCCCATAGTAACACCGGTAGCAAACATCCAGATTAAAACAATACATCATTCTTCTGCAGCAAGTTCCAAATCATGATGTACAGAAAGTTCATTAGAAGCAAACCTGTGCTAAATTGTGTTCAGATGTTTGAGCTGCATGTACTGCTCCTCCTGACATTCCTATCCCAACCTGCTTACACTTAACCACATTTGCTGAGCAGACTTCACTTTGGTGACTCCTACCACCACACCAGATTGTTTTCACACACTTCCCTGCAGCTGATCAGATTTGGGTACCTTCGTTCACTGCTGGCAATCTCTTCTATCTGGAGTACCTCTCAGCAGTTGGCAGGCAGATGTCTACATGCACTTGTTTGCACTACTGCTCAGTCTAACCTAACAGGAAGGAACATACTTTACCGTGCCTCTGCTGACATGCTTATGGTGCAACATAGTCACAGTGGTTGAAGTTGCAAACTTTTGTGTAGCTCGACCAGTGCCACATTGGTGCTGAAATGACTGTCACTCAAGGATTACCAGTCAGCAAAAAAAAAGGGACAAAACTGGGACAAGTAACCAAAAACCAGGACAAAAGTGACATTTTGCTAAACTTGTGGGGACATCGAGGCATGCTGCCTAAAACAGGGACTGTCCTGGGAAAATGGGGACAGTTGGTAGCTTTACCCAAATTCAGTCTAGAAGGGAGGACTGTGACAGTTTCTGATTGGTATGATATTGAATTATAGTTGTGATATAAATATATGTTTATTGGTATGTTCTGTGAATTTCTGTTGGGGAAAATGTCAGCCAGCAAGGCCTTCTGGGATATTAGATTTTTGAAAATGTACTGGCCTGCTGGATTACCTTTAGCTTTGGGGGAAGGGGATGAACCTGACTTCTGGGACATAACAAAGGCCAGGTTATAACAGTTGTAAAACCATCTTTCTGCTTTGAAACTACAGGGACAAGTATGCATTTTATGACCCCTGAGGAAAGGGCCATTTTAACAGATTCCTGTTAGCTTGTAACCTGACATTACTTGGAGAGCCAGGAAGCTGGTAGAGAGATCAGAGGGATAATTCATCTGTCATAAAGCCTCACTAATTAAGAAGATATATTTATAAAATGGTGTGGTAAAATCATAAAAATCCCACTTATACAATTGGACAAAACCCGTCGCATGACTGTGCATTATTTCCCAATGACTGCACACCTAGCACTACGACCGCACACCTAAACTACTTTCCATTCCTCAAAACCTTTTCACCAGCAGCAAGACCACTCCACACCTGCTGCAGCTAGACACCCACACTAACACACATATGCAACTGACACCCTGTAACCACTGTGACCAGTCTGATTAACATAAACCTAACTGTATATATAAAAGTACAACATACATTATTTTGTACTCTTCTCCTCATTTCAAGCCTTTACATACATTATTTTGTAGTATTGTCTTCAATTCAAGCCTTTACATTGACAATACCGCGATCCTAAACACAGTACTTTCACTTTCAGTACAGAAATGTAGCGTGACCGAGCGGTGCTCATTTTACAAAGTCAGAAGCTGTTAGCTGGTGAAAGTAAGACGTGCAGTGTTTAAAAAATTAGAAAAGTCAGTGCCTTTTCACTTTCAATACAGAAATGTAGCGTGACCGAGCGGTGCTCATTTTACAAAGTCAGAAGCTGTTAGCTGGTGAAAGTAAGACGTGCAGTGTTTAAAAAATTAGAAAAGTCAGTCCCTTTTACTAGTTTCTCTCCGTAATCCAAAATAGTAGCTCCATTTCCGATGCGAAACGAGCGACGACAGACCGGGCGAGTCGGTAATTTTAGAAACCTAGACGGAAGCGAGAGCGAGTGTTGCCATAGCAACACTCGCTCTCGCTTCCCTCTACGTTTCTAAAATTACCGACTCATGCAATCTACCCTCGCTGCTTCCACATACAATGTGGAACTAGTACTAAAGAAAACGGACAGAAACTAATAAAAGGCACAGACTTTTCTAATTTTTTAAACACACCACGTCTTATTTTCACAACCTAACAGCTTCTCACTTTCTAAAATGAGCACCACTCGGTCACGCTACATTTGGGCAATTAAAGTGACAGTACTATAAACACATACTTTTTTTGACACCACAAAGGACTACTAAAACTTAAATTCATTTAAAATACAGTTTTAACACCAAAAGTGTCACCTCTACAAACATAACATTTAATTACCAACTACACAGAAGGACTACTCCCCCCAAAAAAAATCTATAGCCATTTCATAAGATAGATATACCACTCTGAGGTTGTCTTGTTGCGCTCTGATATCTCGCCGCCTTTATGCGGTTGATACACTTGGCCTGTGGCCTCGTGGCACAACGCACACCAAGCGCAGCGTAGACATGCGCGACCGCACACCTCAGAGTGCTATATCTATTACATATATATATATATATATTGTAATGTGTCAGCAGTGGGCTGAGACATGTGACTATTAAAATTAATTCAAGTTCTCAGATTTGAATGACCTCACAGTCAGCATCTGTGAGATGTGTCATCAGGAAGGAGGAGTTTAAAAGAAAGATATCATCAGCTAGCTGGGAAAAAACTTTGCATTTGGCATTTTTGCATTGGACTTTTGGCTTGTGTGCAGTTTTCCTTTGTTTTGATGTGGGAACTCTGGATAATCTCACACAGCACTCTTAGGTAAAATTTAACCACATATTTATTTGAAAACCTTGGGTAGTAGAAATGTAATAATAAGGTGTTGTTTTTGTATAATTATCCATTTATTTTAAAAGAATGTAACCCACTTTTATATGTTCTGCATTTTGTATTTTATCTATTTTCAATTTTTAGTAAACACTATTTTCCTTGAAATTCTGCCTGTGCCTTCTCAGTTTCTTTTGCATATGAATGCTGGAAAAGTGTTAATAATTCTGACAACTGTTAAGAGCTTAATAGTGTTACTGTCTTGCAAAGGTAAGAATATACCTAGGTCTCAAATTGAGCCATTAAGGGTAAACTTGTGAAGCAGGCTGGTGCCCACTGAGTGAAGAATTGTACTGCATCCCCTGACGAGTAAACATCTGAGCCTGTTAACTGGGTGTGCTTATGGAAAAAGGTTCATATTTGACCACAGGACTCTAGGATAGTAGGTGACACAGACCCAAAACAGACAGGAGGGTTACCCTCTTTGTCTCCTATTCACATATTGCACTTTGAGGTATGGCATTGTGGGAGCAGAGGGTCTGACCTGCAGGGTGCATTTGTGACAGCCACATCCTGCATATTGCACCTCAGATAGGCTATACACAGCAGATCAATGCTGAAATATATATATATAATATGAACTTCCACAGTTTGTACATAAACAGAGCCTGTATTGCAGGGTTATGAAGTGGTTTATGGGTGAAAGGAGTGTGACAGACATACGCTGTGTCACATACCCCCGTCATGCTATTGGCAAGCTAGGTAAGGGTTATTGGAGACCAATCCTCCCAAGAGAAAAAATCTCCATTATCATGCTGGGTATCTGTCTGGTGGCACACATCAAATGAGAAAGATTCCAATTCCAAATACCATCTGGCGACATGAGCTTTGGTATTCTGCATAGTATGTAACCACTTGAAGGGGGTCATCGTCAGTAACAATAGTTTCTAACGGATATTAACTTGGCGTGACCACCTCCCACTTTACTGTCAGACACACTTTTTCCATGATGGCATAATGCTGCTTACTGGGAAAAGGTTTGCTAGATACAGTAGATAAGGAAGGGGTAAAAGCCATCCTCAAAGTCTTGTGATAACATTGCTTCCAGCTCCACCACAGAGGTGTCTATGTACAAAGTGAAGGGATGGTTAAAATCTAGACTTTACTTTACTGGCCCCTCGCACAGCAGTTTTGATAACCCGAATGCTGTCTGATACTCTAGTGACCAGCAGACTTTATTTGGGGCTGTTTTCTTGGTTAGGTCAGTCAGTGGGGTAGCAAGGGTTAAGTACTCTGGAATGAACCAGCAGTAATACCTTGTAACTAATCTTCTTCTTAGTAGTCTGTATCAGGTTGACTGCTAGGCACTTTAGTTTACCAATAACCAGGCACACATCGCCATTCCTAACCATATCGCCCAAGTATTTTGTCTCTTGCCACCCTTGCATGCCTTTCATGGCCTTGGCTAGGAGTCTTGCTTCTCTGAGTGATTGAAGTACTATGGCCACATCCAGCATGTGGCTTTTGCAATCAAGGCTAAATATGACATTGTAACAACCAAAAGAAACACAGCACCAACACTTCTTTGAAAAAATATATGACTGTATTAAACTCGCATACAATTGATGAATGATGAATACAGTGGCGCCATGCAAGGTAACAACAGCTCCAAGACAAAAGAACAGCCGACCGGTTTCACGCCAAAAGCGCCTCCTCAGGGTCTGGTTTGGTGATTACAAAAAGCCCTTTAAATAGAAAATGCAATTTAAAGTGACAGTGCAACAAAAAAAGTTAATATGTGAAAAACCCTAATAGCACCAATAACACCAAAAAAAATGTTCATAATGGTATTCACACAATAATATGAGAAAACAATAATAGTAATGAATTTACTTTATCAATATTCATACTATGAATCAAGAATACTACTAAATTAGCAAGTAATTTATCTAATGGGCATAATCAAAAAGATGCAACAGAAAAAAAAAATATATGTGTGTGTGTATATATATATACATGTGTATATATATATAATATATAGATATAGATATATATTAAAAGATGGTAGCTAATGCATTATATACCAAAATCATTGCAGAAACTCCAACCTAGAAGGAAGGGAAAAGGATACACTGTAAATGGCACATAATACTACATTTTTATATTAACTTCTTAATGCATTATTTAGAATATTTAAGCCTTAAAAAAGGTGCAATATCAAAAGTGTCATTTAGTCCTGGATGTTCCAAGGCACCCAATGTGTAAATCCAAAAGGACTCCCCGCACAATATTTTATTCTCTAGATCCCCACCACGTGGTCCAACATTTACTTTCTCAATACCACAGAATGTAAATGTACGTTTAGTATCATAATGGTATAACTGTAGATGTTGTACTAAGGCATTCTTGTCATTATGACATCTAATATCACTAGTATGCTCACAACCCCTCAATTTTAATGCCCTCGAGGTTTTGCCCACATAAAAAGCACCACAGGTACAGGTAGCAAGATACAAAAACCCTGTGGTGGAACAGTTAATAAACTGTCTCACATCAAACTGCTTATTAACATTAACAGAAGAAAATAGTTTTTTTCTGGTCCATGATGTTACAAAACTTACAATGACCACAACAAAAGAAGCCCACTGGTGGTGGAGGTAACCAACTGGTATTAAATGTATTCACCAGTTGGTATGAATGCACCAATAAATCAGAAATGTTCCTGCCTTTTCTATAAACCATCCTAGGTTTATTTTTTGCTACATCCTTTAATGTGGTATCTGTACTTAAAATGGACCAATGTTTATCAATAATGTTCTTAATTTCTATTGTATTTTGGCCAAAAGTAGCAATAAAGTTAAGATGTTCATCATCTTCTGTTTTAACTTTGTATTCTAGCAATTCACTCCTGGGCATACTACGGACTTGATCCATTGATTTTTGCAACACATCAGTAGCATAACCTTTATTCTTAAATCTCACTGCCATTTCACTCATACGGCTTTCAAAATCCTCAGGTTCACTACAATTACGCTTAACTCTCATAAACTGCGATTTTGGGATGTTACTGATGGTGTGGCGGGGATGGCAGCTGGAAGCATGTAGAACTGAATTTCTATCTGTAGGCTTACGAAACATAGAAGTACGAATGGTATCATCCTGTAATTTCACAATATCTAAATCCAAAATCTAACATGCCTAAAATGTGCTTGTATTGAGAATCTTAAATGCGGATTTGATAGATGTAAGTATTCCACAAAACTTTCCAGCTCACCAAAAGTCCCCCGCCACACCATCAGAACATCATCAATAAAGCGTCTCCACAAATCAATCTTGTCATAGAAAGGATTCTTATCATGATCATAGATCACCTCCCTTTCCCATTGTCCCAAATAAAGGTTAGCATAATTAGGAGCAAATGTAGCTCCCATGGCTATCTCTTTAATTTGGTGATAATATTTCCCCTGAAAGCTGAAAACATTAAATCTGAGCACAAACTCAGAGAGTTTAACCAAAAAATCTTTTTCACATACATCCAATGTAGTAGTGAGGTCTAACCAGGCACACACTGCCTCAAGTCCACCCTCATGTGGTGTATTGGTGTATAAAGACTCAGTGTCCATAGATACTAAAAGCCATGACTGCTCAATTTGTAAGTCCTCCAGGATACCCAGAGTTTGTGTAGTGTCCCTCAAGAAAGAGGGCAACAATCCCACTATCTCCCATATGTGAGCATCTACATATTGGGAGAGGGGTTCAATAAGTGAACCAATTCCTGAAACAATGGGTCTACCTGGAGGACTTTGTACACTTTTGTGGATTTTTGGCAGGATGTAAATGGTAGCCCTCACTGGATGTTGCACTGTAAAAAAATCAAGGGAGCTTTTAGATACCATACCATTTTGGAATGCCCGAAGGAGGTAAACATCAATTTCCTTCTTAAAGTCCAGAGTAGGATCTTTTGTAAAAGGTCTATAAAAAATACCATTATCCAACTGACGATGTACTTCCTGTATATAGTCCTTAGTATTGAGAACCACCACTGCTCCTCCTTTGTCTACCGGTTTGATAGTAATTAGGCAGTTATTCTCCAGTTCGGTTAGTGCTAACTTCTCACCATTACTCAAATTACTGAATGAACAATTAATCTGTTTCTTGAACATAGAGTCTATATCATTCAAACAAGCAGTTTCAAAAACCATAATTGCAGCTGAGGGTGGTGGATTAAAAGTAGATGGACCTTTAAAGTGCTGTAGATGTCACTCTTATTGCTGTACCTGAGTTGATACTATTTCAGACCTTTGCAATTGATCAGCCAGAAATTCGTTATGATGTCTATTGAAGAAAGATTTGATACTCAATTTCTGAGTAAACTTTTTGACATCCAAAAAGATATTAAACTTGGAAGTACTACATGAAGGTATAAGTTTCAATCCTTTCTCCAACACAGAGATCTGGTTATTAGTAAGTACAACATCAAATAGATTCACAACATTCAGTGTATCGACCTCCCTCTGAACTTCTGTGGGGTTTTCTGCATCATTGATGGATGCCGTTTGCCTCCGGAGACTTTTATTCTTGCGTCTCCTTCGCCCACCTTGCCGTGTCTTTGATCCATCTTGAACCTCACTAGTCATTTTGAGCGGCGCAGTTGGCCGTTGTTTACCGCGACGACCTCTTCTAAAAGGTCTTCAGATGAGTCTGATGTCAAATAAAAGCTACTCTCAGCATAGGTATTGGTATTGGAACGTAAAATCGATTTGTTTTGTTGTATTTTGTTCTTAATAGTACTCCGTTTATGCTTGCCAGTAGACTCGGACCCCTTCTATGTGAAAACTCTATTAAGGGCATAATCTTGACGATCTCATTCAAACTTCCTGATTTTTATGGCTTTAAGCCGGGCAGCTTGTGTAATAATTGCCAAATGCAACTTATTCTCAAGTTCTCTGAAGTCTGAATCAGCATTGTAACTGGCAAAAGCAATTTCTTTTTCTTTTACAAGGGGCTCAATCAAAACCTTCTGTGTCCGATAATCCCTTGTCAAACATTCCTGGAAAAGCATTGAAGCTGCTTGCATCTGGCTAGTCCAATCATCCTTAAAATCTTGCCATTCCAAACCATAGCCAGGCCATTTTAATAACTCGAAGTCCTCTCGGAATGCGATTCACCTGAACATAAGCCTCAAGGCTAGTGAGGTTCCAATAAATACGTATAGCCTTAAGTGCTAGTCTTTTCAACTTGTAATAGGCTGTGAAAATACTAGCCACTGTCTCACAACTTAAAATATCACCGGAGGCTGTATTTTGCAGTGAAGACACAGTAATGTCAGGATCCAGGCTAACAAACGGTTTACATGTCCCTATGCCCAAAAACAAAAACTTGCTGAAAGTCTGGGAGCCATCGCTACCTGCATGCAAATCCTCCAAATTAGAAGACATAATGAAAGACAAAATGCAGGCTGTAAAGATCCAAACCACAGGCTGCAAAAAAGACTGCAACAATGGCAGTAAAGAGCAGTCACTAATAACTTTCAGTGCCAACAAAGAAGTCGAACTGAGCCTGCTAAAAACGTACACAACATCACAACAGTAGCAGCTCCAGTGCAGGTTGTGCCAGTGTAAAAGATAGGATAACAACCAAAAGAAACACAGCACCAACACTTCTTTGAAAAAATATATGACTGTATTAAACTCGCATACAATTGATGAATGATGAATACAGTGGCGCCATGCAAGGTAACAGCTCCCAGACAAAAGAACAGCCCGACCGGTTTTGCACCAAAAGCGCCTCCTCAGAGACTGGTTTGGTGATTACTAAAAGCCCTTTAAATAGAAAATGCAATTTAAAGTGACAGTGCAACAAAAAAATGTAATATGTGAAAAACCCTAATAGCACCAATAACACCAAAAAAAGCACTTAAGGCTAGACGTATTTATTGGAACCTCACTAGCCTTGAGACTTATGTTCAGGTGAATTGCATTCTGAGAGGACTTTGAGTTATTAAATGGCCTGGCTATGGTTTGGAACGGCAAGATTTTAAGGATGATTGGACTAGCCAGATGCAAGCAGCTTCTATGCTTTTCCAGGAATGTTTGATAAGGGATTATTGGACACAGAAGGTTTTGATTGAGCCCCTTGTAAAAGAAAAAGAAATTGCTTTTGCCGGTTACAATGCTGATTCAGACTTCAGAGAACTTGAGAATAAGTTGCGTTTGGAAATTATTAAACAAGATGCCTGGCTTAAAGCCATAAAAATCAGGAAGTTTGAATGAGATCGTCAAGATTATGCCCTTAATAGAGTTTTCACATGGAAGGGGTCTGAGTCTACTGGCAAGCATAAACAAGGTACTATTAAGAACAAAATACAACAAAACAAATCGATTTTACATTCCAGTACCAATACCTATGCTGAGAGTAGCTTTTATTCGACATCAGACTCATCTGAAGACCCTTTAGAAGAGGTTGGAGCGGTAAACAACAGCCAACGCGCCACTCAGAATGACTAGTGAGGTTCAAGGTGGATCAAAGACACGGCGAGGTGGGCGAAGGAGACGCAAGAATAAAAGTCTCCGGAGGCAAACAGCATCCATCAATGATGCAGAAAACCCCACAGAAGTTCAGAGGGAGGTCGATACACTGAATGTTATGAATCTATCTGATGTTGTACTTGCTAATAACCAGATCTCTGTATTGGAGAAAGGATTGCAATTTATACCTTCATGTAGTACTTCCAAGTTTAATATCTTTTTGGATGTCAAAAAGTTTACTCGGAAATTGAGTATCAAATCTTTCTTCAATAGACATCATAATGAATTTCTGGCTGATCAATCGCAAAGGTCTGAAAAAGTATCAACTCAGGTACAGCAATAAGAGGGACATCTACAGCACTTTAAAGGTCCATCTACTTTTAATCCATCACCCTCAACTGCAATTATGGTTTGAAACTGCTTGTTTGAATGATATAGACTCTATGTTCAAGAAGCAGAATAATTGTTCATTCAGTAATTTGAGTAATGGTGAGAAGTTAGAGTTAACCGAACTGGAGAATAACTGCCTAATTACTATCAAACCGGTAGACAAAGGAGGAGCAGTGGTGGTTCTCAATACTAAGGACTATATACAGGAAGTACATCGTCAGTTGGATAATGGTATTTTTTATAGACCTTTGACAAAAGATTCTACTCTGGACTTTAAGAAGGAAATTGATGTTTACCTCCTTCGGGCATTCCTAACTGGTATGATATCTAAAAGCTCCCTTGATTTTCAAACAGTGCAACATCCAGTGAGGGCTACCATTTACGTCCTGCCGAAAATCCACAAAAGTGTACAAAGTCCTCCAGGTAGACCCATTGTTTCAGGAATTGGTTCACTTATTGAACCCCTCTCCCAATATGTAGATGCACACATACGGGAGATAGTGGGATTATTGCCCTCTTTCTTGAGGGACACTACACAAAATCTAGGTATCCTGGAGGACTTACAAATTGAGCAGTTATAGCTTTTAGTATCTATGGACATTGAGTCTTTATACACCAATATACCACATGAGGGTGGACTTGAGGCAGTGCATGCCTGGTTAGACCTCACTACTACATTGGATGTATGTGAAAAATATTTTTTGGTTAAACTCACTGAGTTTGTGCTCAGATTTAATGTTTTCAGCTTTCATGGGAAATATCATCACCATATTAAAGGGACAGCCATGGGAGCTACATTTGCTCCTAATTATGCTAACCTTTATTTGGGACAATGGGAAAGGGAGGTGATCTATGATCATGATAAGAATCCTTTCTATGACAAGATTGATTTGTGGAGACGCTTTATTGATGATGCTCTGATGGTGTGGCGGGGGACTTTTGATGAGCTGGAAAGTTTTGTGGAATACTTACATCTATCAAATCCGCATTTAAGATTCTCAATACAAGCAGATTTTAGGCATGTTAGTTTTTTGGATTTAGATATTGTGAAATTACAGGATGGTACCAATCACACTTCTATCTTTCGTAAGCCTACAGATAGAAATTCAGTTCTACATGCTTCCAGCTGCCATCCCCGCCACACCATCAGTAACATCCCAAAATCGCAGTTTATGAGAGTTAAGCGTAATTGTAGTGAACCTGAGGATTTTGAAAGCCGTATGAGTGAAATGGCAGTGAGATTTAAGAATAAAGGTTATGCTACTGATGTGTTGCAAAAATCAATGGATCAAGTCCATAGTATGCCCAGGAGTGAATTGCTAGAATACAAAGTTAAAACAGAAGATGATGAACATCTCAACTTTATTACTACTTTTGGCCAAAATACACTAGAAATTAAGAACATTATTGATAAACATTGGTCCATTTTAAGTACAGATACCACACTAATGGGTGTTGCAAAAAATAAACCTAGGATGGTTTATAGAAAAGGCAGGAACATTTCTGATTTATTTGTACAGTCATACCAACCGGTGAATAAATTTTATACCAGTTGGTTACCTCCACCACCAGTGGGCTTCTTTTGTTGTCGTCATTGTAAGTTTTGTAACATCATGGACCAGAAAAAACAATTTTCTTCTGTTAATGTTAATAAACAGTTTGAGGTGAGACAGTTTATTAACTGTTCCACCACAGGGGTGGTGTATCTTGCTACCTGCACCTGTGGTGCTTTTTATGTGGGCAAAACCTCGAGGGCATTAAAATTGAGGGTTTGTGAGCATACTAGTGATATTAGATGTCATAATGATAAGAATGCCTTAGTACAACATCTACAGTTATACCATTATGATACTAAACATACATTTACATTCTGTGGTATTGAGAAAGTAAATGTTGGACCACGTGGTGGGGATCAAGAGAATAAAATATTGTGCAGGGAGTCCTTTTGGATTTACACATTGGGTGCCTTGGAACATCCAGGACTAAATGACACTTTTGATATTGCACCTTTTTTAAGGCTTAAATATTCTAAATAATGCATTAAGAAGTTAATATAAAAATGTAGTATTATGTGCCATTTACAGTGTATCCTTCTCCCTTCCTTCTAGGTTGGAGTTTCTTAAATGATTTTGGTATATAATGTATTACAGTCTTTAATATATACTGTGTGTGTATATATATATATATATATGTTTATGTATGTGTGTGTGTGTATATATATATATATATATATATATATATATATATTTTCTGTTGCATCTTTTTGATTATGCCCATTAGATAAATTACTTGCTAATTTAGTAGTATTCTTGATTCATAGTATGAATATTGATAAAGTAAATTCATTACTATTATTGCTTACTCATATTATTGTGTGAATACCATTATGAACATGTTTTTTGGTGTTATTGGTGCTATTAGGGTTTTTCACATATTAACTTTTTTTGTTGCACTGTCACTTTAAATTGTATTTTCTATTTAAAGTGCTTTTTGTAATTACTAAAAAAGTCCCTGAGGAGGTGCTTTTGGCGTGAAACCGGTCGGGCTGTTCTTTTGTCTGGGAGCTGTTGTTACCTTGCATGGCGCCACTGTATTCATCATTCATCAATTGTATGTGAGTTTACTACAGTCATATATTTTTTCAAAGAAGTGTTGGTGCTGTGTTTCTTTTGGTTGTTATCCTATCTTTTACACTGGCACAACCTGCACTGGAGCCGCTATTGTTGTGATGTTAAATATGACATTGTCCCAGTTTTCTTTTTTACCTTAGTTGACGCACACTTAGCATACCTTGTAATAATTTATTGCAGTGTTCCACTAAGCTGTCAGTCTGTGGGTGATACACTGATGTTTGGATTGATTTAACCTACTGTAAAGCACACACCTCACTCATATGTTTTGACATAAAGTCTGTGCCTTGATCAGTTTGGATCTCCTTTGGCAGCCCAACTCAGGGAAAACACTTATCAACTAGTTTGCCACTAACAGGGCTGCATTGGAATGTATGAGAATAGTCTCAGGGTAATTGGGGTTCTATAATCCAATATGGCCAATATACAGTATACTGATAACCAGATGTACTTTTTATCAAGGGTCCCACCATATCAATCCCAATTCTTTCAGTAGGGTGTTTATTATAGGCAGAGGGCTCAAACAGGCTTTTTTTACACTTCTGGGGGCCACCAACTGACACTCTGTGCGAGAATTGCAAGATTCTGCTAAATTCTGCCATGTACCTGGCAGGAAGAATTAGACAAGTATGTGTGCCTCTGTTTTCTCCCTACCCAGATGACTTGTAGTTGGTATAGTATGGTTCAGCCTCGGTACCTCCCTTCTTGCAGACCTGGGAACCACCAACTAGTAGTGTAAAGTCCCAATTTGTTTCACAGATTCTATCCAGTACAAAATATAATCTTTCATTTCAAATCTTGGAAGATACTGTGCATTTTGTTAATCTATCACTTTACCATTTACCTCAGCTAGGCATTCCTGAGCTCCTTATCAGCCCTTTGTTCAGAAATTGTGTTTTCTGGATTTTGAAAAATGTCTGCCTTGACCTCTGGAAGGATCCTGTGACCTGTTGTAGATGTGGATGTGGTATCCTCATCTGAGTCACCTGTTACCTTCCTTGAACCCAGGTCCTTGTGGTCCCCAACCACTATAACCTCAGACAGAGGGACCCTTTTTTTCCCTCTATTTCTGACCCCTGGGCTTCTTAGTCTTCCCTTCTGGGTCATATAGTTCAAGTCAGTAAAGGAAAATACATGTTCTAGTCCCTCTATCTGTTTGGCTTCCTGTGGGTAAAAACTTTAAGTATTGCTGTGCAAGGGGATATGAAACCCTTCCCAGTCTCAGCCCAAGTCTACTGACCAGGTAAGATTTTGGAAATTTGCACCTTTATTATTCCTGCCCAGTCACCTACATTTAAACACTCTGGGGTAGTAGGGTCTTTGTGGGTATTCCTGTGCACACAGGCAATATTTATGGGATCTTCCCACTGACCCAGCTTTGGCCCAACCACATATTCTTTAACCTATCTGTGCTCACAGTATGAATCCGCCAGAGCTGTAACTGCTTGGTTCAATACTTGCACTGGTATTGTATATGGGATTTTGCCTGTGACTCGTGTGTAAATGGCTTTGCATTCCACAAAATCGCAGTCTATACAGTCAAAAAACTTACTGCTATTCCCCACTTAACCACACCACAGTAAAAAAAATACAGTGTTACTATCAGGTCTATAACCTGTCTCTCCCCCACTTAGATAACAAGAGAGCAGGGTCTTGAGACTTGGGGAATTGCACCAGGTTCGTGGGCTATACTTTTTTGAATGAAGAGGTAAGTAATATGTCATCACTTGAACACTTACCCATACCAGTACATTTGTTCCCATACCCCCCCAAGTCCTTTCTCCCCTCTTCTGTGGGGATCTTCTACTTGGGTCACTGCCTGAGGTTCATTGTGGGTTCTGCTCTTCTAGCTTCCTGGTAATGCTCCTTGATTTTCACTGCTATAGCAAAAGTGGTCTGTTCCTGTCGGCTTACAGATCATGGACTTGATCTGGTAAAATGTTCTGGTACTGCTCCAAAACAATCAAACCCATAATCTCCTCTTCAGTGTATACCTATGGTTTTAACTACCGAGTAGCCAGGTCTTATTTTTTGTGCCAGGGTGTGAAAGTTCCATCAGTTACTCTCTTTGGTTATTTCAGCCTGATCTAAGATAGCCACCTTTACCCAATTATAATCGCTGGCAGTGGTGGCAGTTAGGCTTCTGCAGTACATGCAGCTTGGGTAACTCCAGTTAGGTGCAATGCAGTGTGAGTAGCCCAAATTTCTCATGGTCAGGCAATGGCATTGGCAACTCTCTCAGTAGTCATAAGGTAGGCCTCTGGTAATCTTCAGGAACCATGTTTGTTAGCATGGGGTGGGGTCCTATAGCGAGTGGATTCCCTGTGACCTGAAGCTGGAGCACAGTTTCTTTCTGTACTGGTAGCACTTACTTCATAAACTCCTACTGTTGCTGATCTCACTGCATCATCTAGTCCCTTGGTATCTGGACCTGTTGTACCATTTTGTGGTCTCTCTAAGCCTGCTGTTCTGCCAGCTGTTGGTCTCCCTGAGCCTGCTGTTGTGCCAGCTGTTGGTCTCTTTGAGCCTGCTGTTGTGCCAGATTTTGGTTTCTCTCAGCCTACTGTTGTGCCAGCTGTTGGTCTCTCTGAGCCTGCTGTTGTGCCAGCTGTTGGTCTCTCTGAGCCTGCTGTTGTGCCAGCTGTTGGTCTCTCTGAGCCTGCTGTTGTGCCAGCTGTTGGTCTCTCTGAGCCTGCTGTTGTGCCAGCTGTTGGTCTCTTTGAGCCTGCTGTTGTGCCAGCTTTTGGTCTCTCTGAGCCTGCTGTTCTGCCAGCTGTTGGTCTCGTTGTGCCAGCTTTTGGTCTCTTTGAGCCTGCTGTTCTGCCAGCTGTTGATTTCTGTCAGCCTGCTGTTGTGCCAGCTGTTGGTCTCGTTGAGCCTGCTGTTGTGCCAGCTGTTGGTCTCGTTGAGCCTGCTATTGTGCCAGCTGTTGATTTCTCTCAGCCTGCTGTTGTACCATTTTGTGGTCTCTCTGAGCCTGCTGTTCTGCCGCCAGCTGTTGGTCTCTCTGAGCCTGCTGTTCTGCCAGCTGTTGGTCTCTTTGAGCCTGCTGTTGTGCCAGCTGTTGGTCTTGTTGTGCCAGCTGTTGGTCTCGTTGAGCCTGCTGTTGTGCCAGCTGTTGATTTCTCTCAGCCTACTGTTGTGTTGCTAAGCCATCCTGTCACTTTGCATCTGACCCTGTTGTGCTTCTTACTCTACCCGCCATTTCAGTACTTTGTCAGAGTCCGTCTTACCCCTATTTAGATAAGGGGATGTTTGATCTCACTTGCTAAAGCCAATCATGTGTGACAGGATAGTGAACTGGATGGCTTCTCGGAGAACACTCAAAAGGAACATTCTGGACACCAGTTTAACTTGAATGAAAATTGCTTTACTTTTGCAGCAACAGAAAAAGAAAGAAATAGCTTGTATTCAGCTTAACAAAATCTCTTTGCAGAACAGTCTGTCTGTTTCCCCCCAACATCGGGCTCAGGTGTTCCTTGTACCAACACTCCCCCCTTCCCTATGAGATAGCCAACAAGCTGAACATCAAGTACAGTAAGGGCTTAAACCACCAACTTTAAAGCAAAGGGGGTTTTGTACAGATCTCATCACAGCCCCTGTCAAAACCTGTGTCGCTTCGTTGTGAAGCGGTTGATGTGTGATGGTAGCGTGACTGGCATGCATTCCTTCACAGTACCACATTCACTTTTCCATTGAGGGCTGGATGCAAAGAAAAAATCAGAAACAGCAAACAGTGAAATAAACAGATAGTAAATATTTAGGTGTCAGTAGTTCATGATGCATTTGAAATACTCAAGTATTCCTCCATTATTGCTTTAAATGTTGTTTTTTTTTTTTTTTTTTTTTTATTAAGGGGGAATAGTCACCACCTAAATGCTGGCCATGGCAATTAGTTCTAGTCCAGTGGTTCTCAAATGGTGAGGCCAGCCTCCCAAGGGAGGTCCCAAATTGTTCCAGGGCAGGCCCAGTCAAGTCTGAGAATGTACAGTATTTAAATTGTAAGTTTTGGCTGTTTTGTGTGAAAGGATAAAACAAATTAAATATGAATAATTACAGGTGAATTTCTTTACTTATGCACAAATTTGTAACCAGGAAGTTCCCATTGAGCCAAAGCTTGTTTATAGGTATGTATTTTTTTTGTAAATTAATGCCTGCGGAAGGCATGCTGAGTCAAGGCTCATTTCTATGGAAGATATTTATATGTAAATGAATAACTGGGAAAGGCACGGTGATCCGCTGCATGTTTTCAGGTGTGACCTGAGGTGAGCGTACAGGAAGTTGCTTAACAACAGGGTGAGAGAGGGAGAGATGAAGTGGCTAGGTCTGGTTTTTCCAGATAGAGAGGAAACAGAGTAACAAGGGCACAGGAGTCAGAAAAAAGGAGCAAGTATAACCTGGGGTGCCGGGTCAGGGGTGGGGAGCAATAAGTTGAATAAAAAGAGAATATACTCAGTCAGCTTTATTAGTTTCACTTTATTCCTGATAAGCTGTACAAAGTAGGATTTTTTTTTCTTCTGTGGGGAGGCCCTTGATTTTTTTCCAAATTTGAGGGAGGCTCAAAATCTTTTTCTTGGCTTGGGGGAGGCTCACTATCACAAAGTGTGAGAACTAATGTTCTAGTCCATGGGAGGGTGGTGGGGTCATGGTCTCCCATTGCAGGATCCTGTGGTGAGCCAGGGAGCTTGCTTCTGCACAGGGACATGTTGCTATGTGCCAGACCACCATTAGGCAGCATACCAGTGATGGATGATGGAAGGGAAAAGAACATAAGAGAAAAACAGGGGAATATCTAGCACAGGGAAGTACCAGTACTCTGTGACCTACAGCTGCCCTGATTCTCCACATTCTCGACAGGAGATGGTAAGGGGGTTCTCACATTTGGGTAGTACCCTGGGCATATGGCAGGGCTATGACTGGCTAAATGGTGAAGAAGTGTGATGTGAAAGAAATGTATAATAATGCATGGGGAGGTGTGCATAAAATCTTCATTTAAACACTTCCCCATGTTTTATTTTTTATATGTATTGGTTGTTTAGGTTTAAACTGCGTCACAAAACCCTGGCTGCTCATCCTCAGTCCCACCCATGGCTCCTATAAATCACAACTAGTAGAAGTCAACCTGTAGTGGAGAGCAACATTTTTTTTTAAGTTTGTGTTTTTAAAGGAAACTGTTTTCAACTCAGCAGTCAAAAGTCTGTGCTGGTTTAGGATTTTTTCTCATTCGGCTGCGTTCTGTTTTGGGGTTGCTGCTCTTTGATGAACTTAAGATGGTCCATTTCATTTGATGGTGGAAAGCGAGATGAAATGGCCATATTTTTATTGTTTTGCTGACAATTTTGTAATAAAGCTATGCCCTGCTTTTCTTTGTTTTAGTTGAAGAAAACTCCATCTGTTGCACTGGCAGTTTTTCTGTGAATTGCGAGTGACCTGTCTGCATAAGGACAGACTCTGGTACAGGTGCTCAGGTGCAGTGAAAGCTATTTTTAGAAAGGTGGTTAAAGGAACTTCATTATTCACGTGTATGAAAAAATGAATCTATATGGTTATCCCTACCTTGAGCCACTTTAAAATATAGGTTGGGAAGTGTTTGTATAGCTTGGCCCACCTTGACCCCCTCCCTTGATTCTGTTATTAAATTTTAGTTGCTGCTACTACATGTACATATAAAATTCCCATGCTATCCAAGGGCCGAAATAAGGGGGCACCGAGCACTGAATAGTGCTTTTACTGTTTTATTCAGCACCTGCTTCTCTGAATTACTGTGAAGCACAGGCGCTGTTTAGGGCTCTGCTCGAGTGGCAGAATGTGGGGGAGTGGTAAGGCATGTGGGGGAGTGGTAAGGTGCTGTCAACCACCTTAATTGGGCAATCAGTCAAGAGAGGGAGTGGGGGGCATTGTAGAACAGCACCATCAATCATGCAGAGCTTAGCGTTGATAGAGTGAGGTAGTGGTGGGAATGATTAGAGGCGCTGTCAGTCATGGAGTGGGGACATGGCTGTTGCGCTAGCTGAAATGGATTGAGGCACAAGTCTGGGAAGAGTAACAAGTTGACTACTGCTGGAGCATGAGCGTGGGAGTGGTGAATTAATCCTGAAGAGCAGGGTGAAGAAGTGAGGGTGGATACATTCTGGACTACTGAGTAGATGTCTACTTTATTTGCTAAATGATCCTTGGAGTGTGTGTGTATGCGTAAGGGGGGCGACTGCAACCCTAGATGCCACATTGTAAAAAAAAAAACATGATGAGCCCCCCCCACTGGTGGGACTCATTAGTCCACATCTAAACTACTAGCTCTGGCTCTGCATGCACCTCAGCAATCCCGAGCACTGCTCTCATACATATAGATCCCTCCCACTCAGTGTCACTCTATCCAGAACAATCAGCAGTCAGTCTGAAGCTGTAGAGTGAGCGGTGGAGTCAGTGGTAATTAATCCACTGGGGTTGGGTGTTGTGAAGGGGTGAGGGCAGATTCATTTTGGACCACAGAGCATTGCCAAATCAGTATTTGACAAAATCCTTGGTGTGTGTTTGATTTGGGGTGTGGGGGGGTTGACTGCAGCAATCTTAAACTCTGCAACATGCACATTTTAAATGAACATGTAACTTGCACTTAGCATAGGTTTACTTGGCAAAAACGGAGTCTGAATCCCTACTAGTGACTGTCAGCATGCAATGGGATCCGACTTCAGTCCTCAGTAGAGGGATGAGATTTGCAGCATTGTGCTCCCAGCTTCACTACTTGATGCTGCAAGAACGTAATAAAAAACAAAATCGAAAGTAGGATTCACAAGCTGTCAGTTCCTAGTTAGAAATTGGTTTGTGCACAACTCTCATTCCCCTGCTGATTACATTGCCGGATCTCATTGTTGCCAATGACAACTCTGCTCTGCAGCAATCAAACTGTTTTCCATTCACAGTTTCATGATACTTACTCTATGGGGAACTGTGTGTTGTCACCTGACTCGCCACTCTGATCAGGAATCTTGTCATGTGCTTCAGTACTTTCTGAGAGCTCAGTGGGCATAGAGAACTTGCCGTTTGAGACCTGCCCAGAGAAGCTTGAGTGGTGGGTGGGTGTTCAAGAGCTGAGTAATCACATGACGGCCCTACTGAACATGCCAATCGGGTGCCAGTTCAGCTGGCTAAAGATAGTGTCTGGCAAATAATTGGTGTATCTCTCTGCCACACACTATCTTTCAGCCAACCAGTGTGATTTGAGGGCACAACATGTATGGCTAATACAGAGAGGCGGCTTGCTTCATGACAGTTGAGAGAAAGAGAGAGTGATCAGAGAGAATAATCAAGTTGGTTATACACTTGCAGTACAAGAGAGAAATTAACTGTTAAACTCTGAAATATTTGATAATATGAAATATAAAGGCACCCTCTAGTGTTGCCTATGACCATCCCTTACCAGGGAGAGATTGAATGTGCCCATTTTTTTTTCTTTATTCTTGGTGAAGCAAATCTGAAGTGAATTGCTCTGGGGGAGGGGAGACAGCAGACTTTGTTCGGCTGGAAAAAAACATTGCAGTTTGATTTGTTGCTGTAGTTAACAAAGGCACACATCAGCGCTTAGGAGCCTTGATCAGGCTTTTTGTTAACAACATTTGAGGCAGTATGGCGCAGTGGGTTAAGGCTCTGAGCTACAAATCTGGAGACCTGGGTTTGAATCCCACAGCCCGCTAGGTGCATACTGTGTGACCCTGAGCAAGTCACTTAACTTCCTCGTGCTCCCAGGTTGCACCTGCAAACAAACTTTCAGCTTAGTGTGTCTCACCTGGTAAAATAATTGGTAAAATAATTAGTAATTTGGGGAAATAAGAATCCCTTTTCTTCTGTTTAACTTTGGCTTAAAAAAATAACAAGTTAATTTTTCTTTCTTGACCCTCATGTGAACACCTGAAAAAGAGACCTAGCCTTGTGGCATTTTCTTATCAAGACCCTGAATTTTAAAGCACCTAGATAGTGATGCTAATTGATTCTGACCAGATTATTACCAGGGAAAGTCTGAATTTGCCTGTTTTTACCTTTAATCTTTGTGAAGCAAATCTGAAGTGAATTGCCATGGGTGAGAGGGAGAGAGCAGACTTCTGTCAGTCTGAAAAAGTTACACAAAACTGTGTAATTTATTTCTGTAGTTAAAGGCACACAGCAGTGATAAGTGTGTTGTAATTGCATGTGATAAAATAATTAAAAAAAATATTTTACGAAGTTTAGTCTGCTCTGGACATCCCTTGACTCTAGTTGGACCCTGAGCACAGTCCAACACATGTGCCTTAGCCTTGGGAACTAAATCCCTGCCTGTTCTTGTAATTCTTCGTGTTTAAAAAAATATTTTGCAAAGTTTAATCTGCTCTGGACGTCTCCTGTAAGCACTGAGGTTTCTGTCTGGTGTGATAAATCTCTGCCCTTTGTTGTATTTTAACAAAAAAGAAACAAACAGTGAAGTAATTTTCTTAATTTTATTAACCGTGATCTGAAACAAACCTCTCAATTTATCCTGATAAGCAATTCATACTGAAATAACATTTCTTAATTACAATTACATCAAGGCCCAATCTATCTCCCTCCTGTGGTGGTCATCATGTCACTTCTAAGTTTTGGATTCAGCACTTTACGAAAACACAAGCAGGCTGGACCTGATGCAGCAGAACAGCCATCCTCGTCTTTGACGTCATTGACCATAATACCACCAGATAGTACTACTACTATGGCTGCTACCACTGAGGAAAAGAAAAAACAGGCCCATTCCTGTCACATATCCACAGTGCACTCATGGCAGTGCCAAAAGGAAAATCCAGATTTGTCATGGTTACAATTTGAAGCAAAAGACAGGATTGCAACCAAAATTTGGTGTAAATATTGCCACGAGAAACCAGACATATTCAGAAAGTGGCCAGCTAGAGCCAGTAAAATGAGTAATGTGGATTCATACATCAGTGGAACCAACAATGTAAAAAAAAACTAACTGTGAGAGGCATGCTGTATGAGAAGCTCATAAACAAGCACTGGTTGCTGCTTTAGCTGATAATATGCCCTCAGGCGGTGAAATAGAAAAATGTATCTTAGAAATAAATAAAATATCTCTATACACATTCGAGAAACTTTTTGATATTGCCTACTACCTGGCTAAAGAAGAGGACCCCTTTCTGAAATTCAAGGGACTAATATCACTGGAAAAGAGACATGGTGTTGAACTTGGTGAAGCTTATGCCAATGAGAAAGCGTGTGCCACATTCGGCACAGCTATTGCCGATCACTTAAGAAAACCAATTGTGAGTCATTTTACAGGAGAAGCAACACCATACAGTTATCATTCTGTCTTTACGGATGGGACAACTAACAGGACCACCACAGAGAAGGAGATTGTTTATGCCAAAATTCTCGAAGATGGGCAACCTACTATAAAGTTTATAGGATTAATTGATATAGAGTCTGCTGATGCAAGTGGTTTGAGGTCTGCAATGAATTCCGCATTTTCTCAATTGTTGGGACACGAGACTGTCATCAGTCAATTTTGGATGTAATAAGGGTTTGATGGCATTATGGAAAGAAGAGTGCTCATGGCTTCTTGCCATTCATTGTGTTTCGCACAGGCTTGAATTAGCAGCTAAAGATGCTTTTAAAAACACTTATTTTGCACAGACCATCAACAACATTTTGATCTCAATATTCTATTTTTATGAGAACTGTCCAAAACCTTAGAGAGTTAAAATGAATGGCTGAAGCCAATCAAACCACCTGCATCACATTTAAAAAAATCACAAGGAACACGATGGCTCTCACATAAAAAGGACTCTCTTCATGTTGTGCTTCATAATTTCAGCAGCATATTGGGTCATTGGGATGAGCTTGTGTCTGACACCAGACGGGTTATTCCACCAGCAGACAAGGCGAAAGTTACAGGATTTAGAAAACAAATATGCAATGTTAAATTTCTGCTACTTTCACACTTCTATATCGACATATTCACAGGTCTTTCAGCAGTCTCCCGTGCATTTCAGGATGCCCATATATCCCTTCCCATTGTAATGTACACTAAGTACAATACTCTTGGAAATAGAAAATCTAACAGCAGAGGATGGCGCCACACTGGTCAAGTTCAGGAGAGAAGTGGTTATTAATGAGTAAGGGACAGCAGTGTTTAAAGAAATTGTGCTAGGAGATGCTCTTTCAGCCCTTGCCAAGGAATGTGAAGTGATTGATTGTAAACAGTGTAATATACTGTCTCAACCAGCGCTTCTTGGGCATTGCAGAAGACCCATTGTTAACGAATGGCATGGTCATTAACCCTGCGAATTGGCCTGACAAATCTAATGAGCTTTCTGAATTTGGAAATGAGGATATCCAGTTTTTTATGAATCACTTCTCTCCTGTCTTGCTGCAGAATGGATGTGATGTGCATACTGCAATGACAGAATGGAAACTGTTGAAACAGAATATTAGCAAGTACCACAAGCAGCCCTCATTCCTTGAGGTATGGCGTGGAATCTTCCAGAGAAAATCTCTATACTTCAGCAACATTCTTCATGTCATAGCTGTAGTACTAGTGTATCCAACATCTTATGCTACACTAGAAAGGGCATTTTAAGCTGTGAAAATATTTTGTTATGACTGGAGTGCTAACCTGAAGACCAGCACCATAGCTGACTTACTTTTAATCTCCAGGGAGGGCCCAGAACCACAAGATTTTTGTAGCACACCATCAGTAAAAGAGTGGTTTGTAAAAACAAAATGTAGGTTGGGAGCTGAGCACTGCACCGCCACACGCTCTTGGTGTTAAGTAATTTTTTTCCTTTATAAATAAACACAATGGATTGACAGCTTTCCTCCCAACAACGATTTTAGAGTGTCTGGGCAAAGGAGCCACACACATTTCAAAAAACAAACAAAAAATGTCATCAGCCGCAGACCACACTTAAGTCAGATGCGACCATGGCTGAACAAGAATATGGTTTTATTTTATATAATTACTGTGGTGAAAAAATGCTCCCCCAGCAATTATATAAAATAGAGGCTGGGTAGGTGTGTAAAACTTAAATTTTACACACACCCCTTGGTGTGGGATGGCTTCATAAACCCCTTGAGCTTCACTTTTGGGGTTTATGTGGCATCCCAATTTTTGGAGGAGGGGGTGTAAAATTCTGATTATAACCCCGTACTCAGCCATTATTCTCTATATATTATGTTGGATTGGTTCTATTCCATGAAAAGTTCAAATAAGGATCTTGCTGCCACAGGATGTTCATTAATGTTGGAGCTGCCACTGTCACTAAATGAGCATCAGATAAGTTCTGGAAATGTTTAAAAACTAGTAATTGAGTGTGGCTATTTGTGTCCTTTTTTCGTATTATCTGAATATGGTGTTTATCGCGAATATTCATTGTACCTGATAATTTAATGCGCTTGAAACCATGTACCCTATATTAACTTATTCTATAGTCTTAAGTTTTAACTTTACTTGATTTTATGGAAAAGTAATAATTATACTGTCTGTATTATGAAAGCTGGTAAATTTAAAAAACTTTAAAAAAGGGGGGCCCCCAGTGGTCCATACTTGGACCCATTCTGTTTAATATTTATATTCTCCCTATTGGTCAAATTCTTAAGAAATACAGACTGGATTTCACAGTTATGCTGATAATACCTAGCTCTGTTTTGCTATAGATTCCTGGTCTGAGGATACATTTTTTAACTTTGTTGCTTGTCTTTAAGAATAAAGTACGAGTTGCCAGTGAATGTCAAATAAAGATGGTAGTGATTTCTGAGAGAAAGGCACTCCTGTCAAAATACTCAACAGATTATTTACCATATCCCATCAAAACCGTGCAAAAACTATTTGATCAAAAAACTCTAGCATACTTGTGCAGATGGAAAAGCGAAAGCTAAATATTACTTACTAAATGTAATAAACAGCTTATAAAATTTGTCATTTGGTGTGAGTGCATGTTTTGACACACCCAGTTTTTGCCTGAGGCATTTTTTCCTTGACAGGGTTACAAACCTGCTTACATCCATCTTTATTTTGCATTATTTATGGCGCTGTGACTGTGCAGTCTTTGTTTGTGTGGTTTTGATGTGGAATAATTCTTTTTCTTCCTGAATTAGGTTATTAATCTGAGAGAACTTTTGGCATCTGTTTCATTCAAACTTTTTATCTGGAGATCCCACGAACTAAGTAACATTTTTTTCATTTCAAAAATATTGCTAAACTTAAGAGCCATTGATGTGGAAATAGTTCAAATGTCATTCAATGGTTTTATAATCTCAAGACTTGGTTATTGTAGTTCCCTAATGTCTGGGCTACCTTTAACACTCTGTGTAAACTATATCAATTTATAAATGCTCCAGGATGCAGATCTGTGTCTGAGTACATCTCTATGTGCTCATATCACCCCCCATTTTACAGAGTGTACTTTCTTGCCCTTTAAATTTAGATGAGACATACTGTAAGTTCTCCTAACATATAAAATTCTTCATGGCCTTGCTATGCGATATTTGTTAGATCTAGTCTCTCATTAGTGTCCCAATATATTTTTAAGATCTTTTAATTGCACTCTCCTCAGTATACCAAAGTTTAAATTGAAAACTCTTGGGGGTTGAACTTTCACCCTCTAGGGACACCACCTTATGGAACACACTACCTGTCTCAGTCTGGTTCCATTTAGACATTTAAAACACTGTCTAAAATGTATGTATTTTCCCTGGCCTTTGGAATCATCATAATCCCACTGATAAATGTATTTGTATAATATTTTCAGTGTTTTATCACATATGTAACAGTATTTCAATGATATGTACCTGTTATTGGAGCTGGCCCGGTGGCACTGAGGGTTGAGGCACTGGACGCCACACCTCATGCTACGCCGGTGACCTGGGTTCAGGAGTGAACTCGGGTGCCAGGAATCGGCAGGGGAGGGAGAGGATTGAGCATCCAATGTACTGCTCTCCTCTCCTGGGTGGAGGGTGATAGGGTTGTCCGGCATCCCAGCGACCCCCAGTGGAGAGCGGGGGCACTGCAGAATGTGGGACCAAAATGTGTGGGGAGCGTGGCAGATACCGACAGGGTTGCCACGTGCCATGGCATCACTGCACACCATGCTTGGGAGGGGAGCTCACAGGGAACAAAGAGAAGAAACCCTCCATCCCTGGATAGGTGACATCCTCACAGTGTCTGGCCACCACATGCCCAACACTGGACCTCCGCCTCTGCCCCTTCGATCTCCTTGTGGACCTGAGGGCCAGTGAGGTTCCGTGGGGAGAGAGTAATATCCTTGAAGAAGGCAGGGTCACAGTGGGCGGTAGAATGGCAAGGTGAGTTGGAAGCCTGAGAGAGTTCCGGGTCCCCATAGGCAATAAACAGAACTGTACAAAACAAAACAATTGCCTGTTATATATAGCTGTTTAAACCTTTCTGGGAGAGATGCTCCATGGATAGGATAGTTAAACTTAGTCACGAGAAATGTGATGTTGTAATGGGCGTTTCAAATCACCTGAGACTACTGATGAAAACCTAGGGATATCCAAATTAAAAGGAATGCTCCTCTAACTCTTTCAGAACTAAAGTAAGGGCTGAAGCAGATTCAAGATGGGGGGAATGACATATTACAAGACAAGGCTCTCCATACAATGCACAGGGGAAACGCCAGACCTAGACCAACAACTAACACACCGAAATCTGGCCAATGGAAAATCATGTATACAAATGCTTGCAGTCTTGGAAACAAGATTCCAGACCTGCAGGCAACAGTGACAGAGGCTAAACTGGACATCGTAGCCATTAGCGAGACATGGTTCAACAGTAACCAAACTTGGGAGACTTTAGTGCTCGGCTATGTACTGTTCAGAAGGAACCAAGGTGCAAAAAGTGTGGTGGGCGGGTGGCTCTTTATGTCAATGAAGATATCAAAGCTACAGAAATTCAGAATACACATAAGGAGCCAGAAGAACTATTGGTCACCCTGGAAACAGGAGAAGGGGCAGCCATTGGAACTGGGATTGTCTATAGGCCTCCAGACCAGTGGGAGGACATAGACACATTGCTGTTAGAAGATATACAAAACATGACAGCTAAAGGGGAGGTTCTGATAATGGGAGACTTCAACATGCCAGATACAGATTGGTCAATACCAGCAGGAACATCCGACAGAACTAGGCACATGTTGGATTCCCTGCAGGAGGAGGGCTTCAGACAACTGGAACAACAACCCACAAGAGACAGTGCTATCCTAGATCTAGTACTGACTAATGGGGAAAGGATCACAGATCTCCAGGTAGGTCACCTGGGGGCCAGTGTCCATCACATGGTATGGTTCAATTTGGCCACTAGAACTAAATCATCCCATTCCAAAGCAAATATATGGGACTTCAGAGGAGCTGACTTTGATAAGATGGTCAACAGAGTTAAGCTAGCCCTGGCAAGAAGAAATACAGGTGAGTGGGTACAAGCAAAGTGGGCAAGCATTAAGGATGCAATGCTTGAAGCAACATTCCATCGTGTTAGAGTGAAAAGCAAGAGCAAAAGAAGGAGGAAACCACTTTGGTTTTCAAAAGCAGTAGCAGAAAAGGTTAGAGGCAAAAGGCTGGCCTTCAGGAAATATAAGGGAACGCAGCGGGATGAAGATAGAGAGGCATACCAAACTTCCCTAGTGAAAGCAGGGAAGGCAGTAAGGCAGGCAAAGGCCCAAACCAAATAAACATTAGCACGAACAATAAAAGAAGGGCACAAGACTTTCTATAGATACATTAGTGAAAGGAGAAAGTCCAGAGAGGGTATTGCTAAAATCTAGCTCAAAGGGGATAAAGGGAAGTGTGTGGAGGAGGACCAAGGAAAAGCATCTATCCTAAATAGATACTTCTGCTCAGTAATTACTGAGGAGAAGGTAGGGCAGGGCCCACAGCTCAGCACCATGGACACGGGGGTGGGGGAGAGGTGTGCACTAGTCCCTTCCCAAAAGAAAGGGTTCTGCAAGAGCTCGCTAAGTTCAGGATGGACACGGCAATGGGACCTGATGGCATACATCCCAGAGTACTAAAGGAGCTAAGGGTGGAACTAGCAAAGCCATTAGCAGAAATGTTTAGTGAGTCTCTGAGCACAGGAGAGGTCCCAGAAGACTGGAGAAGGGCTCATGTGATCCCGCTCCACAAGAGTGGTAGCAGGAAGGAGGCAGGGAACTACAGACTAGTCAATCTTACCTCAGTAGTGGGCAATAATATGGAGGCACTCCATAAGGAAAGGATAGTGCAACACCTGGACTCCATAGGAGCACAGGATCTAAGACAGCATGGGTTTACAACAGGAAGGTCCTGTCAAACTAATCTCATAGATTACTTTGTCTGAGTAACCAGAGTGATGGACCAAGGGCATGCACTTAATGTCGCCTACCTTGACTTTAGCAAAGCTTTCGATACTGTTTCACATAGAAGCTTGATTAATAAGCTGGGTAGGCTCTGGGTGGGTCAGAAGTTGGTAAACTGGGTGGCAAACTGGTTGGCAGGCAGAAAACAAAGTGGTGCTTAATGGTATACAGTCAGAAGAGATGCAAGTCACAAGTGGGGTACTTCAGGGGTCAATTCTAGGGCCAGTTCTCTTCAATATCTTAATCAGTGACATTGCAGATGGACTGGAGGGTAAAGTTTGTCTGTTTGCAGATAACACCAAGATCTGCAACAGAGTAGATGATCCAGATGGGGTGGGCAGAATGACAAGAGATCTGGATAAACTGGCATAATGGTCGGAAGATGGGCAACTGGGGTTTAATGCAAAGAAGTGAAAGATCATGCATGTAGGGAAAAGAAATCCTGAAGCCACCTATAGGTTGGGAGGGGAGTTGCTGGCACTCACAAGGGAAGAAAGACTTGGGCATCATCATCACAGATGGCTTGAAATCAACCAAGCAGACCGCTAAAGCAGTAGAAAAGGCTAGAGGGATGTTTGGGTGTATTAGTAGAGGTATCGCAAGTCATAAGAGGGAGGTAATAATCCCTCTTTTCAAGACACTGGTTAGGCCCATCTGGAGTACTGCATGCAGTACAGGAGGCCGCACCTGCACAAGGACATAAAAAAAGTCATTTACTTCCCTTGCAGTGACATTTAGACAGTGAGGTCCCCCACAGCGACTACAGCGCGTAGCCGTGGTGGGAGACCCACTGGAACTCGGTGCTGTCTGTCCAGTGTCCTGCACCCCCCAATCAGCTCTGACTGGGTTGAGAATCCTTCAGTGGGGGGTTGCGAGGGGCGCAGCCCCCGAGGAAAACAAAGAATGCAGTAGTGAACCAGCAGCCGACTGCAGAATGCGGTTGACCTGCCGGTGTCACTGACAGGGTGTTCGACAGAATTTCTGTCGGACTTCTGTCGTGGATCCCAAAAAATTGAGGCAGTCCAGAGAAGGGCAACCAAAATGGTGCAGGGGCTGCATCAGAAAACATATGAGGACAGATTAACGGAACTCAATATGTTGTATACCCTAGAACAAAGGAGGGAGAGAGGTGATATGATCGAAACATTCAAACATCTTAAGGGCATTAACAAGGCGAAAGAGTCTAACGTGTTTCAGTATAAGAAAAATAGCAGGACAAGAGGACACAGCATGAGATTAGAGGGAGGCCGATTAAGGGGTAATGTGAGGAAGTGCTTTTTCACAGAAAAGGTGGTGGATGCATGGAACAGCCTACCTCAGAAAGTGGTGGATATGAATAAAGTGCAGGGCTTCAAGCAGGCATGGGATAGACGTAAGGGAGCAATACTAATGAGTATGAATAGATAGGCCATTGACAGAGCAAAGGCCTATGGCACATTCGTAAGGTAGAAAAAATGGGCAGACTGGATGGGCCTCCCTGCGGTCCTTATCTGCCATCAACCTCTATGTTTCCATATAAGGAGAAAAGGGGCAATCTGAAATAGAATAAAAAGTTAAAAATACTCAGTTTTCACCATTATCTGCGTTGCTGCTTTAAAGGGTATTTTGTTTGATAAAATGCTAGAAAAATACTAAATTATGAGCAACGGCTGTTAAAAAAAACAGTTATGAGTACTGCTGGAAAAGTTGTGGTAGTCACATATAAAGTAGTGCTTCTTTTATTATTTTGAATCTAATAAAATGCTAAAGTAGACTCAAACTGGGGTAATCTCACAGGACAAGAGAAAAGGGGCAATCTAAAATAAAATACTCAGCACTACTTGCAGAACCATAAAAGTTGATGGCAGATAAGGACCGAAAGGCCCATCCAGTCTGCCCATTTCTTTTCCTATCTTATGAATGTGCCATCGGCCTTTCCTATGTCAATGGCCTATCTATTCATACTCATCTGTGTTGCTCCCTTATGCCTATCCCATGCCTGTTGGAAGCCGTGCACTGTGTTCATATCCACCACTTCGACCAGTGCGCCGTTCAATAATCACCACCCTTTCTGTGAAAAAACCTCCTCCACATTACCCCTGGTGGCCTCCTCTGTCTCATGCTGTGTCCTCTTGTCCTGCTATTTATCTTATATTAAACATGTTAAAATTTTTCACCCTCTTAATGCCCTTAAGGTGTTTGATATTTAGATCATATCCTCTCTCCTCCTTGTTCTAGGTATACATACTGAGCTCTGTTAATCTGTCCCTCATATGTTTCTGATGCAGTCCTGTACCATTTGGTTGCCCTTCTCTGGACTGCCTCAATTCAGTTAATGTCCTTGTGAAGGTGTGCCTCCAGTACTGCACACAGCAGTACTCAGATGGGGACCTAACCAGTGTCTTGTACAGAGGGATTATTACCTCCCTCTCACGGCTTGTAATACCCCTACTACTACACCCCAACATCCCCCTAGCCTTACCTACTGCTTTAGTGGTCTGCTTGGATGATTTCAGGTATCAGTGATGATGATGATGATGCCAAAGTCTCTTTCTTCCCTTGTGACTGCCACCAACTCCCCTCCCAGCCTATAGGTGGCTTCAGGGTTTCTCTTCCCTATGTGCATGATCTTGCACTTCTTTGCGTTAAATCCCAGTTGTCACTCTTTTGACCATTTTGCTATTTTATCCAGATCTCTTCTCATTCTACCCACCCCATCTGGATCATTTACTCTGTTGCAAACAGACAACCTTACCCTCCAGTCCATCTGCAATGTCACTGATGAAGATATTGAAGAGGACTGGCCCCAGGACTTATCCCTGAGGTACCCCACTTGTGACTTGCATCTCTTCTGACTGTATACCATTTACCACCACTCTCTGTTTTCTGTCCATCAACCAGTTTGCCACCCAGCTGACCAACTTGTGACACACCCTGAGCCTACCCAGCTTATTAATCAACCTTCTATGTGGAACAGTATCAAAAGCTTTGCTAAAGTCAAGGTAGGCGACATCAACTGCTCCCCCTTGGTCTACCACTCTGGTTACCCAGTCAAAGAAATCAATGAGATTAGTTTGACAGGACCTTCCTTTTGTAAACCCATGTTGTCTTGGATCCTGTGCTCCTATGGATTCAAGGTGTTCCAGTATTCGTTCCTTAAGGAGTGCCTCCATAATCTTGCCTACTACTGAGGTATGATTGACTGGTCTGTAGTTCCCTGCCTCCTCCCTGCTACCACTCTTGTGGAGCGGGATCACATGAGTCCTTCTCCAGTCTTCTGGGTCCTATCCCGTGCTCAGAGACTCACTAAACAGTTCTGATAACGGCTCTGCTAGTTCCACCCTTGGCTCCTTTATTACCCTGGGATATATGCCATCAGGTCCCATTGCCTTGTCCATCCTGAGCTTATCAAGCTCTTGTAGGGCCCTTTCTTTTGTGAAGGGACTAGTGCACACCTCCCTCCCCCCTGTGTCCATGGTGCTGAGCTGTGGGCCCTGCCCTACATTCTCTTCAGTAAATACTGAGCAGAAGTATCTATTTAGGATAGATGCTTTTACATGGCCCTCCTCCTCACATGCTCCTTTATCCCCTTTATCATAGCAGTACTCCCTCTGGACTTTCTCCTTTCACGAATGTATCTATAGAAAGTCTTGTCACCCTCTTTTACTGTTTGTGCTAGTGTTTCCTCAGTTTGGGCCTTTGTCTTACTGCCTTCCCTGCTTCCTTTAGGGAAGTTTGGTATGCCTCCCTACCTTCATCCTGCAGCATTCCCTTATATTTCCTGAAGGCCAGCCTTTTGGCTCTGACCTTTTCTGCTACTGTTTTTGAGAACCAATGTGGTTTTCTTCTTCTTTTGCACTTCCTTTTCTCTCTAACACAATGGGATGTTCCTTCCCATATTGCATCATTAATGCTTGCCCACTTTGCTTGTACCCCCTCACCTGTCTTTCTTGGTAGTACAAGCTTGAATGAGGCACTAGGCCTATCATGGTTGCCTCCCCACACCATGTAGGGGAATTTAACCTTCATTACTAAATAGGGATTTATCTAGTTCCGATTTAAATTTATGAGTCTGTAATACTGACCAGTTTCTGGGGACGTGTATTCCATAACCTACATGCTCATATTGTAGAGAAATTGTCTCTTTTGTTAGTGAATGCCTGTTGGATATGTATTTTTTTTTTATCATGGAACATTTTAAAATAGAAGGCTAAAAGTGCAAATGCTTCATTGCTGCTTTAGAGAGTACCAATTGTAGTAACATAACGACTCCCTGAACAACAATAGGTTTTATCAGCTGAAATTTTTGTAATATCCGAGTTGTTTTTGTTTTCAGTTGAGCTACTGCTCAGCTAACAGTTGAGTGGTGGCTGTAATGTTAAACAAAAAGGTGCTCTCACTAATGCCAAAGATGCAGTCCTTTTGCTTTCTTTCCTGGTAGTGCAGAAAATGATGGCTGCACTTTAGAGTGAGATGCATTATGCTGGCAAAAAGCCATGGCAGGGCATGAGCATATGCTGAATTAATGCACACCCCAGTTACATAGTAAGGTACAAGGCCAATGGCTAAGTGCCTTACACAGTCAGAACATGAATTAATTCACCATATACTCCTGCCCCTGACTGCCTTATTGTGCTTAGCTGATAAAATTAGAAATATGTAGATGAAAGAAGGAACAGACAGTGTTTTTAAACTGTTGAAAACCTGAAGATGACTCATTCGTCCCCTTGTTAAAGTAGTTCCTACAGTGTTATTCATTTTTACAATTTCAAACTGCTGAACTCTTAAACTAATAAAACAAAACTTAAACTAATAGGCAGGGTAAATGGGACAGGCTAGATGGGCCTACCAGTCCCTTTCTGCTGGCAAGTCTATGTTTCGAGTCAAGTTTCTATGTTTATAAAAGTATAGACATTGTTTTAGAGAAAATGATAGGTGACTTGCACTACTTTATCCTTACTTGCTCTGGCTTTTTGCTTTCTTTGTGTTTTGAGGGGTGATTTGTTCCCTCTTATCTTGTCTCTAGAGTTCTGGCAGATCCCTTTTTTGTGTGTGTGTGTGTGTGTGTGTGTGTGTGTTTTTCTTGAGAAGTGCTTGTTTAAGCTACATATAGATAGCCTGTTGTCCTTTTGTTTACTATGTATCAGCCTGTAGTGTTTTCAGCCTTTCACTGTAATTTCAGAGCCCCTTTCTGTATGTGAGCTCAGACTTGAGCAGATCTTCCTTGCTTTTAAATAACTGATTTAGAGTACCTTGCAGACGAAATGCCACTCAGTAATTAGCAAGTCTTCTTAGTGAGGGCTTGTAGTCTGCGTGCTCTCTGCACAGGCTGTGTTCCATTTAAGAGTTAAGGAACAGACTGAGCTGCTACAGAAGCAACAGTGTACTGATTTTATATTTTGTCACGGTTTCATATTCACTGTTAGTTTGAGAATGTAGTTCGCTAGCCCAATTGTTGATTAACTAGGGATAGAAAATGGGTTGGAGAAATTCTGGAACCTGATTGGCTAAAGCCACCAACCACCCAGTTATAGACATGAGTCAACAGAGACTGGAAAATAACAAGTTCCTGTCTCTACCAGCCTGAAAACAAAACGTATGGAGCAGCAGAATGCTGAATTTGAAAATGCTGCCATTTTTACTGTTTAGTTAGATAGCCCCCTTCCACCCTCATAAACAACCAGTTATCCGGGTTAGATAATTTTTGCATCATACCAGAGAGCTATGAATTTAGAGTAATTTGATGAAGGATGCACCATTTGTCATGTATTATTCATTTTGAAATCTAACAGAATTCTGTGGAAGATCAGACATCTTGAATGTTACACTATTTAAACCTGAATATCTGAGTGTGATTATCCCCCTAGATGTGCTTATTCTGTTCAGGATGTCACAATATCACATTTTTAGTACCACGATATCTGGGTAACAATTATCAGGATAATCAGCAGCATTAAAAAACAATAATGTTCCGCATATAGTCATTTGGACCCGATAACCACCAGTTCCAGCCTTCTGGCATCTTGGTGCCCCCATCCACCACTCCCCTGCTGTCTCACCAGTGGGGATCAACATGGGGAGAGTAAGTTGACTGGGGCACATACCTTCCCTCATTTCTTTACCCTGTCCCTCAGGCTGGCACATGTGCAGTGGTACAGGTGTGTGATGTAAAATGTTGCAAATCCTCAGCCCCTGCACCCAGACAGTCAGAAGGCTGTTACTGCTGCATCATCCAGCCTCCGCTAGATGGCGACCAAGCAGTAGCTTGCACTGTCACCCCTCCCCAAAGAAGGAGAACTATCAGTGAATGCTCAGTCCTCCTTCATGCAGTCAGCCCTCGAGCAACCCAGGTCTGTTCCTGAACCTGGTGTACTGGCATGGCAACAGGTGAGGTGCCCAGGCCCTCAAAACTCTGCACCATGGGGCCAGCACAGCATTTCTAATTTTAAGGAAAAATGGTAAAAATATGATAGGAGGATGGTGGGGAATCAGGAATCATGGCTGCACCTGGAAAGGGAGATGCTACTGGAAAAGCAAGCTGAGGTGCTTTATCACTGTATATGATGATATATCATGCTGCATGATTATCGCAATATTGTTTTTTTACAATGATAAAATATCATCAGTGGTAATTATCATGATATATCCTCATACTGTATTATCGTTCTTGTTCTCGCAAACCTTCCGGCACCTTGACTAACATTTTGGGCCTGCAACACCCTCCTGTTTAAGCCATTTTGCATTTCTTTTCAGCCCCACCCCCCGCCTCTCATTTAATTTCCCTCTGTCCTTCTCTTTTCAGGTTAGTCTGAGAGCCACAGCTGTGGTTCTCTGATGAACTCGACCTGCCAGACTGCCATCCGCAGTCCAAGTCTGAAGCTACCAGCCCCCCACAGAAGCTCAGGTGCTGATTCGCACCCGGGGACTCGTTACCTCCAGGAAGGCAGCCCTAGCTGCCTGATTTTTCGGCCCGCTCACCCAGCCCCACCCCCGGTCCTGTTTAAATACACTTAAACCCCACCCCGGCTTACTACCTCACTCCTTCAGATTTCTGCCAACCAGCTGCTCAAGCTTTGAGTGACAGTATCACTGTCTCTTGCAAAGCAGTTTTACTGTGTAGTATAACTCCTCTTTCTAGCTCTCTGTAAAAACCACCAGGTACAGTGGTTAACTGTACAAGCCTGTCTTTGGCACCAGTGTGTCAGGCTTGATGACTGAATCAAGCTGCCATGTCCTCCATCAAAAGGGTGATATCTACTTCTGCTTCTTGCTACCTGGCTTAGTACAGCTGGTACCAGATTCCTAGCTGGGCCACTGCTACCCCCTCTGAACCACTACTGGGTAGTGCAGGGCTGTCAAACATACCCTCAGAGACTGCCTCACTTGGCTGTGGGCAGTGGCTCACTCAGCCTTACCCTACAAACATGGGTGGCCACATGCCCTCCCCTCACATAGGGGTAGTAATGGTTAGCTATACCCCAATAATTAAGCTGGTGTCCAACCACCTGAATCATCTGAAGCCTCAGCGGTGGAAGGTACGAGCCAAATTTAGCATAAACCTTTCTTCCAGAAAGATCATCTTTATGCTCCTGCTCCTCTCTGGCAACATTCACTCAAACCCAAGCCCACTCACTTCAGTGGGCCGTGGTGTTCATAAGGTTAAAGGCCTAAAAATAGCCTTCCTGAACATCTGCAGTTTAACTGCAAAATTTGACAAAACAGGTATGGATGGCCTTCCATACCCCTGACATCCTATGCCTAACGGAGACCTGGTTGACCAGTAGGATTAAAGATAGCAAAGTTGTCCTCAAAGACTTCCAAGCATACAGGATTGATAGAATAGGCAAGAGAGGTGGGGGATGCCTCATCTATGCCAGGGGCTCTCTGCAGTGCACTGTCCTCCCTGAAACCAGGGTGGCTAAGGGCCATGAGATAATAGTGATAAAGGCTCAGGTCGGCCAGAATGGCAAAACTCTCATTCTTGTGTAACCCCTAGGGGACGCTATCCCAAGGGTTACTACCCCCGCCTGTTCAGCTAACAACAGGTTGAGGGGCCTGGATCCATTGGCGGGTGCCTCCACCCAGAGGTCAGGGTTAAGACAGTCTGATATGACTTGGTCACAGCCCTCTGGGTCACTGCAACCCCCCTTTCTTCCCACTAGTGGCCCACACAAATCAATCACAGTACCATTGCAATATACACTTACCCCCAGAATTGGTTCAATCAGCTTGACTCTGGGGACCCCCTGTAAAGTAAGATGCAGTTATACAATAACCACTGAACAGTAATTCAACATAGACACACAGTTTAAGCAGTGTAACCTTGCTAAACAACCAAATCTGATTTATTTAGGGGATAGTAACAAGGACAGGGGGAAATCAGGTTAATTGATTCAGGCACATTAATAATCACAGTACTGTGCACATATTTCAGAGCCCCAAATGTCACTCTTACTGGGTACCCAGGCAATAAGAGGCTAGCCTATTTGGTGCAGCTGGTTTGGGGCCCTGAGGATGGAAAATGCATGCACAATACCCACTTTGTAATCCGGAGCCGGTAGGCTCAGTTAGTGAAGAAAGAAAGGAAAAGTAATCAGAGGGAACACTTGCAATTAGATGATGGCAGGAAGCTACCCTGATTTGTACTCACAAATTCAATGCTGAAACTGAATGGAATGCAGATGGTTCTGGACTGCCAGGAGAAACAGAATAGCTGGCCCAGCCCTTGTGGCAGGGCTCACCTACACTCAATGCAGGCAGATGCAGTCCAAGTGATGCTGGCTGCGACTTCCAGCTCGTTGCACAATTTATATGTACACGAAACACTGCCAGGCAAGCAGCTGGCCACCTCAGGAGGCTGAGCCTGGCTACCGAGGCATTCTTCTCTGACCCAAATGCGGATTCAGTTTGAACCCTGCTAGGGAACCACACTCCCAGCACAGCACACATTTCACAACATGAGGAATTACTTAGAGCTCAGTCCCCACAAGCACTCACACATTTATATGTAAAGGTCAGTTACTGTACCAGACCACAGAGTCCTGGCAGGCCGATCACAATTCTGCACACTTTTGATCTTCTTCAGGTTAAGTCTGGTGCCAAAATGACTTCTGCTTCTCTCACTCTGAAAGCTCGGAGTCGCTGTCTGAATAATTACTCACTAATGATGCAGGCCAACTTTATTGCCTCACACGTGTTTCCCGCGTGAATCTACTGTGCACAACGGCTGCACGAACACTCGGGGCTGTTTTCCCCCTCAGCTTCCAACTTCAAACACAGTTCTCTTCTGCCCAAACCTCAGGGCACTTCAGTATCAAGGCTCCTCTTCAGAATCTCTGTCTGAAAATCAAGGCTCCTCTTCAAAATCTCTGTCTGAACACTTTGTTGCCCATAATCTAGACCACAACAACTGCTTTCCTTTTTCACATAAGTTCAGATACTGAAACATAGAAACATAGACTTTGACGGCAGATATGGACTGCTTGGCACATCTAGTCTGCCCATTTCCCTATGTACAGGATAGGCCACAGATCCTAGTTAACCAACAGCCTATTTCTTCCTACCCCCCCCCCACAAGAATTGCCTTATGTCTGTCCCACGCATTCTTGAATTCTCCCACAGTTTTAGACCCCACAACCTCCTCAGGAAAGCTGCTCCATGCATCCACTACCCTCTCTGTGAAATAATACTTCCTCACATTGCCCCTGAACCGCCCCCCCTCTCTATCTTTAAATCGTGTCGCCTTGTTCTTGCACATCTCTTTTTCTGAAAGATGCTACCCTCTCGGACTTTGTTGATTCCACTGAGGTACTTAAATGTTTCTATCATGTCACCCCTCTCCCTTCTTTCCTCAAGGGTATGCATATTAAGCTCCTTTAGTCTCTCCTCATATGGCTTCTCTTGCAGACCCTGCACCATTTTAGCTGCCCTCCTCTGTACTGCCTCTATCCTGTCTATGTCCTTGCGGAGATGGGGTCTCCAGAACTGGATGCAGTACTCCAGATGGGGTCTCACCAACTGTCTGTACAGAGGGATAACAACTTCCTGTTTTCTGCAGGTGATGCCTCTCCCTATGCATCCCAGTATACCCCCAGCCCTCCCTACTGCCTTCTCACATTGCTTGCTAACCTTAAGGTCATCTGATATGATTACCCTCTGGTCCCTTTCGTTTTTGTTGTTGTTACTACCCCCCATTGTGTATTCTTCCCCTGGGTTCTTGTTTCCCAGGTGCATTATTTTGCACTTCTTTGCATTGAATCCTAGCTGCCATACTTCTGACCATTCCTCCAACCTTGTTAAGTCCCTTCTCATCCTTTCCACGCCTCCTTGTGTATCAACCCTGTTGCAGATCTTTGTGTCATCTGCAAAGAGACATACTTTTCCTTCCAGTCCCTCTGCAATGTCACTTATAGAAGACATTAAAAGGACTGGACCCAGTACTGAACCTCCGGTACCCTACTAGTAACCCTTTTTCTTCAGAGTGGACTCCATTTACAATTACCTTCTGTGTCCTGTTGTCCAGCCAATGTTTTACCGGCTACCACCCTGGGACCCACTCCCAGGCTGGTTAATTTGACTATTAAACTTTGTGTGGGACTGTGTCAAATGCCTTGCTAAAGTCTAGGTAGGCCATGTCCACAGCCCCTCCCTGGTCTACTACTTTGGTCACCCAGTCAAAGAAATCTATTAGATTTGTCTGACATGACCTTCCGCTGTGAACCCATGCTGCCTTGGGTCCTTTGCCCCACTGGCCTCTAGGTACTCAACAATTCTTTCCTAGAAGTGACTCCATCACTTTCCTAATACAGAGGTCAAACTGACAGGTCTGTGAGGTTCCTGCCTCTGTCTTGGTCCCACTTTGTGAAGAGGAATCACATCTGCCTTTCTCCAGTCCTCGGTACCACACCATCCTCCCATGATTTATTAAAAAGAGTAGCCAGTGGTTTCACTAGTTCCCCCATTAATTCTTTTAGAATTCTGGGGTGAATTCCATCAGGCCCCATTGCTTCGTCCACCTTCAGTTTTAGGAGTTCTTGCAGAACCCTTTCTTCTGTGAAAGGACTGGGATCGACCCCCCCCTTACAAGAGTGCTTCTGTTAATTGGATTAGGTGCTTCACCCTCTTCTTTTGTGAATACTGAGCAGAAATATTCATTCAGTATCCCTGCTTTTTCACTGTCCCCCTTTGCCCACCCACCGTTCATTCTATTGAGCCTCACTATCCCTCCCTTTGTCTTTCTATGCTCGCTGATGTACCTATAAAAGGTTTTATCCCCCTTCTTAACCGAATTGGCTATCTTTTCCTCAGTTTGGGCCTTTGCTATTCTGACTTCCCTTCCTGCTTCCTTCTGCTTTAACTGGTACAGCTCCCTGTCCTGCTCCTTCTGTGTTCCTTATACTTCCAGAATGCTATCTTTTCTTCCTGACTTTCACATCCACCTCTTTTGAGAACCATAGTGGCTTTTCTTTCATTTTGATTTGTTTATTTGCTTCACAAAGGCTTGTTGCCTCTGTGATGGCAGTTTTGATGATTCCCCATTGTTACTCCACCTCCTTCTAGCCTGTTTGCTAGTGCTTTTCTGAGGCACTCTCCCATCTTGCCAAAGTCAGCCCTCCCGAGTCCAGTACCTCACTTTTGTATGGCTTGAGTCTGTAGCTGAGTTTAAGTGAACCGCACTGTTTGATGGTCACTTGTTCCTGTAGATGGCAACCACATCTAGATCTGAGATCCTCTCACTGCCCCGCTTGACAGTATGAGGTCTAAGATTGCTCCCTCATGAGTGGGTTCCAAACTAGCTGTCTGAGGCCTGCCACCTGTAGGGCATCAAGAATGGCCCTGCTCTTGGATGTGGCTGCAGCAAGTGTGCTCCAGTTAACATCTGGCATATTCAGGTCTCCCATCAACAGTATCTCCCCTTTCTCTGCCATCCTAAGAATGCCTTCTATCATATCCTTGTCCATTCCCTTACCCTGACATGGGGGTTTGTACACAACCCATGTGCGGATTGTTGTGCCCTTTCTAGTCTCCAAGGTGACCCACGGTGCCTCCTCTCCTCCCTGTTTACTCTTTTGTTCAGTTGCTTTTATCCTTCCTTTACATAGAGAGCTACTCCTCCCCTCTTCTCCCTGCCTGTCTCTCCTGGGGTTATGTACCCTGGTATGTTAACATCCCAGTCATGGTACTCTGTGTACCATCTTTCTGTGACTGCTACGATATCCAGGCATCCCTCTTGCATCAAGGCCACCAGCTTAGGGAGCTTGTTGCCCAGACTATGGGCATTGGTATTCATTACCCTCCATTTCCTGATGGCCTTACTCCTTTTTGCCCCATCCCTGTCCTTCTTGCCTTTGTCACTTTCTCCATTTACCCCTGCCCTTCTCCCTATCGACACTTCTATGTTGGTGTTTACCACACTTACTACCGTGATTTTTTGGGGGGGCTATGATTTCCCTGCTCCTTTCCAGTGCCTCCTCCCTTGGCTAGTTTAAATGCTTGCCAATGAAGCATTTAAACCTATCACCTAGGATCCTGGTTCCCCTCCTGGACAGATGCAGCCGATCATGCCAGTATAGGCCTGCATGACTCCAGGTGGACCCCCAGTCCCCAATGAAGCCAAATCTCTGAGATCCACACCAGTTTTTCAACCACTGATTGAATCCCATGGTGCAGAACACCCTAGCCTCTCCTACGCCATAGATAGGCAGCACCTCTGAGAAGGTTACCGTGTGTGCTACTTGTCTAAGGCCCCTCCCCAATTCCACAAACTCTTCCTGCACTTCTCTAATCCCTTTCCTAGCCAGGTCATTTGTCCCTAGGAGGACAATGACATCCAGCTCCCTCCCCTGTGCAGCTGCTCCGGCAATCCTGAGGATTCGCTCCCTGTCCCTCCAAGTCATGGCACCAAGCAGGCACCTTACCTTCCTCCCCTAGTTCTACCTTCCTAACAATGGAGTCCCCCACCAGGAGTTGTTTCCTTCCCCTGTGGGGTCCCCTGCCACCCTCCTGTGGGTACCCTTTGTGGAGGTTCCCAGCATCCTGCTTGGTCTCCACTGCGGGTGCCTCCATAGAGGAACCACACTTTGCCAGAATGGCATAGGAATTATGGAGAGGTACAACTGGAGGGATGCACCTCTGTTCCACCACCCTCACCCTCCCTGAGCCCACTGTTGTCCAACCGCTCCTCTTTCTTGGCAACCTCTGAGGCAACAGCAGTGGCACTGGTGGTCCCTGGATGGAAGAGAAGGCCCACAAATCCTGGCCAACTCAGCCTGGAGATGAGCAACCTCCTCCCTCAGCCCAGAGAGGTGCCTGCAGATGGGACAACACCGCATCCTCCAGAACGCCTCCCGGAAGACTGCTGCTCCACAGCCACTGCACTGCACCACCCTCATCCTGTCTTATTTCTGGCCCCTTAACTGTTTGCAGTCCTTACTCTTTCATCTGTTTTTTTTTCTTCTCTCTCTCCTTACTTTCTGCCTGTGTGCCCTTTAAGATCCTGATCGTCCTGTTCTGAGACAAGAATATCCTATATTTCTCAGTAGACCCCTTACTTGCTCAGAGGCAGACCTCCAGCAGCTAGAGGGGGATGGAGAGCTACTCTTGCCCTTCTAGGATGGTGGGTCTTTGGTGGCTCTGTGGTCACTCACTTCCTGCTCCCAAACAGGAAGTTCCTGTTAGTCAAATCCTGTGCCTATAAAAGTAGAACTAGCTTTGAGGGGGAAGGAAGAAGGGCAATATAGTCCCTGTAGAGAAGTCCAGTCACACAGCAGTCCTTTCTCCTGGTGTCTTCTGCCAAGCTATTAGCAGAATCCTTCTAAGGCAGTCTTTAAATGTAGCTTCCTTCTAGCTAAGCCACTCCCCCTACTTACTAGATCTTTATACAAGTAATTTAAACCTCACAGCTATCAAGTCCTTTGTCACCTGAGATTTACACCTAGATAACTGTTCAGATAACCATTCATTTCAGTTAACTCAGACAAATACACACTTTTTTTTTTGTTTTGTTTGTTAGGTTTTTTTTTTACCCTAAATTAAAGGTCCAAGTACAAGAGTTCTACTTCTTTAGTCCCAGCAGAGAAGTCCAGTCACACAGCAGTCCTTTCTTCTTGTGTCTTCTGCCAAGCTATCTGAGAAAACACAGTCCTTTTCTCTCCCTTCAGGACAGCTGATGAGACAGGCCTCTTTCAGTCCTCCCGCATAGTTCCCGTGCTGCCCCGTGGGCAGCAGCCCCATGAGCTGCTCACTCTTCCAGTGCCATGCTCAGACTGACTCTCCTAGCAGACAGTCCGGGCATTTCCCCCAAATCCAAAAGGTTGCAGTTGGCTGATTCTCCTTGTCAGTCACAACAGGCTCCCCTCTATTGGCGAAAAAAGGTGCCACGGTCTAAACTACATTTCCCAGAGGCTCTCTCTATGCAAGCCCATTGTGGCTGGCTCCATTTGAGTCCAAGTGCTGATTTGCCAGCAGGCTCCATTTTAAAGAGCCCCTCCCCATTAATTGGACCTATTCAGCAGTTCAGATCCGAAATGGAGGGGCTAAACACAGAGTCCCAGCTGCAAGAAAGGCAGGTTAGACAAACTGTACTGTCGTTATCACTCTAAAAAATTACCAGCAGATAATTACATCTTTTGAAAGTGCTCCCCCTGCACATATAGCGACTGCAGAATGGAGCGATCTGCTCAGTGGCCCAAGCGGGACTCGAGCAAGGAAACACACAGTCCCCCCATTTCAAATTAATTCCACTGCAGTTTGGCAGCTCTTAAAGCGACAGTACATGGAAGCATTATGCACACTCACTAAATTATTTTTTAAATCGACTGAAATACAGGACACCAGCCGAGCGGAGAGCATTTAGACTCACCCATGGAAGGCTTTTTAGTGACCCCCATTTGTAGGGGGGTTACACCTGCCATAATCTACTTACACCCCCCAAGAAAGCCACAGCAGGCTTTCCCACAATTATGGTTGTTATCGGCACCCTTCCAAAGCAGATGGAGCTTGTCATTACCAGGGACTTTAACATAAATTGGGATGGAAAGGAGGCTGCCCCTTTCAGGGATCTGATAGCCACCTGCAACCTGACACAACTTTTCACCTGCCCCACCAGGCAGAACTATAAGACAGGAAACAGTACCCTCCTTGACTGGGTCCTAGTAAGCTCCCCATCCCGGATCTCTGAGATCAGGGTTCTCCTAGGCACGCTAAGTGACCACTCCCCAATCACCTTCCTGTGGTCTAATAAATTTACCAAAAGCCCACCCATCCTCATTGAAAGCAGGGTCTTGAGGAAGGGTAAATTTGGAGCCTTCAAATCAGCCCTTGCCCTGCAAGACTGGACCCCTATTGACCTAGTGCCTACCCTTGATCAGGCCCTCAAGTTACTTCATTAAGGGCTTTAGCTCCATCTGTGACATCTATGCCCCGCTCACGAAAAGGAAAATTCGGGGGCAGGCAAATGGCTGGATTGATGGGGAGCTTCTCTCCCACTTGAAAGAAAGGGACATACTCTTGGAGAAGGCCAGAAATACAGGTAGCAAGCATGACTAGCAGTGCTACAGAACAACCAGGTACCACTGCACCAAGCTAATCTGGCTCGCCAAAGCCAACTATCACAAGGCCCAGCTTTGCAATTCTTGGGGTGATGGGAAAAGATTCTGGGATAACAGTAACAGCATCCTTGGAAAGGAGGACAAGAAACGCCCTCAGCTGCTCAGTATCAGTAACACCCCCACTACAGACCCTCTAGCTATTTCAGAAGCCTTCAATAAGGCCTTCACCGATCTTACCCCAGTGCTACCACATGCCTATTTTCAGCCTGGCTTGAGCCACTCCAACGTATCTACCCAGTGTTCTCTCCCAACCTTCTACTTTAAAAGGGTGATGGTGAAGGAGGCCCTCACTGTGGTCAAGAAAATACTAGGTAAGACCAGACTGGGCAGTGACAGGATAGACATGAAACTTCTATCCCTCACCCTGGACATTCTTATAGTGCCCATTACCACGCTGTACAATAAGTCCCTGGCCCTGGCCCAATTCCCAGTGGTTTGGAAGCAGGACCTAGTTACACCAGAGAATAAAGGAGGTGACAATTCTCTGGTAGCCAACTACAGACCCATCTTTATCCTCTCTCCCTTGTCCAATGCACTAGAAAAGATTGTGGCAGGTTAACTTGTTGACTACCTCAGTAAGTATAATCTACTGTGCCCCAGCCAGCATGGCTTCAGACAAAATCACAGTACCACCACTACTCTGCTGGACTACACAAACTATGCACACAAGGCTCTGGATGAAGGTAAACTGGTGGGGTCTGTCTTTATTGACCTCACCAAAGCCTTCAATACAGTCAGCCACCTCCTGTTGCTGACCCAACTGCGAAACATGGGTGTGGCGCCTAATGCCCTTTGCTGGTTCCAAGACTACCTGATATGGAGAAATCAATGTGCCAAAATTGGCAAACAGTATCCAGTGCAAGAGAGGTATCATTAGGGGTACCCCAGGGATCAATACTGGGGCAAAAAACAGTGGGAAACCAGCACTTGCTTTAAAACATAAACGACCTTGTCATGTCTTCTCCTTTAAATGAAAAAAACAGCCATAAGTACTGACGTGCTCAAAATGCTTTAATAATTCATACAAAGGCACAAACTCACTTGAAATGGTCACAGAGAACTGAAGCAGTCCATCCAAAAAAGTTCCTTAAGTCCACAGAACGTCAAATATTTAAAGGCAGTTCGTACCGAACGCTACTTGGCTGTATCTCCACAGGAAAGAGCAAGCGCTGAGGTCAACTCCCAATGACGTCACCTGACGCATTTCGCAAATAGCTTTCTCAAAGGTGAGTTTGTGCCTTTGTATGAATTATTAAAGCATTTTGAGCATGTCAGTACTTATGGCTGGTTTTTCCATTTAAAGGAGGAGACATGACAAGGTCGTTTACGTTTTAAAGCAGGTGCTGGTTTCCCACTGTTTTTTTGCCTTCATTTTTTGAACCGTGTATTGCTTGGTTTCCTAGTGCAGTCCATTCTACTTGCATCAATACTGGGATCCCTACTCTTCAGCCTCTTCTTAAATGACCTTCTCATAGCCTGCGACACCAAACTCATACCGTATGCAGATGACGTTGTTGTCCTGAGCAGCAGCATGTCTCAGACTGCCCTACAATCTGAGCTGCAGAACTCCTTCTCCAAACTCGAGGACTGGTTCTGTAGTCATAATTTGCTACTAAACTATGAGAAGACCAAGGCCTTGCTTATGTCCAGCCCCCACAACAAAAATAAGCATCACCCCCTCATCATCTCCAACTCATGCAGTGAGCCACTGGAACAAGTTCACTTGTTCAAGTATCTGGGGGTCATAATAGATGATACCCTCAAGTTTGCACAACATATTGACTCTCTGGTCAAGATAGTCAATACCAAGATCAGTGTCCTGTACAGGCACAGGCAATATCTCTCTCCAGGGGGCCCTCCACCTCTCAGTCCACAGCTCAATTATATCTGCTGTTGACTATGGACTAATGGTCTATGGGGCAGCAATGGATACAGTGCTCAAGAGGGTTCAAACTGTGCTCAACAAAGCCTGCAGACTCACCCTGGATGCTGAGTGTGGTTCTCACAATTGTACTCTGTATGAATGTACAAATTGGCTGTCATTAAGAAACAGGGTCAAATTCCAGACTTGCATCCTAGGGAAGAAGGTTCTTTTGGGTAAAACACCACCTTGTGTAGGCAGTTTGATCAAGGCGGCCAACTCATTACAGGTCACCAGAGGAAGGACTAGAGTGGCCTTGGTGATCCCCTTCCATCGCACCTCACTCGGGCAATGTGCATTTGCCTACCAGGCCCCCCTATGGATGAATGAACTTCCTGGGAACCTCTTGTCCACCGATTGTCTGGCACAATTAAAAACTGACCTCAAACAGCACCTAATAAAACTCTCTAAGTGCACCTGCCCCTGAGTCCAGCCAACCTGCTCTTTCTGCTCCCAAGCAAGCACTAGGCAGGCCCGTTACCCCCTCCTTCTGTCCCTTCTCATGACTTGCCCTAGCAATCAGTTTATGTCATGCTTCTTTGGCACCTGCCACCCCCTCCCCCTCCCCAACTCACAGTCCCGTGAGTTTCCCAAACAGTCACTACTAATGCTAACTGCCTGACCATGCCCCCTCACACCCCACCATTTTACTCTAGCATGTCCTCTCCGCTCAGCCTCCCCTCACCCCACCATTTCTCCCTATATCTTATCGTCCCTCTTTTCCCATCCTCTCACCTCCACCGCAGTACTTACCTCTCTCTCTCATACCTCCCTTCTTCATCCCTCTGCCAGCTATCCCCATCCCTCTGAACTACTGACAAGGCACTTTGTGGCTACTTATTCCAGCCCCCCACCTTCAAAGTGTTTTTTCTTGTTATTTAGCTTTTATGTATGTTTTGAGTTATTCTGTAAGTTCTGAATCCAGGCTGTATCATTCATTGTAATGTACCTTTGCTTTCTCCTATTGTACTTTGTTTTGCAATCTATGATGTGGAACATTTTTTTTTTTTGCTACCCTCCTCGCTGCACCGGGTTCCTTTCTTCTGGGATCACTAGGTCGTATGCTCCTGTAGTCCTGCCCCAGGTACCTCCCTCCAGATACTGGCCAGCCTGTCCCCATCCTGCCTCGGTTTACCCCCCGGGTGGGGCTGAGGGGGGGGGCCCACAATCCCTCCATGGTCCTAAGTCTGCGTGAAGGCTTGCCAGCTCCTTCTATGGAGCCTGGTTATGGGTGTTCTCGGGTCGACCAGGTCTCATCTACAGGAATCCGGTGCAGGTTTTTCCATTTTCTTCCCAGCCCACAGGACGTCCACACGCTGGGGGAGCCAGGGCGGAGCACATCGCAACGTGCTTGATGCTCCAGCTCCCGGCAGATGTTCTCCCACCTTTAGTGTGCAGTCTCACTGCACCTCCACCTGTGGTCACCCAGGTGGCAGTATCCCAGCGGGACTTGCATCCCACCCCAACCGGAGGAGGAGAGCAGCCACTGGGCACTCAATCCTCCTCCCCCCAGCTGGCCCTCCAGCTGCCCGAGTCCGTTCCCGAACCCGGGTCGCTGGCTTCGCAAGCAGTAGCCCTACCGCTGCACTGGCAGGCCGGCCGATATGGAACATTTGTAAAAGAGCTTGTGCTCAAAGATTTTTTCTGAATCACTAAATAAATAAATAAAATAAATCTTTACATTCCTAGTCACTATGGCCTGGATATTAAAAGAGGTTCTGCCTGGCGCAACAGAGTTGTGCCAGCACAACCCCGCATTGCGTCCCGGTGGGATATTGAAAGGGCTGCCTGGTGCAGCACAAATCCCAATGCGTTGGGGCACAATGTAATTGTATGCAGTGCAGATGCAGATGCAGGGGCATGCCATGCATATACAGCACATCCGATATTCAGCCACGGGATAGGCGCATATGCTGGAGCAACCTTGCATTGCACCATGGGGGCTCAAAGTTGAGCCCCGGAAAAGTGGGAACAAATCCTGGCCACCCACAGGTGGGTTGCTGTATTGCATAGTGCAACACAGCAGCTGCCCACCGTGGATAGCCTCCCACCCACCCAGAACACCATCCCCAAGTGCACAACCCTGGTGACCTAGTGGAACCCCCCACCCGTAGCTACGATTGCACAGTATATGTTCAGAAAGAAATTCCTGGTAGTCTAGTGGCCCCCCTACTCCCTGGGACCCTGATTTTATATAATACATGACCATCTCTGGAGGTCTAGTGGTTCCCCCTCCCACCCGAGTCCCTGATTCCCTGATCTATGCCATTATGACCATCTCTGGTGGTCTAAAGCAATAGTTCTCGGACTTTGTCATAGTGAGCCTCCCCAAATCCATGGAAAAGATTTTGAGCCTCCCCAAAAGTTGAAATAATCTTGGGCCTCCCCAAAGAGAAATAACACACTGTACTTTGCACTGTACACCATGAATAAATTGAAACCAGTTTGAGTACTTGGCTCACATTCAGTTCTTTGTCTTACACTGACTTGGAACTTTTAAAAAAGAGCTCCTGTGCTCAAAGGTGTTATCTGAATAACAAATAAATAATATAAACAAATATTATTATTCAGCTTATTGTAACCCCCTCCACACACACACACACACAGGCCAACCTACTTGCTCTGCTATTTTCATTCTTGAACCATTGTTACCCCTTGTTGCAGTACCTTCATGGGCCAGACTACTGTCTCTGTTTCCTGTCTATATGAAATAACCTTCCTACATACTTTGCCTCTCCCCCTCCTTCCCTGTTCCTATGCAACTTCTCATGGATTACTTTGTCCTTCCTGCTTATTGCTCTGAGCACTTCTGTGCTCAACCCTTGTCTTTGGGCTGTTCTGCCATCAGTTTACAAATTGATGAATTACCACCACTCATTATTAATTTATTGTTATTTATTTGCACTATTGCTCACTGTATATTTCTTGATTGTTTTACAGTTACTGTACCTTTTGAAATGTATTCACTCCCTACCCTTCCCTGGGTACACCTGAAATGACCATTGGCTCATTCATCTTCCCTTGTCACCTATTAGTAAATAAATACATAAATACATAAAATTTGCCTATTGTTATTATCCTCTTTCAGTTTGCTTCATCTCTTCACACAAAATATATAAACCCAACATTTAAATGCAGTACTTTTCAGACTTGCTAGGCCTCCCTGGAACAGGTTAGTGCCTCCCAGGAGGCTGGCCTCATCATTTGAGAACCCTGGTCTAAGGAACCCCCAGACATTGCCGTGATTGTGGTAAACCCCATAATGAAATGCCCTGGTGATCCAGTGGCACCCCCACCCTTCCACGCACCCACAGACTCCTTGCCCACCGCTCCCCCCATCCATCGGCGGGCAACAGCATCCTGCCCACATACTGCCAATCCGCCCACCCGCCGAATGACAGGTACAGTATGGGCTTGCAGGGCATACTGTACTAGACAGTCCCAAATATGTGAATGAAGTCATCCACATATTTGGGATTATATAATACAGTAGCCCTGCATGCCAAATAGTCATACTAGGGACCAATGGGCTTCACAGCCCATACTATGCCTGTCATTCAGCGGAGTGGCCAAGCGTATGTGGGCGGGAAGCTGCCATCTGCCAATGATGGGGAGCGGGGGGGTAAGGGTCTGTCTGGGTGGGGTGCCAATAGATCACCAGGGCATTCTATCTTTTGGGGTTTGATCACGATCATGGCAATGGGCGGGGGGGGGTCCACTAGACCACCAGGGACTGTCATAATGACCTAGATAGGGGAATCAGGGACTCAGGTGGGAGGGAGGACCACTAGACCACCAGGGATGGTCTTGTCTTTTCTTTATCAGGGACTGGGGGGGCCACTAGACTACCAGGGATTTGTCCTTCACCATATACCGCCCGATCAAGGCTACGGGGAGGGGGATGCCCCAGGATCCCCACTGCCCATGTCATGCTGTGCAGGGTGCCAGGCACAAGTCACCAGGCTGCGCTGCGCAAGGCATGCAAATGGGGCCATAATGACATACACATGGCCCCATTTGTGCCTTGCATATATTATGGCCTCATTTGCATGCCCCTGGCTGAATATTGCGGGTGATGTGCCTAGAGCAACTGCAGTTGTGCTGGCACATCCCAGTGCTCCCTATCCGTGGCTTGTGCTGGTGCAGTGTCACTGCACCATGTGCAGTCCATGCCATATTCAACGGTTCTGCGCCATGGCACATCACCATTGAATATCACCTGGTCCTGGCCCCATCGCATCCCAGTTGCACTGCGCCCAGGCTTGTGCCACTGCCCGGTGCGGTCTGAATATCTGGGCATATATATATAATGTGTGTGTGTGTGTGTGTGTGTGTGTGTGTGTGTGTGTGTGTGTGTGTATGTATGTATGTATGTATGTATGTATGTGTATATGTGTGTGTATGTGTATATATATATATATATATACTATAAAACTAGATATATCCATGCAAACTAATTTTAGCACAAGCGCAAATTCAACCATGATTACATACATTTTAGTTAGTTCTGTCAAATGCTCCTTGTCCCCCTCCTCTGATCCAACTCCATTCAACCTTACATAATCCTATTTGTAATCCATTCTCTACCATGTCTAGATGTTGTATTGCAATTGTCTGCTAGTTCGGTTTTATTTTTGTTGTGTGTAATTTGTATGATTAGCTGTATAATCTACCCCTTCTTTTTTTTACCACCTATGTATAATTTCTATTACTGTACTTAACTTCCCAGTGCTTTGTACTTGCTGTATTCCTTTGCCATCTCCATGGCCTGGGTTCTGCCTGAAAACGTTTTTTGGAACAGTGCACCTACCTGGTCAACAAATAAAATTGCTCCTCATTCAACATAATGGAAAAACTGTTAATATGGCTAATTAGTGTAAATTTATGTTAGCGCAAATCAGAGTCTCAGTGAAAAGATTGAAAATTGTTTGACAGTGAAAATTTCTGGTTTAACACTAATATGCAAACAGGTAATCAGTGATCTAGACTTAAAGTATGCAGTGTACTGCATCTAAAAGCAATTACATACTCGATGTATACAACATCTGTTTATTAGTTACATCTGTTAAGTCTTCTGTCTGTGTTAAGATTTAGCTGTTTTTGTTTGATTTCAACTTCTTACCTCTGTGCTGCACAGGGCTATCAAGACTGATTTTATTACAGTATATGGTATTTTACTGTATTGCAACCAGTATATCAGGTTGAAGTTATTGCAATGAAATTATCACTCCATACAATTACAACAGTACAAACATACAATAGTTTTATAAAGTGGAGTAGTAAATGTACAAAAGAAATCATCATCTTGTGAAGGCTGTTCTCTATTGGTTTAGTTTTATACTGTGGTATACCGAACCATCCAGATATCTGTTATGACCCCACTAACAACAAGATGCCATGCTATCTTCTTGTTAGGGCTGTTACCAGCAACATATCACTTATCTTATCCTTTATTTATCTCCACTGGTGGTTTACAAACTGTTAAGAAATAGTACTGTGTATATAAAATATATATATATATAATATGGTACATTCATAATCATATTTACAAAGGAAAACTGATTTCCTTCTAGCTCAAATTGATGCTACCTCAACTGGCAGCAGGCAGGAGAGATGAATTATCTCCACTGCTCCAACCCTCTTTCCTTCGAGATGACTGTGGTTGGGGCCCTCATACCATGGTTTGGCTTACTTTCTTTTACCAGTAAATACCCCAAGGGAAATCCACAACTGTGATCTCCTGAATAGGCTGGGATGAATCTCTCTGGAGAATAGGTATAAGGCCCCATGTGATTGCTTTCTTGTACAAAAGCAACTTCAAGTAAGTTCCAGCATATATTACTGCTATGCTTTTGGCTGTATTGGCCCACATATATGGAACTCCTTTCTAGCAGAGTAGAGATCCTACCCTGCTCCCAATAACTTATTTTCCAATAAATATAATTAATGATGATAATCATTGGCATGGGGGAGGGGGTGCCTCCTCCCTTGCCTCCAGTTCTGAACCTTGAGAAAAGCATCTTTTACCCCAAATTAGTTTGGCACTAATCCAGACTATTGTGCAAGGTACCCCCTTTAAGGACTGTTTTGGAGAGTACAGCACTGGGAGTCTGTTGGGTGGGAGGGAGTAGGGATTTGGCTGCAGTGCATAGTGTTAGTTGGGACAGCAGTAATCAAAGTTAAAAGAAAACCAACTATCCTCTTCTGAACAGAATTAAGATGGCTTCCTGCATTTCGTCTGAATGCCTTACCTATACATCATTCCAAAGTGGGCACTGTGGCGAACACATGCACACCCAGGTGCGTTGTGCAAAGTGACTTTGAGCATCAGTGTGTCAATTCCTCACAGTGACCAACAAGAGATGCCTTGTTTTGCATAGGAAACATATTTTTTTCTGAAAACGTAAAGGTCAGTGGACTCACTGCTAGAGTTATAGTTGAACAAAAACTTTTAATTTAGGCAAATATTATAACTTTACACCATGTGCTGAAATCGTTTCACTACTGCCTCTGAGAAACTGCATTACCTCATTTGCCTCATAGCAAGGTTTCTCCTGCAGCCATTTGGGACCCCTATATAAGATGCAATTACTTCTGTAACTATAGTTTTATGCTTTATTACTCTGTTAAAAGAACAACTTTTTATTAAAGGGTGAGAGTAGAAACACTTTAGAGTATAATGATTAAAGTGACATCAGTAGAATATTGTGAGCACGAGAGATTTGAAAAGGAATAGCTGGTTAAAGGCACAGTGTTAAATCTGAGCAACATGTTTTTTTAACCCAGGCATTATTAATAGTACAGGGTCAGGTACTTGTTACTTTTAAAAACTTAAATGGTACAGTATATACTTTATATTTCCGGTAATATTTAACTAAAAGCATGTCACATTTTACTATTAGTTTAAAATGTGATTTGACAGTTCACATATGATATGGTATGGTTGCTTAGCTCATTTGTCTGAATGTAGGTGTATTGTTACAAATTCTTTATGCCAGTTGCTGTGATAAAGACCTTTCTTTTTTAAATGCAAGTACTTGGTTTCAGCAAATCTCAATAGTTGTCTTTGGTGTTCGCTATCTCTCGTTCCCTACCAGACCATACTGCAACGGTCATGTTGGTTGATAGGCAAGGCAAATTTTATTTTTCAGGCGCCCAATCCCGGTGGCTGTGGGCGCCGTACAATAAAAACACACTATCAATACAATAATTTAAATTAATATAAATAAAGCAGTAAAAATAGCAGCATGAATAAATATAGTCAATAAACATATGTATTAAAACTGGTACTCCAAGAGAAAGGAGCAGTGCTTCCAGGGAGGACTAATACATAACGTCCAGGAAGTGCTTATTAAACAGGCCTTGAGGTGGGCCTTAAAAACTTTGACCGAAGGGGCCTGCTGGATAGATGGAGGAAACAAATTCCAAAGGACGGGGCCAGTGACACTAAATGCTCTGTCACTGGCAGTTTTAAGCTTTGTCCTGGGAATCGCCAGGAGGCCACTGGAGGAAGACTGGAAGGAACAGACCAAGACAACACGTGTAAGAAGGTGAAAAACGCATACTTGAAGCAGATCACTCAAACCCAAGGAAGAACAAGGGCACCAGTCTCAAAGTAAATTTAAATAAATATTTATTTCATAGAGACATCTATGAAAAGAATGGTTATCCAAAATGCATCAGGTTGATGTTTTTATGAAATAAATATTTATTTTAATTTACTTTGAGACTGGTGCCGCTATTTCTTGTTAGTATGAATGATTTTCTAGTTTTTAAAAAGCATAGAAGCACCTTTTCCATGTGCCCCCTCTGTACTGGTTTTGTAAGTGTAAGAAGATCCAACAGATAGCCAGGGCCCAGCCCATGTAAGGCCTTAAAGGTGAGCAAGCCCACCTTAAAGAGGATCCTCCACTTCACTGGCAGCCAGTGCAGATCATTTAGAACTGTGGTGATATAACAGCATTTAGGTTGCCCAGTCAGCAGCCTAGCAGCCGTGTTCTGCACTAGCTGCAGCCAGTGGAGATTACCCCCCCGGGACCCCGAGGTGGAGCACATTACAGTAATCAAGTCTGGATGCCATGAAGGCATGCACTAAGGTGGGGAGATCCATAGATGGAACTGGAGGCTTAACCTTGGAGATATTCCTAAGATGGTAAAAGCTGGTCTGGACAACTGATGAGACCTGAGAATTAAATTACAATCTGCTGTCAAAGGTCACGGCAAGATTTCGCACCCTAGAGGAGGCCTTCAATGTCACAGATCCCAGAAATAAACCAATTTCGGCACCAGAGGCCATCCTGATCCACCTTCTGTTCGACTCCACCACCAGTACCTCCATCTTGTTGGAGTTCAGTTGCAACCAGCTGGTGGCCATCCAATCATTGATCTCCACAAAGCAGCTATTCAGTACTTCCACTGCACTAGAAGCTCCAAGGGCAAAGGAAAAATACAGCTGGGTATCATTGGCATAGCAGTGGAAATGCAAGCCATATTTCAAAATGAGCTCACCCTGGGCAGCAGGTACACAGCAAACAGCATTGGTGACAAGACCGATCCCTGAGATACTCCACATGACAGGAGGCTAGAGGAGGAGCTGAAATTCCCCACCACTACTTGTTGCCTCCTGTTCATGAGGTATGACTCAAACCAGCAGATTACAGAGCCGGTGAGCCAACAAAATTCCCTCAGGCAGTCGAGCAACACACAATGGTCCACCATGTCAAAAGCTGAAGACAGATCGAGGAGGATGAGAATTGTCCCCACCCTGATCTCTAGCCCTGAGGAGGTCATTATGCACCCGAAGTAATGCAGTTTCTCTTCTATGCCTTGCATGGAAACCTGACTGGAATGGCTGATAGAGATCAAAGGCTATGAGGAGCTCCTCATGCTGCTGTGCCACAACCTTCACAACAACTTTTCCCTAAAATGTGAGGTTGGAGATCAGATGGTAATTCGCCTTGACGTCCAGGTCTAACAATGTTTTTTTGAGGAGGGGATGAACGAGCACCTCCTTCAAGGCATCCAGATAGATCCCCTCTGACAGAGAGCACCGGACAATCAAGCTGAACACCGGGCCAACAGTGTTGACACATCTCATCAAGAAATGCGTCGGCACTGGGTCCAGTTCACAATATGTGTGCTTTAACCTAGAAGCAACCCCAATGACCTCCAACACTGTCACTGGTTTAAACTCCCCCCAACTAGGTGGAGTGCTCTCCAGGCAATCCAGATGATCACTGTAGGCTGCTGTAAGGCTCACTGGCAGAACACCCTGTCTGAGAAGAATTGAGAACTGTTCGCACAAAGTGTCAGACAACATCTTTTTTGGCTGGAGACAGGCTGGGTTTAGGAGCCTGTCCACAGTCCGAAAAAGCACAGTTGGTCAATTTCTTCCTGGCAGCAATTTCTCTGGACAGGAACTCTGCCTTCTTATAAACAGTTGTCCACTGATACGCACTATAGTGTGAGCACAGGACCAGTCTATTCACCTCCAGGCCAGACTTCTGCCAGCAGTGCTTCAACCTCTGACCCACAATCTTCATTGCCTTGAGCTCCCCATCAAACCAGGGGGATCTCAAATGAGAAGATCTGAGTCATACATGGGTTGTTGTGAGAGAGTTGAGCGCTGCCGTCATCACCCTGTTATAGGTGGCAACCACCATGCCTGAACCCTCTTCACATGCACTGTCCACACTAGATAGATCAGCCATCACCAGAAATCCCTCCGGGGTCAAGCCTCTCAAAGGGCAGAAGCTGACAATCTCTGCAGGGGGAGGGCTCTCAGAGGGGGGACCTGAGTGAGAACCCCACCGTGCAGTGATTGGACCAAATGCCTCGATCAGTCTTGAGATTGCCAACTTCAAGACCCGGTGAGAAGACCAGGTCCAACATGTGGCCTTCCTGGTGGGTTGTGGAGGAAAGTTCCTGCTACAGGACCAGAGATGACATAGTCTGGAGGAGGTTATAACCTAGCCTGGATGATTCTTCATCTGCCAAGGCATTAAAGTCCCCCAGGACCAAACACTGGGGGGACTCCAATGTCTTGCTGGTGATGAGATCGGCTACCTCCTGTAGGAATTCACCTGCCGCTCCTGGGGGTGGTAAATCGGGAGAATCCTACAACCTGCACCCGGACCTCCACGTATGGCCACACATTGAAATGAACCTGGCCTTCCCACTGAGTGCATGGAGAAGCCAAGCTCAGATCTAAAGCAGATGGCCATTCCCCCACCCCTGCATTCCACTCTGGTGCAGTGCACCACAGAGTACCCAGGGGGACAGAGGCCTCTAAGACCAGGCCAGCATCATCACCCACCAGATTAACTGAGATAATCAAGTCCGAGATAATGGCGGTCTTGTTCCTAATCGATCTGGCATTGCATAGCACTGCTCTCAGGGGATGGGGAGACAGTGTGGCCTTTCTGGCTACCTGTCCACTCGGTCTGGTGGGAGCACTGGGAATGGGAACCAGATACCTTTCACCTCTCATAAGGCCCCCTTGACATCCAGAGTGCCTTCTGCACCCAACCACCTCAATCCTTCCCCCTCCTGTAGTGCACGTGGCACCATGCCATACACGATCAGTGTGACCCCTGTTTATCCTGACCTCTGGACAGCGACGTGCTGTAGTGGTGGAAACTGGGAGGTTGGTAAAGGGCTGCAGATCAAGCAGGTGAAATGCCCCGTACACTATCCGGGTCCTCCTCAGGCCCTCCAGTCCTCCCAAACACATACAGTCCAACCAAAGGACCCCTAACAACTAACTCACTCACTCACTCACTCACATTGACACTACTAATACAAATAAAAATCCTAACCACTCAAGCACCATCCACACTAAATAAAATTATAAACCCCAATAACCAACCCCACTCCCACCCAGCCACCAAAAGGAAGTAAAAACTAGAAAGCAAGCCTTAGAGTTTAAAGGAGTAATATACTGTATCCCCAGACCCCTTAAATTAATCCCAGCAATGCTTGGCCAGATATAAGCAATTTTAATAGGAGTACTAAAAGGGGGAGTCCCCACAGCAAGAAAGTCACCAAACAGCTGCAGTCCAGGCAGTCCACAAGTTACCAGCCAGCTAGAGTCCTACTAATCCACACAATCCAAGCCCCCCTTTTATGATAATCTAACAGTGGGGTGGGGAGACTAGGAGAACTGCAGCAGAACACCATATGGTGAATGGCATCATCAGGTACCAACCCATAAATCCAAAAGTCAGATGGCCCACTTTCAGCAAAAGCACTGGCCGGACAGGCAACTGATTTTCTCCCAGGAAAATGAGCACAGGAATGCCCTCTATGCCCGTGCTGTCCTTGGGAGGTCCACACACAACAATGACAGCCCAGTACGTTTGTGGCAACCTTGCATATGATGGCAAGCAGGGCGCCATCACTGACCAATGAGCCATGATGTGAAAAGCCATCCAGAAGGAAAACGCAAATGCATGGTCCCGGGGCAATTCCTGGATGCCAGCCCCTCTGCATTGAAGAGCACCAGTCCCAGTCTCAGTGTTGATGGAAAATCCAAGGGTCACCACCAGTCCACGATGGTCTGGAGCAGCCAGAATGCAAAAGGAACCAGGACCTTGCAACAGTCAGGAGGCTCTCTACGAATAAGACTCCACCAGCAGCACTCCAACAAGGTAGGGATCCGGGGAAAGCAACTAAAAATAAAAAAGCTAGCTCCTACAACTTACTCACTTCCTTGCCCTGCTCACACTAAAAATGCCCTAAGCTGTCCACTAAAAGGAAATTTATTTCAGATATTCTGTACAAAAATGAAACAGAGATCAAGCTCAGTCAAATTTTGCTTTCTGAGGGGATAGTAAGTAGGGAAAAGCAGAAGAGGTACTCTCAGATTCTGGGAGCTGCAATTAGCAGGCACAGCTCAGCTGCCATCTGCTCTACCTACCTCTGACCTTGTGGGAGTTCAAATAATGCAATGTTTAGAGTCATTTGCTTTTAGAATTTTCAAGAAAGAAAATGTGTTTGAGCACCAGGTGATTTTAAAGGTGACCAGTCCTCCTCACTACTGGTTGCCAGGGATGTCTTTTTTTCCCATAAAGCTTTTTTGTCCAGCAAGGCACAGGATGTTTACAGCCCCATCCGTGCCTCCCCTAACTGATAACCACCTCCCCAGGACTTACTCACCCACTTGGAGTTCCTACATGGATTACTCCCATTATGTGGCCAGGAAAAGGAGGGTCGTCCTCATTCCTGTGAACATATCCAAAAGCAAGAGCAAGTGTGGGGGCTTTTCCCAGTGGTGGCATGGATCAGGGGCAGGCAAGTGGGGCTTGATGAATCTGGCACACATTTTTTATTTTCTTCCATGTCCTTCACCATGGCACGAGACAGGCTGTGCTCTGTGAAGGCACACATATCCTCTGTTAAACCGTGGCATCCTCCCTACTGTGTTACCCATGCTTGGACTTCCACTGAGCCTCCACTCAGTGACATTCGACAGTGGGATGGCATGCCGGCCCTTCCCAGGAGATGCAAGCTCTCCTCCAGATGATTAATCCTCCCATCTTCTCCTGGCTGACCCCCCCCCAGCAACTGGAGTCTGCTTCAGAACCCAGGTCACTGGTTTGATAACAAGTGAGGAGTCCAGCACCTCAGTCCTCCATGCCACTGGGCCAGCTTTCCAGGGATGCTTTTTTAAAAACATCTCCTGACCAGCCTAGTTCAAGCTTCAGATTTGTTTCTTAATTTTAATTCTGATCTAGGTTTGAACTACAAGGGGACAGTGTTATTTATTTACCTTTTGCACAAGTTAATTTCTGGTCCACAGGTAGAAGATACAAGGGAAAATATCCAAACCAAACTTATTAAAACATTTTTCTTTATTACACAAAAATATATATGGTAATAAAAAGGTTTTACCATACTGAATAGACAACAGTGTTGTTGAAGTTCAGCATGGCAAGATCTCCAATGTCGACAGGCGAAATTTCACTTGTCAGACATTGTGTGTTTCTATTGGGGGGCTGTACCCCAAACACCACATGCGGGCTGTGCCCCACACACACCCTTTTCCAGATATCTAACTCTGAGTCAGAGTTGTTTTCGAGAGGTGAAAAGACAATGAAAGGCGAATTTTCACCCTCGAGTCCCTCACAGAGACGATCTCGAAACCGGTCGAGATTGTTGCTGTGAGGGATTTTGCCATCCCTGAATCATTGTCCGGTCAGCATACATAATAAAAACACAGCAAATATACTGTGAAACAATATATTTATAATTTCATGACCAGACAGTAGATCCAGGAAAAAAAAGAGATCATTTGATGCCTTTTATTGGACCACATAGATGTTACAAAAGAAAATAGGGGCATGAGCTTTCAGATTACATAGAATCCTTCATCTGAAAAATAGCAGTTGGCTTGGTTTTTAGAAAGTGTATTCTTCCAAACTGACTGTTGTTTTTCTGATGAAGGATTCTATGTAATCCGAAAGCTCAAGCCCCTATTTTCCTTTGTAACTTCTATGTTGGTTCAATATCTCTTTTTTCTGGATATTTTGTCACAAGGACCAATACGGCAACGTAATTAATTTTCTGAATGACCAGACAGTGTCATGGTCTGGCAGTTGTACTTTCAGTGTTCTATGATTAATGTTATGAATAAATGAACTACTTTAATGAAGTTCAGAAAAGTACATAACCCTCCGTCCAGATAAGCAATAGTTTAATACAAATATGACATCACTTTGCCCAATCTTGGATAATTGCCACCATGCTAGTATGACCTCCACTCATGTGTAGCCCTGTGGGGGGGGTCCATCTTCGCTTTGTGATTATTCCTATACTGTGTACATGAATGAAATCCACACTCAAGAATCCCAACCTGGTTTGGACAGTATTGTTATTGCTTCCACTGTGTCTGGATTTACTTGGGTGCCCCTGACCCAGAAGTGCAAACCTAGCACAATTGTGAGCAAACATTTTCTCCCAGGGACCTGGGTTTGCTTGCCATGGTAAATGGTCCCACCAGGTGTGTGCCAGGTAGTTGCCACACTTGGTTGCTTGTCTGTGATAGCAGGCTTAGAAATAGAAATGTGTGTACTTCTTATGTAAACTCCCCATCCTTCTCTTTTGGCCCTAGACACTATGTGGGGAAAGGAGTAGCCCTGCCTGTTAGACAAGGTTGGCCAGTGGTGGTGGTGTGTGGGGGGGGGGTACACCAGTGTTAATTTCCAGTTTTTTGCCACAGTTGCCAAGATGAACATTAAATACCATTAAAAATGCTAATCTTCCCCTTTTAAGGGTTTCTTTCTTGCTTGTGCTATTACAGTATATTTTTTATCAGACTGATCTGAAGATACTAATGAACTATAAACATTAGGTACTGTACAGTCACTTCAAACTGTTGGCAACTCTGGCAAAAAACTGGAAATTAAGCCTGACTTTGTGCGAGAGGGGAGGCGAGGGTGACCTGCTCCAGGAAGGTCCCCCCCCCCCCTCGGGCACTTGTGACTACACCGAGGCCGAGTCCTGAGGTGCCAGGTGCGTCTGCAGCCCCGGCGGGCCTCCTTGGCGGCTGTGCGGGAACAACATGAAGTTTCCCGGCCCCTGCCCAGGTGTAGGAGAGTTTTTCCCAAATTGACTCGCACCGCTGACTTTCAAGAGACCTTTAAAACTGTTAAATTCTCGGACTCTCAAAATCGCTACTTCACTCACCGCTGGAACGGGACATCGCTGCTGGGCTACACCGCTGGAGGGTGGCTGAGGGACATTTTGTGCCGAGGAACAAAGAAGCCCCCATTTTTTTTGCAAAATTCTGAACTTGGCGCAAAGGCCCTTGTCTATTGGTTCCCTGCTGGTGGTGACGCCCCTTTGTCTCACAAAGGGAGAGCCAGTCCCACCATCAATCTGAGCCCTACTTTGTGCGAGAGGAGGCGAGGTGACATGCTCCAGGAAGGTCCCCCCCCGGGCACTTGTGACTACACCGAGGCCGAGTCCTGAGGTGCCGGGTGCGTCTGCAGCCCCGGCGTCCCTCCTCGGCGGCTGTGCGGGAACAACCTAAAGTTTCCCGGCCCCTGCCCAGGTGCAGGAGAGTTTTTCGGCCCTCCCGTCCACCCCGTTCTCTCCTCCCAATAAATGCCCGTTGGCTCTGCCCCAGGATCCATCTCACCCTGTCAACTGGTGGGGGGTGGGCCTGTCAGCACAAATGGGCATAGCATTGTGAACCCTCCTAGAGGTCCTTTCCCTTTCTCATCTCTCTGGCTGTGACTGATACCTCAGGGGTTAGACTAATCTTCTGACTTTTTAGGCTATGTTTTTTAGGCTATGATTTTAGATATTATTTGTGATTAGTCTGCTATTCCAGTTCTGGTCCCCACTGATTGGCTCTAGTCCAGGATAAAATTTGTGTGAACGGAGTAGGATTATGATGTACCATCACTAATAACTGTCAATGCTCATACTTGTCAGAGTGTCTACCGAGGTCTAACTGAACTGCATAGTGAGGCTAATGTTTAATCAAAACCATTAGGCTGTTATTGTACCGACTACTAGACTCTTACTGTGGCTATTGTTCTCTGATGGGATTAACTGGTCAATCACTGTGAAAATTGAATGTTTACAACTCAGTGGTAAAATAGGCTATACTATTAAGCCCACTGGCCTTATACTAATAGCTCTGTATCCACCTGCCTTCTCAGGTACAATCCTATCCCTCCCTCCCTATCTCCCGTCAGCTTCACCTAACCTCCACTGCTGGTTGGGCAAAACAACCTAGCCGGACCACGCTCCTGCCCAGATGAGGATCAAGCTCCCTTACTTCCCGCCCAAGGAGGGTGGGGGGAACCCCTACGAGATGGCCTTGGGTGTGCTGTCTGCCATGTATAGGTCACTGGTTCTAATGGGTCTGGTACTAGGACTCACCCTGCTCTATGTGGCCACCACTCCTCCGCTCACCCCGGTGGGGGGGCACTGGGAGAAATCTCCCTTCCTTGAGGTGCCTGATTTCACCTTCTCAAACATCCTTGTGACCTTCCATACCACCCTCTGCCTCACCTGCTGTTTAAATCTCAGGGGACTAGTGCATACTGTCAGGGTAAAATTACTTTGTGCTCAAACTCCTGCAAAAGGCCTATCTCCTATGAGATGGTGTCCTTACTGGCTCCGCCTCGTGTTAATACTACTGTCTGGGGATATTGAAACAAACCCTGGACCAAATACTCCTGCCCCTACAATCCCCCCAGGTTGGGGAATGGGCAAGGGCCTAAAAGTGGCTCATCTAAATATTAGGAGTCTGCTACTTAACCGAAATGAGCTTGTCTTGTGGACTGCACTCTATAAACCTGATATCCTTGGAGTGACAGAGACCTGGCTTAAACCCTCGATCCCTCATTCAGCCTGTGTTCTTCCTGGGTATGACTTCATACGGCAGGACTGAACAGGGACTGGGGGGGCATCCTGATGTACTACTGGTGTCATCTCAAGGTCTCCCCAGTAGTCCTCCAATGATCCCAAGTGTCCCACTGTGAGGTACTACTCCTACTAGGGGACTCCAAGAAACTTCATCTGGTATGCACGCATAACCCTCCGAGAGGTGGGCTCCCAGGACTGACCCATCTTCTGGATTCAGTTGGTCCTAGCATTGGAGACAATGAACTCATAATCATGGGTGACGTTAACCTAAATTGGATTGGTGGAAATGAAAGGCAGTTAGAGCCCCTCCTTGCTAATCTTACCCTGACTCAGCTAATACAGGAGCCAACCAGCCGATCAGCAAATGGCTCCTCCAGCTCCCTTCTGGACTGGATCCTGACCAACCACCCAGGCAGGATCGCCTCAGCGGGAACGTTATCTGATGCCATTTCTGACCACTCTCCGGTCTACTGCGTGTAGAAAGTTCCCTCCCCCAGAATTCCGCACAAGATTATGCATGTCAGGAACTTTGCCAGGTTTGATCCTGGAGAGTTCCTGGAGGACTTAAAGCTCACCGACTGGTCTGGTGTGCTACGAACAAATGACCCCTCAGTGGCAGCCTCCCATTTTCTTGCCACCTTTGGGGCCCTGCAAGACAAGCATGCCCCAAAGGTCACCCGTAGGATGAGGGGGGTCTGCCACCCACTGGCTGCATGGAATCTCCTAGCCCAAATGCGGACCAGAGACAAGTGTTGGGCAAACTTCAGATTGTCCCGTGATCCCGCTACTTTCCAATGATACAGACACCTCAGAAATGAGTGCAAAAAGGCTATTAGGAATGCGAAAAGTGACTTCTGCAAGTCTGCCCTAATCAGCTCTGCCAATGACCCCAGGAGGCTTTGGAGAAATATAAAAACCCTAGTCAGTGGCTCCTCCCACCCGGGGGTATCTGACATGATTATAAAAGTGTCTCCTGCAACAATCCCCTCACCATTGCCAACTCCCTAAATTCGCACTTCTCCAACCTCTCGGCCTTCACCGCACTTTTCCTTTCTGGTGTGGGTATGTCCTTCCCCTCCCTCTAGCTGGGAGGAGGATCACCCCCCTCGTCAAATGTTTCACATCAGGGCAGTGACAACCTTAGACATGCAGAGACACCTAGCTGGTCTCTCCCAGTACTCCAGCCCCGGCCTAGATAACCTGGAGCCCAAGCTTCTAAAGCTTGGGGCTTCCTACATTGCCTCCCCAGTAGCCCACATATTTAACTACCCTTGCACAGAGGTCCATCCCAGATATCTGGAAGGAGGAGGCAAGGATAGTCCCTGTCCTGAAACAGGGTAACCCTAAAATACCGGACAACTATCGTCGATTGCTATCCTTTCATCCTTAGCAAGCTCCGAAAAAGTAGTGGCTGAGCAGCTCTCAGAGTATGTACAGCAGCATGAACTGCTATCCCTGACCCAGCATGGTTTTCAAATGGGGCATAGCACCTCCACAGCCTTGATTTCTGTCATATCAAGCATCAGAACAGCCATGGACCAGGGCAAACTCTCTGGAGCCATAGTTATTGACCTGTCCAAAGCCTTCGACCTTGTTGACCACGCATTGCTCTGTCAACAGTTGGGGTCACTTGGCTTTTTCCCTACTGCTGTGAAATGGATTACGGGCTATGTACATGGTAGAGTGCAGCAGATCTGCTTCAATGAAGTCCTGTCCAAACCCCTGCCGGTCACATCAGGTGTCCCTCAGGGCTCAGTACTGGGCCCTCTCCTTTTCTCCCTCTTCATCAATCAACTACCAGTGGTGACAACCAATTGCAGTGCCATCCTATATGCGATGACCTGGTGATAACGGCCCACTCCAGTGACATCACTATGCTTACCAAGTGTCTGTCCGAGGACTTTAATCAGGTCCAGACCTGGGTTATGGAACATAAGCTGGTCTTGAATCTGAAAAAAACTCAGGCCATGCTATTTGGCTTAGCTGCCAAAATCAAAGCCTCAACATCCCCCCTAAACATAATCAATCCGGACGGATTCTCCCTCCCTGTGGTGAACTCAGTCAAGTGTCTAGGGGTCACACTAGACCCTCAACTTGACATGGGGAGTCACATCGCTAAAGTCTGCAGGACAGTGAACTATAAGCTGGGCCTGGCCTACAGGGCCAAGTACAGCCTCACACCTGCAGCCAGGCTTGCCCTCGCGAGAGGAGTACTCCTTCCCTCCCTCAGCTATGGTCTGCACATATTTGCTCGCTGCACAAAGACTCACCTTACCAGGTGGCACACGGCATACAACAGCATCTGCCGTTTCGCCCTGGCGGCTCCCTGCCTCACTCATCGCTGTGAGCTTTATAATAAACTCCGGTGGCTCTCCCCAGCCAGATACCTGGACTTTGGGATAGGTTGCCTCATGGGCAAGGTGATCAGAACTGGTACCCCATCGGGACTGGCCCAGCTTCTTCCATCAGCTGACATTTCTCCCTACACATTAAGGCCCCAAGTCCAGGGGATGCTCAAAGTTCCTGCCACTAGAACTCTCATGGGAGCTAGGGACTTTGTTGTGTGTGCACCCAAACTCTGGAACTCCCCTCCCAGAGTCTGTTCGCTTAGCCCCCTCCCATCAGTGTCTTCGCAAATCCCTGTGGGACTTCTTGAAACAAGCCTCAGCATGTGACTGCCCCCAACCTCCCTAGGGCAATACTGCCTCTTACAGGCGCTGCCTGGAACTTACTACTGCTCACCCCACTCCATTACCTGACCTGGGTCTAACTGTTGTCTTTGCAGACCCAGGTCTTGCCTTAGTCTATAACCTTATTATATGTTTATTGACTTGTCCCTGCTTTTAATCAAAATGACTATAAGCTGTACCATTTCTTTCTACTCCCTTGTATAACGTGCCCTCTGTATTATTCTCATATGTTGCCTATGCTGTCATTATGTACTTGAAACTTGCCTTTGTACCATCATGTTGTATTCTCTCGGGTCGTTCCTGAAAATAGGCATAATACTTGTCTACTGTACTTACCCGGTAAACAAAAGCTAAATAAATAAATAAATAAACATCAGCACCAACTTCAGTATTTGACTAATCTGTTTATCTCCAGATCAAACTGAAGCTCTAAATCCAGCAAGGTAGCTACACCAAACTGATTCATGGAAAATTTAAGCTCAGAAATCTGTTTAGGGTTTCATGCTTACTGAGAGGTGTATGCCATGAACGAAAATGATATTCATCAAATGTTTTAAAGCATGTCAATAATCCTTCCTTTTTTCACTGTGCAACTACATGCAAACCATGGATGTTACAGTACTTGACATAATTTTAAAGTCTGAGTGCCATTCATACCTCTCAGCTGTCACACATTATGAGGTATGTCACTCATTTTATCTCTCAGAAACCCTCTGTTCCACACTGAGAAGGTGACATCAAGTACTGACCACTGAGGCTTTTAAGCAGAAATTTATAACAATACAAGATGCTACATTGTCAGCAAGCATTATAAACATTAGCACACTTATTTCCACAGTGTTCTGAGCTTGCAGTGTCACGTTTGATGATTTGTCACGCATTTTGTCACACATTTGGGTGCTGAAAGGTTAAGAGGTATGGTGCTATTGTTAGTATAGACTTGCGTGTCCAGTTTGACCAGTTCGTACCTTAAAACACCCTTTTTAAAGTATTGTACTTCTTCCTTCCTGGTGGCAATGCAAACATTAATAGCACTTACTGTAGTCACAGGTGCTTACATGGTCAGTAAATTCCTAACATACCTGCAAGAATTCCCACCATTTCAACTTTATCTCATCAGGCTGATGACTTCTAGACTGGGATCTCTTTCTCTCTCTCTCTCTCTCTCTCTCTCTCTCTCTCTCTTGCCCTCGCCCTCACCCATAGAGGCAGGACTTGCCCCTCCTGTGCTCTGGAATGTGAACTCAGTATCTGCACAGGCGGAGAAACAGAACTCCTTACTCCCTGTGCCAACCTTTCTAATTTAGTTTAGAAAAGTACATAAACCTCCCTCCAGATAAACAGTTTAAACACACTCCTTAGAGTTCTTTGTCACCATGATACTATGACTTCCCCTCTCCGAAGCTTGGATAATTGCCAGCATGCTAGTATGACCTCCCTTCACCCAAGCTTGGATCATTCTACCTATTCACAATCCACTGTAGCCAATCCTGCAGATGTTGGTTACTAATGTGCCCCAGCTACCACACTGGGGAGCTCGCCAAGGTTCTAGACATGTTTGGGCACTTAGGCTAGTTGGATATACCTGAGGGCCGCTGTTAACTAAAATAGTATTAGCTGTTATACAAATGCCATTGTACAGTCAGGGGAGGCAGAGCCAAGCATAATGGAACATGTCTTGGCCACACACATAGACTCAGGGTCCCAAAGGTGGCCTAAATATTTACAGAAACATTGAACTTATAGGGCACTTTTTACTTTTTCTGAGGTTGCTAAGTTACAGATAATCCATCCACTAAACAACATTTACAGCCTTCTACAATGTATACAATATTTTGGAGGCTCTTCACTAGGGTCTTTATTACAGGGGCCCTCTACACATATGCTTAGTCCTTTCACTGTATACAGGCAGTCTTGTGACTGGAGCAGCCAGAATCAGGCCTTGTCCCATAATCTTACTGACCCACCCAGTGGTGGACTGGGGGTCTGCTGTTGGGACAGAATAACAGTAGACCCCAATTCTACTGTTATTTTCTCCCCATGAGGCTGATGTTAAATTGGTAACTCTCCCCAGGATTCTTTACAGCTTATAATCTGCTCCAGCTTACTGTATGGCAAATTTCTTTTTTTGTTTACATAGATCTTTGTCCCCCTGCCTTCAGCCCATCTCCAGCCCCTTGATGGCACCCCACACCCCCCCCAACCCTGACAATGACATTCTCAGGGGCTTACTGCCACACACTTTCCCAGGACCATGAACATGATGGGTTGAATAGCTGTCCTTTTGGTTCTGTGGGAGGCTGTGTGTGTTTGTGTGTGGAGGGGAGTGCTGGCAGCAACCTGGTAGACCAGAAATGTTTTCTTCTGTTTCCGTCTCGATGAGGGGTATTTGAGTGCAATGACAAGCATGTAGTGTGCCTGGCATCCACAGGTGCCCCTCCCCTGATCTTTGCTGCATCCACTGCACTACTACCTTATCTCTGACAGCTGGCAGTCCTAGACTGGAGCACAGAGCTCTCAAAGGAGGCAGGCTGTCCTTGGAATACTCAGCTCTTTCTCCGTGGGTAGGTCCTGAATGAACTGGCTTTGTTAGCAATACTGGGTCACTGGCATAGCAAACATAAGTGCAATGGCTGTGCTGTTGTTTTGGCCCCAGTGCAAACTTTCTTGAAACATCTTGGGGGTAGACATACCTTAGTGGGCCATGCTCAGTATGTGTGTTACTGTCATGTATGTGTGGGGTTATTACACCACAGTAACACAAATACATTATAATCCAAGCCTCACGTTAATTCTAGATTCCTTATCGGATTAATGCATTAGCAGCTGTTCTGGCTCTGATCAGAACTTTTTTTTACATAATATTGACTACTGCTGCTGCCTGGATGGCAGAAGATGAACATGCTGGACACCTGGCTATTTCATCTAGCATTCCCCCTGTAATACATAAGGACAGTAGGCTTAGTCATGATGGGCATTGAGAATTAAATAGACCTGTGGTGGTTGTGTAATAGATAAATCGAATGTTGTACTGTGGATTACAGTAGTTTGGTACTAGTCTTTCTTCCATTTTGTGTATACCTAATCTTTTCACAATAGGTTCAGGTAATAAGAGAAAAACTGTAGCAAGTGTTTGAGTTTGGCTACTACTGCTGCATCTAGCAACTATAAAATGTCCTAATGTTCATTCTTAAGAAAAGTGTGTTGGAATCATTACTTAAATAATAAGATATGGCAGGGTGTTCATTGTGGTGGGATAACAATACAATCATATGTTGTGAGGCAAGAGGCATTGCCAAGTGCATTCAACCACCTGAGAGTGGTGTTTTCCCTCTAGAGTGCACTTCCTGGAGTGTGTCATTACAATTATAAAATTAGTCCAAGATTTTGTTTGTGAGGAAGGTGCACAAAAATAAAATCTTGTAGGCATTTTAATGATTTTTGTTTTAATTTATTCATCACTAGTCCCTGCATATCCCAGCACTGGCATACTATATTTATTTCTAATATTATGCCCTAGAATTACACATTTTTAAAAGTAGCCCTTAAACCCTCTGTTTTCCACAGCCCAGTCCCATTTTCCTGTTTCCTTTCTTTTCCTCCTCCTTCTTATATAATTTCCTCTCTTTACCCACCACTTATTTTTATCTTTCCTATATTCAATAGATGAAATGTTTATTATATAATACAATAATTCAAATATCCGCTTAGTTCTGCTAGTAGAATGTTTAACACCACACTCACACAACAGAAGGCCTCATATGGAGCCAAGGCTTCTATTTTATCTGTAGCAGGTAGGAAACCTACTGTAGAACATGGAAAACAGAATTTGATGATAGAAAAAAAAAGGACCACTTAGCCCACCTAGTCTGCCCAAATGTTCCCTACCTATTCTGTCTCTACAGAGCCTATCTGGTCTCCACTGATCCTCACACCTCCGTGTATCCTAATATATCCCTATGGCTATCAAATGCATGCTTGCAGCCCCCATTCTTCTTGTCTCCACCACTTCCACTGGAAATCTGTTCCACTCCCCACTTTTACCCTATAAACTCTTTGAGGTACTTGTAGGTCTATATTGCACATCTTATGTCTCTCCTTTCTTCTAGGGTATATATGTTGAGATCCCACAATCTCTCTTCATAAGTTTTCTTCCATACAAACCATGCACCATTTTAGTTATCTTCCACTGGACTGCCTCTACCCTGTCTAAAGTTAAGTAGCAGAAATTTTCCTGCCATGCAGGTAAGGACAGAAGTGCAGTTTTTCATGGTCAGCAAAGAACCACCAGAAATTACTCGTACTTTAGTATGTCATTGAATAATGCTATAAAATGGGTAGGAAAATTTCTTGGCCCCTTGTTTGCTGAACCACTTGCCAAGGGGTACATTTATATACCCATAGAGACCAGGAAAAAAATAAACCCACTGCCAGCTGCCTCTTTGTCTGCTGTGATTTATGTGTCAGGCTCCAAAAGTAAAATTGTAAATGCTGACCAGCTGCCATTTTTTTTCCCCTTGCTTACAGAGCGAGCCTTCAGCTGGTGGCCAGTCTTCCCCTCTCCCTTTGCCAACAGTGTTCTTTTTTGCAATTAATCTCTTTTATAGAGTTGGTACAGCCCTAGGCCTTCACTGACCCCCCGACCCGTTGCCAGTGTCCAGGCACTTACCTCACCACAGTCTTCCCCCAAGGCTTTACCCCATGGTGGGGTGTCGATGGAGGCTCCCCAATGCCAACAGAGAAATGGATCTGGAACATGTCCCCCACAGCTTTCCTCCTGTGGCAGGGACCAATGACGGCAGGAGGCTACCTGCAATAAGTGAAGTTCCAGTGCTAGGGAGGGGTTCTGCAGTTTGGCACAGGGCCTGCAGAGGGTTGGCATAATCCAGGTTGTAATTGACCAAGTTTTTGCTTGCTTAATGGAGCAGGAGATGTGCAGTGTTGTCCAGACACACAGTCTTCCCCCACAGCTTACCCCCATGGTGGGCTGTTGACGTGGGCCCCACCACCAATGGAGAAATGGATCTGGAACATGTCCCCCATGGCTTACCTCCTGTGGCAGGGACCAATGATGGTAGGAAGCCAACTGCCAGCAAGTACTGATCTGGTGCTGGGGATGGGTCCTGTAGTCCAGCGTGGAACTTGCGGAGGGTTGGCATCATCCAGGCTGCAACAGACTAAGCTTTTACATGCTAATGGAAGGGTGGTTGTGCAATTTTGTCCAGATGCATCATGCACGTTCCTGTGTGTGGGACATCGATGACCACCAGCCCTCCAAACCCTAGTATACCGGCATTAGCTGCTGATCCCTAAGGCTCCACTAGGGGCCAGACAGGTGCTGCGACCTGCAGCCCTCCCACCCCAAAGATGGAGGCCATCCACCGAAGGCTCAGTCCTTTCTTTCCCTGGCCAGCCCCAGGTGACCAGAGTTTGCTACTAAATCCAGGTAATCGGCATGGTGTTAGGTGAGGCAAAATGATGCCTCTGCCCTCCATGTTACTAGGCCAGCACCAACAGTTTTTTCAATATGAAATGAAATAAGAACTGCCTACTGTTTCTAGCATACAGATCAGGGGATCCTGCTGTTTCACTACATCCAATTGTAATTGCAGTTTGTGTCCTTCTTAGCTACCTGCTTGCACCACATCTCCATTAGCAGGAAAACAAACCACAGAAGTACCACTGGTTTTGGAGACCATGGCACTTCACTTGTGTTGCAGTGAGCAACAGAATGGGAACAAACCACTTTCACTCATTTTGGTAGGGAGGAAACGCAATATAGAAAGACAGTGGCCATACTACAAAAGGAAAGCGTCTTTGAAAAAGGTTTACGAGATGAATATGCACCCTCTACTTGTATTTCTACCAGTGGAGAGACTACAATATGTTTTTGTTTATTCATGTCTATGTATTGTATGCATTTTTTTAAATTTTGACATTGTATTTAAAATTAAAAAAAAACAAAACAACACTGATTAATGTAAGCTCCTGTCCACCTCTCTGAATACCCAGCTAGGTCTCCTCTACCACCTCAAACACTTCCTTCCCCCAGAAGCCATCCGCCTGGCAGTGTTCTTCTCAGTACTCGGCCTAATGGACTACAGTGTAGTAATATACTGCTCCACGGACCCGACATCCCAAAGCCGTATCAGAGTTACCCTAAACAAAGTGTGCCATCTGATCTCTGGTTGTGACAGATACAGCCATACTTGCAGCCTATATAGGCTTACCCAATGGCTAAACTTCAAGAAACATAAATATCACACCTGTTTCCTAGCCAAGAAAATCCCACTCAACCTTGGCCCCCCCCTCCGGGCTCCACTCACTTGTCTAACAGGCCCCCTCCAACAGGCCCACTAGAAGTACTGCTAAGTCCCTCATAACTGTCCCCTGCTGCAGGACCTCCCTGTGCCAAAGTGCTTTTCTGTATCGGGCCCCTAAATGGCTCAATGAGTTTCCCGTCTCCATCTCACTTGAACCCAAGCTAGGTCCCTTCAAAACCAATCTGAAAAAACAGCTCCTTGAGTACCCATCCTGTGACTGTACCTAGTCACCCCAATCCTCACCCACTACCCCACTCACCACCTCCAAACTGAGACCCTTTGTGGTCCCTCCTTGCCCTCCAGTATATTGATCACACTGCACTTAAAGTTGGGTCAGGCTACCTCCCCCTAAACATTTTGCTGTTTTGTAGCTCTAGAACTCTGTAATCCTGGGCATGTTTTGACCTATATTTTTTTTTAACTAACTACTATGTACCTGTGTCATCCTCTGTATCTCTGATGTGGAACCTTTGCAAAGGAGTGTTTGACCCAAAGGTGTATTTCCGATTGTTGTAATAAATAAATAAATAAATAAATAGATGGGGGATTAAAAATAACATTATTTAGTAGCTAATTAAATTGGGATGGGTAACTAGCCATACATATATATATATAGATAGATAGATATATATGTATATATAATATATAATGGGTTTAATGCTGTGTATATTGTTTGAATACTGTGTCTTATACAGTTCAATGTAGCACTTTCTGCTCCAAGTTATTTTAGCTTTGAATTTGGTTATGGAATGATGCTGTGTGGTTTAACTGAAAGTTGCAAAAAGCATAATTAAACTGTGCTTTATCTAGCATGGCGTGGAACTGTTTCAGTAACTGCGTGCAACCTGCGCTCCAAGGATCACAGCTGGAAATAATGCATATGCAAAACTGAAGAATTTTATTTATCCAAACAGCCAGGTTTGACCTGGAGAATAAGGAGATCCCCAGCGCTTCTGCCAAATCAAGTGGCCTTCGTTTCCAGCTGTGATCCTTGGAGTGCAGGTTTCCTGATGTGACTGCTGTATTTGGGCTGTCTGCCACTTCCTGGCTCCTTGGTATTACCAGAGTCACTCTGCATTGGCCATGCTGTGGAAACATTTTTACAGGGTGTATGTATTATTTAATCTACTAAGTTATTATTTATCACAGCGTCACTACTTAGCACCTGGAATCAAATTACATATTGTTTATCAAGTTATGCAGGTACATAGGGGAAGACCAAAAGATACAAGCACATAAGATACAATCAAATGCAGAAATAGAAATGTTTAAGGGTGGTTAAAAACAATTTGAGGTAGGCCCAAGAACAAGTTGTAGGGTGCTTGCTCAAACCGTTTAGGGTAGACCCACAGAAGCACTTCAGAGGGAGTAAGTTGAAACTCTCTTGTTGGAGTAGGTCCACATATGCTCATTAGTAGATGAATGCTCTAACTCCCTGTTTGGAGCAAGCTCACATAAGCATATTAGAGTGGACAACAAAGATGGCATTCTATAATTTGTAATTTGGGTTTGACAGCATTAACATTATAGTGTATTAAATAAAGAAAATACTCTCTACCAGTGTGTGTTAAGAGGGGCTGGAAATAGGAAAGGTAAATGTTGAGGCAGGAAGAGGTTGTGCACTGTAGAGCTTGTGGGGTAGCAGTATTCCTAGTTGCACTCAGGGAGGCTAGGAATGTGTCCAGTGCAGGAGATTAAACTTCTTGCAAGATGAAATTAAGACACTAAGAGCAGAAATTCTTGGGATGGTCGAAATTCAGAGTGTGGAACAAGAATGAGCAGGATATGAAATGGATGGATGAATGAATGGTGCCAGCCACCGGGAGGTTATACATTTTTTTGCAGCTGTTAAAAGAATGCCGAAGATATTTTGTTTGCTTATCCCAGTATCAGGTCAGGTACTACAGCAAAATTAAATGTGAAGCTGAGAAGGTGATGGGTTATGAAAAAAGTATGATGACAGCCTACTCCAGGACTGATATGAAGGGCCAAAGTGCTAGGCATGTCCATATAATGCGAGTATGTGTAGCTCTCTGTTCACCACAACTCCTCCAGCAGGCAGGGGTGACTGCTGTGCTTGTTAGAACTTGAATAATCATGGAAATAAAAAAATTGGAGTAAATGTTTCTAGGCAGATTCCTGCCATTCTGGGGAGAATGTCATCTTATGGCCATATATACATACAGTATATTTGCCATTAAGTGGAAATAGTAGGAATATTGAGCTCCTGACTCCATTTCCCTTGGGCAATTAAAATTTCCCCTCGAGGTGAAGATACCAAGGCTTTGTACCAGCCTGAAATACTGCATTCACCTGTATGTTGAAGTATCAGAGAACTTGAAATTTGCCGAACGGAAGATAAATCATCCATTCTGGTGAAAGGGAAAAGCAAGTACTTCTGCACCTGACAGTATCTAAACTGATATGTACACCTTAGTATTTGTGAATCTGATAAGTCTTGAAAGGAGCTAAAGCCTGCAGGGGATAAATTGTACTGGGAGACCAAGGCCTGTCCAAAGCCAAAGTCTAAAAGTGGGGTCCAAGCTAGGTGTCAAAGAAAATTTGTGGTAGGCCATTGGAAGTAGAGGACAGAGCATCTGTGAGACCATATTTACAAACAATGGAGGACTATAGAACTCAGAGCCTGAACAACTAGATCAGTATGGGAGATAACTGTCCAGAGAGATTCCTCCTTAAAGAGCTAGCTGGTTAGAGGAGTGTCTGAAAGAAGGCCCAATTCAATGGAGACCACAGTTGGTTTTCTGCTGGTGTAAACCAGTGGGAAACAGGAGAGACTGTCTCAGCTACATGGTGTTATTTCAAGTTGTGGAGACTGAAGCCTCTCCAGTTCTTGGGTAGTTGGATAGTGGGAGTTACAGTATATTGTAGGAGAATGATCAATCCAGATAAATCTGGATAGCTGCTGATGCCTTTTACTCCAGTGCTGTCTAGAAATGTGGAGCAGTAGAGACTGAAAAAAAAAGTGGTAGAACCATCATGCGTACAGCCGCAACTTGATCATAGGAAACTCCTATGATCTAGGTCCAGCTGCACTTGTGCTAAAAAAAGGTAATAATGAACCTGGAAAAGATTCCCCAAATCTAAAGGTAGTTTGCCTTATAAGTGTTAATGGATTCACAAGACCAATTTAAAGCAGCAGTGCTTGTTAATAAACATACACATTTTTCAGTAATAATGTTTGTCTGGCAAAAATATCAAGATACATGTTTTTCTTTTCATTTTCGTTCATTCCTGAAACAAGATATGGGGTCTTGACGTTTTTAAAAGTTGCCACACCCATGCCTACTCTTGCCACACCCACCATGAAAAAAATGAAATATTTTGTGCTGTTTAGTATCAGAAACATGCAGAAGAATTGTCCTAATGCAACTACAGCATGGATCTAGCATGCACATTTAACAAGTAACACCAGAGGAAGAGATTTCTAAAAAATGGCAAATGGCAGCCATCTTTAATGACAGGAGTCATTAATTACAAGATTGGCTATGAAAAAAAGCCGTAAAACACCTGAAAAAACAAAAAGTATACTGAGTATGAATCTTCAGTTGTCAGAAAAACATTTATGCTAAAAAAAACTATATGATGAATTTTTCACCAACTAACATACTGCTGCTTTAAGGGATAAGTCTGTTGGAATTGTAAAAAGACCCATGTCTGCTTAATTGTATAGCTGTAAAGCCAGTCAAAATAGTTTATTTTTTCAAATATGCAGGAGTAGTGGCAGGGTTAGAAAGAAAAATATAATCTGCACAGAGGGAAAGCTGGTGTCCTGTTCCTCCCATCTGTAACCCCGTAGTATCAGTTGCCTGGTGGGTATATTGTACCAGAGATTCTAAATAAAGAGAAATGAGAAGTGAGAAAGAGAACATCCTTGCCTCGCCCCATGCTGCAATGTGAATGGAGAACAAAGATGACCATTGACTCTAACCTGAGATTTAGGGGAGGTTTAGAGGTGGGATGATAACTCCACAAGGGGATGAAAATCAAAATTTACTGAAAGTAATGCAGAGAAAGCACCACAACACATGGTTGAAGGCCTTGTCTGTGTCAAGACTGGCAAGTGAGGAGGGTACAGTGAGTAATAGCATGGTGTATTATATGAAGTGCCTGTTTCCCTGGACTGGAGATCTCTTGGCATCTCATAAATTCTATTTGATTGGGGGCAATGATGAGAGGAGGGTATCAAGTCTCTGTAGCTTTACAGAGGCAAACCTTTTATAATCTGTGTTAAGCACAGAGCTGGAAGATATGAGGAACTCTGTCAAATTTACTCTGGTTTTAGAATAACTGATATATTCATATTTCACCCGGATGGAGGGGCATCTCACCTGAGTACCAAATTAGAAACGCTACAGAATAGTGGGTGAAGGGAACTGTGAAATGTTTTAAAGAATTCCCCTGGATATGCCTTGGGGCTGGGAGAGTTATTGGATTTCATGTGCAGTAAGTAGTCTGATGCATAAAAGTCTGAGCAGATTCCTCAAATACACTGGGGAGATGCAGACTGTTGAGGAAAGATTGCTGATCTGCCTCAGGTGGTTTGGGGATTGAGTGTAGAATTCCTTATAAAAAGAGTGGCATGTAAGAGAGGTAGCTTCTGTGCCTTCTACTGGAGCTACCCTAGGTGTGGGGCTTACTTTTAGTATTGTGGCCCATTTCCTAATCATGTGTAACCTATAGACCAAAAATCTAGTGTCCCTATGGCCTCCTTGATAATAGTTACTCTTCAGATAGTGAAGAGCCTTTTCTGTTTTAAATGTGTTCAAATCATCTAGTTCCTTCTTTATATGGGTACGGTGTGAAGGGTACGCTAAGGTACCTGCCCCAAACTGGAATTGAAGGAAATACTGAGTACCTTCCAAATCTTTTCTCCCACAAAGTTGTTCCTTTTGTTTTTGAGAAGCAAAGGCTATTCATTTCCAATGTATAACTTTAATCAGTATCCCACAGGATACTAGGAAAGATCTCTGGGCTGTCATTGAATGCCATGCATTCTTGATTTTCTGTTCAATGGAAGCAATGGATTCAGGATCATTTTGGTAGTAAGAATTAAACTGCCAGGTTGTGTATTTGTAGAAATATTTCAAATGCTAAAACTATAATGATTGGGGTATGATCAGAGTATGAAATTGAACTTGTATTGCAATATTGGATCCTGTGCAAATATTCTGACGGGGCAAACATGTAATCAAGTCTGGTAAATGTATAGTGGGAGTGGAGAGGTGAGTATAATCTCATATGAAGGGGTGTAGGGATCTCCAAACATCTGTCCATCCCATTTAACTTTTTTTTTTAATACTGATGTGAGGGCAGTTGTCTTTGGGTGGGGACCATGGTAGAATCAAGGCTAAGATTAAGTTTAAGATTAACATCCCCAGGTAATAAAAGGATACCTGAAACATGGTCAGAACCCCTTGGAACAAAGTCTGTGTAAAACCTATGTACACCCCAGGAGCAGGTATATATTTGCAGTTGCCACAGGAATGCCATTCAAAGTACCCTGCACTATTATCAAGCATCCTGCTTTATCCTAAATCACCTTATCTCCATAAAATGCATACTATGTGATACTAATAGACCCACTCCCCTCCTTCTCTACCCAGATAGATGAGAGGAATAATAGACTTTGGAGTATCCAATTTTAATAAATTTCTCATGTTCAACATCCGATAAAATGAGTCTTCGGCAGTACAGTGATATGTGGACTTTCCCTTTTAATAGCTGCTAGGACCTTTGAATGTCATATCAAGTTAAGCAGTCCATTAACATTAATCGAACAGTGCTTAAGATATTGACTAGACATTATCCAAAAATCAGGGGGTTATACCTAAAATCTTAGAGGCATCTTTCGCTGCAGCATAGGCACTAGCTACCCTGTGGATAAAATTTTTCAAAATACTGTACAATAGGGAACAGATCAACCAGTAAATATAAATTGGGGACATTAACTTAGAGGACTAAGGGAGGAACATACACGTTGCCTCCAAGTTCAAGGGTAGAATATCTACTCTGAGGGCACAGTAGATCTGGCCTACAAGGCCAGAGCCCCTTTTGCTGGTGGAAATCCCACAGAACAAGTGTCATAGGGCCTCTGTGATGAGCTAGCTAAGACCACTAGCTAAATGGTGATTAGGTTACAGAGCCTCCTGGTGGATTGGCAGAAGCAGAAAAAAGAAACAGAGATCTTTACGTGTCTCTTCTCCCATTTCAAAGGCTTGTTTGTTTATTTGTTTGTTTGTTTTATTTTTAACCAGGAAGTGGACTGCACACAGCCCTTTTTCAACCACACTGTACACATAACATTACAGTACAAAAATTACATTTACGTAACATACAAAATAATTATTCACATTTACAAACAGTATCACAATATGACTTCTTTAACATTAAATGTTTAAAATTAGATTCAGAGTGTGCTTTTTGAATCAATTCTCCATATTCATTTAAAATTGAAGGTATATATCAGGAAAATGCTTTTCTACTCATTTGTAGTTTGAAAACAGGAATGATACAATGATTCAAACAATTTTGTCTTGTACCCCGACCATGATCTTTAGCAACAGTTGATTTGGATAAGGACAAGGGATCCCCTGAACATTCTATCCAAAAAACAAAATTTACTAACATACATTTTAAGCGATTAACTGGGGCAAGTACTCCTATATCTAAATAAAGCTGATAGTGGTGAGTTCTGAATGGGGCAAGAAGGGCAAATCTACAAATATCATTACACAAAACTTTAAATGTTGATTCAAAGAACTGATTACAATGTGCAAAAGTAATGCTTCCATAATCTAATGATGGAAGAATGACTTGTTTAGCTATGGTATGACGAGCTTCTTCTGTCAGAAATTTAATATTTCTAAAAAGAAAGCCAATTTTTTGATGTATCTTTACTCTCAGTCTCTCTAAATGAGGAACCATACTAAGGTTAAACTCTAGATATAAACCTAGATATTTAACAATTATAACTGAAGGAAGAGGATTACCTCCAAGACCCACTATATGAATTGGGCTGAGTTTCTGAAGTCTTTGTAAGGAACCAAACAACATAACATTCATTTTAACTTAGTTTAAAACCAATTTATTTACCTGAATCCACCTTGCAAAACTATTGTAATGTTTTTGAAGGGAATTCTGAATTTCATAATTGTTTGGTCCTGATGCCCAAATCACTGTATCATCTGCATACAATAAACTATTATTATTATTATCAGTGAAGGAAGGGGGTAAATCATTAACAATAATCAAAAACAAAAGTGGGACTAACACCAACCCTTGGGGCGTTTCTGCCATTATCTGTCTAGATTGAGACATATGGCAGTTTGTTTTTGTTCTTTGGATACAGTTTGACAAACAAGTCAAAAACCAATGAAGCTGAACATCTGTAATTCCCAGTTTCCTTAATTTAAGTAAAAGAATATTATGATTCACTGTATCGAAGGCACTGGCCAGGTCCACGAGGGCTGCACCGGTGGCCTTACCATCGTCCACTGCCACCAGTACAGCATCTGTGAACCTGGCCAGCACCATCGCAGTGGATTGACCAGCTCTAAATCCATGCTGCTGATCAATGAGCACATTCTGTTTTTCCAAATATACTAATACTTGCTGATAAACACATTTTTTCCAGTAACTTACTAATTTCCCATCACAAGGAAATAGGCCTATAATTGGACACATTAAGTCTATCACCACCCTTGTAGAGAGGAATCACAATAGATTCCTTCCACGTAGCATGTACTATACCTTGTTCTAGTGAAAGATTAAACAGAACCATTAAGGGACTCTTCACATAAAAAGTAGAACATTTAAGTAAAGTAGATGAGATCTTATCTATCCCTCCTTCTTTTTCATCCTTCAGATTTAATAACAATGTCAAAATTTCTGGTTCCCCTATCTTTGAAAACTTAAACTGAGGCTGGTCATTATCCCTATCAATATCAACATCATCATCATTCCCCTCAACCATTTCTGTTTCCACACCAATAAATGTTTTAGAAACAAAAAAATCAGTAAAACAATTTGCCGTTATTGACCCATCAGAGATCAAAACACCATCTGATTGTATACATTTTGCACATCTGTCCTCTTGGGGATTGTATATATGCTTAAAGGAATGCCAAAATTGTATTGGATCTTTCAAGTTCCTGAACTGATTTTGTTTAAAGTACCGAGATTTAGCTTGAACAATTTTCTTTTTAACGTAGTTTCTGTAAGTCTTGTACTGCCTCAAAGAATCAGCATCTTTAACTTTTAAATAATGTTTTCTTTTTGTTTCCCTACTTCTTATTAACCCACGTAGTTCTTTGTTTATCCATGGGGAAAAACTCCCCTTCACCCTCTTTTTTGTTTCTAGGGGTACGTTTGTTAAATAAGCTGACTATATAGTTTGTAAACTGAATGACTTTATGGTCAAGGACAGATGAATCCATTACTTTAGCCCAGTCAGTCAGTTCCAGCTCCTTACTATAAGTCTCCACATTAAGTCTATTGATACTTTTTTTATGAATGCAATTTGGAGGGACAACCTGCTTAATCATTTTGTGCACACAGAATATAGGGCAATGGTCAGAAACTGAATCAGATAAAACATTCAAATTACATAAATTACCTGGACGATTTGTCATTATCCAATCAATAATAGAATGATTATTGGTTTTATAATTAAATCAAGTAGGAGTCTCGACTTACTGGGCAAAGCAAAAATCATTCATTTTAGTTAACTTCGCAGCCTCACTCTCCTGTCCCCAGTCAGAATTGGCATCACCCATAATAATGTGTTCCCTCCTAGTCTGATGTAATCCAGTCCAGACTCAAAAATCGGGTAATTAACCAATTTAAATTTAGGAGGAAAGTAGAAATGGGTAAAATATAAATGTTTACAGCCTGATACACCCAATTTGATCTTAACAGTTAGATAATCAATATGGTTATCCAAAGGACTTCTAGTAACATTCTCAGCAATAATGTCCTCCCTAATATACATTTACCCCCCCCCCTGTTTTTTCCCTTCCCTATCCTGTCTATAAATCGAATAACCATTAATCATGATCTGATTTAGAGGGCATATACTGTTTCAACCATGTCTCACTTATTCCAACTACATCATAATTACTCTGCTCCATTCACACCGTTAGTTCATCTAAATGTGATTGAAGACTCCTTTTATTCAAAGAAGCTATTTGCAAACCATTTAACTTATTACTCCTAAAATGGGTCTGAGTAGTTAAAGGGCCAGGATTAGTCTCTATGTCCCCAGCTAAATTCAATAGCAGTATTAAACAGAAATAACTTATTTTAATGTGCTTTACCCTCAAAAATGTACCATGCCTTAAATCCTTTACCTGATTCCCTCTGTGAAACATATACCAGGAAATCGACATTGCAGCTGATAGAGTATTTACTTTAAACTTATTGAAGGAATGTTGTTGTATCCCATCCTAGTATTCCTCTTGTTGATGGAACTCACCCCAACAAGTAAATTCAGTGTTCATACTTATGCCATATGCCATAGCCCATAGTGAGCCTACACAAGCAGATGAATGTGTGTGTGTGTGGGGGGGGGGAGTTGCAACCACCCTTTCTGAGAGAAAGGCCAAGTAAAGAATGATATAAAAAAAATTGTAAAGATATAGAATACCACCATGTAAATTAAAATAATAAGGGATACAGTATCCCCCAGAAAACAGGTTGAAGACCAAAAGGTCTTGGAGACAATGTGAAAACAGAGTTACAGAATGTGCCACCATGGGGATGACAGTCCTAACAAAAAAAAAAAGAGTATAAATGTATTATTACATGGAAATCCATTCCATCTTAGAGTCTTTGAGAAAAAAATAAGCCTATAACCAATCCGATGGGCAGAGGTAATAAAAAAGTCTCAAGAAAAATCCAAATGCAATCAGAGTAAGAGAAAATCAAAGTACTGAACAACAGACAACTGTCTGCTGCACAGGATCACTGAAAGTCCAGTCTTGGGACAATGGGGGGTGAGATACTGACAACGGTAAAAATGGAAAGGGACCTGGGGGTAATTATATCAGATGACCTAAAGGTGGGCAAGCAATGTGAGAAGGCAGTAAGGAAGGCTGGGGGGATACTGGGATTCATAGGGAGAGGCATCAATAGTAGAAAACAGGAAGTTGTTATCCCTCTGTACAGACAGTTGGTGAGACCCCATCTGGAGTACTGTGTGCAGTTCTGGAAACCCCATCTCTGCAAAGACATAGACAGAGTGGAGGCTGTCCAGAGGAGGGCGACCAAAATGGTGCAGGGTCTATATCAGAAGACATACGAAGAAAGACTAAAGGAGCTTAATATGTATACGCTTGAGGAAAGGAGGGAGAGAGGGGACATGATAGACACTTTCAAGTACCTCAAGGGAATCAACAAAGTCCAAGAGGGTGGCATCTTTCAGAAAAATAGATGTGCAAGAACAAGGGGGCATGATTTGAAGATAGAGGGGACGGCTCAGTGGTAATGTGGAAGTTTTTTCACAGAGAGGGTTGTGGATGCATGGAACAGCCTCCCTGAGGAGGTCGTGAGTCAAGAACAGTGGGCGACTTCAAGAATGCATGGGACAGACATAAGGCAGTCATAGTGGGGGGTAGGAGGAAGTAAGCTGTTGGTTAATTAGGTTCTGCAGCTTATCTGTTAGGTAGGAAAATGGGCAGACTAGGTGGGCCAAGCGGTCCTTATCCGCCGTCAAATTTTATGTTTCTATGTTTCTTGTCTGGCGCAAAGCAAGCACAAAACATAATTCCATGGCACAGTCCACACTTCAAATCAGGCAAAAGTAAAGTGCACCTGAGAAAGTGAATAAACATATTCTAGCTGATTAGGTAGGAGCAGCAGTACAAACTGTAGAACAGAAGTGGTTGTGGTGGTGGGGGCCGGGGAGGCAGGGAGTGAAGTGACAAAATATCATGGGCCAGAGCAAACAGGGGAGGGGGGCTCCTTAACTTCTGATCCTATAACCCTAGTGAGCCTACACAAGCAGAGGAATATAGGGTGACAGGTATAGTTATTAGAGGGTGCATATAGCCCATTCTTGGGGTCAGTCTGCTGGGATGCACCAGCAACAATTTAAAATGCCAGGTCTCTACCTTTAAACTGCTCGTCTATGTAAGGGATCACAGATTGTAGTTGCCCCTGCCCCAGGATTCCTACCAGTGGCACAGCTATTCTGTGGAATACATGAGACCCTAGGATGTTGCAGCAGCCAGACATCCCTGTTCAGAACAGCAGTCAGGTACCCTCTTAGTACACTACATTCACCCTAAACCAACACTCCATCCATGAGGGCCATAGGGTAAGGAGGGGAAAAGAAAGTTATTAAACCTCCCCATACCCAGCCCAGCACTGAGTTCCCACTCTATCCCATCTTAGAACCCCTGTGGTAAAAGGAAAAACCCCAAAGTTTAGTGTCAGTGAAATACCATCAGAAAGTAAACTGAGGGAATTGTAACTCTCCGGTATCACAAAAAGACCCAGAGATGGCAGCGAAGGGCAGAAATAATGTAACAGAAACTGGTGGGATACTTCTCTCTTCAGGTGAGAGTCAGGGTAGAAACTTGGGGCGTTGATTCAGCTGTAGCATCAGCTTTCAGATGGAGAATAATTACAAGCATTGTAGTTTCAATATGCCTATGGCGGTCTGCATTCCAAGTGGTTTTCTGCCAGAAAGGAAGTGTTGTCATTGGAGAGCACTGGCATTGTTGTTGTCGCACTGGAAGGGTGACAGGAACAACATGATCTTGTAATGCTGCTCTGGCTTCTGCTGCAGTATGGTATAGCACCTGACCTTCAGGGAACTGCACTAGCAGGCAAGAGGGATATGGGGATTGAAACATAAGTTTATGCTTCTGGAGGGCTTTTAAAATGTGGACATACTCTTTGATGTTGTGCCATAATAGTAGCTGGGTAGTCATTGTCCATCTATAAATATATGCCATTATATTTAACTTCCTTTGCTCTCTGGGCTGTAAGCAGCACATCCTGTTTCACTGTGTATCACCGAAACTTCATAAATACCAGTGGAGGGTGTGGGGCTCAGAGGGGTTGGCTGGCTTTGGGCTGAGAGCCTGATGTACACACTGGGGATCTAAAGCATAGTCTATAGAGAAGGGTAGCACCTGGTTTAGCAGTTCATCAATAAAGTTGTTAAGTTTTGTACCCTCCAAACCCTCAGGAAGACCGTAGAGTCAGAGATTATTATGTCTTGCTCTACTCTCCATATTCTAGATTTTTTTAGCCGTTTGAACTTGCTGTAGATGGAGATGCAAACTGAAAACCTCTGTATGATCAACCCTGCAGTCTGTTGTGTCTTGTTTATCTGTCTCATCCAGGCATGTATTAATAACCTGCAGTTTGGATTGAATGGAGGCAGTAAAGTCCTTAATTTCAGTCTGGAACTCACTAAAGAACTTAATAAAGAAAAAAAAAGTTTTATTTCTTTTTTTTTTTTTTTACTGCTTGCCTTTAGTTTTGAGTGGTTTTCCTGGGCTGCCATCCCACTGCAGCTCAATGCTCAAATTCTGTGAGACCTCATTTTCTGAATCCTCATCATGGAATTCATCTGTTACTGCTTGTTCCAGCATTTGCTTTGAAAACCATGCCTTCTACATAATGTACAGCAGATAGCTCCCTTTTACAAACATACGAAAATGGCAGCAAAAACAGATCTCATGGTCTATCGAGTCTGCTCGATTGTGCAGCTAGCCTTTCAACATGCAGCTGCCCTACCCTCCCTGCCACTCTTAATCACAAACCCCCCCACCCTGTTCCAACCCACATTAAAGCTGCCCACTGTTCTACAGGATACCACCTCCTCAGGTAGAGCATTCCACCTGTCCACCACCCTTTCAGTGAAAAAAATGTCTCCTGATTTCCCTCTTGAATCTTCCCCCACTCCAGTCTCAGCTGATACTCTCTCATATCCCTCCCTTCCTCTTCTAAGCTGGAAAATCCCTTCTGTATTAGCCTGATTTATCCCCGTAAAGTATTTAAATGTTTCAATCATCCCTCATCTCTCCTTTACTCCTGGGAATTACATGCTCAGCATGCCCAATCTATCCCGATAGGACTTGCCCTCCAATCCCTGGATCATCTTGGTCACCCTACATTGCACCCCCTCCAACAATCTGATGTCATTCTTCAGGAATGGGCACCAATATTGCATGCAGTACTCCTGGTGTGGCCTGACCAGAGATCTGTACAAGGGAAGGATCACCTCCCTACTTTTGGAGGAGATTCCACTCGCTGTACACCCCAGCATCCTGTTGGCTTTTGCTGCCGCCTTCCTGCACTGAGCGGAGTTGTTCATGCTGCCCATTGTAAGCACCCCCAGATCCTTTTCCATCTTGGTGCTTTTCAGCTGCACCCCTCCCAGTTGATAGCTCCTCCCCTTGTTCCTAGTTCCAAAATGCAGTACCTTGCACTTCTTAGCACTGAACCCCAGCTGCCATGTTTTTGACCACTCCCGTAGTTTGGTCAGGTCTTCCTGCAGCCCCTTCCACCCTTTGATTTCATCTACCACAGCTCCCATCTTCGTATTGTCAGTGATCAGACTGATCCTACTCCAGATCCCTTGTGAGAGATCAGCTATGTATATCCAAACAGCACTGGTCCGAGTACCGATCCTTGTGGCACCCCGCTCATCACATCTCTTGGTGATGAGAGTTCCCCCACCACCTCCACCCTCTGCTGCCTTTCATTCAGCCAATTGATGATCAATCTGGTCATCTTCGTTCACACCCCTATACATTCCAGCTCCCTCCCCCCAGCCTCCCATGTGGCACGGAATCAAAGGCCTTGCTGAAGTCCAAATACAGGATATCCACCTCATGGCCCCTGTCCAGCTCCCCCTGGTGACACAGTTGTAATACTCAATTAGACTTTTCTGGCAGGATCTGCCAGAGACAAACCCATGTAGTTGGCCATCCTGGGGACCATTGTGCTCTAAAAAGGTCACCAGCCTCTCCTTTAGGATTGTTTCCATGAGCCTCCCCACAATTGATGTGAGGCTCACTGATCTGTAGTTGGCTGGTTTTGTTTAAATATATGCAAACATGTGAAAAAGCTGAGTTTTGAGGGAAATTAGCTTGGCTGAGAGAGACGGAGTTCATCTAAGCTGCAGACATCCACCAGGTGACATCACTGACAGTCAAGTGGTAGCAAAGGAGGGGTGCATATCAAAAGGGAGAGGGGCAGCCACCAAATACTAAACAAGCATGTGTTCCAATCATTGTACACTGGCACTGTCACAGGAGAAAACCAGAAGAGAAAATCCTTCCCGTGCCATATGACTCCGGCACCCCCTGCATACCTTCGCATCACCAACAAGGCAGGCCACCCACCACATCTGTGGCTCTGGATAAGTGGTGGATAACCTGTATATTCCTGAGAAGGTTTGTCCCATGGCTGGGAATGCCATCAGGAAGGGGCAAACCAGGGTTCACAGAAACAGCTCTGTGGGGAAGATATCATGACATATGGTGCTATTTTACAAGTTTCTCCACCTCAGGTTAACCCACAGTAGTCTATAGATCTGAAAGCTACTTTTCAGGCAGGTACCAAGTAGTGAAGATCAGTGGTTCATTCTCAGCCCCCATAGCACTCCACCTAGGGGTACCTTGTTTCTCCATTCTGGGACCCTTACTGTTCAGCCTGTTTATTAATGAGCTTCCAAACATCTGCACAGATGCAGACACCTACTGTACAAGCAACTCTGTGCCAATGATACAGTCATCTACACTAAGGCCAAAACCTCCAGAGAGCTCAACATTGCCTTGCAGTCAATTTTTAACAAGATCAGGGCTTGATGTTCAAAGATGTAGTACTATTAAATGGCACCAAAACTGAGACCATCCTTTTCACTGGCAAACCATCACTTAACAGCTCTATATGAATCACACTTGCTCTGGGAACTCCACTGGAAAATGTCTTCACCTTCAAATACTTTGGTGTCTGGATAGATCAAAAGCTGTCATTTGATGAAGCATGCCCAAAAAATGTAGACTAGCTGTAACTGCCTTGATTAAAACATGAGAAAACTGGTACTCCAGCAATCACTTCTAGTTTACCAAAACTAGAATACGAAAGTGATGTTTATTTATCAACAAATTCCATTGTGCTATACAAAGTTCATGTAGCATTCAAAAACACTTGTAGATGTGTCTCGCTGAACAACAATTCAGGCATTCAAGAGAAGATGGGTCCTACTTATTTATCAATGCATCCATGGTCTCCATCCTGATTATCTAAGCAGGTTAACCATGGAAAAAACTTTAACTCTGGTCAATTTCCAGTTACACATTTAACATCCCCAGAATCTGTAAAACCAGTGGCAATAATGCCTTCACTGTAGCTGCCCCAGACAGTTGGAATAAACTCCCAGATAATATCAAAGCTTCTGGAACTGTTGAAAGCTTTCAAGGGAAATGTTCAGTTGGGCATTCCCAAAACCTTTGTGTAGGGCAGTCACTGATGAGGCTTTTTGCCTATAAAGTAAAATTTGTGCTGTTCTAGTATTTTAATTTTATCTGGTTGAACCTGCTGGCATTTCCCACTGGCATTTTCTGAATGGCAACACGAGTGCATCCCGGATCCTCCTGTGGCTGCCGCCAAAGCCAGGGATCAGCAACAGGAGAGTTTACTGTATCTATTAGTAGAGCAATTAATAGCTCTGGTTTCTTCTTTAGTGGTCCCGATGCCCAGTGACTGAACCGTCTATACTTGGTTTTGGTATGGCAGTCCCCATGGCTGATCCCTGGTTCTGATGGCACCCACATGAGGCTGTCCTAGTGTGCAAAATTCACACACAGAAAATGGTCTTTGTACCTTTACTGTATCGCTAAAGGTTTTTTAAAATTTCAGTTAAGCCAGTATCAATGCTGCTCTTAAAATGGAATCCTTATCTATATTTTATATTTTTGGTATTTGAATCAAATATGTATTTCCTTCATTTGCTGGGATATTTATATGTCCTTTATGCCTGCATCTTTGTTGTTTTTTTTTTCATTTTTTATTTCAACATACCAGTGTTGATTTGCTGTTTTTGCCAGCGTTGTCAAGATGAACATATAGTACCATTTAAAATTTAAATCTGCCTCTGTTAAGGGTTTCTTTCTTGTTTGTCTTATTGCAATGTAATTTTTATCAGACTCATCTGAGGATCCTAATGAACTATAAGCATTAGGTACAGTCACTTTAAACTCGCTAAGCATCAACACCAACTTCAGTGTCTGACTAATCTGTTTATCTCCAGATCAAACTGAAGCTCTAAATCCAGCAAGGTAGCTAGTTGTCCACACCAATCTGACTCATGGAACATTTAAGGTCAGAAATCTGTTTAGGGTTTCGTGGTTACTGAGAAGTGTGTGTCATGAAACAAATGATATTCATCTTATGTTTTAAAGCATGTCAATAATCCTTCCTCTTTTCACTGTGAAACTACATGCAAACCATGGGTGTTACAGTACTTGATATTATTTTAAAGTCTTTGATTGCCATTGTAAGTATAGACTCATGTATCCAGTTTGACCAGTTCACACCTTAAAACACCCTTTTTAAATTATTGTACTTCTTCCTTCCTGGCGGCAATGCAAATATTAAAAGCACTTGCTGTAGTCACAGGTGCTTATATGACACAGTAAATTCTTAACATACCTCTCAGAATTCCCACCATTTCAACCTTCTCTCATCAGGCTGATGACTTCTAGAGGGATCTCTCTCTCTTGCTCATAGAGGCAGGACTTGCCCCTCCTGTGCTCTGAAATGTGAATTCAGTATCTGAATAGGAGGAGAAACAGAACTTCTTACTCTCTGAGCACCCCCGAAGCACATGAGAGACCACAAACATATTATAGGCAAGTTTGGTTGGATATTTGTGCATCTTGCTGTAGACACTGACTAACAGTAAGTTCAAGCAAGAACCAGTGAGCTCTTAGCCAAGAGAAAATTAGGTGCAGCTCTTACACTAATACTATATTTCTTGGGCTAGTTTGTGTCACATCAGGTCAATCTCACTTGCACCCTTAAGCCATAGCATTTGGAAAAAAATCTCCAGCATCTTGTATCACCATTATAAAGACATGGAGCCCGATTCCCAAAAAGCCTGGTAGATCAGCACAAGCAGCTGTGTGCCGTAGCTTGCAATAAAGCCGAGTGCACCAGGAACCCTGCGCCCAATTCAACAGGTGGGGTCCCAAAGCCAAAATCTCTGATGCAGCCTGCACCACTCCCCTGCAGCAAACCAATGATGCATAGGAGGGAATGATGGAGGCTTGTGGTAGCTTATGGCCACAGACAGTCTGGCCCTGAGAGCTCCACAGTATGCTGCCCACTGCTACACCCATGCCAGCAGGATGGTCATCAGTGTACCTGGGTCCCTGATGTATTCTCTGGTGAGCCCAGTGTTCCATGTGCTGCATTCAGGGGCACTGTGACCAGGTTACCACCCAGTGGACACATGTCACCAGAACCCTGTGCTACAGGAATACCTGCCACCATCTGAGCCCACATGTGGTGCCATGTTCAGCTCAACATACCATGGTCATGAGGCTCCTGCAAGACCAATGGGGGGGGGTGCTGATCCATATATGCCCTGCAGTTGTGGCATGGCGCCCTAGCAGAGTGGTCCTAAAGGTGTCCAGGACTGGCTGTCTGCATGGGGTGGAACAGTGGGTGACAGTCCAGAGGATCACCCGTCACACCTTCAGATGTGCCCACCATTGTGGTGCCTGCTGTGTTCAGCCATTAGCTACAGCTGTCTGTGGCACACAGGATGGTAGACCAAAGAATTGCCAAGTTCTTTGGGAGACCATACACTGTTCTATGTAATATATGGTGCCCCAAAACTTACATTTTTTAGCTAGCATCTGCTGCCGGAGACCCACATTTTTGGTCTGTCCAGCCCGCTGGCCAGCATGCATGCAGGAGTTACCAGCTGCCCCCTGTCTTATGAACAGCACTGGTGGGGGCGGTTCCATTCTGATGTCCTCACTAACTCAGAACAAAAAGTCATTCTGCATTAGTGAGGACATCACAACTGAAGCAGAATGACTTTTTGCACTGTATGGATTTCCATACACAATTGCATTCCACCATACATTATGTTTAAATATATCCCTAACAGATCTCTGGTGCTGCCGCTTAAAAAAAAAAAAAATTAAGAAAGAACACTAAATATTATTAAAAGGTAAGTGCCAAACTGTGTTGGAGAATAATAGATGCATAATGACTGTGGAACTTAATAACTGAACAAAAACCTCTATAAGCACTTGGTTAGATGAGACTGTCTTGTGATTTGCCTTGACTACTGCAGCTCACTATACCTAGGGCTTCCAGGGGTTGATAGCTGCCACTTGCAGCTTGTGCAGAATGCTACAGCTAGGCTGTTGTCTGGAACTACTCGATCCAGTCACATTACACCTGTGCTGCGTGAACTGCAATGGCTGCCAGTACAGTGGTGGATCACCTTCAAGGTCGGTTTGCTAACCTATAAAGCCCTACATGGACAGTGTTCAAGTTATCTGCAAGATCTTCTGAATCCCTACAGTCCCCTACGACCACTCCACTCAGCCAATAAGGGATTGCTGGAGATTCCCAGGGTATGGTTGAAAATTCTGGAACTTGGGCTTTTGTATTTGTAGCCCCCACCCTGTGGAATTCTCTACCTCGTTGGATACGAGAGTGCCTGACAGTGGAGAGCTTTAAAAACATCTTTATGGGATTGCTTTCCCTGAATATTTCTAAATTGGTAGAGTAATTTGTTATGATTTTAATCAGACTGGAGTGTTTTATATTTTTAGAACTCATTGATTTTAAATTGTTCATCTTATTTTGTACAATGCTTTGATACATGGTGAATTGAGCTTAATAAAGATTTATTATTATTATTATTACTAAAGTTCACCCACCAAGAAAAGCTGTGAAAGGGACTGAAAACAGACATCATGTGAACTGAATATATAAATGCTGCTTATGAAATGTTATATACAGAAGGTTACCAGTAAAATATTGTAATAATATGCAGGACAGAATGGGCCACGGATTGTCTGGAATGGGACAGATCTTAAGAGTTGTACAGCTCTGGACAGCGGGGGGAAGGGGTGCCCAAGCACTGCTTATTTCTATATAACTTAGTGAGTTAAGAAATATAAAGGTGCTACTAAAAAAAGTTATTACACAGAGAACATGTATTAAACCAAACGAATAGGTGGTAGGCACCTCTATATTGTATACTTACAACATGTGGTGCCCATTACCATATGAAGAAAAATGTTCTAATCGACTTATATACATAAAATGTTTTGAACATATGCTTCAGTATATTTAAATAACAGACCCTCTCCCCCTGAAGAAGCCTAACCGGGTGAAATGTTGGGCATCGCGTATCTATATATTTCAGAAATAAACAAAAAGAAACTCTAACCTTATTTAAACATTGTTTGGAGTGGCTGGCTTTTCATCATTTACTTTACTCTCTCCTGTTGCCATACTTTTGCTTAAATAAATCAATCCCCCTATCCCACCACCCCAGCAGCAGCACCCAAGTCCCACTCTCTCCTCCCCAGCACCCGCATTTTATAATGTTAATATGGTGGCAAGTCCCTAACCAGGCGCGAGAAGATGACTGGCACAATCTGCCCTCCTCCACAGCCTTCTTGTGAATGTCACTCCCGCACTTGCTCACATAGTAAAACAGCTGATCACATCATCAGTTTCTCATCCCTCACTATTTTATAGATTAGCATTAGATCACCACATGCTCTTCGTATCTTCCATGTGTGGAGGCCAGTATATTCTAATCTTTCCTTGTATGAGTTATTTGCTGTAGCTATGATTAGTCTGTGGCATGACACTGTGTCTTTTCTAATATGTCAATATCCCTCTTTAAGTACAGATTCCAAACTTGTAAACAATAGGTAAGATGGGGGGGAGCACATACATTCTATCTAGTCGACATACAGTGTTATGGTTGTGCTTTTGTTAACAAAGGCTTTTGTGATGCACCCCAGTACTCTGTTTGGATTACCTGCCATAGTTCTACAATGTTAACTGAATTTTAGTTTATCACTTAGTACAACCAAGCCTCTTTAGTGATTATTTTAAGCTGCTTCCCATTTATAAAGTATTCTTGTTGCAGGTTATTATTTCCAAAGTGGATAACCACACATTTATTAATAATGAATTCCATCTTGTTGTTCTTCGCCCATGTTTCCAATGTCAGTAAATCCTGCTGCATACAATATCTGCTTCTATCTCTATCAACAGAGCATCCTATTTTTGTATCATCCATAAATTTGTTGAGGCTGTTATAACACCCCTACCCAAAGTTACTCATGTGCACATTAAAGAGCATGGGACACATGAATGACCCCTGCAGTACTTAACTTGTTACAGGGCATTTGTCAGATACTTCTCCAATAATTCGGACTCTTTGCATCCTTCTTGTTAGCCAGGATCCTGTTCAGTTAATGTAATCTTGGTTAACTATGCGGTAGCTTGTCGTATGCTTTCTTAAATTCCAGATAAATTACATCCATTGGTGTATTATGAGCTAGTGCATTGCTAATCTCCTCATAAAAACTCAGAAGATTTGTGGCGCAGGATCTCAGCTTTATCAACCCCTGTTGACTGGAGTCTGTTTGCCCATGTGTATTTAATTAATCCATCATTTTGTCAAAGATTATGCTTTCTGCTAATTTGCTTATTATGGATGTTAAATTGATTGATCTATAATTTTCAGTATTCCTTTAATCCCCTTAAAATGGGGACCGTGTTACCATTTTCCACTCCTGTGGTACCTTTCCCCTTTTCTACTCATTTATTATGTTGAGTGCGTGCATGCGCAAGAAACATATTGCTGCAGCTTGCTGCAGAAGCAGGTTGTGGAGGCATGGCATTGTTGTGGCCAATGCCTCCACAGCCTTTGGAGGCTTGGCCCGCTTTCGCCAATGGGGTGGCACGCTGCTGCTGACACTAGTTCAACCAGCATGCAACAACCTTGAAAAGATTTCAGCCGCTGCAATCAGGGGCTGCCTCATCATTTCAATGTGAGCCATTCCGCTGCAATGAGGGAGCAACCCGTCATTGCTGGGTGGAACCTTGGTACTGTGATATTGTTTGTGAACATAGCGGAGGCTTGCTGCCATGTTCACAAACAATATGAAATGAACCCCTCGTGCCAAAGGGTGCACAATCCTCAGCAGCATGTGCCCCCCAGAGTGTTTGTAAAGCCGACGGGGCCCCAATCCCATCGGGTTTTATTGCCTGTAACAATACGCTCATGTTGCTGGCGGGGGCCCACTCCCCATTGGATATTATGTCCCCTCAGTTTCATTTGCTGACCACTCCCCGTTGGCATAATTCCCTCCCAAACACCCAGTGCAGTTGTGCTTTATGAACAGTACTGCTGTCATTTTTCACATCCTACCCAAAATGTGTTTTTGCATTTCCAGTGCAGAATACCACAGTCTCTTTCGGAAATCAGTGTTTGGGACAGATTAGGATCGAGTGAGTGAGAGAGGGGTAGTGACCGAGCTCAACTGAGCTCTGTCAGTACTACTGCGGATTTCTTTCTGGGCAGACACAGGCGCCAACGCAGGTAGGAGCCCAGTACAAAAGGGCAGTCTGCAGCGTCGGAAGAAACGGAACGAGTGGGTGAGGCAGGAGAACTGAGCAAGCTCAACGGAGCAAAGCAATCAACATTCGGCATTGACAAATACTTGTTATACATGATATTGGGTGTGCAGTGTTTACTCTGAGTTGAGTTCTTACAGTACCCTAGGTTTTGGTTTATCTGGGCCTGCTGATTTAACCACATCTAGTTTATTCAATTTTTGTTCAATTATTTCCTCACTGGCTATATTCAAATCAGAGGTTTGCTGAACTATACTAGTCTAGCCATGCCTATTATCTGAATTAATTTTCCCTTCAGTATCAAATGCTGATGTGAAATAACAGCTTAATTCGTTAGCTATTTCCTTCAAATTGCTTACATTCCTTGATTTTGTTATTAATGGTCCTAGTGATTTGTCATTTCCAAGTTCTGAATATTTGGGGCCCTGAATATGAATATTTGGCTGAATATTCAAAATAAGGTATTCACCCATTCCTACTACCAGGAGTGGCATTTGTTACATGCAAAACATGTGGCTGCTTGGGGCATCAGCACAGCCAGGGAACATGTCATCCAGACCATTCTTTTTCATTAACATACAAGCCGTACATTTTACACAGGCTTGGTGTATGTGTATCTGTTCTGCTGCCTGCCTCTATGCAAGTTTAACACCCCTCATCCCCCCATAAGACAGGAGATGTGCTGCATTACTGCACCCCCCAATCAGTGCAAGTTAGCACAATCCCCCTTCCCTTAGGCAGCATAGGAGGTGCACCGCACTACCTTCCTGACCATGAGCCCTACGCAATACACAACCCAGCCAGCCACTCAACCAGTGCTAGTGACTGTGGGGGTCAGGTCCCTTTTGTCTGGTACAGACTAGAGTGAACAATAAACATCCAGAGACCCCAGCCCTGAAATCATTGGTAGTGGTGTGGTGGGAATTAAAACAAAGAGACAGAGACTCAAACCACTGCACCAGCCAGGCAGGAGGTAACCTGACACTTCAGTAATTGTTGACTCACTCCTGGGACTCACTTCTCCTTCACCTCTGCATCACTTGGGTGTGTGCACTGTCCCACAGCCTAGAATGGGTATCATTGGTGGTCAATGTGATGATACGCTGTGGCTGCAGTGGACAGGTTAAAAAATTGGCCACAGACATGGGTCAGTTTTGGCAATAGATTGTCAGTTTAGACACTTGTCTAGACTGAGGGCTCGTGGGGGGAGCTGTGCGTTTCGGCTTCAGATGGGAAACTGTCATGTCTTCCCCTGTAGTGATGTCTGAAGGAGGGCTTGCTACCAGTTTTTACAGTTGGAGAAGTGCATCCTCTGCATTCAGCATTCCATGTGGACCGTAGGTAACTAGACAACATAAGCACGTGGACTGAGAGTAATGCAGCACAGTGCTCAGCTCAGGTTGAAAAATGCATTGTTGAGTGATGGGGACTACACAGACTAGAGTAGTCCCCATCTAAGTTGTGACTTTGTGACTGAGTGGGAGGGGTTAAATTGTATATTTACTTATAGCTGCATTAACAGCACAGTACTGGTTATGGCATTTTTTGTGATGTCTGCAAGTTCCTAGTCAATTTAGATACATCTGCTCTATACAAAGTGTGCCTCTTTCGGGCAATCACAACTCACATTATCTATCATAGGAGAGGGTTGCACGTTATTTTACTACCAAGGGTACTTGATGATGGAAGCTGTTGGGGTTTGGTTTGTTTTATTTGAATATTATTATCTGCAGGTTTCCACTCTTACAAAAAAGACTTGTAGATGCTACTGTGTACTAGAGCATGTTGCATGCATTCATTTGTGTGCAATGCAACTTTGTCAGTCAGTACTTTGTGTTTTGACTAAAGGTAAGGCCAGAAAGGCTAAGTGCAGAATGCCCCTATACTATAAAATAAACTACACAAAATGTGCCAGATTAAAAAATTATTGTGTATATTTAGACCCCTGCATTGACAGAGCCTTATGCACGTTTTTGGGATCAGTCTATAAAGAGCCTTACTAATGGAGCTAATGGAAGCTGCTGTTGTTTTATAAGGTATAGAGGAAAACAAGTCACTATTGAATGACTAACTTTCGTAGAAACATAGAATCTGATGGCAGATAAGGACTTCTTGGCCTACCTAGTCTGCCCATTTTTCCCTACCCACTGTGTTACTACAGAGCGTGCTTCATCTTTGACTGTACCCCCCCTTGCTTTACCACTAAGGTTCCCTTATGCCTATCTCAAGATTTCTTGAACCCTGCTACATTTTTTGGCCCACCACCTCCACTGGGAGGCTGTTCCTGTCATTTGCCATGCTTTCTGTGAAAAAGTACTTCCTCACATCTCCCCCGAGCCTACCCCCACCAGCTTCATAGCGTGAGCCCTTTTTTTTTTTGAGCATCTTTTTTTCTGAAAGATGCTTTCTTCTTGTACCTTTACTATATCTGTGAGGTATTTGACAGTCTCTGTCATATCCACTCTCTCCCTCTTTTCCTCCAGGGTGTACATATTGAGGTCCTTCATTCTCTCCTCATAGAGCTTTTTATGTAGACCCTGCACCATTTTGGTTGCCCGCCTTGACCCCCTCCACACTGTCTATATCCTTCCAGAGATGAGGTCTCTAGAACTGGATACAGTACTCTAGGCGAGGCCTCACCAGTAATTTATCAGAGGTATCACCACCTCTCTCTTTCTACTATTGATACCCCACCCAATGCACCCCAACATCCCACTACCTCTTTCAACTACCTAGTCACACTGTCCGGCCACTTTTAGATCATCAGAAATGATTCCCTCCAGGTCTCTTTCCTGTTTGGTGTTTGTCAATTCCACTCGCCCCACTTTGTACTCTGCCCCAAGGTTTCTGTGCCCTAAGTGCATGAGTTTGCACTTTTTTTTTTGCATTGAAACTTCACTACTATATCTTTGACAACTCTTATAATTTTCTCAGACCACTGCACGTTTCTCCACCTCTTCTGGAGTGTCTTCCGTAATGCAGATTTTAGTGTCACCCACAAAAAGGCAGATCTTCCCATCTAGCCCCTCTGAAATGTCTCTAATAAAGACATTAAAGAGGACTGGTCCCAGTACATATCCCTGTGGTACCCCACTGGTTACCCTACCTTCCTCAGAGTGACTTCCATTTACCACCTATCGCCTATCCAGTTTCTTACCCAGTTTACCACCTTTGGACCCACTCCTTGGCTGCTTATCTTGTTTATGAGTCTCCCGTGTGGAACAGTGCCAAAGGCCTTACTGAAATCTAGGTAGGCCACATCCGCTGCTCCACCATGATCCAACTGCCTGGTCACCCAGTCAAAGAAATCTATCAGATTTGTTTGACATGACCTCCCCCCTGTGCATCCATGCTGCCTCAGATCTAACAAGCCACTGGATTCAAGATATTCCACAGTCCTCTCTTTTAGTAGTGATTCCATTAATTTCCCCACCACCGAAGTCTGGCTGACTGGCCTATAGTCACCAGCCTCCACCCTGCTACCACTTTTGTGAAGTGAGACTACATCTGCCCTTCTCCAGTCATCCAGGACCACTCCCGTCTCCAGTGAGTGGTTGAACAAGACTGTCAGAGATGCAGCCAGTACCTCCCTGAGCTTTCTCAATATCCTTAGATGCACCCCATCTGGCTCCATTGCCTGTTCCCTTTCAGATTTGAAGAGTTCCTTCAGGACTCTCTCCTCTGAAAATGGACTAGTGTCCACCTCCCTTTCATTGATGCTGCTGTTACTTTTTTGTGGCCCGGCCCTCACCTTCTCTTTCATCTGTGAACACTGAACAAAAGTATTTGTTCAAGATTTCTGCTTGTTTGTGGTTACCCTCCACCCAATCCTCCCTTCCCTTCTCAGCTTTACAATCCTTCCCCTGGTCTTCCTTTTTTCACTTACAGACCTGAAATAGGTCTTGTCCCTGTTCGTTACTGCCTGGGCTGTTCTCTCCTATGTTTTTCCTTTGTGCTCCTTGCTGCTTTCTCTGCCTCACTCTGTTTCCCCTGATACACCTCCATATCCTTCTCCCTCTGTGTCTTGTTATACCTCCTGAATGCTAATTTCTTTGCCCTTACCTTCCCAGCCACCTCTTTGGAGAACCGTAGCAGTCTCTTCTTCCTCTTGCTTTTGATCCCTTGCATGATGTAGAGGTTTGTTGCCTTCACTTTGCCTCCTTTTGTTTTCGCCCTCTGTTCATCCATTCTACCCAAGTCCCCCCCACCCACTCACCAGCCAGGGCATCCCCAAGGCACTCACCCACCTTTTTAAAATCCTCCCACCTGAAGTCCAGGACCCCTCACCCTTGTGTAGTTTGTCCTGTACAGTCATACTTCTCTTAATTGTGAAGTATATGGGACCTGCTATTCTTAAATATACAGTATTATTCTGTAAAATAAGAAAGTGTTACACTTTTGGCCATTTGCTATGCATTTTGAAGGCTAGTGCTATGAAAGGTATGTGTGCAGTATTTCAGACACATTAGGAAAGAACATCAGATTAAATGTGGCATTTTGGTGTGTCTGTTTCAGTTGTCATTTTGAATTGCTATTTCCTTCCACAGGTTGCTCTGCAAGGTTAGAAACTCTCAAATGTCCCAGTTTAGTAGAATTTAACTATAGTGACATTTTACCCTTGTCTCTTAAGTGGGTGACAAGAGCATGCTCAGTTCCCTCCCCCCGGACTATTGTAACTTTTTTTATGAAGAGATGATTTTCTACCATGATAGTGAAGCCACAGCAGCAGCACAACTTTAGTAAACAGTTGAAAGGGGTAGCCCAGGGCAATAGCAGGATTTGAAGGGGATGGATGATGTGTGTTTTGCATGCAGTTATTCTGGGAATGGGCAGATTTAAAAAAAAATATATATTTTTAACACACAACCTACTGTTCAGTGTATTTGCAGGTCCCTCAATGGCACTCTTACAGCTGTAACAGTGGTTTCACTTGCTGTACATTCTTAGGGTGACAGAACCACAAGTCAAAGGGTTGCAGTTCTCCCACCCTAAGAATGGGTATGTAAGATTGCCAATGGACGAGTTCTAAACATATACTGTATTGTTTTAGGTAAAACTGTGTTTAAATATATAGCAAACATATTGTAAATTTGCATGGTGGCAAACAGATTCCTAAAATCAGTAAGTAGGAGTACGTCATTCAAAAATGTTAGTAAAATACTCCTTTTCTCCCCTTATCTGTTCCCCTAGCTGAAATATTTTTTACATTTTTTAGTATTTTCTGTTATTGATGCTATATGCCTGTTTTTTTAGCAGTATGTTTTGCTTCACATTTGTTTTTTGTTAAAATGTTTTAGTTGTATTGGCTTGCTTTATGTTTGTAGTTTTTAAATATAAAAAGTGCCAATATAAAAAAGGTGCAACTGTTTTTAGTTTCTTACAACTTCTGTGGGGTGAGTGGAAGGGAGTGGGGCAAGGGTGAATGTTGGGGGGGCAGGAGAGTGTGAGGGTGAAGAGACGCCACAGGTTTGATTGCTTCGGGTGCCATCAAATCTAACAACAGCCCTGCCTACTAACAGCTCAGTATGTCTTTCCTGGCAAACCTTTTTGAAATAAATAATTACATACATAAGATGTTCCACATTACTGGTGGAGCCACAGCAAATGCCCCATCCTTTGAAGTCTGCAGGAAATACAATGGGACAGCAAGCAGTGAAGCCTCAGGGTTGCAAAGTTACTCAGACTCCATTCAAACCAGCTGCCACCTGTGTGCTTCACTTTCTGTTATGCAAAACACTGTTTTATCCTGTGGCTACCACTGTGACGCAGAGGGTTCCTGAGCAACAGAAGTTTGTTACAAGACAGGGACAGGGTGGAAGAGGATTAGAGCAGGGTAACCAAAATGATCCTGGGTCTGCAGACTTGCATGAAGAGGTTGAAAGATCTCAACATGTAAATGCTATAGGCACAAAAAGAGTGGGGGAATACTGAGATGTGCAAATACCACCATGCAATAGATAAAGTAGATAGCAGGGGGGTTGTTTATGTTGAGCAGAAACACAAGTACTAGGTCTGGTGAGTAGGTTTAAGAGGGTTGTCTGAAACATTGCTTCATGGAAAGGGTGGCAGAGGGGTTGACTAGACTACCAAGGGAGGTAGTCTGTGTGAAATCAGTATGAGGTTTCAAACATGGGTAGGGCAGTCATACAGTGGTAGCCATCACCATTTTCAAAGATTTTGCATCATGGTTCTTGGCATCGTACTCAGTGTCGGTTTTCTTTTTCATTTCATTCTGATATCAAAACTTTTTGAACATAGAAGTTTCAGCAGTGATCCGCATATGTCACTGTTCAGCATTTGTACTGCACATGTCACCCTTGATCATGGTCTGAGAACAGCAGCGCTTCAGGTGCACCAAGCAATAGGTTATCTAGGTCAATAAACACTCTAATACACACTTTGTAAGAGTGCATTAACATTTGAGGAAAGTGGGCTGTTTGAAACACTCTGTGCCATTCTCGATGGAATAATAATGGTTCAGTGGGCAGGGGATACAGCTTCAACTGAAGAAAGGTGCATACAGTACCTCTCAACCTTTTGTCACTGAAATGAAGGACACAGTCACTCAAAATGAGATACAAAGAGGACGATCAACCTAAAAAATTAGGGATACTTCCTCATCTCACTAAGAAATGGGGGGCCTTTTGAAATACTCTGTCACAGTCCCAACAGAATATTGGAGTAGCTGAGGAGAGGGGGCCATTGGAAACACTCTGTGCCATTCTCAGCTGAGGAGAGGGTGCCCTTGGAAACACCATGTCAAATTCCCAGCTGAGGAGAAGCGGGCCCTTGGAAACACTGTCACATTCCCATCTGAATATATAAGGAATACTACACCCTTGTATCTTGTAAATGTTATTCATTTCCTTGTCAGCAGACAACTCATTTCATGAAGCTGTTGGGAATATACTGTATGTGTGTGCTTTAGTTTATTTTCACTGTTCACACCAGCCCCTGTGTCTAGTTTGAGTGTCTCCATTTTCTGGTTGTTGAAATCTCATTTTTTTTTATTTTATTAAATTCTCAGATTACAAATACCTTTGAGCAGAAACTGCTTGTTTACAAAGGTTCCATGTCAAAGGATAAGGGTCAACATACATACAAAGGTAGTAAAAGAATGCACAATAAACAACCAAAACAACTAAAAGAAAAAATAAAGGTACTCAGTTATAACATACTTTGAGATCATATTCATATAACGAGCAGCTTGAGTAGGCAGCTGGCTGCGGTAACAATAAGAGACAGAAGGCACCTTAGGCAGTTAGTATTGCAGGCGTGCATACCGGGAGAGGAAGTTAAGAAGCATGGGCCACTGTCCAATGGTGGTGGAAAATGTCTTGTACCAGTGGAGATGTGAAGCAGGAAAGGAGTACAAGGAAGGCCCGGTGCCAGAGGGAATGAGACTGGGAAAGGGCGGGCTGTGAGACATGAGTGAGCTGGGAGGTGTTTAGAGAGATCTCTGTTCAGAGAAGCAGTTGTACTGAGTGGTAGAGGGAGGTAAAGTTTATGATTCCTTTGAAGGGTCCAAGGTAGTAGAAGAAAGTGGTTCTTTATTGAGGGAATTGAACCATTGAGCGGCTCTATAGATAAAGGACCGCTGACCCATGGAGGTACGATATCTAGGAACCTGAAAGATTAGAGATTGGGCACCATGTTTGTTGGGGTGCCACTGTAGGTAGTAAGGGTGAGCTAACACCAGTTGGCATGAGACCGAGGAGAATCTTTTGGTAAGTAAGCAGGTCTGGTATTGTATTCTGCTGAGTAGGGGTAGCCAGCTGGCCTGTGCATAGAGGTCACAGGTGTGAGTTTGTGGGGCCGCACCCATTAGTAAGCTACAGGCTTTATTGAGAGAAACTGAGATCCTGTGGCGGGCACTTGTTGAGGCAGAGCCATAGATGACAAGGCCGTAGTCAATCATAGAGGTGACAGAGCTGTAGATGTCTAGTTTAAGGGCATGCACAGGCATACAGTGCTTGTGTTTGTGTAGTAGTCCAATCCGTATATTGGCGGTCTTGGCAACAGTGTCAATATGCCAAGTGTAGGAGAGGGTACTATCCAGGGTAATACCAAAGTACTTGAACTCCTTGACATGTTCGAGTGGGTTCCCAGCGTGGTTCTTGATGGTGAGGGACAGAGAGTTGTGCCTGCTCCATCAGTTACAGAAAGACATGGCTTTAGTCTTGCTGTGGTTCAGGACAAGTTTATGACAATTGATCCAGTCTTCGATGCGCTTGAAGTCAAGCTGCAGCTGGGATTCAAGGACTGTAATGTCATGGTGGCTGGAAAACAGGACTGCATCGTCTGTGTATAGTAATATTTTTTGGTGGCAGGCACTGGGGAGATTGTTGATGAAGAGGGAGAAGAGTAGAGGGCCCAGAATAGACCCTTGGGGGACTCTGGAGCAGACCGATTTCTCATCCGAAGAGATCCCTGCAATCCTTACACATTGGATCCAATTATCAAGGTAGATGGTGAACCATGGAAGGGCATCGCTGGAGATTCCAATGGAGGACAGTTGCTTGAGCAGTAGGGGGTGGTTAACTGTGTCGAATGCCTTGGTAAGGTCTATAAATACTGCCCCTCCACAATTCCCTTTGTCAAGCGTGGCATGGATGAAGGTTGTAAATTCCAGTAGTGCAGTGGTGGTGCTGTGCCCTTTTCTGAAGCCATGCTGCTCTGGGCACTGTACATTGTACTTATCCAGGAATTCAACTAGTTGGTCCGACACTATTCGCTCCAGTGTTTTAGATAGTAGGGGGATGAGTGAGATAGGTCTGTAATTGGTGTGGAGCATCCTATCTCCACTTTTGTGAACCGGTGTGACAGTGGATTTCTTCCAGAGAGAGGGGAAATGGCCCAGTCTAAGTGAGAGATTGAAGATCTTTGTAAGTGGTTCTAAGATTTCAATGAGGACTTGTGCAAGCAGTTTCAGGTCAAGGGAGTCATCACTGTACCCTTGTTTGCTGATGGCCTTTTGAATGTGTTTTCTAGCTACTTGTGGTGGGACCTCCTTAAAAAAAAAAAAAAAAACTTTGGGGTTGTACGTTCTAGTTGGGGGGTAACTTGGGAGGAGCTGGAGGGGAGGTCATCGAAAAAATTTGGTGGAAGGACACTGTCCAGGTTTGTAAATGCATTGTTAAAAGTGCTGGTGATGGTACCTAGGTCGAGTGTAGGAGTGCCATGAAGGTTGAGCATAGTGGGTGGTGCTTTAGGACCCTTGCCTGTGAGTTCTTTCATGTTGTTCCAGAATTTTTTTCCTTGGCCCCAAGAGTTGGTCAGAGCCTCTTTGTAATAGCTGCGTTTAGCATTCCGTATTTTTCGAGTGCAATAATTTCTGGCTGCTTTGTATAATTGTATGTTTATTTGCGTCGGAGTTGCATGAGCACAATGCCAGAGGTGGTCTCTGTGCTTGAGTAGAGTTAAAAGGTCAGTAGTAACCCAGGGATTGGTCTGTCCTTTGACCTATATCTTTTTCACTGGTGCATAGATGTCACTGGCTTCATTGAAACATTTGATAAATAGGTCCAGAGCTTTGCTGGTGTCACTGAGGGAGCATATGAGAACATGATGTGTCTGCACCCTTTAGACTCCACAGTATTCCTGTCTGCTTACTTAGAATTTGGCAAAACAAGTTGCAGCAAGGTATGAAATACCATATGTACTTTCAATTAGCTTTACAGACTGTTTTATACAGTATGTAATGCAAGGTTTTTCCTTTAAACTGCATTCAATCTGTGTGTTTGTAGACAGCTTTTTCAGGTTATATGTACTTTCAGCACAGAGATATATGGTGTAAATGGGTGCCATGGCATCATGTTCTCTTATACTAATGCAGCTCTCGGGGACAATGAAATTTCAACAACCAGAAAATGGGAGACCTCCTAGATTAGTTACAGGGACTGATGTGAACAGTGAAAACAAACTGAAGAAAACACATATATCCCAAACAGCTACATGAAAAGAGTTATCTTATGACAAGGAAGCAAATAAGTTTTACAAGTGTACTACTCCTTTAACGAATCAGTATGCCAGGATTTTCACTGAGAAGAGGGGGCCCTTGGAAATGTTCTGACACATTCCCTTCTGAATACTTAACTAATCACCATGCTAGGGTTTTCACTAAGGAGAGGGGGCCCTTGGAAACACTCTGTGCCATTCCTAGCTGAGTAGAGGAGGCCCTTGGAAGCACTCTGTCACATTCCCAGATGAACACTTAATGAATCAGCTTGCCGGGGGATGTAGCATCCAGTGAGAAGAGGGCCCTGGAAACACTTTGTGACATTTCCAATGGAATATAGTGGGGGAGGGCTGAGAAAGGTTGAGTAATCCAACTGTTCCAACAGGTTTAAACCTTACTGCATTCAGGGAACAGATGGGTGTGCCTGGAGTCAGGACCGCCAGCCCTGCCTAACTTAAATGCAGGTTTCAACAAAGTTCAAGCGCTACTCCAGCTCCACGATATAAGTCATGCACAACACACTTCTGTGATAACTGCTGTTTTTTTCCAAAGGTAGCAGTTCACAATAATGGTGCAAATTCACTGAAGATAAATGACAGAGATATGCTAGCCCCTGTGCTTCAGCTCTTAGCATTCCTTAGGGTGCCCCCAAAGAAGGCTAGGAGCCGAAGCACAGGGGCTGCTACTTTTTGAAATAAAAAAGCAGTTAGCACAGAAGTGTGTTGTGCGTGACTCTTATTGTGGAGTTGGAGTAGCACTTGAACTTTGTGTAAACCTGAGGAGAGGGGGCCCTTGGAAACATTCTGTCACATTCCCAGATGAACAATTAATGAATCAGCATGCCAGCGGTTCAGTGAGGAGAGGGGGCCCTTGGAAACACTCTGTCATATTCCCAGCTGAATACTTAATAAATCAGCATGCCAGGGGATATGATTTTCAGTGGGGACAGGGGGCCCTTGGAAACACTCTGTCACATTCCCAGCTGAATATGGTGTGGTAAATCTGGCAGGTGGTATGCCATCACCTGCCAGATAAAAAATTATTAGAGGTGTGGGGAAAACATTTTTTTGCAGGCAGAATTTCCATGAAAGTTTGGAAATTTCTGACTATTGCAGAAATTCATGAGCACCTTACCATTAATATTTCCCTGGTGTCTAGTGCCCCACCCACTGGTGACCTGTCACTGCTCATATCAAATATAATACCAATCTCCTGGTGTCCTGTGTCCCCCAAAAGCCCTGTCCAAAAAAGACTGTAAAATTCCCTGATGGCTAGCCATCCCTTCCCCTGCTTGTTCACTCACCCCATAAAAAAAAGAAAACTTCCCTGGTGGTTAGTGGTCCTTCCCCCTAACTGATTACCCACCTGAAATGTCCAATGTAACCCTCCATCCTGATCTCCTATATAGTAATTATATAAACATTTTTCCTTGATGTTTTAGTGACCCCCCCATCCCCAATCCCCAGTACATGAAGTTATTCCCTGGTGGTCTAGTGGCCCCCACCCCATCCCAGCATGTAGTGTCCCACCATCCCACTCCATCCCAAGCCCACGCTGGTGAAGGCACAGCCCTCCTCTCACCACCATGGCTGCTGCTGACCAAACTGTCACTGAGTGCGTACTGCATACAGTATGCATTCATTGATTGACAGCTCACTCTGAGCTGTCAGTCAATACAGTAGGTGAAATTGGAGTCGGCATCAGTATCAGCAACCAACAGGTGCTATAGCACTGGGTGTGGTGGTGCATGATTGTGTACTGTAAAAATGTGGGACACTGCTTCTGCATTACAGTTAGAGTTCTATCACCCCTGTGTCTGGTTTCAGCTAGTGGAGCCAAAACAGGCAGACAGGAAAATAATACTCATTTTAAGTAGTAGTCAGTTGTAACTTTTTATTTCTGAAGTATTTTTGTTTTTTTGTTCTTCAGAAAGTACTTTATGAGATAGTAATAACTGGTGACCCCCGTTATCAACCCGTTTTTGAGTGCTGTTAAAAGTCGTATCAACCCGCAGATTGATACAAAAAAACTTGCATCAACCCGTGGGTTGATACAACTTTTACGGTCTCGCGTTAAGAAGCCTGATTTCAGATACCCTTCAATCACCGTAACTGAGTAGCTGTAAGTCACTTCTCACCAACACTGTCTGTGATGATCATGTTCCCTATTCTCTGACACAGTAGCATGGCCGAGCAGTGTTCGGTAAATTATATGCCCCATAATCCACAAAAAGAGAAGTGCCTTGTATAGAAAAATTTTAACCTGTAGGTGATAAGCTATTTTTTTCTCAGTTTTGAGAAACAGAAACCGTTAGTATAGACGGCAAAGGCGAGGTTACTCGGTGAAGCTGATAGGCTATATTCAAAGGCGTGAATGAAGTGTTGCTATAGCAACACTCATTCACACTTGAATCTCGCCTTCTGAAACCTCCGAGTAACTCGCTCTCATCAATCTACACTCGGTGGCTTTTGTATGTTAAAACTGAAAAAAAAATTAGCTCAGCACCCACAGGTTAGAATTTTTTTCATACAAGCCACTTCTTTTGTGGATTTTGAAGGCATATAATTACTGATTCAGAACACTTGCTCAGCCATGTTTTCTCTCTTGCCCAAATACTTTTACACCAGAAATCCATGCACCAGTTATTATAAAAAATAAAACATTTGTGGGGGGTTGATGCACAGTATTTTATACACACCCTCCGTGTGTGATACTAGTGAAACCTCATGTGCTTCACTCTTGAGGTTTCTCTAATATCACACACCTTGGATGTATAAAAAAATGGTGCATCGGTCCCCTACATATGCATTATTCTCTATATATTGTGCTGGATGTGTGGAACAGCTCTTAGCCTGACAGCTGACATATCTAACTCTACTGGTCCACACTACATCATTAGCATTATGATCTCACTGACAGTGACATCACAGGTGAATGACCTGGCACTCACTCACTTGCTGTTTCTTAGTAGCAGTGATGTCACAGTCAGTGAGGTCACAATGCTGATGATGTAGTGTGGGACAGTAGAGCAAGATATGTCCACTGCTGAGCTAAGAGCTGTTCCACACATCACAGCTACTAACATCAGGTAAACAATCTTCTAATTAAACAAAAGGAAAAGAAAAAGTACCTCAGCTATAAAAGGTAATGGCTGCTTTTAAAATGTAATATTAGTGTTATGCAGCACACTAAGCATTTAAACTTGACCTTGTGTCTGGGAAGCAGATTTGATACACTTGCTCTGTATTCAAACGTTACATTACCTACACTGCCCCTCATACCCCATTTAGAAAGTAAGATGATAAATACATAGAATTTCAGAGTTTAAATGTTGTACATGATACAAAGATGCCATAGCTTTTATAGCAGAAATTAGGAAACTTTCTATATTTTTTGATGACTCCCCACCCCCACTGACAGGATTAGCAAACCTAAAGTCACACCTCAGGATGCTGCCAGGCTTAGGTAGAACCTGACACTGCAGCACAACCTGGGTTACTGTTCAGTAGCTCTTCTAAATTGAAAAAAAAAATCATGAAGTAACTGAGCTATCTGCTCAGAGAAAGTAACTGTTTTTCATATTTATACAATATGTGTAAACAAAATTCCAAATGTAAAAATATTTTTATCCACACATACCTAGTACATTACTGTATTATATGTGTGATACATTTTAGAACCAGGATGTTGGATAAAAAGTACCCTATACCTGCTCATTTTTTATCTCCTTATGAATTTCTGCTTTACAGCTAGGATATACACCTTCTCTGTGTGAGCAGCACCTTTCACTTAAAGGTTCAGTGGGCCAGAGATACAGTTTTGATGGATGAGAGGGGGGCTCATTGAAGCACTCTGTGATATTCCCACCAGAATATGGGGTGGGGGATGTGCCTTGTGAAGCACTCTGTGCCACTATCAACTGAATACATAATGAATCAGCAGGCTAGGGGATACAGCTTTGAATTAAATCAAGGAAGCTTTTTTACAGGTCCCTAATGTATATACATAACGGAGCCTAAGGTGTTATAAATGGATTGTGAAAGTCATTTGAAGGCATGAGAAATGGTCTGTATTTTGATGCTGATGATTTTAGAGACATGGCTATATTTATTTTTGCATTTTTCTTTGTCTGCTGCCTCCTTCATAATGATTCCTATAACCTTAGTTTCTCCACCCCCACAGACAGGATTAGCAAATCTGAAATCACACCTCAGGATGCTGTCCTGCTAGGTGCTGGAACAGGACATGGCAATACAACTTGGGTTACTATTCAGTAGTTCCTCGGATTCTTTGACACTCATCCCCCTCAGCTGCAATTAGCAAACTAGAGATCATGCCTCAGAATGCTGCCAGGCTAGGTGTTACATCCTGACACAGCAAAGATGTGGTATACAAAATGAATATCAAAACACTTACTGCTTGAAAAACAAGTTCAGTTTTATTATTATTTTTACATTGCAGTGGTGCAGCCATTGGCATGAACAATGGCTGGCATCACTTTATCCATGTCAGTATATTTATTACAGTCTTCAGCTGTCAACACTGTCCTCTGAAAATGTCTTATGCACCATATAAACTGACTATATTAACCTACTAATTTCTTGACTTAACATGCTTCCAAATGTAGTGCTTCACCTGATGTTACACCATCTCTGTTGGGTCCAGATCTGGTGATCTGGGTAGCACCCTGACCCAGTGCACTCCTGTGTTCTTTATGTACACCGCAGATGCTGCATGCTTGGGGTCATTATTTGTACAAGAGAAAGAACACGTGTAAGTAAGCACATGGAATACAGAGCTATATATCCCCACAGTGAACATAGAGAAGTAAAGATTGGACCAATCAGGCCTCAGGTTTATGGAGCTGTAAGAAAGAAATAGGTGTGATAGGGGTGAGGAGAGCCCCAAACCTGTGCTCTGTCTATGTTCTGGTTGTCCAGTTCAGTACTGGATGTCTAACCAGACTGGGTCCCTGGATTTTTTCTGTTTAAAAATGGCATTTTCAGGCTGCCACTTCCCACAAGTGTATTTTAGGTTCATGTGCCACAGTGATCACAAACTTTGCTCCATCTGTCCACTTTTGGTATTTGCATGCACAGTGGATAGCTGTGAGGGCCCTCGTCAACATTACAAAATGCACAGCCCAGAAGTGTACAATCCATGCAGTGTTAATCCTGCCCTGAAGCATTGGCTAAAGACATTGCTGATGCAGGGGGCTAAGATAGGACATTTTTAAATGAAAAGAAAACAAAAATCATGGGGCCCACTTTGACAGGGTGTGCAGTTTAGAATGGAGTCTGGTCCAGTGGCTGGATGTTCTGATTATCCCTACTGTATAAGTATATTTGTGTGTAGCTGTGTAGCCTAAATGCCATTATCTGAGATCATTCTGCCCAGTGTTCCACTCCCACCTGACCCTCATCACAGATGCCAACCCTGCCTAACCTTTTCTTGCTTTTTCTGACTCCCATACTATTTAGACCCCACCAGCCCAGTTAATGACCTTCCTGGCTCATCCTTAGCTCACCACACCTTACTGATTACTTCCACAGCTGGAGAAAAACTGCCTTAGTGCTCACAGATTCCCAACACTTGCAAACTTAATGACATGAATATGTCTGTTTAAGTTATACAAGTATGTGTCAGAATGAATTGGGGATCCTAGCATCACGCCTTGCTTATGTGTAGGATCATTTTTGTGATTTCTACATACAAGAGGAAGCTGCCCTCATTTGAGAGTGCCACTGCCTTAAACAATTTATTCTGTAATCAATAACCTGTTAAAACTGTGCTGGGTCTGTCAGCACCATGCAGTGCCTCATATGATGCATTGGTTTTAAGTTTTTGTATGTATTTACTGAAACACATTTTATGGTTACAGTTGGCGCTGTGACAGGGCATTATGTTTCTAAAGTATTACTTACTTCGTGGTCCTGTTGTCTGTCAAAAATGTGCAGGGCCAGCTGGCACGGTGTTAGTGTTCAACTTTCATACAAGTTTTCTCATTTTGGTTTATGGTTTGGGTATGGATTCATAAACCTAAATTTTGAGGGGTTGTGTGACACTTTGCTGGGATCATTTTTGAGAGCAGATTTACCTATGCAAAATATATTCCCCACTCTAATTGTGTCTTTTCTGATTTGACCCCTTTGTCATTCCCCTGTTTGACAGTGTCTCTGTTTCAAACAATGTATTCTGTAATCCAATAGCCTGTTAGAGCTGTGCAGAGTCAGCTAGCAGTGTACAGTGCCTGATGTATGGTATTAGTTTTAAGTTTCTGTTTGTATTTTTTGTAACACATTTTACACATGTAATTGTCTGTAGAGGAAATTGAGACCAGCACAGTAGCCCACATTTAACAGCTGCGTTTTGTCCTGTATTTTGGGAGCTGGGTGAGAATTGTCTGGCCTGAGGCCTCAACTAGGTGATAACTAGACAAGGTGCTGTGTCATATTTCTGACTGTGTCATATTGCTGATTGCTGATTGAAGGTTGGTTTTGGCTTGATATGTAAGTCTCTGACTCCTGTAGGTTGCTGCCTTAAAGCAGAGTCTGCCTGTTTTGGTTACAGACAGCAGTTGAAGAGTTTTTTCTGAGATAGCATGGGTAGGCTTAGTTGTGGGGAAACTGGTTGAATTACTGTCTTAACTACTGTCTGTAGGGTAAATTGAGATTAGATACATTAGCCCACATTTAAGGACAATATTTAACAGCTGTGTCTTACCCTGTATTTTAGAGTCTGGGTGAGAATTACCTGGCTGTGGTCTCATCTAGGTGATAATTGGAAAAGGGGAGGCAGGGAGTAATGGCTGAAACCTTATTTTCAGACTTACCCCAGTGTCCCATATGAGTACCGCAAAGTAGGAGTGTGTCGTCTGTTTAGGGATGTCTACAGGGCATCTACAGGTGTACAGTTCTGCAGGGGACTCTGCTCTGAGCAAGGCAAAAGGATAAAGTCTAAAAAGGGCACATTATTGTAATTGACCCATCACCCTGGCTACAGCAGGGTGCTATAAAATATAAGTAAAGAGAATTTAGGCAAATAGAATCTGGTAGGCTTAGCATTACCTATATAGGACAGGATGATATTCCACAGTATGAAGGAGAGATAAGGTATTGCAGGAGGGAAGACTGTAGGCAGGATGGAGCACAGGTACAGCAGGGAGATAGCCAGATGCAGGGACTGTGGGGTGCTGATCCCCTTGACTGCACTCTGGGGGATGGGTCACTGCCTCACATGTAGAAGATTTGTGGAGCTCCAGGCACAGATGGTAGTGGCAACAGAACAGATATCCCCTGCATTGTAACCTGCTGAGCTGAAACCTAAAAGCACATACCACAGCTCCACTTTCACAGAGGCTGTCTGGCCCAGGAGGGGGCTGAAGGGTGGTGGGAAGGGTGGCAGGGGCAGTCTAAAGATTGTCAGACTCCTTTAATTCTCACTGCAAATTACTTTGCAGCACTGGAGGAGGCACATGTACCTGACTCCCTCAGGGGGCTGTGAGCTGCTTTGGAGAGGAGAACAAGATGATGAGGTGACATCCAGTGGAGGGGCAGGGAGAAGACAGCAAGAAACTTTCTAATAGTAATGGGCTGCATGCTGAAAGAAGAGATGGTGGTGGTAGGAGGACAGAGAGAAGGTGGTCAGATGCCTTCCTGGTGCATTTGCCAGATGTGATATTGACAGGATAGAGAATATGGTAGATGGAAAGGAGGGGGAAGTTGGGAATCTGGTATTCTTGGGTACGAACATTCTGGTGAACTAGTCTCTGGACACAGTTCAGCATAACTTTTGGAGGTTGGGGGACAGACTGAAAGCAATCTCAGCTTCTCTGGCCTGTTTAGAGGTTCTTCATGTGTGGGGAAAAGGGAAGGACAGAATGAGGAACGAAGAGATTAAGGCATTTAACAGATGGTTGAAAATATGGTGTCAGGAGGGGTTCTATTATTTTGGAAACTGGAAGGACACCTTCAAGGGTGATGACCTTCACCTACTGAGATGGGACCAGCATCGCACTTGGACAAAAAATAGATGACTGCATAAATGGACATTTAAACTGAGCTGGGGGAGACTGAGGCTGGGAGAATCACAGAGGATGGAAAGAGAAGGGGAGCATAGCCAGGGCTCCCTCCTTAATGCTGACTAGGAACCGTGCGAGTAGAAGCAGCATAGCAGAGGACCAAAATAGATTAGTAAAAAGGGGGGCGGGGTTCAGAACATCAGCAGGGATCATGAACACCAAAGAATAACCAGTGAATGGAGGGACAGAGGGAGGGGTGCTGTAATGAAGGGGAAGTGTACAAGATGGAAGGCAGTCTGCCTAAATGCCAGGAGCCTAGGAAAACAAATTAGTGAACTCCAGGTGATGGTGGCAGATGCAGGATTAGACCTTGATTAATAATAATTGGGACCCGGCATTACCAGGATATACTATGTATATGAGGGATAGGGATAAGGGAAAAGGGGGTTGGGTAGCCCTCTACATCAGGGAAGACATGGAGGCTATAGATGATGGGTCCATCAGGAGACTGAATGGGGAGACATAATCACTAAAGGTACAGATTACACCATTAGGGAAAAGTTTACACATAGGAGTGGTCTGTAGGCTGCCAGATCAGAAGAATGTGGGGGATAGACAGCTTGGGGGAGCTCAATCTACCAGATGTAGATTGGAACATCCCGTCAGCTAGGAGCACTAGAAGTCCGGCCATGATAGAAATGTTGCTGGACTGCCTACTGGTGCGGCTCATTAGGGAACCCACAAAGCAGGCTACCATTCTTGACCTGCAAAAATGGTAGACAGAATGTGGGTTGGGAAACCATTGGGGTCTAGTGACTATAATACCATATGGTTTGAATTGTTCATGGGTAGCACTATACCCTCACCAAAGCCTGTGGCTCTCGATTTCAGATGAGCAGATTTTGACCCAATGAGGGAATTAGTCTGGGGAAAGCTGGTAGGAGTGGACAAGATCAGGGGAGTGGAGAAGTGAAGAAAGAATAAATGGGCCATTCCTGAAGCAAGTATGGCATGGGGCGGTCCTGGTGGGGGATAGGAGGAATTGAGCTGTTGGTTGACTAGGATCTGCAGCTTATCTGTTAGGTAGGAAAATGGGCAGACTAGGTGGGCCAAGTGGTCCTTATCTGCCGTCAAATTCTATGTTTCTATGTTAAGTAAATTATACTTTAGAATGGTTACAAAGAGGAGCAAACACAAGAGATTGGTCTGGTTCTCCAGGAAGGTAAGGGAGGTTGAGAGGGCCAAAGAAATGGCCTTATTAAGCTAGAATAAGAACTGGGGGACAAGGAGTGGAGACAATGAGCACCAGGTTAAGATGAAAGAAGCCAAGAAGGCAGTCTGGGACTAAAAGGCAGACACAGAGCTGTATATTCTGAGGGGGTCAAGGAAGGGGGAAATTCCTTCCAGTGTCTCAGGGTAAAAAATAAGATGAGGATGAATTGTAAGGCTGGCTGTGGGGGAAGAGTACTAGAGGCTGATGAGCAAAATGCATCCATTTTCAACAACTGCTTCTGCTTGGTAGTCACAGTAGATGCCAGCAGGCATCTGCTAGAAAGTGGCATAAAGACAGCAGCAAGGGAGATTTAAGAAATGGGGCATATGGAGATAACAGAAGAAAGAGTGCAACCCTGAAAGTAGGTAAGACACCAGGATCTGATGGGATGCATCTGACCGTGCTAATGGAATTGACACTGGAACTGGCTATGCCCCGGTAGGACTATTTAATAGCCCACTGCAGTCAAGGGTAGTTCTGATAGATTTGATGATAGTGGACCTGGTTCTGCTTCACAAGTGTGGGGATAAGAAAGACTGGGGAAATCACAGGCACATCAGTCTTACTGTACCTCTGTTGTAAACTGATAGATGGACTACTGAAAGAGGAGCTGGTGATCCACCTGGAAAGCAGTGGTCTCTAGGATAGTAAACAACATGGGTTTGTGGGAGAGAGAGAGAGCTTGTCAGACCAGCCTGATAGTATTAAACTGGGTTACAAGGGCAGTGGATAAGGGTCAAGCAGGATATGTACTGTCCTTCTGCTTTAGCAAGGCATTTGACTCAGTGCCACACAGATGACTGCCGAAGACATTAAAGGACCTGGGAACAGTGCAGGACATGTTTTAAATGGGTGGGAGGCTGGCTAGAAGGAGACAGCAGAGGGTGGTGGTTAATGGGGAAAGGGAAGTCACAAGTGGAGTGTTACAATGGTCAGTTCAAGGGCTTGTCCTTTTCTGAGTGCTCATCAGTAACATAGGGAAAGGTATACAGAGAGATGAGCCTCTTTGCAGATGACACTAAGTTCTCTGGCAGGATGGACAGCCAAAAGTAGGTGAGGGAGTTGTAGCTGGATCTGCAAAAGTCAGAGAGATTGTCTAAGTTTTGGCAATAGATTCAGTTCCAAAAAGTGCAAGGTGATACACATAGGAAGCAGGAATCCTAGGATGCAAAACTGGTTGGAAGGGTTAGGTTGACTATTGCTTCAGAAGAAAGGGACCTGGGAGCGAGTGCCAGCCACTCCTTCAAACAAACTAGCCAATGTAAAATGTAATAAAATAACCAGAATATAACTACTGTGACAACCAACTGAGGGGCAGGTACCATAGCTAAAGTGTGTATCCCCAGTAAAGGTGTATAAGGGTTAGTAGACTCCCAGGGGAAAAGTAGGAAAAGGTAGGAGGGTTAGAAAAGGGAAGGCAGGAGACACCCTATCAAAGGTAGGTTAACTAACAAATTTCAGGAAAGCAAAAGAGAGGGGTAAGAGTATCATAAGAATAGGAAAGGGGTAGCAGGGTCAACCAAACTAGCATAGATACTAAGTAAAGGAAGGTAAAGATCACGGGAGTTGTGCATTGCAATGATTGTGGTGCTGCAGTCTTTGGAGACTTTTAGGAGAATGAGGTACTGCCCCATGAGTACACAACTCTCTAGGTTGCTAGTACAGGTTTCTGGACTCCAGACAAAACTGGCAGGGTTATAGCACACCTTCTGCTCAACCCAGAGGCCACCAAGTTTGCTGCTGCTTCTCCAGAGGATTCATAGACAGAGGCAGAGTGGATGCACTTTGGTGAGCTCCAGGAGAGTGAGAGTTGGGGGGAGAGCTCATGCTGCTCCACCTATACCACTGCAGAACATTTTTGCCATACTGGTGGAATAGAGCAACTGAGAGCAGGTACCCCTCTCAGTGGAATGGGAGAAGATGAGGATCCTCAAAAGTGGAGGCCCCAAGGAGAGAGGGAGTGTCCCCCAGCCCAAGAGGAAGCAGCTGCTGGTGGGGGACTTTACTGTGAATGGGTATAGACTTGAGAGTGGAGGGGGAAGGATAGGGAAATGGTTTGCCTGAGTGGCGCATCACCCTAGAGGGATGGAAAGCATATCCAGAGGATCACTAGGGCAGTGAGAGCTGGGAGGGAGCTAGACATCATTGTCCACCTTGGGACAAATGACCTGGAAAGGAAGAAGATGGCAGTAGTGTAGGGAAACCTCAGGGAGCTGGGGGAAGGGCCTAATGCAGGTAGCATGCATGGAGGCTTTTTCCAAGCTGCTACCTGTACACATCTGGGAAGGGGAAAGGTACTCCACACCAGGGCATTTAATGACTGGCTGAAGGCACAGTGCATGGAGGAAGGATTTTGCTACATTGGGGACTGGAGACCAGCCTGGAAGATATGGGTCTTTAGGGAGACAACTTGCATCTTTTGAGAAAGGGGACCACAGTCATCAGTGGGAGGTTTAAATGCTATTTGGTAGATGTATTTAAACTGGCTGGGTGGGGGAAGTAAAACCAAGGAAAGCAACAGTTACCCCCCAATGGAAAAGTGTCAGGGAGGGAGGGCCAGAGGAGGAAAAAAAACTCCCCTAAGGCAGAAGCACAAAAAAGCAGGAACTGAGACAAGATGTAATAAAGGGGGTTATATTTCAGAGAGGGGAGGATAGAGGATTGAGGGAGACCAGGAATAGTAAAAATATAAGGGACCATACTTGACTTCCTGCAAGGGTCTTTTCCCAGGTAGCTAGTCATAGAACCCACTAGGGAAGAGGCAGAGCTGGATCTGGTGCTTACAGACTGGATCAGCATTGCAGGTGTCACAGTAGGCAGTCCCCTGGGTAATAGTGATCATTGTACAGTGTGGTTCAGAATAAGGACAGAAGCAGAGACGAACCATCAAAGGACAAGGGTCTGGGAATTCAGGAGGGCAGATGTTAAAGAATTCAGAGACTGCCTCAGAAACTGCTTTGGGGGAAGGGGATTGATAAGAAAGGGCAGAGGCAATGGGAAAAATGAAGGATGATATTTCATTTATTTATTTTTTTATACCATTTTTATTTAAACTGGTAAGCAGATTGGCAAGAATGCCATTTTTCACAGTGAGTAGTACATGGAAACAAAAACAATTAAAAACAATACTTAAAACATACAGAATTGGAATCCAACATCATGTTATACAATTCAGATTTCAATGAGGACAATTGTACAACACTCTAAACAAGCTGAGGTAAATTGTTGTAGCAAATAATCACTTTGTATTTAAAAGATCTCTGGCCAAAAGCCAAATGAAAATGGGGAGTGGAGAAAACATATTTGTTTTGAGACTGGGTGAAAAACATGTTAGTACATCTAGGAAATTTCTCACTCACTGAGTTTGGCATGAGGCCCAACACAATTTTATGCAAAAAATGAAAGCCTTAAATCTGACTGATTGTTTGAATAGAAGACATCCCATTGAATTATATAAAAGACAATGGTGTGTTAATCCCTTCAACCCAGTGGCAAACCAACATATGGAATTGCAAAGAATATTTAATCTATTAAATACATTTTTGATCACAAAAAAGGTAAATGCTACCATAATCACTCTGAAAACAACAAAAGATTTGCAATAACCTACTTGACTCAGGAACCACAAACTGATTCAATCTGTATAACATGCCCAATTTATAGTGTATTGCCTTAGTTAACTGGGCAACATGGTGATCACAGGATATAATTTATATAAAGCAACCAACCTCTGTATGAAGGAAGTGAACAAACGCAGAAGGAAAAAGATCTCCAAGGAAGTGACAAGGGCAGTGGAGAAAAAAGGATGGCATTCAGGAGGTATATGGAGATGCAGGTATAGGACAGGGAAATGATATGAAGTGAAACAGAAGGAAGCAGGCAAGGTGGCTAGAGGAGAAATGGTGCACACTGAAGAAAGGAATGCCAAAGGAGTTATTAAATGGGATAAGACTTTCTTCAGGTACATTAATGAGAAGAAGAAAGCAAGGGGAGGGATAGTAAGGATTAGAAGGGCGGAAGTGGGTTATTGTGCAGGAGGGGATGATAAAAAAGATGACATGTTAAACAGGTACTTCTCCTCAGTCTTCACAGTGAAAGTAGGAGGGAACAGATCACCAGGGAGAAGCAAGAACAGGTGGGGAGGTGGACGCATGTCCACTTTCAGAGGACAGAGTCCTGGAAGAACTTGCAGCTCTGAAGGTGGATAAGGCTATGGGATCAGATGGGATATACCCCATGGTTCTGAAAACACTGAGGGAGGTGCTAGCTGCCCCATTGATGGCCTTACTCAACAGTTCACTGGAAATAGGCATGCTGCAGAGTACTGGAGAAGGGCTGATGTGGTCACATGGTCACCATACGTAAGAGCGGCAGCAAGAAGGAGGCTAAGCTGTACAGTGTGTGTGTGTGTGTGTGTGTGTGTGTGTGTGTTATATATATATATATATATATATATATATATATATATATATATATATATAGTGTGTATGTGTATATTTATAAAACTATAGCATCATTACTATAATGTGCCTGCACTTTATTCTGTATCAAGAAATGTAATAGTGTTGTGCTCACACTGTCTCCTGTACCCCTTCCTCTGTGTCACACCTGGAAACAATCCTTGGCTCAGTGTGCCTATCCCAGTAACCAATTTAAAAATAAATAAATTATAAATAAAATGCCAGTCTTACTTCAGTGATGGAGAAATTAATGGAAACTCCAATGAAAGATAGACTGGTAGAACATCTTGAAACCAGTTGGCTGCAAGACCACAAGCAACATGAATGCACGGGTAGAGGTGTGCCAAAAAAAAAAAACTCTGCTGGTGGAATTTCCACAAAAGTAGGACTTTTGCTTTCATAAAAGTTCAGAACTCAAATTAGAAACATTCATGGAACTTCCAGCTTAGAATGGTGGAATAAATGTATGACTTGTGGGTTACTGTATTAAATTGAGGAAAAAAAAATTACACAGAACGATCACTGTCAGTGGTCAGTGCTGTGGATTTTTTTTTCTGCAGTTTTATACACTAATCTGCAATTCATACATGTATTCCACAGTTCAGTGAGTCACTGAACTGTGAAATGAATGTGTGAATTGTGGATTAATGTATTAAACGATGGGGAAAAAAGTCCACTGAACTGCGGAATAATTACATGTATTGTGGAATAATCCATTAAACTGCAGAATAAAATTCCTTACAACTATTATTCCGCAGTTCATGTGCATTATTCCACAGTTCGGCAAAAAAGTTCTGCAGATCAGGGCGAAAATCTGCGAAACACATTCAGAAGATTCCGATCTCGCTAATTGCAGAAATTCAGAAAATATCACGAAATTTCGTGAAAGTTCCACGACAGCAGAATTCGCAACTTTCACCCATCTCTATGCATGGTGGGGGAAGGTCATGCCAAATGAGTCTGATAGATTTCTTTGACAGATGACCAGAAAAATGGATAAGGAGAGAGCAGTGGACATGTCCTATCTTGACTTTAGAAAGGCCTTTGACACTCTGCAGCATAGGAGGCTGAATAAATTTGACTAGTCTAGGATTGGCATCCAAAATTATTAACTACTTCAGGAGGAATTGGTTAAAGGACAGGAGAGAGAGGGCAATGGTTAATGCCACTCATGCTAAGGACAGGAGAGTGACCAGTGGGATTCCACAGGGCTTGGTACTGGGATAAGTCCTCTTCAATGTGTTCATAGGAGACATTGTAGAAGACCTGGAAAGGAAGGCAAGCCTTTTCTGAAGGTGATGCCAAAATAGGATGGACACTTAGGAAGGGCTGGAGAGAATGTGTAGGGATCTTGGAAAGCTGAAGTAGTGATCAAAAACATGGCAGTTGTACTTCAATGCCAAAAAGTGCAAAATCATGAGTCTAGGATACATGAACCCCAATGCTGTATATAGGATGGAGGGGTACTAAAAGAAACGTTTATCATCTCTGAAGACTTCAAGGTGGCAGGGTAGTGTGACAAGGTAGTGGGTAAGGCTAGGGATGATGGGTGCATAAGGAAGGGTATCTCCAGCAGTCAAATTCTATGTTTCTATGGCAGTCCTAGTGGGGGGTAGGAGGAAGTAAGCTGTTGGTTAACTAGGATCTGCAGCTTATCTGTTAGGTAGGAAAATGGGCAGACTAGGTGGGCCAAGCGGGCCTTATCTGCCGTCAAATTCTATGTTTCTATCGCAGAAGGGAGGTGTGTTGCCACTGCCATCCTGCTGGCTAGGGTAGTTATCCTCCTGACTTTTTCCCAGTTTGCCCAATGGCTGAGTTATGTGCAGGGACGTGCATGCATATGCTAATGCAAATGCATGTTACAGGCATCTGCACTGGGTCCCTAGTTCATCAACTCACCTGTTACACCAACATGCCTTCCCTACATGGTAGTAGTACAGTGAGAGGCACTAACCCCTCCTCAAAGGAGGAGAACAGTCCCTGGGATGCTCAGCCTTTTTTTCACCAAGCTGGCCCTCAAGCGACCCTGGTTCATTTCCAAACCTGGGTCATCAGTGTAGCACATGGCGAGGCAACCAGCACCTCAGGCCACCACCCCACTGGGCCAGGATTCCCTCTCAATCTAAACAGTTCTTCACTATCTTCCTTTTTTACCCCATGTAGGTTTTTGTGTGACTCAATCATGTCCCCTTCCCCTCCCTACCTCCAGTGTGTACAAGTTTAGGTCTTTCGGTCTCTTCTCATAAGTCCTTCCCTGCTGTACCTGGATCATGAGGAATGAGTCCCAAGCATGTACAGCAAATAAGTGGGGAGGCTGTGAGGCGTTGATCTCTATAAACTTAAGACAGGAGATATGATGATGTATAACAACATTCTGTGCACTAATGACTTTCATAAACTTAAAACAGAAAGCCTTGATGCTGAGCTGACATCAGTCCATGCAGAAGTGGTGCAACCCAAACCCTTCATGTGGCAGCTGCAGAGAATAGCAGCAGTGGTACCCGATGTCTGAGATCCCCCTGAAGATGATAATTCATCAAATGTTGCTGTCAATGTCAGTCTACCCAGCTGTCAGTTTATCCATTGTTGTGATTACTGTCTGAACGCTGATAATTCGAAAGCAATAATGCCTCCTGAATGATGCCATTTTATTAGTGCCTCACATCCACATTCCATTGTGCTGACTGTCACATTTTACAACAGAGATACAAGTAAGGCTCTGCTATGGCATGGGTATGAAGGAGGCATTACTGCTGTCAAATTATTAGGGTAAATTCTATTCACAGCCATGCAGAGGCAGTTGAAAGCTTTACAAGTAAATTAAGTGACAAGACGTATGGATAATTTGGCAGGCACAATGCACAGCTGACAGCAGCAGATGGGTGTGTTGGGGAAGGGGAACACAGAGTTCATTGGCTACTGGTAGTTTCCCCTTACAAAACAACTGTGACACAGAGTGCAGTATGTTGAACATTGTTAGTCAGTACTGTGCCCTAGGGTGATGTATCCAGTTGTGGAGAAAGCAGCTCAGCACATGTGATGTAAAACATTGTGGCCAGTCATGAACGGTGCTCTTAAAGTCAAGTGGTAACAGGAACTCAGGTTAGACAAAGGAAAGACTCCAGTTGCTGTTGTCATATTTACATGACCAGTATTTGTGTTGTTGGCATATATACCTTGCAGCATACGAACAGTAACAGGTATAGTGGTTCAACGTGTCATGGAATGGTGGGTGTATGGGTGGTGTCTATTGTGAGCAACTGCAAGACAAGTAGTTAGTTGATGAGAGACAGTATTGGCAGCAGCCTGCAGCCACAAGAACTTCTGTAGAATTGTACTGCACCAGACGTCTTATATCCCCCCACAGACAGACAGACAGACAGACAGACATGCTTGTTGGGGTTGGGCTTATGTTTTTTATTTGGCAATGGGGAAAAAAGAGTGGATAGTTATCATGAATAAATGACATATGGTTCAGATGATATGGGGCAATGCTCGACCGTTTACCATTCAGCAATAACCCGGTCACTAAGAACATACATTCCACTGGCACACTGGATGCCGTAATGCCAAGGTAAGTTTTTGCAAGCTGAGCCAGAGTAGGGTATCTATGTTCATTATTCTTCCAAAATGTCAGTGGGGAAATCTTCCTCCTCACTTGTAGGTTTCACCATCAAATATCTGTTTATTTCGTCTTCCACAGCTGAGCTATCTTCACTGAGATGCAAGCTTACTTTGAGCTTCTGAAGCCTTTTCCTCTTCTTACTCATAGGAATGCATTTATCCTCATCGGCATGAAAGTTTGGATCATCATCCTCTGCCTCTTCATCACTGAAGGAGACACTTGAAAGTGGTATTGTCAGTGATGGTGTGCTGTTGGCTCTGGAATGTCTACTTGGAGTACTTGTTGAAAAAGCTGTTGTCATAGTTTCAAATTCCTTCATTTCTTCCACTGCATGTTTCAGTACTGCTATTTGCTTCTCCTTAGACAGCTGCAAAGCATCTTTGATGGCTGGATCCAGTAAGCATACCAGTTTGACAGTATCACTTTCTGGAAAGTGCCTCTCAACATTTTGCAGCACTAGCCATTTCACCTGCTGCACAGTGGGATGATCTTTTTTGGTTATCTGTCATTTTTCCACAATCTCATTTTTATGAGTGGTATTAGTGCTCAGTGTGGTTGATTGCTGCTGACCAGATCAGTCAGCTCCTTAAATGAGAGAAGAAAATGTCTGAGTTTTTCAGCAATATCAAACTCTTCAGTTGTGAGGCACAGCTCACTGTGTCCAGCACGCTTCAAAGCTTGCTCAGCCTCCTGGTGAAGATCTACAATGCTTTCAAACATAACAAGTACCGAATTCCACCTAGTCATGACCTGTTGTTTTAAAGTTATGTGATGCCTTTTTTTGTGATGCACAATTCTGGAGGATGTTGCTCCTTTAACCGGGTCACTCTCGTGACACTGTCTTTCCTGTGTGCCACTGCCTCTGATGTTACCGAGAATGGGTTCTGGTGCTGCATCATCATCATCATCATCATCATCACTGAGATAGAGTCCAAAATCCGAATGCATATTCTCATCATCTGTGTCTTCAATGGGGTACTCGGAATCCAATGACAGAATGTTTTGTGCATTTGCAATCTTCTCCAGGAGGCTGTCCATCACTTGCCGGTCATTACTGTTGGCTACTTCCTCCTCAGTGAGATACCCTTTGAAATGTAATGTAGTCACTATGGCTTTGCATTTCTCAATCAAGTCTTGCACATCATTGACATGATTCATGGAATCAGTCATCAGCAACGGATGCAATGCATGCGCAACACAGTGATTGCACTGTTCCACTCGTAGCATGCGACTAGCCTTCTTCATGTTATCTGCTCCATCATGTGTCGAGAAAAGTTTCACCGTTCTGTCAATTGCAAAATCCTCAAGTTCTCTGCAGACATGCTGTGCCACGGCTTCACCAGTGTGGTTAGGCAACACTTTACAAGACAATGTTACAATGCAAAAGTCCCAACCTGCGTTAATATAGGCTAGGCAGATACCAAGGTAAGGGTAACATTTGTATTTGTCAGTCCATCCATCAAACATAATACAGATGGAACGCACTGTACAGAGGTCATCCTTTACTTTGGTTTTTAATAAGCTGTATACAACATGTAGCGCTTTACCATGTTAGCTTCTCTCATTAGGTATTTTCATACTCGGGGAAATTTTTGGAGAAGAAAAGTTGTTGACTGACTGAAAAGGCATCATATCCAAAGAAAACCATACCAAGACATCACAAACCAGTTCAAAATCAGAGGAAGCTGGCTGCACACTACCAGTGCCACCACCAAGACTCAAATTAATAGTTGTTTGCTTCAGTTTCTGTAGTTTGTTACCCTCATGTACATCTACATCATGAATGTGGATTAAATGTTCTGTTAAGGATGTAGTAGCTGTCTGCAGGGCATAACTTTTAACTTTGCTAATGTGCGCAGAAGACTGACCTTTTGAGTACATTGCTTGCTGTGCGTCTAAGCAAAGAGAACAGAAATACCTACTGTCATCAAGCAAGAGTGGAGAAACTGAACCTGGATCACCCGAAGATGTACCTGGGACCTGTGTTTTAACACACAGTGAGCCAAAATACTTTCAAACAATGGACTTACTATTGCCGTGAGACCTCAATTTTGGAGCAACAAACATGTTGCTTATTTCAGATTTCTCACTTCGGGACAGTAGTGATGTACTTACATACTTGTTAGTTTTACGATGAGGTGATGCACCAGCCATATTTGACTTTGACAGCTACTACACTACTATTACTCAGTACTGGCTTTTCTGTAAAAAAAACTGGTAGAAATGAATGAATTCTTAACAAAACCACAGTATTACGATATGGGATAATGCACACGGTATAAGTAGTGGATATATGTATACAGTAAAATACCACCAAGTCAACACCTAAAAAAAAACAAGAACAGGATGCGATGTCCAGCATAGACAAGAAAACTGTTATTCAACCAGGAAGTTAATGCACATTTCAATCAAGATAAAACAGTTCCATGACAAGGCATGGCATAGTGCATACACAGAACTTTAACAGAATGATGCTGCAGTGCAGTACCAGTAGCACACAATACATTAGCACTGTGAAAGTGAAGGTTACAACCCAGACGTGACTCATACCATAACCACCAATGTGTTTATGGTTACCTGCATAAAAGCTGCAAGTCCCCTTCAGTGTCTGTCCTACCACACCCTGGCAAAGTAGAACATACACCCCAGTAAGGGGAGGGGTTGTGCCCTGCTGGGTCTGCACCACCAAGTCTTACTGGATGTGATTCATTCAGAAAATGTCTATTTCTTGATGAATTAATGTTGTAGACTCCGGGCCTGTCTTTGCCACTTCATTTCCCCAATACAAAGTGTCAGTCCGATCAAGAAGGTGAGCCTTGATTGCTTCCTCCAGCTTACTTTTCAGGTAATCTTCCTCATCCTACAATACAAAAAGTTCTTGTAAGGCCCAGGTATAGGTAGTATATATTGCAATATTCCTGCAGCAGCCAATTTCATAGCTAAAAACAAGTGCGTAATTGCATTAAAACATCACCTATACCTGTGATATTAGAATTCTGTCACAGCACCAAGGTATGGAAAAAGGTATAAGCCAGAAGTGCAACTGCTACTGTACCATAATTCTGGACTGCACCCATCTACTATGGAACACTGAGTGAGATGACAGACAGCAAGGCTGCATGGCATCATTGCTGTAATGTTCATCCCTTAAGTAGTATGTACCGTTAAAACTTGATCTCATAAACACTGCAATGTCAATTGCACATCACTGAACCTTGACCATCGCTACTGCTGCTTCAGTCTGAAACAAAAATACAAAACTGACAAATGGTGAGACTAGAGCCAAGAAGACATATGAAATAAAATACATGAGGATAATGTATGTTCTTAACCATGCTGTAAACACTTCAAGAGGTTGCCATTACATCATGGTAAACATAGAAATGTAGCCCCAGAGGTTTACACGTCATGGCAAGCAGCAGCCCAAGACTTTTCAGCGTGGTAATGACAATATCCAAAGACGACACAGTATGTCATAGTTGATGTAGGCTACCAAGAAATAGTCATCGCTGACTGATTTACTTTTATGATTGATTCTTAAATTACCATTCTTAAAGCAAATGAGAAGATTGATTTTTAATTTATGTAACAATGCTTATTGAGCTGGTCTTGTTAAACATTCCATCATCAAACAGGAAGATTGATTCGTCACCATGTTTATTGAGCTGGTCTTCTTAAAGGAAAGCTGACCAAATTGTGGGTTCTCATCCACAAAAGGTTTACCCCAGTTTAACTTTTTATAGTGAAACCGGCGTTGTTCTTGTGCCATAACTTACTGTATTTTTATTGGGAAAAGTCTGCGACCCGGAAGTATGGCGGATGGGGGTGGGTACTCCTTGACTGTAAAGGTGCGGCACGCACTGTTCGCTTTAATACAAATGAATGGAAGTGAGCAGTGCAGCATCGCACCTTTACAGTAAATGGAGCCTCCCCCACACTTCCGGGTCAAAGCACAGACTTTTCAAAATTAAAATACACTGAGCTGTGGCATGAGAAAAACAAGTTTTTACTATAACAGCTAAACCGTGGGATAAGCCTTGAGGTGCCTAGAGGTTGGAGCACCTAATTTGGACAGCTTTCCTTTCAGCAGTCTGAAATCACACAGGAAGATTGATTCAACAACCTTTATTGAGTTTAACTTCTTTTTATCTTAAACAGCAGCTGAGCTGACACCTTCAAGAGAAGTTTAACAAAACACAATATTTAGACACAGTTCAGCTTGTATTTCACATGAATGTTATAACCCTACCCTCCTCTCCATTATTTATTACTGAGGTCATTGCCATGACAACGGGATCTTTGCTCCTGAAGTGTTCATATTCCCATTATCCCGACCCGAGGTCAAAATGCTCTGCTCATGACATCATTGTTACTCCCATGGCAACAGACTGTGATATGAGAACTCACAATAGAGGATTGTGAGTTTAAGTAGGAAGTAAGCTACAGAGGCAGATAAACAGTAATGAAACTCTTAAGGAATTTGTGTATTCATGCAAATGTACTCAGTGATGAGTAATGGGGAAGAAAAATATCTAGAAAACATATATAGAATGCAAGCTCAAGTGTGCATAATTATGTTTTTCAAAGTTTTCTCCAAAGGGATCAATACCTTTTTTAAGCATTTTATAGCCAATAGGAAGACTGATTCATCTCATCTACCCAGTTTTAACTCACTTTGTCACAACACTTTTCATCACTACAGCCTTGTCTGGTGCAAATCAGTGAATTGAATACCAACATTTTCAACATTTTTCTTGAAGCTGAACATTGACTGTTGTGAGTATTCCATTTTGTTATACCACTGATATGACATACTTGGGAAGGGATAACAGAGTGATGTCATATCAATGACATAACAAGGTTGGAAGGAGTCACACTCTGCTTACTGCTCAATAGTAATACAGGCCCCAACTCCCCCGCACTATATTATTTTTATAAGGCAAGGCTAGTATAGCCTAACTCTGCATTGCGACTGCTGCCAGAATACTACTGCACATTACTGTCATGTGCATAGAAATCAACTGCATTAATTTTATTACAGCCTTACTTTCTTTTGTAGTGTGCGTTGCCGTGACTATCGACTACTATCCCCTGAGATGAGACAAATACTGAGCCAGGAATGATGGAGAGGCATTTACTTACCCCTTCGTGCCTCCACTGATATCCAAGAAGTCTCAAACAGGCAGCTGCTGTCAAGTCTCCTGTATCCAGCTCTGAACGACACGTCTGATGACTGAGAACATCTCCCACTACACTGTAGTCATGACTCTTATTCTTCTCTTCTGGGCTCTTCCTTGCCTTCGGGACTCTCAATCAATGACAGTATTGCAACTGCTGGCCTAAATATAATGTTAAATAAAAATATCACTTTTACTATTGGTGTGTTTCTCCCCCAGAGGTGTGCACATGCAACAAATTTTCCCCAAAATCAGAAATACTACTGGCCTATACTTCCCCAGCTGAACCACTTTACTTGCGCTGGCATAATCCCAAATCCCCCCTGTCTCATCTGTAACTCAAAACTCCATGTTGCCACTGCACTGGACAGTCTCTTGTGATACATCATCAGCATTTGGCTTCACTGCAAGATGAGAGACTAGATCTCTGCGATCGCCCATCCGCATCGATAACTTCTTCTTCCTAACCTGCAAGAAAATAAATTGTGCCACCACTGATGAACCCACATAGCTGAGTCTGTTTCCATTTTAATTGGTAGCATACGTTCATCATCCCCACCCCCACGCCAGCTGGGTTGTCAATAAAAAAGGTAGTTTTACACACACAGTGGTGTTGTAGTAGTAGTAGTAGTAGTGGTGGTAGCAGTAGTATTGCAGTAGCAAAGGCAAACAAGATGCTGGGATGCATAGCTAGGTGGATCAGTAGTAGGAGAGAGGAGGTTATACTGGCCTTGTATTGGTCGCCAGTAAAGCTGCATTTAGAGTACGGAGTTCAGTACTGGTGCCCACACCTCAAAAAGGACATTAACTTGCTGGAGACAGTCTAGAGGAGGGTTACAAAGATGATAGCCAGTCAGCAGGGCAAGGCATACGAGGAGAGGTTGACAGCACTGAACATGTACTCCCTGGAAGACAAGGGGGAGAGAGAGAGAGAGAGAGAGAGAGAGAGACACACATGATTGGGATCTCCAAGTACTTGAAAGGGATAAATAAGGTTGATAAGGAGAGTCTCTTTAAGCCGAGTGGCAAGTGCAACCATAACATGAGGGGGCACAGTATTAAGCTCGAGAGTGGGAGGCTTAGAAGCACTTCTTCACAGAGAGAGTAGTGGATACTTGGAATGCACTTCTGGAAGAGGTCATCTCGTTGTAGGCAGTGGGCAGCTTTAAGAGGGCTGGAATAGGCATAAGGAGAAAATAAGGATTATGGGTTGGGAGGAGTGGGAAGGGAGGGCAGGGTCATTAACTCAAGCTGTGGACCTTGCAGTACGAGCAGGCTTGATAAACCAAATAGTCTTCCTCCGCTGACTTCTTCATATGTTTGTGTGTAAACAGGGGCCAGATTTTCATCCATGAAGGCATGCAGCAAGCCTTTGGTGTGCTGAACATAAATTACACAGGGCTTGCAGCATGTGCAGAGTGACATTTGGGAATTTCCATCCCTTGCTCCAGGCATAGGTCCTTAGGCCACAAAAGTGTGGTCTTGCTTGCGCAGCGGTGCCATCGCTCCAGGACAAAGTTATGGTGCTTGCACCAGAGCTCTGCTGCGAGCAGCCGTAAGTCACAGAAACTATCGAAATTGAACCCAAAAATAGAAATTCAGGTGCCGTTGTGGCAAAGGGAAATGGCGCACTACAAATGATGAAGTCCCATGGCACAGGGCTGAAAGCGAGCACTGTACCAGGATTTGAAAATCCTGCCCAAGGAGTGTGTGTTACTTACTGCAGTACTGCAACACTGAACACCACTATGACTACACAAAAGCCCCCTTTTTTAGTGATAACTGGATGCTAGGAATCGGATTCCAAACAACCACCAGCCTTACACTAATCCCTGTTACACTGTCATGTACAGTAACATCCTGCACCCTGTTAGTCTACTGCCCCCCATGGCACTTGGCAGTGCCAGTCCACCCCATCCCAACCCAGTCTCAGTGGCAACTGGCAAAACCCACCTCTCATCTCCACAGCCAGCCACTGACTGAGCTCACTACAAGCACATACTGCTGTACACAGTACACACTCAGTCATTGAGGGTGGGGGTGTGGGGACTGGTTCTGCAGGGTGGGAGGTCACTAGACTACCAGGGAATGTGGGGTACTGTCGTGAGTTGGGCAGGGGGAAGTGGGGGTGCTTCAGTAGCCCTGTGGGGTATTGGTATAGTTCTGTGGTGCATGGATTTGGGGGGCTTGCAACTCAGGGATGCTGGGTGGGAAGACATCTGCCCTGTGGAGGGCAGTACTGTGACTGTGTATAGGTGCAGTATCCCTTTGATGTACTGCAAGTCACAGGACTTAGCCACCGGGGACCCTGCCTGGTTTGGAAATGGGTGCAGGGTCCTTAGAGTATCTGCATATGGCGCAAATTGGACGCACGTTCCGGTGATTTGCACCATATGTCTTGGAATGAGGCCCATAGATTCTTCGGGTCAGCATTCCATCTTAGAAACATAGAAACATAGACTTTGACAGCAGATAAGGACTGCTTGGCCCACCTAGTCTGCCCATTTCCCTACCTACAAGATAGGCCGTAGATCCTAGTTAACCAACAGCCTATTTCTTCCTACCCCCCACAAGAATTGCCTTATGTCTGTCCCATGCATTCTTGAATTCTCCCACAGTTTTAGACCTCACAACCTCCTCGGGAAGGCTGTTCCAGGCATCCACTACCATCTCTGTGAAAAAATACTTCCTCACATTGCCCCGAACCGCCTCATCTTTAAATTGTGTCCCCTTGCTCTTGCAACGCCTCTTTTTCTGAAAGATGCTATTGTCTTGGACTTTGTTGATTCCACTGAGGTACTTAAAAGTTTCTATCATGTCCCCCTCCCTTCTTTCCTCAAGGGTTTATATTAAGCTTCTTTAGTCTCTCCTCGTACAGCTTCTCTTGCAGACCCTGCACCATTTTAGTTGCCCTCCTCTGGACTTCCTCTATCCTGTCTATGTCCTTGAGGAGATGGGGTCTCCAGAACTGGATGCAGTACTCCAGATGGGGTCTCACCAACTGTCTGTACAGAGGGATAACAACTTCCTGTTTTCTGCTGGTGATGCCTCTCCCTATGTATCCCAGTATACCCCAAGCCCTCCCTACTGCCTTCTCACATTGCTTGCTAACCTTAAGGTATTCTGATATGATTACCCCCAGGTCCCTTTCCTTTTTTGTTGTTGTTACAACCTCCCCCCCATTGTGTAATCTTCCCCTTGGTTCTTGTTTCCCAAGTGCATTATTTTGCACTTCTTTGTATTGAATCCTAGCTGCCATACTTCTGACCATTCCTCCAACCTTGCCAAGTCCCTTCTCATCCTTTCCACGCCTCCTTATGTATCAACCCTGTTGCAGATCTTTGTGTCATCTGCAAAGAGGCATACTTTTCCTTCAAGTCCATCTGCAATGTCACTTATAAAGACATTAAAGGACTGGACCCAGTACTGAACCTCAAGTGTCCCACTAGTAATCCCTCTTTCTTCAGAGTGGACTCCATTTACAATTACCTTCTGTGTCCTGTTGTCCAGTCAATGTTTTACCTAGGCTACCACCCTGGGACCCACTCCCAGGCTGGTTAATTTGACTATTAATCTTTGTGTGGACTGTGTCAAATGCCTTGCTAAAGTCTAGATAGGCCATGTCCACAGCCCCTCCTGGTCTACTACTTTGGTCACCCAGTCAAAGAAATCTATTAGATCTGTCTGACATGACCTTCCCCTGTGAACCCATGTTGCCTTGGGTCCTGTGCCCCACTGGCCTCTAGGTACTCAACAATTCTTTCCTTCAGAAGTGACTCCATCACTTTCCCTACCACAGAGGTCAAACTGAGAGGTCTGTAGTTTCCTGCCTCTGTCTTGGTCCTCGAGTACCACACCATCCACTCATGATTTATTAAAAAGAGTAGTCAGTGGTTTCACTAGTTCCCCCCTTAATTCTTTTAGAATTCTGGGGTGAATTCCATCAGGCCCCATTGCTTTGTCCACCTTCAGTTTTAAGAGTTCTTGCAGAACCCTTTCTTCTGTGAAAGGGCTGGGATCGACCCCCCCTCTCAAGAGTGCTTCTGTTAATTGGATTAGGCACGTCCCCCTCCTCTTTTGTGAATACTGAGAAGAAATATTCGTTCAGTATCCCTGCATTCCTTAGCACTGCTGAATGACTGGAATGATGCAGTCTGATTTTGAAACAGCTGTTGCTGGAAGAACTATTGTATTAAACAGGTCACTCTAAAGGAGGACAGCATTTCAAAAAGTAAATACTTTAGAAGGGTGTAGGTTCAGTTCCTACATCTGGCACTTGGGTTAATATCCCAGTACTGACACTGTAGTGCAGCATGAGAAGGGTGCTGCACTTCTGAGGCGCAGTCTTTTGGATGAGACGTTAAACCGAGGTCCCATCTGCCTGGATTGGTGGTAGTTCAGGTGGATGTTAAAGGTCCCATGGCACTTATCAAAAGAGTAGGGGAAATTTTTAATTCAGAATTCAAAAGCATAACATAAAAAAACACAGTACATAATATAATACACATAAGTCCAACAAAATCCCAGATAAAGAACACCTCTTAAATAAAATATAATTAAATCCCTACACAAATAATCCATATACACCAAAAGTGCTTCTTTAACTAAATCAGTGTCTACAACATACAAATCATTCCTAGATCTTATTTACAGATCTTCTCGAATAAATCCATCAAGCAAAAAGAAGAAGAAAAACACAACTTGCTAAACAGAAATAGGATCAAAAGGAAATAAACTTGAAAACGAAAAACTTTACCCAACCCATCCTTCATTCCTCCATAATTCAGAACTCGCTTCTTGTCCTAAGGTACGATATTCATAATAATATATTTTGTCTAAATCAGCTTGAATCTTAAACAAAACTTCCTGCTGAGAAATTTCCTTACTTTGTAATGAACATAAACATCTGGCTTGCCATAATGACCATTTTAGGCATGCTGTAATAACAAAAAATGTACTCTTGGCCCATTTCATCCAGGATATAGATATTTGACCTAACCCCAAGATGTCATACGTCATATTTTTAAAAAGATCTTCTCCCCACCATCCAGCTAGCTGATCCCCAAAAAGCCTTGAACAGTCACACAATCAAAACACAAATGATGCATGGTCTCCATCTGCCCTAGGCAATGAGGGCCTCCACAGCCCCTTTCATTAACCTGTTTATGTTTTTGATTGCTCCCCACATTTAACCTCTGATGCCCACATAACCAAATTAAATCCTGCATTTTAAGCGGAATTCTAGGACCCAAAATGCTTTCTAATAATACATCAACATTTATGGCAACAGAGACCTGAAATAAGGGTTCTTCTAGGTACCATTTATTTAACATGAATTTATAGAAAGACTTTTTCTCTTGACCCAAAAAACCAACCCAGCTCAATTTTCCAAGTTCTTATATATCTCAAAGTAGTTTGTAAATGCCCTGGAACAGTTTTGTCAGAGGGATGCCATTTACCCCTACCCCAATCTTTCAGAAAACTAGGTCCCCATAATTTCATAATGAGAGCCCCTGAGCCCTCGGACTCCTATACTACAGGATGAATAGAGCTAAAGAAAAAATTCCCAAAAAAATATAACAAAGGATGAATCATTTTTAAACCTCCTGTTTTCTGGGACCTATATGTATGTACTCTTTTCACCGGATTCAACAGACTCCCCCATAAAAAAAGAAAAAAAGAGTCCCATAACTTTCGTATGCATATCAAATGGAAGAGGATATACATGAGACATACAAAAATAAAGGAGCTCTATATACCCTAAGCAGATAAACCCTCTTTTTCCGAGTCATTTTCCATGACAACCAGGATTTAACTTTCAGATCAGCCTGATCATATGCTACAACCCAGTTCTTACTCTCTGATGCCCGAGAACCAAAAACATACCCAATATTTTAATTTCATCAGTCGTCATAGCAATATGAAAACCCTCCAAAATATGAGCTGAACCCAAAATCAAAATCTTTACTTTTCCCAATATTAATTTTAATACCAGTGGTATCATGAACTGACTCAAATAACCGTAAAAATCTGTTCTCCTGATTCCAGATCTGAGATAGTAAAAATGCAATCATCAGCATAGGCAGTAACCTTCCGAAGTACTACCCCATGTTTACTTATAATGGCTTTAATATTTGAGGCTTTTTCTATATGCCGAAGTATAGGATCCAAACTAAAAACATACAGCAACGGACTCAATGGACAGCCCTGTCTCACACCATTTTTTAAAAATATTAGTATGCCCAAGTGCCCATTAACTAAAGTAACAACTTGAGCTTCTGTGTACAATGTCTGTATTAATGATATAAATAATTCCTGTACTCCATAATGCTGTAAAACTGCCCAGATATGTTCCTGTCTAACAGAATCAAATGTTGTTTCTTGATCGGTAGATACCAAATACCCATCCAAATTCATTTGTAAACCTTGTTCTACCACTTCTTGAACAAAAACCAAGTTTTGCAAAATGTTTTCTACCAGGAATAGCGTAAGACTGAGAAGGAAATATAAAAATGTTTGCAATTTATGATAACCGGTTAGTCAAAATTTTGGTTAAAATTTTATAGTCCGAATTTAACAAACTTAAAGGCCTCCAATTTCTTATGTCCTGTTGATCTCCTTTTTTATAAAGAAAGGATATAATGCCTTCTTTCATGGTAGGAACTAATCTTTTTTCTTCCCATATGGCTGTAAACAACACCTGTAGCCAAGGGGCTAATACTTCATTGTAACATTTATAAAAATCATTTGATATGCCATCCAACCCTGGAGGTGACTGAGGCGATACCTTAGAAATAGCCTGCTTAATTTCTAAGATTGAGAAAGGGGATATCAAACTCTGTAGTTCATATTTACTTAACCGTGGAATAGCCAAATCCTTACAAAATAACTCCGGACTACTTACCTTATCCTTTTGAAATGTTGATCTCAAATGCTCTTGAATTAACACTAGCAAACCATTATTATCTGTTACTATGGATCCACATTTGTGTTTTAGTTTTGTCATTACCAGATGTTGTACTCCATGCAAGCCTAATCCATATGGATTCACTTGCTCTTTAGACCCCTTAGTTTGATATTTTTGCTGCTGGACTGCTCTATTTTCAGAAACCTTCAGATAGGAATACATTTTATCCTTAATATCCTTTAACTGCACCATATAGTTACGTTGACTCAACAGCTCGAGATAATAAATGCATGTATTTTGCCCTAAGCCCCAAATACTGAATATAACCATTATAAGCTTTTCTACCGGAAATACCCATCAAAAGATGTTTTAAATCTCTCTTTGTATCCTCCCACCATTCAATAGGACTGTCATACAAAAAGAGATATCAGCTCTTAACATAAAAAATTCCTTAATAGAATCCTGTGTATCAATCTCCTATAAAAGAGCAACATTCATCCTCTAATATCCTCTTCCTATAGGAACCTGTTGCCAAAAACCTAATTCCAACCTAACATATCCTCTTCCTATAGGAACCTGTTGCCAAAAACCTAATTCCAACCTAACAGCCACATGGTCAGATGTTTCTATTGGAATAATCCTTACATCCTGACAAAGAACCCTTTTTGATACAAACCAAAAATCTATTCTGGAGGATAGCTTACCTTTATAAGAAGTATGAGAAGGATTCCGTTCTAACAAATCATACACATCACATAGATTATTGGCTTTTAATATTCCTAATAAAGAATTAGAATCACTAAATACTTTAGAGGTAACCCTTCCCCAGTCACTTTTTGTAAAGCCACAATTGAAATTGCCTCCCCAAATTGCCAATTTTGAAATATGTAAGTAGGGTTCTATCCTTCTAAAAAGAGAAGACCTGTCTGCCCTTACTTGAGGGGCATAAATATTGATAATTCTGTATGTCTCATTACCTAAAACAACATCCAATATCATTACCCTTCCAGATAGTACGTCAAAAAGATGCAGTACTGTTACCTGTATGCCCATAAACAAAACCCCTAAACCAGAACAAGGCGCTTCACTTAAGGACCAAAATGAGACCACCCATCACCAGTCCCTTTGTGCATCCTTCACCTCTACTAATGAGTGTAACCTAGTGTCTTGTAATAAAATTACATTACATTTCCCTTCTTTTATACTAGCAAAGGTGACCCGCCTTTTTCCTAAGGACTTAATGCTATTCACATTAATTGTAAGAAGAGAAAGTTTTCCAGACATAGAAAGCTAGAGAGAAAGAAAAAAGAACTCAGAGCCATGAATCAAAAATAAAAAATACAAAACACAGTCCTCTTCATCTCTTTTTTTTCCCACTTTCTGGGTTTATGCTTTTCCATAGACCTTCCTTCAGTACTAGCATCCGCCTGTGAAGAGGTGACAGATGATAACTCCAAATCATGACTTTCCTCTTCTTCTTCTTGCTTGAATAATAAGGCATATGAGTTCCGTACCAGTAAATTTTCCAAAATCTTAGTCTCTGTAGAAATCTCCACAGGAGGCTTTCTTGCTTTAGATCTCGTAACCCTCTGAAAGGTTTCATCCTGCTGGAATGTGTGGGGGGGGGTAGAGTTATCTCCTGATTCTACTTCCTTTCTCTTCACAGGGCCTATTATAACTGTATCTTGGTTACAGGAGCCAATTTCTCCTTGGGCAGGGGGGTTATTTAACATGGTAGAATCCTCTATGGTAATAGGGTCTACTTCTTTCATAGAATCAATTGAAGAACCCCTCTGTGTAAACTGAGGATTCAGATCCCCTGTCTCCTGGTTGATATTTATTGAAGAGGAAACTGTATGGGAACGAGGTATTCTAGAAGGAGTCACATCCTTTTGAGGATTTGTAAGGAGTAAATCCAGCAAACGCTGCTTCTTCTCCTGTGCCGTAGCAACATAAACATCCTGTTACGCACGTATGGCCAAGTCTCTGCTATTGTGAGATGCCCATGAACAGTTTCTAAAAGTGTGACCCTGCTCGTCACACAAATTACACCTTAAAGGTTGTTGACACTGTGCTCCAAAGTGCCCTATTTCACCACACAGGCCACATTCCTGTTTGTCGCACACATTACTTAAATGACCAACATCCCCACATGGGTTGACCCGGATAGAAAATAACCCCTCGATCTCTCCCCCCCCAAAAAACAGTTTGGCAGATGTTTTGTCAGTCCTTGTTCCAGGTTCAAAGTGACCTGATATTTCCATCCTCCAGTCCATAATTGCTCATCATCCAAGATGGGCTCTGGGTAACCTTTCACTGTACAATGCTGCTGTAGCCAATACGTAATATCTGCCATGTTTACCCCTTCATTTCTGAATAAGATCATTATTTTTTTTGTCAAGGGTTTAGTCAGGGGGATTGCCAAAAAGGGCTTCCATAAAGGAGAGAGTTTCAGCATCTGATATTGCTTCTAGAATCACTCCAAACCAGCAGAATGCTTAAAGCTTATGTCAAATACTGAATCCCCCGGTATATGTATGAGGGCATACACCTCGTAAGCATAAATATTCATGCTATCCTTCAACAGAGATCTCCCCACAAAATGTCTATCTGGGACGTCTGTGGCATTGCCCCTGTATTTCAATCGTATGGCATTCCACCTCATAGCGGGCTCTGACAATAGCCTAGTGTTAGGGGGAAAGAGTTGTTCTCTAACTCTGTCATGGCAGACATTAGGGCTCAAATCTGTATTTCCAGGGATAGGCTGCTCGTTTGAGACTACCGCTTTATGATTTATAAGAAAAGAAGTAGTCAGACTTTCCTCCTGAACAACTAAAGAGGAATCCAAAATAACAGGAACAGAGGCATCACCCTCCATTTCGTTTATGGTCATTAACAACTCATTTGCAGAACTATGCTGTGAGACAGTCTTGCGACTGAGGTGTCAGCCAACCTGCTGGTAAACAAGAGCCATCCCCTATCTCAGAAGCACAAGGCTTCAAAACGGAGACTGTATGGGGAGTGACAATACTTTCCCCAGAAAGATTAGCATCCCATCCTTTTCCTGAACCATCTTTCACCCACCCAGCTGCTATTAAGGCAGAGGAAACCCATTCAGCTAAAACAGGGATGTTAGTGGAAGATAGTGAAGCTGAATTGCCAGGGTTAGACTGAAATGGATCTGAGGTTTTCACCTCAGTATGTTGAGAACGCGACCTTTGATTTTTCACCACCCCATCTTTCCCAATCTGCTCCCTCCCTTGGGGATTCCGATTGAAAAAGTTATCAGGGATAAAGTAGATAGATCAGCAGTTTTATTTGTGTCCCCTGGAGAGGTTGTACTTGTCTGTAGGCCTACGTCCATGGCCTGTGTAGAGAGCTGACATCACTGGGAAGAGGCTCCTCACTGCGCTTTTCAGCTTCCAAAGACCCAGCACTTGTACTGATTATTCTTTGCGAATCCACAGGAGAAACATCGGTAGAAACTGAAACATGTAGCGCGTCTACCTTCTCTAGACCGACTACACGAACAACAACTTTTTCCTCACTCAAAACCACTTCCAGGTTCTGAATATCGCATGGCTCCTCCTGTCTTCTCAAGTCTTGTTGCAAACGAGACCTCGTCTCCTCATACTACTGCTCTGCCAAGGCTAACTGCAGCCGAATATCACCAATTTCTCTGAATTACCATTTTCTTGATCCGAAATCTGATCTCCGGTTCCTGTTACAGGAACAACATGCGATGTTGAACACTCCATCTCCTCAGCAACTAGCGCCTTCGAAACCTCCAGTGCTGGGTTTACCTTCATACTGTCGAAAAAAGGGAAGGCCGAGGAGTAGGCTTTATCCTTAGTCGCTCGCACGTCCTTCTCCAATGAAAGCTTGTCCACTCTGACCGCTCACCCACAGCAACGTAGTGCCCTCTAGCATCCAGAGTAGGAGAATTTCCCCAGTGTCCTGGCCAAATTTCCCTCATTCACTAAAAATGCCACCAACAGCTTAATCTGGTTCAAGGTCAGTTGGCATTCATCTATATCCCCCTTCCCCCGGGGTGTGCCTGAAAATAGGCAGGATTTGTCTAGTGCACTTACCCTGTCAAGAAAAACTAAATAAATAAATTAATTAAAATGTACATACATCCATACACATTAGCTGGCCCGGTGGTGGAGCCTACACCTCAGGCCATGCCGACGAACAGTGTTCTGGAACAATCATGGGTCACCGGGGGTTGGCAGGGGAGGAGAGGCATCCGATGGACTGCTGTCCTTCTCCAGGGGGGAGGTTCGTGACAGTCGGTGCAATGATTGCCCCCCTGGAGGAGGGAGGCTAGGGGACAGGATGTATACTGTACTCCAGGGAGAGTTGGGGGCAGACGCCAGGAGGGAGCATGTGCAGAAGCTCCCCTCCACTGGTGTCATTGCATGCCAGCCGGCTCGGGGGGGAAAGAAAGAGGAAATAGATGGCTTGATGGCCATTCAAAGATCTCTGGTTCCAGGGGGTGCACCTGCTCTGGATCCATTCAGGTAGGTGAGTTGGGGCTCCCCACCACCCTCCCCGCTGCAGGGGGGCTAAGCCACAAGGAACAAAGCAGACACTAATATGGAGTGCAGGAGAGTGGACAGGATGGTAGCTGGATATTCCCCTGGAGTTGCCAGGCAGAAAGGGAGCAGACAGGTGGCCTCAAGGAGGAAAGGGGTATAGCAAAAATTAACACATACTCAAACCCACCAGCTAAATGCCTAATACCTGAATTTCTTTAGTTCCCATAGTTCTTCAGTTCTATGTATTGTAAATCACCACACACTAAGCAGCAAGAAGTTAACAGCTTACAGCAGCCACCATCCCCATTTATTTACCCAGGCCCCGACCAGGCCATCCACCTTCTCCATTTTCTTAGTTGTTGGCCTAGGCATATTTATCCTTCTAATCAGAAGAACTATGAATAAAATGGAGCCTTTTCTAAGTTCTTTTATACTGTACTGCCAAGTCCGATCCAGACCCCCCAAAAAAGGTTGTCACACAACCGAGGGCCGGACTTTGAGGAATTGGCAGTGGCACTGCCTGCCACAGACAGTACAGTATACCTCCGTTTTATTCATAGTCATTCAAATCAGATTACAAGAATAAAAATACGCCAATATGGTCAAGATCCAGCAACTCAGAAAATGGGGATGGGGGTGGGGAATGAATGGGAATGCTCATGGTCATGTACTCTTGCTGCTTACTGATTGACTGAGAGCAGCAAAGTCTTAGGGGCCAAGCACAGGCATGGCAGGAAAATGCCCGAGCTGAGATTGGCAGACTGAAGCCCAGTGCAATGGTGGCTGCTTTACAAGTACCAGGCCCAAACCACAGCAAGCCACCCTCCCACCCAGTCACAGGGGTTAAAGCTTTTAAATTTTCAGCACCCACCTCTCAATCACTCAGGACTAACTGCTGTGTGATGATGGCAGGTCGATGACTCAGTTAGTCGGTCCTCCATTCACTGGCTCCAACAAGCTAGGTGAGGCCTGGCCTAAGCTATGGTATGGCTTGTTGTTTTGTGCCCACTTCACTTCCACCACTCGATCCTCCTGCTGTTCAGGTGGCTCTGCTTCTCAACCTGGTGGCCCCACACTCGGTCCAGCTTGCTTCCTACCTCCTTCCACCACGCAACACAGCCGCGGTGCTCACTCGCACTTTTTCACTCGTCTGGGACTCAGTCGGGAGAAACAGACCGTCGAAATTTAAATTGGACCCAGCAGTGAATGAACCACCCTATCAGGCTCTCACCCTCTGACCTGGCTTGGCCTCAGAGGATGCCTGGAGGGCCGCTCACGGACGATGACACACACAGCACGGGTGGGTCACGACTCACGGTTGCTGAGTCCTAGTCCTCTTGTCCTCTAGTCTTGTGTGCATGAGGACAACACAGACTTATTGTGTCTGATGAAACAATTAGAACGCGATGCAGCCAGTTCAATATAGGGACATATAGGGACACCCGCCGACGAATCCGATCTCTGTGCTGCACAGCATCCTTACCTCTTCAGCGATGGACTGCTGGCACACTCTCCCGCCAACTCATGCATCCCGGTTATCACAGCAGCTCCCAACTCCTCCTCCTTCATCATCATTGGTGCATACTCGGTGCCACAGGAGGCAGAAGGAACATTATTGGCCCATTTTGGATGGTGCGAGCTAGATGGACATGGACGGCAGTTGGGGGAAAAAAAAAAAACATTGTTGCTTTTCTTGCTGTTTCTGCACCAGACTGTCCAAGGACACCCCCCCCCCGGCCCAGAAAAAAAAAAACACATTCACTGCTGCAGCAATGTCTCTTGTATTTAACGGAATTGCCGACTCCACTAAATTGTGACTCCACCATAATATGACTGCAATTCAATGCAATTTCAACTAATTGCAACTGCATTGAATTGCAGCTGACTGTTCTGACTGCAGGCGACTGCTCCAGGGTCTACTCAGGGCATGTCAGAAGAATTTAATTGACTTCTTTGACTGAGTGACCAAAGCAGTGGACCAGGGAGGGGCTGTGGACATGGCCTACCTAGACTTTAGCAAGGCATTTGACACAGTCCCACACAAAAGATTAATAAACAAATTAGCCAGACTGGGAGTGGGTCCCAGGGTGGTAGCCTGGGGTAAAACATTGGCTGGACAACAGAACACAGAAGGTAATAGTAAATGGAGTCCACTCCAAAGAAAGGAGAGTTCCTAGTGGGATACTGCAGGATTCAGGAGTGGATCTGGTCCTTTATAATGTCTTTATAAGTGACATTGCTGAGGGACTGGAAGGAAAAGTATGCCTTTTTGCAGATGACACAAAGATCTGCAACAGGGTTGATGCACAAGGAGGGGTTGAAAGGATGAGAAGGGACTTGGCAAGGTTGGAGGAATGGTCAGAAGTATGGCAGCTTGGATTCAATGCAAAGGAGTGCAAAGTAATGCACCGGGGAAAAAACAGGGGAAGATTACACAATGGGGGAGGAGAGGTAGTAACAACAACAAAAATGGAAAGGGACCTGGGGGTAGTCATATCAGATGGCTTAAAGGTTAGCAAGCAATGTGAGAAGGCAGTAGGGATGGCTGGGGGATACTGGGATGTATAGGGGGAGGCATCACCAGTAGAAAACAGGAAGTTGTTATACCTCTGTACAGACAGTTGGTGAGACCCCTTCTGGAGTACTGCATCTAGTTCTGGAGATCCCATCTCCACAAGGATATAGACAGGATGGAGGCAGTCCAGAGGAAGGCAACTAAAATGGTGCAGGGTCTGCAACAGAAGTCTTACAAGGAGAGACTAAGGGAGCTGAATATGTATACCCTTGAGGAAAGGAGGGGGGGCATATTAAGTACCTCAAGGGGATAAATAAAGTCTAAGATGGTAGCATCTTTCAGAAAAAGAGATGTGCAAGAACAAGGTGACACAATTTGAAGATGGGGGATGGCTCAGGGGCAATGTGAGGAAGCATTTTTTCACAGAGAGGGTGGTGGACACATGGGATGGCCTTCCCAAGGAGGCTGTGGGATCGGAAATGGTGGAATTCAAGAATGCATGGGACAGACACAAGGAATTTCTTGTGGGGGTAGGAAGAAATAGGTTGTTGGTTAACTAGGATCTGCAGCTTAACCAGTAGGTAGAGAAATGGGCAGACTAGGTGGGCCAAGCGGTTCTTATCTGCTGTCAAAGTCTATGTTGGCTGGTCCCAGTCAATGTATTCTCTAATTTTTGACTCTGTGGGCAGAAGTCGTGTGTGTGTGTGTGTGTGTGTGTGTGTGTGTGTGTGTGTGTGTGCAGCACTGGACACAAAGAGATTTATGTGTAAAAATCAAATTGAGTCTATAATAGGGATACCGTTTATTTCCATTAAAAAGTGTAGCTTAAATTTTTCATAATAACATGTACTGCTGCTTTAACTTTATCAGTGCTACACTGAAGTGTATTTGTAGGCCAGTTCCATTTTGCTCAATTATTTGACTTCGGCCTTTAAGAGCCCCTGACCGCACTAGGAAAACTTTGAAGAATGTAAGATTTATATTCCGCTCCATCCCATTTTTTTATTGCTTCATATATTTTCAGCAATTAATATCACATTTTCTTTATTACTGAAAAAAGTTGAATGAAAACATGATCCCTATGCCCTAGAATGTGTCTGCTCTGGCTGCTTCTCTACACATGACATCACAATCCCTTGTTTGTGGCATCATAAATATCTCTACAGCAACATATTTTGATGTCATGAACAGAATTAGGATATCAGGTGTATGTAAGCAGCCAGACCTAAAAGAGCAGAGATACTGTATTAATGCAATACCCTTAGGAATCGGGAAATAAGGGTGAGAATTTCAGAATAAAATATGAGATATAAGCTACATTTATGCTTGAATGATATTTATTTTCAGAGTTGTCTCAACTGTCAACTGTCAGGAGCTCTTTTATTTGTCAGACATTCAGACAATTCCCTAGGCTTTTTAAAGGTCTTTAAATCCATGCTCAGAAATGCAGTGAGGTGCACCCATTTAAAACCTGACACAAACACAAATAATTGCTTGCTTGTCTATAGTTTTTGGCATGGATGGGAATTAAACAAAAAACAAACAGAATTTTCTATGGACAGACGGTGTTAAAAAGAAACTGCTAAAGTAATCCTCCTCCCTACCATTTGTAGAGCAACCTTCCTCATAACATTTGTTCAGCTGTGACAGATATCCCTAACATCAAAGCTGGCCTGTGTGCATGTGTGTGTGTGTGTGTGTGTGCGTGTGTATGAGAAAATGTATGACCTAACACAGGAGGAGATAGAGCAGTGAGGAACACAGACACACCTAATTTAACCCCTACTGCTGCAGACAGAAGCAGAATGTAATGGAATTCTGGACTGATATGTCAGTTCATGGAAAAGCAAGGGTTAAGCACAGTGTGGTTTTCATCTCTGTGTGACTGCTACTGTACTGCATGGCTGTTTCTTTGATCTGAGTGGCTGTTTCTTTTATCTGCATGGCCACACAAGTGCGCATCTTAGGGGGAACATAGGTCCCAGTGTTCACTTTCTGTGCAACAAGTATTTCATATTAGTCTGATACATTTTACTGTGGTATAGTAGATTGTAAGTAAACCAAAATGTTTTGCATGGGTCCCTTGGTGTGGACTGTTCCCTTTTAAGGCTGTGAAAACCAGAATGTGCATAAAATTACACAAGGAAGCAAAGCATCTGTGTGCATGATGTTTGACTAGTAACAACCTTCCTCCCAGCATACATAGCATGACTCCTAGCTGTACAGGCTTCCCTAACAAGTCTATTTTGTCTGCTTATAGATAGGTCAGTCCACCTGCCTGCATATAGTATGGTGAACAGTGTGTTATGACTTTTTTAATGTTTCAAAGCTAATAAAAGTTCTGTATTTTTGAATCTGTGTGCACTGCTAATTTTGTTGCTTTGTACCTGCCTGTATACCCTGTCATACCTTCAGCTTTGTGGCAGCTTCATAACCTGGGCCCCTCTGCCTTGGGACTTCTCAGGTATGGAGACTAGACATCTCCTGCCTTAATGCATCAAGTATTCCTCTCAGTCCTCTTCATATTTTCATTATGTGTAATTTTTCTAGGAAGGGTACTCACCAAATCCACACCCTCACCAAGGTCTTCATCCAAGCTTTGGGGGAACCAATATCAGCCCCCCCCCTCCCAAGGGGAATTCCCACTATGGTCCAGACCCTCCTGGTTGGTCCCACTTCATATTGGCCATAAAAGTATCCCAGTTGTGGGCCTGAGGGCATTTGAGCTCTTAGGGGCCACTCCCATGGTGGTCTGCTCTGACTGTGTCAGTCTCAGGATTCTTTATCTCTTCTTTCTGTCTGGCTGTCTTAGAATACACTGTATGTAAGCTCCTTCCACTTATATTAACCCCTGCTAGACTGAAACACACATGCAAGTCTCCACGTGGCACTTACTAGCAGTTAACCTCCTCCCCCTACTGGAAGGAGGGAATTGTTAAGCGTCTGTGAATTTTATTTATTTATTTAGTTTTTGTTGACCAGGAAAGGAGGGCCACACAGTACTGCCTACTGTATTTTCAGCTTCATCCTGGGGGGAAGGGGTTACAAATGCAAACTAACTGAAAAATTTAATCAGATTAAGCTGTTGGCGGTATTTTAGTGAAAGGGGACATTTGCATAGAACACCAGGCAAATTCTCCTACTCTTCTCAAGAAGTGCCATGGAAAACACCCACCTGAACAATGACCAGAAAAGACAGTCAGACCTTGGTTTAACATCTCATCTAAAGCACAGCACACCCACACAGTACAGTATCCCCATAGTGCTGGACTCAGGTGCTAGCATTTGTGGAATGAGCCCAGTCCTGGTGTGGTACTAGAACCCATGACGTTCTAGCACAGAGGTAGATATGATTCAAACTGACACTTTATTTCAGCATGGTGAGCCACCATCCTATATTTTTATTACCACCACCTTAGTGTGTGTATGCGTGTGTGTGTGAGATGTGAAACAAGGAGGTGACACTTTCACTGTACAGATTCTTAGTGTGCCCACATCTGGAGTACTGTGCAAGGTTCTGGAGTCTTTACCTATGGAAGGACTGTGAGATGGCAGAGTATGTACAGAGAAAGCAAGTATCTTTTTCATAGAAAGGGTGGTGGACATGTGGAGCAGATTGACAAAGGAAGTGGTATTGGCTAAATCAGTGGGGGGATTCAAACAGTGGTGAGACAAGAATAAGGGAGTAAGGAAGCAAAGGGGAAGAAGGAAGGATGGCCAGTAGAGACAATTAAGGAGAAAGATGTAGGGTGAGCAAACTGGAAGGGCTGACTTAGATTTAAATATATTGATTTTCTTTAACAAGTGAGACTCAAAACTAAAACATTAATGGGCATCCAACATACTTACAGGAGTGCATGCAGTATTATTAAGTATATACTGATGAAAACAAAAAACTGACCACCTCAAAATTCATTAATCCTTGTAACAGTTGAGCTACATAACCACATATAGTGCTCCAGCAGCTTACAGGAGTATATATAGTATCACTGAGTATATACTGATGAAAACAAAACAGCTGACCGCCTCAGAATTCATTGATCATTATAACAGTCAGGCTACTGTACATAACCACATATGCAGCTTACAGGAGTACATACAATAATACTGACTATATACTAATGAAAAAAAAAAAAAAACTGACCACCTTAGAATTCATTAATCATTATAATAGTCAAGCTATTGTACATAACCACACACAGTACTCCTGCAGCTTACAGGAGTACATACAGTATCACTGACTATATACTAATGAAAGCAAAAAAAACAAAAACTGACCACCTCAGAATTCATTAATCATTATAACAGCTGAGTTACATAACCACATACAGTACTCCTCCAGCTTACCTGGATCCACATCTACTCCTGCACTTTGCCAGCACCCCCCCTCCTATCTTCACCTCCCCTGCTGGCACATGACAAATGCCACCCGGCTGCACTACCTCTATTCTTATCCGCCTTCCACCTCTCCTCTCTCTGTCCCCCAACCTACCTCCCCTTTTCTCCCATCCACTTAGTCTCCCTGATTTTACCCTCCTCCTTTCCCTTTCCCCTCCCCAAAGTTTCACCTTATTGTTCTTTTTTCATCTACAAGACTGTTTTTTTTTTCTAATTTTATAAACTGTTATCTTTGCTTATGATTGTCTCAATTGTACCAATGACGTGGAACCTTTGTAAAAGAGCCTTGGCTCAAAGGTATTTGTAATCCTAGAATAAATAAATAAATAAAAAAAAAACATACAGTATCACTGACTATATACTAATGAAAGTAAAAAAAAAACAAAAAAAAAACTGACCACCTCAGAATTCATTAATCATTATAACAGTTGAGTTACATAACCACATACAGTACTCCTGCAGCTTACAGGAGTACATATAGTATCACCGAGTATATACTGATGAAAAAAAGCAAAAAACTGACCACCTCAGAATTCATTAATTATTATAACAGCTGAGTTACATAACCACACACAGTACTCCTGCAGTTTACAGGAGTACATATAGTATCACTGAGTATATACTGATGAAAAAAAACAAAAACTGACCACCTCAGAATTCATTAATTATAACAGTTGAGTTACTGTACATAACCACACACAGTACTCCTTCAGCTTACAGGAGTACATATAGTATCACTGAGTATATACTGATGAAAACAAAAAAAACTTGACCACCTCAGAATTCATTAGTCATTATAACAGTCGAACTACATAACCACATACAGTACTCCTGCAGCCTACAGGAGTACATACATGTAACCCCTGCCTGCGTGACTATGCACAGGTTGAGTGGCCTGAGCTCACTGAACGGGTACCTCCACCTGGAGGAATAGTTCTGTGGTAGTGTAACTGCTATTGGCATAGCCCTCCGGGATGCTATAACCCTCCACCAACCCCTCTAGTGGACTAAATAGTACAGTAGCAAAACTTTTACATTTACCATATAGCAGTAATGATGTTGGTCACAACCCTTACACTTACCACTAGGGCTGGATTGTCTGCAGCTGCCCTGAAGACCCCCTGTAAAATAAGACCTGTAATGCAGTTCAATAGCAGTACAATACGCCCACCAAAAAGGTACACACTAGCCAGATTAAATGCAAAAACAACACATTCTGATTTATTCAGGGGAATGTGAACAGGGGTGGAGCATAACTCTAGCAGATGACTTATAGGTCTGATTATTTCAGGCTGAAGATGCATCCACAAAGAGTCCCTTGTATATAGTCACACAACCCTGGGTATCCAGCTGTAAGCAGGCTAGCCTGAAGCAATGCCCGGGGTAGGCCGGCATTGCAGTTGTTGTTGGGGCCCTTAGGAAATAAACAATTAGCATGCACATTAACCCAGAATTTGTAATCCAAAGCTGGATGGCTCAGTTCATTGTAATAAACCCAAACAAATAAATCAGATAACACACAATGATTGCAGCTTTGTTGCAGGGAGCTACCCTGTTTGGTACTCACGCTACCCAGACCAGGAGGCAGGACTAACAAGATGAAGACCTCTAGCTGGTGTTCTGGTTTGCCAGGAGAAACTTGGCCCACATGACTCACTGAGGTGGTTGCTACCTCTTCGATGGTGTTGAACAGGGTGCCGAATCCCAGAGTGGGTCTTTCGTTGGAAAATGTCTTTACGATGGGAGTGGCAGTCTAGCCCGAGATGGCAGGGCCAGACCAGAGAAGGCAGTTTGGATTTAGTACGTACGAGTGCTGGAGCATCTTCCAGCTAGCATAACACACTTGAAGGTGGGGAACCAAATCGTGACCCACACAGCACATTCAGACCACTTATAAGCAATACAACTCTTAGTCACAGTTCGGGAAAAGTCTGGTTGCAATTTAACAGAAGTTCTGCACAAACCTCTGAATCCATGACTCACTTCAGAACCTGGCAGGCCGATCACTTCTGGAACAAGTCTTCAGTCCCAAATTCAGGCAGCGATCACTCTCTTTCTCTTCAGGCTTCAGATTTCAAACAAAGGAAGTAGATTCAAGTTCAACTTTCACATTCACAGGATTTCTGACTGGAAGATGTGACAAGGCCAGTGCAGCCTTCCTGCCGATTCACCTGTGCTCCTAAGCAGGAGCTGTTCACTCTCCAAACTCCAGCTCATAACTGACTCTGCTGCAGGCAGTTCTGGGGACTTCCTCTGAGATTCAAAAGGTTTGGTGGTTGTCTGAGGGAACTGTCTGTCACTGCAAGGGCTCCCCCTCCAGGTCCATTTAGGCACCAAACCTTAAAAACTACAATTCCTACAGCAATTCAATCCCACAAGCCCTCTGGGGACAGTCTCCATTTTAGGTCCCCTGAGGTCTGATTGGTCCCACTCTGACAGTCCAGAACCAAAAAGGTAGCTCTTATGCAAAAAGTCCAAGCTACAAGAGAAGGCAGGTTAAACAAACTTATGTACTATTATTAATAAGGCAGATAAGCAGTAAATGAACACAGTTCCTAACAGAGCTCCCTCTGCACATATACAGTAGCAACTGCAGAATGGAGCAGAAATACCACTTACCTGACCGGTCACGAGCCCTAAACTACTCGGACCCAGTCCTGACTAATTTCTAACACAGTATAATGACTCTCTTAAAGAGACAGGCACAGAGGCTTTCTATAGCTCTCTCATGCAGACATATACAGCTACTGCAGACACAGGACACTATTCTGACAGTGGGCATTAGGCAGCCCAGGAAGACATTTTAGTAAACCCCAGTTTGTAGGGGGGATTACATACTTCCCTGCCTGGAAAAACTTGGCGTTCGCGTCAAGTCTGTTCTTACTATAACATTTCATATGAACACATTATACAAAAAGATACATACATATTTCGTCTGGTATATCGCAATAATTTTAAATTTACATTTTTCACTTCAAACAGAATCACAATTTCAGTAATATTACCATATTTTATCATAGCATTTCACCTTATTCCCATCTCTAACTTTATACTCCTTGTTACTCTGAATGGGCACCTTAACTTGGGTGGAGGCTTTGGTTTGGGTACAGGCAGTTAACACAAGTTTGGGCAAAGAATTGGGCATGACATAGACTCTTTTGTGCACAACATTCATGGGCAAGTTAACAGGCTGTCTTGGAGTGTCATACGTGGGCTTTAAGATTGGTATTGCAGATCTTTCTGAGCAACGTGGCAACACTAGCACTGGCACTTCTTGTTGTTGAAGCTCACTGTCACTTGTCAGAGGTATTTCTGCAAAGTCAGAATCACCCAGGACACATCTTTCTGGTTCTTGAATGACACTTTCATTAGCATGAAACAGTTCATTTAGCTCACTTAGGGCATTAGCACTTGCATGGTCGCTTGTAGGTTCACTACTTGCCTCATTGTGTTCAGCTTCACTGATTGCCATCAATTCCACCATGCAGAGAGACTCAACCTCTTCAAGGTCCACGCTGTGAACATCACTTTCTGGAGGTTCAGGCACCATGGATGAATTGGGATCTGTTAAATCAGCTGGAGGTTCAGAGTCATCACCATAGTTAATGGAAGGAATTCCGTGGAAAATACACTCAAGTTCAAAAGATGGGTAGAAAGCAGGGTAGAAATCACTTTTGTCATCACTTTCAGCATTTTCATTATCTACAATGTCTGCTGGATGGGAGACATTAGGAGCAACAGACTGAGAAGCAGAAGTTTACTGATTTTGTTGCTTAACTTTAGTAGCAGATCTAGTTACAGCACACCAATGGACTTCAGTCTCTTGAACATTACTGATTACTGTATGGCCTATAGGTAGCAGATGGTTCCTGTGAATGGTTTTAACAGCACAAGGGTCCCCCTCTGGATGTACTTTATACACTGGCAGATCATGCAGCTTACCTATTACTATACATGGAGTGAGACTCCAGCGGTTGGCTATTTTGTGTTTACCTGGAAGTCCAAAGTTTCTCATTAGTACTCTGTCACCTGGTTGGAGATCTTGAGCCTTAACATGTTTGTCATAGCGAGGTTTCTCATTTCTGTCATAGTGTTTGCAAGCTGATAGGCATGGTCTAGTTGGGCTTTTAGATTTTTTGACATACTGTAGGTAGTTATCTGATTGGACACCATCAGGAGACATTCTGAAACATAAATCAACTGGAAGGTGAGCTTCTCTGCAAACATAAGATGGTATGGTGAGAAACCAGTAGCATCATTTTTTATGCAATTATAAGCCTGGACAAGGGCGCTTATTTGTTGGCTCCACTTTGGTTTGTCTTTAGGTTGCAGAGTGCCCAGCATATTAAGTAGGGTTCTGTTAAATCTTTCTGGTTGTGGATCCCCTGAGGAAGATAAGGGGTTGTTCTGGATTTTCTAACACCCTATAGGGACAACAGTTCTTTGATAAGTCTACTTTCGAAATCCCTGCCTTGATCCAAATGTATATGCTGGGGGGCATCGTAATGTACAAAAAACTTTTCAACAAGGACTTTGGCAACAGTTGAGGCCTTTTGGTCTTTGGTGGGGTAGGCTTGTGCATATCTCGTGAAGTGATCTGTGATGACCAGTACATTTGCAATGCCTTGGAATCCAGCTCCAGACTAACAAAATCGATACAGACAAGCTCCATTGGCACACTTGTGACAACATTGACCAGAGGGGCTGCTCTTTGTGGTGGAGCCTTGTGCTGAAGACACCTACTGCAGGTTTTAACATGTTTTATGTCTAGGCCCCTTTTAGGCCAGTAGAAATGTGAACGGGCCAGATCAAGGGTTCTTCTCACTACACAGATGTCCCATTTAGTCATGCAAAGCTTTCAGGACAATATTTTTGAATTTAGCTGGCAGTACTAGCTGTTTTCTCACAATTTCACCTTGGCTATCAGTAAGTTCTTGGTACAATAACTGTTCTTGAACCTTGAGCTTGCTCCCCCTTCCAAAGAAGCAAAGCAGTTTTAGGGTCTCTGAACTGCATTTTCGAGATATCTTCCCCTTTCCGTAAAACATTAACCACTGGCCTGATCATTGGATCGTAGTACTGTTCTTTGCAGATATCATCTGGAGTTAGCTGTGGTGAAAGAATTTAAGTCTAAAGCTGTGAAGTTACAATAGGCAACTGGTACGTACGTTTCTGGATGTCCCAAACAATCTGCCAGACAGGTCACGGTTTCAGAGGACAAGCTTTCTTCCAGATCAAACTTGTGGCATAGTGCTTTTACAGATTGCTCAGGGATATGGACTCACTGTTGATCAGAAGGAGGTCTTCGTGTGAGAGCATCAGCATCTATGTGGTTTAGGCCTGGTCGTTACTCCACCGCATAATCGTAGGTTGCTAGAGCAGAAAGCTATCTGTGTCCAGTAACATCTAGTTTAGTGGTGGTTTGGACATATGTTAATGGATTATTATCTGTTTTGACCAAGATTTTCGCACTATACAAGTATTCATGAAATTGGTCAACTATGGCCCACTTGGGAGTGAGAAATTCTAATTTATGCACTGGATAGTTTTTCTCTGAAGATGTCAGACTTCTGCAGTCCTTCCAGATGTTCTTGATAGAGTACTGCTCTGTGACGACTCAAACTGGCATCTGTATGTAACACATAAGGCTTGGATGGATCAGCATAAGCAAGTATGGGAGTGTGAGTCAGTCTGTAAATTATTTCTTCAAAAGCAGTGTCACACTCGGGCGTTCATCTCTGCCCATACGGCTCATTTTGTCTGAAACAGGTCTTCTCAGCATCTTTGTCAGTGCCCTTCTTTAACCTTTTGTGCATAGGCGGATACCATCGAGTTAAGTTTAGTAGGGGCAGATCACCTTGGTATAGTTTTTGACACATCAGCGCTCATAGCCACAGAATCCAAGAAACCTATGGCGTTCTTTCAAGTTGTTGGGCTTTGGCCAGCTGGTTAAGGCTTCCACCTTACTGAAGTTGGTTTGTATGCCTTCTGATGACATAATGTGACCCATGTACTTGACAGAACTCTGGAAAAACTGGCATTTGTCAATGGATGACTTAAGACAAAACTCTTCATCTGTCCAATACTTTGAATAACCGAGCCTCATGCTCCTCGAGAGTTTTTCCAAAAACAATGACATCATCAAGGTAGACGAGACACTCCAATAGATTCATATCTCCCATTGCACACTCCATTAGTCACTTGAATGTTGCTGGTGCACCCAGTATGCCTTGGGGCATGCGAAGGAGCTCATAGAAATCCAGGGGACAAATGAATGCAGTGTTTTCTCTGTCCTCAGGAGCCATTGGGATCTGATAGTATCCACTTCTGAGGTCGAGAACAGAAAACCATTTACTCCCATTTACAGTCCAGGGCATCCTATATACTGTATATATGGCATTATATCCTGATGAGACACAGTTCTTTTGTTGAGGGTCCTGTAATCGACACACATGTGAACAGAGCCTTTCTTTTTCCACACCACAACTGGGGAAGCGCATGGGCTGCATGAGTCTTGTATGATGCCAGCCGCTACCATGTCTTGTAGGTGACATCAGACATTATCTGTGTTGGCAGGAGCTAAGTGTCTAGATCTCTCTCTGAAGGGTCTCTTGTCATGCAAGAGAAGTGGTGTTCAGCACCCATGACACAACCAACATCCCATTCCTTGAGGGAGAATACTTTGGTTCTCTGGGCTAGCTTGCTACTGATCCTGGTTCTCCAGCTGTTGGGAAGAGGTGAATCCCCAAATTCAAACAAATATCAGGCGATACCTCACATCCATTTTCAGCTCTGCACTGGGATGGGAGCACAGTAGTGTCAGCACAATAGACTTTAGCCAGGGTGCATCCTTTATGTACCATGATGTCTCGGTCTATAACATTTTGTATTCTTACCACCACTTATCGGGCGTAAGCTTGAACTTGGGCCGGAAGTACAGTGGGTTTAATCATCAGTCTTTTGGGAAATTTTCCCCTCATCTGGGGCATCCAGCATCATAATTTTGTTAGTGACATCTTTCTACAGCCTTCCTTCACCACTAATACTGCATTCTGCATTGGGAGGTAATGTAATAATGGCAGGATCCTTCTTCCAAACCATCCCCACAGGCTCATCTTGATCACTTTTGCTTGGGGCGCAGGTGCTTCTCATAGGCCTTTTGGATCAGGGCGTGAACTCGCATTTCCTGTCTTTCTCTTCTGTCTTTCTTCACATAGCTGGGCCAGCCACCCAAACATGTGTGCGTTGGTACCAGGTGTACAGGGACACATTATAACGTCCAGTAGAAGGGCAGACCAGGGCTAGCGTCTTCACAGCATCTCCCACACCAGCCACAGAAGATGGAAAAGAAAGCCAGACCTTTAAATAGCCAAGATAAGGGTACAACGTTTCACTTAACCTCCACACATGCAGTCCATCAAGGGGTTGTAATGGGTGGTCAGATAAATGCTGCTCGTATCAGTCCTGGAAAATTATTGTGACTTGAGACCCGCTATCTAAAACTGCTCGGGTGGGAATCCCGTCTATGTGTACAGTAGTGTCCATGGAAGGGCCCCCCAATCTAGACCAGTCTGAAGGGATTTTGGAAGGAACCTGGATGGATGATCTAGCTACAGAGAAATTGGTACTTGGATTTCTTGAACCCCTCTACAATTGGTTTGCTTTTCAGAGGTCCCCTTGGAGTCTGTTTACCACCTTTTCTAAATCCTTTTGAGACCAACATTCTTTTTTATATGCCCTTCCTTTCCACAGTTGTGACAAAGTACAGGTCCTTGAGTCCATCTTAGCTGAAAAACTACATCAGGAACTGGTCTTCATTCACAGTTAAGAGGTCAGGCAGAGTACACATTTGGGGCTGGAGCTGAAGCACTAACAGAAAATCATGGTTTGACCTCTGCCTGAGGCATTGAAGGTGATGCAATATGTCTTAATAGTTCCTTTATTGCAGCAGTCAATTCACTTGTTTCAGTTTTCTAGTTGACCTCAGCAGGAGACACCTGAGCGTGCACCCCCATCCCTATAGCAGACATGTTCTGAGAGGGACCAAGGTCTTTGTCCATGGGAGGAGCCATCGTAGAGGCACCTGTTTTCATTTCTTTGACTTCTTTCAGCAGCTCATCTCTCAACAGCTTGGCCCATGGTGAAACATCCTTAGCAGTCTCTGATTCAGAAGGGCTTTCCTGCACCGGGGCTACTTGGGATGCACCCGCATAATAATTCCAATCTCCTTCCTCGCCTTCTGTCTCTCTGAGTTCTTCTATCAAGTCGCAGTAATCAGGTGGATTATCCCTCCTATCCTGGAGTTTTAGCTGGATAATTTGCAATTGAGAATATTTGGCATACTATAGTATGTGATCCAATCTCACACAGTTTATAGTTCACTGGCAGATACCCCACCCTTCCGGTAAGCTCTCTGTAGGGCCCTTTCCAAGCGAGTAACATACTTGGACAAACTTTCCCCTTTCCACTGTTTGGTGCCTTTGAATTGCCACATCAAAGTCTCTCCAGATTCAATGCTACCAAAAACACCCTGTAGTGTGGACCGGTATTTTTGGGCTGATGCATCAGGGTTGTGAACCTCAGGAATCTGACCGCTTCCAAAGCAGGGCCCCTTAAACTCTTCATGATCCTTTTTCATTTCTCTGCCTCCACACACTGCCACTCTGGTACCAAGGGGGCAACATAGTCTATCCAGGTCTCCAAGTCATCCTCCCCCTGGGGGGTGGGGAGAGTGCCTGAAAACATCCTCAGTCTGCAGTATGAGTCGTGACTAACTGGGGGCACAGGAGTGGATGCAGGTACTGGTGTGGGCACGGGAGCTAGTGAAGGGACAGATGCTGGGGCTGGCATGTGTAGTGGGGAAGGAACACCCCCAGGTGGCATGAATAACTTTTTAAAGCCCTCAATGGTTTTACCCTCCTCCAATAACAACTGAGCAAACTTTTCTTCAGAGGTCTCAGATAAGGGTGGGGGCTCATTCTCTAAGGGGTCCTTACTATCTTTAGTCACCACCCTCCAGGTGGCTGGGGACCCCTCAGCAGCAATAGTCTGGAGCACCTTAGTGCTGTCCATGGGGTTGCTATACTTCATTAAGGCCATTAAGGTCTGGGCAGTCAAGTCAACATGTCGGCTTACCACCACAGCTTTTCCCAAGCATTCAGTTTTTGAAAATGCCCCTTCCACAGTGTCTTTATTAGTGCCAAGGGGTATATCCAGTATTAACAAGGCATTGTGGTGGTCAATCTCATTCCCCATACATCATCCTACCAACTGACGCACAGTCATTTCTGCAGTGGTACCCATTAAACTTTTCTCAGTAATTCTTGATTTTGACCACTAGGGGGCCCTAATCTCACTAATATACAGTCACACATCCCTGGGTATCCTGTCATAAGTAGGCTAGCCTGAAGTGATGCATGGGGTAGGCCAGCATTGCAGCTGTTGTTGGGGCCCTTAGGAAACAAACAATTAACATACAAAGAACCTCTGTGCGTAAACACTGAGGCAAGGGTTACCCCAAAGGGCATTTGGCTTGAAGAAAGCCTGGGTGGCCATGTTGTGAATCATTAGAATAAAGAGTTATTCATCATTATACAAAGAAAGTTTCACAAGAAAGCACAGAAGTATATATCTTCTTGTGTCTCTGTTAGCACCTTGCAAACTGTGTGAGAGGGCCTTTCGGCACCCATGCAATTCTGGCTTAAAGTTGACCAGCATAACATTCTGTGGTGATTTGCATATGCAGCCCATGATGCTTTGCATTGTGGGGGCATGTGTGATTTTGTATTTTCTTGAAACAATTAACATGCACATCAACCCAGAATTTGTAATCTGGAGCCGGATGGCTCAGTTCATTGTAATAAACCCAAACAAAAAATCAGATGACACACAATGATTGCAGCTTTGTTGCAGGGAGCTTCCCTGTTTGGTACCCACACTACCCAGACCAGGAGGCAGGACTGACGAGATGAGGACCTCTGGATGGTGTTCTGGCTTGCCAGGGGAAGCCGGGCCCACACGGCTCACCTAGGTGGTCGCTACCTGATCGATGGTGTTGAGCAGGGTGCAGAATCCCCGAGTGGGTCTTTCATCTGAAAATGTCTCTGCGATAGGAGCGGCAATCTAGGCTGAGATGGCAGGGCCCAGACCAGAGCAGGCCATTCAGATTTAGTCTCTGAGTGCTGGAGCAGCTTCCAGCTAGCATAACGCACTTGAAGGTGGGGAACCAAATCACAACCCACACAGCACATTCAGACCACTTATAAGCAACACAACTCTTAGTCACAGTGCCAGTAAAGTCCGGTTTCAATTTAGCAGACGTTCTGCACAAACCTCTGAATCCATGACTCACTTCAGTACCTGGCAGGTTGATCGCTTCTGGAGCAAGTCTTCAGTCCCAAATTCAGGCAATGATCACTTTCTTTCTGTTTAAGCTTCAGATCTCAAACAAAGGAATTAGATAGTCAAACTTTCCCATTCACAGGATTTCTCACTGAAAGATGTGACAGGCAGGCCAGTGCAGCCTTCCTGCTAATTCTTTTGTGCTCCTACTCAGGAGCAGCTGCTCGATGGCTCGATCTGTTCACTGTCCAAACTCCAGCTCACAACTGACTCTGCTGCAGGCAGTTCTGGGGACTTCCTCTGAGATCCAGAAAATTTGGTTGGCTGAGGGAACTGTCTGTCACAACAAGGGCTTCCCCTCCAGGTCCATTTAGGTGCCAAACCTTAAAAACTACAATTCCTACAGAAATTCAGCCCATGAGACCTCTGGGGACAGTCTCCATTTTAGGTTCCCTGAAGTTTGATTGCTCCCACTCTGGCAGTCCAGAACCAAAAAGGTGGCTCTTATGCAAAAAGTCCAAGCTGCAAGAGAAGGCAGGCTAAACAAACTTCTGTAGTATTATTAATAAGGCAGATAAGCAGTAAATGAACACATTTCCTAACAGAGCTCCCTCTGTGCATATAGCAACTGCAGAATGGAGCCGAAATACCACTCGCCTGACCGGCTACGAGCCCTAAACTACTCAGACCCAAACTAATTTCTATCACAGCATAATGACTTTCTTAAAGAGACAGGCATGGAGGCTTTCTATAGCACTCTGATGCAGACACATGCAGCTACTGCAGACACAGGACACCATCCTGACAGTGGGCATTAGGCAGCCCAGAAAGACATTTTAGTAAACCCCAGTTTGTAGTGGGGTTACATACAGTATTACTGAGTCTATACTGATGAAAACAAAACAACTGACCACCTCAAAATTCATTAATCATTTTAACAGCCTAGCTACATAACCACATACTCCTGTAGCTGTGGCTAAGTATGTCTGCTGTAGCCAGCAAATCTGTATCATGTAAAATACTCTGTTGTTTTATAAATAAAGTGCCTAACAATGCTTCTTTCCATAGAATGATTGCTATACATAAAGCAAATCATTTACTTTTTAAAAGTTTTACAAAATTGGCAGTTCTTTTTTCAGGCACACTGATCTGTGAACAGACAAAAACAATAGCACAATTGACTTTTATGCTCCAAGTACATACTTTAAAAGGGCCATAGAATTGCCTTTAATTAGACAGGTTTTCCAGTTTACAGATTCCAAGCTTCATTGTTCTGAAGCTCTGTATCTAGTAAAGGGTTGCTCAGGTGCCTAACACTTAATCTTTGGGTCTGGACAAATCCTGTAATATGTGCAATGGGGACCTTGTGGTGGAGCTAGACTAACTGTCCCCATGAGAAAATGCATTTGGAGTCAGTCAGGAGAGGGCTCCAGCAGTGTCAAGAAGGAGTTTTGTTTTATTTAGTAAGATCTGGTTTGTTTCTGCCCAGCTGACATGGCAATAGCTGTTGATTTCAGTGTTTCGCTCTACACAGGGGTTCCAGGTTACATTGCAGGCCCTGAGGGTTTTTAGGATAAATTGATAACTCAAGGTAAATTAAATAACTACTATGCTCTTTACAGATATCATGCCTGATACTGAGAATTGATGAGATTGTATAGTGCTGTGCTGTTAACTGTGAAGTGCCCAGTGTTAGCTGTACTACCATGTTTTCCTTGGGATGGCCAAGTACTATCCATGTAGTAGTTCCTACATGAGCTATTCTTTCCTGTTAGGAGCATGTGGGTGGAAGCAAGTGGAAGAGAATAATATATTCTTCCTGTTAGTCTCTGTTGGAGTTTTGTACCCTCACTGATGCATTGTCAGGAGGATAAAGCAAGAAGACTGAATAAGCATGCCATGCTGCTTGGGTCTGTCCCTTGCAGACCATTGACTTTATTGAGTCATTGTGTTTGTTGATGACCCACATACCTCATGCCCATTGTCCTCTATCTTATCTACCTCACAGACTCTGTCCAGCCCTTCCAATGGTGGAGGGCCCTGTACTACCTGACTACTAAAGGTCGGTTACAGTATAGAGGTTCGCAAATCCTTATGTAGCATAGGCTGGCAAGGCTTCTCCAGAACAAAATTCTCCCTTTAAAAAGTATCTTGTGTGATGGTGCATAGGAGGAGACAGTGATGACTACTGTTTGGTCTCACATGCAGTGCAGCCTGGAATGCTTCTCTTGGTGCAAGGGTGAGATAATTGGATAGGAGTCACGTTTGATCTGGCTTTGAATTGGGGCCTGAAAATTTAGTTCTGCTTCACCAATTTGGCATAACCACTTTGATGATAAGGGTAAAGCACACTACAGATTGGGGATAAAAAGCCTTTATGTCAGCAAGAAATATTCATTACTGAAACTTACTTGTGGCAGGGGCTGTTGGCAAATATCTGTTGCAAATTACTGTTTGTGGTGTTATGACAGAGTCTGCAAAGCCCATTAAGATCACCATAGCTCAGTGTGACATACGGTAATAACTACAAATCGCTGCTGACCTCAATACATGCTGTATACCTCCTTGTTGTCTCTGCTTTACCTTCATGCCAAGTAGTTCATTCCCTCTGGTTGCATTTACCTTCAATTTATACTATCTAAAAATGTCCCCACTGCCATTTCACAAAAGAAAAACAAGTTATGCATTACTAAACAAAATAAAAACCAAAAATTAAAAGACATTAATGTAGGACATTGCATTAACCTCCACAATATTGTCCATCCATGGGTGTATTTTTATTATATAGGATACATGATGGGCAGGAGTGGGATATGGAAAATACGAGTGCCGAAGGCATGAGTGAGAATGCATAGCTCACTCTGCAGGACTGAGAATATTTTCCATATCCCACAATCTGCACATCATGTGTGCGATTTATACCATGGTGGTGAGAGCTTTATGAACTTTTTTCTGTTTCTGTGTGTTTTCTGCTTATTGTGTGTGTGTGTGTGTGTGTGTGTGTGTGTTCTGAATGGACTGGGAGTCAAACACAATGGGCCACATGCGAGTGTGTTTTGCAAAGCTAATTGAGTAACTTGTAGGTTTCAGTGAGAAAGAGAAACTGTTGCAGGTAGCACTGAGAAAGAAACTGCTTTGTGAAGGAGTTTCATTTAGAATTCAGGTTGTTTTGAAGCTGAGATCAGCACAGTAATGGGCTAGGAGTGTTAGAAACACAATGGAACACAGGTAAGAGTGTTTTGCAAAGCTAATTGAGTAAGTTGCAGCTTCAGTGAGAAAGAAACTGTTTTCTGAAGCAGTTTCGTTAGGAATGCAAGCAGCAGTGAAGATATCCTCACTCTGGTGACATCAGCAGAGTGTGGACAAAAGGCATTTATACTCACTCTGCTGATGTCATCAGGATTTATCCTCACTGCAGTGGAAATAACACAGGATATTCTACTGAGAAAGCTCTCACCCCCATGGTATAAATATATATGCTACTGCAGTGATTCATATGAAGTAATGGTGGTATCACCACCCACTTTTCCACCACCATCATCAGTGCTGTCATTCTTGTCCCCACCACCAGTACTGCTACAGCCACCACCACCACCACAGGTTTTGTTTTGTTGGTTTACTGTAGAAGATTGTTAATAATGGCATGGTGTGGTATTTAAGTAGCCTTACCATAGAAGTGGCTATGTTAAGGGTTGCTGATGTACTGAAATAAGCACCCCACATGCCTTTTTCAGGATTAGTACCATCTGTGTGCATCATGCCTCACATATTGTGAGAAGAACATGCTGAGAAAATGAGATTTTAAAAAATATGACTGGTCTTGGTTTTGCCTTTCTCACCTCATTTTACATGAAATGTCTTTATTAGATTCCATAAAACAGGATTCAATCAAACATGACTGGTCTTGACTTCTCCTTTCTCACCTCATTTTACATGAGTGAATGGAGGCCAGTGAGGACTGGAGATTTATCTTGAATTGAAGCAGTTCAGGGAGGATGAGCATGAGGTCAGTTTGTGTTTTGGATTGCTGAGAGTGGTTTCAACACCAAATGCACTGGATGACTAGCTGGGAAAACTATAGTAATCGCAGTGGCAGTGGAACCAGTGGACTAACAACTGAGTCACTTACAAGAACAGCCTTCTCCAAATGTTCAATGATTGCATTTTTATATCTGTCTTATTGTGTATTGTATATAAGATTTCCATTTAATCTTTTTACATTTTTTTTTACCTTATGAGTATCCACCTCTAATTTTTGATCCATGTTATTACATATACATTGGAATCCCCAATTGATTTCCATTATAATTGGGAAGTGATCACTATCCCAGGTCTGCAACACATAAAAATGATTGATTTTGTGAAATGAGACTATATCAATAACACAAAAATCTAAAACACTCCCTCCTCTTTTTGTTGGAAAAGTCCATTCTCCAGGTGAATCCCCCTTGATAAGCCCATTCACTATTCTAAGATTATAATCCTTAAGAAGCTTTAGAAATTTCTGTCCCTCGTTATTTATATATTTATCCTTAGAACTTCTCATTGGTATGTGTAAGGCATCATCCATAGACCATGTTGTAACTGGATCTTCTGGAGTTCCCCCAGTCTCAAATTCAGATCACCCCCCCCCCCCAAATCACTTAAACATCTCCATATTGTATTCTAATATTAGTTAACAAAATATCCAGACTCATTAGTGAGTCAGTTATAATTTTTTTTCATTACATGGTTTAAATATGCATTTATCAAGATACCTTACATTTTCTTTCCTGTTCTTAGTTCTAGACACACTAGTGACTTTGAGATATGACTAAATATGACACATATCCTCAGATCCTAAGAAATATCAATTCATGTACAAATACCTCTGGATGCCTGGCCATACTTTGTAACTTTTGATACTTTAATGTTCCAAGTTTGATAACCTTCCATGAAAGAGAGATCCTCATCCATATTGCAGGTCTCCTGTAATAAAATTATTAGGAATTTTCTAAGGAAGTCAATGCAACCAGGATCTTTTAATTTTTTTTTTATATTCTAGCAATGTTTCAGCTTAATAGTTTTAAACTATTGGGTTTTTTACTTAAGCTGAGACGTCAATCAGTATCCACGTCACCCGAATGGCATAGGCTATCAACTTGTGCATCAATACATTTTTTGTCTGTATTTGATTTTGCAATTTTCTTCATTACTGATATAGAGGATTCAATTTCTGTGTACCCCAGGAGGATTCTGCTAGAATAATACTATTGTTTATTCTAGGCCCTTGGCATTTTCTCCCTCTTATGTACAAGTCCTTTTTATAACTTCCTTCAGGACTAGACGTTAATACATGGACAATTTCTGCTGGTTTGAGGTACTTAGTTATTCTACTCTGTCATTTTTGATTTTTTTTCCATTGGTTGCCCTTTTACCATAACCTTTTGTTTATTAATGTGTTCATTGTTTTTTTATAAACAATAAAATTGATACTTCAGCTTTTAAACCTATATTGTCAAATTATTTTTGGTGTTGCAGCAAAGCCTGCCTTTCTTCTTTAGTTCTGGTGACTAAACATACCCAGCCTCTTTTCAGTTCTGCTTTGTATCTATAAACTGACTGTATGTCAGACCAAACACATTTATTTCCCCAAATACCTTAACAAATGTTATACACAGCTATTTGCAATGTCTCCCTCGATTCAAATTTTGTTTTTGGAATGCCCTTGAAAAAAACAGTTGCTGCCTCCTAGTCCTCATTGTCCTTTTTATTGCTAGGATTTTTTCTTTCCTCATTTGGCTGTACACTATTGTTAAACCCTGTGCGAATCGAACTATTCTGTATACTCAAATCAGTATGACTTGAGTGAAAAATTTACCCTTTTTTCCTTATGATCCATCTTATTTAAATCCTTTTTAGTCATAATATCTCTTGGTTCATGATCTCTTTTTATCCTTTTTTGTCCTTTGTTTCTTTTGGATCCCATTCATTTTAACAAATTTAGATGCATTTATAGTCTTATGTCGTACAGTATATGCCGCTTGTACTGAACTAGTTTGATGACCCTGAAATTGTCTGGTAAATGCGGTGTCTGCTACATCCGTGACGGACTTGTAGTGATCGCTAACGCACAGGCATCAGACCCTTACATTTAACATACAGTACTGCACTTACATAGAAAACACTAACAGATGCTAACATTTAACATTAATGCACTTACTTAGAAAATGAACAACACACAACACAGCATGCTGAAGTGTGCATAGTGCTTAATAAATGACAGCTCTTTTTTTTGAATTTAGATTTTTGGTTGTGAGCTCATATTCTGTAGTAGTGTCCTTTATTCTTTTGTTAAAAAAAAAATGAAACAAGCCAAATGTCTTTTAAATTACAGTAGGAGTACTGGTTACAGCTGGCTTGCAGATAGAAATGCCGTGACATCAGTTTGTTTGTTTTTTGGGAGGTCGTGTATCGTCTCCAGACAGCTTTGTTTTTGTTTTCAAGGTCCCACATTGGCACAATGTCTTCCCTTTGTTGTTGCTCCCACAGAAAAAAAAGGAAGTGTTCTAACAGTGTCAGACAGCTGGTTAAATACCCTACTTATGAGAACACTTAAAGAAAACTTAAATCACTTTTGATCCATTACACCTACTATGACACCTGCTGTTATGACTTGGTAGCTTGGTAATTACACTGCTTGAACTCCCTCTGGTGGCCGCTATATAAGGAATTACAGGTCCACTTTAGCCCTCTGTTTTAACACTGGACATATAGGAAAAGGTTTTTGGCAACTGGAATTTGTCCACTACAAGCGTACGTCTGATACATCTGCGTACATTACAAGTGGTGCATACTGTACCTGTTTATAAGGTTCTATTGATGCTGAGTTGACAACTAACTCATTAGCGGCACGCCATGGCACTAGACTCCCAAACCACCATGCGGGGCTTTGCCCCCACACACCCCGTACTTTAGGATTCTAACTCCAGATTGGAGTTAGTACAAGAAACCAGTCCTTGATTCTTAGAGAACTGTAGAACAAATAATCACAAAAGCAGTACTCTTTAATGGGACAAGCTTACTTCCGCAGGCTCAGTTAGATGTTATCACATGCCTCAACACCACATAGGGTTTCCAGAACACATTCAATGTCTATTTGCCAAAACAGGAAAAAAGGCCAGTTCAAGCGGATTTGTCTTGGGAGAAAATACACTCCAGGCTTTGGGAATCGAAATCGGGATGGTTTGTTGTCAATCGGAGGTTGAGACACTAAACATTACAAGTTAAAACAAAAAACAAAGCTGTAACACCAGAACTAACTGAGGCTAACAATTAGTAGTGAGCAGTGTAAAACAATATACTAATTTCAACCCCCTCCCCCCAAAAAAAGTTAGCAATGTCCCCACATATACTCACTATTTTAAAATTTGTTTGTGTTGCAGTATTGATCAGACTGGCTCACAGAGTTACAGATAAGCGTCAGCGTTCTCAAATAATTTTGGTAACTAAATTATGTACCAATTCCCCAGTTTGTGACTGTCAGTGATACCCCATGTTAGTTTGTGTTAGAAGTTATTTCAGAGACCACACCAAGCAGATACTTCAAACTACATGCGGTGGATTCAATTAAATAGTGTGATAGATTAACCACCCACAGCTTATGCTGCTAATGCTTGGACAAGAGAGGGGTTCCTCAGTAAGACAGCTGTGATCTGAGGTGCAACAGTGTGCTACAGAATTAAAAGCAAGGTTATATAATTAGTCTTAATTAAGCCCTGGTGAGCCACTCACAAATTTGCCACAGTGATCAAATTGGTAATTAATAGTTATAGAAATAAGGGGTAAACACACCACCCCGTGGCTGACAATTCTAACTAAACAAGTAGCTAATTGGCTGTAATTAAAAACTTAAAACAAAACTTGGGGGCATCTCCTTCTTAAACTAAAATACTGAGAAATTAACCTCATAAAATGATCACTATATACACGAGATTTTCAATAGATTTTTAACTTTTTCGTACGTGGACCTACTGTATGTTCTATAAAATCATTAACTAAAATGTTTAGGAGTAATTTAGTCAGAGTCGCACAGTCACAACATTAAATCTTCTAGATCCATATATGACAAAAGGTGATAAAAGGTACTAAAATCACAAAACTAAAAAACACAGTGAAGGTACTACATACATAAACACAATGTCTAACACATAATCTGTACTGACCCATGAGAGCTGAGTAAGTATAAAACAAATAAAAGAGGTAGACAAATAGAACTGAACACAGAACTTGTTCTTGTGCTGTTTGTTCTGCTGTGTAATTTTAATTTTCACAGTTTGTCGTCAGCTTCAGCTCCAGCAACTTCAGTGAGATTACCATGACTGACGAAGATTCAGTAGTGTCTGTTGACTATTAGTTTGACTATTAGTTCACAGTCTCAGGATATAAAATCAAAAGGATAGTTTTATCTTGAAAGAAAGAAAGAATTTGCAGTAAAGGCAGTGAATCGCTCAATGAAAGTGCTCCGAACGCTGTCTGCAAAGTACGCCTGTAGGAATGGCCGCTCCACTGCAGCCACACTCCAAGCTCCAGCAGGATATTGCAGAGTGGAGTGACAACGCTGTCAAATGCCAAGTGCACAAGAATGACTGGTAAGGCTGTACACTTGCCTACAGGTGAGGCAATGGTGGTATAACTGTTATAGGCAGATAAATAGTGTTGTGCAGCTTCTACTCCCACAGCTCAACTCCTCAACTGTGTAGTGTGCAGCACCACAGCAACATCTGGGTCTGCTTCACTGCCCCATCCCCCCTTGTCCTCTACTGTGCATGCATCGTACTCTCTGTTCTTGTTTTTTATATTTAGTTTACTCTCCCCATCCAACCCTCCCTCTCAGCACCCATCACCCAAATACATAAGCCCCCTCCCGACCCTCCATCTCAGCACCCACTACCCCACACCACTCTCCCCCAGAATCATTATGGTGACACTGGGGGTGCCTAATCCCCCAGTGTCCCAATTATCACTCCTTTCACCACCCTGTCCCCCCGTTCCACTACCGTGCATGTGTGGTATTTTCTGTTTTTATGTTTGCTTGCACGCATATGCAAGAAACATAGTGCCATCATCGGAGTTTTTGGAGGTATGTCACCTCCTCCTCCAATTCAGTCAGTGTGTTTGCAGGTGCAGCCACAGTTCTCCAATACCTGCTGGAGCTGTCTATGACAAGCTCCAAAATGCAGTGGCATACAGTTGAAAGGGGGAGCTACGCTTCAGTGAGCAACAATAAGATATCGCCAGCTCATGCGCAGCTCCCTCTATACACACACACACACACAAGCACCCATGCTGCGTGTTCACCCCCCACCTAACACAAGGCAACCTCAGTACATAATCCGATTTAAAAAAAAAAAAAAAAAAAAAAAACTTTTATAGACACCTTATTTTTTACATATTCGGACTACCGTTACGGCTTAGCAAAACAACGATCTTTTCCCTTGATGTTTGATTGGATTCGACATGCTTGTTCACATTTTGCACTTCCCAGGGATTCACCAAGAGAGGATGGTCTCGGTCAATACAGCAGATGAATAAAGGCGTTACAGGTTTGTTCTGTGTTTCTAGGCAGTAACCTATCCAGTATACTGTATACAGTAGCCTGTTTAGGTTGCTTAAATGTTGGTTTAAGCCGTTTGATTCATTTATACTGATCAATTTACTATAATACTACCTTCTGCAGAAGTTGTCAAACAAATTTAACATTTAAAATAGAGACTAACACAATGCCACACATCTGTAGCCATCACAATTTAAATGATAAAGTCTGTGATGTAATACATTTTATTGGAAAAGTACTTTTCGGGACACACGCTTTTAGGCAATACCGTGCTCCTCTGACAGGAGATGGCAGTTTTTTGCAAAAAGGTTGACTTTTTGGTGGTATTGAAGATTAAAGCAGCTACTTTAATACCATACAGCAACAGCTGTTGCCTGCTGATCAGGCTTGCTTTACCGCCACCACTAGTAGCTCCTCTGTTGACTACCTAGTGGTTTGCCTTGATGCTGCCAGTGCTGGCTCCTCCAACCATTGCCTACAGAATGGGCTTGCTTTAATGCCGCCAGCGGCAGCTGATAGTTGTCCACTAATTTCTGAGTTTTATGGCCCTTTATCAATGAAAGGTTGTGGTTTAGGTTTCCCCATCAAAACATGTACGTATGGTATTATAGGTCTATTGGTCACTGTAAATTTCTTAAATGTGTGAGAAAACAGCAAATAAAAAATGGATTAAAATAAAAACAGATGTGGCGTCAAGTTAATGCTATGAGGGCTGTACTTCACTTGCCGAAAAGATTGATTTGTATATATTTATAAAGTACAGCTCACTTCATTGATAATACTTCCTGTGCGAAATGATGAGGCAGTACTTCAAAGCAAATAGTTATTTTGAAGGCTGGTGGTTTCCATCGGCATAAATCCCATTAGAAATAAATACCTCAAGTCATATTTTGGGTTTCGACATAAAGAGATAAAAAATGCAAGCTTTTTTTTATTACTAAACTGTAAGATGCCCTTTACTCAATGTTTGACACAAGTCCCTAACTAGTCAATTAATCAGTCCACCCAACTTTAAAAATATGGGAATAGCAGGACTCCACAGAAAAGGGAAATACTGGCTCTCAGATGGACTATGTCGTGTAAATGAACTGTATGCATTGTAAATTAGGCATTTGTTGGTTCAGACAAGCAAAGCAGCAACGTTAAATTCTACTCATAAAAATAACTTCTGGCTATTTTCATAACTTCTGGCTATTTTCATTTTAGTTGAACTTAAAATTTTATTTAAAGCAGTAGCATTTGTTAGTCGGTAAAACGTCATCATATCGGGGTTTTTTTTCAGCAAAAATGTATTTCTCACATCCTTAAATTCATCATCAGAATATTTTAACTCTTTTGAGAAACAGCCTTTATAACTAATTTTAGCAATATTCATCTTCAGAATATTTTTAATTTCTGAAAAACATCTTATATACCGAATTTTGTAATTAATGACTCGCCTCATTAAAGATGACCGCAACGGGCAGTAACAAACAAACAAAAAAAACTCTTCCATTGAGGTTACTTGTTGAATGTAAGTATGGTACTAGATTCTTACTGTGGATCTATTACGACTGTGTTACCACATTTGTTTGATTGTAAACAGCACAGCACTGTGCCAAGGTATTTAATTTTTCATTGGGACCATGGCACTGGAGTGTTTTTTTTTTTTTTTTAAGATTCCCAAATCCCACATATTAGTTCAGGAATATGGGGGAGAAGAAGAAGGGAGAAAAAAAGAATAATAGTAACATTGATATTTCTGCCAGAAAATTGTTACTCCTGAGGGAGAAAACTACATGGTTACTAACAAATACTGCTGCTTTAAAATGAAACTCGAAAGCCGAAAACACTTGGACATAGTTGAAAGGCAAACTCTCTTTAGTTTAAAACTAAATAAAGAATACAGTGTTGGCAATTATTATCAAAATGGTGAAGTCCTGTATATTCTGAAATTAGTATTGTAAGTGACACAGAAATCCCGGAAAGACCACTTGCAGTTAAAGTAGATGACCTAAGTCGACTATTGACATTCAGACCCTTGCTTCACATGTCGAAATTTGTGTAAAACATTTAAATTTATAATGCATTGTGCCACCAATAAATGCTCCTCTTCCACGGGAGTTGCAGCCCTGATGGTTAAGGAAAAGCTAACTACCTGCGTCTTCTAACAAGAAAATCATTTTTTGAAGATTAAAATTATATGAAAAATTGATGTAAAACTATTTACCATTTTCTTTTCAGGATTTTAAATTTTGAACATTTGGAAAAAATACACACCAGGCAGTGAGCCATTCTTAATTTGTTGAATACAACCTACTTCAGTTACAAGTTGATTATTGACTTTACTTAATGTATTCTTTTCAACGTTATCGAACATATCGACAGCAAAACATATTCAGCGTATTTAGTTGAAATCATTAGTCCTTGCCAAATATTAAAGGGGACAGGAATTTATTTTTGTCCTTTTTTGGGGTCAATTTAGGTCATGAATGGCAGAATAACACTTTTTCCCATTGTAATCTATGACATTTATTCAAGATTTTCAAGTTTTATTCATACCTGCTACTGCTAGAGCAGTTACGATGCCTAAAATTCTAAGCAGGCTCGAGAGCGTGTGAAGGGATCTGCGGCTGCAGGCTAATCTTGAAATGCAGGAAAAAACTCAGCTTCTTACTCACAGCCTTACTGGGTACTTTACTTATGATAGTGACAATGTGTCATTGAAAAAGACTTGATACTGCTGCTTTTGTTGATCAATAGGCACGCTGTGTTGCTATGTCCTTGTTTCCCCAGCTTCATTTAATGGGTTGTGGAATTGAACAAGTTTTTTTTTTTTTGTGCTGATCTTAAAAAATTAAATAAAGGGGATCCATTTTGTTTTTTGCTTACTGTAGTATGTGTTGTGAAATAAAGAAACAAAAAATGTGCACTGTGCTTGTGTTACTCAATGCTTTCTGCCAACTCCCAGGCACACCATCTTTGCAAAACTGGTACCCTGAACTAACACGGCAGTCTAGAAGTGTATTCAGTATCAGATCATGCAGATTTTTCTTTCTTTCATGGATCTGATTTCATAATTTCGGTCACATAGGACCTGATTTTTTGTGTTAAATTTCTTAATATAGTTCATAAATCTAACCATTACACTGCTGATAGATGTGTCCTATTACATTACTAGTATGTGCACGTTTGTGAATGTGATCGCTAATTTCCCATTTTTTCCTACACTTCCTGGCTAGCAGTATGTTAGGGTGTGGAAAAAAAAATATCTGGGAGATCCAGGTCCAGTCTTTTTACACTCCTTATAAACAAATAAAGTGGAGAATGGCTAATTCTTTTGTGTGCTGGAGGAAGTAAAAGGGAGAGCTGCCCTAACTCCTTCATCAGACCCAGTGATCAGTGTAGCACAAACTACTTTTTTTGGGGGGGGAGGGGCGGAGGGGTTATGTTACATGCACTAAGCTCAAAAGTTATAGTTTGTTTTGACTTAACAAAATGAAATGAAAAACGTTTGCAAAACAAGTGGTCTTGTCCTTTTGTGGACGTTCATGTCCACAGGGTTGGGGAGGGGGGTATGAGGTTAGCCTAAGGTTTGTCCATTTTTTTATCCAGTTATTTTGTGCTTATACCATTTTAATTCTCCAATTTCATACTGTTTTAATGGGTATCATAGTCTGCCAGTCTTTTAATAATCAACAGTATTCTTTGGGTCACCAGTTATTGTAGTACTGTGTTTTAGTACCAAATGCATAGTTCCCTCATTATCCGGCATTACAAGTATCTCGCTGAGCCTTCATCTCCCTGATATATCCTAAAATCCTAGATGTTTTCAGTTGTGCTACATTTCCAGTTGCAATGTCCATTCCCAGTTCAATCCCAACTGGTAAAATAAAAATAAAACTGCAGATGTGCTATGGACCCTGATCAGCATTCACAAGTATTGATTCTCCTCTACTCCTCATGGCTATTGCCTTTCACCCACTGACCTAAAAATGCGGTCTTTCCGATTGCGCTATGTTGTGTCACAGTAAGCCTAGTGCCATAATGGGGGTCACGATAAATTTAGAAAATAACACAAAAAGCTGTGAACCACAATTTTAGAGAGAAATAATGTAACACCTATAACAAAAGGGTTTCCTGTCTTTTTGGGGGGATGGGGGGGGAGCATTAAAAACTAATTGTACTGTTGGAATGGGGGGTCTCCCCCCCCAAAAAAAAATAGACTGCAGTATCAAGGAAAACTCACTTGCCTGCATATGAGAGCACCTTCATAGAAATAAAAATTATAACATATGGTGGTGTCATGACAGCCTGGTCTGCTAACTCAGTTTCCTTTGTGGGTTTTTTTGTTGTTTTTTACGCTCTTAATTGATGACATGCCGTAACCGAGAAAAGGACCATGGAATGAACGTCTGACAAGCAGGCATAAGTTTGCAGCAAATGGTGAAAACAGTGACTTGTCAATGAATTTTATTCAAACATCAGGGCTGAAGTAGTGTTACCGAACATTTGCTCTGTACTTCTTCTGTAGGACAGATCATCAGAGATGCAACCTTTCATATTCCGTTTTATATTTGTACAGTGTGTCCATTTTAATCACTGTTTCCACATATATGACCCAAGATAAAAAAAAAACAGCTATAAAAGAAGTAAGACAGGAAAGCAAAAGTATTGCAATATCTCACATTCATACTCAGTAACTGACTAAGCAGGGACTCACAACTGCATTGTGTCAGAATACAGAAAATACAACCAACGCAAGTAACTCTATCAAGATCCGTTTATTAAAAAAATTATAACAGTGACTGAAGGCCTGGTGGATGATTACCTAAACATTCCAAATTTTGACCCTTCTGATGCCAGCTGCTTTTGGCACGCTTAACAGCTTTCACTGCAGTTGAGAATAGAGAGGTACTAACATCGCAAACCTGTTGGCTCATACGAGAGAGCGGTACCATACATAACCAAAAGACTAAGTGGAAAACACTATGTCAGGTGAAAACAATGCCATAGTGATGAATGCCACTAATTTACACTGCAGCAACAAGCCAACTAACTGCTTTCACATGCCTGACCTTAAAAAGAAAAAGATTTCTTATTTCACCTTTAAGGCTGTTCAACTAGCCCAGTATTAAATTATTTCCAGATATCTCTTTTCCTATAAATTTAAGCATCCCATTTTATACTGCTGCATTGATTGTGCACGTTTGTATTTTTGCTGATACTCATTCTTTTTTAAATTTGATTAGGGCTGCCTTGCCCTGTCATTTATGATCAGATGTTTGATAAACACAAACATGCAGCACCACAACACAGGGATATGAATGACTGATCAGTCTGCTGGCCCCAGTGGTTATTGCCCAGCAGGGGGTTGTGTGGAACTGGATATCTGTGTGCATTCCTCCTCTTGACTTCACAACATTGTAACCAGCAATAGCATAGTACAGGATTCTACTACTTCATCATTCACCCCAAGATGGGCAAAGAAAGTTTTACACCTTTGCTGTAGCAGCGGATCCTCCTCAACATGTATTCTGAATGGAAAAAGAAATAGTCTCGAAGTGCTGGCTGTTTTCTTTCCACGAGGATAACAGCCCTTTCTAATTAGCTAAAAATGCCTTTCCAAACATTTCCCAGATGGACGGAGCAACATTCTTTGGTGGTGGTAACTGCCGGGAAAGACAGGAGCTCCTTCTCAATCTCTCTATCTGTATATACAGTATGTACATGTGTACTGTGTAGTGTCTGGGGACCCTTTCTATGTGACTTAATGTCCTTTCACCATTTCACTGTGTGCAGTACTGTGCAGAGTCAGACCCCGACTCCTGCTGCCAGTAGGGGGAAGCATGAGCAGTGAGCAGCAGACCGGTCAGCACGAGTCAGCTGTATACAGAGATGGAGGAAGATGTGAGGAGACCAGCGCCTAAAGCTGGGCACTGGGAGGAACTCAAATTACAAAAAAATAAAACACAAGAGGGGAAGGTTATTCCATCTCCGGCTTGGATATGTTTTTGAAAAACTGTCTTGTAGACTGTTATGGGAAGTAACAGAAGGGCATCATAAAGGGGGGGGTGAGTAGGGTGGCGAGAGCCCTGTCACTTTTCTGGCCCCAATGAGACTGCCCCTTTGCCTGAAAAGAGTTTGTCCTTTAGACGGGGAAAAAAAAAAACGCAATCTACTGTTTTGCTGTGTCTGAATCTTTTACACTTCGGACACTACATGTGAGACTCAGCACAACAGTATGCAAATGGTTAACAGCAGCAGAAGGACTTCAAATTCCAGCTGTTCCCCACTGACCCTGCAAGCCTGGAAAATGTAAATGTTCCGCTTGAATCAGCGCGTCCCGTCCTGCTTGTTACACACAAGAAAAACAAAGCGTTACTTGTCAATTGCTTTGCTGTCTGTCTCTGGAAGGGAATTCCACAAGTGTGAAGTGCTTTTAACAGATAATATAACATCTGTTGACATCCAGCTCCCTTTCAAGTGCCCCGCAACAAGTCTTAACAAGCATTTGTCAATGCCGAATGTTGGCTTGCTGGCACTGGCATTGGTAGTGCAGGAGTTAGAGAGATGCATAATAGGAATAGTTATTTATAAACAGATCTGAACAAGTGACTTTTGAACATGATACAAGTCACTTAAACACCGATTTGCACATATATTTAGCACAGTGACACATAAAGTTACTTTAGTCTGTAAAAATACTATTGCCGGACACCTTTAAGGCCACTTATTATTTGTTAACTGATCTCTTGTGGCGTATTTTCTCTTTTAAAGTAATCAAAATAGAAGCCACTATTCCAGGAATGTCTTTACATTGCAATCATACTGCTCAACCTTTTGTCACTGAAACGTGGGGCAATGACACTCCTAATGTGGAACACATCTCAGTCATGACAGAAGCTCAGAAGAGCTCTGTGGAAACCAGTACCTTAGTTTGTGCAAAGTTTAATTATGACCACGCAAATCCAGAATAGTTTCTACTTTAAATGTTTGAGTTTACAGCATCTACCCTTGGATGAGCAGTGCCTTCCCTTTGTGGTACGAATGTGGGACAGAACAGTTCTAAGGGGGGTAATGACGGACGTCCAAAGACAGCTGACGGGTATGAGTTGAAATCAAATTTCAACATACACACACCCAAAACGCTGAAATGTACGATCTGAAGAATCACTAAACTGCAGTGTAAAGTGGCGAAGACCTCCCTCCCCCTCCACAAAAGGATCTTTAGCTGCAACCACTGTCAACTGCCCAGGAATGTACTCTCAACGCAAGCTTTTTAACAATTGTCAGTTGCTGACAACTTAACATCAAGCAGAACCCCACGGGCGACATGAATATTTTAATGAGACATTATAGGTCTGCTGTATTTCATGATCATTCACATCTGCAGGAGCGGGGACACTGAGCCACCGATCCAACTCAACAGACAGATGTGCAACTGAAACTTTGCAACATCTTACTCTGCTGACATCAAAGTCTGCAAGCTGCAAAAAAAATATATTACTGTATACTAATCCACTTCTTTGAAATTGTGCCCTTTTCCGACTGCCACACCTTATTTTAAAATTCTGACACTCTCCTCAGTGCCACTTTGTAATAGCTATGGATGTAACCCATGTGGATGAGTTACAAACTAATGCACTCCTACTGACCTACACGTTACCCAGCCCCTACAGACATGCCTTCACTATCTCCTCTCCCCTGGGTCCTCTTTCACTTTTTGTAAATTATTCAGCACTCTCTCTTACCTGCCTGGCAACCATTGTTCCAATCGTCTTGCAAAATGGAAACATGTCCCCACCAGAGGGGAGGTTACAAAACTCCCAGACGATTCCACCCGGAACCCGCTTCTTATAACCACAGCAACCCTGAAGGGGGGGAAAAAGTCCAGCAAGAAAGCAAAATGTGTAAAGTTGTTGTCAGTCAGTGGCTAATGCTTTGTGAGTGTCACTGCCGGGCTCTCCGACTCCACTGAACTCGTATTGCACGGTGTCAGACTCCGAGCTGCTTCTCCTTGTCACCTATAGTTGTCGGGGGGGGGGGGTTCAGGTCTATTTTTTACTTGCTTTCACGACCACTCTCCTCGAGCTCGCTTCATGGCAGAGTGTAGAATTTTTTCTCACTGTGGGGCCTGTGCTCTGCAAATTCTTCCTAACTTTATTCCTGAACTCATTTCACAGTCCTGCTGCAACCCTGCTTGCGGAATATCATGGTGCAATTGTGTCACTTCGCCCTATCAATCACAGCTGGCCGGGACATGAAAGTCTGGGGATATAGAGCATACAAGATAGATAGGAGACGGAGTGTGGGCTGAAGGCAGGCAAGAGAGTTGTGCGATGCCAGAGGTGAGGAGGGAATTGGGGTAACGGGCTGCTCCCTCCCAAAGGGGGGCTGGAAAATAGCAACAGACAGTAGGTGAGAAACTGTAGAGAGGGATGGGCGGGTTCAGGCACAATTCCCCCAACTCCTGCCCAATTCTGTAAAAAAATCTCTATTCTTGTCCACTTTCTGTCTCTTTTTAGTTTCTTGTGGGCATGTTGACTGGGGGATTGGGCACCTCTGTCAGCTTTCATGGGGCCACTTGCTTTACTTAATCTGAGATTTCTAGTTGGTGACTATTCTTGTGAGCTTCTCTGACTTTGGCTACCTGTTTTCATTACTATAGATTTTTAAGTTAAATGAAGATGCAGCACAGATATATGTGTTTTGTAGGATACATTTACATACTGTACATTGTTGTTTTTTGAATTGCACAGTTATCTGCATTCTCTGTCCTGTTCATCAGAAATGTGGTATCTCAATATCAGCAGTCATTGTTTTACCTGGTACTCTCATATCCCTTTTTATTTTTATTTTTTTACTTTTGTTATTTGTATGTCACCCCCTCACATTGCAACCTCTACATCCAGTGGTTCTACGCACATGCTAGATCAGACATATCCCCCCTAGCCCTCTCACTTGCTGACCAGATCCCTTCCCCACCCTTTGCAGTCTGTCTCATGCTTTGTTTTCTTTTTTATTTGTTTTAAATAATTTCTTGTCACCTGACTACCCAAAGTCATAGCCATATTAGATGTTGCTATGTTACTGCCCCTGCCTATCTGAGTCACTGTGGTCCATCAACGATCTCTTGTGTATTGGCTATGTTGATTTGAGACTAACACTGCAGTATGTCACCTGAGTGGAAGGATTGAGGACTGAGTGGGTCAGTGTTGACTGGGGCCAAGCAAGACTGGAAAACTGAGGACCAACAATGTGGCAGCCCTAACAGTGGCCACTATTATTCCGTGGATTGATGTTATTGCCCCCCCCCCCGGACAGCCCATGGCTACTTACTGTATAATAACAATGCACTCCCATTTAACAGCTCCAGAAGCCAAACAACATGACATTGCCTGTGTGTGTTTTACTGTATGACAGATTGGCTGAGCCATTGAACAGCCCCGCAGCTGATGTGCTAGCTTCAAAATCAAACATGTCAAGTAAGGCTGGGACATGGTTAAGAGATTAATACTGTGTTCAAAATGCAAATTTGTGCTACCACTAAACTTTAATAACAATAATAGTCTGTAAAAAATGCAGTTAGATCTAGAGATGGTCACTGCATGTGACCATGCCATCTTTCATTTTCACCTGGGCAGCCATTGAATTAGGTTAAGTAATAGTTCAGACTTCGTGCAGAACTACTGGAGGAACTGGGTTGACAGCTGAACTCTTAATATTCTGGTATAACTGCATTTTTGACATTACAATCTTCCTCATAAATGTGCATTTACTGTATTTCTGTTTAGCAAAAATTGGTTTAGAAAAAGTGCCCTTTGTATCCTACTAAGTGCCCTTCTGACCCTCAGCCCCCTCACCTTTTACTATCTTCCGGTACCCATGAGAAAACTTATAAACAGTCGGTCATCTTTTTCATATAAAGAGAGAAAAACAGGCTAACTAGAGCACTTTGGGCTAATTTATTATGTTTGCTTGCATGCAAGAATGCCCAAATCATGCAAACATGATCCCTAGTATCTAGTAGCACCCCTGTCCACCTCACTCATCCTGTGTTACTTTCTTCCCTGACATTTCCCTTGAAAACTTCCTCCTTTCACATATATATTGAGTGCCCCCTTGTTTCTTATCCTTGAACATCAGAAACAGTTGCTTTAAGTCTAATAGTGTCATCCCTTTCAGATGTCTGAAAACTACTCATGTCACCCTCTAGCCCATTCTTTTCCATGGAAAGCAGTTCCACTTTCCCAACTCAGTTAGTTGGATCTCATAGCCCATGATTTTCAAGCTCTTGGCTACCTTGGTTGCTGTTCTCTGCACTCAGTCCTGTGGCTATCCTTCCTCTGCTATGTGGCCCAGAAGTATACACTATACTCAAACGTTGGGGCTGTGACTTGGCATACTTGGCCGTAATGCTCAAGCCCCCCCCGCAGCCACTGACTGGCATCAAGGTGTCCTTGGGGTCTTTGGCCCTGATAGTCACCCCTTTCTTCTATACCACACCCATCTTAGCTTATTTCCTCATGGAATGGTGTGAGTGTAAGGGCTAAAGACCCCACGGCACACTGCAACACTTGTTGGTGTCTGCAGGGTGGAGTGAGGTGGAATGGCATCAGCGTTATGGCCTGATGACACAAAGGCACGCCCCCAACACCTCTCAGTCTTTGCAGGGTGGGGGTGAGGGTTGGTGTTAGTTCATTATGTCACTGCCATTCCTTTTATGCATCTAACTCCTGCACTACCAATGTCAATGCCAGCAAGCAAACATTCGGCATTGACAAATGCTTGATTTATTTTATATTTAGTTTACTCCCCCGACCCTCCCTCTTAGCACCCACCACCCACTCACCCCAAAAATCGTAACAGTGGCACTGAGGGGTGCCCAATCCCCTAGTGCAGGAATCCGCATTTGTTTCTTTTTTGTTTTCCCTGTAAAAAAAAAAATCTATCGATGTCTTTTGTGCCATTACACTGCCCTCCCACCTGACCCTCCTACTCAGCACCCACTACCCCACACCCCCAAGCCCTTACTTACCAATCAGGGGTTCAGCTCCGTAACCCGCTCTGGACCACAGACACATCTTCAGTCTTCAATGCCGGATCACGAACTGAAGAAACAGGTGTGCGGTTTAATGTATTCCAATGGGATTTTTAACTTAGTGGCATGACTTGGGCATTTTTGCATATTTTTTGGCCCAAATTTTCAACTTGTCTTATTTGGGATCCTACGTCTTGAACAATTGCACTGTCTTTAGGTAGATACGTCCCAAAAGATGATTTTGCGGTCCCTGAGCAAAATAACCTATCTCAGAGGAGTTTAAATTTTCTTTGCCCTTGTTCGTGATGTGGGGTCGTAAGAAGGCTATGTTGAAAATTTTGTGTAAAAAAAAAAAAAAAAAAAAAAAAAAAAAACAAAGTTATGAGCCTATGTTGAATTTTGCTAATGCAGGCTCATAACTTTGGTAATTTTCAATATTTTTCCCCAAATTCACAACATAGCAATATCTTTAGGGCATGTCATGAATGTAACAGCTGTCATTTTTTCTAAATCTTAGCCAAAATGTTTTTTTACGTCCTGAAAGGTGCTTTTGCAATCCCTGCACAAAATCACCTTTTGGGCAGGAGTTGAAAAATGTCTCTGCCCTTGTTAATGAGGTGGGGTCATAAGAAGGCTATATTGCAAATCAGGAGTAAAAATATTAAAAAAACAATACAGTTATGAGCCTACTTTGAATTTTGTGAATGCAGACTCATATCTTTGGTCATTTTCAATATTTTTATCCTAACTTTACAACATAGACATATTTTTACAGCACCTCGTGTCATTTTTCAACTCCTGCCCAAAATGTGTTTCTGTGTCCTGAAAATTGATTTTGTAGTCCCTGTGCAAAATCACCTTTAGGCCAGGAGTTAAACATTATCTCTGCCCTTCTTCATGAGGCAGCATCTTAACAAGGCTATGTTGAAAAGTTGGTGTAAAAATATTACAAAACAAACTTTCAATATTTTTACCCCAAATTCCGCAGCTACAGCCCTATCAGCTCTGGCCAGAGTTTGTTTGTGAATGTTAGTTCAAGAGAGTCAAAGAATCTACTCTTAATTTTTGCATTTGTAGAAAAAGGAAGCAAACATCATGACAAATGATGTGTCCTTGTTTCCCCTTTTTTACATTCATGTTGACACCTAAAGCAATGCTTTTATAACAACATGAAACAATCTGACCCCTTACAGATTGTTTTCTATAAGGAGGGATTACAATGGGTTTTACCATGTAACTTAAAACAAACATATTTTTTGTTGAGAATTTCAAATGTTTAGACGATCATCATTTGCTGGGTAAACAAGAATTTGACATGGAGTTGCTGAAACACCAAGGAATGTTCTCAGTCAGTCTTTGCAGAGAAATTTAAATCAAATGCTTTTTATACCTTACTCTGTAATTGGGCTTGTGCTCTGATTTGTGTAGTGATATGGGTAATGTTATATGATGCTATAATTTTTGTATCCATTCTTTGCCAATGTAAACTTTGATACAGTACCTGTTCTGTACTTGGCCATGCCAGAACATAGGCAATGAATACCTACTGCACTAACCAGGTAACAAAAACTAAGCAAATACATACACATTTCATGGCAAGGTTTTATTGTGTTTGATTACTACTATTAAGGGTTCAAATTTAACATACAGTAATTCCAGCATATTTGGAATACCACATTTCAGCCTAGAATGCCAGTAGTGTTCTGCTTGTAATCTACAGGGATTACCATCCATCTGCTGCTTAACCACCAGCCTATCCGCTGCATATAGGAAAAATCCATGCCCTACCAACCTCCTACCTCAGTCCAAGGATACCATCCCCGGCCATCTACTTAAAAAATAATTATTTCACTATTTAATGTCACTTGGAGCTCTTCATCTTTACACCACTTTCCCCAAATGACAGTATCTTGTTCTAGTGGTGTCTTGCATGTCAATCATGTAAAGCACTAATGGAACATTATACTGGCATTCTGGGCTTGCAGTGAGAGGATGAGGCTCTTTGTGTGGCCTTGGATATTGAAATACCTAATTTATAAGGTGTCAGCTGGGGAAGAGAGACTGAGTGCAAAGGGTGGTGGGGCTAAGATGGGTAGGTTTGGGAGACCGTACTGGAGATGGAGGGAGACATATACCTCTCAGCCTGTAGTCACTGGAATTCTAAGTTTAAACCATAATCCATGTAGCAGCACCTTCTCTTTGTGGAATGGATGTGAGACAGATTAGTTCTGAGGGGTAAGTGTGTCCTTGGGCAAGTCACTTTATCTCCTTGTGTTTCAGTCCATCTGGCTGCAGAAATGGGCATAAGGAAGGCCCCACTAGAAATGAGATGTTGCAACTCTGCTAGCTGTCATGTGTAGGTAATAGTAAAATAAATAACGTGAGGGCCACCCCTCCTAATGGGGGACAACTCAGTAGTATGTGAGAAGGGCTACAACACTATCCCAGAGCCAGTATAATCAAGGAGTTGGGTGGAGAACTAGATTTGTTGACTCAATACCACAACCAGGATGTTGGTAGTCCACTGAGAGTACCACCATTTTTCTTAAATTCTGTTCCTGATTTTACTGTGTGCTGTAATGGAATTCAAGCGCTTGCTCTCAGACTTCATTGTGAAACACCCCTTGAATGTCAGTGGATCTGTTTAAGAAAATGCAGTGCTGAAACTACTGCTTTCTGAAAAATATTTGTGCTAATGCTATGTAGAACCTAGCAGTGCAATCTCAGCAGAACAAGTGACTATGTGTGCTTTGTAGCTTGCCTCTCCTTCTTTTGAAGGGAAGTCTGTCATGAAGGTTACTACCTTAACAAAAACACTAGGCAATACCAACAGTGAAAACTTTTATTAGCCTAGTAGCCAATGAATCACAGTAACAAAGGAGCCGACAGTAGAAAAAGGCCTTGCTGCCCATTCAACTGTCCTAGTACTTCCTGTGGTTGGATGTGAGGAACCTAGTAGCCATGCACTTTTCTTTTCCTCCTCCTCTTTTCCTGATGTCCTTACCAGTCCCATATATCTTTCCCACCCATTTTTAATCATTCCTCTGAATTTTGCACAAACTTTCCTTGGCAGTTTTTTCCACCCATCACTCTTCCTGTGAAGAAGAACTATTACTTGACATTTGCCCTACTCCCCCCACTTGCAGGCTTCACTGAATTTCCCCTGGTGTCTGTGCTTCCAGTCAGTGTGAACAACTCCCTGCTAGCTACCCTCTTTATATCATAAAGGTATTTATATGTCTGTCATATCATCACTCTCTTCTTGCCTCCAGTGTCTACATGTTGAGGTCCTCCAACCTCTCCATGTAGGACTTCCCTTGCTGTCCCTGAATTATTTTGGTTACCCTCCTCTGTACCGTCTCCACCCTGCCCCTCTCCTTCCTCAAGAATGGGTTCCAGAACTGCACACAGTAGTCTATGTTAGGTTGAACCAGAGATCTATACAGGTGCAGGATCAGCTTTCTCCTCCTGCTGCTGATGCACCTTCATAAGCATCACATCATCCCATGCACTCCCACTGCCTTATTGCACCATGTTGATGTTTCCAAATTGTCTTAAGTATCCCCCTCAGGTCCTTCTATACTACAACCACAATCCTGTATTCTTTTTATGGGTTTCTGGCCCCATATGTATTACCATACCAATCTTGTGTTTAATTTCAACTGCCATACCCATGACTATTTCTCTTGTCTTTCCAGATATTCCCTTGTTGGGCTTACACCCTTTGTGTTGTACACTCTTTTGCAGATATTTGTGTCATCTGCCAAGAGGCTGCTTTACCTCTGGTCATCTTCCCAAATGTTACAAACAAAGATGTTTAAGAGGACTGGTCCTAGGATCAATCATTGTGTTTGATGACTGCATGGGCTCATTCCTGCTTCCCACTGAGGACAACTGTCTGTGTTATCTCACATGACCATCACTGACAGGGTGTTGGAGTCATCCAGATGGCTTATTCTGATGGACTTCAGCATCTGGGTCAACAATGAATCCTCGCAGCTTGGTTCTGACCTCCTCCAGCTGATACCCAAGGCTCAAAAGAAAGTCACCCTTCCAGCTGGGTGTGCACATGAAATAAATTAACCAAATCTCAAGACTCCTGCACCACCCAAGGCCCAGTGATGTCATCAGCTGGAGGAGCCCAATCTCAAGAATCCAGCACCACCCACCACAAAAGAACCAACAAGCGCGATAAAATTCACAGCATTTATTAAAGGCAAAATATGTAAAAGGCAATAATGGAATACAAACCTCACAAAAGTGCAATAAACACTGAGCTGAGGTAGCACAGGCAGAGCCCCTTCTCAAATCTTAATTGGTTTCACCCAAAGGCATCCCCAGGAAGTGTACCACACCCTCATACACACTAATATTTAAACACCAGTCTTAAAGGTGAAAGTTTCAGTTTCCAAATTCTACTAATAAATACATAATAAAGTGTTCAAATAACATTGTATTATACATAGATATGGATGGTAAGCAATAAATACATACCCAATATTTCTTGTAGCAATATGTATACTATCCAGAAACCCTGCAAGACACCTGGAAAGGATGTCATGTTGGAGTGTCTCAGCTACAGTATAAAATAAATATAGACACAATATGAAATGTGAGTGAAAAGAGTAAAACAAATAACAAAAAGAGGGAATAATCACTAATGGGGTGGAACAGACAGTTCAAAAAATTACTAAATTACTAACACTGACTAGATGTAATCAACACCATAGGGGAGTACAGTCCCTTGTATATAAAACATAGGGACTTAGCTAGTGTAAAATCATTAGCTAAAATACTAGCTAGTGTAAAATCACTAACTAAAGTACCATGGGTATACCCATGAATTTCTACAACTGAAAATGCATCATAGGACACAAATGGAAAGCATACAATTGGGCAAAATAAATTTATAAGTCCAAATATGAAAACTGACATACCAATACATTATACAGATATGCACTCATGTTCACAGTAAGTCATCTTGCACCTGAAACACGGCATATGTTCACTTATGTAGGTGGTCTGAAAGATCAATTTCATCATTTAGACTTTGCAAATTCAAGGCACCTAACGTATATATCCAAAAGGATTCCTTCTCTGCCAAGATTTGTTTGGCATTACCCCCTCTTGGTCCTGCAAAGCGTGGTCAATTCCTCAAAAAGTGAACTTGTGCATATCCATGTTTCTTTCAGATAAAACATGGGAACACGATGCACTTTTCTCATCCTTAGTTCTAATAGAATTGAAGAAGGCTTTACAGAAGCACATTTTTTTATTTATTTATTTAAGAATCAGTTTACAACCTTTGAGCCAGAGGCTCGTTTCCAAAGGTACTTCGTCACATAAAGACATACATTGTGTTTTTGGTTACATAGCAAAGATTTGCAAAACAATCGGCGTTCAACAGAGGCGCCACGTCACATTGTGGTCAGACAAATACAACTGGGTACAGGGTACATGTAATTGATAACAGGTGTTACACAAGTCGGTCAAGTGAAGCAATCTGGTAGGTAAACACTGAAACAGCTGGCACTGGCCAGGTTAAACATAGGCATGGTGCACAGGAAAGTGGTGGCGGGATGGTTAGGTGGAGAGCTGCCCGGGGCATTGTCAAGAGAAGCAGAGGTGGAGGCTATGTTCAGAGACAGGAGCAGTTCGAAAGCTGAAGATGTGGTTCAAGTGTGGTTTTGAACTTGGAGATGGTGATGGCATTGGTGATGGTGGCAGGGAGAGAGTTAAACCAGGTTGGGGCTCTATAGCAGAAGGACCTCTGGCCACGGCTGGTTCTTGATCTGGGGACCTTTAGAGTGGTCTTGTAGGAAGACCGTGTTGCAATGGTGGGAGGGCTCTGGTGGATGGATGCCGTTACCCAGGGGGAGAGCCAGTGCAGGTTTTTTGGTGAGGAGACAGGTTTGGTATTGGAGCCTGCTCATCCAGGGTAAGCAGGTTAGCATCGACATACAGCTGACAGGTGTGTGTGAGCTGGGGGCACCAGTAATCAATCTGCACACTTTATTCAGGGTTAGGTGAATTTTGTTGGAGTGCAGTGGTGCTGCAGCACTATATACTGGTAGACCATAGTCTACAAGGGACAGAACGGATGATGTAAAAGCTAGCCAGAGAGCATTTGGGGAAGGCAGGTTCTATGGGCGGAATAGGATGCCAAGCCGTGTGTTAGTGGCGGATGTTGGGGCGTCAAGTGTGGTTGTGAAATGTGAGGGCTGAATCTAGCGGTAACCCCAAGGTATTTGTAGGAGCAGACTTGTTCTAGTGGCTGGTTGGTACTTGGAAGGATATAGAGTGGGTGGTTGCTAGCTCTGTTTTGGGGTGGAAAAGAGCATAGTTTTGGTTTTCTTAAGATTGATGATGAGTCTGCGCTCCTTAAACCAAGCCTCGGCACTGTTGAAAGACTGCTGTAGGGAGTCCTGTGGGAGATGGGATTGCGGTGGGTGGCAAAAGGACAGCATCGTCTGCATACAGTAGAATTTTGCCAGGGGCATGCGCTGGGCAGGGTGTTCAGATACAGCGAGAAGAGAAGGGGGCCCAGGATGGAGCCTTGGGGACCCCAGAGAGAATGGGATGGGTATCGGAGAGTGTGCTATTAATTTTTACACACTGAGATCGAGTGTCAAGATAGCTAGCGCACCATGCCAGGGGGCCAGCCGAGAGACCAGTGTGGCAGAGTGCATTCAGCAGAAGTGGATGGGAGACAGTGTTGAAAGCCTTTGAGAGGTCAATGAACACTGCAGGTCTGGGCTGAGCCCCAGGAGGAGGTAAGGGAGGCCTGGTAATGGTCTGCCTTGGCTTTTCTGATGGCCCATGAGCACTTATTCCGGGTTGCATTGTATGCTTGCCTATCAGACAGACGACCTGTTTCAGTGGCAAGGTGCCAGAGGTTATCCCGGTTTCTAAGTAATTGTAGGAGGGCCGGACTAACCCAGGGTGCGTTCTGTTTTTTGGACCGGATTTTGGTTAAGGGTGCAAAGAGATCACAGGCCATGTTGAAGGTGTGAGTGAAGAAGGTGAGGGCAGTGTCAATGTTGGTTGCCTGCCGAATGGGGGACCAGTCTATCTGGGTGAGGAGTGCTTTAAGTTTCTTCAGCCCACCAGGGCAGAGGCGCCTGCGAGGGTGGTCTGGGCTTTGGGTTTGGGATTGGGGGCTACCCAGTGGAATAGGATAGGGGAGTGGTCACTCAGGGAGTCTGGGAGGACCTGGATGTTTTGGATTTTATGGGGTCGGTTAGTTATAATAACATCCAGAAGGGTGCTGGTACCACTCTTAGGGTTAAGTCTCGTGGGTTGGGTGACGAGGTTCGTCATATCTTGGTGGCAAATAGTCTCTGGTGGTGGATGAGGACGTGCTGAGCCAATTTACTTAAGGTCCCCACTAGGATTTGTTCTGCCTTATGGTGGAGGGTGGCCAGGTAGTCCATTAAAGATACCAGGGCTGGGTGCTGGTTCTTTGGGGAACGAGGCTGTGGTGAGATAGAGAGGGCTCTAGAGGGTCTGGGGTGAGTCTGAGGGTAAGGGCCTGGGCCCCATTTATGAGGGCAGGGGTGGGGAGTGCGTGTCCAGGTATTGTGTCCCTGGTGTAGATTGCACAGTTTCTCCCCATTTTTGCCTACTCGGTCCTCCCGGTATAGTATAGCCTGGGAGGGAGGAGACAAATGAGTCAGGAGTTGATTTGGACAGCCAGGTTTCAAACAGGGCTATGATGTCTGGTTGGTGAGCCAAGGCCCAGCACTGTAGGGCGCAAATTCTTCAGCAGGCTGCATATGTTCATGGAGGCTACTTGAAGACCAGGTGGCTGAGTGGGTGGATGGAGGGGGCAGGGCCTGGGTTGGGATGTATGTTCCTGTTAGGTAGAAGGAGGAGAAGTGCTCTGGTCAGAGGGAGGCAGATGGAGAGTTTACGCCGGGAGCGATAGAATGAGGAAGGGGGTTTAGTTGCACAAGGGGTGGGTAGGGTAGCACAGGCAGAGAAGGCCTGAGTGATCAGAAGTGCAAGGGGGCTGTGGGGAGAGGACAGGTAATGTCTGGAAGGGGGTGAGGTGGAGAGGAGCATATGGGATGTGTGGAGGAGGAGGAGGGGGAGGAGCAGTGGTAAAGGAGGAGGGGAGGACAGGAGGGTAGGTAGCAACACTGGAGTAGTGAGGCTGAGGGTTAATAGGGACACTAGGGTTGGTGGAAGGCAAAGGAAGGAGGAGGAGAAGAGATAGGCTGGTGAGCATGGGGATGCATGTGCATAGTTGGGAAGGCTGGTGGAGCTGAAGTGAGGAAAGAATGGGGGGACTAGGATGAAAGAGGGGAGATAGTAGTGAGAGATCACCTCTGAGCCAAGATATATGACAGAACTAATGCTACAATTAAATGAAATGCCTAATCTCAAATGTTTTGTAATTATTATGTGAAGAAAATGTGTTTGCACGAACTATCATCTTACACTGTACACATTTACCATAGCTATAGCTGCCCTTTGGTTTATTGGGAAGCCAGCTCATGATCTTCAGAAACGGCAAATACTGTAGCTGTGGACCAACAGGTCTCTCAAGTTTGTACTTCGTTAATACACAATTTTAGGTGGTACTCGTGCAGTTGACTTAAGTGATTCCTCTGTAGTTAGAATGTGCCAGTACTTCTGAGTAGTACGCCTGACCAATTGGCTATCCTTCCCATATTTTGTAATAAACAAAACCTCACTTAAATTATTCCTATTTTGCAGGTTCTACTGTAGTAGTTGGTCTCTAGAAATGTCTGCCACTTTTGCTTGTGCAGATTGAAGTAAGGCAGAGGAATATCCCCATCACTAAAATGTCTAAATAATTATGTACTCCTAGAATCGCATACCTGGGGATCTGAACAATTCCGCTTTACTCTTGGGAACTGAGACTTCAGAATGTTGTTGATGGTGTGGTGGGGATAACAACTGCTAGACTGTAACAAAGTATTTCTGTCATTAGGTTTGCGAAAAATATCAGGAGCAATGGCACCATCTGCTTGCTTTGAAGTGCTTAGGTTCAAATAATTAATGCTGTGTAAGGAATAATGTACGCATAATCACAAATTCAGATTTGATTTTTCCAAATAAGCTATAAATTCATACAGGTGTTCAACACTACCCTGCCACACCATTAACACATCGTCTATATATCTACGCCATAGGTCAATAAACTCATAGTAGGGATTACTTTCCATATCATAGATACAACTAAGCTCTCAAAATCCAAGATACAGATTAGCATTCGTGGGAGACAAAGTAGCTCCCATTGCTGTACCTTTAACTTGAAGTAAATGTCCTTAAAAGATAAAGTGATTCACAGTGAGGACAAACATTGCCAAATCACACACAAAATCAATAAAAATGGGGCTATAGTCTGTCCCAGTTTCCAGCCAGTACCCTAAAGCTAAAAGACACCCATCATGTGGGACATTTGAGTAGAGCGATTCCACATCCAAAGTGACAAGGTACCAACTAGGTTCTAACTGCATGTCCCAGAGGACGTCCAACATATGTGTGTTGTCCCTCATATAGAACCTTAACAAAGGGACCAAATGTTTAACCTGTGAATCAGCAAACTTGTATAATGGTTCAGTGAGGGACCCAATGCCCGATACTATTGAGCATCCTGGGGATCAATCAAGGATGTATGTACCTTATGCGGTACATATATGGTCTGCCGGACCAGATGTTCAACAACCAAGTAAGACTTGACATCCTTTTTAGGTATCTTGAGGGGTTTGTGGATAGTATACAAATTACTACAAGAAATATTGAGTATGTATTTATTGCTTGCCATATCTATGTATCCACATGTTATTTGAACACTTTATTATGTATTTATTAGTACAATTTGGAAATTGGGGCATTCCCCTTTAAGACTTGTGTTTAAATATTAGTGTGTTTGAGGGTGTGGTACACTTCCTGAGGAAGCCTTTGGGTGAAACCGGTTGAAGTTTGTGAGGGGGCTCTACCTGTGCTACCTCAGCTTGGTGTTTATTGCACTTTTGTAAGGTTTGTATTCCATTATTGCCTTTTACATATTTTGCCATTAATAAATGCTGTGAATTTTATCACACTTGTTGGTTCTTTTGTGGTGGGTGGTACTGGATTCTTGAGATTGGGCTCCACCAGCTGATGACATCACTGGGTCTTGCACAGGCACTTGCCTCTGTGACCCACCACCATGGCCACACCTTGGACTTGGTATTCTTACTGGGTCTCAAGGTTACAGACCTCAAGATTGACCGGGTTACTTGGTCTGATCACTGTACAGTGAAATTCTCATTTGGGGCTTCCCCCGATGGTCCCTCCCATGTTGAGATGATCAGCTACCACCCGTTAAAGGGATTTTACCCAGAGGGACTGATGGTGGTAGTTGATTTTTCCGGTGTTAGTGCTGTTTGTGCGACTGGCTTGGGTGAAGTGGTGGCAGCCTGTTACAGGACTGTTTCCAGGACACTCAATGCAGTCACACCAGTCTGTATATGACTCAGGTCCTCTTGCCTGAGACCCCCACATTTTTGATGGGGCTCTCAAGGCAATGAAGACCATGGTTTGGAGGTTGGAGCTTTGCTGGCATAGGACTCAGGTAGAGAAGGATAGACTGGTTTTAAGGAATCACTATGCAGATTATCCAAGGGCAGTTGACCATAGGAAGGTACAATTCCTGTCCAGGGAAATTGCTGCAGGAAAGAACAGACCGGCTCAGCTCAGTTGTTACAGGAAAGAGCAGATCAGCTCAGCTCTTGAGCTGTGGACAGACTTTTTAATCCTGTCTGTCTACAACCAAAAGAGCTTTTTCTGTAGCACTTTGTGAAGAGTTTTCTCTGTTTTTCTCTGACAGTGTATCCTCTATTTGAGCCAGGATCTCACCAGTGGGTTTAGATCAGACCCACAGGGTGGGGTCTGGGTGGAGTAGTGGCACTCCTATTGTCTGGGCAGAGTTTCAGCCAGTGGAGTCGGCTGAGATCTTCAAGGTGACTTTGAAGCTATGGTCCACTTGCTGTGAACTGGACCCTGGTCAGACATATCTCCTTTTGGGCTGCATTGAGGCCATCAGTCCAGTGTTTCCCAGGATAGCCGGGTGTTCACTTTTGGAGGGGGTCTTCCCCGATGCCTTGAAGGAGGCAGTGGTGAAGCTCCTTCAGAAAAAAAACATCTCTCAACCCTGACGTCCTGGTGACTTATAGACCAATCTTCAACCTTCCATTTTAAGGGAAGATGTTAGGAACATAGTGGCTCTGCAGCTCAATGAACACCTGGAGACCTTTGACTTCTATGAGCCATTTCAGTCCGGATTTAGGACAAGGCACAGCAGATAGACGACACTAATCTGGGTGCATAATGACCTCCTCATGGCAAGAGATCGAGGAGAATGGTCAGTTCTCATTCTTCTCGATCTGTCATCAGCATTTGATACCATGGATCACATTGTGTTGTTGGACCACATTAGAGAGTATTGTGGACTCACCGGTACTGTCATCAACTGGTTTGAGTCATTTATCTTGGGCAGAAGGCAGAAGAAAGTGATGGGGAATTTCTCCTCTGATCTGTGGAGTTCCTCAAGGTTTGATCCTGTTACCGATGCTGTTCTCTGTGTACATGCTGTGCCTGGGGAGGATAATCAAATAGTACAGTCTGGGTTTTCACTGCTATGCAGATTATAGTCAGCAATACATGTGTTTTGCACCAGGGACAAGTGGTGCCATCGAAGTGCTGAATAAATGCCTTGTCGAGATCCAGGATTGGATGAACTCTAACAGGCTGAGACGTAACCCGGATAAGACAGAGGTACTGGTTATCAAGCTGAGTCATGGGCATGATGAGGCTACCTCCGGAATGACAACTGGTTTGGTCCTGGGGTTGACACCATTGACAGCATCCTCTAGGGTGAGAAATCTGGGAGTGGTCCTTGATGACAAGCTGACATTTGAAGCTCAGGTGTCTGCTGTCATCAAAAAAGGATTTTACCATCTAAGGAACATCACCTGGATTAAACTCCTAATTCCACCAGAAGACCTGCTGTCACTAGTGCATGTCTTTGTGACATCCAGACTTGACTACTGTAATGCTCTGTACCTTGGGGTGAGTGGAGGGAACCACTGCCAGTTGCAGCCAGTGCAGAGTGCAGCAGCCAGGCTGCTGACTGGACTGTCCATGTCCTGTTATGTCAGTGTGGTCCTGCGGGTTCTGTGCTGGCTGCCAGTCAAGTGGCAGGTTCTCTTCAAGGTGGGCTTGCTCACCTATAAGTCCCTATATGGATCAGACCCTTGCTACCTGTCAAACCTACTTATTCCTGCTGTCCCAGCTCGCTCTCTTTGTTCCTCTGTCCAAGGCCTCCTGGCAGTCTGAGGACAGGGGTGAAAACCTCGGACGATCATTCATTCGGTGTGGCCGGCCTGATCCTCTGGAACTTGCTGCCAAGACCTTTGAGGGAGGCCGCCATGGTGCAGGTGTTTAGCAGGGGCCTAAAGACTCCTCTTTTTAGCCTAGCCTATCCTGCAAATGCTTTTAAACTGCTAACTTATACAATTTTTTTTTTATATAATTTTACTTGCTGTTGATTATTTTTTTATGTGATTTGTGCCAAATCTGTTTCTATTGTGTGGCACCCAGAGCCCCTGGGATTGTACGCCTAACTAAATAAATTATGTACTTTCTTGATTGACTTACCAATTTCTTAACCATAAATCATGTAATCCTATCCCCCAGCCCATGGTCACTAAGTTTTTTGACCAACCAATCATGTGGTACAGAGCCAAAGGCTTTGCCGAAGTCCATGTACAATTCCTCCATTGCCAGACCCTTGTCAACTGCCTTCATCACCCAATAAAAAAAAAATCAGTCTGGTTGGTCTGATACAACTTCCCTTCCATGATGCCATACTGCTTACTGTCCTGAAGTCAGCTCACCTCCAGGAACCCCACAAGCCATTTCTTTACTGTGATATCCATCGCCTTTCACACTATTGACACTAGGTTAACTGGTCTACAGATTACTGGTTCATCCCTACCTCAGCAGTTGTGCATGGCACCACATATGCTGCTTCCAGTTCTTTGGTACCATTAGCATTTCCAATGAGCTGTTTAAGTGATTTACCAGTGGTGTCACCAGGATGTGTCCCGTCTCTTTCAGCACTCATGGATGTAGCTGGTCAGGGCCCATTTATTTATCCACTTAGTGGGTTTACTCCATTAATAGCTGTCCCTCTGTAATCGGTTCTACATTGTTGTCCCTTTCCCTTCCTTTCAGGCATTGATGACTCATTCAGGAAGCGGACCCTTATCCACCACTTTGAACATCTAACAGAAATACTGGTTCAGCATGTCTGCCTTTAGTTTGTCTTTTTCCTCCTCCCAACCCTCCTTCTTTTCCAGTCTAACTATCCCCTCCTTGGATTTGTATTTCTCTCATATATTATGAAAGGTTGCTTTCTTTCCCTTCTTTATTCCCTTTTCTATCCTCAAGTTGAAGTTGGACATTGTCTTGTTAATCGTTTTTCTAGCCTCCCTATCTCAAGATTCTCCTCCCTACCATCCTCTACCTGGCTGGTTTTGTACTTATTAAAGAGGGACTACAGTCAAAATTTCTGGCATCAATAAATTCAGAATTTGCATTTGTATAACCTCCGTCAGCTTCATGCCAGAAATGAGATCTCTAAGTTACTTTGATTAAAAGTTACAAGTCATTTTAGAACCCTAAATTCATTGCCTGTTCAAAAAAAACGGTTTCAGTGAAGAGATGTCATCTCCTGAACTCACAGTGTAGTTCTCCCTGTCAGTGGGCTTATAGGACCTGTTTCTCCAAAGTTTTAAGTATCACGTACAATGGTTTTCACAAGTAAAACAGGCAGTGCCATTCAATAGACATTGCTTTAAAAACTGTGTTTCAGGTTTTGGAACAAACTTGACTTTTTTTTTCAGTGCCTTTTTGTTGTGGTCCTTTCTCCATGGTTGCTGGATGCTGGTCATAGCACACTGCTGTGAGGTTTGCATACTGAATAACTTTCTGATGTGGTGAAAAGCTGAGATCATTCACACCTATCATTCAATTGAGGTGATTTCTCAGGATGGCACTTTAAAACACTTCTTCCTTCTCACTACCAATGAGGGTGGGAGAGGTAATGCTGTTTTGAAACCTTACTATGAATTAACCAGCTCAGTGTTTTCTCCCTGTCAGGCTGTTAGTTGACCTACATTCAGGCTCATCTGTGTTTTACTTTACATTAAAATGATAATTTTACCAGGGCTAACACTTCCACCCCTAGTAGGAATTAACACATAAGGCCTCTAGGTTTACTAGGCTTAGTATGGAAAAAAAGGAGGCCGTAGGTATGGTTTGTAGTGAGCCAGATATCAAAGTGTTTCTTAAAGGTGTCGAAGTTTCTGATATCAACTAATTCTTGTGACAATAAGTTCCAGAGTTTTGGTGCACACATTGTCATATAATTATTTATTTTATTTGTGTTTGCCTTTTTAAGTATAATCTGTTTGTTATGAAACCTAAGTATTCTTTTGTTGTTAGAGATGGAGAGACCACACTGTGCTGACAACTCTGGGGATTATCGGACTTTGTAAAGGAATATGATATCCCCTCTACATCTTCTTGTTTGGAGGCCTGTTGCATGTAACCTCTCAGAGTATGTCTTATTAGTCAAACCAGGAACCATTTTTGTAGCCCTTCTCTGGACACGTTCCAGTTGGGTTATGTCACCTGCTATGTAGGGGCTACAAAAGGGTGATCCATAATCCAAGTGGGGTCTTATGTGAGATCTGTATAGGGGGATGAGGCATCATTTAGTTCTGGTGACAAATGAGCATTTAATTTGGCTCAGAAGGTAGTGTGGTACCCTGGTAACTTTTGAACAGTGCTCGTGTGATGAGAGTTTGTTATTAAGGAGTATTCCCAGGTCTCTTTCTGTATTTGATGATTTTAATGGAATATTGTTTATTTTATATGTATTTTTTGGATTTTTGATACCAAAATGGAGGACGATGCATTTGTCAGTATTAAATTCCATGTGATTTGTCAATGCCCAGTGCTCAATATTATATAAGTTGGAATTGAGGTTTTTAGATTGTCAGCTGTATCTACATGACCACCGAGTTTTGAGTCATCAGCAACTTTGGATAACCAGGTTTGAGACAAGATTTTGATATCACTAATGTATAGACTGAACAATATAGGTCCCAAGACGGAGCCCTGGGGCTCCACTTCTCACTAAACACTGATTTGACAAAGAGTTGTTAATGTTCACCCTCTGTGTTCTGTTGGACAATCAATTTTTTATCCAGTTTGTAAGGCAGAATGAAAAAAAAAACTCTCCAGTTTAGAGACCAATTTGCCATGTGGTACCTGTCAAATACCTTGCTGAAGTCTAAAAGAATAACGTCAGAATATTGTTGTCTAAGCCTAAGTGTATGTTATTGTAGAAGGTCACTAGATTAGCAGTACATGAATGCCATGTTTTGAAACCAAGATGTGACTTATCAACCAGATTAAGCATACCCATTTCCCTTTCAAAGAATGATTTGATAATCTTCTCCATAGTTTTGCAGACAACAGATGTGAGGCTTATGGGTCGGTAATTCTGGACATTAGCTTTACTACGCTTTTTATGGATGGGAGTTACCATGGCTGACAGCCAATCCAGAGGAATATGTCCAGTTTCAAGGGATTTATTAAAATTTATTGTAATAAATCCATTGGGATACATTAAAATTTATTGTAAAGCAGACATTGACAAACAGCAATGAAGTTACCAACATTACAATACTAGTAGCAATACAACTTCCTAACAGGCACAGTGGAGTAGCACTCCAAATGGTATTAGCAGCCTGGAGGCATGTTGACTCAGCACCCAGCAACCCTGGAGAAATGGACCACATCAAAAAGGCATTAAAAAATACAAATTTGTCAACTGTGTTACAAAACTTGAAACATACAGTTTTTACAGCAATGTTTTTTTGAATGGTGCTGCCTGTTTTACTTGTGAAAACCATTGCATATGGTCTTTAAAACTTTGAAGAAACAGGTTCTATAAGCTTGCTGACAGGGAAGACTAGACTGTGAGTTCAGGAGATGACATCAAGAGCTCTTCACTGAAACTGTTTTTTTTTTTGAACAGGTAGTGAAATCAGGGTTACAAAATAGCTCATAACTTTAAAATGAAGTAACACAGAAATCTAATTTTTGGTATGAGATTTAGTGGGGGGTATGCATATTCTAATTCTGCAATATAGCACTTTTGGCCGGAGTCTCAATTTAAGACTTTTCTCCCTTACCATCTTCCTGACCTCTCTTGTATACCACAGTGGTTTCTAGTGTTGCTCAGATAGTGATTTTATGGATCCTACCACAATCTGTCAGATAGTGCTGGCATCCTGACTTGGATCCTACCAGATATCCTGCCAAAAACAGGTGTAGGATCCAGGGTCAGATAGTGATGGCTCCTAGTTAGGATCCAGGTATCCTGGTTAGGATCCATGGATCCTAGGGCAGATAGGATCTGGGGCCAGAAAGTGATGGATCTTTGTTGGGATCCAGGTATCCTAGTTAGGATCTGCAGATCCTAGGGCAGACAGATAGGATCCAGGGCCAGATAGTGATGAATCTCGGTTAGGATCCAGGTATCCTAGCTGATAGGATCCATGGTCAGATAGCACTACTGTCCTACCACAGCAACTATCTGGCCAAATTGGAGGTATCTGTTGGTATCCTGAATTCTAGGATACTATCTGAACAACACTAGTAGTTTCTTTCCTTACTTGCTCTTTTCTACCACCCATACAGAGAGACTTGTGGCTCTAATACCCTTCTTTTGATTGTCTTGCTTGTTCACCTGTCCCCCACTCCTCCCAGTTTCTCCTTCAATAGCTTCCGCATGGTGCCAAAATCTGCTCTTCTGAAGTTCTGAACCTTTGTCTGTAGCTGCTTTCTATCTGCCTCTAATTTGATCAGAGGAGCAAGTGCAATAGTACAGTACTTCCAGATATTTCACAATATATCTAAAGGTATTCTGTCTGGTGGTCTACAGTGGTACTGCAGGTAGGTAATTTCTCTAGTGATACCACATACATTTCTGGAAATATCTGTCTGTCTCTCTGTCTGCATCTTTGTCATGTTTAGAGAATTGTGTTATCTAGAGAGGCCCACAGTGCAACAAACAGAATATCTGTTATCCTGCATGTGTATATGTATGCACACAGAGAAGCCCCCACAGTGGTATGTGTTTCTGCAGTCAGAAGGGTGTGTGTATGTCCTACAATATGGAAGTGTATCTGCATATACTGAAGTGCAGGCTACACAGGGGCTTGCGCTTTTGCACATACAAGTAACTGTCTGTGTCTTATGCTGTGCAGCTGTATCTGTAACTGCAGAAAATCTAGGCCATACAGGGGCCTAGGTTTCTGCACACAGGAATACTTTAGTGTTACAGACATTCTGAAATTGTGTATATATGGGAGCACAGAGCACAGTGCCCACATGATACTGTGCTTCTGTTGCCAAAAGTATCTGTGGTATGTCTTTGACTGTGCAATTGTATGTGTGTCTACAGGATGGCAGACCCCAAATGGGCATGTGCTTCCACAGACTGCACTACTATCCAACTATGGGTATATTGACTTTCTATATGTGGCTACAGAAGTGCAGGCCTTAGCTAAAAGTACTCATGTGGTGTGAGATGCATTGATTTTATCTCTGAGTGCACTAGCACTGTTCCCATATGCATAAATAGTGTTGTGACATGAGTATTGTAGATTCCAATCTGCACCCACAAGGGGTATCTCTTGAACTATGCATGTGTATCAATTGTTGCGGAAGTTAAATGTTGTGATTGCAGTGTCATACATTTCTGTCTGTAGCGAGAAGTGGTTGTGTATGTGTTGAAGTGTGCATGTGTATCTATAGCTGCAGAAGCACTGTACCATGATGATGGCTGTCTTTTATGTCATCTGGAACCAGTTATGTGTTGTTTGTCTTACCAGATGACGGCCATCTCTGGTTGATTTTGTAGTCTTGTCCCTTTGGTGGGGTTCAGAACCGTAACACCACAGTTCCCTCTTTTGTTACTTGAAGTTGAACCCTAACTGGTGCATTAATGTAGTTTTTGCAATGTATAGAGAGAGAATTCACCCACCTTGCCCATTCCCCCAGGATGCATCTGGAAATGAGCAATTTGCTCAGCATGCATTCCTGATGAAATATTTAAATAAAAAAATTAAAAATAGCTTTGTGTGTGAGAGATAAAAAGTGTCAATATAACTATGAACTGTAAAAAAATGACATACTTTTATAATTAAAACATTTAAATAATATCCAAGGATCTGCCTCTAGTTATTTACACCAGGGCATATTATTAACAGTCTACATTAATGCCTTGATGGTAGCATAATTCTTGTCCTCCACACTATTACAGGGTATCATATTGAATGCAAATTAATAAAATAAAGACATGCCATAAGAGCATGTTCCCTCTGTACCAACATGCATTATTACTGTAATCAACATCCTTAAGGCACATGTGCTCCTTAATCAAAAATGTAATACATTTACTTGTCCCTACGGAGACCTTAACCCATGTATGTATACTTCAAACCTTCTTTTTGTTCATTTTGTTATTCTATATGCAGATATGGGACTTTTCCAACCATAGCATTTCACTGGCACCAGTTATATATTGATACACAGTCCCAAATCAACTGGAGCTCAAATAAAGGAATAATGCCCGACAGGGTGGGTGTTATGCTGGGATAAGATCCCACCTTGGGTGGCTGGTCTTGAGGCCACCAGCTGAGGGCATCCAACATCCAAGAAGGGATGTTATCCCAGCATAACACCCACCCACCCTGGAGGGCATTATTCCTATTATACAGTGGCTTGTTGTTATATGCAAGAATAAAAAAAATTGAAAGAATGTTTTGTTAGTTTGGAAAAATATTTTTGTTTCTGAAGAGAAGATGAATAATGATGGTAATGAAAATCAATAAAAAAATCAGCAGGGATGTTATGCCAGGACACCATCCCTGCTGTGGTAGCCAACTGACCAATCAGATGCCAGGATTCTTTCATGCCATTGTATAATGCTGCATAATGATTATAAACAACTTTATCTTTTGTAGATGGTTATCTTGCTTTTTCAGGCTATCTATTTTAGCCTTCTACGTATTCTACTCTCCTGCTGTCCATATTGTTTGTACCTACCCTGTATGTGCATCAGTTCTGGCTTCACCTTCTTCCTGATGAGTTCCATCACCCCCCCGGTCCTGTATCCATCAGCTATGGCCCCAAAGTAACTGCAGATTGGCATCTGATTGCCCAAGGAGGGATCCAGCATCCTGCCCATCACCCAGACTATGGGGTCTACAATAGCTAGTGCCTTCTGCTGTCTCCTGTGGTGTTTTCTCCTGTCTTGGCTCATTAGTAGTGGATGGTGCTTCCTTTTCTGGCATGCTGTTCCCCTTCTGTTCTGCAAGGAACTCTTTTGGACTTTCTTTTAACAGAGCTAAATATTTTTTTGAGGTGAACACATAATGTTCCACTGTTATCCCCCCACTTTCCCTTCTCCCTCCCCCAATACTGTCCATTTAACTCTACTAGCTTGAGGGCCACTTTGTGGTAGTGGAGCTCACTGTAGCCCTATCAGCCCATTGACTTTGACATTCAAGTTCCATATCTCAGCCCCCGCAGTCTCAAGTTCAGTCCTCCTGGCACGGAGCATAGTAACATAGTTGTTGATGGCAGATGAGGACTGCTTGGCCCACCTAGTCTGCCCGTATTCCATGCCTGAATCTGTGGCCGCTGACCCTACTTGGTCATTGACTTTTGCCTCTCTTTCCACATATAGGGTTCCTTTCTGTCTATTCCATACATACTTGAATCCCCCACTGTGTTAGCACCCATCACCTCCTTGGGTAGGCTATTCCAAGCATTTGCTACCCTTTCCTTGAAAAAAATGCCCTCACATTTCCCCTTATCCTGCCCCCTTCAATCTTGTATCGTGCTCCCTCATCCTTGTACTACTCTTGTACTGAAAGATGTCACCCAACTACACTTTGTGGTATTTGTACAGTAATACCTCTGTGACCTTACCCATGAATGGATTTTGACTACTTTTCCAGCTGTTTCCTTGCTATCTGATTGTCTTTTGTGAATTACTGTGTGTCTTTATCCCAGAATGCTCTTGGGCTGAATACTAAATTTTATCCAGTCAACAGTACTGGTTAGTTTGGTCCTAGCTTAGTCTCGAAGTACCATGGCAACATTTAAGCAAAGTCCTCTGTAGCACTGTAGATTACCTTTGGATGCCCCTGCATGTTCTGTCCTTCTTAGTGGTACTCTCCATCGTCATGGTTGCTCACGAGTGGTCAGTAGGACCTGCAGATTTAAACAGTGGAGGGCTAGAAACCTTATTCACTCTCCAGTATAGACCACCCTCAGCTGTTTACAATTTCCTTTTTAATCTTGACCTTAGTCCCATTCTCCCACAAAGCTTTTTTAGCAGGCTGCTGTTTAGCACATTAAAAGCAAATAACAGCTGTGTATTGCCCTTTACTTCACTCTTCATCACCCTCCTCACCACTGGCTAACAGACCACTGTGACAGCCAGGAAGAGGGAGAGTCCTATCCCAACTGGAGTTACAGCAGGATCAGGATGGAAGGGGAATGGTGCCCCTCATTCCATCGCTTTTGCGTTTTGCTCTTGGCAGAGACCCAGTGAGGTGTGGCCTCTGGAGGAACCACCTCCACCACCCTTTTGCTATTCTTGGCTGTTGATTTATTGGAGGACTTGGATGGGCAGTGCTGCTGGAACTGCTGCCTCTGTTGCTATGGTATTAATTTGTTCCTGGGTTTGCAGGCTCATGATGTGTCCTTTAGAGACCCAGACCTGTCATCAAGCAAGCAATTATATTTAGTTTCTATAGGACCTTAACTCAGGGGCTGAAAGCACTGCACATAAAAGTACAAGCGGAACAAATAACACCAGACATAAAATATGTAAAAAACACAATAAATTACACAAGTTAGAAACAGGCCAAATATTAAAAAACAGTTTGGCCCAAGTCACAGAGAGCCGGGGAATTCAAGTATATTTTTGGGTCTATTTGAAGGCCTCCACAAAGGAAATGTGATACAACTTTGGTGGGTGAAAGTTCCACATTTGGGGGCAGTCACAGAGAAAGTTCTTTCAATAGATTATTTTGGAACTGCTTGCAGACTCTCTAAAATATTTTCCTCGGCAGAGCTGAGTGGGTAAGTTTGAGTATTTGGTACAGGAGGACTTTAATTTAGGTGGGACACATCCTGTGCAGGGCCTTTAAAACCATTAAGTAAATCATGAAGGAGATGCGCCAATGCAGATCATGCAGTGCAGACATGATATGATTGAAAGTGCTTGTGTCAGATATCAGCCTTGTGGCATTCTGCACCAGTTGGAGATAGCACATCAAACCTCCCGGAAGTCCTAGATGGAAAGCATTAGTCAAAGTCAAATTTATTTAAAAGACGCCCAATCCCACAGGCTCTGGGCGCCGCACAAAAACTGTACAGTATTTCATACCATATACATTATACATTAAAATATAATACACATAAAAGTTTTACTCCCCAAAAGCTTGCACAAATAAGAAGGTCTTTAGGCGACTCTTAAAGGCCATTATAGTGGGGGCCTCTCTCACGTCAGACGGCAAAGAGTTCCAAAAAACAGGAGCAGCGACTCTGAAAGCTCGGTCCCCCACAGATTTTAATCTCACTCTCGGAACGGTAAGGAAGCCACCACTAGAGGAGCAGAGATTTCGGACAGAGGTGGAAGGTACCAGAAGATCAGACAGGTAACCAGGGCCCTGCCCGTGTAGGGTCTTATAGGTGAGAAAACCCACCTTGAAAAGTACTCTCCATCTGACAGGCAGCCAGTGCAATTCGTGCAATATTGGAGTGATATGACAAAATTTACTTTGTCCGGACAAAAGCCGGGCAGCAGCGTTTTGCACTAGCTGCAGTCTGTGAAGAGAACTTCCAGAGACCCCGAGATAGAGAGCATTACAGTAGTCAAGCCTAGAAGTGACTAAGGCATGTATCAAGGTAGGGAGATCCAGAGCCGGAACAAAGGGCTTAATCCTGGCAATGTTTCTAAAATGGAAAAAACAGGAACAAACCACAGAGGATATTTGAGCCTCCATGGACAGGTTCCTGTCAAAAATCATATCAAGATTTCGCACCCATGGGTAGGCCATCAATGACACAGCTCCTAGCACAAGGCCAGTCACAGAATCAGAGGCCATCCCATCACGAGCTCTGTTCGACTCCACTACCAATACCTCAGTCTTGTCGGGGTTCAGTTGCAGCCAGCTGGAGGACATCCAGTCATTAATCTCAGCCAGACAGATATTCAGCACATCCACTGCATTTGATGTTCCTGGGGCAAAGGATAGGTATAGCTGATTATCATCAGCATAGCAATGAAAACTCAGACCATGCCTCCTAATGACCCCCCCCCAAGGGCAGCATATATACTGCAAACAACATTGGGGCCAATACCAAACCCTGAGGGACTCCACACAAAAGGAGGCAGGGTGCAGATGAGAAATTACCCATCACAACCCGTTGCCTCCTATTAGTAAGAAATGACTCAAACCACTTGATGACAATGCCAGTGAGTCCGCATAACTCCTCAGGCGGAAAAGCAACACACAATGGTCCACAGTATCAAATGCTGAGGAAAGATCAAGGAGAACAAGAATTGTCTTGTCCCCGATCTCTAGCCCTGAGGTAATTCTGCACCGAACTAACGCAGTTTCAGTGCTATGTCTGGCCGAAAAAGCTGACTGGAAGGATCATACAACTCGTGAGTCATGAGATGTTCCCCAACTGAGTGATACCACCTTCTCAACAATCTTTCCCAAAATGGAAGATTGGAGATAGAATGATAATTGCCCTAATCTCGGTCCAAGAGCTTTCTTTAAAGGGGTCTCATCAGAGCCTCCTTCAAGGCATCTGGAAAGACACCCTGACTCAGGAACACCGGACAATCAGGGCAAACACCGGACCTAACAGTGTCAACGCACCTTATTAAGAAGCGTTGGCACGGGATCCAATTCACAAAGGTATGCTTCCAGTTGGCGCCACCTCAATAAACTCACGAACCTCCACTGGCCTAAACTCTCCCCAACCAGAAAGAGTGCTCTTAGAACACAACTGACGACCACTGAACAGCAATGATATTACTGGCTGAGGAAACCTCCCGCCAGATCACAGACACCCTGTCCGAGAAAAAACGAGCAAATTCCTCACAATCCTCATTTGAGGAAACTCTTCCGGGCTGAAGACAAGATGGATGAAGAAGTCTGTCAGCAGTCTGGAAGAGTGAGGCTGGTCGGCTTCTCCCGGCAGCAATCTCCCGAGACAGAAATGCCGCCTTCTTTTGGTTGATTGCCTTCTGATATGCGCGATAATGCGCACACAGGACCAGTTTGTCAGCCCCCAGACGGGACTTCCTCCAGCGACGCTCTAATCTCCGACCCAGCTTCTTCATTTCCCTGGATGCACGTCATACCAGGCGACCTCAGGTATGAAGTTCTGGGTTGTACACGGATATGTGCGAGGGAGTTGATGGCGCCAGACAGCACCTTATTATAGGCATCTACCCCGGCGTCAACAGCTCCGATGCATACATCACCCACACTCGATAAATCAACTGCCGCCGTAAAACCCTCAGGTGTAAGATCATTTAAAGGACGGCAGCGAAACATCTCAGAAGGGGAAAAATTTATGACGGGAGCACTGAACGTGAACTTCACCGTGCAATGGTCAGACCAAGCTACCTGATCGATTGCAAGATCAGCGATCTCAAGTCCCAGTGAGAACACCAGGTCCAATGTGTGGCCATCATGGTGAGTAGGCTCACCGACAGACTGCACCAGCCCCAAAAGGGACATACTCTGCAATAACTCATCGGCGCACTTTTGAGCTTTATCCTCGGCCCAAACATTGAAGTCCCCAAGAAAAATACATCTTGGGGAATCCAATGTTTCGCCGGCAGCAAACTCGGCGAATTCCTGCAGGAACCCCCCCATCGGGCCAGGAGGGCGATAGATGAGGAGGATCCTGCAGCCCATGCGAAGTCCTCCACGAATGGCCACACATTCAAATGAACCCGGGGTTCCCACCAGGTGCACAGTGAAGTTCAGGTTCGATCTAAAACAAATGGCTACACCGCCACCCCTATGATTCTCTCTGGGGCAGTGCACCACAGTGTATCCTGGGGGGACTGCAGCCTCAAAAACAGGGCCAGCATCATCTCCCACCCAGGTCTCTGTAATGCAAGCCAGGTTGACCAATGAAACCAAGGCAGCAATAATAGCCGTCTTGTTTCTGATCGACCTGGCATTGCATAGCACCGCCGTCAGAGATGTTGAGGGTGACGCAGCCCTATGGGTTACCCGACCACTCGGCCTGGTGGCCCCCCTGGAAATAGGCACCAACCACGACTGGCTTCTCCTAGATGCTCTATTTACTCCAGGGCATCTCCTGGACTTAACCACCTCTATCCTTTGATCAACCCGCTCCTGGTCATCCCACAGTCCATAAGCAGAGCAATCCCCCGTAATCCCCACTTCCCTACAACGCCTGATAATAATATCAGACACAGGGAGAGGGACAAAGGGACGCAGAGCATACAGCTGCGAGTTCCCATAAACAATCCTAGGCCCTAAAGATTGTCCAACAGAACTCCTAAACACATATCTATTTAAATAAGCCAATTGGCACATTTAACTAATGCAAGCACAAACACATTAAAACTCTACCTTACAATAAAACCTAGTTAACATACATGGACTATTATAGCTTGATCCACTTCCCTCCTCTCACCCCAAACAAGGAGAAAGATTTTAACTCCGAGTGGCGCTCGCACCACTCACTACGCTCGCGCCATCGAGCGGCGCCCATATTTAATCAGCACCTCCCCGCCCCCACACACCAACAATTGGTTGCCCCCCACTCACTCCTCCAGCTTCCACACAGCCTCTCACGCTGTGTATATGTCCAACAAAGGGGGCTAGTGAGCAGGCAGTCCAAACAGAAGGAGCGGTCAATCTATAATGCAGTCACACTTTCCAGCTGCCAGCGAGCAGCGCTCCCACAAACTTGCGAATAGTAAAGCACAAAAATCACAGAAATGTAAACTGCAGCTGAGCCAATTTAATCAGCACCTCCCCCCCCACACACCAACAATTGGTTGCTCCCACTCACTCCTCCAGCTCCAGCTGGAAGCGATTAGCGATGATTCCACACAGCCTCTCACGTCGTGTATATGTCCAACAAAGGGGGCTAGTGAGCAGGCAGTCCAAACAGAAGGAGCGGTCAATCTATAATGCAGTCACACTTTCCAGCTGCCAACGAGCAGCGCTCCCAGCAAGCACACGAATAGTAAAAGCACAAAAGTCACAGAAATGCCGCTTGCGAGCGGCGCCCGTAATTAATCAGCACCTCCCCACCCCCATGCACCAACAATTGGTTGCCCCCCACTCACTCCTTCAGCTCCACATTACATTAGCTAAAACAAGGTGTCATGAAGATATAAACCATGGTCAGCATATCATCATATGGATGAAAGGGCTTTAGCTGGGCAATATTTCACAGATGGAAAAACACTCATCAAACAACTACTACCACATGGAACTCCAGTGACTGCTTGTCACCCAGTATGGCCCCCTGATTTTTAGTGCTAGAAACATAGAATTTGACGACAGATAAGGACCAACAGGCCCATCCATTCTGCCCTGTATCTCTACCTAGTGAGAATGTCATAGATCCTACTTAATCTCCATCTTCATCTTCTTTTCTGAACTGCTATGTTACCCTTATATCTATCCCATGCAGTTTTGAATCCCCCACCGTCTTTACCCCACCACCTCTGCTGTCAGGCTGTTCCATTCCTCCACTACCCTCTCCATGTAGAAGTACTTTCTTATGTAGCCCCTCAGTCTACCCCCTTCCAGTCTCATGTCATGCCCTCTTGTTGTTCTAGAGCATTTTCTTTCTTTGAAAACACTATCCTCCTGTACCCTATTTATTCTCTTGAGATACTTGAAGGTCTCTGTCATGTCTTCCCTCTCCCTCCTCTCCTTCAGGGTATACCTATTGAGCTTCTCAAATGTCTCCTCATATGACCTTTGTTGCAGGCTCTGCACCATTTTTGTTGTCCTTTTTTGAACTGCCTCCACCCTGTCTATGTCCTTTTGGAGATGCAGTCTCCAGAACTGGATACAGTACTCCAAGTGAGATCTCACCAATGTCCTATACAGTGGCATTATGACAACTTTTCTTCTGCTGGTGATACCTCTCCATATACACCCCAGCACTCTGCTGGTTCTCCCCACCACCTTGGCACATTGCTTTGCCACCTTTAGGTTGCCAGATATGATTGCCCTCAGATCTCGTTCCTGTTTAGTGGCCCTAATATCACCCCACCCATCATGTACTCCTCCTCAGGGTTCCTTCACTCCAAGTGCATGATTTTGCACTTTTTCGCTTTGAGTCCTAGCTGCCACACTCTGGACCATTCCTCTAGATTAGCTAGGGATCTCCTCATTGTTTCCACCCCTACCGGACTGTCTACCCTATTGCAGATCTTGGTGTCATTCGCAAAGATGCATACCTTCCCCTCCTGCTCCTCTGCAATGTCGCTGATGTCGATATTGAGCAGCAGTGGCCCTAAAACTGATTTCTGTGGTATCCCACTGGTCACCCTTCCTACTTCTGATTTAGCCCCATTAACCACCACCCTCTGAATTCTGTTCCTTAGCCAATTTCCTACCCAGTGTACCACCTTGTGTCCCAATCCCAGGCTGCCCAGCTTGTTCACAAATCTTCTATGTGGAACAGTGTTGAACACCTTGCTGAAGTCAAGGTGGGCCACATCCACCACTTCCCCCTTATCCACCTCCCTGGTGGCCCAGTCACAAAAATCTATCTGATTAGTGTGACGTGACTTTCCTGCTGTGAATCTGTGTTGCCTCAGATCTTGTGCTTCCCTATCCTGTCACAGAGATTCCATAATTTTACCCACTACTGAGGTCAGGCTGACAGGTCTATAGTTTGTTAGTGCTATCCACAGCTTGGAGGTTGGTGCTACCCAGAAAAAGGGTGATCTCATTCCTCTTCATAGCTATCTTCTAAGACCCTGGTTCTATGAGTACCAACTCTTTTCTTACCTGGATTGAGGGTCCACCTGCTGGCAGGCTTCCAGTTATTCAGTTCAGATAGACATTGATTTAACACACAGTTGAGTCTCCTTTATCCTATGAGGAGAAGAAATACAACGGGGCATCATCGGCATAGTGGTGAAACCCTAAATTGTAGTTCCTCAGTATTCCCCCAGTGACAACATATGCACCTCCCAACAGCATTAGGGACAAGATCAAGCCTTGAGAAGTGCCACAAGGTACTGCAGCCACCTCTGAGGAAATTATATAAATCACATTACATGATTATTTGTATTGACATTGCACTGTTTTATTATATGGCCTTATACAGTAACAAGAAGTAGTTTGATAAAAACCACTGTTTTGACCTCTAGGAAAAGAAAGGAATTGTATTTTACATAGCTCCTTTCATATGTGCTATATCTCAACATGCTTTATAATCCATGAACAGTTGGTAACAGCTACTAGGCATGCACAGATAATTTAAAGAGGAATGTAGGTAGGCAGAGTCCCCCCAAATCTCAAAGCCTCTGAAAAGCTCTTTTACTTAAGATATTGGCTTACAGTACCTGTAGGAATTGGTGATGCCAATATATTGCTGTCTAACTCATTCCTAACATAAATCAAGGCAGCAGCCATTTTATAGAATCTTGAGAGAGCAAGGGATATCACTGTTGGGCAAGCTGTATAGTGTTAAGCACATCTTGCCAGTGCCATCACTTTTGGTCTTAAGGTTCCATGAAATGGCTGCAACATTGATTTTAGATAGGAAAGATTTAGACAGGGATATCTCTATATTTGCTACCTGTTGGGTAACCCCAATAACTTGTTTGCAGGAGCCTTTTGTGGGCCTTCTGACTGCATGAGGGACCATGTACACCTCGAGTACATTCCTCTAAAGACCAAAGGAGTTAAACTGAGAATGAGAGAACTGGGTATAGGTAGATTGGATGAGGATCACACAGTAAGTAACTGCCATTGCAGGATTGAATCCTGGTCTCCCAGTCTTCGGGTTCACAATGCTATGCTTTAACCACTAGGCTAAAATGACTCCCATGGAGCAATTCATCTGTTAAAAGTGATATATGGGTTCAGTTGTAAAATCAAAACAAAACACAACAGTCTGGTACATTAAGAAAGCATTACTGCCGGCCCAGAGTCATAGAGGGTAAAGGCACTGGCACCTTACCTCGAATCACACCAGTGACCCAGGTTCAAGAATGGACTCAGGACGCCGGGGGCTGGCAGGGGAAGGAGAGGATTGAGCATCTGTAGGACTGCTCTCCTCTTCTGAATTGGGTAGTGGGCTGACGTCGCGCTGCAGCAGCCTCTGGTGGAGACCAGGAGCACTGCAGATGCACACAGGAGGGAACAGTACAGAAAAGCGGAAATTCACTTTGTGACTGGTGGTTGTGAAGTGGCCCCAGTTAGCTCTGGCAGTGATCCACTGGAGTGAGGCGGATTCAGTGCTCCACGACACAAAGCGGGGTGCCTAGCGTTATAATGGGTACGCAAGTCCATTGAAAACAATGCCTTTGCATTACTCCGCCTTTCCTAAAACTACTACTCCACTATTACATGGAAGTACATTGAAAACAATGTACTTCGCCTCACTTTGCCTTGTTTTTAAGCTCTAAAGGTGAATTTTGCAGTGATTCATGGGATTTCAGGTCACATGGTCTCTAGATTGTTCTGCACAGCCTCAGTTTGGGGTAGTGTGTGTATGAAGCTGTAGGAGAGAATCTGCTCTGACAGCTCTGTGAGTCAAACCTTCTAAAAGCTGTTAAAAAAGCCTTTTGGGGTCATTTGTTTTGCTGAAACTTTAGTTCATCGATTATAGGAAACCCTCCTGTGCTTATATCATTGAGCGTTTATTGTTTGTGTGTGGATTTTGAATGTTAATGTACAATTTTCAGTCTGTGTACTGAGACAGTGGAAGTGTGCTTTGGGGGAGGGGCGTATCTGTGGTGTAGGTAGATTAACTTGGAGAAAAAGACAGAGCTTTCTGTTTTGGTGATATTTTTCTTGTATAACTGTGTTAATGTACACACAGTAATATTTTCAATAATTCTTGCCATTTTTTTGCTTATTGTTGTGGTCCCACAGTGCATAATTTTAGTTTGTTTAAAATATGTGGTTATATTACTGAAGTTTTCAATTTGCTACGCATTACTTAGTGTGTGTGTGTGTGTGTGTGTGTGTGTGTGTGTGTGTGTGTGTGTGTGTGTGTGTGGTATCGTGTGACATGTGTCATCAAATCAGACATCTTTTATTGTGCCACGTAATTTCAGCAATGTGAACCTGCTATGCTATCCACTGCAGCTGTGTAATTTTTGTACTTCTTTGCGGTATCTTCACTAGTACTAGTACTAGTGACTGTTACTGCAGCAGTGCAATACACTGCCCCCCATGGCCTGCCCTAACCAGAAAAGGAATTTTTTTCCAGATTTTTGAATTTCTGATAGTGAGCATTGGTTATGTGTTGTGCCTTAGCATCTGCATCTCTTCAGTGTGCAGTGCAATCTTAATCTGTCTGTGCATTTGCATCTCTTTAGGGCCCAATCTCCATCTGTAACTTAAGTCACAGTTGTTTCTTTGGCTTCCCTTCAGAGTACTGGACAGGTGTGATGCATAATTCTGCATGAACATTGTACTCATTAAAATGCATTTTTAAGTCGGGACCATTATCACGAGTCATTCGTCATACAGATCACGTTCTTCATCATCATGGACAGTCACAAATGCAGTCACAAATCACAACATTAATCTTTTTTAATAGTTACTTGGATGTATTGTAAACCTGTTTTGTAGTATCTCTCCATGCTTCACCACTTCTCCATTGTACTCATTAATGAGTGTTTCTAAGTCAGGGAGTTTTGTGTCACATCTCATCGGGGGGGCCCGGGGAAGTACAGCCGTAGGAATTCACATTTCGTCATCATCACGGTCACAAATCACGATTTACGATCACGTCACAAATCACAACATTATTTTTTTTTAATAGTTACTGTACTTGGATGTATTTTAAGCCTGTAAGAAAAATAAAATTTACAGAAAGAGCAAATTAAGTAAAAAAGAGTACAGAAAAGACAAAGAAATGTAACTTTTAAAAAAGCTGTTTGGTCTAAATCAAAGTTTAAATCTCCTCCTCTCTGATCTCAAAGTATCAGCAGTCACAAAACACACTACTCTCTCTCTCCGTCTACACAGGAGAAAGAAAAGTGTCTGCTTGTATGACTCACTTTCTTCCTGCCTAGCTAAAGAGCATGTGATTTACAGTACTGTAAGCCATTGTGATGTGTGTGGGGGGCTGCCAAATCTGAAACACCAAGTGGGTCACTTAGAATCATAATGAGATGAGAAGTCCATTAAAACAATGACTTTACTTACTTCCTTGCCATTCTGCCTTAATGCTAAGTGGTAATGACAAGGCGGAGTGAGCACTTTGCATTGCCCACTCCGCTTAGCGGTGTGGCAACGCGCAGTGCCCACTTTGTGTTCACTTCGCCGGCGGAATTTAAATTCACTGCATCTCTATTTGTGACCAGCCAGATGACGACTGCCAGTCCACTGCTGCTGCTGATGCCCTGAAGGAATCCCTCCACCTCAGCAGCACCCTGGGGCCAAGTACATGCTGGTTGTTCCCCCGGTGCCTTCTCCCTCAGAAGAAGGAGACCCATCCAACGAAGGCTTACGTCCGGGTTACCCTAGGGGTGGCTGCAATATGAGGCTGGAGGGCTCAGGAAGGGACAGGTGGAATGGCTGGGACCTAGGCAGCCCGAAGGAGTGGTGGGTCGCGAGGCATGAAAGGGATAAAAAGACATAACACAAAAAAAAAAAAAAAAAGCATTACTGAGTGACCTGAAATGTTGGCCCCAACTATTAGTTATCCAATCGGCTAGCATGTTTTTGCACAGTTATGTTCTTTAATAAAACTCCTTTTTGCACCTTAAGGAACATATGGATTTCCTATTCACATGAAAGGTGCAAGCACAAGATTCTTGGCAGCATGCTATTAGGTGACACAGTCATATGTGCAAGTCTTTTTGTCTGCTGTTCGTGATTACCCTGCCTTTGCAGCCCTCTTTCTTCAATTGCAGCTTTAGTCATTTTAATCAGTGAGCCATTCTGGTCTGGTTTCAAGCCTAGGCATAGCACAGAGACCAAGCTTGTTAAGTTGCTAAATGGCCTTCTTCTAGTGTGAGATTTTATTTTTTTATTTATTTTATTAAACTCTATGATTACAAATACCTTTGAGCAAGAACTGCTCATTTACTAAGGTTCTATGTCAGAGGATGGTGTATAACATACATATAGAGGTAGACAATGATTTACAGTCTCAACACGTTTTACAGTTACAGTCATAAGTGTAGCTAGAATTCAGAGGGCAGCTTAAATGGAGTGTCAGAGTAACACAACCAAAAAAAAAAAAAAAATTATATAGGAAGGACCGTTTGGGTGAGAAGGATAGGAGGGGAAACAGAAGAGGTAGGCAGGTTGAGGGGCCTCTGTTGGAGTGATGGGTGGTTAGAAGTAGTGTAAGCTGATTTGGAGAAGAAGGGGCAGATGTCTGTAAGGTGCAGTAGTGGAGGGAGGTGGTGTGAAAGAAGGGGGAAGGGCAGGAGTGATTTGGTGGGGGGGAAGGCATGGGTGGAGGGTATGAAAGCAGGTGCTATGCAGTGGTTAGCTGTTAATGGGTACAGGTCGCAGATCAGAACCGACCAGGGGGACGGAGAGCCAGTCACTTAGGAGAAGCAGTCACATTGTGTGGTTGAGGTGAGGTAGAGTCAGAGATTACTTTTGAAGGGTCCAAGTAAAGCAGAAGAAAGTGCTTCTTTGTTGAAGGTGTTGTACCACTCAGGAGCCCTGTGCATAAATGCCCGCTGGCCTATTGTAGTCCTGCACCTGGGAACCAGGAAAATTATCTGTTGGGTACTACATGTATGTTACAAGTGGTAAGGAGCTTTTCAACCCCTTGAGGCATGAGCCCAAGGAGTACCTTTCTGGATAACAGGCAGGTCTGGTATTGTATTTGACTGGGAGAGGAAGCCAACCCACCTGGGCATACAGGTGTCAGGTGTGAGTTTGATGGGCAGCGCCCGTTAGTAGCCTGCAGGCTTTGTTGAGCAACATTGAGATCCTGTGGAGGGCAGTTGTAGAGGCAGACCCATAGATGGCAAGACTGTAGTCTATGATGGAAGTGACAGAGCTGTAGATAGCCAATCTAAGGGCATCTGTAGTCATACAGTGCTTGTGGAGCATACCAATTCATATGTTGGCAGCCTTAGCTACCTTGTTTATGTGCCGAGCATAGGAGAGGGTACTGTCCAGAGTGATGCCAAGGTACTTGAACTCAGAGACATGTTCGAGTGAAGTCCCCGAGTGATGGAGAGGGGCAGAGATTTAAACTTGCTCCGTGCATGACAGAATGTCATGACTTTAGTTTTGCTGTGGTTCAGGACGAGTTTATGTGTGCTCAGCCAATCTTCAACATGCTTGAAATCAGCTGCAGCTGGTATTCCAGAAGTTCGGCATCATGGTGGTTTATAAACAGGAATGCATCATCCGCGTAGAGTAGTATTTTTTGTTGGCAGATGCTAGGGAGGCTGTTCAGAACAAGCATTTGTCAATGCCGAATGTTTGCTTGCTGGCACTGGCACTGGTAGTGTTGAAGTTACAGAGCTGCATAATAGGAATGGCAGCGAAGTATTGAACTGAAGCCAACCCCACTACCACCCTGCAGAGAGTTGCAGGCATTGGGGTGTGCCTTTGGGTCGTCAGGCATAACGACCACATTTCACCACACCCTACCCTGCAGACACTGACAAGTGTCACGGTGTGCCTTGGGGTCTTTGGCCTTATCGCACCCCATTCCATCAGGAAATACGGTGAGATGGGTGCGGTATAGGAGAATGGGGTGAAGTTTGGGCCAGAAGAGTCCGAGGCACACCTTGATGCCTCTCACTGGCTGCAGGGTGTGGGTGGGGGTGGAATGGTATGAGCATGACAGGCAAGAATCTCAAGTCACACCCCTGATGCCTGTCATACTCTACAGGGTGGGGCGTTATGGTCGGAAACCCTAACGCCTCAGGCATTCGTTGGTATTTTCACTCCAAATTTTCAACATGTTTTTTTTGTGACCCCCACCTCATGAACAGTGGCAGTACCAGTTTGTTAGCCGAAAGCTGCTTTTGCACAGTGACTATGGCATTTGGCACCACAGGTGCAGAAACACATTCCGAACAGGATGTGAAAAATGACAGCGGTACTGTTCATGGGGAGGTGTAAAAAATGGCAATGTTGAAAATCTGCTATAAAATCTTAAAAAACTGGTGAAGTCACGGCGTGCGTAGAAAACTGATACAACGCACACCGTAATGTAACTAGTTTGGGGATTTTTTACAGTAGATTGTTAACACAGGCATTTTGGGACCTCCGATCATGAACAGTGTCAGTGTGATTTTCTTTATCTGTCCCGAACAATGATTTCCCACAGCGAATACCGCATCTCTGCACTGAAAGTGTGAAAACACATTTCGCCATGTTGTGGAAAATGACAGCTGTACTGTTCATAAGGAGTGTGGAAAAATGCCACTGGTGAAAATCTGAACTGAAAATATTACAAATTCATGAACCTACGGGTGCGTGGAAACTGCGCAATGCTCACTCGTAACACAGTCATTTTATGGAGTTTTGGCACCAGATTTTCAACATAGCCATTTTAAGACCTCTGCTCATGACCAGTGTCACTGTGATTTTTTTAATCTGTCCCAAACATTGTTTTCACAAACCGACTGTACCATTGTGCGCTACATGTGCGGAAACACATTTTGGGCGAGATGTGAAAAATGGTAGCTGCACTGCTCATAAGGAAGTGCAGTAAAGTGGCACTGTTGAAAATCTGGTGTGCAAATATTACAAATTCGCAAACTTGCCAGCGTGCGTAGGAGCTGCGTAACGTGCGCTCCTAAAACAGTCATTTTTTTGAATTTTTTCACCAAATTTTCAACATAGCCATTTTAACACCTCTGCTCATGACCAGTGTCACTGTGATTTTCTTAACGTGTCCCATACATTGATTTCGCACACCGACTGAGCCATTGTGTGCTACATGGGCAGAAACACGTTGTGGGCGAGATGTGAAAAATGACAACTGTACTGCTCATAAGGAGGTGTGGTAAAATGGCAATGTTGAAAATCTGGAGTGAAAATATTGAAAATTTGCGAACTTACAAGCGTGCATAGGAACTCTGCAACACATACTCGTAAAACAGTAATTTTTAGGATTTTTTCACCAAATTTTCAAAATAGCCATCTTAAGACCTCTGCTCATGGATAGTATCACTGTGATATTCTTAATGTGTCCCGTACATTGATTTCGCACACCGACTGCGCAATTGTGCACTACATGGGCGGAAACACGTTTTGGGTGAGATGTGAAAAATGACAGCTGTACTGCTCATAAGGAGGTGTGGTAAAATGGCAATGTTGAAAATCTGGAGTGAAAAGGGACAGCTGTACTGTTCATAAGGAGGTGTGGAAAAATGGAAAAATGGAAAAAAGGGAGGCAGTATAGCGCAGAGGTTTAAGGCTCTGAGTTGCAAATCTGGTGACATCCAGCAGACCAGACCTGGGTTTGAAGCCCACAGCTTCCACTTGCATACTGTGTGACCCTGAGCAAGTCACTTAACTTCCCTGTGCTCCCAGGTCGCTCCTGTAAAATAGCTTTCAGCTTAGTGTGCTACTCCTGGTTAAACAACTAAATAAATAAAAATAAAATATTGAAATTTACGCAAACTTACGAGTGTGCGTAGGAACTACCTAGCAGCTCGTAAAACAGTCATTTTAGGAATTTTTTCACAAATTTTCAACATAGCCATTTAAGACCTCTGCTCATGAACAGTGTCACTGTGATTTTCTTAATATGTCCGTACATTGATTTTGCACACTGACTGCGCCATTTGCTCATGGGCTAAAACACATTTGGGTGAGATGTGAAAAATAACAGCTGTACTGCTTATAAGAAGGTGTGGTAAAATGGCAATGTTGAAAATCTGGAGTAAATATTGAAAATTCGCGAACTTACTGAGCGTCGCGAAGAACTGCACAACGCGACGCTGATAAAACAGTCATTTAAATTTTTCCACCAAATTTTAAAATAGGCTTTTTGAGCCCACCTTTGAACACTGGCAGTGTCATTTCATTAATCATTCGAAAAGGTGATTTCGCACAGTGGCTGCGAAATCACCCTTCTTCGTGCCTGAGCAACACCATGACAGTGCAAGAATTCATGAGGAGGGGTCCCAAAAACCCATGTTGAAAATTTGGTGCAAAATTCAAAAATACCTGAAATATGCAACAAGTTGAAAACCCTATCTATCCCATTATACAGCTTACGGCATTTCCTCAGTTAAGTTGGCTTTGAAGAGTGCAGGCGTGTTCCTGGTCCACGAAGATCATCGCGCCAGTCTCCAGAGGTAAGTATGGGTCTTTACAGGTTGTTTTTTAAGCGATGACTCAGGGCGTTTGCCACGCTGGGTGGGCTCCCAGCATGGCAGAAGTATGGCTGGGGGGGGTGTGGAGCCGGCGAGAGTTGGGCATCCCCGCCAGCTATGGCATCTTGTTGCCACGCTGGTGGGCCTCAGCTTGGCACCCTGTACTGGGGAAGACGGTGAAGCTGACGGGGATTGGGCACCCCGTCGGCCATTACATAATTTTGCCACACTGGGGTGGCTCCCAGCATGGCACCTGGATGCTTTGAGGCGTGGGCCGACAGGGGATTGGGCACCCCATCGGCCGTACAGTGTGGAGGGGGGAGGGAATAGGCGCATGAGCACGCAGTGTGCGTGCGTGCGCGAGTGTGTGTGTGGGGGGGATCTCTGCTCACTCAAGCGGAGCTCTCCCTTTCAACTGTGTGCCACTGCATTTTCAGCTGTCATAGACAGCTGGAACAGTGATTGGCTCTCTGTGACCACGCCTGCAAATACACTGACTGAACTGGAAGAGGCTGACACACCTCTGGAAAACTCGTATGATGGCACTATGTTTCTTGCACATGCGTGCAAGCAAACATAAAAAGGGAGAAGTGTAGGGTCCCAGTATTGACCTCTGCAGGACTCCAGAGAGGACTGGCTTTTCATCTGTGGTGACACTGGCAATCCTAAAGTGTTGGACCCTGCCCCCAAGGTAGGAAGCAAACCATTGCAGTGCGTCATTGAGGAGCCTGATAGTAAACAGTTGCCTGAGTAGGAGTGGATGATTTACAGTGTCAAATGCCTTCGTTAGGTCAATAAATACTGTCCACACACAGTTCCCTTGGTCAAGCGTGGCATGGATGAAACTTGTAAATTCCAGCAGAACCGTGGTGGTACTATGCCCTTTCTGAAGCCATGCTGCTGTGGACATTGAACTTCATACTTATCTAGGAATTTGTCTAACTGGCCCAAGACAATTCATTCCAGAGCTTTAGATGAGGGGGGGAGGAGTGAGATGGGCCTGTAGTTGGTGTGTAGGGCCCTATCTCCGCTTTTATATGCAGGTGTGATGGTGACCAGTTTCCAAAGTGAAGGGAATAGCACAAGTCTCAGGGAGAGGTTGAAGATCTTTGTCAGGGGTTCAAGGATTTCTTCAAGGACAAACGAGATCAGCTTCAGAGTCAGGGAGCCACCACTGTACTCAGTATTTCAGATGGCCTTGCTGATATAGGTTCTGGCTACATGAGTTGGTATCTCTTTAAAGAAGAACTGTGGAGTTGTGTGCAGCTGTGGTGCGGTGGTAAATTACCGGAGATAAATTACCTTCTTGTGGTGCGAAATAGAGAAAAATGCTGTATTGTAGTTCTTTTTGATCTCTCATTGGCATTTGATATGGCAGATCATGGAGATGTGATGGGTCACCTAAGGTTGTATGGTGGGCTCACAGAACAGTGTTTAAGTGGTTTGAGTCCTTCCTGTATCATGGGTATCAGCAGTTTGCAGCAGATCTCATTAGGAACTTGTTCCTCGTGGCCTGCTGCAATCTTCTATGTGGTGTTTCAGAGATCATTTATATCCCCATGTCATTCACCATATTCATACTGTCTTTTGAAGAGGTCATTAGATGGTACAAAATGGAGTTTCATTGCTATGTAGATGATACCCAGCTGCACCTGTGTTTTGCATCAGACTGACATGATGTGGTCCCTGTGCTAGACTAATACAGTAAAGACATTTTTGACTCTGGCCTCTTAATGGCTGAGCCTACATCCATGAAAGATGGAGCTGCCACCAGTGCAGCCAGGTCTTGATGGGTGACAATGACTGGTGGCTAACCAATATGTCCATTTTTAATCAGCATGCCCCTAAAAGCTTAAGAATCTGGACATTATGATAGACGACAGACTGTCCCTAGATCATCAGGTGGCAACAGCTGTCTGTTGTGGATTATTCCAATTAAGGTGCCAAGTGGGGTTTAACTTCATCTTTTAAGGGCAGGTTACCCCCATAGTCTGCCTCAGAACGATCACACTGAGTAACGAGTGCCATAGCAACAACGTAACATCACTATTCAGCGCTACAAAAGGCTCAGATACAGTGAGTGGAGTTGTGAGAAGGAGCCTTGACTTAAAACTTGCAGGGTGAGTGAGTTTGCTGGATAGCAGCTCTGGTTGTGATTTGTAATTGAATTTGGGCGTATTTGAACACTGTGGCACTGCAAGACCTCCCTGCTACTCAAGGGGGCTGTAACTAGACTAGCACACTTCCGTGGTGCTTTGGAGAAGCTCTTTTGTAGCCAGGTGGGGTTTAGCCTGATATTTTAAGGGCAGGTTACCCCCATAGTCAGCCTCAGAATGATCGTGTTGAGTCATGGTTGCCATAGCAACAGTGCAACGCTACTAGTCAGCACTACAAAAGGCTCGGATACAGCAAGCAGAGCTGTGAGAAGGCTCCTTGACTTAAAACTATCAGGGTGAGTGAATTTTCTGGATGTCAACTCTGGCTGCTATTTGTAATTGAATGTGGGCATATTTGAACACTGTGGTGCTGCAAGACCTCCCCGCTACTCGAGGGGGCTGTAGCTAGACTAGCACACTTCTGTGGTGCTTTGGAGAAGCTCTTTTGCTGCCAGGTGGGGTTTAACCTAATCTTTTAAGGGCAGGTTACCACCATAGTCTGCCTCAGAATGATCATTCTGAGTGACAATTGCCATAGCAACAGTGCAACGTCACTAATCAGCACTATAAAAGGCTCAGATACAGCAAGTAGACTCAAGTGCATTGGCGGGGGTAAGGCGGGGTAGGAGGCACTAATTTATCTATGTCTATAGTAGGTGATCAAACACTATGAGGAAATAGCAGTAACAGTATGGAGAGTAATAGGAATTGTTGGAGAGGGGGTGCACTAGCATGAAATGTTGCACCATATGTACAATGTATGCAGAATAGGAGAACGACAAGGAGTTTGTCTGTGATAAATGCACCCTGATTGATATTCTGAGAGAGGAAATAGAATCACTACAGAACTGGATATAGCTCCAAATAGAAATAACTATGCTAGAGAAATGTATCAATTTGGCTTTGTAGGATAATGATGAACAAACAGGAGTGGTACAGGCAGTTGAGAGCATAAATGTGGGGGGGGGGACGTACACCCCTTGAAGCGAAGGAACAGATGGAAACTAGGGGAGAGGAAGATTGGTGTAAGGTCCAAAAGGGTAGTAAAAAGGAAAGGAGGAACATAGGTGGAAAAGCACAAATTGAAACACATAACAGATACGACATCTTCAGCAGTAGAACAGTAGGTGATTATACTGACCAGTCAAATACAGACCAGAATACACTCAGGGAGACAAATGTAGATATTGACAGAAGTAATGAGCAGCAGACACCTGAAACATACAGGAACAAGAAGGAGCTACTAGTTATTGGTGACTTCATGATCAGAAATATTGACAGGGTACTTTGCCAAGGCAGGAACGAGTTTACAATGGTCAGTACTCTACCAGAGGCAGGCATAGGAGATGTCCATAAGCTTTTACCAGGATTATTGGACAATACCTACAAATCAGTCACCGTAGTGCATGTTGGAGTAAAGGATGTTGGGAAAAGAACACAACTGGACAGCCAAAGGGATTTTGAGGCAGTTGGAGAGGCCCTGAGGTTGGAAGGTTGTGACATCATGGTATCCAAGATCCTTCCCCTCCCTAGAGCAGGGGCGGCAAAGCATAGGGATGTAAGGCAGCTGAACGGGTGGCTGAGAAGGTGGTGCCATAGGGAGGGCTTCACATTTATCCACCACTTGGACACTTTTAGGGACCTGGATTGTTTGGGAATGATGTTCTGCACTTAAACAAGCATGGCAGCAGATTATTAGCTAAGGAAATACAACACTAGGTAGCCGATTCTTTAAACTAAGTAAAAAGGGGGAAGGGGATAGCAACCAGCCAACCTGGGCATCAGGGGGAGTTCCCAAATACCATAATAAGGCTAATGAAACTCTGAACTGGAAATGTCTGTCCCTTAATGCCAGAAGGCTCACGCATAAGTTTGATGAACTAGTGTGTCTGCTTAACATGGAAAATATTCAGGTATGTGCCATAACTGAGACCTGCTGATCACCTGAGGCTACCTGGGATCATCATACACCTGGCTATGACTTGTATCACATGGATAGAGATAACAAAAGAGGGGGTAGCCATTTACATATCTTGGTTACTTGGTTACTTGGTTGAAAGGACAAAAGAAGGCCGAGGCCCATCGGGATTGTCCTCCACATGTGTGGATCATTATTGTGATACTATCTGGTTAACCAGTCATCAAGTTTAATTTTAAAAGTCGCAACAGAAGTTGCATCTACAATATCTTGAGGGAGAGTATTCCATAGTCAGGGAGTTCTTATGGAGAAAAAATTTTGTCTTTTATTAGTGTTACAGTAGTATACAATCAGAAGTCATTGAAGTGTCTCAATTGCCTGGAATAGAACGTGCATGGATTAAGATAATGCCAGCAGATAGTCCTAAAATCCTAATTGGGGTTATGTATAGACCTCCCTCGATTACCCTACAGGAAGATGAGGTTTTTCTTAGCTTTTTAAACTCCCTAGATCCAACTGAGAGGATCATTCTTTTAGACGACTTTAACCTTCCCGGTATAAATTGGGAAAAGCAATTAGCAGGGACTTGTAACAAATCAAGATACCTGAACACATTCTTACTAGCTGGCCTGGAACAACATATAAACAGTAGTACTAGGGGAGACAACATATTAGAACTTTTGTTGAGCAATACGGGGGACACAATTCAGCACTGTAGGGTAACGACCTCCCTTGGGTCTAGTGACCATTGTATGGTTAGCTTTAAGCTAGAAGGACAAAAAAACTAATGTACTTGGCTCTACAGTGGTTTGAAAGTACAACAAGGCCAGTTTTGACAGGATAAGCAAGGAGTTTTTGGATTGGGATTGGCAAAATGAGTTTGAAGACAAAGCACTAAAAGAAGAATGGGATTGTTTGGAAAATAAAATCACATACTTGGTTAATACATATATACCGCTCAGGAGGCAATATAATAGAGCAGGTAAAATTCCCACATGGCTGACCCCAAGAATTAGAAGAATGATTAAAAAGAAAAAAGTACCTTTAACAAAGCCAGGAAAAGTGGGAGTGCTAAAAACTGTGAGGAGTATAAAAAACTGTTAAGAGAAACAGAAAGAGCAGTAAATCAGGCAACTAGAAAACATGAGCTAAATCTGGTTAACAAGGTTAAGGAGAATCATAAATCATTGTATAGCTACATTAATAACAAAAAGGGGGGTAAAACTACTGTGGGGCCTATAAAAGACCAGGATGGAGAATTAATAAATGAAAACAAGGAAATGGCGGGACACGTTAATACGTACTGTACTTTTCATCTGTATTTAATGCCAAAATAAGGGGAACTAAAGACCTTCTTAATAATGTAGGCTAAGGAATCACTCTAAGCCGTGTGGATGTGAAAGAAAGATTGATACATTTGGACCCCAGTAAATCTCAGGGACCCAATGTGATCCATCCTAGAGTCCTTAGGGAGCTAGCAGAAGTATTGGCTAAACCAGTAACAGCAATATTTCAAACATCATTGGATAGAGGGGAAGTGGTAGAGGTCTGGCATAGGGCAAACATCGTTCCAATTTACAAAAAGTGGTCAAGGCAGGAGGTGGGTAATTATAGGCCCGTACATTTGACCACTGTCTTGTGGAAGATTTTGGAGGCCATCATTAAGGACCAAATAGTGGAGTTTATGAACTTGGCAGGGGACACTGACAATGCACAGCATGGTTTTAAGAAAGGCTTCCCATACCAAACAAATCTGAAATTCTATGAGTATGTAATTGGGGCACTGGAAGAGGGCAAGGCAGTTGATGTCATATTTTTGGACTTCTCAAAAGCATTTGATAAAGCACCCTATGGGGACTAAATAGACACCCTAATAGAACACAAAATCCCTGGGTATATCTCTTGCTGGGTTAATGATTGGCTCAGTGACAGAAAACAGAGGGCCTGTTTAAAGGGTGCATATTCGGACTGGTTGAATGTTGAGAGTGGAGTTCCCCAGAGATCGGTGCTGGGGCCTAGCTTGTTCAATGTGTACATACACTCACTAATGGGTGGAGGGGAAGTTTGGGAGTCCAGATTTGCAGATGACACCAGGATTGGCACAAGCATTGAAAACAACAGGGACATACAGAAATTACAGGATGCTCTAGCTAGAATGGAAAACTGGGCAAGGGAGTCTAAGTTATCCTTTAATACCAATAATTGTGTGGTTGTGCACTTTGGTAAGAATAACAATAAGAGGGACTATGTTTTGAATGGGCAAAAGCTAAGCAAGGTCACCAAAGAAAGAGATCTAGGCGTTAAGGTGACAGATGACCTAAAGTTCAACCAGCACTGTACATAGAAACATAGAAACATAGAATTTGACGGCAGATAAGGACCGCTTGGCCCACCCAGTCTGCCCATTTCCCTACCTACTGGATAAGCTGCAGATCCTAGTTAACCAGCAGCCTACTTCTTTCTACCCCCAACCCCCAGAATTGCCTTATGACTATCCCATGCATGCTTGAATTCCACCACTGATTTTGACTCCACAACCTCCTCCGGAAGGCCATTCCATGCATCCACAACCCTCTCTGTGAAAAAATACTTCCTTAAATTACCTCTGAGCCGCCCCCTCTATCTTCAAATTGTGCCCTCTTGTTCTTGCACACCTCTTTTTTTTGAAAGATGCTACCCTCTTGGACTTTGTTGATTCCCTTGAGGTACTTGAAAGTTTCTATCATGTCCCCCCTCTCCCTCCTTTCCTCGAGGCTATACATATTAAGCTCCTTAAGTCTCTCTTCATATGTCTTCCGGTGCAGACCCTGTACCATTTTAGTTGCCCTCCTCTGGACAGCTTCCATCCTGTCTATGTCTTTTTGGAGATTGGTGTCTCCAGAACTGCACACAGTACTCAGATGGGGTCTCACCAGCTGTCTGTACAGAGGATAATAACTCCCTGTTTTCTACTGGTGATGCCTCTCCCTATGCATCCCAGTATCCCCCAACCCTCCTTGCTGCCTTCTCCACATTGCTTGCCCACCTTTAGGTCATCTGATATGACTACCCCAGGTCCCTTTCCATTTTTGTTGTTAGTATCTCACCCCATTGTACTCTTCCCTGGGTTTTGTTTCCCAGGTGCATTACCTTGCACTTCTTAGCATTGAATCTAAGCTGCCATACATTTGACCATTCCTCTAACCTTGCCAAGTCCTTCTCATCCTTTCCACCCCTCCTGTGCATCAACTCTGTTGCAGATCTTAGTGTCATCTGCAAGAGACATGCTTTTCCTTCCAGTCCTTCTGCAATGTCGCTTATAAAGACATTGAAGAGGACTGGTCCTATCTGAACCTGCGGTACCCCACTAGTAACCCTCCTTTCTTCTGAGTGGACTCCATTTACTATTACTCTCTGTGTCCTATTCTCCAGCCAATTCTTTACCCAGGCTGTCATCTTGGGACCCACTCCCAGGCTGGCTAACTTATACATTAATCTTTTGTGTGGGACTGTGTCAAATGCCTTGCTAAAGTCTAGGTAGGCCATGTCCACAGCCCCTCCCTGATCTACTACTTTGGTCACCCAGTCAAAGAAATCTATCAGATTCGTCTGGCATGACCTTCCCGCTGTGAATCCATGCTGCCTAGGGTCTTGTGCCCTCTGGCCTCTAGATACTCGACAATTCTTTCCTTTAGAAGTGATTCCATCATTTTCCCTATCACTGAGGTTAAACTAACAGGTCTATAGTTTCCTGCTTCTGCCTTGCTCCCACTTTTGTGAGGGAATCATCTGCCCTCCTCCAGTCCTCGGGTACCACCCCATCCTCCATGATTTGTTAAAGAGGGTAGTCAGTGGTGTCACTAGTTCTACCCTTAGTTCTTTTAGAATTCTGGGATGAATCCCATCAGGCCCCATTGCTTTGTCCACCTTCAGTTTTAAGAGTTCTTTCAGAACCCTTTCTTCTGTAAATGGGCTGGTATCAACTTCTGTATCCAGAGTGTTACTACTGTTTGTTTTATGTACCTCCCCTCTTCCTTTGTAAATACTGAGCAAAAATATTTGTTTAGTATCTCTGCCTTTCACATTCTCCCTCTGCCCACCCTCCTTCCTTTATTAAGCCTCCTATCCCTCCCTTGGTCTTCCTTTGCTCCCTGATGTACCTATAAAAGGTTTTATTCCCCTTCTTAACTGAGTTGGCTATCTTTTCCTCAGTTTGGGCCTTTGCTGTTCTGACTGCCTTCCCAGCCTCCTTTTGCTTTAACTGATACAGTTCTCTGTCCTGCTCCTGCTGCGATTCCTTGTACTTCCTGAATGCTTTCTTTTCTCTTGAACCTTCACTGCCACTTCCTTTGAGAACCATAGTGGTTTCTTACATCGTCTTGTTTTGTTTATTTGCTTCACACAAGGCTCGTTACCTCTGTGATGGCAGTTTTATTATTCCCCATTGTTCTTCCACCCTCCTTCCCACCCATTTGCTAGTGCATTCCTTAGGCACTCACCCATTTTGGCAAAGTCAGCCCTCCTAAAGTCCAGTATTTTGTCTTTGTGTATGCTTGATTCTATTGCTGTGTTTATTGTGAACCATACTGTTCGATGGTGGCTAGTTCCCAGATGGCTACCCACTTCTACATCTGTGATCCTCTCTCCATCTCCATTTGAGAGTATCAAGTCTAATATTGCTCCCTCTCGAGTGGGCTCCAGTACTAGTTGTCTAAGGCATGCCCCTGTAGGGCATCTAGAATAACTGCACTCTTAAGTGGCAGCTGCAACTGCGCTCCAGTTAACATCTGGCATATTCAGATCACCCATCAGCAATATCTCCCTTTTCTGCCATTCTAAGTATACTTCCTATCATTTCCTTGTCCATTTCCTCCCCTGAGAAGAGGTCTGTATCTAACCCTGTGTGGATTGTGGTGCCATTGCCTGTCTCCAAATTTACCCACAGTGCTTCTTCTCCTCCTGTTTACCCTTTTGTTCTGTTGCTTTTATTCCTTCCCTTATGTAAAGAACTACTCCTCCCCTCTTTTACCCTCCCTGTCCCTCCTGTAGATAGTGTGATCCTGGTATGTTTCGTCCCAGTCATGGTTTTGTGTGTACCATGTTTCTGTGACTGCCACGATATCCAGATGTTCCTCCTCCATCAAGGCCACTAATTCAGGAAGCTTGTTACCTAGACTACGGGCATTGGTACTCATTGCTCTCCATTTTTGATGGCCTTACCTTCTGTTGCAGCATCCCCACTGACTGTTCTACCTTGGTCTTTTTCTCATTTAGTACCCTGTTTTGTAGGGAGAGGCTGGGATTTTCTGCTGCTTGTCAGTGCCTCCCCATTGACTAGTTTAAAAGCCTGCCAATGAAGCATTTAAACGATTGCTCAAAGACTTGTTCCCTTCCTGGACAGATGCAGACCATCCTGCCAGTATAGGCTGGTGTCCCTCCAGGTGGAACCCAGTCCCAATGAAGCCAAACCCCTGTGCTCCGCACCATTTTTCAACCATTCATTAAACTGCATGGTGCCAATTACCCTCGCCTCCCCCACGCCTTTGACAGGCAGGACCTCTGAGAAGGATACTGTGTTTGCTACTTGTCTTAGGCCCCTCCCCAACTCTGCAATGTCCTCCTGCACTGCTCTAACCTCATGATGAGCCAAGTCATTTGTCCCTAGGTGGACAATTACATCCAGCTCAGAATCCTTGCAGCTGTTGTTGTGATCCTGAGGATGCTTCCTGTCCCTCAAGCCATGGCACCAGGCAGGCACCTTACTTCAGATTTCCCAGCTCCTCCCAGTTCTATGCCCTAATAATTGAGTCCCCACCAGGAGCTGCTTCCTTTCCTTGTGGTGTCCTCTGCCTCCTTCCTGTGGGCCTCCTTGTGACAGTTGTCCTCAGCCTCCTTAGTCTCCTCTGTGGGTGTATCTATGGGAGCTATGCTCCCCAGAATGGCGTATGGATTGTGGTGTGTAACATCTGACTGGGTGTGCCTCTGTTTCACCATCCTCATCCTCCCTGAGCCCACTGTGGTCCAACTGCTGTGCTTTCTTTGCAACCTCTGAGGTAGTGGTGGTGGTTCTGGTGCTCCCTGGATGGGAGGTTCCCTCCTACTGTCCATTGTGGCCTGGGGAAGGTCCCGTACTACTGTCAGTGTGGCCTGAAGGCAGGCAACTTCCTCCTCAGGGCAGACAGTTGTCTGCAAATAGGGCAGCATCTCAGCCTCCAGAAAGACTCCCGGAAGACTGCTGCCCACAGCCATTACATTGCACTACTCCCACATTTTTTTTTTGTGTGATTGGTTTGTAATGTAGAAATATATATATATATTATACAATGTTTATGCTTATATTGTCAGTGCAGTGTGCTAGAGGATATGACAGTGACATGCACCTTGCACTCTTGAGAATGATGTCAGAACCCCAGGTATAAAGGAACTATTTCCAGGGGTGGGTGGGGTGAGGGTGGGAAGGGTTGGGCCTAAACTGTGCCCTCACTAAAACAATCAGCTAGAAGCTCTGACCCACTGCTGCAATGAGTGCCTTCCTGTCAGGAAGATGCCCTACACAACAATTTGATAGAAAATACCCTGCTAATCAATCAGAGAAAAATCCACACATCCAAGTCAGACACAGGTAAACCTTCCAGCCCCAAAACAGGCCTGGTGGTTTGTGTTCTGAGAGCTATCCGCCCCAAAATAAGTCAGCTGTGCTTTAAACTCTTCCTGCACTGAAAATCTTAAGAATTGTAACAAACAAACGTAAACCTTAATCCACCACCCTCTGTTGCTTGAAAGACCGTCTTTTCCTGTTTCACACTGCAGGTTTTTCTGTGACCACTCCTTAACCCCAGTAACTCTGTTTAAAAAGAGTTTAACTATCACAAACTCCTATGCACCAGTAAATTATTTAAAAATAGTTTCAGTCCCAAAAGCCTAGTAGTCAATCCAGCTACCCCCAGATGATAAGGACTGCTAGCAGTATATTAAATAACATCAAAAAACATATTAAATGCAGAAAGAGGGAGGTGATTGTGCTGCTTTATGGTTCATTGGTGAGGCCACATTTAGAGTACTGTGCCCAGTTCTGGTCACCAGGGTTCAAGACCGAAATCAAGAGACTGGAGAGGGTCCAGAAAAGGGCAACAATGTTGGTTGCTGATGTAAGGGACAGGAATTATGGCAGACTGAAAGACCTGGGGATGTACACACTGGAGTATAGGAAACTGAGAGGAGATATGTGCATGGTGTACAGCGCAATTAAGGACACAGAATTAAGGGAAAAACTGGGTCTAACACTTAAGGAACAGCGTCTCAACACGAGGACGTACACATTGCAGCTAAAGGGGTAACACTTTAAAATGATAAAAAGGAACCATTGGTTCAGTATGAAGGTGAAACCGATTTGTAACAGCTTCCCCGATGAGGTCATTGCAGGTAATAACATGATAGGGTTTAAAAGGGAGTTGGACAAATACTGTGTAGCACATAACATCATGGGTTACTACAGTTAGGGCAATGGTGAGCATTATGGACTAACATCTTCTCCGCTCTGATAATACCAATGAAATCAATAAGGAATATCACCTGGATTAAGTCCTACATAGGATAGAAAGATCTGGAGACTCTGGTACATGCGTTTATGACATCCAGACTCGATTACTGTAATGTTATAAGGTTTGATGCACTACCAGAAGCTGGTACAGAACACCTCAGTCAAACTGATTGCCAGAATTAATATTTCTGAGCACATTACTCTTGTCTTACAAGAGCTGCACTGACTGCCAATTTGGTAACACACCACCTTCAAAATTGCATTGTTAACATAAAAAACCTTGCACAGACTAGATCCAGGCTACCAAAAAATGTCTTAGCCTTATATCTTAGCCCCCCTCCCCCCCCCAGCCTCGACAATGGAGGCCTTTAAAGCCCCTTTAAAAACTTATCTGTTGGATGAATCCTACTCTTTTAGTTGGTGTACAGTACCTATGTGGTTATTTATTTAAATTAAAGGCACTGTTTCATTATTTATTTGATGTACAGTATTTACTTTCTGTCTTTCCTTGTAAAGCATCCTGAGCCTGCTTGATAGGATACCCTAAATTTAAACTTTGCCTTGCCTTCATTTACATCCTCCTGCCCACCCTCTCTGCTCCCCTGAGGCTAAGTTACTATCTATCCCTAGATCAGGATTAAAGCTGTTGGGGAAACAGAGTTTTTTCTATTGCAGCTCCATGTACAGTATATGGAATTGTCTTGTTCCATTGATGGAGGAGCTCCCCCTCAGTTGGGACATTAAAGAATGGGCTTATATTCCATCTTTTCAAACAAGCTTTTAGATAATACTTAGCCACTGGGAGTGTCATGGGTCAGTTTTTCTGTTTATTAATGTTATGGGATTCTAGGATCTTTGCTTTCTTACTTTTTTAATATTAAGTTTTCTTGTTTATTCTGTAAAGGAGAAGTAGTAAAGGTAACAGTCAAATTTCTTTATGGCAAATACCATGGCTAGACATTCTTTTTCTGTGATGCCATAGTTCTGCTCAGCTGAGGAAAGAGAGCACCCAGCATAGGAAACAACTTGTTCTGTTCCATCTTGTATTTGGCATAGCACAGTACCCACTGCAAAGGAACTATCATTTGAGTAGAGTTTGAATGGTTGGTCAAACCTTGGGTAGGTCAACAGTGGAGAAGAGATCAGTTTCTCTTTCAAGGTTTCAAAGGCCTCTTTGCATTCAGAAGTCCATGAATATTCACATCCGTTTTTTTGTGAGGGTGTACAGTGGAGCTACAATCTTGGCATAGTTGCAAATTAACTTTCTGTAGTATCCAGACTTACCTAGGGAAGATATAAGGTCCTTGAGATTGTTAGATTCTGGATAGTCTTTGACTGCCAAGAGCTTGTCTGGGTCTGTAGAGATGCCTTGAGAACTAACAACTTGTTCCAGGTAATGGATTTGATGCTGAGCAAAGCAATGCTTCTTTGAGCGAAGCTTGAGATTGGCTTGTCTGAGACGTTTGAACACTTCTTTGAGATATTGGAGGTGCTCTGGCTAAATTCTGTGGAAGACGATAACATCATCTAGGTAGAGTAGGCAAGATTTCCAAGACAACCCATGTAATATGGACTCCATAACATGCTGAAATGTGGTTGGACTGTTCTGAAGTCCCAAAGGTAGATGTTTGAATTGAAAAAGTCCCAAGTGGCAGTGCCAGGCTGTGTATGGACAAGAAACTGTATCAATGGAGATTTGGTAGAACCCACTCTGAAGGTCTAGAGTAGTAAAATAAGCTGGGCTGGCTGTGCCAAGACTCTTTAAGGTGTCTCTGGTTGTAGGTAAGAGATGAGTATCCTGCACTGTGTAGGCATTGAGCTTTCTGTAGTCTACCACAAAGCGATACCCTTTATCCTTCTTTACCACCAGCAAGCAAGGTGCACCCCAGGGACTTGTAAATTCTTCAATAATGTCTTGGTCAAGCATGTCTTTGATCATGTCCTCTAGGACTTGTTTCTGTTTGTGTCCCACTTTGTAGGCTCACTGATGGTTTGGTTTCTGGTTGGGGCTGCACCTTGATGGTATGTTTTTTGAAGGATATCACAGCATCAAAGCTTGTTATCTGGACCAACAAAGACATCTGGATAATTCTCCAGGAATTTCCAAAGTTGCTGTTTCTCTGTTGGAGATGCTGGAAGTTTTGAAGAGGATAGTCGCTGATTGAGGGGTAACTGTGGTGAAGCTGGAGTGGTCATGATAATATTGATGGGACTAGAGCTGGTGAAACCAGGCTGATGTTCTTGCATAAGATGGAGCTGGTCCCCTGTAGATGAGCAGACAAACTTTCTGATGTTGGCACTCATGGAGGTGACCCCTGACTCATCTGTGAAGTTGCAGCATTTTTGGAAGACTGTGCTGCCTTGCACTGCACTCGAGGTGTTTCCAGGAAGAAGACCTGATGAATGCAGAGCAGGGGACTTTGTGATGATGCCAATAACACCTTGTAGAAGTGGTTCACCTTGAATCTTGGTGTTCAAACCATCTCTGTCTTAGGAGGCACAGTGGCTGAGTCTGTAGCCGCAAGTTGCCTCCGAAGGTCTAGTGACAGTTTGTTTGATGCAAAGTCTAGGATGGCTTTGTGAGCTTTGAGGAAGTCCAGGCCAAGAATCACTGCTGGTTGTAGATCAGGCACTAGGTAGAACTTGACAGAGGTTTGCTGTGAGCCAAAGTGTAGCTCGAGATGGACCAGCCCTGTGATAGGTACTGTAGTGTTACTTGCTGCGATAATGTACTTTAGGTCAGCTGGAGCGACATTGGGTAAATGACAAATGGTTGGGTTATCCAGAATACTTTTACTGATAACTGAGATTTCTGCTCCAGTGTCGACTAAGGCATGCATGGATCAATCTCCAATGGTTACGGGGACATAGTTTGCTAGGAGTGGTGATCCGATAACAGGTACCTTTGCCCCTGAAAGTGAGAGTGTTCTAGAGTTTGCAGTTTGAGGATGCAGTTTGTTTGAATTGCTAGAATCAGGGGAGTGGTCATTTGCTGTGTTCCCCTGCTCAACAAAAGCCCCTGATTTGTTGGGCAGCACTCATTTCCCTGATCCTGGGAGTAGTTGCGATTATCTTGCTGATAGTGCTGCAGTGGGCGCCTGTGGTTCTCTTGATTTCTGTTGTAATACTTTAGCTTTTGGCAGACAGCAGCAGTGTGTGCCCTGAATCCACACTATTGGCAGATCATGGGCTCTCATGAAGGTGGAGGCAGAGCATTGACAGAAGTTGCAAGGGAAGCAGTAGAGCTGAGGTGTAAGCTGTTGACAGTTGTGGTGAGCTTGTTGATCACTGCTTGTTGCTGTTGGACACAAGTTGCGAGTATAACCAATTGTGAGTACTGAGGTGCCTGTAAACTGGTGGACTGGAGCATTGAGATACACTGTTGGGTAAGTCATGCAGCTTGGATTCTGTCCATCCAGATTGTCGGCTTTTGCTGAATGACATAAGTAGGGAATTGAGGAAGCAGTCCCTGGACAAAGGCTGTGATTTGATTTTCTGTTTTCTGCTGACATTTGCAGCATGACTCCGTGTCCACTATGAATGCTTCTAGAGATTCAGTGGGTTGCATGGTGCATTCCCACAGTTGTTCCAACATCCATGGCAGATGTGCTTGGAGAAAATGGTCTTCGAAAGTTGCATACAGTGTGGTAGTGTTCCCCTTTGAGTTGTTCTGGAAGTGCGTTGAACCAGGAAATGGCAGTCCCTCTCAGAAGCAAGTGCAAGACATTGGAAATACGCAAGGGATCTGTCCAGCCATTGAAAGAACTCCAGGCTCAAAATTGCTTGAGCCAGTTGGCCGTGTCTTTGTGAGGCAAGGCTGAGAAGGGTACTGGCTGTAGGCTGTTATGGACCATGGACTGTGGTGAAATATCCTTAATGTGGGCAAGGTCATCTTAAATGGCTTGCATAGTTGATGCTCCTTGAGCTGAGAGGGAAGACTGGATGTTGTGCATCTTGTTTGATATTACTTTTTCCAAAGTGCAACTCTGCACACTTTGTAATACTAAACTGCATTTTGTTGTTAACTGCCTACTTTCCAATGTCAATTATCTTGCCCAAAAATTAATCTCATCAAATGTGTCCACTACTCCTCCCAGCTTATAATCCACAGACTTAATCAATTTATTTTGACTTGCTATATTTAGATCTCCTATGAAGACGTTAAACAACAGGGGTCCAAAAACAGACCCCTGCAGGACACCACTAGCCACTCCCACCTCATCTGAAAGATACCCAATCTCACCCTCTGAGTTCTATCAATCAGCCAATGTCCTACCCATCTAATAATATTTTCAGTTATCCCTAAGTTTAGTAATTTCAAAATCAATATTCCATGTGGCACTCTATCAAAGGAGGTACTAAAATGCAACAAAACAACATCAACAGACCTTCCCGTGTCCAATTTACTTCTTACAAAATTATAAAAACTCACCAAGTTAGTGTCACATAATCTGTTTCTTACAAATCCATGGTGGTGGTCATCCTGCAGACCATTTTGTACTAAGTGGTCTGTAATATTATCAGCTATTATTTCTTTAATTATCTTACCCACCACAGATGTCAAACTGACCAGTCTGTAATTTGCCACATCAGCCCTAGAACCTTTCTTATAAATAGGCACCATAATGGTTGCTCTCAAGTCCTTCAGTACATAGCCCTCATGCATAGATTTACAGACAGTATTAGCAATAATTGGGGGAAAGCTCCTTCGTCAGCTCCTGGATAAATTTTAGGTGCATTCTGCCACCCCCTGCTGCCATATCCACTTTGTTTCTTTATTTTCTTATATACTGTACCTTATCAGCTGTTATTAATACCTGCTGATCAAAGTTCCCTGATATGGAATTTACTAATACCAGAATGGTGTCTTTGGAAGTAAGCACCTTACTAAAAAAAGGTATTAAATTCTCTAACCATTTCCTGCGGTCTAGATATAACATTTTCTCCTATGATTAGTGGACCCACACTTCTATTATTTTCTTTTTTATTGTTTACATAAGTAAAAAAACTCTCGGGATTCTTCTTGGATTCTGATAACTGAATTTTAAGTCTCTTCTTTGCTTTCCTAATTTCATATTTTGAAATACGCACTGTCTTTTTATACTTATTTCTGTTTTCACTTGTTTGTGATTTCTTTAACCTTTTATATTGTGCTTTCTTCTTTTTACTGAAGCTAATAATTTTTCTGCTCAACCAAGCCAGTTCTTTACCTCTTCTATTACAAACTATTCTCGTGGGTACATATTTGTACACTAATTCCTGAACAACATGAGTAAAATATTTCCAACTTGTCTCTGTAGACATACCCTCTGTTGCCTTAATCCAGTTAACTTTCAGTAATTCTCTCTTAATTGCTCCATAATTAGCCTTATTATATAGAAACTGGGTAGTAACCCCTTTTATACCCCCTATTTACCCTCTCTGTCTGGAAAGTAATCATATCATGGTCACTAGACCCTAGTAGTTGTTTTGTTTTTGTCTTCAGTGCTATTTAATACCACGTCTGGTATGTTATCCCCTCTATTAGCTTCCTGCACACACTGCTGTATCCCAACTGATATCAACTCATACACTCCAACTTACATAGAATTACCCTCAGTAACAGAAGCTCCCCAGTCTATATTTGGAACATTTAAGTCCCCTATAAATAAGACATCCATTTCTTCAGCCAAATTAACTATGTATTTAATGAAACTACCTGTATCATCACTACTTGTATCTGGAGGTCTATAAAAGGTCAGTAACCTAAATTTTGTACCAATCAATCCCAAGATACCAACCCCCAAGAGAATTGAGAAAGACAATGGAGACATATATGTTGGAGAAAGTCATTGGAGACATATATGGAAAAACCTATATAAATATATTAAAAATGAAAATCTTAGGCTCATACAATTTAAGATACTATTGAATTTACTGTATACTACATGCCAGTTAAGTTGCTCAAAATGGGTTGAGTAAACACTAAAGTACATGTAAGATGTATGCACAAGATGTGACCAAACTTCCTGCCACCCCTACCTTTCATACCCTGGATGGTTCCTTACTAGATGACATCTCCTCCTTCAAATACCTCAGACTCTGACTTGACAGGAACCTTGACTTTGCTGGCCACGTGGACGCTATCCACAAAAAGTTACTACCCAAATTGGGAGCACTGTATAGACACTGCAGCTGCCTTCCCACACCAGCCCACTGAGAGATCATCCAGAAGATGACAGTCCCTATCTTTGACTTTGGAGATATAGTCTTTAGTATAGCCCCAAAATCCACCCTTACCAGACTGGACACTCTATTCCACTCCTGCCACTTTGCTTTTGCCTGTCTACCTCATACTCACCACTGTGACCTCTACACCGGTGTCTCCTTCCCCTCTCTTGAGGATAGGCACCTTGCCCATAGCATCTCATTCACAGGATCATAGGATCATAGGATACTATGAGTTCAGAAGACCATAGGCCTATAAGACACTCGCCACCTATATATAGGTGGAAGGAATATGAAGTTTATTTAATATATTGTATTTCTTTATGTCTCATAAAGCATTCAATCTTGTTTTTAAACATTAGCATATTTTCACTGTTAAACACATCTGTAGGCAATGCATTCCAGGCTGGGATAACTCTTTGACTGTACCAATTGGAAAGTTCTGGTTTGGCAAACTGCCTTCTTACCATCACTCCTCCTTCTCCATCCCTACTAACCCCCACTACTCCCTTCCTACCCCCCATTAGGACCCTCATCCTACCTCCTCAGACTTCCACCTCAGGGAAAGCAGCATTCTCCTATTACTTTCCTACCATTTGGAACTCTCTCCCTACAGCTATCTGCTCCACCTCATCCACCATTTCACTATCCCTTCTTCTTCAGTGCAACATCTCCCCCTCATGCAAGTGCACCTGACCCTTCCACAGTCCTGTCTACCTTCCTTTTTCAGCCCACCACTGCCAACTCCCTTCCACCCCTTCTAAACTCCTCCCTTTTGAACTCCTCCCCCATTCTCAGCACCACTCATCCTTTTCTATTCCCTGTTTCAGGCCCAGCTTCTACCTTGTACCCTCATCTATCCTTGCCCCACTCACCCCTTCCTATATTCTTTTCTTTAGTTCTGATCTTGCTAGTCCCTGTCTTAACATTTTATTGCTCCCACCCATCCCTCTTGTGGGGTTTGTATCCTGGAAGGGTGTAGGCATACTATGCTATTTCCACCTGCCTTCTCTTCTCCTACCTCCAAACGACATAAGCTCTGGTCTTGAGCATACAATATATCTATGATTATTTATGTAACTAAGCACTAATATTTGCCTGTGCTATTGTAAATGAATATAAACATGTGTATAATTTGAAAAAAGAATGTATGTATATGGTTATATATGATTTGCAACTAGTCTGACTACCTCACAACATTTCTGTATTTGCCTTTTGTACAGTCTGAACTCAATGTATGGTACTGTATCTATCTATTTCTGTATCATTGTTGTATCCTCTCTTCCCTTTCCCCAAGGACGCATCTGGAAACCAGCTATTGTAGCTCAGTGTGCTTTTCACAGTGACACTTTTTCAAATAAATAAATAAGTTGGGGAAGACGTCTAGTATCATATTTTATGGCACTATATAACAGTGAAACCCATGCTGGAAGTGATCTAAAGCAGGATAGAATCATTATTGGGACTCAATGAAGCCTGTACACCAGAAATAAATACATTGGAAGACCATAGAAAAAGACTACTAGGAGCCCAAAATAATTCTATGGCACTGATATTTTGAGGATTGTACAGAAGCATGCCCCTTTAACTATTTTTAAAATTTATTTATTTAATGATTCTGAAAAGGCCTTTGAGTGCAAGCTCTTTTACAAAGGTTCCACGTCATAGATTGCAAAACAAAGAATATTGGAGAAAGCAAAGGTACATAATGAATGATACAGCTTGGATTCAGAACTTGCAGAATAACTCACACATAGATACAAGTTAAAATAACAAGAAAAATACTTTATGAGGGTGGAGGTGGGAATAAGCAGCCACATTGTGCCTTGTCACTTTGTAACTAGGAGACATTTCTAGGGTAAACATTCTAAATGGATGAACAGAGAACTTTTAAAACTCATTAAACTCTGGGAGAATGCTTGGTAAACTTTTAAAAGTACTATATACTCACATGTTTGGACAACCTATTGACAGTATTGTAATCTTTGTAAAAAAGCTATTCATATAGCAAAAGTGATTTTGTATAAAATGTGATAACTGGATAATCTCTGACTTCCAACAATTCTGGGAGAATTTTAAGACTCTGTTATGTCTATCCAAGGTTAAAACTTATTTGATTATTGAATTGAATGGTGAAATGTTTTCAAGTCATCAATATATATCTAATATTTTGAATGACTGCTTTGTAACATTGACAAACACAGGTCAAAATTTGAATGTAAAAATTACCATAAGTCTGAATCTTTTGAATCTTCTATTCTAAATTGATGAAAGTCTAAGCTGGCCTGATGGAACTGAGGGTTGAAGCACTGAATGCCACACCTCACGCCACACTGCCGACACAGGTTCAGGAATGGACTCGGGTTGCTTAAGGGTCAGCAGGGGTCAGTGAGGATCCAACATCCATAGACAACTGTCCTTCCCTGGGGAGGGGGGACAGTGCTACATGCTGTAGACTGATACCCAGTGGTGGCTGGGTTTTGGCAGAGGGACACTGCCAGAATGGGGTGGGACCCATGTTCAGGGCATAAGGCTGTCTCTGTGGAGGTGGAGCTCAGCCATTACCCATTGCAGGTTCGTGGACATGGGAAGAAACAGTTGAAAATGGAGCTGGCAGGCTCCATGATGTCCCAGCTGCACCCACACCGACCCCCTGAAATCTGGATAATGGTTTTCTGGGGGAAGGGTAAAGTTGATGCTCCTTTCCCCGACTCTGTCATGGGGGAGCAACCTATGGGGGATCTACCAGGAGGGACTGGTGCAGGATGCCAGGACTGATGAGGTGAACCCCTTCGAGGAAGTAGCCAGAGAAGCCTGCCAGATCCACAGGAGGATAAATTGCAAAAAAGTAAAATAAATTGGTCACATGTTCCCAAGTGTTTAAATTATTAACTTGTTTAAAAGCTGATATGTCAGCTGATGCAGATAATCTTTCTCCAAAATGTTTGAAATTGGCAACTCCAGCCATTGCATATCCTGTTTCAAAGATATTTAGTTTGTCTTTTGAATGACAACATGTTCCAGATTTATGTAAACTGGCACATGTGGTCCCTTTACATAAGAAGGGTTCCACATCTATTTTTGATAATTGTCACCCAATATCGATCTCGTCAACATTTTCAAAGATACAGGAGAGGATTGTTTATGTTCTGCTGACTATCTTGAACAATTCGGTCTGTTGTGCGGTTAGCAACATGGTTTCATAGGGGCCTTAGTACAGACACTGCCTTGGACAGGTTAACAAACACCATATATAAAGCAATGACAGCTGGCATGATTATGGGTGCAATGCTCATGGACCTGACCAAGGCATTCATTTGGTTGACCACAACATTTTGTTGCAAAAACTAAAAATACTTGGATTTTTAAATTGAATTTCTGATTATTTGCATGATAGAACTCAAACTGTAAAACGGGGATAATTTTTTGTCTAATAAGTTAGCGATTCCCTGTGGTGTTTCTCATGGATCCATCTTTGGGCCATTGCTTTTTTTCTTTATTAATGATGCCCCAAAGGCATGCTCATTGGCAAATATATTATTATATGCCTGTGATATGATTCTTCATGTTCAGTTAAAAATATTGATGAAATTAACTTTACTCTTCAAAATTAATTTCATAGTTGACATGAATGGCTCAGGATGAACAAACTGGTGCATAATATAACAAAAACTCAGTCAATGTTGTTTGGTACAGATCTGAAACTTAAGACATTTTCAGAATATTTTTCAATAAATACTATTGATGGAGTTTAAATCAGTTAATGTATTCAAGTACCTCTTGACTCATGGCTGACCTTTGGTTAACACATTAATAATATGACTATCAAAGTTCATCACAAACTGGGTTAATTATATCATGTTTGTGAATATTTGACTTATGAATCACATTTAAAACTTGCAACTCATAACCTCTACTGCTGATTATTGACTGAATTATTTGATTATTGATGCTGCTATAAAAACTAACTGAGAGTTAAATCACAAGTTAGCTAAAGTTTCTCATGTTAGTTGAATGTAGAGCACATCATTGTTTAATACGACTAAATTGGATTGCTTATCCATTGAATACAAATTTCAATTAACACTGGGATTTTTTTAACTGAATTGAATATGCTTTTCACCATAGAAACCAGTGTAAACAAACAACAACAAACCTACAACAAGAACAAAACCAAACAAACAACATTTACAAAATAGTAGTTCAGAAAAATGGAACCATCCTCCCACCCCCAGAGAACCCAGAGCACAATTACCCAAAATTTGATAAAGAAAGACAGAACAACAATAGTAAATAGAAAAAACTTGAAAAACAATGCTGAAGAGGGAAGCCCACAATATTAAATTTAAACCCTTGCAGAGCCGAGGACTGATATATCAGTCCAAAATTCCTGTATATTCTAATTCTATCAGCAGCCTAAGGGTTAAGACTGCAGGAAAAAGATAAAGAAGAGGGAAAAGAACCACATCACACCATTACGATGGCACCCTTAGCAGAGAGTAACACATAGTGTTTCCCACCTAAAACGAAACAACTCTATTTTGCCATGTGAGGAGGTGATTTGCTTTTCTACCAGAAATGCCTGGAGGATCTCCTGATGCCATTCTTTATAAGACAGTGTGGCATCATCCAACCAGTGTTGCAATATGATTAACTTGGCCGTGACAGCAATCAATTGCATATATGCCTTCTGGAGGCCAAAAAGACTTGCTGGATAAAGACCTACCAAGCACACCTCTGGTGTAAAATAATCATCTAATCCCAAAAGGGATCCAAGGATGCTTTAATTATGTCCCAAAAAGGGAGTATTTTATCTCAATCCCAGAGTATGTGCTTGAGGTGGCCCTCAGCCAATCCACATGTGGTACAACTCGGCGAAGAGCTCCCCATCTTGTAAAATCACAAGGGGGTATAGTATACATTATGTAAAATCTGAAATTAAATCAAATTATACCTGTCTTGCTTTACAAATATATGGCAAATTCTGTTTTCAAGAGTCTATAGAATAGGGCCTTTTCTTTTTTGACGAATTTACCTATTGACCAAAATAGTAATTACAATTCTCATTCTAAATGAAGGGATTTTCTTCAGATTCCTCGTATGCATACTCTAAATGGGCAGAATGTTTCAGCTTTAGAGCATCTAGTTTGTGGAGCTGAATACTTGTGTCTATTAAATCTTCATCTTCATTGGCTGTTTTTAATGATACCTTGAAAAATCATTTTTCAAAACTTGAGTGTTTGCAAATGTTTTGTGTAAATTGGTAACATGCACTGTGAATATTGTATAATCTTTTGTAGCTTGTTGGTAGTATCTACTGTATCTTGTATGCTTTATGTAATATTGTTGTGTGCAAATATTTGTACTGATGTACCCTAGTCACACCTGAACAGGTGTCTTTTTGCACCGGTAAACCTACCTAGTTACCAAATAAAACTAAACTGAACTATTTCTTTTCTGTGCTGTTGTTTGTATGCCTACCCAAGTTGTTCTGTAGTCTAGGGTACTTTAGGTGTCCTGTAGTCCAAGCATAATGGAGGGGTAGAACCCTCTCAAAGGGCACCTTTAGTCATATAACTGCAACTCTGTTACACACCCTTGACCTATTAAATCCAGGAGGTATGTGGGCAGCTCATTTTCTTGGCACCAATTCATCCACTGCATTTGCTATGCACATGCCTGGTCTTTATCCATATCCATTCCTTTAGTGAGACCATGCTCCCTGGGACCTTGCTATCTATCTGGGCTCCTTTAGTCATATGACTGCACCTCTGTGACACTTGCCTAGGTTTAGGATTCCTACCAGTGTGCAGGTTGGGCATTACTTCATAGCAGTGTTCAGCTTCTCACAGGAGGCTAATCTTCCCTATTATGGAGTTGGGCCTCCATTCTTCAAGGGTGTGGCCTTCTATCTGGGTGCCTTTAGTCATACAGTATCAGATCTGTGACACCTTTGAGGATGATCATACTGTTAGACGAATATTGGGAGTTCCTACTTTCTCCAAAGTATGCCAATCCCCTGTTCCTTCCTTGATCACACAAAAACTCAAGCATCTGACTGCCCATTTTTCCCTTGTTTTCTTTGCTGCCAATTTTCAGCATCTCCTAGTATGCCCTACATAAAGACAGCTGCACGGCCTGGAAGGATGGTGACCAAAAGCATTGGATCCCCAGAGGTTTCCTCCACTGTGTGTGTGTGTGGGGGGTCCTTTCCTCTGTGCTGAAGGTCATAAACATTGGATAGGTTATTGCTTTTCTAGGTAACTGCTGGTCAAGTTGAGATTCAGATTGTGGCTCCCTCATTCTGTATGACTGTGGTCTTCCCTTGCTCCTTAGCAGAATGGTGTCCCCAACAGTTTTCTATGCCTTCAGTTCTGAGTTTTTGGGCATCTTTTCTAAGGTACCTTCACCCAGGGGACCTCACTTCTGCAGCACCACTAAAGATGGAACCCTCCTCAAGAGGTTCCATATCACTGTTCACTGAACGGGTGGTAGTTCCTCTACATTGGAGAGCACAAAAGGCAAAACATATCCAACCATATTGTCATTCATTATACCATAAGCACTACCATGTTGCACAGGCATCTTTCACATTTAGTTATCCACTGGACCAGTGAAGTGCCAGTCTTGCCTGGGGTTTGATGGGATAGTGGGGGGCATCATCACACCCCACCCCAACTAAGCACTATTTTCTTTTCAAATTTAATTTGCTTTATTGAATTTTTCAAGAGCAACAAGAATAACAAAATCACAGCAACTATAGCAATTACAATAAGTTAAAGGGGGAAAAAAGAAAACAAATTCAACCTAACCCCTGCCCACCGTTACTAATACCCACCAACAATATTGCATCCATAGTCAAGGTGCAGGATAGCATAGTAAATAAACTAATAATATCCAGAGTATATAGTAAAGGTATGGATAAGGAACAGTATGGTAGGGACAAATAATAGAGCCCTGCTAGATGGAAACCCATCCAGCCCCACCCTTCAACTACCCCTCCCATCCCTGAAACCCACCCTACTTTAAACACAGATACAAACTAGGGGACAAGGAGAACAGAGCATTATCTGGTTACAAGGGCAAAAAAAATGTTTCTTTCTTTCTTTAGAGGGCATTCATGTAACCGGGGCAGGGTCGACCAAGGGGAGCCATTGCAACTGGAAAACAAAAAGAAAGTAGGAAGTTTTTAAAGTAAGTAATATATATAGAGGTTCCCAGATCTTCTGATATGTGGAAGTGCTATCAGAGAGGTTAACAATGATCTGTTTGGCTTGTAGAGCAAACAATATTTCCCAAAACCATTTGGTGAAGGTGGGGATAGTTTGGTCAAGCCAATGCCTCAGTATGACTTTTTTTGCACAGAGTGAGATAAGGGACATGTGAAACCTTTGATTATCAACCAGGTTGTTTTCATAATCTCCCAGCAGACAAATCTCCAGGAGAATGGCCTGAGAGAGACCAAGTAGATGATCCAGGTGTGATTGGATTGCAGTCCATAAAGGGGTGATGTTTTCACAGAACCAAAGAACATGAAGTAAATTGCCGAGTTCTTTAGTACATCTGGAACAAATATTAGAGGGCAATTTGCCCATTTTGTATAGTTTGTCTGTGGTATAATAGAAATTGTGCAAAACCTGAAACTGAAGGAGGCGATACCTATTCCATTTAATGTATCTATATAGGCGCTTCCAAATACGTGGCCAATTATGAGCAGAATTGGGAGAAAGTAAAGCCTGATCCCAGTAGTAAAAAGCTTGCCCTTCCAACTGGGCTAGAGAATCCAGGAGGTGGTGATGATAATATAAAGAAATGACATGGGAACTAGGAGCAGAGGAGACCATGGAGAGTACATGGGACTGGTATGTACTTTCCCAGGGACCGGGACCAAAGTGGGACACAAGCATATGGGAAAGTTGGAGATATTTACATACAAACATATGAAGAAGCCAGCAGAAGAAGGCCATTTGGTCTATTAAGTCTGCTCGCATTGCAGGGTCCACAGCTTGAGCTAATGTCCCTGCCCTCCCTTCCCACTCCTCCCATCGTCCCTACCCATGATTGTTACCTTCCACCTATGCCTATCCCAGCCTTTCTTAAAGTTACCCACCAACAGAAAACGGAAAGAAGAGGGAAAATAGCACATAAGCTTGGCCTCCTGAAATGGCAAGAGTTTTTGGGTGGATATCAGGTACAACACCTTGTCCACTTTAACAAAAGGCCAAAAAGAGGCGGTGAAGATACGACCCCCAATCTTGAAAATGGGATTGCCAACTATAGGCTGGAAAATATCTGTGTAGGGTTGAAGCTTGAGAAGGGTGCAAAATTGCAAGTGAGTGCGTATCAACGCTTCTATAGGGGAACCATATAAAGATTTGGGGATATTTTTAGGAGAAATATAGAAAAGAGAGTGAGTATCTTACCACTGCAAGCAGTAGGGAGCTTGTTCTATCTCTAGCCACACAGGAGTGTAGATAGATGTATCCTCCTCCGGATAAGATCATAGCCAGTGAAAGAACCTGGAACAATGGATAGAAAGATAATAAAGGTAGAAATTGGGTAGCTGAAGACTGCCTCGTTCTTTAGAGCACATTAGTTTAAAGAGGGCCCTGAGAGGGGTCTTATACACCACATAAAAGAAGAGATAATCCTATTGAGTTGAAGGAACCAAGATTTTGGCAAGGTATGATTAAACATTTACAATGCCTAGAGAAGGCGGGGGAAAACATTCATTTTAACAATACTGAGGCGGCCCCAAAGAGAGAGAGGTAGAAGAGCCCAACGTTGCAGATCTGTACAAATGGTGTTGACTACAGCATCAAGGCTATATTGTTTCAGTTTAGAAGGTGTGGTACTGATGTGCATACCCCAAATATTTTAACTTATCATGGATCCAGACCAATCCTAATGTTCCACCTCAGACTGCAAGGTAACACCATTGAGCAGCATCACCTCTGTCTTAATCAGGTTCAATTTATAGTTTGAAAACTAACCAGATTCTGAGATAATATCCAGAGCAGCAGGTCAGGATGAGGCAGGGGAAGTGACATGAAGAAGAATGTTGGCCGCATAAACTGAGAGTTTATATTGAGAGGGCCCAATCAAAATGCCTGGAACCTGAGGAACCTTTTATTCTTCCTGAGCATTGGCTCAAGAAAGAGATTAAAACAGGAAGGGCGAGAGCGGACAGCCCTGCCTGGTGCCTTGACACAGATGGAAGGGGGCAGATAATACCCCATAACAAAGTATGCAGGCCGAGGGAGGGGGGAGGGGAGTAAAGAACCTGAACCCAATGAATGAAACTAGCGGGGATATGAAACTTGGGTAGTAAGTGAAACAAATATTCCCATGCGACCCTATCAAAGGCCTTTTCTGCATCCAGGGAGACCAACACCGATGACACACCTGACTCCCTGGATGCAACAATAAGATAAGAAAGAGTGCAGAGATGGTCTGCAGAGAGCTGTCCCGCCTCATAGCCAACCTGCTGTCAGCTGATAAGTAAGCACCAAACGTGGTTCAACCTGCCCAGCCAATACCTTTGCGAGAATCTTAAAATCAACATTAATTAAGCAATAAGCCACGAGAGGGTGTGGGTTATCAGGGGATTTACCATGGCTGGAGTGGTTTGCCCATGAGGCCCAGCTGAGTGGGTAAATCCTCACCAGCCATGGTAAATCCCCCGATAATCCACATCCTCCAAGTAGCTTATTGCGATTGTACCAAGGTTCATTTTTTTACTGTAATAAAATACAACTTTTAAAGAGGTTGCTTTGTTTATTTTTATTGTCTTTATTCCTGTGCTGTAGATGATTAGGATTTAGATGACCACCATTTGCTCATCAACAGCCAGTGATTATCAGAGGATTTACACCAGTGGCAAACTGCCAGTCTGACCATTTCATTGGCTGTTCACTTATGTCCATGGTATAATAAGAGATATTGGCTGGTAGTTTGTAACCAGCAAGGGGTCTCTGCCAGGTTTCTATAGCACCACAATGGTGGCCTCTGTGAGGGAAAAGTCTGAGAGACCCTCCTTGAAAATGTAGTTAAAGGTATCAAGGAGGACAGGTTGCAGATGCTTTTTAAATGTTTTGTAAAAGTCAGCAGTGTATCCGTCCAGGCCCAGAGCCTTGTCCGGTGATGAGGAATCAATAGCAGCCAAAATTTCATAAGGAGTCAGAGGGGCTTGCAAGATACCTATCTGGGAGGAATCCAAATAGGGGAGGTCAATGCCCTGCAAGAAAGCTTCAAAATAAGTCACATTAAAGGGAGAAGTTGTTGATATAAGGCTATGTAGTGGTCTGAAATGGCCTACTATATCCCTGGGGGCAGTTGACTGAAGCATTCCAGGTGAAGAGACAATTCTCTCGCAGCCTCAAGACCAGAGACGCAGAGCTACATTTGCCCGGCTTCACCCCCTGGTCAAAGTACTTAATCTTAGACTGCAGAATCAGATGTTCTGCTTTCTCTCCCAGGAGGGTATGAACTTTACATCAGATTGCTTCTAACTGGTCCCAGTCAGACTGACAGGAGGATGAGGAAAGTTGCCACTCCATCACCCTGATCTGGTCTAAGAGGGAGGACAGGGCCCATGAGGCTGTTCATTTCCGGATAGAGGCCAGATGGATAAGTTCGCCATGAAGCGAACACTTAATTGGCCCCCAAAGAAAGTCCAGCTTGGAGTAAGAAGGAGAGTTGGACTCTGGAAAGGAGGTGATAAAGCTCTGAACGTGATGGTTCAGATAATTGGATTTAAACAGTTTGCTATTAAGACGCTAGACTTTGTCACAGACCAGAGAAGGGGAAACATTTAGGTGGAGTAGAGTTGGATGGTGGTCAGAGACAACTTTGGCCAAGTAATGGCAGTAGACAACCCCAGAGAGAAGTTCAAGCCCTATCAAAAAATAATTAATCCATGAGAACGTGTTATGGGGAAGTGAATGAAACAAATATTCCTGCAGGTCCGGATGCAATGTGCGCTATGGATCCATAAGCCCAAGTGAGTCCATGAAGTCCCGGAGGGCCAGTTGCCCTAGTGACAAAGTTAAACAGTGAGGACCAGACCTATCTAAAATATTACTATACACCATGTTCCAATCACCCCTAACAACATTGGTAGGGAAGTCCAAGGTGCAAGGTGCATCATTAAAGAAGTTAAAAAGATGGGATTGTCAACCGTTGGTCCGTACATGACACCGAGGATAACTTCCAAGTGGCCCATAAGGGCACACAGGATAAAAAAAACCTGCCCTGGGGGTCAGAGATTTCCTGAAGCAAATGTAAAGGCACCTTCTTTGCTATCAGAATGGCCACCCCCTGTTTTAAGTGAATCAACCCCTGCTCCAAAGGTCTGCCCCACCCAGGTCTGCCTAAAAAGGAGAGCCTGGGAGGGTGGCAAGTGGGTTTCCTGAAAAAAGGCAACATCAATATCATGCTTATGTAAATGGAGTAGAACTTTTGCTCGTTTAGTGGGGGATTGGGCACCCTTTATAGTCCAAGAGTAAAACTTAAACGTTGTTGCCATAGCACCCAGGACAGTAGGTAGCGAGCAACCCAACCTGAAGCAACCTTACATGCCCTGGTCCCCATTAACTAGTAGATGTCCCCCAGTGGCAGTAACCCCCACCCCCAACCCAAGGCTCAACAATAATATCCAGGTCGCCCCTGAAAAAGGGACCTTCGGGGCCCAGTGGGCTTACCCGGTTATCAAAATTTAGTAAATAAATAAATATCAAAAATGCACACAACGTAGAAATAGTTCCCCACCCTGAACCAGAATCCTCCCCCTCCCTCATCCCCAAAACAAAAACCAGAAACAATCCCCAAAAAAAGTATACCAACAATTCCAATGAAGAAACCACAGGGGGTAACTATGTCCAACGACCCACAGATAAAAGCACAAAGCATGGTGGGGAGGGCAGAGAAATAATATAACAAAACCAGGTATATATCAGGACAGTATAGTCAGGTAATTGTGAGTCTGGATCCTTCTAATGCTAGAGACAAGTGAATTAAAAGAAATGAACCAGGCTTACCAGAGAATACCAATCCAGACAGGAAAACCCCATCCCCCCTCCGGTTAAGACTGAGATGTGTAATAGGAGTTAGAATAGATGTCAAGAACCCTTAAAGACTAAAATGCAAAACGTACTCGAGACCCAACCTGGTGGCTAAAACCCAACCCTGAATTTGGCTCATAAAGCCCCCCAAATCAGCAACATCAGTCCCACTCCCCCCCCCCAACTAAACCTTAGATCGGTTGTCCAAAAAAAAAAGCATTTACAGTAAGGTACAAATGTTGCATCAACCATAACTCACATAAAGTACCAACTGTACTGTTGAATCAGCTACATGAACAATAAAAGCCCCTTAACAGTCATACCCCCCCATAAGATTCTGTAATAAAAAGCAAAGCACACCGCAACTCTAAAGGCTTAACATGATTTGAGCCAAAAATAGCATACCTAAAAAAAGAAAGAAAACAAGAAAATGAGGGTAACGGGTTCAAAAGAGTCTGTGGCATAACAGCCTGACAGAGTGCTTTGTATCCAAAAGTCCCAGCTGATTAATGAATCCATGAAAAAGGGCTATTGAGCAAACCAGCATAGTCGAAAAAATCAGTTGAATACAGTTCAGCTGAAAGAGAATAACAGGTCCTGATAAGCAGTCCAGGCTAATCCCCACTAAGCAGTATAAAAGAGTGCCCCTAGGACTGTCCTCTGGAAACTCATTTCTGTGCCCCCACTGTCCTCCCTCTTCTCCAGTGGCTCACCTCTCTCCATCTGAGTATCTTCCCTAAGGTACCTTCAGCCAAGGGATCTTTCTCCTGTTGCACCTCTAGGAGTGGAACCCATGCCATTGTACCCTGCCTGTGGAACAGAGAGTGGGAAAGGCCATATATATCAAACTATAAACTTTTCCTATGTACCCCAAGCATCCAACATATTTAGTTGTCTGCTGGACCAGTAGACTGTATATATTTTTCCATCTCTGAAACAGGAGTCACTGGATAGTTTTATACCTTTTACTGGACTAATGTATGTCTCGTACAAACATGATATAGTACACAAACTTTTGGTGTCACACAGATCCCTTCATCTGGTGCTGATGAAGGGACCTCTATGGTCCTGAAAGCCTGTTTATCAGCACAAATCAAGGCATTGTTAAAAAAGGTATAATTTACAGGGTTTTAAATAATTGATTAGCAGTTTTTTTCTTGGGATTATACTAACTGTACAGAAAGTATTTATATAGATTTTCTAGAAGTGCTGTGTTTGTTGAACACAGTGAGGCAAGAGCTATGCATTTTCACAAAGATTTAGCACTTTTATGAGCAAAACACTAATCAATTTTTAGAGTTAAATAAATCCCTGTTTTATAACATGGACATGGCATATGAATGCATCCTAAACATGCTCATTGGAAAGGAATCCTTGATCTTTACATACATCCCATGTGCTAATCATTCACAATGCTTAGTGATGTCTTTTCATGAACAGCAGTTATACAAACTAAACCTGCTGCATGTGTTGTAAAAAATAAATTAGCTTCAATCCTGACATTTCTAAACATGCCCTTTAGAGTCTTAAAAGGAGTTATGCTACCCCAAAATAAGAGACATGTATGCAAAAGTAAACCTTCATCTTTCAGGAGTGAAACTGGGACACAGAGCAGATCTGTAGATTTAGAAGAACTGCCCATTTGGGACACTTGCCTTAAAAGGGTTGTGTTCATTTTGTGCCAGTGCCACAAACCTTCTTTGAGAAAAGAGCCTTTTGCCTTTTATTTATTTATTTTTTACCCTAGAGGTTTTTATTCCCTGTGTAACTTGCCCCCTTCTTCTTTGGACATCCACCCTCATCACCCACAGTACCAGAGATGTACCTTGAGGCAGAAATCCCCCAACAATATTCCTCACATAGCTAGGTTAGAAAGGGAGGGTCATTCCACCCCCCCCCCAAAAAAAAAGCACAGTCCAAGTATGCCCCAAGGCACTGTATGTGGTAAGGGAGTGCAGCATCCAAGAAGTCATAATGTCAAGGCTTCACTTTTCCAGTTTTCTTCTCCTCCCATGCTGTGGCACAGATGTGTGCCCATGTTGTGTGCAGTCACATATGTGCTACATAAAACTGGCAGCCCCCTACCCCCTTGTTATTCCTGCTGCACCACCTCCAAGCCTCCGCTTGGTGGTTTGTTGTTGAGCAGAGCAGCAAACCTCTATTACCTGGGATAGAAGAGCAATCCCATGAATGCTGAATCATCTCTCCCACTCCCTGTCAACCACCAGCACCCAGAGCCTGCTTCTAAACCTGGGCACTGACATGGGAGACGGTAATGCTGCCACCAAGACTCTGGGTCAGCCACTGTAAAAATCCAAGTCTGCGTTGTGTTTATCCTCTGAATAACTAATGCTGAGATGTTCACATTTTTTTTATTAACAGGATTTTCAGTTGTGTGAAATGCTGACATGTGACATGGTTCCCCTCCCTTCACTTCATTGTTGGGGGGTGCATTATTGCATCCATGTTATCAGCATACATCAAGGTACTATTAAAAAAGGTACGCACCATAGAAAGACAGGGCATATGAATGTTATCTAACTTTATTACATCACAGTTCATGCCTATGATAAATAAAGCGGAAAACAACTTTATCCTGTTTTTTTGAATGCTAGGCATCCGTAATCAGAGCAACCTATTTAGGCCTGAAATATATGAGCAAGGAATATGATGGACAAGGAGGAAGCATAATTAACATGGCATCTATGGCAGGTAAGACATTATTTAGCAAATATCTGTCCTGAATATTAATGCTGGATTATGTTATTACAATGCAGTCTCTGTAATTACTTTCTATTGCAGTGTTTGGGGTTGAAACACCATAAGATCACAAAATGCCAATTTGTATCCCACTGACCAAGCCATCATATGTAATGTATGCCGGTTGTTACTGTAGGTTCTTTTTGTTCCTCTTTCCACCCACCACCACGGGCAGATAAGGCAGACCTGACTTACCAACCAGATAGCTGTGCGAATCTGTGTGAGAGAGAGAAAGCACTGTACTGGACTGAGACTTGAATAACTTCAAAGTGTGACTCGGACACAGTTTTCAAGTGAAATAAAGATTACACTTACTAGGCTGTTCTGCCAGTGTGACCGATACAGCTTGAAAAACAATAAAATAGCAACAGCATTTTTGCAATTAACCTGTTAAATTAAGTATATATTAAACTCTATGCATTGGTACTTAAACCCCATATACTTTCTCTTTATGCAAGTCTTCACCTGCTACTGATGCAGACTGTAGGCTATATCAGTACCCACCAGCACTCCAGTATTACCAATATCATCAGCACTAGGCCACCCCCTCAGACCTCATTCATTGCACTTTCCCTTACAGATGGCTTAATGGTGTGCAGTGGCTACTAGGCCTATATCCACCTCAGTCAGCCCACTCAACCATTTCACCCAGCTACCCTTCCCTGGTATCTAAAACTTCAGTATTCAGTTACACTGTGACATCTCTTATACTCTGTATTAAATAGCCATCAGAAATGTGAATTTTGTACAAACAAAAAATGGAAATACAGGTAATAAGATGACCATATTTTACAAAATACAAGGAATTCAGATTAGTGACTATCCTCATATGAAAGGTCTTTTTGTCCTCAACAGCTTTCAGGCTGGTTGTTTTTATGCACCTGGACTACTTTTAAAGATATTTAGATTTGTTTGGAATGTGTGCACATTTGCTAAGAATTCTGTACAGTGCTTTAGGAAGATTCTCAAAGAGAAGCAGTGTGGAGTTCTGCCTCCAATGTTCTAAACACACAATGGGTCTGAATGCGTTAACTAAACTCTATAGAATTTATTGTATGGTCAATCTCTTATAATCACTGTAGCATTAAATGACATTTGGCCAACAGTTACTTCTAGGCAAATCCCCCCTCAGTCTCTGAGCAGTCTGTTTAATTGCTGATCTTTTTTTTTTTGTAACAGTGAGAATCAAAGATCTCTATATGGTAGATGAGTGTCCCTCTGAAACTAGTCCTACAAAATAAATTTGAAAATACTGTCCCACTCTCCTTAAGAGCTCTGGAAATTAGATGTCAAAATCCTGGCCCCTCTGGAGATGGCAGTCAACCCCTGATGTTGATGGTTCTTGAAGATGAGCTGGTAGCTGAAAAATGTTATGCTGAACATGCTGGATGCAGGTTGAAAGAATTTACAGGAGCAGGTACTTTCAGCAGGCAATGGATATTCTCTCCCTGTTCTCATTTACTGCCCTACTGACCCTGGCACTACAATATAGGCAATACCCTATAGGGTAGGCTTACTATGTGAGAGCTAGTCCCCCAGGCACTGTCTGGCCATAGGCCTCTATAAGATGGGCTTCTTCTGATCAGGAACTAGTCTCTTCAAGAGGACAGAAAATAAATCCTAACTGGCAGCTGTTTATAGGGTTCTTATTTTCAGATATATTCTTTCCTATAAATTATCCACATTTAACTGTACCTAAATAAAAAGTGCTATGAAAAACTGTATTTTGCATTATTTTGTTTTTATGAGCAGCATTCTTTAACAGTTCTCTTTATGGAATCTGTGATCTGGGGCCAGATTCACGAAACTTTGCCCGGCGCAAACCCAGTTTACGTGGTACAAACTGGGTTTTGCACCCAGTTGGTATTTGTAAAAGCCTAGTTTGTGCTGGCAAACTGAGTTTGCACTACAGTAAAGTCTGGAGGGGGCCACAGTGCAGATGAGGAGGGGACGTGAAGATCAGCACTGCCCGATTCACAAAGCATTTGGCCCATGCAAGGGCCCCCTGAGTGGTCCTGTTAGAAGGAGCAAATGTAGCTAAGACCTGGCGGTATCCCGTGCAATCCTAGTGGCTGGCAAAGGTACTGCCGCACCCCCCCCAACCCCATCACTGAAAGCCAGCCCAAGAAATGAAAAACGTTGTTTCCCTAGTGGTCTAGTAGTCCCTCCCGTTTGATGATCACTGACCTAATATATCCATTAGAAAGGCCATGGTGATCCAGTGCCCCCCACCGATCACCAGCTGAGTGCAAAATGCTAAGTTTTGCATTGTTGTTTGTGATTTTTTGTGAATCTGGTCTCTGGAGTTAAGTCATGGTTTCTGCACAGAACTCTGAGCGAGGTTCTGATAGGTCAGCAGCTCATTATTAGTACTCCTTATACAAATCATGACATAGTAAAAACTTCAAGCCACAGGTTCCACGAAAAGAACTGATCCACATTTTTTCCATAAAAAGAAAACTACTGAAAACACAGTTTTCACAGCTGTGTTTATTCATGTACAGATAAATATGGATCATTTGGAGCTATGACTTTCAGTGCTCTAAATAGGGACATTGCTATCTGCTCCCAATTAACATATATTCCCTGTCCCCTGTCAGGCCAGTTTCCCGGCTGAATCTCTCTGCTAAATTTTTCCTATAATGATCTTTGAAGCTCCTTTTACACTCAAAAAATATTGTATTGCTCTCAAATCCTGGCCCCTGCTCAGACAAGCACTAATCCTCAGCACTAATCATAGTGAATTCCTTCATGGAATCCTGTAGCAGCATGGGCCACAATGGAATATCATCTGCATAGCAGTGAAACCCAAGTCAATATTGCCTATTGATCTTGCCCAGGGATAGCATATACACCATGAACAACATGGGTGAAAGGACTGAACCCTGATGTACGCCACTGGGCAAAGCCATGGGGAGCAAGGAAAACCATCCCAACACAACTTTCTGCATAATGCCACTTAGAAAAGACTCAAACCAGCAGATCACTTTGCCAGTGAGTCATACAGACTCCCTGAGTCAGTTCAATAACAACCCATGGCTCACAGTGTCAAACACTGAAGAGAGATCAAAGAGAATGAGTACTGACCATTCTGTTTTATCTCTTGCCCTGAGCAGATCATTGTGTACCCTAACGAGTGTGGTTTCTGTGCTATGCCTATACCTAAAGCAAAACTGGAGAGGCTCACAGATGTCAAAAGACAGTGAGGTGTGCTTCATCCTTCTTAATAATCTTGCCCAAAAAGGGCAACTTAGAGACAGGTCAGTAATTCATGAGGAAATCTGGGTCAAGAGAGTTTCTTTAGAAGCAATTTCACCAGTACACTTTTAAGTGACACTGGGAACATCCCTTCTGACAAGGAGCACTGGTCAATCTCAATGAACACTAGACCCAGTTGCCCTGCACAGCTCACAAGTATACATGTTGGGCCTGGATCAGAATCACAAATTGTCATCAACAGCTCCGAGATTAACCCACTCACCTCTTTCATCGTCACTGGCTAAAACTCTCTCCAGGACAAAGGAATGGGTCCTGGACTCACTGGCTCAATACTACTGGGCTGAGATGGCCCACTTGACAAAATCCCAGCCCTAATAGAGAACACCCTGTCTGAGATGAAGTGAGCAAATGCCTTTCATTTTGTTGGTGAAAAAGATCTTACAGGCTCCAGACAGGCCAGGTAGAGAAGCCTGTCTATAGTATGAAAGAGCTGAGTGAGTCGATTCCTCCCACCAGCAATCTCTCTAGACAAGAACACTGCCTTTTTTTGGGTGACTGCCCTTTGATACTTCGTGAGCCGTCAAAGTAAAGTCTGCATTCCTGGGCTGTGGATTTCCTCCAACAATGTTCAAATGCCCACCCTAATGCTTTCTACTCCCTTAGCTCTCTGTTAATCCATTTTGAGCCAAGGTGTGAAACCAATGGGCATACATGGTCACTAGATCAAAAACTGCAGTGACCACCTTAGTGTAGCCACCACTGCTTCTTCCTATTACCCCATTGCATGCTCCAACATATCAGAGCTATCCAGAATCTCCAAGAGTCCTTCTGGCCACAGCCCTCACAAAGGTCAGAACTGGGCTACCTCCACAGGAGGACTACGGGGGAGGGGCCTTGAAAGTGAACCTGATGGCACAATAATCTGATCAACTAAGATCAATCTTGATATTACCAGTATCGAGCCCCAGAGAGAATACCAGGTCCAAGGCATGGCCATGTTGGTGGGTCACAGAAGTAAAAGTTTGTGCAAGGCCCAGGGATTGCATAACCCTGGGTGAAATCTTCACCAAACTGGGAGAGTTGGTGTTTGACCCAAGCATTGAAGTCACCTGGAATAAGCCTTTGCTGTGACTCTAACACCCTGTCCCTGACAAAGTCAGCGAGTTCCTTCAGGAGATGCCCACTGTGCCTCAGACGCCGGTACTTAAGGAGAATACTGCAACCTGCATCCAGACCCCCATGCACAGCCACACATTCAGACAATAAGGTATCACCCTCTGGGTGCACCACTAAGTTTAACTCAGATCTAAAATGGATGGCCATCCCCCCCCAAAAAAACTGTCCTTCCTTGGACAGTGCACTACAGAGTACTTAGCAAGACAGACGACTCCAGGACAAAGCCTGCATCAGCACCAGCCAGGTCTCTGTAATGCAAGCCAGATTGACAGAGTAGATAAGATCTTCTGTAATAGCAGACTTATTCCTCATTGATCTAGCATGACATAGCACTGCTCAAGGAGGATGAATGGTGGCAGCCGACGTGGACTGGAGCATCCCAGCAGCAGCATCAACTAGGAGCAGATTTGTCCTGGACTCCCTTTCGGGTGCCTTCCTCAAGCAACTGGTCATGGAACCAACTCGGCAGAAGGCAATACTGGACCTTGTGCTCACAAACAGGGACAGTGTGATGGGGGTAACAGTGGGGGAGCATCTGAGGAACAGTGACCACCAGTCATTGTGGTTTGAAATCACAGAAAGAGCAGAACCAAACCACACAAAACATGTATCCTGGATTTTAGGGGAAGACTTTGGGAAAATGGGAGATACTTGAAAGAGGCATTAAGGGAATGGGACAGGAATCAGGGGTTGAGGAACAGTGGGCAGTATTTAAAATGGGATTACAAGAACAACAGAATTATGCATTAAGCAGGTTAGCAAAAGGAAAAGGAAGAGGACCATTATGGTTTCCAAAGAGGTAGCAAAGAAAGTGAAGCCAAAAGATTGCATTCAGACAATACAAAAAGACACAGGCAGAGGGGATAGGAGAAGTACCAGGAGAAGCAAAGGAGGCAGGGAGGTCAGTAGGGAAGCCAAAGCTCAGACAGAAGAACACATTGCAAAATCAGTGGGTAGAGGGGACAAAACCTTTTACAGGTACATAAGTGAAAAAAGAAAGACAAAGGGAGGGATAGTGAGACTGAAGGGGGAGGATGGGGGCCACATGGAGGATGACAACAGTAAAGCTGACATATTGAACAGGTATTTCTGCTCAGTCTTTACTGAGGAAGAGGAGGGTAATAGGTCTGAAGGGAGTACAAGGGGTGAGAATGGTGCAGAAATGGACACAAGTCCCTTTACACGAGAAAGGGTCCTGAAGGAACTTGAAGTAATAAGAGTTGATAAATCAATGGGGCCAGATGGGGTGCACCCCAGGGTCCTTAAAGAACTAAGAGGGTGGTGGCTGAACCTCTGGCTATCCTGTTTAGCCGATCACTGGAAACAGAGGTACCCAAAGACTGGAGGACAGCAGATGTAGTCCCCTTATACAAAAGTGGAAACAAAGAGGAAGCAGGGAACTACAGACCAGTCAGCCTCACCTCGGCAGTGGGGAAGATCATGGAAGCACTGCTGAAGGAGAGATTGGTGGAACATCTGGTTGTCAATGGACTACAGGACCCAAAGCAGCATGGTTTCACCAGGGAGGTCATGTCAGACCAACCTCATGGAATTTTGACTGGGTGACTAGGAGGTGGATCAGGGGAGGGCAGTGGACATGGCCTATCTGGACTTCAGCAAGGCCTTTGACACTGTGCCACATAGAAGACTATTACACAAACTGGGAATATGGGTGTGGGCAGGACAGTAGTGTGATGGGTAGGTAACTGGCTGGGTGGCAGGACACAGAGGGTGGTGGTAAATGGCTGTCCTCCACAGAGGAAGGGAAGTGACCAGTGGGGTACCACAGGGATCAGTGCTGGGACGGTCCTATTCAACATCTTCATCAGTGACATTGCACAGGACCTAGAAGGCAGAATTTCACTGTTCGCTGATGACACAAAGCTCTGTAACAGAGTAGACACACCAGAGGTGTGAGACAGAATGAGAAGGACCTGCAGAAACCTGAAGAATGGTCAGAGGTTTGGCAGTTGAAATTCAATGCAAAGAAGTGCAAGATAATGCATATAGGGCACAAAACCCTGGCACAATATATCAGTTGGGGGTGAGGATATAGCATGCACCAAGCAGGAAAGGGATCTTGGGGTTATCATCTCTGATGACCTCAAGGTAGAGAAACAGTGTGACAAGGCAGCAGGTAAAGCAAATAGGATGCTGGGATGTATAGGCAGGGCATCACCAGCAGGAAAGGGAGGTCATAATTCCGCTATACAAGACACTAGTGAGGCCCCACCTAGAATACAGTGTACAGTTCTGGAGACCATACCTACATAAGGACATAGACAGGGTAGAGAAGGTTCAGAGGAGGGCAACAAAGATGGTGCATGGATTGCATCACAAGTCCTATGAAGACAGGTTGAAGGAACTGAACATGTACTCCCTGGAGGAGAGGAGGGAGAGAGGGGATATGATAGAGACATACAAGTATCTCACAGGGAGGAACAGGGTGCAGGAATACACTATTTTTAAGCGAAAAATATGTTCCAGGACTAGAGGGCATGGGATGAAGTTGGAGGGAGGATGATTCAGAGGAAACATGAGGAAAAATTTCTTCACAGAACAGGTGGTGGACAAGTGGAACACCCTGCCAGAGGAAGTGGTGGGGGCTGAAACAATCACGGGATTTAAGAATGCATGGGATAGACATAAAGGAATTCTGGAGGTCAGGGGTAAGGGGCAACAGACTTCTAAGAAAACATAAACTGAACTTACAAGCTCAAATGGGCAGACTGGGTGGGCCATAGGCCCTTATCTGCCGACACTGTCTATGTATCTATGTACCTCTCGGCTATCTGCCCACTCGGTCTGCTGAGATTCCAGTGTATGGGGACTAAACATGTCTGGCCTCTCTCATGCCCCAATTTTACCACAGGGTATCTCCTGGTTCTCACAACTCTAATAGCACCTCCCCGTTATCCCTGTCCAAGTCACCTACTCCAACTCCACTCCTCCTCCCAATCCCCACATGTAAGCCACACTAGGCAGGGAGTAACAAAAGGGGCTCAGATCCTGGAACAGGGATGGGGAGTAACTGAACCTTGGTGGGGGGGAACTGCAGGTGATAAATCCCAGATTCTAACTAACAATAGTATTTAAAACACCCTCCAACCCACAACAAGACCTCCTACACCCAATAACAGCATATAAAACCCTGTCACACTCATTCCTACTCCCTAATCACACACCCACAAAACACTCACACACTATTATAATGTAACCCTATGCAATCTACAAACCTATCACTCCTAGCCTACCAACACACAACATCCCCATCCCCAAAATAACCACCCACCAATTCCCCAACAACAATAAAGAAAATAATAAATAAAAAGGGAGTATCCACAAGTCAGTCAGTTCATGGTGTACCAAGCAAACTTTCAGATGAAATGGCAGCAAAAATCTAGAAATTGTACTTGCCACATAAAAGTAACCCTCTTCTCTCATAAGAACAGTTTTCATGAGTAAAGATGAACAACAAAAGTATAACTCTCGGGTGGTTCTCTCACCACCAGCCAGGACAATATTGTGAATGTTAACTGGTGAAATACTTTAATGCCTGAGGACTCTCTCACTACTCTCTGCCAGATTTCAATAGCTTCCAGACAAGAAAGTGTGTTTTATGTTTTGGTAGTCTTTGGCCACAGCTAATCCCTGATGATATCAAGATTGTTATTCCAAGGGGCAAACCATACACCTCTATTTTAAGTAGGCAACTGTCTGAAATGATTCTGTCCCATGACTGGCTGCAGCCACTTTTTCCACTGCAGCTCCAGAAATGATCAGCTGTGCCCTCTTTTCAGCCTCCCCTCAGAGCATACTGGTTCAGGCAAACCTCCACTCCACCATGCGGCTCCACTCTTCTGACTTTGTTTGCTGCACACCAGGTGGCTAATTCAGTCTCATAGAGCCTTGGTCTGCTCACCTGAGGACACCTCACCCAAGAATTGCCAGAAAACATTTGAGTCACATTGATAGACACTGCACAATGCAGTAGTGCAGCAGCAAGCATGATAGATCAGGTCTCACTGTTTTAACAATAGTATCAGTTCTGATTTACACAACCTCACAAACTAAAGTGAACTTGAATGAGATTCTGCCTAAAAACAATAATATTGACTCCTACTATGCCTCACTTATAAGTAATTAAGTAAGTAAACATTTATTTATAGACCACCCATTCTCAGTGGTCTGGGTCAGCTACCTCAGAGACCTTGTTTCCAGGTGGTTTCAACCATGCCCTGCAAACAGCTAGGAGGCCTATCTCAGAGGAGTGGAGAGGGCAATGGGTATGATGAGGAGTCAAGACGTTACATGGATAGCTAGGACCCAGTCCTTATAGGGCTTTATAGGTCAGTAAACGGACCTTGAAGGTAATTCACCACCTTACCAGCACCCAATGCAGATCACTCAGGACCAAGGTCGCATGATAGGACCTTTGACATCTGGTTAGCAACCTGACCACCATATTGTGCACCAACTGCAGGTGATGCAGAACCCCTCTTTGCACCCTGAAGTACAGAGCATTGCAGTAGTCGAGTCTGGATGTCACAAAAGCATATACTAATGAGGGCAAGTCATCAAGCGGGAACAAGGCTTTAATTCAGGTGATGTTCCTAAGGTGTTAGAAGTCACTCTGGACAACAGAGGACACCTGATCTTCCAGTGTCAATCTGTTATCCAGGATGACAACCAGATTCTTCACCTTGGCAAATGCAGTACAGTAAGAGGAGAGGAACCAAGCATTAAGCCAGTCACCTCTCCTCACATCTCTACACTCTGCCACTAACCAGGCTCAATCATCTGCACCTCCGTCTTGTCCAGTTAAAGGGACACTGTCAACCTCATGTTTTAAAAAAGTTATACCTGTCATTCTTTTTACATTTCTCACATGATGATAGACCAAGGAATCTGCCTATGATGTTTGTTTACAGAAACCAAGGTTATTTTGTTTACAATTAAATATGCTCAGCCGCCGTATTGGTGTTACCACACCAACCTGTTCCTGTGTTTACATTTGCAATTAGGCAGGAACTGTTTCATGAGTCATGTGTGTGCTGATCCCAACTCACTGTTATGCATGACCCAGCTCAAAGAGACTTACAAGGTTGAGAATATGCACCTCACATCGAGGTGCCTTACCTCTGCGAAAAGGTTTTTATTCATAGTTCACTTCAAATGTCCTGTTAGTTTAGATGCAGGGCGACTCGTAAAATCACCAGCACCTTGTCCTGAGGACTTCCTGGAGAGAAGAGCCACCTGTGCTCCACCCCCGTGCACAGCAAACATATGATAAGATCCTAGGGAGAGCATGGGGATGCGCTCCATTATAATGAATGAACAGCAGCTTTCCGGTCATTTTTTATACTGTAATGGTCACTTAGTGATGAAACGTGGGCACTGGTCGACTAACAAGGGCCTTGTTAATTGACCAGTGCCCACATTTCATCACCAAGTGACAATTACAGTATAAAAAATGATTGGAAAGCTGCTGTTCATTCACTATAATGGAGTGCGTCCCTGCACTCTCCCTAGGATCTCGTCTCGTCCTATGTTTGCTGTGCGGGGGGCCGGGGCAGAGTGCATGTGGCTCTTCACTCCAGGAAGTCATTGGGACCAGATGCTGGCAATTTTATGAGTCATCCTGCATCTAAACTAACAGGACATTTGAAGTGAACTAAGGCACCACTACGTGAGGTGCATATCGTACTTCAGTTACCTTGGTGAATCTCTTTAATGCATACACAATCTGGTCTGACTATCCAGGCTTCACACTCGCATTCTGCAGTTTCTCTATCATAACTTACACATTTGGACATTTTATAATATTTTATAATCAAATCAACTGGCGAAGTGATGCACATGCAGCTACCAAAGCACAACCACGCTCCCAGACATCAGCTTCAAATATGTTAAGTTCACATAAATTCAGATAGAATAAAGTGATAGGAATAAAAAATGCAAGTGTAAGACTTGCAAGGAGGCTAACAATACACAGCAATCACAAAAATACAAAATAAAGGAGTAAATATAAATATGTTGTCATTGCTGACTACACAGTACACTAAGGAAATGCAGTTCTGCAAAATGTAATGCACATTGTTTTTATACCCTCCCCCAAAAAAAAGAGGAGTCTGACATTCATTATGGCATCTGGTCGGTTCTAAATCACACATCCACGGAAGTGTGAGCAGCACTAATGAAAAGCAGCTGTACCTTCATTATACAGGCTCAACTGAGTCACTGAATACTGTCATAAATAGGCAGAACAAAATAAAATAGCAAGGTGCCATTTTTTCTGGTGAACAGAATCAAGATGCTTTGTGTGATTTGAAAGAAGTTAAAACTTTATTGCAGTTATGACACTGCACAGTCAGTAATTTAAAAAAAAACTTAGACACCAGAATGACAGACAGACACAGTAAATAGATTTGCGAACGTTAGCTTTTTCATTCCAGTTGTCCTGAGGTAACTGTGGGTTAAAAAAACAGGATCACTTATACAGACACTAATCCTATGACTGTCTTTGAGAGTCTGTTTTTGCTTATACCACACTGTTTGTGCCTTTCATTTTTATTTTCATTACATTTACTTCAGAGGATGACATTCAGAGATATGACCCGTGAGTGACAGCAGCTACCAAGAGGGGGTTCACACACCACTACGTGCGATCATGAGATGCAGATGCGAATGTACACAAATTCATGACCGCACATGGGTGCTTCCCAATGACTCTTGCATGGCAGTTCATGAAGCTGCCTGTAGGTCAGAGCATCAAGATGCTCATCAGGAGTTTTACCAGCATGGTCAACTCAAGCACTGCAGTTTGTAAACAATTTTTTTTTTTTTTAAAACATAATTATGTGTGAAATAAAAGACAACACTGGAGGGTTCCATCTTTATTCATAAATCTGGCATCTGAACACTGTTTTAATGAATTTAGTATTTAGCTGACACTGTCCCTTTAAGCCTTAATCAGCTAGATGAGGACATCCAGTCCTAGATCCCAGCCAAGCATGAGTTCAGCACAGCAACTGCATCCTGTGTCCCAAGCGCAAATGACAAATACAGCTGGGTGTCCTCTGCATAGCAGTGAAACCCCACACTGTAACATCTAATGATGTCTCCTGGGGAAGCATGTACACTGTGAACAGCATGGGTGAGAGAATCCAAGCCATGAGGAACTCCACATGACAGGGGCTTCAGGCAAGAGGAAAAATTCCACATAACCACTCTCTGTATCCTGCCTCTGAGAAAGGACTCAAACTAGCTGATGACAGTGCTGGTGAGTCCACAGAGCTTGCTAAGGTGGTCCAACAACATGCCATGGTCCACAGTGTTCAGTGTTGTGGAGAGGTTGAGTAGAGTGAGAATTGACTATTCCCCTCTATGTCTCAACCAAAGGAGATCATTTTGCATCCTGATTAATGCAGTCTCTGTACTGTTCCTGGACCTAAATCCCAAGTGAAAAGGCTCATGCACGTCAAAGGCTGTGTGATGAACCTTGAGCTGCAGAGTCACTGTTTTCTCAGTATCCTTTCCCAGTATGGGGAGGTTAGAGACTGGTCTACTGTTCACTAAGCAGTCCAGGTCCAGAGAAGTTTTCTTCAGATGGGGTTTCACCAGCGCCTCTTTCAAAGTGCTAGGGAAAAATCCCTCTGAGAGCTAGCACTGGGCAATCTCAGCAAACACTGGACCTATGGACTCCACACAGCCCACTAAGAGATGTGTTGGCCCAGGTCCAGTTTGCAGCAAGGGGGCCACAGCTTTGAAATCACCCCACTGACCTTTTCCACCCCCACTGGCCTAAACTCACTCCAAACAGAAGGAGTGTTCCTATTGACAAGCACCTTCCTAATGCAGGGCCATGACAGCTCCATTGCAACAATATCAGACTTGATTGAGGACACTATGTCTGATAAGAACAGAGCAAACCCTTCACACCTGATGACTGATACTGCTCTAACCGGCTGGCATTACATCCTGACTACACTTTACTAACAACTGTTAAAATTCAATAACGCTTAAAATTTAACAGCTGCAAGATAAAGCAAAATATTGCTTCACTTAACACAGGATTCTCCACCTTAGAACCACAGCAGTAATGTTATTTTAGAAGATTGGAGCTCACAGCAAAGCCCCAAACAGATGGTCAGCCCAACCTGGCCATCATCATTTGCATCAGCAAGGCACAGCTGCTAGTAGAATTGTCTCTTTCTTTCTCCTTTAAACACACTCTTTTCCTTTTGTCTGAGCTGAAAATAAATTATTCACAGTGTGTGGTCTGAACTCCTCCCAATGGCTGTCCGAAGGGCTCCATTAATTAACTCCTGTCCAAGAGCATACACCCCCTCCTGGCATCTCCTTTATCCTCCCCTGCCTGCCAGCATGGCTTTAAGACTGAAGACAGTATTTTATGATCACACCACCTTCTCAGGTCAGTGATTCTATTTTTCTGACCCCTTAGACAGATGGTACTGTTACCAATATGCTTCTCAAAAGCAAGTAAGTAGCATGCCCTTGCTGACATTAGTACCCAAGTGGTCTAGTGGTTGTAAAAATGAACCAGCCCAACCCATTATACAGTATCTATGGAAATCATTAAATGGTAGCTGCACACACATATTGTACTTTATTAAATTCCATACTATTTGTTCATTAGTGTAGAGCAGTTGCTCTTATTTATTTATATACAGAACAGCAGCTGAGTGATGCTAGGTACCTAAGAGAATTGAATGGAAAGAGCCATACCTTTCTTCTATGCTTCCCTGGTACTAGGTCTAGTACCTATGCACAAAACTCCTGGCTTAGAGTATGCACAGCATAAATCCCACTTCTTAAACCATCTGTCATCGAGGCACAGATCAGGAAGCATAGGAAAACCAGGAGCAGTTTCAAAATTCGTAAATTGCATTTTACTTTTCTCTAACAGCAAAATAAGAAATAAAAATGTGTTCAGTATAACTGTTTACAAAGGCATTACAGAGAAATCAGTCCTCCTGAGTGTTTCTTCTTAGTTTCAAATCTCAGTCTCTCTCTTGCAAAACATTACTGCTCTTTTTATAATAAGTCTTTTCAGGGAGCTCATCAAGGAGACAGTGTTTCTCACAGAATGTTCTTGTAAGTTTTGATGTAGGTGTAGCAAAACAGTACATGGTATCCCAGAACTGACCTCTTGTTCACAGCTCCTGCAAAGGGCTTAACAACTGCATCTCAGGTTAACCCCTTGAGTTCCAAATACCTTTCTGCAATCATTTCAACAGTACAACTATATATCATTTAAAACAAAGAGATCCCAGTATCACTTACAGTTTCACAGAAGGATTCACATATATTTTTATAGCTGCAGATATGCATGGGGGAGGAAAAGACAGGAACAGCAAGGGAAGGCAGAGAGATAGTGAGAGGTGAAGAATTGCAAAACCGTTGGAGTGATCAGTTCCCAGGTCTCGCATGAAAATTTGGTTGTGCAGCCAAATTGACAAGAGACAGAAAAGGAGTGGAAAGAACAGACCCTTGCATTTAAACTCCTTCTGCATAACAAATGGGGAAGGACCTTATTCAGCCCTGTCATAGGGACGAGGAAAAGGCAAACATCCTGAACAAATATTTATGTTCAGAGTTCACAGAGGAAGGAGAAGGGGAAGGGCCACAATGAAGTAAAAGGAGCTTTGAAGGGAGGGAGGTGGACACTAATCCTTTTTTTGGAGGAGAGAGTCCTGAAGGGACTTGCTAATCTGAAAGTGGACAAAGCAATGGAGCCAGACAGGGTGCATCCAAGGATACTATGGGAGTTTACAGAGGTATGGGCTGCATCTCTGACAGTCCTGTTTAATAGCTCACTGGAAATTGGTGTGGTTCTGGAGGACTGCAGGAGGGCAGATGTAGTCCCATTTCACAAGAGTGGTAGTGAGGATTCTGGCAATTATAGACCAGTCAGTCTGACATCTATAGTGGGAAAGTTAATGGAATCACTGCAGGAAAACAGGATTGTGGAATATTTTGAATCCAGTGAGTTAAACGATCTGAGGCAGCATGGATTCATGGGGTGGGAGAGGTCATATCAAACAAATCTGATAGATTTCATTGACTGGGTGACCAAAGAATTAAAACAGGGTGGAGTGGGGGATGTGGCCTACCTAGATTTCAGTAAGGCTTTCAATACCATTCCACATAGGAGACTGGTAAGCAAGTTGGATAGCTTAGGAGTGGGTCCAAAGGTGGTAAACTGGGTAAGAAATTGGTTACGGGGTGGGCGACAGAGGGTGGTGGTAAACTAAGTTCACTCTGAGAAAGGCATGGTGACCAGTGAGGTGCCTCAAGGATCAGTGTTGGGAACATTCCTATTTAATGTCATTATAAGTGACACTGTAGAGGAGCTGGAATGGAAGATCTGCCTCTTTGTGGATGATACCGAAATCTGTAATAGGGTGAACACTCCAGGAGGGTAGAAAGGATGAACAGAGACCTGAGAACTCAAGCAGTGGTCAAGGGTATGGCAGCTGGGTTTTTATGCAAAAAAGTACAAAATAATGCACTTGGGGCACAGAAACCCATGGGCAGAGTACTGAATGGGTGGAGTGTTATAACAACCACCAAGCAGGAAAGAGACTTGTGGGTAGTTGTACTGGAAGTCCTAAAGGACTGCCAGGCAGTGTGATAAGGCAGTTGGAAGGGCTAGTAGGATGCTGAGGCATATAGAGAGGAGAATCTCCAGCAGAAAGAGGCAGGCAGTGTTGTCCTCATATAGATTGCTGGTAAGACCCCAACTAGAGTACTGCATTCAGTTCTTGAGACCAAATCCCTGGAAGGACATGGACAGAGAGAAGGCAGTCCAGAGTGAATAAATCATACTTCAAGGGACTCTTGCATTAGGTAACATCTTTAGGACTGAAGCTGGCAGGTGCCAGGACCCCATGGAAAACTTCTAACTAGCAGTCTATAGCGAGGGACCACCACCTGATGTCTGCCCTCCCCGGACATTACATATGGTATAAAAGGGGCGGTCCCCCAGATGATCCTCAGTTCTTTTCCCACCATTGACCCACACAAGTCGGACCTCTGCAGATGCCATTTGCTGTCAACCACCATCTTTAATTGCGCTTCCCACGTTTTGTTGTTTTTACTAAAAATCGTTACCTTTATAGGATCTTTTGCATGTCTTCTTCTCCATACTCCTCAGTCGAGCAATGGTGATTGATGTGTGCTTGCGGCAAGCAGATTCCCCACAATGACAGCCATTATGCTTGCCTGTTCTGCCTGGGCCCAGACCACAGCATAGAGGCCTGCCAGCATTGCCAAGATTTAAATCAGTGCACTCTGCTCTGCCACCAGAAGATGGAGAAGGAGCTTCATTGAAAAAGTTAATCTTCTTCCCCTGCCTCTGGAACCTCAACATCCTCTTCTTCTTATAAGGAGAGGAAGTAGAATGGCAAGAACAAGCACTGGGAGAAGCATAGGAAGAAACGCTGGTCAGCTTCCCACTCCAGGCCCCTGACTAAGTCGGTGACCACTTCTGGGTATTCCTCCAGTGGGGGGTTGGCTCTTCTACCGTGGTGGTCCTGTTTTCCTCTGGGCTCCCAGTGACCAAACCTCCCTCCCTTTTTACTGTTTTGGGAGGAGGTCCTTCATGGCTAGGGACTTCGTACCCTGCCTCTGAGCCCCTGAAGCTTCTTAGTCCCTGCGGGTTCTAAGCTGGGTGGCTTGGCCAGTGGTTCTTCAGGCGGCAGGTCATTGCCTGTTACTTTCCCCACTAGGGTGTCTGAGTCCTCCCCAACGTCAGGGGCCAACTCCACCAGGCAAAGCCCTGGACATGTACTCACCTCCTCTGCAAGAGTGGCACTTCCGTCCCATTCAGGAGCCAGCTCCCCGGTTCAGGCATTTCCTCGGCGGACGCCGGCTGAGTCGCCAGTCCGGCACCAACCTATGCCTGTACCTTAGATGCCGGCTTCTCTGACGTCTCTTCTGGTGATGGCTTCCCATCATCACCTAATCCTCCTCAGTCACTGGACGGGCTCGACACCACCCCTGAGCCGACGCCTGATGGCCTGATGCCCAATGGCCTGATGCCTGGTCCAGACTGTCTGATGTCTGATGGTTCTGTCCCTCAGGGACCAATTCTGAGTAACCCAGATTGGCCTACACCAATGCCTGAGTTACCCCAGCTTGATGACCAGACACCAGGTCCTTCTAAGCCAAACCTCCAATGCTGACACACCAGCCCCACTGTCCAATCCTCCTCTTGCTTTAAATGAGCTTTTTGCAGCCTGGTGGGTCTATTTTAAGGACAAGGAGATCCCTAAGGATTCCTCCCAACCTACTCCTCAGGGCCCACCTGCTAAGTCTCCAGTTCACCCACCTACTACTCCACCTAGGGGAACAACTCTGACACCAGACGGCACTGGCGCACCACAACCAAAAGGTAGGCCACGCAAGCAACCCCACTTGCCTTCGCCCTCCCCAGATTCTGGGGATTCAGATGGGTACTCCTCCTCCTCTTCTGGCAGTGATGACTCCGATCTTCCATTGGAGCCAGAGGGGACTAAGGACACCCCTTGTCCGTCCCCCCGACGGTCCCACTTTCATGGATGTCATGTGGCACATCCAGCAGCTGAATGGCTGGGACACATAGGAGCTGGATCTGGAGTGATGTTGGTTAGCCTCCTGTCTCAAAAGAAGGACACCCTGCTCATGGTTGTTCCTCCACTTATTGGCTCCTACAAGGACATCAACAGGGCGGCCTGGAAGCACCCTTTTTTGATGCCTGCGGTCTCCAGAAAGTCAGACCGGTTGTATTGTGCTCCCATGGATGATACTTTTTATGGGGAGGGCCCAGAGGCAGGCTTCATGTTATTAATGCTGCCCATGATCACTCAAAGCACCCTAGGCACCTAAGTTCTCAGCCTCCAGATAAAGACTCCAAGCAAACTGACCAGTTGGCCAGAAAGGTTTATTCCTCAGCCACATGTGCTATATGGTCTCAGAATTTCCTTACCCACATGGTCCAGTACCAGAATGCCCTGTGGGAGAAAGCTGTGGAGGTGGCTTAAGCCATTCTTGAATGCCCTGGTATGGCAGAACTGCTGGCCATCCTGAAGTCAGGCTTGGATGTTGGCAACCATGTTCTCCGAGCTTCTTACGATACGGTAGACTCCATGGGAAGGGCTGTGGCCTCCGCAGCCTGTATTCATCAATATTTATAGTTGTGGGTGTCCAGCTTTGCACCAGATGTAAAGTCCAAAATCATGGATGCCCCTTTCAGGGATCCTGCCCTGTTTGGCGAGGACACACAGAATGTTATTACCCACCTGTAGGAATCAGGAAAGGCTATCAGATCCATACACACCATGTATAAATCTCAGCCTAAACAACATCCCAAGCAGTCCTTTTGGAGGAATGCCAGACAGCAACCTAGAGGACAGCAGCATAGAGCAGGATTCAAGTGCAAAGCTTCCACCCTTGCTTATAGAGGTTAGGCCCCTCTGGCTCGTAGGATCTCCCGGGCCATGCTACCCCTCCCCGATTCCTCAGCGTGACTCATTGCCCTACCGCACAACTCCTCCAACTGAAGCCTTAGGGGAGACAGAGGGGTGTTGATTCTCCTTGCATGTAGAAGTCTGGCCGCCAGATAACCTCAGACCAGTTGTTCCTTCAGCTGGAAAAGGGGCACACTCTGGAATTCACAGACTTGCCCCCAGACAACCCACCTGTCCAATCCCATTATCCTCAGGCTCACATCACTCTCTTTGAAGAGGAGATTTAGGCCCTTCTGCAGAAGCAGGTCATAGGGCTAGTTCCTCTGGCACAAAGGGGGAAGGGTTCTATTCCCACTTCTTCCTGGTGCCAAAGAAAACCAGGAACCCGCATCCTATCCTCAGTCTCAGCCACCTGAATCGGTACATAGAGTACAAACGGTTCAGCATAGTCACTCTGTGGCATCAGATAGTGTTAGAAATTTATAATCTTGAACTACTGATTGCCAAAATTCATGCAAGAATAGACCCTGTTATAACTAAATGGCAGAGATGGGTAATGTATTTGGTGTTGGTTGATCCAGAATTTGTTCCGTAGGCAATTTAGGGAGGGGCTATGGAGATCAAATGTATATTTATTTACTTGCCTAAAACACTTGTTGAAGTGATATTCCTATAAGTTTTTAAGTGATTTCGTATTAAGAGGTTTTTTTATGTATGATGGTCATAACTGTTGTAATCCAAGAAATCAGCTGTATGTAATAACTTGTCTCAAGTCAGTAAAAATGATAATTAAAAAAAATATATATACAGTATATAAGAATGGTCACTCTGCTCAGTCTTCTACCTCTCCTCTGTCAAGGGGATTGGTTATGCTCTCTAGAGATGTAGGATGCATACCTCCGCATTCTGGTTTCCCAACCCCACAGGAGGTTCTTTCGCTTCTGCTTCCAAGGAAGTCACTACTACTTTCAGGCTCTGTAATGGAAATATGGAGAAAAGGTGTGGCATTGCCCAAGCACAGCAGCCAGCTCAAATTGCACACAAACAGAAAAAAGGCTCAGCACTCATGGTTTGAAAAGTTGCAAAGCAAGTGTTCGTTTATTTGGCAAGGTGCCTGTTGAAAATAAATGAGCACTTACTTTGCAACTTTTCAAACCACGAGTGCCGAGCCTTTTTTCTAGCAGTTTCAGGATCTGCCTTTTGGCCTGTCCTCGGCCCCCAGAGTTTTCCCCAAATGCTTCACAGTAGTGGCTGCAGCCTTAAGGAGACAGTGTCATTATGTTTTCCCTTACCTGGAGGACTGGTTGTTAACTGCCCCCACCAGAGACCGGCTCCTATACACCATGAAGGCAACTTTCACCCTGTTTCAGGACCTAGGGAATAACTTAAACCTCCCCAAGTCTCCTCCTTGGCCAAGTCAGAGGCTGTAGTGCATATAGGGGTGATCTTTGACACAGCACAAGGCAAAGCCTCTCTGCCTCCAGACAGAGCACGATGCCTTCAGATGCATGCTCGGCAATTCTCCTCCTCCTCCTCTTGACAGGTTCCAGCCAGGTCTGTCCTAAGACTCCTGGGACACATTCCAGGTGTCATTGCCATAGTCCCTCTGGCTCTGTTTTACATGAGGGTGGTCCAGTGGAACCTGAGAGTCCAACGGGACCAGCATTCAGATGTCCTAGGGAAGCCTGTCTTTGTGTTGCACCCTGTACAACAGGCCCTAGCATGGTGGCTAAATCCCTCCAATCTTTCCAAGGGGGTTTACCTGCAGAAGTAATCTCCCAATCAGATTCTGGCCACAGAAACATCATGCCAAGGCTGGGGAGCCCACTTGGGAGACCATCAGACACAAGGGACCTGGTTCCAGCATGAGCTCCATCTCCACATCAATGTTCTGGAGATGTGGGCAATTTAGTATTCTCTTCAGGCCTTCTAGGACAGTCTTGCTGCCCAGTTCTCTGTTGATCCAGACAGACAACATGTTGGTGTTTTTTTACATAAACAAGTGGGGGGAACTCATTCTTATCCTCTCTGCAGGGAGGCCATGAGAGTCTGGTCATGGGCAGTGGATCATCACCTGGACTTGACAGCAGTCCATGTACCAGGCATACAAAACACCCTGGCCAGCAGCCTAAACCAGTCTTGGTCTAGGGCTCACGGATGGGAACTTCTTCCCTCAGCGGTCGAAGACTTCTCCACAAGATGGAGACATCTAGATATGGATCTGTTTGCCTCCCCATCCAACGCAAAATTGCCCAGTTTCTGCTTGCTAGATGTAGGGCCTGTTGTTTTCTGGCAAAACATGTTGTCCCTCTCCTGGACAGGGAGGTTCCTTTACGCCTTCCCTCCCTTCCCTTTACTGCAGAGAGTTCTTCTCAAGCTGCAATTAGAGGGAGCAAAGATAATCCTGGTGGTGCCCTTCTGGCTGCACCAGATTTGGTTTCCACTTCTTCAGCAACCTGCAGTGGAACCTCTGATCTCCCTACCACTGCACTCAGGTTTGCTCTCCCAGGAGCAGGGAACTCTGGTCCATCCAGATCTCAAGTCTCTGCATCTCCATGCATGGCTCCTGTGGACCTAGCTGTATCCTGAATTCAGGGTTCCCCCAGGGTAGCAGATGTCTTGGTGGCCGCTAGGAAACTGTCCACCACTTATGCACTTGTGCAATGAAATGGAAGCAGTTCTGCCTCTGGGCCACCACTTGGCATTTGGATCCTTTCACCTGCCCTGTGAATTCAGTACTGGAGTATCTGCTCTCCTTGTCAGATTCAGGTCTGAGCTACTCCTCTCTAAAGGTGCATCTGTCTGCCTATCGCATCTATTGAGGGCAAAACTCTGGCCAAGATAGATCTTCCCCGTATGTTCCTATGGGGCATTCTGCATTTGAAGCCTCCCATCAGGGATCCAATCCTGCCATGGGATCTTTTGTTTGTTTTAGAAAAGGTTACCTTGCCTCCCTTTGAACCTGCCACAAGTTGCGAGCTGTGCTTTCTATCATGGAAAGGATTATTTTTAATTATTACTTTTGCCCGAAGGATATCCGAGCTTCAGGCTCTGATATTTAAAGAGCCTTATTTGGATTTCCACAAGGACAAGGTGTCCTTGAGGTTGAATCCTAAGTTTCTTACCAAGGTGGTGTCAGTGTTTACACTGAATCAAGACATCCATCTTCCTGTCTACTACCCAGAATATTCGAACCGAGGGGAGGCACTGCTGCATACTCTGGATGTTCATAGGATGTTTCATTATTACCTGAATCACACCAAAGCTACTAGAAAGTCTGATGAGTTGTTTGTGTCTTTCACCTCCAGAATAGTAGGGGCTCCTGTTTCTAAGCAGTGTTTATCCAAATGGTTGGTTAACTGCATTATTTTCTGCTACAAGTCTGACAAACCTTCACTGGGCTCAGTTAAAGGCCACTCTACCAGGGGCATGGCTGCCTCTTTCGCCTCTTGGAGGAATGTGTCAGCTGCTGACATTTGCATAGCCACTGGCCACCACTTGGAGTTCTGTCCACATCTTTGTCAAGTACTACAATTTGGACATTGTATCAAGGCACAGAGTAGGCTTTGGACTGGCTGTCCTGTAAGGCCTCCTCTCCTGAACCTCTTTGGGAGACTTCAACCTCCACCAAGCTGACCGGGATCTCTCCTTTACTGTTTGGGACTCAGTCCTAAAGGTGTTACCTGCTGAAAGAATCCCCTCAAAGTAAGATAGTACAGTTACATAAGAACTTACCATAACAGTAGATCTTTGAGATTTTTCCCTTCCACCTTCCCCTGGTAGCTGCTTCTCCATCATGGTTCACCTTTGGTTTTCCTCATTTCTGAGGAACCTCCTCGGTTCTCCAGTTTTACTTCTGTTGCCGGGGTCTCCAGTGGGAGAACTGAGGATGGGCAGGGGGACCGCCCCTTTTATACCATACATGACGTTGGGGGTGGGCCAACATCGGGGGTGGTCCCCCGCTATAGACTGCTAGCTAGAAGTTTTCTGTGGGGTCCTGGCACCTGCTGGCTTCAGTTCTAAAGGTGTTATCTACTACAAGAGTTCCTCTTGAAGATCTACATAACTGTACCTTTTTTTTTAATTTTCAAATTTATTGATCAACCGTAATGGACAAACATTGAGATTTTTACAACTCAATTAAGACATTTACAGTAAAAACTTTAAAAAGACATGAATTTAAAATATAAATACAACAATTGTAATTTCATTTGAATTATATTAATTTTCACATTTTTTTTTCTGATTTGTAACAGCATCCTTAAAGGCCCTTAATTAGTGTCCTTTTTGGATCTGTATCTTTTCTTTTTTAGCCTGATTGCTGAAGCTAAGAATTTTCCTATATGTTCAACATCCTGTTATTTGGGTGCAAAAGTATGAAGGCTAGATCATAATTAACTTGAGCATATAATTTTAATTTATTTAACAGATACTGCATAAATTCCTTAATTTCACATATAATGGACAGATTGTGATCATATGTTGTATTGTTTCCTGAAAACCTTTATTACATGGACAAAAATTGTTTATTTTTTATCATCTTTAATTCTTTAGTTTTATTATAATATGTATATTTTGATGTTGTTATTATTTTAAATCTTGCCCATGTTAAGAGCTTCCTTTGTTCTGGTTTGAATGAAATAATCAAGAATTCTTCCAGACCAAGTCCAGTTTTATTTTCCTTTAACTACTGTTTTGGGAGCATCTTTGTTTTCTGATTTTGTCCAGATCTATTTTCTGAGCTAAATTAATTTGTTTTATTAATTCCTTATATTGAGTGGAGATCTTTATATTCCTGTTGAAATCTATCCAAATATATTGCATGTTTAATTTTTCTATTATAGTTTGTAATGAGCTTAGTGATTTGGAACTACAGTATGCCCTTCCTTAGACCATTTAATATTTTTATGTTTGCTTGCGCGCATGCACAAGAAACATTTTGTCACAGCTTAGGAGAGAAGCAGGGTTTTGGAGGTACGGCACTGTGGGGGCCAATGCCCCCAGTGCCTTTTGAGGCTTGGCCCACCTTACCCAGTGTGGTGGCATACTGCTGCTGACACTAGTTCAGCCAGCATGCCACCACCTTGAAATGAATCTGCCGCTTCAATGAGGGAGCGATCCATCATTGCAGGGTGGTACCTTGCCATCCGCATGCCTCCAACCCAGTTCATTTGCTGATGGGGGAGCCCACTCCCCTTCGGCATACTGTAACCCCCTCCCCATTTGTTGTGTGCTGAGGGGGTGCCCAATCCCCCTCGACATCATGCACCCCCGACAGTCTTTCTTTGCCGATGGGGGCCCCAATCCCCATCAGCTTCAGTCCCCCCCTTTCCAGTTCAGTTTGCCAATGGGGGACCCCACTCCCCATCAGCATAATGCCTCCCCAATTTGTTGAGTGCCGAGGGGGGTTCCCAATCCCTCTTGGCTCCCCCTGGTATGTGCTGATGGGGGTGCCCAATCCCTGTCGGCTACAGACCCCAAAAAAACACTCAGGTGGCATGCTGGGAGCCCACTCCAGCATGTCAAATGTCCCTGAAAAAAAATCCCATGATGTTTTTCGTTTTTTTTTTTTAAACCTGTAAAACAGAAAACGGTCTCTTGTTGAGTTCGGTGACCCCTCCCCTAACCTGCTTCCACCCTCTGTGCACCCTGCCTCCCCACAACCCCTCACATCATACTTACCTCCGGAGCCCAGCACGATGATCCTCGGTGGACCAGTAACATGTCTGCACTCTTCAAAGCTGACAGCGAACTGAAGAAATGCCAATAAGCTGTATAATGGCATAAATAGGCTTTTTTCAACTTTGGTGCATATCTCAGGCATTTTGGGGAATTTCGGCACCAAATTTTCAACATGGGGTTATTGGGACCGCTCCTCATGAATTCAGCAACTGTCATGGCATTACCAAAAGGTGATTTCACGCCACTGTGCAGAATCACCTTTCGGGACCAATTAATGAAACAACAGTGTGAGTGTTCATGAGACGGGCTCTCAAAAAGCCTATGTTGCAAATTTGATGGAAAAAAATCAAAAAATGACTGTTTTCCTGAAACGTAAATTGCGCCCAGTTTCCATGCATGCTTTCTAATCCTTGCAATTTGTAATATTTCCACTCCAGATTTTCAACATTGGCATTTTGCCACACCTCCTTATGAACAGTACAGCTGTCATTTTTCATATCCTGCCCAAAATATGCATTCGCACATCTGGCGCACAATGGCACAGTCACTGTGGGAAATTAATGTTTCAGACAGATTAAGAAAATCATTATGACAGTGTACATGAGCAGAGGTCACAAAATGCCTATGTTGAAAATTTGGTGAAATAATTCCACTAAATGACTGTGGTACAAGCATGTGTTGTGCAGTTTCCATGTACGCTCAGAGCTTTGAGTATTTTTAATATTTTCACTACAGATTTTCAACATTGCCATCTCTTCGCACCTCCCTATGGATGTTACAGCTGTCATTCTTCACATCCTGCCTGATCTGTGTTTTTGCACATCTGGCGCAGAATGGCACAGTTGCTGTGGGAACTCGAAGTTCAGAACACATTAACAAAATCACACTGCCACTATTCATGAGAAAAGATCCCAAATGCTTTCATGAGGTAGGGGTCACAAAAAGGCCATGTTGAAAATTTGCGATGCAAATACCAACACACGCCCGGGGCATTAGGGTTTCTAACCATAATGTCCCACCCTGTACAGACTGACAGGCATCAGAGGTGTAACTTTGGATCACCGGCTATAATGCTCATGCCATCCCACCCCCACACTGAAGCCAGTGACAGGCATCGAGGTGTGCCTTGCACTCTTCAGCCCTAGACTTCACCCCATTCTCCTGTACTGCACCCATTTCAGTGTTTGTCTTTATGAAATGGGGTGACTGTGAAGCCAAACACCCCAAGGCACACCTCAACACTTGTTGGTGTCTACAGGATAGGGTGAGGTGAAATGCCATGAGCATTATGGGCAACGACCCACAGGCACACCCCCAATGCCTGTCCATCTCTGCAGGGTGGAGGTGGGATTGGTGTGAGTTCAATATTTTGCTGCCACTCCTATTCTGCATCTGTCTAACTCCTGCACATCCAATGCTAATATTGGCAAGCAAACATTTGCCATTGACAAATGCTTGTTTCATTAAAGTGCATCATTGGAGCTTATTGTCTATATTGTGAATAATCGTTAACCGATATGTAATGAGTCTTAGTATGTTAAGAGTCTTCATGGGAATTCTACCCAGCTCAGCCCTCACCATAGCATTGGAGGTCGAGCTTAGAACACCCAATAGGGCTTTATTATTGTAGGATAATGTATTTTCCAGTTTTTCAGTTTTATGTGTTCCTCATGCTTCTGCTCCATATAGGAGTGTCTGATTTATTTTTGACTTCCCCGCTTTTATGACTGTAAGAATGGTGTTTACGCCATACTAAAAGTTAAATTTCAGTAGGGCCTTGGCAGCAAATTTTGCCTTTATATTTTGATCTTTAATAAGGGAAGCCCAACTTGTGCTATCTACAAATTTGATCCCTAAGTAGCTATAATCTCTTACAATCTCTATTCTTTGGGTGCCCAAGTATATACTATATTTGTTTAAATTTTTTCCTCTATGTTCAAATATCATAACCTTAGATCTCACTTCGAGGGGGAGCTGTTGCAGCAGGCTACACCATAAGGACTAAAACCAGCAGGTACCAGGACCCCATGGAAAACTTACAGCTAGCAATATTCAGCAGGGGACTACCCCCAACGTCGGCCCACCCCCAGTTTCAGTCGGTGGTATAAAAGGGACAATCAGCTAGCTCATCTTCAGTTCTTTTCGCATTGTCAACCTATGCACATTGGCTCCACTGATGCCTTCTACTGTAGTCGACCACCATTTTTTTGTGATCATCTACGCTTTATTATTTTCTTTTAAAATTGGATTTTTCCAGATTTTCCCTGCATGTCTACTTCTCTGACCTTGTCAGTAGAACTGCGGTGGTCCAAATGTCCTTGTGGCAAGCAGATCCAATCGAAGGAGAGCCACACTGTCTGCATCTTCTGTTTAGGCCCAATGCATGATACTGAAGCTTGCCAGCACTGCTTGAAGTTCAACTAAAGGACCAGAATCTGCTGTCAGAAGGCCCTACAAAGCTTCTTGCTGGAAATGAAAGTGGCAGCGATGGGAAAACAAATTCAGGGGAAAAGTTCCTTCTACTCACTGATTTCTGGGACCTTCACCTCTTCATCTTCCCACTGGGAGAAAATGTCAGATGGAAAGCAATAATACAGGGAAAGGCATAAGGATGCCTTCCTCCTGCTCTTGGTCCCGTCATTCAAAGGTGACCAACTCCTGGTCATCCTCTCATGGGAGGTTGGACTCATCTTCTGCAGCTGTCCTCTCTCCTACCTAGCTTCCCATGGTTAAGCCACCTGCCCTCATTCAGTTGTCAGGCAGTGGTTCTTCAGGGTTGGGGACTTCTTCCTCGGCCTCTCCACCCCTGCTGCACTGGCCCATTCATCAATCTACAGGTAGTCAGCTAGGAGGCTTGGCTGGGTCTACTTCGGGTGGCAGGTCCTTGCATGTCATCCACCCAGCCTTGGCGTCGCAGTCGGTGCCCAGCTCCGGGGGCCAATGCCACCCAGTGACACCAGGGGCATGCGCCCTCCTCTGGGAGGGTGATGCCTCCACCACATTCAAGAGTTGGCTCCCCCAGATAGGCTTCTTCTAGACCGACACTGGCTGCATCCCCCGACCAACATAAGTCCACACCTGTCCAGTCGGTACAGGCCACCCCAGCATCGAGTCAGATGACACCTATTCCTTCATCACCCTACTGCCCTGTGTTGCCAGTTGACCATAACATCACAGTTAAGCTGATGACAGAGGGCCTGGTGTCTGACCCAATGACACCTACCAGGTTATCTCTAGAGAGGAGCTAAAGGGTCTTGTAACTAATTTTGTATATCACATAGCTGGGTCAGTAGAACCCCAAGTTTTGTCGAACATCCAGGTACTTAAAAAAGAGAGAGGTGTACCAGAAACAGTGGGTTGTCACCTTATTTAATTCCTGCTTTTAAACTTCAGATGTGCAGAAGGGCTATTACATGGTATGCACCATCTCTTTTAAATAAATATGAAAACTTAATTAGAGAAGCACAGAGTGCACCACATTTTAAACATATGCTGTTTAAGTCTTTGTATACTGAGAATATGTGTAGATGTGACTAACTGTGTTCTAATCAGTTGTACTGTTTGTATTGTATTTTGTAGATGATGTTTATTTGTCAGGCATGGCTGAAAATGTGATGGGCCCAGACCATTTCCAGGTTAAAAATTAAAAACTAAACTAACCCAAACCCTCAGGGCCCGATGCCTGGGTTGTCACCTCCTATGGGTCCAATGCCAGGGCCATCTAACATCCCTCCACTGATGCCGGATAATCTCTCTAATCCACAGAATCCTCTGCCAGATCTTATGGCCCTTTTCACATCCTGGGGGAATGTGGTCAAGGGCGACCTGTTACTGAAAGGGCCTTCTGCACCCCCTCCCAAGGAACCTCTTCTCTCTGGGGTTCAACCTCAAGCTCCTCCTAGGAAACCTACACCAAAGCCAAAAGAGCCTACCCTGCATCCAGATGATAATGGTAGGGGGTCACTCCAAGCATTATGGGAGAAAGCACCATCGCTCATCCTCCAGGTCCTCGGATGGGCACCAACATAAGTTGCACAGCCATAGACATCGGCATTTGACCTCTAGATCTTCCTCCTTGGGGGGGTTGGGCTACAGCTGTTCTTCCTCCTCCTCCATGTCATCTGAATCAGGGTTGTCTGCCCCTATGGTGGATCCCAAGGACACCCCTAAGTCACCTCCTGATGAGCTGACATTCATGGAGGTCATGTTACACATCCAGTCCACATGGACTGGGATACAGAAGATTTGGACCCAGAGAGATGCTGTTTGGCTATTTTCCTCTATCAAAAGGACCCAAAGCTTGTGGTGGTTCCTCCTGTTGTGGATCCATTCAAAGATGTTATCCAATCTGCTTGGAAATGCCCATCTTCCACCCCTGCTGTTTCCAGGAAGGCTGGCCACCTCTGTAATGCACCCCAAGATGAACCTTACTTTGGAGAGCAATCTATTGTGGGCTCCACGGTTGTTACGGTGGCCCCTGATTGGTCCAAGAGACCATGGCATCTTAGCACCTAGCCTCTGGACCAAGATTCCAAACAGGTGGACCAGATCAGCAGTAAAGTTTATGCTTCAGCCACTTTTGCCATCTGTTCTCTGAATTATTTTTGCTCACATGATCCAGTATTAGAACCCCCTGTGGGAGAAGGCCGTGGAACTAGTCCAGACATGGCAGGATCGCCCCCAGAAGGTTGAGCTGCTGTATTTTCTTAAATTGGGTTCAGACATAGGTACTCATGTCCTGCATTCCTCCTGTGACATGGCAGATTCAGCAGCCAGGGCAGCAGCCTCTGGCATTTGCCTCTGCCATTATTATTGGCTCTGCATCTCAGGTTTTACTCCAGACATCCAAGCGAGTATTATGGACTCCCCCCTATAAGGGCTCAGTCCTTTTTGGCGAGGACTCTAAAAAGGTTATTACTCACCTCTAGGAAGCTGGCAAGGCTTTTACATCTGCACATATCATGCACAGATCCACTGAAAAACAAAACCATTGTCAGCCATTTCATTGGTCATCTGGGCAACAGCTCTGAGACCAACAAACTAGAGGTACCTTTTAGAAGCTACTGACTCCTCAAAGAAAACTTTAAAAAAGCATAATAATTGGGTACAATTCTGCTTGTATTCCCTTTATTTTATATATTTCTCCTATTTCTTCTTCCCATAATTTATTGCTAAACAAATGTGCATGAACATGTGATCATTGGCTCTTAGAGTTCATTTTCAGTTCATCTGCCTCTATAGCTTACTCCTTACTTCAAGTTATAATCATCTATTGTGACATCACAGTCTGCTGCCATGGGAGTAACTGTGAGGTTACAAGCAGTGCTCTATTACTTCAGGTAGGGAGAAAGCAGCAGAAGTAGACGAACTTTTGAGGAGCAAAGATCCTGTTTTCATGCAAATGACCTTACTACTAAATATGAGAAGGAGTAATACAGAACTAATAGGAAATACAAGCTGGACAGTGCCTAAATATTATGTTTTGTTAAAGTTGTCCTGAATGTGTCACCAGCTCTGTAAAATGTAAGGCCACTTCTGAGGCCGCAGGAGCCTCGGGACTCAGAGCCCCCAAAACCTCCCAGGCCCCTCTGTCCCTGGTTCCTCAGCCTGACTCCTTGCCCAACTCCCCTGCCCTGGTAGAATCCCTAGGGGAGGCAGCGGGGGTTGCTTTTCCCTCTATCTAGAAGTATGGCACAGAGTCATGACAGATCAGTGGATTCTTCATCTGATATAGAAATGGCATGCCCTGAAGTTCACGGAAATGCCCCCAGACAACCGTCCCATAAATTCCCTTTACCCTCCATCACACCTCTCACTTATTCAGGAGGAGATCCAAGTGCTTTTGCTGAAACTGGCCATAGAGCCAGTTCCACCAGCTCAAAGGGGAAAGGGATTTTATTCCCACTTTTTTCTGGTCCCAAAGAAAACAGGGGACTTACGGCCCATCATGGATCTCAGCCACCTGAACAAGTACTGTATATAAAATACAAACAGTTCAGGATGGTCACCCTTCCAGGCCTGCTCTCCCTCCTCCATCAGGTGGACTGGCTGTGCTTCCTGGACATGCAGGATGCACATATGCCAATACCACAGCAATGGAACAGCGAAGATGATAACAGTGACAGAATCGGTTGTTCACTGTAATGGTCCACTGTTGTTCTGACACTGCTGTCTTCATGGTGTTTGCCCTTTCTCCGAAACAACTCTGACTCAGAGTTGATAATCAATAGTGCGGGGGAAAGAGACCACTTGGTTCTCCTGAAGGCACAATGCCAGCTGTCGGCATTGTGCCATCACTGTAATGCCCATCGGCAGAATTCATGTTGATGCGGCGTGGTGGAACCCAGAATGCGTACCTCCACATTTTGGTGTTTCAGCCCAACAGGAGGTTCCTTCTCTTCTGCTTTCAAGGAAACCATTACCAATTCTGCACCCTGTCATTTGGCCTGTCCTCCGCTCCCCAGGTCTTTAAAAAGTGCCTAGCAGTAGTGACTGCAGCCCTCAGGTGGAAAGGCCACTATGTCTTTCTCTACCTGGATGATTGGCTCCTAGCTGGTCCGTCTAGGGATCAGCTGATCAATACCATGACAGTGACCTTTACTTTGTTTCGAGAACTTGAGATAACCCTCAACCTCACAAAGTCCTCCCAGCCAAAGATTGCAATATATAGGGGCAGTTCTGGACACCACTAAAGGCAAGGCTTTCCAGCCTCCAGACAGAGCAGAATGCCTTCAGGAACAGGCTTGCCTAGTTTCCTCATTGCGCCAGGTCCCAGCCAGATTATTTCTGTGGCTGCTAGGGCACATGGCTGCAGCCATTGTGAAGGTCTCGCTTGCATGTCTGCACATGAGGATTCCCCAGTGGACCCTTCGAGTAAAATATGACCAATGCACAGACAAATTGGAGCAGCTGGTAGCAGTCTCTACTGCAGTGCGCCAGACTCCAGCTTGGTGGTTGAACCCCTGCAATCTTTCCACAGGGATCCACCTTCAACAGGAATATCCTTGTCAGGTCCTGATGATGCACGCATCTGGCCTGGGCTGGCATGCACATTTGGCAGACCACCAGACCCAGGGAACTTGTTATCCCCAAGAATGATATTTCCATATCAGTATTTTGTAGATGCAGGCGATACTTTTTTGACCTTCAGGCATTCCAGATGAGTCTGCTCCTGGGACCTCTCTTTATTCAGATGGACAACATGTCAGTGGTCTGCTACATAAACAAGCAAGGGAGGAATCACTCCTATCCCCTCTACAGGGAGGCCATGAGAGTCTGGCATTGGGCCTTCAAGCATCATCTGGAACTCACTGCTGTGCACATTCCAGGTATACAAAACACCTTGGCTGACAGTTTAAGCTGGTTTCGGTCCAAGGCACACAAATGGGAATGCCTACAGTCTGTGACCAAAGAGCTATTCAACAGGTGGGACTGGCCCAAGTTGGACCTCTTCATGTTCCCACTCAACACCAAACTGCTCAGATTTTGCTCACTAGAACCAAGGTCTGGTGTTTTCTGGTGTCCATCTCTTGAACAAGGAGGTTTCTTTACGCCTTCCCTCTCTTCCTATTACTGCAGAACCCTTCTCAAGTTGCAGTCAGAGGGAGCAGGGATGATTCTAATAGCTCCCTATTAGCCTCATCAGATTTGGTTCCCACTACTTCAGCAGTTGGCAGTAGAACCACCAATCCCCCTGCTGCCGAGCTCAAGCTTGTTTTCCCAGGAGCAGTGTTCCCTGGTTGATCCGGACCTCAAGTCATTGCACCTGCATGCATGGTTCCTGCAGAACTAGCAGTTGCTCAGTTTGAGGATTCCACCAGAGTGTCAGAAGTCTTGTTGGCCACTAGAAAGCCTTCCACAGGGCTATTTATTCTGTGAAGTAGAAGCGGTTCTGTCTCTGGTCTGCCACTCATCATCTTGATCCATTCACCTGTTCAGTGAATTCCGTTTTGGAGTACCTCCTATCTCTGTCAAACTCAAGGCTGAGCTACTTCTCCATTAAGGTACACTTATCAGCCATCTCTGCATATCATGCATGTGTAGAGGGCAAAACTCTTGCTCAGATGGATCATTACCACACTTTCTTGCAGGGTATTATGCACCTCAAACCTACCATCTGGGATCCTGTCCTCCCATGGCACCTTTTATTTGTTTTGGAGAAACTTATGCTGCCTCCCTTAGAACCGGCCACAAGCTGTGAGCTGCGCTTTCTGTTGTGGAAAGTGTTATTTTTAGTTGCCATTACTTCTGCTTGAAGGATTTCTGAGCTTCAGGCTCTGATGTGTAAAGAGCCTTATTTAGTTTTCTACAAGGACTGGGTATCCTTGCGGATGAATCCTATGTTTTGGCCTAAAGTGTTGTCTGAGTTTACACTAAATCAGGACATCCATCTTCCAGTTTACTATCCAGAGTATTCTAATCAAGGGGAGGCTCTACTTCATGTTCTGGATGTCCATCGGGTGCTTCGTTACTACCTAGATTGCAACTGTGCTGTCTGAAAGTCTGAACAGTTTGTTTATTTCACCCCAAGGACTGAAGGGGCTCCAGTCTCTAAGCAGACTTTGTCCAAATGGTTAGTTAACTGTTACCAGTATGACAAGCCTTTGCTGGGACCAGTCAAAGGTCATTCTACCAGGGAAGTGGCTGCTTCCTTTTCATCCATTAAAAATGTGTCTGCAGATGATGTCTGCACTACTGCCACTTGGAGTTCTGTCCACACCTTCATTCGACACTACAGGTTGGATATTGCCTTTTGTTGTAGGGCGGGCTTTGGCCTTGCTGTCCTACAAGGCTTGCTCTCATGAGCATTCCAGCGGACTTTTAACTCCTTCCAGGTGGCGGGGGGGTGTCATTCCACTGCTTGGGAGTCAGTCTTTATGTTGTAGCCTGCTGCAAGAGCCCCCCCCCGAAAGTGAGATCGTACAGTTACATAAGAACTTACTGTAACAGATCTCTGAGAGGAACTCTTGCAGCAGGCATTGCTTTCAGTCCCACCTTCCTACTGGTGACTGTTTCTCCATTGACTGTTGTTGCATTCCCTCATTTCGGAGGAATCTCTTCAGTTCTCCATTTCCGAGTTTACGGTGGTCTCAGGTGGGAAAACTGAGGTTGGGCTGGAGGACCACTCCTTTATACCACTGACCGATATCGGGGGTGGGCCAGCATTAGGAAGTGGTCCCCCACTGAATACTCCTAGCTAGAAGTTTTCTGTGGGGTCCTGGTGCCTGCTGGCTTTAGTCCTTTTGATGTAGCCTGCTGCAAGAGCTTCTCTAGAAGATCAACTGTTATGGTAAGTTCTAACGGAACTGTACTTTTTCTTCAGATTTATTTTTATTGTTCACATTTTTGCTGAAAAAGGTTGATTTTTCTCTGAAAACCAGTTTTTGTAAGAGAGAGAATAATACCACAACATCTGTATATGCCATTGAATGGAAAGTCATTTTATTAATTTTAGGGGAGTTATATCGAGTAGGTTTTTCAAATTCTAGTAAGGTATTGATGTATATATTAAATAAAGTTAGGGCAAGGAGACATCCCTGTTTCACCCCTTTAACAAATGGAAAGAAATTTGTTAGACTTCCATGATTGTCATATTTTACTGCAGTTGTGGTTTTTGTGTATAGCAAATGTATAAAGGAAAAAAGGGAGGGATCTATGCCTTTCTTATTTAATATTTCCCAAAGAGTTTATCTGTTTATCGAATCAAATGCTGCGGTGAAGTTAACATATAAAGTAAAAAGGTTTTATCTTTTTAATTGTACATATTTTTCTATTATATGGGAGAAACAGAATATATTGTCACTTATAGAAAAGCATTGTCTGAAACCAGATTGAAAAGGTGAAAGTAGGGAAATATTATCTATCTATTTGGTAAGTTTGCCTAATAATATTCTTGAAAAAATCTGTGAACTTATGTGTAGTTGACTAATTGGTCTGAAACTGGCTGGATTGTAGTCTGACTCCTTTTTATGTAATGGCACAGTAATATTTTTCATCCATGATACTGGGACATATTTTTGATTTAAACATACAGTGCTTACTATAGAAAAGTTGTCCAGTGTCGAGGTACACCGATCGGTGTCGCACTGTACCGCTCGTTGTACCTCTCGGCGCCGCACCCTGCCACTCTGTGCAGTACACCATAGTCATTTTTCAGTGTGGTATATTTGCGTCACAATGCAGTTCTTCCATAATCCACCTGGTGGTGACTGCAACACATTTAGCCATAAAGAGTCTGAGTTTTTCTTGTTCCCCTCTTTATACAGGTGCACCACCAGGTGGCATGGATTTTCCAAAAGGATCACTATGTCAGCATAGTACAGTACCTTTGACAGGAGCAGCTGTATCTTGCATCTTGACAAGGTTACCCCTGATTAAATGGACACTGTCTGTAAAGTAATTGTTTTTTATGTCTTTTTTTTAATGATTTCTCATCTATAAACATAGCATTTTTTTATATTATAAAGTGAAATAAACATTTGTTTACAAAAGACAAATTTTGTCAGCATTTTTTTTTTATCTCTTGTGATAAAACAAATTCTTCATCCTGACCGAGGTGCCGTGGCCATGTCTGAATGGACTTGAAATTGCGAGCAGGTGGTGAGCACATTATTGTGCTCATAACAGTCATTGACCTTAGCAAGCGGGATTGCAGATGATCTGTTGGCTGCAAGTGGTCAGCCTCACAAGACAGTTCTAACTTTTCTGCTTTCAATCTTGACATATTGTACTGTACAGAAGTCTTGGCTTGAAGGAACAGCTTGATTGTTGTTAAAAATAAAAACTGGCTAATTAAACACATAAATCAATAATTTAAGTAATACTGCCACAGGCTGACTAAAAAATTTAGACTGTCCTGGAATATCCAGAGGTAATGAAGCAGCAGGTCTAATCCTAGCCACAGGCACATGAAAATTAGCTTTGTGATTTGGTAATTTAGGGGAATATGTTAGCAGCTGTATATGGTAGTAATTTTGCTAGTAAACAGAGTGTTGCTTATCCTGACTGCAGCTCCTTCTATTAACTGTACTACATTAGCTGAATTAACCTAGTGAAAATAAAATATATATTCGCTGATGCTAGCTGCGCATTATTCTGTTTTGTTAGCAACTTTGTTTTACCTTTGTGTAGTTCCTATGTATGGTATAAGTACTTGAACTGTTCAACTAATTAGGGCTATTTTGATAGTGTCTCAGTTGCTTGAATACAGTAATTACAGCAATGAGTCCAACCCCCATCCCCAGCCACACAACTGAATTGTTTCTCTAACCCTGATGCATTTATGCTGTAGAATGGAACACCAGTGTAGGTGACTGCATCAGTAGGCAGTGAGCTTTTAAAGATCATGTGCAACGGTTTTTACGTATTTTTCATAAAAGCTTACATTCAAGTCCCTGTGTCATGATTAGTGTTTCCTGAAAATGTCACGCTGTTTGAGTTTGTGGTTTTCTTTAAATCAGCATTTGTTAACTTGCTCTACAGTGGCTGAAAACAGTGAAGTTATTTTTGTCCTCTGTCAAACTTAGAGTGCAATGACATCATTTTGGAGTAGCTTGTTGTTTCAGATTCCCAATCAGAGCAGCACTCTGTGGAGTTAATTTTTTGCTGAGCTCTCCAACTTTCTTACAAATCCAGTCTCTGGTTTGTGATTAGATAGAGCAACTTAAAATGTATCATTATCTTCTGATAAAATGCTGATCATTTCAGTTTCAGTGCTGAATTGAAGTATGGAAATCTTTCTCTGTGAGAAATCAACTTGTCTGTATCACAGTTTTGGTTCTTTCTAATCAAAAATCTGATTTTTTCTAGCTACATACCACAGGGCTGTTTAATGAATATAAAATAAATCCAAATTGTGTTCATTCACAGAAACATTCTGTCTTTGATGTAACCTTCATAAATATGTTCATGTAAGAAAATTGTTTTTACGTCAGATTGACAAACAGTACATGTGCTTGAAATACTGTAGCAGAGTGTGGCAGGCACCTGTCTGAACTCACACATTTCAGTTCTTTGGTGGTTTCTGTGTGAAAATGTATCATGTACGTGTACAACCCGAAACACTGTGTGACATCCCAATGCACCATCTCTCTGCCCCACAGTTGAGACAGCTGCAGACTACTGCTACCTGTCCCTGCCCCACAAGCGCCCTGCCTTCTACTCAACATGCGAGACTGCTGCATCCTGCCACCCATTGTTTTCTCCCACACAGTCAGGGATAGTGCACCCTGCTGCCCCCATCCCCTGCCTAAAGAATCAGGGCTGCTGCACCCTGCCACCCCCTGCCCAGACAGTTGGGGATGACACACCCTGCTGCCCTCTCTCCCTCACCTTCACAGTTAGGGAAGCTGCACCTGTTGACCCCTGTTCCTGTCTCCACAGTCAGGGCTGCTGTGCCATGCTAAGCCCTAGTGTGCCAGGTCCCCTGCCTCCACAGCTGGGGCTGCTGTACCATGCTGCCCTAGTCACCAGAGGTGGGGCTTTTGCTACACCCTGCTACCCACTTCCATTGCCCCAGATGAGCAGGGCTGCTGCACCATCTGTACCCCATCTCATAGTCAGGGCTGCTGTACCCTGATGCCCCCTGTGTTCTGCACCACAGTCAAGACTTCTGCATCATGCTGTCCTTTATCCCTTGTCACCAGAGAGAGGGCTGCTGCACCCTGCTCCTTTCTACACAGCTGGAGTTGCCATGGCCTGCTGTGCTCTAGTTCCCCATGCTGCTGCAGTTTGGGCTGCTGCATCATGCTGCCACTTGCCACAAGATGCAGGGCATTTGCTGTGCCATATTGCATGCCTCCACAGTTGAGGCAGTTGCACCCTGCTGTCCCTTGCCACCAGAGTCAGATCCTTTTCTATACCCTGCTGCCCACATCCTTTGTCCCAGACAGGCATGGCTGCTGCACCCTGTCCCACAGTTTGGGCTGCTGTATCCTGATGCCAACCCTATTTACGGCCCACACATTCAGGGCTGCTACACCCTGCTGCCCTCTGTCCCCATGCTCACAGTCAGGGCCACGGCACCCTGTTGCCCCCTGTTCCTGTCTCCACAGTCAGGGCTGCTGTGCTGTGCTACACCCTAGAGTCTCATGCCTGCATTCATATTTGGGGCTGCTGAGCCCTGCTACACATTTCCATTGCCCCAAATGGGCTGGGCTACTGTACAGTGTACTCCCTGTACCACTGTAAGGGCTGCTGTATCCTGATGCCCACCTGTATCCTGTCCCACAGTCAAGGCTTCTGCACCGTGCAGTCCTTTGTCCCCTGTCACTGTTGCATCCTGTTGCACCACACAGCCCCTTGCCTCCACAGGCAGGGGACAGGGTGCAGCAAATGCCCTTACTCTTGTGCTGTACCCTTCCCAAACAGTTGGGGTTGCTGCACCCTGCTACTCTCTCTCTCTCTCTCTCTCTGTCTCACACTCACAGTCAGGAACACTGCACATGTTGCCCCCTGTTCCTGTCTCAGCAGATTGTAGCAAAGGATCTGACTCTGGTGGCAGGGGGACAGCAGGGTGCAACTCCCTCAACTGTGGAGGTATACAACAGGGTGCAGCAAATGCCCTGAATCATGTGGCAAGTGACAGCATGGTGCAACAGCCCTAACTGTAGAGGCATGGGGCTCTAGGGTACAGCAGGCCACAGCAACCCAACTGTGTAGAAAGGTGCAGGGTGCAGCAGCCCTGTCTGTGGTAATAGGTGATAGAAAGCAGCATGGTACAGAAGCCTCAACTGTGAGGCAAGACACATGGGGCATCAGGGTACAGCAGCCCTGACCATGAGATGGGGTACATGTGGTGCAGCAGCCCTGCCCATGGAGGCAGGGAACATGGCACTTAAGGGCCTAGCGCAGCACAGCAACCTTGACTGTGGAGACAGGAACAGTGGGCAACAGGTGCAGTTTTCCTAACTGTGAGGGTGGTGAAGATATGGCAGCAGGGTGCAGCAACCCAAATTGTTTGGGCAGGGAGCAGCAGAGTGCAGTAGTCCTGATTCTTTAGGCAGGGGATGGAGGCAGCAGGGTGCACAATCCAGGACTGTGTGGGAGAAGACAGTGGGCAGCAGGGTGCAGCAGCCTCGAATGTGGACCAGAAGGCAGTGGGCTTGTGGGGCAGGGACTGGTGGCAGTAGACTGCAGCTGCCTCAACTGTGGGGCAGAGACACAGTGCATCAGGATGCCACATAGTGGATCTAGTTGTACACGTATATGATGTATTTTCACACAGAAACCACCAAAGAGCTTAAATGTGTGAGTTCTGACAGTACATGTGCTTAATACTGTAGCAGAGTGTGACAAGCACCTGTTTGTCAATCTGATATGAAAAAATAATGTTCTTACATGTTTGTATTTATGAAGGCTACATCAAAGACAAACTGTTTCTGTGAATGAACAAAATTTAGATTTATTTTATATTCATTAAACAGCCCTGTGTTATATGGTTAGAAAAAAATTGAGGTTTGATTAGAAAGAACAGAGCTGTGATACAGACAAGCTGATTTCTCACAGAACAAATTTCCACTACTTCAGTTCAGCATTGGTACTGAAATGATCAGCTTTGTAAAGGAAGAGAATGATGTATTTTAAGCTGATCTATCTAAACACAAACCAGAGACTGAGTTTGTAATGAACCTGGGGAGCTCAGCAAACCATAAACTCTACAGAGTGCTGCTCTGATTGGGAATCTGAAACAACAAGCTACTCCAAAATGATGTCATTGCACTCTAAGTTTGACTGAGAGGACAGAAATAACTCCACTGTTTTTAGCCACTGTAGAGCAAGTTAACAAATGCTGATTTAAAGAAAACCACAAAACCAAACAGCATGCAATTTTCAGGAAACACTAATCATGACACAAGGACTTGAATTTCAGCTTTTAAAGCTTTTATTAAAAATATGCAAAAACCATTGCACATGATCTTTAAGCTGGCCTCTGGATTGTCATGTCCAGCCAGGGTCATCAACTGTATGTTGGGGCACGGTTGGTGGGTGGTGGGTGGGGGCAGTCTGTTGAAGCTGGCCCCTCACTCATTCCAATCTAGCATAACTAAAACTAACATCAAATGTTGCCAATAGATCCTGCAGTCCATTTCAACAGTGTGCACAGTGTACCATTGATTGAGGACAAACTAAATTTGGTCTGTCACTGAGGACAAATATAACTACAGTTGGGTATAACATGAGAATACATATGATACTTTCAACATTAGGTTTAGGGGTGGGTGGACAGGCACTGTGCGCTTCATAAACATCCTAGATCTGGCTGGCTCAACACATATCCAGAATTCCCATGATTTAAATAGATTGTTAGAAGACTGCTCTGTTGATAAAAGAAATTATTTACAATTCTGGTTATAGGATAATGTCCATTTACATTTAATAACTGTCCTTGTGCATGGTGGCATATTCTCTAAAATTATTAAAAAGTGCAAGACAGAATAAAATAACTACAAACTTCCTAACTATACTACTATAATAGTATTTACTGTAAAATCACGCTCCATCGGAGGTTCTTTGTGGTGGGCTCATAAAAAGCTCCTAATAATATGTGATGTGTATAACTAAAGTCCAGAGCTCTTGTAGCTTTACGATCTCATTTTTAGTGGGGGGGGGGGGTCAGGTTGCTACTGGGTCATTCAAAAAAAAAAAACAATCATAACATGTGCCAAAGCTAAGGATGAACTCCACTCCAAAAATTGCTTTCAGCAAAAATGTTTATTGCTTTTTGCCAACACACTTCTTAGGGGAATGGTTTTGTGGAAAACCACTTCTTCAGCCCCTCGTGTTCTTTTTATTTAGGAAAATGTTTTTTCTTTTATTCTTATTTATAGAAATATTTGTGTCCTCATACCAGATGTCGATTATCTTATATGTGAGCCCACTATCAGTCTAGCTCACAGTGCACCATAATCATGCTTCTACTTTTAGGTCTATTTCTAGCTTCCTACTTCTCTTATGCGCTATGCGGTGTTTGCAGTACTTGCACTTTTTTTGTAAAGTAATCCTTACTGTCCATTTTTATGTGTTATTGCACTTTGTATCTTTATAAGTATTCCTGCAACCCACTCTGCAGCTTTCCCTCTCATGTTTGTAAGCCCTAAAAGTAGAAGCACAATTATGGCACACTGTGAGCTAGCCTAATAGTGGGCATACATATAAGAGAATCGATATCTGTTATGAGGACACAAGTATTTCTATAAATAAGAGTAAAAGAAAAAACTTTTTCCTGAAAAAAAAGAAACACAAGGGGCTGAAGAAGTGGTTTTCCACAAAAATGCTCCCCCAAGAAGTGTGTTGGCAACAAGCAATAAACATTTTTGCTGAAAGCAATTTTTGGAGTGGAGTTCATCCTTAGCTTTGGCACATGTTATGCTTTACAATCTCATGGCAACTTTATACAGCTTCAACAGATGGACTGTTATTTGCACAACTCACTGTGACCTTGACCAAGTCATAATCTTGACCTCTCTGCTTGTCAGCCAATCCCAGCTTTAACATGTGGCATAAAATAAAACATAACGCTGGTGTTTTGTACTTAGTTAAGGAGCAACTAGGCTCCTTACTGAATTGTGCTGTGTAAACTAAACATAACTTTGATATGAAATGTTTATTTTTGCATTAGTTATTGTTTGAGGATCTGAAGAAAAGCCCCCCCACACACACACACACGACAAAGCAAGCAAGAAAGCAAACTTTTTTTTTTATAGCGCCTTTCACAATCAAGGCGTTGTACACAGTATAAATACAATATAAAACAATAAAACAATATATCTAAAAACAATGAATTAATCAATCAACTAATTAGGGAAGGCCAAAGAAAATAAGTATGTTTTCAACATAGATTTAAAACTACTGACGGTCAGGCATTCTCTTAACCGACGAGGTTGAGAATTCCACTGGGTTGGTGCTACAAATGAAAAGGCAGGAGCTCCAGATGTTTTAAGATGAACCCTGGGAATCTCTAGCAATCCCTCGTCGGTGGATCACGAGGGCGATTAGGGGAGTAGAGAGTCAGGAGATCGGCATTAGATTTCTGAAAATGACATCTGCTGTGATCCATCTAAGTCTGGTTATTTTTAGTTTGGATTCTCAAAAAATAACCAAGATAAAAATATACTATTTTATCATAGTCTTTCTTCATTTAAAGAAGCACGAGTCAGTAAGGGGGTATAGCTACTCCTTTACTGAATCAGAAACATTCTGCCAGCTTTTTTATGCCAGCCATGCTGTTTTCCATTTGGACTAATGTATTTGTTTGCACTGTAGTTTTACTGTTATTTTGTTTTTGCATATATGATGTAGTGTATAATCCCTTATGCACACTTTACATGTGTTGCATCTGGTAATAAATAAATACATACATAAGCAAGCAATCATGCACTGCTGTTTTAATTTACATACTTGTATACCATTTCCTGTTTAGGCCATAGAAGAACAAGAGCTAACTGTGCTTGAAATGAATGAATAAATGAATGAATGAGTTTGTTTGCAGCATGTACTCTCCAAGTGTCTGATTAGCATTATTATAGTGCATCAAGAGCATTGCAGTTTTGTTTTGAGTTGCATGGCCCACTGTAAATTTATTTGCCTGTACAGTATAGTTTTGTAACTTTTTTGAAATTGCTGAATAAATACCAGAAGCTTAGTAACTTGGTTAAGTAGTATTTGGTTACCATGTGTGCTGCTACTAATATGTGAATGGCTTGCCCATATTAAATGTTTCTTTACTATATGTCATGATTGATAATTCCATGCATAAAGGGATGGAGAGATGGAAGCACACAATGGGAAGTTGAAAGTGAGAGGAACTGCTTTACTTACATCACACTGTCAGCTTTAAATTGAGTGTGATGTGCTAAAGGCTTTGTCCATTGTTTAAATAATTGATTCAAGGTGTTTAGTGGCCAAATTAGGATGTGGGGTGTGGAGCAAACAAGTGAGTGAGCTGCCAGGAGCTTTACCATTCAGTATACTGCCTTTTTTATGCAATCAGCTTTGTGATTCAAGGTGTTGAGTGGCCAGACTGAGTGTGGGGTGTGGAGCATTCTGCCTTTTTATTCATTCAGTTTCCAGCCTACTGGAGAGAAAGGGGTTAGAAACTAAACTCTGGGACCACTGTGTTAGCCAGGCAGACTGACACTTTGTGCTCTCTTTCTGAGATTTCATGTCTGCTTCTTATTTCATAGGTTTGTATTTATTTGTGCTTCTCCGTAGTAACAGAATACTGTCAAAACAGTTTACACTTAATGACATCAAGCCTCATATACTGTACAATACAAGTTAGTGCAAGCATCATAATTTTCAGTACTGAGAACATAACAGAATTACAACGGAATAATGAGGGCATTTTTTTCTGTTCCCCTGATTTGGTGCATTAACAGAAAAAAAACAGCAGTTTAAAATATCTGCTTGAGTAATCAGAAGCAACTACATTATGTATTATTTTTTGCAACATTGTTGAAGGAGTTATAGAGAAACTCTGAGGATGCTTGGTATACAGTACATGTGCAATGCTACAATGTTATTAGAGTACAGTAATGTAACAAGATATTAACACATTTTTTGTTTTGTCTGATTGCCCAAACAGGGATTTGGAGCCCTGCATGCTTACTGTAGTTCAGATAATGGAGTAAATGAGGGGCCCAGTAAAAACCACATTAATTATCTTTGACATTTAATAATTTTCTACAGTCTTTCTAATTTTTGTAGCAGATGTTGACCTCTTTATAGTACTTACAAAGTGACATTACATACTTTAATTACTGAATTACTGAACTGAGGCAGCTACTATTGATAGATTTTAAACAAATGGTTTAAAATGCACAAGTGGCTGGTGCAAGGTTCATTTGCTACTGTATAATTCTGTTATGTGCTCAGTATTGTGGATAGAAAATTCTGATGCTTGCACTAGCTTTGATTGTATAGTATGTGATGCTTGATGTCATTAAGGGGAACCTGTTTTGACAGTATTGTGTTGGTATGGAAAGGCACAAATAAATACATACCTACTACATGAAATAAGAAGCAAACATGACATCTTAGAAGGAGAACACGTGTTAGCCTGCCTGGCTAAGGCAGTGGTCCCAGAGTTTAGCTTCTAAACCTCTACAGGTTATGGAATGATGCTATGCAGTGGATTCTGTGGTGCTGGAATTGGCCCTCTCCTGGTGCTGACAGAAATCCACTACAGCATGTACAGTAGAGGATTCATGAAATGACTCTATTTATAAAATATATATATACTGTACATTATAAACTACTCAAGAGAACAATGTTTTTTCATACATCCTCCACAGTACCTTTTTATATTTGATGTTTAAATCTGACCTGGGTGATGTGGAGAACATGGGTAAAAAAACAAGTTGTTCTTGAGTAGTTTGCATTTTTTGTTCACGTTACTTAAAACCTAACCTGTATGTGCTTCACTGGGCATCTGTCGGCATTGAGAGATGGGGGATTCCCGTTTCATACCAAAGGTTCCCTATATTTAAACTTATTTAGGATAATTAACAGATATATGGCAGGAAAAAGATCTGTTTGTACCGAATTTCTGCTAGCCTATTTCCTAATGTGACACTTACAATTCCACTTGTTCATATATTTTAAGTGTCAAAACAGTACATTTAATGAATTATCAGATGCAAGAGCTGAATTGCTCATTGTGCTTAAATGATCAGATGACTATAACTGTTTTAACCAACCAGTTATGCCATGGGGTCTTTTCAAACAATGCATGATGAGATGAGACTATTTCTGTGCAATTCATTGTCTCCCCTATAAACTGAAACACACACACAGCAGCCTACAAATAAAACATTCCATTAGTTCACATGTTTGCTTGATAGTATAGTGTATTTTTTTTTAATTGTCATGTCGCTATTAAAATTAGAGTGCGGCTTTAGATTTTCTGAGTAGCTTAGCAGCAGTTTTGTGAAGGCAGACAGCCTTGTTTCCTCTAATGTAACAGAGGCTATTTGTGATTGAAATAAATAAAATGAAATCAAAACAACCTGTCTACTACTGGTCCACTTTATGAAAAGGACACTCAATCACCACCTCCCAGCCCACTTGTCTTCCATCTTTATTTGTTATCGGGTCTCTAATTTCATTCACAGAAAGTGAAAGAAAGGCTGTTCCAGCACAGCTTCGGAGGTACTGGATGAACTAAAAGAATAAAAGACACAAAGGCAGACCAGTTCAATTCAGCATTTATTCATTTTGGTAGACAGAGAAAACTTATAATGGGGAAAGGGGTAACAGGAGACTAATTATAAGTGCATCAGCAGCATGCCTTTGACATTACTGACTTTGCTCTGCATGGGCTCAACTGACAGGCAGGAAGTGAAAATGTCTGACTCTTTTAGACACTGTCCCGATAAGAAACCTGTCTTATTTTTGTTCTGGTCAATGCAACCAGTATTCTGCACAAGAATGATAGTGACATAAAAGCCCCTTTTAAATGTTATCATCTGTTTGCCTGTAGTTACCCCCATAGATCATTGTGCTGGCATTGTGCTTAGTTGTAGTTCTGATGACAAGTGCATAGGAGTGTACTAAATAAGAATGAAAAAAAAAGTGTGATTTCCAATCCCACTGCTTCATAATAGCACAAATAGGAACCACGGTCCCAGGGTCAACAAGTAGCAAACCTCCAACACATCATACTGTACACTACAACAACAACAAAAATAGCTGTATACTTTTAAATGCCCTCTATAATGATACCCATTGTAAACTGAGGCAAACACAGCGAGAACCACTGCACTGAAAGTTTTTTTTTATTTCATTGACAATTTAATAGTCCGATATTCAGATAAAAAGGGTTGGAGCTCACTTAAAACCTAAGTTGTATGTGCTTCATTTGGGAATTGTCAGCACGGGGGTTCCCATTACCAATTTGCTATGGGTATCATTACAGAGGACATATAAAGCATACAAATATATATTCTTTTTACAGTGTAGCATTGTTTGGAGGTTTGTGACTTGTTTGCCCTGGGACCCTGAGATGGTGGTTCCTATTTGTGCTATTGTGAAGCAGTGGGGTTGGATGCCAAGAAAAAAAAGCACAATTTTTTTTTTAAATCTTACAGTATGTAGACTATGAATTTGTCATCAGAAATACAACTAAGCACAATGCCAGTACAATGATCTGTAGGGGTAACTACTGACACAACATTTTTTTGCCCACATTTTTTCCCCGATTGTGAATGAAATTAGAGACCCAATGTACTGTAAAATAAAAATGGAAGACGGGTGGGCTGGGGGACTGGGAAGGAACAGTGGAGACTGAGAGATGAAAAACATACTTTATGGAGAAGTGCCACTTTCTTGGTAGATCACCGACATGGCAAATGATGAAGATACTTTAAAAATCAAATTTATTCAGGTTAAAATTATGGTTACTCACTATTATATCTTTTAAAATATATTGTCAAGATAATTTAATGGGCAGAGTCAGATAATGTACTGTAGATATGTGAAGGAAACACACAAACATAACAGTAGCAATATAAAGAATTGAAATATGCAGAAAAAGCACAATCGTTCATCACTTGTTCATCATCCAGCAGAGGATATTGTGATAATAGGAGATTTAGTACTAAGGGGGGGTGATACTGCAGTATGTGAAGGACGTAAGGAATATACAACAGTGAGCATGCTCCCCAGGGCACGGATTAGGGACATTATTGACCTCCTAGATGGGTTACTTGAGAATACTACCAAGCCCTTAGTTATCTTACATGTTGGAATAAATGACCTGTTTTCATGCAATTCAATAGACATCCAAGCCAACTATAAAAATATAGGCAAACAAATCAAAAACAAGGAGGGTGAAATTATATTGTCTGGGATCCTGCCCACCACAGGGAAATACTTGTGCAAAAATCATATTATTCACAATGTAAACAACTGGCTCAGATAATATTGTCTTTTAGAAAACATTGGATTTATGGATAATTCCATTACATTTAATAATCCAGCTTGCTTTAAATGGATCGGTTTACACCTAAATCATTTCGGGACCAGGATTTTGGGAAAAAAAATAAACAAAGTTATTAATTTCCATTTAAACTGGATTATGGGGAGAGGGCACCTAGGGACTTTAAGGACTCCTTTAAAGTGACCAACAATGAACCTAACTTTAATAACCCAAGTTGGAGGGGTGTATTAATTAACGCTAGAAGTCTGACCAATAAATTCAACGAATTTAAATATCTGATAGTGACTAACAACATCCAAATTGCCATAGTTACGGAAACTTGGTGGGATGAAAATGATCCTTGGGACAAAGCCATCCATGGATATATCTATTCCAAAAGTAGGGACCACAGGAAAGGTGGAGGTGTGGCCATCTATCTTCAAGATACAATTGCATGTGAGGAAGTCCCTGGAGATCCTCTCAACCTGGAAACTATTTGAGTCAAATTGTCCCCCGAGACTGGTCCCTCATATATTTTAGGTCTGGTCTACAGATCCCCTTCCATGTCCCCAGAAAATGACATTACATTATCGAATTATATTGGCAATCTTGATCCTTCCAATAACCTTATGATTTTTGATGATTTTAATTTACCTAATATTAATTGGACAATGGTAACTGCAGATAGTAAAACTGATAGCCTCTATTTAGACACATTTAATGAACTTGGGTTAGAACAAAAAGTCCAGTATGCCACCAGAAATGACAAAATACTGGATATTATTTTAACTAACACTGAACTCTGTATATCCAATATCAAAATCAATGCACCTTTGGGAAATAGTGACCACAATACTGTTAATTTTCAGTTTACTGGTAATATAAAACAAACGGCTACTGGTATTACTGAAACTCTAAATTTTCATAAAGCAAACTTTGATAATATAAAAACCTGCCTAACCCACTGGGATTGGCATAACATGTTTATTAATCTTTCAGTAGAATGTAAATGGGGCTTATGATCAATAAACTAAAAAATCTGATTAATGATAATATTCCTAGAATAAAAAAAATGGCAGTAGTCATAAAAATACATCTGTATGGATGAACCCCACAATCAAATGGTTGATCAATAAAAAAAATAAATTGTTTCAGCAAATTAAAAAGGGGTTAACCCACCGTCTCCCTAAATATAGATCACTGGTTAAAAACATTAAAACCAAGATTAAATCAGCAAAATCCCAGTATGAAACCCAATTGGCTACCAGGGTTAAAGATAACAAAAACATTTTTTTTTGCTCATGTTAATAATCTAGGTGTAAAGCAAACACTATAGGTCCTTTTCTAACTGATGTTGGCACGATAGCTAGTAGCCAAGAGGCTGCTGATATCCAGAATCAATATTTTTGTACTGTCTTCAACAAGATTAGTATTGGATCAACAGATACAGCTGTGACATAAATGAAATAAAGAATGCAATAAGCACTCTAAAAAAACACGCAAGCCCAGGACCAGATGGAATCAGTTCCAGATTCTTACTGGAAACAAAAGAAGATATCATTCAACCACTAAAAATACTATTCAATAAATCATTGAATGAATCATCAGTACCAAATGAATGGCGTACAGCAATAGTTACACCAATTTTCAAGAAAGGCTCCCACTCAAAGACTGAAAATTACAGACCCATAAGCCTGACGTCCATCCCATGTAAACTAATGGAAAAAATCATCAAGACCAAAATAGAACATGAACTAGCACTATTAAAAATAACTGATATATACCAGCATGGCTTCAAACAGGGTTTTTCATGTGTAACAAACCTCATCTCTTTCTACGAACACATCAGTTATCATTTAGACAACAACATACCTATGGACGTCATATTACTTGACTATAGCAAGGCGTTCGATAAAGTCTCTCACCCTCTACTGATTAAAAAATGTATCAAAATAGGGCTGTCACCCATATTAACTTCCTGGATAAACCAGTGGCTGAACAACAGAACTCAGAGAGTCAGGGTCAACAATGTAATGTCTAGGGAAAGGGGAGTGAACAGTGGGGTCCCCCAGGGCTCTGTGCTTGGGCCTGTACTCTTCAATTTATTTATATGAGATATGTACATATCAAGTAACAACAAAATGGTGAAATTTGCTGATGACACCAAAATTGGGGGAAAGCTACTAACCAAACCAAAGACTCTGGTCTATAATCAGAACTGTTGTTAATTGAACAATGGGCATCTATAAATGAGATGTACTTTAATGTCTCCAATTGTGCAACTCTCCACCTGGGAAAAAACAATCCACTGCAAACATATTACTTAAATAACATGGCTATTAAAATATCCTCAGTAGAAAAAGACTTAGGTATCCTGGTTAATAACAACTTGTCCTCCACACCACACTGCACTAAAATAACCAACCAAGCAAAAGTCACTCTCAGAAGGATCAATAAAACTTTCCTAAACAAAACTGAACATTGTCTACTCCCACTCTATAAATCTCATGTTAGACCATTCTTGGACTATTGTTCCCCCTTTTGGAACCCTTATTTAACTTCTGACATCAATAAGATTGAAAGTATCCAACACAAGGCAACAAAACTAATACCCCACCTTTCTAAACTCAATTACACTACTAGATTAGAACAAACAGGTTTACACACACTATCTCAAAGAAGACTTAGAGGGGGGACTTATTATTATTATTCAAAATCATAGCAACCACTGAACAGATGCAAAACTGTGGCCTCAAATATTCCACTAGAAAAACAGCCGCAAGACTACACAATAGACAACTGGAGATTATGAGAGCTAAAACCAACAAAAGAATGAACTCCTTCACTGTAAGAGCACCCAGAATATGGAACAAACTACCCCAGGAAATAGTTGACTTGCCTAACATATTGACGTTCAAAAATAAACTGGATAAATGGCTAACCAACTAGGGATTTACTCAATGATCCACAAATGTGGAGGACAACCATGATGGGCTAGTCACCTTCTTTTGTCCCACACCACCAAAGTACCAAAGTACCAAAGTACATAATTTTCTGGGCAGTTTATCATTAAACCCAATGAAGTCCTACACAGGTTAAGAAAGACAGACACAAACAAATCACCAGGCCCCAATGAAATTCATCCTAGGGTGTTAAAAGAACTTTCTGAATTTATCTATCTTCCCCTTACTAATATTCTCCAGCATTCTCTTGATACTGGGGAAGTCCCACATGACTGGAGAGTAGTGACTATGGTACCTATTCACAAGAAAGGTCCTAAAACCAACCCTGAGAACTATAGACCTATCAGCCTTACCTCGTTAATAGGTAAGATCTTGGAAAATATTATTAAAGACCTTATTCTTGATTCTCTCCATCAAACTGGGTTATCCGACCCTCTCCAACATGGGTTCACCAAATCTAGATCCTGTCAAATGAATCTATTATCCTTCTATGAAAAGGTTACCAGGGAAATTGACCAGGGTAATTCTGTGGACCTTGTGTTCCAAGACTTCACTAAAGCGTTCGATAAATTTCCACATCTTGAGCTTATCGACACCCTGAGAGCTTTTAAATTAAAAACTAATATTGTCAACTGGATTGCTAACTGGTTTGAGGGAAGAAAGCAGAGAGTCATTATAAATTGTGAATATTCTAACTGGGCTCCTGTCACTACCAGGGTTCCCCAGGTGTCTGCCTTGGGCCCCTGTCTCTTCAACATTTATGTTTCCACTCTCACCGTTGATAACCCCAACATATGGATATTAAAATTTGCAGATGATTGTTGATTAGGTACTGTGGTGAATAATACAGCAAGCAGTACTGCCCTTCACCTAGCTCTGGACAACATATTAACTTGGTCTAGCATAAATAAACTAGCCTTAAACCCCACTAAGTGCAAAATTATGCACCTGGGAACACACAACAAACATCGTTTGTACAAACTAGGGAACGTCGTTCTTCTCAAAACCAACCAAGAAAAGGATCTTGGAATAATTGTCAACCCTGACTTGAAATTCAGAACCCAATGTAAAATCCAAATTAATAAAGCTAATCAAAACCACAACTGTATATTCAGGCACATATCTAGTCATAAGAGTGAATTATTACTCCCCTTTATACATTGCCTTGAATATTGCATCTTGAATACTGTGCCCAGGTGTGGTCCCCGTACTACAAGAAAGACATTCAAAAAATTGAGAGAGTACGACGAAAATTCACTAGAGCCATTATAGGGATGGGAGACAAGTCATATGAATCCAGGTTGAGACTGCTTAACATGTATACACTCCAGTATAGAAGACTGAGGGGAGACATGTTTCTCCTATTTAGAGCTTTAAGCGACCCTATCCTTAGCAATGAACTAGGAATCACTATTACTGACAATAGAGTCAGTAATAGAAGACACTGTAAGGCAATTATACTTGGCCAAATGGAATACTCTGCGTAGAAGGTGTTGGTTTAGCCATAGGGTTGTTTCAACATGGAATCACCTCCCCGCCAAGGTAGTAGATAACCCAAATATGGACTCCTTCAAAATAAAATTAGACTCAGCAGTTGGCGACAATGTTAAATTCTGTGTTAATTAATATTTCTGGCAAGCACCATGGACGCAATGTCCATATTAGCTTGAAGTACCTATGATGATACCTATGATGATGATCTATACTAAACAGCAGACTACAGTTGCTGAACTGAATTATCAATGATTAGGTCTGACTATCTGGAGATGTGGAGCATGTGCCCCAGAGAAGAGGCATACAGTGGGGGAGGGGGTGGAGCAGCTGCTCGTTAAAATAAATGATTTGCTTACAGGATTCCAGTAGGCAGTAAAGGGAGAGAGGGACAGATACAATTTCCTGACAAGGGAGACACCTGCAGGCAAATCTTAATTTAGCAGCCCCCTTTTCACAGTAACAGCGCCACCTGGCGCATTTTGCAATTTAAAAAAAAAAACTTAGATTACCACACATCATACTGGATACCGAATACCCTGCCGACTGCAGCCTGAAACATAATGCAGCTACTACCACTCCCACCAAATTCTGCCATGCTACCGCTGAACTTATCTGTAGCAGGCACTGTATGTTAAAGACATAAGTTGGCAAAGGAATACAAAAATCTCTGTTCTTCATAGATCTCAACCCGGATATCATCGGGGCCAGGCACTTTTTTAAATTTTTTAGTGTTTAAATAGCTGCTTCGACATCTCCCTCTGTAAACATTATAGGGTAATAGGAAGTGTCTTTAATTATTTTTGGGTCAATGTCTATTGGATCTAATTTGGAGAAGAGTTTGTTAAAGTGTTCTACCCATATGTCTTTGGGAATACATGTCACTAAAGAGGGTTGATGTTCATTAGAGCCTATTGCAACCATTCTCCAAAATCCTTCAGTATCTTTTTCTTGGATTGCTTGAAACATTTCTGCCCTTTGCTTGTCTTGATATTCCAACTTTTTTTCCTAGGAATTTCACATATTCCTTTCTAGCTTTGTTTAAGTTTGTAAGTTAATCCTAGAAGGGCATTTCTTTTTTTTTTTTTTGATATGATCTTTTTACCCCTCCTCACTCTGGCATCCCCCACTCCTTCGGCATCCTAGGCCCACCACTTACCCCAACAATCCCACATGAGCTCCCATCTGCACATTGTAGCCATCCCCCAGGTTATCCTGGCATAACCTTTCGCTGGGTGGGTCCCTGTCTTCCAAAGGGGAAGGCACCAGGGGCAGGGGTTCCCAGCACACTCTTCTGTTACGACCCAGGGATGCTGCTGTGGTGGAGATGGCTACCTGGAGGTTTCAGTGGTGTGGTGGTCTTGAGACCATCATCCGGTGGATGCCAGAGCTATTTTTCCCTGGTTTTCTGGTTCTCCTTCATTGCGTCACTTAGGTAGTGCCTCCAGTCTCCATGGGGGCTGCTGCTGAGCAGTGCGTCTAACTACCCCCACCCTAGGAGAGAAGTGCAGTCCTTTGGATGCTCATTCCTCTCCTCTCCTCCCCCTGCTGTCCCCCGGTGCCCGAGTCCGTTACCAAACCCGGGTCAACCCTCTATGCCACCGCGCCGGCCAGAAAGGTATTTCTAGCCCATTGTATTATTTAATTTAACTCTTTCTTGGCCCTTTTGCAAGTGGAGTCAAATCAAAAAGCCTTGCCAACAATATATTAAAAATCAGTGAAGAGGCCTGAAAAAGCCCAATGTTATTGGTATGGTTTTCTGGGGAGCTATCTGTGTATCAGTAGTTATCTGACTCCTCTCTTTTAAACTAAGACTTTTTTTTTGTATTAGTAGGCCGACTATTCTAATTTACAAATCTTACCAGACTGCTCCTAATACTGAGCTAAAACTGAGATTGAGCAAAAAGCTTGAATTAAAATTGGATTAAAATTATATTAGCATTATTGGGCAATGATAAATTTCAGGCCCAACAACCTTACACCCAAACAGTTTAAAACACTGTATGAAAGGAGACAACAGGCTTCCTATATTATTTAAAAAGTTTATTTAAATGTTTTACCAGGAAAGCATGCTGAGTGAACTACCACTCGATTCCAGATGTGTCCTGTGGGAAGGGAACATAGGAGAATACATGAAACTTTGTGAGACAATCAACCAAGATATACATACATTAAACCAGGCAGTGGGTAGCCTTTCAAGTGACCTGAGACAATACAGACAGAAGCAATGAGCAACTCTGAGCATGCCAGCAGCTGTACCATTGAGGCCTAGATAAAATCACTGATGATGCTGGCTAGGCTAGTCTAAGTGTAAACAGTGCAGGAGGAGAAAGGAGGGGGTGAGAGGTTATCCACAGGAGCAAGGGTTGGAGAAGTGTGCTTTGAGGAGGGAGTTGAGGTGCTGGGTGGAGGAGATGTGCTAAATATGAGGGGAGGAAGTTCAACAGGTTTGGCATGTGACATTTACATGCTGCCTGATCTACTACAGTGGACATGTGAGGAACAGACAGGGTACGACAGTTGTGGTTTCTCAGTGAGTATGCTGGGCATGGGGCAGAATTAAGGGATGAGGCAAGGTAAGGAGGCAGGGACTTGTGCCAGAATTTGGTTGCGAGTCTGGAGCAGTGAGACAATCTCTGATGTTGGAGTGACGGGAGATTCAATCATTGATAAAGGGAGCAGTGGTGAGTAGATAGTGGTCAGTCAAGGGCAAAATGGCAGAAGGAGTGGAAAAGGGGGTCCAGTCTAGCCAGGGTGGTCTTAGGGGCTGCACTATAAACAACATTACCGTAATTGAGAATGGGGAGGATTATTTTCTGTATAATTGCTCATTGAGCTGGCAGGAGGATACTCCCACAATTGCGATAAAGAGCCCCCAGCTCTGGATGCATGGTTCTGTGTAGGGCATCTATATGCACTGAAAAGTTGAGGTTCTGGTCAAGCCAGACCCCAAGGTATCAGAAGGAAGTGGAGACATCGAGTGTTGCACCTTTGAGGGTATGGAAGGTGAGGGATGAGGGGAGCCAACTTAACCTTTGTCTTGTACTGAAGGTCATGGAGACCATTTTTTTTGTGTTTTGGAATAGTTGGTTAGATCGGAACCAGAGCTGGGTGGCATTGAAGTCCTTCTGGAGCAGGGACACCACAGTAGAGGGAGAGGGGCCAGACACATACAGCATGGTGTCATCTGTGTACATATGGACAGAGGTGTTGGGGCTTGCAGTGGGCAAATCATTGAGAAAAATGGAAAACAGGCATGGGCCAAGGACCAAGCCTTGGGAGATGCCAGAAGTGACAGGCAGAGGGGACGAAGTAGCGTTCCCCATTCTGACAAATTGGGACCTACCTGCCATGTAGGAATTGAACCAGTTGGTGGTCTCGCAGGAAAGGCCTGCATGGGAAAGTTTGGACAGTAGAAGGAAGTGTGAGACTGTGTCGAATGCCTTTGCAAGGTCCACATAAATTACTGAGGCAATATAACCATTGTCCATTCCCATGAGACTAGAGTCTGTAAGCCTTATGAAGGAGGTGGTAGTGGAGTGGAGCTTCTGAAGGCCAGACTGGAAGGGTGTGAAGAAACTGGAGGAGTTGAGAAAGGAGGAGAGTTGCTGGAGCACTAAAATTTCTTGAATTTTGGCCAAGATGGGGAGGAGGGAGACTGGGTGATGGTTACTGGGGGAGGAGGAGTCACTGCCTTTTAGGAGGGGGAGGACTGTGGCATGCTTCCATTCAGAAGGGATAGTAGCAAGTGAGAAGGAGAGGTTATAGAGTGCAGCCATTGGGGAGGTGATGGCAGGTGCTGACAGGAATAGCATTTTGGAGTATAGCCCAGAAGGGCATTTCTCCTTGTTTGGGTTGAGAGAGAGCAGGGCACTGTACACCTCAGTGGTGGTAACTGACTGAGTGGAGAAGGAAGGGGCAGGTGAGACCTTAGTATGGATAGGGGCCTTTGTGGGGCTAGGTGAAGGTTTAGCTAGCAGGGCAGGTGGGAGGGTGGAGAGGAGAGATGCAGTACTGTTTGTGAACAAAGAGTTAAGTTCATTGGCCACCATGAGGGGTTCCACTATGTTGAGGTCACCAATTTTTAAGGCAGGGGTGGGGATTTGTGAAGAAGGGGAGAACAGGGATTTGACAACCTTCCAGTAATTTACTGGATGATTAAGATTGTTATGGAGGGAGACTTTGAAGAAGTTTGCTTTGGCATTATGGATTAGATTTGTGCAGGTGTTTCATAGGGTGCAATACCTCTGGTGGTCCACTCAGGAGCTGGAGACTTGGTGGGCCTTCCAAGCAATATCCCTGACTTTGAGGTGGGCCATGATGTCAGCTGTGATCCAAGGCAGGTGCAAGCCTCTTACCCACTACCGTCTGAGGGGGGCATAGTAGTCCCAATCTGCGAGGAACTTGGACTTGAAATAATCCAGTGCAGAGTCAATAGAGGAGGCCTGGGATCAGGGGTACCAGTCAGTGCAGGTGAGGTGGTAAAGGAGTAAGTCTAGGTCCAGGGACTTGTAGGACCATGACAATAAGGTTCTTGGTGGGGGTGGCTTTGGTCTTTTTATTTTTTGGACTGAGTAGATCATATGATGATCACTTAAGGAGTCTGACAGGAGGCCAGAATCAAGTATTCAATGCAGATGAGTGGTAAGAGCCCAGTCAAGCAAGGAATGGTTCAGGGAGTTGGGATTTAGGTGTGTTGGCTCAGAGATCAGCTGGAACAGGTTTTGGGTAGCCACCTGATTATGAAGTTTGGCACTTTGACCAGAGAGACAATTTAAGTTGAAATCCCCAAGGATGTGTAGCTCCCCCCCCCGGGAATGTGGGAAATGAAGGTCCCCTGGTGGTCGAGGATAGCAGATGAAGGGGAGTCCGGGGAGCAGTAAGAGCCCCCATGTAGATTGGGGTCATAAAGGGGATCGAGATTTTAATCAGCAAAGCTTCAGTGGGCTGGGATGGTGGCAAAGGTGGAGCTAGCAGGGTAAATTGGAGGGAGTAGGAGATGTACATTGCTATGCCACTGCCACACTTATTGCCTGGCCTATTATGGCAACAGACCGTGTAGCCAGGGATTGAGATTTCCACATTCACGTTGTGCGGCTTCAGCCATGACTCTGATATAATCATGATGTCAGGCCTCAGGGACATAACAATAGGCTGGAGCTGGGATATTTTGTGGAGGAGGCTGCGAATATTTAGGTGAGCTACTTTAAAGGCCCTTGGGAGTTGGAAAGGGGAAGAGGGTGCAGGCCCAGGACTGGGTTCAGCATCCCCAGCTAACAGGAGCAGTATGAGAAGAAGAGTCTTTGGTTTGGGTAGTGTCAATAGGAGTTTGTGGAGGGGATGTGGAGGATGGATAGACCTTGCATCCTACAGGCATATAGGTATCAGATTTTAGAATTAGTTGCCCTGCATGGAAGCAAGGGGGTAGGATGGAGGGACCAACCAGCCAGGGGATGGGCAGTGCCTCAATGGACAGTAGGCACTAAGTGAATTGGTTCCCTGTTGGGGAAGAAGGAAGGAGGGAGGTTATGAAGCCAGGGATGGGAGTTGGAAAAATAGAGACAGGCATATCAACAGCATGGTAGTAGAAAAGAGAGAGAGGAGGGACAGCTTAGGAAAACAGCGGCCACTGGGGTGAGAGGCAATAACCTGCAGATGAGAAATCTGGCTGATTGTTTATAATGCGTGATCCCCTGCTATATAAGGTGCGGTGGGTGGGGGGTAGCTAACGTGTAGCGTCAGTGGGGCAAAAAGCTCTGCCGAAGAAAATTGCAGCAAACAGGCAGTCTCAGCTAAGGATTTGAATCTGGGAAATTGGTGCCAAAAAGTTAAGCCGAGAACCTCAGTCGGGTCCACCATACCTGTGGGATTTTGCTCTGGAGAGGGTGGGGGTCCAGTCCACAGCAACCCTCTTGACCCTAGAAGGGATCTGTGGAGGAGGTAAGAAGAGAAGAACAATTAATACTGGGTTAGGGAGGTGGGGCTTTGTAGGGGGATGGGGACAAGAGAAAGAAACACAGGCATGCAACAAGTGAATAGGGCAAGCAGCACTACTTTTACAAAATATGTTTTCACAAGTTGCTTAGAGATGTTTCCAATAACATTATTTTTCCTTGCTTCTTATAAGTTACCCTAACTTTTATAGCATGCCCTGAACTAGGATAAATGGCAGGAATAATGGACAAATTAAAGTTCCTCAGCAAGTGGCATGTAAGCCAGGTGAAATGAAATAAAATAAAATTAAAGTTCCCAGAATTAGTACAAAAGAAGTTGAATCCAGCAGACGTTGGGCTGTAAAAACCTATCTGCAAAGCCCCACCAATTAAAATTGCAGCAAGGAGGCAGTCTTAGCTAAGAATTTGAATCTGGGGAATTGGCGCCAAAAAGTTAAGCCGAGAACCTCAGTTGGGTCCACTGTACCTGTGGGATTTTGCTCTGGGGAGTGTGGGAGTCCAGTCTGTGGCAGCCCTCTCGACCCTAGAAGGGATCTGTGGGATTTTGCTCTGGGGAGGGCAGGGGTCCAGTCTGTGGCAGCTCTCTCAACCCTAGAAGGGATCTGTGGGATTTTGCTCTGGGGAGGGCAGGGGTCCAGTCTGTGGCAGCTCTCTCAACCCTAGAAGCGATCAGTGGGATTTTGCTCTGGGGAGACGGGGGTCCAGTCCATGGCAGCCCTCTCAACCCTAGAAGGGATCTGTGGGTTTGTGCTCTGGGGAGGGTGGGGGTCCAGTCTGTGGCAGCCCTCTCAACCCCAGAAGGGATCTGTGGAATTTTGCTCTGGGAAGGGTGGGGGGTCCGGTCTGTAGCAGCCCTCTTGACCCTAGAAGGGATCTGGGAAATATTAACACTACTTCCCCAAAGTGAGATATATGCTTTATACTCACAGTCCTGACTTCTTGTCTTCCATATCTGTGGGTTAAATCTGGCAATATGGGATGTCTTTTCAAGCATGTTTTTCCCCCTTTTATTTGATTTTCCTTACAGGTCTGTGGATCCTTCCATCGCTGTGCTGTTCTTCACCCTACCAGACCAATCCACAGTTTCTCTTGATAACACTTTCTTACTCTCTCACTCCTTTCAGCATGTTAAAACATTCAAACCTTCTGCTGGGAAGAAACACATTTTGATTTTTGCTAATTAAATTTGAAAAGTTCCAAACTGAGTGTGGAAACACAATGAGGGAGAACATTTGGTCGGCATTCCTCTACTCTGTTGTGGAGAAAATGGCATCTCTGGGCAGGAACACCGGTTCATGCACTCTTTTCCCTAACTTGGATGGTCATGTGCTACCCAGGGTGATAAACAGAAAATTTCTTAAATTATGTAACTTAAATTATTTCTCCATCTGTTTAAGTCTATTAAGTCTATTTAAGTTTGTTAAGTTTTATTTGTTTGGTAAACTTAGATTTAGGACTATCGCTACAGTCCAGTTTGTATCATTGACTCTCCTTTCCCTTTCCCTTTCTTCCTTTACTATTCTCCCTTTATCCCCATTGCCTTCTCCCCAGCCTTTCTTGTGATTGTTTGCCATAAGACCCCCAGAATGAAAAGCCAAACTATATGCCAAAATACATTTTTAAATAGGTTCCTACAATCAGTTTTTTACTGCATTTATACAGAATAAGCAGAGTAAACAGGATGTGTATTCAGTGATCATAGTTCGTGATTTGTCTTTGTTTACTGTTTCTCTGTAGCTCAGAATTCTGTCCTCCATGTCTTAGGTACTTATCCTTAGAAGCAATATTCACTCTCCGCTTCAGACTTTCAGGCTCTCAATTTTCAGGCGGTCTTGGTCCTCCATCTCAACCCTCACGGAGTTGTCTGCCACTCTTCAGCCAGCAGTGATGGCTGCTCTACCTCAGGACTCTGTCACATACAGATCAGGTGCAGGCAAATGAAAAAACAGGAGCTGCAGTACCAATGGGCTACACAAGATAGTCCCAAAAGGATCGTAATGGTTGAATCTAAGGCAACGGTGGTATACCTGTAATAAATTCAAATATGCCTTTACAATCTCTGCTATTAGAGCTTCTCCTCAGCACTCACAGTGTGCAGCAGCCATCTTGGAAAAAACAATATCTCCAGAGTGGACATATTGGAGCTGGTCCAGATGAGGGGAACTAAAAAGGTGCAGTGTATGCATCAGAAGCCCAACAAGGGGAAACTAGAGGACCTCAATATGTACACAATGAAAGAGAGGAGGGTGGATATGATATAGACCTTTAAATATCTCTCAGGCGTAAATAAGGCACAGAAGGGAGGAATTTTTCAGAAAAAAATGGTGGTCAAGAACAAGGGGACATGCTATGAAGCTGGGCAGGGTAGATTTAGGAGAGATGTGAGGAAGTACTTCTTCACAGAAAGGACAGTCAACTCCTGGAACAGCCTTCTAGTGGAGATAGTGGGGGCAAAAACAGTGGAGGGGTTCAGAAATGCATGAGTTACACAAAAGGGAATCTTAGGGGAAGGGGGAAAGTGGGCTAGAGATCAAGTACGGTCTGCAGTGATACAGTAGGTGGGGAAAAATTGGCACACTGGGTTGTCCGAATTGTCCCTATCTGCTGTCAAATTCTGTTTCTGTGTTTGATTTAATTGCTTCCACAGGACTTTAATATCTAGCATAATTCAGTGATGGTTAGACCTAACATTGCTGTGAATATTATTTTAAACAGTAAAACTCCATGGAAGCAATTAAATCCATACTGTGTTACCCTGCCACTGGATTCTTTCATCACAGTGGCCTACAACACATCATAGAATTTTCATTTAATTTCTCATAAAGCTTTGCAGCTGCTTGATCCTGACCCATCATAGCACCTACATGACTTTCAGGTTTGCTGAATTAACCCAGAGGACATTTTAAAATTAATTAAAAGTTCTAAAGTGATGTATATATTGGCTCAGACTCCAGTGCCACTGTACTCATGTATATCAGAATGGTAGCTGGCCCTAGTAAACCATTGCCAATCTCCTTTGAAGAGCAGATAGTTCACTTGGGTTAATTTAGAAGCATGATCTGCTCTGCAGTTGCAGTTTACTAAAAAGCGCAGTTTTTCAATCTGTTTTGCCCTTTCCAGAGTTTATGAAGAATGTCTGCCAGTATATTTTTTGCAATTTATTTTACCAGGATGGCCCATCCAAGATGCAACATTTTTTTTGTTAGTGAGCTCCTACTTTTATCACATTTTACAGCTAGGAGGACTATAAAACAAGGCTCCTAATTATGCCATGAGCACACAATAAGGATAACCCCCTTTTTTATGTTTGCTTGCACATGCAGCACAAAGCATATAGAGTAGTGGATAGGTGACCATCCACAACAAGGCTGTGTTTCCATTGAGGGTGTTGATGACATCATAGAGACCTCGAGAGCAAAGCTTGAGAGGTCTTGCTGATGTCATCAGCTGCCCAAAATGGAAATACAGCCTCAGCTGTGGATGAGCAACCATCCATTATTTTACATAATATAGGTTCCCCTAGGTTTTTAAAACATTATTTTACAGGGCTTTATACCTTGTTTTTAAGGTCCCACTTGCTTTCAGTCCTCGCTGGAGACCTGCTTTGCTCTCGACCCCAGAGGTCCCCATCCTCGCTTTCATTTTCTGTGTTCCTGACATAAAAAGCATCAGTTGGTGTTAAAAATAACACAAACAAACTTGAGATATTGACACTTTGGAAACACAGAGCCAAGTATTGCTGTCCGTGTCCAAACTTTCTATCAAGCACTCACCCGTCCGCTCGCTTAGTGCTGCCACCATTTTTTTTCATACTTTCTTGTGAGGAGTTTAGTTTCCACCAATCAGGTTGCAGGACAAGGTTAAAAAGTTGTACTATCAATGTGACATCCAAACAATAGTACAGTAGCTTTTGTGACCTTTGAACTGTCCTACAAGAAGATTTGGAAAACCACCATTTTCCATACACAGGCTTTAACCATGTGCTGTAAACATGTTCTGGCTGCCCTGGAGAGCAGAGGCTAAAGAGCCATGTCACTGTAGCATCTAGCAGAGCTCAGGCTGCAGGAGGCTCAGCAGTAACATCCCAATGATTAGCAGGCAGCCTGTCTGATGAGTGGAAACTTTGCATAATGGAAAGGAAGCAGTGGCACCTATAAGAGTGCTGCTGCGTCCTTTCAACTACAACACACCACCCAACAGGTAGCTGAGTGGTGTCACTATCATCCTGTTTCATCTCCCTCTGACCTCTGCATTCTCTCCACACACACCCTGCAACACCAGGGTGGCAACCTCTGGTACTGTCAAACAACACATGACACTGGGGTGCCCAGTTCTCAGTGTCACCCACACCCAACGTCTACCTGCCAGCCTCCTGACAAATACACCCCAACACTTTGGGGCACCAGGTTGCCCATCCCTGGTGCCACCATGATTTTTTTCAGAGTTCTTGGTTCTGCAGGGCTAGTTGCTAAGGACCCAGAACACCCACTTGCCTGCCTCCTGACAAACACTCCTCTTATCACATACATAAAACTGAGAAGTGTGCCAACAACAGAGAACCTCCAGGACAGTGACAGCATCCCAATGAATGGTAGAGCTGCTGGCATTGACAAGCTGGGGTAAGCAGTGGTGCTGTAATATTTAGAAAAGTTGTTTGAGTGCGCTTGTGGAAAGTTGAGTCCTGCAACCATGGCTGCCCTCTAGGATTTACAGTGAACCCTGCAGGAGAAGATCCAGATACTGAGGCATAGATGCAGTAATGGATAAACTTATTCAGAAACTTCAGAGCAGAATAAATCTCACTCGGTGATCCAACCTGCCACTCCTCCCCATAACATCCACTGGCCCATTTTCCAACAAACAGGGAATTGAAACTGAGCCTGCACCTGGTCTGTGATTCAATCCCCGAACATCTAGCAGTCCCCTTCCTTTTTCCCCTACACTGTCTGCCCCGATCCTACTTTTCCATTACATTAGTTACACCCCCTGCTCCCTTTCCCTCCATTAGCCACCCACTCCTACCCCCTTTCTGTCTGCACAACTACTTTCTGCACTGTCTCTCCTCTGCCATAGATCACCATCCCTACTTAAGTTTCTCCTTCAGATTCACCCCCATTCCCTCCACCCACTCCTCTAAAGGAGCTACTCTCCTCCCTACCCCTCCTGAACCTCCTCCTCTGCAGACCCATCTCAATCACTCTTCTCAGTACTTCCACTCCATTTTTATGGACTCCACCCACTCATTCTGCTCCTGGTCTACTTATCTCTCACCACTTCTTAAGATCTCCTTCCCCCACATCCTTATCTCTAGCTAACCCTCAACCCCTACTCCCTGAAGCAGACCACTTCTTATACCTATCCCTCATACCATGGGCCTTTTGGGTTCTTTGTAGCCACCCTAGCTCTTTTGACAAAAGATACTGATGCTATAATCATATCTTGCTTGTATCTGATGCTGTTTTTAGCTGTAGCTGTAAATATTCTACCAATGTAGTGTTGTTCTAATACCACTCTGTATGTAACCTTATTAGCATAGTATTGTGTTGTTTGATGAAATATTTTGTAACCTGTGTTTCTGTCCTCACTGATGTGGAACCTCTGTGAATGAGCCCCTGGCTAAAAGGTATTTTCTGAATAATAATAATAAATACAAATAAATAAATAAAGTTCACCTCCTGGCAAATGAAACCAAAAATTAGCTGTCACCAGGTCAGTGATCTGACCCGACACCACAACTTCATTATAGCTGTCCCCCAAATGTCCACCTGCCTGCCTCCCCACAAACAGGGAGCCAAAACTGAGCCAGCATCAGGTCTCTGAATAAAATATACAAATCTTTTATTTTAGTGCAAAAGCAGCAGTATTTGTTGCCAGTATGCCTGGGTTCCAAACAAACTGCATGACTGATTTTTGAAAGATTGTGCAATGTATCCGGAGACCTAGTGCTGGCTCCTTTTTTATTACATTTGTATGATTTGCCATGGCACATGCAGTCCTGGTGGAGTGACTCCCTTGCTGCCTCCCAACAAACACCCAGCAGGCAAAGAATTGGACGTTAAGCTTCTTACACCAGCAGTGGAGAAGGAAAAGGCAGGCAATGTCTGTGAGCCGATTGCCTCTGACAACCAGGATCTCATTCTCAGCCATGTCACCCTGCCCTTGTACCCCAAAAGCCTATATTAAGCAGCCTTTATTCATACCTCTCCACTTTTTATCACCAAAATGTGGGACACATACTGTACACCCAAAACGATGGACAACGTATGATGCTGGCCCTTAAAATGTGGAACATATCATCAGACTTGAAGATGCAAGCTCAAAACATTGTAGAAACCAGTGCTTTTGTTTGCATAATGAATAATTTTGCTTTTGCTTCATAGAATTAAGAATTTCTGCATGAATGAGTCTGATTTTACAGTATCTCCTCTATCTGAGCAGCACCTTTTCTTTTTAATGTGAGACTGAAGTAGGACAGAGCACTTCTGAGGATAAAGTATGTTTGGAGGTATGTCTTTCCTTATTTTGCCTGTCAGGGACTGGGTAGTTTTTGTAACCAACCAAGGACTAGTGGCCACAACTTTTAAACACAAGAGGGACCTACAGATGTGTATGTTCTATGCTGGGTTAAGCTGCTTTATTGTGGGGACCTCCCTGCACTGTGTGGTCCCTGTAGCCACTTTCTTCCTTGCACGCGGTATGGTGGCAGGCCTGGCAGAAATCCATCATCATCTGTCTTAACATTTCACTTGATATTGTCAACAGTTTTTCCACTTTGATGTTCATAATCATTACTGTGGTTTCACTCATAATGCAGCTCCCTTCCCAACTTCTTGGTTGAGTAACTGGTTTCCTGATGGGCCAACATTCCAAGTCGCCACCTCATCCCCACTTGTTCAGTTCCTGGCTAAACAGACAGACAGATAGATAGCGAGATAAAAACTTTTGGTTTTTGACAGGTGATAACTTTAGGACTAGAAACCCTAATTTACAAATGTTCCTGTTAAGATCATGGTTACAGAAAATACTGATCTCATAAAATAATTGCAATTTTGTTATGAAGTAACACTAAATATACATCTACAGACATATAAAACTCAATTACAGGCACATTCACTACAAAATATACATCTATAACTTAAACAATTTCATACACAGCTGTGTCGCACATGATCCACACACAATGGAAGTTGAAGTCCCTTGGTCCCTTTTTTACTCAGCACTTACATGCACTACTAGCACTTCCCTTTCAGTGAGCACCTCTCCCCTCCTTTCCTTCTCCCTCTCCCTCTCTGTTCTCATTTCTTGGTCATACTAACCTTCCCCTTCCTCTGTTCACCCACCACTAATGTCCTCCCATCCCTCCATCCCCTTCACCTTGTTGGGACACCCTTGAGCAGTCTCTACAATGCCTTGTCTGTTACTCCTGCTTTGTGTACTTGTCATTCCTCTATCTATGTATCGACCTCATCTCTGCTTGTGTAGCTGCTCTCCCTGTAGTAGCTGCTTATGATACTGCTATTGCTCTGTATGTACCAGCCTGTATTAAGTGTTATTATATGTTGTATTAAGTGTAACCGTTCTGTACTATCCTACCTAGGACCATCTTACTAATGAGCTTGCTCAAGGATGTTTCAGCCAGGTTAAATAAAGTTTGATTGATTGATTGAAGTTAGATTTACAGAGACACTGATAATTATTACTTGATGGTCAAATTAATTAATTATCCCTAAGAACACAACTGCACATACAGTTTTCAACCAATTCTTGATTCAGTGCTAGCTTTCCACATACCTAGTGCTGCTTGGTGCAAATTTGTTCCAAATCTTTGAAAGGTAAGAATTAAATAACATTTTACTATAAGAGTTTGAAACAAAAGGTACTATCAGGCCCCTATTTTTTTAAAGCCAGCAAATCATGCCCATGCTGATGGGCTAGAAAATATTTAGAAGGGCTGGATTGCTTACCTCTAATTTCTTCGAATCCCATCACTGGAAGCTGTTTTTTTCTGCTTAGTTGTAATACATTCCAGCCTAACAAACTGAACATCATGCATGATGGCAGTCAAACCAACAGCCTAAAAGAAAATGGACCATTCAATAGTAAGTTTGATCTCACTTGTGTAATAAAGTGGAATTGGCATGCTGGTAGGCTATACTGTCTTATCCCAGTACAAGGAGTGGGTGTTGCAAAGCTATTTTGTTTCAGGATTCTTTAGGCAATATATATGCCTTCCTTTGCAAAACTCTTAAACTAATATTGACTTTACCTATTATTTTATTTGTATGAGTACAAAAAGTAAATTTATTATCAATTTCGACCCCCCCCCAATACTTGCATGTATCTGTGTTTGCCAGTTTTGTAGCATTTTGTAAACAGATCTCTAATCCAGAGTCAGAAATAAGCTTTGAGTTATTATTTTGAAAAACAATTACCTGCATTTTTTTTCCTAACATCAGAACCATCTGACTCTAAAAACCAATGCAGTAATATATTGAAATCTGTCATTTTAACTGTGATTCAGATTTATTGGCTGGATTGAAACTGTAGTAAAAATGGTTGATTAAGCACTGACTGGCATTGTGTAGGATCTATGTCTACATGGTGAAGTCAGGAATTGTGCATGGTAGTAAGAAGGACCTGATTTCCAGCAGTGGCATGGCACCAACCTGCCTGCTGTATTAGTTTAGAACAGGTAGTATAGATGACCTTCTGTCACTGTATATTAGGTACAGTGGGGCTGAGCAAGCTAATAAATATTATTCTGAGGTGAGTACCAAGAGTTTACTTGACAGAGCTTGAACAAACACTACCCTTGGAAAGTTCAATGTGTTTTCTTTTTTCAATGTATATTGGAACCAGTACCAATGCCTACATTTTGATGATACCTGACCTGGTCTAAACTTGGGTCCTTTTACAGGAGCTGTATTTGTTAGTTGGCAAAAACTGTTATCATATAGTGTATTAATAGTACTGTATTTAGAATACAAAAAAAAACCTTACTCCATCATCTTTTTACTAGAGGCTCTAGGCACTGAACATGTTTCTGTCGTGTGAAACCTAAAACTCTGCATCTAAAGAGCACAATGCTTGTATATTTATGCACCTAGATTTCTATTGAAAGGAAAGTAGGTAAATTAACAAACTGTCCATAGCTGTTTAATCCTACATGTGTAAAATCCTCTTGCTTCCCTTGTTTACGTTAGTCCTCCTTTCAGGTCATTTTAAACAGTTCTGGGAATGCTTTTGACAGTTCTCTTTTTGCTTGATCAGTGGTTTCATAGGAGTAGGATATGTTATCTTTGCTAACCACCAATTTAGTCAGGTATAACATTTGGAATTTAATTCCTGCGGCAATCAGTTTATTAACTATGGGTGAAAATTCTCTCCTGCATAAGTGGACCGATTGAGGCAAATCCTGAGACACTCATATTCTTTTACCACAACAAGCCAAATTTGAGTTGTTTTAGCCTTGTTTAGTATGTGGGATCTGTCAAGGAAATTTAGGAATTTAATAAAGAAAGGCATAGGTGGATCCCCTTTATTTGGAATCTGTCTGAGGGCTCGGTGTGCTCTCTAAATTACATGTGAGGTATGATTTGGGGATGGACCACTGATATTTTCACTTGAGCAAAACATATGGGGTCGCCTACCTCTGCCGATTCTATGAACCCATAGATTACGATATTGTTTCTCCTGGATCTCCCTTCCAGGTTGTCTAATTTTTGTTCAAATCTGCTTAATTTTTGATGAAATGAGGGAATCTCTGATTCTGATCTTGTTTTCCAGTCTTCCAGTGAAGAGACTCTTGTTTCCACATCCCCCATTTTCCTATTGAGTCCTTTCAGGGTCTCGCTCACTTTTTTAGACTGGTTTAGCAGCTCCTTTACAGCTTCTTTAAGTGGTGAAAGCTCCACTAAAAATGTTTCCTTCATAAGGAATGGTTTTGTTGTGCTGATCCCTTGCTTTGGCCTTGTTTAGCCTTCTTCACCAAGCTTGCTCTGTCTGACATTGGTGGCAGGGTATGTTTGATCCCAGGAGTCTTTATTTCCATGTCCATGGTAAGAAAAAAACTACCTTTTCCTTGCTTTTGTTAGTTCTAGCTGGATTAATACAATGCTTTTTGAAGTCACTGGCTAAACTTGGGCTACATTTTATGATTTTTTAGTGTAGAGGAGACTAGAGCTCAGATGGGAAGCAGCTAACTCCCTCAAGGCATCACTGGAAGTCCCCAGTAGTACTGTATTTGGCATCCTTATTAATATAGTTTTAATTCAATCAGATGTGTAATTAATGACTCAAACAATTAAATATGACAAACACTACCAATTTTAAAAGTTTATATATGTTGAGGTTACTTTTCAATTGTATCAAGTAAGTTTATACTGTTAGGATGGTATTAGAACACACCTGTAGTGCTAATCAGCACAGTACCACACCAAGCAGTTCAATTTTTTCGTGGTGCATGGCAAGAAAGCAGCATATTTAAAAACTTGAAACCCACATGTCTCAGTTCAGGAATGAAGTACAATGAAAAAAAGAATGGATATTCTGATGTTTGTTGCCAGAACTCATTACTAAAATTATGGCAAAATGTTTTGCTGTTGGAGAGTAGCTTTTGGGATCTGAGTGTCCTCCAACAGACAGTCCCACTGTTGGTCTCTGACCTCCATGTGACCAAGCTAGGGTTTTGTACATAGACTGTTTGGTAAATGAGTTCAGGATAGGAGGATTTATGAGGAGCTGGGATGTTTTTGGTTTTATGTTTAGTTTGAACAGGGTAATCCAGCTGAATTGCAATATCTTGCCCTGCTTTTATTCAGTTTTACAGCTGGATTGGCTGGAGGAAGGTTCCTCAACTTGCTCATAGTCACAGAGCAAGTAGTATGTGGATCTCTGGGATTTAAACCACTTGTCTGTAATCTAAGTAGTGTGGCATTTTATTGGTATTTAGTTTAGCAGTAGTTAAAATGATAGATTCAGTGTTGAAATCCAGTTTTTTATGCAGTCTGTTACTTTAAAATGAGTGCAGTTAGAAGTATTATGTCACCCTGCCATTCTACCCCAAGAACTAACAATAAAAAGCTTTTCTCTTTTCATTATGCCTGCACCATGCTGTCGTATTTCACCTGCCCAGTTCATTGGTCTCTCTGTTGGCTGATTCTGTACTGATATTATAAGGTTCAAATAAGCATATCACTGGTCAGGGACTGAAATAAGGTGATGCTGGGTGCTAATTTCTGGGATGAGCTGGCAGTATAGCTTAGAGGTTAAAGTAACAAGCTGTGAATGAGCTTGGTACATTCAAGAGACCTGGGTTTGATTCCCACAACCTCCACTTACATACTGAGTGACTCTGAGCAAGTCCCTTAATCACTACAGTGCTCCATGGTCACTCCTGAAAACAAGCCTAGTGCCTAGTGGGCCTTACACATTTACCAAAAGAATAAAAAAAATCTGTACCTTCATTAACTCAGCACTTGTCACTTTAAAAAGCAGACACTTGCAGTAGAAGCACTTCCTGCAGCTTTAAGTGTTTCAGCATCATATGCGGAAGAGAGGAGGAAACAAAGCTTTGGAATGCCATCTGGAGTGTCCAAGTATGTACAATGTAAGGAGGGAGGGAGCAAACTATTGCAGTTAGAAGCAGACAGTGTGCATGTTGGATGAGGGTTTTGAAGTGCCTCTGAGCCATCAGCAGTGTCAGCATACGCATAATGGAAGTCCGAAGGCAATGATCTCTTACATGTTGAGTAGCTGAGCTTATGACTGAAGGGAGGGGTCCCTGTTTGAGCATCTTCTCAGACCAGTAGCCACAGCATACAGGAGAAATGTGACCCAACCTTGCTCATTCCATAGATGTATGTTGTTTTCCGTTCCCCTGCTGGGCTTCTTTATCCTATCTTTGTGCACACTAAGGCCACTTTTAAGTTTAAAACAAATAAATCAGTTACTGGTGCCTAAAATGTGGGAAACACCAGACATGCGTATGCAAGCTGAAAGCACTTGAAACTAGTGACTATTTTATGTGTACAATGTTTTATATTGTTTCAGCATCAGAGACATGTCATATGAGTTTCGGCTTTAGAGTTTGAGTTTGCAGCACCTTCTTTGTATGGGCATCACCTTTTTCACATGTTATGGATGTATGGAACAATTCTTAGAGGTAAAATGTGGCATGTGCGTCTTAACATGGGACAGTTGTCAAGGTGTGTGTGTTTGTGTGTGTAGCTTTTCAGGAAAAAATATTTTAATGTCTACTCCTAGGTTGGTCTGATCTGTAAAATGCCAACACCCAGGAGCTATTCCTGGCTCTTGATTGCCAAATCCTTATTTTGGCCCCTGCACTGGTAGCAGCCTACTATTTTAAAATACAGAACAGCAGCCTTGCTACCTTGCTACATGAGTGAGCATTGGGTGAAGGCTAAATGACCTATAAGCAGGGACTTTACCCTATTTAGTGGTAAAAAGAAGGAAAACCATCCCATTTGTAACATCTGTAGTGCCACTTTGTACAGTACCTAAAGTGATCTTAACTGCAACATTTGCACATAGGAAATAAAGTAGTTATAGAAACCCAAGAAAACCAAGTTGTATTGATAGTTCAGTTGGTAAGGCTCATGAGTAGTAGGCAGTGTGTGGTTGTTGGGGGTCATTTCAACTTCAATCTCTGTCACATTATTTTTTTCTCACTACACTCAGTATCATGATGAATCATATTCCAGAGAGCACCCATCATTCACATTAATAATGGGGAGTATCTTCTATATGTGGTCTACAGTCAGTAGTTAAACTTGAAATGTGTAGGTGGGGAACTCTAACATCTAGATTTCTAGGTGATGAAACTCTTCTATACTAGTCAATGGAGAAAGATGACAAAGGTGTTGAAACAATCACACAATTTTTTTAAGAGGTGGTGGAACTGTGTTCCTATGAGCTCCTGCCCAATTTAGCCCCAGTTTATATTACATAATGGCTATATTATTCAGTTAATTTCCTCTCCACGTAACTCTAAATTGCTCACTCCAGCTCATTTAGTTTCATGGTTTACTTATGCACATGAAGTGGTCATTTAGTGCATAACAAACCATTTCAATAGGGTTTACATCCGAAATCATAATAGAACAATTAAGTACTGTACAGTATTAAGTAATGAAATGAACTTGTATGAGGAACAACATAACGGATCACTTTTCTTAACAAAAAAAATATGCTTCCCCAGTTCCTGTTTTCAGGAGCCTACTTTGCTCCATACCACCCTCCTTCCATTGATGTACTTAAAGAAGGCCTCATTTGCCATATAGCTGTTGGCTGCCTAAAACACCACCTACACCTGTCTTCATTCTGGGTTCCATGAACCTCTGTGCTCTGCCAGTCATTCCTTCCACTGTCTAGGCCAGTGGGTATCCTTGTGGAGTGGGGCCCGTATGTACCGGCAGATGTCATACAGGCAGCCTGGAAGACATGGAGTTTTTCTTGTTTTGGTGCACCTGCAGTTTATGAGGGATGGTGAATATGATGTCCAAAATCTCATTTATAAGATACTGTGAGATATCAGCCGGCACAATGTCACTTAGCAACAGTCCCGAGAAGCATTTGTGTCCCACCCCACCATACCAACTCCCAAGACTTAGCCCCCCACACCACAGTTTTCAGCCAAATACCTATCCCCTCAACCCCTCTGAATTGTTTTTTCTACATTTTTTCCATTTTTTGTTATCATTGGGGGGGGGCTCTGCCCTCCACACCCCAGTACCAACTCCCAAAACTCAACCCCCCACTTTACTCACCAATGTGTTAACTTTCCCATTTTATTTTATGCCCCAATTAGCAATGTTCATTTAACCCCCCAACCTCCATTGTGATGAGATTCCCATTGGCATACATCATTCTGTTGCAAGATTCTCATCATACCATCTCAAGATTCTTGTTGACCTCCACAGACATTCCTCATAAAGTGCAGTCAGGCGCTTATTTTATGTTCCTAGCCCCTGGTCCCTCCTACTTCCACTGGGCAGTGTCTCCTCAGGTCTTGCACACATGCAGCAGCAAGTATACATGTGGAGGAGGCAGACTTCTTGGACCACCACAGCATTGTCTTTTCCTGATTTACTAGCCTCTTAGCCCAAACCTAGGTCATTGACTGTATGAGTTCCGTGTGCTGCCTGCTGGGCCATCAGGCAGCCTACATGAAGAAGGCTTTGAGTTGTCTGCAAATCCTACTACTATCCTGGTTTGAGGCCCTCCTTGGCTTCCCTCATTCTATACTTGCAGACCCTTGGTGCTGCTTTACACTCTCTCTGGTCTTTGGAAGCAGTCTGTCTCTTTCCAGAAAACAGAAGTTTTTTTTGTTCAGGGACAGTTGTCTTAGGTCTCTATTGAGTGATGGGTGGAGCACCTCTTAGCCTTCTGTCCCCTAATTCCTTAGAGGTATACAGACCTCTGTTGCTGCTTCAAGTACCCTCATCCTTGAATCCTACTTGTGCTTTGCATTGCCTGCCTCATGTAGCTACCCTAGGACCCTATACTATAGGAGTCTGAATTCCAGTGGGTTAAAAGTTGTGCGCATGTGGCAGGTAAAGGTGCACAACCAGATGTCCGATTGCACTTTCATATGTCCTGCCACGTGCACTTGATTTCCAAAAAGGGTGACTTTTTCACAACCTTTTTCCTACTTTGCAGCAGCTTTTGGACATCTCTCTGTGCACATACAGTGCCTTTTATGACCAGACATGACATACTGCATGTACAGAAATGAAAACTGGCACCCCTTCAAAGAAACTGCCAAAGACAGCAGTTTCTCTGCAGGTCAATGGTGCATAGCTTTAATTTCCACAATGGTGAGTTGTGCAGGGGGCCTTAGTCTCTGGCCTATTCACAACCCACTGAAAATCAGGTCCAGGTCATTGCACTTTTCTTAAGGTTCATATCCTGGTAGATTATAGGCCAAAACAGTCTTTCTTGTCACCAGGGAGAGTGATACCCGGTTGTATTATTTAGTATTTGCTATGTTTGTTATTAATTATACAGCATGCTGAGTTTTTAAAGATATGTACAAAATCAAAATACTCCTGCTGCTCCTCCTCCTCCTCCTACTACTATTACTACTAGTGAACACTGCCTCCCACTAGTTCCTCACATTCGCATTGTATGTGACCCAGCATGGGACTTGGAAGAGAGATGGCGCTGGACACCAGGGATGTTGGGGAAGAATGACTTACTAAATGCAATATATAGATGTCTTTGAGATCCATAGGATTGCAATAAGCCTGTTGTATGGTCAGCATCCCTTAGAGTTATTGCAATGATACAAAAAAAGGTAATTGTCCTTATCCAGTTTCAGCCATGCCCACCATTCTCCCACACTTTTTGTCATGAGAAGCCGCTTTAAAAACTACATAAACTCCAGTAATCACAGAGTGCTCAATTTTTAACAACATCTGGTAATCAGATCTGTGTATACCTGAGGTCACTGCATACACAGAATATACTCTGTTATTAATAGTGCCAATGAAAACACTTCTGGAGCTTTAAGCAATCAAAGTAGAAGTTGCTATTAGCTGAAAATATTATTATTCTAATCTTTCATTTGTCAGTCTCTGTGAAAAGTTCACTTAACATTGGAATCATGGTGCCATGTGGGCCTGGGCAGAAAGAGTAAAAATACTACATTCAGTTCTCAGCTACAGTACTGCCAGACTGGGAGCCACTGAGAACTGTGGAGAAAGTAATCGCTTAATAGACATCAGGCATCATTTCAGAAACTGAAGAACACAGAACCCAATTATAAAACAATGAGTTGGATATCTTAGGAATATTAGTAACATTTTTAATGTTGTGGGAAACTAGCTAAACTGTCTATAATATAAGGTTCAGTGTTGGTGAGTATGTAAATCCATACACTTCAAGATACTCTTGTACCACAGTAGTGATGAAAATATAGTGTTGCACTACAATAGATATGTCACTACTACTACGGTACAAAAGCATAGAATCTCATGTCTTAGATTCCTCATGGTACTGGCAAGAGTGAAATTACTCCAACTGAACTGTTTGGAAAAATGCGAAGCACTGTACTGGAAATGTTGCCAGGTCATGTAGCTTGTTGCTTTCACATTAAATATTTTTAATCTTCTGCTGTTTGCTCAATTTTCTGTTTATTTGATCACAGTTCACAACAGAGTTCAGAAGAAGGTAAATGAATTAAAATAAGCATTAACTATGCAAATAATGGATGTGTATTTAACCATATACAGCAACGCTGATTTTTTTCACTTCAAGGTGAGATGACATCACAGAGATCTGTCAATCTTCTCTCTCAAGGCCTATGATGCCATCTCACATCTTGACGGAAATGGAGACTTGTTGTGTATGCTTGCTCATACATCTCTCTCTCTCTCTCTCTCTATATGTATATATATATACACTGTATATATATACTGTATGTATATATATATATATATATATATATATATCACACTGGGCAGGACACATTTGGGGATAACAGAGGGATAATCTGTTACACACAGACTGGTAAGTCTATTTTTCGCCAGAGATTTGCAAGTCAAGGGAGGGACAAGTGCATGGGGAAAAAGAAGGGAAGAAATATACAACTTTAGAAATGAGGAGAAGACCCACAGAGTTGCAGAACTACTTGGAACTCCCAAAAAGATTATCTAGCATTGAAAAGTACTGCAAATGAATTTATTTTGTGCTGTACGCAGAAAAACAAGCAAAAACCTGCACTGTCTAATTGATTTTTTTTTGCATGTACACGTCATCTGCTAAATTCCTTTTCAGTACTTTTCTATATTGGACAATCTTTTTAAGGAGTTACAACTGCTTCTGCAAAACTGTATTTGCTTATTTGTATGTTTATATATCATGCTCCAGTGGTTAGCCACTTTTCTTTGTAGCACTACAGCTTCAGATGTGGACGTCCAGCATTCACTGCATATTGGGGCAGTAGGTACAGCTGTGTCTGTAGAGCTGCATTGCTGAGCCGCTCTGTGGTCAGTTCAGGAGAGGGAGAGGGAGAGGGAGAGGGAGAGAGGGAGAGGGAGGGAGAGAGAGACTGAGACTGAGACTGTGCAGCTACAGTGCCAGGGAAGCCACTTCATCAGCCACATTGTTTATTTAGTCTTACTAGTTTCTCATGTTTCCCCCAGCCAGTGCTCTTCATTGCTGGAGGTAGGTACAGTGTCCATTGGCAGTGAATAATGCCTTGATGCTGTCCATTGCTGGCTGCGATGGCTAACAAAGCTCCTGGTCTCACTCTGTCAATCCCTATTTAGTTCCAGGTGCACTCTTGTTGGTGGCTGTGGCACACTGTAAATAGTCGTGATTGTGGACATGATGGAGCTATGGGGAATGCTGCTGTTATAGACTACAGTTCAGGAGTGTTGTGACTCACTGGGACTGTATGGTACAGTACCCTGTTTAACAGAAGAAAAGGAACCACTTATAACTGGAAGGGAGGGGTAGTAAGCAGATGTTATGCAATGATACAGATACTTACAATATCTGTACCATTGTATTACAGCTGTTCTGCGGTCAGCACTCTGCTGACATTTTTCCTTGGAGTTGTCAAATCATGGTAGTTCCTCTTTTCTAGTTTTAGATCATATCTGCCACTTTACTATCAAAACTTCTATGTTTGACTTTAAACTGTAGAAACATAGACTTTGTCAACAGAAAAGGACTGCTTGGCCCACCTGATCTGCCCAGTTGGTCCCTGCCTAGTAGGTCTCTGCAGGTCCTAACTGGTATCTGGCGAACCTCTCTCCTCCCTGCCTAGCCATAAAAATCAGTGTAGTACCATTTTGGCCAAGAGATGAGCATTCTATAAACCAAACCACACCAGTGCCTGTGCTAGTGCAGGATGTTGTCAAATAGTAAATGTTTTTTGTGTGTTGCAGTTGTGTACTTCCACATTTTGAAAAGCATCCAGTTCTGTTAAATGCATGTATTTTTTAAGAAAAAAAAATTATTTTAGCTAAACCTGTGACTTTATGTGATTACCACATGCTTGTCTGGTAATAGAGAAGACATTGTGTTACTTTTTTCTAAAACAATGGTTGGATGTTCAAACTCTGTTCGGTTTCAGCTCCTTCCTAGGCCATTATTTCATGTATTAGTGTGCCAGAGCATGGTGTGAATATTACCATTTAGAACAATGACTCAGTGTAGTACTGTAGTGCTGAAGTAAAATCTTGAAATATAGTTAGTTTTACAGTTAGGGCTCTAATCTAAAGATTTCATTGCTGTACTATTAAGCTGCTGTTTTTATTTTTCAGTTTTTGCAAATGTTTTACCCTGGATATCCCAGCTGACATCAAATACCTAGTTTTCAGTGCTACCCTGCTTGGTGGAGATTAATACTGCATCCTAAATATTTCCAGATGCAGAATGTCCATTATGATTTTCTTACATAATACTTGAAGAAATTATCTTGTAAATCCTGCAGATGTATGTTATGTAGAAACAAAAAACAAGGTATTGTGACAGCAAGTGGGCTGAAAGGAGGTAGACTCACAGGTGCTGTATTCATAGACCTTACAAAGGCTTTCGACCTTGTGGACCACCCCCTACTCCTATCCTGCTTGCATAGCCTAGGATTCTCCTCTCCAGTTGTACGTTGGTTTAGTAGCTATCTATCCGATAGGTCTCAAGCAGTTAAATTTAACTCAGCCATTTCTGACTCAGCCTCAGTAAATGTGGGGGTTCCTCAAGGCTCCATCCTTGGTCCTCTCCTTTTCTCACTCTTTATAAATAATGTCCCCTGTGCCCTTCAGAATTGCTCATCTCTCTTGTATGCTGATGATCTTGTCATTTATGCCAGTGATAAAAAGGTGGAGAATCTAAACTCAGCACTTCAAACTGATTTCACTAATATACAAAACTGGCTGTATGAGCACAAGCTGGTCCTAAACATAAAGAAAACCAAGGCCATGCTTTTTGGCTCTGCCCCTAAACTCCGTAGGAGCCCTGTCTCCCTCACAGTCTATGACTCAGATGATACAACACTAGAAACTGTCTCATCTTTTAACTATCTTAGTGTCATGCTTGACCAATCCCTCGATTTGAGCCTGCATATTCAATCCATCTGCAAGGCTGTAAACTGCAAACTCGGTGCTGCTTACAAATCTGGATACTTGCTTACGCCATCTGCTAAAAAAGCCATTGCCAGGGGTGTACTCCTACCTTCCCTAACCTAAAGTGCCCCCATTCTCTAGTGCTCACAAAACTGCCCTCCAGAAATGGGATGTCACCTACAATAACATACAGTATGTCGATATGCATCCTCCTCCTCAAGACAAAAGCACCGCTGTCAGCTTTATGATGACTTAGGATGGCTCTCCCCTATGGCCACAAGAAAATATTATCTTGGCTCCCTTACTGACTCTGTTGTAAGGCTCAAATCCCCTAAATCTCTGGCAGAACTTTTAATTCCACACTCCATCCCTCGCGGTCCGAGGTCTGTGGAAAACTCTCTACTCCAAGTTCCTAGATGCTCTACCACAAAAGGCACTGGGGCTTTCAAATGTGCGACTCCCATGTTCTGAATACTCTTCCCTCTCAGCTCAAATTGGCTGAGACTCATCAGAATTTTAAAACAGAACTTCACTGCTATCTGATTACGACTGGCCCTGCACTTGCTTCGATCCTACCTGATGGATTTGTTAGATAGTTGCCCCTGATTTCTCTCTTTCCTTTCTCTCTCAGATTAAGTCTGGTTCCCCATACTTTTTCCTTAGCCCTAAAGACTTGCCCTCCTTGTTGTTTTCCAATCTCTCAATCCTCTATCTCCCTCCTCCTGTATCCCGCTCTTGTTTCTCCTCATCCTGTATCCCATCTCTAGATTCCTCATGCAATGATCCCTTGCCCTGGCTCTTGCCTGACCTCTACTTTCTACCTCCCTCTTGCACATGTTTCCTCCTACCCAGCTTCTCCCAGCTCCTCTGCCCTATCTCTCTCCTGCCCTATCACCCACCTTTCTCTTTTTCCCTGCCACTCTTTCTTTCCCCTTGTCTCTTCTCACTTTCCTCCCCTGCCTCTCCTCCTCTACTCTAATTTCTAAAGACCTTTTAGTTTGACCTTTTACACGAAATCTCTGCAGAACTGTAATTTGCTTGACCTATCCTTGTTTGCCCCCAACAATTGCTGCTTACCTTGCCCGCCGTGGCCTACAGATGTTTTGTTTACCTCCTGTTTAAGCCCTGGTATCTGTTCCTCACCACGTGTAAACCTGAAATGCTACCTATTAACTCTGTTATGTTAAAATGTTTTTACATTATGTACCGTTGCCTAAAACTTCTGTTTGCTTTCTCCCCATGTTAAAAATGGAAATGTTTTGTACCTGTCTTATTTTATGTTGTACTGTCCCGGGTCATACCTGAAAATAGACATTGTGTTGGCTAGTGTACTTACCCGGTAAACAAAAACTAAATAAAAAAAATAAAAAACCAAAACATAATAATAAATGCACACTCCAAATAGATAATTGAGTTAGAATCGACATTTCGACCTTAGGCTTCTTCGGGAATCATCCTGAATTGGCTTAGGCATTGGTGTGGCTTGGTTTATAGAATTCTCACCTCTTGGCCAAGAGGGTACTAAACTGAAGCTAAAAGCAGAAGTTTTAATAGTGATGTAGTAGTTGAGACCAAAATCAGAAATGAACTACTACCCTGATTTGACAACTCTAAGGGAAAACCTCAGCAGGCATCTTGCAGCAGCACAGCTGCAATGCAGTGGTACAGATTGTGTAGGGATCTATACCATGTCACATCATCTGCTCATCCCCCCCCCCATTGTAAGTGGTTCTTCTTCTAGTAAATAGAGTTCCATACCTGCCCAGTGGATCTCAGCACTGCAGCTGTGCATTAACAGCTGTGTTCCCTCGAGTGCCAGCATTACCTTAATTGTTACTTTTTTTATCATGCCACAGCTTCTCACAAGAGTGCACCTGGAGTAAATCTGGAATAGGGGGTAGGACCAGGAGCTTTGGTAGCATCTGCAGTCAGCAGCAGACAGTACTGAGGCTTTACCCACTGCCAGTGTTCACTTTATCTACCTTTGGCAATGGATAACACCAGCCAAGATAAACCACAGAAACTGGTAAGAGTAAAAAACAGGTTGGCTGATGAAGTGGCTTCCCTGGCACCTCTGTGTTCTGTAGGGATGTGCACACCCCAAATATTTTTTGTTTTCATTACTCTATTTATGCCTCCTTATCACTAGCCAGGCCTCTTTCCTACTGACCTCTCCAGGCCTGTGACTTAGCATCTCCTGGACTTACCTGTTACTCTGTTTATCCCCATGGCTTGCCCAACTTGGCAGGGGCAGTGGAACTTCCCAACCCCAACTGCAGAATTAATCCAGATTTTGGAGAATGGACCAAGGTCACAAGTTTGAGGCCTGCAGGAGGCTCGAATTCATCATGCCTGGTTGGGGGTTTTCAACTCTTATGTCCACCTCACAGTACCTTGGCGGTGAGGGTATGCATACGGTTCAAAGCACCAGCGGATGACTTCCCTCCCATGAAGTCACTCCTAACTGCACTGCCACCTTTGTTCACCCAAGTGCCAGTATCAGAGTAGAGCATGCTGCCATCCCTCTTATTATAGGAGTGTGTCCCCATAAATGCTGAAGCCCCCCAACCCCAGCCAGCCCTTGATGATCCAGGCTTGCTTTTCAACATAGGCTGCAAGCATTAAGAGCAGTAGCACTACTGCTGCACCAAGAGGTTGGCTATACCACTGAAATATTAATTTTCTAATGTCACAAATAATGGGATCCAAAGTACCCAGGACTGAATACAGACTATTTTCCGCTATTCATGGTACATGTTTTTTTAGGAATTAAAAAAACATCAGCAAGTTTAAAAAAAAAAAATTAACACTGTCCTTCCTCCAGTAAGTAGGATTCATGTCTGGATCACCCACCCCCATGATTTTCCAATCTTCACCATTCTTCTCCATTCTCCCATACTTATGTATTAACAAAAAACTAATTGCAGGCTACTGGCATTTTGCCAGGTGCAGACGGATCTTTTATGAAGTTTCTCCTCCATCCTGACTCCCCATCCCTAAATATCATATTTAGTATGTTTAGCCACTCTCTTGAACCTCAGTCCATGATTTGGAGAAACATAAGAAATATTTCCAGTCTAGCCTAATTAGTCATTCCCTAACCTACAATGTTCCCTGCCATCTGTTCTATCTATCTGTCTATTTGCTGACTGATAGAGAGCAAAGGGGTGCACGACTCAGGGGAGGCAGTGCTTTTTGCATCACTGATAGTGCTAAATAGATTGATTTGTCAGTCTGCCTACCATCTTTAATGATGCATGTTATTCCTTTCTCCTTCCCTCCCTGTTCCACACACCTTTATGCTCTATCAGTATATTGATTGAGCAGGCAGTCGAACACATTGCTATTAAGAAGGGGGCACAAGAATCAGCTGGAAAACTTTCTCATGTCCCTCTGAAATAATAGATTGGTAGTCAGGAGGGGTGCTTAACTTACTGAAATGATATGTGGGGACTGGGGGTCGGGCTGGGGAGGCAAGGACTTTATAAATGACATGTCAGTTCCTGGCAAAATACTAGGAGTCATTAATTTCTGCTTTTTTTTTTTTTTTTAAAGAAATTTAGTGTGGGAGAATGGGGATGGGGGGTGTAGGGTGGGAAATCATTGGGGTGGGGAGGGGTGTTGCCTAGCCCTGGCCACTTGGAAAATACTAGAGTTTAAACTTTTTACCGAATAGCCCAGTATCTGTGGTTTCAAGTTTTTTAAAAACAGTACCCGCATACCCCTAATGTTCTGTTCTTGATAAACCTTTGTCTGTTATGTGCCAGCCACAGTTATGACAGTGACATTGCAGATGGACTGGAGGGTAAGGTTTGTCTGTTTGCAGATGACACCAAGATCTGCAACAGAGTAGATGATCCAGATGGGGTGGGCAGAATGAGAAGAGATCTGGATAAACTGGCAAAATGATTGGAAGAGTGTCAACTGGGGTTTAACGCAAAGAAGTGCAGGATCATACACATAGGGAAGAGAAACCCTGAAGCCGACTATAGGTTGGGAGGGGAGTTGCTGGCAGTCACAAAGGAAGAAAGAGACTTGGGCATCATCATCACAGATGACCAGAAATCATCCAAGCAGACCACTACAGCAGTAGATAAGGCTAGGGGGATGTTGGGGGTGTATTAGTAGGGGTATCACATGTTGTAAGACTGAGGTAATAATCCCTCTTTACAAGACACTGGTTAGACGCCATCTCGAGTACTGCATGCAGTACTGGAGGCCACACCTTCACAAGGACATTAACCAAATTGAGGCAGTCCAGAGAAGGGCAACCAAAATGGTACAGGGACTGCATCAGAAGACATATGAGGACAGATTAAAGGAGCTCAATATGTATACCCTAGAGTAAAGGAGGGAGAGAGGTGATATGATTGAAACATTCAAACACCTTAAGGGCATTAACAAGGTGAAAGAGTCTAACACTAACATGTTTCAATATAAGAAAAATAGTAGGACAAAAGGACACAGCATGAGATTAGAGGGAGGCCAATCAAGGGGTAATGTGAGGAAGTTCTTTTTCACAGAAAGGGTGGTGGATGCATGGAACAGCCTACCTCAGGAAGTGGTGGATATGAATATTGTACAGGGCTTCAAAAAGGCATGGGATAGGCATAAGGGAGCAATACAGATGAGTATGGATAAATAGACCATTGACAGACCAAAGGCTGATGGCACATTCATAAGGTAGAAAAAGAAATGGGCAGAATGGATGGGCCTTGCGGTCCTTATCTGCCATCAACTTCTATGTTTCTGTGTTTCTATGAAATGGCAAGGACTGGGGCAGGGGCTAAGGTTTGAGTTTTCTGCTAAAGATGCACATTGTCTATCATGCAAAAGTAGTCAACAGCAGGTGCATGAAGCTCATTTCCTCCACTAATGACTAAGAGCATGTTGGTGTGTTGGTAGAGCTAGAAATAAACTGACACCCAATGTATTGCTAAGTATAGTGATAGGGTACAGTACTTTTTCACACACAGTAGTGTGTTCCAGGAGTGAGTAGACAGTCTTTGTCAGGGGGTGGTAGTAGGGTACCACAGGGGAAAAGAGATGTTCTTTGGTACCATTTTTAGAAAAAGAAATGTATGATGCTAGTATACTGGTTTGGTTAGTGATATAGCACCACTAACATGTACTGCCAGTTATACTGACCCATTGAAATTGCTGACCCAATCTATGCATTGATTGATTGATTGTAATTTATGTAAATTTATTTTACTGGGTAAGTTGCACTAGGATAAAGTGTCTTATTTTCAGTTGTGACCTAGGGTAGTAAACAGCCAGCACAGCAACATCAGTGAAGGAATGCAAATATTATTCATATTTCATTACACACAAGCACATACAGTACAGAAGGTTAAAAAATAATACAGACTTTTGCACCTACTGAAGATAAAGATCAGAAAATACTAATGTGTCAACTATCGAGTAAAAGGAACTAAACCAATTGTGCTCTTGGCCTTTGTCATTCTAAAGCTTTCTGAAAATCCTATCCTTTCCCCCTTTTTACCCCATGATGCACTTATTTCCATCTATACATCTGTCTTCCATCTGTGTCCCTCCCTATACTTTGGCAATGAAATGTTATTCTGCTTAGTGGTTTATGTACTGCAGCTCCATTCTTACATTGTATGCACCCCTGTATTCACCTGCATTATTAACTGTTTAAGATCTTTCACTGCACTTATATTTTTGTATGGTCCCATTTTTCAAACTTCAAGTACTGTCATATGTTTCTGTTTGAACTGTCTGTAATTCATTTTCTACTGACATGGAACCTGTGTAAATGAGCTTCTAGATCAAAGATGTACTCATAGATCTCAATAAATAAAAAAAAATAAATTGTCAGAATTGCATAAAACACTGAGATTTTATTTGCCATTTAGCCTTCAATTTATTAAATGTATTTTTAAGATAGCAGACTTAACCGTGGTTGGCAAGTTGTTCCATAACGCAGTGGCAAATTATGGGAAAGCATTTCCCCTGTGTTTGTTTTTACCTTTGGTAGATTTAGATTATGATTCAATATAGGTGTAGAAGATATGCAATGGCCTAACTATTTAGCTTCATGTGTCAGGGGGCAGGACCTCGGCTCACAAGTGGCAAAGCAACAAGTGAGTTGTCTCAGTCCTGCCCCCTTTCAAATGAAGATAAATGGCATATCCTGAGTTAGGTCATTGCCTATCTAGTTTATATAACACCTTTTCAATCGTAACCCTGTCAAATAAGCTCTTTTGTGGAGCTTTTAACTGTTTTTTGGACTTTACTGCTCTGGTTAGAATGCTGCGTAGCTGTACTGCAGTGTAATCAAGCATTCTATCATTTGCTCTCCTACTAGTTAAGTACAGCGTCATGATCTATTTAACCTATCTTATTTTGTTTGTGACAAATCAACTAGTAAGATAGACTTTTATCTTGATATTAGATATGTTATCAACAAAAATAGCATCAAAGATCTATGCAATTTATTCTCACTTGTGCTATATAGATTTCAATACACCCTTTCCCCTTTCTACCCCTCCCCCTTCCCTCTCTCATTGTTTCTACCTCACCAAGCAATTTGACACTGTTTTTTCTGTTGTTTTGCCATTGCCAGTTGCCAATGTCTTTTGTACTATTGCAGAATTCACTGGGTATAATGTTATCTTTCTTTTGCGTTTTGGGTTTCAGGGCACAGTTCCCATTCCCAAGGGAATGGTACCAAATTGTTGTGGCATGGTTTGTGTGCTTTTGCATAAAAGGGTACAGCAGGGTGGGAAGCATGCACACAGTGGCATTTCCAAAACACATGGTGACCACTGCAGGGTGATAACACTTTTACAACACCCCCTGCTTACAGAATGTTTCAAAGCAGGTGGTAGTGGAATTGCAAAAAAAGTACCTGGCCTTATAAGGAACATAGAATTATACCAGTAAAAGAAGGCCTTATGGTCTATCAAGTTTACCTGATAGAGAGCCCATGTAGCCTTCTTCACATGTCACTCAACACCCCCTCCTGGGTACCTTTACTGTCCACTTATTAGAGATGGTGGAGGATATAACTGGTGAGGGACCAGAGCTTCAGAGTGCAAAAATGTGGGAATAGAGCTAGTAAGGTGGGATCCTTTGGACTACCATGGACTGATTTGGGTTTGGGTTTGGGGCGGGGGACACAGACTATGAGTTTTGGTCATAGACTAATCTAAAGAAAACATACATTTTTCCAGATATTTAGCATTTTCAGATATTCCTCATCTCAACAATACTTGGTCAAACTTTTATCTAGCTGTGACCAGCAAAACTTTACTATGGGAGTGTGAGTGAGCTCCCATAATAATGTTCTGCAAGAAAAACACTAGCTTATGCCAAAACCTTAAGAGCACCCTTTTCCTCTGGATTATATGCAGTGTTCATGGAAAGATTTCCCTTTTGCTAACAGTGCATTACAGACATGTTTGTTTATTTAATACCATGAGGAAATGGTGCTGCTGTGTTAGTCAGAGAAGAATTGATTGAAAAAAAAAAGAAAACAAAATTATGAAAACTTATAACTTTTATTTGACTAACTCGCTTATACAAGCTTTCAAAGTCTGTATTTCTTCAAACGCTTGTATAATAAGTTTCTGCTAATTAAATAAAAAATAATACACTTTTTTTCAATCACTATTAAATACCATGGAAGTGTACTACTGTGGTCTAAGTGGTATCTGCAAGGTTAGTAGAGGAATGTCTCAGTGTGTTAGACTATTTCTCTTTATTATTCACAACATGCACCACACATTACTCAGTGATGCCTCAAGATTGATATAAACTATAAAGCTAATCCAAACAAGCTTGCCCTTGTAAAGAGGCATGCATCATCAGTTCTAGGATAGAATATTAAAGAGGAATGGAAGCTACGCCTCACTCCCACAGGTTAATGTAGTCGGCAGGGAGGACCCAAGGTTGAGAAATTGCCAATGGTTTCTAAACTGGGAAAGGGTAGATTGGTGGAGAAAAGGAAAAAGAGGATTAAAAGCAAGAGGGGAAGTGAGGCAAGGCATGCAGATAAAAGGGGGAATAACAGGAGGGGAAAGTAATAAACTATGGAAGGCCATGTGTGCGAATGCTTGCAGCCTAGGAAATAAAATCCCAGATCTGATGGCCTTGATGGCAAAGACTGACCTAGACATTGTCACTATTACTGAGGCATGGTACAATGGGAACCATTACTGGGATGTAGCTATACCAGGTTATACTCTATTCAGGAAAGACAGGGAGGCTAAAAATGGAGGAGGAGGAGCTCTCTATGTCTGGAAGAGAGTAAAAACAACTGAGGTACAGGGATTGCAGGGTGGGGGTGGAAGCCCTGTGGATGTCACCCTAAGTTAGGCAATGGCACCGCTGTTTGCACAGGTGTGATCTACAGACCTCCAGCACAAGGGAAGGAGTTGGGCAAGGTACTAGTGGAAGCCATCCATAAGATGGTGACTAAAGGGGAAATGCTGCTGATGGATGACTTTAGTCTGTCAGATATTGATTGGAGCATCCCCCAACAGCAGCCTCAGCCAGGAGCAGGGACATACTGGACTCCCTGCAAGGGACATGCCTCTGACAGCTAGAAAGAGAGCCCACTCATGAGGGCATGATTTTGGACCTAGTACTCAGCAATAAGGACAGAATTGCAGATGTCATAGTGGGTGGACACCTGGGGTCCAGTGAACATTGCACAGTGTGGTTCAATATGAGTACAGTGGCAGAGTCAAGCCACATGAAAGTGAGGGTCCTGGACTTCAGCAGGGCAGAGTTTGCAAAGATGGGGGTATTTCTTAGGAACGCCCTAGCAGGGAAAGAGGCTCAGGGGGAGTTGAGGAACAGTGGGCCCATCCAAAAGGAGCCATAGTGGCAGCAAAAAAACCTTTGCATTAAACAAATAAAGGCAAGAGAAAAAGAAAGCCACTGTGGTTCTCAAAGGAAGTGGCCAGGAAGGTAAGAGAAAAGTTTGTTTTTAAAAAGTACAAGGAAACGGAGAAAGAGGGAGGACAGGGTAGTGTCTCTGGATAAGCAGAGGGATGCAGGGAAGGAGGTAAGGATTGCAAAGGCACAAACAGAGGAAGAAATAGAAAAGACAGTAAAGAAAGGGGACAAGACAATTTATAGGTACATTGGTGAAAAGAGAAAGACAAGGGGTGGGACTGTAAGACTGAAAGGGGAAGAAGGGGAGTATGTCATTAGCGGCGGCTTGTGGCGGTGAAGTCCGGTTAAGCGTACTGTTAGGGAGTCAGTAGGAGAGTGGTAGACCTCACTAATCCCTGTTAACATCCCTAACTTCACCTAGTACTGAGGGAGATACTGTGTAGAGTGAAGTACAGCTGGTTACCATTGGGAACTGAGACCTCAGTGCAAACAAGGTCCTTGAAGTCTGAAGAGGTTGCCACAAATACAAAATGAATACTGTGCTAATTGCTGATAAGTATTAATGGCTGCATGCATTGAATGAAATGTCTTTGCACACAGTTTGACTGTTGCTGCTATCTGTTTGTGTTTGCTGAGCAGTTTTAAAGGGGAAATTGCTGCTGAATATATTTTATTGTGTGAAGAGGCTGCTGTGAAGATTGAACTGCTGTTTGGGTTTCTGCAATTTATGAAGGAGCTGTGTGATGAATTCAGTGTATGCAACCTGTTTGGGACTGTAATATTGCTTCAGTTGTGGAAGAGTGGCTGTTATATTGCTCAGCCTTTGAAACAATGACTCTTTAGTTCCCTGACACTCTGCAAGATTGAAATCCAGGTTACTGAGCTCCCCTGGTGCTTGCTTGCAGCACCTGTTTGTATTTCCACTGTTCCTGCCCAGTAGTGCTACACCCCGCTGATTGGTGGTGGCAGCCCAGTTTGGCTGCTGATGGGAGTTTAAATTCAGCACTGCTAAGACACGGCGGCGTCATTAGCGGCAGCTAGTGGTGGTGAAGTGTGGTTATGTGTACTGCTAGGGAGTCAGTGGGAGTCCGTGGGAGAATGAGGGAGGAGAGTTATTATACTGTAAATAACTGAGGTTAGTGAAAGGGGAGTCAGAGATGGAGTTGGGGAAAATACTTGTAGCTGTCTTATGGGTAGTATGCTTAGTAAGTGGGTTGAAAGTGAATGATGGAATTATACCATGTAAGGATATGCAAAGGCAATGTTATAGTGATGATATTCAAGATTATGAGATGTCCATGCTGTTATTAAGCCCTGGGCTGCAGGTGTTGCCAGGGCAACTTTTACAGCAACATGCCTATTCAGTTAGAATATGTGGTTTTGTGGGGTTCTATGGTTCTTGCTGTAATGCTCAAGTCTTTTATCGGAAGGTGACACTTGGGTTAAAACTGGCATTATTGTTATTGCAAGCAGGAGATTTTGAAAGCAATCCAGGGCCACAAGATTGTTCTATTATATTAGACGAAGTGGTTGATATGTCCAAAGTTTGTTTTGATGCACAGGGGTTTAAGATTATGTATTGTAATGCAAGAAGTATGGTTTCCAAACTAGTTGAAATTGAATATATTATTGAATATTATAAACCTGATGTCTTAGTGTTGTCAGAAACCTGGTTAAAGTGAGAGGTGCCTGATAGTCTGTGTTTTATTTCTGTCTACAATTTTCATTGAGCGGATGGGGGGAGAAGAAAGGAGGTGGACTGGCAGTCTATCATAAAAATACATTAAAAATGTCTGTCATAAGATCAAGTTTTGATGTTTCTTCTACCACTGATTGGCTCTTACTCTGAGTACTGCTGGAAGGTGTAAAATAGTTGATTCTAGGTTGTGTGTATATATATATATATAATCCTCCAAGTTGTGGTATTGAGGGTTTAAAACAATATTTGGATGTTGTGCCCCCCCTTTATCCAACAGCATGATTTTGTGATGATAGGAGATTTAAATTTGAATTGGTCATTGAAGACAGAGATGGGACAGGAATCTTTATTAGCAGCTTATGATTTATTTCAAATGATTACAGATCGCACTCGATTGAATTCTCACATGAAAATCACACTGTTTTGGATTGGTTATTACACATACTTTATCTAACATCACTACCTCGGGTGTTTTACCTGACGCGGTTAGTGATCATATGGCTATTTTTGTAGCCCTGAGTTTTGTTCGGACCCCCCCCCCTGATTGATTCAGGTTTGGTCTTTTGGGAATGTAGATCTGCAAACTTTATATTGTTGTCTATCACAGATAGATTGGTCTTATCTTGACAGTATACCAGGTATTGACTATGCTGTAGATGTTTTTCAAAGTCAACTTCTTCCTTTTCAGAATTTCTTTTTTCCTATGCGTTATATGAGGCTTAGAGGGACCATAAATCCTTGGATAATGTCTGATATTAAAGCATTGGTAAAGGAACCTAATCCTGTTTGGAAATCCTATAAGCTAAATCCCTTAATTTCACTTTTAAATAAGTAAAGATGTCTCAGAAACAGGGTTTCTGAGTTGGTTCGTAAAACCAAAAGGGATTTCTATAGATCTCAACTCCAGTCAAATTGGTCAAATTCAAAAAAGTTTTGGGAAAATGTTAATAGGTTACTTTTTTCCCAAACTAACTCTGAAATAAAAAGATTATTGGTAAATGAGGTTGATGTTGTTGATCCGATTCAAATGACAAATATTTTGAATAATAAATTTTCAGGTTTATCTGACTATCGTAGAACGGTGACGCAAACTAATGTAGGGGATTCGGATCATGTTTTTTTCTGTCTCTGATAGACCACCATATAAGTTACAGAAGGATTCTGAGTTGGATGTGTTTAAGTAATTGAATGTCTTACCAGTTAAGTATAGTAATTATGTTCAGGGGGGGGGGATTGGATGGCAGATTTCTGAGGATAGCTTTATAGTTAAACCTCTTTGCAGTATTTTTAATTTTTCTTTGGAATTTGGTCAATTTCCAACCAATTTGAAGTTGACAAGAGTGGTTCCAGTTCCTAAGAAAAATCATGCAGAATTGTTAGAGGACTTTCATCCAATATCTATTCTCAACCCTTTGAGTAAAATGCTGGAAAAATTAGTAGCAGGTCAAATAAATGACTGTCTTTCGAATTATGGGTTGTTTGCACAATGACAACATGGTTTTCAAAGGAATTGTGGTACTGGGACAGCCTTGGTCGGATTCATGGACACCATCCTAAGGGGTTTTGACAAAGGGCAGTTAACTGAGGTGGTGTTTGTGGACCTGACCAAGGCATTCGATTTGATTGAGCATAGTTTGGTGGGTCCTAAATTGAGCACTATGGGCTTCAGTAAAGAGGCTGTAATATGGGTAGAGAGTTATCTTTCAAATCATACACAGTTTGTTAAAATAGGCTCTGAAATGTCAGAAACATCTGTGATAACCTGTGGAGTTCCCCAGGGGTCAATTTTAGGCCCTTTGTTGTTTACTGTTTTTGTTAATGAATTGCCTTCTGTTTGTGTCAAGTGTGATACAATTCTTTATGCAGATGATCTTATTCTTTTTTCTCAGAATAGTTCTTTATAAGGTCTAACAGAAGTTGTTAATACTGATTTTGAAAAGATTTGTAAGTGGTTTTAGGAGAATTGCTTGGTCCTAAACATGAAAAAGACAAAATCAATGATTTGGGGGACAAAAGCAAAACTTAAAGATAGTCCTACTTTGAATGTGAGTGATTTGAAGGGTCAAATTATTGAACAGGTAAATCAATTTAAATATCTTGGGATCCTTTTGGACCCTGAGTTATCACTTTCATTACAAGTTCAAGCTGTTACGCGTATAATCAATCAGAGATTGGGAGTTTTGTATACATTTAAAACATTCTTTTCACTTGAAGTTAGAAAATCAATAGCTACAGGATCCTTGTTTCCATTATTTGATTATGATTCTTTTCTTTTTTTAATCTTGGTGGTAAAGAATTGAATTATTTGAAGGTCGTGTATAATAATATTTGTAGTTTTGTTCTTTTGGCCCCTTTTCGGACATATCATTGTGTATTTATTCCCAAGTGGCATGGCTGGACCCTATAGCCAGAACTGAATATTTCTTTGGCTGTGTTATTCACTAGATTGTCAATTTCCATTATCTGATCTTGTAAAGTTGCATAATGTTTTGCCAAATTTGCGATCCTTGGATGGTATTGTGTTAGACACTATAGTGCCTAAACTTAAAACTGCTACTCTAACTGTTTCATTTGCAGGCCCAAGATATTGGGATACACTGCCATTGATAATACAGCAGGCCTTAACTTTGAACGGTTTTAAGAATTAATTAAGAAAATATTTAAGTGATACATTTTCATGTGAATGTTTTGTCTAATCTGAGTCCTGCCTGTGAGCATGATTTATGATGTTCTATGTGTACTGTTGTTGTTTTTTGTCTGGGTCGGACCTGGAAAAGGACCTTCGGCCCAGTGTCCGTACCCGGTTAACAAAGTTTAAAATAAAAAAAAAATATATATATAAAAAATGTGGAGGGGGACTTAGAAAAACCAACAATCCTAAACAAAATTTTTGTCCAGTATTCACAAAAGACGGAGAAGGTGAGGGGTTGCAATTAAGTGGCAGGAGCAACAAGGGGAGGGAGGTGGACACCAGTCCATTTACGGGGGAAAAAGTTCTAAAAGAACTCACTAAGCTGAAAGTGGACAAGCCTACGGGACCCGATGGGATTCATCCTAGAATATTAAAATGACTTGGAGAGGTGCTAGCAGTGCCACTGGCAGACCTGTTAAATGGATCACTGGAAACGGGAGTGGTTCTGGAGGTCTGGAGGAGAGGAGATGTAGTTCCTCTACACAAATCTGAGAGCAGGGAGGAGGCTGGTAACTATAAACCAGTCAATCTGACCTCAGTGGTGGGGAAAATAATGGAATCACTGCTAAAAGAAAGGATTGTGGAGCATCTTGAATCCTGCAGTGCACAGGACCCAAGGCAGTGTGGATTCACAGTGGGAAGGTCATGTCAAACAAATCCATATAGACGTCTTTGACTGGGTAACCAGAGCAGTGGAACTGGGAGAGGTGGATGTAGCCTACGTGGTTTTTAACAAGGCCTTTGACACCATTCCATATAAGAGGCTTGTAAACAAGCTAGACAGCATGGGAATTGGCCCCAAGATGGTAAGATGGCTTAGGATCTGTTTGTGGGATAGAATACAGAGGGTAGAGGTAAATGGACCTCATTCTGAGGAAAGGAGGATGACCAGTGGGGTGCCACAGGGATCAGTTCTAAGGCCAATCCTGTTCAGTGTTTTCATAAGTGACATTGCAGAGGGTCTGGAAGGAAAGGTATGCCTCTTTGCAGATGACACTAAAATCTGCAATAAGGTAGACACTCCAAGAGGGGGAGAAAAACAAGGAGGGATCTAGAAAAACTGGAGGAATGGTCAAGAGTGTGGCAACTAAGATTCAGTGCAAAGAAAGTGCAGAATCATGGATTTCAGCACAGCAACTCAAGGGAAACTTACATTATGGGAGGAGAGATACTAAGGGCAACCAAACAGGAAAGGGATCTAGGGGTCATCATCATGTCAGATTACCTAAAGATGTCCAAGCAATGTGCCAAGGCTGTGGGGAGCACCAGTGGGGTACTGGGGTGCACAGGGAGAGGTATCATCAGCAGAAGGAAGGGGGGGTGCCTCTGTAGAAATCATTAGTGAGACCTCATTTGGAGTACTATGTCCAGTTCTGGAGGCTGCATCTCTGTAAAGATATAGAAATGGTTGAGGCAGTTCAGAGAAGGGCAACAAAAGTGATGCATGGCCTGCACAATAAGTCATATGAGGAGTGATTAGAGGAACTCAGTATGTATACCCTGGAGGAAAGGAAGGAGAGTGGATATGATAGAGACCTTCAAATATCTCAAGGGCAAAAATAAGATTCAGGAGGATAGCATCTTCCAAAAAAGAGATGTTCTACAACAAGGGGTCATGACATGAGGCTGGAAGGGGATAAGCTAAGGGGCAACATGAGGAAGTATTTCTTCCCAGAAAGGGTGGTAGATGCATGGAACAGCATCCCAACGGAGATGGTAGGGGAAAATTCAGTAGGGGAATTCAAGAATGCATGGGATAGGCATGGGGAGCCCTAGTGCTAGGTAAGAGATTAAAACCAGAGATTAAGTAGGGTCTGTGATTTCTGCAACAGTCAGAGAAAATGGACAGACTAGGTGGACTTGTCAGTCCTAATCTGCTGTTAACTTCTGTGCTTCTGTGTTTCTATGTTTCTATAATTGCTTACCCCTGCTGTCTCACTGTGCATCTTTTTTTGTTGTTGTTTGTTTCGTTTTCTGTCATCCTGTTTTATAAATCCAGCTCTGTGCTTTTATAGATGGTCCAAGCAGTGACATCATCTTAGAATCAATCAGTGGCTTCTGAAATGGATACTACTACTGGCATGAGCTGCTACATTAATAACCAGATCTGGTCAGAGTCAATATGCTGCAGTAGAAATCCCCATATTTGCTCCAACTACTCAGTGTGTTTTTCTGTTGGAATGAGGGTACTATGCATCTTATCACTTATATTGAACACTGTTTTAGTTTATATTCTCTTCACCTTGGATACAACAAAAGTGAAAGGACTCATTTGTAATTCGAGAGCTTGGAGGATATTTGGATCTTTCCAGTGACTAATGAACATGGAATATTGAATGTGCAACACTTAAGCAATAAACCACAAGGGGGTGTGGGTTATCGGGGGATTTACCATGGCTGGCATGGTTTGGCCATGAGGCCGCAGGCAGAGTGGTCAAATCCTCTCCAGCCATGGTAAATCCCCCCATAACCCACACCCCTGAGTGGTTTATTGCGATTATACAATGGCCTTTTACAAAAAAAAGTATAAGATTAAAGTGATTTTATTTGAAAAGTTTTTTTTTTATTGATTTTCCTGTAATATCCTTCCACTGTGTGTTTAAATAGTTCCTTGTTGCTAGGTAGAATATATTTTTAGATGGCTGTCACCAATCCTCCCAATTCCACATCACTGCCCCCCCCCCAAAAAAAACACACAGACACGTCTGGTTGCTACAATGATTATTTTTTTTTTGCACCACAGCAAAAGAGAACACGTGTTGAAGCCTAGATGAGCAGCTGGCAGACAAACAAGAGAGTATACTGTGAGGGAGAGTGAGTGAAGACAGTATGGTCTTCCAGCCCATTTTCAAAGTTAGGATTTAAAAAAAAAATAACGAGGTTATTGGTTTTGGGTTAGGTTACAGTTACTAAACTAGAAAATAACAAGCAAAAGCCTTTATCACAGTATTGGCTGTAGCTGTGTTTCTAAGGTCCCTTTTGGTGATTTGACTCATGGTAAAAAAAAAAAAAAAAAGAAAAACCTTCTCTCCTGTGCCTCGCACTGGAAAAGTACAATAGTCTGTAGTTTGATTTTGAACTGTGTACAGTTTTTACATTTTTTATTTTTTTTAATAAAAAATCAGAAAAGACCAGACTCTCCCCTCTGTTTCAGTGCTGACAGACTGTGATGCGGGCGCTTACAGGGTGGCGGCAATCAGCTTGTTTGCTTCCCGGTGCAATTTTGTGATGGGGAGAATGGTCGTATTCGGCAGCTTTTTTTAAATTTTGTTTTTCTTTTATGCATCTGGAAACTGCTTCCGGAGGGTATTGGCCCATGTATAATGACTGGATCTGTGATCGTGTGGAGGTGAGAGCCAATGATTTTCTGGGGACAGAGTTCTTTCTCTATGAAATGGTAAGATTAAGTTGTTCAGGTGCCTGCTGAATTCCACCGCTCTGTGTCGCTGCTCCTGAAGTTTACTACTTGTTTAAAAACTGCTGCTCAGATGCAGGGGATTTTATTCTTTTGTTTTAGCCTGGTTTCTGCTTGCGAGGGAGTGGTGGGATGACGGGAGCATTCCAGTGCAGGGTAGGAATGTGCCATGGTAGGAGACGGAGGTTTACTGAAGGTTTAAGATGGCGGTTTTGGATGGCAAGTACTGGTGTCAGATAGATTTTGGAAATGCGGCTGACTGGCACCTTTGCCATGGGTACATCATAGGATTTACCACGGCAGGAAGGTGCCAGCCACCCAGAGTACAGGATTTGGAGTTAATTTTTATGGCCATGGTATAATGTGTAATATTGAATATTGAATATTTTGGAGACTAGGGAAACTCCTTGGGATCTTTAAAAGACTTAGCAGTGTATGAATCATTATATTTTTGGAAATTACATTTTATTTTTTTATACACTGGGTGTATTACAGCGATTTAGTGTTTAGTGACTTTGTTGATAATTTCTGCCTACAAATTCCTCCTCCGCTGATCTTCTCCCTCTAATAAAGCTTCCCTTCAGCAAAAGGGGGATATTGGGTAACTATTGATTTTGTTTAGAGAACATGCCTGTTGAAATGAGATGGAGAAAAGTCAGTATAGGAGGTAATGAAATGTATAAGGATATACCTGATAAAGATATTATCCAGATAGAAAACACAAAAGAACTAAAAAAGTTAAAGGGGACTAAGAGAAAGGATAGAATGAGCAAGTCGACTTTAACTATGGAAGAACTTTTAAGGGTGGATATAGAGAAAGAGAAAGATGTTATAGATGTGGAGGAGAAAGAGAGTATTAGTGAGAATGGGAATAGTGGATTTGTTTGGTTAACACAGATACCAACAAAAAGGGTAGAATGTGAACAGGAACATGAATACTCTAAACTCTAACAACATCAGAGACATAACAACTTGGTTAATAAAATAACCTCATCAACCCAACCACTTATTTGGGATTTTTGTGGGAAGAAAGGATGTAAAGGGGAAATAGTAAAAATAAATAAGGATGGTAAAGCAAGCTATGAGACTGGAACTGGCACAGTTACACCTTTTAGAAAGATGGGTCTGATAGAATAAGCTAATAAGGAAGTATCTAGAATGGCAGAGAGTATAAAGGAAATGATTCTGGCAAACAGCAGAACTGAACAAAGAATTAAAGAATTAGAAAAAATCAAAAGAGAGATGAAGAACTCATGTTCTTCACTTATGTTAAAAGATGAATCCATGGTAAAAATTGTAGAAAATAGACAGAAGATAATTAATCAACAGGGAGTGAGACAGTAGGAGGGAGAACACTATCTGGAACACAGCTAATGAGCCTCATTGAATACAGTTTACCATTAATGGAAAATGTAACCAAAGATTGTGTTATTGCATTTAGGGATCCCTTGATGGCCAACACAATGTTCTATGAAGAACTAATGTTGATAAAACAAGATATTTCCTTAATTAAGGGAATATGTATTGAGAATAAAAAAAAAACAAGTAGATAAGTTATTAGAAAAATAAAACAAGAATAATGAGTATGGTACTGAAAAAGATGTTATAGATAGGACAAAAATAAATAGGGATAATAAACTTGATGAAATGGGGGGATCACAGAGTATTCTGGAGATCTCATCCTCCAGGACTGCTTCCACACCCTGATAAAGAGGTCAACCTCAATAAGCCTAGCTCTTGATTAACCTACAGGATCTGAAGTTGAGTTAGTAATGTTACCAGAAAGTTATGATAACAATACTAGTATAATTGATGAATTAAGAACAAGAAATCCTCAATTATGGGAAAAAGGAGTGGCACAAGGGAAGAAGGGGAAGAGAGTGGAAAAAGGAAAAAGAGAAGAAAGAAATATTGGAGTTTGAAGAGTCAGATATAAATAAGGAAATAGTCCCCAGAGCGTTAAAAAAATGAAGCAAGGGAAGGAGAGAAAAGTGTGAAATATAGAGAAAGGAAATTAGTATCTAAGGACTATAAACAAAAGGGGATAATAGAAACAGGGAAAAATTTATAGTGGACAGAAACTGGTGGAGACAGGATACTCTATGAATAAAGAGGAAGATACAGACAATAAACAAAAGCAGCACACTTATGAAGAAGGAAGAGGTAAGGGGAAAGGTAAGGGAAGGAGAATTATAGAGAAAACTGAAAAGGAGTAAACACCAAAAAAGGATGTGAAAAATGTGAATAAGGGAAAGGCTATAAATAAGAAGTACCTACAAAAATTAGAGAAAGAGTCAAAAAAAGGTGAAAGAAAAAGGTAATTAAAGAACAGTTTAAGAAACAGACCGATAAGAATAAGGGAAATGAGAAAATAATCGGAAAAATTAATGGGAAAGTAAACGACATTAATACTACAGACATAAATAAGGAACAAAATCAAGAAATAGTACACCGGTAGAGATGAAGGAAGAGAGGGAGGTGGTGGGTAGATTAAAAGGTATAGTAAAAAGGGTTTTGGAGACAGATTATGTTTTGCCAATGTATAATGTTTCATTGATACTTGATGAAACAGATGAATTGTTAAATACACATTTAAAACATTTTTTAAGTTATATAATGCAGAACAACAGCTCAATGACTCTAGACAAATTGAGTATAATAAGACCAATGGAGAATTGTGAACTGATATTTTTAATATTAGACATATATTATGTGCTAAAAGCATTATAAAAGAATAAACACAAATTGAAGAAATTAGGATATGAAGTTGAAAGTGTGGGAAATGTTAGGAAGATTTTCTCAGAGTACTTTGAAGATAGACTTAATCTACAAAAAAGGGAACAGGAAACTATGATCTGTATTTATGGGGCTGTGAACTTCTTAAATGAAACAAAGAATAATCTGAGGATGAAAGTAGTAGAATTGTTGCAGAATTTATGAAGAGAAAAACAACTAAATAAAATGATAATAAAAGCTAAAAGGTGGGAAGAAGAGAGCCAGGTGACATGTTGGCTCAGAAATCACCAAAGCTATCAACATATTATGACTTGCATAGAGAAATTGGATAGAGCGGACATCCACTTAGTTGGGGAAGTGGAGGAAATTAGTCACAGTAATAAGGTAACAAACAAAGCCTATTGGATATCATTGGTGAAAACATCAAATAGATATCAAGTGCTGAATGAGACGGATAATTGACATAATAGAATAATATTAAAAGCAGGTGGACTAGATGAGATAAGGGAGAAATACAATAAGTTCTTATGGAATGTTACAGGGATAAGAGAGAGGCTTGTAGATCCATAGTTCATGGACTACATTAACTCTTTTGATTATGTTTAAATTCAAGAAATCATTTCCTTTATACTCTCTACCATTCTAGATACTTCCTTATTAGCTTATTCTATCAGACCCATCTTTCTAAAAGGTGTAACTGTGCCAGTTCCAGTCTCATAGCTTGCTTTACCATCCTTATTTATTTTTACTATTTCCCCTTTACATCCTTTCTTCCCAAAAAAATCCCAAATAAGTGGGTTAATGATGAAATAAATATGAATGGGCATAAGCTATTTCACAAAAAAGCAAGGAGTATGAGGAAATATGGAAGACTTTCTGCAGGGATTATAACCTGGTGTTTGATAGTGGAATATGCCACTCATGAAGAGGTAGAAACTGGAATGGAACACATTTTAGTGGTTAAGGTATCTTTTCAAAGAGAAATGTTATACATTGTAAATGTGTACTTTCCTGTGAAAGGATCACATCATGAGGGCAAAAATTGCATGAAAAATGTAGGGATTTTGTTAGAGACACTTATAGGGAAGGAACCAGAGAGTAGAATAATTGTGGTAGGGGATCTAAATAGTAGAGTTGGGGCTGACCTGGAGCTACAGTATTGGATGAACTGGCAAGGGCATGTGTGGCTCAGGAACCTTTATTTATAGCTATGGAACAAAGGACGAAGGATTTAAAAACTTGTGAAAGAGGGAAACAATTGATAAAGCTGATGGAGGATAATGGATTATTACTACTTAAAGGAAGAACAAAGGGAGATTATCAGGGCTCCTTCACTTATATGGGATCAAGAGGGGCTTCTGCTATTGACCATTGCTGGTGCTCATTCAACACTATACATAAAATAATAGACATGAGGATAGGAAAAGGGGCAGAGAGCAAACACGCTCCTTTAGAAATTAATATAGTAGTAAGGAAATTAAAGGAAATTGGAGTAGTAAAGAAATAATTAGAATTAGAAGGGAGATAAAGTGGGAATTACTAAAATAATATAAATCAATAGAATTATTAAAAGAATATGGGGTAAGGGAAGAAATTATTAATATGGTAAACAAAAATGACAAGATATGATGTCTACAAAAATTTCAGGGAATAATTAAATCCATCTACTCTTTACAACTTAAACTTATGGAAAATAAACCAAAAAAGGGAGCAAATGGTATAATGATGAATGTAAGGCATGTAAAAAAAGAAATTAATAAAGTAGCAAGGAAGGTTTATAAAAATCCAAATAAAACAAATAAGCAATGGCTCAATAGCATGAAGAAAGAATATAAAAATATATTGAAAGTTAAAATGGATAATTATTGAAAAATATTGTGGAATGAATTTGAAAAGGCAGTTAGAGACAAGGATAACAAAAAATACTGGCATTTGTTGGCAAAGGGATGGGAAAGATATGCGGAGGATATGGAAAATACATTGACCCTATTACCTGGGATAAATACTGTAAAGACCTCTTTTTTGATAATAACATAGATCAGAAAAGTAGGGAAAGCATACAGAAATGGATACCATTAGATGATTTGATTACAAAAAGAGAGTTATATAAGACCATAGAGGTAGCAAAAAGACATAAAGCCCCAGACCCTGATGGGGTGCCAATAGATGTAATGTTAGATGATCCTGAACTTTGGATACCTGCCCTAAAAATTGTGTGCAATGCTGTATGAATGACTGGAAACATGCCTCCCACTTGGAAAGAAAACATCATGATACCAATTTTTAAAAAGAGAAATAGGGCTAACCCAAGTAATTATAGACCCATAAGTTTAATAGATATTTCACAGAAATTATTTACAAAGATCTTACAAATGAGAATATTGGAGTGGATAAATAATAATAGAATAATTGATGAAGCCCAAGCAGGCTTCATGTTACAGCATTCAACAATAGATCAATGTTCACTTTAGCCCATTTAATACATAAATATACTAGGGTTAAAAGACAACTATTTTGTGTTTTTATACACCTAAAGGCTGCATTCGATAAAGCAAACAGGGAAAAACTTTGGGAGGCATTAGAGGAATGTGAGATGGATACAACAATGATTAATATACTAAAAACATGATATCAGGATACCCATACAAAGTGAGATACAATAAAGAAAGAGATACTGCTAATATGTTCCCCTCAAACACAGATGTAAAACAGAGATGTGTTTTATCCCCAATACTGTTCAATATTTTTTTGAACAGAGTTATGGGGGAATATATGATCCTGGGCTGCACACGCCCTGGCTAGAGAACAGGCGTTGCCCTTTTTTGGCATATGCAGATTATCTGGTTCTAATCTCAACTAGTTATTTGGGCATACAATGAAATATAAAAAAAGTATGAGAATTGTGAAAAAAACATTATTGTGATAAATTTTGAGAAAACTAAGTACATGGTATTTGATAATCATAAGATATAGCGGAGAAAATTACATAGTTTGAAATGTAAAAATTTCAAAATAGAACAAGTTGAAAAATTCTGTTTCTTAGGGATAATATTCACAAGGGACTTAAAATGGAAAGAACATGTTAAGAATACCACACAAAAATTTAAATGATTTATACTATCAGTGGAAAGATTTTCTTATAAATATGCAGGGCAGTCAGTAAAAGGAATTCTAGGAGCACTAAATGCTAAAATAAGGTCTCAGCTTCTATATGGGGCAGAAATATGGGGATTAGAAAATATTCAGGAATTAGAAGTGATCATGAATAGATTCTATAAAAGAATCCTGGGACTACCCATGGGTGCAGCTTCTAGCCTTGTTAGACTAGAGCTAGGTCAAGCAACTGTGGCACAGAGCACAGAACAGAGATTATGCTTATATTGGATAAAGGTGTATAACATGCAGGAAGAATGCTTACCTAGGACTTGTCTAGAGGGAGCAATTGAATATAGCAACAGAGGTGTTATTCTACCTAGCATGGTAGTTGCTGTTTCCTTAATTAACACTTATGGATTATTGGACTGTATTGGCCAAGCTTATAGGATACCTCATAAAATTATAGAAGAACCAATAAGGAGTAGTATTCGGGTCATACATATACAAAAGAAGAACAGTTTGGCCAGTAACTGTAAGTTTAGTTACTGGCTAGCTAATAATAAAAAAAGAAACTTTGCAATGGAGGAGTACTTAAAAAAAGTAAAGAACCCAAATGATAGAAAAGCCTTGACTAGATGCAGATTTGGGTATGTACCCAGCCAGACATAGAGAAAATTTTTTAAACTAATTCAAGTATGTGTGCCTGCAAGCTTGTTTTACATCTTCTAATATTATGCCCTTTGTATAAAAATGAGAGAGAGAGAGAGAATTATGACTGATGTACTAGTAGATTTGAACATGGAGCCAAGATACCAATTAAACCATGTTCTAAAGACTAATAACATGGAGCTGCCAAATAAAGTAGCAAGATTTTGTAGGATTATTGAAAGAAAACAGAAACACATTTTTAAAAATATTTCAGAAAATAAGACAAAAAAGTAGAGAATAGAGTATGAATGAGGAAAAGAATAATGGCTGCATGGGTTTTTAACCACTAAATTATATCTATGTTGGATTTTTAACTGTTGTGTATATAATTATATGGAATGTGTTTTTTGCTATGTTGTAAGTCATTGTAACGATAAAAATGAAAATTTGTTATCACATAATAAATGGAACTAAACTAGTTTGAGATGTATAGTATCTATAAAAAAAATGCCCTTGTCCGGTTATCACCCTACAAAGACCACAGTGCTACTTTAAAAGTAAATATTTCCATAATAAGAATAATAATTTCCATCATCAATAACATCACTTTGCAGCCGTATTAGCTGTGACAAGACTTTAAAATAAAAAAATAAATAAAAAAACAAAGTTGTGTACAAGCGTCTTCCATCAGGTGATGTAGCCACTGTTTGTTTATTTTGTATAACTTCATGCTGTGTTGCAGTAAGGATTTATAACGTCAGTCAGTGACTGAAATAGCACATACATTTACTCTTTACACATTCTCTAGTTATTAATGCTGTTTCTGTCTGTGCCTAACTCATCTGTATCCAGCTGCTGCAGTTCGTGTGTGAGAACAAGGTTGAGTACCCTTGATTTTTTTAAATTTTATTTAAATTTTTTTTCCAGGAGTAAAACAAATAAGAACCAATACTGATTAAAATGTATGCCCTTAATCTATATGTGTTCCCCAAATAAAGTGAAAAACGCATTTGGTTAGAAAACATAATACCAGATCCCTGTCAAGGTGGTTTGTCTATATCAAAGGTGCCAAGTTCTCCCAATGGATATTTCCCACTCTACTGCTGCAACCCTGAGCATGCTGTCACATCAACTGCTTCATTCAGAAATGCCAGTAATCCTGCCTTTGCTATTATTTCAAACGAGAGCATGAGTACCTCTGGCTTATTCCTGTACTTGACTGGGATCACTCGGTGACAGTGAGAGAAGCATCTGCTTTTGTAGAGAGAAAGTGAGAAATGCATATTTAATGTACCTAGACAGGTTCCCAGAGTTCCCAAGTTTTAGTGGGTTGTCCTGCTTTATGTTTCACTGAACTGTGATTCCTACTTTATTTTTCACTGAACTGCAATGTTCATATTTCATTCATTTGGGGAAACAAATATACTGGTGACTGGTAATTGTGGATGTTAGGATCCTAAATTAAAAGACTAGTTGTAACAGTTGCCACTCAAATTGATAGCATGCTCAGGGCTGCAGTAGTGGATTGAGAAATATTCAGTGGACAATCCCTGTCTACTGTGGCATGGGTCTGGTGTTAGTTTTCTTCATTTGAATGTATTTTTCACTTTATTTGGTGAGCACATAGAAACACAGAAACACAGAATCATAGAAACATAGACTTTGATGGCAGATAAGGACCACTTGACCCACCTAGTCTTCCCATTTCCCTACCTAGAGGATAAGCTGCAGATCCTATTTAACCAACAGCCTATTTCTTCCAACCCCCCCACCAAAAATTGCCTTATGTATTTCCCATACATTCTTAAATTCTCCCAGAGTTTTAAACCCCACAACCTCCTCAGGAAGACTGTTCCATGCATCCACCACCCTCTCTGTGAAAAAAATACTTCCTCACATTGCCCCTGTGCCGTTCCCCCTCTATCTTCAAATTGTGTCCCCTTGTTCTTGCACATCTCTTTTTCTGAAAGATGCTACCCTCTTGGACTTTGTTGATTCCACTGAGGTACTTAAACATTTCTACCATGTCCCCCCCTTTCCTCAAGGGTATACATATTAAGCTCCTTTAGCCTCTCCTCGTATGGCTTCTCTTGCAGACCCTGCACCATTTTAGTTGCCCTCCTCTGAATTGCCTCCATCCTGTCTGTCCTTGCGAAGATGGGGTCTCCAGAACTGGATGCAGTACTCCAGATGGGGTCTCACCAACTGTCTGTACAGGGGGATAACAATTTCTTGTTTTCTGCTGGTGATGCCTCTCCCTATACATCCCAGTATCCCCACAGCCTTCCCTACCACCTTCTCACATTGCTTGCCAACCTTAAGGTCATCTGATATGATTATCCCCAGGTCCCTTTCCATTTTTGTTGTTGTTACTACCTCCCCCATTATGTAATCTTCCCCTGTGTTTTTGTTTCCCAGGTGTATTACTTTGCACTTCTTTGCATTGAATCCAAGCTGCCATACTTCTGACCATTCCTCCAACCTTGCCAAGTCCTTTCTCATCCTTTCCACGCCTCCTTGTGTAGCAATCCTGTTGCAGATCTTTGTGTCATCTGCAAAGAGGCATACTTTTCCTTCCAGTCCCTCTGCAATGTCAATTATAAAGATATTAAAAAGGACTTGTCCCAATACTGAACCCTGCGGTACCCCACTAGTAACCCCTCTTTCTTCAGAGTGGACTCCGTTTACAATTACCTGCTGTGTCCCGTTGTTCAGCCAGTGTTTTACCCAGGCTACCACCTGGGACCCACTCCAAGGCTGGTTAATTCGACTACTAATCTTATGTGTGGGACTGTGTCAAATGCCTTGCTAAAGTCTAGATAGGCCATGTCCACAGCCCCTGCCTGGTCTACTAATTTGGTCACCCAGTCAAAGAAATCAATTAGATTTGTCTGACATGACCTTCCTGCTGTGAACCCATGCTGCCTTGGGTCCTGTGCCCCACTGGCCTCTAGGTACTCAACAATTCTTTCCTTCAGAAGTGATTCCATCACTTTTCCTACCACAGAGGCCAAACTGGCAGGTCTGTAGTTTCCTGCCTCTGTCTTGCTCCCACTTTTGTGAAGGGGAATTACATCAGCCTTCTTCCAGTCCTCAGGTACCACACCATCCTCTCATGATTTGTTATAATGGGTAGTCAGTGGTGTCACTAGTTCTCTGCTTAATTCTGGGGTGAATTCCATCTGGCCCTATTGCTTTGTCCACCTTCAGTTTTAGGAGTTCTTTCAGAACCTTTTCTTCTGTGAAAGGACTGGGATCGACCCCCCTCTCCAGAGAGCTTCTGTTAATTGGATTAGTCACCTCCCCCACTTCCTCTTTTGTGAATACTGAACAGAAGTATTCATTCAGCATCCCTGCTTTTTCACTGTCACTCTGCCCACTCACCATCCATTCTATTCAGCCTCACTATCCCTCCCTTTGTCTTTCTACGCTCCCTGATATACCTATAAAATGTTTTATCCCCTTTCTTAACCGAGTTGGCTATCTTTTCCTCAGTTTGTGCCTTTGCTATTCTGACTACCCTCCCTGCATCCTTCTGCCTTAACTGGTACAGTTCTCTGTCCTGCTCCTTCTGTGTTTCCTTATACTTCCTAAATGCTATATTTTTCTCCCTAACCTTCACTGCCACTTCTTTTGAGAACCATAGTGGCTTTTTTTTTGTTTTGATTTGTTTATTTGCTTCACACAAAGGCTTGTTGCCTCTGTGATGGCAGTTTTGATATTTCCCCATTGTTGCTCCACCCCTCCTTCTAGCCTGTTTGCTAGTGCTTTTCTAAGGCACTCTCCCATCTTGCCAAAGTCATCCCTCCTGAAGTCCAGAACCCTCACTTTTGCATGGCTTGACTCTGTAGCTGAGTTCATCATGAACCACACTGTTTGGTGGTCACTTGTTCCCAAATGGCTACCCACTTCTAGATCTGAGATCCTCTCACCGTCCCCATTTGAGAGTAAGAGGGCTAAGATTGCTCCCTCACAAGAAGGTCACAAAACTAGCTGCCTGAGGCATGCCATCTGAAGGGCATCAAGAATGGCCCTGCTTTTAGATGTGGCTGCAGCAAAGGTGCTCCAGTTAACATCTGGCATATTAAGGTCCCCCATCAACAGTATCTCCCCTTTCTCTGCCATCCTAAGTATGCTTTCTATCATATTTTATTTTATTTATTTAGTTTTTGTTGACCGGGTAAGTGCACTAGACAAATCCTGCCTATTTTCAGCCACGACCCGGGGGAGGGGGATACAGATGAATGCCAACTGACCTTGAACCAGATTAAGCTGTTGGTGGTATTTTTAGTGAATGAGGGAAATTTGGCCAGGGCACCGGGAAAATACCCCTACTCTTTTTGATAAGTGCCATGGGATCTTTAACATCCACCTGAACTACCACCAATCCAGGCAGATGGGACCTCGGTTTAACATCTCATCCGAAAGACGGCACCTCAGAAGTGCAGTACCCCTCTCATGCCACACTACAGTGTCAGTACTGGGATATTAACCCAAGTGCCAGATGTGGGAACTGAACCCACAGCCCTCTGATCTCTTGGCCTCAGAGGCGAGTGTGCTATCTACTGAGCCACTGACACTGAATCCTTGTCCATTCCCTCCCCCTGACATGGGGTCTGTATACAACCCCTGTGCAGATTGTGGTGCCATTTCCAGTCTCTAAGGTTACCCACAGTGCCTACTCTCCTCCATGTTACTCTTTTTTGTTCAGTTGCTTTTATACCTTCCCTTACATAGAGCTACTCCCCCCCCCTGTCCTCCCTGTCTCTCCTGTAGGTTGTGTACCCTGGTATGTTAATATCCCAGTCATGGTTCTCTGTGTACCATGTTTCTGTGACTGCTACGATATCCAGGCATCCCTTTCCCATCAAGGCCACCAGTTCAGGGAACTTGTTGCCCAGACTCTGACGTTAGTACTCATTACCCTCCATTTCTTGAAGGCCTTACCCCTTTTGCCCCATCCCTGTCCTTGACTGCATTTGCCACTTTCTCCATTTTACCCCTAAGCTTCTCCCTGTTGACATCTGTGTTGGTGTCTACCTCACTTAGTACCCTGATTTTTTTGGGGGTAGGATTTTCCTGCTCCTTTCCAGTGCCTCCCCACTTGGCTAGTTTAAATGCTTGCCAATGAAGTATTTAAACCTATCACCTAGGATCCTGGTTCCCCTCCTGAATAGATGCAGACCATCATGCCAGTATAGGCCTGCATCCATCCAGGTGGACCCCCAGTCCCCAATGAAGCCAAATCCCTGAGCTCTGCACCAGTTTTTCAACCACTGATTGAATCCTATGGTGTGGAGCACCCTAGCCTCATCCATGCCATAGACAGGCAGCACCTCTGAGAAGGTTACCGTGTGTGCTATTTGTCTAAGGCCCCTTCCCATCTCCACAAATTCTTCTTGCACTGCTGTGATCCCTTTCTTAGCCAGGTCATTTGTCCCTAGGTGGACAATGACATCCAGCTCCCTCCCCTGTGCAGCTGCTCCTCTGATCCTGAGGATTCGCTCCCTGTCCCTCCAAGCCATGGTGCCAGGCAGGCACCTTACCTCCCTCTCCCCTCCCTCCCCCAGTTCCACCTTCCTAACAATGGAGTCCCCCACCAGGAATTGTTTCCTTCCCCTGTGAGGTCCCATGCCACCCTCCTGTGGGCCTCCTTTGTGTAGGTTCCCAGCATCATCCTTGGTCTCCACTGTGTGTGCCTCCACAGAGGAACCACACTTTTCCAGAATGGCATAGAAATTGTGGAGAGGTACAACAGGAGGGATGCTCCTCTCTTCTACCACCCTCACCCTCCCTGTGCCCACTGTGGTCCAACCGCTCCTCTCTCTTGGCAACCTCTGAGACAATGGCAGTGACTCTGGTGGTCCCTAGGTGGGAGAGGAGGTCCCACAAATCCTGGCCAACTCAGCCTGGAGATGAGCAACCTCCTCCCTCAGCCCAGAGATGTGCCTGCAGATGGGACAACACTGCATCCTCCAGAATGTCTTCCGAAAGACTGCTGCTCCACAGCCACTGCACTGCACCACTCCCATCATGTCTTTTTTTCTGGCCCCATAACTGTTGCTTGGAATACTTACTCTTTTCTCTGTTTGTTTGTTTATTTTCTTTCTTTTTTTCTTCCCCTACTTACTTACTGCCTCTGTGCCCTTTTAGCTCCTGATCTTCCTGTTCTAAGACAAGAAGTTCCTATATTTCTGCGTAGTCTCCTTACTTGCTCAGAGTCGGACCTCCAGCAGCTGGGGGGGGTTGGGGTGGAGAGCTACTCTTTCCCTTCTAGGATGGTGAGTCATTGGTGGCTCTGTAATCACTCACTTCCTGCTCCCAAACAGGAAGTTCCTGATGTCAGTTAAATCCTGTGCCTATAAAAGTAGAACTGGTTTAGGGTGCGGGGGTGGAGGGGAAGGAATGAGGGCAATATAGTCCCAGTAGAGAAGTTTTAGTTATACCAGTAGCTCCTTCCTCCTGGTGTTCTGTCTGTTCTCTGGCAGAAGCTATCTAGGGCAGTGCTTAAATTTGGTTTTAACCTGGTTCCTTCTAGCTAAGCCACTTCCCCTACTTTGCAAATATGTCTACACTTTGTTAATTTCACAGATAACAATTCCCTTCTGACATCTGTGACAAGCACCTAGATAAGTACACAAATAACCGATAACAATTTACTTCAACTACCTCTAACAAACACACACTAACTCTTTTTTTTTTTACCCTAAATTGAAGGTCCCAGTACAAGATTTCTAGTTCTTAGTCCCAGTAGAGAAGTTTTAGTTATACCAGTAGCTCCTTCCTCCTGGTGTTCTGTTTGTTCTCTGGCAGAAGCTATCTAGTGCAGTGCTTAAATCTGGTTTTAACCTGGCTCCTTCTAGCTAAGCCACTCCCCCTACTTTGCAAATATTTCTTCACTTAGTTAATTTCACAGAAAACAATTCCCTTCTGACACCTGTGGCAAGCACCTTGATAAGTATACAGATAACACAGATAACAGATAACAATTTACTTCAGCTACCTCTAACAAACACACTAACTCTTTTTTTTTTACCCTAAATTGAAGTTCCCAGTACAAGATTTCTAGTTCTTAGTCCCAGTAGAAAAGTTTTAGCTATACCATTAGCTCCTTCTTCCTGGTGTTCTGTCTCTTCTCTGGCAGAAGCTATCTCAAGCACACTAGTGGGTACCGTAGGGTTCAGTATTAGGACCGGTCCTCTTCAGTGTCTTTATAAGTGACATTGCAGAGAGACTGGAAGGAAAAGTATGTCTCTTTGCAGATGACACACAGATCTGCAACAGAGTTGATGCTCAAGGTGAGGTGGAAAGGATGAGAAGGGACATGGCAAGGTTAGAGGAATGGTCAAATGTATGGCAGCTTAGATTCAATGCTAAGAAGTGCAAGGTAATGCACCTGGGAAACAAAAACCCAGGGAAGAGTACACAATGGGGGTGAGATACTAACAACAACAAAAATGGAAAGGGACCTGGGGGTAGTCATATCAGATGACATAAAGGTGGGCAAGCAATGTGAGAGGGGCAGTAAGGAGGGCTGGGGATACTGGGTGCATAGGAGAGGCATCACCAGTAGAAAACAGGAAGTTGTTATCCTCTTTACAGACAGCTGGTGAGACCCCATCTGGAGTACTCTGTGCAGTTCTGGAGACGGTCTCCCATAAGGACATAGACAAGATGGGCTTCTGTCAGGAGGAGCAACTAAAATGGTGCAGGGTCTGCGGAAGACATATAAAGAGAGACTAAAGGAGCTTAATATATATAGCCTCAGGAATGGAGGGAGAGGGGACATGATAGAAACTTTCAGTACCTCAAGGGAATCAACAAAGTCCAAGAGGGTAGCATTTTCAAAAAAAGAGGTGTGTGCAAGAACAAGGGGCAATTTGAAGAGGGGCGGCTCAGAGGTAATGTAAGGAAGTATTTTTTCACAGGAGGGTTGTGGATGCATGGAATGGCCTTCCAGAGGAGGTTGTGGAGTCAAAACAGTGGTTGAATTCAAGCATGCATGGGACAGTCACAAGGCAATTCTAGGGGGTGGAGGTAGAAAGAAGTAGGCTGCTAGTTAACTAGGATCTGCAGCTTATCCATTAGGTAGGGAAATGGGCAGACTGGGTGGGCCAAGCGGTCCTTATCTACCATCAAATTCTATGTTTCTTTATATATATATTTAGGGTATACATTTTAGTGAGCAGCAGTTTTTCTCATTTTACTCCTGGAGAAAGGGTAATAAAATAAAAAATAAATAAAAAAATTAGGAGTGTTCAACCTTGCTCTCACACAAGAACTGCAGCAGCTGCATGCAGATGTTAGGTAGAGACAGGAATGGCATAAATAATGAGGGAATATGTAAAGAGTGAAAGTACATGTTGTTTCAGTTACTATCTGATGTTTTGAAATCTTACTGCAGCACAGCATGAAGTTATGCAAAATAAACAGTGGCTACATCATTCTGATGGAAGAAGCTGGTGTGTACCTTTCTTTTCTATTGTAAAATAAAAGAGGGACAAACAGAAGTTCCATCCAATGGTAGCCTGCAGGGTTGGTAGCCTGTATCTCCTCATCCAACATTAATTACCATGCTTCATGTCAGTGAATAATGATGAATCGTGTGAGGATAGTGACAGAAATGGCATTGATGCTAATATGAGCAGTGAGAAAATCGATGCCCCTTCTGCTACCGTCAACCTTGTAAAATTATTATAGCAGCAAGTAATGGAGAATTTCATAAAACAAACTCAGGCTGCATATGCTGGTATCTTTCTTCAGTGTCACTGCTACTGGTAGTACATATTTCTGTGACAAATGAGCTGCAGCATCCATATAAAATTAGTAGTCATCATGCAAGCTAAAATCTCCGTGGTGTGACAGAAACTATCTATGTTGTACTGGAGTGAGAGTGTCTGTAAACCTGTTGGTTTTGCCTCTAACATTTGAAATTGTTACAGCAGTGCTTGGGATTCTCCAGCACACACACACACACACACACACACACACACACACACACGCACACAAGCTGCTGTAACTGAAATCAGTTGCTCTATTGAATGCTGCCTTACTGCTTATATCATAAGCAATGATTGGAAAGTCAGTTTGAAAATAAAGGAAAACATTTCATTTCTGTCAGTCAGGGCTCACCTCGGAGTTAGTGTTATCTGCTGCCATTTCTTGGCATTTCTACCACTGCCACTCAGTTTTACACAGACCTGCAGGTTTCGGTGTGCTCGCACTGTGGTAATAGCTCACACTTGTGGGAATGTGCTTACTCATCCCCTACTGCCACTTAGCTTCAATGAAGCTATGGGGACAATTGCACAAGTCCGCTGAGCCATGATTTTTGGATGGCCTCACTGAAATAAACAAGTGATTAAAACAACGGCAGCTGTTACACATAGACAGCACCCCTCAATGCCACTCAGTGAAGTAAGATCAGGGGTATTAGGAGCATACATCACACATACTGCTGCACTGAGGATGATGCACTTGACACACAGCGCAGTCACTTCTGCATTTTATCAAAATTTTTATTAAATATTTATTTTTATGTATGGCTCTCATTGCTGAAAACTGTGCAGATTGCCTCAGAGAGCAAGGACTGACACTGGGGCAACTTAGAGGCCAGTTTACCAGATACCCTCTTTAACTCTTCTGTATGACTGTGACTCTCCTGCCTGCTTTGATCTAATTTCACTGTAAATGGAAAAGCCCCATTCCACACTCAGTTGAGGGTGGAATGGAGCTTTCCCATTTACAGTGATAGCAGAGCAAAGCAGACAATGGGTTGGGAGCAAGAAAATAGTGTGGAGGAGTAGAGAAAGCAACTGCACTGCACTGAATGGAGAAGGCCTAGGGAGATATGCCTTAACTCCACTCGGCAGAAGGAGACAGGCTGTGGTGCATTTGGTATCTGGTCATGTGCTTCCAGAGTCCCTTTTTCCGCTATGTAATAGCAATACGTCAGCATAGCTCTCACTATGCAGCCATAAAAATTTAATTGGGACATTGATGTGTGGGGAGAGTAGCAAGAATTAGCAATGATGAAAAGGACAGTTTATCTCTTTAATCCTAAAAGGGTTAATTTTAGAAGCTAACATTAGGATATGAGACTGAGCAACCAAGTTTTCAGGCAAAGTAGTCTTTTTCTTAAATATAGTTGTCTTGATTTAAAAAATAAAGTAAAGTGGAAGAGGTTCAGAAGGAGGTCTCGGTCTCTTTCCTTGGACCTTATTTAGATAGCATGTTAGGTTCCTGAATACTAAATGCAGCACTTGTAAAAAGTCTACTTTGAATCCATGCTTATATTTTTTTTTTCCATAAATATTCATTTAGAAATGCCTTAGCCTAAACACAAAGAGGTGAGCATGAGAGAGAGAGAGAGAAAGAAAAAGAGAGAGAAAGAGAGGCTTTATTACTTGCAAAGCTACTGCCGTACCTCTCAACTGTTACATGTTGTTATGCTTTTCTCATAGCTCTATTTATTTTATACTCCAATCTACCTCATGCTCCATGAAGATTTATGGATGTATCTCATAATGTTCTAGCTATTTTTGGGAACACATGCTATCAAAAGATAAACTAACTTGATAGAGACATTAATTAACACTAAAGATGTGGGACCACTGTTGTTGAAACATATTAGAAAGTGCTACACATTCTGGCTCTTTGCTCTGCACTTGAAGGTCAGCAGTATGAATGCATATTAATTCTGAGAGGTTGTATCTACTGTATGTGAATGTATGTGTACATACAGGCGTGTATGTACAATGGCCAGTATTTTCAAACTGCACCCAGAAAGGGTGCAAGTGGCTGCTCTGTGCAACTGAATTACACCAGGGCAAAAAAGCAATTTATTCAAATGAGATGTGCAATTGTGCATCCCGTCTGAATATACCAAAAAAATGTGATCCGCACAAATGGTGGCCACCAAGGACATACTAGTGCATCCCCCTAGTTGGTCTGAATACCTAGAATGGGGATGCATAGCACATCTTTGGGATGTGACGGGTGCAAATTCCAGATATTCAGACCGTGACATGCAAATGGGGCCATTGGCATGTCATTATGACTCCATTTGCATGTCTGGGGCAGGGATGCACCCAGCAGAATGTGCCGAGCACCCTGCAAAGTCCAGTGTAAACAGAAACACACACCTTATCCCCTGGTAGTACAGCCCCCACCCAGCCCGATTGTACAACAAAGTGATGACCCCACATCTCCCTGGTAGTCTAGGGGACCCCTCCCTTCCCTGAACCCTGTCTGATTAATAATTATTTGCTGAAACACCCTGGTAGTCTAGTTGCCCCCCTCCCATCCCTGAACCACATCTGTAGAATAAACCTAAACCAAACTGCCCTGGTAGTCTAGTGGTAGCCCCCTCTCCCAGCCCCAATCATACCATAAAAAGTAATCCCATGATCTCCCTGATAGTCCAGTGGACCCCCCACCCACTGAGGCACCCACACCCCACCCCATTCCCCCATCCCAGCATAGCCAATGTTATTGACAGGCAGCAAAACCAGCCACACACCTCCATGGCTGTCTGTTGACTGAGCTGTCACAGAATGACAGCTTACAGTATGCATCGCAATACCATTGGTCAGCACTGTCAACCAATTGGCTTGCAGTATGTACTGTAAGCTTTCATTCCAACTTGTGCCACTCATGAAGTTGTGAATGAAAGAGACTACAACACACACTAAGCCATGACCGACAAGCGCCAACCAGTGGTATTGCGAGTGCATACTGTAACTGTCGTTCTCATTTCCAACTCAGTTGGCGGGCAGCCATGGGCTGATGAAAGTATGCTAATGGGCAGCAACATTGGCCATGCTGACCAGAGGGTGTATGGAAATGGGGTGTGGGTTGCCTACAACAGTGAAGTCACTGAACCACCGAAGACGTACCATTCATTTATGGTATGATCCCAGGAGCACGAGAGAATATCGCAGACTCTCAGAAATAGTTCAGTTAAGTTTATTCTGAACGTGAATTCAGGGATGGAAGAGAACCTGGAACTATCAGGGTGTTTTGGTGAATAATTATTAATGGATGGGATTTGGAGAAAGGAGGGGCCAGTAGACTACCAGAGGAGGTGGTACAATGAGCGTGGGATCATAAGATGGATAAAATGCCATTTGTAAGGTGCAACCCACCTTGATAAGTGGAATTTTTATTCAAAATATAACACTTTCTCAAGTCTGGCACCTTTTTCAGTATTCACTTCATTTTGAACCAGCTTGTGAGCAGGAACACAATATTTCCTGAAAAGAAAGAAAAAGAAAATAGTCTGAACTCAAAACATGGAACCTTCCTTCACCACTGATCAGAATTTACTGACCTCTCTCTCTCTCTCTTTCTCTCCAGGCTAGGCTGTTTAGGAAACTGGGGAGGGGTCTCAAGCAAGTAGCTACTTCTGTCACTTTCTCAGAAGTACTACCTGTACTACCTGACTTCAATATTCCAGATGTGGACTGGAGCATCCCAGCAGCAGCATCAACTAGGAGCAGATTTATCCTGGACTCCCTTCAGGGCGCCTTCCTCAAGCAACTGGTCATGGAACCAACTCGGCTGAAGGCAATACTGGACCTTCTACTCACAAACAGGGACAGTGTGATGGGGGTAACAGTGGGGGAGCACCTGGGTAACAGTGACCACCAGTCATTGTGGTTTGAAATCACAGAAAGAGCAGAACCAAACCACACAAAACACATATCCTGGATTTTAGGGGGCAGACTTTGGAAAATGGGGAAATGGAAAGAGGCATTAGGGGAATGGGACAGGAATCAGGGGTTGAGAACAGTGGGCAGTATTTAAAATGGGGATTATAAGAACAACAGAATTATGCATTAAGCAGGTTAGCAAGAGGAAAAGGAAGAGGAGACCATTATGGTTTTCCAAAGAGGTAGCAAAGAAAGTGAAAGCCAAAAGATAGCATTCAGGCAATACAAAAGACACAGGCAGAAGGGGATAGGGAGAAGTACCAGGAGAAACAAAGGGAGGCAGGGAAGTCAGTAAGGGAAGCCAAAGCTCAGACAGAAGAACACATTGCAAAATCAGTGGTTAAAGGGGACAAAACCTTTTACAGGTACATAAGTGAAAAAAGAAAGACAAAGGGAGGGATAGTGAGACTGAAGGGGGAGGATGGGAGTCACGTGGAGGATGACAACAGTAAAGCTGACATATTGAACAGGTATTTCTGCTCAGTCTTTACTGAGGAAGAGGGGGTAATGGGTCTGAAGGGAGTACAAGGGGTGAGAATGGTGCAGAAATGGACACAAGTCCCTTTACACGAGAAAGGGTCCTGAAGGAACTGGAAGTAATAAGAGTTGACAAAGCAATGGGGCCAGATGGGGTGCACCCCAGGGTACTTAAAGAACTAAGAGAGGTGGTGGCTGAACCTCTGGCTATCCTGTTTAGCCAATCACTGGAAACAGGGGAGGTACCCAAAGACTGGAGGATAGCAGATGTAGTCCCCTTATACAAAAGCGGGAACAAAGAGGAAGCAGGGAACTACAGACCAGTCAGCCTCACCTCGGTAGTGGGAAAGATCATGGAAGCACTTCTGAAGGAGAGATTGGTGGAACATCTGGTTGTCAATGGACTACAGGACCCAAGACGGCATGGTTTCACCAGGGGGAGGTCATGTCAGACCAATCTCATTGAATTTTTTGACTGGGTGACTAGGGAGGTGGATCAAGGGAGAGCAGTGGACATGGCCTATCTGGACTCAGCAAGGCCTTTGACACTGTGCCACACAGAAGACTATTACACAAACTGGGGAATATGGGTTTGGGCAGGACAGTAGTGTGGTGGATAGGTAACTGGCTGGGTGGCAGGACACAGGGGTGGTGGTAAATGGCTGTCACTCCACAGAGGAAGAGTGACCAGTGGGGTACCACAGGGATCAGTGCTGGGACCGGTCCTATTCAACATCTTCATCAGTGACATTATGCAGGATCTAGAGGCAGAATTTCACTGTTCGCTGATGACACAAAGCTCTGTAACAGAGTAGACACACCAGAGGGTGTAGACAGAATGAGAAGGGACCTGCAAAACTTGAAGAATGGTCAAGGGTTTGGCAGTTGAAATTCAATGCAAAGAAGTGCAAGATAATGCATATAGGGCACAAAAACCCTGGCACAATATATCAGTTGGGGGTGAGGATATAGCATGCACCAAGCAGGAAAGGGATCTTGGGGTTGTCATCTCTGATGACCTCAAGGTAGAGGAAACAGTGTGACAAGGCATCAGGTAAAGCAAATAGGATGCTGGGATGTATAGGCAGGGGCATCACCAGCAGGAAAGGGAGGTCATAATTCCGCTATACAAGACACTAGTGAGGCCCCACCTGGAGTACAGTGTACAGTTCTGGAGACCATACCACGTGAAGGACATAGACAGGGTAGAGAAGGTTCAGAGGAGGGCAACAAAGATGGTGCATGGATTGCATCACAAGTCCTATGAAGACAGGTTGAAGGAACTGAACATGTACTCCCTGGAGGAGAGGAGGGAGAGGGGATATGATAGAGACATACAAGTATCTTACAGGGAGAAACAGAGTGCAGGAAAACACTATTTTAAGCGAAAAAGATGTTCCAGGACTAGAGGGCATGGGATGAAGTTGGAGGAGGGACGATTCAGAGGAAACATGAGAAAGAATTTCTTCACAGAATGGGTGGTGGACAAGTGGAACACCCTGCCAGAGGAAGTGGTGGGGGCTGAAACAATCACGAGTTTAAGAATGCATGGGATAGACATAAAGGAATTCTAGAGGTCAGGGGTAAGGGGAAACAGACTTCTAGGAAAACAAACTGAACTTACAAGCTCAAATGGGCAGACTGGGTGGGCCATAGGCCCTTATCTGCCGACACTGTCTATGTATCTATGTAGCTTAGGTAAGGGTTTTTATACCCTCCCACCTGATCATGTGATTCAGTTCCAGATTTTACAAACATAAAATTCTTTAGAAATAGAATCAAACACAAAAATAGACATAACAAATGATACCACAGTGATAATAACTTCTTTAACATCATCACTTAAGAATAAACATTCTAAATCCTTAGTTTGTTTTCTTTCATGACCATTCCTTAGTTTTGGACAATATAAAAGGAGCCCACAAGGGGCCACCAGGTTCCTATAGTCCAGACATTGAAAGCTGAAACTCTCCTCACAACTAAACCTCATGACAAATACTGAGTTTAGCTCTATTTTTTAAGCTTAAGGTATGGTCTGACACAATATTTTAATTATTTTTAAAAAGGCAAAGAATTAGTGTGGCTTTTAGTGAAAGGACTTCATGAAAAAAAAGAGTTTTATAGCCTTATATGCAGCTTTTTTTCCAGAGTCGTCATCCTACTACAGGACTAGACTTATTTTAACTGCCTAACTAAAAAGTCCTTCCTGAACCACTGAAACCCCTTGGTTTTTAGTTTCGGGCACAAAAACAGCAAAGCCTAAAGAAAAATGAAAGTGTAGACACAGAGCTGCTTTATTCCGACTGTCTAAGCCATCGGCTGTTGTTTTCCAAGCCGTCATCTTAGTGTTTCTCTAAATGACTGCAGCAAACACCAAAGAGCTACCTGCTGTCTTCCAACGGACTGTAGTATGCGAATTTGGGCAAAAACCATCTTTTTGGACAAAAGGAACGAGCTGCAATTGAAATATTCGTATTTCTGAGTTATTATTAAAGCAGCATGAACGTGCGCATGTTCGTGCAGCTGTAGCGAGTATTCGAGCAGCAACAAACAGGAGATAAAGCTCCTCACAGGGGCTAAACGCAAACGGGAGTCTTTTTCTTATTTACCCTAGGAGTCACAACAAAGGAAATTATTCTAAATATATCAGGAGTTGATTGCTACTGTTTTGTTGTTTTTCTAAGAAGGATTACTTCCTTTTACTGGGCAATTATACATTATTTCTAGAAATATTCATACAATAAAAATCTCTCTCTCTTTCTTCCAGAGAGTAACTCCTGACTACTCCAGAAGGGTTTTTTTTTTTAGTACAAATGTATCATTTTGAAGGAAGGAAAATAAAGAAAGGGAAAAAATACAGAAAAAATGGGGGAAGGTTACATTTACTGATAAGGAGGTGGCCTGCCTCCTTATCGAGAAATACAGGGACAGCTCCAGAAGAAAGAAAAAAGATGGTTGCAACCTTGACTACAAAGAAATGGTACATAAGTGCATGACAGGAAGTAACCCTGTCACAGGTATGAGTGATCGGGGCTGGGGTGGGTGGTGGGTTGCCACCCTGGGGCTGGTAGCTGCTGTGTTGCGCTGTGCAGTACAGCAGCCCACCTGTGGATGGCTATGACTTAGGCATGGTTTTTCCATGCCTAACTTTGCGCGGCACATTTATTTATTTGCTTTTGGTAACTGGATGGGTGCACTAGGCATAAGAATGCCTATTTTCAGGCACGACCCTGGAGGATACAAGTTGAAATACATGAGCATACATGTGACACAGTGCATGAGATATGTGGCACAGTGAGGAGGGGGTGACATACAGTCAAACTTAGGGTGGGTAGAAACATTGTTCAGTATAATACAATTTGGACAAAGTCAAAAGAAAACAAGATGTGTGGGCAGCTGCACCACACATCTCAGCTGGATGTGGAGATGTGCCACATATGCAGGGGATTGTCCCCTCAAGATATGCTGCATACATTGTCTTGGCACTGTGGTGCATCCGGAATTGTGCAGCACATTATCCCTTTTTGAATATGACCCAGGGGCACATTTCAGAGATGCTTTGGCACATCTCGGTTGCATCGTGTGCATCTCCTTTGAAAATCTGGGCCCATATGTCTATGTGTGTGTGTATGTATGTATGTATGTGTTTAACTAGGATCTTGGTGATAATGATGCATTTTTGTAATTTGTGAATAGTTTGTTGCAAGAAAGTAGCTCTGCTTGTGTTGTAAGGGGGGTGACATTAAGGATGGAAGTACTGTGGTTAAGGGTCTCATTTTAAGTTTTTTGGTTTTCTTACAGATGAGTTCAGTAACTCAAATGACCCGACAGGGGGCTCCACTTGACCTCTTTCTGAGCAGAACAAGCTGGCACATTGCAAATGAGCTGGTATTTGAGTCGTATTTATTAATAGTTTGAAAGCTTCATTTTGGGAAATGTGTTTTTATCTCGTAAACCAGCCTCACAAGTAAGAAAGGATGAGGGAGTTGTTAGTCAAAGATCAAATACCAATCAGATTGGTAGACAAACTAGACAAGACTAAAATGATTAATGGTGCTGGACTCTAATGAAGGGATATGTTAATCATTACCCAGTTAAATGTGAAACTGCTGTTACAACAGCATATTTTTAAGTGTAAGCTTTGGTGGAACCCTGATCTCTGAATTTCAGCATCGTACATAACTTGGGTGGGGGTTACTGAGTGCAACAATTGATATGCAGGGTGGGGTATTTGAAGAATATATCCCATAATGCATCAGACACTACAGCATTTGGGATCCTGTAGTTAGGAGTTTCATTAACTGTAACTTTTAAAAGAGTAATTATGCACGGAAACAGAATTTTTAGAACCATTATTACTTACATCAATTGCTTTTACCTTAAATGAGATTCTTCTTTCTCTGGAACAAAAAAAGCTTTTAAGACAGAATACTCAGGCAAAATCTGTACCGGTCTTTTATTTAAAATCTTTCTTCAATGGCTCCATCATTCTTTAATGCTGAGCTTGTTTGTATGAAGTTAAAGAAGAAAAAGCTGCTCCGTGCATGGAGCAGTTGGAGTTGTCTTTTCCTTTTACCAGACTAGTTTTCATGAAAATGGGATTGTCGTGCCTTGGTCTTCTAATATCGTTGTAAAAGGGAAAGCTCCATTCCGTGCTCAGCTGAAGGTGGAACGGAGCTTTCCCATTTACAGTGATATTAGATCAAAGCAGGCAGGGGGCTTGGGAGCAAGAAAATAGTGCAGGGGGAGAAAGTAACTGCACTGTACTGAATGGAGATGATGCGGAGAAGTGGACTTCAACTCCACTCATTGGAAGGAGATAGGCTGTGGTGCATTAGGTATTCAGTCATGTGCTTCCAGAACCCCCTTTTCCTACTACATAATAGCAATATGTCAGCATAGCTCTTACTATGCAGCAGTAAAAATCGAGCAGATTCTCATTGGGCTCAGTTTATATTTAAGTGGCAACCAGGCAAATAGTTGAATCAACAATCAGGAGTCTCTGATTTTAAATGCTGATGTCACAGATTGTAACATTTACAATTACACAAATTGGAGGCTACATACAGAGCTGGGTTTAAAGATGAAGGAGACAAGAAGCAAAAAGAAAGAGAGATGCTCAGAAAGGTCTAGTGGAGTAAGGAAATATGAATTGGGAATGTTTGTTTGTTTGTTTTTTTATTGATAACCTGAAAAGACAGCTAAGCCAAAGGCTCATTTTCAAGAGCTTAATGGGGCATGCACATGCCATGGGTAACATACATTCCTGCATAAAATCATACATATTACAGCACTTTAACTATACACAAAGATTATAACTAGACATCATTACATTTTTCATTTTCATGTAAAAATGTTTTAAAACTCAATGTTGCAGCATTTCTGTTCCTCTATAACAGTGGGTTAATAGTTTTTTCTTCATGTCAAAAGTGTTAACTTCTCATAGTCCATTGTGACAATAAGTGGAAGAGTCATTCTGCAAGTCTCAGAAAAGAGATGTTCTTATTCTGATAAATACAATGTGTGATGCCATTTGTAGCAACCATGATGTAATTTCTACTCCATGTACTTTGAGTCCACAATGTGCTTTAGAGAACATCATGTCTGCAGATAGTAATAATGTTAATTTGAACTCTCCACTCTATTTCATATAGACTTTTTATGGTTCATTATATAATCTAAAAACAAATTAAATACTGTGATGGACCCTGCAGGAAGGGGTGCCCAAGCTGTACATGTGGCGCTGCCACCATCATTGGTAAAGTGGTGCGTTCCGGTATGTTTCAGTTCATGGGTGAGTGTTGGAGACACTTCTGTCAACCGAGCCACAAGGTCTTCGGCTATTGATGGGCTCCGTAATCAGTTAATCAATCAAATCATTATTTATCCAGGAGAACATCGCTGAGCAGGGATCATTTGCAAGATGGACCTGGGTATGTTAATTATACCTAACAGTATACATACACATACAGTGCCACCTATATACAGAGAATACAAGGAAAACATCCATAATCCAGGTAATCAACATAGCATATTTCATTTACAGTTAGCAATAACATATATACATAAGAGAAGATTGAATAGTCATGGCTTAGATAGGCATCACACCAAAGCAGTAGGAAGTGGAGTTGCTGCTATTATGTAAGTCGGGAAAGACAGAGTGAGGAGGGAATACTGGGCAAGTGGTAGCAGGTGGGTAGGAAGGGGGACTACTAAGGGGGAGAGAGAGGTGACTAAAATGAATGGGGTGTGGGTGGAGGATGGTAGATGGATAGGAAGGGGGACTACTAAGGGTGGAGAGAAGGGACTAGAGTGAATAGGGGGTGAGGGCAGGGGTAGCAGGAGACTAGGGGAGATACGAAGATGGGGACAGTGAGCAAGGTGGTGAGGACAGAAATATCAACCATCAGGATGAGGAATGCCCAGCCTGGGATGTGATGTGCAGAACAGGGAGCATATAGGTAAATCCCAATGAAGAATGAAGGAAACCACTAATTGCTCTACTACATGGAGAGTCCATAACCAGCCCAAGTTTAACAGAATAACACAGCTTTAGTAACAACTGACCACCTGCAAGAAAGAGGGTTAATACAAATGTCAATCTTAAGCATGGCCCTCTTACGTGCCCCCCTAGGCAAGCCAGGTCTATCCTTCCCACCTGCTACCAGGTTTTAAACAGTGCCCAGTGGGAGCACCCTTAACTCAGTCTCTGTGTACCACAGGTGTAGAATTGCTGCAGACCCATAGATGAGCTTGCTCAATGGAGTTTTCCTGCAATAAACTTGAAACTTGAAAAACTTTAAATGAAGCAACATCCTCTGCGCCCCATACCCCATAGGCTATGCAGTTGCTTAAATTGAAGAAACCCCCATCCACACAGGATATTTGTAATCCAAATTGTGAAACACAATGAAACAAGAGGTGTGGTCCCTTGAAACAATGCCACACTGTGGAGTGCTCACAGTTCCTGGACCCAGATGACTCCTCCTGATGCAGCAGGCCACTGGATCTCTGCTCTCCCAGGGCATCTGTGATGCAAGTAGGCTTCCATGCTCTGTGTAGCAAGATAAGGTGACATCTTATTATTTTGGCCATGTTTTACATAATTTTATGTATATAATGCTTCAGTGATGCCTTTAGTAGCCAGTGTAAGTGCATGGGATCATAGGTATAAGTACACTGGCCCTGTAGAATGAAGAGAGTTTATTGTTAATGGGCAGAAAAACTATTTAGTACTTGCCAGGGCTAGACTTAATGAAATTATTTAAATGGAGACAAAATAAATAATTAAGCAGAGCTGGCATAAAGGCATATCCATTTGTGTTTAAATGGATCACAGCATCCCCAGGAGACAGAATGTCTGGCTCCCTATTGTATCTATAAGGCTACAGTGACTTAAGCTTGTTACCAGTTGAAATGGGCTACCATTTAAGTAAATGACTGCACTGAGTGCAGTTTAACTACAGCTATCTCCCAGCAGGGAGGCTGGAATGTTCCCCCAGAAATCTGGTTTGAGCTGGCTGACCTCTGAGTCTTTTTTCATATTCAGAACTTCATATCTGTGATATTATAATAAAATACTAAACTCCGATTGGTTGAGTAACCATAGAAATGGAATGCTAGCCAGTCGCATGGCCAGACACCATCCACTGGACCTGCCCTTTTGAAACCCTTTAAAACTAGGATGCAGAGGGTTATCCAGGCATTTAGCTTTTGCCTTTTTGCTTGAAGCCATTGCCATTGTTGCATTTGGGACACTCTACCTGCTTAGAAGAGCAGACATTTTCTTCAAGAATTGTTCTGCACCACCAAGAACCAAGCTCTTCAACTGCCACGTCTAAGGACTTTGCACTTAAAAATTCAGCCATTAAGGACTTCACATAAAACTTTAATCTCAGAGTTTTAGAGTGTAGGTTTTTATGTATATTTTCCATTTTATTTTCAATATCCTATAACCAACATCTCAAATTATTTGTCTTTATGTTATTTATTGATTTTATTAATTTAATTAGTAAAGCCTTTGGTTTATTTTAAAATAATTCTGCCTATGTCACTTGGGTGTGCGCTGCCTTGGTAAAAGTCATTCAAATGATACCATGCCTGTGTGACTGTTTTAAGCCTAAACACCAGAAAAAGTGAATTACCACTAGGGATTTGGTGTCCTCAGGAGGGGAGGAAATACGAAGGGTCTCAAGAGGAGCCTATGGGGATTTGAACCGAGCTCTGCATTTTCTGGGGAAAGACACATAGTAGGGTGTATAAGGCACCTTGATGCCTATACACACCTGTAGCTTTCTGGTTTGTGGTGCAGTGGCTGAGTGGGTTCTACCCCAGGAACACAGACTCAAGACTGTATTTGTATCCCTTCGCATGAAGATAGGGTTCCCTGGGATTCTCTGGTGCATATCCAGTTATGAAACAGCTAGCGTGCTGGAAGGATGGAGAAAGGGTATCCCTGGCCTTCCCCCATCACCAGAGGGATTTGCTGTGATGCAAAGAGAAATCCTGCCACACGGGAGTGGGCTGGTGACACTCTGCTACATGCTGAACTGACTACCTTGGGCACTGGCTGCAGACTCCTTCCAACCTCCTTCTACTGAGGCACCATCTGACCCTCACACATCCTGGCTTCTAAACCCTTAAGTCAGAGACAACCCAGCATGATGCTGTATTGCCTGCAACAGGACCCGGATCTGCAGCCCTTGGTCTTTTTCTCCATGCTATATCTTCAGTATTGCTCATGTGCTGGCTTGTACATGGTTGCTACTCTGTTCCTCTCCAGAACTCAGTAGCTTTGTTCACAGTTTCTATCCATTTTTGAGGACTGAGATGGCACAGCTTGTACCCACTCCACCACATCTGCCCTCCACCAGCACAGTCCTGCCTTTATCAGCCCTGCTCACACTCTGTCTCTATTTGTGTCTTGGGCTGTCACTCCAGAAATTCAACAGTCCACAGAACACACAAAAGGTGCTAGAATCTGATACCCCTCCTTCCCCAGAAACCTTCTGGAGTCCCTTCTCCTGCGAGACTTCTGAGCACGGGGGTGGGCCCACCTGAGTGGGTCCATTATACTATTCCTAATAGAAGCTGAAACAGTTTAAATTTTACAAATTATAAAAACAGAAATATTTACTACAGGAATTATTTTTTTAGGGGGGGATTTTATTGAGGCCTTGGTACAGAACCACTTTTATTAATTTTGTGAAATTATAGCAGTCAGCCCTAACCTTTATTATCATTTTCAGTATCACAGATAATAATTATCCAGAGAGGCTGATTCAGTTTTGTGAATAAAACACAGTTGTTTTTTATTACCCATTTTTTGTTAAGATATTTATGTCAAAATGCTACTTCCTGTTCCCAGAAAAGGAGTTGGGGTTCCATATGTGTGTAACATTTTTTATGTTGAAATAATGTATTGTAAAATTATGTATCTCCAGGATGAATGTACTTACTAAATAATAATTTTATCAAATGGGGCTCATCAAGTCCTAAAGGTGACTGCTGTTAAAATATAAATATTTTTATCTACTATCAATTTAATATGTGCCTGACTTTTTTTAAATCACACTGTTTTATATTTTTTTTGTTGTGAGAAAGATTTTTATAAAATTACTACTTTTGTAGATGATTATTATTACAGGGGAAGTCACTTAATCAGGGCACAGTTAGTAAGGATGTCTGCTTTACTGGGACATCCCACCAGGAACAGATTAAGTGGCAATGCATTCCAACTCAGGTTCACTTAAAAGACAGGTGTGTTGGTTTATGGGAGTCCAGTCTCCCAAGCTGTCTGCATGCTCTCCATCATTCAAGACACTACCCCCTCCCATATTTTTAGTTCCCCATCCTTTGAGCCAACTCTCTTCTTGGCACATCTGCCTATTTACATGCTGTACTGTCTGTGCCAGTCCTGAAATGGACACTGTGCTACAATGCAGGGACCAGGAAGTCTGTTGCTCTCTTCAAGTAGTAAAGGCAGCTGCCTCCTCTTCTAAAGAGTACACTGGGGAGGCACAGGTCTGATACCACACATACCAGAAGGAGGACAGACGCCCAAGTGTGATGGATGCTCAAAAGTGAATTGGAAATGCATCTTTTGATAATCTGGACAGCTGCTGAATGGGGAATAAAAAGACACCCATGCAGTTGTCCCTATCAAGAGACTTCTACTGAATAACAGACTGGCCAGCCAAATAGCATGGTGGTGTTAAGCCCCCTTTGCTGTGGCCATGCAATGGATTCACAGTCTGAGACACTGATGGATGGCAAGTGGGTGTTTGAGTATCCAGGGGATAGTCTTCTTCAGGATGGGTGAGTTGCATGTGTTCTGCATGTGCAGTAGTCCCACTTGAGCGATCACAGCTGTCAGTGCAGGTTGGTTAATACAGTGGGAGGGAATGGTATGCAATCATTACTTCAAGTTATCTGGCATTGCTGCATCCCTGCAGTTAGGAGAAAATTGACTGAAAAAGGCAACTATTCCCCACCCTGTCTTCATGTCACTTTGGGCTCTGTTCACAAATTCTTGCACATGATCTTTGGAACCACCATTTACTCACTGCCAGTGACTGGATTCATTTGGGAATACTTTCCAAGGTACTGACAGTCAGGCTGTGGCACAAAAAGTACGCTTGCGGGGTACCATAGTAAAGCAGTGGGCTTGTACAGCAGAACTAGGAACCCAGGGATAATGGAGGATGTGTCATACGAACATATGAAATTTGCCAGCAGATAAAGACCTAGAGGTCTATCAAGTCTGCTTGAATGTGCAGCTAGCACCCCTTATTCTGCAGCTGCCCCTCCCTTCCACCCTGTCATATCAGCAGAAGCATGTGTGTAGGCTGAAGGAGGTTCGGGAAAGGAAAACTAACAGACAAAACAGTGGTTAAAAAGACAGGTTGAGGACATAAATAACTAACAAATACTGTAACCCAAATTAAAACATTTAGTTAGAAGAGATTTTAAAATGATGTTGTGAAACATTGATTTAAATCCAGTACTAATCATTTAATGGAATGTAACCCTTCACACCTGCAACCTACTGTTTCATGGATGCCCAGACAAGAGCACCCTCCCCTTAGTATTTGGATGATGATCTGGGATCCTCCCAGTCTTGGAGTTACACTCAGTGGGAGGTATCCTTACAACAAATATTTACAGTTAGTTCCCAGATCCAGGCTTTCAATTGTGGAATGAATGTTGCCATCTTGTGACAAAAAAAAAATGACACTGCAGACAGTACTGCAGCACATATTTAACTTTTCTTAAATGTTTTGAGTTCATATTAGGTCCAGATACCTGATACTTGGTCTTCCCATTCTCCACATGGACATGCCAGTTCTACATTACATGAGGTGACTGTACCAGCTCACCTCCTTCATTTAAAAAGCAAGAAACTGACTTATAACAGCTCTGCTCCCTTGCCCACAGTACACAAGGGTGACTATAGCAGCAGTGCTCTCTTGGATGCAAAATATAAAGGTGACTATTTAACAGCTCTATTCCTTTATCTACAATATGTACAGTAATGGTGACTATAACAGCACTTCTCACTTGGATACAAGTTATGAGGGCAACTTATAATGACTTTTCTCCCCTCCCATAATATGCAAGGGCAACTATAACTGCTCTTCTTTCTTGGATGCAAAATATGATGATGACAATATCACAGCTCTACTCCTTCATCTGCAATATGCAAGGGTGAATATAATACTTCTGTTGTCTGATGTTCTCCCACCCCATCATGACTCCCCCTTGACTAGGCCTCCTGGCTGCTTTCCCTTCACCTCTCCTCCCTATACTCTGCACTGTCCTCCTCTCTCCCTTATCTCCAAAGTATTGAATATATTCTTAGTATTAATATGCCAACTCTTGACTCCCACTAGACCCTCCCCCTTCTTTTTGACTATGGTATCTTCAGGTACTGAATTTTTGCCAAACCATTTTTGTTGTGCAATTGCACTTCAACAATGTAACACTGTAAATTTCTTTGATGTTCTCTGTTTCTGACATGGAACCTTTCCTGTAACAATGTAACACTATAAATTTCTTTGTTGTTCTCTGTTTCTGATGTGAAACCTTTGTAAATGAGCGTATAACTCAAAGGTATTTTTCCTAGTATGAATAAATGAATAAAAACAGCTGTACTCACTTGGGTACAAAATAGGAGGGTGACTATATAACTGCTTTACTCCCTCATTCACAAACTTATCAAGGAGGGGTTTCTAAAGTGGGACCATGATCTCAAATGTATGACAACCCTGTACCATCTGTGCTCACGCTTCACATGCTTATCAACAGTGTCACTGTTAAGCCAGCCCACTGGCACAGTGGTTGGATTTCCGCTTGCGACCCCGGCAACCCAGGTTCAGGAATGGACCAGAGGAACTGGAGGGCTGGCTGAGAGAGAAGGACCAAGCATCCCACGAATTGCTCTCCTTCTCTGGGGGGAGGGTGGGGTGTGTGACTGATCCACGGGGGACCCTGGTGGAGACTGGGGGTACCTCGGTTGGTTCAGTGCCTGGAACAGTATGGGGGTTGGGTGGATGCAGGATGTCTTTCATGTCCCCATCCCTGGAGAAGTAAGGTTAAAAAAAACTCACACTGATGGCCACCTCTATGAAGCCTGCCTCTGGCATCAATTAACCTCCTTGCTGGCTCTCTCAGACAGTCACCATGTTTGAGGCACTACTATCAGAATGCTGTGACCCCACCCTCTGAGGGGGAAGCTACGGGTGCTGGGGTGAGTGCAGGGAACAGGAGGTGGAAGTGCGTGGGTCCATGACTGGGCTGATGCCTGGTGGCCTGAAGCGGCAAAAAGTAATAAATTAAAAAAAAAAAAACAATGTCACTGTTAGACCAGAGACTCAGACCATCTGTCTGTTTCTGTGCATGGAATTTAGACCACAGAGTGCAAGAACAAAACAACAAAGGTGCTACGTCAGCATGTGGTCTGAAAACCTAAAAAAATGGTATTATTAAATGCACGCTGAAAATAGAAAATAGAGTTAAAACTGACATTTTGACCATAGGTCTAATTCAGGAATTATTTAACAGAGAAAAAAAAGCAAATTTAGTGGAGATGTAAGGGGAGATAAGGGATATATATTTAGGGGGGAAGAAAGGGGGAGTCTCTAGGAGAAAAGTGATAATAGACAAGAATCTGGAAAACAAAAAGGTGACGATGGATATGACAAGGCATAGTAGGTGTGAATGAGCTGAGGAGTCCTCAACTAGGGTCTAATAAACAGGGCCTAGTAAGAAGGCTGAAAAGTGACAAATGAGGGGGAAGGAGACTGAGATAGAAACATCTGTGGAAAATGAAAATAGATGAGAACACATAGCAGGAATGCCCAGGTGAGTATGCCTCCACAACACAAGATGGAAGTTTGTGCAGGCATACCCTCATGTGCAGACGTATCAAGCACACATGCAAGGTTATGCGACATATTGGAAGAAAAAACATGGAAACCAAGCTGATTATCTACCTAGGCTTCTAGCAGCCTTACGTTTTAAATGAGAGACTTATTTTCTAGTAACAAATTACATCCACCTTATGGTTTTCTACCGAAGTCTATCTTTCTTACCCCACCCCTGTCATATCATAGGATCATGGGGTGATCAGGGAATTGAAGGAGGAGTTGGCCACATCCTTTGACAAGGCTCTTCAACTTGTCCCTAGATATGGGGAGAGTGCCGGAGGACTGGAAGTGGGTGGACATAGTGCCTTTACACAAGGGAGGTAGTAAAGAGGTGAAGGGGAACTACTGACCTGTCAGACTCATGTCAGTGGTGGGGAAGGTAATGGAGGCATTAATCAAGAAGAGGGTGGTGGATTACCTGGAGGATAGTGGTTTGCAGGACAGCAGACAGCATGGCTTCATGAAAGGGAAGTCTTGCCAGACAAACCTGATTCAGTTCTTTGATTGGGTGACTCGGGTGATTGACTTGGTGGGGTGAACATTGCCTATCTGGACTTCAGTAAGGCCTTTGACACTGTCCCCCATTGGAGGCTGGTGAGCAAGATGGAAAGCTGGGGGGTTGGCTAGGAAAATAACAAGCTGGTGGAGGTCTGACTGCCAGAAAGAACTCAGATGGTGGTGCTAAATGGTGTGCACTCTGGGACAGCAAGGGTTAAGAGTGGAGTGCCACAGGGGTTAGTTTTGGGTCTGCTTCTCTTCAACATCTACATCAGTGATATTGTGGAGAGTTTGAGGGGGAGGGTGTGCCTGTTTGCTAATGATATGAAAATATGCAACAGGGTGGACACCCCGGTGGGGGGTGGAGGACATGAGGGAGGACTTAAAGACACTTGAAAAATGGTCTATGATGTGGCAGCTAAAATATAATGCCAGGAAGTACACTGTGATGCACTTGGGGAGCAGGAACAGAAGAGCAGGGTACACCCTAGGTGTGGAGGAAATCAGAGTGAGAGAACAGGAGAGGGATCTGGGGAAAATAGTCACCTCAAACCTTAAGGTAGGAATCCAAGGTAGCAGGCATCAGGAAAGGCCAATGGAATGTTAACATGCATAGGCAAGGGCAATACTAGCAGAAGGAGGGGAGGTAATAATGCCCCTTTACAAAGCCATGGTGAGGCCGCACCTGGAGTATGGGGTTCAGTTCTGGAGGCCACATCTCTACAAGGATATAGATGCATTGGAGAGGGTTCAGAGAAGGGCAGCCAAGATGGTGCAGGGTATGCAGGGAAAGTCACATGAGCAGAGGTGTAAGGAGCTGGATCTGTACACGCTGGAGACGAGGAAAATGGGAGACATGATTGAAACTTTAAAATGTGTAAAGGGGTTCAAAGTGGGAGAAGAGGGTTTACTTAAGAGGAAAGAGGGGGGGTCAGAACTAGAGCGCACTGTATCAAACTGTAAGGAAAAAGATACAAGGGCAATATGAGAGGGCGTTTCTTCACAGAGAGGGTGGTGGAGCCCTGAAACAGACTACCAGACAGAGTGGTGGGGGCTAAATTGGTGGAAGAATTCAAGAGGACATGGGACAAGCATATGGGGCTGAGTATCAGGGGGAGGGTGGGGGCTGGCAGGGAGAGGAAGGTGTAGTGGGAAGAAAGGGCAGACTAGATGGGCCAGTATGGTCCTTTACTGCCATCAAGCTTCTATGATTCTATGATATCTTTTGCTTGCATCTGTGCCTGATTCATCTGCATGTGTGAGTATACCTGTGTGCACTTCCATCTTGTGTGTATGTGAGGGTGGGCATATGCACATGGGTATTCCAGCTATGTGTGCACACCTATTTCCATTTTCCACTGATGTCTCTATCTTTGTCTCCTTCCCCCTCATTTGTCACCTTTCAACCTTCAGACTAGGCCCCATTAATTAGTCCCGACCTGAGGACTGCTTTGCTCTGTCACTCCTACTATGCCTATTCATACTCATTATCATCTTCTTGTTTTCCAGATTCTTTTCTTACCTTGCCTATTATCATTTTTGTTATCCTAGAGCCTCTTTTTTTTTTCCCCACATACATTATATATCTCTTATTTTTCCTTACCTCTCCACTAACTTTGCTTTTTTCTCTCTTAGATAATTCTTGAAGAAGACCTATGGTTGAAATGTTGATTTTAACTCTCTTTCCTATCTTCAGCATGCATTTAGTATTACCATTTTGTTTTGTTTTCAGACCACAGAGGTCTGAACATCTCTGTGACATCCCTGTAGGCCTAATGGGCATGGCAGCCAGATAGGATACACATATTGAAACTCTTAGCACAAGAGTGCTACATCTTTGGTTACAACAGTGCCCTACCCCAGCCTTGAATTGCTTTGAAATGCTGCACAACTGAGAAAAGGAGTGATTTACAATGGCAGAGGCTATTCATGCAATTCCTGCTAAGGCATTCTCAAAATTCAGTACAACCCATGTTTAAGTGCACTTTGGTCTGAAGTCTACATTTCTCCCACCTTACAGCTGCTCATTGTCACATGGCATTCGAGGATTAATTCTGTCCATCTTTCTGCCATCTTCCATGTAGGTGGAACACATGTGAGCCTCACCTCCCCACACCACAGGTCTTTGGAGGAAATGAATCTAGGCCAGCATGTCAGCAAGGTATCCTATTTGAGGGGTTAATCCCCTATCATTCTTACACCCTCATGGTAGTCCCCACTGTATTTGTTTGTTTTGTTTATTTAATCTGGTAGGTCCATGGGCCAAAGACCCATTTCTCATGGGTGACCAGAGTACATAAAAACAAACAAATACATAATTGGGTTGGCAAGAACTCCCAGCAGCACCTAAGCACTGCTCTCTTTCTCCTCTTGCTCTTTTGCTCCCTCACATTGTTCTAGACCCATATTGCCTCTGGACTCCTAATATATCTAACCCCCATCTAAGCTTTTCCCTTCTTTAACCCTTTCTAGACTGTATCTCAAGTGCCAGTCAGAGCATTGGCATTTTGAGTGAGCAACTCCCCCCCCCCCCACTGGAAGGAGTAGGTTGCTATAGGAAATTGTGTTGCAAAATAGTATCATATTCTCTCTATAGGTTGGTCAACACTGAAGTGGAGTGCAGTGAACACAATGGAAACTGGCAGTTTTGGCTGCAGTAAGGAGAGGGCCAAAGTGGTCAACACCCTATCGGCACATTCTGTGCTTTGGTACATGGAATAACTCAGTGTTTATACCACATGGATCACATGGTACCGCAAAGCAAAATGAGCTCTGTATAAGGCAAATGACCTGCAGCAATAGATGAATGATACTTAAGATCATGATTTCTTCATGCTGCACATGTCTCCGTTCCATTTTCAGTTCAGTCTTGGCAGAGAGGGACCTGCCTGGGAGAGCTCCTCCAATTAAGCTAGAAGGACATGTTAGAACATAGAAACATAGGAACTGTTGTCAGAAGGAAACTGCTTGGTCTGGCCAATTTGCCCAAAGATTTACTACTTATTGTACCTCTGCAGACCCCCAGGGTCCCTCCTCCTTCCTGTTTTTGTATTATCAGGCCAATATACTGTATCTATCCCACGCATGCTTGAAGCCCAGCACCATTCTAACCTCCACTGCTTCAGCTGGCAGTTGATTCCATGCTTCCACTACCCTCTCAGTGATAAAGTATTTCCTCATGTGTCTCTTGAATCATCCTCCTTTCAACTTTATCACATGCCCTCTTGTCCTGGAGTTTGTTCTCCCTTGGAAGAGGATTTCCTCTTGCACCCTGCACCTTGTTTATCACTGTGAGGTACTTTAAGGTCTTGATCAAGTGTCCCGCTGTACTCTTCTTTCTTCCATAGTGTACTGTACATGTTGAGGTCCTTCAGCCTCTACTCATAGGGATTCATTTGCATGCACCATCTTGTTTGCCCTTCTCTGGACCACTTCCACACCATAAGTGTCCTTCTGGAGGTGTGGCCTCCAGAACTGTACACAGTACTCCAGGTGAGGGTGTACCAGGGAGCAGTAAAGTGGCAGCACAATCATTCTGTGCAGGCCAGTTTGCTTAGATGCTGCAGCTGGTATGCAGTGCCTGCTAGTGCTGCAGGTACAATGTGGGAGTGGGGAGATTTTAATGGATTTGATCTGGTAATGAATTGTTATTAAGTTTTTAATGTTATCTTGCGCATTTATTTTTCTGTGTGTACCTTAACATCCAGTCAAAGTAGGAAACACTAATAGGCTGCTGTCACGTGTGTGTGTGTGTGTGTGTGTGTGTGTGTGTGTGTTTTCTGTTGTGTTATTGGGGATCCTTATGAGAAGAGATGGTTAGTTCTGCCTTTACCTGTGCATAATCAGAGGTTCCACATAGCTTCTGTAGAGTGCCTCAGTGTCTGGTGAGATTTGAAAACATTAATACCTAATGCATTGCATGGACCATTTTAGAGGAATTACGCTCTTAAAATCTATCTCTAGTGAAACATTTATCCAGAGGATTTTAGTTTTGCTTCTGTTTATCATAAAGCCTGCTGTTTTCTTGTATTCCCCTGCCAGGGCTTTCAGAGGGATGTAGGACTGTTTAGAGCCATTGGGAAAAATGAGGATATCATTAGCAGATAGGGAGGTCATATGCTCTTTCCCCATCACTTTAAATTCCCTCTATTACTTAAGTACTTCTAGTACTCTCAGCCAGGGATTCTATACTGAGGGTGAATAAAGGGAGGAGAGGGCAACCCTGCCTCATACATCTCTCAATATCAAAGGTTTCTGACAAAGTCCAAAGAACTTAGACTGTGACTATGGGACCTCTGTATAATCATTGTAGTAATCCCTTTAAGATTTCCCCAGAACCAAACTTATGGACAGTGCCAGCAGAAAATTCCAACTGTGCCTGTTTAATATAGCAGACACAAGCTGTTGCTCCTTTTGTAGTTATAATAATGTTTAGTAAGCCTGTAATGTTATCTCAGAGCTAACTGGGATAATACCAATTTGGTCATGATGTATCAGATTCAGAATTGTTTCCTGTAACCAGTTCACTAGTATTTCAGTAAACATTTTACTGAAACATCCAGGAAGAGAACTGCTATAGAGTGATAGATTCCACAGTCCTAGGGGTCCTTCATTTCCTTTGGAATTATTGAAATTAGGGCTTCCTTGCTTGTATCCAGCATCAAATAGAGCTCCAAGGAGATATGAAGCACCTAAGAGTAGAGATTTTGTTTAGTAAAACTTTGCCTGTGAACTTCACGCTAAGCGCCAAAAATTTGTGCATTGAGGAATTTATGGATTTCAGGGCAACCAGACAAAATTCGATTTGCATGAATTTTGTGGTGAAATTTGTGCTTTTTTTTTTCCTGCGAAGTGCAAAATTCACAGACGAAATTTCACACTTCGTGGCAATTTCACACAACTCGCTGTCTGTGACTTGTGCTAATATCGCTCCACGAATTCCATGAAATCTGCAAATTAATTCACAGAGCACATTTTGCAGACTTTGCACATCTCTACTTATGGGAATACCAGTTTCAGAAGTTCCTGGAATTTTTTTTTGTATTCCAAAAACGAAACCATTTGGGCCTGGTGCCTTGTCAGTTTTGATTCTATTTCTAAATCTATTTCTAGGGCGATGATGATGAGGCTTTCCAGTAGCATCTTGTCTTCATTCTCAGGTTAGAGAGAATTACCTTATAGATAAAGGACTAGATGTTCTGTTTCTGACCAATGCCTTTCACATTATATTACTTTACAGTATGAAAATTATTAAGGTTAGCTGTTTTGCTAGGGCTATGGGCTGGCTTGTGGGGGCTTCCATTGTCCTGTGCTCCTTCATGGTTCTCTGTGAAACTTGCTTGCATTGTCTAAGTGTGAGCAACTTGCCTTGTTCTATGTCTCTGAATATAATAATGCTAGTTTGCATATTTCAGTTTACCTTCGTCCTGAGTCATCGGTAATTGTCTAAGGTCCTGTAGGTTCTGCAGTTGCACAGTAGTCAGGGAAAACTGGGCAGCCTAGATGGGCCAAGAGGTCTTTATCTGCTGGTAACTTCTGTGTTTCTATGTTTCCTCCCTTGTCTTCTCAAAAGTTCTTGGTGAGTGCCTCCCTACTCTTTGAGAACTTGTTCCAGGTCTGCAGTCCTCTGACACAGCTGTAGCCGGATTGAAACCAGTCTAGCTTTATGACTTCAGAGTATGATGTGATCTCTTCATGAGTGATGGCTTTCAGCTCATCCCATACATATTTCAAGACTACCTCTGGTACACAGTTTAATTCAAACTAGTCTTGTACTGTTTTTTTCAGTTTTAGACACAAATCTTCGTCATTCAGGAGAGACACAGTCATTCTCCATTTACATTGTCTCTTTAGACTCAGCCTGTTTCCACTGATGTGTGATCTGATACCATAATATTGTTAATTTTGCTTTGGGAGATATATATAGTTCACTGTTGCCAATGCAGAATCTATTGATCCTAGAATAGGAATCTTTAAAATAGGAATAACGTGTAGAATCTTGTTCTCCCCAGTGCTGGTTATGCCTACATCCATTAGGCCAACTTCCTCACACAAAACTTTCAGAACTTTAGATACTATTCTATTCTATTTGTACCACTACCGTGGGAAGATCTGTCCCACAGTGGGGAGAAAGTGCAAATGAAGTCCTATCCTAACACCAGAATGCCCTGTTTCAGGCTACAAATGTTGTGCCAAGGGGTGGTTTATGAACTTTGAGCCATCTGAATGAGGTGCCTAGGCATCAACATTGCAAGTATTCCAGCCAGGAATCCCAGAGGCCCCTTTTCATGGAGACTGTCAGGAGTTCTTTCAAAGAAGGGGTTTTCCCCCGGCCCAGTGGTGCTGAAGATTGAGGCACTGGATGCCACACCTCACGCCATGCCGGGGACCCGAGTTTGGGAATGAACTCAAGCCACTGGCAGTCGGTAGGAAGAGAAGAGAATCAAGCATCTGGAGGACTGATTTCCTCTCCTGGGGTGGGTGGTTTGAGCTCCTCACCACTCTTGCCATTCCCAGCAAAGTCTGGGAGATTGCAGCAGACATGGAGCATGCATTGGGGGTATGGGAGCATCAGCAGATGTCCTGTGGGCGGGTGCAGAAGCGCACCCTCAGTGTGCTGGACATCATTGCATGTCCATGCTCCTGGGGCAACTGAACAAGGGAAATCCCTTGCACCCGGGAAGGTGATGGTAGGTCCAGTGGTCGACACCCACGCTCACAGCCAGGTCTGCTCCAAGCTGGCATCTGGATCTCCTCCTCACCACGGATGCCCCTGCTAGATTCTAGCTAGAGTGCCAGCAGGAGGTAAGGTGGTCCCACCTCAAGGGGCTCAGAGCCGGGGGGTTCGGTGGTGAGGTGGGTGTTCATGAGTCAGAGACATGGTGAGGAGAGACTTCAGGTGTAGCGGGACACAGCCAGTCCCTGTGACTACTCTGGAGAGAATCCTAAGGGACCAGTGTGAGGAAGTAAACAAAGTTCACAAAAAAAAAAAGAGGGGTTTTCCCTGCAGCAGAAAAGCTTTGCACCTGGTGAAAGAAGGCTAAAAAAAAACACTAGAAGCACAAACTAGTAAAATGTTTCATGTTATTAAAGTGCCAAAACCGTGTCCAATACTAATATGCTGGAAAAGGGTAAAACTCCACCTCCAAATAAACACCTGACGCATTTCACACTCTAATACTGATGCATTATCAAGGGCCATACCACTATGACCTGCAGACCTTTTATGTTTGTCCCTTAAAGGTATAGCAACCCAGTAAAATGAACAATATCAAAGGGGGGTGGTGAACTGAGCAGGAGATAATATACAGTCACAACAGTGATGAAGTGCAAAGTGCAAATATAGTGATGATTAAAAATTAAAAGCAGTCCAAAATATTGCGGCCAACACAAAAACTTGCAGCAGGAGTCACTGAGATTTCTTGTTCCCACTGCAAATGTATTAGTGCCTCCTACAAGAGAGAGAACACATAAATGTTCATATAATAAATTGTAACAACAACATCCAGAGTGCTCCCAGATATGCTCAGATAAGCATAATTACCAAAATTACAAAAAGAACAGTATTGACAAAAACAGCATGACCCACCCACGCCACCATCATCATCATCATCCAAAAGCCTAAACAGCCAGCAACCAATTCAAAGATTCTATAGCTCTCCTGCTTTCTGAAGGCATCAACTTCTTCACTCATTTGTGTCTGCACTCTTTCACCGCCCACAAATCTGATACTGTGGATTGAGTGGTCACTGCAGCCACCAATGTCATTGCCAAGGCATTTTCAGAGTTTCCTTTTTTATGAAGTGGAGTGGAGATGTTCTGCAATATGGACCTTAAAGGACCACAGTAGACCCCACTTGGGCAACCAGCCAAGTAAGCCACCCCACTATAGAACAAGTAATAAAGTCCCTGATCTGTATCATAGTCACATTCCTAGGATTAACAAATTCCTGGGAAGACTTGATAGAGTGCAAGGCCTTCTTCTGTTGGCACATTTCTAATGTTTCTAACAATTTCATGGCAGGACTGAACAAATTTCATCATAGCATGTGCAGTCACTCTTCACTGTAATGAACCAAATGGATTTGGAGCCACCATTTGCTGTACATGAAATCTTCCAAGATCTGTTTGACTGTGAACCCCTCATAAATCATCCCTGTGACAGAGGTCAGCGAAACTGGCCTTAAATCCTTACTAATATTTTCTGAAGTATTTTTCATTGGAACTGGTTTTACATTGGCCACCTTCCATACATCTAGAATATTACCTTCTAACATAGATGTATTAAGAATTAAACAATCCAGTGGTGCTCATTTTATACATAATTTGAATATCGGCTGGGCTATTTATTTTTTTACAGTAGCTGTATTTTCCATAACTCTTTAATAACCTCCTCAGGAAATAGTAAAAATTTACTGTATCCGTGATCTGTATCACATCAATTTTGCTGCTAAATTCTAGGGAGAAATCTTTTATTCTTGCTAGCCATTTACTGTTTATTCTAGTAACTAACTGATGCATAGGATTAAGCATTCCCTCCTCAACAAAGTTTTTTAGTAGTTTAAATTTATTTCTTGTTTACCCATGATTTCTGAATTTGTTACCACCAACTGTCTGGATCACTTGCTCTTAAACCCTCAACTTGTATTTGCCAGTATCTTGCGTGTAACTTACACAGTTCCTATTAACTTTATTTCTGTCAAGTGTATGTAATTCTGTTTTCTACCTTTCAGCATATTTTGCCTAGATCATACCAGTCTCTTGAAATTCTTAGCAACCCATGGTTGCTGTCAAAAATTTAACTACAGTTTACTGTAGTAAAAAAAAGGACCGTAACCCATTTTGTTAATCTAATAGCTAGTTCTGTTAAGCAATCAAAAATACATTTTTCTGTACTTAGTGATCTTTTTTTACATGTAATTTCATGTTGTTTTAATTTCAGATAAACCCAAAAGGGTGCTGGCTCCAAAGTGACCGCCTTATAATCTGACTTCCATGTTGATAGATGGACTTGGGGTACAGAGTCCCATTGGTATATGTTGGCTAAAATGATGTCAATGCAGACATCCCCCAGATTGGCTCTTCCACAGCCTTCTTCAGATTAAAATCCCTAACGGCCCAATAGGACCCATATAAACATCACCCATAAACATTAAGCCACAACTAGGGTGCTGTAATAATATTTTGTGAAGGTATCTTATCAAATTCTTCACTAATTCTTTTTTAACATTCTTTGGGGGGTTTATACACTGTGCTCACAATTGGTAGGTATTATACAGCCTAGTAATCTCTGTATTTCTAATTCTACCCATACTGCTTCTATAACCACATCTTGAGCCCGTTCAAGCTTTGAACTTTTAATTTGAGACCTTATAGAACACCCACTTTGACCTCTCCCTTCTGTCCCTTCTTTCAACCTTATACCCTTCACTATTGATTATTACACAGAGGTTATTACTTTTACACCATGGGCTCCATTTTCAAATGTCAGAGAATGATGCAAGGTGCTTGTGCCAGAATGGAATGATGCAGGGAGCAAGCTACATCAAAACTTGCATCAGTTCCAGTTTTCTAGTGCTGCTTTTTTCAAAAACAAAACTACTTGTGCCAAAGTGGCTTAAATCAGGCTTGTGTTAAAAAAAAAAAAAAAAATAGGTGCACCATTTTGCAATGGGGCTTACATCAAAAACATGATGCACCATCCCCTTTTTCTTGGATTTTCTAATGTGGAAGCTGTCAACACTGCATCAAAGATGCATGCCGCTAGAGCTGGTCTGACTGACACTAGAGCATATACAGAGGCTCAGAACAGGTGGGAAGACATGACTGTGGTACTATGAATGGCATTCTGTTGCAAGAGTTCTGCATTGTAGACATCATAATGCTGAATGTAGCGTGTACAATATTGCTTCCAGAGGCCATTTCGTCCTCCATAATTTTTGATTCAGCTTGCGTCATTTTTGCACCAACTCATTCATGCATCATATTTTTGACTCCACTTGTCATTTTTACTCCATCTCACTCATGCATTGTGTTATTGACTCGGCGTGTGTAATTGTTACTCCACCTCACTCCATACATCATATTTTGGCTCAGCTTGCATCATTTTTGCTTCTTCTTGCTCCGTACATCATATTTCTGACTCAGCTTGTGTCATTTTTGCTCTATCTCACTCCATACATTGTATTTTTGACTCAAATCATGTTATTCTCAGCCTGCGTCATTCTCATTCTGTGCATCATATTTTTGACACAGCAGTCCTCTTGCATCATTTTGGGAGACCTTGCCACAGAGAATGCTTTTTTTGTAAAATATTCACATAGTATTTGGAAAACCTGGATTTGACACAAGGTGGTTGTTTGACACACCTTGCGTCAGTCAAAGGACCCTTTGAAAATCCAACCCTATGGCCCAGTTATTGCAGCAAACTGTACTACCTCATTTTTAAATATCACCCAACTCATCAATTTTAGTTACTAAAGGTCTTGTATTAGTGTTTTAAAAACTAGGCAAAGTAAACTTTGCACATTGAATTTCCTATAAATTTTCTTTATGCCCCCCCTCCTTGCAAGCTTATTACCTTTACCCTTTTTTTATACTTTGTTTATTAAGATGATTCTCACATCTTGATATACAAATTATATTGTTTTTTACGTCCTTATACAGTACCTCAGATAACAATGTATGTTCTCCTGCTTTCAATCACCTTAAATTTATCCCATCCATCTTTACAGTTTTTTGTAGTCTCAGATGTTCCCCTTATTAAGCAGATGGCTAATTCACAGGAGGTCAGCTAAACAGACAAAATATAAAAACATACATATACATTCAAACCAAAGGGTCTCACAACTCTATATAACTCTCTATATTGTTCTGTCTTTTCTAATGTGGTACAATTCTGGTAGTTCCTTTTACCCCCAAACCCCAAGGCTGGCAGGAGGCATCTTGTATCATTGCCCCATAACCTATTAGGAGGTACAGGTTATCCCCACCCCCCGGGCCACACAGCTTTGCCTGGCGTTGTGGGGAACCCGCCCCCTCAACTCAACTACGTCCTCTGAAAATAGAAATAGGGACTGAAGGGAAAAAAGAAAACTGGCTCTTTTATGACAGAGCCTATTTAATCCCAATGGAACTCTAGACTATAACCTACCCTACCCAAATAGTCCAGCGGGTCCAGCAATTCACATAAATTGCAGTTCTCCTCTGGATCTTGAATGTTAATTCTTCCATCCTCTGAGCTTGCCCCACCACTTCCAGCCAATCCTCTTTTGTTGGGGGAAGAGACTGCAACCATCACCTCGTTATAGCTTTTAAGGCTGCTACAACTAAAATTTGCCATAAATATTTAGCCTCTCTCCCCTTGATTTCTGCGGGTAGTTCTCCCAGTAGGAGACTCCTTGGATCTAATTGTCCTTGCAACTGGAAAATCTGCTTAAGCGCATTGGTCAGCATTGACCAAAATGGGGTGATAGTGGGGCAAGACCAAAAGATGTGTCCGTGAGTGGCATTACCCTCTCCACATTTCCTCCAGCATTCTGGGGGGATCCCCTATGTTGTCTAGCAACCACCACAGGCACCCTGAAATATCTCACCCTTACTTTCCACATAAACTCCTTCCATAAGGGGAAGGAGGATATCCTCCAGATATTACCCCAGGTCTTTTCCCAAACTACTTCAGGTATAGACAAGGCCATTTCTTGTTCCCAGGCCAATTTTATATAACTTGTACTTACTTTAATATGTTTAATATTCCTCTTGTATAGTTGAGAGATAACCCCAGTAGGGTGCCCAGCCTTCCAAATGTCCTCAAAAAAATTTTCCACTGTCCCCACAAAACCTGTTCTACGCTTCAACTTAAGTTTTTTACTAATAAAACTAGTAATTTGACAGTAATGCATTTTGTCTCTGGGATAGAGACCAAAAACTCTCTGTGCTATCTCAAAGGATAGTAATCCCCACCCTCTAATAACTGCCATGGTGCCTGTAACCCTCTTCATGCTCTGTCCAAGAACCAGGTATCCCATTGTGCCGGGCCAAATGAGGGATCAGTTGCCCACCAGCCATATCTCCAATGCCCTCCATGTTTCCTTTCCCTCCTAGTACCCCTCCTCCACCCCTCCCCATTACCTTTACCCTTAACACCTTATGGGAACACTAAATTACCATTATTGTTTCCCACATTAGCCATTTTATACTTCCCTTTACCTCTAGAACCTTTATAAATCATATTTCATCCTTTTGAACTTCCCAGCTGAGCAAGTTTCTCTCATGTCAAGTCTCTAGCTGAGGGGATTTAGAAACAGAAGTAGAAAATGTAGGCAGATAATAGCCTGTCGGCCTGTCTAGTTTACCCCAGCCTGCCTGGTTATGAGGTTGTGCTCCTGTCAGCAATTGTTTCTTCCCTGTTCCCCCCCCAACTGCCCCATGCACACTTTTTTCATGTGCCTGTCCCATCCCCCTTTTGAAGTCCCCTACTGTTTTCGTGCAGATAACCTCCTTCAACAGTTTGTTCCAGTCTTCCAGTACTCTTTCCATAAAAAGTACAGCTTGACATCCTTTTTGAACCTTCCACTGCCAGTCTTGTGGCTGGTGCATGTGTTACTGCTAATTGTTAACAACTCAGTGCTGTCCACCTTATTTGCATTGTGGTGGTACTTGAACATCTCAGTCATGTCTCCCCTCTTCCTTCTGTCCTTCAGTGTGTACCTATTGAGATCCCCAAGCAGTCATCATTAAGACCTCACATGTTGCCCCTGTATAATTTTGGTACCTCCAGCATATCCCTGCCCTTCCTCAATTGTGGGCTCCAAAACTGCAAGCACTACACTAGGTATGGTGGAACCAGGGATCTGCACAGGGGCAGTATTACTTCCCTTTTTCTGCTAGTGAATCCCAGCATCTGATTCACCTCCCCAGAGTCCTAGTACACTGTGCTGATACTTTCCAGTGCTACATTTATATCATCACCAAGTCTCTTTACTCTGTTGTGCATGCCACTGCCACCCCATGCATCCTGTTCTCCTGTCTTGGGTTCTTGGCTCCCTATGTCTATTACATTCCTTTTTTTTATTTTAAATTTCAGCTGCCACATCCTCAACCACTTCTTATGTTTTTTTCAGATCCTTTATCATGGCCTATACAGTACCTCATCCTCAGTTTCTGCTCTATCACAGATCTTGGAATTATTTGTGAAGAGGTGTGTCTTACTCTGGACCCCTACCCCTAAGTCACATATAAATACATTAAAGATAACTGGTCCTAAAACTGATCCCTGGGGTACCCTGCTCATGATTTACTTTACCTCTTAGTGCTCTCCATTTAGAACTATGTTCTGGGTTATCCCACACAGTTCATTGTTTACCCACCTTGTTATCTTATCCCCTACCCTCAGGTCACAAAGTTTCTTTACCAGTCTCCCAGAGAGAAGTAACCAATGGCTTTGCTGAAGTCTAGGTAAGGACATCTACTGACTGACCCCCATCCATGGCCTTTGTCACCCAACTGTAGAATTCAATTAACTTTGTCTGGCATGGCCTCCCACTGGTACCTCTGTGCTGACTGGAATCATACAAGCTGTTGACCTTCAAGAATCATGCTATTATCTCCTTTAAAATACGTTCCAGTAGTTTCCCTGTAGATATCAAATCAAATTGTAACTTACTTGACATTCCCAGAGTTAGGAATAACTCGGGCAAAAGGTCATTTTACCCACTCTGCTCCATATTATTGGAACTCACTACCTGACTCATTAACTAACTCCTCCTCTCTTAGAGGATTCATGAAAAGGCTAAAAACCTATGTCTTAGAGCAGTGCCAATGCACTTGGTCTCACTGAACCATATTCACATCAGACTGATACATTCAGCGTCTTCCAAAATGCCCCTGTCCATAGCATATGGCAACTGCATCTGACATAAGCATGCCCATGTCTTCTGTCCTTGTATTTCTGTATACTCTGCTGATTGTTGTGTCTCACATACATTGTCTTATTCGTGAGTAAATGTTATTTATTATTTACTGTGCAGTATACTGCATGTACCTAATTTCTTGCTTCATTACCCACACTTGTACCTTTTTGCAGTTTTCTGTTATTCATGTAACTTTTGCCTGTAACTGATTTTGGATGACCCCTGAAAAAGGGACCCTTGGTCTCGGTGGGCCTACCCAGTTATCAAAATTTAGAAAATAAATATCAGACTGACCGGTCTACAGTTGTCTGGCTTGTATCGATCCCCATGTTTTGTTTGAGGGGGCACATTCTCCATCCTCCAATGCTACAGCAGTTCTACTGTCTCTAAAGAGTAATTGACAAGATCAGTTACAGTAGTTATTCAGCTTGCCTCATCTCTTGTAACACCGTTGGATGTATCCCAGCCATGCAGAAGGATTTAGTCCTATCCAATGCCTTTAGGCCCTTCACCACTTTCTCCTTCATCATGTTCTCCATTGTTGTGCCTACTAGTGATTCCTTATTGGCTTTTATGCAGCAATCTGTCATAAATTAATTTTTTCTTAATCATTTTTAAGTGCCAGCAAACATAGCTTGCTGAAGCACCTACAGTAATGTTGTCATGCATGTTCTTTTCTGCATTTGGTAAACTTTAAGGTTGCAGTCACAGTGATTGATTCAGCTGCATGATCTCATTGATGATGTCAGTGCTAGGGGTTTTCAGTCTTAGCAATTTAGTGCAATGTTACAACATAGCTTTTACAACGCATATACCAGACGCTGAAGTGGCTCATCATGTGGAATGATGACACAGGGGCAGAGCACCAGGACAGTAGTTATGAAGGGTCCTGGCTTCTATTCCCAGAACAGAAAATTTCTCACTACAATATACAGTGAAGCTCTCCAGGATGAAGCACAGTGCTGCAGAATTCTACAGTAGAGTTACTGTAGCAAACAATGCAATTTCAATGGGAGTTGATCCCTTTTGTCATGCAGTAAACCTGTGACACTGTGCTTCATCCTGGAGGGCTTATCTGTATGTTGTTAGCATGCATGTCTGTTTAGAAATGTTAAGAAATCTTCTGTTCCACCTTGTGGAATGATTGCACAGTGGCACAGCACCAGGATAGTAGTTGGGAAGGGGCCTTTGTTCAATTCCCAGTTCAGAATTGTTCTTCTTCCTCACTGTAGTTTACAGTGTTAGCATGCTTATCTGTCTAGAAAACATCTGTCCCATCAAGTGGAATGACAGCACAGTGGCAGAACACCAGGACTGTAGTTGGGAGGAACCCTGGGTTCAAATCCCAGTGCTGAATGTTTTGTAATTTCTCACTACAGTTTATGTTGTTAGCATGCATGTCTGCCTAGAAACATTATGTCCCACCCTGTGGAATGATGGAATAGTTTCAGAGCACCAGGACATTAGCTGGGAGAGGGCCTGGGTTGGATTTCCGGTGCTGAATATTTTTTCTCTCTACAATTTGTGTTAATATGTATGTTTGTCTAGCAACCTTCTGTCCCATCATGTAGAATGATAATACAGTGGCAGAGTACCAGGTCAGTAGTTGGGAGGGGGCCTGAGTTCAGTTTCCAGTGCTAAACATTTTTTGTTTCTTACTACAGTTTATATTGCTAGCATGCATGTCTGTCTAGCAACATTCTGTCCCACCATGTGGAATAACAGCACAGTGGCAGAGCTCCAGGACAGTAGTTGGGAGGGAGCCTTTGTTTGATTCCTAGTGCTGAACATTTTTTCTTTCTCACTACAACTTATATTGTTAGCACTCGTATCTGTTTAGTAACATTCTATACCACCACGTGGAGCAACAGTACAGTATGTTGTTGGAATGGTAGCACAGTGGCAGAGCACTAGTGCAGTAGCTTGGAGGGGTCCTGGGTTCAATTCCCAGAGCAGAACATGTTTTTCTCTTTCACTGCAATATATGTTCTTAGCATGCACGTCTCTTTAGAAACCTTCTGTTCCACCTTGTGGAATGATTGCACTATGGCAGACTACGAGGATAATCATTGGGAGGGGGCCTTTGTTCAATTCCCAGTACAGAACATTTCTTCTTTCTCACGACTTTCTCACTACAGCTTTAGTTGTTAGCATGCTTATCTTTCTAGAAAATATCTATCCCAGTAAGTGGAATTATAGCACAGTGGCAGAACATCAGGGCAGCAGTTGGGATGAGCCCAGGTTTTGATTCCAAGTGCTGAACATGTGTTATTTTGTAGTACAATTTAAGTTTTTAGCATGCATGCCTGTCTAGAAACATTATGTCCTACAGTAGTAGCGCCGAATTAGTCAAGGGATTTTGTGAGATTCCCCATTAATCCTTCAGGAAATTTAGGGGAAGAAAACTCACAAAATCTCCTTTGTTACACATAGAATGGACACAAGATGGTGTACATGTTTTACTCTTGCTGTAAGTGGCATACTTTTTGTCAGAACAGAGATAGAGTTTAGATATGCCCACCAGGTGGCACTCTAAAAATCAGGTGTTAATGAAAAAAATTATCAAAAGTATTTTTCCCTCCAAATGCAGTATACAGTAGCTGAATTAAATATTGCCTGAAGTTTTATACTATGTGTTACTCTAATCTTGATGGATATATTATTGCATTTTGTGGTCAACTGTCTAAATCCAGATGATGAGATGTTTTTGCTAATACTATTTGTTTCTCTAATATCGCTATGTGTTATTAAATTTTGTAGTCAATTGTTCATTCCATTTCATTTTAATTTTTATTTTGTAATTTGGTAAGTTTCA